>JARWLC010000013.1:60142217-63018884 GCA_033318265.1 Phyllotis vaccarum
CTGCAGAGTAGTGCAGAGTACAGTCATACCTGGTTTATTTGGTGCTGGAAAATAAACACAGACCCTTGTGTATACTACATGAGCACTCTATCAACTGAGCTTCATTCCTGGTCCAATCTACAAGAAAATTTAAAGCCAATATAAGATAAATCTCTTATTCTCATTAATGATTAATTATTGCATTGTGCCTATAATGTATGTGTGTCTGGGCACACATGCCATGGCACATGTGTGGAGGTCAGGGGACAGCTTTGTAGAGTCACTTCCCTCTTTACACCTTTATGTGGGGTCCAGGAATCAAAAGTCAGGTTGCCAGGCTTGTGCAGCAACTGCCTTTATCTGCCATACTGCTTGCTAGAAATTTAAAGTTACATTTGTGGTTCGTAGGTTCCTGCCCTACTGCATTGGTGTGGAAATATAATTTCAGAGCTTTGAAGACATGCATATCATTGCTTTGGACAAATAATTATAAGCACATATTGATTAACTTCAGACACTCTGAGCTGT
Organism: Phyllotis vaccarum; assembly: GCA_033318265.1. NCBI lineage: Eukaryota > Metazoa > Chordata > Mammalia > Rodentia > Cricetidae > Phyllotis > Phyllotis vaccarum. The sequence continues at coordinate 60,142,725 of JARWLC010000013.1, forward strand.
TCTAGGAGAATTAAGTTAATTAAAGATACACTGACTGCCCCCTGAAAGTAAGTCTTTTAAACTAAATATGGATGGGAAGCAGTTATTTTTATCATATACAAACAATTAGATGGCAATATAGGGCAGTGCTGTATTGCAACCAAGACATGACAAATCACTCCATGCTTAGAAGTAGTTCGTTCAGAAGGCTTCTTTTAACTTTTTAATCTTTATTTATTTTGGAGGGTAATACATGCCATAGTGTAGGGGGGTCAGAACAATTTGGGGGATATTTCTCTTTTTCCATCATGAAGGTCTTGGGGATAAAGCTCAGGTCAGCAGGCTTGGGGGCACACACCTTTGCCCACTGAGTCATCTCACTGGCTCTTCAGAAGGCTTCTTAGATAAGACAGTCCATAGAATTTGAAAGCTAGAAGGGAGCCTCAAAAGTCAGGAAAATGTCTACATAGGAATAGGTGATTTGACCAACCCACTTGTGACAAAGTCTTCTGAATTCAGAGGGCTTTGCAAAAGTGAGAGGGAACCAGGGCCTAAGTTGAGGTTTAAAAGGTTGCCCAGTGCAATGATACTAACAAGCCCCCCCTCTTGCAACCTCTGTTTTACAACCCAAGGCAGAGCGAAGAACTTCTGAATTCCCCTTTTGATTTTCTGACCTATTGAGTCACCTTGGTTAACTTTGCCAGAAATACAGAAAAGGTATTTGTGGAGGAGGCTTAGAATTGTGACACTAAAGATAAACTTTCTCTATATTTGTTTGGATTAAGATACACCTTTGTTGTTTCCTAAGAGGGAAAGAATACACAGGATTTTAATTTAGGTCTGACCTTTGTAAGCCATTTCCCTTGTAGCTGCTGCTAACTACTTTCCGAGTGCCTATTATATATTAGGTCTGTCGTCATAAGCATTGTATTTCATGATGATATCAATGTTTTAAAAGCTAGAAAAAAGTACTAAAAATGAGTTGTTTGTTGTTGATTCTATGCAAAAACACTGTGTCATATTAAATTCCTGTTGAGACGAGGGATTTACTACATAGTGTTCAGTTAGGGAAAGTCCAAAGGCCCTTCAAATTCAGGAAAACATAATGATACTTAGACACTGTAGTAAAATAAGTCTTTTCCAAGCCAAAGTTTAGAGAGGTCTATAGACAGGTTTGAAGAGGACAGGCAGATGCTTGCCAGCCTTTCCTCAACCTGGGTAGTGGTGTCCCTGGCACCTCTGAAGGATATGAAGTTAATCTTACATAGCCCCATTGCTTTGCATAGGAGGAAATGGAAGCTAGGTTAGATGACTCACTCAAGGTCATGCAGCTGAGATTAACTGCACAATGGTATAGACTGAGTTATAATGCAGAAAAACTGGAGGCTAGGAGACTAGTCGAACATATTTTAAACAATCTGTGAATGACTGTGGAAAGGAAATTATGGTTCAAGGACTTTTCCATGTGACTCCATGGCAGAGATGATGGATGGCCATTTGTCATGTTGAATCTTACCACAGACTTTTTCTTTAAAAATTGGATAACAGCTTGTGTGATTCATGAAAGGAATTTTATAACCAGCTCTTCCCTTGCCTGTGTGAATTTATGTGTCTGGCAGTTGAGAACTTCTTGGGCTTTTGAGAGTCTACTGCGGACTTGTCCTAAGTGGCTAATAATCAACAGAGCAGGGTAGTTCTCTGAAACACCCACCTGTGTGCTTACAATTCCAAAGGCTGGCTGGCTGACTATGGAACCATGGAGCAGTAGGAATATTATAGATCAAGGGCCAAATTATTGAGGGTGATTGTTAGTCTTCTTAATCTCTACCTGTGTGAATACCTTTGTGACGATTGGGTACAGTTTTGAAATATATTGTTCAAATTAGCTGAGCAGCAGCTACTACTGACTTTGATGTTTTGGGTATTATAAAGTAACATCTCTGAGACATAAAGACTGTATTTTCCTACTCTGTTGTGGGAAACTTCATGTGCATTTTCTCAGTTCTTACCAGTCTCATAAGAAATTGGTGCTGCCATACACCTATTCGACGGTGACGGGCTTGCTCAGATGGCTTTCTTATAGGTTCTAGGACCACATGACCTGGCGGCACCACTCAGAGCAGTGGTCAGAGACCACTCACATCATTGATTAACAGAGAAAATGTCTTGTTTGTAAGCCAATTTTATGGAAGCATCTTCTCAATTTGGAATCCTTCTCCCAGGTGATCAAGGCAAGGTGTTTAATTCTGTTCAATATTTATTGAGAGCCTTTTGTGTGCCATGGATTGCGCTAATTTCGAGGGTAGAAATATGGGTGGGTTTTGTTGTCAGAGGCTGTAACCAGGTGAGTCAAGGGGCTTCAGTGCTGGGAGGTAAATGTTTTTATAATGATAGAAGAGGAGATGGAAACACCATGAGGAGCATTTGAGAAGGTGGTAATGGTAATCAGAGATGATGCCCAAACTAAGTCTTGAGTAATGGCAGTATATGAAAGGAATGTGGAGAATCTCAATAGTGTGAGACTTACCCATAGCAGTAGCAAGAAATAGATGACTTGTCATGCATTTATTTATTGAATGTCTGCTATGTTCAAAACACTGTTCTAGGCCTGGGATGAGTAGAATAGACAAAAATTCCTGCCCTCATAGACTACATAAAGGCAAGCAAGAGCTACTGTACCTCTTCAATTTGTATAGTAATAGTTACAGAGTTTAGATAATGTCTAGACTGCTTCAGCCAACAGTTCTGAAAGAGTTTACAGTGGATACACCAGTTCAGTTTTCCTCATGTTTCGAGGTAATTCTACCAGATAATGCATGGACATCCTAATGGTAAATAGAAAATCTGTATTGTTGGCCAGCAACTGTATGGAGAACTCACCCAAATCATGCAGCCCCAAGCTTTACTGTCCTTTTTCTTTTATGTCCAAATGAACATAATGCATGTACACATCCTGATTGAGACACTTTGATTAGCAAGAACAGTTAGTAAAGTCAAAAAACAAGGTTAGTACATTTAGAACTTTCCTGGATCTTGGAACTATGGGTTAGGTCTTTGTTCCCAATTTTGGTAGCTGCTGGGGCCTCTATGCTGGGTCCTAAATTCAGAATGGTGCCTCCAACATGGTATCAGTTGTGCTAAGTTCTTGGAGTCTGTTACACCCAAGTATGCAGGCATACTAGAGACACAAAAGATGAGTTTCTGTTGTCTTTTAGAACCTCTAGCAGTTTTCTAACATCAGAGATAAAAATCTTACTGATAGTTCCCTGGAGGACCTCACCCTTTCCTTATCTGTTGCTATGGAGATAAGTTGCTTTACTTCTCCAATTACCCTTCCCTCACCTTTGAGTCTCAGAGAGGCCCCTACCCATCTCCATGGAAATGATTCTATGCACCCCAGCCTTTCTCCCAAGTCACATCCTTGCTCCCTCAGGCTGTTACCATAGAAACTGAGTGCCCCTCTTTTCCAGTCATCTCCATGGCGACCCTCTTAGACGGTAAGTACCCCCAGGGCATCACCAGGTTCATAGTATGCTAGAGTGCTAGGACTCTGTATATGTGTGGGGGGGGGTAGAAAATGGGGGTGGCTCTCTTCAGTAGCTGCAGTTTTATCTGTCCATCCCAGCTGTGAATGCATAGCACTCCCTCTCTCAGCAAGTGGGGAGGGGAGAGGGGGGAGGAGGAAACTATTGGCTTAAAGAGTACTGACTATGTGCCAGGCTGGTTACTTAGCATGCTAGAGGTCATAACTGGTGGTTCTGCAGCGTTTGAGGCAGAGGTCCTCCTGCCCTTATCCCTCCGAGTCCCTTACAGACACGGGGAAGCAATTGGATTTTGTTCCTAGTATTCTCCATGTGACCTTGAACAAGTAGCCTCTTATCTCCAGCCTTATTTTTCCCACTTGTAGAATAAGTGTTGGAGGAACTGTCATCTTGAGTACCCTCTTATTAAAGTCAGATCATAAGTAGCTCTTCATGAGGAACTATTCTTGCAGGCAGAAATGCTAGCAAATCCATTGAGATTTTTTTTTCCTCACTCAATTTTTTAAAACAGAGATAGTGCAGGTCTTCAAGGTTTTTTTTTTTTTTTTTTTTTTTTTAATGTAACACCCTAAGTTTCTTGTGTAGAATTTCTCATGGTGTTCTGTTTTTGTGTAGGGAGCAGAGGAAGCCCCGAGCGAGTAAAATCCTGTCTGAATGTGTGTTTTGACATGGGTATGGCTATTGAGGACTCCAAGACTGATTGGGACATGGAAATTGGTAAAGCTGTTACTCATATGGGGCAGGCTCAAGAGAAATGGCAAAGCTTTTCTCGGGAGTCAGATTATGAATGCTTGATTGGTATGTGCAAGGACTAGCAATTGTGGCTTTCTCTTTTCTGCCGTTTACAGCCTGAGGCTGCTCACTTGCAGAGATGTTCTACTGAGACTAGCCGTACCTAATAAGCAGGGTCCAGTGGTAGGGGGTAGTGGTGGCAGTATTGTTAGAGAAGCCCACCTGATCCTAGTTAAACTGTATCTCTGTGTCTGTCCTTTCTCATTCCCTCAGTATTCAGGGACCCAAGCACAGCTGATGCAGTATCTTGCTCTTAAATTCTTGTTTGGAAATAGTTCACAGAAAGTTACAGAGAGGTTCTGTCTTTCCCCTCCTCTTGCCAATATCAAAACTAGTCAGCTGTCTTTGATACAATCCATAGAGCCTGTGGCAATTATATCAGTTTCATATTAACTTACTCATGTGTGTAGGTGTGCATGCTGGTGTGGTTCTGTGTTGTGAGCGCCACCAAGGAAACCAGGAATGTTAAACACACAGTGTTATCCTTTCAAAGGAAGAGATTCATAACCTGTTATCCACCCAGAAAGCTGGGAGCAGATCTGGTTAATAGCCTGGTGACCTTTTTGATATCTGTATGGTTAAGACCACACAAGATCCTCCCTAAGACTCTTATTGTGAGCTTGTCAATCTATAGAACCTATCTTTATGGAAAATGTCCCATGTAGTCCACCCATAGAACCATATTTATGGGAGATGTCACATGTGCTTTACAAAGAGTTTTGATGTAGTCATGTCTTAAGCTTTATTATGCACATGGGATTGAGTTAATTATCACCAGGAAAGTTTTCTCCAAATTGTGTTGTGCTTAAATATGCCTAAGATCAGACTCACAAAGTTTGATGCAACACTAGCTAAGTCATGTTGAACCAAAATACCTTCTTGCCTTCCGCAGATCATTACTCTGATGGCTGTGGTGGATGCACAGACCCCTGAACTGTGTAATAATAATACCATACTTCAAGTATCTATGACCTCAGTGGAGATGCATAATTGAGTCATAACAAATATTATGTTGCTTGACTTGCTTGTTTTTATATTTATTTACTGCTAATGGGAATTGAACCTAGGCTTCACAGTTGCTAGGCACACACTCTGCCACTGAATTTCATCTCTGACTCTTTCTTTTTTCTTTTTTATCTTGAGACAGGGTCTCACTAAATTGCCTGAGTTGACTTTGAACTTGACATTCTCTTGCCTCAGCCTCCTGAGTAGCTAGAGGTTCAGGACTGTATCACTAGGATTGGTTTCATGTTTTGCTCGTTAGTAGCCATACTTACCAATTTCCTTCCTCCCATTTGTAATCCCTGGAAACCAAAATTATTGTCTACATCCTATTAATTTGTTATTTCAGGAATGCTGTGAATGAAGTCAGATAGTATATAACCTGTGAGACTGCACCCCCCCCCCCAGCACAGTACTCTGGGATCTATCCGCGTTGTTGAATGTACCAATAGCTTGATCCTTATTTTATTGCTGAGCACCATTCCATGGTGTAGATATACCATAGTTTATTGACCCAGTCACCTGATGAAGACATCTGGGTTGTTTCCAGATTTACAGTATTAAGAATAAAGCTGATATGCTTCTGCATACTTTTATGTGAATAAAACATGTCATTAACTGAGCAGACTTTAATTTCTTTTTTGAGACAAGGCCTGACTATGTAGCCCTGTTTTAGAAATTGCTGTGTAGACTAGGTTGTCCTCAAACTCTCAGAGATCTGTCTGAAGTTAAATTAAAACCTTTTTAATTTTGATGAAATCTGGCATCAATTTTTCCTTTTGTTGATGGTGTTTTGCTGTCACCTGAAACCTTGCCCTAGGTCTCAAAGCTTTTGTTCTGTTAATTTGTGTTAAAAATGTACTTATTTTTGTGCATGTGCAAGATGTGTATGTGTGTATACATGTAAATGCTTGTGCCACAACATGCGTGTGAAATTCGAAGGACAATTTTATGGAGTTTATTCTCTCCTTTTACCTTCATATGTGTCCTGGTGAATGGGCTCAAGCTGTCAGGCCTGTGTGGCTCATGTGTTCACTTGCTGAATCATCTAATTGGCACACATTTTACTTTTAATTCATGATCCATGCTGAATTCTTCTTTGTACAAAGTTTAATTTAATTCAAGGATTATTTTTATTTCATTTTATAATATTAATTTTTATTAAATTAATACTGATATCAAATTAAAATGTAAATTAGAATGCGTGCACATGCATTTGTTAATGTTCATATGTGTGTGTGTGTGTACCGCTTGTGTTCAAATGTCCTTGAAGGTCAGAAGATGGTGGTGTTGATGCCCTGGAGCTGGGGTAACAGGTGCTTGTGGTCACCTGTAACTGTGGGTGCTGGCTACCAAACTTGAGTCCTCAGAAAGAGTAGCAAGTGTTCTTGACTGCTGAACCAGTTCTACAGTCTCTTCTGTTGGCTTTGGTTGTCCAATTGATCTAGTTCATTTTTGGAAAGACTAACCTTCATGGAAGCAGATGACAAAGCTCCACTGGGCAAATCTGTGGAGGTCTGTTCCTGGCTTCCCTTTCCCATTCTACCTGTGTATCTGTTCCTATCAGTGCTACAGAACATACATAGGGTTTTGAGACAGAGAGCCATGGACCAGTCGCTAGATCAGGTGACCCTGCATACGTTTCCACCCAGTTTCCTGTCTCAGTCACATAGTACAAAAAATATGGGCCTCCTGAATCCCACATGATCTAACCTCTGCCCACTTCATCAGGGTTCCTTTCCTATCCTCCTGTCTTGTTGCTTTTCATGGTGTTCCTTCTGTTCCAGTCACACTGGCTTCCTGATTGCTCTTCCGTCACATTACACTTGTCTCTACCTTCAGGTCTTTCCTAGGCTGTTTCTTGACCTGGAACCAGTGTCTTCCAGGCATCGTCATGGCTTCCTCCTTCACTTCTTACTGGTCTTAAGTCTTTTTTCCCTTGAAATTGCAGCTTCTCAGTGGGTCTTTATTTAGAATGGAGAGGATTTTGCCTTTCCCCTTTCTGTCTTTTTTTTTTCCTTCATAGCATTCACCATCTAACACAGCATCGCCTAATATATATTAGATATGCCTCACCTAATATATATTAGATATGCCTAAATGCACACTTTATTGTTGAACCACACCACAACGCTTGACTTAGCATTTCTTGCCTGTTTCTCATCTATACAATGTGAGCTCATTAAGACAAGGCTTTTTTCTTTGTTTGATTCACTGCTGTATTCTTAGTTTCAGAACATGTCTATTATAAAACACCTTTGTTGAATAAGGAAATGAGATCAATGGACAGATGGGTAGATGAATAAGTGAATGAATAGATGCTTTGAGCCAGGGCCTATTTTTTTTTTTTTTTTTTTTTTTTTGACTTGTGACTAAAGCATGTACCCTTAGACCCAGTCCTTTGCTTCTCTAAGGCTGACCACCAGGTGGCAGTTGGAGCCTGAACTTCTGAATCTCCACTCTGCCGTGCCCTTATACTAACCCTTTACCCTAAGCTTTCCCTCCCAGTACCAGTCAGTCTGGCCCAGGTGCCCAGGTTGTTTGTTTTCTGTTATTTTAACCTTCTCAGCCTACGTTTGGCTCACACAATTGTGCAAACTCCTAACTTAGACACGGTCAGTACCTGAACCTTTGTAGTTTTTTTCTTCTTTAAAAAATGTTCTTATTTTTCCCCCTTTTCCACCGTGTTCTCTATTTCAGATGGAAGAGGCTACAGATACTGGCCACTGTGGGGTCCCCAAGGCAATTGTCTACTTTCTATAGGAAAATAAGACAAGTGGCCGGACTTTTTCAGCAAGCTCCTCTGAGAGTTACTGTGCTCCTTCTATGAGTAAATGCTAAGTTCTCCAGCCCCGCAGGTAAACCTTAAGTTCTCTACCACGTCGTTTGTCAACCTTGAACGCCGAGTGATGCTAACGAAGTGAGCTGGATCATCAAGCCTTGGTTTTCTCAGCTGCAAGATGGGGATAATCATAGCACTAACTCACAGAGTAGGGGTGAGGATTCAACATTGGCAGGATGCCTGCCATAGAATAAGGTTCAGTTCAAGAATATCTGGAGAAGGGATGAGAATAAACAAGATAAGACATGGTAGGAACTGGCCTGGGGAATACGTATGGTTGCCAGTAAAAAAAAAAAAAAAAAAAAAAAAAAAAAAAAAAAAAAAAAAAAAAAAAAAAAAGACCAGAAGGAAAAAGCCTAGAAAAGGTGAGAGGCCAAGGAATTCCATCCCCAAACACATTCGCTATCAGCTGTAATTTGCAAGACAAGGCAGATTATTCCAGTCAGTCAATCTGGAAAGAGTATTCTAGGAATAAAGCATGAGATATGCAAATAGAGGTATGAAACTATAGCTGTTTACAGCCATTTTAGTAATTGTAAATAATTATGATTGAAATGCAAGCTCCTTGTTGTTAGGAGAGGAATAACAAAATGAAAGACAGACAGACAGACAGACAGACAGACAGACAGGAGCCAGATTGTAAAGGGCTTCATTGTGCCAGGTGAAAGAGGCCAAGCTTAAGCAAGCTGTGGTGGAGAGTTATTACGTTTTAAACAGTGAATCCGGGAATTGCAGCGGCTTGGGAGCAGGAGTGCAGCCCCCTTGGAAGGGCTGAGATGAGGGCAGGGGAGAGATGAGGGGAGGTATGACATGAATGGAGATGAAGGGCTAAAGTTCATCGATCATTTTGTTTGGTTTTGCTTTTGTTATTACCGGAGAAAAAGAGAAAGCCAGTCAGATAAGAAAGCAGCGTCAGAGTGTGGTGTATGTTTTTAAAAATCTGTGTGAGACTTGGGGCTTTCCTGCTGCCCAAGGGGTCTAGCACTAATTAATGGAAGTGGTGGGAGAGACCCATATGCCAAAGTCTGTCCTGGCTTCAGCCTGGTTCCTTATCCTCTGCCATCCCTCTATCTCTGAGCCAGAACACCATGATATTGGGCCGAATGACTGCTATTTTTATGGACTAATTTTTATGGGAGACTAAACTTTTATTTAGAGCTTGCATTTCCTTTCTAATGGAGCAATTTTCTTACAAAGGCCTTCAAGGACTAAGGGAACTTTCAGAACAGCCAGAGACAGCATCCTTGTTTGTTCACTTCTTAATTTCCTATGAAATATCCCATATGACCCTGTTGAGAAAGCCCATTTTGTACTTTGTACTTTCAAAGGTCTTTAGTCTTACTACATCTTTCTTGTATTCCCCGTGGGAGGCAGGGAGGTAGTGGTTGGGAGAATACTGGTCTTTTTTTCTTTTTCATCTAGTACCAACACTTTCTGCCCTGAAATGGGCCTCTTTAAAGGTGCCTAAGGCAGGACAGGTGAGATGGCTCAGCAGATAAAGGTCTGCTCCCAAGGCCAAGTTCCATCCCTGCAACCCACAAGGCAGAAAGAAAGAACACACACAAGTTGTTTTTGACTTCCATGCGTGCTCCATGGCACAAGTGCATTTCTGTCATACATCAATGGAATGAAAAACTACCCAAGACACAGTGTCTTGTGTTCACAGTTAGGATGAAGCCCAACCAGAATTCCACCTGCTCCAGGCAGCTCACAGGCCACCATAGAAAGTCTGCCTTCATGCCACAAGGCTGACTTTGTCCTAACAGCCTGGAATTTCCCTTCCTGACCTAGACTGGGGTGAAAATGTGAGACTTTTGAGGGGATAAGAAAGGGACAATGGTTATAGATGGTTAGTTTCATAGTAAATGGTTTCACAAATATTTGTGCTGAATAGAAACCCTGTGAAGTGGGTATTTGTATCTGTACTTTACACAGGAGGAAATAGGCTCAGGGGCATCACAGAACTTGCTTAAGATTCTTAGGCTAGTTGTTGATGAACTCAGTGTGTGTGTGTGTGTGTGTGTGTGTTTGTGTGTTTAACCTCAGAACCATTTTTACTCAGCAAGTCCTACTTCATGGCCACTGGGGACTGAGTGAGAAGAGAAGCCTCTGTAGTTAGGGCTTTTACCATAGGAAAGTCTACAAGAACGGTCTTTGTGTTCTGGGTGGGTACCCAATCTCCGTGGAGATAAGACTCCTGGTAGGCAGCATCCACCCTAAGGAAGGAGAACTGGACTCACTGTACTAGTGGTGTCCTTTTTCTCTCTCAGCCACTGAGCTACTAGAGCACAGGAACTCAGCTTTGCTTCCCCTATGGACAAGCCATTTCTGATCTTTCTGATGTTCTATGTATAAAATGAGAGACCTGTCAGAGAGAAGTAGCCTCTGAGGCCACTTCCAGCTCAGTCATTCAAAAGATTGTATTAATTGTGTTGCGCTGTAGGATCACCGGATACATTTGCACATAGAAACAAATTTCCTGTTGCCATAGGGGACAAAAGCTTTTTGAGCCTGAAAAAAGATACACTCAGAGAGGCAAGATAAATAGTAGAAAGGGCATAGGTGTTGAATCAACCAGACTCAGGTTAAAGTCCTCTACACTAGCCATGCCTCTCAGCTTCTCAGAGTTTGTTTCATCTATGAGGCAAAATGTGAATGCTATCCTTATCTCTTGGAACGAGGAAACATTTGACAGTGCCACAGGAGGTAATCAAGGACATTTGTTTTTTTTTTTTTTTTGCATGAACTGAACTTTGTTGCTTCCTCCTCAATTATGCCTCACTATTTCTCCAGCTCAAGGGTACTCTTCTCTCTTTCTTAACCTAACCGCCAAGGTGAATATGTTCTGCTGGAGTGCTGGCTTCCACACTTCTTTGGCAGGGTTCTCATGGAGTATGGAACAACACAACCTGTTTAACTCCTATTAAGAGTAAGGGGAGATAGTGCCACTGAGACCACACAAAGGCTTCGGCACTTGAATTTCAGAGATGATCAGCTGGAGTTTCTAGTCTCCAAAGCCCTTCACCAAGTTCATTGTCTCTGATCCCTCATCCTAGCACCAAACTTTCTAGGCCACAGAGCAGCTTCGTGCTCATGTTACCTTTGGATTCTAGACCTCTCCTCAAACTGCCTTGATGGTGGCTAAACCCTGTTCTTTGGAGAGTGTAAATCCACCAGACAATCACCTGATGATCTGGTACCTGGGACAGTTTTGAGCTTGTTTTTGCCATTGGACGATACACACATTCTGCAATTTGAGGCAGGAGTGCCTTAGATGGTTTGTCCATGCCTTACAAGGTCTCTTGGGCCAGGGATTTCCTCTATTTCATCCCTGTCTTCAGCCTCCCTAAACTGTGGCAACTCCATAGTGGGATGGGTCATACCAGTTAGGCATGAGTCAGAACTGACTTCTGAACACCTTTTTACCTCTATCCCTACAAACCATCTAGTTCTGTTTAACCTGTTTGATGACTACCTGGCCTCTAAAATCAAATCCCCTATCTCTACCTTGAGTGATTGCCTGTTGGCTCCTAGAGGTGACTCAGTGCAACTAGACTGGGAGCAGTCATGAGACAGCATTCTATTTGAGTGTCTTTATCTTGGCATATCCAATTGACCTAAAGAGAAACCAACTGGCAGCAGTCCCAAGAGAAGTTTTTGGTAGGCTTCTTGTCGTTCAGTACCTGCTGATGGCCTGGAACTGTCTCCAGAATGGGATAGGCAACTACCTCATGGCATCACCAGTTCTGAAGCCAGCTTTTAGCCCTCAACAGTCCTTTCTTGGTATGTCTGAATCTCCAGGAGAGTCTTACTTTAGTTTTGACTATCTGGTTCTTTGAGATTATGCTCAGGCTGGGAGCTGTGAACACAGGGGACAGAGACTGTACCTGGGCTGGGAACATGGAGTATGAAGAAGAGCCCTTCTATGGTACTTCCTCCCCTTCTAGGCCTTTAGGACAGCTTTTCTAGTGAAGCATTTGAGCTTTGAAAGGAACAAGCTAGGGTTGTATAATTCAGACATTTCCCCAATATGCCACTGCTCCGTGGATCTCTGGCAACATTAATCTGACTATAACCCTTTTTGAGGCCTATAGTTCTCTGTGTAGAGGCTCCCTTGATAGAGTAATGGGATGAAGAAGTCTAGAGCAATGCTGTGAACTATTCTGACAAGTTGGTACGCTTTCAGTGGGGCCATTGCTTTTTTTCCCCTGCCAGGTCTGGGACTTTGCACTAGTAGCCTGCAGGTCCGAAAGACAATGTCTGGCCACACAAGCTTGGTTATTTCTAGAAATATTTTCACTAATGTTCTGCTAAGTTCCAATATGAATTTGTGGGTATGCCAAGCATGGAAGAAGGACAGAGCATGTACCTTGGCAGTTGGAAGAGTTCATGAGCCCAACTAATGGGTGATTACAGTCTACCCTGTATGACACATGAAGCCTTAGGGTACATAGATCTTGCCAGTGGTGACTGGCCTATTGGCTATCTGCTGTTGACTGAGCACCCAACCAAGAAACAACCATTGTGTGTGTCTTGGTTTATAGTTCCACTGCAAGAAGATCAGCATTAGGCCTAAGTAGGAAATGAGAAGAAAGACTGTAAGAGAACTCCTTCAAGATATGGCCTAAAAGTCCTTGGGAAGGAAATACAGGAAGAGAAATAGGAAATATACATAGGAAGAGGAGCATGATGAGATAGACCATGTACCGTCCTGTGCACAGAAGTGGGCATGCTGATACCTGAGGGATGTTAAAGGGGCCCTTATGAGTCTTCAGTATGCCACCAGAAGCTCCTCAGAATTGCAAGAGTTCTTTGGTTGGTAACATCATTTTGTCCTCTTCCCTTCCTAAGTGGCCATCCAGCCTCTGCTTAGGCCCCCTCCCTCTCCTGGAAGCCTGTTCTAGCCACAGATAACATTGACTCCTAAGACAGATTTTTTTCCCTTTTTGTATTAAGTCAAGACCAGCTTCTGGATCCTGGGTTTCAGCTCTGCCCCCCAAAAATCCAGTTAGGAATAGAGTCCCAATGCCGATGCATACTTTTTTTGGACTCTGGCAGACAACCGAGGACAAGAAACTCAACATTCCTTTCAATGTTCTATTCTAGGCATCCTCAACTTTTTCAGTAATCAATCTTCATGACACTCTGCTGTCAACAAATGTAACCTTTCTGTGGTTCAGTTTCCTCATCTGTGAAATGGAAGTTTAAACAAGTAACACATGCAGAAAGTTTAGAGTAGTGTGTGACATATGGCAAGCACTTGGTAAATAGTTAGTATTAAACTCAGATTTCTACATTTGGTCACTCAACTGAGCTCTCTGAAATCAGAAATCTATACCTCATTAATCTGTGTGCTTAGTATTTGTCTTGCTATCTAGTACATAGTCGGCACTTAATTCTTGGCAATTTTGAGATAAAGACAAGATCTCCAGCCTTTGCTCCATCCTATTCATTTTGACCAGGACATGTTCTAGTTTGTTCCTCTTAGTGTATAATCCTCACAATGGAATTGTGTTTAGTCATTTCAGGTTCAAGAATATCAAAAATCATAAAATCCCAGAATCTAGGAAAAGACCTGAAAAGTTGTCTATTTCATTTAGTCCTCCCTACCCTTACCATTCTTCCCCTTATGCTAGAGGTCTGGCTAAGCTATCATATTTCTTATGAATAGCTCAGCAGTGCCTTTGGGGAGTTGGGGCCTGGAGCCCTAAGACCCCTGCATATTTGGGAAGAACTGAGATGGCTTGGGCTGAAGTATGTGCTCTGTGTTACCTTCTCATTTAAAACAAATAAATTTTATTTTATGTATTATGTGTGTTTTGCCTGCATATTTATATGGGAATTGTTTGTGCCTAGTTCCTACTCAAGTCACATGATGATATTGGATCCTTTGGTATTGGATTGGCCCTACTGATGGTTGTGATTCACTATGTAGACTCTAGGAATTGAACCCAAGCCTCTGCAAGAGCAGCAAGCACACTTACAATTTGGGTTTGGGCCAGCTCTCTAGCCTCCTTTTTCCTAATATCTAAGTGAAACTACCTTTCTAAGTTTGTGGGTTTATCAAAGGAAAAAATGCGCGTTTTTGTATGTGAGCACATTGATGGAAAGGAGAAAGAAAGATGAGAGTGAGAGGTGAAACACAACATGAACAGGGAGAGATGAGGGGCTGGAAGTGTGAAGGAGGAGAGGGAGAAACATGTTGACACAGAGGAAAGAGGATGAGAGCAGAAGGAGGCTAAGATGGAGAGATGGAGTCAGTTGACAGAGTCTCAGAGGAGTGACAGAAGGCAGGGACAATGACACATGCAGACAGAGGATGTGAGGGCAAGGGAAGGAGAGGAAGGGAGAGAGAGAAGGAAAGAAAGACAGAGAGGGAGAGGGGGGAAGGAGGGGGAGAAGGAGAAAATGAGAACACACCCAGACCAAGCCAGCAAAAATGGGCATGGCAGATGACAGTCGGGCTGTCTGGAGTGCTTTCTGGCCTAGATGATGATGATGTTGACATGTTCTGGGCAAACCAGAGGTAAAAACCTAGATCTCCCAGTGGGAAGACCTTCAGAGGCCAGTCAGTCTCAGAGCCTGGAATTAGTTGTACAGCTCTGGTCATGACTTCTGAAAAGTGTACCAGCCTTTGGAAGCACACTGACTCTAGGGCACTGGCCACATAGGAATGACTTACATGTAAGTTGGGAGAGAGCTTGGATTTACTTGCCAGACCATTGTCCCAGCACATACTCAGTATGGTCATGGATCTTTGAGTTTTCATTTTAAAATAATTTCTATTTGGCTCCTGGGGCAGGTGGGGATGGGATAAGCATGGCACGAAAGGAATCCAAGGCCAAGCCTTTGCTCATAGAGATGTACCATAGTGAAACAGTCAAGACACTGCTCAGACATCACAGGAATGTGAAGAATCAAGTGAGCAGGTTACTAGGGCAGAAATGCACAATGGGCAGAGTCCATAATGTAAGAAGAAGGCTAAGTGTGTACCCTACAATGTGGAGTGAACAGGAGGCTAGGCAAGGCAGAGACAGTGAATTGGCCACTCTTCTAACTAATTAGGGAAAGCTCTCTGGATAAGGTGGAATTTCAGATTGCTGAGCATGTCTGCCCTCTCTGTAATGTGATTAAAATTGGTTTAGAAATTTGTGCTATATTTCAAGTGAGTGCTGTGCTTAAAATGTAATTGCATTTGGCCGTGTATTTGACATTCTTGAAATTAAAGCAGCTTGCATGCACTAAGGAAATTTGTCCAGAATGGAATTTGGTTTTTAAGCCAATGCATAGAAGAGCAGTTGCAATCCGAGCCTCTGATGGATAGTTCCTTCAGGGCTACCTCTTGGGCTGGCTCTCCCTTTGTACTTCCTGTTCATTCTGGAACTCTTGTCTGGCACTCAGCAGGAGGGAGACTTCTTGACTCCTCAACTTCAGAAACCACATTTCTTCTGGCAGTCAGAGTCAGAGCATCTTGACTCCCCAGCCTAGGCCTCTTGGACACATCTGCCAACCTGTAAATGTATATGCCAGATTGGGGATGTTAGGGACTTTGTCTTTGTCATCCAGGATTTAGGTCCTTTTTGATGGGATGAGAATCTCCCAGGGCTGGTGTGCTGTTCTTACTGGCTCGCTTTCCTTTGTCAGAACCCAAAAGAGCTGTCATGATTGCTAGCTAATTCTTTTTCACTGCTGTGGAAGCCAAATGAGTGTTAAAGACTCTGTCACTACCCCGAAAGGGATGTACTGAGGAAGAACAGAAGAAACAGAGTGTGACATTTCTGTTTCCAGACTCGACAATGGTTGGTTAGTTGTTGCAGTTCCATTGGGTATGAGAGAGCATAGCCTGTCCTTGTTACTCTAGAAACCCAGAGTTCAAAGTGACTGCCAAGGTTATTTACTCAGTCAACAAATATTTTGAGCACATACCATATGCCAGGCACATGATATAAACAAATAGTCACTGTCCTCCAGCCAAGAGCTTTTGGTCTAGTGGGAAAGGGTTTGGTTACATGCAGGTGTGCACAGAGCTGAGGCAGAGCCTGAGTATGCAGCCTAGTTTAGCAGTTTGAATGCCATTTAAGGTGGCGACCTGAAGACATTGGCCAGGTGAAGGGCAGGAGATAGGAAAGGACCAAAGAACAAGATCTGTGAAGACAAGGTGTCAGCAAGCAGAACTGAAAACATTTCCTGGCCTAGTTAGCTTCACATGGGAAGATTTCCTCAGGCAAGCTGTCTTGCAAATGACTTCTTCTGTTCACAAGAAAGACAGAAGATAAAGAACTTGGCATAGATTTTTGACCTCTCCCCACCCTGCTCATGAACCAAGAAACCTAGCTGTTTGTGACAGCACACTGAAGTAGGCAGAGAGTAGTAGTTTTTGTTTTCTGTTTGTTTGTTTTGTGTGAGACAGGGTCTCACTATATAGGCCTAGCTGTTCTGGAACTCTGTAGACCATGATGGCCTTGAACTCACGGAGATCTGCCTGCCCCTGCCTCCCAACTACTGGGATTAAAGGCATACATTGCTATGTCCAGCTTCAGAGAAAAGGTTTGTCTAATCTTCTGGCCTTAATATTTGTTTCTTAGCCATGACATCTAGAGGCCCCGAATTTGGCATTTGTCCAAACTTTATGACTGACTCCTGTCTTACCTTTCTGTTATAAGTGGATGTTTCCTTGTCCAGGGAAAGAACACATACAAAGCACATACACTGTGACGAGTGCAGTCATAAACAGATACAGCATTACATCCTTGCCATGCAATTAGGAAGTAGGTTGCAGATGGGAAAACTGAAGCCTGGAGCAGCAAAGTAACTTTCTCAAAGTCTCAGTGCAAGGAAATGGGGGAGCTGGAATTCTGTTTTTATCTGATTAATTCTCCAATAATGCTATTGCTAAAACTCAGTACACCATTTCAGTGGCAGCTGTGCTATTCCTATTAAGTAGCAGTCACCAGAAAGTCCCGTTTTTTCTTCATTCCTGTGCCTACCTTCATGCCCAGCTAGGGCTGCCATCTCCACCCTCAGCACATCTGTGATGAGCCAGCTGGCAGAGAGAGGGTTTCTCATCTCTGAATTTTAACCAGCCAAAGGCTTGACCCATCCCAGAAGTTCAAGGTGAATTGGAAGGCTGCAAAAAGGGTCTCAGGGGTCTCATTATAGTTACTTTAAGTAGAACTTTCCACTGCATTGGGGGCCCGCCACTTTTCTACATGTACAGAGCATAGCACGAGGGGAATGCTGTGCTAGAGCCCTTGGTACACTTCCTCCTTCCCCCAGGGATACAGCTAGTTCTCAGAAACCTTTCCCCTCCTTGAGATCCTTGGTGTTTCCCACGCCAGGCTTGTTGGCTTTGAGCTCAGGCTATGTGCAATGAGGTGCCCACTCTTGAAAGTTAACACAATTGTTTCTGGGGAGATAATTGTGTTTCTATTATGAAAGAGGGCAAGAGAGTAGGAGACAATGAAGTGCTGTGTCAACCTTCTATGGAACAAGCTGGGATTTACTCTCCAAAGCTACTTTTCAAGGATATCAAGATGATTCTATGGGGTCCATATCAAAGGTGATAAACTTGGGCCTAAGCTGTTTCCAATATCACTGTTTCCCTTACTGGATGGGCCTCTTTGTGGAAGCAGACTTACATGTGGGATGGTTCCTAGAGGGTATTAGTAAAAAAATGACTACAGTAAATGTTCTGTTTGGTGTATTTATGAGGATGAGGGTTTGAGATAGAGACCTCCATTGCTTATGTTGAATGACGAAACCCCTTTGTTTTAAAGGGGAAAATGTGAAGAAAGTACTAAGGAAACCTTAGCTCTGGTAAGCAGGGGGGATGGGACTTGAATAAGATGGGGCTTATGGAGTCTAGAGGCACCTGAATAACAGATAACCCTTTCATCCCATTCTGAGAATCCTTGAGCCCTCCCTCACCTATTTATGCTACTCCGGGTGAGCATTTTACAATTCTGCCATGGCACAGTGAATGATAATCACCATGCTAACTATAGCAGCCATAATGGCCCTGTTATTGATGTAATTCAGATTCATGGACCAGCAGCATCAGCATTGCCTGGAGCTTGTTAGAAGTGCAGAATCTCCAGGTCTTGAATCAGAGTCTGCATGGTAATGAGATCCCTGGGCAGTGAAATGTAAGAAACAGCTGTTTAGTGCATGGACAGTTGCTCTAGGGACTTGGTCAGAGTTCTCATTCTTCTGGATTACCTGCTCATGTTGACTGTTTTGTTATCTCCTGCTGATGACTCTGTATCCTAAATCCTAATCTATGGCTTTGTCTTGTGGACAAGAAAGCAGGGACCTAAGAGCAATGTGTCCTAGTTTGTAGGCAGTCTGGGAGTGACCAGGTGATGGTATCAGACATGTATAGACTTAATTGGTGCCTATGGGAAAATCATGAGTGTTCACTACCATCTATTTCCCACTTAGATTTAGATGTGACCTGATTATCAGATGGTAAAGTAGCCTGTTAAGACCCAGGGCTACAAAAGCCAAGGATTATAGAATGAAACTAGGCTGCTAAACACAAGGAATGAATGGTTTAGCTATGAAGTTGAATGGGATGCTTAGATGTTCCTTGTTATAAAATTGTCATCCACCTCAGCTTATATTCCTCCAGAGGCAGGGACTGCCTGATCTCACAAAAAGCCCATTTTGATTTATGGTCCACCAGTTCTATCTGAAAGTAAATTTCCTGTCTCCTTATAGTGCCTATCTGCTTATGGGTCCTGACTCTGTCCCTTGGACATCCATCATACACCATCTGATCTTCCGGACATACAACACCCTTCATAGCTAGAAGAACTGCATTGCTTTGAATCTTCTCTTCCATTGTTTCTTATGAGACCTGGGTTCTGGCTCCTTCTCCAGCCTGTCTACATTCTCCTTAACTGGAATCTGGAACAAGATTAAATTGTAAAGATACAGAAAAAGAGACCAGAAGTCTCAACAGTCGCTTGGTCCCAGGGCTGGAGACTTGGTTTCAGGTGCTTGCCCCAGGAAGCTCACCTTAGAAATCAGGCCTTTTTTTTCATGTAAGATCATCCGAGGATATGTTCAAAATCTGATGCAGTATAAAGTTTCTGCCCTGTCTGGCCCGTGGTCCAGACCTGCAAACCCACAGTCCCACTGAAACATACAGACACTTGTATTAATTTTATGCTGATCAGCCTAGGGCTCTGGAATATTTCTAGCTAGCTCTTGCTCTTAAACTAACCCATGACTCTTATCCTGTTCAGCCATGTGGCTCAGTACCTTTTCTCAGAGCAGCATAGTTGTCCTGTGCATCTGCTGGCTTCTCTGACATCTCTGTCTCTGTTCTTCCTGTTCCAGAGTTTTCTTAGTCTGGTAGCCCCACCCACAGTTCCTTGTCCTTCAGACAATTCAGCATTTTTATTATTTTAATTAATTTTACTAAACCAGTAGGCAGGACAATTATTTACAATGGAATCGAATATAATCCTACTACACCTTCTTACAAAACAAGGCGAATTTTAAGCAATTGGTTGGTTCCTAAGCTATTCTTCTATCAAGTAAGTCTTCCTTGAATATTTTGGTCTCTTTAGTAACTAGTGTCAGACACTTTAGTAACAGTGTTGCCTATCTTCCCATCACTCCCATGTTGCCTTTCTTCAGACACACTGCCAGACAGAGTTCCATACTACAGCATCCCCTGTCAGCGACTGTCTTTACTAACTAGATACACTAGGTGGACAAGCAAGGAAGGCAGGAAACTGTTACTTGGTCCTTTTATTGTGTTTTAAGCCCCCCATTCTCTTCTCAAGCTGGTAACAAGACCATCTTTTTCAACTTCCTGGGTAACTTTTGTTAATCTGCTTAAGCATTCCATTGCCTAATCTTTTCTTAGGTCATAATTTTGGTGGCCCTGTACTCCAAACTATGGGGAATAATAAAAGTAGCAACATTAATAACTAATATTTATTAAGTATTGAGTGTTTAAATTTTTTTTGACACTATGTCTCACTAGTCTAGGCTGGCATGGTACCCACAATCCTCTCACCTCAAGCAAATGAGCACTGAAATTAAAGGCATGCACTACCATGCCTTCCACCTGGACCCTAAATTAGTTGCAAACCACACCCAAGCATCTGTTTTCACAGAGAGACCCTTTATTAAGTGGGGAAGAAAAGTTAAAGTGGCTGCTTCTGACTTGGACAGAAAAACAGCTGCAAATGACCTTGCAGGTGTAATTTCTAAGAAGAGAACAAGGGGAGGTCTGTGTTAGAATAGGCTATGATGTGGTGGTAAAGGAGATAGAGGACGGGGAGAAAGGGAAAGGGACAAAGAAAAGGGGGCAAGGGTGTTTGTCTTGGAGGGACAAAGGATGCCTTTGCATGGCTCTTAGGCAAATGGCGGTTTATAAAGGTAAAAGGGGAAAGCCCATATTAGGATGAGGTATTTAATTTTAATTTGGCATGTTTATTAGATGAGTCGAAGGGGGCTTCTTGTTGCTGGACATCAATACTTTGATAGTTTGACCTTGGCAGTCAGCCTCAGGAGGAGGATGTGGCCAAATAAGGTAATGGACTTTGGTGACTAACTTTAGAAATGTAATCTAACTTGTTTTATTTTTCTTAACAAGACTGAGGGAATGGGAGAGAAGGGCAAGGCCTGCCAGAGCCACATGTTTGACACACTCAGGCTGGCCAGTGTCCCATAAATCATGTCATTAAATGACTCTACACCACATCTCCAGGACCTAGACATTGGGCCACAACTCATGCTCCTCTACCCCCCCACTTAGATGCCCCAGTTGCATGCCAATGGGGAAGACTCCTGAAGGCAGATCTCCCCACCAACACCCCACTGGATCCTGCAGTCTACAAGTCCTCTCTCTCTCTCTCTCTCTTAACCCCTGTAACCTCAGTGGCTCCCTGAGACACAAAATCTTCCAGCTGCTATTGGAACAAGAATGGATCCCTGAGACACTAAACCTGCCAGCTCTGATTGGACAAAGAGTGCCAGCTGAAGCAAGTGTGGCTCCCTGAGACACAGCCACAGGCAGAGCAGATTGGATCAAGAACAGCTCCCTGAGAGACATACACAATGTGCACCAATTGAAGAAAGAAATATGTGGACATCAGTACAGGAATACCAAGAACAACAACAAAAAGAACCTGGCAGTAATACAACAGGAAGACCTGAACATCACAATGTAGAAGAAGCAGAAGAAAACAAACTTAAAAATAACTTTATGCAGATGTAGAGGCCTTTAGAGAGGTAATGAGAAAGTCCCTTAAAGAAATCGAGGAAAAGACAAACCAAAAATTGGAAAAAAAAAAAAAAGGTCAACAAATCCTTTAAAGGAAACCAAAAAAAGAAGAATTAAACAGATGAAGAAAACAGTGCAGAACTTTAAAATTGAAATAAAAAAGACAAAACAGAGGGAAAGCTAGAAATGCAAAATTTGAGTAAATGAACAGGAACTATAGATGCAAGCATAACTAACAGACTGCAAAAGATGGAAGAGAGAATCTTTGGCATACAAGATAAGATAGAAGAAATAGATTCATCAGTCAAAAAAAATCATTAAAGCCAAAACTGTCATAACACAAAAAATTCAGGAAATCTGGGATATCATGAAAAGATAAAACCTAAGAATAAGAGGAATAGAAGAAGGAGAATACCGGTTCAAAGGCACAGAAAATATATTCAACAAAGTCATAGAAGAAAACTTTTCCATCCTAAAGAAGTACAGGGCTGTGAAGATCCAAGAAACTTACAGAACACCAAATAGATCAGACCCCTCAAAAGTCCCCTCACCACATAATAATCAAACCATATAGAATAAAGAAATAATATTAAGAGCTCCAAAGGAAAAAGGCCAAGTAACTTATAAAGGCAGACCCATCAGAATAACACAAAACTTCTCAATGGGGACTATGAAGGCCAGAAGATCCTGGACAGATGTTATACAGATACTAAGAGACCATGGATACCATCCCAGACTACTATACCCAGCAAAACTCTCAATCACCATAGATGTAGTAAACAAGATATTCCACAACAAAATCAGATTTAAACAATACCTATCTACAAATCTAGCACTATAGAAAGTATAGAAGAAAAATGCTAAGCTAGGGAAGTTAGATGTAACCACAAAAACACAAGCAATAGATAATCCCACAGCAGGAAATCTCAAAGAAGGGAAATACACACACACACACACACACACACACACACACACACACACACACACACACACACACACACACACAGAGAGAGAGAGAGAGAGAGAGAGAGAGAGAGAGAGAGAGAGAGAGAGATAGGGATAGATAGATAGATAGATAGATAGATAGATAGATAGATAGATAGAGAACCACCAAAAAATAATAGGAATTAACATTTACTGGTTATTAATATCCCTTCATATCAATGGACTCAATTCCCCTATAAAAAGACACAGGCTAACATAATGGATAAAAAAACCAGGGTCCATACTTCTGCTGTATACAAGAAACACACCTCAATTTCAAAGGCAGACATTACCTCAGAGTAAAGGATTGGGAAAAGACTTTCTAATGGACTTAAGAAGCAGGCTGGTGTAGCTATTCTAATATATAACAAAATACACTTCAAACTAAAATCAATCAAAAGAGATTGGGAAGTACATTACATATTCACCACAGAAAAAAATCCATCAAGAAGAAGTCACAATTCTGAACATTTTTGCCCCAGATGCAAGGGCACTCACATATGTAAAAGAAACATTTCTGAAGCTTAAATCTTATACCCCACACTAATAGTGGGAGATTTCAATACCCCACTCTCACCAATGGGCTGGTCTTCTAGACAGAAACTTAACAGGGAAACAAGAGATCTAACAGATGTTATGACTCAAATGGACTTAATAGACATATACAGAACATTCCACCAAGACACAAAAACATATACCTTCTTCTCAGCATCCCATGAAACCTTCTCTAAAATTGACTACATACTCATTCATAAAGCAAATATTAATATATACAAATAATTAGTCTAACCCCATGTATCCTATGGCCTAAAGTTAGAGTTCAACAATAACACAACTATAGACAGTCTAAAAACTCATGGGAACTGAACAACTCTCAACTGAACCACCTTTGGGTCAAAGAAGAAGTAAAGAAAGAAATTAAATTAAAGATTTCCTAGAATTCAATGAAAATGAATCCACAACATACCCAAACTTATGGGACACAATGAAAGCAGTGCTAAGAGGAAAATTCACTAGGTGCCTACATAAAAAAGCTGGAGAAATCTCACACAAGAGACTTAACAGAACAGGTGAAAGCTCTAGAACAATTAGAAGCAAACTCACTCAGTAGATGACAGGAAATAATCAGAGTTGGGGCCAAAATCAATACATTAGAAACAAAGAGAACAATACAAAGAATCAATGAGTTAGAGTTCTTTGAGAAAGGCAACAAGATAGGCAAACCTTTATCCAGAAAGAGAGTATCCAACTTAACAGAATCAGAAAAGGGGGCATAACAACAGACACCCAGGAAATCCAGAGAATCATTAAGTCATACTTCAAAAACCTGTACTCCACTAAATTGGAAAACCCAAAAAGGAATGGACAGTTCTGGATAGGTACCACTTACCAAAATTAAATCAAGACCAAATAAACAACTCAACTAGACCTATAACCCCTAACGAAGTAGAAGCACTTATTAAATTTATCAACCAAAACAAACAAACAAACAAAAACCCAAAGCCCAGGACCAGATAGTTTTAGCACAGAATTCTATCAGAATTTCAGAGAAGAGCTAATGCCAACACTCCTCAAATTGTTCCACACAATGGAAACAGAAGGAACATTGCTACAGTCACTCTGATCCCCAAAAAATGCAACAGAGAAAGAGAATTACAGACAAATCTCTCTCATGGACTCTGCTGCAAAAATACTCAATAAAATACTGGCAAACTGAATCCAAGAACACATCAAAAAATCATCCACTACGGTCAAGTAGGCTTCATCTCAGAAGTTCAGGGAAGGTTCAACATATGAAATTCTGTGAACCTCAACCACAGTATAAACCAACTAAAAGAAAATAACTACATGATCATCTCATTAGATCCTGAAAAATCCTTTGAAAAAAGCCAACACTCCTTCATGATAAAAAGTCCTGGAGAGACCAGGAATATATGGGAAATACCTAAACATAATAAAGGCGATATAAAGCAAGCTGACAGCCAACATCATACTAAATTGAGAGAAATTCAAAGGGATTCTACTAAAATCAGGAAAAAGACAAGGCTGTTCACCCTCCCTATATTTATTCAATATAGTTACTCAAAGTTCTAGCAGCAGCAATAAGGCAATAAAAGGAAATCAAGGGGCTGCAAATTGGAAACGAAGAAGTCATACTTTTAGTATTTGCAAATAACTGATAAGTGACCCTCAAAATTCTACCAGGGCATTTCCACAGCTGATAAACATCTTCAGCAATATGGTAAGGATATGAGATTACCTAAAAAAATCAATAGCCCTCCTATATACAAATGATAAATGGGATGAAAAAGAAGTCAGGGAAACATCACCCTTTACAATAGCCACAAACGACATAAAATATTTTGGAGTAACTCTAACCAAACAAGTGAAAGAAAGACCTGTATGACAAGAGCTTTAGGTCATTGAAGAAAGAAATTGAAGTACAGATCTAAACAAAGAATTCTCAACAGAAGAATCTCAAATGGCCTAAAGACATTTAAAGAATTGTTCAACGTCCTTAGTCATCAGGGAAATGCAAATCAAAAACAGTTCTGAGATATCATCTTACACCTGTCAGAATGGCTAAGATCAAAAACACTGATGATACCTTATGCTCACTCCATGTAGAGTAAGGGGAACACTCCTCCATTGCTAGTGGGAGTGTAAATTTGTACAACCCCTTTGGAAAGAAGTATGGCAGTTTCCCAGAAAAGTAGGAATCAATCTGCCTCATGATCCAGCAGTACCACTGTTGGGCATATACCCAAAAGATGCACATTCATACCACAAGGACGTTTGCTCAGCTATGTTAGCAACTTTATTTGTAATAGCCAGAATCTGAAAACAACCTAGATGCCCCTAGATGTGGTAATATACACAATGGAGTCTTATTCAGCAGTAAAATAGTGACATCCTGAAATTTGTATGCAAATGGATGCAATTAGAAAAAAAATCATCCTGAGTGAGGTAACCCAGACCCAGAAAGACAAACATGGTAGGTACTCAGCCATACGTGGATTTTAGACATAAAGCAAAGGATAACCAGGCTACAATCCACAACCCCTGAGCAGCTAGGTAACAAGGAGAACTCTATAAGAGACATCATGGATCTTTTGGGAAGGGGAACTAGATAAGATCTCCTGAGTAAATTGGGAGCATGGAAGAGGAGGGAAAGAAGAGCTGGGAAGAGAACAGAGGAAACAGGATGGTATTGTTGGGGGAGGGACAGAAAGGGAGAGCAAAGAAACAGTTATCTTGATAGAGAGAGAGCCATTTGGGGTTAGAGAAAAATCTGGTGATAGGGAAATTTCTAGGAATTCACAAAGATGACCCCAGCTAAGATTCCAGGCAATAGTGGAGAGGCTGCCTGAACTGACCTTCCCCTGTAATCAAATTGATGGCCACCCTAATTGTTATCATAGAACCTTCATCCAGCAACTGATGCAGATGCAGAGATCCACAGCTAAACAAGTTCAGTCCAAGAAAGGGAAGAGAGATAATATGAGCAAAGGAGTCATGATGGGGAAACCTACAAAGACAGCTGATCTGAGCTACTGGGAGCTCACTGACTCTGGACTGAACCAGCTGGGGAACCTGTATGGGACCTAACTAGGCCCTCTGAATGTGGATGACAGTTAATTATGTGTCTTTGGAAGTTTGTAGGGCTTCTGACAATGGGACCAGGATTTATCCTTAATGCATGAACTGGCATTTTGGAGCCCATTTCCTATAGAGGGATACCTTGCTCATCCTTGATGCATGAGGCTTGGTCCTGCCTCAACTTGATATGCTAGACTTTGTTGACTCACCATTGAAGGCCCTATTCTCTCTGAAGAGTGGATGGAGGTGGGGTGAGGAGGGGGGAACCTGAGGGGTGAATGGGATGAGGGGAAGGAGAGGGAGCTGTGGTTTGTGTGTAAAATGAAAATTTTTAAGTAAAAAAAATGTTTAAAAGACATATCACCACAAATTCTGTGACCATCTTGGGGGAAAAAAAAGGACTCTAAGAAATTCTACCAGAGATTTCTGTGATATAATAAATACATTCAGCAAAGTAGTGGCCCGTGAAATCAACACATAAAACTCAATATCCTTTCTTACGAATATAATAATTGTGATGAGAAAGAAATTGGGGGGGGGGTGTTGTAAGAGCCACACACAAATACTTCAGAATAAAGTTAATAAAGAAGGTGGAAGAAAGTAAATGAAAATAAATGAAAGCCTAAACAAAAAAGAAATTGAGGAATACATTAGAAGATAGACATCCCATACTCGTGGACCAACAGAACCCATATTATGTAATGGCTATAGTATTGAAAGGGATTTACAGGATCAATGTAATCCCCATCAAAATTCCAATAACAGTTTTCACAGAAGAGAAAGAAACAATCCTAAAATTCATACTGAAACACACAAAAAACCCTCAATAGCCAAATCAATCCTGATCAAAAAGAACAATGCTGGAAGCATCACAATATCTGATATCAAATTTAAACTGTTAACTGTGGGGACTCTAAAAAATTTTGAGTAAATGAGTAAGGAGTGGATGACATCCTGAGTAAATACATACTGTTCAATATGGGCATAGCCAATGTCAAGGACCAATGTGTCAGACACATGAGAATGGCAAACTCCTTCCCACCCTCCTCCCTGTAAGGCTCATAGGGATGGCAAAGCCTTCCTCTGGTCCAACTGTGGATGTTAACAATGTCTACAAGTGTTTATGAACAACTGAACATGTGAGCAAAACTAGCAACTTCAGCTTTCTCCTTCTGAATGTTTACACCCTGAGATTGGTCCCCAACAGAGACCTCCTACCAAGGCTAGCTAATTTCTCCTCTTGTGCTGTACATAGTAAATGCCTGAGGTTCCATGTTGTTGTGCCATAATTGGTGCCATTCCATCAGTGTGCACATGTCCCAATTGACCCCAGATTTTCTGTACATGTGTCTGTTCTTTCTTTACTCTCATGGCGGCGGAGTCAGGTTTCCAGGACCAAGCCTTGCAGGCAAGACATGGTGTCTGATCATTAGTAACTAAAACAACATGGTCCTATCACAAAAACAAGCATGTAGAGCAACAGAACAAAATACAGGACACAGATAAGCCCACACAGCTACAATTAACTCAGTTTTGATGAAGAGGCAAAAAATGGAGACTAGACAAGACCTTTAATAAAGATATTGTGAAAATTAGATGGCTACATGTAGGAAAATGAAGCTAGATCCCTCTATCTTGTACAAAAATCAACTCAAAACAGATCAAAGACATTCATGTAAAATGTGAAATATTAAAACTGCTAAGGTAAAAATTCCAGATAGAAGCATAAACATGGCTTTCTGAAAAGGACTCCAATAGCAGAGGAAATAATTTTAAGAACCAAAATATCAGATTGCATGAAATCAAATAGCCTGTGAATACAAAGGGAAACAATAGAGTGAAAAGACATCCGATGTGTGTGTGTGTGTGTGTGTGTGTGTGTGTGTGTGTGTGTGTGTGTGTGTGTGTGTGTGTAAAACAACAATTAAAGAAATAGAGGCCATTAATTTGAGAGGGAGCAAGGGGTGATGCATGGGAAGGTAAGGGACCTTTTTATAATTGTACAATAAGATGGAAAACAAAAGTAGTTGAGGGATGGGGAAGAGTTGGAGTGGAGGGAAGGGGTTGGAGTTAATCAAAATGCATTACATATGTGAATGAGATTCTCAAAGGATAAAGGGAAAATGAAAGCAAATGGATAGACACTAGCTAAGCAGATGTGGTAAAGCTAATAACTTTTAAGTGGTCAAGTGTCATAGTAGTTTAGTAAAATGAAAATTGAGTTTAAAATGTTATAACTCATTAAAATCAGGAAAAAGAAAAAAAAGGCACCTTTCCCTTGGAAAAAACTGAATACATATGCTTTCTTAATATATCCCCTCTGGCCTTCCTGGTGAGACCCAACATCTTTATTCTCTTCTAGCTTCTTTCCTCAAATCACAAAGGCAATACAACTATAATAATAGTACAAGAGCTGGACATCTTGCTTCTATGCAAGTTATAGTTCTCTTTTTGTATTCTATATAAACTTCTAGAAAGAACAGTCTATAATTCCCTTGGGCCAGTTACTTAACCACTCTGTACACCATCTTCATCTGCAGAATGGGGATTACAATAGAATATTATATATTATAATGGATAGCATAATTATGTGATTATTATATAATATCACATATTAATTATTATATTGTATTATAATATTCATTGGATTAAGTAAAAATAAAATTTAGAACTGTATTCAAAGTGCTTAAGGCAATGTTTGGCACAGGCAGATATTAAACCCTTCCCCTCAAGGCTCAGAAATCTATGTGAGGAATATCTGGAAAGATTCTAACAGCCAGTGGTGGTGTATGACTCCAAGAAAACAGTGTCTTCAAGATAGAACAGGTCTGATAATACATAAGAACTCACAGAGACCATGGTAGCATACATAAGACCCACACAAGTTCAAACCAGACAAAAATCTCAAAATGGAGATGAAGAAGTGAGCACAAAGTCCCACCCATGATCAAGAAGTTATTTGCAACTGGTAGCTGCTCAAGAGGGAAAATCAATTTTCTCCAGTGAAATGACATGGGATACATCAACATACCAGATCGGGCCTTATGTTTAGGAGTAATTGGCCACCACAAAACAGACTTTATGTTTTTGTGTGTTTTTCTTCTTTTTAACTTGGGTTATAGTTTGGTGATTTTGTCTTTTCTGTTTTTGTTTTATTTTCTTGGTTTTTTTTAGGGAGAAAAACATAAAATTTGGTGGGAAGGTAGGGAGAATCTGGGAGGACTTGAGTGAGGAGACATAATCAAAAATATATTGCATGGAAAAAACAATAAAAATATAAAATAATAAGTTAGTCTTGCAGAAAAATATGATTATTTAATTTGATCAATCTCTTATGACACAATGATTCTTTATACTGATTTGTTTTTTTATCAAAATACAGAAGAAAATGTAATATTTGATCACTATTGATGAAATTAATTCCACACATTATTTCAGAAGCTAAAGAAAACTCTCTGTTAGAATTTGTGTATATTCCTACAACACCTTTTCTATTCTCTCTGCTTTTGCTCTCTGGAGACTTATTTTCTGTCTTCCACGTTCAAGGTAAGGGGGTGGAATTACAGTAATGTCTTCTGACCTTCTGTCTTTACTTTCTACAGTTTCAGTCAACCAAATTTCACACTAAATACATTACTACATGAAAAAGTTACAGAAAAAATCCACATTCTTGAATTAATTTTTGTTACAACATATAATTTTCCCTTAGTATTAACTATCAATAATCTTTTACTACACATAAATTATAAACTCAATTAAAGGTGTGATGCATAATGTGTGGAGGATGGTACAGTATATACATACATATACACACACTACATATATATACATATATAATATATATATATACATACATATATACATACACTGGAGGCCTTGAAATGTGTTCCCCATGAATAAATGGTGGTGGGAATTACTGGACACTAATACTAAACATCTGACCAGGCCCAAAGTATACAAACAGAAAGAACATGGGAAAAGGCACAAAAGCAAAAGCCACTGCCTTTCCTAGCTCTGGCTTCTATTTGTTTGTGTCAGTGGGGTTTCAATTCTGTTTTAGATAAGGCATTGTGTGGGAACTCAGGTCTCTGCTTCAGTAGAAACAGAAGAGAATGGCTGTGCAATATGATATAAAACTCAGAATCCATTGTGAGTTCCAATTCAGGAGAATTTAATATCGTCTTTAAATGTGGATTTAGACTTTATTATTGCGGAGACACCTGGCTTTCCTTAAAAAGGGAGGTATGTACATGAAAATAGAGGGAGGCTATGCATTCAGTTAAATAGCTATTTGCTGAAGAAATTACAGGAAGAAGGACACAGTGCACACTACATTGTAGAAAGCATGCCAGCACCCTCCCTGCATTGTCTTGTTTAAGCTCATGTTTTGTGATTATCAAGCAAATATCCTGGCAACAACACCATTAAGAGTTTTTACTGGTTGACAGTCGACATGCTTTGACTTGCTACTGAATTCATTGTAATGATGTATATTTAAATTTTAATGGAATTCATATTTTGAATAATCTGTGTATTCATTTTGTCTTTAAACCCAAGATTCCCTTTCCGTGTAGTTTCCCATTTTATTTATTCTTCTAAGATTAGCTATATGCTTCCCCCACAGGTCTGTCTTAATTTATCTCAGAGGTAAAAATATAATATTAAGAGGTTGCAATTTTACCTGATGGAGAATTTAAGGGATGCTTTTGTAATACTGAGAACAGTACCTAGGATTTTCATACACATTGGCCAATCATAATCATTCTACTACTTGGCTTATTCCTAGTCCAATGTGAGGACTTTCTAAAAAAATGTTTATTTTTATTTATGTTTATGTGGATATGTACATGAGTACAGCTTCTGCGGAGGCCAGAGGGGTCAGATCACTGGAATTGACATTACAGGCTCTTGGGGAGGCACAGGAACTCATTTCCTCTGCAATAACTCAACACATAGCTCCTCACCACTGAGCATTCTCTCCAAATTCATGTGAGGGATCCCCCTCCCTTGGCAAGTTCTTCCCCCTCTGGCCTGTTGCATCCTTACACTCCATGGACACTCTACTCCTAGTGTCTATCATCCTGTTCTCTCTTCCTGCTGCCCCTGCCTTGGCTCACGGCAGCACCTTGTGTTTCACATTAAAAGAAACCTCTTCATCTTTTTGCCTCTCATCTCTCCTTGCAAACTGCCCATCCCAGTAGCTTCTCATTGGATTCATTGACCCCAAACATAACTTCGATAGCTCATTTCTTCTGACGACAAAATATTTTCCTTTGCTTTGTTTTGAAGCAGGATCTTACTAGGTAGCACAGACTCAAGCTCACAGAGGCCCTCCTATCTGACCCTCTTTGAGAGCTTGGATTATAGGCATGTGCTACCCTGCCCTATTCTGACAAACTTAATGGATGCTATTGACTATAGAGTAATGTGGTGTGTGTGTGTGTGTGTGTGTGTATGTGTGTGTGTGTGTGTATGTGTGTGTGTATGTGTGTGTGTGTATGTGTGTGTGTGTATGTGTGTGTATGTGTGTGTATATGTGTGTGTGTATGTGTGTGTGTATGTGTGTGTGTGTATGTGTGTGTGTGTGTATGTGTGTGTATGTGTGTGTATATGTGTGTGTGTATGTGTGTGTGTATGTGTGTGTGTATGTGTGTGTGTATGTATGTGTGTGTGTATGTGTGTGTGTATGTGTGTGTGTATGTGTGTGTGTGTATGTGTGTGTATGTGTGTGTATGTGTGTGTGTATGTGTGTGTGTGTATGTGTGTGTGTATGTGTGTGTGTATGTGTGTGTATGTGTGTGTGTATGTGTGTGTGTATGTGTGTGTATGTGTGTGTATATGTGTGTGTGTATGTGTGTGTGTATGTGTGTGTGTATGTATGTGTGTGTATGTGTGTGTGTATGTGTGTGTGTGTGTGTATGTGTGTGTATGTGTGTGTATATGTGTGTGTGTATGTGTGTGTGTATGTGTGTGTGTATGTGTGTGTGTATGTATGTGTGTGTGTATGTGTGTGTGTATGTGTGTGTGTATGTGTGTGTGTGTATGTGTGTGTATGTGTGTGTATGTGTGTGTGTATGTGTGTGTGTATGTGTGTGATGTGTGTGTATGTGTGTGTATATGTGTGTGTGTATGTGTGTGTGTGTATGTGTGTGTATGTGTGTGTATGTGTGTGTGTATGTGTGTGTGTGTATGTGTGTGTGTATGTGTGTGTGTGTATGTGTGTGTATGTGTGTGTATGTGTGTGTGTATGTGTGTGTGTGTATGTGTGTGTGTATGTGTGTGTGTGTGTTAACTCAGGCCAAGCTCTGATAAATTACAAGTGGAACAGTCCCAATTTATGTGGTAAAGGAAAGTGAACCCAGGAGTTGGTGCATACTAGGCAAGCACTCTATCAACTGAGCTACACCCCAAGCCCCTTAAGAGTAAGGTTCTAAGTTGTTAGTTTAGATATTTTTCCTTCTAAATAGTTTCAGGACTATTTCTTATTTGAGTCTTGGAGGGGTGGCTGGGTCAGGGTCCTAACGGACAGGCAAAGCTGCTGTACTAGCTGGTCTTTCGGAGGTTCCCCTACAGGCTTCCTATATGCACAGTCTTGGTTGCACTCCTGGGAATGGATGAACTCAATTCACCTGAGACAAGCCCAGATTCCATAAATCTCATTTACTATGCCTTAGGGAGGCATTCACTCTGGGACCAGAATACACTGAGTATTGGCTTTTCAGTAGCTGAGAGACCTAGGTAAAGCTGCTTCATTAGCATAGAATCAGAGCATGGGGAAACACTGCTGTTGCTGTTTCTTTCCTTCTTCCAAATCAAATTCTGTTTGAGCCTTTCTAAGAACTCTAAATGCATTTCCAGTTGCAGGAGGGTCTTAATAGCCTCTTCCTAAGCACTGATTCAATTTGGTTAGTTTCCGTGGTGGCTTCATAAGATTCACTTTGAGTAAGTGCAGCCAGCGGACAATGGGCTGGAGATGGTCCCAGTTACAAAATAGCAGTTAAGTAACACAGTGCTTGTGTTCATCAAATCCTGGGTTTCATTGTGTATAGGTGGACTCAGGCCACTGTATTTTGATTAGTAGGCCCGAAGGGGAAGACCTTGGTGGTAGACCCCTTTTATTCCAAGAAAATGGCAGAAAGATGGCTCTAAAAGCAAAGTGAGACATTTTTGAGGGTTAAAGAAACCAAATTCTAGAAATTAAAGCACTGCCACTCTGTGTGCTTACCTAACAGTGTGCCCACTTCCTCCCCTTCAGTGCTTGCATAAATCTAAGCTTACCTTTCTAGACCCCCCCCCCATTTCCTTATGCTGTATCCAGGCCATTCCTACCCAGTCCCCTTAGTCTTTACCAGACCACTTGGGATGGGAAGAGGTCACTCACATCAGTCAAGATTTCAACTCAGGTTAGGCTTCCCTGGGAACTACCAATGGCAGTTTTAACTACTTTGGAGCTTCTTGCTGCCTCCTCTTTAGCTCCTGCCTAGCAAGTAGTGCTGGAGATACTCTATTTTGTTGATCTGAAAAGGATACTCAGGAAAACAAGCTATTTGCAAGTCCCCTCAAACATTTGAGAGGCACATTTTACACACTGGAGAATGTTTTCCTGCCATTCTGAGTATTCATTAGAATAGGTCCTTTGAGTGCCTCTCCAACCCTGGCGGAAGTAGCACTTTGGTACTTAGGAGGAAAGGCTGACATAAACATGGTAGTGCCATGGCAGATGCTTCTTCACCTCCACCAAACTCAAGATTGAGCAGGGCAAGACCTGGGAGAGTATTGGCGTTTATCCAGTCCCAGAAAGAGGACCCATTTAGATCAAAGGGGCCTAGAAAACCTTCTCCAGGCCTCAGAGATCTGTCTTATCTGTTTTCTTTTATGTTAAGTGTACACAATACAGGCTTTATTATGGCCTCTGTCACACCTGTGTATTTTGATCTTATTTGCAGCTCTATTACACTTTCTTGTCTACATTCATTTTTTTTTTTGTTTTCCCAAGTACTTCTCCATTTACTCACATGCCTTTTTTTTTATTATTGTAAAACATTAAGATATGGGAGTAGGCAGTAACTTTCTGAACTTTCAAACAGCTCAGGAAATAATAGCAATAATTGATAAATGGGATTGAATGATATGTAAAAATGTTTTCACAAGAAAAGAAAAATTAGGACAGAAGAATGTAAGAGAAATCTTTGAGACCTATACATCTGACAGAGGATTAATACCCAGAATATATAAAGAACTAAAAAAATAATTAAAACACCAAAGCACAAAGTTATAAAATAAATAAACAGAAAGTGAATGGAACAGACGGTTCTGCAAATAAAAAGTACAATTTGCTAAAAATATACAAATGTTCAGAATCATTAGCCATCAAATCAAACTACATTAAAATTCATCTTATTCTAGTTGGAAAACAACAAATGTTTGCCAGGATGTGGGAACACCCTTATACACTGCTTGTGTGAATGGAAGTTAATGAGTCCCCATAGAAGGTCCTTTAAAAACTAAAACCAAAATTAAATGTGGCTCTGCCATATTTCTCTTGGAAATATATTTGGAGGAATCAAGCACAGGATATAATAGAGGCCTATGCTCATTCATTTAAAAACATTTTCCTAGATAGAATCTTACCTATGTGGCTCTGGCTAATTTAGACTCCTTGTATATATCAGGCTGGCCTCAAATTCAAGATAGGTTCTCTTGTCTCTGCTTCCTGAGTGCTGGGATTAAAGATGTGCTCCACCTTGTCCAGATAATGCTTATCTATATTTTTTGCAGCACTTTTCATAGTAACCAAAGTATAGGATCAGTCTAGATGCAAATGAGCAGGTGAACAGAAAATATGTACATTAGATATTATGTTATTCACAGGAAAATGGATGGAACAAGAAATCACCATGTAAAAGTGTAGTATGAGGTTTCTGGCCCGGACTTTCAGGCCTAACCTCAAGGTCTAGGACCCACAGACCTGCTGTCCCGCAGTCCCACAGAGACACACAGATGTTTACAATTGTTTTAGCCTGATCAGCCTCAGGCCCAGGCATATCACTTGCTAGGTCTCTACCCTTCATCTAACCCATGATTCTTGCTGTTCAGCCATGTGGCACGGTACCTTTCTTTAGAGCAGCATAGTTATCCCTCTGCTTCTTCCGGCTTCTCTCTGGTGTTCTCTCTGTGCTTCCTGTTCTCAGAGTTTTTCTTAGTCTGGTAGCCCTGCCCACACTTCCTGCCTGCCTTTGGCCAATCAGCGCTTTTTATTAAACCCGTGGGTGGGACAATTATTTACAATGGAACAACACAATATCCCACATTAAAGAAAATTACCCTGGTAAGAAAGACAAATATTGAATCTTTTCCTCTTTATTTTCTGCCCTCAAATTGAAGAACTCTCTCTTATCCTTTAATTTCTTAGGTAAGAGAATTGAGATGGTTCTAACCACCCCTACCCCCACCTCCAATCCCCCCTCCACCCCTGCACCATGCTTGAATGACCTCAAAACCTCTTTGTGAGATGCAGAGTATCCAGCTTCAGTAACATAGACATCACCTCCTCATGAGATGATTCTATATAAATCTGACTATATCTATCAGAATATTCTGTTTTACTTCAGAACAGATATGCTATTACTTCTACCCTGTGTAATTGTGGGGTTACATATAACATTTAGAGGATATATATATATATATATATATATATATATATATATATGTATAGTGTATGTGTGTGTGTGTGTGTGTGTGTGTGTGTGTGTGTGTGTTCAAATGTGTTAGGAGTGATCACAGAGTATAATATAGATTCGTAGTTAGGTTTTGCCTAAAATTTATAAGCAATAAACATATTCAGGAGATGTATTTTTTTTTACTCACAATCAAAATGGGACTTGATGGTACATGTAGATTTACATAATTATTCTAGGTAAAACATATTGAAAATGAAACGGGGCCAAAACCAGAAAAGAAGGTAACTTCTATTTCAGGGCTTCATAATCTTTCCTCACTTTTTATCCTTTTTGCCTAGTATATATTCAAAAGACCCCCAAGTACATAGTGTAGGGGAAAGTGGCCAGTCAAAGAAAACCCACCTTGGCTCTGGTCACAGAGCCAGTGAAAGGAACCTACGCTGGATTTATGGCCTTAGCCAATAAAAGAAATACTTTATCCCTGAACCCAGAGCCAAAAAGAAATGTGCCCTGGCTCTGAAACCAGCACCAAAGAAACACACTTTGGCCCTGGAATCAGAGGCAGTGAAGGAGATGTGCCCTGTCCCTGAAATTAGAGCCCCAAAGCCCAAAAGAGCCAGTGTAAGAAACACACTTTGAACCTGAAACTAAAAACAAATCAGTGTAAAAGAAAGGGAATAAAATCTGACCAATCCCCACCCTGGAAGTCTCCCTAGAAAATTCTGCCCCACAAGAAGCCCTATATAAGTCCTGAGCCCAAAGCCCTTTCCCCTCTGCCTTCTGTCACCCCATACTGAGGCAGCCACACTCTCCCGGACCCTTCCCTTCCAATAAATCTCCTTAATGAGGTTTGGGTGAAGATCTTCTTTCAGGGAGCAGCAGCAGCAGAACCTGGACAGAGACCAGCTGAGGGAGAGAAGCTGTAACACTCTTCGCCTCTGAGGGGACCTTCCTGGCTGGGGTGAGTTGTTACATTTCCTGAGCAGAGAGCAGCAAGTATCAGAGAAACGAAGCCTCAGTCAGCCACTGTAGTAACTTTGCCTTGGAGGCCCTCCTTTGCTGGATCAGAGCTGTTAACACTGGGCTGTAACCTGCTACCTAGGTCGACTGTGTCTTGTGGTGTTCACTGTCTCCCAAGTGCCTGAATACCTTTCCATCGAGCTGTAACACTCAGTATTCATTGGCTCCCAAATACCTGAATACTTTTCCATTAGCGCTTCAGTGCTCAGTATGTGTGGGCTCCTGACTGCCAGGATATCTTTCCATCTGAGCTGCACTGGGCTGCACAAATACCTACACATAGACATGTAAAATAGGTGCACATATCAAACAATTACTGATAATGAATCCTAAATATTTTAAACAAGTCTTTTGGCATACATAATTTTATCATCTACTAGAGATGAAAACAAATTTGCATCATTGAGATGGATGTTCTTGTTTATTTTTACAATAAAGAATTAAATCTTGGATGTGGATATTTGGCACTATAGGACTTAGAGCATCTTCAACATTTTTCAGAGTTTATCAATTTTTATTTTATAATTATCAATTATGAATGCCGTTTTATACAAAATGGACAGAGGTATGTTTAAGGCCATTTTAGAAAGTGTTGGAAATTCTGTCCTAATCCTAGGCCAAAAGTTATCTAAAATTTTTTAAAGATTTATTTTCCTTTTTATTTATGTGTATGTGTTTGTGTTATGTGCTATATGTGTAGGTACCCTCTGAGGCCAGAAGAGGATATCAACTCCCTTTAAAGTTATAAGGCAATTATGAGCTGCCTGACATAGGTACTAGGAACCAAAATTGGGTCCTCAGCAAGAACAGCAAGTGCTCTTTACCTCAGGGACATTTTTTGCAACTCTAATACTTTTTTAAAAAGTGATATTCAAGTCAGCAACTTGAGCAGCAAATTTTAAAAATCAAATATTCTGACACAGTTTCAAAAGATATACTAATTAGATACTCACATACTAAGGAATGATGATAGAAAAATATTATTTTTGTTTTCCATAATTAAACCATTATGTTTCTATAGGAACAGAAAACTTTATATGTGCATTAAAAACATCACAATTCATAGCATACAATGCTATACAGTGCTGAGTTTGAGTGTTGGTGTTTCAGGGAAGTGCCTGTTGTCTAAATGGTGTTACAGCATGTACTGTGCAGTATGCACATGTGTATTCAGAAACAAGGCTGTACTGAGGCTGATACAACAGGGCAAAACACTGCCAGAAATACATTTAATTCACTATGTGTTTGAGTTTAAGTTATGTTTTGATATTTTCTTGTTCAGAAACCTTTTATTAGTGCCAATATTTTTTACAACCTTCACAGTTTGAGATCCCAGATTGGGTCATGACCAATGACTTAAGAAACTATCTATTCAAAACTAGGTACTAGTCACAACATACCAGAGCATCACCATTTCTGTGTGCAAAATAATTTAAACCCAAGTAAAAACAAAGACCTCCAGAAGAAATTGCACAACCTAATGGAGCATGAGGTTTCTGACCTGGACTTTTGAGCCTAGCCTCAAGGTTTAGGCCACAGACTCACAGACCCACAGAGACACACAGATGCTTATGTTAATTTTAGGCTGATCGGCCTAAGGCCCAGGCATATCACTTGCTAACTCTTTATCCTTAATCTAACCCATGACTCTTATCCTGTTCAGACATGCAGCTGGGTACCTTTTCTCAGAGCAGTATACCTGTCCTCTGCTTCTTCTGGCTTCTCTCTGGAATTCTCTCTGTGCTTTCTGTTCCCAGAGTTTTCTTAGTCTGGTAGCCCCACACACACTTCCTGTCTGCCTTTGGCCAACCAGTGCTTTTTATTAAACCAGTGGGTGGGATAATTATTTACAAGGAACAACATCATCCTCCTACACCCTAAGTGCCCCCCCCCCACACACACACACAGGTCAGACAACCATTTTCTGTTACCTTGGTTTTCTGTTTGTTGCTCCAAGTGCTGTGTTTTCTTTCCTTTTAAAACAAATCTTCTAAATGAGATCATAGAGGCCTGCCATTTGATCTAGGTGCTACTTTTATAGTGTCAAGCATATACATATAATTCTCAATAGTTGAACTTTAAAAGGAAAATGTTATTTTTGATTTACCCTCTAAAAGAAGAGAAAATGGTCACTTTACTCTTTCTTGATTTTTTTTTGTTGTTCATTGAAAAAACCCCAATCTATTTTAAATGGATTATAGTGTGTTTCTGGGTCCTAAAATTTCCCTTGGGGGAGGTTGCGAGAAGGCATGGAGTCAATGACACCTACTCATTTATTCAGCAATGGGGAGAGTCTTATATACTCTCCTCCCAGAACACAAGCTGTGTCACAATCTGGATGGTGATATTGCATGGCTCTCCCTCATTGGCTGAACACAATCAGGAGATGACAGCATCTGCTTCTAGGCAGATTCCCAATGGTCCAGAATTCTGGTCAGTGCCTGTTGCTAGGCAGATTCTGAGCAATCAAGAACATTGGACACTGACAGACTCCAGGTTGGCTCATAGGGAATACATTATGTGAATGCCTTGGCAACCAGTTTGAGACAATTTCCTTGGCCTTATGGGACTGTCCTACTACAGTAGTGTTTTTTACATTGCAAAGCTTCTCTCCAATGACAAAGACAGTCTCATTTCAAAAAGGATCAGGGACCATTTTTGTAAGTAAATTGACTGTTTTGAACTTCCAAGAAGCAGATAAGTTCTGTGATATTTAAAGATTTCACAGAAAAAAATATTAAGAAACTATCCCAGGTAATTTTTTGGTTAGTATGTGATGTGGGAATGCCTTTCTGTATGCTGTGAATCTCAATCTTTAAATAAAGGAGCTGTTTTGGGCCATGACAGGCACCATAGAAGAAGTAGGAGGAGGAATCAGAATAGGTAGGAAAGGGAGGGCGGAGTCAGAGGCAGATCGAGCAAGCCGCCCAAGGAGCATCATGTAAGGAACACAGGTGAGCCACGGGCCATGTGGCAGACAGATTAATAGAAATGGGTTGATTTAAGATGTAAGAGCTAGCTAGCAACATGCCTGAGCCATAGGCCAAACAGCATGAAGCTAATGTAAGTGTCTGAGTCATTTCTGGGGGTCTGAGCAGTGGGCAGCTGGGTGGCTAAGCTGTCTCCAGCGGCAGGTCTGTGGGTCCAGGTCCCTCTAGCTGCCCGGGACCCAGAAACCCCCTCTACTGCAAATGGTAGCCCAACATGTGGCAAATATACCCACAAAAAGCCATAGAAAGCTTAAAAAATGGTCTAGAGCCCAAAGCAGCCTCTGAATTGTGTCTCCCACATGAGCCATGGTACAGAGATGCCCTGGTGAGGCACATGGGCTTGAGCTACAATAGTGGGCTTTTGAAGTGCAATTTAAGGTGTAAAACGGCTGGCGCCTGAAGTCTCACAGGACCCTCAATATAAGCAAAAAGTTTTAAATGATGGATTTAAGATTTCTGTTAATAAGGACAAAAAGGGAACAGAATCAAAGATGGCTTCTTAGTGTCGATGCTTTCTTGGAGGCTTGCCTTTTTAAAGAGAAGCTTCCTGATTCAGCATTAGAAGCAAAACATTTGTGAGTTTTTTACTTGTGAGTTTTTGGCCCTGCTGCCTAATAATACTTAAATGGAGTTAATGAGCAGCAGACAGCAAAACTTTACTTGATAATTACATGAACTCTAAAATTCCCCAGAGTACCTGGGTTAAAAAGATAAATTCTATGAAGTTAGACTAGGAGCTGGGTGGAGCCCATCCATCCATCCTACCAACCTTAAATCCTGGCAGATTAAAGGTGTGGTCAGAAACAGAAAGAAATAGAAGAATCCTTGGCAGATTCAGAAACTGAAAGAAACAGAAGAATCTGGGTGGAATCAATCACCCTAGGCAAGCAAAGGTGTGGTCAGAGACAGTGGCTGATTAAAGGTGTGGTCAGAAACAGAAAAAGTTAAGAAATAAATATACAGTAAAGACGGTTTTTTTTTTTTAAAAAAAAAAAGCCTAAATGGTTTAGAGTGTGTTGAAAATATATATACATAGGTGTAAAGAAAGAAAAAAGAGATAGCGAAAGCCCTTAAAGAAGAAATAGAATAAATAAATAAACGAACAAACAAACAAACAAACAAATAAATAAATAAATAAATAGCTAGCCATGTAAAGATGGAAAATACAAAGAATGTCTGGATACTGTATATTATTGTCTTATCTTTAAGCTTCTTGACTGAAAATGACTTAGTAAAAGCTGCTAAAAAACAGTTGATTATAAATGATGTTGGATTAATTCAAACTATATATTTTGTAAATGAGTTTACTTTAAAATTAAAATGCAAAGATATGCTACTTTGGAGAAGAGGTTTTCTTTTTATTTCCACAGAAAATGAGAGGCTGTGGATTTATTCCTGGATAAAGAACATAAAGTTTGATAGAGGAAGACCCCCTGAACGATCTCCAATGGAAATGGATGGCCCAGATGATTCAGCATTTCAGAGCACTTCTGTTGAAGTTTCCTAAGCTCTGTATCCAGAACAATTTCATGGAGACTGGCTGAGATGATCCAGCCTTACAGACTACTCCATTAAAGACTTGTCCATAATCCTACATTTTTCTTTGGATTCCCATGAGATTGTCGCATCCCCATTCAGCAGGAAGTAGCCTAGAGAATGCTGCCCACATTCCCAAAACATGGATTATGGATGTTTGTGTTTATTTACAGTATTGTTTATAAGTTGTTACAGATAAGAGGGGAAAGAATATTAGATTTGGAGTTCTTTTTGTTTTGAAAAGAGAAAAGGGGATATATAGGGGTACTGTGTTGCTTCATTGTAAATAATTGTCCTACCCACTGGTTTAATAAAAAGTGCTGATTGGCCAAAGTCAGGCAGGAAGTGTGGGTGGGGCTACCAGACTAAGAAATCTCTTGAGAACAGGAAGCTCAGCAGCAGAATGCCAGAGAGAAGCCGCAGGAAGCAGAGGACAACCATGCTGCTGTGAGAAAAGGTATTGAGCCCCATGGCTGACCAGGAAGAATCATGGGTTAGATGAAGGGTAGAGAGCTATCCAGTGATATGCCTGAGCCTTTGGCCAATTCAGCCTAAAACTTGAAAGCATCTGTGTGTCTCTGTGGGTCTGCCGGTCTGCGGGTCTGTGGGCCTAAACCTTGAGGATAGGCCTGAAAGTTCGGGTCAGAAAACTCGTTCTACAAGTATGTATGATGTGTGTGAGAGTATGTTGAAGAAACTCTAGAATTTTCTGAATGCTAGGCAAGCACTTTAGTAATCTATATCCCTGGCTCTCTTTTATGCTTTTTTATTTTGAGAAAGAGTCACACTAAGTTGCCCACCCTGGCCTTAAACTCAGTGTGTAGTCCAAATACTCTTAAATTCATCATCCTCCTGCCTCAGCCATTCAAATATTGTGATTACAGCCTGCGCTACCAGGTCCAGGTACCACCTTTTATCTTTTCATTTTTTCAGATAATTACATTTTTATTATTTTTTAAGTTAGCATAGAAAATGATAAGTTTCATTATGACATATTCATATTCTGTACTTTTTTCCCCTCATCACTCTTGCACTCCTGCTTTTTCTGGTCCTCTTCTTCCCACAAATAATCTATTCTGCTGTCATGTCACATGACTTCTATTAAATTCTCTTCCCTCCACAATTTATACCCATGTTTAAATTTCATTCTTTGAGAATTTCATATATGTGTGTGTATACAAAGTAATTTGATAATATTCCATTCTCCAACTCTCCTCAAACCACTCTTTTGATATCCTCTTTTCTCAACTCCATGTCCTCGTTTCATAGCTCACTGAGTCCAATCAGTGCTGTGATTACATGCATGTATGTAGGGCCATACATTGAGAATGGGTACCCTAACTAGGCCTACTTCTTTCAAGAAAATAGGACTCTCCATATTCCAACAGCACCTAACTGCCAAAGTTCCACAGTGAGGGATGAGGCTTCCTGAAACAGTTTCTTTGTGTATCCCTGGTTGTCCTGGAAATGACTCTATAGACCAAGCTGGCCTTGAACTCAGAGAACCATCTGCTTCTGACTCATGAGTACTGGGTTTAAAGGGGTGTGTCACCACCACCATCCAGTGATTTTGTGTAGGTTTTGTGCAGGAAACCACATTGCTATGCTCAGAAGACACTGTAGCAACCCTCAATGACTTCTAGCTCTTAGAGCTTTATACTCCCTATTCTGCAATATTCCATGTGGGGATGGGCCCAGAACTCCACAGTTATGCCATTCTCTGCACTCTGATCAGCTTTGGGCATCCATATTAATTGCTATCTGCTGCAAAAAGCTTTTCTGATGAGGTTTAAGAGACAATCTAATCTATGGCTATACAGATAAGTATTTGGAAGGTAGTTTGATATTATATCTGTTTAACAAAATCATAGCAGTAGGTTCTTCCTTAGAGTCTATGATCTTCCAAGCCATACGTGGTCAGGTTTATATTAGCAGACATGATTTTTGTTCCATAAAGTGTGCCTTAAATCCAATCCTAAATTGGTTGGTTATCCCTACAACATTCATACCAGTATTGCACCAATGGGCATATCTTCTTAGGCAGGTTATTATTGTGGCTCACAGGATTTAGAGTTGGATAAGGCTGTTGATGTCTGCTCTCTCTCATCAGCCTACATAGCACCATCTGGATCTATAAACACTAAGTCAATAAAGAAGTTTCTAGGTCAGGCAATATTAGCTTGATTTCTTCATTTTCTTGTGCCACAAGTATGTGAAGTCTTCAGCAACAAGATCTTACCATCTAGTTCTGGTTGGTAAAAGCAAGGGCAATAATATATTGTTTTTGTTTGGAGGGTCAACAACTCAAAAGGGTAGTGTCCCACACCTGCTACTGCATTTTTTGCTTGATAATATATGGCAAGAAGGAGTAGTGTTATTTCTCCATGTGTAGAGCCGCTCCATTTAAACTTTTTATATATGTATGTGTGTGGTTCCATAGAGCTTTTTCAAACATCATTAGTGTTAATTATCACTCCTTCATCCCATCCATCCTAGTTTTTTTTTAAATTATTTTCTAAGACTTATAATATCACTCAGTGGTAGAGTATTTGTCTAGCGTGTATGAAGCCCTATATTCATTTCCCAGTACCATATATGAGTGTGTATGTGTATGCATATATGTATGTGTATTTATATGCTTATACACATACTTTTAAAATTTTAGGTAGTATATAGATATACATTTCTATTTAACAATATAATAGATAAACAGAATGTGGCATAGGTAAACAGCAGAATTTTATTTTTTATTTTATTTTATTGCAATTTGGTTCCTTAAGACTGAAATCAGTGATGGAACTATAACTTCAGAAAGGACACTTAGTGCCTTTTCTTTTTACATTGCTTAATTAAACTGTATTAATTATACATTATTCATGTGTGTGTGCATGATGCACATGTTAGTGTTGCTACAGCATGTCTGTGGAGGTTAGAGGAGGAGAGCTTTTGGCAGGCAGCTTTCTCCTTCTGTCTTCTGGAGGCAGGGGCTACTATCACTTTCGTGGTTCACCCTAAGCTAGCTGGCCAAGGGGTTTCCAGGTGCTCCCATATTTTTGAAGTGCTGGAATTACAGGAACACACCATCACATTGGGCTTTTTACATGGGTTCCAGGTATTGGACTTAAGATATCGGGCTTGAACAGAGTGTCCTTTTACCAACCAAGTTATCTCACTGACCTTGGGCCTGCCTTTTTTTTACAGACAGCAAGCCATAAAGATTGTTTTGGTAGCACTGTCCTCTCTGTAGGTGGGAGAATGGTCTTACCAGTGTATGGACATTAGGTCTATAACAGAAATAGATGAACTTATTTTGGTCCAGTTTCTCTATATCTTCCATTAGTTTTTTAACATCCTTTGCATATCTCTTAGTGGCATCTCTAGAATGTCCATTTGTCTTGTCATTCCTTCAGAAGTTTGTGTTCTTCATCTAAATAGAGAAGACATATTTTTCTTTGGTCATTTCTTTAGACTTTATCCTCTTGTGAGGATTCCTAAATGTAAATTTAATAAAGCATGTACACCTCTCTCTTTAACCAGTCTTATATTAATTTGGTTCCTAGCTCTAGCTGGAGTCATATTGGTTCTAAGAGGGTGGATATCTCTTTCCCTCCCCTATACTACAGTTCAAATAAAAGTTGAGAATTTGGGGCTAA
The DNA here is from genome assembly GCA_033318265.1 of Phyllotis vaccarum. Lineage (NCBI taxonomy): Eukaryota > Metazoa > Chordata > Mammalia > Rodentia > Cricetidae > Phyllotis > Phyllotis vaccarum. The sequence goes on from JARWLC010000013.1 coordinate 60,187,588, forward strand.
ATAAAATAGAATAGATACAAAATCACAAACACTGTGTGGTTTCACTTATATGACGTTCCCATAATATTGAAACCCACAGAGATAGAAAGTGGAATTCTGATTACCATGGCTGGGAGGAGAGACAGTGAGGAACTGATGATGTAATGGATTTGGAGACTGAGCATATCGGCATGGCTTGTAGTTCCAGTTACTCTGGAAGCTCAGGCAGAGGATCACATGAGATCAGTACATGGACAGCTTGGCAAAGAACACCATACTCCAACAACACCAAAATGGGTATGGAGTTTCAGTTTGGAAAGATGAGAAAGTTCTAGAGATGGATGGTGGCAATGGTTGCAAAACAGTGTGAAAGGACTGGAGGGATGCCATTAAACTGTAATTTGTAAACAGTTACAATACATGGGGCAATAATGCTGGTCAGCAGTAGAGTGATTGATTGTACATCATGGGAGCAACCCCCAGTACCATAAAACACAAAATCACACACACACACACACACACACACACACACACACACACACACACACACAGAGAGAGAGAGAGAGAGAGAGAGAGAGAGAGAGAGAGAGAGAAACAGAGATAGAGGTATTTTCATTGTTTACAGACAATAAAATGGACAGAACTGGAGATCATCATATTAATCAAAATAAGCCAGATTCAGATAAATAGTGCATGTTTGTCTCTCATGTATGGGCCCTATATTTTATTAATAAACATATAATCATGTATATGACATTGTATCTGATGTGAAAGGAGAAGGATGCTATTTGGGAAAAGGAAAGGCATCTGTGAGAAAGAGAGGGAGAAAGAGCAGAAAGGGCAAGGAGTGTCTCTTTGGTCAGAGCACAAGATACACACGAATTAAAATGCTTTTAGGAAGTCCATCACTATGTAGAATGAATATATACTAATGACGTTGATAAATTTCATTAAATAAAAACCTAATCAAAAGTCAACACGGTAATTAAATTGGTAAATTTTATGTTATGTATTTCATCATAATACAACAGTTCTAGATTACTTAAAATAATAATACAGTACTAGATTGCTTAAAAGTAGTTGGTTGAGCCTGGTGATGTACCACATAGCTTAGTGGTATAGACCTTGTCTATTTCTGTACCAGGCCCTGGGTTCATTCCCCAAAATGCAAAACAAAAATACAAAAAAAAAAAGAGGAAAAAAAATAAACGTTTACCATTTTTCTCCTTTGGTGCATTTCTTCTTTTTCCTCGAGGTAATAACACTGTGACCTTTTTATTTGTTTCAGCTGTATCCAGATATCTGCTATGGTAAACAGTGCTGTGACGAGCGTCATTGAAAGATACTTTACACAGTACATATCATCTGAAGTGTACTGCTATGCCAGATACTATGTGCTTTTTATTTTGTTGGCCAGGTTTAAATTAATCAAAAATTGTTTTTCATTCATTTTGCTCAAACTATCAAATTCAAAAGACTATGCACAAAACCTCTTTCCTTTTCCCCCCTCCCAAAATGGAGTGTCCTTTCTCAAAAACAGCAAGTTGTCATTTCTAAGATATATTCAAGTCATATGCTATTTATTTATAACCATAGAAATACAAATAATGGTGGCTTATGCTGTTTTGATTTGATGGCTATTGCCAAACTGTCCTTCGGAGCCTGTTCCTAACTGTGCCATCAACGGCGCTTCTGCACCAGGTCTGAACAGACCTTGAGCACAGCATATTATCATGCTTTACTTCTTTGCCAATCTGACTGGTAAACACAGTCTCTCATTACATTTGTATTTATTTAATCAGTATCGTTATGAACCAAACAATGTTTACTTATGCTGAGAGAGCACTCCTGCTCTTCTCTGTGTCCTCTTTCATACCGCCTTCCTCCACTATCTGGCTAGACTGAATAGGGAGACATTCTGTTCTTTTACTCCTTCCTGACTGCTCTGGTCTGCGCTTCTTTCAATTACTCCAGTGACCATGTTGCCTTCTATTTCTCAGTCTGTTACCTCCATGATGGTGAGTGCCAAGACTGCAGCTTTTATCTTTTTAAGCTATTGTTTGTCACTGTGCTCTTCAGTAAATACCGAATGAATGGATGAATGGGCAGCTGCAATTTCAGACTAAGGTCACTGGAATGCAGCTATTCTGTGTGAATGATTGAAATCGCTCTATTATGTCATTATCTTATAAGAATGCATTATATGCAGAAGATAGCACTTCAAATTCACTGTGAAATGATGGATTCTTCAGTAAATACTATTGGACTAATTGTTAACTACTACATTATACTTAAACTCAAATAACCCAGGTGTGTGTGTGTGTGTGTGTGTGTGTGTGTGTGTGTGTGTGTGTGTGTGTATAAAGTATTGCTGAAGATAGAAAACACAAAAATGTGAAATACTTGTGAATATGGATTTTTCTCCTCTATCTATCTACATATGTATGTTTGTATCACCTCAGGATGAGGAAATCCTCAAGATAAAAACCTTAAAATTTTTAAATTTCATCAAAATTTAAGAAGTTAGCATAGACAGACAGAAGCAGATCTGAAAGTCTAATAACATATATCAAAACTATCTTTTAAAACAAACAAAGGAAAACCTGACAGAGTCATTAAGACAGACGAAAAAGAAAGCTTAGCCCACAGAAGAGAGGAGTTTGATGCCAGGTAGGTCCCAAAGTGAGTTCTAGGGCAGTCTGGGCTACAGAATGAGACCCTAGCAAAAAATATCCTAACAGGAAAAACTGCAAGGAACAGACAAGTATCCATAAAACACTAAGGAAAATTTAAGACTAGACAACAAATTCATATTAGACAGACATACCAACAAGTAAAGGTTATTTGATCTCACTAGGAATCAAAGAAGGTCAAATCATACTATTTTCACCTACAATTAAGCCAAAGTGATACTTTCCTTACTGGCAAGTACATGGAAGTAAAAATTGGTAGCATCTTTCTTGAGGGCTATTTCCCAGTATTATTAATAGTCTTCCTTTTGACTTAGATCATTTTGAGAACTAACCAAAGGAAATCATCAGAAAATATAAAAAATGATTTACTACAAGGACATTACAGTGGCATATTTATAGTAGTAAGAAATTGCAAGCAATCTAAATGTCCAACAACAGAATTGGATAAATAAGTTATGCTGCATTCATAGGCAAGAATGTAGCCATTAAAAGCATCATATGGGGGTTGGCAAGATGGCTTAGGAGGTAAGGGCACCTACCATCAAGCTTGATGACAGGAGTTCAACCCTCAAGACTCACATGGTAGAAGTAGCGAATAGACTTCTGCAAAGGTGCTAGAGTATCTACACACACACACACACACACACACACACACACACACACACACACACACACACACACACACACAAAATAAGAATCTTTATACTGAGAACTATTAAGGATACAGGGGGATGCTTACAATATAATGTTTTTTTAAAGCAAGTAGTAATAGCACAGTGGCAATTTTGCATTGTAAACATAAGAGGTTATTATGTATTTGCATAGAAAAAGACAGAAAGGAATATACTGTGGACTGAAGAGTCTTTGCAAGCGGACTATTCTGTTCCCTGGCAGGCTCCAATGAAAGCTGTGGTGGCAGTTTCTGGGGGAAAAAACGACCCTGTGGGGGGTTTTGTCTGCATGGCAGGACCTGTGGGGAAAAAAGTTAAGTGGCCCCAAAATGCCACTACGGACAAAATCAAAGAGTGACTGCTGCCAGAGCTGATATTGTCAGTTTTGGGGCATCTAAACGGAGGTGAATACTAACTTGCACCTATTGGATAATATCTATGTATATTCACTTAATTCTTTTAACATCCTCAAGAGGTGTATAGCTCAGGCAAGTATTAATCATGCATGTTATCTAGGAGGACACATGTCAAGAGAGATTAAGAAACTTATCTAAGATCGCAAAACTAGAAACTGGGTGGATGAGTCGGACTTCAAACAGCAAAACATGTCTGCCTTCAGAGTCTACGTGTGCACACAGTTACAGCAAGAGGAAAGGGGGTGTGGTGATATGTCAAAAAAACAAACCAGGAAGTAAATCAGTAAACTAAGTGGAAATTACTTCTGGAATTAGGTCCCTTGGAGACTAGTGTCCCATGTATATTGTATATACACAATTTCTCACAATAGTCTTGGTTATAGGAAAAGAACAGAGTACAATCACGTATCCAGATTACACAGTAAGAATCCTTGGTTTGAGTCCTGAGCATGATTAGAACCTGGCCTGAGTTACTATTTATTTCCCAGTCCCTCCTGCCAAAGGCAGTGGGTGACAAGCCAGGTCAGATCCTAAGGGTTCCAAAGATAGGAGCAGTTATCCTCTTGTATTCAGAAACACGCCATAAAATGAGTTTATCATCTTTGGTGACACCTGCTGTAGAATTCCCTGGGTAGAGGCTGGGCATGGTAGCACATGTCCACCATTCCATCAGTTTAAAGGCTGACAGGAGGGTCTCAAGTTTGAGCTCAGCCTGGCTACCTAATGAATTTTAGGTTCCCCTGAGATGCACAATGAGATCATGTCCTAAAAAAATAGAAACAACCTGGGGTCATGATAATGTCCAGGCCAGGCTGCTGCCAAGGACCATGTCTGGGACCATAGTCCTACTACAGCCAGGGTCTTTGTGGACATCCATGGCCTGTGTTGTTGCCAAAGGCCACAAGGATACCTAGTATTTGAGCTGTCACATGTGGCCATATAGGTGTCCAAGGGTCATTTGGCCTCCAGAGCCACATTGAGCTGAGTGGCCTGTGCTATCACCCGGGGCCATGGTATCATTCAGGCCCAAGCTGTTGCCAATGGCCGTGTCTGAGTCTGTGGCTCTATAACAGCTAGGGTCTGTGTTAATGTCCATGGTCCTTCTTGCCATCAAAGGCCACATGGAAGCCTGTAGTCTGGGCCACAACCTGTGGCCTTGCTGGTGTCTGGGGGCCATGCTGTTCCTGAAGCCACTCTCGTCTAAGTGATTTGTGCTGTCACCTGATTCCACAGCATTTATTGTTCAGGCACAAGCTGTTGCCAAGGTCCATGTCTGGGTCTGTGGCCCTACTTCAGCCAGAGCTGTTTTGATGTCTGAGGCACTGACATGTGGATGACCGAGTTCTGGGGCCATATTATTGTCTGAGAGCCATGCTGCTGCCTGGGCTGTGCAGATCTGAATGGCCTACACTGCTAGCCTGAATAATGGTGACATCCAGATCCAGATGCTGAAAAAGACCATGTCTGGGTCCTACTGCAGCCAGGGTACATGTTGAATACTGAGACCCATGTTGCCACCAAAGGTCATGTTGAAACCAAGGGTTGAGGCTGAAACCCATGGCCTTGTTAATGTCTGGGGGAGTGCCACTGCCAGAGCCATTCTGATCTGAGTGGCCAGTGCTTCCACCTGGAACCAGAATGTTGTCCAGGCTGGAGCTGCTGCCAAGGACCATGTCTGGATCCACGGTCCTGCTGTAGCTGGTGTCTGTGTTTATGTCTGTGACCTGTGTCACCTCAGGGGACTATAGGAACCATGCACGATGATATCAGGGCCAGGCTGAGCCAATTCCACCCTTCACTGGCCCTGGGAAACCTGGTTGTGCACCTTACTGAACACTGAAGTAAGAGAGCTGGCCCCAACCCCTATGGGAGAGCTGCCCCTCCTAGCACTCTGGAGGCCCCAGAACTCACCACAGGCATGGGCAAACTGACCCTCCCTGATGGCATGGGTGTAGGGGAGCTGACTCTACCTCCTTACCTGAGGGTGGTGGCCTCAGTGGCCTAGACTGATCAGTGCAGCTTCCACCCAAGTCCACGACCAAGTCTTGAGTTGGCCCACCCTAACATCTAGCCCATCTAGGACCTGCTGGAGCTCGTGAAGGGAGTGATCCTGTAGAGTAATATCCACAAGATCTTGGGAGAAGTTTTGGTGAGGATCTAGTAATGATAGTACCAGAAACCAGAGGCCTTGAACCAGACTCCTTGCAATAAACATTTGCTAGGAAAGCTGATTAGACAAAAAGGTATGCTATGTGACACACAGAGGCTCCCAATGTCACCAGGATGAATGAAGACATGTTAGAGAGGTGGGAAAAATGGAAGAGCAAAGATGTTCATTTGTTCACTTGCTTGTTTTGGTTCAATTTTTAAAATTTTTTCCTTTGTGGGCCACTGCAGGCATGAGGGGCAGATATGAGGGGCTGGAAGTTGAACAGAACTAGGTTGCTTGATGTGAAATTCTCAAAGACTCAATTAAAAAAAAAATGATGTGAAATGGAGGGGAGAAAGAAAGAACTATTCCTGGACACCACTGTCACCTTTTTGCCACCGCTTTGTAGTTCCTCCTGATCACCAGCCTCTGTTGTCTCCCAGTTAGGGCCTGTGCTGGGCCTAGGCCTCTTCCCCAGCCAGTGTACCCTTCTCCCACAGCAGTGTCCAGTCCTTAGACTCTGGCCACAGTTAGTGTGTTGACAACCCCAGAACCTCTTGCCTAGCAAGTGTTTGCTTCCTCTTCTGATCAGGTAGTCTCTTCCCCCTTAAGAGCCAGGAATTCCCTTTTCACCATAGGCCAACTTCTACGCTGTCCTAACTAGGTGCCTTTCAGCCTGCCTTTCACCTATCCCCCCCCCCCCCCCAGCCCTCACAGCTCTTACTCAGGCTGCCTTCTTTCCTCGCTTACTCAGCTCTCAGTGAATTTGCCTTTACCTCTTTATGCCTTTCCCCACAGCCAAGCTCCTTTCCCAAGCCCATCCTCAACCTGGTCCTCATTTCTGCTAGGCATATACCCTCTTGTACCCCTTCTGTTACCAGGCAACCCATCTAAAGCCCTGTAACACATGGATTACTCTTCCCTGGCCTGTGTTCCAGGGACAAGTAGGTTTTCTTCATGTGGCAGGCTTTCTCAGACTGCCAGCCCCCAGTCATGACATGGAGACTTATTAATTATGAACACTCAGACTTAGTTTAAGTTTGTCCCAGTAGCTCTTATAACTTATATTACCCTGTTTCTCTTCATCTATGTTTTGCCTTGGGACCTTTTATCTTTCATTCTGTCTGTCATACTTTTCCTGATTCCTTCATGCCCCTGGCCCTCTCTTTCTCTCTTATTCTCTTTTTTTCTTGTGCCTAGATTCCTCCTCCTTCTCCTTATTCTCTCTGCCCACCATCCCTGCCTACCTCTCCTTTGCCTAGCTATTGGTTGCTCAGCTTTTTATTGGTTGCCTTAGGCAGGCAAAGGGAAATATATCTTTCCATAGATAAACAAATGCGGCACAAACAAACGCAACACACATAGTTAAATAGTCTACAATGAGGCCACCTTTGGTAACCAGGTAACCTTCCTCAGTTTAAACCAGCATCTCTAGCTTGTACCACTTCAACCACAGAGGAATGTGAATCCAGCCAGAATCCTTTTCATCTACCAGGGACTCTTAAGCTGTATTGCTGGCTAGTTTTACGTCAGCTTGGCACAAGGTACAGTCATGAGAGGAGAGAACCTTGGTTGAGAAAACGCCTCCATAAGATTGGGCTGAATCCACTAGAACAGGGGCCCTAGAATCAATTAAACAGGGCTAACAGGGACTCACAGAGACTGAAGCAACAATCAGGGACCCTGTATGGGTCTGAGCGAGGTCCTCTGCATATACCTTATGGTTGTGTGGCTTGGTGTTCTTGTGGGACTTCTATCAGTGGGAATGGGGGGGGCATCTCTTACTCTTTGCCTGCACTTGGGACCCTTTCCTCATCCAGCCTTGACATTAGGGTTTGTGTCTAGTCTTACTGTAATTTATTAAGCCATGCTTGGTTAATTTTTTTTAAAAAAGAAACAGAAGAAAAGTGAATTTGAGGGAGAGGAGAGGAGGAGTAGAGGAAAGATGGGAATTGCTGACAGGATATAAAGTATGAGAGAATTCAAAAAATAACTGGGCTGTAGGCAAGCTTGTAGAACATTTTCTTAATTAGTGATTGATGGGGGAAGACACAGGCCATTGTGGATGGTGCCATCTGTGGGTTCTTAAGAAAGCAGGCTGCGCAAGCCACAGGGAGCAAAGCCAGAAAACATCACCCTCCGTGGCCTCTGCATCAGGTCCCGCCTCCAGATTATTGTTTTGTTTGAGTTTCTGCCTTGGCCTCTCTCAAGCCCTTTCCTACCACGTTGTTTTGGTCATGGTGTTTCATCTCAGCAATTCTAATCCTAACTAAGACACCATCTTTTCCAGTCTCCATGTAAGCTTCTGGATCCTATTTGAGGTCCTTTTCCTACCCTGTGTTTTCTTGCCTAGATTTACCCATTTCTCCAAGACCCCATTTTTATTCTGTATTCTCTTCTGCTAGGTCCCCTTCTTCCTCAACTATGCGCTCTTTCTTAGCCAGAGTCTCTGTGTAGATCTCGATCTCTGTACCAATAGATGGGCCATTTACCTGCTGGAATCCTTTCTGTAAGCTTTTTCTTCTTGAACAGTCAAGGTCACCTTCCTTGTCCTTGAACTCCTAATTCAACTTTTGTTGTCCAGCCTTTCACTAAATCAGCCCTCTACTCTGCCTTATGATCCCTTTCTCAGCCAATGCCTTACTTCCCTACCCTGCCCCAGAGCCACATCCCTCTGCTTTCCTACCCAGCTGTGTCCCTTTCTCTAGCCTATCACTTCCTCCCTATGATCCCCCCCCCCTTACTCTGCTACTCCTGTACTCTGACCCTCTGCCCACCTGAGTCTGCATCCTTATATATATCCCAGACTAAGACAGGCTCTTTTCTCCCTCCATGACTTTTCACAGGATAGTGAGTTCTCCAGTCTGTGTCCCTTGCCAAAGGAGACCTCTTTTCTAACCTGGGACCAATTCTCCAATAGGGACTCCAGATACCTTTATCCTTCTTGGGCTCTCTTCCTCTCCCCAACACTGTTTGTCCCAAATTGTGTCCCTGTATCAGTCTACACTAACCTTTCAAACTCTGTGGTGCCTTTACCTGTTACAATCCTTTGTCCATACCTCCTCTTCCAAGCTATTTGGATGCCCAGCCAATGCCTCTTTTCCCAGGAAGGTCTCATCTCATTCCAGAACCCTCCTCCTCTGGGACATAAAAAGTGTCCCTAACAGATTCTCCTTGCTTAGCTAGCTTGCTTGTCCTGATCATTTCCCCATTCAAGAACCATGCACTCATTCATCATCTGCTGCACCAATCCTACCTGGCATCTTACCTCAGTGAGTTGCTCAATTACTAGCTCATTCCTCTGCCCACAGCTGGAAAACTTTCCCTGTGAAGCTCAGTTTCCTGCCTTATTATCCAAACAATCCCACCCTTTCCAGGACTCCCTCCCCAGAATGCAGTTTAGTTTCCAGCCAGTTTCCCTTCCCAAACCTGGTCCCCTTCCTGTCTCCTTTCTTTCTCTATATAACTCACCCCAGCTGACTCACCTTTTCTACCAAGAATCCTTCACTAGCCAGTGTATGTGAGTTTGACCTATAGCCAGACCTCCTCCCCCACCACAGTGTTCTGCCTCTAGTCAGTGGCACTGTCTATTAATATCCCTTGTCTTAGCCAAACAGATCCCCTACTCCCACTCTACATAGCCCATTCTATAAGGTACTGTTTCATCACTATAGTCCTCCAATAGCCTTCACTCACATCCTTAGTCAGGCCCCTTCCCTAACCCCATCCATGTCATCCCTTCTAGCCAGCCTTTTTACAAACAAAACAGAACAAAACAGAACCCCCACTTTATGGCCTGTTTCTCATCTTTCCCACTTACTCAGATTGTTGACGCCCTCTAACTCGTCTCTAGAGGTTTCCCTAGGCTGTCTCTGTCCTCAGCTTCACCCTCCTCCCTAGCACATTTCCCCCCACAACCTATGCCCCCCCAAGAGCTTTCTCCTCTTTCTCCCTGACTCAGGATACCTTCCCAAGTGTTCCTGTTCCTGTAAAAGGCTCTTTTCTCACAGTGTACCCCAATCCTGTGTTTCTTTTTCTTCAGAGTATGGTCTGATGAAACTTTTGCTTACATACTGAGAACTATCCATTAGGATTTCCATATTTGTGTTTGTGACATCCCAAAGTAGAGGATAGTAGCATTTTTTTTCCTTTCCTGCAATGAACCTTGTCCTGGCTGGTGGTTTCTAAGTCAGGCCTCTATCAAACACAGCAGAGAATATTAAAGGGAGCCCTTTAATATGTTTCACCACATGAAACATCAACTCAGGGCATCCTTAGTGTAAATTTCTCCTGAAATTCCAGTCTTGGAAACATTTCACTCCAAGCCACCACCAAGACTGTAGGTGTATTACCCAAAGCCTCATCTTTGCCCCCACCCTGAACCTGCTCCTCTTCTTTAGGAGCCCTTTACTGAACTAAGTCAGCTACACAAGAAATGCCAACCAGGTGTTTCAAAAGTTACTTTTATTTTTTAACACACTGCACAACTGTTTTAAAAAAATTTTGAACTTACATATATTATTGAGAACATTTGGAAGGAACGAAGTTTTTTCAAAATGAATTTAAGTAACTTCACTGAAATACAGGACCAGATAATTAACCTTAGAAATTATTGCAAATCATTTCACTCTTGCTCTCCTTTCAGCACATTCAGGTCATCAACACATCTAACAGAAATAGAGCTGTATTCTTCACTGCTTTCTCCTACACAAAAACTGCATCAACTACTTTAGAAATTCTCAAATTTGATTTTAAAATATTTTTCCTCTGTAAAAATTAAGTCACTAAATTCAGATATTCCACATCTTTGAGGTAATCCTTACTTGGCCTACTGATTTGTTTAAGCTTATTTTCCATATCTAACAGTTATATTTAGCTTTTAAATTTGAAAATATTTTAGAGTTTAGAAAACATTAAATAACTAAAATCCATTTTCAGCTTCATAAGTTTGAATGAAAAACAAAACAAATTACTACTAGAAGACTTGTTTATAACTCAGGTAAAAGCAAACCAGCCAGACGTTTCCCACCACTCTGGAAAACACAATCTAAAAATACTCATAAATCACTTAAGTCACAGAAACTCCAGTTTTATCAAGTGAGTTGATAGATACGCTGGGAAAATCCCACAAACTGAACCTTTCTACTAAACTTATTTAAACACAGGTAAACAATGAGCAAAATCCAAAATTTCCATTTTAAGCCTAATGTTAATAAAACCCGAGTAAGACAAAGGTACCTAAGGACCAAATGAAATTAGACTTGATGAAACAAACCTCTAGGGTGTCCCAAGGAGCTATTCTGTGCTTAAGGCACCCCCTCACAAAGAAGACACAAATAACTGAGTAGGAAAAGAAACACAAACACAAAATGAGGCAGGACTTGGAAGGGGTAGACTTCAAGATTTAAGAAAATCTTCAGAGGAAAAAATAAACCAACCAAGGAAAAAGCAACTGCTCCTACCTAAAAACATGTAACTGTTCTAGTTCTCCATGGATCTGCTGCGTTGAGTACGGAAGAAACATGGTGCCCAGGGCAGCGGTCAACGGCTGATGGAAACTTCTAGAACAGGCGTGGTGCCATGCCTCCCACAGCGCCAGGGGTCTCAATGGGCTTTACTGAATTGTAGTGCTCTCCAAAGTCACATGCATGGTGCAGATAGACCAGTGTGAGTGGTTTTTGGTTGTACTCCTCCCCGATAACAATGATTGGTGAGTTGGCCTGAATCACCTCGATGGGGGTCTGCAGCACGTGCGACATGGCTCTCAGTTCCAGGTGGCCGCCCCACGATGCCTTGGATACGATGTCATTGCAGTACCTCAGAAAGTCCTCACGGGTGTAGTAGTTGCCGGCCTCAGGTTCAGTGAAGAAAGGTAAGAAGTCATCCATGTGTTTCTTCATGTAGTGGGCAGTGCGATAGCGCAGAGTCTCCACCGTTACCGAGAACTCCAGCTGATCCTGGATGGCACGGTACATGCAATGGCCGTCAGCAAGGATGTTCTTCATCTCCAAATTTTTGGCCGCCAGGATGACAGCGACCTTCTTTTCCTCCTCAGAGCGGTAGTTGGGCAGCTGTTGGGCCTGGGCATCAGGCAAAGCCTCCTGGCATTGACTCTCCAGGTTAGCTTTTCGCTCACGCCTTTTTCGGGCCCTCGATGGACGACGCGGAGGCACATTCTCCAGGTTCATCTTTGTGAAGTCTGCTGTAACCGAGTCCACGCTGGTGTCAACATCCTTTTCAAATTTCTCCAACTCTTGCTGGTGCCTCTGTGCCATCTCAGCCTCAAGGCGGGCAATGTCAGCTAGCACACGCTTTCTTCTCCTCCTGTCTGTCTTTGGGACAGAACTTTTCAGGGCCTGGATGTGGGCTTGCAGCTCCCTCTTTTCATAATGGTGGCGGCGGATGACCTGCTGGAATTCGTTCTCGGTGCTATCCATTATTCCAGAGGAAAATGAGAAACTGGAACAGTTCAAATCACCAGACAGCCTCAGACAGCCTCACAGAACCACTGCCTTCTGTAGCTGTGGCACTCTGTTTGTCTCAAAGACTGGATGCCCTCACCCTCCTCACAGCCCTCTCTGCTATTGGCTGCTACCTCAGGGCCACGCCCCCAGACACGCCTAGCTTTGTGACTGGCTTTCAAGAACCCCTAAGTATGTTCTCATTAGACCCCGTAGCACCTCATGCCTCTGGTTTTTAAAGGACTTCCAAAGTCACTCCCTGAATTCTCCCTTTTTACAATAGGTGCCCTAATTGGGCTTGTAGAATTTTTCAGTCACTCTTTCTGTCTACTTCTTTTCCAAGTTTGGACAGAACAGAGACACAGGCCATGCTTGATAACTGCACAATAAATATTATCAGCAGAATATGTTCTGACCCTGAACTTGGCATTTCTCTTTGTGTCCAGGAGGCGGGGTGGCTTTCTCAAGCTTTTCAGGTCTCTTGACCAGTGAACTCTTAATCTTTGTGTATCAGAACAAAGACATTTCCTTACATTCCTGGGAACACAGAGTCCTTTTAATTTATGTTTCAAACCGATGAGTCCCATCTCAGTGTAAGATGGCAACAACCACCCTCTTCAGCGGCACACACTATAAATAAGTGGATCAGTTGATTTATACTAACAGAAATTACCCAAACACTCTTTCTTCTTGGCCCCATCTCTGGAAATGTGCTCTCTAGAATATCCAGGAACCATCACAAGCCAGTAATAATCGGGTCACTTCTTCCTGATTATTTTCAAAAAGTTTGTTTCAGAACATTGTTGCAAAAGTTCTGGTATTTTTTTTTTTAAAAAAAAAAACTTTTAAAAATGCTTCTATTGTGCCATAATCTGCCTCTTTGTCTTTAGAGCTCCCAAACTGGCCTTCAGACACCACCCCATTCCCCACTTGAGAACCAGGTTTATAAACACAAGCCTGTAATCCTTGCACTTGTGAGTTGGAGGCAAGAAAATTAAAAATTTCAAGGTCATCCTGGGAGATGTAGAAAGTTTCAGGTCAGTCTGGGGTATGTTGAGAACCTGTCTCAGAAAAATACAAAGTAGCAGGGCAGTGCATGCCTTTAATCCCAGCACTCAGCAGAGGCAGGCAGACCTCTGTGAGTTCCAGAACAGGATCCAAGCCTACACCGAGAAACTCTGTCTTGGAAAACCAAAAAATATTTAAAAAAAAAAACAACCATATAGGACAAATACTATCACAAAAATATATTCTCCACTCAATATACAGGCTTTTGTGTGAACATAAGTCTTCATTTCTCTGGACAAAATGTTCAGGAATGTAATTGCTGTTCTGTATTCTAAGTATGTATTATTTTTAAAGAAGCCATTTTCCAGAAAGGCTGTATATTTCCACTAGAAGTGAATGACTGATCCAGTTTCTTTGTATTCTTACCAGATTTTGTTGACACGTTTAAAAAGTGTACACTGATTGTCGTGATAATCTCATTATGGCTTTTTTTTGAGACAGGGTTTCTCTGTGACATATTCCTGACTGTCCTGTAACTCACTCTTGTAGACCAGGCTGGCCTTGAACTCAAAGAGATCTGCCTGCCTCTACCTGTATTAAAGACCTGTGCCACCACACCTGGCTCATTATGACTTTAATATTCTCGTAGCTAATGTTTTTTTTAACCATTAGATGGAACTCCAAAGCTAATAAAGTCCCATACTTGATGATCACTTTTAAAATTTTTAGTTGTTGTGGTTGTTGTTGGTGGTGGTGTGGGGTGTATGTGGTGTGTGTGTGTGTGTGTGTGTGTGTGTGTGTGAGAGAGAGAGAGAGAGAGAGAGAGAGAGAGAGAGAGAGAGAGAGAGAGAGAGAGAGAGAGAGAGAGAGATCTGTGCATATGCCTGCATATGCCATTGTGAATGTGCAGAAGTCAGAGAACAATTCTGTGGAGCAGTTGTTTTCCTTTCTGGGGACTGGATTTAGGCCACATCAGGCTTACAAGGTAAGCATTTTTACCCAGTGAGATATCTTGCCTGATCTTCATGCTGTAATGCCCTCATTTTTCAGCTATAACATATATTTCTTGATAAAGTGCCTATCTAATTTGCATATTTTCTAAATGAATTGCTTTTTTCTGTTAGTTTGGAGAGTTTTTATATTCTAAATGTCAGCTCTTTGTCAGATGTGTAGTTTGCAAATATTTTCTCCGTGTTTACAGTTTGTCTTTTCATTTCCTCAGCAGGATCTTTCTTAAAGCGAAGTCATTTAACTTTGAGGCTGGTTTTGTATCTCAGTGGTAGAGAACTTCCCTAGCATGCATGAGGACATGTGTTGGATGACCAATGCCACAAAAGGATTTTTTTTAACTATAACTAATTTTTTAGACAAGGTCCTCAAAATCATAATTCTCTGCCTTATGCTTTCAAGTGCTGGGGTTGCCTATATAAGCCATCATACTTGCAACATTTTTATTTTGGACTAAGAATAACTAACCAGTTTTCCTTATATGGTATTATTTTTAGTGTCAAGTCTAAAGAACTCTTTGTCTAGTTCTAAACTCAAAGGTTGCATCCCCTTTTAAACTGTGAAGATAAAATTACAAAAAGATTATGTTTATTTACTGTGTGTGTGCTTGCACACAAGTCATTGTGCATACAGTAAACAGAGGATAACTCGTGGGAGTCAGTTCTTTCCTGCTACCATGTAGGCCCAGGTTATCAGACTTGCTGCAGGCTCCTTTACCCACTGCCACATTTTCATTTTGACAGTCCCCTCAGATCTATCTACCTACCTATATGTCTATCTATCTGTCTGTCTATCTATCTATCTATCTATCTATCTATCTGTCTGTCTGTCTGTCTGTCTATCATTTGTCATCTATCTATCATCTATCATCTATCTATGTATCTATCATCTATGTATCTATCATCTATCTATATATCTGTGTGTCTGTCATCTTTCCATCTATCATCTATGTATCTATCATCTATCATCTATCTATCTATGTATCTGTATCTATCTATCATCTATGTATCTATCATCTATGTATCTATCATCTATCTATCAATCATCTATTTACCAATTCATTTATTTACTATATTCTTCGCTCATATATTACATCCTGACCTTTTTCCCTTCCTCCACTCCTCCCAACCATCCCCTACCTTAATTCTCTCCAAAATCCATTGCTCCTCCCTTTTCCCCTCAGAAAAGGGCAGGCCTCCCTAGGATACCAACCAAATATGGCATATCAGGTTACAATAAGCCTAGGCACCTCCCTTCATTTTAAGGCTGGACAAGGTAACCCAGTAGGAGGAAAAGGAACCCAAGAGCAAGCAAAAGAATGAGAAAAGACCCCTGCTCCCACTGTTATGAGTCACACACACACACACACACACACACACACACACACACACACACACAATTTTATTGTATGTAATCTTCACTTGTTTATTTTTTGTTTTCATTGCCTCTGTGTCTGTGTGTCTGTGCATCTCTCTCTCTCTCTGTGTGTGTGTGTGTGTGTGTGTGTGTGTGTGTGTGTGTGTGAACTAAGAAATCACCACGAAGGACAATGTCATGAAACTTTAAATTTTTTAAGGGAGTTTTACAGTTCAAGGTCTTATATTGAATCTTCACTCTGCCTTGAGGTGCTATTTGTTTTGGCAATTGGATGATGGATAACTTCCTTTTTGCATGCAGAAATTCAGTACCCCCAGTGTTTGTTTAGTATCCTGTCTTTCCCACATTGTGTACTTTTGATGCCCTTGTGAAGTGTCAGTTAGCCCTATGTGTGAAGGTTATTCTTGGCCTTTATAACAATAACAAAACCATAAAGTCATTTTACAGAATGTGAAAACAATTTACAAAGTATAGATGTACTGAGGAATTATTATCTGGGTGAAGCTTATATATAGGTTTAGCTGAATAATAAGGTACTTTGTTTAAAATTCCCAAGGTCTTGGGTTTGGTCTTCAACACTGTGCACAAACACGTGCACACATGTACACAGAGAAACACTCACATGTGTGTACACACACATATATATATTTCATATTTTTTTCTATAACACATTGGCAACAAAAATTGTGACTTTATTTTAGTGTGCAAAGGACCCAAAGAGACTTTTTATCAAAAAAGCATGAAAATAACAAAAGGTCCATGTAAAGTACTCAATATTACTAATTGTGGAGGAAACACACTAATTGTGGAGGAAAATTGAAATCTCACTGTAATACCATAGCACACCTACTAAGATATCTGTTATTAACAAGAGAAACAATAGCAAATGTGGAGGTCATCAAGAAAACAGAGCTCATACAAGTCATTCGTAAGAATGCAAATTAGTGCAGTCAGTATAGGTAACAAAGTTTCTTCAGTTAAAAAATATACAGCTGAAGTAGCTCAACCATCCTGTTGGAGCACATGTGTAGATAGTGTTTGAACACATGTACATGTCCCTGTGTTTAACCTCTAGCACTCTGCAAAAACACTCTGAGATAGGCAATTTTCTTTTTTATTTAACTGAGACACTTAGAGCTTCAGGGTTTAAAGTTAAATCAATGATTTGGAGGGGGTGTTTCAAGACAGGGTTTCTCTGTGTAACAGTCCTGTATACCCTGGAACTTGCTTTGTAGACCAGGTTGGCCTCAAACTCACTGAGGTCTTCCTGCCTCTGCCTCCTCGGTGCTCTGATTAAAGGCACAAGCCGCCATGCCTGGCATGGTGATGTATTTTTATTTTGTTTTCGTACTTTGGTTTAAGTTTGAAGCTTAGACCTTAGGTTTTTGTGTTGGTTTGATTTTAGGGTTTTGCCTAGGTCTATCCAATAGCTTCCAAGCCATTTGCTGAAAAGCTATACTTTTTATTTTATACTTCTGCCATTGCATTGGTTTTAGGCTTTTGTCACAAATCAATTGATCATTTTTAAAAATTTTTAATTATTTTTTGTGAATTTTACATCATGCATTGATTCCCTTATCTCCCTGTTTCCTCAAGTCTGCCCTTGCAATGCCCCCAATCAAAACCAATTTTTTTTTAAAAAAAAAAAAAAAAGCCAGACAAAACAAAGAGACAAAATAAAACAAACAAGGAGAAAATCCGGTCATGGAAGCTCTAGTGTGTCCCAGTGAGTCACACAGTTTACCCTTTAGTCCATACACCTGTACTTGCAAGTGAACATTACCAGGACTCATTTGTGTGGCTCAAGGCCTCTGGCTTCTACTACACCACTAGTAATGGGCTCTCACTGGGGCTCCTCTTAGATAGTCTGTTGTCCTATGTCATGGAGATCCTGCTGTTTTGGATCTGTAGGCTCCCTTCACACGCTCCAACAGTTCATAGATGAGGTGGATGCTGGGGTGGGTCAATTCTTAGCCCCAGTTCTGAGTCTGGGTGGTAGCCGAGATGGTCAGCCTGCCAGATTTCCTTTATCCTCACTATCCAGACAAGCTCTATAGCATGCCTTGGCTAGTTTACCTAATACACCTACAGCTGGGCCAATTCTGCTCTCAGGTCCTCAGATCCTGGTCACACACACTCACACCACCAAGGCCAGTTCTACTGTTTTTCCAGGCAAGATGCAGGGCCTTCTCTCCCAATTGCTATAGGGGATACACAAGGGGATGTTAAATTCTTTGATCTCATACCTTCAGGGCTGACTCACCTGCCTCCCCCAAAAAACAGGGTTGTGCTCCCCAGTCAGTGTGCAGGGTCTGCTTTTCCTGGGTGCTGCAGCTGGTGAGGGGCAGGGCTAGTTCTAATTCTCTCTTGTGATCTCCAGGCCAGTTCTGTCACCTGCCACAGGTAGCAAGGGATGGACAGGGAGGACAATTTCTCTCACCCATGCCACCATATGGCAGACAAGAGGGGCAGGGTCAGCTCTGTTGCTCTCATGCTCTCAGGGCTGGCTCTAATGTGGCTGCCCACATGAGGTGTATGTTTGTGGCATGGGGCTGCTATATTTCCTGAATGTGGGGGGTGAGCTCTCCCCTGAGGGGTAAGGGCATCTCTCCTCCTGAAGTGTCCAGCAAGGGTTAGGGTTGGCTATGTCAGTGAAGGGTGGGGCTGGTTCAGCCCAGCATAGTTCCAGTGACCCCTTGTCCTAACAAGGACCATGGACATCATCAAAGGCCCCAGCTGGAGCAGAACCATGGACACAGACATAACCTTTGGGCAGCAGCTCTGGCCCAGACAACACCATGGCTTCAGTGGTAGCACAGGCCACCCAGATCAGTATGACCCCTGTGACAGCATGGCCCTCGAGCACCAACATGATCTCAGGTGGCTAACCAGAAACCTGGGCATCTGTGGAGCCCTCTATGGTAACAGGAGCCACAGAAACCACCTCAGACCCTGGACTATGGACCCAGACATGGCTATAGGTAGTGGCTCAGGCCTGGATACCTTCATGGCTCCAGGTAGCAGCACTAATCCCCCAGATCAGTATGGCCCTGGCAGTGACATGGTCCTTGGATACCAACATGGTCTCAGGTGGGTGACCAGACTCCCTGTCATTTACATGGCCCTCAGTGGTAACAGGAACTATGAATCTAAACTTAGACCATGGAACTGTAGAGCCAAAGACCAAGACATGGCCCATGGCAGCAGCCCTAGCTGGACACCAGGGCCCCAGATGACAGTGTAGTCCATTCATATCAGCTTGTCCCTGGTGGTAGCACAGCTCTCAAACACCAACATGGCTGAAAGTGGTAGCCAAGACCCAGGGCATCTGTGTGGCCCCTGGTGGCAACATGGGTCAGGGATATTGACACAGACCTTGGCTATGAAAGGACCATGAACCCAGACATTGTCCATTTTAGTAGCCCAGGCCAGGATGTTACCATGGCCCCAGGTGGCTGCACAAACTACTCAAATTGGTATGACCCCAATGCCAGTGTGACCCTCAAATACCAACATGGCCCCATGGTAGCAGTTGGGCATATTTTTGTAAGTCTGTTTCTGGGAGCTGTATTCTGGGAGCTGTATTCTTTTGCAAGGAATGATCTGTAAGTCTGTCCTTCTACCAACACCAGGCAGCTTTGATTAATTATACTGTGTACTAAGTCTTAGAATCAGGTAAACCATTTCCTTTAACTTTATTCTTCTCTTTCTAAATTATTTCAGTGGTCTAGTTCCTTTAGCTTTCTGTGTAAATTTTAGAATACTCTTGTCTATGGCTGCCAAAAAATATCTCACTGGCCTGTTGTCATGGATATTCTTGGTTTCAAACCTGACTACCCTCAGTATTCACTAAAACCCAAATGGACAGAGAGGCACATCTTTGAGGGACACTTTTTTTTTTAAAGTTAAATCATTCGAAGTGGGAAGACCCGCTTTTAATCAGGATCCTGTGAAGTGCAGAGATACATCTTCAATACAGATCTTTTGAAGTGTGAAAATTCACCTTGAATCTGGGAAACACTTTCTGTTGGCAGCCTATATAAAGGACATAGAAGAAGGAAGCATTCTCTCTCGTTCCCTGCTTGCTCTCGCCCTTGCTAGCAAGTCCATTCTTTAACTGGCATTAAAGCCTCATTCTTCTGGATTCTGGTGTATATTGAAGACCAGGTGAGACATTCAGCTTTGTGGACTAAACAACTACTATATTCCTGGACCTTCTATTGTAAGACAGCCATTCTGGCCTAGCTGGACTACAGCCTATAAGTCCTTCTAATGGCTCTTTTTCTATTCATATATAGATTCATTCTATAAGTTCTGTTCCTCTAAAAAACCTTGACTTATATATGCTACAAAACCAAGATTACTTTCCTGGTTTACTTAAAAGGGATCATAGAAAGGTAGATAGTAAAACACTGGTACTGTGGTGTAGAAAATGGGAGGTATCCCATGACTCTGGCATCTCCACTATTGGGGTATCCAAAGCAAGTTAGGGTTCACATTTAGAGCTTCATACAATGGCCTATGTGGGTCTTCATGCAGGGACACCCCAGACACACACCTGACCTCAGTAGCTTTCCTTGATCACAGAGGGAGATTCCATAACCCATTTCTTCTATCCTTGACTCTAAAGCCAGAACCATGCGGCCGAAGCTGCCAAGTTCTGCTGCTTGCGGGGACTGAAACGTGACCCTCTCCTTCAATTACACTGGCATCTGCTTTCTACTACTGGTGGTTTCCTTCAGTGCTTGGGCTTTTCACAAGTTGGAAGCTTAGCTGGGTGAGTCTTGTACCATTTAGCCAAAGGCTTTTCTGTAAACATTTTATCTCCTGAGCACTGGACTTAGCTCCAGTAAAACATTTTTTGGTTTTCTTTTTCTCCTCACACACTTTGTGTTTCCCCTTTCCCCACTTATTCTTTTTCATTGTAGATCTGCATAAAAGTGACCACTAATAATTACATGACACAGCCAGTACCAGTCTCTTTTGAAATCTCCTCTGCCAGTGCCATTTCATCCAAGAACTCTTTGGTTTAGCCTCTGGCAGAGTTTTAGGAAAGGAGCAATAGTCAGCCACATTCTTTGCCAAAATATCACAAGAGTGGTCTCTAGGCTGATAATATTCTTCCCCTCTGAAACCTCTTGAGATGGTTCCACATTGTCCTCATCACTACTCTTGTTCCTACTAAGATGGCCCATAAGGCCTGTTTAAAACATTCAAGTGCTTTTCTTGTCCAAAGTCCCAACCTTTTTTATATTCCTCCAAACAATGCCCCAGTCCCTGGTACCAACTTTAGTCCTAGTGTTGTATTTCTGTGAAGGGACACCATGGCAAAGGCAACTATTATAAAAGAAAACATCTACTTGAGGTCTTGTTTATAGTTTTTTTGTTAGTCCTCCATTATCATCACTGCAGGGAACATGGCCAGACACATGGCTCTGAGAGCTTCATCCTGATCCATGAGGGGGAGCGGGGAGAGAGAGAGAGAGAGAGAGAGAGAGAGAGAGAGAGAGAGAGAGAGAGAGAGAGAGAGAGAGAGAGAGAGAGAGAGAGAGAGAGAGAGAGAGAGAAAGATACTGGGTCTGGTATGACTTTTGAAACCTCAAAGCCCACTCAGGGTAACAAGGCCACACCTATTCCAACATGGCCACATCTTTGTAATCCTTTTAATCCTTTCAAACAGTGCCACTCCCTGGTGACTAAGCACTTAAATATATGAGCCTATGTGGGCCATTCTTATTCAAGCCACCAGAGGGATATATCAGTTTGAAGAAAGCTGTCTAATTTTTATGTTGCTTCTTTCATTCTACGAACACTGTGCTGTATCTATATTTATTCAAATAGAATTTTTGATGGTTTCTTTCATTACCATTTTATTATTCTCAGCATGTAAATCTGTGTGTATCTTGTTAGATTTACTCTTATGAATTTTTATTTTTGAGTGATTATGAATGGCATTTACATTAGTTACTTTTCCTCCCTGCTGTCATAAAATACCTGACAAAAACAACCTAAAGGAAGAATTGATTTTGGCTTATGATTTGACATCACTTTGGACTATCCCCAGCACATCCCCTTCCCAACTTCACATCTTCTTCTTTTGATATCTCACTGAGTTCTCTTACTAGTGCTCAAATGCACATGGAAAATGAGTGTGAGATCACTCACTGGAACATGGGCAAACTACCAGTGACCATCCCTCCAAGGAAAAGTTTCTTTCCCCACTCAGAAGCCATCAACTTCTTGTAGTTTCTAAGCTAAGATGCATTGCTCCCTCATCCATGCTGGGATTTTGAGGCACTTGATCAAGATAGGTCTTATTCAGGTAACCACAGCTGGTCTGAGTTCATGAGTGCAACAGCCATCTGATATCCAAAAGATAGCATTTCATAGTTCTCCTTTCAATGAACAAGCTCTTACATTCTGTACCCTTCCTCTTCTATGATTTTCCTAGAGCCCTGGGGATGGGAGTGTTTGGTATAGATTTAGATTAGATTTAGCTCATTTAGAGCTGAGTTCTCAGTCACTAACTCATCACTCTGACTAGTTGAGACTCTACATTAACTTCCACTTGCTACAAACAGATGCTTCTGTGACCAAGGTTGAGAACAAAACAGATCTATGGGCATAGCTATAAGTATTTAGAAGGCAGCTTGATAACATGAACACTTAGCAAAATAATGATAGTAGTTCCCTCCATAGTTTCTATGGCCTTCCAAGCCATAGGATTTTGAGCAAGTTCCCAGTACAAAGGCAAATGTTCCTTCCTGTACTATAGGCCTCAATGAGAAAATGGTTCGTTATCACATATCCATCCTGGTATTATTGTATCAGTGAGCAAATGTTTCCTGGGAGTTTTGTTTTATAGCATTCAGGGTCCAACACTTGGTAAGACTATCATTTTTGTCCCCCAGAAGTTTGCAGAGCACTCTCTGGAACAATAAGAGCTGTCCATCAGGGAGGATGTTTCCCAGTCAGTTCCCAGATTGATTTCTCTATGTCCCGCAAACAAAATTTGGGTGGTCTTCCCAGCAATAGGTTCTGATGACAGTGAAAGTCGAAACTCTTCCTTTTGTCTCTTCTACAGCCTCAGAAGGGAGAAGGGAGGCATTCATTCCTTCCCGATGGGATTGGAAATGGAAGCTCCTCATCTCTCTGCCAGAGTAGTGTGTATGAGTGGACCTTATTACCAGCTGCAGATGCAATGGTGTCTGCTCCAGGCTTGACCTCCTCTAGCTCCACATTGTCAGAGGACTGAAACTGTTAAGACCATGTACAGACTTGTGAGGAGGAGTCTAGGCTCCTCCATTTGTCTTTGCTGGCATGGGTGTATGTATAAATGTGGGTGTGCCCACAGATTTTTTTTCTCTAGTTTGGGCTGGATTAGGGTGGTTGTTGTCTGCAGATTTTGTGTCTTGCAATTTAATATATATATTCATATATGTATATATATTGTAATTCTTGGACTAAAGAGAACAGTCTTTTGTGGGGCTTTTTGGATCTGTGTCTGTTAATGCTTTTGGTCACTATGTTCTTCAACTCCAAGCCTGCCTGACACAGGAAAGAAAAGGAGAAGATTATTGTCATTTGTCCCATCCTGAGAACCAGAAGCAGTACACCTTCTGTTTATTCTTAAGACCCCTTTTGTGTTTGTTTTACACACAATGTACAGGAGTTTAGTTGTAATAGTCAGCTGGAGAGAGCAAAGGATTTCCAGTTCATCTTTCTTCCTTTGATTTTAATTACATTATTTATGTATGTGCGGTGAAGTGTGTGTGCCATGACATATGTGGAGGTCCGATAACAGGTTTCTGGAGTCATTTCTGATTTCCCCTTTCCAGGGATGCTGGGGATCGAACTCAGTTTATCAGGCTTGGTGGCAAGCATTTATATTCACTGAATCATCTCACTGGCCCTCTTTCTCTACTCTAGTTTTTAATTTGAACTTTTTTCACGCCCTATATTTTGATCATGTTTCTCCTCCAGCTCCTCCGAGGTTCTACCTCCCTCCCTACCCACTTACCTTTATGTTTTTTCTTTTAAATAGAAATGGTAAACACTTTCCAATCTTGCCATTAATGCTTCAAAGAAATACCATGACTTAAGATGATTCTCACACTATTTTAGAAAATTATTATGTTGATCCTGAAAGAGAAATCTTTTGGGATTTTATAGCTCAATAGCAGTGGTCACGTATGTGAAATTTGTCTGCTGCAATTGTCATATTCTGCAAAAGGGATGACAGATCCGTGAAGTTTTTGTGTGGGTTTATCTCTGTGGCCTGAAGTAGAAAAAAAAAAACCCCACCATCTTTGCAATGTTGAACTTTACCCTCCATTTTCTTTGTGTTAAGGAAATCATAATTATTGTAATACCCAATATGCCTTCTCTAGTTCTAAACTGAAGGTTCCTCTTTCAAAATACTGGCCAATGTAGAAATTATAGTCTAATAGTTCTCGATAGCATAGGATTTGCCTATATAACCTGCAATAGATGAACTGTCTGCTCTTTAGGCCTTTCTCTGAACTAAACTGATAAGGAAAAGATAGCAGGCATTTCAAAATAGTCTTTTCTAATAAAACGTACTGCAAATAGTATAGGCCACCTTGTTGATTAAGGGTGAGTTGAGCCAGTCAGTGAGATGGAAGTGGCCGGAGACTGGATGTCTATTTTGCAAGGGACTATAATGACCATATGTGTGTCCTGGCTCTGAGGATGTCAGTAATAAGTGGCAATTCTTTTCCTGTGATACACCCCTGTTCCCTGTCCCCTAGTTTCTACTCCCCATTCCATAATCCCTCATGTTCTTTCTTCCACTCCCTACTCTATCAACCCCTGTCGAGGCCTTAAAAGACTGCCAGAAAAAGTGGTAATCAGCACGTTCATTCGTTTCACTTATAATGGTCCCTGAGTGTTTGCACTGGGCTTTCAGTTCACATCAAAGACAGGCTTTCAGTGAGCTGTTAAAAAGAGTGTCTAGAGGGCCATTGAGAAGTTGCCATATAGAGATCATTATGTCTAAGTCATCCTTGTTAGAGACAACAGCACAGGGAACTAGTCTGCCTAAAGATCAGAGGTTGAGGAAAACATTCCCTCCTATCCTGGTGTCCTAGCTCTTCGGCATCTGGAGAGTCACTGTGTTGGCAGGCAGATGAGGGTTATATTACTGTTAGAATGTGAGTAAGGAGGTATAGCTAATTGAGCAACAGAGAGCCAACTCAAAACTTTTGAAGGGGATTTACTCTTTCCTCATCTTCCCATTATGCAACAGGGTCACAAGCTCTTTCTGCACTGCTTAGGCCTCTTTTCTGGACTGACCCAACCTTGCTCCTCACTGTGTTCCTAGATGTGACCTGCTTTGCCCATTCCTCCATTCTGCCACCATTTGTCAGCTGTACAATGTGCTCGGCACTATTCTAGGTACTAGAAAAGCAACAGTTGAGTAAAGTAGACACGAATCCATAGCCTCTAGGAGTTTATAATCAAATAGATGAAAACCAAGAATAGTAGATTGGCCTAGAACATTTATGCCAACCTGCATGCCTAAGTCGAAGAGACGGCCATCTCCCGCCCCCTAAGTCGTCAAGGGCTTAATTATTAAACCATTATTTTGGTTTCTATGTCAGGCCTCCATCCTGGATCATTCTTATTTTGCCAAATGAGAGAAATGGAAGAGTGGCCCATGAGGCAGAATCCCTCAAATCCCTCTGTCCTTTACAAGGGTTGAGCAGCATGGGAGCAAAGGGATGGGTGCCAGGCATGAAGAACACTTATCCTCCCTGGACGGTGAGACTGTTGAAGGTGGAATAAGAATTTAGAGAAATAGGACGGCTGAGAAATTACATGTGCTATACAAACCTCCTTAAGCCACTAAGTGCAATCTTCCACAATGTGACTTCAGTGTGCTACTTGCCTTGATCATGTGGTCTGGACTCAGAGGGCTACCAAATTTAGCAAATGAAGGTACAGAACTCTCTTACATTTGAATACTATGTGGACAATGTCCTTATATAAGTATGTCCTATGCAATATTTTTTCTGAAGCAGTGATGTTTTAGAGCAAATATATCCAGAATATTGCATGGAATATATTGAGACAACACTGTTCACTGCTTTATTCGAACTTCAAATTTAACTGGTCTATGTTTTATATGACATCCATACTTAGGTGAAGTGAAATTTACCATGCAAGCAAAGTATTGATTTTATTTTTGGTCTGTTTTTATGGGCCTAGAGCAGAACTGTTATGAGTTGGGCTTCTGTCCAAAGCAGGAAGACAGCTTTCACTAGTAGAGGCTCAGTGAAGGCCATGGGCAGGGCATCTCAAGTGGTTTCTTTGAGTTGGAGAGCTGGTGCCCCTATTGAAGAACAGTTGAGTTTTGATGCATGCATTACCAACGGCTATCATGGGGCAAGGTTCACAGTACTTGGCCTTATGGTTATAGCAATGAACCACACAAGCAACATAGTGATACCTAGTTCTGTGGTGATGGTTATCGGCTGTTTACACTTCTTCGTTAAAGAAGGAGAGGGGGGGTCTGGAATGCTCTCCTGCCCCTCAGCTCTATATAATCTTAGTAGGTGTTAGATTATAAGAGGTAGCTTAAATGAAGGCATGTCTCCATCCATCAGCTTGTATGAAGTCATTTGGGATGGAACTTTTAGGTGACAGAGTTTTTTCAGGGTCACTCACACTTCTGTAAGCAAACCTTATTAGTGCTCCTCTAAGCCAAATATAAGCACCAAGTTGGACTTGGGTGGAACATTTTCTTGGTTCTGTCTTTTGTGCATTATCTAAAACCAGTAAACATTTTTTTCATGTCTCTAGAGGAAGATCAACACATTTTCAGAATCTCTAAGAATCTGTGAGCTTAGAACAGAGAAACAATATGAGGGCTGGGAGCAAGGATTGGAAGGTATTAAAACATTCTGGCTGTTTCTGTGGTGTTAGGAGGGGGAGAGATGTGCCAGTGCTGAGCACATGGTCTTTTCTGTACAGATAGGAAAGTGGGCTTGCAGAAGATTCCAAATGCTCATACTGTCAGTGGGAGCTCTTCAGTCCAACACCTGCAAGATCATCTCAGAGGGAAGGCCATCCTGGTACAGGAGCACTTTATTGTTGAGTCTTTCTTAATGTCCTTCACTATTTTCTCCTTCCTCTTAGTGACAGGGACACAAGTAGCCTGTGTGGACACCATTTTACAGTTAACAAACCGACTGGCTATCTGTTGCTGCTTATCATCTATTTACAAATGAGGAAACCAAGAGGCTTGTTCAGTGTCTCCTAGGCTGAGCCTTCATCCACTTGAGCATTTTTATAACAGATGTCAGTGAGCATCTCTTCCCACGGCCCGTGTTAGCAGCTTGTTTGGGAGAACAGTAAGACTTGGACCACCTAGAGAGTTCCCACAGCAGAATAGGTTACCAAGCAGGGTCGGGGGAAGAAGTGCATAGAGTGTTGGGAACAGTACACCTTCTCAGGGCCAAATTTGACGTGGATGAGGCCTCTCAGGGGTGGCTGAGTGGGGGGAAAGTGTGACCACAAGTTCCATGGACTTTCTCTCCAGTGGGAAGTTCTTCCTTTCAGCAAGTTTCTATTTTTCTTTGATATTGGTCCCTGGCAGTATCCTGGGTCCCCATCCACTTGACTCACCACTCGTCACTGAAACAGCCCATTCTTGTTGGGGAAGCACAAATCTTTTTTTTCC
The DNA here is from genome assembly GCA_033318265.1 of Phyllotis vaccarum. Classification (NCBI taxonomy): domain Eukaryota; kingdom Metazoa; phylum Chordata; class Mammalia; order Rodentia; family Cricetidae; genus Phyllotis; species Phyllotis vaccarum. The sequence continues at coordinate 60,215,054 of JARWLC010000013.1, forward strand.
ATTGGATCCTCAAAGGGCGTCACAAAATACTCAACTCCAACTATTATGTCAAATGCATTATTTCTTGTAATTCCAATGTTAAATAGATTAACAGAGAACTTGTGCTCTGTTCTTTTGCTTGTTTTGTGAGACAGGGTCTCTTTATGTAGCCTAGCTGTTCTAGATATGTAGACCAGACTGACCTTGAGCCGACAGAGATCCACCACCTCTGCCTTCTGAGTATAGTAATTAAAGATGTGACTCACAATGCCCATCTAGGTGCCCTGTTTCAAGATGGCATGTTGAGTCCAGAATCTTCTATTCAGCATTCCCCTTATTGTCCTGCTTCAGTTGCCTCTGGAAGAAGTCTCTGGAAACCCAGGGTTGACAGAACACATTTCCAAAACCAGCAGCTGGCTTTACTGTTCATCATGGGACCTACTTACCATGGGCCCCTTCACTAATGGTGTTCTTACAGAATGTTCCTTCTCCTGTGTTCCAAATCCCCACTTTCCACTGAGACAAAGCTGGAATCGTGGACATCACAATGAGTCTTCTCTCCTTGAACCAGAACATGAGGTCCCTGGGTCAGCCTTTTCCTGTGCTTGCTCTGTCCCTGGGCTTGCTTTCAGTGTTTATGGACATGGAGCTTTCTTTCCCAAATGGGGATGGTCTTAGAAAGTTGCCCAAAATGTCAGTAGTAATGGTACATGCCTATAATCCTAGGAGTTTGGAGGCCAAGGCATGAAGATGGTGAGTTGGAGACCAGCATGAGCTATATGAGATCTTGTCTCAAGAATGAAACCAGAACCCAAACCAAACCAATTTCCCTGACAGGAGCTGGGATCTTAATAAGGTGTGATATACTCCTGTCAGAATGAAGTAAGTGAGAGAAAGAGGAGAACTGGGACATCAGGCCTTCCTACACTGGCCAAGTCCCCATAAGCCCTTAGGGGAACTTAAATCATGAACCATTTACTCTGTGTACAGGTGGACCTGGTACTGCACGTAGGTGATTGAGATGAAGGGGATGAACAATGTGTGAATCATAGAGGTGGATAGGTTCTGACAGCCCATCTCTGACCCAGAGTCATTTCTTCCACTTGGCGTTTGGGACAAGTAACCCTCCCTGTTTAGAAGCTGACTGCATCTCTTCAGTGCCAATAGTGTGAAGGCCAGACTCTACGTGTTGGGTCTCAGAATGTTTTAGAGACCCACCTGATATTGTTTTGAGTCTCCCTTCTCACAGGCCCTTCACAGAAGCAACAAGCTAGCCAGGCAGGTGAGCTTCATTCAACATCCACCATGGGATTTCCTCAGAGCTGCATGACTCAAGACTAGATGCAGGACTGGCCCTAAGCCAGAGGAAGACTCATGGTAGGTACTCAGAAACACAACTTCCCTCTTGAGGCATCTGGCTATCATAAAGGAGAAGGCCCCAAGGACCCCTTTTTGGGACAGACATCATGTTACACGTCTCATCACTTTCACTCCTGCTAACTTAGCTTGAGGTGCCATTGTGTGTCAGAGGATTACTGAAATAGCCCATAAGAGATCCTCTCTTTCTTCCCTATCCCTTCAAAAATACAAGCCAGTCCTCTCCTTCCTGCCCAGAACCCTTCAATATTCCCCATTTTGTTCAGGATGAAAAGTAAAGTTCATACTTTGGCTTACAAGGCATTTCGTGATCTGAACCCTACCAATCTCATCAACCTCCTGTCCTCAGTTCCTGTCACAGATTTGTCTCGTGTCTTCTTGCTGCTCTTGGCAACCTGCCAAGCACGCCTTATTTCAAGGGCTAGGTGTTGACTGGTTTCTCTGCCTGAATCATTAGCTACATGTCCTGCTTTCTCATCTCTTTCAAACCTGTGCTCAAGAGCGAATCTGTACAGTGGGGCCTTTCACAATATTCATTTGGAAACCGTAAAGCCTGCTGCTCTTCCTACCCAACCCTTTCTCAATCTGTGGAAAGTCAGCGTTCTGTAGCTTTCCCATTCTGCTTTAATGTTTATCACCTCATACTCTAATTAAGTAATTAATTTAAGCCTTCGATCCTCCCTCACCAGAATGTCATCTTCTCAAAAGGATTAATTTGCTTTGGTTTATTTTCTTCACTGATGCAACCCAGCTACATAGAACAGTGCCCGGTGCATATTATACTATCAATAATTATGTTGCCTGAAGAAACCCTTCTGGTCATTCCCTCTTAATATACTTGATAGCTAGCACACACGTGGCTGGATTGCAATACCTTCATATTCTCCTCTTAGAGATGTTACCAACCGACAGGGATGTGTAACAAGCATGATGGTTACTACATGCAAATCTACTTTATACATATATACCCACTTGTAAGTGATGTGGATACATGCATTGAGAAATGAGTTTAAAATGTATGTATTTTTACTATGACTTCAAAGAAACTTTAAAAAAAACAAAAAAACAAAATTTGGTCATAAAAAGTTGAACCTACAGAACAGCTCAAGAAACCATGTATGAACCTGCCACCTAGGTTGTGCAGATAACATTTTTAATCGATTTTAATTGTCACCTACCTGTCCACAATACATGTCTGCCTACCTATAATGCACTCTATGTACATTGAAAATAAATTGCAGGCATTATATTTGTCACCCCAAGCACATCAGCACCGATGCAAGTTCAATATATGTTTTTAAGGTAAAATTTACATGTGGTGAAATGAAGAAATTGTAATCATCTATGTATTTTATTTAAAAGACCACTTCCCACTGCATTTATTTATTTACTTAATTGTTTGTTTATGTATGTATTGTGTTAGAGTGGGGCATAGGTGTGACAAGGCACAGGTATGGAAGTCAAAGGACTTAAAGGAGTCAGTTCTCTCCATCACATGGGTCACAGGAATTGAACTCAGGTTGCCAATCTTGGTGGTAAGCACCTCTACCTACTGAGCTATATCAGCCTGACTTACTGTATTTTTTAAAAGTAATTTTCGAAAGATTTACTTGTTTTAAGTGCATGAGTGTTTTGGTTATGTGTATGTCTGTGCACTATCTGAAAGCCTGATGCCCAAGGAGGTCAGAAGAGGGTGTTGGATCCCCTGTAGCTGAAGTTATGGACATTTATGGGCTGCCGTGTGGGAACTGAGAATTGAACCGGGTCCTCTACAGGAACACCAAGTGCTCGTAATCACCGAGCCATCTCCTCAGCACCCCCCCATCCACTGTATTTTGATATCTGCTTTTGATATGTGCATCTCAAATTTTATAAAGATATTGAGAACATTACTCCCCCCCAAAAAAATTTTCCATCAAATTACTTCTCAGTTAATCCTTAGCAGATGCAACTACTCTGATTTTCCCATAACAGACAGGTTTTGCCTATTCTCGAACTTCACTAACAGAATAACACAGCATGTACTAACATTAGTCTTATCATCAGCACCCACTATCTGCCCATAGTAATGCGTGATGTCCTCACTTCACTGTAATGACCTGAAGGCCAAAGGTGTTTCTAGGCTTGGCTTGTGATCTCACCAGGCCTCTAGCTATGCTCTTACCAAGATCATTAACTGTTGAGCCTACAGAGATGTAGGCCCTGAGTCTGACCCATCTGAACTCAAGATTTATTCTTGCCCATAGATCTCCCATTTTCAGACTGGGCTTGGATGCCTCTCACCAGCCCCATCCCACCCACTCACTTCCCACATCAGGGCCACTATCCAGGTGTACTGTGGGGGTGTCACAATCTCAACCCAAGCTGAGCTCAAGTGGGTAAAAGTGCACGTGGGTAGGTAGCTGGAAGGAACTGGACAAGCAGAGGCGGTAGGAGGCCCTGTAGTCCTGTGGAAGGGTGGGGCAAGGGGCGGAGGTGAATATGCAACAGCTGGAGAAGAAAGCCCAAGAGAGGAAACATGGCAAGTCCTAGAGCAGTCAGGGCTGGACAGCTAAACAGCATTTTCTCGGAGCTACTGAGATTCTGGAATAATGTTCTGGCTCACCAAGAAGGACATCAAGACCACTCTGGAGGTCTTTGCTCTTTTCCAGTGGGCCCTCAGTGCCTTCGTTATAGGTGAGTCTTCAAGCTACTCAGAGGCACCCAACTACATGGGCTTGCCTTGTATTGAAAGTGGCAGGATGCTTGATGTTCAAAATTTGTGTTGTTCTAGGCAAACTAGAACAGTTGTTTACCCTGGCCTGTGGCCTTACTCCCTGGGCAAGGAGGGTATTTGTCAACTCTGTGACTGATCATGTGGACATGGGCATGGACATGCACATGCAATGGACATGCACATGTCTGTGAAGGGCTATGTATGTGCACATGTGCACGTACATGTACGCAAGCCTTGATTTAGGCTTGCCTAGTGAGCACCTCCAGGTCTACACTGAGGTATAGAAGCCTTGTTATGGAATCATGGCAAACAAAGTTCACTGAAGTGAGCCAAAGAGAAGGGCATAGCTTGATCACAGAAAATCAGGCAAAGTGTGATGAAAGAGTTAACTTTATGGCAGAGGGAATCCTTAGGATCCTGTTGCCAAGAGGAATTTAACCATGTTTCCTCTGTTTGTCAACATTTATGCCATTGGCCCTTCATGAAAATTACATGCTAGTCATGGTGTTCTATATACTGGAACAAACCATCACTGCAGGAGAGGGCCTGAAAAAAATTCTTGCTCAAACAGTAGTGCATGTGAATACTTACAGGGGTTCAAAGCATGAATTAAGTGATATTGTCAGTGCTCTGGGAATGAAGACTATATAGACAGGTCCTGGGAACATGACCCTGCTACGTTCATTGGCATGCCAATGAATAGGACAGTGGGCATTTCTTACCTCAACCAACCATCAGACTATAGACACAGGGGCGGGCAGGGGTGGTGGTGGCAAGAGTAGGTACCAGAACCATCTAATACTGAATAACAGATGAGGGCAATCCGAACTGGAAGCAACTAGATAAATGAATTCTCAAATATTATTTTGGCCCACATATTTTCACATTTTATTTAATTTTAGCTGGTGCTAGCCACTTGAAGTATAAGGTACCATCATGTTAAAAAGTCATGGTGATAGCTGTATATGCAATGGTAAATAATACTCACACAGTGTTAGCTAACATACACCGGCCTCTTTTTAAATACTAAACACTAGTCTAGTCACAATATGTGACTAGTAATCTGCATTGTGTGCATGAAGAGGTGAGTTCCATGTAGTAGAAGTAACTGTCCAAGATCACAAGCGAGAGGCAGTGGAGGAGCTGGGCTGGTAATGAGTTCACAGGCTGACATTTTGTCTAAGAATTTCTTTGTGTTTTGTGTCTTCTCACAACTGATTGGGAGGTTGGGTGTGGAGCTTGGTGTGCACACTAGGCTGGCAGTCTAGTCTATGTTCTGATTCACACTAAATGAACAATACACGTTGGTAGGAGTGTCAGCTCACTGTGGACTTTTGTTTAGGCTGGTATAGGCATTGCCAATTGTATGCTGCCAAGTGTAGCTTCAGGGGTTACCATAGCTCAGAAAGGGAACTGTATTGTCTTTAGGGTTTTCTATTATCAGTCTTGGCTTGTTACTATCTTTCTACCTTTCCATTATCGAAACTGTGTTCCCACAAGACAGCAAAGTGCCCAAGGTCAAAGGACTGAGTTTGAATTTGGGAAGAATAGTTATTCATTGAAGGTCTTGGACCTTTTGGCTGCCTTCTCTCTGTTCTCAAACCACTCACCAATCCCATGCCTCAGACATGGCTGTGTTAATTGTGTGTGTGTGTGTGTGTGTGTGTGTGTGTGTGTGTGTGTGTGTGTGCATAGCCATAGATGATGCATATTATAAATGTGTATATAACGCATACATATGTATGCACACATATAGCTATGAGATATGCATGTAGGTGTTGAAAAGTTTCTGAAATCATACTAACTGTTCAGATTCTATTGTTTATTATCTATACAACTTTTAGCAAAAAATGGGTGCATTGAGGGTATATCCATCGGGGTACTCAAGGTGAAATCCAGTGGCTTAAGTGAATAAGTGATCCATTCTGTTCACACTAAATGCACCAAGCAGGTTGGTAGGCATCTCAGCTTCCTGGGGATCCTATTGTTATGGTTGGTGAGGCACCAACAATTGTGACTGGAAAATATCACTTCAGGGATTACCTTGGCATTGGAAGGGAAATGAATGGAGGACCTACTGTGAATTGAAGTGATAGATAAGTCACAGTCTTATTTTGAACTTCCTTAATTATAAATGAGGTTGATTGAGAATGTTCATAAGCAATTAGGTTGGTTGTTTTGTTTTGTTTTGTTTTTTGTTTTTGTTTTTGAGAAGTGGCGACAAGGAAGAGGTAAATATATTCAAGCAATTATTATATGGAGCTCAGTTCTCATTTCCTGTGTTGGAAACTCAACAGAGGATGCCTAAAATTGTTACATCACACAATAGCAGTGTTCATAAATTCTGAAAAGTAAAATTCAGAAGTATTTCTATTAAAAAAACCACATTTCAAAATGATTGTCACTGGGAAACAGAACTATGGGTACTGCTGAGGTAAACAGGTGTAGTCTCTGGACATGAGGTACATAAAAACTCCTTGGATAATTAAAGAAAGGTGTGGGTATAGTTCAAAGGATACCTCGTTTTTCTTAGGGTTTGCTCAAATCCAAGGGCATCTAAAGACACCATGTAAGTGAAGTTCAGGGAACATCCTGTAATGGAATGTACACTGGGTCTACCACTAACATTGCTGAATCTCAGCTCCTCATCTGCAAAAACGGCAATGTCTTCTCTTTCCTCCTCAGAATTCTTATGGAGATCTTCTCTCAAGGCCTTTGGGGTCCAAAAGGATATGGTTCCCACCACGGGAAAGGAACTGGGAGGGCTGAGAAGACACACACACACACACACACACACACACTCACACACTTGCGAGGAAGGGCTAGCTTTGATGCCACATCTCCCATCATCAGGACCCTTGCCACACTACCTGTCTTTATGTGCATTTGAAGTGAGGTCCTCTGGGACAGCTTTTTCCCTGTACTTACCTCCTGCCCTCCGCCAGACCATGCTGGGAACTCCGGTCTTGACCTCGCTTTCTCTTTTTCTCACTGGTATTTTTTTTTTAATCCTCACATTAGATTAATTCTTCTCTGATTCCTTGACTTTCTCATAACCCTTCTTCTTTCCATCCCTGTCACTACTGGTCTGGTTCAAATCGTTACCCTCTCTCAACAGCCTGCCGCACCTGCTATCACTGGTTCCCTTCCTGCCTCCTCGTAATCAGTTTACTGCAAAGAGCCAGAAACAGGCGACTTCCAAAGCCACAAACCCTGTGTCAAACCCTATCCCGGCTCCACATGACCTTGCAAGAAGATGCCAAACTCCTTTAACAGTTTTCAGTGTTCTCTATAATCCTCCCCACCTGTTCCCCCAGTTCCTCCTCCCCGCCCCTCCTCCATTCACTAAAGGGATATTAAGTAGCAATTCTGAGCTGACCCCCATTTCAGTCACTGTAAGCCCTTTAAATATTCCAAATCCTAGCTCATCCTGGCCTTGTCATGTGATGCCTATTTCCTGTCCTCACAGCTCATCCCTTCTTCCCCAGTTTCTTATTTGCCCTTCAAGATTCAACTCAAGCTGGCTGTGTGGCAGCACACAACTTTAAACCCTGCACTTGACAGGCAGAAGCAGGTGGTAAATCTGAGGTCAGCAGGGTCTACATAATGAATTCTAGGGTAGCCAGGACCCCCCTGGCTGGGTGCCCACATCTCCCATCATCAGGACCACCCCCACCCCTGCCTGCTCTTCCTCCTTCTTCAAGCTGGAGTCTCTACATAGCCCTGGCTGTCCTGGAACTCAGTATGTAAACAAGGCTGGCTTAGAACTCAGAAATCTGCCTCCTCCTGCCTCCCCAGCACCAGGCCCTCTCCCAAAACCCTTATAGCACAGTTTTGGTTTAAATGTCTGGCTACAATTAGGAAATAAGTGTACCAATATTGTATTTTCTTGTGTGTCTTGTTTTCTCTTGGAACTAATAATCGACTCATTTACATTTTTAATTAACAGTTTTAGAGATTTATTCTTACTGTATAGTATGAATGTTTTGTCTGCATGCATGTATGTACACCATGTGCCTGCCTATTGGATCCTCTGGAACTGAGGTTACAGATGGTTGTGAACCGTGGTGTGAGCCTGGGAATCAAGTGCAGGTCCTCTGCAAGAGCAGCAAGTGCTTTAAACTGTTGTGCCATCTCTTCAGCCCCCTAACTTTTTTTGTTTACTACATATCTTTTAGTTATTACTAATTTACCCACAAGCATTTTGCACACATGCTAATCTTTCAATATGTACAACACATTGGGAATCTTTAATACTTCTCATGTTTTCTTTCCTTAAAGACAGCATTGCTGAAAACCTAACATCTCCTTCTTACAGTCTGGCCTTATACACAGCTGTTATTACCGAAGTGCTTAAAGTAACTTAGGCAAAATTTAAGCTACTCACTCTTGGGATATGCAAATGTTAGATTGAACTGGAAATGTGGCTAAGAGTGGGTGTCTTTTTACATTTGTATCCTAGGAGCTTTGCTTATTTATTTCCAGCCCTGCCCATGCTTCATTTCCTCCTTTGTTGCATCCTTTCCCACCATGGATTCTATGTCATCTCCCTCATTTTGGTGTAGCATTTCATCTAATAGTATTCAGGCCATGGGAGACAAATTATCTGAGACTGTGTCTGCCTGAAACTGCCTGTCCTCTTGTTTGAGCAATTACCTTGCTGCATAGAGAATACTTCAGCTGTAGCTAATGTAAGTACAGAAGTTCTCCAAGTCACAGTAACTCGTAAATGCTATGAATCACAGATACATTAGCCAGGCAAAGCGTCTTACAACTGTGATCCTAACACTTTGGAAGCTGAAGAGGAGGACTGCTATGAGTTGAGGCCATCATGGGCAGTCACACTGTATTGTGAGACTGTCTCAAACCAACCAACTAACCAACCAGCCAACCAACCAGTTGATACACCTCTTGTGTCAAACACCATACCTTAGTAATACAGCACACTGCCCGTGTTGGTTGTGTATACTCATGGTGGTGTGGCTTACTGGAAGCTCTGGCTTGTTGCTGCTGTTCAACATACACTAGAACAGTACCACATTATGCTAGCCCAGGGGAAGACAGACATTCAGTTTCTGCTGGATTCTACCATAAAGCACAAAACATTGTAAGTTAAACTGTTACAAGTTGAAAACCACCTGTATCTGAGTCCAGAATATTTTTTCTTCTTTTCTCATACAATACATCTTGACCACAGTTTCCCCTTCACTCTCGCAGCCCCTACCATCCCATTACCCTTCAGGAAAAAAAAAACAGGCTTCCCAGGGATGTCAACTGAACATGGCATAACAAGTTACAATTAGACTAGGCACAAACCCTCATATTAAGCCTGGATGAGGCAACCCAGTGGGAGAACAAGGGTCTCAAAAGCAGGTGAAAGAGTCATAGGCACCCTCACTCCTATTGTTGGGAATTCCACAGAACACTAAGCTACACAACCTTAGCATATGTACAGAGAACCTAGTGGAGACCCGTACAGGCTGTGTGAATCTAGAATCTTTTTGGGTCATTTACTTAGAGAATAATTCTCCCATTAATCATTTGCAGAGAGGATAAAAGACCTAGTGGTCTAACTAATTTCTTGTTAGGAATTCATCCGGGCTTCTGCTGTTTGAGCCTGTACCTCATCGCTGCCCCTTGTGACCCCTGATCCTCCAGATTCTGAGTCTTTCCTGACTTTTCCAAAGCAACCAGGCTTCCTGTAGGGCATCTCCATTGCAGGTACTTAAAGATCAGTCTTACTGTTTTCTAAGCCTGTTGTTTTTCCCTTCCATCCACTTTATGAACAAATGTTTCACCCATACCGCTCATCTACTGTTGGCACATTTCTAATTCTTCTTCTCTTTGTGGACCTATATTCCTAAATGTTTAAATCATTTTTCATGAGGCTCCAATAAGAAGTCATGACAACATGTGTCCAATCCAGAATGTTCAATTAGAAGTGTGTGATTTTTTTTTTTTTTTTTTGCCATTTTGTCTTTCCTAACCTCTGTCTTGGCCCATTTCCCGTATAATCTTACTCTTGGCTGCTTCCAGTTCCAGCAGTAGTTCCAAGCGAATGTGGCACCGTGACTCTTACTTCAGCTGAGCATAGACCCTTATCTTATTCTAGTCCAGCTTTTATTTTCCTTTGTTCCTCATTTTGTATGCTTCCAATCTGGTGAAAATAGGTGTTAACTTTCTCTAGTATCCCTCCACTGACACCTTACAGCACTGATTCTCAACCTTCCTAACGCTGTGCCCTTTAACATAGTTCCTCATGCTGTGGTGCCCCCAACCATAAAACTATATTTGTTGCTACTTCATAACTGCAATTTTGCTACCCTTATGAATTATAAAGTAAATATCTGATATTCTGGATGTCTGATATTTGACTCCCCCAAAGGGGTCACCATCCACAGGTTGAGAACTATTGCCTTACAGGGACAATGTTGAGAAGTCATTGAAAACTGTTCTAAGAGTTCAAATTCTCAGTTGCCGTCAGCGACTCCCTGTTCTTACCTACACTATCTATAGAGCACAGTGCTGGGGCAGTTTCTGGGGGTGGGAGGCCTTGTATGAAACACAGCTATGAGGAACAGATTTATCTTAGACCCAAATCAGGTTCAGAAGATCAAGGGGCACATGGACATGTGGGACACCTATAAATGTGTGTGTGTGACTGTTGAGTGGATCTTGGTCAGAGCATGTGTGACTTTGGGGTCAATGGAACTCAGCGTGGGTAGTATGAACATAAAGGATTGTTCACAATTCATTGACTTTAGGCTGGGTTCTCTCTAGTAAACATTGTGCTACTTGTCAACCTCTACTTGGTGGTATTCACATCATACTGGCCTGTCACTGTGTTGGTGCTCATCTGGCTGGCTTTTGACTGGAAGACCCCTGAACGAGGTAAGGACCTGTTGGGATATGTTGCTATATGTTCCTCCTTCTACTCTCCTAATCCTGGGAGGCTCTGGTCAATTCCCAGGCAGCCTTTCAGCCTTCCCTCACTGAACTAGGAAAGCTGAGGGGGAGGAGTCCTTTTAAGGCCTTGGAAAGACCCATTTTGGAACTGGAGTTGGTAAGAGGAAGAAAAGGATGGATTCAGTAAAGAAGCAGAGGTTGGGCCTGTTCTAAGTTTTTCTTGAGGTCTATTCTAGTTGCCATGTAAAAGGATAGGAGTAGGTGAGAGAACCCCGTGGTATCCCCAGAGGGTCCCAGAAAAGGAGAATGAGAGTGGACAAGCACTTGTCTGTGCTTTCAGGTGGCCGCCGTTCCACCTGGGTGAGGAGATGGTGTCTGTGGAAACATTATTGCAATTACTTCCCAATCAAGGTGAGCCTGGGCCAGCATTTGGGTCAGGATTGGGGAACAGGATACAACCACATTGGGACCTGGGAAAGCAAGGACCCCTGGAGATGCATGTTGCCCAGACTGCATGGTTGGAACTCTCAATCCTTTTTCTTCCATTTCTTGGGCCAAAAGAGTTTCTTTATCTGTCTTTAGTTCCCATTTCCACTTTCTTCTACAGATTTTGAAGACACACGATATTTCTCCCAGCAACAACTACATCCTTGCCTGCCATCCTCATGGGCTTATGGCCCATTCATGCTTTGGCCACTTTGCCACTGACACATCAGGCTTCTCCAAGACCTTTCCTGGTATCACTCCTTATATGCTCACACTAGGAGCCTTTTTTTGGGTGCCTTTCTTCAGGGACTATGTAATGTCTACAGGTGAGTAAGTGGCTCCTAGGGCATACAGCAACACAGAGGATTACCCTAGGGAGAACCAGGGGAGGTGTAAGAGCCCTCCCCCTAATTCCAAACCTGGGATCTTTTCAGGTGCTAAACAGCTTCCCAGAATCACAGGCTTGAGAAGATGCTCCTTAAAGAGGGGAGTGTGGAGCAATAGTTTACAGGGGTTATTAAGTAAGCAAGCACCTTTTGGCTTTTTCTACCCATCAGGGGCCTGTTCTGTGAGCCAATCCTCCATGGACTTTCTGCTTACCCATAAGGGCACAGGCAACATGCTTGTTGTGGTGATTGGTGGCCTGGCTGAATGCAGACACAGCCTCCCAGGCTCTACCACCCTGGTCTTGAAGAAGCGATATGGCTTTGTGCGCATAGCCCTTCGACATGGGTAAGGATAGCTGCAGTGACAGGGGGGTAGGATGGGGTGGGAAGGCTGTCCAAAAGCCCATCAGGGACAATACCAGGCTCTTCAATACTTACAGAGAAAGGAAGAAGTATGCAAACAATTGTCAATAAACAGAGCCATTATAAAAGAGTATACACATTGTGTGTGTGTGTGTGTGTGTGTGTGTGTGTGTGTGTGTGTGTGTGTGTGTGTGTGTGTGTAGAGCCATTATAAAAGCTTAACCAGCAAGCCTTAAAGATCCACCCATCTCCATCTCCTCAGCACTTGGATTACAGGATTACAGACATTCCACCATACCTGGCTTTTTTTTTTTTTTGAGTGCATTGAACTCATCTTCATCCCAGCATGGAAAGCATTTAACCAACTGAGCCTTCTATATACAACTCTGGCCTTCTATATACAAATTTTATCCAATTTTGGCAGTTAAAAATAAAAAGGACGGAGGAAAAAGAAAACCACCTATGGGGTAGACTAGAGTTGGCCAGGGTGCTGTCCAGACCTTGCACAAACCTAGCCTCTCATTCTGGCCAGTTTCCCTACAAAAGGACTGTGGTTGTACCTTAGAACAGAAGAAGCCGCACCTCTTGCTATTTGGGCTAAGGGGAAGGAACCAGATGAAACGTCCTTTGGACGTTATTTGACAATGGTTCAGATTTTGCCATTTCAAGGAATCACTGGGCTTTCAGAAGCTGCTAGTTCTATCCTGAAAGCAGCCTGTCCTAGGCCATGGGCCACCATAGTTAGCTGGGGCCTTGGTACAGCTGAACTTGAGGTCTAGGGAGCCTGTAGGCAGACTAAGAGGATACTGATATTCAGCATATCTTCTTCAGCGGGATCCCTATCTTTCTGAGTATTAAAAGGCAAGATTTTCTTTTGCAGGGTGTCTCTAATCCCTGCTTATGCCTTTGGAGAGACGGACCTCTATGATCAGTATGTTTTCACTCCCGGGGGCTATATCAATCGCTTCCAGAAGTGGTTTCAGAAGATGGTACATGTTTACCCCTGTGCTTTCTATGGGCGTGGCTTTACCAAGAACTCCTGGGGCTTTCTGCCCTATTCTCGGCCAGTAACCACTGTTGGTGAGTGAAACCTTCTATTGGAAGCCTTGGTTTAAGTTCTAGAATTTACTTCTGTGTCTGAGCCTCAGAATCCTGACTTCAGGTGGAGGCAGCGAGGCTGGCTGGGATGAGTAGTTAGCAGAGTCAGAGTGGAGAGAAGCTGAGCTCCAGGATGGGGCCTGTCCTGTGGAGTGAGATATTCTGATGCCTTTCTCTTTTTCTTTTCCATTCCCCTTGGCAGTTGGGGAACCCCTACCAATGCCCAAGATTGAGGATCCGAGCCTGGAGATTGTGATCAAATACCACACACTCTATATTGACGCCCTACGCAATTTGTTTGATCAACATAAGACCAAATTTGGCATCTCAGAGACCCAGGAGCTGGTGATCATTTGAAAGACATTTCCCTGGCTGGATGGCATGGAACTGGTGACAACTGGCCCATGTTACCAATAGAGCTTCTGATTGGAGCAGCCCTCATTGGGGGAGGTGGGGGTATGTCCATTTGGTTGTTTTCTGTGACTTTCTTTTCCCACTTCTATCTTTCTCCTTTTTTTTCGTTTGTTCTTTTCTTTTTCCTGGAGATAAAGTAGACTCTAGGCAGAGGTTCACTGAAATACTGGAGGTTGCTCTGAAGAAACTTGGGATAGAATAAACACCCCATGTCTCTGGTACTGTGAGCTCCAGCTAGTCTGTTTGGAGGGCTCTAGGAACTTGTGTGTCTGTCATTCTCCTGACTTCAAGACTCATATGACTGAGCACCTCGGGAACCAGGGAACATTGGGTTCAGACAGCAGCACATTCAAGACCTGTGATTTTAGGGGCAATCCATCACCTCTTATCATCATCTTGTTCCTTCAACTGTAAAATGGGAGTAATAATCCTTCCCCTGCTTACCTCAAAGACTGCTGGCAAGTTTAAATGTTATTAAATTAAATGAACGTTACTAGATTTGGTAAACTGGAGAGCTACACAAAATTTTTCTTCTCCAGCCATCTAACTGATTTTATAGTCCTAAGCAAATAGTGTCCTATGGTTCATGCTATCTCAGTTTCTATAAGAAAGTGCAGGGTGGTATTTTGAAAGTTTAAGTAATCTGATATCCCTTGGTAACTCTTGTCTACACCCATTTCCCACCCTATAAAGTTATATAGGAATGGTCAATGGTTTAGATCTAATTTTCCCATTTCTACCCAGAAAACTTGCCTGCACAACCCTGGCCCTATTAACTCTGCTCTGTGTTTGATAACCAAATGGGATGCCTGGCTTCCAGTAACAGAGAACTTGCTTTCTGAATTTCTGAGTGGCAAGTCTCTCACACTCTTAGCCCAATGGCTGTTTATTTTATTTTATTTTATTTTTAATTCAAATTAGCCAAATGTTGGGAAAGCAGGAATGATGAGCCAGTTCCCAGGTGACCCAGTGCTCTGTGGACCACTGCTTCTTTGAGGCAGGTTTACCCCAAGCTAATGACACTTCTATTCCAAGACAAGCTCTTCACCTGCGTGAGCTCCTACCAAGGTGTCTTGCGATATATATAGTTTCTTAATTTTATTATTTTTTTATATAAAAATGTCTATTTATCCATGTATCCCCCTGCCCCCATCCTTTCCCTCCCCCCAATCCCTCCCAGTCAGCCTTCAGCCTCGCCCCTCCCCATCCACCCATCCCCTCCCACAAAAGGGCAAGAAGTCCCAAAGTGGGTCAGCGTAGCATGGCACATCCACTCCAGGCAAGTCCGATTTCCTCATCCCAAAGTCAAGACTGGGTTAGGTGTTCCTCTGCAGGGAATATTGTAATCATACACTGCAGTTTGGTGCACAGGCCCTCTTTGTTGGACATTACCTGGCCCAATCATTTACTTACATCGTTTGTCAAATTGGCTTAAGACATTCAGTGTGGTGATATATATTTAATGAAAATATGGAGAGATGGCTTTGCCCTCTGATATTCCAGACTATTTTTATTAGATATATATCACCACAATCTAGTATACTTATTACCATGTGACACTCCCTCTCCATCATTAATGCCTGTCTCATGTGGTTGTTCGTACACTGTATGACAAAGGATGGTCTTCTGCTGTTTGCTGTCTGTTCTGGTTCTTGTGCCAGAGGCCCCACATTCCTTGAGTTTCCCTTCCATAAGGTGTTTTTTTTTTTTTTGTCTTTATCTTTTCTTTCTTTTTTTTGTGCTGGGAATTAAACCCAGGGCTAACACTAAAAATATGATCTATCACTGAGCGGCATCCCAAGGTATTCTTAAATTTTCCAGGCTTTTGCAACTGAAACCCTCTCTCCAAAGCAGCCAGAGGACCTACCTGGGTATCAGATCCAAGCCATGCTCACCTGACCATTGCAAGTTTGTCCCCATTAACTATTCTGAACTACCTATTCTTGGCTGTCTGTTCTTGTGATCTTTCTTAGAATAGCTTCCAAGGGTTTCTCCAGCAAACAGCATGGGACCAGGCAGTAGAGGCAGCATACCAGGGAACAAGCCAGGCTGAGTCACTTACTAGTTGAGTAGTCTTAGGGGAGGTACTTAACATCCTTGAGCATTGGTTTTGTCTGCAAAATGAGCCAATTTGTATATTAATGAAGAGCTGAAGGTTGGATCTCTCCAAGCTATTTTAGCCAAGGCTTGATATGGTGTAGATGCCACATTCTCAAGTTGAAGGAGGCCTCATGCTATGTGTTCTTGTCCTGTGACAATGTCTTCTGGCAAGACATCAAGCTAAGGTGAATGGACTGGAGGTATGTAGTTTGGTGAAAAGAGATCATGTAAGATGTACCAATAAGAATTTTAGACTAGTTTCATTCTGGTGCTCTCATCAGAATGGTTTTCTTAATCCTAGCCCAGAGTCCATGTGTAGAGGCATAATTTAGGAAGAAGCATGTGACATGTAGGAAGAGCTCAAGATGATTTCAAGAATGGGGAGGGGAGCACTTTATTTGCAAAGAATAAACCGTTAATTTACACAAACTTACATCCCTGTTTATATACATTATATATAGTTTATATACACAGTATCTCACACAGGATGCTGACCCCCCAAAGCAGCATTGGCCTGCTCAAGGCCATTCTCACAACAAATCCCATCATCCCCATCTCAGCTGGAAGCTTTTTAAATAGAGAAGCACAGCTCACCTCCTCCTGGAGAGAGCCCTGAAATGGATTAAAAAAACAAATCAGGTTCTGTGGTGCACATGGCTTAGGGGACTCCAGTAAGGGTGAGACCTCAGGCAATACTAGGGGGCCTAAAAACTGCCTGGCACTTAGCCAGTTCAGAGCCTTCCAGCCCAGAGGCAGGAGCTGCACAAATGCCTTGGGGGAGTGTGTGTGTGTGAGGAGTTCTGATAAAGATTGCAGCCACACTCCCTGCCTGGCCATGCTTCTGAAGGGAGACAAGCATTTCTAGCCTTAAGTATGTGAGTATATGAAAGAGGCCCCTTGGGACAGGCTGCTCTGTCCCTTTCCGTTGCTGAGTCCGGAGTTGGGGACCTGCTCACTGTCCTAGGCAGGGCACATTCCCTTTCTGAGCATCAGTTTCACATGAGTAACAGGATGGGATGTAGGTTGGGCTGTATTTCCTCTAAGAGCCTTTCTAGGTCAAAATTTCTCTAAATCTGTTTGTGTCTACTAGAAGATGCATAAAACATAAGCGCTCACATGAGGATCAAAGTCCTTGCTTACTTCTAGGGTCCTTAACTCTTGCTTCCTAAGCTACAGAGATTTGGTTCAGGATGGATAAAGGGGCAGCTAAGGCAATTGCTACCTCTTCCAGGGAACCAGTAGCCAAATGATATCCAGCAGCTTCATTTTGTGCCAGCTTGGCTTCTGAAGCTCAAGCAACTGGTAGAGGCTCCTGCCATGCAATTTTCCTTCAAACCTGTCATCTCCTTACTTAAATGTGTTCCATTCTTTATGCTAGCCTTGGGGTAACTTCACATCACAACAATTTCAAACTGTAAATCTATATCCTTATTCTCCTATCAGAAAATGTTTTGCCACTTTGCCAATGAGCACAGAACAACAGGCCTCCTCACTCTGTACTATTTCCTTCCCCTAGCCCTCTTCCTCTAGGGTTCTTTATGAGGGTTTACAATGAACAAAGGGTAGTGAGAAGCCTAATTCTCCTATGATCTCCATGCACAGAGAATGCGATAGGATTTGCACATCCTGCAGGGGCACAGGTTGGAAATTCTCATTTCTTCACAGCCATCTGGCTTTAGAATGGTCCTCTGAGCCCCCCCCCCCCATTCTTGGTAGCCTCTGGCAACATCAAGGTCTTTGTAATATGGAAGAAGGAGAGAAGGAGTCACATGTAACTAAAGGAACTGGCTACCAGAACTTGTGTCTAAGGTTGGGAATGAAAGTCTTTGGCCCACATGGCAGCTCCTCCTGTGATGGCTGCTGCTTTTATCAGATGGATGGAAGACCCTGAAGACTACCTACTCGGAGCTTGAATGGAAGATTCTTCTCAAGGCAAGAATGCTTACATTTGATCACGGGGCCGTTTCCCAAGAAAACACCCAAGTCTTCTTCCAGGGAACTCCTGACAGTACCATCAAGTAATGAAAACTGAGTATTGCTAAGTTTCTCTCTAGAACCCCAATGATGTCAGTTCCATATGATCACCTTTATTGTTCTTTCTAGACCCCAAATTCCACATGGTGCTGTGGTAAGGGACTAGCTTGGGAGTGAGACCTCACTAACGGCTCAGGTCTGTGACTTCTGCTGGGTGAGATCTTAGTCAAAGCTCTTTACCTCTCCCAGCCTTCCCCATACAATGTAACTGTGATATTCTCTACCCTACCATCTTCAAAGAAAATAATAAAGCAGGAAGTAACCTTCAAATACTAAGGAGAGGGTCTTGTTAGTTCCTGCTACCACTGCTGATTATTCAAAGCCTTTGGAGACAGATGCATGTCTAAAGTTTATCTCAGTTCTGGTTGTAAGGCATTAGACAAAGGAGGCTTGGCCTACCACCTCTTGCCCTGACCCTTGAAGGACTAAGCAATGTGGATACTTGGAAATGGAGGCACAGCTGAAAAACTTGTTGTTCGTGATGAATTTCAGGAATGTATTCTCTATCTCTTCAAAAAGAAATACATTTCAGGAGCAAGAGGAGCAGGCTGTACAAGCTTGATCCTCCCTGTTGGGCTGCACCTGGGACCTTTAAAAGCCAGGCAACTGGAAAGAAAGCTCGTGAATAATCGTAGCATATAACCATGTACGAAAATTGGTGGAGGTGCCTTGGGATCTGAACTAGAGGTCAGAGCCCTACTCAATAGTCAGACGGTTTCTCTTGAGTCTGACTCTAGGAGAGCAGCACAGACCTTTATGGTGACAGTAATCTGTTTCTGAATAAAGACTGAGTTAATGGGCCATCAGCTGTGTTCTTTCAGGTAAGAACTGACCTAAGGATCACTTGAGTTGACCTAATGATCACTTGGGTTACAACAAACATGGACAAAACTCTCTGTTTTCAATTCCTACTTCTCGCCCTTTCTGGGTAAGGTAGAAAATCTCTGCTTTGCTAATAACCAGGGGAGTCTGGGGTTTGGAAATTCCCAAGTCTACTGTGTCAGGAAACTGTTGAGAGCCACTGATACTCAAACTCTAAGGGGTTTTTTGGAGGTTATCCAGTTTAACCATCTGTTCCCAGACACAATTTTTGTTAGAATTTGATAGATAATAACTGTATTCCTTAATCAATGGAAAATTCTTTGTGCCCAGGTAATTAAGAATATACCAGACTCATGTGAGCATGAGTCTCACATGAGGTACCTGTCTCAAACAGAGGTAGGCACTGTGGAGAAAGAAGATAGCATTTCTAGTCAGTCTGGGGAGGGTGACAGGTGGGAAGACTATAGGTAGTTTTCAGACAGTGGAGCACAGCTGTAAACAAAGTGAGACATGCATGGCTCCAAGTATAGATTCCTGTTCTTACATGGGCAGGGGTGTGGCCATGCCTGCAATGATTCCAAGGCAGAGCAAAGTTCCCAGCTCTGGAGTCAGCAAGCTGCCACAGTGTACCTTTCAGCCTGAGTGGGGAGATTCTTTTGAGCCTCTTGTAGGTTATAGTGCAATACAGCAAGAATGCCTCCTCTGCCAAGGATGCTTGCTTGGCAGGTTATTGCTTGGGTCTCTGCCACAAGTGCTTGCCTTCTTATAACCTGACCCTCTCCTTAAGTTGCAACCTAATGCCACCCTCAGCCAAGAGAGAAGCAACAGCACCCTTGGGGTCAGATGGCCACCCCTAGAATCTGAAGTGCAGCTTTGCTTTTTGTGGCCTTCTGTCTTGGATCATCAGTTTAGTGCAACAAATGATAAATCTGATGAAGGATTAGGGGTTGAGGAGTCACCATAAGCCAGTCAGCAGGTAGCCTAAGAAGGTTCTGCTTCTTGAAAACCCTGGGGCATCATCAACTGTCCTGGCAACTCAAGGTCATTCTGGGAAGTTGCATAGGCCTTGTCATCCTGGAGTCACTGGGGAATAAATAGCACTGGGGCATTTCTCTCTGTGACTGCAACGCCAATATACCTCACTCCACAGCAGCACTTAGAGGTTCTGGGAGTCCTGGCTCCCAAACCTGGGGCAGGGGCATGGGCCAGGATGGAATGGGAGAATCTAGGATGCGGGGGCTTCGCCCAGCCTGATGGCCCCAAAGAAGGTGGTGTGCTTGCTCATGTTGATGGAGATGTCGGCGTGCACCATCTTCACTGCGATTTTCTGCCTGGCCTTGAGAAGGCACACACCTGCAGTATAGCAAGTGTTGTAGTTGGTCTTGCCCGTCTCGATGCTGCGGGTGCACTGCAGGAAGGGCTTCTCATCCACCACCACCTCGTAGCTGGCAAAGTCAGTGAAGTTGATGTAGTACACCTGGGTGAGAGGCAACAAGAAGGGATTGGGGGAGAGAGGAAAAAGAGGGTGGGGCCCTCCCCTGGTGAGCAGGTAAAACCTCCTCAGATGAGCTGCCAGTATACCCTGTGCAGGGCACAGTGCTACCCGAAAGTGTGCCTGTTGGTCAACAGGAACAGCAGGGGGACGGGATCACTGTTCTTCTCCTACTCCATGGGTTCACAGGGCTAAGCAAACCTTTCTTACAGACTGCTTGAGTCCAAGAGCTATGGTACCTCATTTGCCATTCCACTGGCCACACTCCCTTAGCCCTGGGAAGCAGCGCTTAATCAACACTCCAGACACACTAGCCTCCAGTTCCCGCACTAAAGACTATTTAGGAATACACTTAGGAATCTCTGATGCCTGAGAGAAGTCACAGTAATGATTTCTCACTCCTCTAGCTTGTGAACAGAAATGACCTGAGCTTGCAACATCATCTCCTGTATTCACTCCTTTCCACACTCAGTGCAGCTTGGTCTTCTTACTTGCTGACGGAAGAACAGGTCCTGAGATGGAAAGCTAGCCCATACAAGAGATAACAGATGCAAATCCTAGTCTTCTAACTTCATATTCAGGCTAAGGAGGAAGTATAAACCCACGACCTGGTCTCATGGAGACTTTTTTAGATCATATGGGCTACTCCTCATCCTCTCCTGGGTCCAGAAATTTAATTTCCATCCTCCATCACCTTTTGTCAGTATATCGCACTCCATGCTTTGATTTTCACCACTACTAAATGGAATTTAGTTCACGGGATATTGGGGCTATGCCCACATGCCCCTTCATCTGACATCTTAAATCACTTCATCAAAATGACTCCATAGACTCTTTGATTGGAAACAGTGTATTTAAGTACAGCATAATCTCTAAGGACAGGACCAAGCTATGTCAGGACACTCTGTGTGCCAGAAAGGTGTTTGTTAACCCAGCTTCTCTGGTCACTTCCTCTTGAGAGACATTTGTTGTCTCCCCAGCCCTTCTGTTCACCTGCCTGTTGGCTGCCTGCCTCCAGGAAACTGTGACCTCAAGGATTATCTACTTCTAGCTCTGAGAAGAGCCCTGACAGAGGCACACCGTGATGGAGGGAAATGGATGGCCACTGGCAGACCTGTGGGGACTGGGCCCAGGGCAGGAAAAGGACAAAAGTGGAGGGGAGAAAGGTCTGGGAGAGTGACATCAGGAAGGAGGTAAGAACAACAGAAACAGACAGAAAGAAATGGGAGAAAGAGGAAGGAAAGGCAGTCAGAAATCTTTTTGAGGTAGAGAGAAGGTCCGCAGGAGCACTGTTCTTTATCATGCCCAAGCTAGCCGGGAGGGGTCTTAGCAGCTCTGGGACTTAGTCTCAAAAACTTAGAGCAAGCTTGGTCCATCTGTGGAGCCAAACAACTCTGATAGGAAACAAGGCCTTGGGGCCCTGCAACAGGGAATCAGACAGCAGCGTGTAGGAGGGGTCGCTTTACACTTTTTCAGGGATCTTTTGCTAGGGAAAAAAAAAATGAAAGAGGTTCCCTTGATCTTTTCTCCCTTTAACTCCCTCCCAGTGTGGAAGCTCCTTTCCCCAGAAAAGCAGGAAGTTAGCCATTGGGTGGTTTTGGCTTGCTTCACAGGGCCCCTAGGTGGCCTGCACCAGATCTGAACCCTGGATATAAGAAGAGTTAGGCCTAAGACCGTACTCACTTCTACCTGACTATAGATGAAGTAGGTGCCGTCCACCAGTACCTCCAGCTCCCCGCTGCGGGGATGTAGCTTAAACACCTTAGGGTTCATAGTGATGCGAGACCAGTCGTTGAGCACTCCACCTGAAAGATCTCAGTATGAGAGAAGGGCCGTCACTCAGTACATGTCAAAATAATCCGGGCAACAGAAATAAATAACAAGCAGTACCACTCCCCCGTTCTCCGCCAACCCTGTGTATCCCCGATGACCATGTTTCAAGGGCCAAGCTTTAAGAAGAACATTTGGAAGCAGGCAAGGTATACTGTTTGTAAAGTGGCTTTGGGGCCTGCCTCAGGACCTATGGATCTGTGCATCAGTCTCTAGCCTTGCATTCTTGACCTTTTCATCAGTAAGGCTCTTTACCTTCTAGCTGGAATTGGAGGTGGTGATGGTAGAACAGGAGAGTAGGCACATAACCATATTTTCTTTGTTGTTATGGTGACTGCACAGGCAAGATCCAGACACTGAGTGGCAGGCTAAGTCTTAGTATTCAATTTCACTTTCCTAGCAATATCACCCGAATTCCTCTCTTATCTCTGAGGTTCCTGTGTTTTTACCTTCTTAATAGATTCTTTTCTATGGCTCCTCGACACCCACTCCTTTCTGGGAAGCTTCCCAAGGGCCCCAGGAAACCACTTAATCAAATGATCCATCTGTCTGAGAACTAGATAGTTGGAGTTTGGTATCAGAGGTGATCACTCACATTCCCAGGCAGCTGGGGACATAGTGAGCATCAGGAACCAGGCCCCATAGGTGAGGGAGAGCTTCACAATACTCGGGGATAACCTTCCAGGCTGCAGGAGACCAGCAAGGAGGAAATGGGAAGGTGCCTAGGAGCTGAGACACCCTTGGCAAAGCATTCATTTGATATCCCTAATTCAGCTGGGGGCATGTGGGGGTGGGGGACACAGAGGAATATTTCTCCTTCCATCCTGCAGATACAAAGACATTCCTTCCTACCATAAGAGGAGGGAGCCTATGCTCGCTCACAGGGCTTTTTCTCTGAGCCATTTGTTCTTCACACAAAAAGATTATGTTTTAAACATCCATCCTTGACCAGTCTCAGAAGGTTCGCCTCTCTGAAGTATGAAGAAAAAGGAGGCCATCTGAATTAGCAGCAGAGTCCGGCTGCAGTACTTCAGTGGACTTTTCTGTCTAGTCCTCTCCCAGCTGCCTTCCTCATTTCTGGTGGTCAGTGTAAACTACTACTGGGAATTAGCCCAGAGGGACTGGAAATTGTCTTGCTCTGTCATGGAAGTGGGAACAAAATGAGCATCTTCTGCCAAAGTATGAACATTAAAGCCACCACTTAGATACCCAAGAAAATCTGGTTCCTGCCTGCCCATGTTTTTCTAGATGGATGGCGATTATGGCCTACCCAGGACCCTGGGTCCCACAGTGCAAGCAAGATCCTCCTCAGGGCTCCTAGGGTTTTTGTCTTACTCTGCTCCTATTTGTATTTGTAAGGCTATTAGGCTGGGGTGATTTGAATAGGAATGGCCCCCACAGACTCATGTGTGTGAATGCTTGGCCCATAGGGATTGGCATTATTAGGTGTGGACTTGTTGGAGTAGGTGTGCCTTGCTGGAGAAAGTGTGTCACTATAGGGGCTGGCTTTGAGGTCTGATATATGATCAAGCTACACCCATGGTGGCTCATAGAATCTTCCTGTTGCCTGGGGATCAAGATGTAGAACTCTCAGCTCCTTCTCCAGCACCATGTCTGCCTACACACTGCCATGCTTCTTGCCATGATGATAAAGAACTAAACTTCTGAAACGATAAGGCATCCCCAATTAACTTTCTTTAACTACAGTCATGGTGTCTCTTCAGAGCAATAGAAACCCTGACGAAGACAGCTGGGTATTCAAATGACAGTCGGGGGAGTAGTAAGTCTAAAGATTAGGGAAACTCAGCACTCTTAGAAGCTGTCCCACAGAAGCAGGTTTTGTAACCTTTATTTACTGTTTCTGCTCACAGCCCCTCCCTTCCACTCCAAACTCTGTAAGCATCTGGCATTTTGGCTAGCTTGTTGTTTCCCAAGACTCCCGAGGGTTTATGCATTTTAGGCTTTGGGCACCCCGGAGACTGGACATTATTTCAAAGCGCTGTTCTTTAATGAATGTTCTTGTCTCTTTGGGGGAAGAAAATGAACCTAATCATTCAGTAGAGTGTACACACATCACCGAAGTAGCATAGCACAGTGCCAAGAGTCAGAAAGATGTGGTTTTGAATCTCAGCTCCTAACTTAACTACAACATCTTGGGCCAGTTAATTAAATTCTCTGAGATTTCGTTTCCATGTTTGTACAAAAAAGAAGAATCGCACTACCCACCTCACAGGGTGGTTGTGAAGATTAAAAAAAAAAAAAAGGCAAAACCTCTGGGAATATATGGTTCATTTTGGTTTTTCTAGTCTCTCTGAGACTGTTTCCCCATCTCTCAAATGAAGTCATAACAGTAAATCAGCATCCCTCAGCCCCACTAACATGTTTTCACTTTTGATAGATACTAGTATCTCACATTTTCGGGAGACTAACATATCCCCTTCTCTGAGAGAAACACCCTTTCCACCTATTTTCTGTATAGAGCAATCAGACAAAATAATTTCTTTAATCAAGTTCTGCATTCCTTAGTTTGCACTGTAAAAATGTCTGTCAAAAAATACATATTCTGTGGTGACTCTGACGTAACCATCAAGACAACCTAGGTAGATGATGTCCCAAGTCATATTCAGATCCCACATTTGTGGATTCTAAATGTAATTTAGGGCCTGAAGATGCAGTTCAATGGTAGTGCGCTTGGCTAGCATTCCCAAGGCCCTAGGTTTGCCCCTCGCATTGCAAAAACAAAATTAAATGCAATTTGGGTGTAGCAATTTGTCTTGGTGCAAGTAGTTACTTATGGCAGTCAGTAGAGGGCATGATGGAGTTGGAAATGCCCTTCTGTGCCAAGGATACTCAGGGACTTGGGAGGAGCTAGGCTGGCTGATTATTATTTGGAGGCTGGGGATGAGGGAAGGGATAAAGTCCTTGGAGGGAGAGAGACTACTTTTATTCTTACCATTCTTGACTTGAATTGCTGACCCTTGGCCCTGCAGATGCACCACAGCTGGCTGGGAGGATAAGAAGAAGAGAGTCACTGTGATGGCCGCTTGCTATGGCACGCAGTCCCCTGTTTTTACCTCTGGCTTCTAGAATCCCTTGTATCCCAATTCTGGCCCTTTCCCCCTTGGGATATTAGTACCTTTATTTCTCCTAAAAAAAAAAAAAAAAAGTAGGACTCTGTAGCTCTACACTTCTTCACTATGTGACCTTCAGCCAAATGTGATTGATGCCTCCGAGCTTTATTTCCCCAACTGTAAAATGGGAATTGTAAGAATCTCTGGTCACTCTCACAAGAGCATCTGCAGATCTAAGAAGCTGGTGAATATAAAATTGCCCACAAAGCCGTCAGGGACTGTGCAACTGTTTAGATTTATCATTGTGGCCAAGTAACTGTAGTGAGAGTGCTTGCTGGGAGGAGACAAGGCCAGGCCAGGCAGTAGAACTTGCCAAAAGAGACAGATTGGGCAGTTCAGAGACCAGGAAGGAACCTATCCGGCCATTAAGGGGGAAGCCCAGGCTGGCCTTGGCATAGAGCTAGTTGGCTGCTTTTCAAGGACACACTCTTAAACTTCCTGGCAGTCTGAGTGCCCATTCGGCATCTGGGGTGGCTTGGAAATCAGAGGCCTAGGTGTACATGCTTGACAGGTAGGCTATTTCCATGACTACTGAATCTGGCTATAGTAACCCTCTGTCACTCATGGAATGAGTAGAATGGTCCAGGCAAAAACTGCATTCCCTTAGCTAACAGCACATCCTTGGGGCAAAGCTTTTCAATTCAGACCTTGGCAGTAGCTGCCAGTGAAAACCTTGGAACCTCCAGGGCAACAAAAAATAAAGGCCTCAGGGAGCTTCTTAGGGAGCAGACTCCAAGGTGACCCGAAGCCCGAGGCCATCCCTCCTCCCCAGGAAGACCGTAATCCCCAGCCAACCTGGTTTTCTCGAGTTCCAGTTTTATCAGCAGCACCTGAAAAATAGGACAGGGCAGTCAGGGTGCTGTGCTCTTTTCTACTTCCCTTTCTCATTTCAGCATCCATGGGTTCAGAGCCTGGGTACCCACTGCCATCCCTGGAGGAATTTTGTTCTCCACGTCTTAGAGCTGAGGAGTCACAGTACAACATGGGGCCTGTCTACAAGATAGAGATCCCCTCCTTCCTATTCCTGTTCCTGACCTTCATCTTCAGAGGGTCTACATCCCAGCAGGGAAGCTGGCCTCTAGCCAATACTGGCCCAAGGCAAGCCACACTGTGCACCCATGGAGAGCAACAAGAGTCTACACTATGTCTGTCATTGTGTGTCCCCAAGACAATGAATGGCACTTGGTTTTTTTTTTTTTTTTTTTTTTTTTTTTTTTTTTTAGCCCTTTGTTCTTTTCTCACAGACTTCACAAGGACCACTGTCATTTATAAAGATCTTGTTCCTTTATGTGTGTCTCTTTGACTTTAGGACATAAACTCTATGAGAACAGGGACCACTTAGCAATATATCTCTTTGTACACAGAAATTAATTATTTGTGGAATGACTGGATTAAAAAAAAAAACAACTTTATCTCTGGTGGCCATGGTAACACTGCTGAGCCCTGTTTGAATTATAAGCGAAAGAATCTGAGTCCTGCTGCTGAATTTTTAGACTAAGAGAATTCAGCTATGAGAGTCCATTTCTTAAAAAACCCAAGATACAGGAGGAGAGCAGAGCGGGAGAAGGAAATAACAGCTAGCATAAGTTCAGGCAGTCTGCCTCCTGTCAGCTCTAATTAGGCAGGTTTGGATCTGCAGCTGTACCTGTTGCATGCCCTGCTGGGCTCCAAGAGAACGCTACAAAGGGATGGAATGGCATTTGAATGAGCAATGTGGTATTTAAGGATGTAGTGTGAGAAGTACTTGGCTCAGGGACAGAGTGGTCTTGGTGTCTGGGTTTGCTTCAGACACTGCCTTCATGACTCATTGATTCACAAATTTCTAACCACTTGACTAGAAGTAGCTACTTGTCCACAGCAATGGGAAAGGAGTCTCAGAGTACATGGAAAGAAATTATAATAGGGCTGCCATTTTGTCCAGTCCCCAACTCCATGCAAGCATCATGTGGCACTCCATAATGGAAGCCAGAGTAGGCCAAATCTATAACTACAGGAACTCCAGTGAATGGCTGGGACCTCTTTCTCATACTTCTGATTTTGGCTCATATGAGTTTATTGGCTCACTATATGGAGGCCTAAAGCCAAAGATGGAATGTGATGGAAGGGTTGGTATGGAGCAAGAACAGATGGCCTGTCTGGCCCTGCTTGAACTCCACAAGAACTAGAGCAGGCCAGGCCCCATCAGAGCTTGTTCAGTTCCTAGCTCTACACTGGACTAGGGATTTCCTATATCACCACTGTTTGAAACTTCCCTGAAGATCACCTGCTCCTACTCCACACAAGTACTTACAAGGTTTCTAAGGAGTGGTAGACAGGACAACTCACCAGAAGGTCCTTGGAGGCCAGGGGGTCCTTGAGGACCAGGAGGGCCAGGAGGGCCAGGCGGTCCCATAACAGTTGTTCCTGGAATTCCAGGAATTCCTGGAATCCCCGGGGGTCCCTGGGGTCCTGGAGGTCCTGGAGGTCCTGGGGGGCCATTGGGCCCAGGAGGCCCTGCTTTCTTTCCTATAATTATAGGATTCAGTGTTACATTTGGAGTTAGTTGCTGTTAAGAATATACTTTCAGGAGTTGTAGAGACTCCCAAAGATACAAGGTCAGCCATCTAGGACTTTTTGCTAAAGAGCTAGACATGTTTATTATACTCCCTTGTCTAACCCACATTTCAAGGAAGATTTGAAGACATAAACAGCCCCTAAGGAGCCCAGTGCAGTAGGGAAAAGGTTAGAAGATAACAGAAGTGCCACATTAATGAGGGACCAAATGTTAAAACAGGTCATGCAAACTTCTAAAAGGAGGCTTTGATCTGAGTCCAGAGGATGAGAACTATTAGGAATTCAGATTTAGGACCCTTTATGGTTCTTTTTAGAGTTTGGCTACTGTTGGTAAGTGTGGGACTTCATTTCATGTCCAGTTGGGTGGGCTTAGTGTGAGTAACAAAAAGATAATGGAAATCTGACCCCAGGAACACCTTTAGTTCCAGGAAGATTTGTCAGGAGTCAGATGTGCAGGGGGTGGGGGTGGATAGGGGCCGCACTGGCTGCAAAAGAGGAGCAAGATGGAGGTAGAAAAAGAGGATGAGAGACCCAAGATCTCAAAAAACAGAAAAGAAGGAACAGCAGGCAGAGAGAGACCTGATGAGGTGGCAGGCTCTGCTCTCTCAGCTGACCTCTCTATACTCTATTTTTAAAGATCCTTGGGAAAGGAAATTCTGCAAATTCTCTTGGTTACACGTTCCAGTGTTTATGACCCCTTACTGCTCACTGTTAGGAAGTTCTTTGGTACATTTAACTAAAATTCCTCCTGTGGCACTTTGAACTAATCTATTCTTTGTATAACTAGGGAAGAGTAATTATCACCATATATATATAACCTCATATATTCAAAGACAATAGGTTACCTATTAACTTCCATCTTTGTAGGTGAAATAAGCTGCCCAGAGATTTTCTTCAGGGGTTGAATTCTCAAATGAATTGTTTATCTGGTCTACCAACGTGTCCTCCTTCTCTTCTCATTGTGTTTCCAGAACACCTCAGCCCTCCCATTTCATATTCTAGCCCTTCTACCATTTCTTCTGGGGTATAGCCACAGTAAGTATATCATAACTGTTCCTCCTATAGGCTTCTACTTTTTTAGAATTTGAATGGAAGCCCTAGGATTTGGAATCTTTTACAGTGTCCTTCACTGAGACAGTTTCTTAGTTTCAAATATAAATTTCCTTACCTTCTGTCTTAGGGTTTCTACTGATATGATATAACATCATAACCCAAAGCAACTTGGGGAGGAAATGTGTCTTTTTAGCCCTTTGAGGGAAGCCAGAGTAGCAACTCAAGGCAGGAACCTGGAGGCAGGAACTGAAGCAGGGACCACAGAGAAATACTGCTTACTGGCTTGCTCCTCCAAACTTGTTCAGCCTGCTTTCTTATACAACTCTGGTCCACCAGCCCATGGTTGTTACCACACACCATGGGATAGGCCTGCCTACACCAATCAATAATCAAGAAAATGCTTCACGGAGCTGCCTATGGGCAATCCAATGGAAGTGTTTTTTCTGCTTCCCAAATCACTCTAGCCTATCTCAAGTTGACAAAGAAACAAAATCCCATATCAACAAACAACAACAAAATAACAACCAGGACACCTTTACTTTAAAACTTTCTTACTAGTTCTAACTCCTCATTTTTCAGACATTTCAGTCTGGAAAATTCTGTCCTGATTTATCAGGTTTCCCTTTAAGCAGAATTCTTCATGTCTTTAAAAAAAAAAACAAAAAACCAAGTATTCAAGGAAAGGTTTATAAACAGGTCAATCACCCATATGTAACTACATGCTCATTTGGAATGGAACACTGGGTCATTGTGGGACCTCTTCTTCAGAGAGTGGTTCTGAGAACATTCCTTCAAGGGTGCCTATAGGACCTTAAAGACTTAGAGGATCAAAGTATGGCATTTATTCTGAGCTTAGCAGTTAAGATGAGATCTACCCAGTTTCTGGACCTAGCCAATTTTAAGGCTGAGGTGTCGCCTTTAGAGGTAGGCCATGGGGTCCTTGAGGACCAGGAGTGCTTGCTTGCTTGCTAAACAATAGGAACTTCTCAATAGGAAAATCATCTCCTTTTTGATGTGTGTAGCTTCCAAATCAGGTTTATTTGGAACCCAAATTTCAATTGTAGTTAGTGTGGTGGAAAGAACCAGGATCTGGACTCTGGAGATAAGAATGTAAGCAGCCCTGCCACAGAGTCACTTTGAACCTTAGTTTCTCCTTTGGGGAAACAAGAACTTGGCCTCAGTACTCTCTGTCTCTGTTTGAGCCTGACATTCCATAAAAGACTGAACTATTATCAGCTGGGAAACTTCTCCAGCCTGGATGGAAGGTGTTTCTCCCTCCTTATTTTCTAGTTGGAGTAGACACAGAAGTTGATACACATTAGGCTGACCAGGGTTCCAGCATTTCTAGGCCTCACAGAAATGTTCCAGTTAGAGGCTGTCCTGTGGGTAGCACAAGCTTCAGCTCCAAGAATGTGAATCCCCTGTAATTGCTTAATGTAATTTTAGAAGAATTACATTCAGAGCCTCTTCCAATCCAAGAAAATAACTGTTGCAGTGTAAACAGAGAGTGATCACTTATGAAAATATTAGAAGGCATCTGCGAAAGAGTCCCTGCTGGAATCTGCTTCTGCAGATTGTCCTCTACTTGTCTGCACTTAGACAAGGAAGTTACTGGTAATTTCATTCTTATAGAAAGTTAGGGCCAGAAAAGAGTATGCAGAAAATGACCTCTGAACCAAGAGATTGAATTCCTTCTTTAGATTCCCTAACTTTGACAGACTACTTCATGATACAAAAGCCTAGAGATGTTTGTACTGAGAAAGTTACCCTTGTGTAGTCATAGATTAAAGAATAACCACATCATTTCAAAGTTAAACTTCGTCAAAAGGGCATTTCCCTAACCTTTCAGCTAACTCCAAAATGGTGAAAGAGCAATGGAAAGCAAGTGAGTAAAGGGAGGCTGCGGTGGGGGCAGGGAAGAAGGGGTGTAATGGGAGGAGAGAGCTGTGAGAGTAGGAAAATTCCATTAAAGGGTGAAAATTAAGTGAACAATTTAATTTACCTCTTCAAGTATGTGCCTATTCACTGTGTCTAAGAAAATCCATATTAAATGGTTTCTAAATCACTTTTAAACAAAGTAGATGTTTAAGGCTTATGTGCATTTTCTTCCCAATAATTTTTCACACATAAAGTAGCATTGCTAGACAATTATGTGAGTTATAATTTCTGTGTCGAAGAGATGTGATGAGTTAAGAACCAAATATGTGAAACTTAAATTTACCTTTTTAAAAGACAGACCATCCCAGTAGTGAGTACCTGGGAAACAGCATAAGGACTCTGGGCTCCCTCCAGCTCTCTTCTGTTCACTAACTTTGTTTAGTTCAGGTCTTCAGAAGGCTGGGCAAATTTTCAGCCTTTTTTATTTTCAATAGGATCACATGTTTGACATGTAGCTAAGGGCACCTGAAGTTGTAGAGTACTCTAGTGCTCAGGGGATTGGCAAGGTACTCCTGTAGTTAGCCTTTTTAGGCATTTTGGAATGCTCTAGAAAGTTCCATAAATATAAACAGACAAAAATCACTGAAAAACTTTTTACATTTATTTTATGTTTCTAAGTGTTTTACTGTATGTATGTATGTATGTATGTATGTATGTATGTATGTATGTATGCATGCGTGCATGCACGTAGTGTACATGCATTCCTGGTGCCCGAGGAGGCCAGAAGAAGGCATTATAATGATTCCCTGGAACTGGAATTACAGAAGGTTGTGAGCCATCTTGTAGATGTTGAGAACCATACACAAGTCCTCTATAAGAGCAATGGGTGCTCTTAACAGCTGAACTATCTTTGCAGCCCTGGTAGAGAAATTTAAGGACCATAATTCAAGTTACTCACAAGTCCTTGGCAGGCAAATCACCATGTTTAAGGTCAGCCTGAACAATTAAGAGAGCACATGTCTCATTCAAAGAAAGTAGAAGAGGGCTAGGGATGTAGTCCAATAATAGAGCATCTGGCTAGCACATCTAAAGTCCTCAGCTAAATTTCCAGTATCATACATACAGAGGGAAAAAAAGAACAAATTTTAAAAGGAAACTCACTAGTTTTACATTATACCTGTCTTCCTTTCATGTCAGAACCCAGGAATAAACAGGTACATTTCACAGTTGGTTCTTTTAGTGTAAAGCAGTGGGTTTTATTTGACTAGTCCATACAACCTGCTTACTCTTTGGATTCACATTTTTAGGCAAGCAAGCAAGCACTCCATGTGCTCCTGCAATGTTAGCTGCAGTCCCAGGTTAGAAGCAATGCGGATTTAAGAAACCAAGGACAGCATAGTGAATCCCTCCAACTAGCATCTACTTTAGAAACATGAAAGTGACAGAATAACACAGCGGCATAGGTTTCATCACGGAGAAAATGATATCGAATTCTCAAAGCAAGAAGTATCATCTTTGATCATCTCCGAAATTGAATAAATTTAGCTTTTAGGCTAAGAACCATAGTATTGATACCTTTCCAGAGGTAGCATTTCTTTTCTCTATAAGTGGTCTTAGGTCTTCATTCATGTCTGATAACTGATCTGATAAAGGAGGGGGAAAAAAGAAAAAAGAATGCAGTGGACAGTGAAAGAAAGTAAATAAATATTAACTGGAAACCGAGATGTAAAAAGGAATGAGAAGGAAGAACCAAAAAAATGAGGGCGTGGAGTAGACTGTAGTGGTAGAACTTTTGCTTAATATTGTTAATGCAAAGGCCCTGGGTTTGACCCCAAGTGAAAGAGAAAGGAAGGAACAAAGCATCATCATCATCATCATCATCATCATCATCATCATCATCATCATCATCATCCAATGGAAGTAACTTGCATGTGTTGCCAGAGTCAATTCTATCTTCCATGGGTTGTTACTCAAAAACTAATTCTTGCTCTTCATAAAATGTAACACTCAAGTAAATGACTAAATAAAGCAATGGACAACTAATGTTGAAAAAATTAGTGCAAACTTTTATCTCATTTATTTTTTCTAATTAAAAAAAATACATGACTGTAGTAAAATCAGAAGCTCAACTTACCCTTTTTCTTGTTTTTAACAGGACCTATTAGAAATAAAAGATGGAAGATTAAATTAGTAGAAATTTAAAAAATGGTTAGTGTCTACAAAGTCGCTAAGAGGGACCTCAAGGCAATGAAAATTTAAGAGATTCCCATAGCCATGGGCCAGGTTTTAGACAAGGTATCTACTGCCCAGTTCTCAAGCTTTTTCCATCGGTTTGCTGGCTGTTGAGACCACAAAAAAATACATGGAGGATTCCTCCCTTAAGAAAAAACAAATCTTCCCACTTTAGTTAGGAGCTAGAAAAAGGGTATTCCTCTGTAGAGATGAAATGCCCAGAAATGCACAACTCAAGAACCTAAGGACGGCATACCATTAATTCTGTGAGTCCTGAGATTGCAGAGTCATGCATTCAGGTGAAGCAGTACCATGAAGTTTCAGATGGGGACACTAGGAGGGAAGAAGTGCTGTTCTTATGGAAGGAGTGGAACAGTAGCAGTTTACTTTCTAGTCACTTCTTTATTGTGATTTAATGTGTTAGTTATTAGAACAGTGCAACCGAAATACATTCATGTGGGGTTACATGCACTCCCACAGCAATTTACTATAACTTAATAAATGCTTTAAAGGAAATGTTTACAGTTTCATTGGTAGGGGAATCAGAAGTGTTTTCTCATGTTCTGCTTTTAAGGAACGCAGTTTTAATCAATAGAGAGAACCCAGAAAACCAAAGACATTTCTAATATAGTTAGGTGGCATTAGATGACAACCACTTCCTAGAATGACAGTTTAGGTCTCAGTCATTTTGATTCATGGGGATTTAGGGTTTTTCTTTCTTCAGATGAATCCAACTTTTTTCAGACACAGGTATTTAAAATTCTGTTCCAAACTGCCACAGACCAATATTGCACAGCTCTAAACTACTGTCAGTGTCCTTAGGAACATTTCTATATTCTACAGTTTACAGATCATGCTTCTGCATATTATTTAACTTGATTCTTGTAATAAGTCTAGAATAATCTCTACCTATGAAATCAAGTTTCATAGAATGCTAATAGAATCTCTAACCTGGAAATTTCCAATGTGTCCCCAGAGCTGCCTATGTCCCTTAAAATAGCAAACTCTGTTCAGATTTCCCTCATGAAGAACTTTTTAGCAATACAAATTGTAAGTAGTGTGCAGAAGATGTTTTGGCTTCGGTGGAGCAATTGAAGACCATGAATTTCTCTTTTCACATCCTCTTTTGTTTGGGTCTTCTCTTTCCATCCTTTGTCATCCTTGTGTTTTGAATTTTTGGGACAGTGTTTAGTCCAGGTTGGTCTTGAACTGCAATCCATCTACCTCAGTCTCCTGAGTGCTGGAACACAAGCATGAGCCCTACCTGACTCCTTGATGGTGTTTTTTCAAAACAGCATTAAGCAGTCCTGAGAATGTGCACAGACCTTCTGACAGGGAAGCATGGATATACTGAGTAAGAGTCAACAAAGTAACCTGAAAATGGCCTCCTTCTTGAATAAGAAAGCTGTCTAAGGAAGGATTTACATGGAAAGGGCCAGCCCCACCAGCTAGCTACCACCTGGCCAGTTATCCATCCAGCCTCATAAGCAAGAGCAGCAGGAGGATAGCTGTTGTATCTGCCCTGCCTTTATATCCAAAGGGGCCTAGCCTTGGCCTAATTTTGTTCCTTTCAGCCAGTTAATGGATGGTGCTATTGTATCAGATTCTGAGGAAAGAAGGCCATTGCCAGCCAGCTGGTCTTTTCTGGGCATCCCTATGGAAGGTGTTACAGTAAATAGTGCCATAACACCATTATCATAGAACTTACAAGTTGGATAGGAAAATACTAAATAAGGGGGACCTCAGGAGTCATGCTGGTTAGTTGAGTTGGGGACTAAAGGTTTAGGGAAAAAGTTCTTAAATGTACAAGTGAGAAAAGAGAAAGGGGAAACACTTCATTTGTTTGCTTGTTTGTTTTTGGAAAGAGGGTCTTACATACAACCCTCTCTAGCCTGGAATTCACCTGGGTCCCAGAGTGGCCTTAAACTCAGAACTCAGAGCAGTTCTCTTGTGTCTGTTTACCAAGTATGTGGGATTTACAGTCATGTGCCACACTATACCTGACTTGGGAAAAGGAATTTAGAAAACAATTTTTACTATAAATCTGCTCAAGAATCCATGAATGGTGAGCTCACAGGCTCCAGGGGTGGATATACTACTACTATTTGTTTTACTAAATGAACACAGAATCATATTGTTCTCTCTTTATCTATAGATTATTAGTGCAGGTTTCAGACCTTACCAGAGAAGTGTGCAGTGGATGGTGGTCAATTCAGAAATATATAAGTTGTCAAAGTACAGAGAATAAGTGTTAGTGGAGTTCTCAGCCATAAACTATTGTACTGGCTAGTTTTAAGTCAACTTGATACAAGATATAGTCATCTGAGAGGAGTGAGTTTCAATTGAGAAAATGCCTTCTAAGATTGGGCTATGGGCAAGCCTGTAGGGTATTTTCTTAATTAGTGTTTCTTGGCATAGGGCTTATACCATTGTTGTTGGTGTGATCTCTAGGCTGGTGATCTTGAGTTCCATAAGAAAGCAGGATGAGAAAGTCAAGAGGAGCAAGCCACTAAGCAGCACCCTTCCATGGTCTTTGCATCAGGTCCTGGCTCCAGGATCCTGTCCTGTTTCAGTTCCTGTCCTAACTTTGATGATGAACTGTGATGTGTAAGGGTGTAGGGGTATTGTGTTGTTTCATGGTAATTAATTGTCCCACCCACTGGTTTAATAAAAAGCACTGATGGGCCAAAAGCAGGCAGGAAGTGTGGGCGGGGCTGCCAGACTGAAAACTCTGAGAACAGGAAGTCCAGAACAGAATGCTGGAGAGAAGCTGAAAGAAGCAGAGGACAACTATGCTGCTCTAAAGAAAGGTACTGAGCCATGTGGCTGAACAGGAAGTATCATGGGTTAGATAAGGGTAGAGAGCTAACAAGTTATATGCCTGGGCCCTACGCCAAACAGCCTAAAACAATCAAAAGCATCTGTGTGTCTCTGTGGGTCTGCGGGTCTGCGGGTCTGTGGGTCTGTGCGTCTGTGGGCCTAAACCTTGAGGCTAGGCCCGAAAGTCCAGGCCAGAAACCTCATACTACAAATGGCACCCAACGTGGGGCAAATATACCCACATAAAGACATAGAAAGCTTAAAAATGGTCTAGAGCCCAAAGCAGCTTCTGAATTGTGTCTCCCATGTGAGCCCTGGTACAGAGACAGCCTGGTGAAGCACGTGGGCTTGAGCTACAATGGCGGGCTTTTGGAGTGCAGCTTAAGGTGTAAAGTGGCTGGTTCCTGAAGTCTCACAGGACCCTCAATATAAGGAAAAGGTTATAAATGATTTATTTAAGGTTTATGTTCATAAGGAGAAAAAAAGAACAGAATCAAAGATGGCTTCTTAGTGTGGATGTTTTCTTGGATCAGCTCTGTTTGCCTGAGGCAAACTGAGGCTTGGCTCTTTAAAGAGAAGCTTCCTGATTCAGCCTTAGAGGTAAAACACTTGTGAGGTTTTTAAAGAGGCCCTGCTGCCAAATACTTAAATGGACTTAATGAGCAGCAGATGGCAAAGCTTTACTTGGTAATTATATGGACCCTAAAATTCCCCAGAGTACCTGGGTTAAAAAGATAAATTCTATGAAATTAAGAGTAGGAGCTGGGTGGAGCCATCCACATATCCTACCAACCTTGAATCCTGGCAGATTAAAGGTGTGTTCAGAAATTGAAAGAAATAGAATAATCCTTGGCAGATTAAAGGTGTGTTCTAGAAACAGAAAGAAATAGAAGAATCTGGGTGTAATTAATCACCCTAGCCAAGTAAAGGTGTGGTCAGAGACAGGAAAAGTTAAGAAATAAATATACAGTAAAGACAGTTTTTTTTTTGTAAAAAGTCTAAGTGGTTTAAAGTGTGTTAGGCTTAGAGAAAGAAAATAAAAAACTTAGAGAAAGCCTTTAAAGAAGAAATAGAGTAAAATAAATAAGTAAATAAGTAAGTAAGTAAATAAATAAATAAATAAATAAATTTTAAAAAAGCCATGTAAAAATGGAAAATACAAAGAATGTATGGGTACTGTATATTATTGTCTTATCTTTAAACTTCATGACTGAAAATGACCTTGTAAAAGTTGCTAAAATACAATTGATTATAAATGCTGTTAGAATAATTCAACCTATATATTTTGTAAATGATTTGACTTTAAAACTGAAATCCAAAGATATGCTACTTTGGAGAAGAGGTTTTCTTTTTATTTTCACAGAAAATGAGAGGCTGTGGATTTATTTCTGGATAAAGAACATAAAGTTTGATAGAGGAAGACCCCCTGAATGATCTCCAATGGAAATGGATGGCCCAGATGATTCAGCATTTCAGAGCACCTCTTTGAAGTTTTCAGGAGCTCTGTATGCAGAACAATTTCAAGTACACTGTCTGAGATGACCCAGCCTTACAGACTACTCCACTAAAGACTTGTGCATAATCCTACATTTTCCTTTGGATTCCCATGGGATTGCCAGTGCCCCCATTCAGCAGGAAGTAGCCTAGAGAACGACACCCACATTCCCACAACATGGATTATTGATGTTTGTGTTTATTTACAGTGTTTATAAGTTGTTATAGATAAGGGGGGAAAGAATATTAGATTTGGAGTTCTTTTTGTTTTAAAAGGAGAATGGTTGTCCTCTGCTTCTTTCGGCTTCTCTCTGGCATTCTCTCTGGACTTCCTGTTCTCAGAGTTTTTAGTCTGGTAACCCCGCCCACACTTCCTGCCTGCCTTTGGCCCATCAGCACTTTTTATTAAACCAGTGGGTGGGACAATTAATTACCATGAAACAACACAATACCCCTACATAAGTGTGTAGAATATTATTTTAAGATGTGTTACATTTGTTTATGCTGTGAAACATGTGTTTAATGATTCAAAGATGTGTTGAATTCTTTAATGTTGCATTTGTTTAACTCTGTGAAGCTATGTCACTTTGCCTGTCTAAAACACCTGATTGGTCTAATACGTAGCAGAATGGCCAATAGCAAGCAGGAGAAAGGATAGGTTGGGCTGGCAGGCAGAGAGAATAAATACAAGAAGAAATAAGGGAAGAGGAAGGATAAAGAGATCAAGGAGCAAGAGAAAGAGGAGCTACATTGTTAAATAGCCAGCAACAGAGTAAGAAAGAAAGATGTATAGAATAGAAAAAGGTACAAGCATAGAGGGAAAAGACAGATGAGATAATTTAATTTAAGAAAAAGCTGTCTAGAATCAAGCCAAGCTAAGGCTGAGGCTTTATAAATAAGAATAAGACTCCATGTGTATTTATTTGGGAGCTGAGTGGCAGGCCCCCAAGGAATAAAAACAATAGAGAGTAATAACAAATGAACAAACAACAGAAATGTAAGCCAAATAAATCCCTTCCTTCCCATTTTGCTTTTGGTCAAGGTGTTTTGATGTGGGATGTCTTTCTGTGGGCTGTGAATATCATTGGTTAATAAAGGGACTGTTTTGGTCTATGACAAGGCATCTTAGAAGTAGATAGGAAATTGGAGCATAGATAAAGGGGAAAGGAGGGTGCAGTCAGACAGAGACTAGCTGCCACCCAAGAAAGCAAGATCTAATGAAACACAGGTAAAGCCACAAGCCATGTAGCATGACATAGATTAATAGAAATGGGTTAAGATGCAAGAGCTAGCTAGTGATATACCTGACCTATAGGACAAAAAGCATGTAATTAATATAAGCTTCTCTTTGTTTCTTTGGGTCTTTGGCACTGCTGGCCCAGATCTCAGGGGTAGGCAGGGCTAAAGCAGCTTTCGGCAGGTCCAGACTTCAGAGCAAGGGCAGACCAGAAACTACTTACTACAGTGTTTTATCACAGCAACAGTAATCTAAACTAAGACAACTAACATATTTCCTCTTCTCTGTAACACTCAGGTCCATCAAGGAAGAGGACCATGTCTTCTGGGACATGACAGGATAGTTGTACTCATCAACTCATTACAGCTGTGGTTGCCCATACAACTCTTGGAGAAGACCAAGCCAGTCAATTAGGTAGTATGGATGTGTCAGGGGAAATCAGTTTTCTTTAAGGGCATGGCCCCTGGTAGGTATACCATGCTCCAGTGGATGTCCCACACCCATAAGTATATGGGCAAGCACAAATTAGAGTCAGTGGGTTGGCCAAAAAATATAAATAACCTAGATTATCCATTCAACAAATGAATGGATAATGATAATGTGTTACATTTATGTAAGAATGTACTATTCAGCAGGTAAGAAAATATGAAAATTTTTGAGTAAACAAACATTCTTAGTGAGGTAACTCAGATCCAGAAAGGTAAATGTCATGTGGGTTTTTTTTCCTCTTATTTGTGGATGTAAATTGCTGTTGCTACTGTTATTTTTTTCCTTTTTCCCTTTTTTTGAGATAGTGTCTCTACTTAACCTTGGCTGGTCTGGAACTTGCTATGAAGACCCAGCTCGCCTTGAACTCACAGAGACTGACCTGCCTTTTCTTCCTGAATGGTAGAATTAAAGGTGTGTGCCACTACATTCCACCCAATAGATATTAGTTTTGGATCTTCACATATGTGTGAAGGGCTGTGGAGTGGGGTTTTCAAGGGAGGGGTAATACAATACTGTGGTATGATGGGGTAAAGGAGAATAGTGAGCAAGGTAAGAGGAGGGAGTATGGGAATTGGTAATTAACGCTAAGGACCCTTTGAAAGACTCATATCAAAACATAGTACTGTAGAAGGTTCCTAAAATATACACACACACATACATATATACATACATACATACATACATACATACATACATACATACATACATACATAGTTTAGAGATATCCTATTACAGGGCAACAATGACCCTACTAGATTCCATAGACTGACAAATAAAAAGCTCAGTGCCAGGAATGGGTTGTCTGTTCTGGAGTTGTTGGCTAGAGAGGCCCTTTAGACCCCCCTCCCCCCCAAAAAAACATTATAGGCTCTAGGTTACCTTCCAGAACTTTATAAGACTCTTTTGCTGAAGAGTTCACATACTTGAACATGTAGAAACCAACCTGGAAACTTTGTCCCTACTGGTTAGATTTTATAATGCTAGAAGGTGTGATGCGTGCTACCAGAAGACAAAAGTAATATGTAGCCAAGGTTCCTGACACATCTGGGCCCACAGTCCAGAGGAATCTTTTCCACTGGGTCCCACAGCTGCAACTTATATAAAATAATTATTCAGAGGCTTATATTAATTACAAACTGTTCAGCCTATGGTTCAGGCTCATTACCAACTATCTCTTACACTTAATCCATTTTCATTAATCTGTGTATTGCCATGTGGCTTGTGGCTTACTTGTAATTTTACATCTTTCTTCCTTGGGCAGCAGCTTGAGCATCTCCACCCTTCTCCTTTATCTCTGCTTGGATTTCCCAAGCTGCCTTGCCATAGGCCAAAACAGCCTCTTTATTAATCAATGATATTTACAGAGTACAGAAAAACATTCCACATCGTAACCTTAATGTTACCGAGTTGTCAATGGTGAGAGTCACAATAACAGCTGGCTTGGCAAAACATGTCAACTGGTGAAATTATGGCATGACTGTTCTGGGAACAACCAATCACTTTTTTAAATTGAATTTAAAGCCTGCTCCTAAGATGAAACCTACACCTGGCACTGTTATTTAGGCCAAGAAATTGTATCTCAAGAGGTCACAGGCTCTATAGGGGAACCCACTAATATTATTCTGCTAAATGGGCATAAGTATTAAAATTGTAGTTTATAGCCATAGATCAATGCTTCTCTCAGTCCTCATCAGAGAAGTTTCTTTTTGTAGTAGATAGTAATTAACACAAGGCCAAACTTGTCAAAGTTCAGGGAATAAGAGACTGCACAGTGTCCAACTCTAAATGAGAAATCTCTATTATACCACTGATCCCAAGACTCAGGGATAATTGTGGAAGAGGGGGCAGAAAGACATTAAAAGCCAAACATTGTGGTTAAATACAAGGAAACTGTTTTCTGTATACAAAAGAATAGTTGCACATATGAAATCCTAGCTGTTGTGACAGCATGCAAAAGACCATCATAAGTTAAATCCAGATAGAATCCCAACACAGAGAGGGGAGGGGAAGTGGTTATGAAGTCATACCCCTAGCTAGGCAGCTATTGGCAACTGACAGCTGCTGGGAGAGCAAAAGTCAGTTTTCTTCAAGGGTGTGGTACCTGCTGCTTGACCATTCTCCAGCGGAAGGCCATACATCAAGAGTATTTGAACAGCACAAATTGTACTCGATGGGTTTCAAAAGATATAGAATTGGTTGAGTAGAGAAAGGGGGTGTATCTGGAAGGAGTTAGGTGAATGTGATCATGATAAATTGTACAAAATTATCAAAGAACTAGTAAAAATAAATAAAATATATAGTAAAACAAAAAGGGGGGCAGGAAGTTTCCAGGGGGTTGGGCTGAGTTAAGGAAAGGGGTGGGAGTAAATAGGATCAAAGTAGATTATATGGATGCATGCATAACATTCTCAAAGAATTAATAAAAATGCTATATTAAAATAAAAATGTTAGACATTCTTGTTATATGTATCAATACATAAGAAAGGAACAGAAATCTTATAAATTACCCATTAATAATCACTCTTAACTTTTTATGCTTATTTGGAAAACTTACAGGCATATTAATACATATTTTTATCAAATGTGATCAAATTCTAATCTTGTTTGATGATCTTTTTGTATGTAAAGTATTTGCCTGTTCATTTTTTTGCAGTGGTGGTAATCAAACCCAAGGACTTGAACACACTAGGCATTCTACTACCAAGCAACATCTTCAAGTTTTCATTTTCTATCTAAATAATTCTATTTATACATTACCTTTGTTAACAATTTTTCAAATTTACTTTAAACTTATTTCTTTTTTATTAGCACATAATAGTTATACATATGGTTTCATTTTGCCATTTTCTTATATGTAATAACATAATTTGGTCACATTCACTATTTCCATTACCTTGTCTTGTCCCCCTGCTCCTCTTTATAGTTACATTGCTTTAAATATGGAGGCATTTAATTAATCATCTTTTATAGACATTTATGTTGTTTTGAGTTTTTTATTATGATTAAGAATTATAATAAATATAAAATAAAAAGGGTGCTCAAAATCCTTTCTTCTACTTCTTTTCTGGTCACAGAAGGGCTCCCACAGAAGTTCTGCTTAGTTAAGTAATTGTCACATCCCTTGTGGAGGGACATAAAAGTATATAGCTAAGATTTTAATTAGATTATATCACATTTCCCACAAGCACATATGAGTGCATCATCTCAACAATATAAGGATTCCTTTTTGTTCTAACATCACTCACTATGGCCAATAAATCATTCTTATAAATTCCAACATGGGCCTCTAAACCTAGTCACTATAATTGTGACATCCATTTGTTTCTCTTCAAGGCCATTGGTAGTTTTCCAGTTTCTAGAAAGAGAAGGCTAGGGAGCTAGAGATGTCCTA
Source organism: Phyllotis vaccarum (assembly GCA_033318265.1). NCBI lineage: Eukaryota > Metazoa > Chordata > Mammalia > Rodentia > Cricetidae > Phyllotis > Phyllotis vaccarum. The sequence goes on from JARWLC010000013.1 coordinate 60,257,335, forward strand.
TACTAGAAGTATATAAGTAACAGAGACCAAATCAATAACTCTTTCAATTCCATAACATGTAAGATAAACTCATCTGTTTTCTTAATATGCTTTAGAACCTTATGCTTACCTAGTTCGGAGTACTACCATTGTCATAAGTTGGTTTCATAAGAACTAACATTTCTGCATCCTTCCAGTCCCTTTATTTGAAATCATCATACTTTCTAGACGCAAAACTCCACAGATATATCAGAGTGGAACCGATAGCTGTAAAGTAGTTCATACTGATTTGATAAGACTTAAATTGAGATGATAAAGGCTTTGATCAACATGTGCAGACAGTCTGCTTTTCTGACATTAGGAAAAGAATGCCTTATGATGGAACTGGGGTAGCATGACCCAGTGAAAATCTAGTTCTAAACCAACCACAGAATGATCATAAGGCAAATGAGTTTCCTTCTGATTCCTCATCTGCTCTATTAGGGAACACTGCATACTTCAGCTTTATTCAAGACCTAGGATTAATGAAGTAAAACAAACAAGCTGGAATTTTATATCCCCTTAAACTCTTCTTTAAAAAAGAAAAAAATGGACTCTCTAACAACAAAAAATTGAGGAAATTTATTGCCAGTACACATACCTTGCAAGAAATGTTAACAGAGAAGGAATATGACACAGCTCAGAAATTGGATCTACGTAAAGATGGGAAGTGGGTTAGAGGAGGATAGAGAAATGAGATCTAAAGGAGCACAGCACCAATAGACATAGTAATACAGGAGAGGGAAATTCCATAGCTCTCGCCAAGACAAAGAAATACAGGCAACTTACAACTGTGGAGAGGGGGAGAAACAGTCTTTCCCAGGGATGAGCTCTCTAATCGGTAATTCAAACCCAAGTGATCAGTCCCCAAATCATATACACAAATGCAACAAAATGCACTCAGCAGATTGCACTGGCTTAGTTAAGTACTTATATATGTAACAAAGAAAAGGCCATGATTTTTGAAGGAAGCAAGGTTAAGGAGGTACAGGGAGGGGTGGGAAGAGGAAAGGGAAGAAGGGCAAATGATGCAGTTAAATTTTATTTTTAAAAACTAAAAGATCTCAGAAAGTAATATGCCTTAAAACATTTTATTTTTATTTTCAATTTAGTAGATAACAGTTTTGTTTAAAATAACAATAGGAAATATATATTCCATAGTTAGGGCTTATGGTTCTGTGAAACAAGTGATAGGCAAGGCTCTCCATATGACTGTGGATACTAAACTATCAATTGAACACAGTGGGCTCATCAGTGGCTATACAACTGGAGACAAGTACTCCCTTCCCTAATCTCTGTAAATTGTCAATAGCTTTCCAGGGAACAGTGAGCCACATATACCTCTCCCCCTCATGACTGACTGTTGACAGACTCAGTTTTGTGCACATTCAGTGTAGACAACTGAACCTGCTCTGGGTTCACAATCTCAACGACTGTGTCATGCCCAGAAGGTAGCATTTCATAGCCCTTTTCAATATCATCTGGCTCTTATATTCTTTCCACACCTCACTCATGATGTTCCCCTAGCCTTAGAAGGGGTAGTACTATTTAGGCCTGAGTACTCAACGCTTACTTATTTTCAGCTATGAGTCTTTCTCACTACTATTCATTATAAAATGAAGCTTTCCCAAGGCTGAGAATGCCATGTGCATATGGGCATAAATATAAATACAAATATTTAGAAAGTGTCTTGATGCCATATTTGTTTAGCAAAACAACATTATGAGTTTTTAAAAACAGGTTTTTAGCATCAGACATGAATTTCCTTCTGTGGAGCAGGTCTCAAATTTTTCATGGAGTGGCTAATTGTCTTCATAATACTCATCCACTATTGCACCAGTGGACACATCTTGTTGTGTAGGTAATAGTATAGGACACCAGGTTTGCATCTTAGTAAAAGTACTGATGAGTTTATATTGGTAAGTTTTCTCCCCTAGCACCCCACATCGCATCTTCTGGCACAATATATGTTAGCCAATATGGAGCGAGCTTTCAGTTATTTTCCAGCTTGATTTCTCTGTGTCATGCAACCAAGGTATGTGATATCTTCAGCTATAGAGTCTTACTGTTTAATTCTGGTGGGAAACTAAGAATGATGGCAATAGCCTTTTTTGATCACCAACTCGTTGGGAGGTGTCTATACCTCTTACATTCTAAGTTTTGGTTAACTGTCTGTCTCTATCTCATCCTGCACTTTGTCCTTCCGAATCCCTTCCCATTTAAACATTACTAACCTAGTAGTTTTCCCCCTGTACTTTCATTTGACATGAGTTCTATTGTTGGTCCCATTCAGGCCTTTTCCCCAACCCACTGCCCTTATATAATCTCCTGTTCTCTATAGATGATCTAAGTAAAACACAAAAATCTAAAATTTTGAAATGTTAATCTACATATGAGAGGAAGCACACAATATTTATCTTTCAAGACCTTTTCCTACATATAATTCTTTCAGTTTTTCCTGTCATGTCATACACCACATAAACAACTTGAAAGAAAAAAACCACATGATCATATCCCTAGATGCTGAAAAAGCCTTTGACAAAATCCAACACTCCTTCATGATAAAAGTCCTGGAGAGATCAGTGATACAGAAAAAATACCTAAACATAATAAAGGCAACATACAGCAAGCTGACAGCCAACATCAAACTAAATGGAGAGAAACTAAAAGCAATCCCACTAAAATCAGGAACAAGACAAGGTTGTCTTCATTCCTCTTATCTAGTCAGTATATTCTTGAAGTTTTAATTAAAGCAATAAGAGAACAAAAGGAGATACACATAGAAGGAAGAAGTCAAACTATCTCTATTTTTAGATGATATCAACATAGTAAATAAAAATGTCAATTTTACCAAAATCAATCTACAGACTCAATGCAATCCCCATCAAAATCCCAACAAAATTTTTTACAGACCTTGAAAGAATACTCAACTTCATACAGAATAACAAGAAATCCAGGATTGCCAAAACAATCCAGTTAAATAACTTCAGAAAGCATTACCATCCCTGACTTCAAGCTATACTATAGAGCTACAGTAATAAAAACAGCCTGGTACTGGTATTGAAACAGACTTGTAGATCAATGGCAGCAAAGTGAAGACCCCAACCTTAATTTACACATCTATGAACACCTGATTTTTTTTTACAAAGAGGGCAAAAATATACAATGGAAAAAAGATAGTATCTTCAACAAATGGTGCTGGCATAGCTGGATGGTGGTATGTAGAAGGATGTGACTAGATCTATATCTATCACCCTGCACAAAACTCAAATCTAAGTGGATCAAAGACCTCAACATAAACCCAGCTACACTGAACTTGATAGAAAAGAAGGTAGGAAATACCCTCCAACGCATTGGCACAGGTGACCTCTTCCTAATTATAACACCAGTAGCACAGATACTAAGAACAACAATTAATAAATGGGACCTCCTGATACTGAGAGGTTTCTGAAAGGCAAGGATACAGTCAATAAAACAAGATGACAGCCTATAGAATGGGAAAAGATCTTCACCAACCCTATATCTGACATAGGACTGATCTCTAAAATATATAGAGAACTTAAGAAACTAGAGACCAAAACCCCAGATAATCCAATTAAAAAATTAGGTTCAGAGCTAAAAAGAGAATTATCAATAGAATTCCAAATGGCTAAAAGACACTTAAAAAATTGTTCAACATCCTTAGCCATCAGAGAAATGCAAATCAAAACAACTCTGAGATAGCATCTTACACCTGTTAGAATGACTAAGATCAAAAACACAGATGACAGCCTATGCTGGAAAGGATGTGGAGCAAGGGGAATATTCCTCCATTGCTGGTGGGAGTGTAAACTTGTACAGCCACTTTGGAAAACACTATGGCAGTTCCTCAGAAAACTAGGAATCAATCTCCCCAATGATCCAGCAATACCACTATTGGGCATAAACCCAAAGGATGCACATTCTTACCCCAAGGGCATTATCTCAACTGTGTTTGTAGCAACATTATTCATAATAGCCAGAACATGGAAACAACCTAGATGCCCCTCAACTGAAGAATGGATTAACAAACTGTGGCTCATCTATACAATGGAGTACTACTTAGCAGCAAAAAAAAAAAAAAAAAAAAAAAGACATCCTAAAATTTTCAGGAAAATGGATGGATTGTAGAGTATTATCCTGAATGATATAACATAGGCCCAGAAGGATAAACATGGTATGTACTCACTCGTAAGTATATTTTAGATAAAAAGTAAAGAATATCCATGTTAAATATCTTGGGGGTAACTCTAACCAAAGGAGTGGCAGACCTGACAAGAACTTAAGTCATTGAAGAAAGAAATTGAAGAAGATATCAGAAATGGAAAGATCTCCCATGCTCTTGGATAAATAGGATCATAATAGGGAGTGAGACTGAACTGACCCACTTTGGGATCCCTTGCCCTCCTTGGGGAATGGATCAGGGGATGGGGAAGGGGAGGCTGAAGGAGGGCTGGGAGGAGGAAAGTGAGAGGTAGCAGTGGTATACAGAAAAAAACCTTTTAAAATAAAAAATTACAGGAAAAAATTTTCAGTTTTTCAATTTTCCTAAAATATTTATAATTTCATTTATAGTACTGAATAGAAAATTCTGTGAACCTGCATCATAAATTATATTTATGCCCTTATCAGTTGATGGACATATGATTTACCTAAGATTTCTATTGCTATAATAGAATAATACTATTATCAATAGCAACTTGGGGAGGAAAGGATTTATTTCAGCTTACACTTTCAGGTCATATTCCATCAGTGAGGTAAGTCAGGGCAGGAACTTGTAGGCAGGAACTGAGGCAGAGGCCATAGAGAATGCTTACTGGTTTGTTGTTCATGGCTTACTTAGTGTGCTTTCTTATACAGCTCAGGACAACTTGCTACGGGGTAAGACCACCCTGGCACACAATCTAGAAGGGTATATTTTCTCAACAAGGTTTCCTTTCCCCAAATAGCTCTCACTTTGTCAAGTAAAAAAGCAGCCAACACAAAAGTTTAGGCTGATTTGTTTTCCTGGCTATTGTGAAGGAGCCATGAATAAACATAGATGTGTATTCGGTAGGTATACACCCAGGAATGGTATAGTTGGGTTATGTGGCAGATCCACTTCCAACTTTTTGAGGAGCAAACACATTGATTTCCACAGAGGCTGTGCATGTTTACATGTACAGTTCCTCTCTCACCAATAGTCTCTTTCCCCACATCCTCACTAGTATTTGTTGTCACTTGTTTTCTTCATAGGGATCACTGTAGCTGGGTGAGATGAACTCTCAAAGTGGGTTCTGATTTGCATTTGCCTGATGGCTAGAGATGTTGAATACCTTTAAAAGTGCATATTAACAATTTTTATTTCTTCTTTTGAGAACTCTTTGTTCAATTTCATAGTCCATAGATTGTGGTATTTTCCTGAATTTTAAATGTTTTGAGTTCTTTGTATCTTCTTGATATTAATCTTCTGTCAGGCTTATAGCTGGCAAAGGTTTTACCCCATTCTCTAGGTTGTGTATTAGCTCAGTTAACCATTTCTATTGCTATACAAAAGCTTTTTAATTTAATAAGATCCCACTTGTCAATTGTTAGCCTTATTTTCTGAGCAACCAGTATCTTATTCAGAAATCCTGTACATGTGCCTATATCTTGTTGTGTGTTTTCTAAATGCGTTCTAGCAAGAGTTTCAAGTGTTATATTGAGATTCTAGATCCAATTGGAGTTCTTATGTGAGTGTACGCACCAACACGTGTGTGCAGGGTGTGAGATATAGACTCCATTCCCGGTTATACAAGGGTTTTACTTCCACAGATTCTTAATCCAAAATATTATATGAACAGCCTGGTTAAAAGCCTTTGCTTCCCTACAAAACTTCACAAGTCAGACCTCCATCATCTTCATTTCTACTAACAATACCTTCCAAATTCCCAGAACAGTTAATTAAGCTTTGATATTTAATGATTTTTATAGCCTAAAGCTCCAAAATTTTCCTCCTTCTCCCTACAAAACATTCCATGACATAAAAGTCACATGGTCAGGTCCATCACAGCTAGAGCCCACTTTCTGGCACCGATTATTATTCTTGTTTGTTTCTCTGTTGCTATGATAAAATACTGACCAAAAACAGCTTGAGGAAGAAAGTGTTTATTTGGCTTACACATCTCAATCACAGCCCATCACTGAGAGAATTCAAGGAGAAAGAGGCAGGAACCATGTTTACTGTCTTGTAGAATACTCTCTTTCCAGGTGACTCCAGTTTATGTCAAGTTTACAAAAATTAGGCTCTAGTACACATATGTTAACACTAACTCAAAAGCAAATAAACTATACTTTTTTAAAAATAAAATTTCTAGCTCTGGGCATTTTATTACTGTAATAACAGAAAATGGATTGAGACAATCAGGAAGGATTATTCCTATATGTAAGACTAGATTAACTTAAAAATTAATCAAGCCTATCTATCTTGTATTGATAAACTAAAGAAGAAAATCAGCTATATCAATACATATAGAAAATATCTTACATAAAATTCCACATAACTTTATGATGAAAAAAATCTACCCAATAGGGGTCAAGGGAATTTCCTCAATTTAATTAAGAATTCTATAAGAAATCTCACATATAACAATGTTGAGATAACTAGATGTTCCTTTGGACTAAAAATAAGCAAAGAACATCCTTTCTTACCACAATAATTTACCAATCACTCTGGAAATCCCAGCTCATGTGACAAAATAAAAAAGGAAATAAAAGAAAAGGAAGAATGTAGTGGGATTATGTTGTTCAATTGTAAATAATAGTCCTACCTACTGGTTTAATAAAAACACTGACTGGCTGAAGGCAGACAGGAAGTGTGGGCGGGGCTATCAGACTAAGAAAACTCTGGGAGCAGGAAGAGCAGGGTAGTGATGCCAGAGAGAAGCCAGAGAGACACTGCAGAGACACTATGATGAGATACCAGCACTGAGAAAAGGTACTGAGCTACATGGCTGAACAAGATTAAGAATCATGGGTTAGTTTAAGAGTAAAGAGTTAGCAAGTTATATGCCTGGGCCTTAGGCTGATCAGCATACGGTTAATACGAGCGTCTATGTGATTATTTGGGCCTAAGCAGCAGTGGGGCCGAGAGTGGGTCCAAACCTCTGGGCTAGGCCTGAAAGTCTGGGCCAGAAACTTACTACTACAGAAGAACTAAGACTATCTATTCATAAATGATAAAATTTTTCCAGTAGAAAAATGTTCATAAAAGGGTCCTAGAACTAAGTAAAAATTAACATAATGTTTCACAGTTAATGTCTAATGTATAGAAATCAAATTCTTTCCTATCTATCATTAACGAACAACTGAAATTTGAAATAAAAGATTGCAACAACATATACCTTAGAATGATTAAAAAGAAGTGGTGGTGTTTTGTATGGATTTAACAAAATACGATTATAAATATGAGTAAAAAATTGATGCAAGAAATAAACATCCAAATAGAAGGATATTATGTTGCTACATTGTTCATGGAAAAAAAACTAATTTTGTTAAAATGTCACTTCTTTCAAACTTAGCCTATAGATTAGATGCAATTCTAATGAAAATCTTAGGAAGCCGACTCCAAAATTTATACAGAAAGGTAAGAGGTATAGAATATCAAATATGATATTGTGGAATTAAAATAAAGTTGGAGAACTGCCATTCTTTGATTAAAAATTCACCACACTATAGCAATCAAAGCACTGTGATATTGGTGGAAGAGCAGACAAAGGTTAGTGAAATAGAACACAAAACATAAAAATAGACCTAAAAATAGAGTCAACTTATCTTTGACAAGGGAAAAAGGCAACCCAACAGAAAAATGACAGTTGTTTTCATACATGGTGCTAGAACAATGGGGCATCTACATGCAGACAAGTGAATGAATATAAACAGACTTTTACCTTTCACAAAATTATCTCAAAAGGAGCCAGAGATCCAAATCTTAAATACAAAACTATAAAAGTCTTATGAGACAACATAATAGCTTTCTAGTCAACTTTGGGTTTGGCAATGAGTTTTTAAATAGAAAACCAGAAGTATAACCTAGGGAAAAAGTTACATGGTTTTCTATAAAATTAAAACCCTTTCAAAGAATGGAGTCATTAAGTGAACTCTTTAAAAAAAGCTGGGGATGCCTGGTGTGGTGGCACATACACTTGGGAGGCAAAGGCAGGTGGACCTCTGAGTTCAAGGCCATCCTTTGTCTATAGAGAGAGTTCAGGGACAGCCAGGGTGGCAAGGAGAAACCCTGACTAACAAAAACAAAACAAAACAAAACAAAACAAAACAAAACAAAACAAAACAAAACAAAACAAAATACACAAAAATAAAAACCAAAAATAAATAAATGAAAAAAACCGTAGAAATATTTGCAAAAACACACGACACATGTTTTTATAAACTACTTTAAAAGATATTTGAAACCAAAGAAGAAAACAGAAAACTAGAAATAGGCAAACATCTAGTCAGAAAACCCAACAATCAGGAAAGAATCAAATTAAGAAGTGGGTATAAGATATATGTAGATACTTAATTAAAGATGATATTAAGAAAGAAAAAAGATATTATTTGCTATAATGAAATTGTAATTTAAGATGATGAGAGAGTAATATACAAATGGGTGAAATTTAAAACACTGACATCAAATCTGTGAGAGACTATGAAGTGACAGGAACTGCCATTACACGGCTGGTGGGAATGCAAAGTGACACATTTGGGGAACAAGTTTGACAATTCTGTAGAAATTCACCCAGAAACCACACTCATAAGCATTCCTCATAATTGGCCCAAACTGTAATTAACTACGATTTTATTCAACAAATGTTTGGATAGACAAGTTGTAATATATTCATACAGCCAAATATTGCTCGGCAATATGAAGAAATGAGTTTTGAAGCCACACGTGGATTCAGAGAGAACTTCAATGCATATCATTGAGTGAGAGAAGTTAGGCTGAAAAGTACACATATTATCACATGACATTCCTGAAAGAGTAAACTAAGAACAGTAAAACCATCAATGGCTGTCAAGGGAAGAGAAGAGAGTGAATATGTGGGAACTCTTTCTGCTCAAATTTCTGTGGATCATAGTTTTTCTAAAAATAAATTGTAACTATAAAAGTATGTTAATAAAATATACACTAGTTTAAAAGTAAAACCATGCTACATGTAATTCAGCATGGGTATTTTAGCTTTACACCAATATATCACACTTTTCCCCCTCTGTATCTTTATTCTGTCTGTCCTCTGTGACTGACAACTCCTTCAGCTCCACTTGTTTTCAGTGCCTCCTCATCCTTTAAGATGCATCTTGGACACCAGTTCTTCTGTGTCCTATAATGTACTGTTACACTCACTACATCGTTTACTATATTGCTAACTCCTTGAGGGTAAGGGCTATGAACTGTTCACCTTTTTGTCCTCAGTTTCTAAACCATGTCTTTTTATAACAGGAGTTCAAAAATGTTCGTTTAATGAGCTAATGAATGGCTGAAGGAGGAGGTGATTACAGATGTGAACAAAGAATCTTCAGAGTCCTACTTATTGCACCTCCCATTACTGAGAATCATCCATACCAAGCATATTGACAAATAATTTCAAAATTTGCCCATTGGTATAATTTGCTTAATTATACCAATTTTTGGTTTTTCAGTGCAAATAATTGAAAGTGATGTATGTAGAACAAATACTCAATAAATGTTCATTTTATTGTTTGTTGGTTTTGCAGGAAGTATATATATATGTGTGTGTGTGTGCGTGTGTGTGTGTGCGTGCGTGTGTGTGTGTATGTGTGTGTGTGTGCCTTCTACTCTTTATGTAGAGAGCAATACTAGTGACTAGCCATGACCAAATTTTTTCAATACCATTTGGTAAAGAGATAAGAGGAAAGAAAAGGAAATGGATGTCAGATGAGTAGATATAGAACTAGCTATTTTTATTTTAAAAGGGGGTGGGAGGGCTGAGTATATAATTCAGTGGTAAGTGCTAGCCTAGGGTCAATCCCCAGTGCCTCAAAACCCAACAAGACAAAACAACAAACAAGTATCAACATATTTTATGTCTTCAAATCTTGAAATCATAAGAGTTTCTTTACTCTTCTACTTTACACTATTAGAATTATAAACAGAGAATGCACAAATAAGTGTGGCAAGCCCAATACATTTGTAGAAGATGGAAGCCATTAGCTTCAAAGAAGAATGAGAATTCTGAATGAAAACCACATGGAATGTCCATGTTCAGAACTAAGATTATGATTCCAACATCTGCTGTGAGCATGAGGGAAAAGGCCAGAAAAGGTAAAGTTGTGCAAGTTGATCCCACCCTATTCCATTCCACCCAAATCTCAAGTATGTCTGATGTGAGAAAGTCTGCATTCTTTATCCAACAATTTCCTTTCTATGCCTTAGAGCAGAGGCCCATCTCTGGGTTTTAGACTCCACAAACATGACAAGTTATGAGCAGCTATGAAATTTCTGGCTTGCTTCTGTCTTGGTTTTGGAAAGACTCAAAAAATATTACTGTGGTTAAGGCAACAGTAAACCAGTTCCACTAACTTCTGACATTTTAGAAGCTTAATAGTGCCTTAAAGTTCTATAAAGGATAGGTTTGTTCATGTTATCAAAGATGTGTCCGAAGTGACAAGCATATGCTCCTGCTGAGGATATACTCTGCAATATCGAGTCTTTGGTCACAAGTAGTTCAGATGAAAAAAGCTAGGCCTAGGAAACTGGCTATGAAGATTAATTGAAAAGCAGTACAGCCTTAAATATTTATGTGTGTGCATGCTTGAATATATGTGAATGCACTATGTGCACATATCTGCATGTATGTGCAGGTTTCTGCAGAGGTCACAGGTCAACCTCAGGGTCATTCCTGAAGAACTTTCCACCAAGTTTTTCTGTTTTATTGCATTTATTTATTTATTTATTTTAGCATATGTGTGAAGGTTAGAAGATAATTTGTAGGTACCTGTCCTCTATTTCCACTACACGGCTCCCAGAGATTGAACTCATGCTGTCAGACTTGGTGATAAGTGTGTTTTACTTGGGAGAATCATCTTGCTGGCTCCATTCTAGGTTTTGACACAGGGCCTCTCACTGCCTGGAGCTTGCGAATTGTCTTAGGCTGGTTGGTCAGTGATCCTTGAGGAGCTTGCTGTCAGCATCTCTCTAGTGCTGAGATTAGAATCATGTACTACCATACCCAGATTGTATGTAGGTGGTCGAGATTCAAACTCAGGACCTTATGTTCATGCAATAAGCACTTTACTGAGTGGCTGATGTATCCTCTTCTTTTAACATCTTAAAATAGGGTCTCATGAAGTTGACGCTGGCCTTGAAACCCTGTTCCTCCTGTATTTATCTCCCAAGTCCTATACTTTTGTAGTCTTCCATTATAGGGAATATGAAGGAGCTGTTTGATATTAACTAACAGATGTTCTTGAAAAAATGGCTGATTAAAACAGAGTTTAAAAAACATAATATCAAAGTAAAATAGATTTTTTTCAACTGATGACTTTTCAAATCTTCCAGTAACCTTTCTTAAGAATTACCTATCTTTTGTTGAGTTAATACTCTGGTTTATACTCTTTGGCAAAATTGAGGTTGTAGAAAGATCATGAGCCTTGTTATTCTTCCTGAATCAGGTTTGAATTTTAGCTCTAATATTCAATATCTGTATGATGTTGGACAAGTTACTTTATCTCTTCGAATCAGTTACAGTTTAAAAAAATTAATGATAGCAGTATTTTTATAAAGCCAATGAACCGCAGCAATGATTCTTTCAACAAGATATTCCCAGTGGTGACATATCTTGGGAGTAACCAACATCTGTCTAATTGGACTTAGGTTTACTCAATATGTGGGAGTTCATGCCTGGTAATGTAATCCTAGTTAACTACTGGTGACTGGCTGAGGTCATGGATCCCAGGGGAGAATCTACTACTTCCACTTTCTTAGACTAGTATAATTTCTAACTGTATTCTAATAACTTATATCAACAGATAAGAACAGTTTTCATCTCTCACCAAAGAAGTTTCTTTATGGAGCAGATGGAGACTACTACAGGAACCCACAACTGGTCAAAATATAGAAGGCAACAGACCACAGTGTGTGTAATCCGAAATTATACATGTACAAACACAACCCCTATACCTAAGGTTTCAGGGAACATTGTGGAAGGGGAGGGCAGTAAGATTTTAAGAGACAGGAACAATACGAGGGCTTTGAGATAGTGTCTTCTATATATCACAGTGAGGCCGTACCCATAAAATCTCAACAGGATTATCATCTAAAAAAGGACTTAATAATGACAATGGCAATTTATATGCTAATATGAATGGGCAGAATCTCACAAGGCTCCAACTCTAGAGGAAGAGGTACAAGCAATTAATGGCTACTGAGAGAGGGAGAATCAGTCTTCTCTAGGGATCCCCACCCTCTGTGAAGTTATTCAATCCTAAGTGGTCAGCCTTAAATAATACCCAGTCTTGATTTTGGGATGAGGAAATCGGACTTGCCTGGAGTGGATGTGCCACACTGAGCTGACCCACCTTGGGACTTCTTGTCCTTTTGGGGGAGGGGATGGGTGGATGGGGAGTGAGGAGGCTGAAGACTGACTGGGATTGGGAGGAGAGAAGGGAGGGGGAGCAGGGGGATACATGAATAAAAAAATACCCTTTTTATAAATAAAAAAATAAAAAGGAAGTAGCAATCTAGAATATATGAGCTGCAAAAATTATTAAAATAAAATAATCCAGCCAAGAAATGACTGTAGTTTGTAGAATAAGGACTTAAAATCGTAAAAATCATATACATATTCACAACACAACACTAAATGGACCCAGTAGATTATACATATATATGTATGTATACATAATTAAGGAATAATGGGTCATGACTTGAGAGAGAGAGAGAGAGAGAGAGAGAGAGAGAGAGAGAGAGAACACAAGGAGTTGAAGTGGGAAAGAGAGGGATGGAAATAATGTAATATAGTATACATGTAGGAGATTCTCCAAAATAGTACTACCTCAAAAGAAATGGTGAGATAATGCACAGTATATAAAACATCTAAGCACTCACAGATAACTATAATCTTCACTTTTATTTGTCATTATCATATCAAACCATATATTTAGCAAAATAAGTCTGCTATGAGGACTCAACTTTTTCTAAAACCTTATTTCTTATTGCTTTGGAAATAAGTATAGGGAGAAGGCAAAGGGCTGAACAAGTTGTCCAGAGATAGACATCTATAATGGTTTTGTTCTTTGACTTGGGTGAATCACTTCACCTATCTATAATTTTCTTAAATATAGATATGTACTAGATAACTTTTTCTTCTAAAGTTTCATAAGCTTCAGCTATAAAATGCTATATAAGAGATTTATAGACTTATTGTTAAAGAAATCAGTGGTACACATTAAATTCAATTATACAGGATGGTCCTGTATAACAAAGCTATTTTTATGCTCTGGCAGATGGCTGGCAAAAAGAGTGCTTTGCCAGTCTGGTCACAATGAATTTCCTATAGTGAAGAACTCTGTATAACAAGTTCTTTCTCTGTTCCTTGACCCTGTAATACTCACTCCCTAGCATTGCTCTAATCAACTACAGAAGCTGACTGTGTGCTGCTTTCATTATACACACACAAAGAAGCTAAGATAAGGTAATCTACAGAAGTTCTAGAAGACTTTTATATCCAATTTCATCATACAGATGAAGAAAAAAGAACAAGAGAGGTTAAGAGACTTGCCAGGGGTCACACAGCAATAAGTGGCAGAGCTCTGAATGAGTTTGTTAGAGATTTTACTGCAGTCTTTCACCCAATCTGTATATAAAAATGTTAAATAAAACCAGAAACAGATTATAAAACTCCACTGTTTATGTGTCTCAATCTAGCAAAATATGCATTCATTCCTACCCTTTATCCTTGCCTTTAAAGCCCTCTTCATGAAATGGCCCTTCTAATTTCATGGTGCATGGCGACATAACTTAAAGCATAATAACCTGTGCTAAAGAACTTCAGTTAAAGGCTTTTTGAAAGTCTAAATAAATTATGCCCATTGATCCCTTTAGATACAAGCACAGCTCTTTCCACAAAGGCCCCTGATTAGTCATGTGTGTTTTTCTTATTATGAAATCTTGTCACCTTTTTTCCCCCGAAAGCTAGGTTAACAGACATAAAAATCTTAAGCATTATGAATATCAAAGGTTAGTCTTCAGGCTCCTGTTTTTCTCTTTTCCACACACTTTCTCATGAGTACATTTTGTTCTAAGATTCAGCCCTTATAGAGAATGATACTCTCCCAATCACAGCCCAGGCCTCTCACCACCACTGTGACACTGCAACGTGAATGCATTCCTGTCAGCTGGAGCTTATATTAAACTCACCTTCTCAGTTAGTGCTTTGCAAATCTGCCTATACATTCGAATCACCTGAAGAGCTTCAAAGCCTCTCACTGCACAGACTTCTGCCCCGAGGATTCGAATGTCATCAGCCTGCTGTTTCTGGGGTGGGCATGAAAAACTTGGAAAGCTCCTCAGGAGACTGTAATGGCAGGCTGAGGTTGGAAACCCTGACATAGGTCAAATGCTGAGCACCAATTGCACTATTCTTCTGTATCTGGGTTCAAAATCTGAGGTTTTAAGTTTTCAGTTATTGATGAGACAATAGAAATAAAAACAATTTGGGAAAGTGTAAAGTGTTAAGCAGATTCAAGGAATTATTTTGAGCTGCATGCATATGAATCAAATGGATTGCTTTAACAGTTGAGATGTGTTAATTCATTAAACATGTTAAAGGTTATAATGGCAATTCATCATCCAAATAGTCTTGCCCAACAAAGCACAATAATCAGAGAACATCTACTGTTGGAACATGATGTAATTAATCAATGCTACATTACCTTCCTGTGGACAGGTTAAACCTATCCATGGGTTGAAGGGTCAAAGGAACTCAGATGGCAGGTAACATGTGCTATTCCCGGAAGTGGTTTTGTAAGTCTTGCCTTTGAGAAATATAGCCACAACTGCTGGGCAGCCAAACCACAAACTGGTTACACTGAGAGCCACATTTCTGCAATATGGCTCTAGTCTGGGTCCCAGAACAGTTCAAGATGGCTAGTTCTTTTGTTGCTCTGTATGTTGTTTCACTTTAAAATCAGAGACGAGGCTTATCCTGAGACTTACTGGATTCTTACAAAGGAATTAATGGAGGAGTTCTGGTGTTCCATGTTTGTGTATTCTAGTTATCTAGTGACTGCCTTAGAGTGGAGGTACTGATCAATATTTTGGTTTGGAAAGAACCAATTATGCTTTCCTCTGATGAGGCACATCAGCCTAGTTACCCTTGAACATTGTGTCATGCCTTGTTTTCCTTATTGACCACTCCACACTTACCATGTAGATCTGTTCTGATATTTAGAAGTGACCATTCTCAAAATATTTCACCTAATAGAATTTTATTCCAGGAAACACTTATAGGTAAGACTGAACACATAGATGGGACCAATGGTGGAAAAGGCCTGGTCTTTGAAGTCACAGAATTATACTCAAGTTGGTACTCCTCTCTTGCTAAGTGCTGTGTGACACTGGGGAAATGATGTATCTCCCTGAGTGAGTGCTGCCACATTTGTATAATGGAGATACTATAATTTACTTTACAGAGTTGTTATAAGGATAATATAGCAACATAAAAAATGGATGAGATAGTCACTAGACACTAAATAAATACAAATTCATCACTCTGAAGAATTATATCACTGTATACATTTCATTTACCTTAAACCTAAGTGAGCAGAAAGCTTAAATAACTAAACCTTTTTATTTAACATAAATTGAGGTTCAAGATCATGATATCAAAGAATACATGACTCCAAAATGGCCTTAAAGGACTTAACTGCCTATAAAACTGTTTTCAGGGGCTGGAGAGGTAGCTCAGAGGTTAAGAGCATTGACTGTTCTTCCAGAGGTCCTGAGTTCAATTCCTAGCAACCACATGATAGCTTACAACTGTCCAATTCCAAGGGACATCCTCACACAGACATACATGCAGACAAAACACTAATGCAATAAAATGAAAATAAATAAATAAACTAAAAAAAAAAACCCTGTTTCCAGCTAAGTTTTTCAATTATATTCAACTCACAAATGTTGTATTAACAGAAGATTTGCTGATATTGTACTCACACTACAAGAAATGGACACACACAGCCTAGTCATCTTGGTGGTTTCTATGTACAGTATGTGTACTAGCTAAAGAATCATACAAGTAAATGATGGATAGTTATATAACGCTCTGATATTTATATTTCTTATTTCATTGTATTAGTGGGACATTCAAGAGGCTGGAAAGATGGCTCAGCGGTAAGCACATATACTGATCTTCCAGAGGATCTGGGTTCAGTTCCCAGCACCTGCATGGTAGTTCACAACTTTCTGTGACTCCAGTTCCAGGGGATCTGACCTTTTCTGGTTTCCAATGGCATCAGGCATAAATGTGGGATACATACATGCATACATACAGGCAAAACACTTACATATTCAAAATAAAATAAATTGTTTAAAAAAGAAACTTAAGAATAATGTTGAGCATAAGCAGTTATAATGAGTGTCCTTACTTTAGCAAGAAGGCCTCTAAGCAGCATGCTGCTTTTTAGACCAAGATATTCTGGGATTACTAAGAATTATCACAAAAGCATGCTAAATTTTTATTTGTTTTGTGGCATCATTAAACTTTCCAATAATTTAATCATTCTTACATTCCTAGCACAAAATGGTCATGACACATACTGCAGTAAATATTTTCCTAGGATTTGATTTGCTTGTTTGAGATTTTTCTGATGGCTCTATAAATTATTCTTCTATTGGAAGACCAAGAAAAATAATCTTAAAATCTCTAGAAATTAGTTTATAATGCCTACCAACCCCTTTCCCATATTTAAAACTTAGTTTTTTTGAGAATCTCATACAATAAATGTGATCATTCACCACTCCCCAAACTTTCTCTGGGTCTACCCTCCATCTTTTTAAAAGAAAACCCACCAAATACACACAACCCATCAAATATAATATGTGCTGCCTGTATACTCTTGGGTGTGTGGCCTTCCAATGGATTCACTGTTGACTAACCAGGGGCCAAAATCCTTAAATAAAACTGTCCCTTCCTCTACTAGCACCTACTAGTTATCAATGGCTCCTTAGCTAGGGGTGGGAATTCATGTCCACCTCCCTTCTCCATACTAGAATTTTGTCTGGCTACAGCTTGTGCTTGGTGTTACAACTGCTGTGAGTCCATATGTGCTCACAGAAGTTTCTGTCTGGTAAACTGTTTCCTTGTAGTTATCCACAGACTCTTATCTTTCTGTGCCCTCTTCCACAATAATCTTCAAGCCTTGGGAAGAGGAGGTGTGGTAGATATCCTATTTAGGGCTGAGTATTCTATAGTCTCTTATTCTGTAGATCTTGACCAGTTATGAATCTTTGTGTTAATTGTTATCTACTGTAAAATGCAGCATCTCTGATGTTTGAGAGACACAGTAATTAATGAGTATAATCATAATTCACTAGGAGATTATTTAAAATTATGCCCATTGAGCAGAATAATAGTAACATTGGGTTCTTCTCTAGGATGATGACCTATATAACCCCTGGTTCTTGGGCCTGACAATGGTTCCAGGTATGGGTTCTATCTGCGTAGTTGGCCTTAAATCCAGTTAGAAAGTAGTTGGTTACTGTTCTGGCTACTTTTATGTCAGCTTGACACAAGCTAGAATCATTTGGGTGGCATGGTGCCCCCCCCCCCCGGCAGGTAGGTGGTCCTGTGGTATATCAGAAAGCGGGCTGTGCAAGAGTTGGAGAGTAAGCCAATAAGCAGCACTCCTCATAGCCTCGGAATCACTTCCTGCTTTGAGTTCCTGCCCTGATTCTTCCAACTACAAGCTGTAAGATGAAATAAACCCCTTTTTTCCCAAGTTGCTTTTGGTCATGATGTTGTATCATAGCAATAAAAACTTTAATGGAGACCATTACTCCCATGATATTCATGCCACCACTAGTTTCCAGTAGTTATATCTTGGCAGGCTGGTTAGTTAAGACTTTTTTTTTAATGTGAGAAATCTTGTTTCCTTCTTGGTGCTGCTTTTAAAAAATTTGTTACCAAGGTTATATTCATTTCATAAATGATCCAGGAAACATTCCTTTTACTTTTTATGTGTTATAACAGTTTATAGTACTTGGATGCTTTTGGATTTTATAGTATCTTGTTGATTTTGGTCTGGTTTTCTAGAATGTCACTGGATAGTGTATGCCATAGAAGAAAAAAAAGTCCAGTAATCTCCATTTTAAAATAGAGTTTGGGCAGAGGTAGGGAGATAGCTCAATCAATAAAGTCTTGCCATGTAATTATAAGAACCTCATTATATTTTATATTTTATTATATTTATTTATATTTATTATATTTTCCATTAGTCATGTCAGGAGCATGTGCTTATATATCCCAGAATGGTGGATTCAGTGACAGATTTCCTGGGTCTGGCTGAATAGTCAATCACAAGATTTAGTAACGGCCTTACCTTACAAACACAGATAACTGAGGAAGGCACTCAATGCTAACCTCAGATCTCCAATGCACACCTATACATTTGCACACACATATAAGAACATGTACATAGCATGCGCGTGCGCGCGCACACACACACACACACACACACACACACACACACACACACACACTCAAATAGGTCTGGATATACATGCCGACAATACAGTGCATGTGTATCATGTACAAAGTTCTGTGTTCAATCCCTAGTATGGCAAAAAAAAAAATAAAAACAATACTATTATTCCCAGTTTGTATCACTTTTTGAGGGATAAATGGCATACAAATTTTAGCTTTAAATTAATTTTTAACAGTTCTCTCAACCATTCTAGTCAATACACACCACTACCATCACTATCAGCAGTAACAAAAAGTCATAATCTTCTCTTAACTGTTTTCTATGACTTTCTTCTAAGAAACCAATGTTATCATCTCCATAGTCATCAGAAATAGGAATGAAAGATGAGAGTGTGGAAGAAGGTTTCCAGGAGAAATAGATTCTTGGGAGGTTTGCCATGGAAACACATTATGGTGAAGATGGTGCTTAAACAGATCATTGGAAGGGGACTGGTTGCTGGCCAAGGTGACTAATATGGGAATTGGGAAAGGAAATGTATTTTCAATATTTATTCTCATCAATTAATATTTATAGAATTATTAGCATTCTTCATTTTTAATGCATAGCTGTTCCTGAAACAGACATCTTATGGGAATATAGTGATTAATCTTCAAATTGCAGGTATCATGCTTAAATGATAAGTACCCTATTGCCTTATGATCCTGTGAAATCCTTCCACATTTAGCAAATTTGAAATTTGGATCTTTTTACTTGTATTTCATTCACTTTATGCACACATACAAACATAA
The DNA here is from genome assembly GCA_033318265.1 of Phyllotis vaccarum. Lineage (NCBI taxonomy): Eukaryota > Metazoa > Chordata > Mammalia > Rodentia > Cricetidae > Phyllotis > Phyllotis vaccarum. The sequence continues at coordinate 60,276,840 of JARWLC010000013.1, forward strand.
GTGAGGAGCACACTGGCATACACGGGTTGTAACTGAAAGGTCTGGATATGGGTGTCAGAGAGTGCAGGTGCCATGTATCTCAGTTATTCACAGTATTTGAGACATCAGTGTTCAGGAACTGCGATACATCTGAGTTTCTAAATTCATCCTCTGGAGAAAGTTTGGATTGGCTTTAAATTGCATCCTTCTAATTGATCTGCTCTTCCTCTATCTTTTGCTTGTCTAGCAATACTCTCACTTGTCTAATTTGCTGGGAGCATCTGGGTCAGTAACTTTCCTTGGACACTCTGGTTTATTTCTTCTAAACACCAGGGATATTACAAAAAGGCTTGAAGAAATGTAGGTTGTGATGAAATGGGGATACAGAGCATAGATTTAGCATCTAGAGAAATCCTAAGTTTCGCCCATCTGTCCAAACAACTGGGTGGAAGTGTCTGGGCTCTGTGTGGACTCAATGACTGCCTCTTCTGGAAGAGAGGAGCGAGGTTAACGAAAAACAGCAACACACTAGATTTGCCTTTTAATAGAAATATATAAAAAGTTGAACACATTATTTAGGAAAACTATTTTTAAACAAAGCCCTTCCCAATATTACCCCAACCGTCTACTGCGGGCTTTTCCCATTCCAAGGAATGAGGTCATGCTTTATGGGAGACATCTGCTTCTGAGGATATTACTGCCCTGAGCACAGAACATGACTTCATTAGAGGGAACAGTGGACTAGAGAGATTCAACAGGAGACTTGCACATGTGACAGTAAAAGGAAAAGGAGCCAACTGAGATTCTCTCAAGTCTCTAGGCTTCGGGATAGACCAGAGACCTGGTGATTTCACTCTCATATGACTTCCTTTTGTCTTAAAAGCATGAGCTATGTGCAAAAGCTTCCAGAAAACTGTAACTCATAGCAACACCACCTGTATTTGTAAATAGAATAGCTGTCTTCTCTCAAGGGATTGGATGGATTCCATTCTGGGAAGGGACTAGGTGCTTGAAACTTTGGGGTGGCTACGGAATGCACACCCACACAAAATTCGTTTTGTCTTAAGGAAGTATTGTTTTAAGCAGATGTATTCAATGTCATCTTTCAGTTATGAAAGCAAATTCAGAACATTAACAGGCATTTGGGCTTTCTAGGAAGATGGTTTCCAGAGCAGTTTTATAGGATTTTGACATATGTTGTTTATAACCTTAATTTTTAAAATGAGCAAGTCCATAAATCTGTTACCTACTAACCAAGCTCGGGTCTAGTTGCATCTGTTCCCATTTTACATGATACTGTAAAGAAGTTTCAATAGGCAGTTAAATATGTTGGTGTTATTCATAGTCTTCTGTTCCTATTGACTAAGACTTTTCAAAGAAAACCCTTAAAATCACTAGGGTTTTAAAAGGCAATAATTGCTGGTTCAATTTACCAGTCTTTGCTTCAAAGTACTCAGGATGCAGCTGGGATCATAGAAGTGGGAGGGGGTGTTAAGAGATCATGATGCTAGGTCCCCTACGACCTAGAAGGGGTAGGAATTTGAAAAGTTAGAGGAGGCAGGTTTGCAGTCTTTTACTGTAACTCACTTGAGCCAGGAATCTTAGTTGGGGTCAATAAATTATTTCTTGTATATATGGTGCTAAGTGTTCCAGATCAAGTGGGTCTACCTCATATCAGCTGTATTTAAGGGATTACTTGGAGAAAATTAAAAAGAATTCTGGGTCTCATTTCAGATCCACTAAGTAAAATATATAGAGTCAGGAGTATATCTGTATTTATAAAGTAAGTCTTAGGTAATTTTTTTTTATGAAACTGGTGGCATTAAGGTTTTCTGGAAGGGTACTAGTGGTAGAAATATAAAAAAATGAGCAGCATGTAGTATCAAAGTGAAATTTCAAATACCATTTTATTTAATTCCAGCCTTACCTTTCTGTTACTGTCCAGTGTACAGATAAAAAACTGAACCTCAATGAAGAGCTCTAGGATGTCTCATTCAAAAGCTGAGTTAAGACTGACATGAAATCTCTTGTTTTTGCTAGTTATTAGAATTTCTTCACAGTCTGGGAGATTAGGGTACAGATTTCAAATGAGGGAAAATGATAGTGCAATAAGAAATCAAAATCCAATTATCATAATATGATAAAATCATGCAAAGGCTGATATATCAGCATTATATTTGGTGCATTTAAAAAGAAGAAATCCATTCTTGTATAAAAATTGTAACAAGGATAAGTGATTCAACTTTCCATTAACTATACCTTTCTTTTGTTTTTTCACCTTGAACCTATAGCTTAGTAGGAAGCTTACTAACAATTAAATTATATATTCCAACTTGAAGAAGTATGGGATAGAGAAATAGATAAATGAGGAGTCCATAGAAGAGTAAGAAAGAATTCATCCTAGGCTGACGTTTCCAACTGATCAAGTATATAAAATGAAAAACAATCTTTTATGAACTTAGTCGTTCAAGGCACAATACTACATGCCACATATACTCTACTCATAATGTGAAAATTCATATCTTCCTCATGCAGGTATGTCAATTTTCTCTGGAATATAGTTGTAATGGTTAGTGTTGATTGCCAACTTGACAGGATCTAGAATCACTTAGGAGACAAGTTTCTTGGTACTGCTATAAGGAATGATCTAGATCAGGTTCACTGAGGTGGTTAGACCTACCCTAACCATAGGTAGCAACATTCTAGGGGCTGGGGTCCTGGACTTTAGAAAAGAGAACATTTGCTAAGCATGGGAATTATTATCTCCCTGCTTCCCGACTGTGAATGCACTGTAAGCAGCCAGCTTAAGCTCTTACCTCCATGATTTCCCCACCATGATATGCTGAAATGAACCCTTCCTTCTGTAAGCTGCTTCTTTTCAGATATTTTGTCACAGCAATGAGAGAACTAATACAAAGAGCAGTGAAGTGGCAAGACAAAGCCCTCATTACAATCACACAGAACTGAATTTTTAATTTTTTTATTAAAAGTTTTTTTTTTAAACATACCAATCCTTCCCTCCCTTCCCCTCACTCATCCCTGACCCACCATCCACTCCTCAGAGAGGGTAAGGCCTCCAATGAGGAGTCAACAAAGTCTGGCATATCCAGCTGAGGCAGGACCAAGTCCCTCCCTGCTGCATCAAGGCTGTGCAAGGCGTCCCTCTATGCTCAGGGAATGGGCATGGAGCCGAATTTGAAATCTGTCGATTGTGTGGACCAACACACAATTTATATTATCTACTTATTTATGTTGATTTGGGGTTTGAATTCAAGCTCCTGTATATGTGGAGCAATCAATCATATTACCATTGATTATCTAGTCCAAGCCTTGACCCTGCAACATGACTTTAAAAAATTTTAATATTTTTATCTGTAAAAGAAAAACTGTATCAAGGATTCCTCAAAGTTGTTATAAGGAATAAAATAAAATTATACTAGCATTAACTTGCCCAGCAGTATCTCATACCTAATTGGTACATAACTGATGTTAGTAGGTACTTAATCAGCATTGATCTTTATTTCTGTCTCTCAGAGTTTCAGTAAAAATAAAAATTGGTTTAAGATCAAGGTTTTATTTGAAGGACTTGTCATAAACTTACTTTAAATTCAATATTTTAGGTAATCTCATTTTATATAGTTATTTATAAACTACAGAGTTAAGATAGTAAGATGGGAGTGTGAAATATGATTGAAGTGAGATACTAAATAAATGACTGCTCAATTATTGGTATAGCAACAGTTTCTTATCAGTACTGGAAAATACAGAAGAACATTCCTTTATTAGGTCATACACAAAACCAAATTACAGATAAAGACTGAAGGCCTAAATTGGAGAAAAAAAATTTAACAAATATAGAGGAAAATACTGCAGGATATATTTATGACCTTAGTCATAAGGGGGAATGACTTCTTACACAAGACAAAAACAAGTTTATAGGTTAAAGATAAATCAAGCTGACTCTACCAACACAGGTTTTGGTGAAGCTTTGGCAAAATGCAGTATCTCGTGTATGGTTGCTGAGCAGTGTGGTAATATCTTATAAAGATGACAATTCACTATGTTTCCTATGACTTAGCAATTCTACTTCAAATGCAGAGTCAGATGAAGTCTCCCATAAGTACAGTCAGTAACCAAGGAGACACGTATGGGAACATTTACCCTGGCATTGTTTATAAAAATGGAGTAGAAGCTTCACTACCTACAAACAGGAGAATTATTTAAAAGCTTGCTATATATTCACACGACAGACAATTCTACAGTATTTAAAGTTAATGCACTATATAACTATGTTTACCAAGATGAATGGATTTCAAAAGGGTGATATATAAAAAATTAAAAGGAAAATAGAAAGACTGGCATCAGTTACTATAATTTAAAACATATAAGTCAGACTCTAGTTCTGGAATAAAATGGTTTCTCTCCTGTTACTACAACTAAGTAACCCAGGAAAACAGACAATCATAAAAAAGACTTTGGAAAGTAGAAAAGAGAATGTGGATTTCACACATAAAAAAACTATATATGGGTGAAGTGCTTGGGCTTTCCTTCTTTGTCATTTATGTGCCAGACTGGGTACCCACTAGAAGTGCCTACAAGTAGTAATTAGCAGCAAGCACAGACAAAAATAGAGGGGAAAGTCTGCTATCTGCTGTGGCAAAGGGCAAGGAGAATGGAAGAGTAATAGGAGCTCAGCAGAACCAGTGGCAAAAGCATTGGTTCATTTCAACAAAACTGTAAGAGTGGAACCCAGGCAAGCTGGCTCATCTCTTGTTCGGCTGGTAGCAGGTAGTTTGGCACTGCAAAGTGCCAGATGCCTATATGCCTTACAGCACTCAAAACAGACCTAATGGGCCCTGACCCACCACCAAACAGCATCAAATGATATAGGTCAGACATCTACCAAATCTCTACTCAAAGTCCAAAGCAAGTGTCTCCTGATCTTTTTTTAAAAAAATCACATACTATATCCTGACCTCAGTTTCTTTTTCCTCCAACTCCTCCAAGTCCATCTCCACACTTCAAATTTCCCCCAGATCAACTCCTCCTCAATTTCCTTAAAAAAAAAAAAAAGACCAAAAAACAGAGCAGGACTCCTGGGGATATCCACCAAACATGTCCTAACAACATACAATAAGACTGGACACAAACTCATACCACAGCTGGATTGGCAACCTCTTAAGAGGAAAAGGTTCCCAAGAGTGGGTAAAAGAGTCAGAGATACCCCATTCCCAGTGTTAGGAGTCCCACAAAAGTCTCAAGCTAAACAACCACAGCATGTAGGTGGAGGTCCTAGCCCAGACCCATGCAGGCTCTGTGACTGTCTCTTCAGTCTCCGTAAGTCTGGATGAGCCCTTCTTAGCTGGTTCTGTGGGCTGTGCTCTCCTGGTGTTCTTGACCCCTCTGGCTCCTACAAGCCTTTCTTCCCCTCCTGATCTTTTAAAGCGTAACAGAAGGTAAATCACCTTCCGTGACTCCTGCAACTTAATAGAAAAACTCAAAAACTTTGTCCTTTGAATCTTGCCCTGGCAGCAAAAGACAGCACAATTCGATATATTTTTCCTCTATAGCCACCAGCAGAGATATGTTCAACCTACCTATGTTGTTGTCCCTGAAATGAGCTTCTTGAAAACAATATATAATTGAATAATATTTTCTAGTCTAATTTGCTAACTTCCTTCACTTCCTCCTTCTTCCCTTTTTCTTTATGATACAGGATCTTGATATGCAGCCTAGGTTAGCCTCTCTACCACTCCTGGTTTTCTTATCTGTTTTAATTGGTATACTTTGGTCATTTACATTTACTGTAATTATGACTCCCCTTGTACTTATTCTGACACTTTATATTTAATTTATTCCATTTTTCTATTTTTCCTGATAACCTGTGGGTAACTTGAACAGTTTTGAAGAATTTTATTTCTGTTTATAATTTTTAAAAATATTGCACCAATATGGTTTTCTTAGATGTTATTAGTGGTCACCCTGGGTATTAACTTACCATATTCTATTGGCATAGATAACTTGGTTCTTCACGTGGAGCAACATACACCTTCCATTTAATTCCATTTTTACTCCATATAATTATATTTTGATAAATAACTTTACTGAGATGCATTTACAATATCATAAAATTGACTCAATGTAACACAAACAATTTAGCAGGGTGCGGTAGTACATGGTTGTAATCTCAGAATTCAGGAGGCAAAGACAGGATGATTGGCACATGTTTGAGGCTAGTCTGGACTACAAGCTGATTAGAGTTAGAGCCTGACTCAAAATAAGATAAAAAACAAAGTTCTGAGGTTTCTTCTATTATTACTTATTACTTATTCTTGTTTTAGATAATCTTCAAGAATATATTTGCTAAGCCAAGCAGTGGTGGCCATGTCCAGGGGGCAGAGGCAGGATGATCCCTGTGAGTTCAAGAACAGCCAGGACTACACAGAGAAATCATGCCTCCAAAAATCCAAAGAGAGAGGTGTGTGGATAATATATTTGCCAGCAACAAATAAATACTCTGAGAGTTCTTTGTATTTGTTTTATCTTCATTTTTAAAGAAATTTTCTGTATATAGAATCTGCAATTGGCAGCTGTTTTCTTTTAGCACGTGAGAAACATACCATTTTCTTCTGGCTTCCATCCTTTTAGACAAGGATATGATCATTGTCAAACTGATATAGATCTATAACTCATGCATCATTTTCCCCTGGATTATTTCAATAGGTTCATTACCTTTAATCTTCAGATATTTAATGATAACAGCTGGGTAAGATGGCATACTTGTAATTCTAGTACTCAGGAAACTGATCCAGAAGATTTGAAAGTTCAGTGTTAGTCTAGGTTACCTAGTGAGTTCATGGTCAGCTTGCCTAACTAGGAAGATTCTGTTATAAAAAAAAATGACTTACCTTGGCACGGAGTTATTTGGATTTATTTTACTTTGATATCACTCAGCTTTCTAAATCTATAACTGTGTATTTTGCCAAATTGTGGAGTTTTCAGCCAGAAAATTCATTATTTGTGACTTTCACATAATTCTAATTCTCAATCCGATTCATCTCCCCATCCCTTCATGTCTGCCCTCTGCCCTTGCAGACTACCCCCAAATAAAATAAATTTAAAAGAAAAAAAGCCCCAAATTCCCAAACAATCAAACTAACTAATATACCAAAAAAGTGTGGAAGCTGTACTAGGATACAGTGAAACACACAGTCGACCCTTTAGTCCATATATCTTTACTTATAAGTGTTCATTGCAATGAGTCATTGGTCTGGTTCAAAACCTCTGGACTCCTCTTGGATATCCTGTTGTTGCCTTCTGTCATAGAGATCCTATAGCTTTCGATCTTTAGGTATGAGTTCTTCACATGCTTCAACAGTTCATAGATGAAGTGAATGTTGAAGTGGTCAACTCATAGCCCTGGCTCTGGGTCTGGGTAGTAGGTGAATTGGTCAGCCTGCCAGCTTTCCCTCATCCACCCCACTAGGGTGAGCTCTCCAGCATTGCCCCAGCTAGCTCACTCACTGCAGCAGACAGCAAAGAGTGGGGCCAGTTCTCCTGCTCTCATGACTCTGGGGCTGGCTCATCTGCACATGTACCATCAGGGCAGCTCTATTGTGCTGCCCAGGTGAGGTGCAGGGCCTGCTCTCCCAATGTTGCAGTTGGTGAGGTGCAGGACCAGCCCTCCTGCTCTTATGCTCTCTGGGTCAGCTCTCCCACTGTCCTGCTCCCCAGGTCAGTTCTCCTACCTGCCACAGGTGGCAAGGTATATGTGTGGGGCACCTCTCCCTTACCCATGCCACCTCATGGAAGAGAATAGGGAAGCTCTCACACCTTCAGGGCCTTCTCACCTGTATTCCTGCCACAGGGTCAGCTCTACAATGTTGCCCAGATGAGGTACAGGACCTCAAATTTATGTTTTAAATAATAAATTTGTGATAAAATACATATAGCATTTATCATTGTAACAATTTTATGAGTATAGAAAAGTAGTGTTAAGTATTTTTATATTGGTATTTTAAAAACTTTTCCTCTCTCAATATTCCTCTACCTCCAACCTTCTTATAATCATCATTCTACTTCCTCGTTAAAGATATTCTTTTTATGTTTTTGTGTGTGTTTGTGTGTTAGAGAGTGTGAGCCATAGCATGTGTCTGAAGGTCAGAGAATTATCTCTGGGGGGTCAGTTTTCTCCTTCAACCACATAGGTCCTGAAGATTGATTTCTAGTCTTTAGGCTTAGCAGCAATTGACCTTGGCCATTGAGCTATCCCCTGGCTTTCTAGTCTCTGTCTCTCATTCTCTCTTATTTATCAATTTGACCACTCCCAGAACATCAAAAATGTAGAAGTATATGGCATTTGCCTATTTCATTGTCTCAACTCACTTTACATACTGCCTTGAAGGTTTACCGACATTGTATGTAGCAGAATACTATATCTTTCACTGCGGTCCCTCAGATTTCCTGAAGCTCAGCCTTAGTCACCATTCTATTGCTGTAAAGAGACACCATGACTAAAGTGACTGTTGTTTAAAAAAAGCATTTAATTAGGGGCTTGCTTACAGTTTCAGAGGTTAGTGCATTATCATGGTGATATGCAGAAGTTGCTGAGGGTTCTACAACCTGATCCAGAGGCAGGCAGGCAGGCAGGCAGGCAGGCAGGAAGAGAGAGAGAGAGGGGAAGGGAGGGAGGGAGGGAGGGAGGGAGGGAGGGAGGGAGGGAGGGAGAGAGAGAGAGAGAGAGAGAGAGAGAGAGAGAGAGAGAGAGAGAGAGAGAGAGAGAGACTGAATGAATGATTGAATGAAAGAGACAGAGACAGATACTATGTCTGTCATGGACTTTTGACACTTCAAAGGCCACCCCCAGTGATATCTCCAACAAAATCAACCTACTCTAAAAAGGCCACACCTCCTAATCCTTATAATCCTCTCAAATAGTGCCACTAAGTATTCAAATATATGAGCCAATGGGGGGGGGCATTTTTATTTAAACTACCACAGCATCTCTTCAATTTTTTTTCTAATTTATTATCTTTCTGGTGTTCAAACTGAACAATTTTTACTGATCTATCTTTAAGATCACCGGTTCCATCATCTGTTGTCTCTAGTTGATGTCAGGCTATCACCTGAGGTTTTTAAATTTAAGTTTTAGAATTTCAAACTTCACATTTTTATATTTTATTTATTTGCTGAGATTTTGTATATCATTGTTTCAAGAGAATATTTTATTGTTTGTGGGGTCATTTTATTATGGGTATTTTCATATACTCTTGTCAGACAAAATCTAATTAGTGAGTGATTTTTTTAAAACTATAACCTGAACTTTTAGATACCATGATCTTATTTAAATTAAAATAAGGTAGACCATGTAGGTAGTATGGTTAGCCTGTTGTGCTCTATTGTCCCTGAGTTGTGTGTCCGTGTCACAAATGGGTTAAATATAAATTCAGGCACTCCTGACCATACTGGCACTATGCAAGTGAAATGAGAATACCTCACAAAGCTTCTGTAGCCACTGGAAGGAGGGTGCAAGCTCAGCTCCCTACTGTGCTTTTGTGAGACCACGATATGGGGAAAAAAGAATGCTAAGAAGTTCTACCTCACCACCTTAAGTCTTACTGAGATGGCTAAGATCTTCATTGGGCATTAGATACCAGAGCTGGGTGTACAGGAGTGCTGACTAACTAGTCCTACTTCATTCTGCCTCTTTGTTTTGTTTTGTTTTTCTGCCAGTGTGTATGGAGCTTCAACTTCTCACTGGGCCTCTTTGACATCAGAAGTAGGGAAAAGCAGGAAGCTTCATTTAGTCTTTCAGATGCTGGGTAGGTCAGTGCCTGCCCCCTTCAGGGCTCACTAACATGAAGGTAGTGTGGTAAACTCTCGTGGCAACTAGACTTGCCTTGCTGCTTGGTGGAAATGGCAGCTTCCATTTCCAGACCAAGTTAAGACAGTGTGGCAGCAGAACAGGGTGCCATCTGCTTCTGTCAGATAGTGGGAAAAGATCAGCTGTCTATTTACATGTGCTAGTGGTACCCTAGCAGGGGAAGAGAAAAAAGCTTCTGTCCTTGGAGGGGAAAGGAGAGTGGTATAGAAGATTAACTCCTGAATATGCCTCATTGAAACTGCAGAGCAGTGGCAAAAATATATTTTCTCATTGGTTTTAGGTATTGCCCTAAACTTTTCTGTTGTAATATTACCCTTAACTACTTTCTTTTGGACATAGGGGGTGGGCTTTCCTAGGAAGTTTTTCATCTGTGCCTGCTGGCGGTTATGGATTGGAGGTTTCTGTACAGACACAGCTGAGCTGTATGGAAGGCAATAGGGAAGCCAGGAAGCCAACAACTGCACTGTTTCTCAACTTCCAAAGCAGTCTGCTTTTTTTCTTCCACCATTCAATCTTGCTTTTGCAATATTTCTAGAGTACTGCATTTAGTTTTAATTGTTTTTACTGTTTGAGAACCCCATGCATGCATGTGCTTTGATCAAACCCACCCCAAATGTTTTCTTCCCCTCCAACTCTTTCCCTAGTTCTCCTATCACTTTTCTCTTACAACTTCATGTGCTTTCTTCTTGAAAACCCACTAGTTCACCCAGTGCTGCCAGTATGCATGGGGGTGGGACCGTCTGCTGTAGTATGAGCAGCCTACTAGGGGCCACATTCCTGAAGAAAGCCAACTCTCCCATCCCTAGCAGCTATCAGCTGCCAATAACCCCCAGCTAGGGGAGGGACTTTATGATCCCCTCCACCATATGTGCTAGAATGTTGTGCAGGCAATCACAGATGCCATGAGCTCATAAGTGCAATTGCCTGCCATGTCCACAAAATACTGTTTCCTTACAGTCAATCCACTGCCTCTGGCTCTGAAAAATTTTTACATCCCACCACACACACACACACACACACACACACACACACACACACACACACACACACACACACACACACACACACACACACACTGCCCAGTCTTAAGCCCTGGAAAGAGAGAATGTGATACAGAAGGCCCATTAATTTAGAGCTGAACACTCTTATTCTCTTTATCTTTTAAGAAAAAAATTCAGCAGAGAACAAAACATCCTTAGAATGAATTTTCGGGAACTACCAAACTTATTTGTGACAGTAGCAATGATTTATGAAATAAATAATAGTAAATTAATGTCTAAGGAAATTCACAGAGATGGAGATTAACTAGACTTATAGAAAGGCATGCACTAGAAATCTTTTGAATGCTAAATTGATTATTTTTGGCATGAGCCAAGTTCTTTTTTTACACAATACTCCTTTGTAGGTTTGTAAAGTTCTTTGTTTTTCTTGGGGAAAAGAAGTGGCAGCAAACTTTGGCGCCTTGTGTCTAAAACAAGTTTTGACATTCATAATTACTGCTGAGCAGACATTAACATTGGTGGGAGCAGGGTCTTTTGGGGGTTTGCAAGAGCAGTGCCCTCTAAATTTCAAAAGTAATAGCAAGAATATACTCCTCACATAAACACACTCAGCTCTAAGTACTAGCGATTATGTTTTGTATTTGCAGTGCTCAGAATGGAACCCAAGGCATGCCAGAGAAGCAATGCCACTAAGCACCACCTTAGTCTTGTACTACTGATTTTTACTTTTTGAATTTTTTTTTCTATAAACTACAATGTCAGTGGTTTCAGGAGAGAAACTCTCTTGTCCCCCACAATCCTCATCTTAGATAACATTTTCTGGTCCTGGATTCCCCCCTTATCCATCAGATCAGTTACTTCAAATGATGCTCCATCACTAGTACCAGGCTGATTATAACATTGTATTATAAGGTACTGAGTCATTTAGAGGCGGAATAATTGAAAGGGCTTTAGAATCAAAAAGACTTTGGGTCAATTTCTGCATCTGCCACTAACTAGTTATATGGCTTTGTAAAAACTACTTCATCTTTCTGACCTACAGTTTGCTCATCTGTAAATGAGAATGATAATGACTTCATAGGATTGTTGTAAGTATTCAGTGACATGAAGCAGTCATACCAGTCGCACTAAGGGCATAAAGTTGGAACACAAGTCTGAAAAAGTTTCCAGAGACTGACTGACCTCTAATAATTACGTCTGTATTCAATAAATGATTCTCCCGTTGACCATGTAATAATAGCTGTTTCTTACTTCTCTCAGACCTTGAATTTGCAGCTGTAGTTATATATGTTATAGCTTATGAGACACAATGATATCAATCATGTGAAACAGAAAAATGGGGTGCTGGCGAGTTTAAGTGCCAACTAACCACAACTTAGAATTACCTGAGAAAATAGTCTTAATGCAGAATTATCTAAATCAGGTTACACCGTAGGCATGTCTCTTTGTGATTGTCTTGGTTGTTAACTGATGTAGGAAAACTTAGGCCAATAAGAGCAGCACTATTCCCTATGCTGTGCCCTGAAAGAAAGCCAGCTGTGAATAAGAGAGCAAAAAAGCAGCATTGGGTGCATTCATTTTTCTTTGCTCCTGACTGTGGAGCTCATTTGACTAACTGCGTGAGTTCCTGCCTTGACTTTCCCAATGTGACAGATTGTAACATAGAATTATAAGCCAAAATAAATCTGTCATCTCTTCAGTTGCTTTTGGTCATAACGTTTTATCATAGCAAGAAATAAAATGAACAAATGCCATAATCAGATAATCTCGATAGCTATAAGTAGTTATTATAGGTATTTCCAGAATAGAAGTTCAAAAATATACAAAGCAAGAAAAAATAAAAACTAAAAGTTATGATGCAAACAAAATATCTATTGAATTCTCTCCTATTTTATAGCAGTGTTTAGTTTGTTTCTGTAGTAAAGCTGTGTTTTTTAAGAATGGAGAAGCGAGCCCCAACTTTGTCATACGGAGATAATATTACACGCCATTGCCACTTATGTCCATGTTCCTAATCATACTAATCTAAAAATGATACAGGGAGAAGGACACCACCAAGAGGACAGTTAAGGAATGAGTCTTGGCTCTAAAACTTACATAAGTTCTAAACTTTAACAAAAAGCTCCCCTTTAAGTTATTTGTCCTACGAGCCAGTAAAGTGGTCTTGCCTCCTATCACTCCGGTGGAGTGCCTATGGTTAAAAAGCTCCTAGCCAGGATCCAAAGTTCAAGGTTATTCTCAGCTACAGAGATAGTTTGTGTCCAGCCTAGGCAACATGAAAACGGTCTCAAAAACAAGCAAAAACCTTCCAGCCAAGTAGGTGCAAAGAAAGACCAGACTACTCAAGACCCAAGGAACAGAAGGTTAACATAAAGACTTCAATGATCCAATCAAGACTGGAATCATCAAAAATAAAAATGAACACCTTCGCAGAGTGGATAAATAATACAAGATTATCTTCAAAAATAAAAATGAACACCTTCCCTGAGTGGGTAAATAATATAAGATTATTTTTGTATCTTTTCTCACCACATATACCTCTGTTCAAATGACTTAACATCTGAAGTTGTTGTCTGGATTTATATGTAAAATGAGAGAACATTTTACTTCATGTGCCAGATGATGTAAGGATTAGAGTACCTGCCACAGTGCCCGAAACACAGTAGAAATGCAAGAGATAGTTTCTGTTATTGGAACATATCTCGAGGGCTTTATTACAGCCTTTGGCTTAGTGAATAAATAATAAATATGTTAGATATGTCAAATAGCTTTTTAAAAATAATGTTAACTTTACTTAAAAGCAATAGAATTTTGTGGCTGAAAGAAATCCTAGAGGTTATGTAAGGTTTTTGATTTAAATGTGTAACACTTTTGTTCTGTCAGAAATTTGGTATTTTATAGCAATCAGTTCAAACAAATTCTTTTGCTGAGGCATTCTGTAACTAAGCTGTTCAGAAAAAGCACAGGTTGCTAGGGCCTAATAGCTAACATCATAGCAAAGAATACACTCTATAGGCAAAATTCAATCAATTCTTGTTTGGCAGTACTGGAGATGGATCCCAAGGTCTCATGAACACTAGGCAAGCATTCTACCACTGAGTTACACTCCTAAACTTGGAATTCAATAAGTTATTGAAGAGGCCATATATATTCTGTTTAGCTGTTAAGGCACAGATATACCTCTATGGCTATAATATTGCTTCATTTCTGTTAAATGTGAGACAGAAAGAAATAGTCCTCATAGAAGTGTCAGGAAGATGAAATATTGACTTCTTGTTTCAAGTTCAGGCTATCTAGTTCCACGGGGAGTCAAACAAAATAGAAGGGATGATGGCAAAGCTAGACTAGTATTTTTCAAAAAACAGCACTATAAAATCATCACAAAATCATGGTTACTTGAGTTATGACTCAACATCAAATCAGACAATGAAAAACAAACTGTAGACTTTTTTTTGTCACTGCAGAAACAATAATTGCTCATTTGAAATTGAGGCAAACAGGCTCATTTATATTTATTTGCAATTAATTTATAATTAATTATATATTGTCTTTAGAGAACAAATTTATCTAAATCTCCAACTGTGCTTGGTATAATTAGTTATCAGAGAAAGTAAACCAAAATTACCATGAAGCTATGTATGTGTCCCAGTGGTAGGGTACTTACCTAGTGCTTCAATCCTTAGCATCACAATACAATCAACAAAACAAAAACAAAACTACAATGAGATACATTTCACATCTATGAAAAAAAAATGGGAATAAGTATTGTTGAGGATATAGACTACAAAGCCCAAAACAAACAAGTGTGATTGCATAAAACTAGAAGCTTTTCACAGCGAAGGAAACAATAATGAAAAGGGGAAAACCTGCCATATACCTGGTAAGGGCTATGTACAGAATATATAAGGAACCCTAACAATTCAATTGCAAGAAAAAAAACAAGCCATTTAAAAGTGGGGAAAGAATGGGGGATGAAAATTCATGGGTGGTTGTGGGAGATGAGAATAATCTGAATGTATTATACATATGTACAAAATTGTCAAGGGGTAGATTTTTTTAAATGAATGGATAAAGCAAATATTTTACAAATATACACACTTAGAGAGACAAAGAATGACAGAGACAGAGAAATTGAAACTATACAACTTTGAAAAGGAAATTCTGCGGGCTGAAGAAATGGCTCAGTTGTTAAGAACACATATTGCTCTTGCAGAGGACTTGGGTTGGAGGCTAAAGAGACATATACATTAACCTAAATAAATCTAAAAAACAAGGGTAAGTATTTTTAAAGGTATTTCTATCGTTAACAACAATATAGACTGGACTCAGAGAGGTAAATGCTGTATGATCTGAGCATAAAACAGTGGGATTCATAAAAACACAGAAATGAAAGGTGGTTGCAAAAGGTAGACAGTTACATTCTCCACCCAATAAAGAGACATGGAAAATGCGAAGATATTGAGCAAAGGATGTACAAGTGTCAGTTACAGGGCAGGGAAGATGGCTCAGGTAAAGACACTTTCTGCCAAGTCTGAGAACCTGAGTTTGAGCTTCAGTACCCACAAAGGGGGAGGAGACAACAAACTCCTTGCAAGTTGTTGTCTGATTTCCATACTTGTTCTGTGACACACACACACACACACACACACACACACACACACACACACACACACAAAATACAAAAATGAATCAGAAACTTATTTTTTTATTCAGTTATAATACATTTTGATTATATTACATAGTGACACAGTAGATTATAATGTGATATATATTTCTAAGTTGCTAAAATGGAGATAACATTCTCATCATAAAAATGTTAAGTTGGTGAGATGATACGTTAGTTAGCGCAGTGGTATCTCTGTATAATACATATGTAGACCAAAACATCATGTTGGATCCTATAATACACATGCTAATCAATTTTAAAAAAATTAAAAAGGAAATGATTATTATAATCTTTATTATAATTAGTAATCAAAGAATTATTCAGGTGCCTAGAAATTTTGCTTTGTGCATATCACATGTAATATAGTATTTCTATTTTATCTAGTTATTTTAACAAAATGTTCTGTTTCAATTTTTATAAGAGATAAAGTGGGATGATATTCTTTTTCTCAAATAAAATATATCTTTGTATAAAAGCTGGCATTTCTAACTATACTGACAAGAGCAAAGCACCTCGTGGCCATATCTTCACAGTATGAGGGAAGTGAACAGGAAATGAATATTCTTTTGAATGTTGGAGCTGAAAATGCAATCATATCTGGAGAACTGTATGTGTACATAATGTTTAATATACAAATCACTCTCTGGTACTTTTTATTTTTCTCTTTTTCTGTAGAAATAGGGCTAAGAACAAAAGGTCTCCCATATGCTAGGCAAGTGCTATTCAGTCCAATATGTTTTCTGCTGTATTGATCTTGATAATACCCTTTTGGTTATTAGGCTTGAATTAGGCCATCTCCTTCTACTGTCCATGACATTAGTCAGGGTTGATGTAACTAAGCATCATGGCCAATTAATGGGTGAATTATATCTTTATTCGCTCTATATATTTCTACCCAAATTCTCTGTGCAACATTCATTCTGTTTAATAGATATGATCACATGCCACTCAATAGAGTAAATTGTCATATAGCAAAATAAAATGAAATCATAAGACTACACAGGACAATTATATCTAAAACTATTGAAAGTGATCTTTTGGTGTCTAGTTTCAACTTATTTTTTTGTAATTTCTGAGCAAGCATAGCACTGTTATATGGGCTTGCATATAACAACAAATAGCCAAAATTGCAGGCAGGATTATATAAAAGAGTTCATGTACAGAAATTTGAACGAATACTTTCTTATCCTATATATCATATTACTTTGAAGTTGCTTGTAAACACTGTATGTATTCAAGGATTGGAAATTGTTCCTACTAAGGAGGAGGAGGCAAACATGCTACAAAAATAAACTGGAATTGCTTAGTAAGGAAAGTTAGGTTACAAAAAAGTCATGCTATGCATTCTTAGTTCAAGTGCACCATCTTTCTAAAGGGAAAGGAAAGAGAAACTCATTAGAATAGCAGTAATGGAGTTTTTGTATTTATTTTTCTTTTAAGTCTCAGTGCTAAAACTGGGCTCATATAGCATATGGTTAAAATTCATTTTGGAGGCTGGAGAGATGGCACAGTGGTTAAGATAACTGGCTGCTCTTGTGGATGGCCCAGGTTATATTGCCAGCACCCATGTGGAGGCTCACAGCCTTCTGTTATCCAGTTCCAGGGGTTCCAATGCATTCTTCTGGCTTCGGTGGGCATTACACACAAGGTACACAAACATAGATGTAGTCCAAAACACCCATGCATATAAAAAGTTTTAAAAATTGTAAAATCCATTTTTATGTTTCCTAAGAATATGATGTTGAATGAGAAATTAAATTAATCGAAAAGAAAAGAAGAAAAAATATTAAGCTATTAGATATTTGCTCAAGGAAAGGTATTCAAAATCTTTAAATCTGTCAGTCTGTAGCACGAACAACAGCAACAACAAAAAACAGCTTCTGTAATCTCCATGGTTTCTCTGTTAATGTTTTTTGTATAGGTCTTCAGGCATTTTGGAAAGAAAAAAGTCAAGATCCAACACATAAACCAAACTTGGCATTCTTTTTTCTTCCTTAACAACTACCTCCCATAAGCAGATCCCTAAGAATAGAAAGAAGCCATGACTGAAGGTGAGATGGATATATCTGATGTCTCCAAATCATTATGCTCCCTTCAGAAGCCTGTTTCATACCCACTGGGAGAAATGATCAGGTACCTTGTTGGAGATCAATACACTAAAACAGCGATTTTTACTTCTGGTTTCATAGTCTGACTCTGGGTTTCGGATTTTATTTCCAAAGGGTATTAAGGATATCTTGTAACATTAATTTGTATGCACTGTAACTTTTAGAATAAATATAAGCCAAATGGTACATCTTTTGCAGAAGAGAGAGAAGATGAGGTCAGAAAATTAAGTCCAAACTCCAGTGAACAATAGGTGTGGGAGCCACTGCTTTAGCTTTTTGCTTGGCCCATACATAGACTCCTAGTCTTCCATTGCTTCTATAGTATCCGATAAAATGAGAAAGAAGAGCAAAAACTTCAGTACTCAGATTCTAAGACCTTAAAGTAAACATATCTAGAAAACTGATTGAATTGTTAATATCGCCTGTGTCTAGGAGCGGAGTCTGTGCTGCTACTTTCCTTGTGTTACATTATACATTTCTCTAATGCTTAATTCTGTTTTAGAAGGAGTATATATTATTCTTGTAGCCATTAAAAAGCTTGATTAGGGCATCAGAAAGCCCAAAATAAAGTAAATTATAGTTATTAAGCCCCCCAATAGAAATAGAAATAGATTTTAGCAAAAGAAAAAAAAAAAAGATCTGAGTGACCATACAAAGAGCAGTGTTACAGAGTTCTTATAAAGGTTTTATATTCCTTATCTGAAATATGTAAGGCCTAGAAGAGTTTCACATTTTGTATCCTTTTTTTCCTCAGATTTTGGGATATCTTCATATATATAATAAAGTATGTTGGGAATGGACCTAAGTTTAAGCACAATGTTTAATTGCATTTCTAGTACCTTAAATAATTTTGTAGGTAAATCAAAAGCACATAGACTATCAGATCTTTGGTATCCTACTGATATTCAAAAGTTGTAGATTTTATGCGACTGGGGACCTGAGCTCAGATCCCAGTACCCATATAAAAATCTCTGTGGCTGTGTGTGCTTGTACCCAAAACACTGGGTGCGAGATGGCTGGAGACAAGAAGACTGCTGGGGCTTTGCTAACTGCTTGTCTAGCTCAGGCTCAGTGTGAGATCCTGTCTGAAAGGAATAAGGGGGAGGAATGTAACAGAACAGAACACCCAAAGTCCTCTTCTTGCCTCCATGTGGGCATGCGCACCTGCACACATATGTATGTATACACTACACATAAACACACCAACACACACACACACACACACACACACACACATACACACACAAAGAAGCAATTGGAATTAGTTTTCACATTTTATTTTAATTTTGTTCCATATATCTAAAATATGTCATTTCAGTATGTTACCAATGTAGATACATATTAACGTAGATACATATTAATTAGTTTACATTGCTTTGAGGATGTTAAAACATGGGATATATTTTGTACTTAGAGATCTTAATTCACACTGCCTTATATGTAGCTAGCATTTATTCAGTCAGTTTTTAAAAAATGGAGCAAACACCTGGGAACCAATCATCTCAAACAAAAACTGGAATTTTGTCAAAAACTTTTCTATTAGCTTTCACCTTCTTACAGCTCGCCTACTAAGGCAACTTTATCTTGAACCCTTTATATTTATAATTCTATCAATTTAATTTTTATAATTTTCTCATATGTGCTCATAAATAAAGATTAAATCACTTGATTGTAACTTTTACAGTGGGGGTACATTTATTATTTTGGATCTTACACTGTTTTTCAATATCAGTCTTTATTGTAGGTTCAAAGTGGCTTTCTAAATTTATGCCTTCTTTTTTGGTGACAACTTTAACATAGGGAATATGTTTTTGTGGTGATGGGGATCAAATTCAAAGCCTTACAACTACCAAGCAAAAAGTCTACCTCTGAGCCCCAAGGAACTTACTTTTTTATTTAAAAAAGTTTTTTTTTCCATATCTACCACTACTTCCCCTCTTTTCCCTCCTCCCAGTTCCTCCTAGTCCTCCCTCAGCCTCCCCCACCCCATCCCCCATCCATTCCCCAAGGAGGGCAGGGAGGTGGATCAGCTCAGTCTGGCATATCCAGTTGAGGTGTGTCTGAGTCCCTCATCCCAGTATCAAGGCTGAGTTAGAGGAACTTACTCTTATAAGTTTAAACTGTACTGGTAAGATTGATCATATCCATTACTGCAACATTTTAACTGCTGTATAAACACAATGTTTTATCCATGTACTAGACTACTTATGGGCATTTGGGATCATATTTTGTTGTTGTGTATTTTTATAGCATATATTTATATATTTATACTTTTACATATTTTATGCGTGTATTTTTCTATTTTTGTAGACATGAAAGAATTTATTCTGTGTGGTGATTTATGAAGTCCCAGTCCTTACCCAAATGAGACAACTAATTAATTAGTAGATATGGTAGAAGGCCAATAGAGTAAGCAAAAAAGTTTTAATACAGCTTCAAAACAAGTAGGTTAAATAAATGAAGGGTATGGCTGTTTGGGGAAGCCTAAAATCACTGCCAATGGCTTGGTCCTAATTTTATGATTATTCCCCCTTCTACTGGGCTGCAACATGTTGGCCAAGAGCTTGGAAGAGTAGCAACCGGAATATCTAGGCTCCACTTTTCCAATATTTCCTAAGTTAAAATTTTCAGCTATTTACAGACTGTAAGTCCTATCTTCTGCCCGCCCTCCATTCTTGTCTTATTCTTGGTGGGTCCCCTAGGCCATCTTTCTCTATTTTATTATTTGTGGGTACATATAGGAGCTACTGGGAGAACAAAAGAAAAATTTGACTTTTGAGCATAAAGGATTAAAAATTGTACTTTTCTCTGTGCCAGACTGCAGTGAAAGTGGAGGAGCACGGAAGTAATAATAAAAACCTTCAGGAATTAGGGCTGAAATGTGACCTTTGGCCTACTAGGTGGGTCAACTACAAGGAAATGATTCTGAGGAGCTTATACAAGGTCATAAAGGAAGGAAAGGCAATTAATTCAAGGCATAAGCCAAGGAAAGATCTGACAATTAAAAGAGAAATATGCAGGTACATATGAGAATTTGGTACTTAGATTTTCACAGGTTTTTTGAAAAACAGTCATCAGATAACATTGTATTTAATCAGCACAGTTAGACAGCAAAGTAGGTACCAACATTATTGGTATCTTATGGCAAGTGAGGCTCAGAGACTAGGAAGTATGTTTAAGGTTTCATGGCAAATAGATGGCAAACTGGCAATGTGAATGCTAATTCTTAAATGGGAAACCAACGTCCAGTTTACTGCTCCGATGACTTATAACTACAGTATTAAAATGTGTTGTACTTTCTTACTAAAAATGTGTTAAAGGTTAATGATTTACTTAAAAACTGGAACACATGTAATGTTATTTCTATAATAGCATCTCTCTCATTTGCATTCTGATAGGTTTTAAGGAACAGGAATAAAAGTAGGTCTAGTTATGGGTAATGTGCTAGAAAAATGTACAGAAACTGAACGAGACTCCCAGAAGCATCGGAATGTTATCCAAGTTGTATAACATGATAACAAAAGGTCAAAGGCCCCACACTATCTCTCAGAAATCAGAGAAGCAATACAAATTGGGGAGTTAAGGGAGACAGATAATAAAATGTGGAATAATAACTTATACTTTAATATGTATATTTCTTCATTTATGTCTAAATGTAAAAAAGAAACATTATGAATATTGTACAGTACTGTCACTTGAAGTAGCCATTTGTGAACATTATTATTGCAGTACAATAATAAAACTGGAAACAGTCCAAAAATTAGTTCCCCCTAAACTGTCTTTTTATAAAAGCCTTCTCATCATTTTAGTAACTTCCCAACTGTTTTCCATTATATAAAACTCCTTGTGGCTTCATAGGTATTGTCTAATGTCTATATCGCATGATGTTTCAATACAGTCTTCTTCATTAAAGAGGTACTATACTTTGACACAGACTCATAACATGTTTTAATATGAAAGCACTCAGCAACTACTGACTATTTGTATAAGCTGGTTGCTACACTGAGGTAGAAGTAATCCTTAGCCTCTTGCAGTTTTTCATGTAGCTAGAAAGATGAAAAAAGGATACAGAAAAAAGCCCTAGAATATTATCTTATGCACTCACATAGAAGAAAATAAACTAAGAAGTTTATTTATCTTATCTTAGTAGAGCTTCATCAAGGTCTCTTAAAAATCATGTCTACAGTGCAGTGGTTCTCAACCTTCTTCATTTTGAGGCCCTTTAGTACAGTTCTTCATGTTGTGGTGATCCCCTCCACCAACTATAAAACTATTTCGTTGCTACTTCATAACTGTAATTTTCCTACTGTTATGAATCATAATGGAAATATCTGATATGGAATTCTTGGGGCTCATAACCACAGGTTGAGAATCACTACTATAATGGTATCATTGAAGGGCAGATTAGGGTTATAACTGAGGGATTAAACTGCATGAACGCCATTTATATGTTGAATCTAAGAAAGCTGATTTGTTACCGGAGAGTAGATAGAAAAGGAGATTCAGGTTGTTGATCATTACCCAAAGTATACATGAATCTAAAATATCATATTGCATGTCATAAATATACACACAATTTTATGTAATTCAACATTAAAATAAAAAGAAGAAAAAAGGCATTTTAGGGGGCTGGTGAGATGGATGGCTCATGAGGTAAAGGCACTTGCCTCCAAGACTGATGATCTGAGTTTGATTCTCAAGACCAACTTGGTGGAAGGAGAGAACTGACACCTGAATGTTGTCCTCTGACCTTCACATCTGCTCTCTCTCTCTCTCTCTCTCTCTCTCTCTCTCTCTCTCTCTCTCTCTCTCTCTCTCTCTCTCTCTCACACACACACACACACACACACACACACACTCACACCATACAAATTAAAGTGCAGGAGAGAGAATGACTTAAGGCAAAGTCAAGAGAAAAAGTTGACTGCTTTCTCTGCTGCTGCTGTTGCTTCTTTAAGGCAATGTTGCAGGATGTACTATGGATACTGGGGCTCTTATAATCCCCTCCATTTCTATGAAAGTGCCATGCCAATGAACCCTTATAACACATTTCTCTTTGCACTCAGCTTTGGCAGATCACTTTACAGCTTGTATAACAATTTGCCGAGTCATCATTTCATTTGAACCTTACAACAATCCATGAAATGACATGGAGGCTAACTAGCTTCAAGTTATGGTGACAGGAAAGTATAAAGCTCTTAGGTCCAGATCATTTTTAGTGTATCTGTCAACATTACATGTACAGTTTTGATCAATAATTTATATTTATAAATGATATCCTTAAGATCCTATAAGATTTATATCTATATCCATCTATATATCTAATCAATAATTATTCAATTCTATCTTGGGCCACTTCCGTGTTTCATGTAATTGAGTTGCAATGGGAAAGCTTAACGTCCATATGGAATATTCTGGAATTCATTATGTAATCTTTAAGATGGCCTCTAGTAGAGTTTGTTTGAATATTATGTCATATTTCTTCCTAATTACAATGTTTTCTAGTTGTTACCTAATAGATGTACACTCAGTTTAACATCTCAGCTATCTGATACCATATAAATAGCTCTACAGCAAACATTATGATCAGAAATAACTCTTTCTAAAATGTGTTGAGAGTTCTCTGCTATAGTGTGTTGAAGTGTCTTTCCAAAAGGCTTATATGTTGAATACTTGTTCTCCAGCTGATACAACATAATCATTGCATTAATTCATTGATGAATCAATTCATAATTTTATGGCACTATTGGAGGAAGCTAGGAGATGGGACCGAAGTAGGTCACTTGGGGAATGCCTTCGAAGGATATGCCTTGTCTATTGTCAGTTTCTGCCTCACGACTCCCAGGAGGTGAGAAACATTCCTCTGCCATGTCCTTTTGGCACAATCTTTTTTCATTGCCACAGGCCTAAAATCAATGGAGTCAGCAACATGGACTGAACCTCTGAAATTTTGAGGCAAAATAAATATATCCTTTCTAAGGTTTATTTGCTCATATTTTGTCACAGGAGAGGACAATGTCACAGTAATGAAAAGCTAACTAATACATCCTTTAATTGTCATGTTAGGTACAGTTAGTTGTCTAATTAGGAATAAGAATCTGTATAATAATCCCACAGTGAGATACTCAGCATCTCTCAAAATACATCTGGAATTTTAGAACTGTACATGAGCAGTCTTGAATGACTTCACTCATTTTTCATAGTGAATGTTTATTATCTTGTTAACTTAAAATAAATTAATTTAACATAAACTTAAGTTAAGCAGAATTATTTGTAAAATGTACTTTTAAAATCCTAACAATGAACACAGAGCTGAAAGCTTTAGATTACTAGATACTGGACTCAATGGTGAGAATACCAAGGATACATAGGAGGAAAGGAAAGAGAACAGAAGGGCAAAGAAGGGAAGGGAAGGCAAGTGAAAGGAGAAGAGAAACAGAAGGAAAGGGAGGGAGAAGAAAGGGAAAAGAAATAGAAAAGAGGGGAAAAGGCAGACAAAGATAAAGGTAAGGAGGAGGAAAAGGAGGAAATTAGAGATGTTGGGGAAGTTTTGGAATCTGAGCAAGCTATTCATCCACCCACAGAGTTGTTTGTTCAATATGCAGAAGATGTCTAAATTAAAATTCTTGTTAATACTTTAACAAGTGTTTATTTTTTTCTTTTCCTTTTATTTAAAATAGAATTTTTCTCACTTAATATGTCATGGTTATGGGTTCTCCCCCCTCTCCTCCTCTCAGTTCCTCCCCACCTTCTCTTGTATCCAGATCCACCCATTTTTTGGGTCTATCATTAGAAAACAGGCTTTTAAGAGATATTGAAATTTTATAAAATAAAATATAATTAGATAAAACAGAATTAATAAGTCATAATTGGACAAAAGAAATAAAAGGAAAGGAGCTCAAGAGATGGCACAAGAAACAAGCCCATTCATGCACACTCAGGAATCCCATAAAACACTAAACTGGAAGCCATAATACATGCACAAAAGACCTGGAGGATAAAATGATAAAAGAAAACTGTATAAACAAAATAAAAAATAAGATAAAGAAAGAAAGGAAAATCCCTAACACAACTTTATGAGACAAGTAGCCTCCGAAGATGCCACTGAATTCATTTGCTGGTGCTGTTGCTGGGCGTGCAGCTTACCCTTAAGAGTAGTTTTTTTTCCCAGTGAGACTCTCTTGGAAAAACCCCCAAATTTTCATTTTCAGGTTGTCATCAATTGGAGATAATTTCTGAGTTAGGGGTAGGGCCATGTGTTCATTTCAGCTTTTAGGTCCCTACTGGTGCAGATTCAGGCAGGCCCTGTGCATGCTACCACAGTTTCTTGGAGTTCCTATATACATTGGTTGTGCTATGTTTAGAAGGTCTAGTTTTCTTGGTGTCCTCCATCTATTTGACTCTTACACTCTTTCCAACTCCTCTTCCTAGGGGTTTCCTATCTCTCAGGGGAGGAATTTGATGGAGACATCCAATTTATGGCTCAGTGTTCTAAGATCTCTCACATTTTGCATACTGTCTGGGTGTGGGTCTAAGTATTTGTTTTCCTCTGTTGTAGGAGGAAGCTTCTCTGATCATAGCTGAACAAGGCACTGATCTGCTTTCCTGGCCAGAGTGACCTGTAAGTTCTCAGGGAATTATGACTTCATTTTTGTATTTATTCTGACAACAGGATTTTTCTGTTATTGGGCTGGCTTAGCAGGAAAAAGTGCTTACTGCTAAACTTTATGACCCAAGTTCAGTCTCCCAGATCCATACGATGGAAGGAAAGATCCAATTTTATAAATTGTATTTTGATTTCTACATATACAACCTGGCATGTATGTATACAAACACAAATATATATGTAGAATTTAATACATTTAATACAATAATATAATTAAATTTCAAAAAGAATGATCACATTCTTTCCAATGCTAAATGTAAATCCTTAGGATATCAGTTTTATTAACATCTTGTATACTTTTGTTCTCATTCTAACTGCTTGTCTTCACCCCTTTTGAGAGATTCTGGGCTATGTGTGACCCATAAGTAACTGGGAAATGATAAAGCAATTATTTTTCATTTTCTAAGTTTAATATTCAATATTTTCTAATAATGAAAGAGAGACAAGATGTAATAAATACATGATGGTAATGGTAACTTGAAGTATCCATTTAAATTTTTTTTGCAGTGTTTGGCATCAAAGTCAGGCCTTACACATGCTGTGCTAGGCCAGCACTCTACCACTGAGCTTTAGGCTCACAGTATCTTTATTTTTATTCTTTAGTTTTTAACTCACTGTCAGGGGAAGGAGAAGCATTCTTTAAACTTTATTTGAAAAAAAAGACCCCATTCTTAGTCTTGAACATTTCATATTTTCTAGGCCTTTTAGCATTAATTATCACTTTTGATGTGGCAGTCTTATAAGAAAAACAGGATATTTTCTCTCCTCAGCTATAAAGTGATCAAGGGACTGTGAGGTTTGAAAATAAAGAAACAATTTTCTCATTCATTCTGAGAGGTAGATGAACTGGTACTATTCTTATAGTATAGTAAAAATTAATGGTCATCAATTATTAAGCATTTATTATGTGCCAGGATTGAAGTAGGCATTTTGTATGATCACTAATTCTTACACTATCCTATCAAAGGAATTATCCCTACCATCTTAATAAAACAGAAAACTTAAGCTGAGAGACATTGCATGACTTGGCAAAGGCCATAAATGTAAAATTTGAAATCAGGTTTGTATGGTTTTAAATTTTATGTTCTTTCCTTCTCAAAGCTGTCTTAAATAGAAACTAGGGCTCATAAAGCTTATTTCTTGGGCACTGGGGATATAATGAAATTGTAGATTGCCTGCCTAATATGTCTGAAGCTTTGGGTTTGATTCCCAGCAACATATAAACTGGGTGTGGTGGACACATAAACATGGAGCAGAAGGGAGGGAGAAATGCTATTTCTGAATATACTATGTTAATTCATGTGTTCTGGTTGGTTTTCATCAACTTGACACAAACTAGAGTCACTTGGGAAGAGGAAACCTCGATTGAGGAATTGCTTCCACCACACTAGCCCGTGGGCATGTCTGTGGGTTATTTTCTTAACTGTTAAAGGATGGAAGGCCTAGCTCACTATAGGCAGTGACACCTTTGGTCATGGGAATGTAGAAGAAAAGAAACTGAATATGAGCCTGGAGGAAAGCTGGTAAACAGTATTTCTCCACGGTTTCTACTTCAGTTTCTGACTCCAGGTTCTGTCTCCTGCCTTGAATTCCCATCGTAACTTCTGTTCAAAACGGACTGCAATCTGTAAGATAATATAAAGTCTTTCCTTTCCAAGTTGCTTTTTGGTCTTGGTGCTTATCAGTGACAGAAAGCAAATTAAGATACTATATTCTCATAAATTATTTTAATGCATTTGTTTACTTTGTGTGCATGCATGTTGGGGACACAGAATATGGTAGACTTTCAGGGGACAACTTTTTGGGGGAAGTCTGCTCTTTCTTTCACCACATGGGCTCCAGGGATCCAACTCCAGTCATCAGGCTTGATTGCAAGTGCTTTTAGCACTGATGATGGCTGAGCCATTTCTCTGGCCTCTGTGTCTTTATGATTCTCATGAAAAGTGGTTTTTGTTATCTTTTGTTTTTGTTTTAAACAAAATACAGATTTCTAATGTGTGACTTGAAGCACAAAATTCTATTTCTGGAAGTATTCATTTTATAGAAAACAGATTTGTGGGTTTTATTATTAATTTTATTTGG
Organism: Phyllotis vaccarum; assembly: GCA_033318265.1. Lineage (NCBI taxonomy): Eukaryota > Metazoa > Chordata > Mammalia > Rodentia > Cricetidae > Phyllotis > Phyllotis vaccarum. Next base: position 60,304,225 of record JARWLC010000013.1, read on the forward strand.
CAATTTCATGCATGTATATAACATACTCTGATTACCCTCTTCCTCTAGCCTCTCTTAATTTGCTCCTATCTTATCATTCCTCCTTACTCCCTATTTGTCCTTTTCCCATAATCATGAATTTTGTTTTGTGACTTATTTAGTTTAACCTTATCTTTGTATGGCCACTGGAGCCTGTGGAATCATCAACGAGTATGCAACTAAAGACAATGATTCCTCCTCCCTCTGAATCTATTTGTAGCAAATAGTTCATCAGAGAGGGGCAGGACCACCCATAGCCTCTCCTCCATCCATGCCTGTTTGTTGATGGGTCTATTCTTATGCAGACCCAGGGTAGGTATCTGCAGCTGCTGTGACTTTGTGATTGCAATGTCTGTGTGTTGACAATATAGTTTATTTTTTTAAAGATGAAATATATTGAAATTCAAGGAGAGAGTCAAATTGCTGTATTTACAATAGTTGAACATCCTTTCAGGAGACACCATGAAGCTATCATGAGAAACACATTTTCCATTTCCTTTTAAAGAAGTCATATTTCTAAGCAGATTAGGATCGAAATATAGCAAATTACCAAGTCAGTCTTCTTCCTGTTCTTCTGGAAAAATATAAGGTAATAATGTGCCAAATTTCATCTATAAAGATGACACAATGAACTTTCTGGCAATGGGCCTGGCCCACGACTTGTTTTGCTACAAGGAGAACAGATATGTATAAAGCCACTATCTTCTAGCATACCTAACCTGACAAAGCACAGGCTGGTTATACCCCTGGCTTAGTATATATAGAATTCAGTGTGGGTGGACCTGAAAACAGCTAACTGCCCAAATGCACTACAGCACTAGTGTCATTAAAGAAGCTGTATAATGAAGACAGTGGTAGAATGCAGCCAAGTTTTACAAAGAATTCTCAGTACTTTACCATCTCCAAAGCAGCTCTGTCTGCATTTGTGAAAATGTTAAAGACATACCTATTTAGGTCTTCTAAGTTGAGGTTTCTGAACAACAAATGAGGTAGAACCAACTATTGCTTCTAAATTATAGCATTGCTCTAACCATAGTTTGCTTGCCTCCAGGTTGGCAAGTAAAAAGACCAAAGAGTAACCACTGCACACAGATCGTATTTTCTACTTAGTACTAAGGGAAAGCTCTGGTCACCTTGCTGGTAATTATTTCTCAAGTGTATGGAGAATAAAGGAAAGGAAGAGTGAGGCAGAAACAATACAGCTAAAATTTGGGGTTAAAGCACCATTTCTATAAAGTACTAGAATGCTTGTTTGAAAGTGCCCTCAGCTGTTTGGGGGCTCTTGTTGCGCTTTTTCTGTCCAGTAATTATGTATTCCCTCAGTCTTTATTTCAAGGCTCTGAATGCCTAAGAGAAGAATCAGCAAACAGAGGATTCATTAGCCTTTGAACTTGTTATTCCCTTGGCTAGAAATGAACTTTCTACTTCTTTTCATCAAAGTCCCATTAACTATCCAGAATCCAACATCACTATATTCAGCCTCATATGCATGTATAATATGACAGACAGTATATATTTATCTTAAGAGGTGTATCTAACTGGTCACTGAAACCTCATATATAGATATGCTTATAAGATTTCCTTTTCTATGAAGACTGTATTCCAGAACTTAGAAACTTATGTTTTCATTGTTTGAAGTTCCTAGGAATACTAGAATAACAGTACTTTGCACATACTATGCATTACACATTTCAGGTTATTAGTCTGTTCTCTTTCCCTTTCATTTATATTTGGTAGGTTATATTTCTTCATCTGGTTTCATCCTGAACCTTATGTCCCCACTTCTCTGTTAAAACTACTGTCATCAATGTTGTCAACATCTATCTTATTGAATTCAAGCAGATGGATGAAGCACATTTTTTCCCCATTGAGTTCACTAAACTGTTAAGATAAACTCAGAGCTTCTATCATCTTTTTTTTGCCATTTTCTAGACAGAACATGCCTCATGAAGGAGGCCAGTAGAAAAGAAAGCATAGATAAAAAATCCTGATGACATCACTTAAACCCAAAGGTTAAACAATGTTCAAAGCCAGCTTCATTGAGATCTTTTCAGTTAAATGAGCCAATAAATCCTTCTTTTTCTCTTTAAAAATTATAAACCAGTTTAGACCAACACTCTATCACTTAGAACTGAGAATCCCAAGGCTAATGATCTCTCTATCTGTATTTCTATCCTTCACATCTTTCCTTAGCTTCAGATGCATATCTCAGATTGCTTATAGGGTTTTCTCTTGAATTTCACAGAGGTACCTGTAGCTAAACTGTCTAAAACCACACATCTTCCTCCCCTGATCATTATCTCAGGGAATACTCCAGCACTTGTCAGAATCCTGTGTAGCTTCCTCAATGTCTTTGTTTGCTTTCTATCACACGACCCAGCTCTAATGTTTCCATTTACTAACTAAATCTGTCTGCTAGTTTCCACTGCTGCCCCTCTAATTTAATTATCCTCATTTTTTTCTGTCGTGATATAGCAGCACCCTCCTGTGTGCTTTCTCTATTTCTTTCATGCCCTGTTTCAGTCCATTTTCTTCCTATTTTATCCACTTTAATTAAGTTTTTATATAGCATAGTAGTATATATGCTTACTGTAACTGAGATAACACAGAACTACATAAATAATCACTTCATACTCCATTTCCACCCAACCTCTTTCAACCTGTTATTACCAGTATTTTCTGTTTGATTCTGCTTCTTTTTACAAGCATTTTTATGCTAACATTTTGATGTATTAAAATACTCCCCCTTTTTTCTAAAAATGGAAACATTATACATATCACTCTGAAATTTGCTTTTTAAAAAGGCTAGTAGTAGAAAGAACATTTCTATTCCTTCAGATCCACATGTAGAACTCTACGTCATTCATTTTAATCGTTATATGGCAGTCAATAGTATGACCATATCATAATTTAACCATTTATTGTAGTTGTTAAAGTGATTCCTTCTTTTGCTGTTGAGACATCCTTATATTCAAGACCTGTACATTAATATTCTCATTTTTTGTAAAATTCACCAAACCATGAGTTCTAGGCCAAATATATTCTGATGTTGAATTTCATTAATATAAAAAGTGGCTGTAACAATTTATACTTTCTCTATCAAAGCATGTCTTATGAAGATGTTGCCAATATGTTTAGCTCTGGGCATAAAAATGGCATTTCATGCCTGTTTGTTGGTTTGTTTGTTTGTTTATATTTGGTTTTCAACATAGGGTTTCTCAGTGTAGCCTTGTTTGTCCTGGAACTCACTCTGTAGACCAGGTTGGTTTTAAACTCAGAGATCTACCAGCTTCTGCCATCTGAGAGCTGAGATTAAAGGCATGCACAACCACCACCAAGCTTGTTTTATTTATTTTTAAAATTAAATTGTATTTCTTTTTATTTTAAATTTTTGGAAATGTTAGATTAAAAACAAAAAAGACATACAAATTTGGACATTAAATCAGTTTCCTCCCACATCTGCTGCAAAACCTTGATCTTTCCCAGAAACAACCACTATTATGTCGCAGAGTTTCACATTTTAACCAGATTTTAAATAATGGGAATTTAGGTGATTTTCAGTCCTGTAATATTACAAACAGTACAGCAAAGAACATCTTTGTTGAGAAATGATTTTTCATGCGTGAGTATATCTAGAAATAGAAGTGAACCTGCTGGATTAGATTATGTGCATTTAGTATTTAAAGACACAAGCCATGTAATCTATTCTTTAGCATTGATCTTATGCTTCACCATTGCCTTTAGGAGTTTCCAAGCACCATAAAATGGATTCCAAAGTCCTGAATGATCTATTCATACTGAACAGCTCATTTATCATCACTTCTCTTTAGATCTCTACACTCTACTCATACAAACATTTTCTGTTTCTTTTTAAAAAACAAAACATTCTTCATTGACTCTTTGAAAATTCCATATCATGCACCCCAATCCTGCTCACTTCCCAGTCCCTCCATATCTGCCTCTCATCCCTGCAGTATGCCCCCTAATTAATTAAAAAAATAACAACCACAAACCCCCACCTTGCTCCTTCATCTTTCCAATACCTCTTCATTTATCTTAACAGCATCTGAAGCTGTGCTGTGTCTCATCCCCAACCACAAAATGTTCATTGCAATGACTTCGTTGGTCTGGTTCAAGGTTTCTGGTCTCTGGCACACCATCATCACTGGGCTGGGCTCACATCAAAACTCTTGATATCCTGTTGTTGCCTCAGTCATGAAGCTCCCATTATCATTCAGCAGGACTAGGCCCTTGCACTTAAACAGGTCAAAGATGGGGGCAGCTGTTAGGGTGGGCCAACCCAACGCCCTGGATGTGGGTCTGGCTGGTAATTTAGTTGGTTAGTTTGGGCCATTGGGACTACCCCTTTAGGTGAGGGACTGAGCCAACTCTCCTAAGTCCATGCCATTGGGGCCAGCTCCCCCATGTTTGTGGTTCAAATTGTAGCCATCTCTCCTGAGTGCCGGAGTCAGCTCTCCCATGGGGAGGGGGATAGCACTAGCTTTCCTGCTACAGTGTCCAGTGAGGGGCAAGGTCATCTATCCTGGGGCCAGTAGGGACAGGGCTGGCTTAGCACAGCCCTCAGATCTCAACATGCATAGTTCCTATATGGCAACAGGAGCCATGAACATAAGCCCAGACCATGTGGCTCAGTCAGGTGAAAGACAACCATGGGGCAGCCTGGGTTCTTATGGTCTAGACTGCCTGATGCTTCTTATTCCCTTTTAGGTTTTTTTAGGTTTAGGTTTTTGTGAGCATTGCATGTACATTATGCTAGCTCCTCCCTCTCCCCTTCAGTTCCTTCTCAAATTCATGATCTCTTCTTTATTATCATTACATATATGCACATATAAGTACATGTTTCTATCTATGTGCATACATGTATATATAGTCTACTGAGTGCATTTACCTTTGCTTTTATGTGCATCTGTCTAGTCTAAGAAAACTCCCAAAACAATACAGGCTACTGCCATTGCCCTTTCTTGTCTCTTACTCTCATAATCTGAAGGTAAGGCCAAATTACTAAAGTCAACATACAACTTTGGACATGAGATTTAGAGAGATGATGCTGGACCTGGAAGCCTCATTCCCTGAGCAGTGGCTTTCATGGTTGTGGTGACATATTGTATATTTAATAAAATCAGCCTGGAATATCAGAGAACAGAATCACAGTCAAGCCATGAAGGTCAGAGAGTGTTGACCCATGCCTTTAAACTCATCATTCAATTGACAGGGTTCTTTCTGCATTTCTGTGAGTTCAAGGCTTAAAAGCCAAGCACTAGTAGCTCACATCTTTGATCCTAATTCTAGGATTATGATACAGAGTTAAACCCAGAAGTGAAACGACTGGGCAGAGAAGATATTTAAGGCAGGAGGAGACAGAGAGTTCTATAGAAGTGATCAGCCAGGTGGAAGACTTTAAAGACAGCATTCACCCTTTTCGGCCTGAGAAGGTGGCTGGGTGAGAATTGACTGTGGTTTGTTTCCTCTCTCTGAAATTCCAGCTTTCCCCCAATATCTGGCTCTGAGTTTTCATTTAATACCAATTAGAATTTGTGCAATACAAAGTATCAGTAGGTGCTACACTGTCAATGGAGAAAAGCAAACAATAATCTTAACCATTTGCAAAGCTTATGAACCACAACAATGACTGAACTAACAAGATATCCACAATGATAAAATAGTGGCACTTTTATCTTAGGGATAACAATAGCTGTCTAATTGAACTTAAGGCCTTCTCAACAGGAGGGAATTCATGCCTGACTGTAAAGTTAGCTAACTACAGATGGCTGGAAAGATTATAGACTCAGATAACTTACTACTACCAGTTTCCTAAACCAAAACAATTTCCTACTGTTTTCTGAATGCCTATCCTTATACCCACAGGTAAGTGTAGCTTTTGCCTGTTATCAAAGAAGTTTCTTTTTGCAACATATGGAGACAATTATAGAGATACAAAATGCAGAGAATAAGTGACTGTGGGGTGCCCAACCTCAACGGTAGCACCTGAAATATAACCCCTAAACCTAAGAAATAGGAAAAAAATGTGAAAGAGATTTGTGGAAAGATTGTAAGAGATAGAGTACCAGGGCACATATTGGTAGATCATGTGCCCTAAATAGGACAGGGGAAATGCACTTATGAATGCTCAACAATATAGTTGTCTGTACAACATCAGCATAATGACATGCCAATGCCAACAAGGGAAATTTCATATGGTTCCACACCTAGATGAAAAGCTACAATGGCTGCTGAGACAGAGAAAATGGATTGCTTCTAGAAACAAACTACTACAGAGGTTTTCCAATATTAGAACCAGGGAAAAATACAACAAAGAATGAAAACTATAGGCTAATATTTCTGAAAATAGTGGTAAAATGCTCAAAATATTGTAAGCTGGATATAGGTATATATTTAAAACATTTCCTACCATGATCAAGTTGGTTTTATCCCAAAGATGCAGGAATATTTAAGTCAATAAATTTGCAAATCCTATAAAATGGATTTGAAGACAAAAACTATGTGATCATCTCAATAGGTACAAAAAAGCCTTTGTCAAAGTCCACATGCTTTCATGATAGAAGTCCCAATGAAGGTAGAATTGGAGAGAACACATCTCAACATAACAAAAGCCAACTTCATTTTTTCAGTTTCTTAAATGAGTCAAAGATGCCTTATTATACAAATCTTTTTAAATTACCCCAAGTCTTCATTTGGCTACCTCTGGCGTTTTTCAGGTTGTAGCTCAGTTACCCTCATTAGGAGATCTTTGACTTCCTAAGTTTAGATCAGGTATTGGTGTGCTTAATACACTTACCTCATTGTAACATTTAGTAAACTACATTATAATCATAAACTGTGAATTTGGTGAAGGAGGTCTAAGGGCTAATCTTATGCACCACTATATCCCTCTTATACAGAGCAATGACCAATAAACAGTGTACTTAATAAACATACATTAAATGAATTAAAACATTAACAGCAACACAGTATAGAACTTTTCAGTCCATAGAGGCCTAGAAGGTTAAGAAGTAGAATCTAAAGTAAGGCAGGGTGAGCCAACAGATGCCTTGTGCCTACACATCTACATCTGTTTACGATATTTTTGAGGAGTCATACAGAAACACTTGACCACTTAGCTGACAGTTTAACATCCTTATCCTTCATTTCTTAGACCCATTTGCATGCTCATATTCCTTACTGAGCCTCTTCACGGATGCTAATGAAAAGAAAGGCTCATTGACCATGCAAATAAAAATTCTGAGTCTTTAACCGTTCAGACACCATCTAATTGGTTAAAACTAGCCTAGTTATTATTAAAATATTATAGAAATCAGGAATAGTAGACATTGTATTTGAACTGAAAGGAAATAATTAGACTTTCAATTGTAGTAATTAAATATCCTTTTCTTATCCCTATATTTTTAAGGAATATGACAAATTCTCATCAGTAAATTACCTACCTCACTAGAGTTTTTTTCAGCATGGCATACAATTATTAGAATTTCTAAAGTTGCAAATACTTGGAAAAATTCTTTACATGGTTCTGAATCTCTGACAATGATCTCAGAACTTTAGCTAGAACTAACAGTTCAGTTCATCAGAATGAACTACAATGGAAGAGGTAAAATAAGAGTTATTGGCAAATCATAATGATATTATGATTAGAATCCAAATCTCTTGGCTTAGAGATCACAAGTCTTCCTAATACTAAGAAACAAACAACTATATTGAAAGAAGACTGGATGGACCTTTAGAGAACCTCAGGACATCTGGGCCTGTTGTCTTCTTCAGGCAAACAGTAAAAAACTTACTTTACTAGCACTTCCCTAGTTGGGGTGGCATGTTCAGCTTACTTTACCCAATTTTGTACTGCTTAAACAATTAATGTTTATTCATTGACCAGAGACAGATCTGCCTGTGTTGTTCAAACATGTTCCAAACTGCTGGACTTGAATGATAGCCCCCAAAACAGCTGGCACAACAGGCATGTGCCATCATGACTGGCGCTTGGTTACATGTAAATTTTGTTTACAATGAATATATACTATTTTTATAATTATGAAAATGCTATGAACTGGGGATATGGTTGAAGCTCGGTAGTGGACTGTTTGTCTAGCATGTGTAAGACCCTGTGTTCAATTTTACACACTGTAAAATAATCAAATGAATATTTTTAAGCAACTTCAACTTTCATAAAAATCTGAATTTATTTTTTAGGTTTTTGTAGAAATATATATGGTATGTTGAGTATATTCTGCCCACCATGTCCTCCTATTCTCCTTTCTCTTTTTTTCTTTCCACTCCTGTTCATCCTCGTTGGCTCCCTAGATATTTATTGTTACTTGCATAGAGAAGTTCCACAGAGATGGCTGGTTGGAGCTCTGGGGAGCTCACTGAATCAAGAACAGCCACTGGGGAACCATCTGGAAAAGGAGCTAGGCCCTCCAAGGGTAGGTAACTGTTGATTGGCATGGGAAGTATGTGGAGCCTTGAGGGGTTCGATCAGACTGTGTTCCTGGGCATGGGCTGGTACCTTGGAGCCCATTCCTTGCAGAGGAACATCTAGCCCAGTCTTGACTTTAAGATGAGTGGATGGGACTTGCCTGGAGTGGATGTGCCATGCTGAGGTGACCCACCCTGAGACTTCTGCCCTTTGGGGGGAGGGATGGGTGAATGGGGAGGGAGGAGGCTGAAGGTTGACTGGGAGGAATTGGGAGGAGAGAGGGATGGGGAGCAGGGGATACATGGATAAAAAGACATTTTTAAATAAAAAATAATAAAATGAACATACAAAAAATACTCTAAACAACAGAAAACAAACATGTATTGCTCTTCTGAGACAAACAATTTAAACTTTAACCTCTTATATTCCACTCAACTTAGTCTATACATAACAAGAATCAGAGTTTGGTAGCTAAGCCAATTACAGAGCCTAGAGTAATGTCTTAATAGATATTATAAAAATTAGTCATTATTCAAAAAATTGCTTGTTAACCAAGTGTCAATGGTGATGCCCTATTGAGATCATTTACTGTGGGGCTAGTTCTACCAAAGAAAACATAGCTTTAAAGGCTATTTTGGAGTATGAGCGAGCTAAAATGTTTTTGGCTTGCTTAATGTCTTATTTGATATAAAGCCACTTTCTAGAGTGTTCTTCTGTGGGCCCATAAGCTGTTGGTAGCCACAAACAGCAGGCAACCTTGGAGATTCTACAACTGAAATCATCAATTCTATTCAAGTCCACACATAGTAAGCTTTCAAAGGCTTACAATTTATCTTGTGAATAAGACTCTGAAACTCTATCAGTTATCGTAACAATTTGAGTCTCTCTCATTTGACAGTAGCCCACTGATGGGTCACTGAAAAGCAATAAATATAATAGCAATTCCAGAATAAGGGCAATTTTTAATTCTACTTAACAACTGTATAGACAAAACATCTGTTTTCTTTTATGCCATAGTCTTTCATGTCCATATGTATCAATTTAATAGTAGCCACACACCATTACATTGTTTATATTTAAGAAATAAAAAAACAAAGGTTACATTTCAGTCTTTATTCTTTTTACTCATTTATAATAGTAGAAAAGGATACTAACTCCTTTGATTAGTCAGAAAGTAAATATCAAATAAGAAAAATTTCTAAGAGGGACAGACACAACTACACACACACATGCATGCACATACACAAGCACACACACCCCCTATCTCTGCCTCTATCTATCATCTCTCTACATATATATGCATTAAAGATATATATATATATATATATATATATAGATAGATAGATAGATAGATAGATAGATAGATAGACAGACAGACAGACAGATAGACAAAGATAGTCAACCAGATATAGTGAGGAAGTGACATAGAAAAATGTGCAGTTGTGTTCAATCATTTGTTGTGATGAAGTAGGTCAGAATTTTAGGCTAAGAGTCTTCTACACATGGCTCCTTTGGGCTATTCTATGGAATAACACTAATAAGAAGAAAGAACATTTTGCTCAAAAACAGTATCACTGCTGAATTATATCGGCTGTCTAGTAGAGTAATAAAAACACTTGAGAGACCATAGTAATAATACTTAGTATTTTTTTTTTTTAGGATTTTGCACGTGGTCAGTTTTAATGAGAATAAAAATAAAACCAATAAATAAAGATATAGGTTTCTTCATATTGGCAAGAAGAAGTAGTCAAAAAAGCCACGGAAATAGTCCACACCCATGAGTTGACCAATAGCATACATCAATGCTTCTATTAGTTGGTTTTTCTGCATAACAAGTAAAAGCTGGTGCTAGCCCCAAACTTTGAGTCTTTTGTCTTCATTTTATTACCTTTTAATATAAAAGTCTTCTTAATCCATGTATCCCCCCCCTGCTCCCCCTCCTCTCCTCCCAACCCCTCCCAGTCAGCCATCAGCCTCCCCTTCTCCATTCCCTGACCCCTCCTCATCCACCATCCTCTCCCCCTAAAAGGGTTAGAAGTCCCAAGGTGGGTCAGCTCAGCGTGGCACATCCACTCCAGGCAAGTTCAATTTCCTCATCCCAAAGTCAAGACGGGGTTAGGTGTTCCTCTGAAGGGAATGAGCTCCAAGGTACCAGCCCACACACGGGAACACAGTCTGATCCCACCCTTCGAGGCTCCACATACAGTCCATGCCAATTGACAGTTGCCACAACTGGAGGGCATAGCTCCTTTTCCCAATGGATCTCCAGTGGGTATTCTTGATTCAGTGATATCCCCAGAGCTTCAGCCAGCCATCACTGTGGCAATTTTCCTCATATTCCCTATCCCCTTGCTCATACAGACTCTCCTCCCCTGCTCTCAGCTAGACCAGGAGCTTGGCCCAGTGCTCAGCCATGGATCTCTGCCTCCGCCTCTATTCATTATTGGATGTAGGTTCTTTGATGACTATTAGGGTGGTTATTCATTTGAATATAGGGGAAGTCCTATTTAGGCACCCTCTCCACTATTTCTTTGAGTCATAGCCAGGAGTATCTTGTGGATTCTTGGAGGTTTCCCTGGCACTTGGCCTTTTTTCAACCCGATAGTGGCTCCCTCTATCGTGATATCCATCTCTTTTTTTCTTCCTCTTTATTGCTCCTTTCATTCAACCATCTCCTTCTTTCACAATTTGTTCCCAACTCTTATTGGTTACAGCCTCCTATGACCCCAATTTGTGAAGGTGATTTCTATTTTCTCTTCCTAGGGGAATCTCTGGATATCTCTCTTAAGTTCCTTCTGATCCCAAGATGTTCAGGGGTTGTGGTTTACAGCTTGGGTTTTCTTTGCTTTTTGTCTAACATTCACTTATGAGTGAGTACATCCCATGCTTATGTTTCTAGGCTTGTGATACCTCACTCAGGAGGATATTCTCTGCCTGCAAATATTAGGATGTCATTCTGCTGAGTAGTTCTCCATTGTATAGATGTACCATAGTGTAGTACGAGATTTCTGTCCCGACTTTCAGGCCTTGCCTCAAGGTTTAGGCCCATAGACCCCTAGATGCACAGAGACACACAGATGCTTATAATAGTTTTAGGCTGATTGACCTAAGGCCTAGGCATATCACTTGGTAACTCACTATCCTTCATCTAACCCATGACTCTTAACCTGTTCAGCCATGTAGCTGGGTACCTTTTCTAAGAGCAGCATAGTTGTCCTCTGCTTCTTCCGGCTTCTCTCTGGCATTCTGTTCTGTGCTTCCTGTTCTCAGAGTTTTCTGAGTCTGGTATTTCCACCCACACTTCCTGCCTGCCTTTGGCCAATCAGCGCATTTTATTAAACCAGTGGGTGGGACAAGTATTTACAATGTAACAACATAATCTCCCACATCATAGTTTCTTAGTCCGTTCTTCAGTTGAGGGGCATCTCTTGCTATTATGAATAATGCTGCTATGAACATAGTTGAGATAACACCTTTGGGGTATGAATGTGCATCCTTTGGGTATATGTCTGATAGTGGTATTGCTGGATCCTTGGAGATTGATTTCTAGTTTTCTGAGGAACTGCCATACTGCATTCCAGAGTGGCTGTACAAGTTTATACTTCCAACAACAAGGGAGGAATTTTCCCCTTGATCCACATCCTCTCCAGCATAGGCTGTCATCTATGTTTTTGATCTTAGTCATTCTAACAGGTGTAAGGTGGTATCTCAAAGTTGTTTTGATTTGCGTTTCTCTGATGACTAAAGATATTGAACATTTTAAAGTGCCTTTTAGCCATTTGTAATTCTTCTTTCAAGAATTCCCCTTTTAGCTCTGAACCCCATTTTTAATTGGATTATTTATGTTTTGGGTCTCTAGTTTCTTGAGTTCTCTATATATTTTAGAGATCAATCCTTTGTCAGATGTAGGGTTGGTGAAAATCTTTTTTCATTCTGTAGGTTGTCATTTTGTCTTACTGACTGTGCCCTTTGCCTTACAGAAAATTCTCAGTTTCAGGAGGTCCCACTTACTGATTGTTGTTATTAGTGTCTGTGCTACTGGTGTTATACATAGGAAATGGTGACCTGTGCCAATGGTTGCAGGGTAATTTCCACTTTCTTTTCTATCAAGTTCAGTGTAGCTGGGTTTATGTTGAGGTCTTTGATCCACTTGGATTTGAGTTTTGTGCAGGGTGATAGGTTTGTATCTATTTGCATTCTTCTACATACTACCATCTAGTTATGCCAACACCATTTGTTGAAGATACTTTTTTCCATTTTATAGTTTTGGCATTTTTGTTAAAAATCAGGTATTCATAGGTGTGTGGGTCAATGTCAGGGTCTTTGATTCAATTCCATTGATTCACAAGTCTGTTTTAATGCTAGTACCAGGTTGTTTTTATTTACTGTAGACCTATAGTATCACTTGAAGTCAGGGATGGTGATTCCTCATGAAGTTATTTTATTGAGCAGGATTGTTTTGGCAATCCTGGGTTTCCAGTTATTCCATATGAAGGGGAATATTATTCTTTCAACGTTGGTAAAATATTGTATTGGGATTTTAATGGGACTTGCATTGCATCTGTAGATTGCTTTTGGTAAAATTGCCATTTTTACTGTGTTGATCCTACCTGTCCAAGGAGCATGGGAGATCTTTCGGTTTTCTGATATCCTCTTCAATTTCTTTCTTCAGTGACTTAAAGTTCTTGTCAAACAGGTTTGTTACTTCTTTAGTTAGAGTTACACCACGATATTTAATGCTATCTGCAGCTATTATAAAGGGTGATGTTTCCCTTATTTATTTTTCAGCCCTTTTATCCAGGAGGGTTACTGCTTTTTTTTTGAGTTAATCATGTACCCTGCTACCTTGCTGAAGGTGATTATCAGCTGTAGGAGTTCCCTGGTAGAATTTTGGGGGTCACTTATGTATACAATCATATCATCTGCAAATAGCAAAAATTATGACTTCTTCCTTTTCAGTTTGTATCATCTTGATCTCCTTTTATTGTCTTATTGCTCTTGCTAGAACTTGAAGTACTATATTGAATAGATATGGAGAAAATGGACAGTCTTGTCTTCATTCTGATTGTAGAGGGATTATTTTGAGTTTCTCTCCATTTAGTTTGATGTTGGCTGCTGGCTTGCTGTATATTGCCTTTATTATGATTCGGTATGTTCCTTGTATTCCTTATCTCTCCAGGATTTTTATGGTGAAGGAGTGTTGGATTTTGTCAAAGGCTTTTTCAGCATCTAAGGAGATAATCATGTGGTTTTATTTTTTTAGTTTCTTTATATGGTGGATGAACATTCACAGTTTTTCATATGTTGAACTATCCTCGCATCTCTGGCATGAAGACTATTTGATTGCAGTGGATGATTTTTTTTTTTGTTATGTTGTTAGATTCAGTTTGCCAGAATTTTATTGGGTACTTTTGCATCAATGTTCATGAGGGAGATTGATCTGTAATTCTCTTTCTTTGCTGCATCTTTGAGTGGTTTGGGAATCAGGGTGATTGTGGTCTTATGAAAAGCGTTTGGCACTGTTCCTTTAGTTTCTACTGTATGGAGTTTGAGAAGTATTGGTATTAGTTCTTCTTTGAATGTCTGGTAGAATTCTGCACTGAAACCATCTGGTCCTGGGCTTTTTTTCCTTGGAAGACTTTTAATAACAGCTTCCACTTCCTCTGGGGTTATAGGTCTGTTTAGGTCATTTATATGACTTTGATTTAATTTTGGTTAGTGGTTCCCATCCAGAAAACTGTCTTCTAGGTTTTCCATTTTAGTGGACTATAGATTTTCCTTTTGTGATTTATTTTAATTAATTAATTTATTTATTTTCAAAAAAAGTGTCAATTTTATCTATGTATCCCCATGTTCCCCCTCCTTTCCCTCCTCCCAATCCCTCCCAGTCAGCCTTCAGCCTCGCCCCTCCCCATCTACCCATCACCTCCCCCAAAGGGGCAAGAAGTCACAAGGTGAGTCAGGTCAGTGTGGTACATCCACTCCAGGCAAGCCCAACAGATTTCCTGGGTGTTTGTTGTTATGTCCCCCTTTTCATTTCTGATTCTGTTCATTTGGATACTGTCTCTCTGCTTTTTGGTTAGTTCAGATAGACATTTATCTATCTTGTTGACTTTCTTAAAGAACCAACTCTTTGATTCATTGATTTTTTTGTATTGTTCTCTGTTTCTATTGTATTGATTTCAGCCCTATGTTTGAGTATTTCCTGTCGTCTACTCCTTCTAGGTGAGTTTGCTTCTAAAGCCTTCAGCTGTGCTCTTAGGTCTCCTGTGTGAGATTTTTCTTGGTTTTTCATATAGGCATCTTGTGCTATGAGTTTTCCTCTTAACATTGAACAGAAGTGTGGTTCAATTGAAAGATGTTCAGTTTCCATGAGTTTGTAGGTTTTCTGTGATTTTTGTTGCTGTTGAACTCTAGCTTTAGACCATGGTGGTCTGATATGATACAGGGAGTTATTCCCATATTTTTGCATTTATTGATATTTGCTTTATGTCTGAGTATGTGGTCAATTTTAGAAAAAGTTCCGTGGGGTGCTGAGAAATATGTATATTTGTTTTGGGGTGGAAGGTTCTGTATATTTATATTAAGTCCATTTGGGTCATAGTATCTGTTAGATCCCTTTTTTTTTCTCTGTTGAGTTTCTGTCTGGTAGACCTATCCAAGGGTGAAAGTGGGGTACTGAAGTCTCCCACTATTAGTGTGTGGGGTTTGATGTGAGGTTTAAGCTTTAGTAGTGTTTCTTTTATATATGTACGTGCCCTTGTGTTGAGGGCATAAATATTCAGGATTGAGACTTCATCTTGGTGGATTTTTCCTGAGATGAATAAGTAGTGTCTGTCTCTTTTGATTAATTTAAGTTTAAAGTCTATTTTGTTAGATAGTAGGATGATTTCACCAGCTTATTTCTTAGGACTATTTGATTAGAAAGCCTTTTCCTAACCCTTTACTCTGAGCGTGGGTCTCTGTCTTTGAAGTTGAGGTGTATTCTTCTGTACACAGAAGGATGGATTCTGTTTTTGTTTCCATCGTGTTAGAATGTGTCATTTTATGGGTGAATTGAGTCCATTGATATTAAGGGATATTAATGGCCAATGTTTGTTATTTCCTGTTATTTTTGGTGGTAGCTTATGTGTATTTCCCTTCTTTGGGTTTTTCTTATATGTGATTATCGATTGTTTGCTGTTTCATGGGGGTATCTGGTTTCCTTAGGTTGGAGTTATCCCTCTAGTGCTTTCTCTGGGGCTGGATTTATGTATAGGAATTGTTTAAATCTGGTTTTATCAAGAAATATCTTGTTTACTTCATCTATGGTGATGATAGTTTTGCTGGGTATAGTAGTCTGGGTTGGCAGCCATGTTCTTTTAGTGTCTGTATAACACCTGACCAGGACCTTCCTGATTTTATTGTTTCCATTGAATAGTCAGGTGTAATTCTGATAGGTAATTTGGCATTCTTCCTTTGCATCTGTTAGTATTTTTTCTTTGTTCTGTAGGTTTAGTGGCTTTATTATGTGGTGAGCAGACTTTTTTGAGGGGGATCTATTCTATTTGGTGTTCTGTAAGCGTCTTGTATCTTTATAGGCATTTCCTTCTTTAGGTTGGGAAAGTTTTCTTCTATGAATTTGTTGACTATATTTTGTGTGCTTTTAAGCAGGTATTCGTCTCCTTCAATTCCAATTATTCTCAGGTTTGGTCTTTTCATGGTGTCTCAGATTTCCTGGACATTTTGTGTTATGACATTTTTGGTTTTAGTGTTTTCTTTAACTGATGTATCTATTTCCACTATTGAATCTTTCACTCCAGAGATTCTCTCTTCCATCTCTTGAATTCTGTTGGTTATGCTACATCTGTATTTCTGGTTTGTTTCTTCAGGTTTTCTATTTCTAGCATTGCCTTGGTTTGTTTCTTCTTTATTGCTTCTATTTCGAATTTTAATTCCAGGAATGTTTCTTTCACCTCTTTGTTTTTTTTCTTGGTTTTCTTTATTTTCTTTCAGGGATTTGTTAATCTCTTCCAATTTTTTGTTTGCATTTTCTTCTATTTCTTTAAGCGAGTTTTTTATATCCTCTTTTAAAGCTTCTATTATCTTCATAAAGTTCTTTTTAAGGTCATTTCCTTCTGTTTCCTCTTCATTGTTATGCTCAGGTCTTGATGTTATAGAGCCACAGCTTCTTTTGGGGGTGTCTTGTTGTTCTTTATATTGTTATATGTATTCTTGCACTGATGTCTGCCCATTGTTTTCTTGGTTAACTCTTAGCTCTTGGTCTGACTAGTTATGAGCCTGGGGGCTGAGTGTCTTCAGTAGTGACAGGGTTCATTCTTGGTAGGGTTTTAGTTGGCTCTTAGTCAGCTGTGGACCAGGAGGCTTCGGGATCTCCAGTTGTCAGTGTGTGGTGACACAGATTGTGGTTTGGGCAAGGTTTGGCCCATGGGATGTCCTTCCAGCTGTGTTTTGCTGGGGATTGGGCTTAGGGTGGCTCTCCCAGTTTTCGTTGGTTTAGGGCAGAGCTCAGTGTGGATGGGGTGGCAAGGGTTGTGTTCCTGGGCCAGGGTTCATAGACCAAGGTCTCCACTTGGCCTGAGGGTTGGGGTTCCACTCACCTCTTTATCCAGCTGTGGACGACCAGGAGGGAGCATACTTAGTAATTTTCAACAGCTATTTTTTTTAATCCATTGATACTTTGGATCAATATAGTAATTGTAACTTAATAGTAATTTAAGTCAGGTTCATTGTCCTGATTTTATAGACAAGAAAATAGAAGGTCAAAGGAATGTGACTAGGAAAGCTAGCTCCCCCGCACATCAATAATTAATCAATAATAACTCATAGACTTGCCTACAGGTCACTATTATGAAACTGTTTCCTCAGTTAAGATTCTTTTGGAGAAAAATGCTGTTACTTTTCCACGAAACTCTAGGAACCCACCACATTATGCTATATATACTTCATCCTCACTTATTTCCTATAAATCTATCAGCTCCTTTATACAAAATTCTCTGTAAGCTTCTCTGAGGCCTTGTTCATGTTTTCACTCTTCAATTTTGTATAGAAACTTATTAAATAACAGTAAAATATCTTGGGAAATGAAGCAGTCTGAGGATATCTATAGGTTACAAAGTTACAACAAATTTAGAGCTGATGTTTCCTGTTATGTTTGAAATGTGTTTCTGCCGTGTGTGTGTGTGTGTGTGTGTGTGTGTGTGTGTGTGTAAATAGCATGAACCTGCTAAGATACAAGTGGAGGTCAGAGAACAACTTGCAGGAGTGGGTTCTTTCCTTCTGCCATGCAGATCCTGGGGATTGCAGTAGGAACCTTTAGTGTGGGAGCCATCATGCTGGCCCTTATTTCTGTTTTTGATCTTTAAACCATGTTTAATTTCTGAAATGATTTCTTAGCTGTTTAAGGCAAACCACTTTTTGACACTTGTGAGGGAAACTTGAGTTAGAAAGTCTAACTTTGTATTGTAACATATCAAATAAATTTGAATTCAAAATTAATTACTGAGAGACTTCTTTACTGGAAAGTTCTGTATGTGTATAAAACAGAGCCTGCTCATTATCTTGAGATATGATGTTGAATTATATCTGTTTCTAAACAGGTATATCAAATTTAACTGGCCCAACTAAATTTTTTTAAGTTTTAGCCATTTTAATTAAAAATAATAATATATACTCATTGTACACAGTGATCGTTTCAGAAAGACAAGTATGTCATGTACTTTGACTATATTATCACTGATATCCTCCTTCTACCCATCCCCTCCTCTCCCACTAGTCTAATTTCTAAATTGACTTGTCCCATACACACTTCTATACATCTCCGTCCTTTTTTCTCCATCTCAGAAATAGCAATTTTAATCATTTAGTTCTTTATAACCCAAACTCTCGAGGTCATTCTCAGCTCTTCTCTGTCTTTCTTATCCTTTAATAAATCTCAAAATACTATCAGTCATTTCTTCAAAACACATCTAGAATTATACCACTTCTTAACAGCTATACTGCTTCCACCCTATTCTAAGCCATTATTATCTCTTGCCTGGATATTACTGTGGTGATATATTGTTCATAATCTAAGAAATAATGTTTGCTCAAATATCAGAGGACAGCACTAGCCACAGAGTTAGCCATAGAGGCCAGGTAGTGGTAGCACACACCTTTAATCTCAGCACTTGGGATCACAAACCTTTAATCCCATCAGTAGGAAGATTGAAACAGAAAGTGATAGGGCAGACACAGGACTATAAGGGAGGGAGAAGACAGGAGTTTGGCCTTTCCATTTCAGCCTCCCTGTGCTTCCCTTCCCTTTTGGCTGAGGACTCAAAACATTCAGGTTGATCATATTTAGAAACAGGATCTTCCCCTTCCGCTGAGGAGTTGTCAAGGCAAGAAGTGGCTGTGGTTTCCTCCTCTCTGATCTTTAAGCATTAACTCCAACATACTGTCCCCTTTGAGTCTCCCTTTTCCTGCTCTTTCTAAATCATTTTCAACAGAGAAGGATTCTTTTAAAATGTAAGTCAAATGTTGCCACTCCTCTATTTAAACTCATCCATCCAATTGGCCCCCATTCCATGAAGAATAAGAGACGGGGATCTTTCCTTTGGCTCACAAGGCTGTACAGTGAGTTTTAACGTCTGTCCTCATTTCTTTTCTTTTCTTACTCTGATCCCAGTCACACTGATCTTCCTGAAACACACCATGTATTCTCTGTTTCAGAGGGGTTTGTTTTATTTTGTTTTTCCTGGTTGCGTTTTTCCTCACAGAAATCGACTTGTCTCACCTCATTTCACTCAGGTCTCTTTTCAACTGCTCCCTTATCACAGAGACCTCCCTTGACCACAGTGTAGTATTCTCCATTACCATATCTCCCTGTTTCATTGCTTATTTTTCTTCACAGCACTTATCACTACAAACTTTGTTTTCTGTTTATCTCTACTATCAAAGTAAAACCCCCTGGGGAACAAGAAATATTCATTGAGGTCTGTCATGTACCAAGTCCTTTTCTACACAGTAAGAATATAAACATTAACCAAACAAACACAGATATTCTTATAATGCCTCTGTCCTAGTGTGATATGAATTGGCTGTATTTACTCAGTAAATATTTGAAGGATGTGTTGGATAAACATAGTACATATTTGGCAGAATAACAGGAATGACTTTCAAAATGGAGATTTGGATTGGCTTCTCACCTTTTAACTGATTGAGACACTCATCACATCTAAAGGAATCATTCTATACCCCCTAGGTGAAAGTTTAAATACCTTAGACAATTTCATGATCCCCAGGTACTCTTTATTCTTAACTCTAAGGCAGAACTAGATCCATCTCTTCAATTGCTTCCACTTTCTGGAACTGCTTCAATCACTGGCCCCTACTCACATTGACAAATGTCAGCTTAAAAATCTCATTTTCATCTTTATAAAATCATATTGCTTTGTAACCCCCTACAGACACATATCAACAGCAGATGTAGCCAGACACACTGTCTTTGAATCCAGATGGCTTTTCAACAGCCCAGAGCTATGTTTCCTATAAACCTCTGTGTCAAAGGGGTAGTGTTCTGTCAGTTGACAGAGTAACATTGAAATACAGTGATTCAAAGACCCTGGACAGGAGTTACCTCAACATTTTATCATCACGCTGAATGTACTACTAGTTAAGTAAAAGCTATTATACCCATAATAACAATGATTTTTATGGGCAAATCACTGCCTAGCTAAAGGGACAGTAAACACTATCTAGTTACATTACAACACTAATAGTAAGACAAATATTAGACCAGATTCTAGGGTTATATAATTGGAAGTAGATCCTTGTCCTAAAGGAACTTACAGAATCAAACTACATGCCTTGGTTTAGATTTGGATGTAGTAAGTGACACCAAAATCATTATAATTACCATAGGGAATAATGCATCATATAAGTGCGAGATTGGAAGAATACTATCAGTTTTAAAAATAAGATCAAATTATCTTGGTGAACCTGGAAGATATGTTATGTCCTCAGGAGAGAGGAAATCCTTATGGAGAGTGATCTTGAAGGACATAAATGCTCCGATGGCCTTTAAACATACTGAAAAGGGCTGAAGGTAACTGGAGTTATAGGATAAAGAACCCTTCTATTGTTGGTTCTATGTCAAAGGACTGATTAGCAGGTTAGGCTGGAGAAATCCCTGATATTTTGATAATAATAAGATAAAAAGAGTATTTTCATTAACAATTCATAAGTTAGAGTGATAAAGGATCCCTTGAGTAGACTTACCATCTGCTCCTTCACCACTTTTGCTTCTTTTATTGCGGCGAACACGCCTACTTTCCTCTTCAGAATATGCCTTTTCATCAGGGAAGAAGAAATTCAGGAGGGCCATCTGTAAAATTAATAAGTAGATGTGTCAAAGGTTGACCCTTTGATGCACCATAAGAAACCAACCAGCTGGCTTTCAGTAGATAGTCCTTATTTACCTTAAATTCAATATATCTAAAGTCTGAGCCCATCTTTCCTTCCACTTTCAAATGACTTTAATAATGGGATTATTACTATTCTAATCATGTAGGCATGAAATTTTGGTTAATCTCTGAAGCCTCTCTATTCTTCTCTAAATAGTTCTGAGAAATCCCTTAGGTTATATTTATCCACAAACTTTTGGGGTTTATTCTAAATTTCTAATTTTCCTTCCACATTACTGATGGCTATTCAGAGCTAGCCTTGGATTTTCTATTACCCTCTGGACTTCATTATTATATACATCTTATTTTTTCCATATTTTTACTTATAGTCTGTTTTTAATTTGTTTCTAGAGTGTGGAGTACTCAGTCTTGAGGTGTCATGTATGCCAATTCTTTTATGGAAGTTATGTCATGATAAAATGCACACTAATTCTCTGCCTTTCCCAAACTCCATCATAACATTTGGTCTATAAAACCTCTTTCCATGAAATACAGCAATTGATTATTTTTCTGATTCTATTTGTTAGTTTTGAAGGAAACCCTAAGTTATCATTCTACCAAGTTTTTATACAATAATGTTTCTGAAAAATTAAAGTCCTGTATTAAAGGGTACTCATTCTAATATTTGGCCCTCTGGTGTCTTATCACCATCGCTTATATATAATATGTGAATGGGTCTGGTTTCACTAATGATAATCATAGCTTAATAATATACTTGAGGTAAAAAAAAAATGATGTGCATAAGGTAAACAATGGACAGAGTTTTAGACTCAAGAATTCTAAACTCACTTCTATTACTTGATAGCTGTGTAATTTCAGACAAATTGTTTAAGCTTTAATTTCCTCACTTGACAGTAAGGATGATAATAGCACTTTACTCACAAAGCAGTTTTAGGATCATCACAGTACCCATTTCATATAAGACATGCCAAATAAACATTAGATACTGCTATTTTAAATACATTAATTATTTTGAAGCTTAAAATGAATGCATTTTCATTGTCATCTGGAAAAAGTCTTCACATCTACTATATTTATGAGTTAAAAACATGGATTGGCCCCAAGAAAACCCTAAGTCTATACAAACTTTCTTCAAATACCTATAATTTATTATTTATATTAAACAATTATATCCAGTAGCCTTAAGGCATGGTCATCTAGGAGGATACATTCATTGATTAAATATCAAACAATAAATGAACATATGCAATCTGTAGATTATTAATCACATCACATTTAAAAAACATTTCGTTTGATCCACTTGAAATGGCCCTTTTCCAGAGAGTCCCCAGACTCTCCTTAAAACAATACATTATTGCCATTGTTACCAGAAATAGATGGTTAAGACCTATTGCTGAACATAGCACACACTTTGGTTAGAGGATACAGAGAAATCAAGCTGGAAATGCGTTAGAAGCATCCTCCCTGCATTCATATAGTACTGGAAGGTGCTGTGCAGGCTGTTTAGAAAGAAAAGTCATTGTCAATGGTCTTTGCCACCTGCATGTCCATTCAGACAAGATGTGCCCACTGGTACAATAACTGAGAGAAACCAATTGATTTTTGGTTGAATTTGAGACCTATCCCACAATAGGAAATGCATGCCTCATACTGGAAACCTGGTCAAAAGCCTATGGTTGGGGAAGTCACAGGCCCTGGAGGAAGCCTACTTGTGGTGTGGGGAGGAGAACGCAGCCAGCTAACCTGATGGAGCCATGATTGCCCTGTTCTGGGTAGTGTGCTTGGGCACGTACACTGGCTGCTTCCTGCTGAGCTAGATTTTACCTTCTCAGACTGGTGCCTTCGATTCATAATCACTTGAATATGCCTTAACTCACTAGGTCACCAGATCTGTCACTAGGCTGAGCACCCATCCTCCTTGGGATTATGTTCCTCAGCAGCTAGATGGGAATCATCTGGAATGAATATACTAAAGCCCTTATGTGCGGGATCCCTGGGATCTTCACTAGGCTCCCGCAGCAGAATATTCCTACTCAGATTCATGTTTTGTTTTAAATTGTCTAAAATGGATGACTCATTGCTTCTTCACAGATATATGTAAATGGGGACTCCAATATAAGAGTATCTGGTGGCATCTCTCATTCACAGTGGCACCATACCCGATTTGTTGCCACTCCAGGCTGATCTTGGGCATGTCTGACATGCCCATCCACATGATCCAGACCAGAGCAACCACAGCACCATCAGACTAGCTGACTGTGTCCCCACACCCCTTACTATTTTTATGTTTTGCTAAATAAACATGCAGTCAAAATTCCTTCTAAGTATGTATATTTAAATCTATAGACCAGTGTTGTGCTTAGCCTTCAGAGAAGCATTGTTTCAGTAGGTAGCAATTAGTACAGAGATTCATAACTAGTTAAAGTGAAGAAAAAGTGACTGTTTATTAATTATTTGTAAGTGAGACTCTATATTACTCCCTCCAAGACTCAGACAACATCTTGGAAGAAGGGTCAGAAAGAATGCAAGAGTGAAGATAGGGAAGAGTATTGTGAAATATGGTCTTCTGTATACGGCATGGCCACTGTATATATAAATATATAGTAGCTGAGGTTACTATACAAGATTGCAACCTTCAATATACAATATGTATAGAGAAGGGGCTCGCGAGGTTCCAATCCCCTTCCTGAGGAACTATTGACAAATTAATGGCTGTTGGGAGACAAAGAGTCTTTTTCTTCAGTAGTGTAGCCTCTGGTAAGTTGCCATGGTTCAGTAAATCAACCCTAATTAAAGTCAGTGTATCACAAAATAGACATGAAAGTAGGGGGGAGGACTATTTGGGAGGAAGAATGGAATCATCAGGAAGTGATAAGAGAGGATAAGGGAAAGAGAATATAATCACAGTACATTGTATCCAAGTAAGAAACTGTCAAAATAAAAGTAAACACCTATGTACACACATTTTTGTATGCAGCAGTGGTACACACTTGTAATTTCAGTACTGGGCAGTTTTCTCATGCACACATTCACACATATACCTATACACACATGCACCTACAAGAAAACACACACACACACACACACAGAGAGAGAGAGAGAGAGAGAGAGAGAGAGAGAGAGAGAGAGAGAGAGAGAGAGATGGTTGAATGGCAGCAATCTCATGGCTCAACTGATTAGTATTTTGGAGTCTCTTGTCTGGAATATAAAATGTAGCTTCCTGTAGAATCAACATAAATCTGGTTAGGCCCCACAGAAATGTCACACAAGCCACCATGTAAATAAGCTAATAGAACACAATAATATTAAATCAAACTTGCATTTAAAAGAAAATCTCAATCATGTCCAGTGTGGTGGCCAGTATTTGTAATCCCAGCACACTGGAGACTGAGGCAAAAGATCATAAACCCAAGGTTTATGCTACTTTATAAAAACTGGTCTGGAAAACAAACAAATAAACAAAAGAAAGGCTCAAACCAAACTCCCAAAGCAGAGAGACTGCCAATAACCTTAGGATAGAAGAAGCTTTTTTTTTTTTTTTAATAACTTCAAGTACTAGAACTTGGGCTATTATGGATAGAATTTAGTTTTACTTTTTACTTCAAGGCATACAGAATAAGTGGAGACCTATTCGCTTGTACACCAAAATGACTCTAGCCTACTACAATCCTGAGGGCTTTTTGTTACTATAATTACATTACAGATGAATATATGCTTTGTTAAAAGGGAGCTTAAAATTTTCTGGGGGCAAACAAGGAAGCACCTAATATAGATTGCTAAAGGCTTCTTAGAGGAGATGTTAATATTACAAGTTCTGAGTGATGTCAAGGACTTAACGATAAATGGGAAATAGAAAAGGAATTCCCAGATGAAAGGAGTATTGTGTTTAAGGCCTTAGAGGAAAAGGAGAATAGTATTTGAAAAACTACAAATAACTCAGAAGGAGTGGTAGGAGGTAGAGAGGAATGGTGAGAAATGAACAAGGGGTATTAAGTATTATGGAATTAGATCATGTTAAGGAATTTATGCTGGATCAACGGCAGGTGGTCATGACAATGATTTTTTCATTCCTGATATTTTTTGCCTTATGGAAATTTGAAATATATTTTTATATAATAAAATGGCATTTTAAATAAAGAGATTTGATAAATGTACACAGATACATTTGTATAACCTCTACCCAGCTCAACATATAGAACATTTCCATGACTAGATGAGATTCTCTTACATGCCTTCCATTCATTCTCTAGTATCTTCTGCCCCAAGTCACTGCAGTTCTGATTTCACCAGTTTGGCTTCTCCCATCCTAGACTAGTCTCATAGATGACTGAACTTAATTTTTCATTCAATATGCCATGACATTAATTTCCTTTTGCTATATGTATAAACTTTGAACTCCCTTTGAGTAATTAGTAGTATGAACCTCTGCTGTTGATTCAGCATAAATTCTTTTAACATTTTATTAAGACTGTCCCCTAAAATTTTTGTCTTAAAGTTTTTTTGATGACTTCATACATGTCTGCAATTCATTTTTATTATATTTACTTTATATACTTATAATTCCCTTCTTTTATCTTCCTCCCATTCCCTCTGAAACTCTTCTCTCCAACATGCCCCGTTCCTAGTGTCCTGCATTTCTTTTTCTTATTGATTTTTCTAACTCTTTTAGCTTCATCAGGGTTGCTTGCATGTGGCTGGGTATGATGTTACTAAGGAAGCATCGGCTTCTGACCAGTGGCTAAATTGCTTCAGAAAAATAGCTCTTCCAGCAGCCATTAACTGCCAATAGCGCCTAAGGTCATCAGGTGCCACTCCCTCATCCATGCTGGAATGTTAATGGGTCCAGTGCTGTACAGGTCCTATGTAGGGAAACTGCAGATGTTTTGAGTGTGTTATATCCACGCTCTGTCCAGAGAACAGAGTTTCCTAGCAGTCTGCTTACTATGTGCTTTCACTCCCTCTTTCTAAGATGTTCTCTGAGCGTTCAGCATAGGTGCGATCTACCCTTTCCAAAATGCATCCTGTTGTAGAATATTATTTTCAAGGTTTTAACTTCCGTTTTATGTTGCATTTGTTTAACTCTGTGAAGCTGTGTTACAGTGCCTGTCTAAAACACCTGATAGTCCAATAACAAAATGAATGGTCAACAGCAAGGCAGGAGAAAGGACAGGCAGGGCTGGCCAGCATAGAGACTATATTGAAGGAGAAATCAGGGGGAAAAGAATTAGCCAGAAAAGGAGGAAGACTCCAGTGGCCAGCCACCCAGCTACACAGTAAGCCACGGAATAAGAAACGAAGGGAGGTATAGAGGAAAAGAAAAGTTAAAAGTGCAGAGGCAAAAGAGAGATGGGATAATTTAAGGAAAGCTGGCAAGAAACGAGCCAAGCCAAGGTTGGGTAATTTATGAGTAAGAATAAGCCTCCATGTTTGATTTATTTGGGAGCAGTGTTGCAGGTCCCCCAAAAGAGCAAAAACCCCTAACAACAACATCTTCATATTGATGTATATCTGGGTTATTTCCAGTTCTAGCTATAATAAATAAAGCTGATGTGAACATTTATGTGTAAGTGTTCTGGGATATGTCTTCATTTTTCTTGGAAAGAACCTAAGAATGGAACCTCTGCATTCTCTAATGCGTTAAACTGTTCTCTAGAGTGATTGTAACATTTTATGTGCTCACGAACAATGTATGTGAATCCTAGGATTCTCTATCTTCATGGATATTTGGTGATATCAGTAATTTTTATTTTATTTATTCTGGTAGATATAAAACAGTGTTTCACCGTAGCTGTTTTTTGAGTTCTTAAATTTCTTTTCTGTCACCTTGTTGTCAACTACCAGATTTCAAGTCACCCACCTATGACATATTCTTTAGATCCTTCACATTTGCTGCTACAGACTTGACATATCATTAAAATACCAATTAAGCTCATGTAAAAATAATAAACAGGCAGAAACTGTAGTTTTAAATGGTGTTTTCAGTAAACTGCACACTGACTGGATTAGAGACAATTTCTTTACTTCTGGTATTGTGGTTGCAATATGAAGGGTTGATCATCACAGTATGATGGTATATTCACACACAACTTCTGTGTGAGGTCTAGTATGAAATTTTGTGTTTTTATAATCTGTTGATGGCAGAAAGAGAAGTTGTTCACATGTTAACTGTTCCAAAGTGTCTGGTGACAGCTTACAAGAATTCCAGCTTCCAGAATAGGAAGGAGCTGGAGGAGAAACAAACTTATGCAGACAACAGAAACAATTCCTGCTTCTACGGATATAGAGAATCTCAAAGTCCCTCAAGAGGAGCTTTGATGGCACAATATATTCATAAGTCAAGTGTTCATTAGAAAGGGACTGCTTGAATATGAAAATTCTTTGAATGGGTTATATTTTCTCTGACACTGGAAGAAAAACACACAAAAAAACCACTTTTTAATCAAAACGATTCCCTATTCACAGTGCCCTATTTGAGTCTCAATTAGAGGCAGGAGAGAAAATTATACTCTATATAGCATAATGGTAAAGACAAAAAATCAGTAGCTTCTCATTCAAGAAGGTTGAATTCTGGCTTTAGTTTTGTATTCATTAGCATGGCCTCCAGAGGCATGTTGTAGAATATGAACAAAATAACCTTCTCGTTCAGAATATCACTTTTCTATTGTACAAGGAGAAAGCACCAGGAATGTTGGCCACAGTCAGGCATTTTGCTCAAGGGGAAGAAAATCTAATTCTTTACACTTTATTATGTGATTACATTCTTGTTTCTTATGGTAAAATTACATGGTAAACAGCACCTGCAGATTACAGGGATTGTGGCTAGAAACAATTTGTTAACAGTGAGACACAAGGGATACATACATTATTGTCAGTGACTCTCCAGATACTACTACTACAAACATTTTCCCTCTAATACCAAACCCCACAAATCCATTGGATACATTTTACATGGCATAGAATGAATTTAATTTAATTCATTTTCTATTTTATCACTAACATATTGGATTGTACTTGATGATTCACAGGAAATGACTCACAAGCCTTTTGAGGGAAGGAGCCCATCTCATCCATTTTTGTATAACTAGTGCCTAACCCTGGTCCTAGTATATAGTAGCACCTCATAATCATATCTCTCCTAAGAGAATAATTGAAGTATGTTAGCCTATTTATGCTCCTGTAACTAAGCACTTGAAACCAAGTAATTTATAAAGCACAAAACTTCATCGATTCAAAGTTTTGAAGTTGAAAAGACAAAATTAAGGCTCAGATGAGGGGTGAGGGCTGCACTCTATTTCCATTATGTTTCCTTATCAATACATCCTCCAGAAAAGAAGACTGTGTGGTGGAAAGTAGAAAGTAGAAGGAAGAACAGACTGTATCACGAAGATTCTTTTATATGGCCTTAATCCCATTCATAAGGAAGAAACTCTCACAGCCTAATTTAATCTTAGAGCCTCCACCACCTGATGATATCATCTTATTAGCAATACCTGACTTTTAGGGAGTCCACTTTTAAACTCATTTATTGAGACCACAGTGTGGTTTCATCCGAATTGGGCCTGTTTTGAAGACCAACCAAGAAGGGACAGGCTAATTCCTATATGATTCATAGGAATCAAATTGATGTGATCCTGAAACTGAGAGACCCTGTAAGTTAGTGTTTTCAAACCTTGATATACATCAGATTCACTTCAGATGAATATTAGAGTGTAGAATCCCAGGCCTCCACCCTCCCAAATTTAGATTGGGTAGGACTGAGGTGAAACCCTAGAATCTGACCTGAATTTGCTCTCAAGGGGATTTTGACACACATAATCCTTGAGTCACACTTCAAGAAACTTCTGTATTGTTCATTCTGTAAGCAGTTTATGACCTAGACTGAAAAGGCTATGTTCCCTTTCTTTTCCTTAGTGAGCCAGGGTTCCTGAACAGCTAGTGTTTTACACCTTTTCTTCTGTTGATCTTAATATGCTTATAAAAAGTCAATATCTAATTTCTCAAAACAGAAGACATGTACAGACCAGGCTGTCTAAAATTAGCACATCATTTACTTAAACATTTTTTCTCTTTCAATATTCTGGAGTTAATTTATTTAATCTATTTTTCTTATTGTAGCCAATGTCATCTCATTATCACTCTCATCTATCAATAATCAGCTGGGACCTTCTGAAACATGAAAGTAATTTATGCTCTGGGGACCTGAAGAGACTCAGTGGCTAAGAGCACTTGCTGGTTTTACAGAAGACTGAGTTTGGTTACCAGTATCAATGTCAAGGAACTCAAAACTGCCCATAACTCAACTTTAAGGGGATCAACTGTCCTCTTCAAGACTCCACAAGACATGTAAACAAAATATATCTTTAAAATAAAATAATTTATGCTTTGAAATTTCAGTCTTCTTTTTGAGGTGCTTAGGGATTGAACAGGGCATTGCACATGCTAGGCAATCATTATACTACTGAGCTATATTCCAAATACTTAAAATCTTCAACTGCTTTCACCTAGCAAGATAGGAGTATCTCTGTGTTAATTACTGAAGCAGCATTGTCCAATGAGCTTGGTAAAAACATTATAGATATACAATGAATCAAAAGGTGTCCATGAACACTCTTTTAATCTTATTAAGAACCCTTAACATGCTGTGATTATAAACAGTAAGATTGGAGAGGGTCAAATGGAGTATTGTCTTTTGAATAAACACTGAGGACTTAGCATGTGGAAAGTATTGAACCACACAGTATTTTGAACATACACAGGCAAAATGCAAATAACACAGTTTCTTTGTAGTGCAATGATAGCACTTCATGAAAGGAGACAGAAAAGTTTCTAACTCAGTGGTAAGAAGAAAGGCAAAGTATGTGCTGACTTACTGAAGAGTGCAGTGCAGTGTGCCAGTTTCTGAGAGTAAGCAAACAAAAACATTCAACATTGATTAAAGCATCATCCACAGGATATACCACCAGCAGAGTCAGGGTGGTAGTTGTAGCAATAAGCCTATACACCAAATGAAATTGGCTCCTTAGCTATCTCTCATGTGGATGCTTAGTTTTACCATCCGTGCTATAGATACATTGGAAGATGTGTGAATTTTGTAGTGAAGCTAAATATGGAAGCTAAACACAATGAACATTTTACATCCCATATAGAGCTGAATTCAATCTCTGAATACTGCTTCTTGGGCAGTCTGACTGAAAACATAATCGCTGTCAAACAATGCAAGTTACTGCAAACTAGAAAAATTTTAAAGAAAGAAGAGTATCTCTACTTGGGAAAATTATCCTCGCTACTTGGGAAAATTATCCTAGTATGGTATCAATGTCAAATTACATAACCAACCAGGTCAATGCTTAGCTTTCTCTTCCCCAGTTTTAGCTTATTCAAATTACCTAATCTTTATCAAATAATGCCTCATATATCTTAATATAAATTTTATTCTACTCAGAGGCAAAACACACCTCAAAGAAGGTTCAGAATGTGTTTAAACTCGTCCTTAGCACAAGTATGAAATTTGTTTAAGGTTCATATCAGGGGGAAAGGTCAACTATTATAAACACATTACCACTAATGAAAGATGGAGAAATGCATCCCTCCTTCAGCATTCCATGTCCTGTATTCAGCTCTATTTCTAATATATAGAACAGGAGTGGAAAAAGACAAGCTTCTTGAATTGATTTGTATTAATGGACAATACAAGCATGTCCAACTTTTATATGACTTTGAAATTCATACCCACACACATGTCAAATTTACCTCATTGATCTATTTTATTGTGAGAGTCAGAATCATGTTTAATGTGAAATGGCAAGAGAGGACCACCACTACTGTGATTTTGGAAGTCAGATGGCCTATCAGCATTCAAACTATGTTCATTGGTGACATATGTGGAGATACAATGACAGAAGGGTACCCAAGCATCTTTGGTATTGATGAGCTTTCTAGAATAACCACAAGCAGGCAGAACATAAGACATTTTGTAAAGGATGCACTAAAACGTAGCTTCAAATAACATAGCATAGCTGTGGGCTGCTGGGGAAAATAGCAGCAGAGACCAGCTAGGAATACAACAATATGGAATTTGGAAACTTCTTGGGAGAAAGGTTTTCAGCTGACCACAAGCTGAACATAGAAATGGAGGCAGTTACAGGCTGTACAAATAGCAGCTGCAGGCATAAACTAAAAAGCAGTTTGTATATATGTCATATTGAGAGGACTTTTGGTTGAAGAGTTAGTCTTTTTTCTCTTCAAGTTTGAAGAAAATCAGAAGGGACACATTTAATCAAGAGGAAGGATATATATACATATCTCCAGTATATACATATATACTGGATGCCACTTCCTTTCCTTAGGATTTGTCTGCTAATTTAATTTGTAATTCCTCATACTTGTAAAGATCAAATCACTTTGTTCTATTAAAGGACAAAGAAGCACCTCCATTGTAATACCCAGAAATCACTAAATCTTGTATTTGTGAGTAGGATCAGATTATAAATCAGCGGCTCTCTGGATTAAAAAGAATAAATTCAAATGTATCCTCTGGTTAATGTATTTAAAGGCTACTGGAAATTCTATAACTGTGTTATAGTTTACCTCCATAAAGCAGGATTAACTTAGGCTAGAACAGCAAGGTGACCAAAATGAGATTACTTGGGCAATCTATTTATTTTAAATTAGGACTGTCCCCCCTCTTCAAAATTTCTTTGACATCAGCATTCTGCAAAATATGTTTTGTTCTTCATGGACACCTAGGCAATGTAAGCTATCAAAATAAAATTATTTTTGGCTATGATATTCAAGATTAAGCATAGAGGAAGGGTAGAAGTGAGGTATCCATTGACTAGAAAGCGGTAATCATGAGAACTTTTCAGCAAGGACTAGCTAAGAACAAAATTCATAAACAGATGACTATTGGTTCTGAGATGGAAACATGTATCAAATATCCTAGGAAAATTAGGCAGTGGAGAAGATTTTAAGAAGACATGAGTCACATCCCGTTTATGTTGATGCTGAAATAAGCTGTAAACTAGTTTTAATCCAAAATTGGCTTTATAAAACAAGAATATCAAAAATAAATCTCAAGGACCATGGTATTGTAGACCTTCAAACCAAGTATTTGAAAGGCTAGGGTATCATGAGGAAGGAGAGGGAAAAGAGAGGGAGAGAGAAATTGAAAGAGAGAAGGTGGAAGATAAGAGAGAGGGGTGAGGAAGAGAAATCCCAGAGATCACCTGGTAAGTTATAAGGGAAAGGTTAGGCAAGATAAAAGAGTCAAAGATACAAATATCTTTAGGACAAGCAAGTTAGTCACTGGTGATATGAACAGGAAAGATTCCGTCTAGAAAAAGTCTGAAATAAGCCTAAGGATTAGAATAAATAGTAAAAGACCTGGGACTTAAATTTAGAATTTTAAGTACTGTAAAGCCAGAAGTACCAGGGCCATAAAAGGATTGGCAGGAAAATTGCAAGGCTAGAAAGAAAGATCACTTCGCTGTGAGATTAGACAAATCCAAAGTTGCAATTCAGTTCTCAGTTCATTTGGCATTTCCTTCCCATTCTGTCAAAGTGGGGCCTGGCCTCCCGGTGAGGAAAATACCAAATAACTGGTTATGTGACATTATGGCAGGCCAATATTGTTCCAGTAGCTGTATAATGGACAAAAAGAAAAAAATTCAATATGGCTGTTGATTAGAATCGAGTTCTTGAGTGTGTCTATGGAAAATCCTGTTTTTTCCCCCAAAGGAAAATTCCTACCTTTCTTTTTTGACCTTAACACTGAGTAAATAAAGACTGTTGTTGTATGTTGTCTCATAAGCCATAGTATCTCAACAGAGTTATCTGCTAAAAAAGAAATTAAAATAATATATAAATAATAAATATATAATATATAATAAAATATAAGCCAATGAAGTACACCAAAACAAAATGTTTTAATAGAATTAATTTTATGTATATCCTTTGACTGTTAGTGTTAGGAAGAAAGCCATCTTTCCATGGAGCAATGGAGATTTATAGTTCATCACTATATATTTTATTACTAATTTCTCTCATAGAACTTTTACCCCAATGAATCTTCTATATTCTATTAATGGGTAAACAGTGTAGATTTGTCCAGCTCATAACTAATTGCCTTTAATTAAAATATTTCCAAAAAATAATTAGAAAACTAAAAATTTTTAAAGTTTAACAAGGATATAGACATCTCTAGATCAAGATAATTGACTAACCAAACCATGTTGGCACCATTGCCTCTCAAGGTGCCATTAAAGTGATATTAAGCAAATGAAGATATAAACAAAGTAATACAGGATATCAGCAGAAAAGAGATTTCAATATGTTTCTGAAAAACAGAGTGGATAGAATACTGGATAATAAATAAAGACTGAGAAGGAGAAAGTATCAGAGGGAGCTTAGAGCTTGGAAAGATATGGATCTATAGAAATTGACAATGGAGTAGAAGAAGGTGAAGTGCTGGGAATAGAGTGCTTCATGGAGTACTTTGGCCATGAGTTTTAGTCAGAGTATCACAAAATGGGTGGGCCTGTGAGAATGAAATGTGAGAAATTCATTGAAAATGTGTCTATCAAATAATTACATCTTTTCCTATGCACAGAATCTCTATTAATCACATATTTAGTCCCAAGTGTTCCCCTGTAACTCAGAAAGCTTTTCTAAAGAGATTAAATACATTGTGAAAGAACTGAGGCAGACAGCATGAACACTACTGTTCCAGAGCAAAAACTTCTACATTATAAATTTTATAGCTCCCTAACAATAATGACTACACAGGTGAATGTGGCTTATTGTCTTGCAGACTTCATATGTAGAGTGTGCTAGGCACTTCCCTCAACTCCCAGACACATTATAACATTTCAGAACATCAAAAGATAAAGTCCCTAAAAGCTTTCAGAAAGGAAAAATATAAATAGTTAAATGGACAAGATTTTGAATGAATTGAACATCTTACCAGAAAAACCATTTTGTAAGAGAAAATGGAGAAATACCTTCAAAGATCTGAAGGAAAATTATTTCAAAATGTAACTTGTCTCCTAACTATAAATAGTCTGACAGCAAAAGAAAGACATTTTTAGTTTACAAATAACTCAAATTTCATAATTTATACTCTATTCTTAAAAAGTTATTTAGGGATATATTCCAGAAAAAAATGTAAGAGTAAACAAATATTGACACATATATTAGATTCTGGAAACAGTGGACCTAAAACCAGAGACTAATGCAAGTAAGCCGAAGGTGAGAGTTGCACAGCAGGCATTACAACACAGCATTCAAATATAAGCAAATATGGGGCTCTTAAAAGGAAGACATCTGTTGCCATTGTGGGGCCCTCCTGCATTGATTAATGGTCAAGAAAAGACCCCACAGACATACCCTCAGGTTAATCTGATCTAGGAATTCCTTAATCAAGTGTCTCCTCTTAGATGACAGGATGCTATGTCAACTTGATAATTACAGCTATCTAGGATAGCACCCACAAAAACAAGGATTGAGGGGCTTATAATTAAATCCATCACAAAGAAATCTGAGAAACTTATGGGTTTCATAGACAATACAATAAAAAGGGAACCAGAAAATTTAAAAAAGCTAAAGTTGCTATTTTAAAACTCAACAAGAGAGAAAATTTGTAGTTAAGAATTAAAAAAAAAATTTTAAACTATTTTAATAGCAAACACTAGTTTAAATAATGTTTATTGATTTTCAACTTAAAGCACTAACCAAAATATTAAAGCATAGGCTACTTATCTATAGTTATAGATGTGGAACAAAACATAGATGTTACCATCTTCGCGATGTATAAAATAAAAGTACAAGCAAAAGGGGTTGATAGGCTGAAGGGGTTAGAGACAGAGAGAGGACCAGGGAACTTCATGGCCTCTTCTTAGTTAAGAGATACTGTCCATAGTTTAAGAAGAACAGTCTAAGCATGATCCTCAAACACCTTAATGAAATTAAGAACATAGTAACTACATTGAGACATCATGGAGGATCAGAAATATAAAGCCTCATTTATCTTATCATGAAGGTAATAATGTTTAAAATAGAGAAATTAAGAAATGGCAGAATACATGAGAGCAATTGCCATAGGAACTAAACAGAAATAGTTAATAGAGTGAAAGGTAATAATGTCAGAGGATTAAGATCGGAACAATGCATTGCATGCATTATAAGCTTTTATGTAAATAGTTCATACTTTTAAAAACCACATACATGCATTACTTCATAAGATATAAAAAGTAATCCTATGGCTATTTCAAAATCAACCAGGAACTTTGAACCAGAAATCTAAATTCAAACCGGCCTCTGAGAAATTTCACCTGAAAAGAGTGTTGGCAAGGGGCCACCTACGTATATCTCCCACTGTCATCTAACTTGCTTCTTTTTCTCAACTCCTGTCTTACAGCCTATGCTCACCCTCTGAAACCATTGAAACTTAACATAAATTATGGATACTATTATGACCAGAGTTATATTTATCTATAGAGGTTATTTTATGATGTTTTACACATATAAAAAATCTGGAAATATTTTAATGTAAAACTTGTTAAATTTTGGCATATGTGTGTATACACATATAAAACTATTATCATAATCAAAATAATTATGATGTTCAACAAATAGCTCCCAAATTCTCTTAATGGTCTTTAAATATTTGTTTTGCATGGTTTGTGTGTGTGTAGCCCAAGAAGTCTCCCTTAAGAACACTCCATCATACTCATTGAGGCAGGATTCCACAACTGAAGTCACAGCTCAGCAAAACAACTGGTTTACCTAGGCAGCTTGCTCTAGGGATCCATTGCCTCTGCCTTCCAAGTGCTAAAATTTTAGGTGGGCTGCTATGCATTTATGTGGGTGCTGAAGCTCTAAACTTCAGTCCTCACAGTTGTGCAGTGGGCAATTTATCTACTGAGCTATTTCCCCAATCTTTTCACATTATTTGGAGTCCCTTCCACTCAGTTTCTATACTTTCTGCATTGCCAAGTAACTAATGATCTGCTTTTTCTCACTATAGGTTTTATGTTCTAGAACCGTTTATAAATAGAACCATAAAATATGTACTCTTCTTTTTTTTGTCTGTCTTCTCTTATTTAGCATAACTATTTTGGGATCGATCTATCTATGCTATAACATATACCAGTAGTCGATCCTTTCTGTTGATGTGAGAGGGGGACAGAGGAGGAGTTGGGGGGATTAGAGCTTTCTACCTTGTTTACTTGAGACAAGGTCTCTCACCAGATATAAAGTTCACAGCTCTAGTTAGATTGGTTGGCTAGCAAGCATTAGGGGTCTGGTCCCCACCCTCTCAGGAGCTGAACTTATAGTCACTGTGCACGGATACATATACACCTACATATGTTTTGAGAATTTCATACATGCATATAATGTGTTTTGATCAAATACTCTCCCCATTCATTCTCTTCCAATTCCTACACTATCCCCCATACCACATTTCCCTCCCAACTTCATGTCCTGTACTTCTAACAATTCCACTGAGTCCATTTAATGTTGCGCATGGGTATAGGACCATGGAAAGTTTCTCAGAGGCCACATCTCTGTAGCAAACTGTCTCTTCCTCTCCTAGCAGATAATTGTCAATAGCTGCTCAGGTTAAAGTGTGATTTCATGATCCCTTTTCCCATCAATGCTTGAAGTTTATGGCTTGATCCTGTATAAGTCTTAAGTAAGCAGTCACAGCCGCTACTAGTTCATGAGTGAAAGAGTAGTGTCATGTTCAACAAATATTGTTTCACTGCAGTCACTTAAAAACCTTGACTTTTACTATCTTTATGTTTCATCTTTCACAATAATGTCTGAGTTGTCGGGTAGGAATACGACATAGATGTCCCACTTAGAATGAGAATCCTGAAGTTTCTTATTCTCTGCACACTGATCAGTTGTTATTCTTTGTATTAACTGCCATCCGCTGAATAGAAGCACTGATCTCTGTGTATAAGATAAGAACTTAGGGGGTAGTTTAATACTAAGTCCGTATAGCTGAGTAATAACATTAGCTTCTCCCCTAGAACCTATGACCTAGCCAGACATAGGTTTTTCACCCAGTTAATGGTGTCAGGCATGAGTTCCATCTTGTAGAGCAGACTTTACAACCAATCAGAAGTGACTGGTTATTCTCATAACATTCTTGACACCTCCATAGTAATGAGGCTATCTTGCCAGGCCAATTATTGTAACCTGCACAGTTCACAGCTGGGTAAGACTGTTGATAGATTTTCTCTCCTGGTAATGAATAGAATCTCCCAGAATTATGAAAGCTAGTAATAGGTAAGGTTTCTTTTTCATGTTCCAGGGCTCAAGTATGTGGTATTTTCAGCAATAGGGCCTGTTCCATCAAGTTCTGGAAGGTAACCAAGAGCAATGGCAATATCCTATAGCGCTTGGAGGAATATATGTGACCCCACTGACAACTCAAAAAGAGGTAACTATACTCACTGGGCTTTGTTTCTGATAGCCTATGGTGTCTGAGAGAGAGGTATTGTCCCCATGTTATAGGACAACTCCTTTCAAACTCCTTTTGTTTGTTTGTATGTATGTATGTGTATATATATATATATATATATATATATATATATATATATATATATATATATATATATATATAGTATGCATATATACTTTAGGATACTTGTATAGTAGCAGGCTTCCATATGGCATTTTCAAAGCCTTTAGTGTTAGCAATCCTTTCTCTGATCTATACTCTCCCTATTTAATCTTTCCTGTTCAATTATTTCCCTCTCTTTCCTTCCAGTAAATCTTTTAAAACTGAAAATAGATTTTTTACTTGCATAATACTTCCTAACCATGGTCTCCCCTCACCCCACTCCCTCTGGCTCCTCCAACCTCCTCCCTTTTCCAGATCCACTCTCCCTCCATTTACCTTCAGAAAAGAGCAGGCTTCCAAGAGATGACAGCCAGAGAGGACAAAATAAGATACAATAAGACAAGGAAAAAGCCAGACAAGGCAACCCAATAGGCGGAAAAGAGTCCCAAGAACAAGCAAAAGAGTCAGAGACACACGCACTCCCACAGTTAAGAGCCTCACAAAGACATCAAGTTAACAGCTATAACATATACTCAGAGGACCTGGTACAGACCCATGCGGGCTCCATGTTTGCATCTTCAGTCTCTGTGAGCCCATGTGAGCCTTGCATAGTTGATTCAGTGGCCCATATTCTCCTGCTGCACTCCATCCCCTCTGGCACCTACAGTCTTTCCTCCTTTGGGGTTCCCTGATCTTTGAGAAAAGGGACCTGATGGAGATCTCCAATTTAGACTTTACTATCACCTGTGCTCTATCCTTCTTTCCTAGAAATCTTACCCCTTGGCTTTTTACTAGTTTTCTGGCTTCTATAGGTACTCTAATTTGGGCACACATCTCAAACTTTTCATCCAAATATGATAGAGAACATGTGGCTTTTGTCTGGTTATATGGTTTGTCTGGATTATCTGACACAGAATAATAATTTTTCAGCTCCATTCATTTACCTGAAAATTTTATAACTTTATTTTCTTTATAGCACAACAATTCTTCATAGTTTTTTTTATTGTTGTAATAAACATCAAGACCAAAAGCAAACTCAGAAGGAGAGGGTTTATTTTACTTTACAGCTTACAGTCTGTCATGAAAGGAAGTCAGAGCAGGAACTCAAAGCAGGAACCTGAAGGCAGAAAAGGAAGCAGAGATCATGGACCATGGAGGAATTCTTTTTATTGGCTTGTTTGGCCTTCTTTTTTATATACCCATGACTGTCTGTCCAGGGGTGTCACTGCCCACAGTTGTCTAGGTCTTCCATTCCCATCAA
The DNA here is from genome assembly GCA_033318265.1 of Phyllotis vaccarum. Taxonomy (NCBI): domain Eukaryota; kingdom Metazoa; phylum Chordata; class Mammalia; order Rodentia; family Cricetidae; genus Phyllotis; species Phyllotis vaccarum. The sequence continues at coordinate 60,342,927 of JARWLC010000013.1, forward strand.
TCCTTAATCAATGAAATGCTCCACAGGCATGCCCACAAGCCAATCTGATGGAGGCATTTTCTTAATTTAAGTTGGCTTTTCTCAAATGATCCGGCTTTGTATCAAGTTGACAAAAAAAAATCTAGCCAGCAAATATTAGATTATATATGTACCACATTTCCATTGTCCATTCATCAGTTGATGGACAAATAGGTTATTTCCATTTCCTGGCTGTTGTAAATGGTAGCAATCAACATGGAAGAATAAGTATCTTTACAACAAAAGCAATCTACGGATTAAATGCAGTAGCCATCAAAATTCCAATGCAATTCTTCACAGGAATTTGAAAAGCAATCTCAAAATTCATAGGAGACCGAGAAGGCCAAGATAGCCAATACAACCTTCAACAATAAAAACATTGCTGGAGTATCACCATTCCTGATTTCAAGTTATATTACAAAGCAACAGAAATCAATACAGCATCATACTGATATCAAGACAAATGTACTGATCAAGGGAAGAGAATGGTGTAAGTCCATGCTCCTATAGACACCTGATCTTTAACAAAGTGGCCAAAATACACACTGGAGAAAACAATCTTAAGTATGGAGGACCGGTCAAACTGGATAACTACACGTAGAAGAAGAAAACTGATCTTTATCTCTCGCCTGCACAAAACTCAACTAAAATGGATCAAAAACTTCAACCTAAGACCTGATACCCTTAATCTGTTTCAATATTTAGGTCTAGGAAATACCTTTCTGAGTAGGATACTTGTAGCACAGGCAATGATATCAACAATAGAAAAATGGGATCTCATGAAACTGAAAAGTTTCAGCACAGCAAAGGATATCATCATCTAAATGAATAGGCAGCCTACAGAATGGGAAAAACCTTTACCAGCTATACATCTGGCAGAGGGTTAGTGTCTAGATTATGCAAAGAACTAAACACACATACACACATATACATATCCCTACCCAGATAAAGAGAGAAAACCACAAAGCAAACAATCAAAATTAATAATTGTGGCATAGAATAAGCAGTTTTGAAAATAAGAAATACAATGGTTGAAAAATATTTTTCAAAATATTCAACATCCTTAGCCATTGGGGGAAGATAAATTAAAACTATTCTGAAATTCCATCTTACCACAGTCAGAATGGCTACAAAAAAATCCAAACCCCAAACCAGAACTAACACCAACACCAAAGCAAAACAAATGATAACAAATGCTAGTGTAGATGTAGGTAAAGAGGAACACATATGTACTGCTGGTGGGAGTGCAAACTGGTATATATACTGTGGAAATCAGTGTGGAGTTTCTTCAAAAAGCTAGCAACAGATCTAGCATATGCTCCTAGTTTTCATGCATGTGCTGGGGATGTGAACTCAGTCCTCATGATTGCATTGCAAGCACTTTATAATTGATTTTAATAGTGACCCTATCCTGTGAACTAGTTATACTGACTTACTAGTTCTTATAATTGTTTTGTAACTTTTTAATGACTTACAAAGATGATCATGCTGTGTAGGTATAAAGACAGTATCATCTCCTTTCAAAGCTAGTTGCCTTTTTTTTTTTTCTTATATGTTTGGTTAGAACTTCCAGTATAACACTAACTAGAAGTGATAAGAGTAGTCATTCTTGTCTTGTTTCTGATTTTAGAAAAAAGTATTCATTTATTCATCATAAGATATGACACTAGCCATAGGATTTTTAGAGTTGCCATTTTTAAGAGTGAGAAAATACCTGTATATTAAAATTTTTTGTTTCATTAAGCACTTTATCTGTATGAACTTCCTGAGGTTTTAATGAAGTGGATTACATTAATTTTTTTCCATATTAAAATTAGATCATAGAAGATATAAAAGGTGAAAATAATACAGTTCCTATATGCAGACACTTCAAATAGAACATTAGAAAAGGAGTTTAGAATCTTGTTGAGGTAGGTGGACATTGATGTACATTTCCTGTTTGTGTATCTTATTACTCTCCGACTATCCATCCATCTATTTATTAATACTTCATTAAGTACATGTTTCAATCAAATATTGTATATAGCAATAGGCATCTAAAGAATCTAAGAGATATTGTTTTGAAGTTCACAATTTAGTGAGGAAGTAAAACTTAGTACACCAATGGAACCAGTGCTATAGTAAGGTCATTGAAGAAAGTAAATGTAGTCACAGAAGTGAGAAATTTTCCTTATAATGTAAGGAAGTTGGGGAGGATGACTTCTGAGCTGACCTTTAGGAAGTAAGTAGAGAGTTCTGAGCAGGCCTGAGGGAAAAGATCACAACATAAAAGTGTCTATAACTTAGGACAATGATTTTAAAGTTTCTTCACACTTCCTGATACTTCCTTTACCCCTGCCTCTCCCATTGCAGACAAGGGAAGGACAGGCATAAGTCTTAGAGTGCCTTCTACTTAAAAAGAATATATATGTATGTGTGTGCATTTATGACATAAATATTATAGCACAAATTACATCATATAAGTACAATATGCATTCAACTAAATATGAAGTATTTTCCTTTAATTCTGAGTAAAACACGCACTGTAGAAAGATACATCCTAAACTCTGGCAGATCACTGTCAGTCTGTGAATCAGAGTTCTATGTGGAGGAATGGAAGGTCACTGGTAAACAATCAACAACTAGGAGTAGTACTTTGAGGTAATTGTCTAACCTCAGAATCACATCAATCAGCCATTAGGCATGCAATTAGAAATACTGTAGCTTCAAAGCTTGTGTGTTTGCCTAAGGACCTAAATTATCATTTGCTCACTCTTTGATTACCCCAGCTCCATGATGAGCCAAGTTCTACCTAGCACTGCCAAAAAGTAGCAAGAATAATTTTAAATAGCTTTAAGCAAGTTTTCAAATTTCTTTGGCAAATCAAGTCAGTTGTACAGTATCTTCCTGTGCACTTGAATTGTCATTGAACTGGGACCATGCAGAGTCAAGTTCTAAGCAATAAATAATCATGTTAGTACTGAAATCCTTGGGTCATTCCCAATTTTCAGTCAGACTTATCATAATGGTTATTGTTGAAATAGTAATCAAAGAGCTTAACTCTCATCATACCCAGTTGGGTGGAAAGGGCTGCTGTATCTGTCTTGAAAAATGATTAGGAATATTTTGCATCATTCCTTGCCAAAACAGTGAGATTATGTTCAGCAAATACCTTTACCAAACAACAGAAACTCTGTAGCTTTGGATGGTTAGAACTCATTATAGAGACTAAGCTAGCTGTACCTGACTCTGTCTTCTGAGTGTTGGGATTAAAGATATTTGCTCTTATCCCTGCCTAGAATTTTATTTTTAGAATGACAAAATTTCCATATCCTTCAATGCAGAAACATAGTTAAAGTGAGATTGGCATTTGTTAGATCTAGCTTTTAATCCTGTAGTAGCCATTGTGCCCTTTACTTATATTCTCATCACACTATGAAAATGTACCTTAAATATATCCACATAAGCCTACACATATCACTAATTTTAGTTTCCCAGGGTCTCTTCTGAAATTATTTTATAAGTAGTAAAATATACCAGTTGTGTAATGTAAACAAAAAGTTATTTATATAAAGTTTAACATATATCATATGCAGCACTTTCCTAGTAGGTTCTGCATGATGATAAGTGAACTAGGTATTAACTATGTTGTGGGAAAGAAGAAATTGTATTGTTTATCCTAAGTTGGTATTTAAGCATTAAGTTGATTTCATTGAATGAAAATAAAGTTTAAGAATTTCCATATTATTAGCAAGTAAAGGTCAAGGTAACCAAAACATCAATCACCAATTTTTTGTGGTGCTTTTGTTAAATGATATTTGGCATCTTAAATTTTTCTATGAGATTCTACTACAGTGCTCCTTAACTATGTTAATATTTAACTTATATACACCTTAATAAATGTTAAACATTTTTGTGCAGTTCCTCTTTCTATGGCAACATGTTTTCCGCAATTACTCTTCATTTAAAATAATCTATCATGTATCTCTACCTGCCAAAATACTTTACCAAAATTTACTTTGTGTAGCGTTTAAGATAAGAACAGCAATTCTCTTTGTTTGCAAAAAGTAAACATAAGATATCCATTCCTTTCATGGTAAAAATAATTTTCCTTAGTGTCTATATGCATCCTCACAATGATCACAACCTTTAAATTCTGCCCCTCCCCAGAGATCTAGCATTTATTTCAGTAAGTTTGCTCAAGTGGCTCTAATTCTACTTACTCACTCCTCCATCCACAGCAAAACAACAAAAAGTCCCATGTGCTTCTATAAGCCCCTGATTCATTTGTTAAAACTGTATTATGCAAAAGGGACTATACAATGCAATAGGCAGACAGCCTTTGTCCTTTACATATTTATGATTTAGTATGCTGATTATTTTATAAAATATAGTTTTAGTACATATTTATGAATTCCATCCATGTATGCAATGTATTTTGATCATACTCACTCGTGTTCTTCCCTCAACTCCTTCCAGATTTCCACCTATCCTCCATCCCTTCCCAAATACATGTCATCTTTTAAATTTTTAAATAATCTATCAAGTTTATTTTCTGTCACTCATTATACTCATAGGTGTGAGGCCATCCACAGGGTCATACCCTAGAAGAAAATTGATTTTCCCTCTCTCAGAAGCCTTCCACTATTAATAGCTAGGAGTGGAGACTCAGGATTCCCTGTCCCATCTATGCTGCAATGTTGACTGGTGGGACTTTGAGCAGGTATTGTGCAAGCAACCACAATTGCTATTTAGTTCATGATTGCAGCTTTCCTGTCATGACCAGAGGACACTGTTTCACTTTGGTCCTCTCCAACTTCTGGCTCTTAAAATCTTTCTACCTCCTATTTCATGGCAATGCCTGAACCTTTGGTGGAGGGAATATGGTATAGACTTCTCTTTAGCGGCTGAGTACTCCATGGACACTTTTTCTATGGGAGAACGCTCTTATACACTGTATAGATTTGTCACTCATACTTGCTTAATAAAACACTGATTGGTCAGTAGCTAGGCAGGAAGTAGAGGCAGGGCAACCAGACTAGAAGAATTCTGGGAAAAGATAGACACCAGCCAGGCACAGAGGAAGCAGAATGAGAATGCTGTGCTGAGCAAAGGTACCAAGCAATGTGGCTAAACATAGATAAGAATTATGGGTTAATTTACGTTTAAGAGATAGATAGTAATATGCTTGAGCTACTGGCCCAGCAGTTACTATAATATTAAACTGACGAGTCAATTATTGGGAAAGCAGGTACTTGAGAATCTTCTGACTACACTTTTCTCTCTGTGTTTTCTTGACCAGTTGTGTGCTTCTGCATTAATTAATGACCATGACATAAAGAAACATGAACTGTTAAGAGCTCAGTGAAGATGTATTAATGTAGAATTCTACTAGACCATCAAAAGAGAACTAGCATCAATGTTATTCAAATTATTCCATAAAACATTAAAGGAAGGAGGACTTCCAATCTTGTTTTATGAAGGTAGTATTACCCTGATACCAAAAGCAGATGAAGAATCAGCAACAACAACGAAAGAGAATTATTGGCCAATTTCCCCAGTGAATATAAAAGCTAAAATTCTCAATAAAACAATTACAAACAAAATACAAGAATGCAAGTTAGCTTAATTCAGGTTCAACATACATAAGTCAATAAATGTAATTCACTACATAAACAGACTCATACATAGAAATCACATGATTATTCCAATTGATGCAGAAAAAGTCCCTTGACAGCATACAACATCCTTCCATGATAAAAATAAACCCTGGAAAGAGTAGGAATGGTGTGGGAGATATCTTATCATATTAGAAACTATATAAGACAAACCAATAGTCACTATTATGATAAATGAAAAATTTGAAGGATTCCCACTAAGATCAGGTCAGGAACAAGTCAAGGATGTTTACTTTCACCATTCCTACTCAATATAATAGGATCTATAAGACATAGAAGGAAAGAGCTACAAATAGGAAGGGAAAAAAAAGTTAAACACCTCTATTTGCAGATAACATGATTCTGTGCATGGTGACTTTTGACAAGTACAGTATCAGACTTTTGATAAATTGACATGGATAAAGCTGAGACTACCATATAAGGAGATGGTATCTGAAGTGATTTCTACAGGTTTTTTTACTTTGCTAGTTAGAGATGAAACTGAAGTTCTGTTTTAGGCAGAAGAAATAGCATGTACAAATGTCTCATTTAGAGCATGGCATTTTTGTCAGAAATTTCTTATAGGAGTAACAATTAATTTATGGAGTTGTAATGAGAATATGTATGAATGTGCCATGTGCTCATAGATGTCCAATAAATGTTAGTATTATTCTCTATTAACATTTAAAATAAAATTTGTTATGAGTTTTTTGCTTCTATGAAATTGAAAATATGGTATACGTAATAGAGAAGATGCAATGGGTACTGAAGCAGAAAAAGTAAGTTTGTAGCTTTGGAGAGCGACCTGCAACAGTAGAAGCACTGAATATAGTTAGCAAAAGACAAGCTAAGTTAGCATTAAAACATAATCAAGGGTTTAAGGTGTAGTTCAGTAATAGAAATTTTACCTAATATGCACAAGGCCTTGGGTTAGATCCTTAGTACAGAAAAGTAAATGAAATCGAATTCTGGGTTAGGAGTAGAGTTCAGGGCTATACTGCTTTTCTAGCCAATGAGAAGCCCTGGTTTTCTTTCCTTTTCTTTTTTTTTTTGAAGGATTTATTTATTATGTATACAGTGTTCTGCCTGCATGTAACCTGCATCTCATTATAGATGGTTGTGAGCCACCATGTGGTTGCTAGGAATTGAACTCAGGACCCCTAGAAGAGCAATCAGTGCTTCCAACTGGTTTTCACTCCTAGTATAACTGTGGTGTGATGTGGTGTGGTGTGGTGTGGTGTAGTGTGGTGTGGTGTGGTGTGGTGTGGTGTGGTGTGGTGTGGTGTGGTGTGTGTGTGTGTGTGTGTGTGTGTGTGTGTGTGTTTGTGTGTTTGTGTGTAAGAATAAGACATTTGTGGGATAATGCTCTTGTACACTATAAAGATTTGTTATTCATATTGGTTTAATAGAATGCTAATTGGTCAGTAGACCGACAGGAAGTATAGGTGGGGCAATCAGAATAGGAGAATTCTGGGAAGAGGAAAGACAGTAGATGTCAGCCAAATGCAGAGAAAATAAGATGGGAATTGCTGCACTGAAGAAAAGGGACCAAGCCACGTGTAAGCATAGATAAGAATTATGTGTCAATTTAAGTGTAAGAGCTAGCTAGTTAGTAATAAGCCTAAACTATTGATCTAGTAATTACTATAACATTAAGCTTTGGAGTCAATTATTTTATAAACAGCTGTGGAACTGGTAGTAACAGAGAAACTTAAGACTAGAGACATTAAGTAATAAATTTTTAGAAATCATTCTGGCATATAACCTGAGTGTATTTTAGTCTTCTTCACCATTGTTTTCACATGCACTTGGTAAGGATGAAGAGTGGGATATGTGAATGTGTGTAGCGTGTAATGAGAATAAGAAGGAAAACAAGGCTCTGATAGGCATTTTAATTACTAATAAAACTCCCCCACTTTTTTCACAATGATCACATAAGATTGATTCTCTGTTGCCAGTTACTTAGTGTTCACCTTAGTAAATATTTCTTTTGCCTAAATTGTAGGTAATTAATGCAAAAACACAAAACTTTCACATTTCTAAAATGTAGTAGCCCGAATGTTAAGAAATTTTTTCCTATATAAAGAAACTGTTCAGACTTTATTAGCAGTTGTTTCTTCAATTTCAATAAAAGAATCAATAGTGAAACTAGAAGTATTGCTTAAAACTTTGAATTTGAAGAAGCGAGGTAGATGGCTCAGCCAGTAAAGGACCTGCCTTTCAACCACAAGGACTTGAGTTGGGATTCCAGCACCCAAATTTCAGGCAGATGTGGTATGTCTATAATCCAAGCTCAGTGGAGTCTGGCAGATTCCTCAGCTTGCTGCTGTATCAGTGAGATCTAGATTCAAGAGAGAAGGGGGAAGGGAGGGAGAGAGAGAGGGGGAAGGAGGGAGGGAGAAAAGAAAGAGAAAGTTGGGAGCAATTAAAGGAGAGACCTAATGTTTATCTCTGGCCTACACATGTGTTTACACACATACACACATGGACAGACACATACACACACACTCTGGGGTGGGGTCACGGGGATGAGGGGGGAAACTTTGAGTTTTTTACTACTCAAAAGTACATTAGCTTGTTGTTAGTAAAATATAAAGACAATAACAAACCATCAAAAATTGCTAATACTTTAAAAACTAACAATTCCAGTTATTGGCAATGATGCACAGCAGGAAGTACATTCCAGTCACTGCTATTGAGAATGAAAAAGATAAGTTATTAGTTCACACTCATTGTCAACATGACTGAATGCAGAATTAATTAGGAGATTGGCGAGATACACCCTGGGGTGCTTGTAAGCGTGTTTCTAGGAAGGAATAAATGAGTGGTAAAAATGACCCATCCTGAATGTGGATGCATTATCCCAGTGATCGAGGGCTTCGATGAAATAAAATAAAAAAATAGGAGAAAAGCAGTTGAGTACTAGTTTTCTCCATTTCCTGCCTCCTGGCCTAATGTGATGTTAACTGTTCTGCTATGTCTTCATTGCTGTGATAGATGGGTATTTCTGAATCCAAGAGCCAAAACCCTTCTTCTCCAAAGTTGTGCTTGCAAGTTGTTACTTTAGTAACAGCAGTGACAAAGCTAATTGACGCAGCCATTGTGGAAGACTGTACTAAATGTACTGATCCATCAATGGTATTTATTCTACTAATTCAATATTTATATTCACATAAAAATATAAATACAAATGCTTACAGAAGCTTTATCTAAAGTTATCCCAATAAAAACAACCAATATATAATTTAAATGGATGAATAAAATATTGTATATATCTATAAAATGGAACACAATTTTGAGAAAAAAAGAATCTAAGGTCACAGAAAAAATGGATTAATCTCACAACCATATTGATAAATAAGGAAAGACACTTGAAAATTCCATATATTATTGGGGCCAGAGAGATAACTGAGTGGGCAAAGGTGCCTTACTAAGCCTGATGACCTTTGTACCTTCTCCAGGCTCTACATGGTGAAGAAAATGGACTTCTGGAAGTTGTCCTCTGACTGTTGTATGCATGCCGTAGCATGTGCCCTTATGCATACATACATGAAATTAATGAAAAAGCTTAAAAACACTATATACTTTATCATTCTAGTTATGTGACATTTTGGAAAGGTATGACCTATACAGATGATTAAATAGATTTTAAATAGCATTTGCCAGATACTGGTAGATACATGGCATTTTTTTTTAAATCCACACAGAGCATTATACCAGAGTAAAGCTTAAGAAATGAAAAAATTCATTTAAAAAGTTATCATGGGATCGATCATGATAGGATAGGATACAGAATTTGGTAAGATAATCTTATATATGTTTGAAACAACTTCACTGAAATAGATTGGGCAAACAGGGCTTAACTAATTTAAGCCAGTTTCAAATATTGAATGTTTTATATCATTAGTGGCTGCTGGAATTTATATACACACATGAAATTATATATATTCAGATAGCATGAAAATAGAAGTCAAATTATTTAGGGGAATAGAGAACACTAACAGGAGCCACAGGAAGGTATAGGGAAATAGGTTCAAAGTACATTATATATTTGTATGAAAGTGGCCTTAAGTAACTCATTCTGAGAAATTGTTTTAATTGGGTTTAAGCAATTATGTTCTAAAGAACTTTGGAAATGTGTTATTCATAAAACTAATGGTAATGAAAAATCTAGATAAACATTGATATTTCTATAATAAAATTTCCACAGATATCTACCTACCTATCTATCTAAACATCTATCAATAATGGAATAAAATGGTCAAGTTGTGGCAACAGGAGGTTACAAGCAAACAGAGAACTGGAATAATTCACATGATAAGAGATTAGCATTGCAGACAGTGGTATGGGCTAAATTTTAGTTTAACTGAGCTTTAGATGTTGTGATTGTTAATGTCATTGTCAACTATCCTGCATTTAGAGTCACTTAGGAGACTAGTGATCCCTGTGTGTATCTGTGAGGTCAGGAAGGCTTAGGGCACAATCCATCATTAATGTTTCCAGCATCATCTCATGGCATTGAGAAACAGGAAGAATAAAAGGAAGAAAACAGAATAGCTAGAGGAGAGCAACGTTCTCCTTTCTCTGCATCTTGGCCTGTCATGTTATAAACTGTCCTGCTGTGCTACCTATTTACCCACTATGATGGACTGATAATTCTAAAGCATTTAATTAAGCTAGCCTTTCCTTCTTTAAGTTATTTTTTTCAATTAATTTGTCATTATAACAACCAAAATAACCAGCACAGGAGTCTAGCTATATAAATATTTATAAATATGTCTATATGTACATAAGTTAGCCTAGCATATATCTTCTTTTATCAGCTACAAGTAATTATACCTAACACCAAGACACCAAGATCTTGTTTTCTAATGCCATTGCCCAATCAAAGGAAGCAGAAAAACCTTAGGAAATTGAGGGAATATATATGAGCTTGTAGTAAACTTGTAATGCCATAAAGTTAGGAAGTATTCAATAAATCCCACAGGAAAGAGACCCAAATAAAATACTTTCCAGTGTCCAAAGCTATGCTGAATTGAAAAAAAAGTGGTATTGGATTATAATACAAAGTATAAATCAAATACCCATGTATTAGCACTTAAATAAATTGCACACACACACACACACACACACACACACACACACATCTTGCAATTCCATAACTATTTCCACTCTCAAGCAGATGCAGCACAAGTATCTATTCAGAAAGTGGGGGCTGGATATCACAATTTCTCTACAAAAAATACAGTACTAAAAAGGGATAAAATAATCAGCTTACAAGGGAGAAATCTAAAACATTATCTTGGTTTTGTGATCAAGGTTAACTCTGAACATAAGCCATGTTGATAGCATGTACAGTTGATATGATAGATTTTAGCTCTATGGTCTTAATTCCTTCCAAAAGCCTAATCATGAAACAAAGATTGGCTTAATTCAACTGCTGGACATTCTATAGAACACCTACAACATTCTATAAACTTGTTAAGGTCTTTGAAAACAAGGAAAATCTGAATAATTACTACATTTAAGAAGAAATTAAGGAGACATGATAATTTTAAATACATTCCCTTAAATCAAATCTAACAGAATGTGAATCATAAATTTTAGTTCTTAAAGTGTATCAATTAATACTTAATGTTAAAATTAATTTGGTGTGGCATATGCATTATAGTAATAAAGGATATTAGAGACAGAGCATACAATCACTTTGTAGTTATTATAAAGGATATTAGAGACAGGGCATTCAATTACTTTGTAGTTACTACAAAAGATATTTGAGACGGGGCATACAATCACTTTGTAGTATCTCCACTGCTTTTTCTGGAAATCTAAAACTACTCTGAAATAAACATAAAATTCAAATTTTAAATATTTAGGACTGAGACTATGGCTCAGTGTTAGAGCAATTGCCTAGAATGCATGAGTACCAGAGTTCAAAGTCCTCCTCCCTGAAAAAATTAAAACAAATTTAATAGAACAAATAAAATGTTACATTAAGATATTTACCCCCAAAGATGTTGTTAAGGAAGTATAAGTTGTAAGGTAAAACCAGAGGAACATGTCAACACAGTGATAAAGGGGAAAAATTAATTCAACCCCCAGCATTATTTCCAGAACTAAATCACCCTGTGAAGCTTCTCAACAAAAGAAAAAGAAGGAGGAAAGTATGCATACAAAAGAAGCTGCTTTCACTGCAGTGACATGCAAAATCTTATCTGGCAAAGTTAAAGGCAATGCTTTGGAACGTCATGATAGCACAATAGGAATTAGCCAAATAACTTAGCCTGCAGTTACCCACAGACTAATTTGTTTTCTGAAGAACCACATTCCAAAGTTTACACAAATCATGAAGCTTACAAAGATTTATTTTTAGTGTCTCCTTTTTCCAATAATGCTAAAATTGAACTTTTCTCAACATGAACTACAGTTTGAAAAATTCTTGGAGACCCAAACATAAACACTATGAATTCTGGCTTCATTACAATACTAAGCAGAATCCAAGATTTCCCCACCTCCGGAGTTGAGCCCTTGCTCTGATGCTTTACAGCTAAATTCACAGTAAATACAAAAGAGGAAATTCTTGCATGCCCACTCTGAAATAAAACTCTGAAAGACCCATCAGTGCTAAGAAAATTATACAGAACTGTGTGCTAGCCTAGACTTGAACTATATCATGGTGATACATAAGGCAGGACCATTGAAGAAGTTGTGGGAGACAAAGCTAAGTGACATCAAATGATAATTTCACACAAAAATATACTTGTTAATCTGGATAAAACTAGTAGTATCTGTCAGTGTCTTCTTGTGAAGCAAGTTGGCAGTCTTGTGGTTCTGATCTTCCCTTAAACATTTATTCTGTTATTCCTTTGAGTAATTACAGCTTATTAGCCCTATTTATATTCTCATGTTGCACAGTAAATTATTCTCTTCTCTCCTTGGTGTTTACACCCTTCAGACAGTTGTGTCCCCACCCCCTTCTCCCTTAGTCATCACTTAGCTAAATTGTATAGACAAAATTCTTTTCATCTTTGCTCATAAATCAATCCCTCTTGCCCCTTAATCATTTTTGTTACTCTCCTCTGAACTCCCTCCAATTAATCTATATCTTTTCAGTTAATGAGTTTGAAGAGGCTGTATAGCCCAGGCGTGATACTAGGTATGTTTGTTGTCTACATGCTTATAAATATACCCAATGAGCTTTTGTAGGAGAAACAAAATATAGTAAATCAACAACTGCTGTTCTGACCCGTGTTTAGAACTCCAAATGGATAATTGTTGACCAGCTATGGGTTTTCATCAGTGACCATTTATCAAGTTTCAAGTCCTGTCAGACTATAAAATTTATTATAGTCCCCACTGTTAAGGAGTCATGAATATTTCTAGTATATGTTTAAAAAAAACCAGTTATTTAGATTTAACTCAGCCAGCTGCTTCCAAAAGAACCTTATGTTTAATTCTTCTGGAAATTTTCTTTTCAAATCAGTATGTTGCTACCAGATTTGACTGCTTTCACAAGCTAATATGGAGTTTAGAAAGGTTTTGACAAAACTGAAAGGACATTAACTCACTTGGCTGCCAGCAGAGAGAAGGCTCCCTTTGTAGGAAGTAGGTAAGTGCATTTCCTAAAGAACTGTCACTTTACAGTAAGTTATCTTAGAAAAATGATTTATTTTTCTTTCTTTTGGGGGGTGTGGGGAAAGATACAGGCTCTCACATAGTCCAGGTAGAATAATGATATCTTTGCAGACTGTTCAAGCTGCCTTTCATTTTCAATAGAAATTCAGCTTCCATCATCAGAAAGGATAAATCAGGTTACTCCTGATATCTGGAAGTAAGTCATTTGGGGGATAATTCATTCTTACAATAATTTGCCATCTCGATTTTCCATTCATGTACATGTCTGCTAATATTGGTTTATCATTTTCAATGTACTTACAGCTATGAAGAGGTGCAAAGCCAATTAATAAACATTTACTAAGCATCTATACTGTACAGAACTTTGAAAAATTATAGACACTAGAGAATTAATAAGGACAACCTCAATATATATTTCAAGCTTGCATAGGAGCTTGGAGCATTTATATTTTTATTCTTTTTATTTAAAAATGTCATGGTATATATTTATTACACATGGAACCTTCTTATTACATAAGGACCTTTTAATATAAGTATATGTAATTTGTTGAACATATTTCCTACATACTCCCACCATCCCATGTCTCTTTCCCAATTAGTTCTTTGTCTCCCTAGATAGTCTTGCTTCTATTTTCATGTCACATATGATTTTATGTATCTACATAAAACCTAAGAACCCCAAATGAGAGAAAGTATATGGTATTTATATTTCTGAGACTGGCTTATGTTGTACAATATTATTATTTCTACTTGTATCCATTTTCCTATATAATTTCATTCTTCTGGCACAAAAATTTACAATAGGAATATACTTTGTATATATAGGTTTTTTTTGAAGAATAATGGTGAATTATGATAGGAATTGGTTTTTGAGGTACACTCCCCCACAAACACCATGTCATCTTTGTTTATTCTTCTGTTGTTGGATGCCTAGGTTGTTTCCATAAGTCAGCTATGGTGAATAGCATTTCAACTGCTACACAAAAATCTTGTGATTTTTTGACTTAGAGTCCTTTGTGTAAAAGTTCAGGCACGGTATGTCTATGTTATATGATGGATCTGCGTTTAGCTTTTTGAGAAACTATCATACTGATTCACATAGTGGTTGAACTAGTGTATATTCCCCCTAGCTGTGTATAAGGGTTCTCTTTTGTCCATATCCTATTAACATTTCTTTTCTTAGGTCACCAGAGAGTTGCATCACTTGAGAGGGGTTAGGTCTTGTTGTAGTTGTGGCCTTGTTGAAGGCAGTTTGTCCTGAAGATGGGCTTTGGCATTTCACAACAAATTATTTCCAGTGTCTCTTTGTTTTGCTTCCCCTGGATCCAGCTATAAAACTCTCAGCTCCTTCTCTAGCATCGTCTGCCTGCATGCCACCTTTTTCCCTACTATGATGACAATGAACTAAACCTCTGAACCTGTAAGCAAACCTCAGTTAAATGCTTTCTTTTATAAGAGTCAATATAGTTTGGTATCTTTTCACAGCAATAGAACACTAACCAAGACAGTTGCCATTTTGATTAGGTTGAGATGGAATCTCAAAGTAGGTTTTTAATGACTGAGTCATCTCTCCAGCCCATAAATGTAGCTTAACAAAAAACTATTTAATGGGGTAAATGATATGATCATATTATAACCCAAAAAATAAAAAAAATATAAATTCTTTGAGAATTCCATGTATATTTTGATCATAATTTTACCCCCTCTTATAACTCCTTCCAGATCTACCCATATTACTTACCCACCCAACTTTGTGTCATTTAAAAAATTCATTAGCCACCAGAGAAACTCAAATTAAAACTACACTGAGTCCAGTTTGTGAGTATATGAGCAGCACAAATTGGACTCAGTGTAGTTTTAATTTGCATTTTGCTGATGAGGCTGAACATTTTTTATCAGGGCACTGACCATTTGTATTTTATCTTTTGAGAACTATCAGCTCATTTTATTAGCCTCGCTTGTTGATTGAAATGTTTGATCTCTTGGTTTTGTCTTTTAGTTGTTTGTATATTTTGGATATTGGTACTGTGATAGGTGAAGAGCTAGCAAAGATGTATTTCATTCTGTAGGGTATGTTTTCACCCAATTAACTGTTTTACTTGACATTTGTCAATTGCTGGCATTACTTCTTGAGTAACTAAATTCCTATTCAAAAAGTCCTTGTCTATGCTTATATCTAGAAATATTTTCCCTACGTTTTTCCTAACAGTTTCACAGTTTCAGATCTTAAATTAAGGTCTCTGACCATTTGGAATTGGCTGTTTGTGTGAGAGAGGGGATATCTAGTTTCATTCTTTTACATGTGGATAGCTAGTTTCCCCACAACCATTTGTTGGAAACAGTATCCTTTTTCTATTGATGCATGAGTAAGTTTTGTTTGAGCACCATGATGATTTTGTAACTGCCACTTTGTAGTATAATTTGAAGCCAGGAATGGTGATACTGTTGACGCTATTTTTTTTTTTTGCTTAGGTTGGCTTTGGCTATTAGGCTTCTGCATGAATTTTAAGACTCTTCTATTTCTGTTAAGAACGGTATTGATATTTTGGTTGGGATTCTTTAAAAGATAAATCAAATGTATCCCAGACTACATATGGATTATAAAGTTAAGCTAGTCTTGTACTTCTGGTCATTCTTTTATCCCCCAAATTATGGGATTATAAGCATATGCTGCCATATTTATTTTTAGTCATAGTAAAATGTAAGGCATATGAAAACCTGCCACTAACTTAAAAACACATAATTATAAATAATGCTATTATTTAAAATTTAACTGGGTATGTTGTTATATGCCTGTAATACAAGCAAAAGTGAGGGTAATGTAGGAGAGGCAAAATTTATGGATAATGCTTGGTTATATAGAAAGTTCAAGTCTATCCTGAACTACATAGTAAGTCCTTATCTCATGACAAAAAAAAAATCATAAAACTGAAGTGTTAGGGGAACTTTGAATAAGGAGCTATTAATACAAACAGATTTAATGTGGTATTACTTGACCATATAAAAATGGAATTTGATTATTTTTTTCCTGTGATGAAAAGCTTCTGGCAAAGGGAGTAGAAAACAAGGTAAAGTTTGAGGCATATCTACAAATTTTATTAATCCATAATAGCTCTGCCTAGAAATGCATACATTAGGACATTGACTTCACATAGGTCACTATGCTTCTGAAGTGTTCTTTTGAATTTAAACACCTTAACCTCTAAGAACAAATGTGTACATGACAATAACTCAGTGGGAAGTAGCAACTCATTGTAAATCTAGAAATCATGTTGATTAAATTTGTAGGAATTCATTAAAGAGGTAAATAAAGATGTGGCCAATGGAAAAATCAGTGGATATAATTTATTTGGATTTTAAGAATTTTTCCTCCACACTCACATACCAATGATTGATTAAAAATAGAAATGAGTTAAAGAAGTAGTTGTAAGACTGGAGACAGAAAATTAAGGAGAATTCTCTAAATCAAAAGATTATATAACCCCAGGACTGGAAAATAAGGGATAAACAATGAACATTTTCTGAGATCTGTGTTGATACTAAGGACTACCATCTATTGAGGTCCTAGGTACCTTTTGCAAAATGCTTTCTAGAACCTTTAAATGAAAGTATTTATTAAAGCCAAATAGTTATAATGCTGCTAATGTCAAAGGGTATATGCAAAGGTAGAAAATTATTTTAATTTTTCTTTAAAAATAAACAAAGTTTAAATTCTATTTTATACTAAGTATACTTTTTTTCAAAGAATAGTATCTTAAATCACATATTGTACATCGGCATAAATGGAAAATAGGGTCTCCCTTTAATGTTAAACTTGCATACTAGACCTCTCTTATCAGTCCAAGTATTGTGGTAGATACCATGTGGGAGGCAGAGGTAGGCAATGCCCATGTGTTTGAGGCTACCCTGATATACATAGCAAGTTCCAGACTAGCCAGGGCTATATAAAAGAGTCCTTGTCTCAAAGAGTACAATATAAGTCAGTGAATAAATAGGTATTCCTAAAACTTTTTAAAAGGAGCTTTAGAGATGACTCAGTGGTTAAGAGTACATATTGCTATTATAGAGGATCAGAATTCAGTTCTCAGCACCTATGCCAGATAGCTGACAACTGTCTGTAGCACCAGGCATCTGATGTCCTCCAGTCTTCAAGGGCACTTGCATTCATGTGCACATACTTACACAGAGAAACACACAAATAAAATACATCTTTAAATAATAAAAATTATCAATTTTCTTCTTACCCATACTTTGCAGTCAGAAGTTTCTCAGTCCTGCCTGGCCAATCCCACAACCCTTTAGACCCAAATAAGCATACATAGGCTAATATTAATTACAAGCTGTTTTGACTATGGCTCAGGCATATTACTTGCTAACTCTTAAAACAAACCATGATACTTACTCATGTTTAGCTACATGGCTTGCTACCTTTGCTTCATTGCAACATGCTCATCTTTCTTCCTCTGCATCTGGCTTGTATCTGTATATGCTCTTCCTCTTCACAGAAATTTCCTCATCTGTTAGCCCACTTATACTTCCTGCCTGTCTTCTGGCCAATCAGCATTTCATTAAACCAATATTTATAGTGACAAACATTTATTGTATACAAGAGCACAGTCCCACAGCAGACTTTCCCTTTTCTTCTTTTTAAAACAAGAACTCTGAATCTAATTTCCTTTGTATAGTTTTTCCCTCACCATGATCTGTAACAACTTGTAACCAACACTGTAAACAAAGACAAACATCTATAATCCAATTTTTGAATGGGGGCATAGTTCGCCAGATGACTTCCTGCTGATTGAGGGCACTAATGGGAATACTGAGAAAATTTAGGATTATGGTGAAGTCTTGACTGGAGTATTTTGTGAGGCTGAGTCATCTCAGCCAGTCTCCTTGAAGCTGTTCTGGATGCAGACAGAACTCAGAGGAAATTGCAACAGAGGTGCTTTGAAATATTGGATTGTCTGGCCCATATATTTACCAGTCTTCCTTGATCATACCCTATTTTCTTTAACCTGCATTAAATCCACAGCCTCTCATTTTCTGTGGAAATAAAAGCAAAACTTCTCCCCTAAAGCAACATATCTTTTGACTTCAATTTTGAAGTCAGGGCATCTAAAAAATATATAGACTGTTTTAAACCAGAAGCATTTGCAGTCAAAAACAATACAATACAAAAACAAAACAATACAATAACAATGCTATGAAATAATCATTCATGTTTTATAGGAATTGGACTTGGAAGCCAGGGAAAGAACCAATGCATCTATCTCTATTAAAAGTTTGTACTAATCATGGATCACTGGTGGAACCAAATATTTAACTAACTAGAAAAGAAGTTGAAGGCAGTCTTGTCCAACACATTCATATTTTTTTTTTTAATGAAAAAAGAAGCTAGGGAGAATCAGTGAAAAGGAAGCTATAGAAATTAGAAATGGAATCAGAATTTATGTCTTCATTTTAGAGTCTTATATTCACTACCTTACCTTAGAAATATCATGTATGGCATATATACCTATATCTTTATATGTATTTGATTATATACAGAAACCTAGTTGTCCATACATACTTGTAATTTTATTGCTGCTGATTAGTCACACGACTTTTCTAGTAGATCATAAGAGTTCTTGCAGGATGAACACTGTCTATTTTGCTCATCACCCCGCAGAATGATTATTAAACACTAGGTATTCACAAAATCTTGTTGTACACAGATATGCAACCCATTGTAATACTGTTTTAAATCTACCACACCACTCAATCATAACATTTTTAATCCAAAACACTAAAAAATAAAACATCTAATGAATCAGAAGAAAATGTTAAACTTTCTTAGGAGTGAATAAGGTACCACATAAATTAGGAGAATATCTGAATTTATTAAAGTCCTCCACCTTTTAATTTCAACACAGAAACGCCTAAGAACATTATAATCCATTATATGAAGACTTTGCTAAGGCATCATTCAGAAAGGTAACTAGAAAAGGGCAAGAGACTTTTTGCTTCTTATGAAATGAAGCTTACTGCTAAATAACAGTAGGAGCCTATGAGCAGGAAGTTGAAAATGTTTAGCAAACATCTAGGGTTAATTTAGATGAGCACATTCTTGTATGCATGCATGAGTACCTGTGCATGCACACATGAACACTTTTAGAAAAGAACAGGTAATGACTACAGAATTGTGCACTTACTAGAGGTTCAATAACTGTTGAATTATTCACCCAAAAGAGATAAACAACAAACATTTGTGTGAAATAAAATATATTTTACTTTACCTAAGCTTTCTGAGCACATTAACATCATCATCACACTTAGAAATTAATTAGATTAGATACAGCTATGGCAGAGAAAGTCTAAGAAATAAATATAAATTTGTAGACCAAAGGTACATAAAATGCACAGCAGTTTAATACAGAATACTAGACTTCTTTCAGGTAATACCCTAAATTACAAAGCAGTATTTGACACTTCTACAAGACAAAGAATCCACTGGTTAGATGTGGAAATGGAGCATAAGCCACTTCCACAAAGGTAATACTGACTTTAAAAAAGTGTGATTGTGATGTTTATTTTCAAAACACACATACAAAAACTAAAATAGTCTATTTGTAGTTTATTCTAATAGCACAAATAATGTTTTGTAAAGAGACATAAGCAAGTAGAACTTAATTATCACAATAAGTGTATTAATAATTTAATAAACTCATTTTAATAGATATTTGGAAAGAAGAAAAGATGAGAGGAAGGACAATTAACAAGGAAAGGAGTTTTAAATGCAGAGTATATATGGGAGCTGAGGATGTTGCTTAGTGGTAGAACATTTGTCTGATATGTGCAAGACAAAGGATAATATACCCCTTTCACACAAATAAGTAAATCCCATTATTTGAATGGAGTATCTGTGATGTGGATTTTGGAATTACTAAATTTTCTTTTCTGAAAAGTTTGATAGAAATAGCCACTGTCAAAACTGTCTACAAAGTCAGTATTATGGCATCTCATAGTTGGGACATTAGAACTCAGTTTTCTCAACTTTTTTCCCAGTGAGTCACATTATCAGTTTGAGAGTTGGTCATCTAATTTTAGTTTAAATTCATCTATTGGAAATGAGGGAACATGTTATCTTATCAGAAGTACTGCCACAATATTAAATATTATAGTATCAAAACTTATTAGAAAATTTGTCCTACACCAAAAAAACCTTCCTCTCTATGCTTTATCCTCTTGCTCTTAATTATTGTCTCATATGAATTTTCCTATATCTACTATGTTTTCAAATGTTTGAGATATATATATATATCTTCATTACTTTTGTCCAAGTTATTGGTAGGGGTGTTGAACAGCATAATGTAAATGTATACTGTACAACTCTCTCTAGGTTGCAGCAAATACCAAGTTCAACTATCTCTAATCCACCCTTCTCACTCAGAAGGAACTGATGTCAGAACTCATTTATATTCTCTTTTGAACAAGGACAACACAGGATAAGGGTGAACCGGCTTACAAGATCCCTATTTCTGATATTTTTTCTTATTTTAAGATTCATATGAGATATCCTGGGAATGGAACACAAGTCTAAACCTAAAATAAATTTGTTTCATGTATACTTGCCTGAAAGAATACATAGGGTCAAATACAGAATTTCTACTTGTGGCTTTCAAAGAGTTTAGCACCCAGTGCAATTTGTATTTAAGGTGTGTGTGTGTGTGTGTGTGTGTGTGTGTGTGTGTGTGTGTGCACGTGCATGTGTGTTATCCACCCACCCACCCACCCATCCATCCATCTATCTATATTGCGAAGGGGTTTTACTATGTAGTCAAGGATATAATCCTTTTTTCCCAGCCTTTCAAATGCTGGGATTATAGGTTTATGCTGCATAGTCCTTCATATTAAGGATGACCACCTTGTAGTCCTTTTGTGATTACAATATCTTTCAGTGCTCTTAGCTTTAGTTTGTCAGGCATTAGAGATTCAAAAAAAGAGGACATATATTTTCATATTTCTCATTTTCTTTGAGCTTTAATTTCTTTCTTAATTGTTTCATCCATGCCTTTCTTTTGAACACCATTCTCATTGATAGAGGTCTGGGCAAACAGTATTGCCAGCTGTCACTTTCAACAGGATTCCATGCAGGACAAGATTTCTCTTGCATTTGCTTTAAAGAGAACTATTTTTTGTTTTATTTTTATGCATAGATTTAGAGGTCCTTAGCATTTTGTAAGGCTCCGACCTTCATTACATTGTTCTTAAAACTGTTTTCTCTACTAAAAACAACAATAACAACAAAAACCAAAAACCTGTTTTTGTGCTCGTCTTTGTATCACGTCACATATGAATGTATTGAAGAACTTCCTGTATAGCTACACAGATTAATGATGCCTTTGTGAGGGGGCTAATGAATGGAGAATGCCTTTTTCGGTGGGGTGTTAAATTATATATGCTTCTCTGAAAATTGTGGTGAGTGTTCATGTTCTTTCTGAAGTGATATATGTCAAGTCCCCTCTGGTGTATGGAGGCATAAGAAAGGTGAAGTTTGACTGTTTTAGAGACTCCTTCTCCTTGTCTATTGTTCAGATATCAAAATTGTTCAGTTTTGAAAGACTTCATAATTTCAATACCATACAATAGACCTATATTTCAGTCTAATTATGAACCATGTTTTTGTAAAGATGTGAGGCTGCCAATAGCATTCCATTCATTATTAAAAACTCTCAGATGCATGCCCACTTTCTTCCAAGATTCCTGTCATTACTGTTTTACCAAATATTCCTTCATGTTTGGAATTATGATCAGAGTAGCAATTACCTGCTTGACTTATCCTACATTCTGATAATGAAATTGTCATCAACGTAACAATTCTAACTTTTCCATATTGTTAGCTAAAATTTTCTTCTTTGCAAGCTAGGCATGGAACTTTTAGATATAAATACTTCTAGTATAAATACTTTTACACTTTATCTTAGCCAAAAGGCTGAGAAGTAAAGTATTTTAAGACATAGTATAGAACTTGTTCTCTAATGTGTGTGTGTGTGTGTGTGTGTGTGTGTGTGTGTGTGTGTGTGTGTGTGTTCACCAATATACCTGACTTCTCTGTGCTTCTTTCCCATCATTCCAGATCTCAGGAGGTAATAATACAAAGACATTCTACAAGCCACAATATTTTATGCTTTGACTTCCAAATCAAAAGCTTCACAAAATCCAAATTTAATTTCAGGACAGTCCTTTCACATGACCATCTCAATATCATGATTTTAAAATTGTTAAAAAAAAAAACTGAATCACTCTTCTACTTTTTGTCTTTGTGTTTGAAAATCCTTTTTGCTGTTTATAAATTGAAGGTAGAAAGGAGTTGGACTTTATTATGCAAATAAAAGTATAAATGCAAGGTTGTGCACTCTAGGATACCATACAAAAGACTGATGTGACTGGATGCTATATGCATAAAATGCTTTGAACCATAACACAATCTCAGTAAAACAGTGAACAATAGGTAAAGGAATAAATGAGTCATCAATGAAGGAGAATTATTAGTGAGGAGAGAAAGTGTTGTGAGAACAGAATACTTCAAGAGTTTCAATGGTGAGTGATAACAGATATAACACGACGAATGAGAAGGAATTTGGGGAATTATTGGGTATACTAAATATCAAATATATGCCCATAGAGAACCTTCTGCTTTATCAGTAACTATAGAGTTTACTTAGAGGGATATAATCAGAGCAAAGATAGAAGTCAACATGGGAAGTAGGTTGAAACATGGACCAATCTACAACTAAATATAAAAACGTTCATGGTGTTACAGTCCTAGAATTCCAGGACTTGAGAAGCTGGGGAAGGAGAAATGAGTTTGAGGTAAGCCTGAGACACATATCTAAAATGAATGAATGAATGAATAACTGAAATATTGGATGCAATTTATTGTTAAGTACTATTTTGTATACGAGATATACCAATTTATTACTAAAAAATAAGATAAGCAGGGTAGTCCACTATTACATGGAGGTTATGTTCTAGAGAAAGTCAAGCAGAAGCTAAAACTAAAACCCTAGGCAGAAAGGCTGGATGGATAAAGAACTGACTAAGCAAAAGTGATCTCAGGATAAACAAGTTCTAAAATGGTGCTATATATGTATAACTTTTAATTTCTTCTGTAAATTTGTATTTTGCTTGCACATATGTATGGGTCCCTGTGTACAGTGCCCAGGGAGGACAAAAGAGTGCATCAAATTCCCTGGGAATGCAGTTACAGATGGTTGTGAGACAACATCTGGGTGCTGGGAGTTGAAACTAGGTCCTTTGGAACAGGCAGTTGGTATTCTTAACTGCTGAGCCATCTCTTCAGCCCCATGTATAATTTTTTAACTACTACAATTTATATTTCAAATTTCTTCATAGAGAAATAATTTAAACTTTTCAAAGATTAAGAGATGTCTATTTGGAAAATATGCTGAGTTACAATCGTGCCATCATCATGCATAGCTGACCTTTCCAACCTATTGAAGCTAAAGCAGAAAAGATGCAGTAGAAATTCAGGAAGATTCTTTTGGAAGCTTCTGACTTACAAATACTATTTAAATTTTGAAAAGAACCAGATAGCTAAACTAGTATTTGATTCTATTTTCCCAGAAAGGTGGGTGATAATGAGTCTAAAAGTATAAAAACTTAGGCATTAAGTTTCTAGTACAAGGTCATATGGTCCCTGTATTGAGGAGATAGGGTACAGGCAAGAAAAGATAATAAGACTAAGTAATATACCTCATGTTTAAGTACATTGCTTTCCATCTTTCCTAGTCAGAGACTCCTGCCCATATCTGTAGGCCGGTCCTTTAACTTAGCTTTTGATTATTGTTGACAAGTATAAAATAATCCTACAAACAGAAGTCTTTTATAGCACTCGTTTCAAAAAAGAAAAATAAATGGTTAAGAGCTCCACTTTCCATCTCCTCAATGTGTGTGTGCGTGCGCGCACATGTATGTGTTGGATAGACAGTGTAAAGAAGCTTCAAATGAGAGAATCTAATTCCCAAAACGTGGTAGATCAGTGCTTTTCATTCTATTATATAGACTCTCAAACTCCAAGTAGAAAATTGCTTCAGACTGGGTTCATTTAATAAATATTTCTCAATGTAAATAATTCAAATGATGTATATCACTGGACAAATAAATATGTGAGCTCTAGCTCTTTATTTTCTGTGCATTCTTTTAAAATATTTTCATTAGTACTTGATGACACAATTTATGATCACATTCTCCCTCAAACTCCTCCTTCAGCTCCTAGTCTTCCAGCTTCGTATTCTTTTTTAAAAATCCATTGACCCATACCCTCCTGGGTATGGAGCATTCCCTGGAGTATGGTTTGTCTTCTAGAAGCCACACCCTTAAGGAAAATAGACCCCTCCTTGCCCTAAGGCCTCCAACAGTCTCTAGCCACTCAGCTGGAGGTAGGAGCACAAGAACTTCCCATTTCAAGCTGGAATGTTGACTGGCTTGATTTTAGGCAGGTCTTACAGAGCTGCTGTGAGTTTATGAGCTCAGCCTCCTCTCCCGTCTAGAACATGCTGTTTTGGTCAGCTTCTCCCATACCTCTGACACTTAGAACCTTTCTGCCTCTTTCTCTTCCTAGATGCTCTCTGAGCCTTGTGAAGTGGATATGATATAGATGTCCTATTTGTGACTGAGCACTCCGTAGGTAATTATCTTCTGCATTTCAGCTGGTTGTGAGCTTCTGAGTTAATCACAACCCATTACACAAATAAACTTCTCTAATGAGATCTGAGAGCAAGCATTTTTTTTAAAAAAAAAATATATTAATGAATCCACGCTAAACCTTTTAGAAGAGACTGGACCAGATGATCTCAGAGGGCACTTTCATCTGTAAAGCACTTTGAATTAGTAGTTTTATTCAGAGAATTTAAATGGCTAGTTACATGCCTGTAAGTGGCATGCCAATTAAGCATTCTGTTTGGTCCTGGAAGCAGACGAACAAATGGACAAATAAAAATGAACTAAGAGCCCAATGGATTATAAAGTTTCTAAGTCACTCATGTTAACACATCTTACAAGTATACACTTGTGTGTGTTAAGAGTGACTTAAAATTTCTCTTTCACTTAGAATACAGTGACCTCAATCTCTTCCAAAGGGACATAGAAAGCTGATCTTGTAGGTGAGATACTTGCTTAAAATTGATTCACAACAATAAAGGATTGCTTGCTCCATGGGAAGACAGCCTCCTCAGGAGAAGGGAAAATGCCAAATTTCTCAGCAGGGTCTTAAGTTACCAGCTCCAGTAATTACTGGATTTTACTCCAAGATCTTACAGTGGTAACTTACTGGGCAAAGTGATGGCTAATATTGACATTCCTCCAGAGTAAAATAAAAATAAAGCTAAAAATGTAGATGAAATCCTTTAAAGAAGCAATTAAAACATCAACAGTTGTTAAACTGCCAGATCAAATGACTCTGAATATCAAACAGAATTTTTTTAATGTTATAGCTTTAGAGGAAAAGGAACTCTGCCTTTGCCCCAACATGCAATATTTAAAATTGGGAGCAGTTTGTTGTTCCCCGCGGTTCAGCATGTGGTTTTGTCTTCATGGTTTTGTCTTCAGTAGGAATGCATCAGAGAAGGGGTCAAAAAAAAAATAGCGAGAAAGAATCAACAGTCAAACTCTATAACACCTTTTGTTGTTGTTGACATCATGTTGCTATGTGTTCCTGTGAGAGGCTATAGAAGTCTCAGAGTTTTGTCAGTCAGGCAGCCCATGTGTAGAGTGTTACAAATTACTTTGGTCAGATCCTTCTTCAAGGCAGAGATACTGAGTCAGAAGGGCTGTAACCTCTGAAATGGGGAGGAGGAACTTTGCTAGTCACCAAATCAACAACCAGTGACTGGATTCTTAGTTGTTCGTTTGCAATTTCCTAATTCCAAACTGTGAATTAAATGATGGGAAACTCCAAAACTATGTATCACATACTAATCAAAGACATAATTTTGCAAATTTTTAATGCTTTGGTTAAATTCAAGCAAAGAAATTCACACGTGGGATGATACCTGATTTCATTTTACATACAGTATATTCAACACTTAGGCACCTAGCTATTGTTGGCAGCAGAGGAGCAAATAAGAAATCATTTTGGTCTTTAAGGGCCAGCATATTAGGGAAGAGAATAAGAAGAAGTTACACAGGCTCTCAGTATTATGGAAACCTTAAGATTTTTATTTTTCACAAGGATCCTGCATAAAAGCCAAGCTCAACATTTCTTTCATCATTTGCTGGACCAGTATCTCTCCTTTTGTTCTCACATAGCCTTTCTCTTGCCTAGTATTTTCAAGAACTCTATTGGTCCTTTTGTTCTATTTGTGAATCCCAAATGACTATAATTATGACTGACAGTTATAAGAGCAATGTTAGTGAGATTGCTAGCCTTTTTGAACTGAAATTAGACAAAAACCTGGGCCATCAACTTCTCATGCACTCTGAAAGTGGCTAGAAGTACTCTTCAGTAAGACTCTCGAATCTGCTGTCTCTGTCCTTAACCCATAATTAATTCTACCATTCTTATGTTTTAGCATTCAGGTGTTATCTTCTGCTCAATTATATTTTTGCTTTATTTATTAACACCAAGCAGCATCTTATGTATGGCTTATAAACTACATATATAAGTCTTCGAACTGGCTGTGAACTAACCTGACCACTTCCTTACAATAATAACCTAGTTCCTACAGAAAACTTGAAAGTATCAAATAGTCTAGAAATTGACTTTTAGAATAAAACCACTTTATAAGCTGAGGCTTTACTTATAAATGTATTCATAGTGTCCCCATTAGTAGTACTTAATGAACAGAGCCTACCATGTAATTTCTCAAGTAAATGCTAAGTGTGTCTCATTTTCAAATTAATTTCTAATAGACTTGTGGAGGAAAAAAATCAGACTTGGAATATTTTTCCTAAATAGAGTAGTATCACATCGTCTAACCAATACAAATCCAAACTACTGTATGTTGGAAAATATAGCACCAATATCCACAGAAAAATGGGCATGACAAGAAAGTTATTATTTCTTATTCTTGCTACAGTAATTTCTCCAGGCTCCAGAACTTCACTTGTAACGCTACTTAGCAATAGAACTGAATCTCCAGCAAATGTTCATTTCACCATACCATACTCATTGACCAAAATAACTTTTATATGACAAATGCATTCCTACCAAAGAACTGCCATGACAACTAAACCACTGGCTTCTGTGATTAGACTACAGAGGACTGATGAGTTACATATGCCACATACAATATACAACTGCCATACAGACACCTCATAGTTCTAAGTCTGCAGCCAAGACACCAGGAAAAAGGCAAACAGGGATTCTGTGCATCAAACATCTTTCATAGATTAACTTACGACTCATTGCAGCTTTAGCTTTATGTGTCTAGTATTTTACGATGTTTGTGATGAAACTGCAGCATGGAGAATGAAAGAAATTTGTGCAAGGCCACATAATTAATGGAATTTGTATTTGAATGTAGGTAGTCTGTACATAATGACTGAGAATTTTAACCACCATGCAATAATGGTGCTGCTGATTATAATTAGAATAATAAAGAAAACACAAATAGCAGCAAGCACTAACATAATGCTGACTACTCAAGCCATTGTTTAAAATACCTTCTACAAATCATCTCATTTAAGCCTTACAATAACCCTATGGGGTAGGTACTATTATTGTCTCTATTTTTCAGATGAGGAACCTTTGGCATAGAGATGCTTAAAACTGACTGAAATAACACCACCAGGAAGTAAAATATCTGTGTTTCAAATATAGGCGGTCTGGCTCTATTTTAACACATTACCCCTGTAACAATGATAGCTGTGGCATAACAGCCAAAATAGTAGAGTTGGAGCTTAGAAAAATGATGCAGAATCAGTTGCTTCCTGGCTCTGAAACCTTGAAAGATATATAACCTATCTTATTTTCATTCTCTGTGCCTATGAAACTCAATATATTCCTTACAGAGGTACTTTAAGAATTAAAGAAGATTGTATGTAAGATAATTTCAGAGAATGTACAGTCATATAATTGTATGAGATTATTGCAGAAAGCATGTCAGAACAGTTAAACAACTATACACACACATAATATATACTATATATAAAACACTGACTATGTCATATTTACTCTATACATACTTACAATATACATAAGTAAATACCTACCACATATACACTGTACTAATTAGAACTTCTAGTAATCAAAAGAATTATGATCTCTCAGCAAAGCATAGTGGCATACTTCCATATTGCCAGCACTAAGGAGGTAGAGCAGAAGGATCATGAGTTCTAGGTCATATTCAGCAACACAATGAGTTTGGTCCAGACTGTGTCAAGGAACACTTAAAAATCTTAGTAAGAGTAGTAAACACCAACTTAAAGGAGTATAGGTATCAGCCAAAAACCTTAGTAAGTTCAAAGAGAAAAGAAAGGAAAGCAAGAGTCTTTACTAGCACCTAATTCTACGTACATAAATAATATGGTGACGTTCAACTATTTAAAATGGAAATAAAAAGAAGCTGGCTATGTTGGTGAATTATCACTCTGTGAAGGAAACTAGTTCAATAGGCACAGCTATTGTAGTTGAAATTTTATTTTCATTAAATTGTTTAAATACTGTTCTGGTTTCCTTTCTGTTGCTGAGATAAAACACTGATAAAAAGCTACCTAGGGGAGGAAAGAGTTTATTTGGCTTTACACTTTCAGGTCACTGTAAATTACTGAGGAAAGCCAGAGTTCTCAAGTAGGAACTCAAAGCAGAAACCATGGCTTAGCAGTACTTGCTAGCTGGCTCAATAATAGGCTCACATTCAACTACCTTTCCTAGGTACAGCCTACTTCATTCTAGGAATGGTAATGCCCATAGGGACCTGGGCCTTCTTACATCAATTAGCAATCAAGAAAAAGCCCCACAGATGCATCCTTAGACCAATCTGATCAGACAATTCTCCATTCAAGGTTTCTTTTGTGGGGATACAATAAAACATTCTGAGATATCAGAGGGATCTACCTACAGTCAGTCTAGGAGGATCAGAGAGTGGTGATTCACACCTTTAATCCCAGCACAGGGAGTATCCCGGGAGTGGTGACTTGCACCCTTAATCCAAACTGAGTTCAGGTCATCTTAGTTTACAGAAGGAGTTCCAGGCTCCTAGGCAGGCAGTGGTGGGGCCACGCCTTAACTAAGTGAAGAGAGTATTTAAGGCAGATATACAAAGACAGAGCAGGCAGAAGAAGCCATGGCTCACACTGCTAGTCCCAGCACTTAGAAAGCAGAGGCAAGAGAATTTCTGTGAGTTCAAAGCCAGCCTGGTCTTCAAAGTAAGTTCCAGGACAGCCAGAACTGTTACACAGAAAACTCTGTCTGGGAGAAAAACAAACAAACAAACAAAAGAACAGGAGGAAATGGATTTGTTCTCTGATATTTCTGATTCTTTATACCAGGGGATAATAAAAACTAATCCAGAAAATTACATATAATATTTTTATAAATTCTTAAGATTTTTAAAAACAAACACATTTATGAAGTCAGAAAGAAATTCTGATAATACATTAGGATATTTGTCAGAAGCAAGGAACTTTGTGTTCAAATGAACTACTAAATAGAAATTAAGTTCTTAAGATATATAAAGCACAAAACTTAGTGGTTTAATAAAGAAATCATTGCTTTATTATCTCAAGTTATTCAAATAAAATTATATGAATCTGCGCTGATTTTTATCTCCATGTTCATGACCAGTATGAAATCCTATCAGTCCAATTTAATGTACATTTATATCTCCTACAGACTGAAGATTACTTAGATCTGGACAGAAATGTTTTTAATGGCTTTCGTATCTCAGTGGCACAATTGTCTGTATTTTTGTGCCCTCCAGGCTTTCTGCCTGTACTGACTAACTAGACAATATGATGACATTCTGACACAATGCACTAGAGGTATGAAACTGTCCCTCTCTTGTCTCCACAGTGGATGACATGGCCTGAGAGGGCAGCCTAGGGGCCATTATTCCTCAGACTTTGCTGAAGAAAAGCTTTTTGTCCTTAAACATCCCCTCCTTCTCAAGATGCAAATAAGTGGGGATTTAGGGATGATAAAATTAAGCATTCTGTGGTCCACTGCAGTAACTAACTGGCTGTTGAGAAGAAATAGCTTCTGCCAGTAGTTTAAGTAAAACTAAACCCCTTGAGGATTAAATGGAAGAGTACACTTGATTTTAATAAATCTTTTGAACTATCAGAACTTTTTACCTTACCATATAACTCAAAGTTTCTTTCCTTTTTTTCTCTCCTGATATTTTGGCCTAAAAAGACAAAGTACAGAGATTTACAGGTGAAGCAAAAGAGCATTTACATTTCGAATTTCCTTCTAGATTCCAAGCTTTACATTTAAATACCTCTGGCCAAACAAAGAAGAATAGGGCCATTTTTACAGCATCAGCTCCATTCTGGCATTTATGCTCTGTGTGGAGGAGTGTATATTAAGGTTTGTATAAGCTCAAAATTCACACTCTAGGGAAAGAAGAACGGGGAAGGGGAAATGGGGCAGAGGTTTGCTCTAATCATATTTGCTACTTCACATCCTAAAGGTGATTTTTTAAAAACAAACAAACAAACAAATAAAAAGCTGAGGTCGCTTTTCTTTTAATCTACTGTCAGTCTTGGTAAAGTCAAATTCATTCACCCTAGAAAAAAATTATTAATTTTCCATGAAAAACATGCATATAATGTAAGAGGGAGAGAAATTAAGTAGAAAACCTCTACTTTTTTCTTTTGTAAATATGATTGTGAAGCTAAATACATGCAAGAAAATGAAATATAGCTTTTAAAGCATATAATTTCCAACTTTTACCAGTTATTCTGAAGAATTGGGAGTGAACAAGCAAGAACAAAAGCAAGGGAGCTTTTAAGGTGTGAACAAGTGAAATTAACTAATGCACCAACATGGGAGGCTGGAAAGGACAAGTAATTAAGAGATTTGCTTTCTGGTCCTGCTTCAGCCACTAATTTCATATGGCTTCTCCTAGACTAGAGTCTTAATTTCTTCTTAATTCCTATAGCCTGCAAAATAACAGTAAGCGAACTCTAAAGGCTACTTTCAATCTTTCTGAGTCCATATTAAAATGCATGCCATTGGCTAATCTGTATCTGCTTTAACACACACACATATACACACACACCTCTGCCTTAATTCATATAAATAAATGAAGGAACCTTAAAGGGTTTTAAGCTCCAGTACCAAACAGTGTGTCTAGGCTGATAAGGTGGGCCTGAACTCAATATGGCTTATGTTCTTCTCTCAAACATAATCGTCAAGCATGCACACTTAAAAAAAAAAAAAGAGAGAGAAGAGAAAAGAAAAGACTTCATGAAGAATGAAGATGTAGTAAGGTAATCTGCAAGCTAAGAAAGGAGACCTCATTAGCTTGTAGAACTGTGAGATAACACAGCCTCATTTGCTTTTTAGCCATTTTCTGCATAGTCTTAGCAAATAAATAGCATATATTGTTTGAATAAAAACTAAAGCTGATTTGACTTTCATATCTTATCATAAGGTGATTCTGCTAGACAATTTTTGTGGCTCTTCCTTTCAGCTTCATGATAATTGCTGTTTAGAAAACTGTAGCCTATACAAACAAGTATCAAGGGGACTGAAATGCAGAAACACAATGAAGAGGAGTCAGGTAAGAATAAGTTATCAGAATAAAATTTATATGAGATATACTAAAAATCAGGTTAATACCTTGCCAGTTGGCTTGCTTTTTCATTGGCTAAGGCTATATTCTAGATTAGAAGATGATCATGAGGGTATATGTATTATTGTATAGCAATGTGTATGTGTGTGTGTGTGTGTGTGTGTGTTTTTGTGTGTGTATGTGCAAAAAGGCTTCAAAGATGGAAGTTAGAGATAGGTATAGGAAAGGAATACAAATAGCTCAGGACAAACTCGTTCTTACCCCTGGAAATTAAACAAAGTCACTGAAATAGTGGTGAACAGATTATCTCTGTTGGAGATATGTCTAAAAGTTAAGTTGAAAAGTACCTCAAAAATGAATGCTTAACAACATTGAGGATAATTCTGTGCAAGTGAAATCCCAGAGAGTTAAAGATAGAAGGAAACTTAGACATCATCAGTTCCATGTTGTTTGCTCCATAATTTAGAAATTGAAGCCCAGAGAAGATGGAACCTGCCCAAGGTAACAAAGTAAGCTAGTTACAGAGCTAGGTTTGAATTTAATTTTTTCAGGGAAATTTTAATTAACATTACTAATTTAATTAACATTACTAATTTCTCCTGGTGCTTTATTTTGGGGAGGGCAGGGATTGAGACAAGATCTCAATGTGGAGTCCGAGCGGCCTCAAGTCCTCCCACTTCTGTCTTTTAAGTAAGACTACAAGCATATGCTTCCACTCTATGTTATTTTTCATGTTCTTAAAGAGAATAAATAAAATATAAAAAACATAAAAAGAACTGTATCCTTAAATGTTTCCATAGATAAAGAAGCAAAGGGAAAGGAAACATTATTTATGTTTATTTTATATTTTATTTAGATCATGAATTGATCAGAAATGAAATACAAATATAAACTTGTGGGAAAGAAACACTCTGGGCTTCAGGAAATTAAGACTCTTGGATGAACTGTCACAAAATAGTATTAGATTTGGCAAGCATGCATAAACCTACCTTAGTTTCAGTATTATTTGCAAATGGGGATGTAATGGGTTGAATAGTGGTCACAAAATGTCTGTGCCCCCATACCACAGCCCTATAACCTGTAAATGTGGCCTTGTTTAGAGAAATGGTCCTTACATATGCAATTAAGTTAATGAACTTAAGATATATTATGCTGCGTTTAGGTTAGGTTCTAGATCCAAATCCAAATCCAAGTCTAAATCCAGGTATCCTTATAAGAAATAGGCAAAGAAGAACTTAAGACACACACACACACACACACACACACACACACACACACACACACACACACACACACACACCTGAGAAGATGGGGTGAAGAAAAAAAAAACCCAACAGATACTGAGGGTTGCTAGCAGATTTCAGAAACTAGGACAGAGAGGCATGGCACAGGCTGTCTTGAATAGTATCAAAAGTCAACATCTTGACTTTGGACTTCAAGTCTTCCATAATATGAGTTATTTTTTTGCTTTTATTTTGAGCAACTACATTCATAGTAACTTTTGTGTCATTCTTTGGAAATAGAAAAAATACAAGGGGGGGGTTTGAGAATTGGATTTTATGTGAGTGAGGGTCCAGGAAGGTAACAAACATGAAACAAAATTAAATTGTCAGCTCTGTGTTTTTTGGTTCCTACTTCTATTGGGATAATAGTGTCTGTGGTCACAGTATGAATGTGATTGTTTTGTTAGCTTATTTCTAAAAGAATATCCATATCATACAGTTTTTCCAATTAGTTTTGTTTTGGGATATGTTTATAATATATTCTGATAACTCTCTACCCAATACTTTATCTTATCTCTCTCCCATATTATCGCCTTCCCTTGCATACAGCTGTATTTCATTTGTTTGTTTGAGACAGGGGTCTCATTGTTTTAGAGGCTGGTCTGCAACTTGTTAGAAATGACTAGTGATCCTTCGACCCTTTCCACAGAGATGGGAGCACAGGCATTGGTCAACATGTTTGCTTCTCCAAAAAACTTCTTTGGGGGGATTTTAAATTGATTATCTTGGAAGCTTTTACCATTAAAATAAAACTCAGGAAGGATATTCTTCATATACAATGTTTCCACCTAATTCTCAGCTTTTTAAGTACAAAAAGGAAGGTAAAAGACAAGTAATTATTTCATATTTATCACAGGACATTTATACCTGAAACCAACTTGTTCTGTAGAACAAGCATTCAGAAACTTAGTTAGCTTTTTACATACTGACATTGGCAAGTGTTTATTTAAGAAGTGTGCATATATCTTAGAACTGAACTTGGACAGTTAGATGCTTTCTGAAAATGTGAAATACATTATTCAAAACATAGACAGTATCTTATTAAGTTCAGTACAATCTTTACATTGACAGGATTGGCCGTGAATTTCCTCTGTAGACCAGGCAGGTCTTCAACTTATGATCCTCCTACTGGAGTCTTCCATTCCAAATGACCTGACTCTGAATTCTTCTAGACTGATTTTGGCAGGTTAACTCTTGTTAACTTTCTGGACCGACAGGACAAGGAAGTCTAGAACTGACAGATTGGGAGGTTCTTACTGTGAATAAAACCTAGGACATGTAGGCTTTTTTCTCTGTACTCATGGATCAAAAAGGCTCCTGGCTATTCCTAGGTGAGTACTAGATTTATTCACAGATCATAGCTGAGAATGGTTGGTGCTGATTACTGATGCAGTTTCAAGATTCACAGTGGTAAGAAAATCAGTGATTTCATCTGCTAGATAATGATGGACACATTCCTTGCTGTGTGGAAAGTTACTCCCAGAGTGCTGAGTCTCTAAGTGGTAGGCGGCTTTCAGTTTCTGGTTGAGAGGGGCTAGAATTGCATTTCCCGGCCATTGTGGGATATTCTATGAGAACTATGCTTGCTTATAAGATCACAGAGAAGCATGCTTGTCTCTGAATATCTGTACAGTCAAGGGGCTAAAAAGGAGATTCAGGGTTATGTAAGGGTTTCTGTGGGACTGTGATCAACAAATTTGATCCCTAAATGCATGGGGATACCTCTCTTTGGATACTTGTAGAAGCAAAGCTGACCTTGGACTTCAGCTAAGAATGTTTGTTACTTCCAGTGGGCAGATGAAGTTAAGGTTATCAGGTATGTCCTTGGAGCACTGGTTATATGCAACTTCTTCAAAAGAATCCCACCAGGTGGTTTGAGTAGGAAGACCAACACCAAGTGGGGTTGTAGCTAAACTAAGAAGTATGCATGAATCCACCCTTTAAAAATAATCTTCCCATGTTTTAGGCACCAATGAAGTTCACAAACTCTTACTTAAATTTCAAGGATTCCACAAAGTACTTTTATTTGTAGGTGGGTATAAATTTTTGTTGCTGAGAAAGTATACTTGTTGGAGGTGGTTTATTCTGCCATCTTGCTGACATGACTCTCCTACTCTGCCTTAAGAAAGAATAAATTTCTGATTCATTCCTCACCAAGAACGAACATTGAAGATGCTATGCTTAGTAGAATAAGCCAGCCACCACAGGATAACTATTGCAATATTCTATTTATTTGTGAAATCTACATAAAACTACAGAGAAAAGCAAAATGGTAGCTGTCAGAGGATGGGGTGTATGAGAATTAGAGTTTTAGCATGTTAATTAAGATGGAAAGTTATAGAAATGAATAGGAGTGATGGTTCCAAAATAGTGCCACAATACTATATACTTAATGGCTAATTTTATGTAGTTTATGTTAGCTACAATATAAAGTGCAAAAGAGAAAAACAATTAGAAATTGGGACAAGGATTTGAATTGATGCTTCTTTGGAGAAGATAATAATAGCCAAAAAGCATGCAGGGAGATTCTTAATATCATTAGGCATTGAGAAACTGTGAGTCAATACTACAAAGAAATATCACTTAATACTCACTAACTTGGGCATATTGGAAAATAGAGGCAACGCTAAATGTTGGTGTTGGAGAAATTAGGATCTTCAGTTGTTGATAGTATGAATGCAAAATGTTACAGCCATTTCAGAAAGTAGTTTGACAATTCCCAGAAAAGTTAAGAATATTTATGTACATAACCAATTAATTACAATGACGTGTGTGTGTGTGAAATGAACTGAATTCGATAGTTAACCAAAAATTTGTATGTGAACATTCCTCTTGAACTATTGTAATAGTCAAAATGTTGAGACAACTCCAATACCCATCTGAGGAACACACAAATTTTGTGTATGCATATGATGAAATGCTATTCAGCAATAAGATTCAATGAGATATTGATGAGGCTACTTACTTTGTAGATAAAGCCTAAAAGTAGTTTCATTTTATAATAACCGCAAATGACCATATTTTTATATAATCCTATTTATATGAAGCATTCCAAAGAGGTAAACATACAGACATAGAAAGTATATTTATGGTTGCTTTGGGTTGGAATGTAGAAAGGCTACTTATAGGCATGAGGTGTCATTGAAATAATGAAATTTTTAAAATTAGTTAATGGACATGTAGTAGGCTGCTTCCATTTCCTTTCTATTGTGAAAAGAGTAGCAAGAAATTTGTGGTAGGACATTCAGTCCCTTGGGCATATGCCCAGAAGGAGAGAAACCTCCCTGGTTTTTCTCACAATGGTTGTATTAGCTTATACTCCCACCAGCAGTGAACACAGGTTCTTCTTTTCTCACACCCTCACAAGCATTTGCTGTCATTTGTTTTATTTTTTATAGACTATAATCTATTGAACAATGAAAGAATATATTTAATCAGTGAAAAATAATTTTTACACATCAAATTAGGTAAAATTCTCTTAAATATAAATAATATACTACTTTCCTTAGAAAAATTATCAATAAGCCCCATAAAGTTCTTAGGTTTTGTCCTCATTGTATTTCACTGAAATGATGGTTATCTTTAATGAATATGCTATCTTGATACACAGCATTGTACTCTTCTTCCCATTTTTAATATGAATTCTAACTTAGGAGAAAGATTAAATCTCAAAGTGGTTTCAATTTTCTTTTTCCTGAGGGCTCAGGATATTGAACATTTCAAACAATACTTACTTGCTACTTATGTTTCTTCTTTTGGAAACTGTCCATTTAATTAGCTTATTTACTGATTGGTAGCTTTGACTTTTGAGTATGTGTTTAATTTTCACATTTTATATAGATATCAACACTCTGTCTGTGGCATAGATGTAAAGGATTTTTCCCATGTGTGGGTTGTCTGTTTGCATGGAATATAGTTTCTTTTGCTATGCAGAAACTTCTTGGTTTCTGATGTGGGATGTCTTTCTGTACTCTGTGATATATGTACTTCATTACCATTTGATATTAAAGAAGCTGTTTTGGCCTATGGCAAGGCAGCTTAGAGGCAGGCAAAAAAATCCAAGCATAGATAAAAGACAACGAAGGGCGGAGTCAGAGAGATGTTGCAAGCTGCAGCCCAGAAGCAAGATGTCATGGAACACAGGTAAAGCCACAGAGCTATGTGGCAATACATAGATTAAGAAAATGGTTTAGGTTGTAAGAGTTAGTTGGTAATGAGCCTGAGTCAGAGGCCAAATTAATATTAGCCTTTGTGTGATTATTTGGGACTGAGCAGCTTTGGGTCTAGACCTCGGGGGCTACACTGGGTCAGAAACTTCAGGCTACAGATTTCATATAGTTTCATTTGTTGACAGTAAGAACTATTTCCTGTTCTATTAGAGCTTTATCAGAAATGTTTGGATCATCCATATAACTTGAAATGCTTTTCCTGTTTTCTTTTAGCAGCTGCAGGTTTTAAATTAAGGTCATTGGCTCATTTTAATTGAATTTTCTACATGGTGAAAAATCAGGACCTAATCATTCTTCTGGAGTTAGATAACCAATTTTGTGAGCAACATTTGTTGAATAGGAAACATTATTTTCCACTGTATGTTTTTGATGCCTTTGTTAAGCATTAGGTGATCATCTGTCTTTGAGACAATTATTGTTTATAACAATCTCTATTATTATGCATACAAAATATACCAAATACTGAGATGCAGTCCCTATAGCATAAACACACAGAAAGGTAAAGAGAATACAAGAATTAGTAAAAGAAACATAATTAAAAGAACCAAATTGGTACAGTACATAATACATAAGAAATTAAATTCAAAGAATTTTCATAATTATGTTATAGGCTTTAATGAAAAAAGGTGAATATCACACCAGAACAGAAGAATAATTTCACAAAATATTTTAAAACCTATTAATTGTTACATTTTGGATATAAAATGTTCCCTACAGATTCATGTGTTTGAACACTTAATACCAGAAAGTGGAACAATATTTGGAACATGGGGACTAGCTGAAAGAAGTGGCCAACTGAGGAGCAGGCTTTGGGATTATATAGCCTGTCCTCATTTTGTTTCTATTACATTTATTACTGTCCTTCCACAATGTGAGGATATGATGAATCCTACCTGCGTGGTCCTGCTGTTTTAGAGATGATTGCTCCCATGCCTTCCTCATCATGATGGCCAATACCTTTTCTAATCTTGATCCAAAATAAGATGTTCTCCCTGTAAGTTGCTTCTTTTCAGGCATTTGGACATGTTGATAAGTAAAACAACATTAGAAAACTATTATCAAAGTAGAGTCACTGCTGTGATGAACCTGTCATGTTTGGAAGAAGAATTAGTTTAGAAGAATGTAGAAGAGTTTAGATCTGAGGAATAGAGAATTCCTAGAATGCCATAAGCAGAGCTTAACATGTGATTCTGGTAGGAATTCAGTGACAAAAATGCTAACAGAAACATGGATAATGATAGCCAAGATCAAGATGTAGACCAACCTTTTAGAGTATGCCTTAGTTAAGTTTTCTATTACTGTGATTAGACAATTCTATGACCATAGCAACTCTTTTTTTCATTTTATTATTTTTTCATAAAAAATGACATTTTTATCCATGTATCCCCTTGCTCCCCCTTCTTTCCCTTCTCCCAATCCCTCCAAGTCAGCCATTAGCCTCCCCCATGTCTTTCTATCCCCTCCCTCAAAAGGTCAAGAAGTTCCAAAGTGGGTCAGCTCAGCGTGGCACATTCAGACACTAAGAACAACAATCAATAAATGGGACCTCCTGAAACTGAGAAGCTTCTGTAAGGCAAAGGACACAGTCAATAAGACAAAACGACAGCCTAAAAAATTGGAAAAGATCTTCACCAACCCTACTTCTGACAGAGGCCTGATCTCTGAAATATATAGGGAACTCAAGAAACTAGAGTCCCCAAACCTAAATAATCCAATTAAAAATGGGGTTCAGAGCTAAAAGGGGAATTCTCAATAGAAGAATTACAAATGGCTGGAAGGTACTTAAAAAATTGCTCAACATCTTTAGTCATCAGAGAAATGCAAATCAAAACAACTCTGAGATACCACCTTACACTTGTCAGAATGGCTAAGTTCAAAAACACAGTGACAGCCTATGCTGGAGAGGATGCAGAGCAAGGGGAACATTCCTCCATTTTTGGAGAGAGTGTAAACTTGTACAGCCACTCTGGAATACAGTGTGACGGTTCCTCAGAAAACAGGGAATCAATCTCCCCAAGGAACCATCAAAGGATGCACATTCATACCCCAAAGGCATTATCTCAACTATGTTCATAGAAGAATTATTTGTAATAGCAAGAACCTGGAAACAACCTAGATGCCCCTCAACTGAAGAATGGATTAACAAACTGTGGAACATCTACACAATGGAGTACTACTCAGCAGTAAAATAAAATAATGACATCCTAAGATTTTCAGGCAAATGAATGGATTTGGAGAATATCCTCCTGAGTGAGGTATCACAAGATGAGAAAGATAGGCATGCGATGTACTCACTCATAAGCAGATTTTAGACAATAAGCTAACAATACTCAAGCTGAAAACCGCAACCCCTGAACAGCTTGGGATCAGAAGGAACTTAAGACAGACATGCAGATATTTATTCCCTTAAGAAGAGAAAATAGTAAGTTAGTAAATTGGGGGCATAACAGGTTGCAACCAACAGGAGTTAGGAACAAATCTTGAAAGAAGGAGATGGTTGAGTGAGAGGAGCAAAGAGGGAGATAGAAAGAGATAGATATTTCAAAAGAGGAAGCCAATGTGGAGTTGGAAAGAGTCCAAGTGCTAGGGAAACCTCCAAGAACTTACAGGATGTCCCTGGCTAAGTCTCCAACAAATAGTGAAGGGGGTGCCTTAACAGGACTATAATCAAATGAACCTACATCCAACAAAGAATAGAAGTGGAGGCAGAGATGCATGGCTGAGTATTGGGCCAAGCTCCTGGTCCAGCTGAGAGCCAGAGATGAAAGTCTGTATGAGCAAGGGGATAGGGATTATGATGAAAATTCCCACAGTGGTGGCTACCTGGAGCTCTGGAGAGCTCACTGAATCAAAAATAGCTTCTGGAGATCTTTGGGAAAAGGAGCTAGGCCCTCCAAGGGTAGGCAACTGAGGATTGTCATGGGCAGTATGTGGAGCCTTGAATGGCGGAATCAGGCTGTGTCCTTTTGCATGGGATGGCACCTTGGACTCCATTCCCTGCAGAGGAACACCTAGCCCATGGCAACTCTTATAAAGAAAAGGATTTAATTGGGGTGGCTTACTGTTCCAGAGGTTTAGTCCATTATTATCATGGCCAGAAGCATGGCAGAATGGTGCAGGAGTGGTAACTGAGAATTCTACATCAGGGTCAGCAGGCAATAGGAAGAGAACTATACTCACTAGCAGCTTGAGCATAGGAGACCTCAAAGCCCACCCTGCAATGATGACTTCCTCCAATAAGGCCATAGCTCTACCTCTTAATTGTGCCACTTACTATGGGGGCCATTTTCTTTCAAACCACCACAGAATGGGAATGTCTATTCTGTGTAATTGCATATTGGTTGCATATTCGAAGTGTGTAACTTATTTTTTTTACAAGGGTTCACAATTAATAGACTGGCTTTTGTATCATGTGTGTGTCTGTGCCTATGCAGTGTATCCATGTATATATGCTTATTTGTACACATGTATATGGATATACATGTCTGTGCATGTATGAATGGAAGCCAAAGACTAGTGCTTGGCATATTCTTCATCTGCCACTATCCATAGTATGTTTTGAGACAAGGTCCCTAACTGATCCCAGAAGTCAACAATTTGGCAAGGCTAGCTAGCCAATAGGCCCTATGTATGGACTTCCTTATTTCCCTCCCCCATACTAAAATTAAAAATCTCATATGCTGCCATGTTCAGATTTTGTATAGTACTGGGAATCCAAAAACCTCTACATGTTTCAAAGTAAGCCCTTTACCAAGTAGGCCATCTTTCCTGCCCAAATTTTGGACTTCAGAACACTACTGATAACATAAGACTAAATGAATTTTTGAAGTTGGCCTGAATGCACTGAGATGCCATATGGGGGCAGGAACTGACTGTTACAATTGAATGTTAAATGTCTCCTCTAGGCTCATGTGTTTCAACACTTGATCTCTAGCTAGTATCACTATTTTGGGAGGTTAAGAGCCTTTAGGAAGTGAGGCCTACCTGAAGGAAGTAGACCTCAAGGGTTCTCACTCTGAGGCTCACAATAGAACCACTTTCCACTTTCTCTTTTTCCCAAATGAGATGAAGTAAAGAATCCCAGCCCCATGTTCGAGCTACTTTGGAGCTGACTGCTAGTATACTTCCCTGACAGATTGGCTGTCTCAACTCAAACTGTAAGCCAAAAATAAACTTTGCTTTCTTTATGTTGCTTCTTGTCAGCAACTAAAAAAGTAACCAGCACACCAAGAACTCACAGCATGTCCCTGACCAAGTTTCCAAACAATGGTGGAGGGGGTGCCTAAATGGAACTTCCCCTATAATCAAATGAATAACCACCCTAGGTGTCATCACAGAACCTACATCTAACAGGGAATAGAGGTGGAGGCAGAGATCCATGGCTAAGCACTAGGCAGAGCTCCTGTTCCAGCTGAGAGCAGAGGAGGAAAGTCTGTATGAACAAGGGGATAGGGATTATGATGAAAATTGCCACAGTGATGGCTGACTGGAGCTCTGGGTAGCTCACTGAATCAAGGATAGCCACTGGAGATCCATTAGGAAAAGGAGCTAGGCTCTACAGGGGTGGGCAACTGTCAATTGGCATGGGCAGTATGTAGAGCCTTGAGGGGTGGGATCAGACTGTGTTCCTGTGTGTGGGCTGGCACCTTGGAGCCCAATCCCTGCAGAGGAACACCTAACCCAGTCTTGACTTTGGGATGAGGAAATTGGACTTGCCTGGAGTGGATGTGCCATGCTGAGCTGACCCGCCTTGGGACTTCTTGCCCTTTGGGGGGAGGGAGTAGGCTGAAAGATGACTGGGAGGGATTGGGAGGAGTGAAGGGAGGGGGAGCAAGGGGATATACAGATAAAAACAGACATTATTTTAATAAAAAAAGAAAAGAGAAAAGTAGCCAACTCACTAACAGAGAATGCCTTTAACTGTCTCGTTTAATTTGAAGATAAACCAATAAAGGTTGTACCAACTTCAACACAGAGCAGAAAATGAGTAAACAAGCAGACCATCTCTGAGATGAACAACATCAAAAGGCCTAATATACACAGATGTATACTAACAAAATAATAAAAAATAATATTAAAACAAGTTTAAACTTTCATAAAAATAATAAGATTCTAAACCATATATCCAATAAATCTGAAGAATGCCAAGCAGGATAGATCTCATTTTAACACATATAGGCATAT
This sequence comes from Phyllotis vaccarum, assembly GCA_033318265.1. Classification (NCBI taxonomy): domain Eukaryota; kingdom Metazoa; phylum Chordata; class Mammalia; order Rodentia; family Cricetidae; genus Phyllotis; species Phyllotis vaccarum. The sequence goes on from JARWLC010000013.1 coordinate 60,385,652, forward strand.
CAAACTGTTTAAAATTACAGATAAAATCTTGACAGTAGCTAAAGGAATAAAAAAACTATAATCATATGGGAAAACAAAGGTAATTATAGCAGATATTATTAGAGCTATTGAAGATAATGGAGTGACACTTTTTAAAGCACGGGAGCAAAACATAAAAGCAAAAAAAAAAAAAATCCACTGCCATCCAGAATTTTATGCCCTACCAAAAATAACTTTCAAAATAAAGCTGAAATAATTTTATTCAGACAAAGGCAAACAGAACTCATACTAGAAAACTTCCATTATACTAAATGTGAAAGTGATTTCTTCATGAAAAAAAACTTAAACAGAAACCTGAATATTAACAAAATGTCCTCTGGAAATGTCTTTAAATGGTTGTAATTTACTTTCTTTAGAAATGCTACAGAATACCATTTCCTGTCTAAGGCATGTCCTGTCTAGGTGGGTCCTGGTTTCAGATAAGGTGGGGTGGTTATAACTACACTCAATTCTGTCATTTTAATCTTTAACTCATCCATGTTTGAATGTCTACCAATGTAGCTTTATGTAGATCTTGTGCAGTTAACATGCCGATTAGAGTTCATGGATGTGATATTCCTTTCATGTCTAAAAGGCCTATTTAGCAGAATGTATCCTCATCTTCTAGCTCTAACAATTATTTTATCTTCTTTTCCACAATATTTTCTTAGCAAGAGCTGTAGAGGTTATATCATAGATCATAGATCATAACTAAATGATTATCTGAAATTACACAGAATAAATAAAGCCGCTATTTGAGGACTGTAAGAGATAAAGGGTATCATGAAGAATGAGAAGGCCAGAATCCCAACTATCATCAAACTTGTGGTCCCTTTGAAAATTTTTTCTAGCATCACTCTCTGAACTCAAGGCAAATCCAAATTCAAATATGGGCTCCAGGTGTAAAACAGGACCACTACCAAAGTTATCTAGTTCTATTTTCTTATGGGAAGGAATTTTATTTTACATCCAAAGAGGATAGAGAATAATGTCCTCCTCAGATGGAAAAGAGTTATATTTAAAAATCACACTTGGGTTAACCATGGTGCCTTGGAAATGGGCTTCTCTCAGACAATATTGGACACATTTTCCATTCTCTTCAAAGAAAGTTACTTCCTTTGCAGTGGAATTGATTTGAATTATATCCAATTCTCTCAGAGGAATGATTTTCACATACAATCGAAATGGGAATTCAGATTTTTAGCCCAGCTGCAGGCAATGGATACTTTCCTTCAAGTTGTAAGCCAGAGATCACCAAAAGACTCCCCCAACAATGAACACTATTGCCATTGATCTTGGTACTTGCTAGACCTTAAGAGAGTGAAAACCTGTTGCTAAAATACCAGATAAGTTGTCATAAGACTTGGATAAATAAAATTGGGATATATCTGAAAGCCTCTCCTCTATTCACCCTTACAGAGCAGTTGGGAAATAAGATCTCTGAGAAGCACCAAGGTGCGTAATAGCAACTGGCCAACCCTTATATCCTAACAGGTACTTCTACAGAGAGCAGTTATGCTCTGCTCATGATGAAAGAACCACTTATATTAAGGTTACTCGCCTTAATCTGCAGAGTATGTAATGTATAAGGATCTACAGGATTTAAGAGATCTCCCAATGGCAATTTAAAAATCCTTTTAAAAAAGAATGAACATGAATCCCCTCCTGTCAAGGAAAGATCCTTGGGCATTGTGATTATAGTAAAGAAAGCTCTGTTGGGGGCCAGGGAGACAATAGAACAAATTGATTTGGGTGGATGGGAGAAGGATGCAATGCCAAAGATCTGAAATGTAACTAAGCAACTGGTTTTTTTTTTGTTTTGTTTTTTTTTAACAAGCTGAGGACAGAGCCCCAATGTACTTACTGGTAGGAATAGAACTAATATGTCTTCCAGAACACTCAGTTTTAATTCTAAAGAAAATACCAAGATCAACATCAGTGCCAGTGACCTTGGAAGGATTGCTATCACCCTGTATGCAAGGCCTGGGGCACTTTTCCTCATTATGAAGGCCAGTATCTAGTAAGAGATGGAGTATCTGGTAGAAATGGAGTGAAAATGGTGCACTGGGAAGGACTTCCCTTCCCTACAGCAACTTCTCAGGATCAACCCCTTAGGAGCTCGACTCTAAAGATTTTTAAGGACAAAAAGAAGTTACATTATCCAGCTGCCAAGGATGTAGCCAACCTAGACGCTCAGTGCCTTTCATTTTTGTTTGTTTGTCTCTGTTTAGTACAGGGTACCACATGGCAGGGCTTTGCTACCATCTCCATTTGGTCTCACTTGAGAGGAAAAAATTTTTCTACAGATGGATGAGAAAGTTTGAGTTGCATAAACATCAACTGAGAAACTGCATGTTGCACTGATGAGGATTTAAATACTAGGTATTTAGTATTTGAATAGTGGCAAAGGAGCATACCCCCAAAACTCAAAGGCTGTTTGGGAAAATAACACGACATTGTACTTGGCTGTTGTTCTGTTTTGTATACAGAAAGATTTCTTCAAGGAAAACAAGATTATGATCTTTACATAAATTAAGCAGGACTGAAGCCAGTAAAATGATATCTCCTCGCCAAGACCTCATGAACAGGTAAAATCCAGTAACTGATAAATCCAAACATTGCTATTTCTATTCCACGCTAGGTACACCAGGGGACTTGTAAGGACATACAGAGTAACAAAAACACCCCCTAAATTTAAGTCTGAAAGATAGGCATACCCCTTAATAGAGGCATTGTCTGTGCTTCTAAGACCACCAGACTAATTCATCAGTAATTGTCCTCTACTGAATTGCAGAAAGCAACTACAAAACAGGAATGTTTAATTGTTCTCTACAATGTAAGCAATCCTTATTTCTCTGGTACTTTAGGATTCACATTCACTGTTTGTAAAGTCTGCTGAAGTGAAATAAAAAGTGGGCATAGAAAGAGTACATGACACAGTATTGATGCTTCAAGCAGTAAATAAAGAACAAAGTTCTTTCATACAAGTACACCATGAACATGCCACCATAGAGGGAGTGCTGAGTAGAACATACTCTAGACCAGTGGTCCTTAATCTGTGAGTTGTAACCCCAAAGACCATCCATAATTACAGATATTTGCATTAAGAGTCATAACAGTGACAAACTTAAATGAAGTAACAATAAAAATAATCTGGTAGTTGGGGGGGCATCACTACAACATAAGGAATTGTATTAAAGTGTCACAGCATTAGAAAGGTTGAGAACTACTGTTCTCTCTGAAAGGAGTCTAGCTCAATCCAAAACAAATTTTTAGACCTATTCATTCCTGTCTGATTTTCTCTGCAATATTCTAGTATGAACCAATCATTCCTTCTGTTTTTATAGCCATACATAGTGACTTCTAAGCCTGCCTTCATGTATATGATCTATGAGTTCTGTTTCAGGTAAGTCAAGGCAAATGATGGATTAAGCCATTGAGGCAGAAAGCCACGTGGCTTTTCTTTTCCTGCCCTAAACCACATCTTGAGCTCCTTCTGGTGTGCAGAAGGCAAGTTCTACCTCTTTTAGTACACTATTGCCAGCATGGGGGTGGTTTTTCAACACTACTTTTGTCACCAGGAATTTATATGGCTACACGCAGAATTTGCTAGCAGTGGAAAAAAATACCTCCTTCCCCCTTTGTGTTTCACCTTCTCAGGACAAGGATGAGCTACCTCTTTGCTGCAGTATTCTGCAGTATTCTTCTGGCTTATTCCATAAGTAGGAAAGCTAATTTTTCCAAACTACAGGGTGATTAGGTCAAAGGACTGGCACAAACATTCTTTGGCTTGAAAACATGAATAATAATCCAAGTGTGTTTCCTTGTATTAATTCATTAGAACACAGAATTTGGGTTATCTTCCATTTGCTATAGTGTAAATCCTTTTCATTGAGAATGTCATATGAATCCATTTTTTTTCTCTGAATGGCTTGGCTGGTTCCATTCTCATAACCAGGAACAATATACAGTCTCCACACATGCTATGCAATACTCTACCACTGAACCACACTATGCCTGTTTTTTTCTAAACTAAAAGTGCAAACTCCTACATTTTCCCCATATCTCAGGACAATTTTAATTGCTTTTCTTTTGTCTGGAGAACAGTCCCTACTTAATAAAAGCTAAGAACACCAACACATGGGAAGTAGATTAAAGAAGAGATATGAACCTTTATACCATGAACAGAAGTTGATGGTGGCCACATGGGCACAGAGGAAGAAGAATCCATACCATTAAACACACCTGGTATGTGGAGAGAATTCTTCTCCCATCTGGATTTGTCATAGTCCATGACTGCAGAGTGAAAACTATGGCAGCAGGGGCAGAATGCTGAGAACTCACATCTCAAACAGTAAGTAGAAAACAGAGTGAACTGTGAATGGAGCCTGACATTTAAAACCTCAAAGCCTACTCCCAATGATGCACTTTCTCCAGCAAGGCCACACACACCTCCTTAGCTTCCCCAACTGGCCCACCAATCTAGGGGTGCAGTTACTAATTTTCCCAAGGCAATAGAGGTAATCTCACTGAAACGACCACAGTGTGTGTGTGTGTGTGTGTGTGTGTGTGTGTGTGTGTGTGTGTGTGTGTGAGAGAGAGAGAGAGAGAGAGAGAGAGAGAGAGAGAGAGAGAGAGAGATGGGAAAGAGGACAGGGAAGAGGGAAAATGCTGCAATTACATTTTGATTAAAATAAACAAGCAATAAATAAAGATATAAATGAATAACTAAAAGGAAAATCTGTGTAACCCTCTTTGGCATATAGTGGCTAGGAGATAACTCATTATGTAAACTGTTTGCTGTGCAAAATGGGCACCTGTGTTTGATCCTCGACATCCACATAAAAAGCTGGGGGTGGTATTTTGAACTTATAATCTTAACACTGTGGCTCAGACACAGACTGATCTCTGGGACTCACTAGCCAGCCAGCCAGCCAAACTAGCCTATTTGACAAGCTCTAGGTCCCAGGGAAAGACTCTGTCTCAAAACGAATGCACAGCCAGCACCTGAGGAACAATATATGAGGCTTGCTTCTGGCATCCACATGTATGCATATACACACATGCATATGAAAACACCACACACACAACAACAACAACAACACAACCCAAAATGTCTTTGATTCAACACCAAAAATGTAATTTCTAAGAGATCCAACCTGATAAACTAGACTTCACCAAAGTTGGTTCTGTAACCAACCAGATGGTGGTTTGTGCATGTAATTCATATTTAGGAGGCTGAAACTGGAGGCTTGCTAGAGGGTTAAGACCAGGGCTACAGAATGAGACCCTGTACCAACAAAACCCTATTATTCAAAAGACACGGTTAAGAAAACAAGATTAGACACTGCATGGGGGGAAAGATTTACAAATTACGTGTCTTTTTAAAGGGTTTCTATCTAGAGAAAATGAACTCTCAAAAGTCAATATAAAGAAACCTCAAAATTAAAAATGGGCAATACAGTTAAGACTAGATTTAAAATTTTTGAGGTCATTCCATAGCTGAACCTGAAATGTATTATGCTGAATTAAAAAGGCAGATACAAAAAGCTATGTACGCTATGTATGTACTTTTAAGATGATTTAGAAAAGGTCAAGATATAGAAAAAGGGGAAGTCTTTATAAAGGACTGAGGACTGGGTGAAATATGCCTACAACAGCGTCTTGACATAACTTATGAGTGATGGTATGATTTTATACAACTACTGAAGGGCTGATTACATGGCTAAATGAATTGTTCTATTATTTGAATTGTAGAATTAAAACGCTAAATTTTCTGTATGTAAATTATCCCAATAAACTAGGCATTAAAATAATAACAGTAAAACAGGCATGAATTAAATTAGCTCCTTCCCAACAATTATTTCTTACATTAGCGTATAGAAACAAGCAAAGAATTTTTTTGCTTTAAACACTGAAAATGAAGAACAGAAAAGCTTTCTTGATTAAGGGTGGGATTTTGTGTTGACTTCCCCTTCTTTCTGTTAGAATTTTGTCTGGTTTGAATCTGTACAGGTCTTGCGAATGCATCTCACAGTCTCTATGAGTTCATACGTGCATAAGTCCTTGTGTGTCGAGATGTTGCTGTTTACTTGGACACATCCACCACCTCTGACTCTTACATTCTTTCTGTTTCCCCTTCTGTACAGATTCCTAAGCCTTGAACAGAAAAGTATGAGAAATTTCCCATTTAGAACTGAGTGTTCCAAAGTTTTCCACACTCTTCACATTGGCTAGAGAGAAAGAACATAAAGTTGGGTGGATACGTAGGTGGAGAGAATCTGAGAGGAGTTGGAGTGGGGTAATAATATGACCATTCCAAGGGGGTAGGGGGGGAGAATAGAAAAGTCAGTTCAATCAGTTAGTGCCTTAAGATTTTCAAGTTAAATGGACAGTATTGTACTACGTAAATGCAACTGTCAGTTGTTGCGTGTATGTATTGAGATTATTCCGAATTATAGAACAAGGTCACTAATTTTTTGGCCTGAAATTCATTTGATTGGGGACATTTATACGAGTATTTAGAGTTCTTTTCTCTGAATATTGAATTTCTTAAGAATTGTCTATTTTCTACTTTAAAGGGAATGGAAAAGAGATTGCACATCAGTTTTAAGAGAACAGCACCCAGTATGCCATCTCTTAACGTGGAGACTTTCACTTAATTATTTTAGAGACTAAAGCTCCATTCTCCTTCCTTGCAAAAAGCATCAAGGAAAACTTGATTTCTTTTAGCAAATACCCATTGCACACTCATGTATACTATAGTTATTCTATTTTGCTAACTTAGTTCTCACTCTGTGATATTTTTAATATCTGCCCACAAGTGTTTATAGTCCTTCATTCATTGTGTGAAACCTCATCTGACTCATGTGTGAGCTGGATTTAATCACTTCATTCTAATAAACAGAATAAAGCAAACAGACATTAAACTTTGAAAGTGAAGTCAGAGTACTGTGGTTTTATCACTTTTGCCTGCTTTTAGATGCCAGGTGTCATGTTAGATGACCCAAGCTGACTATGTACCAGACACATGGGGTGAGGGACTGAGGCTTCTTGCAAAGAGGCATATGATAGATCCAACTTTGAAGCAGATTCTTCAGCTCTGTCCATGACTACAGCTATCCTCACTGTGATCTAATGTGCAATCCTAAATCAGCAGCTCCCAACTACACAACTATCGAAACACATATAATTTTGTGCTATTTTTAAATCACTACGTTTTTGAGTAATTTTTTTCCTATAGCAAAAGGTAACTAATACTTGCTCTCTTCTGTCTTCTTTACATTTTCTTCTGAATAAATGTTTCTTTTCATCTCTTTACCCTTATAAATTTGTATCCCTTCATTTCTATTTTAACGTCCTAGTAAATGGCAGAAGCAGGCAGTTCATCTACTACGGTTAACCAGAAACCTGTTTTATTCATTTTTCTCAAGTTTTATTCTGTCCTTCTAAGAGCTGAAAAATAGTTAATTTGGGTGAAATAGAAAACAAGGAGGTAACACACTAGCAGTAAGGATTGTGGGAATGGAATACAGAATTAAGAGATAATATAGGGTTAGAAAGAGAAAGGAACCACTAGGTGTAATTCCTCGATCTGTGGGTTGGTTAAAGTAGGCTCTAGTGTAAAGGAAATTTGAGATGACAGAGGCTTACATCATTTCTATTCGTACAAGCCACAGAATGGTATTCATGGTCATCCTGTCCTTCAGAATATGAGGCCACATCCACAGATTTGTAATCAACTGACCAAGGCTCAAACCATCTGTTTTTCAGTAACCATTGGTACTCATCATATCATGGATTTGGATACAATAAATACTAATATTAATGGGTGCTAAAAAATGAGTACTTTGGCCATGCCTAGTATAGAGCACCATGCAGGTCAAAAGTAGATATTACTTCAATCACAGCCTCCCCTCATTATTCAGTATTATCTGTAAATTAAGAAAACCAGTATAAGTACATGTATATAGATTTGCCTATGTTTAGTATTTCCACAGTGGTTTCCTCTTTAGAAAACATTCATTGTGTCATCCTTTGCTAACTCCACCACCAACAATTATCTAAAGTTTAGTAAAGGTTAAGACTTAATTAATTCATTTATTTAGCATAAAAAGTAGTTTCTAAACTTCTTTAACATCTAGGAACCTGGGCTAGCTTCCAAATCATGCCATTCATGTGTGGAAAGTTAAATAATGGATAAGTAGGAGAAAAAGCCCACAAGTTATCAATCTTTTTGTTAGGTTAAAAAGGGGTGTGGAAGTACTAGAAATTCACTGGGAGGAGAAATCATGTAGATTGGGGGCTTAAGTGGTAACAATAAGTTGGAGGTGATGGAAATTGCTGTGGGACTTATATAATAGGAAAAATATGGGGCAGGAAGGAGAATGGATGGTACAGGGAATGTTGATGGTATGAATAAGAAAATCAAGGAGCAGGTGGAACGACTATGGCACACCATCACTCCTTCAGATCACAAATATTTAAGATATTTCGAAGTGTCAATAGAGTATCCAAAAGGTTAAATTAGTTTAGCACTGGGAATATACATTATCTCAAATCAGAGACAAGATTCCCAAAGCTTTACATCACCATCGTTCACAGAGTAACTATGCCTTTGAAAAATGATTAAAAACAATTGTTCTCTATGAATTTCAGAACTCCAGTACTGAAATGTGTACGAAGATGTCTGTGTTAAAGTGAGTACAAAGTTTATATATATATATATATATATATATATATATATATATATATAATGTGCATTATATTAAGCTATATTATGTGACATACTAATTAAGGTATGAAGAGAATCCCTGTGTTTCAGTGGCTTATAAACTAAGTCACACCTAACATTTAAATTGCAATACCACATAACAGAGTGACAAAACAAGAATTACTCACAAGTGTAAATTAAAAGAAACTATGATAGTTCTTCATAGAAAGGAGAAACTGTTGTGGGCAGAGTCACAAGTGATGTGCAGCTAGATTCAGTGAATTTTATATTCAGTTGTGTCTAATGATTATATATATGACACTTGTTAAAATTATGAGGCCTATTCCTATGAAATCTAATTGAGCACTTCAGTAGCAAGGCACAGGAGCTCACATACTTAATTCACAATATTCCAATGCAGGTGCACTTCAGAATACACTTTGTGAAGCACTAACAGTTTAACAAAGTAAGATTTCAGCAGGTTTGATGAACATTCCAAATGAAGTATGAAGCTTGGAGTACATAGAGACAGAAATGTAAGTGAGATAAAAACCAGATGTGGCAGCATAGGCTTGTGATTCCTAGCACAGGGGAAGCTGAGGTAGGAGCATTAAGTGTAAGGTCAGCCTAGACTACATAGCAAGGATCGGTTCCAAAAGTGAAAAGGCTGCAGATATGGTACATTGAAAGGACACTAGCCCAATTCTTTGGGCCTCATGTACAGTTCTGTGGTTTGTGGCTGCAGAAAAAGTGAGGAAACAATGTAGGAAAATATAGATAATTGGGCAAGCTTGGTGCTGCACACCTATATCACAGCCCTCGAGAGGTGGGGATAAAAGAGTCTGAGCCTCTTTCTCAGCTCAAAGGTGTGGTGTCCAGTTATTCTTTTGTTGATGATTTATTTATTTTGAAACAGAGTATCATATATCCCAGGTTGGCTACAAACCACCTATGTAGAAGAGGATATTCTTAAACTTCTGATCCTTTTGCCTTTACCTCCCAAGTATCTACAAAAGGAAAAATTATTTTTAAAAGGTAGAATAGGAAGAAAAATATGAAGTACCTCATCTATTATCTCAGAAAGTTTGCATATGACTCTTGTAAACTGCACAGAGCCAATGAAGGCTTATTCGATAAGATTGAATTTACTGCATTGACCCAATGTTAAAGTAGCACTTGAGGCCAATGAGGGAAAGCTATTTTCTTCTGTAAAAAAGAATAAAATCTGTTTCTAGATAGAAGCATTCAATTGTTTTCTCTCTCAACAGTTAATCCAATTGAGCTAGCCAATGACCTGGCACAGGCACTACCTCTTAGGAAGGCAGGTCCACTTGAAGCCATGCTAAGGAGACAGGAAAAATAATGGGAGTAAGGCACCTTTCCTTCCCAGAAACCCTGTTTTCTATGTAGTTGCTATAGAGTCACCATGAGACTATGGTAAGTCTGTTCACCTTTCAGAAAGCTCTAACTTTTCCTTTTAACTTTTCAGTCTCTTTAGTCACAGCCTAAGTATGTTTTTCTTTGGTACTTGGGCCTTTTTCACTTTCTTTGAAATCCTCCTCTCTGCCATAGAGCTGTTTGCAATGTGGCTGCTTACAAACAGGGTGGTATTCACTCTTCTTATTCTCCATTTCCCACTTTGGGCAGCTGCCAAAATCTACAGCTTGTCTACTTTGGGGATTTTCATTTAACCTCTACTAATAAAATTGTCCTGTGTTTTCATTTCAGTCTGTGGTGATATAATGTATAATTAATAAAATCAGCCTGGAATAGCAAAGAAAGAATCACCCACAGTCAAGCCATGAGGGTCAGAGAGTGGTGACCTACACCTTTAATCCCATCACTCAAGAGACAGAGGCATTTCATATTTCTGTGCGTTCAAGGCTTAACAGCCAAGCAGTAATAGCTCACACTTTTAATCCTAACTCTAGGATTATGATGTAGAGTTGAACCCGGAAGTGAAACAACTAGGTGGAGAAGACATTTAAGGCAGGTGTAGCATATACATTCAGGCATTCTGCAGGAGCGACCAGCCAGGCTGAGGACTCTTGAAGAAAGCACTGACCCTGTTTGGCCTGAGAAGTTGGCTGGGTGAGAACTGACTGTGGTATGTTTCTTCTCTCTGATATTCCAGCTTTTCCTCAATATCTGGCTACAGATTTTCATTATATGTTAACTATAGTTTGTGCATTATCAGTCTATTCTTAAATTAGCTTCATGATGAGACTAAGAACCTGAAGGGGGGCCCCAAATTCCCTGGAAACATGTAGTAACTCTGATGGGAGTTCCCAAATTTTCTGATAGCAGGAGTGTCAGGGCCAAAAAAAAAAAAAAAACTGGTCCTTAACAGCTGGATTCATAAAGAACTGTCAGCAGACCAGTGTTGATTCACAATCAAATTTCAATTAGCCTGGGATAAAATGAGAATAATCAACATGATCATGATATACTGAAACTTTGATGAAGGTACATAAAAAATTCCACCAACACATAATTGTATATCTTTATAAAACACAGTGTGATAGTTTGATATATATATATATGTAATACATATAATATATGTAACAATCAAAGAGTAATCAGCATTTACATGTCTTTAATATTTATTGTTTCTTTATATTTGGAGTCTACAAAATCCTCTCTTCAAGGTTTTATATAATATGTAATATATAAGACACTAAATTCTATAATTACCTTAATGTACTATAGAACACAAGAATCCATTCATCTTATCAAATTTGATTTTAATATCTGTTACTCATCCTCCTTCTCTTCTTCTCTATCCTGAACACCCTTTAGAAATCAACATTCTGTTTGGATTTTAATTTACTTTTGTGATGTTAAAAATGCCTATTCATGGAGGGACCAATGATGCCCCATTTCCCCTGAGGCACTATTTGCAATTAATAATTGTTGCAAGAGGAGGTGCTGTTTTTTTCTCAGTAGTATAACCACTAATAAGTTCCTTTAGTAAATAACTCCCAAGCCATGCTATGAAAAATTAGCTCTGATTAAACACAGTGAGTCACAAACAGAAGACATGGCAGCAGGATGCAGACTTGTTTAAAGAGTTCCAGTGGGAGTTGGAGAGAGATGAGAGATGAAAAATAACTAAAATTTATTATATAAATATATGAAGCTACCAAATTAAAAATGTCAAATGCCCATTTACATCAAAAATTTAAAATGTCTTCTTAGCTCACAAAATAAAAAGCTGGCAGTTTAATACATGAAGAAATGTTCAACACCATTAGCTATTAAGTATAAAATTAAATTAAAATTAAGTCATTAAGTACCTACCACACTGGCTAAAATTAAAGGAAAAATATTGAAAATACCAAGAATTTGGAAAGAAGTGGAACAAGTGACATTCTCAGTATTACCACTGTGAATATAGAATGACTCCTTTGGAAAACAGTTTGGCAGTTTTTTTTTTTTTTTAATTAAACATACACTTATCTTATAAGCCAGCAATTCTACTCCTAGGCATTTATCCCAGAGAAGTGAAAACTAAGATTAATACAAAATACAGAAATATACATGAACGTTTTTAGTTGTTCTATTCATAATTCCTCAAAGCTAGAAAAATCCCTAGATATCCTCCAGTGTGTTAGTGGATAAATTGTGCTTCATCTACCAGGGGACAATAATAATAGCCCAGCAAAAACAGAAGGAGTTACTGACACTTGCAAAAGTTTAAAGGAATCTCAAAGGTTTTATGCTGCATGAAAGACAATTTCTGTGGTGGTTTGAATGAGAATGGCTCCCATAGGCTCATATGTTTGAATACTTGGTCCCCAGTTGCTGTAACTATTTGAAAAGGATTAAGAGGTGGAGCTTTGTTGGAGGAGGTGAGTCACTGGGGATGGGCTTTGGGTTTTCAAAAGACTCATGCCAGTACCAGTAAGTTCTCTGTCTCCTGCTTAGAGATTGAGATGTAAACTCTCAGGTGTTCCTGCTGCTGTGCCTACACCCCACCATAATGGACTCTAACCCTCTGAAACTGCTTGGAATTCTTTCTGTGTTTGTGTGTTGTAAGTTCATGTGATGTGTGTTTGTAGATACACACAGCCTGAAACTTTATTTCTTACTCTTAACCGATATTCTTCAGCAGGAAATTTTTAGAAAATATCAAAAACTGAAGTAGCCTGTTCATCTACAAATTGTGCCTGTTTTGATTGGTTGATTAATTTAAAAATCACCCTAAGGCAAAAAGCTTATGAATAAATTTTAGAAAAAAAAAAACGAGAATATCTCATGGTTGTGATGAAAATTATTGGTGTTTATGAAGTCTAGCCCAACACTGAGGAGGCGGCTCACTAAGTAAGAGTTATCATTGTGGGAGCAAGAAAGCTTTAGTTCAAATCCCCAGAACCCACAGAAAAAAAGCCAGGCTTGACGTTTCAGGCTGATTTTGAAGAGACCAAGATTTTCAGCATTGGTATGCAATCTAGATTTGGAATTAACATGCCATTATGTTCACAATGTCCTGTAAGTGACAAAGAACCCTATTCTTTCTGTAGGCAATAGTAACATTATCAGTATCAGAAAATGGGTATTAACAGGGGCTATCTAGAAGGCTATCACCATTTCAAACCAAGAAAAGAATTCTATAACCTTCAGAACTAATTGATTTGATAAAAGCCAAAGGCTGATCTATACCACTGGCAAAAGAAGGAGACAGTCAGAATAGGTAGAGCTATCAATTGATCTTCCTAGGTAAGAAGCCTTTACAAGTACAGCTAAAACATCTCTTGGAGACAAACATGCATTAAAGAGAAAATTAATATCCCGAATGTCTAAAAATGAAGAGACCAATTTCACTGATTTTTAAAATTTATTTTATTTGTTTGGAGAAACCTCACATATTCTTTATTTCACAAGAGCATGTAAAACATTGGTACTAGTTTTTCCTCAAACATTATACAAGGCTTTTCATCTGAAATCATTTGAGTGTCAAAATTTGTTTGTTTCAGAGTCAGTTTCATTAATTAGTCTTTACAAGAAATTGTTATTTTATCAAAATTGTCTAATTTTTGGCATACTATTTTTTATAAAACTGTGTTATAATTTCTTTTGTTTATAAAAGTTATTTAGCATATTCCTCCCCCCTTTAATATTAAGTCAGTTTTATTCTAATATTTTGGTTTTGGTTAATATATCAAAATTTCCAATATTACTACATAATTTTTAAAAAATTAAAACATTTTATTTAAAATGTACAATTTATTATCTATTATGTAGTATTTTTAATTTAATTTATTTTTTTCATTAAAAAATGTCATCTCCATCAATGTATACCCCTGCTCCCCCTCCTTTCCCTCTTCCTAATCCCGTCCAGTCAGCCCTCAGCCTCACCCCTCCCCATCCACCCATCTCCTCCCCCAAAAGGGCAAGAAGTCTCAAGGTCGGCCAGCCTAGCATTGCACATCCACAGATTTTTTTTTCAAAGAAGCCAAATGTAAGAAAAATATAACCACAAATAAAATATCCCTTAAAAAGTTGAATCATAGGCTGTGAATATAGCATCCTGGGAGAATACATGACATGTGTAAGGTGTCACAATAACCACTATGTATAGTTACTTAGGAATATACACACACTCTGCCACCGCCACCGCTGCCACCACCACGCCAACAACACCAATTAATAGAAAAAAGTCATGGATTTGAAATAGGACAAGGAGGAGTATATGAGAAGGTTTGAAGGGAAGAAAGGCAAGTGAGGAATTATTTCTAGAAAACTAAAGTAATTCAAAAAGCTTTAGCTTAGGTGAATGAGTACTTACTTAGAATGTACAAAGCCTTGGGTTTGAGCTCCACTACCACACATAGAAAATCAGTAAAACCAACTGTTGCAAAACTAGTTGTGAAAGGTTATCCACAAACTGCCATGGAAGCAAAGGTTCTGCTTCCAATTAAAGATGCCTACTGAAATTTTATTCATGTTAAACTGTGTTTGAAATAAAGTTACCCCAATACATGAATGTGTTTGAAGATGTCTGGAGTTTCTTTTTAAGAGTATGTATACTTGAATATACTTTGCATGCTATTTTATGAATTCCATGAAAAGCTAAGTTTATGAGGTTACCAATGGTAGCAATTATTTATTTTCAGATCCCTCATTTCCTTCTCAAATCATCAAGACTTCAATTATATATTCCAAAAGAATCACATTTAAGCCTGAAAAGGACAAATGTACTTGTGTTGAGGTCAACTTCTGGGAAACAAGGAATGAAACTGGGCTGTAGCAGATGTCAGTTCTGTCAGGTGGTGGTGGGAAGAAATCACTGGTTAACATTACAGTAGGTTTCATCATCATTTCCTGTCATTTTTATATAGGGTTTAATGAAGATGTGCTTGCTAAACTTTGAAGACATAAGCACATGTGGGATGTTCTAGTTAAATATGCTTAGAAGGAGAACACAAGTAGTGATCAGAGATTCAACCTAAGATGGTTAAAGGATGGGAACTTGTAATGGAGAATTCTTTCAGGACCTCTATGCTTATGAGAATTTTATGGGGCTAATGAATTATATTCCAGTACTGTTCAAAGTGAGATTTGAGAACCACTGCTTGGAAGCGCTGAGTGGCTCTGCTAATGTGGAAAATTCCCAACATGTTTGTGACCATGAAATTGCATCAAATACATAACCAGCTTGATCAGTACTAGAATAATAATAGAACAGAAACCCTGGGAAAGCTCATTTCCCATCACTGCTATGACATGGGCTAATTAAAAGTCCATTTGTACTTTTCAGAACTCAGAAAAATAGTAATAGCAATCAATATGCATTTTGTACAGTCTACCTTTCAACAGATATGCGACTATTCAACAATTTCTTAAACTTTGAAAATCTTCTTTTTATTTGGGTCAAAACTAGACCATGGATCTATTCTTAATGTACATGAACCAAAAGCCAGGATAAACCCACCACAATCTATATCCTTTTTCATTATTTCTACAACTATTGTTTTTCCTTCAGAATGGTGGTTGCATTTAAATTCTTTATTAACTTTATAAACTTCTTATGATCCCAGCATATAATATATGTGCTTTATAATTTATGAAGTCCCTGTCTTCTACAAGAGAAGAAGTGCAACTCATCATTCTCATTTTACAGATGAGGTAACTGACATATCCAACTAATAGAAAGACAGCAAGAACTGACAGATTTACTCTAAGCCTAGTGCTCTTTGAACTTCACTGGCACAAGAAAAAAATGTATAGAGAAATGAAAGCATAGTGACTATTATTAAAGAGGGAAATGGGCATATAAATGAGTATAAACACAATTTGTTTTTCTGCTAATACCATGACGTTTTGATTTTATTGGGGAACTTTGTCAGATAGTAAATTCTGGCTCCTATTGTCACAAATTACCATGTGAGTTGACGTATATATTAATCTGCTTCACTATAGCATACATTTTACTATTAATAGAAATTTCATACTAATATTCAATAAACCTCAAATATACAATAAATTTTATTTAAGGTAAATAAAATAAATTTTAATGACAACCTTTTGATTTTTAAGTATCTAGAAGGATGCTAAACAATCACTGCAATGGACTGAGAAAATTCCAAAAGTTTTAAAAAAGAGAAACTGTATATTTTTGTTTGTTTAATTTTAAAGTCAAATGTAGCCTTTTAAACAAAAAGCTCCTTCCTTTAAGACACTTTTCTCACGATATTTTCTTTTTATTACTTAGCTTACAATGGCTATCATTACATAAAGTAGACACTTAGTAAAGGAGTTATTCAAAGAAAGAAGTATCTCTAGGAGATTATACAAGTATTTTTGTCCTCTCATGGTCAGAGGCAGGGACTGAGGATGTGGCATAGTTGCCTTTAAAAGAGTAAAGAGTACCAGGTCTGAGAGGACTCTGTGGAAAACTAACTCCTCCCCAAATTCTAATCATACAAAACATATGGAATTAAATTTAGATTGCACGTATGAGAGAAATGTGCACTATTTCATCTTTATGTGCCCCCATTGGTATCTCTTGTTCACCCCCTTTTCTCATTTGTACCTCTTCCTCCCTCAAGGCCCCTTTCTACTTTCATTTACATATGTATATGTAAGTGTGGGTTCTGCATATGAAAGAAAACATGCAAATATTTGGCTTTTTAAAATCTAGCTTACTTTATTTGGCATGACTATTGCCAGTTTCATACATTCTCTGCAAGTGAAAAGATTTCATTCTTATATAGGGTTGAAACTCCCTTGTGTATCTACACACAACACATTTCTTTGTGTATCTTTTGATGAACAACCTTCCTAATGCTGTGACCCTTTAATATAGTCCTTAATGTTGTGGTGACTCCAAACTATAAAATTATTTTTCTTACTTAACTATAACTTTTGCTGCTGTTATGAATCATAATGTAAACAACCGTGTGAAATTGTCCTTTGACCCCCCCCCCCCCAAGGAGGCTTGACTCAAAGGTTGAGAATGATTTAGGCTAATCCTCTATCATTATGGATAGTGCAGTAAAAAAGAAAAATTGATGAAAGTACCTTTATAGTATACCGACTTAGATTCCTTTGGGTTATATACCCAGGAAGAGTACACATAGATCATATGGTAGTTCTATTTTTAGTCTTTTAAGAAACCATAATATATATTTTCCACAGTGGCTGTACTGGTTTACATACCTTCCAGAAGTACATGGAAGTTCTGTCTTGTCACCCATACTGTCCTTTGATGCAGCTTTTTTCTTGATAATAGCTATTCCACTGAGGTAAGATGGAAATTGAAAGCAGTTTTAATTTATAATTTCATAATATTTAAAATGTTGAACTTATTTCAAATTACTGTCCTCCCTCTGTAGTTGCAGATTTTAAATTAAGGATTTTTAACCCATTTTGACTTGATGTTTGCATTGAGTGAAAGATTTTAATTGAGGTTTATTCTTCTGAGATGTGGCACCATTTGTAGAAGAGGCTATTTTTGTTTGGTTGTTTAACACCTTTGTAAAAGATTAGGTACCTATAATTGTGTGGTGCCTATAGTTGTATAGCTTCTAGCTCCTCTAAGTCTTCAGTTGGTCTACATGCCTATTTTGAGCTACCACAATATGTGTTATTTATATAAGTCTTTATTATAATTTGAGGTGAAGAATTGTGATATTCCCAGCACTGGTCTTTGTAGGGATATTGTGTTGTTTCATGGTAAATAATTGTCCCACCCACTTTTTTTAATAAAAAGTGCTGATTGGCCAAAGGCAGGCAGGAAGTGTGGGTGGGGCTACCAGACTAAAAACTCTGAGAACAGGAAGTTCAGAGCAGAATGCCAGAGAGACTGCCAGAGTAAAGCGGGAAGAAGCAGAGGACAACTATGCTGCTCTAAAGAAAGGTACTGAGCCATATGGCTGAACAGGAAGAATCATGGGCTAGATGAAGGGTAGAGAGCTAGCAAGTGATATGCCTGGGCCTGAGGCTGATCAGCCTAAAAATATTGAAAGCATCTGTGTGTCTCTGTGGGACTGTGGGACTGCGGGTCTGTGGGTCTGTGGTCCTAAACCTTGAGGTTAGGCCCAAAACTCAGGAACAGAAACCTCCTACAACAGGTCTTTCTGCTTAGAACTGTTTTGGTTATGTGTGTCGCCTTTTTTCTTTCATATGAATTTTAGAATTATTCTAGTTCTTTGAAGGAGACTGTGGAAGTTTTGGTGGATACTGCATGGAATCTGCAGGTAGGTTTTTTTTTTTTTTTTTTTTTTAGCAATATAGTTAATTAATATTTTCAGGCCCCATTGCAGTTTTCTCTCCCTCCTCCCCTTGGAGTCTCTTTCCCAGCTTCTGTTATCCATTCCCACTATCACATCCAAAGGCTAGGCTCAAAACAAAAACTATAGCTATTTTTTACTCTTCCAACTCATGAACATGGGAAGTCTTCCTATCATCTAGTGTGCTTTTAAATTTCTTATATCAATGTTTCCCACTTTTCACAATATAGGTGATTCACGCCCCCAATTAGGTTTATTTCAAGATTATTTTTACTAACCTATTCTAAAGAAATAATTTGCTAGATTTCTTCCTTTTTGACACATTTTATATTGGTAAAAGCTAATATATTTTGTACATTGATTTTGTATTCTACTATTTTACCAAAATGTTTAGCAGATCTATGAGTTTTCTGGTATAGTACTTAGTATCTTTAAATATTGCATAAAATTGTCTGCATGCATCTATGAATGTGTGTATAAGCATGGGTAAGGACATACATGTGCAAGTGTACGTGCATATGTGTGTGTGTGTAGGCCCACAAATGATGATGGGAGTTTTCTTTGACCACTCACCAGCTTATTAATTGAAATAGGGTCTCCTGATTAAACACAGTGCTCATTAGCTTGCTCTGGAGATCCCTTATCTATGCCTTCCAAGTGCTAGAATTTGAGGCAGGCTGCCAAGACCATCCAAAATTTACATAATTTCTGCTTGTTCAAATTTCTGGTCCCATGCTTGCATAGCAACTGATTTATCCACTGAGTCATTGTATCAGCTTAATAATTTCACTTCTGGTTTTCATATTGGTAATTCTTTTATTTTTTCCTTGCTTTATTAGTCTAATTAAGACTGCATGTGTTATACTGTATAAAAGTGTAGAGAGTTAACACCATTTTCTTAATCTTGGAATTAATGTTCTTGTTTTTTTCTCCAATTATAACATTTGCCACAGGTTCAACCCATATAGTCTTTTTCATAGTGATATGTGTGCTTTATGTTCCTAGTTTCTTCAGGGCTACTATCATGAAGAGATGCTTCACTTTGTCAAAAGTATTTTGGACATTTATTGAGATGACCATGTGATTTCTGTTAAGTCTATTTACAAGATACATTACTTCTATTTATTTATGTAGGTTCAACTGTTCTTGTATCCCTTGAACAAAAATAGCTTCGTGGCATATTATTTTCTTAATACATTTTAAAATTTGGTTTGCAAGGGTTTTATTGAGGTATTGTGAGACCACATTCATCAGGAAATTGATATATAGTTTTCTTTTTGTTTTGTCTTTAGCTGATTTTGGTGCAAAGAGTAATGCTAGTACCACAAAAATGCATGCAATAATAATAATCACCCTTTTTCTATTTTATAGAGTAGTTTGAGGAATGCTAATGATTAACTCTGTTTGGAAGAATATTACTGCTTCAATTTTGCTGTTTACTAAATATCTGCTTGAATATTTTATAGAATCTTGAGTTAATTTTGTTAAGTTAATCGTGTCAAGGAAATTATACATTTCTTGTTTGTTTTTAGTTTTTTTAGAAAAGAAGTTTTCAATGAGCCTTTGGGTTTTATAAGAATTTCTTGTAATGTTATTACATTTATCTATAATTTTATTAACTTGAAGTTTTCTCTTTCTTTTGGTTAGTTTAGCTGGGGCTTTGTCAATCTTCTTCATTTTTTCATAGAACTTACTTTTTCTTTTTATTAATTCCTTGTGTTGTTCTTTAGTTTTATTTTATTAATATACACCCTGATCTTCATTATTCTTTCCCATCTATTTTGTCTTCTTGCTTTTCTAATGCCTTGAGGTATATTATTAAGCTCTTTATTTGAAATGTCTTTTATTATTTTAATGTAAGTAACTATACCTATAAACTCTCGTCTTTGCTATATCCCAACGGTTCAGATGAATTGTGCTTTCAGTTTTATTTGATTTTAGGAATTAAAAAAAAATTCTATTTTCTTTAGTGACATACTAGTCACTCAAATATATATTGCTTACCCTCCAATAGTTTGCATACTGTCTGTGTCTTCCCATGCCGTTGATTTCTAGTTTTATTTTACTATGCTTTGATAAGTATAAGACATTATTTGATTCTTCTCTACTCATTAAAACTTGAATTGTGGCCTAGAATGAGATCTCTTTTAAGTAAGATTTTCGAGTGGGTAAAAAAAATACTACATTAGTCAGGACTCTTTGAGGAACAGGACTATTAGATTGGTTTACAGAATACAGTTCAGATAATCCACTAATGGCTGTCTCACACATGTTGAGAACCCTGTAGTTCCTCAGTCCATTAGATTGGTTGTATCAGCAGGCCAAATATGGTACTGGAGGCTAGGGGAATCTCTCAAGAGCTGCTGGCCATCAATATACGATGGAAGTCTGAAGAAGTTGGTTTTAATATTAGTGAATGAAAGCCACAATAACAAGATTAAAAAAAAAAAACTTGCAGTAAGAATGAAGGTAAGCAAACAATGAAATAGTTTTCTTCTTCTCATCCTTTGATCTGCCACCAGAGGTGTCACCTACATCTAGGGTGGGCCTTCCTTCTTCAAGTAATCTAATCAAGAAAGTTCTTAACAGGGGCAGGTGCCAGCGTTTTACATTTTTGGTAGATTCTAGATCCAGTCAAGTTGATAATCATGATTATATACCTCAATTCCATTCCTTAACAACATAACATTTATTATGTCATGTTTTATTTTCAAATGAAAACAATAAGGTCATATAAAGTGTTTACTTATATTGTTCTATTTATAAATACAACTTGGGAGTCATATATTGGGGTAACAACCTGATTGATCACAGAAGTGGCAGCAAAGTGATCAGTGACCTCCTTTCTCGTTTCTTCCCCAATCAAAAATGCATATGAATCTTTCTTAGCCCCTCCCTACTACTTCTTGTGTCTTTTTATATATATCCTGGGTTCCCTGAAATCTCTATGGCTAATTCTGGACAGCCAGTCACTAACTCTGCCCCCTAATTCAAAATTAAACTTTATTGTTGATCTCAGAATGTCAATGCAAACAAATCCCACAACAGTCATAATTCTACTTAACATGCTATAAGTTGCAACTGCCAACACACTATATATTTTTAGACTAGGTGACAAAGTCCCTTGAGGAAGCTTAGTCTTACAGTGTCTTATAGCCTAAATATGATACGACAGACTTACAATGCTTAACTACTGATATTATCTCAATTTATGTTGTTTTACATGATAAAGAAAGAGGGAAATGGAAATATCTTCTAAATATATGTATATATCTGCTCAAACATGTTCCTAACAAAATAGGACAGAAACACTCATTTCCATTAAAATCCTCATTTCTATAAGTGGTCATGTGGCTTTATCTCGTACTTAAAGCTACCTTGCTCTACTATTCATTCTATATTTCCTCTGCCTCCATAAAGTATCTCAATATGTCTTGGCTCTTTTCCTGGAAGGATGGCCCATACCTCCACCCCTGAGATCTGGGCCTTTTGTCATCCTGTCTGGATTGGGTTTGTTTCCCATTGACTTTAATCACAGGAGTTGGTAGCACCAAGAGACACACTAAAGAATCTCTTGTTCTCTAAGCATAATCCTCCTTATCTTCACTATGGAGAAGCAATCAAATTACCTCCTGGTAGTCTGGATCAATCATCAGTCCTAACAATCACCTGTCCCTTTTAGCCTGTTGACTTATGGGGTATTAAGAGCCCAAAGTTGCTGGCCTGGAGAAAGTCTTAACTTTCAGGTTAATAATTTGCCAGCATCTCCTGGCAGGAGTGGTCCCTGTTCTGGAACCAAAATTTCTAGATCACAGGACATACGATCACAGGGATACAAAGTAAAAACTTTCCTTGTAGGCCACTAGAGGTGACAGTACTATTCCCATCTTGACACCAAGACCTGTGAATGCTAGCTATAGGATAAACTACCACATTAGACTCTAACTCAAAGTACACACAGATTTATGAAGCAGCCTTCCTTCATGGTTTCTGCCTCTGCTCCTGCCTTGAGTGCTTTCCTGGTCATCCTTTAATGATGAATCCTGACTCAGAATTGTAAACCAAATAAACCTTTTCTTCAACAACTTGGGGTTTTTTTCATTTTTTTAAAAAAATCACAGCTACAGAAAAGTAATGAATACAAATGTGTATTCTGCTTTTGCTGAATATAAAAATCAGGAGATACCTGTTATGTCCATTTGAACTACGATGTAGTTTCTGATTTTTAGTTACTTTGGATGATCTATTTGTGGATAAAAGCTGTGTATTGAAATTATACGCTATCATTTTATTAGAATTTATTTGGCACTTTATGTTCACTTTTAAAATGACGCTAGTAATCCTAATGTGTAATACATATATATATATATTTATAATTGCCATATCTTTTAGATAATGTATTTCTTTTATTAAATTGTAGTAGCATTATTTCTCTGGCTAATTTTTGTTTAGGGTCTACTTTGAATATCAGCATATCCATGACAGATTGTTTTTAGGTTCCATTTGTTTGAGAAATTTATTTTTAGCCTCTCACAATCTTTAAGTGTCTTTGACATTGAGGCACATTTCCTGGACACAACGGATAAAGAAATCTTGTTTTCATATTCGGTCATCTGGTCTGCGTGTTTCAATTGGAGATTTGAGTCATTTACATTCAATTACTTTTATAGAGGTTTCTAATTCCTATAATTGTATTGGCTATTTTTCTGGTTGGTTGAATTTTTGTTAGCACTTTTCTTTTTTCTCCACTAGGGCTTTGTTGAGCATGATGGATTATTTCTTAGTTCTGACTTGTTTATTCGTTTCTCTTATAAAATTTTTTCTTTCGTGTACTCTCTGATTAAGACTTTTTATTTCTCTTCTGTATTAAGGATCCCATCAAGCATCTTCTGTAGTGCTAGCTTGGTGGGCATGAATTGTTCCAGTTTGCATTTGTCTTGAAATATCCTTATCTTTCCTTCAATGTTAAATGAACTTTGCTGGAAATAGCAAGCTTGGTTGGCAGTTATTTACTTTCAGAACTTGAAATACATCATTACATTCTTTTCCCAGCTTTGGGTTGCTGAAAAGCCTGATGCTATTCTGATATATTTGCTTTTGTGGCTTGGTAGATATGTGGTTTTTTTTCCTCTTAAAACTATGTGTGTGTGTGTGTGTCACTTTGCATTGTGGGAAGGTTCTTCTCTAGCCTGTATATTTGTAGATTTTAATGCCTCTTGTACTTACTCGGATGTTTTTTTGTTTTTTTTTTTTTTTAAGTTTGAGAAATTTTCTGATTTCTTTGAAATGGTTTTCTGTGCCTTTTGTTTTTATTTCAGTTCCTCTCACCATATAGATTCTTAATTTTGGTCTCTTGATCACATATGAGTTCTTAGATGTTGTGGCTGTGTATGTTTATTTTTATTTAATGTTTGAATTAAATATCACCTTGACATTGTTTCTATCCCAGATTTTTTAATACAAATGTGAACTGTAGATAAATAAATAAAATAAAGTAAAAATATTCTATCATCACCAGTCCATCCTTCTCCTTTGTAGGATGGATATGGTTCCTCCTACACTGTAAGTTGTCTTTTGTAGCTGACTCTGCAGGTAGAAAGAAGGTTGCTAAATTCTATGCAGTTAAAAACAAGTTAAACCAGAATGTCTCCACTGCTGGGTTAGATTCCAGCACAAGAACCAGTCCTCCACCCTGGCTGTCAGCAGAAAATTTCCTGGTCTTCAGTATGCTCCTGCCAGTTACTGCCTGCTCTTTGGTGTGCCCAGTGATCACATTTTCTATGCATTGCTGTCACTATCTAAGGTTCTTAATGTGTGTACATGGGCACCCATGTTGCATTTACTTTTGCCTTGGAGTTTTTTTCTCAGTACAACCGAGACAACTTTTCCAAATTCATGACCCACAGACCTTGCTTGAATACATTTGCATTCATGAGTCCATGCCAGGTTCAACTCATTTTTTTTTGTTCCTAGTTGTCAGGGTCCTGGCTAACCTAATTAGTGGAAAGGGTAGGGGTACTGGGGATTGGAGATTTTATACTGCCAAATGTTTTGCTCTTCCTGACAGCAGAAAGTCCCCAAGGACAGCTTCGTCTTTTGTCCCAGATTTGAAGGAAAGGAGGAACAGCCTGAAGCCAGTACCTTCTAAATGTCTAGTTCTGGGCTCCATGCAGATATTCTCAAAGTTTTGTTTCTGTGGAGTTTGCTTCTGGAAACCTTTCTCCTTTGTTTTGCTTGTGGTCCCCCATAGTGTGGGAAGGGATATCCTCTCCCTTCCATTCAACTCAGTCTTCTAGATTAGATTTCTTTTGTAACACTCATTAATTCTGGGTTTTGTATTTTGTATTTTGTAGTTTGTATTTTGTATTTTGTCTTGTTATAGGCTCTTGGTTTTGAGTCTGAAGAGCAGCCACTGAAGTTTCCAGGTTTTGTGCCACTTTAAAGGAATTGTACAGAGACAAAGGGGTGGATACTAAGATAATTTATTAAAGGAGAGATAAAAAAGATTTTGAGGGTGCATTAGACTGGCCTGTGTCCTGGTTTTAGGGTGTGTGTTGATATAATGTGGTTTATTTGAGCATGCTCCCTTCGTCTAATGACTGCAACAATGCAACATGGCTAAGGAGTTCAGCTTTCCTATGTTAACCTCTGCAATCTCTTTCTCCACCATATTTCCTGTTATCCTGTTTCATTGCCAATCTTTGTATTGATTTGTCTACAGCACACCCTCTACATTAACTTAAGGCTCAGGGAAGATAGTAGAAAAAGGGAGCAGAAAAAAATTATAAAATGAGGACCAGGAAGTCTGCTTCAAAGTTGTGTCAAATCCATAAACTATTAACAATATGGTTGCCTAAATAGGACCTAAGTAATGATAGCATCAATTGATAAAACAATGTGAATGGGGAAAGCCTTATGGGGCCCCAACCTTAGATGAAGAGCTCTAGGCAATTAACATGTGCTGAGAGAAAAAGAATTAGTCTTTCCCAGGGATGAGCCCCTTAAATGGTTATCCAATGCCATGTGTTCAGTACTAAGACTATAAACATACAAGCAACACTAAAGTGACTTGGAAGGTTTTTACATATCTATATATTTATTCATACATACATATGCAATAATAATTTAAAAATTAGAGATCGTGTATTTGACAGGGGAAGGAAGGGGCTTAAGGGAGGAAAGGGAAGGGAAGTAATATAACTACATTTAAGTTTTTAAAAAGTACCATATAGACCTCAAAGAAAGAAAGAAAGGGAGGGAGGGAGGGAGGGAGGGAGGAGGGAATAGGAAAGAAAGTGAGAAAAGGAAAGAAAAAAAGGAAAAGAAAAGAAAGAAGGAAGAGGGACTGAGCAAGCATTTTAGGATCAGTTTCTTGTGTCTTCAGGCATCCTTGAGAGTTTCAATTAGAACAACAACTGGAATTCACCCAGTGCTAGGTCTTACACCTGTGTCTTTCTAAAGGCATGGTAATGGGGAAAAATAACTCTATACACAATTAATGCCTCTAATGGCCCCTTTGTTTGAAAAGATTCGCTTTTTCTGGTATCACCAAGACAAATAAATTGTACAATGGGCACTTCAAATTGCAGATGAATTTTACCTAAACAACTTGTCATATAGAAAACTTTCTATAGCACTCTATGGAATGAGTAGAAATGAGAACAGAAACATGATCGATATAAAAAACATGCAATAATTATACAAAACTGTCACAACTCTGTTTCTTATTGATTCTACAAACTTATTTAGCAATGGTTTATGAGTCTCTTACATAGTTACAGGTAACTCAACTGGTCTTTAATACAACAAAAAGCTTGTATCAAGGGATAATGAAAACAAAATTCCAAAATAAAAGACAAGATATATTTGAAGGCTGTGGGATGGCAGTCATATGGCAGCATCAAGGACTAACTGCAGAAATAAAGACCAGAGAATTTGACTGGGACACAACAATAATTGAGGGTTTGATTGCCCACTTTGCCAATGACATATACCAGGCTCTAAATTTTTAATACAATTATTGCTTCTCTCTCTCTCTCTCTCTCTCTCTCTCTCTCTGTGTGTGTGTGTGTGTGTGTGCGTGCGCGCGCGTGTGTGGTTGGAGTATGTGCACATGATTACAAGTGCCTGCCTAGGTCACACAGGCTTTGGATCACTCTGAAGCTGTAGTCATAGGTGTTTGTAAGCTGCCAGAGGAGAGTGCTGTGACCTAAACTTTAGCCCTCTGTAAAGGTGGCATGATCTCTTAACTACTAAACCATTTTATTAGACCTCCCCACATTATTCAATAATAAATTAGAAGTATGGATTGTTTAGCTAAAGACAAGAGGGTGCCCTATTTTTGTTTTCAAAATTCTGTCCTCCAAAAAAACAAAACAACAACAACAAAAAACCCAATGTCTGGTAACATATCTAGTGTGTACAAAAAACTTAAGAAAAATGCTGAATACTTTTATGTGTCTTCCTCCACAGGACCAGGAATCTGAAGCTTACATTAGCTGATATAGAAAATAAATACCTTTTGTCTTTAGGAAGAAAAAGAAACCATTTTAAATTTTCAGTAAATCAGAGAATCCATTTATTGATAGAAACCATTTTGTCAATATTAATTTATCATGTGTTACACAAGAAAATATTTTAAGATAAATTGAAAAAAAGACAGGAAAAAGCAAGATGACACGGCAGGATTAAGAATACAGTGATAAAAGGAACAGGAAGCTGAAGCCTAATGGAAATACTTGCCTGTTATTATCAGAAAAAAAATATGCCTGATCAAAAAGCCTGTCCAAAATACATTAGGCAACACTGTTGAATGTTAAAAAAAAAAAAAAGAAAAAAGGACAGTAAATGAGAAACTCTATCACAAGGGTCATTCTAATTCTAAATGAAAAGGTTTGGTACAAAATATGTGCTTTTATGGAATTTATGAAAAGAGAAAAGTGGTTTAACGTTAACACCAACATAAAACTGGTGAATTATTTGTTCAAACCATTAACATTAGGAAGAGGGAAAATGAAACACGAGTGAGCACTAAAGACAAGCCAAGATAGGCAGCTTCACTAGAACTTAGGGAGGAAAATGTTAGAAAGCTCACTTTCATTACAGTTTCAGAAGCAGATGGTAACATGACTCGGGTATTTCTGATCTATCAGTTAAGTAATTAAGTTATTGCAATTCACTGGGTGAAGCCCAAGAAACTAAGCATTCACACACACACACACACACACACACACACACACACACACACACATTTGCAAATGACCATCTGTGATGGTCATCATTTACTCTTAAATACCCACATAAATTTAATTACAATATTTTCCCATATAATTCATAAAAACCTAGCCTCATTGAATGCAGTGACAGAAAAATGGGTGATTTCTAACACATGGAAAATTAGTATCCTAGCACACTCAAATATCTGATTTTGCACTGTGGAGAAGTGCAAAATGTCTTTGAGAGCAGGAATATTCTGCTACCAGAATGCTTTAACATAACGTAAACTTCAACCCATGGAGGGGGTCTTTATTTCTTCGTTTAACAAATATTTACCAAGTTCTTATTTTATGCATGCCATTGCTCTGAAAAATAGGAAGTTACTTGTTAACATGACAAAATTAGGTACTCTTTTTGTGTAGAAAGACAGTAAGAAGCAAACAAGAAAATCACAGAATGTAATGGCTTCTCTGGTGAAAATAAAGTTATATGCTAAAACGTAATGGAAGATGGTGATGGTAGAATCCAGGTGGAAAATTTTAAATAAGATAGTAAAAAAAAAGACCTTCCAGAAGTAATGTATTTGTATGCTATGAGTGATAAAAAGTAATGCTGCTAATTAGATCTAAGGGAAGAATTTTCTGGGTGTAACAATCAGAAAGAATAAAACAGTACATTGGAAATCACTTGACAAAATGCTGGAACTGTTTAGTTGATAGGCAAATGTATTATATGAATACATTTAGGAAACATGACTGACTATCAGCCAATACTTTTTGATAAAATTGCAGAATAATGGTGGAACTCAGTATCTCCCATACATTGAATTCCACCACTCATCATCATGACTCTAAAGTTTAAATACTTTCAGTGTTCAAGGCATTACACTCCACTCTGAGGGTTCCCAGATGCTACAAGTTTTCTTCTTACATTAACTCAAAATTCATGTTCAGAAATTCTTAGTAATTGACTCTAGCTCTGGTCTTTCAAAAGTAAGCAATATAATGCCATTCACTACTCTTTTCTAAGCCTAGTTCTTCAACCATTGTTTAGAGCTTCTAGACCATCTAGAAGCTGCACTTCCTCCAGATACACCCATAGTATCTTTGTAAGTTACTTAAAACCAAACTATCATTGGACATATTTACAAACTTAAAAATAAAAATTCAAGTTCCATTTTTAAATAACAGAATAAAGAACAACACACTCACCAAGTATGTTCAAATGGTTTATTTTGCAAAACAAAAATAATAAAGATGAACAGTGATCACAACTGTATATTATGGATACATTCAATTACATTAATACATCAAAATTTTGTGCTATATATATTTTATCACAATAATATTGATATATCATAGTGTTAGTATGCTACCAGCTACTTTTTTAAAAAAATAAATATACACTAAAATATACTGAAAGGGAGATAGGGATACAGCTCAGTCAGTAAGGTCATTTCCCAGAAAGCATTAGGACCTATCTTAGATTCCCAGAGCCTGCATAAAAAAAGTTGGGCTTGTGCTGTATGTTTGTAATCTCAGTTCTAGGGAGGCAGAAATAAATATATTCTTTGAAATTAGTGACAACCTAGCCTAGCCTACTTGGTGATTCCAGGACACTGGGAGACCCTATTTAAAAAAAAAATGGTGGGCAGAAGTTGAGAACTGACATCTGAGATAGTCTTCTGGTCTCTACATGCATGTACACACATATGAATGCATACGCATGTGCCTACAAACATGAGAATATACACAAATGCAAACTACTACATACACATAGATGCACACACACAGACACACACACATATATATAATGTATGTATGTACTGAAAGTATCAATGTGAACTCAATAGTATAAAATGTGCTATAAATAGAAGACAGGCATGGTGGTGGAACATGACTTTAATTGCAGACCACAGGAGGCAGAGACAGGCAAATCTATATATGAGTTTAAGGCCAGCTTTGCCTATATAGTGAGTTTAATGATAGTCACAGCTGTTATACAGAAAGACCCTGTCTAAAAATCCAAAACAAACAAACAAAACCAACAACAACAACAAAAAATCAAAAAAGTGCTGTGAATGGATTAGGCACAACTGTTATAACTTCATTTTGCTGACTGCTTGCTGACATACTAAATTACATGCTGAATTTTAATATACATCAACACAGAGGCAACCATTAGGATTTTTTTTGACACATGGTCTATTTTGGACTAGTATAAAACTTGCTATGTAGCAATGATGATGTTAAATTTCTGGTCTTCCCATCTTTAACTGTCGGGTGCTGAGATCGCATGTATGTGCTATCATACCCAGTTTATGTAGTGCAGGAGATCAAATTTTGGGTTTGTGCATGTTAGAAGCACTCTACCAATGGAGCCACATTCCCAGAGTACACCAGGATCTTGGGACTGAAATTTGACTGCTATCACGTTCTGTGCTAATGTTAAAGTTAGAGAAGGTCAGGTATACTTAGTTCATTTTGTATAACTATGATAGGGTACTGCATAGGGTCTAATTTTCAAAGAAGAAACATTTATATCTCATAGTTCTGGAAGCTGAAAAATCTAAGGTTGAGGGACTTGTGGGACTTGCATTTTGTCTGTATCATCCCATGGCAAAAGGCAAAAGAGCAGGAAAACATATGAGGGCATAAAAGATTGATCATGTAGCTTGAAGACTTTTTAAACTCATGAGAATGGTGCCCTCTTGACCTCAAAGTCCTGGTAGACTTCACTACATGATAAGTAAGGTTGCATTGGTGATTAGGTTTATAGCATATGGTTTGGGAGAACCCATTTAAGCCTTAACAATTCTGAAAATTGTAATTTAATGTACTTTAAAATTATAATTAGTGAGACTAACAATTTAAGCCATAGTTGTGAAAGTTGAGACATCATATTTTAAAACAATTTCAAAATAAAATATATTATCATCATTGTTAGCTATTATAAAAACACATATGAAACAGAATGGACGCAAGAGAGGGTGCTGCTGACAGTAATTAAGAAGATACATTTCAGAATTAGGTGAGAGAAACTGATTCAAAAGGGTTAGGTAAGGTACAAGACACCAAGCACTGTAGAGACTTTAATACAAAATCCAGGTTTCTTAGGTTACATTTGTTCCATGTGGTTTTTCTCCAATTTCATTTTTCTTGATTTTTGAAGTTTAGCATACATATGAAGTTATATGCTTCCCTGTGACACACACACACACACACACACACACACACACACACACACACACACACACTATGCTTTACTTTATTCATCACTCTCCTCTACTTCATTCCTACATCCTTCCTGCTACCCCACTCTGGCTGGTTCTTTCCTTTACTATAGTTCTCTGTTAGTCTTTTGTGTCATTTCAATTCCACTACACCCCTCTATCCTCAAATTAACATCTTCCCTTGGTCCCTTTTCTATCTTTTAATGGAAACAATAGCCCCTGGAGTAGTTCCAAATCAAGGAAGGAAAGAAAAGGACATTTAAATTTTAACTAATTTTGTTTAAATGGAGATTCATAATTAGTGGAGGTTACTGACCCAAATCACAAATGTACAGGTATACATGTACATATTTTTCTGTTAATCACTTACTTTTCTGTGATATTAACTTTTACTATAAAAGATGTTCACAGAAGAAATGTAGCAACATGCTATAGTTTTTATTTCATTTTGTTATATTTTATTTTTACCTTTGTTGAGGTGTGCAAGCAAAAGGAAACTTCATAATTCAGAAGGACAAGTTGTGTAAATTATCATGTCAAAGTGGGACCAAGCAAAGCACATTTTCAGAATACTAATAATCACCAGCCTGGGAAATTTCTTTAGTACAGAGCTTCTATTCTCAAGTAGCCAGATGTTTTTACTCAGGCTGAAAAGCACAGATGGTGTACAGCTGTCAGACAGCTGTCTTTGTTGAAGTTCCTTTAAAAAATTTCAGCATGTATCTATTAAATGGAAAGAAAGTTTTGTAAAGGTTGAGCGAAAATGGAAATGGGTATGCCATTGAAAATTACTTTAAAAGGTTGAAAGAAATAAAAAAGTGGTTTGTGTTCCCAGAGAAGTATATACTTATATTTATTTTTTCTTTTTCTTTCTCCTTTCAATAAATATTTATTTGTGCCAGCACTATTCTTTGTTCATGGAACTCAGGGATAAATTAAATAGTACCCATTCTTTAGGATTTCACAGTTTATTAGAAGAGACAGGTATGAAAATAAACAAGTAAAATATTTTATACTATTTTCATTGATAGCAGAAAGTCTACCTAGTACAAGGGCTAGAATACCTAACTATTCTTGAGTTGTCAAAGAAGGCCTCACAAAGTAGAGCTATGTTGTCGGAATCCGGAGAAAGCAGGAACTGGTAAAGTTGTTCTATGGTAGCTGCTTTCAGTCAGAAATAGTACATACAAAGGTACAGACCTATAAGACAGCATCGATAGCCCACTTACTCGTTAGAGGTGCAGCATGTCGAATCTCAAAGAACGTAGAAAGAATGACAGCTAACAGAGGTAGAGATTTGAGTCAGAAAAAAATGTCTAGAGGCATGTTTATGAGAAAGGTTAGTGTAAAGTTTGCAACAGCTATAATTGTCAACAGAAAAGGGGAATAATTACAAACATATAAAAGGATTAGTAAGTTGTACTCTACAGGGGCAGTAGGGGTCTTTGGAAGCCATAATTTTATAATATTAAAAATCTTCACAGTTGTCTTATTTGTGCCAGCAGCACTTAGTCATTGTGGCAAGAGGAACACATAGTTCTCTATTCTGGAAAAATAAAACCATTAGGAACTAAAAATGAATCTTAATTAAAAGTACAACCAATACAGCCCCCACCCTAAATTTCAAAAAGACATCTGAGAAATACCATAAACTCTAAGTACTTAATTGTAAAATTGATAAATTAGGAAAATGTATCTGCGATTTTATTTTATTTTATATATCTCAAAGTAGTTTAACATGGTTTTTCTCAATTTATTCCCTTCCCAGTAATGCAGCTAAAGTATTATCCTGATAATTTCCAGTACCACATGCACAGTTACATTGTGGCGATTACTATTCCATATTGTATAGGAAGCATTATGCTCTCTAACAGGTGGGAATCTCCTTAAAAACTAACTGGGAGATAACTTACTAAGGTTTGTACCCTCAGCGTATTTTATAATCTCTATCTCATAGACTGAACATGAAGAAGTTGATGAGCAGAATATATCCTTTTCAAAACAGCCCAGTTGCACTGTGGTGTATAAAAAAGTCCAGTGACACAGGCCAGAGGTCTTATCTTCTGTGAAACATTATTTAGCTTTATTATAAGACAGATAAACAGTCTTTAGAAATAAAAGGTCATATTTTGAAAATAAAACATCACATCAAAGCTTCTAAAAACAGAATCAAATAAAGGAAAGGAAATGGATCTCACCAATACACTCAACATTTTCACTACAATGGCAAAAACAAGTCTGATAAACCTAAGAATATATCTGAGACTATTAATACAGCTCTTGTTCAGAGCTCTTGTCCTACTAGTGACACTAGAATTTAATTTTAGAGATGTAAATTTTAATAAAGGGTCCCACTACTGTGTTGATGTTGACAACATTCAAGCAATAATCTTTTCCTTCCCTTTAAAAATGTTTTATTTTAAAATATTTAATTATACTGTAACTGAGTTCATTATAAAACTCACTTGCATACATGCATATAATGTATTTTGATCATATTAAGCCTCTCTTATTCTCTCTTACCTCCTTCTAACTCCTGCTTATCCTTTTTACTTCCAAATGATTTCCTTCTCCCTTTTGTGCCATATCAGGGCAACGTGGTAAGAAGGCTTGGGCATTGTTTTCCATCCAAGTTCAGACCATTCATGCCCAGCCAGCACAGGGCCTACCACCCAACTGCAATAAAATTAAAGGCCACTCACCCTTTCCTTCACTCAAGATATCTGTGGCTTCATAGCCACCTCTAGCTCAAAACAAACAAACACCTAATTATGTCACTAACAAACTTGCTTACACTCTTTTAGTACATGGGTAGCATTCAAATCATATTTTGGGTTGGGGGTTGATCTGACTCTTTGTGAAGCGACCATAAAACAACAAAACTTTAAGTAGAATGTCAATGTGAATTATCCAGGGAGCTTTCATTCTTCCCCTTTGATTTACTAACTGGGTCTCCACTGTGTGTCTGCCAGAACATATTTGAACTGTGCTGCTGCCTTCTGATCATTTTATGTCAAGTTGTGCTGTGCTGTACTGCATTTGCTAAGTCTGCCTGAGTTTCTGTTATAAATTTAACTTATCTAATTCATATGTCTTGATGACTTACATTTAGGAATATGAAATTCGGGCTCTATTTAAAGTATTGAGTATGGCCTGCGTGACTGTTTTAGATCAAATCAGGTGTCTTAATTCTAATGGAAGACAATTGATGCTTAGGCTCAGGGGAATTAGTCTTATCCTATGACATGCTAATGAGACCCTTGCCTCATTTTAAAAAGTGTTCAGGAAAAAAAAAAACCTTCGCTATAATATATAAGCCTCTTTGGTAGTTGGTTACATGGCAAAGAATAATCATCATGCAATATGTGTTAGTCCTTATTCTAAATAAAATAGTTCACCAATGCTCTTTGAAATGTTTTTTCTATTATTTATATCATCAGAAACTTCTAACTACCAAGGTTATAGATTCCTGTGGCATCCAGTGACCATTATAAAAAGTAGCCCCGAATATATGAACTCTAGTTGTTTTATTTTTAATTTGTAATAGATCTATTTTGTGGTGTGTATCTATATAGACTCAGATATTAATGGAAGGGCTGTGGCAAGAGGATCCACTGAACCAATCAATGAGTTTAATTAAGATCTGCCTGAGCAATATAAGCAAGATCCTATCTAAAATGTTATACAAACATTTAAAAATTGTTCAGTGGAAGCAATTACTCTTTGTGGACAACAGTAAAAAGAACCAACAATGACTCTGGCTGGGTTCAACAAAGATATGTGGTTCACCAATATGCCAAAATGTTAAATCAAGCTTTACTTAAGCTGTGGATCTCAAACCAATAAGTAACAATCACAATTCAGAGGCCATTAAACTAGATGATTCTGAGTTGGAATTCTCTAGGGGCAAAAACATAATATGAACAGGGTAGAAAGAATTTTTCTCATGAAATATATAGAATTATTTTAAAAATAAAATAAATTGATAAACTTTGGCAAGAGGTAAAGCAAAACCTGAAACAGGGGTGTTGGAGTATACATCAGTGATATAATTCTTGCTTAACAAAGTGTAAGGTCCAGGGTCCACCCTGAGTACTGCAAACCAAAACATCCCAGCACAAAAACTAAAGCAGAAGTCTGTAATTATACCCCAACTGAAACCCACAGTTACAGACAATTTATATAATAAAAAATTAAAAATAGAAAACAAACCAAACAGAAAACATTGGTTTGTACTTGTAGACACACAGGTTTTAAATTAATTTTAGTATGTGCCAAGATGTAACCACTGGCAAATTTTCATGGCTTTAATCAATGCCATGACTTTGATTATATTACACCAAGACATCCCACTAATTTTAAAAGGAGCTTTTAGACATAAAATAATTGGAATTATTTCCTTGCTTCTATTCCTCATCATTATAGTCTTCACTGATCTAAAATATCTCATAGTAAGTATTGATACTCCAGACCAAAAGAATAACAAATAAAACTTAATATTTCATACTTCCAATAGGCCATTATAAGTAGTAACCCGTGGACATGCTCTCTGTAAATTTTTAAGTAACTAATATAGGCCAATATAGAATTTAAACAAAACAAATCAAGAATTAGCTAAGAGGGACTAAAGGAGGAAATTCTTCCTGCTGCCTATTTCTTGAACAACTTAACATGGCCAGTGTTCAAAGTGATAAAATGAATGACATTTAGCAGCGGACTACCACAGTCTTACAGTAATCTTACTCCTGATCCCCATAGACAATACTAAATAATATGAAAATTGGTGACACCATCCAATCAAGAACTAAACAACATTTTGTTTCACAGTTGTGGTGGTGGTTATTATTCAGATATTTGAATAGCCTTATATTTGCAGATTGCTTTCATCTTGAAAAAGAATAAGATATACCCCATGCAGCTATTCAGAGATACTTCAACAGTCTTGATATCAAATACAGTATTTGCCAGAATTTTATTAAACATACTTGACTTTTTTCCAAGGTCTCTTTTGAATTTTTTTTATTTTTATTTTTTAGAGTCTTAGTGTTGGGGAGTAGCTAAAACAGAAAGGCCAACAACATCATACTGAGTAGGGGCTTGAGTTGTGCTAAATCAGTTAATCTAAATGCCGAGTTCAACTATATGGGCAACAACATATCTATATGAAGAAGCCTCAATCAAAATCTGAATACTGAAGCTTAGGGAAGTTTCTTGGACAAGAGTCCATGTATACTGACATATATTAATACAAAGAAAGAAATTTATCCTGAAGATAATGGGAGCTTCGCACTTAGTAGAGCTTTCCTTGCTTTTTCTTTATCTGTATTTGTGTTCTTTCCCTGTGCCTTATTTTAAACTTAAGGAAATGAAAGTGCAGAGATACTATGTGATTCATTTAAGGTGTAGGTAGTATCATATTAGGAAGCCAGAGATTCTGATTCCAAACTCTGCATGCCTTACATTGACACACTGGGTCTTTTCTATACCCTTAACTTCTTTCTTTTAGTGCTACCTCTCTGAATATTCTGTTTGTGATCCAATGTGGAGATGCTGACAACTCTGACTCAGGGTACAAACTAGACTTGCCTGCTAACTACACTAAAGGAAATTCACCACATGACATCTATGACACCATTGAATATACTAAATATCTTCTTCTCAACATGCCTGAGACTATTTGGAACTTTAAAGTTTGTCACTTTTTGAAATATATGCATATACCTAATATGATATCTAGAGTTGGAACCAGGTATAAAAATAAAATTTTATTCTTGTGAATTTTACTTATATTTCATATACATATAATATACATAATCTGAAGATGATTTTATAGTTTTTAAAAGAGCTGGCACAAAATGTGAAACTTACGACTTTTGCATCATACTTGCAATTAAAAAATTAAGATTTTTAGAACATTTTTATTTTGATTTTTTTGGAAAAAGAATATTGAACTTGTACTTTGAAAGAATATGGCATTAGAAGTGGTTGGTAGGTAGACACATAAAAATAATCATTTAACTTATATTTAGGCTACTCACTGGGAGAATTATAGTTATAAGGCAAAGGCTAAGAAAACAATTTCTTTCACTGTACTAAGTTTTATAATTTGAGATTTTGAGACACAATATGTTCTTCTCCTGTATTCTATATTTAGACAGCACATGGAGGTCAGAGGATAACCTCAGGTATTATTAACCTAAGGTCCTTGCCCCAACTTATTTGAGACAAAGTTTTCTTTGCCACTGTATAAGCCAAGCTATCTGGACCACATACTCCTAAAGATTCTCATGCCTCTACATGTCACTGTAGGAATGCTAAGATTACACATGCTTGTGGTACTGTATCCAGTTTTTACACTGATTTCTCAGCCTAGGTCATCAGGCTTGTGAATTTGTCCATTGAAACATCTATCCTGCCTTCACAACAATTTCATATTTTTATTGTATTCATTTTAGTTCCTCCTCTTTTATGATATCCATTTTTATTCAGCAGTATCTCTTATTGTAGCTATTCAGAAAAATATATTTTAGCTACTTAATAAACTGAATTCTTTTAGGATACCATGTATTAGGCATTTGACTTATGCTCATGTACAGAATTTTCTTCCTACTTTCCGTTCATACTTGTATGTCATTCATTACTTATTTTCCAAATATGTTTACTCTTGTTATTATAACCACATAACTTACTTGGTATACACAAGAATACAAAATTGAGCTGTTTGTCTTAATAAAATCCTTTTCAAAAAGTTGTACCACAAATTAACCATGTTTTTAACATGATCTATAAATGGTGGCATGGCTTAGTTTCACCCATTAAACTCTATTGACTACCACTTCTTTTTTTGTAATATTGGACTAACTGTCATAAAAGGTAATAGATACAAGAAAAAACATAGATTTTTCAATTTAGTTAACATGACCTTAAATTCTGCCATATTTACAATGTGGTAATGAGTTATGATTTATATATTTGGACAATGTGAATTTCATAGGGTTTTGTAGGACTTATAAAATTAGAACCTAACTATAAGTGTGAAAAAATATAGAAAGCCCTCAGTAAATTAATAAATGGTACATATATCATAGTATATAATATAACAAGTAAAATTCATGTATATAAATTTGGCTGTCATTTGCCCAGTTTCGAGTATAATTTACACATAAGTTATGTTTGATAAGTGTTGTTCAAGTTAGACTACAAGCAGGAATCACAACTGCGTAATTTCAATCAGTAAATTCTTAATTTCTTGGGCACATGGATGCTTAATTAAAGCATTTCATGTTTGAGCTAATTTAGTAGTAGATGTTGTTAATTGCTGTGGTAAACTTAACTGTACCTCAAGAGGAAAATGAATGCAGAAATTTTTACCTGGGAACTAGTGAGGAAAAGGCTTAATTTTGACATCATTTTTCTAAGGAGAAGGCATAAAATTAAAAAAAAATGATGTATCTTAGAGAGGTGTTATGAAAAATAACAGGATACATACAGCCTTTCTTTATAAATACCCATTGACCTACAATATCAATTTCTGTCATCCTATCAGTAAAGGGCAATTTGCTTATCCATCAAAAACTTTAACAAATACTTGTATAATTTTTTTGTCAAGCACTATAGTTTCAGTAACGAAAAGAGCACAGTTGGAGAGTTGACTATCTGAAGAAAGGACTACAGAATGAACAGTCTGGTCCACCTTGGCAACAGGTTTTAATCCAATTATTTTCACAGAAATCAGGGTTTAGAAGGCACCCCAAGAGGCCATTTAGTTACATGAAGATCAGTCTCCCTAACTAACCATATTATATGATTGTCTATCCTAGTTCATAAAGTTTTTACCCAGGAGTAAAATTCAAGTCTCCTTTGGTTAGCTGATCTAGTATTGAATAAATGTTACCATTTAGTATTTCTTCTTTCTGTGTAACCCAACACTCCCAATGTATATTAAGTTTGCTTCTTTTATCTTTGCTCTAGAAAGAGAAAGAAGGCTAGTGGTTGAGACTATCTTAGAGTTTCATAAGTGTATGACAATGATTAAATAACACTCCCAGCCTTCTCAGAAAACTGAGCATGTACAATCCTGATTTCTATCATCATCCTTTAGTTGTATATCTCAAAAGAAATAATCAGAAATCTTATGTATTTTGCACCAAAGAAATATTAAAAGTAAATCACATCCCCTGTCAAATATGAATGAAATTAGCTGTGATTTAAGAGTAAAAACTCAGCCTCAGTATGAGACATTTTCCTAAAATCATTAATAAAAATACCACTCAGTGAATCATCTCTTTGAAGTACTAAAAAGGACAAGATCCATTCCAATACAGAGAATATTCACAGATGCATCTCACAATCATAGTATCTGTATCACTGTGCATAATTGTTTAACGCCCACACAGACCTTACCAGAGTAAGGGAAGAAAACAACTCCTCCCGAGTCTTTTCTTATCACTTAGGTTTTCTTGTTTTAGGTCTTGCTGTAAAGGCGCTCAATTCTCAACCTGTGAGTTGCAACCCTTTAAGGGGAAGCAGGTAATCCTTTCACAAGTGTCACCTAAGATCATCAGAAAACACAGATGTTTACATCATGATTCATAACAGTAGCAAAATTATAGTTCTAAAGTAAAATGAAAATAATTGTATGGTTGGGAGTCACCACAACATGAGGAACTGTATTGAAGTGCTGCAGCATTGGGAAGGTTGAGAACCGCTGGTATAGAGCTGTCTGTTTGTACTCCTGACACCTGTCTATAAGGTATCACAGCACTTAAGGATATATCAAAGAACTCAATGCAATTTAAATACAATGTTGTCAGAAATGTGTTAGGCTAAAGGAAAGGCTTCTTGTATTACTCTGCTGTTGATATTTTGTATTGTTCTTTTATGCTCTTCGTCATCAACTTCTTCCATATTATATATTATTTCGTGTTATTCACGATTTTGGATTGACTGTTTTTTATTTTTTGAGAGCCTGAAATCGTTAGGCCACTTATTTGAGATATCTCTTAAATTTTTTTCTTCTGTTTTGTTTTTTGCATTTTGAGACAAGGTCTCTCTGTGTAGCCCTGGCTGTCCTGAAACTCACTCTGTAGACCACCAGTCTGGCTTCAGACTCACAGAGATCCACCTGCCTCTGTCTCTGGAGTGCTTGGATTAAAGAGGTGGGCCACCGCCACCTGGATTCTCTTAAAAATTTTAACATGAGTGTGCATCACTATAAACTTTTCTTGTAGGACTGACTGCCTTGGCAGAAACTCCAGAGTTTCTGTCCTCATTTTCATCTATCTCTAGGAATTTTCACATCTTCAATTTTAAAAGATACTACCATACTCTTCTTTAAAATTGTCTTATCTATCTACATTCCTACTTGACATAAAGAAAATGTTTCACTATTGTACATTCTAATTATTAACTGAAATTGTCCAATTTGGAGATTCTATAATTTGACAGGTATGATGTACTAGCAAGGTAATGTTAACTCACATTTCTTATTTCTAATAAAATGCTAATCTTGTCATTTTCATTGGTCAATCTTGTTTACTCCTCTGAGAACTACTCAATCAAACAATTTCTATAATTAGTGTTTTTTATAATTAGTTCAGAGGTTCTTTATTATTCTGAGTAATGATTCTTTGTCACTTATATTGATATAAATGACATCTGGCATGTTTGGTTTTTTTTAAACTTTAATGTATCTTTAGCTTTAGATGAACATAAATGCAGCATTTCAGCATATCAACAATTAAGAGTTACTAATTTTAGGAGAGATACTTGGTATACTTTTTTTAAAAAAATTCAAAGTAATAAAGTTTTACCTAAAATTTAAAAGGTGCTGTTTTAATGCTGTTGCCATCACAATTATTTCTTTTAAAATGAAATTGTTTCTTTTAAAGAGTTTACTGCACACAAGAAATGTGTCCATCACACTTAGATATCAGCTCCAGCTCTGGCTAACAAGGGACATATGCATAGCTGAGCAAAAAAAATCCTGGGATGTAATGTGGAATTGTGCATGACTGCAAGTATCAAATAGAGTTTATAAATGTTCATTTCCTACACTGTAGCTGTTGTATTGTGAAACTTTCAGAGGTCACAGAAAACTAGGATATTTTATAGATATCTTTAATACTTTGCTTTAAGGCAGAGCAAAACCTCAGGTGGTTGACTAGAAGATCAGTAGATAAAGACCCTGATAACTCTCCAGCCTGACATAAAAGGAAATTTGGCAAAGAATGCATCTTACAGGTATTACTGTAACCAAAATTATTTTATTCAAAAAGCAGAGTAATATATTAAATTTTAAATGTGATAAGACATGGACAAGGTGGTCACTCCAAAAATTTACTATACCAGTAGCAGAGTGGAATTCAGACATTTCTTTTCTATTATACAATTTCTTAATTATATATTTTTTTTTTACCAGATTTTAGTTTGTCTTAGACTATTCAAGTTGGTTTGATGTCTAGGTACTCACTTATTCCACAGACAGCACCAAAACCATTTTACTGATGCCTTAGTCTATTTTTCATTGATATGAAAAACATCTGTGGCCAGATTTTTTTTTTAGAAGACGAGAAGGTTTATGTAGTTCAGAGATTAAAAGGCTGAAAACTTTATTAGTGGATTTAACTTCTAATCAAGGCATTCCTAGTTGGGCCAAATCATGGATAATGGCATTATGGTGGAAATACTTTCAAGAGAAAGAGATCTCACAGCAAGGCAGGAGGTAAGATAAAGACTAAAATTCTAAAGAACCAAGTTAAAATTTTCAAGTACTCCCAATGGCCTAACAACATCTCACTAAGCCTCATCTCTTAAGAAAAAAAATCTTACTAATGCTTAATATTGTCATACTGAAGACCAAGCTCCCAGCCCATGCACATGTAGGGAATGAACCACATTTTAAACCATGCAATTTCTTATGATATCACTTAGTGCTTAATGATATTATAGTTCACAAAACAATCTTGCTAATGAGGAATCACATTAGAATAATATAGAAAGAAAGTAACTTCAATATTGAGCAATTTAGTATTAAAATAAAACATGCATGTCCTTTGGTCCAGAAATTTCATTTCTGAGAAATTACCCTAAGAAAATAAAGATGTATACAAATATTTAGCATAAAATATGTTTTTCACACTGTAAGTGAAAATTCTTGTTTAATAGAAAATAATTACTAACTATGTCATGATTTATCCATGCTAAGGAGTACTAAATAGTCCCTCATCTGAACTCCAGAGCTTAACATCCAACTGTGTATTCAACAGCTCCAACTGCCACATACTCTACCACATACTCACAAACCTAGCCCTTATCTCAGCAGATAGACCCACCTCTGTCAAGTTTTCTAAGCTAAATTTTATAAACCATTCCTCACTTTATTTCTTGGACATCCCACCAAATGAATCAGCCCATTATGTTATATTATGCTTTATACTGAATCTAATTGTCAGCATTCTACTACCAAGATGATTTCCTAAATTATATCCAGGAGAACATTTAAAAATTCTTAACTAGTAGCATATTAAGTAGTAAAAATCTGTACTTCCATTTATTCTGCATCATTCTCCTGATTTTGATAAACCACACTCATGTAAGAATCATTTAAGATTGTTATTTATGATTAATCCCCATATATATGGGTTATACGTGTAAATATAACACTGGAACTCATTTTGAAATTTACTTTGCATTTTAAGTTATTTTCAAATAAAAAATTCAGTAATTTAAATGGGAAACTGACTATTCAAAGTTCTTTAATAGATTCCCAGAATTAGTAAACTAAAGGCCCAAAATGCTTATAGCTGTCATGTACAATGTCCTGCAGAGTCTGACCTATGCCCATATCTCACAACTAGTCTTTAAAAACCACCCTATCCCAGTGTCTGTTTTTTCTATATCTGACTTTTAGTCCTTTGGATTTATTTTTAAAAATGCTTCTTATGGTATTCTTTTTTTTTTCTGTCCAGAATCTCTCCTATTCATCACTCATCTTTTTAGTTCAAGAATTTCTAAGAAGCATCCAATAAATATTTAATTACTACTAAATAAAGTAAGAATAAGTTCAACTAGCTACATGTAAAGACATTTTAAAGAGGCTACTAGTTGTCTCTATTCAGAAGCCCTTGCTCTTTCCTTCATAATAAAATCTGTATTCTAAAACACTAGATTTTTCAACCCTTCTTTCAACTGGGGAACGGACTATTGATCCAATATTGACAATGGCACTTTGTCTTCCAGATAGTATAGCTTC
Organism: Phyllotis vaccarum; assembly: GCA_033318265.1. Classification (NCBI taxonomy): domain Eukaryota; kingdom Metazoa; phylum Chordata; class Mammalia; order Rodentia; family Cricetidae; genus Phyllotis; species Phyllotis vaccarum. Next base: position 60,428,818 of record JARWLC010000013.1, read on the forward strand.
CAAAGACAATTTTCTCCCCCATGCAGAAAAGTGTTAACATGGCAGGCCTGGAAATGGCATCTTTAGAAAAGTCCACCAACAAGGTTGGCCTTTGGTTTGCATCTGGGAATTTGAGTTTCTTCTGGTATGTACCTTCCTTAATTGATGAAGGTACCTCACTATACGTGGACTGTTTGTACATCCAATGTAGTACATGTGGAATGCCCAATTTCCTTCTGGAAGAGTGAATTTATTTTTTACTTTGTGTTAGGCAGGTCTTTTACTTGATAATGCCCCCCAAACACCTAAGTGCTGAATCTAGTAGGCTCTTGGAGGCAATATATGACATATGGTTTGTTTCAATGAAATATGTTCTCTGGGATTCTATTGTGCAAAGATTCATGGAAAAGTACTGGGAAAGCATACATTCTTTTCAACTGTCCCATATCTTTTTTCTAAATCACTGTATTTTTTGTTAGAATAAACCATAGCCATGAGAATAACTATCTTAATGAATTAAACTAGCAATTTCCTACATGCAATTTTATAAAGATATAATATCTGAATTTGCAGCAGAAAACTTTTCAAATATTAGAGGATAAGATTATAGGTAATAGCTGACATGAAAAGATGGTAAAAGAAAAACCTGAAAGCCCCTGGATTCTTGTTGGTACTAGATGACTTCTTAGTTCTAGAATCTTAACTAGCCTATTACTGAAGAAAATAAAACTGTAAAAAGTCACTTAAGCTGATTGGGCTTTCTGTTATTACCACCCAAAGAAATCTTAATTATTAATGATTACATTGAATGATGGATAAAGACTGAAAGAGAAAACCTTTTGAAGACAGTTTCAACCTCCTAGACCCTTTATCAACATGATTGTATGCCTTTATGTCATGAAATAGATGTTACAGTTTGTAACTTAAGTGTCCCCTAAAGACAAGCATGTTTCCAAGTTGATGAGGCTAATAAGAGGTGATGAAAGCTTTAGGAGGTGGCACCTAGTAAAAGGAAGTGCTATCATATGTTCTTGAAGGGGCTGCTACCTTTCCTTTTACTCCTTTCACTTCACTACTAGCATAAGCTGAGTATTTTCTTCCAGCAAGTGCTTCCACTGTGCTGTTTAGGAGCAAATACAAAGAGGCCAAGTGATCATAGATTTGAAGCTTGTGGCAACATGAGGCAAAACAAATCTTTCATTGCTTTTAGCGATGTGTTCAGGGTTTTGATGTAACGTAGAATGCAGACTTATGCAACAAACACCACCCTGAAAAGTTATCAGATTTCAATAAAAATACCATTTTTATATTGCTATATCATTTCATAAAACATAATTTCAATTTCTGACAGACATTTAATTAGATATCACATTGATTTTATTTTGTTCATTTGACAATGATTAAGAGGTTAGATTTGTAGAACGTGGTCAAATCTGAGCTCTGCAATTTGGAAGCTGGCTATGCTAACATATTACTTTACCAGTCTGTACTTCAAAGCATTTCTTTGTTTTTATTTATTCATAAATTTGTACTTATATCATCCTCATAAACTGGATGTGCTGACACACGCTTGCAGTCCTAACACTTATGAGAAAAGGCAGGAGATGTAAGTTCCAGGTCAGCTTGGGCTACCTAATGAATTTGAAATCAATCTGTATTATGCTGTGAGACCCTGTCTTCAAAAACAATGCAAAATTAAAAATTTCAATTTAGAGTTTCAATTTGAGATTTAGGGACAGAGAGATGAGTCATCAGAGAAAGGTATGTATCACAGGCCTGATGGCATGGGTTTGATTCCCTGGACCCATATAATGGAAGGAGGTTACTGCGTCTTAAAAGTTCTCTTCTGACTTCCACATATGTCATGTGATATACCCTATTTCCCCACATATTTTTGACTGGGTTTTGTAGAAATGAGATAAATAATTGACACAAATAAAGACCACTTAAAATTAATTTGACACCTAATTTTGGAAAAAGTATCTTTTTAAAGTACCCATAGTTCTATAAGGTACTTACGTATAATACATTTTCTAATGCTCTACATGTAAATATTGTTTTAAAAATTACTACATATAAATATTTGTTAAAGCCTGGCAATATATACCATCATACTAATCTATCCGAGTATGTATTTAAATTGTGTTTAATTAAAAAATAAAATACCTTACATAATGCACATCTCCCCATCACAATGATAAGCATTTATTATACTTTGTAGCTAAAAGTAAGGCATTACATTTCATTTATAATTCCTTCAACTGTCTGGCTTGAGTATTCATAGGAAAATATTATATAGATTTAGAGTTTTTTAAATAATCAAAAATAAGTCACGACAAAAATTACCAGCTGCTATTAGAGGTAATAAAAATTACCTCTAGTCACAAGTAGTTAATACCAACCAATGCTATGCTCCAAAAACAGCATGGAGGAGACCATTGCAGCAACTTTCAACACTATCCAAGAGGTCAGCCATGATCCTTGAGAAACATATTATTTTATAAAAGCACATGAGGCTGAGAACAATAACAATAAAAGTGGTTGCCAGGTTTTCATTTTACTATACCTTTTGGCCTAAAATGTCTTTTTAAATCTGGAAGGGATACTATACAAAATATGTTATATATAGTGAAGGACTCCTGACCACAGGTTATTTCTGTCATTGACTGGTCACACATTAGATATTTCTCTTGATTAGTGTGCTATCAACTAAACTGGGACTAAACAAAATACATAGACAAGCCATATAATGGATAAAAGTAAGATCCGAGTGGTCTCTCTCTTTCACTCCCCACACCAGAGTGATTTTGACAAAATGAGACTTATGATGTCTTCTCATAGTATAGCTACAATCAGTTACATTTTCTTTTATATATTTTCATTCATCACATCAGTGTAAATACTCAAAGTTGAGGTATTAAGGTTTCTTTTTTATTCAATATATTTTATTTATTCTTTGAGAATTTTACATCATATATATACACCCCAGTAATAGTTCCCAGTCCTTCCGTGTCCTCCACCTCTCTTATGACCTCCCCAATATAAACAACAACAAAAAACCATTTGTCTTATCTATATACTCACTGGAACATGTTCAAACTCTCAGTAGCCTGCCCCTTAAATAGAGCTGAATTCTTCCCCTCCCACACTCATACCAGAAGCCATCAATCATGGAGAGCTACACTTCAGCATCCTTATCATACTTTTTAAGAGTTTTCTTCAATGGCTTCCTATTTAGCTGTTACTTTTTGGTGGTATGGAGATAGGGGTTGTCAAAGAAGCCTTCCATGTCCCTTTCTCAACTCTCTGCAGTCACTGATATCACTGCAAAAGCAGCCTCCTTGCTATTTATATTCAGGGAAAGCGTGGATCATGGGATTCCACACGTTTTCTTGTGACAGCACAGACTACAACATGGCCCCCAGCTGTAGGAGGAACATGATCCAAACAAGGCCACTGGAGGCAACCTGGACCATGTGCATCATCATGACCTCAGTTGGCAGCACAGGACACATCAATATGACCTCTGGAGGCAGCATGGCCCATGAACATCAACATGGCTTCAGTCCAGAGCACAGACCAAATGGCATTAAGTAATAACAAGGGACTCATACATCAACCCATCTCATGGCAGCATCAGGATCACCGACCCACACATAGCCCTCAGTGGCATAACAGACTACTGTTGTTCATTAAGGGAGTCCAATCTAGAAAATTAACCATTCATCATCTTAGACCTAATTCATTGCCCAGAGCCAGGGTGGCCCTGAAGCCCAGCAGTGTGTTTGAGGGCTGAGTCTATATCTGTGTGAGCTCCAGGCTGCTGCTCAGCATACTTCTGACCCCACCGGGCAAGGGCATGTCCCACTACTGACATAAGTCCTCTCTCATACCTGTCACTGTAGTTCTATCTTCAGCTCCACCTTTCCCACATTATACAGACTGCTCAACTCTTCTGTCTTTTCTACCTCTCCCTCTCACATTCATTTTTCATCTTGGCACCCACTCCCCGCTACACCCATGTGCATCAGCCTGGCTAGCTTTTGCTGGCTGGTATTGGAGTAGCTTATGGATAGATGAATTTAATGAAGCAGCTACCATGTTGATAAGTTAAATAGTGCTAAGAATGTTTAAGGTGTGCTGATGGACTAAACCAAGAAAAATGTGCCTGTTTTAAAAACCTTTAGGGGTGTGTGTGTGTGTGTGTGTGTGTGTGTGTGTGTGTGTGTGTGTGTATAGAACAGGTTCATGCTAGATTCAACATTAGTGCATGATTTTGTCAGTATCAAGTTACAAAGTAGTTTTAGAGTTTGATCTTTCCGTATTTATTTAGGACAGATTTGGAATCAGCTACTTGAGATATATTAGGCCACCAGTTAATGAATGTAGAAAAGGAGGTTAGACAGGAGTGCAGAAAGAATACTGATAAAGAGACAGAAGGATAATATACCTGCATGAAAATGTTATAACGTAACTCATTATTATGTTTAAGTAATTAATATATGCTACTAAAAAGAAAAGAAAAAATTCAGAAGGAAAAGTAGGATGGCATATTACTACCAAGGCCAAAAAAACATTATAGAATGGTTGTCAAAAGAATAAAGCATGGGAACTGAGCAATGTCCAATGTATTTGGGAATTTAGCCTGAGATTACTTGATAATAGATTTAACAGAATAGTGACAGTAAATATGGAGGAAATAAAGACATCTGGCCTATATCATTCATTTGGATTTTGTTCCAAGGAATGTGATATGACCTTATTACTTGATACTGATTTTATAAATCTTTTTATTTGGTCATTTTGCTGCTACCTGAGTTTTGCCAAGAAATAAGGCCATACTGTATTTCCCACTTTAGCCCACAAAACATTTCTTCTGTTATTAAAACTGGTCCCATGACTTCCAACTCCCCAGAAAAATCATTCTTATTCAGTTGAATGACAATTATTTCACCATTTTACCTACATTTTTTAATTCATTTCTCTTAGGTCTCAAACTGAGGAAAAATGGCTAAGTGAAGTGCCCATTAACATATCAAAGTACACACTGGCTGCCAAGTTCTCCCTGGACCCCTTCCTCTTTACCTGTTTTAGGGCCCTCCTGGATGGCATGCCAACCACCTCCTACCCTAAATTTCTCCAGCCCAGGGGCTGGCTGCTCTCCCCGCAGCTGCCCTTCCCTATATAATCCATACATTTTGATATAACTGTCCCGTTATCCTTTTTGGTCTACCGTTTACTGTCTTGGGCAGTCTCATGGTCCTTGCCACCCCTCTTGGTTGGCTGCTCCTTTCCCTCCTCCACTCCCGCCTCTCTTCACATGGCCCAGCTTGGGGTGGGGGGTCACGTTCACTCTTCCTGTCTGTGGCTATGCTCTCCTTCCATGCCTCCAGCATACCTAGGAGCAGTCATATTCTTTTTGTTTCTTTTTTGCATTTACTATCCAATCCCACTAGTTTTTGATTTTTATGGATGTCATTTCTGGCATATAATGATGCAATTTCCTCATTATATATTATTCACTGATCTAAAGATCATATTGTATACCTATTAATGAAAAAGTGAAATTTTGATGAACATAATTTTTTGTGGTGAACAATGCACAGAAATAAATGTTTTGCCATGGGGTTAGTGAATTCTCTACAAGAAGCCACACTGTAGTACAAATGAAGAAAGGAGCTTTACCCAGTTCCAAGCCCTTAATTGCATTAACATAATTTTGGGGGGGGAGATAATTTTATTTTAAAATATTTTCATTAGCACACACAATGTTAAGTTTCGCTCTGGTGTTTTAAAACAAATTTTGTTTGTGTTGATCTGTTCCCTCCCCTTTCCTCTCAGCCATCCTGGTCATTCACTCACTATTCTCCATTCACCACTCATGCTTCCTTTCTTCTTTCATATCTCATATGTCCTACACTGTTCTCCCAATACCGCTTTAGACCTCGATGGTTTCCTTTCTAGTTTCATACCCTCTACCTACATTTGCCCCTACTCATATGCATGCATACATACCTTCTAAACAAGGGAGTCAAATAAGATAGAACATGCAATTTTTGTGTTTCTGAAGCCGAGTTACATCATTTAATATAATGCTTACCTGCTGCATCCATTTTTATCAGTTAACTCACAACACAGAAACCACGTACTAGATTCTATCTGCTCCATAGCCTAGACTTGTACCTTCTTTCAATACATTCAAAATAAAACTCTGTCCCTGGGACATCTCAATTAACAAATCTTTCGGAAATAAACCTCTTCCATAATGAAGCTGGTCTTGCTTAAAACAAGTGCTACTGTAGAATCACACAAAACATCTATCACTAATGTGCCTTGTAGTTGAATTCAGTTGCTAAGTTACTCATTTGTGTGACCACGCAAGACAAAAATAACTTCTACGCAAAGCTCTGTAACCCCTCCACTTCCTTTAAGTCCAAGTTTCTTTAGTACCTGTTGTATGTTTTCTAGAACATTTAATGCTAATTTTCTGAACACAATTATTAGCAATCAAACTCTTTAGGGATCTAACATGCCAAATTCTGCCTGACTTACTTTTCTATTTCTTCTTTCACTCATCATGTCCTGATCACAGTACATTCTTCATGTACAATCTTTTTTTTCTTATCAAAAAAGGAAAGGTCCTAACACCAGCTTTCTCTATCTCTGACCATTCCAATGTGTATTTGGCTCCACTGGTGGAAAATGAACCAGAACTGAACTTGGCTATAGCCACTTCTGGGAACAATATCAGCATTGTGTATTCTTGCAAGACTCAGCACTCATCTTATTCCCATGTCTTTACCTGCCAAACTCCTTTCTCACTTCATTTTTAACTTACTAATTCAGTCTCCCCCCCCACTATAATATACCAAGCTATATAATTCATACTTATGGAATAGCACATTTATTGGTACCCTTTATTTGTACTCTTTTATTGTCAAAGCTTTGGATGATATACTACGACAACAAAAAAAATTCTTTTTTAGTCACAGAATTCTACCTAGCAGATACAGCTATATATCTAGGACACTGCTTCTATGCATATATTTTAAGTGACTACACAATACTTAGGAGTGGCATTCATAGGAAAACCATATACAAAGGAGAATCCTTTTCAGTACCACACTTCACTAAGACGTCCAAAGTACAATTAACTTCAATTTAATGAGGATCCCACTATAGCGGCATCTGGCAAACTTTTAGCTTAAAATTCAAGTTAGTAAAACAGCAAAGGTCCCATTAGTAAGTACTAGGGGCTATAATATAGAAATGTGTAGTCTTTGTTGTAACTACTAAACTCTGGTTGTACTGCAAAAGTAGCTATAGACAACATATAAAAGAATGAGTATGATAGTATTTCAAATATATCTTTAATAATAGACAGATAATGTGTGGTGGTAAGGTTGAGAGAAAATGAGAAATTTCACAAATTTCTGCTGACTAGATACAATAGGTTAAACACAGAGTTGTCATATAATCCAGCAATTCTACCCCTAGGTGCATATATAAGAGAAATTACTGCATATGTCCACACAAAAAATATGTAGAGGAATGTTGAAAGATGTATTATTTCTTTGTGTACGCATTTATGTAGGCATGCATGTAGAGATCAAAGACTGATAGTGAGTGTTGTTTCTCATGAAATATAAAACTTATTTTTATGAGAAAAGATCTCTCATTGATCTAGGGGTTTCTGCTTCAGCTGTACTGATAGGCTGGACAGTGAGCCCCAGAAATCTTCCCATGTTTGCCTCCCCAGTGTTAGGTGAAGCATGCACCATAGCACCTGGCTCTTTTACTTGGTTTCTGGAATCCAAATCTAGATCCTCCCACTGAACCATCTTCTCACACCCCAGGTGTATTACTATAATGGCTAAAAAAAGTAATAACAAAAAAATGTCTAAAATTGAATATATTAGTAGTTTGAGAACTTGGAAATATGATTAAAAATAAATCATTTAACTTAAATGTGAATTTTATCTCAGCCAGGCTAATCCTATACACATTCATTAGGCTGATGTGGCAAACCCCTTTAATCCTAGCACTCTGGAGGCAGACATGTGAACTCTATGAGTTCCAGGCCATCAAGGGCTACATGGTGATACTTGAAAGTGATGATGATGATGATGATGTGAGTTAAAAAACACTGAGAGATACAGTCTAGGTTTTACCAGTTCTTGGTAATTTGGTTGCCCTACAGCCATATAATTTTTTTTCTGAAACTTTAGGCATATTCTCTAAAAGGTCTCATGATACAAGAGATTTACCTTGGAAATGAAGGAGACTTAAAGTATTCAAGTATCAAATAGAGTAGAGGTCAGTAAACGGTGGTCAATAAGCATAATTGTCCATTTTTGTTTTGAGGTGAAGTTCATGAAACACAGAATTAACTAAATTGTCCAATTCAGTGCCATTTAGTACATTTACAACATTGTACCCCATTATTCATAATTAACTCCAAAATATTTTCATAACTTTTCAAGGAAAACTTGTGCCTATTAATTATCCATTCCTTTTCCTTAGTCCTCATCCCATCCCAGACCCTAGAAATTATAAGTCTGCTGTCTCCATGAATTTACTTATTATAAATCTTTATACAAATAGAATCATACCTTTTGTACCTTCTGTCATACCTTCTGTCACCTGGCATAGTACTGAGGTTTCCTCATGCCACAATATATAAAAGTTCTTTATCCCTTTCTGTCAGCACACAATACTCTTGTATGGTATGCTACAATATTATTATCCATTTATTCAGTGTTAAACTTCTGGATTGTTTCCAGTTTGGGCTATTGTGAATAATAATACTATAAACTTTTTTTTAAAGTTATTTATTTGAATATCTATATTCAGATTTAGGAGTATATACCTGCAATGGTGTGATTGAGAATGGTCTCCTCTAGGTTAATATCATTTGAATGCTTGGTCCCAAATTTGTGCAACAGTTTTGGGAAAAATTAGGAGCTGTGGCATTATTGGAGATGTGCCATAGGGGCTGAATTTGTGACTTCCAAATCCCAAGCCAGGCACAGCTGCCCTCTCTTCTTCCAAATTGCAAATAAAAGGTCATCTCTCAGCTATTGTTCCAATACCATGCCTGACTGCCCATAACCATGATCTCCACCATGAGGTGAGGACCATGGACTAGCCCTGAGAATCTGTAAATAAGTCCTCAATTAAAAGTTTCTTTTAGAGTCCTAGCCAGGGACATCTTTGTGGTTTGGACGTTTCCTTAGCACCAGATATTGTTCTAACCCCACAGTGGCACTGTCTAGCAATGGTAGAGAGGGTGCCTAAACAGGACTTCCCTTATAATCAAATGAATGACAACCCTAATTGTCATTATAGAGGCTTCATCCAGCAATGAATAGAGGCAGAAGCAGAGATACATGGCTGAGCACCATGTCGAGTTTGTGGTTTAGTGATGAGAAAGACAGGAGAGAGTATATGAGCAAAGGGATCAGGATCATAAGGAGGAGACCCACAGAGATGGCTGCCTGAAGCTATTGGGAGCTCACTGAATCAGAAACAACCACTGATAAACCTTCATGGAAAGGAACTAAACCCTCCAATGGTAGATGACTATCAAAAGGCGTGGGCAGTTTGTGGAGTCTCTTGCAGTAGGACCAGACTATGTTCCTGTGCATGAACTGACATCTCAGAGCCCATTCCCTACAGAGGAACACCTAACTCAAAGTCCCTGGGATGAGGGACTTTGACCTACCTCAACTGGATATGCCAGACTGAAGTGACCCACCTAGGGACTCCTTGCCCTCCTTGAGGAATGGATGGAGAATGGGGAGGGGAGATCCTGAGTAAGGACAGAGAGAAGGGAAGGGAGGGGAACAATAGTATATATGGGGAAAAACCCCTTTTTAAATAAAAGTTTTCTTTATAAGTTACCTTGGACATGGTATCTCTTCACAGCCACAGTTGAAGTTTTTAGATTCCAAAGAAGCAACATATAAAGTTCCAATTCCTATGAATCCTTCTCAACACTTGCTATTTTCATTTTTCTTAAATTATATGCATCCTTACTGAAATGTGATTTTCATTTTCCTAATTAGTAATAATTCTGAACTTCATTTCATATGTTTGTTGGACATCTGAATGTATTTTTGAAAAAATATTTTGAAGAGCTGTTGCTTCCTGTTTTTATAAGCAAAGATTTAATACTATGTAGTCATACTCATTTCTATATTGTCTATCACAGCTTACTTAAATTATCAGTAAAATTGAATGTTTGTGATAGAAATCTATAATATTTGTGATGGAAAGCCCAAATTATTTCTTCCCTGGCTGTTTTCAAAAATGTTTGACAACACTGAAATAGAAATTTAAGTTTTAAAATTACAGTAAGCATTTTTATTCTATCATTCTGAAGGTTCGGGGTCATCTACTGGTTTGCCCTTACAATTTCTAAAACAAACAAAACAAAACAAAAATTGAAGCAACATGATTAAGGCTCAAACAAGGGGGTCATTTTAACTATAATTCAAAAGGAAACAGATGGCAAAAATCTTATGAGATGTACAAACCCGTAAGTATTTTACATAACAGAGAGCATTAAAATCCAGTAAACCTTGCAGTTGGTAAAAAACTATAATACGTAATCACAACTTCTCACTGTCTTAGCTGTTGTGATAGAATACCATGAATATATTGTCATCAAACAAAGTCAAGGTTAGCAACTCAAGGCAGGAACCTGAAGGCAGGAACTGAAGCAGAGATCATGGAAGAATGGTGTTTACTGGATTACTCAATAAGACTTGCTCAGCCTGATTTTTTATACAACTCAGTACCACCTGCCCAGAGGTAGCACCACCAAAAGTGGGTTGGGCCATCCTCCATCAATCATTAATTAAGAAAATTCCCTACAGACTTGCCTACAGAAAATGTATTGGAGGCATTTTCTCAATTGAGATCTCTTCAAAGATGATTCTAGTTGTGACAAGTTAATAAAATAAACAAACAAAATACCAGTACACTCATCAAAAGTTTTAGAACTTGAGGTACTTGAGGCCTCAAGTAATGAAGAGCATACAAGAGCTGGACATGCCAAAACAGATGATGGAGGAAAAACTGAACAAATACGCCCTGGTATTTTGATTCTCAAAACTTTGATTGTATACGACTGAAAACAGTATTTTTCACTATTCATAAACTTTGGGATTTCTTTCCTCAATCAATATTATTAGGAACCAATACAAAAACATTTCTTTTCATTTACCTGTGGCTGCAGAAAATTTTCCTTTCGTCCAAGTGTTTAATGAAAACATTTATATTCATAGAGCTTACTCATGTCAGTATTTCTAAAGTTTCATCATATTAAATTCATTTTATGTAATATTTTTACAAATAGAAACAGCCCTGTGGGAGGGACTTACATAGTCAAGATTACCCCCAAAAAAGTCTAAATTAAAAGAGAAATCTCATAAACTCAGCTAAATATGGTCCTTCCATAAATTTGCTGAAAGGGGGGAATTTACATTATTATAAAATAATGTCTTTTAAAAATATTTACATATGCATCTGGGTATTTTGAGTGCATGTACATCTGTACACCAGAAGAGGGCATCAGATTCTCATAGAACTGCAGTGGTTGTGAGCCACCATGTGGTTGCTGGGAATTGATTTCAGGTTCTCTGGTAGTACAGCCACTGCTGAACCACCTCTCCAGGCCATAGAGTAGTGTCTTTTATGACCAGAGTAATAAATCACACAAAAAGAAATCTATACAGACGTTTAACACTTTATTGAGGATATGTGTGAAACTCAGTGAACAAGATTGGCTGTAGTTTGTGGTTGTAATCTGCATATTTAACAGTATATATTTTACTAAAAGCTTTTTTGAAAAGCTTCAATATTATATGAAGAAAGTGCCTTTTACTTAATTGTACTAATTATAAGTTATTTCTAACTATAATTTTGTGGGAAGACAATCTTATGAAACACATTCCCCATAAATCTCACTTTTTTTGTTTGTTTTGAGACAAGGTCTCACTATACTGCCTATGATGGCCTTGAAGCAAGTTCTCCTGATCCAGCCTTATGAATGTTGTGACTAGTCATGCAGCAAAATATCTAATATTCCCCATAAAACTCACACAACATCAAAAATAAGGTAAAGTCAGTTTTGACTTTTGGATATGGTCACACACGTGGAACATAAGAAAGTGACAGGACCATTTAAAAGATTATAATGAAAACAGTAGTCAGAGATCACTGAGTCACTATTTATATTAAGGAAATTAGCCTTTTATTCTAAAATTAGTTTATAAAACAAATAACTTTGATGCACTAATTCTACTGGTGGTATTTCCCAAAAATGATTTATAATCACATTAAGTGAGATCTTGTCTACTAAATAATTAAATATAAACAGGTGAGAAAACCAACCTATTACCTTTTATAAAAGCAAAACTTTTTGTGTCTCTCAAGCAAAGGGCAGAGAAAGTATCAATAAAGATTTACCAACTCATCCCTGGCATTAATAGCATACCCTATAGAGCAACAAATTAGCATATTTAACCCCCACACTGAGAAAGCTTACAAAAAGTGCCTAAAACAAATAAAACAGAATCAAGAGAAATAATTATTGTAACCTATTGGTTGTATTAAAACTTTGTTTTTGTGAGGGAAAATGACACTTGACTAAAATACATTTAAATTTTTTCATGAATATAGCGTACCTCATGAAATTAATATAATAGGATAATGATAAATATCTAAACTATAATAAATATTTACATTTTGAATGATTTTTAAAACTGTAGTCTCCTGAATTTTAGGATGCAGAAGTGCATCAGATACTATGCCAATCCCTAGCTTTAAAATCATTTTAAAATAGTTTTAACTAACTTAAGTGCTGCAAGAGGGCCAACAAGACTGACTGGTGAGGAAAAGCACTTGCTGTACAAGCCTGACAACCCAAGTTTAATCCCTAGAACTCACATAAAATTAACATTAACTTGTTTTATCATGTCAACTAGTATGTGCTCAATTCTCAGAGAAAATCTTCCCCAGCAATTTTTCTGCACAATATTGAACTCTTTTAGACACACTGCTAACTAACAACATCAGAGCTCCTCTCTTATGAAATTTTCAGGGCCAACTTTTTCTCTCGTATAAAATCTTCAGGTCCATATTTCTTTCATTGGGGGGAGGGTCCTATACAGGGTTTCTCTTTGTAACAGCTTGAGCTGTCCTGGAACTCACTCTGTAGACCAGGCTGGCCTCAAACTTATCTACCTGCCTCTGTCTCCCCAGTCCTGGGATTAAAGTTGTGTACCACCACAACCTGGCACACTTTGTTTTAATATAGTATTAACTGAAGACATTAATACATTTGCATTGTCATTTATATTCTTATGAATGTTAAACGTTTTTCTTATATTTTAGTTAAAATTGCATTAATTCAACTTGAAAATAAAAGTTTCCTGCTAATCTCTATTTGTTGTTTATATTTGAGATTGCAATTTTGTTACAATACTTCTTCCTTTCCTTTCCCCCTTCCAAATCCTTCCATGTATTCCTTCTCGCTCTCTTTCAAATACATGGCTTCTTTTTTCTTATTGTAGTCATATATATTTGTATTTAATATATATTTGTATAGCCCATATATATTTCTAAAAACAACCCCACTGATTCTATAGTCTTCTATTAAGTTTAAAAATGAATTAAATGATGTTCTATAATTAACAATTAACTAATTTGTTATTTTTGTAGCTATCTAAACAAATAATAATCTTTTCCATACTATGCATCAAAACCAAAATGTAAAAATAGAATTGATTTTGATATAGTCACAGGATATAACTATCATTTATAACTTCTTACTTCAAATTTTGGTATTCTTTAAAGCAATTTATCTTTAAAATTTGTAGTTTTATACAAAATTATAAAAATTAAATTTTATATGTAAATTACAACAATTAGACATATTTTCTAGAGATAATGAGGTAAATTTGGTGAGATTTGATACAAAATTATATGCTCTGAGTCAATGTGAAAATATTTTCAAAACACATCAAATTTATGTGTTGTGCTTACTAGAAACAGTCTAAAATGTATGAAGAATTTTCAAAACAGGCAAAAACATGAGATTTTATTAATTCATACTATTATGTATATATTTTAGATCTAATATAGAAAATAAAATGTAATTCAAGGGTGGCCATATATTAAAACACATCAGACATAGAGGAATGATCAAAACTTGAGTTTAAAGGAAGGGAAGGCTGCTGTTATATGATAAAAATAATAAAAAGGTTTTTTGTTTTGTTTTGACAAATGATGACTGAGAAGGATGTTATCAAAGTCATTAGACTACAAACTGAACTGAACCCAAACATTTCTGAGGAAAAATTTAAAATTCTAATAAGGCCTGGGGAGATAGCTCAGTTGGGAAATTGCTTTCCACACAGTCTTTAGAGGCTACCTTTGAGTCCCCAAATCCATGTAACAAAGTCAGAGGTGATGGTGCTCACCTAATTATTACTCCAGTGTTGGGAAGGTGGAGACAGGAAAGATTCCTTAACTAACATCCAGCCTAGAATACTTCATCACATCCAGACTAGTGAAAAATTCTGTCTCAAATAAACAAGGTAGGCAGCTGCTGAGGCATGATATTCAAAGCCCTCCTCTGGTCTCCACAAACATAGATGCGCAATCATATATACTTGCACACATATAAGGACATGGACACAAAATCTTTAAACAGGAGGGTATTTTCCCCTACAAAATCAGAAATTTGAGTTCATGAAAGTTAACAAAAGAAGAAAGAATATTTCTCATGTGAGCAGTAAGAGAATCTCAAAAGATAGTTCAGAATATGTCTATAAATGATTTTTATAGGTTAAAGTCAGTGCAACAACTTGAATGAAGAACTTGGGCATGTTTATGCTCAAAGTGGGATGTTAGAGACAGCAAGAACAACCATACTGCTCAATAACAAATGTTTTAGTGCCTCTGTCCAACACTAAATAATATTTTTGAAGAATGCTTGAGAGACAAAGTTTTCCACTTAGTTGAATGGGAAGATCCTGGAAAGGAACAAATAGCAGATTGATGTTTGTTTTATTTTATTGATCTTGCACCTATATTTATACATTCAGTCATTCAAAGATAACATGACTTAAAGAGTTTGAGTGTGTGCAGACTCACAGAGGTCCCTGGAGTCAAAATTTACACTGAACATTTAATTCAAAACAGCTTCGCTTCTGGTCAGTATAGAATAATGGCCTCAAACAAACTAAACAAAATTTTTGAAAATATTTTTTCAGAGACAATAAAACGGCTCAATGGATAATAAAACAAAACAACAACAAAAACGTTGCCACCAAGCTTGATGACGTGAGTTTTAGTCTCCAAGACCCACATTGTGGATAGAGATAAAACTGTTTCACAATCTGTCCTCTAACTTCCACATGAGCAGTATATGCCCACATGCATACCTGTGTGTGTGCACGCATGCATACTAACTCAAAATCCAAAGGGCTTTAGGAAGAAGAACCCATGGATTTCTCTTTTGTTTCACAAACTTCTGGGCATATGATGAGGTCAGGTTTTATCCAAGCTGCATTCATAGTGTGACTTTTAAAAAGAAACTCATGCAGGCTTGGATAGATAGTGGTTAGTGGTTAAGAGTACTAGCTACTGTTCCAGGGACAGTGTGCACATTCAAACACACACACACACACACACACACACACACACACACACACACACGACAAAAAGGGTTTTGAAAATCTGGAATATCAGCAACAAAAAAGGAATCCTCTGTGGGGAACTGGAAACAATAAACTGAGTCCAATGACTATACCAGCTTGCTGCTATGAAGGACTTCCAGGCTTCTTTAAAGGCAAAACAAGCCAAGTGGAGGTTGGCAGAGTCTTCAGGTTGGTGAGACAATACAGAGAGTCTGGGACAATTAAGTTTATTTAAAGTTCATGGTACAGAGCTGTGTAGAGAAGAGCAGCAAAAACAGAAAATTTTGTTATTCTGTTAGGGCTCCCACTTGAGTATTTAACAAAGTACTAAAACCAGTACATATATATGAAGAAACTTTAACAGTGCCACATTGGAGTGGAAAAAAAAAAAACATTTTAGAGGACCTGAGGAACCAAAACCCAGTGATCACTCAGTGCTCAGTAAGAGTAGCTTTGTGCCAATAAGAATGGAAAAGCTCATAATTCACAAGGCACTGACTAGAGTATCCAGTGGGGTGTTTCCTTGGGAGTGGAGGATAATTAGATCTAGAACAAGCTTTGCTCTGTAACCAAATACTGTTAAAAGCAATACTTGGAAGAATTAAACTTAAGGGCTTCCCAGAGCAGGGCCACAGACAACTTATGGAATAAAATAATATTCAGCATCTACAAAACTAAAACCTTTTGTTCATCAAAGAGCATTATCAAAACAGTGAAATAATATATAGAAAACCCTTCAGATCAATGCAGAAAATCAGTAGTAATGTTATAGGCCAATAGGGAAGTATGTGGCATACAAATGAAGAAGCCTGTCTCGTATATAATAGCTATGAAAGTTAAATATGTAGGAATAAAATTAACCAAAAAGTTAAAAGACCTCTACAATGGAAAACCATAAAACTTTGATAAAAAGGCAATTATGAAGGCCCCCCAAAATAAACAAACAAAAACCAGGGCTGTGATAGGGTATCTGCCCAAGGCCTTGGATTTGATTCCCAGCACTGACAAAAGGGGATTGAAAAGACATACGACATTTCTGTTTTAGGTGAATAAATATTAGGAAATATTTATATACTACTTAAAGTGATTTAATGATTGAATGAATTGTTTATTGAAACATTGATACCATTAGCCAAAAAATGTTCTTAAAGATCCTAAAATTTAAATAAACAAGTAAAATCTCAAATAGTTAAAGTCACTTTAAATGAAAGGGCAAGGGAAGAGTCACTATGCTGCTTGACTTACAATCGTATCACAGTGTTGTAGCAAGCAGAACGGCATTTGTAATACTGACATACAAACAAATATAGAAAGCACAGGGACAGATAGATATGGTCAACTAATTTTAAGTAAAGATGTTAAGAAGATGCACCGGACATTCTTAGAAATAAATGCTGTTGGGGAGACAGGATATTCATATGCATTAGAATGAAATTTTACCTCTGTGTCTCATCACAAATAGCAATTTAAAATGAATTAGATTTAAATATAAGGACATAATCATAAAATTATTAGAAGAAAACATTATGAATGCTTCAAGACACAAAGTGAGAAAAGTGATTTTTGAACAAGACCCTAAAACAACAGGAAACAGAAGCAAAAATATCCAATGGGAACTATGTAAAACCAAAATTCTTCTGTAGAACAAAGAAAACACTAAAGAGAATGCAAAGACAACTCGCAGAATGGAAAAAGTATTTGAAAATTATGCATCTAACAGTGGTTGATACGTAAGTAATTCCTAAAATTCAACACTTTAAAAGTCCCTTGATTAAAATGGACAGTACATTTAAACACATTTCTCCAAGGCGAACAAATATAGAAAAACAATGTTCAACATCACTAGCCATCAGGTAAATGCAAATCAAAGCCATTGTAAACAATCACCTCACTTCAGTTAAAATGACTATTATCCAAACACAAACAAAAAATAAGAATTTAGATCAGAGCGGCAAGCTCTGTGTAATATTGCATAATAAAGTGACATTAGTAATCAATTATAAACTGTACATTTCAAAACCCCAGAAAAGTTTTTGAAAATATTCATGACAAAAATAATAAATATTCAAGAAAATAATCATGTTAACCTGATTTGAACAATAAACTAACCAATTTAAAATGGCTTATGGAACTGAACAGAATTTGCAAAAGAAGAAATACATACAAGTGGCAACTAAAAACTTTTTAAAAGTGCTCAACATCTTTAGCCACAGAGAGATGCATATTGAAACTACTGTAAGATTCTACCTCACACTGTTGGTAGAAATGTATATTAGTGAAAGCACTTTGGACATCAGTATTATAGTTAGGGTTACTATCATTGTGAATAGACATAAAGACAAAGGCAGTTTTAGAGAATCCATAAGCATCATGGTAGGAAGGAGACAAGCATAGTGCTGAAGAAGTTGCTAAAAGAGATTTACACCCTGACTCAAAAACAGCAGGCTGGGAGGAGGCTGGCCTGGAAACCTCAAAGTCCAGCCCATGTAACACACCTCCTCCAATAAGCCTACATGTTCTAATTCTCCCAAAACAGTTCTACTTACTGATAATTAAGCATTCAACTATATGAGCCTGCAGAGTGAATTCTTATTCTAACTACCACAAACAATCTGGAGGGATTTTTTTTTTAAAAAAAAATTGTTTATAAAAAAATAGACATAGATAACTCCTGAGTTAATTGGAAATGGGGCAGGGTAGGGGGGATAAGGGGAGGTGGGAAGAGAACATGAGGGAAGTGGATGGTTGATTTGTAGGAGGGACAGAGAGGAAGACCAAAGAAACAAATATTGTGATAGAGGAAGCCACTATAGGGTTAGAGAGAATCCTAATGCTAGGGAAATTCCCATGAATTTACAAGGATGACCCCGGCTAGGACTCCAAGCAATAGTGGAGAGGGGGCCTGAACTGGCATTCCCCTATAATTAAATTGATGACCACCCTAAATCCACAGCTAAGCACTGGGCCAAGCTTCCAGTCCAGTCAAAGAGAGGGAGGAGGGATTATATGAGCAAAGGGGTCAAGATCATGATGGGCTAATCCACAGAGACAGCTGACCTGAGCTACTGGGAGCTCACTGATAACAGCTGGGGAACCTGCATGGGACAGGGCAAGGCCCTCTGAATGTGAATGACAGTTGCGTGGCTTGGGCAGTTTGTGGGGCCTCTGGCAGTGGGACCAAGATTTATTTCTGGAGCATGAATGGGTTTTTTGGAGCCCATTCCCTATAGAGGGATACTGTGTTAAGCCTTGATTGAGAGGAAGGCCTTTGTCCTGCCTTTACCAGAAATGCTAGAATTTGGTGACTTCCCATGGGAGTCCTTATCCTCTTTGAGGAGTGGAAGGGACATGGAGTAGAGGAAAGCTGTGGACTGAGTGGGAGGAGGGGAAGGAGAGGGAATTGTGGTCAGTATATAAAGTTGAAAAAAAACCCTTTAAATAAAAAAGGAAAAATACTAGAAATAGAACGGTCACATGAGCAAGCTATACCTTCCTGGGCATATACTCAAAGAACTCTATATCTTACAATGGGGATACTATCACATCTATCTTCATTGCTGCCATATTCACAATTTCTAATAAAGGAATCCATTTATATATCCACAAACAGTTCAATAAATAATAAAATATGCAACATGTATACAATGACCTTTTATTCAGTTGTTTAAAAAAGTTTGTAGGAAAATGAATGGAACTAGGAAAAATTATATTTAATGAGGTAACTCATGCTCAGAAAGTCAAAATCCATGTGCCCTTTCTCAGAGACACAGTTTTGTATTTTTAAGATTTGTTTATCTTGGAATGTCTGTAGAAATTTAGAAGCAAGAAATGGGTCGTGGTGAGGGAGAAAGGCTTTAAGGAAGGCAAGATATGGATATAGAAACAGAAGAAGAGCATACTGGGGGTGGCAAGGTTTAAACAATGTGATTGGGAGATGGAAGAAGATGGAATTCATGGATAGGACTAACCAAAGATGAGTATGTATAAATAAGCTACATGGAAATTCACCAATTTATAAGGTAATTTAAATATATTTTTAAAAATACTTTGAATAGAGATACCATTAGTAGGCTGATAATACTGACCTCAAAAGTGATAGCTTGTTAAAAGAAAATACGAGTGCTAGATGTGGGACATTTTCCTATGAGCTGTTGAACAGGAAGACACCACAGTCCCTAAAACTATACAAATTGGTTGTATAGCAACTTGGTTACACAGCAAAACTAGATGGTAAAACACTGTTGTTGAAAACACCAGACATTTGGTTTGCAAAATACAGACAAATGATGATAGAACTGAGCTAGAGGCTCCCTTCTTGTTGGTTATCTCTCTATTGTGATTTGAATGAGGTAGCAGATGCCCCCATATTCTCACTTTGTGGCCCTATTTGGGCAGGGTTAAGAAGTGTGACTTTGTTGGAGAAAATATGACACCAGGGGTGGGTTTTGAGAGCTTAAAGGCTTGTGCCATTTTAAGTCCACTTCCTATGTTTCCTATTTGTGGTTAGAGATAAGAGTTTTCAGCTGTTCCTGTTGCTATGCCTGGTGGTTGCTGCCATGCTTCTCAGCCATGATGGCAACTGACTATTATCCCTCTAGAACTGTGAGCCAAATAGACACTTTCATTGCCTTGATATTGGTTAATGTTTTATAACCACAATAGAAAAGTATCTAAGGTTTCTTTATATTGTTTGGAATTTGTCATACAAACAACTTGAAGGTAAAAGTCAGCAACAGCTCTCCCTAGTTGCCTGTTGTAATATTAAGTTTCAGGGCAAGAGTTACATATTGGTGCAATAGTGGCATGACCATTCTGAATAGATCTAAGTCTCACACAGCAGGACAGGGTTCATATTCAGTACTATAGACCTGGTCAAAGGCTCATGGCTGTGAAGGTCATAGGTACTAGGTATGAACATATTATTATTGATTTTGCTAAATGTACATGTTGTTAAACTTCCATTTAAACATTTATGTTTATAACCATAGACTAGTGCTATCTTCAACTTTTATAAAAGAATGTTCTTGCATGCATGCGTGCGTGTGTGTGTGTGTGTGTGTGTGTGTGTGTGTGTGTGTGTGTGTGTGTGAATTCCTATTGGCAGTTAATGCAGAGCCTTACAGCTGGAGGTTCCCAGAAGCAGAACAAGTGAACTGTTGCGTGTTCTGCCTTATAAAGGCACCCATATTATCCCTGTAAGACTCAGGAAAAATCACAGAAGATTTGTCTGGCCCTCCTAGGGGAGATAATAGCAATGCAGGGTGGCTAGAGAAGTTGTTGTCTTCAGTTATATAGCCAACTAGTAAGTTACTCATGCTCCAGTAGAGAGCCTCATATCCATTTCACAAAAGTCAGCTTGATTAAACCAAGTGGGTAACAAAGCAAAAATAAAAACAAAGCAGAGACAGAAAAGTCAGATTAAAACTTGATGATAGAAAGGGGTGAGGGTTGTAGGGGTGGGATGAGGATACGAGAAGATAAATAGGTGAATTTGATCAGAATATAGTATAAGCATGCATGAAATTATCAAAAAATAAATAAAATCAACCAAAATATATAATTTAAAATAAAACAATGAGAGAGTCTGCCAATAGTAATTGTGTATAATCTCAATACTCATCAGGAAAAGAAGTCAAGAAGATAATTCATTTGAAGTGACCCTGGGCTAAATAGTGAGATCCTAGTTAAAAAGAAAAACAATCAGTAAGAGAATGTGAAAATAGCAGGGTCTGTCGGCACAGGCCTGTAATCCCAGCTACTCAAGTAGCATGATCACAGGTTAAAAGCCAGTCTGGACTACAGAATGAGCTCCTGGTCAGCCTGGGCAAGTTAGGCTCTATTTAAAAGTAAAAAGTGAAAAGAAGACTGGGGACATAGCTCAGTAGTAGGGTATTTCCTCAGCATATGCAAGAAACTAAGTTTAAACCTCAGTGAGAGAGTAGGGGAAAAAAGAAAGATGAGAGAGAAAAAGAAAAGGGGAAAGAAAATAGAATAAAAAAGAAAAGAAATGGGTTTGGGAGATGCTTCAGCTGGTAAAGTGCTGGCCATACATTCACAGATACCTGAGTTTATATCCTCAGGACCTATATAAAAAGTCTAAACCCAAGTGCAGTGGTGTATCCATCTAATCCCAACACTGGGGAGGCACGGGCAAGCAGATCGCTGGAGTTCATTGGCTAGCCAGACTAGTTAATAAATCTGTGAGTCCCAGGTTTATTGAGATTGAATCCCAAGCTGTAGATGCAACCTTCCATCAACCAAGGCTCAGGGCACTTGGAAGAAGAATCAGGAAGTATTTAAGAGTCAGTGAGTGGGAAGAAGAGTATGAAATGAGGACATTGGGGCATAAGACTGTTGGGAATGACAACTAATAGGAGTTGTGGGCAACTGCACAATACCTGGATAAGATCTAGATGGTCAAAATTCCAGCATGGATAGGGGAAAGAGCCCAAGTTTCCATACATTTTAGAATAGTTATTCACAGTTGATATTTGCTGAGGGAGAGTCACTGGAAGATTGTTTGTGCCCCAATGGCATGTCTCACACATACACAAATGCACACATGCATACAAACAGAACTAAATGGGCCAGCGGGTGGATAATAATAATAAAAACTAAATAAAAAGAGGACATGAAGTTTGCAGGGAAATAATGTGGAGGTAGTAGGAGGAGGAGTAGGAAGGTGATGGTAGATGGATATGACGACTATATATTCTATAAATATATGGAACTTTTAAAGATAATAAAAATATGGAGAGTAAGGAAGATACCTGGCATTGATGCCTGGTCTCCATATGTATTCACACACATACATAAAACCATATGTTTGAACATGTATATGTACATATAGCATATAAATATAACAAAAAATAAAGAGACTATTAACGCAACATGAAAACATATTTCATCGTACACAGAAGAAAAATACACACATGAAAAGATGTTTCTACCTTATTAGTCACTAAACAAAGGAAACTTGTAACAATAATAACATATCATTATTGTGTCTAAAAGACTAAAATAGCCAGCAAGAAGGCACAAAAATTAAGCACTTGCCACATAAATCTGATGATCTGAGTTCAATTCCAGGAACCCATGTTGGAAGAAGAAAATTGGCTCCCAAAAGTTTTCTCCTGACCTCTGCACACGTGACAGACATACATATGAAGGCACATGTACTCGTATGTGGACAATAATGGTAAATAAAATAAAAATTAGTGACAATACCAAATGCTGGCAAGGACTGAAGAAGCTGAGACTGGATCCTACGTAGTTTGCGGGACTATAAAATGGCATACATGCTCTCAAAAACAAATTGGAAATCTCATATAAAACAAAATGTGCAACTTCTATGCAACTTATTACAACTTTGAGTCCTAGAGAAATGGAAATTTACACTCACTATGAAAACTTTATATAACAGTTCATATCATTATAACCCAAACTGGAAACAGAAAAAAGTCCTCACATTTATGAATGCTTATGATTATTTAATGTCCTTTTAGTTTCTGTAGTTTGTTTTTTAAGACAGAGTCTAGCTGTGTAGCTCAGGC
Organism: Phyllotis vaccarum; assembly: GCA_033318265.1. Classification (NCBI taxonomy): domain Eukaryota; kingdom Metazoa; phylum Chordata; class Mammalia; order Rodentia; family Cricetidae; genus Phyllotis; species Phyllotis vaccarum. Next base: position 60,452,060 of record JARWLC010000013.1, read on the forward strand.
TGGTCTTGAACACACAGAGAACCACCTGCCTCAGCCTTCAAAGTGCTGTTTTTGGAAATGTATGTGCCGCAATATCCAGGCATGGTTATAGTTATACAATTCCAAGTTGTCAGCCCTAAACACAAGTACATTCAAGCAACACTAAATGAAATTAATAGAATGCTTATATGCAACAATATTGGTCTAAAAATGACCACGTTTTAGTGATGGAAAACAAATTAGTTGCTGACTGGGTTTAATGAACAGTAAAGAATGGGAGGGGATGGATATTACCCTAAAATGTAGGTAGAAATATTTTCATATTTGTGGTGATATAATATTTCAGTATCTTTATTGAATATAAAAATCTTCATTTAAAAATGGAATAAGGTATACATAATCAGTGTATCAATATCAGTTTCCTGTTTCTTATACAGTAGCTATGCAAATTGTAACCACTGAAAAAACCTGAATGCAGGGTATACCTCTGTGTACTTTCTGAAATTTCCTGCAATGTTTTAAAAGTAAAAGGTTATGTCAAGACATTTTGAATAAAGTTTAAAAATAAATAAAGTCAGGACACTAGAAAACAACAGAGAAGAATGGCATTTATAAATGGATATGATGCTGTCTTGGTGTTTCTGTTGTGTATTTTCATTTTTTCAGCTCAACACAATTCAAATCAACGGAGAAAAATTTCCTATGGGCAAGTTGGGGCTTTTTTTTTTTTTTTTAAAAAAAAAAAATGATGATTAATGTGGAAGGGCCCAGCTCACTGTAGGTGGTTCCAACTCTGGACACTATAAGAAAGCAGGCTGAGCAAGCTATGAGGAGCAAGCTAGTCAGTAACACTCCTTCATGGCATCTGTATCAGCTTCCAGGTTCCTGCCCTGACTTTCATCAGTGATAGGACTGTGACCTCAGAGTTGGAAGATGAACTCTTTCCTTGCCAAGTTGTTTTGGTTATGGTGTTTTATCACAGAAATAGAAATCCTAAGACAAATGCTATAGACTAGAGTAAAATCCTAGACTGTGGAAACAAAATACTTGAGATATGGTAATTTATAAAGAATACAAGTTTATTATCCTCATGGTTCTAGGGGCAGCAAAGTTCAAGACCATGGCATAAGCATCTGCTTATCATCTAGTAGGCCCTTTGTCTGCATAACACAGACAGGGTATCACAGCCAGAAGCAGCAAGCTTGTTAGCTTAAGCTTCTTGTCCTGTTCCTATAAAGGCTCTAATGCCACAATAGGGGTCCAGAATCTTGACCAGACTATGATTTGCAATGTTTAACACTAAATGTTTGTTGTTCTTTGGGTGGAGTGTGATAGATTATTTCCTGTGGAAATGAAATAGCTTAAGAACCATTGTTCCAAAGCTGCAATTTCTGACAGGTAAATGGTTCTATGTGTATAAAAATTTAATGTAAAAATCTTATCTAAACATTTTATGTGATGTGATTTCAAATTAATTTTGGTTTGATAATTTCATGGTAACCACTGAGAAGATTATAAATATTCTGGGACGCCATCTCAGAAGACAGGATGTCAAAATGATTGAGATGTGACCCAAAGAATGTTATTTCTCAGATAAGCAAGATTATTTCAGCTTTACTGATTTAAAGGAATCCTTAGGCATTTATCTGCATAACATCAATAAAGAAAGTTAAGGGGGAAGTTAGACAGTATTTTTCAAAACAAGTAAAACAAAGATAAGCAAAGTCGTTTTCGCTGTCTTTCTCTAATTATGTGATTCCTTAATAAGGAATGTCCAGTAAGACACAGGATTCCAAATTAAGGAATAAATAGGAGTAGTTGTGTACAAAAAAAAAAAAGTTAAATAAGGATCACTGATCTAGAATTTCAGTGCTTAGAATAAAGTAGTGGCACAGAGGAAGGCTGAAGAGACATGCTTCATTTGATATCATCTAATTATCCTCTATACAGATCAAAAATGTCTACCCATCTGTCCCTTTATGGCTAGCTCTATTCTTATACCTATTATATCTACTGGATGCTTAACCAAGATTTATTATAGCAGAGTCGCATAACAGATGCCAGTCGGTCAATGTTACTTTGGTTCACTAAATGAAAGTTCAATGCACTTAACAAACAAAATGTAATTGAAAACCTAAAACCTTGCAACTCATTTGTTTATATTATAGCTTACACTTGATACCCACTCATCATCATCTCCTTTTTAGTCACTAGAGCTAATGGATACATCAGAGTGAATTTCAAACCATTCTTCTCTGGTTAAATTTGCATGCCTTTCAATTATCAGGGGTTTGACCTCACAAGTATTATACCATGTGAAGCATCTCTAGTACTAGGTCCAAAGATAACACACCAAGCTACTGATTTTTCATTCAGTAAGTGAGAGTGTTTAAATGTTTAGTCATTTACCTTTATTATATTGCTAGGGTTTAGGTCACATAAGGGAGCAATTGCACCATTCTACATAGCTCATAATTTACCATTCAATACAGACAATTCAGCTTCATTGCCATATTTTTGAGGTAATAAATCTGTTTTTCTTTAGAGAGTAGACCATTTGCATCCTTCAGAAAACGTTTTTGTCACTTAACCAATAAGCAGTATTGGAATAGCCACTAAATGTATTTTCTTATAATAGAGACTTAAATATAAAAGAAAAAAATCAGATTTCTCTCTTTCTAAAAGGCCAGACTAAAATTTCTTTACTCACATGGACACATGCAAAATAAGACAATTTCTGAAGACAAAAGGTATGGTAGTTTGAATGAAACTGTCCCCCATATGTTCAGATATTTCAAAACTTGGTCCCTGGTTGATAGCATGGCTTGGAGAAGTTTGGCAGGTTTGCTAGAGAAAGTATGCCATGGAGATAAGCTTGAACTTTCATAGCTTCTCTTAACTTTTAATTTGCTCCCTCTGTTTGACATTTGAGGCTAAAGATGTGACCTCTCAAACTTCTGCTCCTGCCATTATGCTACCACTTGCTGCCATGTCTTCCAAACATGAGGAACTCTTATCTCTCGGGAGCTATAAATGAAAATAAACTCCCTTTCTCTGAGTTGGCTTTGAGCATGGTATTTTATCACAGCAACCAGAAAAGTAATTAATACAAGGGAATCCAGGAAAGTAACCCCTGGATCTCTTCAAGGCCTGGTTGTCCTACCTACTTCTAGAAAATGCTTTCATGTCAGAAATGGATTTATGTAAGCGTATTTAGACTTGTATCTTACCAATCATATAATAATAATAATAATAATAATAATAATAATAATACATATTTTCATTTAATCTTTGGGAATTTCATATCATGAACCCCAATTATGCTCACCTCCTAGTCTCCCCTTATCCTGTCCTTACCCTGCAGTGGCTCCAAAAAGAAAATTTGAAAAAAAATCAAACCAAAACAACCAAGCAAGAAACAAATTAAAACAAACAAAAAACCTCTTTGCTCCTCCATCTTTTGCACCTCTCCAATAGCTCTTCATTTATCCTGGTGGCATCAGGAACGTCTGTATGTCACATAGTATATACCCCTTTTTCCAATAAACTCTATTCACAAATGTTAATTGGAGTAAGTCATTGGTCTGGTTCAAGGCCTCTGGTTTTTGTACAGTCATCGCTGGATCCTCACTGAAATTTCTCCCAAGATGGTGCAGGTTTTGCTTCACAGGACCACTCCCTTCATTAGCTCAAGCAGGTCATAGATGGGGTAGACGCAAGGGTGGGCCCAAGTCCCAGCTGTGGGCCTGGATTGTAGCTGAGCTGGTCATTCCAGGCCACTGGAGCTGCCTGCTAAAGGTCAGGGGGAAGGGCCAGCTCCCTTACAGCTATACCACCAGGATCAGTTCTTCCTTGTCTGTGGTGAGGGCAGGGACCTTCTCTCTTGAGTTCTGGGCGTGGGGACAGCTCTCCCATGAGGTTGGAGCCAACTAACTCTCTTGCTACAGTGTTCAGTGAGGAACATGGTTAGCTTTCCCAGGGCCAGTGAAAGATGGGACAGCTCAGCAGGGCCCTCTGATTTCATTGTCCATGGTTCCTATGATCCCCTGCGGTGACACAGGCCACATCAACACAGGTCCCAGCTGCAGCAGGACCATGGATCTAAACATGGCAGTCAGTAGCAGCTCTGGCGTAGACTACATCCTGACTCTAGGTGGAAGTACCAACCATTCAGATCAGGATGGCTCTGGCAGCAGCAGCACAGCTCCACGCACCAGCAAGGCCACAAGTTTTGGCCTCAACCCTGGGTTTCTATGTGACCTTTGGTAGTAATCAGGCCTTGGAGTTCAACATGGACTCAAACAGTATTCTTGGCATCATCTGGATCTGGATGTCATCACTGCTCCAGGTAGCAATGCAGGCCACTCATATCTGTGTGGCTCTGGCTGCAAATAGCTCTGGGACACCAACATAGACTCATGTGGCTGACCTGACCCTGAGCATCAACACAGACCTCACTAACAACAGGAGCCATGGATGTCAACATAGATCCTGGCTGCTATAGTACCATATACCCAGACATGGCCCTAGACAGTAGAAAAAAATGATAACAAAACTATAAACTTATCTTAACTTTGTCTTTTAGTAATATCGTACAAATAGCTCTATGTTAAAGCTCTGTAGTTTCATAGGGAAGAAAGCAAATTACTTATTAGTTGTATAGCTTTACATAAATCAGTTCATTTAAGCCTCACTTTTTAAAAATTATGGATATTAGTACTTTTCTTGTAGGATTTTCACATGTACAAAATAAGACAGTTGTATAAAAGCACTTCATAGAAAATGTGCTACTCTCCATTTTCATTGTTGTATTTGCTCCAAAATATAAGGATGAGTAATCAGAATGGAACCACCCACAGGTCTGTTCTGTGCTACTTCAATCCACCTAACTCTGTGCCCAGACTTTCCATGTCCTCTTCCAGGGCAGGTAATCTTAGTAAGTTTGAGGCTGAGCTGGTCTACAAAGTGAGTTCCAGTACTACATAGTACCAGAGGTACATAATGAAACCCTGTCTCAAATAATAATAATAATAATAATAATAATAATAATAATAATAATAATATAAAAAAGAGCACCCCAAAACTCCTTCCATGAACATAGTATCACTCTAATACACAATACAGGGGAAGACATAACAGAAAAGAAAACTACAAGCCAGTAGCTTTGATAAATTTAGATCCAAAAATAATAATAGAGTACAAACATGCATCAAAAAGGCTATATACCATGAGAATTTTTTTTCTCCCTTAAATGCAGGGATGGTTCGACATTTGCAGTTCAATAAATGTAATAAACCATGTGAACAAACATAAAATCAAAAATTACATGATTATGTCAAAAGATGCAGAAAAAGCCTCTGACAAAATACTGCATGTGTTTACTATAAAAATCCTAGAGAATGTAGAACTAGAGGAAATTGTCCTCAGGATACTAAAAGCTATGAGAAGCCTACAGCCAACATCATCTTAAATGAAGAAAAGCTTCAAGAAATCACATTGAAGTCAGGAACAAGACAGGATGTCCAGTATCCCCACTCCAGGTCAATGAGATATTCTGTGTCAAAATAAAGTAAAAATAATATGGAGAACTCTTATGAACTACAACCAGATTGTTCTCTGGCCTCTACATGGATTTGAACACAAGTTCATGTACACATGAGCGCACACACACACATAATCAAATGAGAGGGAGAGAGAAATTTCTCACAAACTTTAAAAAGCTCTGCTTTTCAACCATGGATATGTGAAAATCATTTAGTTAACACATTCCTTCTTTATTAGACTAGTGAGATGCTTGGTAAGTTGGAGCATAACCATAAAATTCTTTTTTTCTTCATTTTATTATTTTTTTTATAAAAAATGTCTTCTTTATCCATGTATCTCCCTGCTCCCCACCCCTTCCTTCCTTCCAATCCCTCCCAGTCAGCTTTCAGCCTCCCCCCTTCCCCAACAACCCATCCCCTCCCCCAAAATGGCAAGAAGTCCCAAGGAGCTCTGCGTGGCACATCCATAAAATTTGTGTATTTACTGTACTAACCTCATCTTATTCCCCTTTATCTTACACATATTTTTCTAGTAGACCCATTTCTTCGTCAATTTTTAAAACTTGTTTTTGTATATATTTAACTCTAAATACACTGAAGGCCTTATTGGAATGATGCATAACATAAAATAATATTGTAACATCAAAGAAAATGCATGACACATAAATGCAGAGGTATAAAAGAGAGTAGAAAAAAGTAGGGGGATGGGGAGGATAAGAAACTTGAATGATAAGATGTATGTATGATAGTTCAAAGAAAGTTAGCTCTGTGACACTCATAATGAGAATTTATAATGAACTAACAACATGGAAGCAAAGGAAACATTTATAATAAGCAGATTAACTCCTGATAACTTTTTGACCTAAAATACTGTACAAACCAAAAATTTAATAAAGTCAAAGCTAAGCAAAATATGATGACAATATATCTACATTTGTAATGATTTAGTGCTGATGAAACACATGCCATGCTGTTTCTTCTTCTGCTATTGAAGCCAACACTGGCAAAAAGCTGTTGCAAGCTGCATTCTCCAAATCTGGATATTTAAAGATGTGGTATTTGCTGTAATACTGAGACTTATTATAGAATGTTTATAAAATGTCTCAATTCTCCTCTGCTGGAATTTTCTCTTGTTCACTAAACCTCCAAGCTCTGTAATGTCATCAGTCTCATCCCTTTACCCATTCTTATGCTGAGCCTCTTTTCAGACACATTGTCCAAAACTCACTTCTTTATCCCCATTCACCAATATCAAAAGAAAAAGCTTCTAGTCCCCCTCAATTCCCTCTCTAACACGCACCTTATTTTAGAAGTATTTCAGCTATGATGGCCACCCACTATGGGGATCACTTATTATTCTCATTCCACATTGTAGCTACAAACAGATATCTTTAGAATGTAGCTCTTCATAGAAGAGATTTTCTCTTTTGTTTAGTGCAATCAACCTATTGTAAAGCACTGTGTATGTATACTTCCAGGTTATCACTAGGTTTCCTCAGTTTCACCAGAATTATCTATTGTTGTCGTGGAACTTCAGTTTAGCATCCTGAATTATTTTGAGGACCTTCTTGCATATTTTTAAAAGTCAAAAAAAGCACTTTCCGTTTTCAGGAGTGTTATCAGCTACATATCTGATTGTACATGCTTCATCTTGCTGTATTTCTTACAGATAAGAATATCAAATTAAATACTCTTCAAGACTTTCCTCTAAAAGTATAACACCAAAGCTATTTTCTTTCAAACTAATCTAAAGATGATCTTTCTCCAGTTTTACAGAAAAGTAAGCTGGCTTCACATGGAATTGAGCATATCCTAGTTATCATCAGTAACTGTGCTCTACTGGGAAACAATTCTGGTTTAAAAAACTAAAACCATTGATTTCCCTAGAGCAAACAGGCAAGGAACCTTAAGATACAGATAGTTACTGAGCAATAAAACTCATTCTGCCATGGATGCCAACATTTAGGGACTGAAAGTAATTTTAAAGATCAAAATGAATTAGAAGCTAGCTGGATCAGACAGGATTCAAGTGTGATCCATAATTCCCAACCTCAGCAACTGGTTTGATAAGTGTCCATATGGGGTGAAAAAGATGTGCCGACTACCTGATTTGTTGTTTGTGTTTACTACTTTTCTTTAAATGAAGTTGCCCCATCTAAATTTACAGGTAAAAAGTTATTCAAAAAAGTTTCCTGGTTGAAAATATTGTTCCCAGGTCCAAGTAGCGTTTTTTAAAAGGTTCAAGTGAGAGCAATATGAGAGCAAAGAAAGCACACAGTGATAATCTATAAATTATGATTGTTCAACGTGTTCGTTTTTTCCATTGTGCATATCTTTTTTTCATTTTATTATTCTTTTTATAAAAAATTGCATCCCCCTGCTCCTCCTCCCAATACCTTCCAGTCAGCCCTCAGCCTCCCCCTTCCCCAATACCATCCCCTCCCCCGAAAGAGCAAAAAGTTCCAAGGTGGGTCAGCTCCATCAAAAGATGCCAGCTCTTGGTCCTTGTTTATTAACAATCTAGTTCACACCACTGGAACATCTCAGTATATATTTCAATATAAACTCTACTTCAGAGGATACTAAATAAAAATACAGACAAATCACTTGAAACTGATGACTCCATACCCAAAAGATGCTGACAAGTAACTAACTATCTGTCAGTCCTATAAAGACCATATTCCATTCAGAGATTGGGTCCAGATGGAGATCTTTATATAAAGTATGTTAAACCCACTCTCCCATCAATACTTGGCAATGCAAACAAATTAGGACAGGTGTAGATTCTATCACCACTGTCTCTTACTGAGCTTCTTAGAAGTGCATGGCTAATAGGAAATAAAATCTGATGTGACAGGTGAAATCAAGATGATTAAAATATGGATTATTAAAATGACATCTTGACACACTATCCACAATGGCTTCATTATGAAAGTTTAGTTTTCCATTCACAATGCTTTACAGTACCCCTTAGGGCAGAGTTAAATCTGAACATGTTGCTGCTAAGCAGCTATCATAGTATCTACTGAGATGAAGTTAGAATACTTTTAGTTATAAAGAAAGAAATGTGGACTACATTAGACCCTTAATGCCTACCAGATGATAGTCTTTTACCTCCTAAAAGAAATACAGTGGGTTATGATGATCTAATATTGAGTACTCAAGATCATGCAATCAGTATTATCTTAAAAAGAGAGATTTCAACTAATATTCAATCTTGGAGTTAAGTCAGCTAAGCAGATGTGAACTGTGAATTATCACATTTGATCATCATGTCCTATAATTATCAGATTATCTGTAGCACTCCTTTAAGTGCAAAAAAAAAAAAAAAAACCCCAATAGCTTAAGTATCCTTCTTAGTTCAACAGCAACTACTATTACCTTTTCATGGGCTACACTCTGAAAAAAAGCTATGGGAAAATCAAAGGACCATAAACATTTCAGACACTGAGAAAGACAAAAGGGATTCTTGTTAAATATAGGTGATTGTATCACAAATCGATCTTTCCTTAGTCAAACCCCATTTGTCTCAGTTTCTTCTTTCTCACATTTTTATAATTACACACAAGCATTTTTATTGTTTGAGATATTTATACATTCGCATTCATATAATGTATTTAAATCAAACCAGCCATTTACTAGAGCAAGGGTGGATTTCCAGGGACTGTATCCTTAAAGAAGACTTACTCTTCCCAGCTGCCATTAACTGTCAAAAACTCTGCAAGGGTCTGGACCTGCTCTACAATGCAATTGTTCCTGCTTTGATTTCGTGCCGCTTTCAGCGCATGTCACACTTTTGTTGCTGCTGCTGTTCTTTTCTTCATGTGTCTCTTTGTTTCAAATATACAGGAAGGTTTCAGAGTCCAGAGTGCTAACCACTGCCTTATGCAAAGGGGTTTCAAACAATGCTTCTTGTCACCCATGTAAAAGTAAATTGAAGAAATCGGACATTCCTGGAGTGGAAGTGCCCTGCTGAGCTGGCCCACCTTGGGACTTTTGGGGGAGGGGATGAGTGTAGGAGGATTATGTTGATCCATTGTAAATAACTGTCCCTCCTATGAGTTTAATAAAAAGTGCTGATTGGCCAAAGGCAGACAGGAATTGTGGGTGGGACTACCAGACTAAGAAGACTCTAGGACAGGAAGAACAGAGCAGAGCACCAGAGAGAAGGCAGAAGAAGCAGAGGATAACTATGCTGCTCTGAGAAAAGGTACCGAGCCGAATGTCTGAACAGGATAAGATTCATGGGTTAGATTAAAGGTAAAGAGTTAGCAAGTTATATACCTGGGCCTTGGGCCAGTCAGCCTAAAATTAATGAAAGCATCTGTGTGTCTCTGCGGGTCTGTGGGTTTGTGGGCCTAAACCTTGAGGCTAGGCCCAAAAGTCAGGGCCAGAAACTCATACTACAGATGAGGGATGGGGAGAGGCAAGGCTGAGGGATGTCTGGGAAGGATTGGGAGGAAGAAAGGTAGGAGAAGCAAGGGGTTACATGGATAAAAAGACATTTTTATTAAAAAGTAAAATAAAATGAAGTAAAATAATAAGTTGTCTGTTGCTTCCTCCTTTCTCCTTTATTTATTTTTGTCCCACAAATGTACACAATGTATTGTGAATATGTGCACCTTCCCATTATCTCTTCTCAACACCCACTCCTACTTGAGTCCCTTCTCCTTTTCTTCCTGTGTCCGTGTCCTTACAGAGTTACACACACGGACTTTGTGCAGATAGCTATAGCTGTGGCATGTTTATAATTGAAAACACCATCTCACAGCTCCCCTCCCACCCTCCAAGTTCTTACAGTCTTTCTGCCCCTATTCTGCTGTGTTTCCTAGATTTTGAAACCAATGACATAGATGTCCTATTAAGAAACAAAACAGTTATTTATTCTTAGCACTTTGGTCAGTTATGGGTCTCTGCATAAACTATTGCCTTCTGCAAAAAGAAGTTTCTCTGCTCAAGGCTCAGGACAGCACCAATACACACACATTTAGTTCTGGGTCTTAAGACTGAGAACATTAATCTACAGGTGTAAACACGTATTTACAAAGAACTTTGACTAAATGTCCATTTAGCAAACTATTGGTAGTAACTTCTCTCTTAGTGCCTTTAACATCCACAGCCATAAGTTTTCAACCAGATTTACAGTATCAGGCATATATTAACCCTTGTGGAATGGTCTTCACATATAATTATAATGAGGTTTGTTACTCCCAAAACATTCATGTCATTATTGCATCAGTGGGCATATTCTACATGGCAGTTCAGAATTATAACATACAGAGTCTTTTTTATAGTGTTGTTTGATAAATTATTTTTGAGACAGTCTCTCTGTGTAATGCCCAGGCTGCCCTTGATCCCACAGTGATAATTCTCCCTCAGTTTTCCAAGCATTGGAATTAAAGACATCATAAACTTAAGTATTTTTTTTAAATTATTGTATTTCTAAAATAACATTACAAACCCACAGGCCCCAAAAGCAAGAGAGCTCAGTGTCAACAGTAAATCAGCAAGTGATCACAGCCTAACAATAAAAAACAAAAGTTATAAAATAAATTCCTTAAACTTTCTCCACAAATTTTATTCCTTTTCCTCTCAGATGTATGGCTTATAACTTAGCTGATACAGAATCAGAGTCAGAAAAAAATCTGCTTGAATAGGTTTATTTGTAGTAATGTAGTCCATTGTACTCAATACAAAGCACCATTTCTATAAAGCATCCGAGAAAAAGAGAAAGATATCTTTGTAATGAGATTTTACTTGAATAAAAGGTAAAATGTCTTGACTGTGAAAGTTCTCAACACAGGAATGACTTAGAAGAAGGGTTACAAAATTTAATTTCAAAAGGTCCTTTAAAAATATGTCATTCATCCTTCTAGAACTGTTTAGGTTGAGGTAAGCGTGGAGGGAGAAAGATAGATGAGAACCCCACAAACCTATATGGTCCTTTAACTTTAAAAATGGCCTCAATTCTTCTGTACTGCACAGATGGGATAAGATAAACCTGTCACTTATAATTACTAACCTGATTCATTAACAGATGCTGACTTTTGCCATCTGATGCTCAGAAGGCACTACTTGGTAGCTAGTCTAACATATAAAAAAATAAATCTTTTAGATAAGAATATTTAAAAGAAGGGGGTAAAGGAAATGTCCTGGTTTATAAAGGAAACAACAAGTATGATGTGTTTAAAAAAGAGTTCAGGGTCACAATTTTATAACAATGATAATCCAAGACAGAGATTTTTCAATTTTATCAATTCTTTTGAATCAACATCTCTTCTCATGATTTCTGAATTTTCCTGGAAAAAAAAAGAAACAGTGAGGAATAGTTTCCATAGGGATACACTGGCAGTCATATCTACCCTTGAAAAAAATAGTGTTTTTTAGGAAAAATATTCTCTTGAATTTTAGTCAACAGAGAGTTATTTAACTACTTGTATATAATTTAGCATTATTAGAGAAAGTAGGGATTCTTCTCTTGTGCCTAAGACTAGAGTTAAGGCACAATATCAGTTTCCTTCCTGAATGAAGCCAGGAGTATCAAGTATCAAGTCATAATAAGCACCCCAGTCCTATGCCAGAGCTATTTCTGGTTATTCTAAACCTGTGTTCAACTCCCAGTCAATTCTCTGTCATGCCTACCTAACCTAGTAAACCTGAATTCTTGGCTAGTCATGTATTCTTTGATTAGCTTCCTATCTAAATACTTTAAAAAAAAAAAAAAAAACTCTTATCTACCAAACACAAAGATACTGCTCTAAGAAGTTTATAAACGTCAACACATTTCATTATTAAAACAACTTTAGGAGGTAGATATGTTACCTTCATTTCATAGATAAGAAAAGCTTATTTGGCAGAGTGAAGATTAGAAGCCAGGTATACAAGAGTCCATGGTTTTAGAAATTATGCTACGCCATGCAGTGGGATTTGGGTATTAGCTGGCAAAGCTTGAAGGTTTGTCTCTGGGGTACCAGGACCCTGGATGGGGCATGGCCAGTCCCCATTAAGATGCTACTGAGACAATGAGCTCCTCCTTGTTGTTGTTCCAGTGTTCTTAGAGAGCAGAACGCTTTTCCTGGGACAGTTCCTATCTCCAAGAATTGTCTTAAGGTTCAGTTTGTATCGTGAGTGTTCATATACCCCTCAAAAAAATATTAATCCTTTATATGATATAATGCTAGTGAATATTCTGCAATAGCTGGAGACCATGTGCTAGCCAGGCCACAGGCCAGCAAGCCTGCGATTTCATCTCCAGTAAATAAAATTTAAAAAAAAAAAAAAAAGCGGCAAGCTGTTTAAAAGGGAGCCTTCTTTCCAGCTTTATGTGAGTGTTCACCCCACATTGGGTACCATCTGTAACAGGAGGCTTCTGGCTCAGACTTCCCCATGGTTCGAACCTGCCTGCAGCTGCTCCCCCCACACACACAAAAAAAAATAACTCAGATGCTTATACTAATTTCATGCTGTTTGGCCTATGGTTCACGCATATTGCTAGCTAACTCTTTTATCTTAATTTAACCCATTTCCATTATTATGTCTTGCCACATGGCTTGTGGCTTACCTATTATCGTTATATCATGAGCAGCTGGATCAAGTCTCCTTCAACTCCACCCTCTTTCTCCTACCTGTGCTTCAATTTCTCCACCTACTTTTTCTACAGTGCCTGCTATGTCCAAAACAGTCTTTTATTTATAGCATATGGACATCCCACATCAATGCCATCTTCACAAAGGATAAAATAGATGATGAGGGCCATTTTACCAGTTATTTTAAGAATGTCTTGCTTTCCTTTAAAAATGTATAATATTGATGCTGTAGTTCTTTAAAAGCAAGCAAGCAAACAAACCAACAAACCAGGAGGCACACATCCTAACTTTGTTTACAAGATGACTACTTAGAACATATTGCATGACAGGCCTTTTGAGTCTTACTAATAAAACTCTCCATGACTCTGGAGAATAATACTGTGCACATCATCTTACACTCATTCCTTCATCTAATTAGCCCTCACTTATAAACAGAAGAATGTTGTTCTTATTTCCCAAAACTTTTCTACTGCAGTTTTAATCTGGATCCTATGGTTCTAAGGGCAATAGTATTTGAGTCGCAGTGAAGGTACCAAAAATGTAAACCTTCCTGATCCCAGTCCTAGAATATCAGCTTTTCCATTTCTCCTCTTCTCCAGACAGGATTTCTTCTCTATCTACTAACTCCTACCAGAACCACGGGAGTTGAGTCAGCTGAGGAACTTTTGTAACTTTAGTCTGTTCTAGGATGCTACTTCTCTTCCCTTGCATGTGGCAGCTACTGAACTATTATCAGTCTATCAATTCCAAAGGTCTATCAGTCTCATGTGGGCTTTTATTTTTCCAAGGAGCAATCTTCCCACACTCTATTTTGAGTTACCCAGTTCCAAGGCTAAAAAGAATAGAGATTCTTAAATCTTTCCTTCCCCATACCACTACACTTAATCCAGCAGCAATTTCTTTAACTTCTTCAAATTATAATAAAATCCTTATATGTCTTTCTATTTCCTTGGTTATCATTCTGATTTAAGGCATTATCTCAGTCTTGAATAAAAGCAACAGCTTCCTAGCCTTTTTGCTTCTATGTTTGACTTCTCTGTATCCACTGTCCATTCTGTAGAGCCAAACTAATCTTGTTAAAGCCTCATCTAATTGATTGTGCTCCCACAGCACATAAAATCCTCTAATTGTTTCCTTCTATATCTAGAATAAAATACCCATCCCTTACCATGGCCTATAAATCTTATTCAATATGACCTGGGTCCTGGTAGTGTTTCACAGTACCCATACTTATTCTTGGTTCCTAAAACAGGGTAAAGTCTTTCTATTAGAAGGCTTTTGAAATCGCTTTTTTTTTCCCTCTTTCTAAAACAGTTTTTCTCAGGGCTCTAAGTGTGGACAAATCTTTCTCTAAGTCTCCCTTTGCATATTATTAAAAAGGATGACTTTCCATTTTAATAATCTTTTGTTGTCACTATCTCATTTTTTTATCTCACACATTCCTTTTGCTATCTTTGAAAGCTGTTACACACACGAACATACACACACACACACACACACACACACACACACACACACACACACACACACACACACACACACAACCAATTTGGAGAAAAGAGAAAACACCAGTTTATCATAGTGTTCTAGAAACAGAGCTTTAATTGACTCTTGGGCCTTCTGAGGTTGCTCTTCTGTGTATTAGATTCCTTCTCACACTATTTCCTATAGTATCTAGTGTATCCTTTGTTCTATCCTCTGAAAAGGGGAAACATGCCTGCTTCTCAACATTCAGAGATTGAAGCCTCCATTCAACTGCCTTCTTCTTATTCTGGAGACACAGGTTAGGGAGTGCTTACACACACATACACACAAAGAGCCTGCACTTTTCCTACCTTCCCACCTTCATGCCCTTTTGAGAGTTAAGAAGTCTCTCTAAAACACTTTTATTTCTACGCCAAGCCAAGTTTCATCTATCCAATGTTTTAATTTGTAAATTCCCCTTCTGCTCTAAAATGAAAAATACTGGAAGTCACTGTTCTGTGGTGAAATGAAATAAAAGTCTAAATAAATTACCTACTAATAAACAGATACATGAATCTTCAAGGAGACACAATGGAAGAAAACTCTGCTATAGAAGAAAGATATTGTAATGCAGAGTTCTGAGATCTAATGTCTAGATTTTTCCTATATTATTATCCTTAGAAGATCTAGGTGTGATTCATTAATAGAGCAGAACCAGTTTCTTTAAAGGACTACTTGCAATATTTCCATGGCAACCTGAAGCAAACATGACTATTACTTAGTGTTCACATAAAGGAGCAGCAGTTATAATATAAACAAAGACAAAAGAGGGAAGAAATGGAAAAATGAGAACACAATGGAGAATAAGTAAGAGAATCAGTAACTAAGAGGGCATGAGAGGAAAGAGGTGAAGTAGGGCACCTGAGAGAAAAGGGTAAGGGGGAAAGAAGGAGGAATAAAACATCTTGAAATTTCACAATTTCATTTTTTTATGACGTTTCTGGGCATTCAATATTTTGGAGCCCTGATAAGTCAATTCCATTAGTGAAACATTTAGAAAATACTAAAGGGTCTCTTCTTAATGAGAAAAAAGAGGCTGCTCTGATGTACCAAACAGCCAGCATGAAAGGATTTTGAACTGCAAAACCATGTATTTACTTCCTTCCTTCCTTCTGTGATAGCTGTGATTAAAGGTTAGTTAATGAAGGAAGGAAGCAGAATTTATCAGTCTATCCATGTCACCAGCTCCCTAACTCACACACACACAAACAACATCAACTATATGAACTTCTTTCCACTGAACTCTTTTTTTATTCCATTTTCCTCAAAGTACCTCATTTTTGAAAGTTTAAATTTGTAGAGAAACTATTCTTTGGATTTTACCAATAAAAAAGCCAGATAGCTATCCCTTGGAACTTGTAATCACTATGTGATACTGTGTTATCCTCAGGTGGTTAAGCATAGACACTGGACATGTTAATTAGGACATACAAATCTTTCAAAGATATTCAATCCTGTTCTTCACTGAGTTCAGATGGATTAAATATAGTCTGCCGAACCCCATGCTACTCTCCAATAAAAAATTTTACATGTTGAAAAAAATATTTCTTCTCTGTAACCACTAAAAAAGAAGCCATAAATCAAAAGACTAAGAGGAAAAGGAGTTAGTAACAGGGATAGTGCTATCAGGATCATACTTGAGAAGAAAAAAAAATGGGGTATGGTCAACTGGGAAGATGACTGGCAACAGATACAACAGCTTGTTCTCTTAATTATTAAGCTTCAAATTCCTTTTCTAAAAACAGGAATGATAACCTTTACTTATAATCAAAATGAAATCCTACAGGAGCCTAGCAACTACCCTCACCCTACCAATCCTTACAATCCTAAACCACAGTAACTTTTGCTCTTTCTGCTAAGCTTTAAAAACATCTCTTTTCTCTAAGACCACCTGGTGGCTGTGAAACTTTCACCAAAGTCTTATCTGACATACAATCTTTAATTACTTATTCCTCCTGGTAATCTTCTGGGTATAAAAGTACACAGTATTATCTTTATAACAATGCCTTTAAGAGTTTGTGTGCTAGAACTATCATTAGGTAGCAGTGATATGAGCAAAGATCTTAATACTAATTCTAGTGATAAGGTTCTTTAAATAGGACATCAATAAGACACTGGGTCGGAATTGCAAATCTGCCAGTGAGCTGTTTTGTAATCTTGGACATTGCACTTTTTGAACCTCATTTTCCTCTTCTATAAAATTATAATATAACACTTACATCAAAATGTTTCTTTTAAAAAACTTTTAGTTTTAGTTACATGTATATGTGTATGTCTTTGTATGGGTTTCTACACTTGAATGCAATGCCCAAAAAGTCCAGAGAAGGTGTAGGATCCCCTGAAGCTGGAGTTACAGCCAGCTGTGGGCTACCTGGTGTGGGTGCTTGGAACAGATCCAGGGTCCTGTGAAGAGTAGTACATAGTCTAGACTTAGCCACTGTTCCAGTCCCCAAACTGTTTCTGTGAGGATCAGGCAGTATAACATATGTATACAAATGATATAACACAGTCCCTGGAACATACATCATATATGACCAATACTATTTTAGCAGTTTTACCATATCATCTTGCCATGCTGAAGAACATATTATATTAAAACACCAATGCATTATTCTCTTTATAAAGAACATTTGTACAAGGAAGGCTCAAAAGCAAAGTGCTCAAGTCTGTCTGTCTGTCTGTCTCTCTCTGTCTCTCTCTGTCTCTCTCTCTCTGTCTCTCTCTCTCTTTCTCTCTCTCTCTCTCTCTCTCTCTCTCTCTCTCTCTCTCTCTCTCTCACACACACACACACACACACACACACACACACACACACACACAATCCACTGTGTTTTTTTTTTTCCATCAGAAATAACTTATACTATATCACCTGTATCCTGATAAGTAAATAAGCTTCTCTTACAATACCAAAAGAAGATACTGGGAACATTATATATAACAGTCCCTAAATTTGGAATCTCCATCTCACATAGCATAAAGTTTAATTTCATTGATTGAGACCAGATGGAAATGCAACATATTTCTAAAAGTAGCCACCTTAACTATTTCCAGATCTTTATAAAATAGAAACATGCCATAGATATTCAACTAATGTTTGGGTATTGGACTCATATCTACTTGGGTTAGACTACAATTAAATTCCATGTTCTCAATTAACTTTAGGTTTATCTCAATTTTAAAAGATAAAGTCTCACTCTATAGTCAGGATAACCTTGAACTTGTGATAACTTGTCTTAGCCTCCCTAGTGCTAAAATTATAAGCATGCATCACCATGCCTAACCCTCAATTTTTTAAAACCAGATAATTGTACAGAATTCCTAGCACATTTTTTTCTTGTGTGGTGGCCAAGAAGAAATTGGTACCCAAAAGCCAAGTAGTGTCACAACATAACACAAAGAATACTTCATGGAGATGATAATGGCTTGTTGGAATCTTCTCCAACCCAATAAAATGGATGTGTATAAATATTTTCATGTTATATATATATATATATATATATATATACATACCTACATATGTATATATGTGTATATATATATATCTATCTTTTCAACTTTTCAAGTCAACCATACTAAAGGTTGTCTATATATGCAAATACATACTTATATTAGTTCACATATACAAAAAACAAATGTTATTAATTCATTTTTAGAAATAACCACTAGATATTATGATCCAGTACACTTTTATGTATATACATATATATCGTAAGTGAGGCCTTGGACAATTTCCCCAATTATATATAGGAAATAAAGACAGTTTTATCAGTGGTAATAATAGTGAAAGTTTTAGGGTACTAGAGTTTAAAACTTATTTCAGCTTAACTATAATCTTTAATACAATTTAATACATTAACCCACTTCATCATATTAACAATACTATGAGGGTGAGACAGTTACTATCTCTATTCCACAGAGGACAATGATGAGGCACTGAACAATGGAGTGACTGCCTTAACACTGGACAAGCATAATTCAAAATAAGAGTCTCAGCTCTTATTAAAAATAAATAAATAAAAGGAGAAAAACACTGACCTAAAAATCTTATTTCCAGCTAAGTGAAGTAAAAGAAACCAGATTAATCTTCCTTCTTTAAACAACTAAAAGCCTAGAAAATTTTTTCTTTCAGATATTAGACAAGCTGCACAAAACTGTAATCCCTAAGAAAAGGTAAGGCAAATTATTGTTATAGTTTATGGCATGCAGGCAGGTTAAAGCAATAGGCAGGAAGTCAAATAGAATACCAATGGTTTTGTGGAATTGAAGAGATAGAGACAGGCATTCCCATTGGTCAATGTGTATTGAAATTGTGAATGAGAGAGCCACAGGGTAAGAACTCCAGTGATTGAAGCCAGGGAGATGACTCAGTGGTTAAGAGCACTGGCTGATTTTTTCCAGAGGTCCTGAGTTCAATTCCCAGCAATCATGTGGTGGCTCACAACCATTTCTAATGAGATCTGTTGCCTTCTTCTGGCTTGCATGCATACATGTAAGCAGAACAATGTATATATAATAAATAAATACATCTTTAAAAAAGAACTCCAGTGTTTATTGAAGTAATTCCCCATGAGTAATTGACTGATCATTCAATCTATATCCGCATGAGCAGGAAGTAACCAAAGTTGAAAAAAAAAGGATTTTTAGAAAAAAATAGAACGAATGGCTTCAAGCAAGGATAATGGACACTGGACACTCTCAACTCAGTTCAACAACTATAGTTATTGAAAAATATAAAAAGCAATAATTGTTTATAGTTACCAAAAATCGGGGGCTGGGAAGATATCTCAAGTTTGTAAGAATGCTTGCTGATAATGTCACTGAGCATAACCATGCGTACCTGTAACCCTAATGCTGAGAAGTAGGAGAAAAGTAGCCCTGAGCATTCACTAACCAGGCACCTCAGACAAATGGGAACTTCGAGTTCAGTAAGAGAGCCCACCTTTAAAAAAGGTGAAGAGTATCCTAGTTTCCATTCTATTCCTGTGATAAATGACAAGGCCAGAAGCAACTTAGCAAGGGAAGGATTTGTTTTAATTTACAGCTTACAGTCTGGCATGAAGTGAAGTCAGGGAAGAAACTCAAGCATAGCAGGGGAATGAGCAGGGAAAGAACCTGGAGGCAGAAACTTCAACATAGGTAGGTCATGGAGGCTTTGCTTACTGGCTTTCTTTCCATGGCTTTCTCATCCTGCTTTCTTATATGCCATCCAGGATCACCTGCTCAAGGATGACAAGACCTATAGTGTGTGGGCCCTCTCATATCAGTCATTATTAATGATAATAAAAGTGCCCCAAAGACTTTCCCATAAGCCAATATGATGGAGGTATTTTTTTTAAAAATTGAAGTTCTCTTTTCCCAGATGACTATCTTGTGTCAAGCTGACAAAAAACTGACCAGTATAAAGAATAAAAGTAGAAGAAACCTGTAGGGGGATTAAGACTAAGAAAACTCTGGGAACAGGAAGAACAGAGCAGAATGCCAGAGAGAAGGCAGAAGAAGCAGAGGACAACTATGCTGCTCTGAGAAAAGGTACCGAGCCGCATGGCTGAACAGGATAAGAGTCATGGGTTAGATTAAGGATAAAGAGTTAGCAAGTTATATGCCTGGGCCTTAGACCGATCAGCCTAAAACTACTGTGAGTCTCTGCAGGTCTGTGGGTCTGCGGGCCTAAACCTTGAGGATAGACCTGTAAGTCCGGGACAGAAACTTCATACTACAGAAACCTGGTGTCATCCTCTGGCCTTCATATACATGACCAGCATATCCATGCATATATGTGCATATGGGACACACATATGGAGAGACAAGAGAGACAAAGAGAAAGGTTTCATAAAATCATTCCAAGAGCACACAGCAATGAAAGACATATCTTTTCAAATGTCTACTAAAATTGTTCAGTACAATATTATGTGGCACATAAGGCACTATTCTCCCCTAGACTCCAACCCATTTCCTCAATTTAGTATAACAAAAACTACCCCAGACAATTAAAAACAAGAAGATAGCTTTGTCTCTCCCTTCAAATTACAATCTATACAGATCAGCCTAGAAACCATTCAAATTGACTTATCCCAAGAAAGAAAAGTAAAACTAAAATAAGTAGAGCAGTGGATTCATACAAGGGGATAAATACAAAAACGTTTTAAAGAAACCAATATAATTACAAACAAAACCACGCCAAAACATACCACATATAATTCCTTTAACTTTCTCTTGCTGGAGTAGAATTGTTATACTCAGAGGGAGCTGAGCAGAGCTGTAATACTTTTCTGGAGCAGAGCTATTACAACCTTGTTGGGGAAAGCCTTCCTTCCTGCAGCAGAGTTGTTAAGATTTGCATTAGGAAAACCTTTCCAAGAGCAAGGACTGTGACACTTTGTTGGGGAAATCAGCAGTGGCTGGAACCATGCAGTAACACTTTTGTTGGAATACTTTTCCTTTCCTTGACTTCCAACTGTCAGGATACCTTCCTATCAGATAAGAGAAATTATCTTTGAAAAGGCATACATACTGGACTTGGCAAAATATGTAAAGAAGATACAACATTTTTAAAAAGCTAAAGAAAGCAATGTTTAAGGAAGTGAAGGAAGCTATTGTAATAATGACTCCTTAAACATATAATCTCAATAAGATAGAAATTATACTAATACATAAATATTGAATGCATTTAATACAATTTCATTTTGTATCACTAGAGGAAGGGAGTCTCAATAATAGATCTCACAGAATAAAAAAATTAACAAACATGGAAGATCAGCATATTATGCAATTAAAAGATTATGCAAATTGATAGAAGTGAATAAAAAGAAAATAGAGTCTCAGAGAAATTCCAGACTCCATTAAGAAATCAACATATAAATAAAGAAATACCAGAAGGCAGAGAAAAAAAGAAAAGGAAAAAATTAGAATAAATAATGTGTGGGAAAATAGATTTAGAAAACATAATATTGAAATAAAAAGTTGAAATCATGAATATAGCAGGGGAAAATCAATCCATGATATACAAGAGAACCAACTAAGTTTAAAGTGACTTCCCATCATGGACTGTAAAGACCAAAAGGGAGAAGAATGCAATTTTAGAGAAAAACAAATAGACAAAAGGGGTCAACTAAGAGCTCTCTCTCCAGAAAACCAATCTTTCAAAAATTAAAGTGATATATGGAAATCAATTAATTTGCCAATAATAGTACAAAGGAGATAAGGAAATTATAGCAGATGATAGCTTGAATTTAAAGAGATGAAAAGAAACAGAAATACAATGGAAACACTAAAATAATAAACCCTATGAATCTGTTAAAATACTAAACCCTATAAATCTGCTTTTGTTATCCTTAAATCTGTCACACAGGAAACTGAGGACAGAACTCAGTGTATAAAGGCATGGGTTTGATACTAGTACTGCTAAAGAAATAAACAAAATGTGTTATATAACATAGTAAATATAACAATAAATTATTGCATTTGTAATACACAGGAAATTTAACAACTATGTACAAAAGGGAGAGATGAATATATGTAGTGGTAAACTGTCAGTGAAATTAAATCAATAGAAATATAAAATCAATTATGACAAATTACAATCTATACAGATTGCTGAAGAATAGGCAATAGAAACCATTTCAATTGACTTACACTGAAAAAGAAAACTGAAAATAAAATAGAGCAGTGGATCATACAAAGACACAAAGATGAAAATGTTTTTTAAGTAGCTAAATTTTTTACCAATTGGTTGGAAATGATGATCCTGATAACTTAAACCTCAAGCAACATAATTATAAACAAAACCATATTAAAACATGCCAAATCTAATTTTTTAGCCCAATGATAAAGAGAAAATGCTAAAAGCACCCAGGTTTTAAAACACAGAGGAAGAAAGGTTAAGAATAATTACAGATAAACATCAGAAATTATGAGATTCAGGAGTGACATTTTTGAAGTGACTAAACAATCTGTAAGCCTAGATGTTTTTATCCAGTGAACTTGTCTTTCAAAATTGTATGCTAAACAAAATTTATCAAGCAAACAAAAGCCAAGAGATGTCATTAACAGTGTATAGCAATTATGTAGCCTTCCCCTGTTCGACATCCAACACCCTCCACATACACCAAGAATATCACTGTCAATGTTTGATTTTCAGCAACAACAACACACACACACACAAGCATACTGCTTTATGATTTGTATGTGGTGTTGAATGAAGATTTTTAATAGACTGAATGTAAACTGGTGCAACCATTAAAAAAGAAGTAAAGCTAGTGATCTAGATAGTAGAGATAAAACAAAATAATAATAAATACACTGAAAGAAGAAAAACAAAGAAGAAATAAGTCATGAAAAGCAGATGGAACTAAAATAATGTAAATTGTAAAGTGGTAGATTTAAATCCAAATATAACTGTAACAATCAATAATAAATGAAAATTATGGACAGGGGTAAGTACTGTTATTACTGCCCAGCTTACTGCCCCTTGAAGAGTGCTGAATAAATTTTCTCTTTAAAATACAATCAAAGTGATAGGTACTTTCAGGTGGGCTCTAGGGAGGAAAGGAGAGAAAAAAGGCTTAGCTATCATTTGATTTTTAAAAATTGTGTGTGTGAGGCTACAAGAGGGCATCAGATCTCCTGCTGGTTTTGCACGAATAATGTAGATAGATGGTGGGAATCACCTTTTGCAAGAAGAGTAGGTACTTTAAACAGTTGAGCCATTTTCTGTAGGCTTCATCGTTTGATTTTTATAATGACTGCAACAGTTATCCAAGTGCCTGAAAAAAGACCCTGGGTTCATCACTCTTTAGTCAGGCTTTAGAAAACAGAAAACAGAAAACTCCAAGGAGGAACCCAATAAGCCAGATATGGAGAGATGTTCTTGTGAGTTTACTAAGGGATTCTAATGCATTTTGACAAAGACCTTTTATGGTTTTTAGAGACAACGTTTCTCTTTGTAACAGCTCTGCCTGTCCTGGAACTTGTTTTGCAGAGGAGGCTAGCCTCAAACTCACAGAGATCTGCCTGTTTCTGCCTCCTGAGTGCTGGGATCAAATGTGCCACCACTGCCTGGCATAATTCAGGCATGTTTAAATGTCTTTTGTTCTGACTTCTCCTGGTTTTCTGACTAGGGCTTATAATTTTAATGTGTTATACAAATTCCTGTACCTCTTCCTGGTGAGAAGGTATAATTTCTTCTGCTCAAAGGGTTCCAATCTCAGTTCTTCCTGACTTCTTTCTTGCCTTTTCTTCCCCCTCACATTTGTATCTAGTTCAAGAACTTCAATTCCTCCTTATACCTGCTTATTATATAAATGGGGTCATTAATGCACTTTAAAATCTTTTCTATAGGTCCATTGGAGGCACTGATGACCTCATCCAGCATGAAGATGCCAGAATTAGTTATTGCCAAAATTCCCTAACAAGAGTTAGGTTACCTCTTTAAATGGTTAAATGATGAGGACAGGAGATAGAAACAGATTAGGCTGGCTTTGGAACAGGAACCCTAGAGGAGAACAGTTTTCATTTTTGTCCTTTGCCAAAAGCCGAAAATGTCCATGGTTTCTGCCTTGGCCAGAGGCCAGAAATACCCAACAAAAGCTCTTACTTCTTGTTATCTCCTCCTAAATTAGTGCCCTGGCTTAAAGAGTATACATACGGGTGTGACAGTCTAGACAGAATCCCTTCTGGTAAATGGGTTTAGAATTAGATCTCTGAATTTTCATGGCAGAAATGGGTTATGTCTATTTTTCTAATTTTGTCTACTTCCTAAATGATTTTGCAGGGTCCTAACTCTTCATGAGAACTTGTTACAGTAACTTTGGAAACCACTGAGAATGAATTCAGTGCTCTGTTATTAAGGGAAAGCTACTTCTTCCTGGTAAAAATGAATGGAATCTGCCTCTGGCCCTGGATGGAGATGTGACATTCTGATCTGCTCCAAAGATGAGCATTTTAAATACTCTTGTCTTCTGGAATAAGAATTAATCCAGCTGGGCCTGTCAACCACCTGCCCAGGAGTACATCCCCGAGGAAATTTATTCACCTGAAGACATGCTGAGGGGAATGGAGGAATAATTATTCCTCTGATTACATAATGCACTTTTCCTTCCCAGAAGCCTCTCCTCACTGCAGTTACTTATGGAGGCAGCACAATGTGGCTCTGAATCATGTGTGTGTGTGTGTGTGTGTGTGTGTGTGTGTGTGTGTGTGTGTGTGTGTGTGTGTGTGTGTGTGTGTGTGTTACAGAGAAAAGTGAAAATCTTTTTCTTTATCTATTTTCCCAAAGTCTCGGCAGGCTTTCCCTGACACTGTGGGTTTTCTTTCTCTGAAGCTACCCCCACTTTCACTATGTGGCTGCTTACAAGTGAAATGACTTGCTGTCTGTTTCCCTAAATCAAGCAAATGCTGAGATTTACTGCTTTCCTGCCTTGTAGTCTTTCTCTCAAACTCTAAAAAAAAAATGTCCTCAAGCTTAAAGAAAAGAAAATTATCTAAATGTTCAAGTTAAATGTCAAAATTGAGGTTAGATTAAAAAAAACAATCAAATTATGTGCTGTCTCTAAGAAACCCACCATAATTGTGCAAATATGCTTTAAGTAAAATGCTCCCGTTCTGGTCAAGATGGAGTTAGCTCACTACAGCTGACCTCTCCTGGTAATATAAGACTTCTAGAGACAACACAAAAATCAACTACTTAAAGGCTTTATCAACCAACCAGAAGCAGATAGAGTGTAAGAGGGAGCTAGAAGAGGGTCCTACATTAAGGTAAGTGTTCCATATTTTTTCTCTTAGAAGGTTTTTTTCTGAATATGGATCAAATCCTCAAGCTACATGGAAGAAGAGTACAATGAATGTGGTGGTGGACTCTTTTAATCCCAGTACTCGAGGTTTGGGGGAGGGTATGCAGACGGAGGCAAAACTCTTGAGTTTAAGACCAGCCTGGGCAATGTAGTAAAACCCTGTCTCAAAGAAACAAATGAGCAACTACTACTGCTAGTTAAATAATAGTTTTTAAAGCTATTCCTATGAGCAGGAGTGTGTGAGATAAATCTGTTTTGTTGGTTTGCTTGTTTCCTACATTTTTCTATCTGCTTTGCTCACAGAGTAAGCCCTATCAAATATTTTTTTGGCATTGATGACTGAACGAATGAAAAAATAGCCAAAATTTGAATGGGCAACTTGAAGATTTGAAGATTTTGGTCAGAAGAACCAGGGAAAAGAACACCACAGCTTCAAGAGTGGACTCATAAAAAAACTGGGAGAGGTAAGAGCTAGAAAATTTGTGTGAACCAAACTTAAACTACCACCCAATATTCATAAACCCTAAATAGACAGGCATAGAACAAAAATAAAACAGCAAACTAACAACTCAGAAAAGCAAACTGAAAGCAGTATCACCATTCACATAATGGAAGATATAATTTATGACCTAAATCTATCATTGATAGTTTTCTCAAAAACAAAGAACAAAACTCTCTAGAGAATTATATGTGGCCACAGTTTATAGGATCATAACATTTACAGAACATAACATTAACAATGTCTAGGATATAATCTAAGTTTACTTAACATGCAAAGAAGCAGAAAAAAATGACCAATTCTTAAAAAAGAAACCAACCAGTAGATGCCATGACCTGAATACCCCATATGTTGGAATCAACAACTTGAAAGCAGTTTCCAACAAATATACCCTAAGTTTACCTGCCAATGGTTTGTTGTTGCCTTCTGGTGGTAGCCACAACTTTGTGTAATCATGCCCTTTAAGTACAGGCAGGATTGGACTTGGTTCTAACCAACAGGATATACAATGATAATGGGATGTTACTCTGTTAATTAGGTTACACTTTTTAATGGCAATATGATGTTACTTTAGTAATTGCTATTCTAAGGGTTTTTCAAAACACCATATTGCACATAGTAAAAAAAAATGAATAATCCTGTTATTAATATAAAAGTAACATTATACAGACTGAGCAGGGCATATTTAGCAATATATGTGTATATATACAAATAGATGTGTATGATAATGATTAATAAATTAAGGAAAAAGAAGCCATGAGTTTGAAAGAGAGCAAGGAGGCATATATGGGAAGGTCTAGAGGAAGGAAAGGGGAACAGGAAATGGTCTAATTATATTATAATCTCAAAAATAAAAAGAAACATTACAAATAGACAATAGAAATATTAAAAATAACTTTTAAAACCTTCAAAGGAAAAAACACCATGAAACTGGTCTCTGAGTCTTTCTGTCTCCATTCAGCTACATATGTTCATACTGCTGCATTCTATAATACAACTACATATCTTACTTTACATACACATGGCCATACATCTCTATATACAGCTACATCTATTTTCACATGTCTACACATCTTTCTTTTGCATGCATTTCTCTTCTACATCTCCTTTTCTAGTTTCCTCTTCCTTGTCTCCACAGTTACAAATCTCCATTTAGCCATAGCTGTTCATCTCATTTACACAGCTCTCTCACATCTAACATTTTACACTGTTCTTACACACTCTCATACAGCTCTTTGCACAGTTCCTATATGTAGCAGCAGCTCCTTCCCACAGCTTTCTCTCACCAACTCACACACGGTGTGTTTCTACATCATTCACTCTTTGTTCACTCACTCATTCATTTATTCTCTCACATATATCTCACCTTCTTTTTATGTGGCGGTGGTGGAAGCTTCTTTTTCTTCTTCTTCTTTCACTCAGCACACATCATACTCTCACATTCTGCATATCTTCACCCCTACATTGCTGCTGCTCTCACACACTCTCCTTAATACATACTCATTCATCCTTCTCTCCTCCCCCTACATTGCTGCTGCTCCCTGCATCCTTAGCCAAACGCTAGACAATTATATGCTACATTTTTAGGGCCCAACCCATTCTCATAACATATGAAGTCATGCAGTGTTTCTCAGGCTAGTTAGGTCACAAAGATCAGCCGGCGTAAAATACTTGGCCTTGCATGTAATTTTTTTCCCAGACAGAGAATGACACTGAAATTCAGGACTTAACAATAAAAGCAACAGGTTGAACCTTGAGTGGTCAGGATATGTGCGGAAAGTCAACTATTGCAAGGAGGGTATGTCTCAAAACAGCCTGGCCTTGATCAAGCAATAAACAACTTCTGGGAATTAGTTTTTATATATTTTCTTCAGGAGCAGTTTAGTCTGTTTTAATTTGTTTTGAAGTCTAAAATTAATTGTCTTTGAGACTGAAATTACTTTCCTGTGTCAGTAAAGAAGAATATACTGGTATTATTACTATACATCAGACTTGACAATCAACACCTATAAGTGTGCCCAAAGATGTAAAACATACTACTAAAGGGCTGTGAAAAGAAGCCCACAGATGTTTTTAATAAGGAGGCATAGCAGTGGCACCCCAGAGAGTTACAGAGAGAAAACAACTAGTACCCACAGCCAGTCACCCACAGGTTTATCTAGTGGAGCCATTACATAGATTATGATTAGTGGGACTCCTCCATGGACTTGGCCTAGTGGGGTTTCCCAACATAGAATTATTCATCTAGTAGAACAACCAGGTTTTCATCTGCTATATACTTCCATGAGCCTTGGCAGTTGAGGAATTCAGTCCTCTAGTTATGAGGAGCTAAATGGCCAACAACTATGTCAACTCAGAAGAAGACCCCAAGCCCCAAGTGACAGAACAACTCTGGAAAACACTGGATTCCACAACCATAAGACCATAGCCTATGGAAACCTATAGATAATAAATTGATGTTTTTAAGCTGCTAAGTGTCCATAATTTATGATATAACAATAGAGAGCTAACATATAGCCATCAGAATCATGCTACATGCAATGAAGGTAAACATAGTATATAAGATTTAGAAAAGTAAAACTATAAAAAGAGCCAAATGCAAATTTAGAAGTGAATGACATGAGATTTGAAAATGTTTAAATTATTGGATGAGCTTCATGGTAAAATAGAAACGGGAATGACAAAAAAGAATTTTAAGATAAATCAGTAGGAACTATCCAGTACAATTAATAGAAGGGAAAATACTGAAAAACTGAACAAATGAGAAATCATAGAATAACATCAAATATTTTAATTTTTCTGTGCAAGGAGAAGAAAGAAATAAGTATAGAAAATATACCTAAAAGTGTTACAATAGAAAACTTCTAAAATGTAGTGAAAAACATACTTACAGGTTTAAGAAACTCTAGCATGATAAAGACAAAGAAAACTATGGCCACAATATTTAAAAAAATAAAGATACTTTTTAAATGTTGAAAACAACTTTTTAAAAGTATATATTATATATTACACAATGAGTCTAAGGCCATCCTCAGTTACATAACAAGACTGAATCTAAAAGAAAACAAAATTTGAGCAATCAAGAAACTATGAGATTCCTTATTAAAAATGGAACTCAGAAGATAGTAGAATGCATATTTAAATTACTGAACAAATAGAATTAAGACTGTTACATATAGTTAGACTATCTTCACAGAAAGAGTTGAAAGAGGAAAGAGGAAGGGATAAAAATGATGTAAGTACAGTATTCATCTATGACATTTCCAAAAACTTAAAAAAGAAATAGAGGTGAAATAATGATATTTTTCAGATGAATGAAAACTAAAAAAAAAAAAAAAAAAAAAATGATACTGGCTAAAACTCTATACAGAAAATTCTTTCAGGTGAAGGAAAATTGTATTTGGTGGAAATTTATATAATAAGAAACAATGAAAATACAATAGAAGTATTAAAACTCTTATAAATATTTCAGGTTACATGTATATTCTTCAAGATATGGGCAACTATAAGAAGCAAAATATATGAAATAGTACTCACAATATTCAATATTTGTATCTATAATTATCAAAATTGTAAATGAACATAGGTTAGGATAAATGAAGCCATAGTTAGTTAAAGCTTCTACACTGTACCTAAAATTGACATTGCAATATTAAGCATGTGGATTGAAATTCACAGAGCAAAGATCAAAGTACAAATGTAACATACAGCGGAAACACATAAATTCAAATGGACTAATGAATATTCCACAGTGATTGGAAAGAAAAAATTAAAACTAAGTCCAACAAGATAATCAGAAATCAGATAATAAAATAGAATATAATCTAATTATATCAGTAATTACATCAAATATGTCATCTAAATAAGTATACCTTACAAAAGACATATATTTAAACTCATGTAAAGTAGACTTCAGAAAGAATAATATCACCAGGAATAAACAGAGACAATCACATAATGCTAAAAGAGCAACTTCAACTAGAAATCCTCACAAACCGATAATGTATACAACTAACAACAGAGGCTCAAGATACATGACAAAATAGTTGACAGAATTAAAAAGGATAAGTAGGGAAGCTGACAACTACAGTTGGGGATTTTAACACCATTCTCTCAGCAATCAATAAAATAAGTAGACAGAAAATCAGTAAGAGTAGAAAACTGCTCAACACTGTTAGCTAATTTCAGTTAATTGACATTTATGAAAAGCTCTACCCCACAGAGGAGAAAATATAGTCTTTACAAATGAACAAAGACTATTCACTATATTACACCATATTCTGGTCCATAAAATTAATCTCAAATAGATAATTGCAGTAAAAATATGTGATGTAAAACTTATTCTAGCCACCTTTGTACATTTCAGTAGTGTTGAACATATTCATATTGTTATAAACAGATCTCCAGAATTTCTTATCTTGCAAAGCGGAAATGCTTTGCTTATTAACAACTACCCTTTACTTACTTCCCCAGCTCCTAATAATCATCATTATACTTTTTGTTTCTATGAACTTAAGTAGATTAGGTAATTCATCCAAATGGAGACAAAGTCTTTGGGTTGTTTCAGATAATAAAAATCCTTCAAGGTCCATCCATGTAATTTCATGCCTTTCTCTTCTGAGAGAAAATTTTAAGGCCTATTAGAGATACTTTCCATATTTTGTTGATCCATCTATGAGCAAACACTTTGGACAGTTTCAAGCTCTTTACTATTGTGAATACTGATGCTACTAATGTAGGAGTGAAATATCTTTTCAAGATACTTTTGAGGTTACTGGATCACATCATAGTTTCCTATATTTTTTTTTTTTTGAGAAACCACCTTGTTTTTTCATAGTCATTGTCTTATAATCCCACTAGCAGTGCACTAAATGGGTATAGTAAACTTTTGTAAGAATCAAAATCATATAAAGTATGTTCTCTAACAGTAATGAAATTAAACTAGAAATAAATAATATAAAACATAACCCCTACTTCTTAACTATTTGGCAATTTAAACACATACATGTAAATAACCTATGGATCAAAAAAGAATTCTAAGGCAAAATTTTAAACTACTTTGAGCAAAGTGAAAATGAAAATTTAGCTGAGGGAGTAGGTCAGTGTCAGAGAGCTTGTCCAACATATACAAGACCCAGAGTTCAATCCAGAGTATTAAAATTAACTAAAACTTTTCATACTAGGAAAAAGGTAAATTAAACCCAAAGATAACTGAAGAAGGAGATAAAAGTAGGAAACAATGAAATTGTGTCAGTTATTTTCCTGTTTTTAATCAAACTAAAAGCTAGTCCTGTGGAGGGGAAAAAATCAGTAAATCTGAAACCTACAACCTGGCCAAGAAAACAGGAGAGAAGACAAACTATAAGCATCATAAATAATGTGCTTGACCCCACAGAAATGTAAAAGACAAGATTACAGATAACTTTGTGCCTGGAAATTGGTTAAGATTGAACAAAATTGATCAATTCTTTCAAAGTCAAAAGCTGTCAAAGTCAAGGGTCCCTGTAATGAAATGAGATGATATAAACAGTTCTACATCTTAAATTTTGCTTTGCTCTTATAAAAATTCTGAACAATAATAATTTCTTTAATGACTTCTATCAAAAATGTAAATAAGAAGTCATTCCAACCCCTCACAAACTTTCAGGAAATATGAAAAGAGACCACCCATTTCCTCTGAACCAAGTATTAGCCTGTTAAGAAAACCAGGGAAAAAAAAGCATTACAAGGAAATTAAAGGACACCATCACATGTGAATATAGATGTGAAAGGTTTCAATAAAATCTTCAAAATTAATCAATGTAATGCACTGTTTAACAGGATCAAAAGGAAAGTGAAATGATCATCTCAATAGGTCCAAAGCATATTTGACCAAATTCAATATATATCTTTTAAACCTTATTTTTATTTTTTATTATTTATTGTTTTAATATTTTTTCTCCATTGAATTTTATGGCCTTGGGTAGGAAACTTGTGAATTTTGTAACGTTCATGAGCTTCTAGAGCAGTTTGTTTCATTGCTTTTCTGAAGTTGGTCGTTTTCATGAGGCTCCCTCTTCTTTCTAAGAAGGTATTTCCCTTCAATTTAGAGGATATATATTTACATAAGAGTTGCATTTGCTGTAAACCAACCACATGGCCAGCAGAAGCAGAAGAATGGCAAATGTAAAGCCATTTTGGGATACATAGTGAATGTAAAGACAATCTAAAGTACAGAGAATTCTGATAAAAAAATAAAAGCTTGGGCTAGAGGGGTGGTACAATAGGTAAAGAAAGCACTTGATGCTCAAGTATGAGAAACTAAATTTGGATTTCCAGAACCCAAGAAAAGCCAAAAGCAATAGGGTGCATAAGAGTTGAAAACTGCTCAACACTGTTAGCTAATTCCAGTTAATTAAAGTTTGTGGAAAGCTCTCTACCCCACAGGGAAGAAAACATAGTCTTTACAAATGAACAAAGAATATTCACCATGTTACACCATATTCTGGTCCATAAAATAAATCTCAAAAAGATTCATAGGTCTCCTATTGTGAGATGGGAGAGAATATAGAATAATTCCTAAAGTTCATGGGCCAGCTAGCACAGCAGCAAACAAGAAACTATCTCAGTCAAAGAGGAAGGTTAGGACTAAGAAGCAAGTTTATTTATTGACATGTTTTCCATACATGTGGTATAGCATACATGTGTTCGTAAGTAGGAACACACACACACACACACACACACACACACACACACACACACACACACACACACACACACACAAACACAGGTGAGAGAGCTTCTTAAAAAGCAAATCAAATGAATAAAAATGAAATTTTATATCTACTACTGAAAGACCACAAAAGAATTATATTCTGACGATGTTACAGACATTAAGTTTTGTTAGCTTTTTAATAACATGACACTATAACATGATATTGCTTTACATAAAAAAATGAAAGGGGTGTGCAATGGAAAAAAGAAAGCATCTTCAACAAATGTTGCTGGCATAACTGGGTGTTAACATGTAGAAGAATGCAAATAGATAATATTTATCAGCCTGCACAAAACTCAAGTCCAAACAGATCAAAAACCTCAATATAAACCCAGCTACACTGAACTTGATAGAAAAGAAAGTGGGAAATACCCTCCAACACATTGGCACAGGAGACCACTTCCTACAAATAACACCAGTAGCACAGACACTAAGAACAACAATCAGTAAGTGGGACCTCCTGAAACTGAGAACTTCTGTAAGGCAAAGGACATGGTCAATAAGACAAATGACAGCCTACAGAATGGAAAAGAATCTTTCCCAGTCCCACTTCTGACAGAGTGCTGATATCCAAAATATATAAAGAGCTTAAGAAACTAGACATCAAAACACCAAATAACCCACCTTAAAAATGGGTTATAGATTTAAACAGAATTCTCAACAGAAGAATTCCAAATGCCTAAAAGATATTTAAGGAAGTATTCAACATCCTTAGCTATCAGGGAAATACAAATCAAAACCACTCTGAGATATCATCTTACACCTGTCAAAATGACTAAGATCAAAAACAGGCATATACAAAAAGATGCTCAACCACACCACAGGGACACTTGCTCAACTATGTTCATTCATTGCAGCATTATTTGTAATAGCCAGAACCTGGAAACAACAAAGATGCCCCTCAACTGAAGAATGGATTTTAAAAAATGTGGTACATTTACACAATGGAGTACTACACAGCAGTTAAAAAAAAGTGGCATCCTGAAATTTGCAGTCAAATGAATGGAACTAGAAAAAAAAAAATCATCCTGATCCTGAGTAACCCAAACCCCAAAGACAAATACGGTATGTACTCACTTGTAAGTGGATAGTAAATGTAAAGCAAAGGATGAACAGGCTACAGTGCACAGCCCCAGAGAAGCTAGATAGAGAGGAAGACCCTCAGAGGGATGGATACGCATGGATTACCCTAGGAAGGGGAAATGGTTAAGATATCCTGGGTAAACTGGGAGGGGATGTAAAGGGGAGAGGATGGGGTGTTTGAAGTGTAGAGGTTGGGAGAAGTACAGAGAAGGGTGAACAATGAAAGAGATATCCTGAAAGAGTGAGCCATCGTTTAGGGAGAAACCTGGTGCTAGAGAAATCCACAGGAACTCACAAGGATGATCCCAGCAATGCTGGAGATGGTGCCTGAACTAGCCTTCTCCTTTAGTTAGATTGGTGACTATCCTAATTTTCATCGTGGAACATACATCCAGTGACTGATAGAAGCAGATTCAGATGCCCACAGCCAAGCACTTGGCTGAACTCAAGTTCGGTTAGAGGGAGAGAAGCAACTAAAGGAGTGGAGTAGGGGAATCAATAGCATGATGGAGAAAACCACAGGTACAGCTGACCCAAGCTAATGGGAATTCATGCACTTTGGACTAATTTCTGGAGAGCTTGCATAGGACAGAACTAGACCTGCTGATTGTGTAGATCAGGCTGTTAGTAGCCCCCTAACCCCCAGCTATAGGACCAGGAATTATTCCAGTTACATGAACTGGCTTTTTAGAGCCCACCCCCTATGATGGAATGCTTTGTTCAGCCTTGATACAGGGAGGAAGGGATGGGTCCTACTTTTAACTCAGTATGTTAGCCTTTGTTGACTACTCAAGAGAGGCCTTGCCCTCTTTAAGGAGTGAGTGGGAGGTGGGGACGAGGGGTGTAGAAGAAGGGGAAGGAGGGGGAGATGTGAAGAATACGTAAAAGGAAAAAAACTCTTAAAGAAAGATGGAAAGAGTACATTATTTATCTAAGGTCACAAAGCAAGTGGAACATGAGCAGTCATCTATTTCTAGAATGTTAACATTTATGTTTAGTTGCCTTTGAAATATAACAAGTTGATACTTATAGTTTAATAGTATTCTTAAATACAATAAATAATTACAGAAATAGTTAAATAACTCCTTGTTCTTCCTTCATCATATACAAGAATCTAAGCATTCTCCTGAATATATTTCCTTCAACTGCAAACATGTTTCTGTATTATTATTACCAATTCTGTACGCATACATAAGAAAGACTTCAAGAAGATACTCTTATCAAAAATTCTTTGTAATTTATATGTATAAAGCTTTTTATATTTTTGCATTATGACTCGTTTTACATTATTTTGAATTCTAACAATATGAAGATTCAATAGCACCATCTTTTAGTTTTCATTTTACTGATTAAATTGTGTCAGTGGTTTTTATTGTTATCACAACATATTTAACACCATGCTACTTCTCTTCATATGTATATAAAAGTTGATGGAGTATAAAATACACGATCTATTTTTAAAATTTTATTGGGTTTTCATATAATGCTCTTACATTATGTTCTTGTACACAGTGTCAAACTTGTTTTTCATTGTGAGTTTGAATGAATGTGTATGTATGGGTGTGAGTGTGGTGTTTATGTGTAATATATGCATACTTGTGTGAGTGTAGGTATGTGTACCAGTGTGTGCAGAGGGTAAAGGACAGCATTGGGTGTCCTGCTTCTATTACTTTCTGCTTCATTTCCTCTAGAGAAGACTTCTCACTGAATCTAGAGCTAGGCTAGAAGCCAGCAATCTCCAGCTACATAAGTGTTCAATTTAGTGAAACTAGAAAAAAATAATAAAATCAGGTCAATAAAGAAAAAGAAATTTGGGGGGTAATTTCAGAAGTCAATATAAAGTTGGTTTCTTTATGGGAAGGATCAATGTAACTGACAAACCTTTAATTATATAAATGAAAATGGGGAAAATATACATGACTAATATTAAGAATGAAAATGAGGCTTATATGACCCGTTTCATAGATGTTTAAAAATTAAATGAAGCACACGAAGAAAAATCAACCATTTTTTGAAAAACACACAGTAACAGAACCCAATCATATATAACCTGAACAATCCTATATCTATTAAACCAACTGAATGTTTACTTACAATTGATCAGCAAAGGAAATATGAGGTTGACAGAAGATCACTGGGAAATCCGACCAAATATTTAAATAATAATATGCAGTAAAATTAGCAAATTTTAAGTGAAATGGTTGAGGCTATTTGACATATATGAATATGCTCTAAATATGAATGCTCTAAAATGATATTTAGCAGTTATGCTTATTATTTACCTTACAAAGCAAAGAATGTTCTATATGTAATATTCATTTTAATTGTGTTCTACTGATCAAAAGTCACAAAATGTAGATCATCAACTAAGGCACTCAAAAACATCAGCTAATTTCTCTTTCCAACATCAAACAAACACTTTCTGAGCACCTCTTGGCTATGTGTAACTAAATTAGGGTTTCTCTCCAAAAGGAACAGCCTAGTTATAAACATAAAACTTTTAGTCTTCAATAAGCTCCCAAAGAGGCAGAATTAAAACTTTTTAGGATTGGAGAAGCTTAAAAAGATAATGGTCTGGCATGGTGATGCATGCTTTTGATCATAGCACTCACAAGGTAGATCTCTGTAAGTTTGAGACCTGAGACCCTGCCTCAAAAAAATCCAAACAAACAAACAAACAAATAAGTAAATAAATAAATAATGACAAAATACTCACTCTCCCCATGCCTCAAGAGCTCATTCTTACATTTCTATCTTGGTAAATGACACCCAGCCTGCCTATAATGCTGTCTATCATATTCCAACCAAGTTATAGCCTTCCATGCATTGAGAACCTTCCTCCTAACACATTTCCAGGACAGGGTCACTGACTAATTAATTTGTTCACTCAAGTATTTATTAAGCACCTAATCCATATAGGCACTGTAGACAAATGCAGTAAACAAAAGAAAATCTACCTCTTCACAGAGCTCTCTCATTCTAAGAAGACAATATAAAATAAACAAAAGTATTATGATATAACTATTGATAAATTATATGAAGAAAAATAATTCAGGATAAAATATCAAATGTGGTTTGTAAGTGGGAGAGTTTTGTATTTTAGGAATATTAGTTCAAGAGGGTATTTGTGCTTTGGGGAGAAAACTAAAAGAGATAAAGAAGCAGAACATTTGGCATTCACCTGTGGGGAGGGGAAGACAGATACAAACATCCCAAGTCTAAAACATGTTTAACAAGTTTGGCTGGTACTAAGAACCAAGGATGGAATGGTAGAAAATGACAAACAAAAGGTAACTCTGCAGATCACATTAAAGGCTGTTGATTTCATTATCATACAATGGAAGTTAATGTAGGACATGACTTTGATTTTTAAAGGATCATTCTAGCAGCAATATAAAGATCAGAATGAAACAGTAGGTAATAGTGGAAAATAGGGAGCTATCAAATCAATGTAGTTCAAAAATGCTGATTTATACCTAGGCAGTAGCAGTGTGCATAAGAAGCCAAATGGAAAATGTTTATGACATTTAGTTGATAAAATTGCTAGGGAATTGACTGGACTATGGGGGCTGGGGAGAATTGGGTTATGATTGCTAGATCAGTGTTCTTTTGATGGAAATGGAGATGGAATGTGGTGCACAGGAGGAGTTGGCTTTAGATAAAAGCATGGACAGTTCACATAGAGTAACAGGAGAAAAATTTGGCACAGAAGCAGGCAGGTAAGTATGAAAGTAGGAAACTTGAGGGATCACTACTCACTGCTTTTTCTTGCAGCTGAAAAATATCTGGAGTTAGTAACGAAAAGGAGAGATTTGATGGAGAAAAACTGTAAAAACTGTCACCCAAAGGTAGTCACTAAGTCTTCAATTGTATATAAATTGCCACTCAGCTGGTTTGTGTATGTTCTTAGAATTCTTTCCTCATTAAATTCTCACCTTCAATGATAGAAACATTCATGTAAGTAATTTATTAAGAAGACAATGTTAAACCATTCATTTACTTATAGGAGCAATTTCTACTTCCAGACAATGTGGTCAATCTATTACCTCTGTCATTCCTCTCAAATATCCATCCCCCCACCATTTTCCCTGATTTTTTTTCTTATTTGGGACCTTGCATGTATTTCTTGATACCCCTCTCCAGCACATTACCAAATCACTGCCAATACAAGTTTATGTAACAATCATTACTTGATCTGTCACTGTATTCCCTTTTCTTGCTTTATATCATCTACTCTAACCAAATAAAATATTTGATCTATGATTACAACAGTACCCTGTGTTCCTATATACTGTTTCCTAGGCCTGGAATGGATATCCCCTAATCATTAGGCTTGGCTCAAATGTCACTCTTAGCATCACCCAAGGATGAAGCAACTTTATTTTTGCTTGCCTGTATCTCCTGTAGTAGTCATCTTACCACATCAGAAAGATTCAAGTGAATGGCTTCCCACTGGCTCTATCATTCATCTTTTATCAGAAACTTTTAGTATAGTGCCTGGCACAAAGAACAGCAACAGAAGTTTACTGAATGAATTGACTGCTAGGAACAAAATTAGGCCAAAAATATAAGTTGACTTTAACTATTTACCAAAAAATACCCAATAATACACATAAGTCTGTGTGTGCGGTGTGTGTATGTGTGTGTAAAATTTAAATAGAGGTTCTTAACTTGTCAGCCACAACCCCTAGGGTTAAATGAACCTTTCACAGGGGTCACCTAAGGCCATTAGAAAACATAGATAATTACATTAGGATTAATAACAATAGCAAAATTACAGTTACAATGTAGCAATGGAGATAATTTTATGGGGGTCAACATGACATGCAGAACTGTATTAAAGGATCACAGAATTAGGAAGGTGGATAACATGGATTAAAATGAAATTTTATTATCCGGGCTGAGAATATCCAAGACACAAATCCCAATATCTGGAATAAGCAGCCCTCTTTTGTTTTGTTGGCCAGGGTTACTCAAGAGACTCCCAAAACATACAGGTTATTGCTATTGTCCTTGGTTGTCCACCGTAGGTAGAAGGTAAATTCTTAATGCTGAAGACAGTATGCACTTCAGACACAAGACCCAGAGGCCCCTAAGCTGGAATGGTACCAGGAAGTTCTATGTAAGCTTCCAAAGGAAACAGTCCATTTTAAAGGCCTAGACTTAAGTACAGACAAAAATGGTAAGACAAATCTAAAGGAAATGGCACAGTCCAATCCATGCTTCTCCATATTCACCATTCATATAAATAATGGATGGAGTAAAAACTGTCAACAGTTATTAGAGAAGATGTTGCTCTAGAATATAAATGTCTATATGTTACAGCGCAAAATAATATAAACAGCCCAAGAACAATAAAGAAGAAATATATTGTGACTTTGTACTTTGTCACTTAGTAACTATAAGATAATTGTACTTCCTGTATATCTGAAGAAACTATCTGATCACAAATCAAAGATAATGCACTCAGTACAAAAGAAAATGTCACAGTTGAGGTAGACGTAGGTCTGACTATCTATTGTCTCTATACTATTTAGCTTAGGTTAGGCATGGTTTCCCAGCAAGGACACTAATAAATTGTTTGGATTCATTCTCTTTTTCTCATATTCATATATATTCTCTCTCCCAATACACTCTCAACTTTCTCTCTCCCGCCTCCTTTTTCTTCCCTTCCCAAGACCAATTTAACAATGTTTGTTTTCCATACTAAGTTCCAACTCTTGGGCTCAGACAATAATCCCGTTATACAATTGTGTCAAACTTTTTCAGTGTGTGGGCAAAAGCATTTCTAACTCTCTTTCTTGGTCCTTCAGTCAGAATATTTTTACTGACCTGTCTTCCAATTGACTAGTCCTGTCTAAATCTATTAAATATAGATTTTAATCTACTGTTAAATGTATTATTTAAATCATGTATTTTAGTACATGATTTTAGTACTTCGATTCCACAATTTGCTTTCCTTTTTATTGGTCTTTACTGAAATGTTTGTATTCTCTAAAAATTTCCATATGGAAATTTTAACCCAAAATGCAAAAGGTATTAGTCGATAAAATCCATTATAAACACACTCCCAGCACTCGGGAGGCAGCAAATCTCTGTGAGTTGAAAGCCAGTGAGGTCTACAGAAAGAAAGTTTCAGAGCAGCAAGGGCTACACAGAGAAACACTGTCTGAAAAAAATCAAAGACCCTCCTAAATGGAATGAATCCCCTTATAAAACAGACCCACTAGATAGTATTTGTCCTTCTTTCTATATAAGGAGAAGCAATGAGGATGATCAACAATGAATCAGGAATAGGTGCCTTCAGCAGATTCCCATTCTACTAACAGGCTCCGGAATTGTGATCAAATCAATTTGTATTGTGGAAGATATCCAGTCTGTGTTACTATGGCATGGAAGGCCTAGCACATTAATATACCTGGTAAACTCAGTGACATTTTATTCATGTTACACATTGGGTATTAAGAGTTAATCAAGATAAACATATTATTATTGTCCTCTGGAGTTTTAATTAGCTTCTAGCAAGTGGTAAGGGACAAACTCACCTTAGTCCTAAGACTGAGCTAATTCAAAGCTGTACTTTAGTCTTTGTGAAAAATGGTATTTTTCTAGTTCATTCGTACTTTTAGAGTTTAGCCCTTTGGGGATCCCAACTGAATAATTGGGATAATTATTCAGGTCCCTCCTCTTTGGCAAGCTCTGAACTCTAATTTCTGTCTCCCCAGCATTATGGAATTACTGAAAGCTCTGCTTAACTACTGAGATTTACATCTGCCACTTTGTTTAGCTTTTTCCAACTTCTTTATCCTGTCCCACTTATAAATCAGGAAATGTTCCTAGGGAAAAATAATACAAAATATTGGACTGAACTCATTGTACTTTTCTTTTCTTTGGTAATTTGAAAGCTCAGTTTTAGATCATCACGACATATCTTAACTCTATTTTGTGTCACCAGAACCCTATTAGACTGCCAGACCCTTGCTCCTTTTCTGTTTCTCTTTTACTATTAGTTTAGTTCCTTGGTTTCTTTGTCCATACTACTTGAACTGGCATATTCCCTGAAGGAGACATAACACAGAATGCTAGATTCATCTCTTACATCATCTTTTTTTTTTCTAGAATTTTGACCCCTTCTTGCTTTGATAGCTCTCAGATGCCTTCAAACAGAAAAGACAGCAAATGTATAATATAGTCTAGTAGTAAGCACGGGAAATGACTGCTGGTTTGGTGTTGTTGGTGCTAAATCAGTGACAGAGTATAGTAGGACATAAAAGAGGAAGCTCAGAAAGAGTTACGTGTACAGAAGGTATAATCTCTATTGTACAAAATTTTTAGGTAGTTAATGGCATCCCTAGAAGTGGAGAACTACCACACACTCAAACAAACATGTAGAGAATGTAACAACAGAAATTAAAGTACTACAGAGATGGCTCAGAGGTTAAAAGTATTCAATACTCTTCCAAACAACTTAGTTTTGATTCCTAGCACATACATGGAGGATCACAACTATCTGTTACTCCAGTGCCAAGCAATGTGACACCACCTTCTGTCTTCTGAGTGTACGGAGCATACACATGGTGCAGAGGCATACATATAGACAAAACATTCATACACACAGATATTTTTAAAATAAACAATTGAAATTTAAGTTTTCTGAAGTCAAAAGCTTATAAATTCAAAGGCAGAATTACGTATACAAAAAATTACTAGGTCTTCAAGTCAAGTCTGACTAATTTATAGAAAAGTGAAAAACTCTACAACATTATGAATAAATACTATGTGGCCAAGCATGTAAAGGATGAATATCCAAGTATTATTTCTAGTGCCTATAAGCAAGTTCAATAAGTGGTATGAATTATACATTTTCACAAAAGTGATCTGTATACATTTTTCTCAACAATACTATCATCTGAGAACAATGAATTAAATACTTGTAATACTGAATATCCATTAAGTCAGAGCTTCTCTATTTTGTGGATTTAAAATTTAAGATCCCAGCAACAAAGATAACTGTCCCACACAGATACCAAGACAGCAGCATAAAACATGATCTATGTATGCCTCAGGGAACTGTCACTTCCATAACACTCAGGTCAGTAGAGTTTAATGAGAGAGGTAAAATTTCTAGCTCTTTCAAGATGACACCAGAGAAATAGTTTGTCAGACAAAGGAGAAAGTATTGTCTATGCATGACACAAATGTAAGCACTCAGAAAATAAAGATTCTGCACACAGGAAAGCTAGAATAGTTTTTCTATGAAATACCAAATCATGAACCCAGTACTTGGGGGCCGAGGAATGACAATCAAGTTTGAGGCTAGTATAGGCTACATAATTGAACCCTATCTTGAAAAGAGTGTGAACAGTTTATCAGTAGCTATAACACTGAGCAAAGT
Organism: Phyllotis vaccarum; assembly: GCA_033318265.1. Taxonomy (NCBI): domain Eukaryota; kingdom Metazoa; phylum Chordata; class Mammalia; order Rodentia; family Cricetidae; genus Phyllotis; species Phyllotis vaccarum. Next base: position 60,494,210 of record JARWLC010000013.1, read on the forward strand.
GGCATACTCTCTCACAGCAACCACCGACCATCAGTGTCCTCTTGAGAGCAGGTGAGTTCTCATGAGTTTCTCCCCTATGCATAATGAAATGTTGACAGTCACCAGGACAAACAACAGCAACAAAATCCATAGAAGTAGGAGGTGGACTTGTTGGAAAAAGTGAGTTTCAAGGGTTTCAGCAGGAAAGGGACTGGGTGAGAGAAGATGAGGGGATGAAAATAACTAAAACATGTCTGAAACTTCAAAAGAACACCCCCCTCCAATGGGCCATGAATGACCTGAAGTAAACAAGGAAAGCAGTGTCACTGAACATCTCAAGCACCGCTGCTTGTAATTCAGGCAAAAGGAATCTGTTCATTTCATCTACATTTTTGTGGGCAAGGGTATAGTTCTGTAGGGTAGCATAAAGTACTCACAATCACTACTAATCAAATCCTTTATTCTTCCAAACGACTGATGAACACTTTACACTCATATATAAAATTATACCTAGAAATCAGCGCACCAAAGAAATCACACAGAAAGCCAAGTATCTAGTTACTGCACGCGGGCATTTCATAGCACCAAGAAGAAAAACACTAGACCTTGTACTGTTTAATTTAGATTTGTGATACTAGAATCTAAATTACTCAAATAGCAATTTCATTGCAACAGCAATTCTGGCCTTCAAAACCAATCTAGAACATTGGAAGGTTACAGCTAGCAAGACCTAAGTTCTAAACATCTGTTAAAGCCTAACAACAAACAGCTTATATTTGAATTACTATTCTCCCCAGGGGTGAGGCTGGAGCACTAAAAAAAAAGTGAAAGATAGCAGCAAAGGCTGGTTCCTTGAAGAAAGCACATATCCTTAAGATTACATAATACTGCCAGAAGTAACTGAACTACAGCAGAAAAATTTCAAACACATTCCAACATGCCTCTAATTAAGATAGTTTTGGGAGGTTCCAGAATTATAGCTATCAAACATGAAACCTAAAGAATTTACTAAGATTAAAAAGATTACTAGCTTTAACCCAAGGAAAGGTGTACTGGAAGAAATAAGTTACTTTGATTTTTATAAATAATGGTATTTTCTGGCCATCATGTAACTGCTGTCAATTTAGGTTACAGTTATTAGTGATAAACGCCTGAATTAAAACATGTTGTATGCTGTACAAAGTATAACATTATTTATTACTTACATTCAGAAGGTTCAAACTAAATGTCTGATAGAATTCAGTTTTTAAAAGAATGTGGAGGTACTACAACCATATACTTGTTTAAAATATGTCAAGAAATACAGGTAGGACATAATGAAGCATCTAACAAGCAAAAAATTTTGCAGCATGTAGAAGCAAGCTGGGTACCCACACAAGGTATGTATTTTGAAATATTTATGGATGGTTAACCAGAAAGGCTAATTTAACACCTACACATCAATTCCATGGAGACTGGGCTGTAAAATATTTGCATTTACTGCTCAGTGAGAAAATCATCACCAGTACTATATTAGAGTGTCAGTTGTAATTAGGTGAAATTTCACAATTTAAAAGATATGCAATCTTCTGCCCTGAGAACTTTAATTTATATAACCTAACTGTAAGGCTCTCAAAACTGGAATTATGACTATACAATCACAAAAGAGAAACAACAGGTATCAAAAGAAACAACAATAAAAGTTTTCTACAATCTTGAATTTCAAAAATATATGACAACAGGTAGAATGTTTCCTCTTGATAAGGAACTGTGTCACATAGCTCAAAGCATATTATCTCATTTAATCTTAGTAAAACTCTAAATTTGCTCTATGTGATGAAATAAGCTCAGAGGTTGACAGCCAGCCCAAAACCACACATCTATAGAGAATGCTACAGGTGAGATCCAAATGCGAGACTTTCTTTCTAATTATCAGTTTCATCTACATAATTCTTGAGTGTAATGGCATAGATCTATCCAATGATAACTACAAGGGTAGCATATATCTGCAAAACACCAAAAAAAGTACAAATGACCTGAACCATAGAAAGAGATACTCCAAAGTTAATAAAAAGGGATCCCAAATTGTAATCAGTAACAATGTTAGGTGATAGAGAAACAAAAATGATTCAATTCCTGTATTATTTCCATATGGCCTCTGTTAACAAAATTCAAGACAGGAAAGGGTACAAGCAGCATTCATAGAAGGAAATAAAATAAATAAAATTAAATAAATTCCAGGATACATAAAAGACCTTGGGCTAAGATTTTCAAATTACTGTCTAGACAGTAATGTGAATAATGAGACAGGGGCAGAACTCTGGAGAGAGGCACACATACTCCTGTTTTTCTTTTTTAAAGTCATGTCTTCAAACTGGTGAATGTAACAATTCTGGGTGGGTTCTATAGAACATACTATAGTTTAAAAATCTACTCTGAATAAGATGGTGTTTTTCACTGCTCATTTCTTTAAACACCAGAGAAAACCAACTAACTTTGAAGGGTAATAAGAATCTAAACTGGATAGAAAATGGAAAAACAGTGCTGTGATAAAGAGGTCTTATGATCACTTATACACAGGTAAAGAATGCCCATGCATGGTGCAGTTATTTTAATTGGTGTTAGTTCTATGAGACAATGTCTTACTATATAGCAGACTGACCTCATACTTGTAATATTCCTGCCTCAGCCTCCCAAGTTCTGAGATTTTAAACAAATCTGGTATTTCTGAATCCCTAAATCTAGCAACAGTTGGTTTAAGGAGAGGCTCATGCCTCTCCTCAATGAAACAATACTCCTCTGACAACATGAGATGAAATCATACCCTTTATCACTAGCACAAAACAGTTAGAATAAGAGCTAGGGAAATACACTCTCTTTTATCATTCTCGGACCTCTTTTATACACCTAAGATACTGGAGCTGGAAAAACAGAACCTTTAAGAGACACCCCGCTTTATGAGCAGTCTAGTCTGGAAAAACAGTTTAATCCTAATAGGTCCAAATGTCTCTACTTCTACCAAAGACGAGAGATGAAACCCAAAATAGGACCTGTGTCAAACAAAGAGGCATAGGTCTTAAATGTTTCTTTATCTCACAGATCCAAGTCTTTCTTCCCTTGTTTATATAATGGGCAGAATATGATGAGAAAAATGGTGGACTATCTCACCGTGCTACTTCTTCTTTCAGAGACTCTCAAGGTCATGCCTGGGGAAATTTTCCACCATTAAGTGGGAAACTCAGCAGCACCAGAAAAGAACAAGAAAATGATAACCTCAAAAGTAAGGAAAATTAAAGTGCCATTAAAAACTCAAAAAATAGCCTACAGCTAATCCACTAAATATAAGTAATACTATTGCTAAATAGTAATGTACTAAAATGTAATTAAACTATTTGCTAAAAGTACAATAATACTTAGTATTTCCTAGCAAAGCATCCATTATATAATAAAAAAACCATGCAGTTATTCCAAGAAATAATAAAATAAAAATAACAACTAGATGTAGAAAAGGCAATCAACTAGAATTAACACTAAGATGAATAGCATTGGAATTATTTGACTAACCTTAAAGCGGTTGTCACAAAAAATGTTTCAGCACCAACTATAAATTCTCCTGAAACTAATGAATATAGTAAACACCTCATTAAAGAAATAAATATTATAAAAAGAACCAAATAAAGTCTATGTAAATAACAATATAATGAGGGATGCTTAAAGGTTGTTAATAGAAGGCTCAATACTACAATGAAAATGACAATGGGCAGAATTAGTAGACTTTTGAACAAAAAGGTAGAAGTTACTCAATCTACACAATAGAAGCACAGACTGAAAAAAAGCAAAAATGTGCAGGGCCTTAGGTACCTGTGAAGGAATGAAAAAGGATCCAATATACAATATTCATATAACTGGAGTTTCAAAATGAGAGGAAAAAGCATTAAGGAGATGATGACATATTTGAAGAAATTACATTTGCACGCTTTTGAAATTTGGTACAAGACACACATCCAGAAAGCTGAGTGAACTCCATACAATAATTTTTTCTAAAAAAAACAAATCTATGCTGGAACACATTATAATTAAAATTTTGTAGACCTGAGACAAACAATTGTAAAAAATAAAAATAAAAAGGTAATGTGCATTGAGTATATGTGAACACCAATTCAGAAGGCTGTAGATTTTTGTTCTGATACTGAAGGTCAACAGAAAAGTGATAACAAAATCTTTCAAGTTGTGAAAGCAAACAACTGTCAACCATGAATTCTGTATCCAGTAAAACTCCTTTAGGAGTGTAGGAAAAATAAAATATTTTCAGATGAAGGACAACTAAAAGAATTTATTGCTAGAAGAACCAGCCTTTACAACTAGCCAAGGGAACTTCTTTAAACACAAGAGAAACCATAAAAGAAGAGTCTAGGAACATGAGAACGAAAGAAGAAATACATTCAGCAAAAATAAAAACAGTTATCCTTTTTCTCTTGAGTTTTATATCTCTGAAAACAAAATTATAATACCATATACACAAAACAAAAATATTTAAAACTGGCTCATCAGGTAAGGGAATTTTCCAACAAACTGAGATAAGTTCTCTCTTTGGGATCAACATAGTAGAAGAAGAGAACTGACTTCTGTAACATGTCCTCTGACCTCTACATGCATACATCTGTATATAAACACATATACATACATACACACACTATATCTATCAATCAATATTTTAAATTAAAAAAATCACATAGAATACTATTTTATATATGTATAGTTATATGTATCTCTCTCACACACTCACACACACACACACACACACACACACACACACACACACACACAAATCAGAACATAAGTGATACAAGGAGATATACTCAAAGGCCCTATGAACCAAACTGAAAATGTTCAAAAATCCACAGGAAGACAAGAAAAATAAAAGAGGAGGAAGAGAGAGGAGGAGAGCGATGTGGGAATGTCTTTCTGTATGCTGTGAATATCAATCTTTAAATGAAAGACTCTTTTGGCCATGGCAGACACTGTAGTAAAAGTAGACGGGGAATTCAGAACAGGTAGGAGGAGGGCAGAGACATACAAAGACGGAGCCAAACGCCCCAAGAAGCAACATGTAAGGAATACAGGTGAGCCATGGGCCACGTGGCAGACAGATTAATGGAAATTGGTTAAGTTAAAATGAAGGAGCAAGCTAGCACTGTGCCTGAGCCATAGGCCAAACAGCATGAAGCTAATATAAGCGTCTGAGTGTTTCTTTGGGACTTTGTGATTGCTGGTCCAGATAAGAGGCTATGGGACTGAACTGTGGAGCTAGCTAGGCCAGAAAAACTTAATGTAACAGGAGAGAGAAAGAGAGGGAGAACAAGAGGGAAAGGGAGGGAGAGAGGGAGAAGTGGGGGGATGGATAGACAGACAGACTAGATCCAGGGGCAAGGGAGAAGCAGATAAATGAAAGTCTGGTGTGGCGACAGTGAAACTTTTTCCCATCTACAAGGAAGGCTAAGAAAGGAATGATGAGAGTTTAAGGCCAGGCTGAGCTAAAAAATAAAACCTTGGGTCTTAGGACCTGAAATAACAGCAACAGCAACAGGGATGATGATGATGGCAATAATAAATAATAATAAACAGTAACTTAGACATTTCTATATGTCAATAATTTCCATATGTGAAAGTAATTCCTTGTATATTTTAGAACTATTAAGTTTTTTGTGTGTATGTCATACAATATTACTATGCAACCTAAGTTTGACTGAAGTTTCTATGTAGCTCTAAGACCAAAATCTTGTGATCCTTCTGCCTTAGATTCTAAGCTCTGGGAACAGAGGCATGTATCACCACACCCAGCTCAAATATGCATTCTTCACAAGAAACCTACTTCAAATACAGTGAAACAGACAAATCAAAAGTAAAATAATTGAAAAATACCACATGAATATTTTGGTGTCTAATTTTGAAAAATTAACAAATTGCTATTACTATTTAATAATAAAATGATAATAAAACTATTAAACTTTATTTTTGATAGTTCAACATTTCTCCTTTTTATTTCCTTCCTACAAAAACTCCCATATAGTCCTCCCTCCCCACTCTCCTTCCAATTCATGGCCTCTTTTTTTTTTCAGTAATTGTTATTGCATGCATATATGAATATATAAATATATTATTTAATATAACATTTTCAGTCCATATAATGTTACCTGTACATAAATTTTCAGGCTTTAGCATTTGACCCTGGACAAGTAAAAACATACCAATTGGTTGTCCAATACTTGAACATTTTAAATATGGAAAATGACCATGTTAATATAAAATGAACTTCTGAAGAAAGAAAACATATAAAGTAATAGAACATGAATGCCCTAAAGTATAAATTCAGCAAACAATAGAGTTCAAGCACACAAAAATCAAAGACTGATAGAATTGGATGTATAATTAGACATATTCAAAACTATATTTTGGAGCTTCACATATCTAGTTCCTAAATCCACTGTCCTAGCCCAGTCAGAAGGGCCTTATCCACACTATTCCCAACCTCCATACATGGGTCAAAATGCACATCCTGTTCTCCATCCCAGTCAGCTGTGTTCCTATTAGACAATCAATAAAAGACATCCATATTCCCAGGTATCATTACAAAAACAAAAGTAATATGAAATATCAAAACTATATGTCTCTCCCCAAATCCACCTCCTCAAAAAATGTTCTACACTGAAATCTATCTACAAGAACCCTAGGACACAGATCTTTAAAAATCCATCATACTTAATCAAAGAATTTACAAAGGTTAAATAAAACAAAAGCCAAAAACTTAATGAATGTAAAGAGAATAAATGTTTGAGTGATTGATACTCAAGAAAACACAAATAGAAGGTTAAGTGAAATGACAAAGATAATACATGATTTGAAAACTGAGATAGATTTAAAAAAAAAAAACATTAAAGAGAACTCAACCTGAAATAAAAATGGACTTGAAAAACCTAACAACTCAATTGGAAAATTCAGGTACTAGTAGAATACATCAAATCAAGATGACAACAAAATAGATGATTCAAGCAAAATAAGATCTACAGCACTTTCTTGAAGAAACATACCTGCCAGTCTCTGAGACCTAGGCACGGGGACACTACCTGCCCCCCCTCCAATCCTCACCCGTTTCAGACCAGCAGGAAAAACATCTGCTGGTATACCTCCTTGCCAACACCTCCATAGGAACATGCAATCTATAATTCCCATGCTCCATAACCACCCATTACCCTGCAACCTCAATAAATATCTGAGATACAAAATCTGAAAGCTCCTATTGGACCAAGTGCAGCTCTTTGGGACACAGAATCTAGCAGCTCCAAATGGACCAAGAGAGGCTTCCTGAGACACAGACATAGCCAAAGCAGATTGGACCAAAAAGAGTTCCCTGAGACACAGACACTGCTTGCACCAATTGGAGGAACAGATGGGTAGACATAAGTGCAAGAAAACATATGATAGAGGAAATAGATGTCAGTCAAAGAAAGCACTAAAGCCAAAAAGTCATATCACAAAAGGCCCAAAAATTTGGGACACCGTGAAAAGACCAAACCTAAGAATAATAGGGATAAAATAAGGAGAAGAATACCAGTTCAAAGGCATAGAAAATATATTCAACAAAATCATAGAAGAAAACTTTCCCAACCTAAAGAAGGGACTATGAAGATACAAGAAGCTTACAGAATACCAAAGACTAGCCCACCCAAAAAGGTCCACTTGCCACATAACAATAAAACCACTAAACATACAGAATAAAGAAAAAAATATTAACAGCTGTAAAGGAAAAAGGACAAGTAACTCATAAAAGCAGACCCAACAGAATGACACTTGAATTCTTAATGGAGACTATAAAAGCCAGAAGGTCTGGAGAGATAACATGCAGACACTAATAGGCCATGGATGCCAGCCCATACTACTTTACCCAACAAAACTCTCAATCATCATAGACAGAGTAAACAAGCTATTACATGACAAAACCAGATTTAAACAATACCTATCCACAAATCCAGCCCTACAGAAAAATCCAGCCCTAAGAGAAAACCTCAAACCTAAGGAAGTCAGATGCACCCCAAAAAAACACAAATAGATAAACCCAATGCAAGAAATCCCAAAGACACACACTAATAGTGGGAGACTTCAATACCCCACCCTCACCAATGGACAGGTCTATCAGACAGAAATTAACAGAGAAATAAGGGATCTAACTGATGTTATGTCTCAAATGGACTTAATAAATGTATACAAAACATTCCAGCAAAAAAGAATATACCTTTTTTCTCCGCATCCCATAGAACCTTCTCTAAAATTGACCACATACTTGGTCAGAAAGCAAATATTTACAGTCAGAAAAATTAGAATAACCCCTATTGAACCACCATGGCCTAAAGTTAGAGTTCAACAACAATACAAACTAGAAAAAGCCAACAGACTCATGGAAACTGAACAACTCTCAACTGATCCACCTCTGAGCCAAGAAAGATATAAAGAAAGAAATTGAAGACTTCCTAGAATTCAATGAAAATGAATCCACAACATACCCAAATTTATGGGACACAATGAAAGCAGTGCTAAGAGAAAAGTTCATAGTACTAGTGTCTACATAAAGAATTTGGAGAAATCTTCTACTAGTATACCTGAAATCTCTAGGAAAAAAAAAACAAATGCATCCAGAGTGAGGAGAAGAAAATGATCAAACCCAAGAGCTAAAATTAATAAAATTGAAAGAAAGAGAACAATACAAAGAATCAATGAAGCAAAGACTTGGTTCCTTGAGAAAATCAACAAGATAGACAAACTTTTACTTAAAATAAACAAAAGGTAGGGAGGATATCCAAATTAAGAAAATCAGAAATGAAAGGGGGAACATAACAACAGACACCAAGGATATCCAAAGAATCCTTAGATTGTACTTCAAAAACTTGTACTCCACAAAATTGGAAAACTTAAACAATTTTCTGAATAGGTACCACTTACAAAAGTTAAATCAAGAACAGATAAACAACTTAAATAAACCTATAACCCATAAGGAAATATTAAAAGTCTCCTAACCAAAAATGTTCAGGGCCAGATTATTTCAGCACAGAATTCTACCAGGATTTCAAAGAGTAACTAATAGCAATACTCCTCAAATTCCATACAATAGAAACAGAAGGAACATTGCCAAACTCTTTTTATGAGGCTACAGTCACCCTGATAACAAAACTACACAAAGATATAACAAAGACAAAGAACTAAAGGCCAATCTTCCTCATGAACATTAATGCAAAACTACTCAATAAAACACTGGAAAACCAAATCTAAGGACACATTTAAAAAAATCATCCACCATGATCAAGTAGACTTCATCCCAGGGATGCAGAAATGGTTCAACATAAGAAAATCTAACAATGTCATCCAGCATATAAACAAACTGAAAAAAAACCCCACAGAATTATCTCATTAAATGCTGAAAGTGTTTGACAAAATCCAACACCCTTTCATGATAAAGATCTTGGAGAGATCAGGGATACAGGGAACATACCATAAGCTCGCCTGTGTAATCTGGGAGCATGAGGTGAAGAGGGTAAGGGTATATGGGAAGAAAACACTAGGCAATGATATGGATGAGTTGGGGGAGGAACAGAATAGGGGAACAATGAGAGAAATATCTTGATACAGGGAACCTTTGGGGGACTATGGAGAAACCTGGTGCTAAGGAAATTCCAAGAAATCCACAAGGATAACCCCAGCCAAGACTCCAAAAACTAGTAAAGAAAGTATGTGAACTGGCCTTCCCCTGATATCAAATTGATGACCACCTTAATAATCAACATAGAGCCTTCAACCAGCAAGTAGTAGAATCAGATGCAGATATTCACAGCTAAGCACTGGACCAAGCTCCCAATCCATTAGAAGAGGAGGCAGATTATATAAGCAAAAAGGTCAAGATCATGATGGGGAAAGCCACAGAGACAGCTAACTTGAGCTAATGGTAGCTTGCTAACTCTGGACTTAGAGCTAGGGAATGTGTGTGGGACCAAACTAGGACCTTTGAATATGGACGACAGTTGTGTGGCTTGGGCAGTTTGTGGGGCCTCTGGCAATGGGACTAAGATTTATCCCTAGTGCATGAACTAGCTTTTTAGAGCCTGTTGCATATAGAACTTTGCTCAGCCTTGATACTGGGGAAGGAAGTTCTTGGTCCTACAGCAACTTAATATCCTAGACTTTGCTGACTCCCCATAAGGGAGGGAAGGGGATTGTGGATGACACATAAAATTTTAAAAAATTAATAAAAATAATAAAAGAAGAAACAACCTAACCATTAAGATAGCTATTCCTCCAGGAATAAAAAAAAAAATAAAACAAAAGGTATTCCAACAAAACGGAACTAGGTTTAAAATAAGTGCCATTGTTCTAATGTCTAATGAACAAACTCCAAAACAGAATTATTCAACAGAAATAAAGGGGGCTTCTTCATAATGCAAGAGTGACAATTAATACATATCACAATTTAAATATACATACACCAAACATGGATGCACCCAATTTCATTAAACAAATACCAAAGAAGTAATAGTGGGTAAGCCTATTATATTACTCTCAACAAGCAACAGACATCCCAACAAAATTAAAGACAGGAACACTAGGAGTTAAATGACACTGTACATCAAATGGACATAATAGCTATCTACAGAACATTCCATCCAAATTCTGAAATGTACATTCTTGTCAGCATTATATACAATATATCTATAATATATAGAATATTAGTACACAAGGCAAGTCTTCACAAACAGTAAAATTAAAGTAACTTCTGGTACCCTATCTGCCATAAAGGAATAAAACTAAAAATCAACATCAAGAGAAACTACAGAAGATACACAAACTTCTACAGAACTAACAACATACTACAAAATGATGACTTGGCCACTGAAGAAATCAAACAGGAAATCAAAATGAAAAGAGAGTAAAAATGAAAATAAAATACTGAAAAACCAATGAAATACAATGAAAGTGGTCCTTAAAAAGTTTCTCCACCTTAAGTGTCTTTAATTAAGAAATCACAGAGGCCTTGAAAACATAATGTAATGGTATATATGAGGTACTTAGAAAAACATGAATAAGCCAAACTCAAAATCAGAAGATAGAAATAAATGATTCAGATCAGAGTAGAAATTAGATGAACTAGAAATGTGAATTAAAAATCCTCAAAGCCAATGACCCAAAAGTCAGTTCTTTGACAAGACAAATAAGACAGACAAACTCATAACCAAACTAAACAAGAGAGAAAGAGTCAGGATTCAAATTAATTATAGAAGAGCGGCATTAAAATGGATATCAATGAAATTCATAAAAATATAACCTTAAAAATATATTTCATTAAATTCTAAAATCTCAAGGAAATGGGTAAATTTCTAGATGTAACATCTACCAAAGTTAAAGTCAGATGAGTTAAAGAATTTCAGTAGATCTACAACAAGCAGCATGACTTAAACAGTAAATTTTTTAAAAATCTGCCATTTTAAAAAAATACAGGTACAGATAAATTAACTGTTCAATTCTGCCAGAACTTTAAAGAAGAGACAACACTAATATTCCTCAAACTAATCCATAAAAATAAGAGGAAGAAACACCAAAGACCTCTTTCAACAGAGCCAATATTATTTTGTTACCAAAGCCAGATTTAAAAAAAAAAAAAACAAACAAACAAACAAACAAAAAAAACAACCAAAAAAGAAAAGACTATTTTCCTTAAGGAACATAGATGAAAAAAATTCTCAATAAAATACTTGCAAACCAAATTCAAGAATACATCAAGAAAATCATTCAGCATGATCAAGTTGGCTTCATTCCAGAGATGCAGGGATGGTTCAACATCTGCAAATAAATAAATATAATACATCACATAAATGATCTTAAATTCAGAAATCACAAGATGTCTCAATAGATGCAGAAAAAGCCCTTGACAAAAATCCAACATCTCTTTACAATAAAAGTCCTGAAAAGTTAAGGAATAGAGACAACATATCATAATATAATACCACTACAGAAAATGTATAGCCAGTTATGCTAAATGAAGAAAAATTCAAAAGCATTTCCACTAAGATCAGAACCAATATAAAGGTATATTCTTTCTCCATGCCTATTCAGTACAGTCCCAAAAGTCTACTATGACAACAAGACAAAAAAGAAAGATAATAGATACAAACAATAAAGAAGTCAAAGTATCCTTATTTTTACAGATGATACGATTCTATACATAAGAGAATCCTACCAGAAAATTTTTAGGACTAACATAACCAGAAAAGTAGCAGGATACAAAATTTAACACACAAATTTCAGAAGTCTTCATATATATCACTCACTCAGATACTACAAATTCTTCTATAGGACCTACTAACCTAGTGAGTATGCTTGATTCTCGCCTCCATACATATTCCTCAAACCTCAGATCTAACCACACACTCCAGGCTTGGACAAGAAAGCACATCTTACACACCTGTCCCCTGTGTCCACCAAACTTCAATCCACCTAAGCTATTAAAAGCCTCAAGGTCCAACCTTCTCAGACATCCTCTCCTCAAAACCAACCTGCTTTGTCCATATCAGACACAGAACTAACAAAGGAAGCATCCATGCCCAGATATCATCACAGAAATACAAGCAGCATGAAAGATGAAGCCTGCATCTCCTCTCCAAATCCTACTAGTTCAGAAGAAATGACTGCCAATGCACATTACCTGGACAAACCCAAGAATATTGAATTTAAAAGAATAATCACAAGCTGCATTAAAAAAAAAAACGCAAGGAATTTAAAGGTGACATAAATCAATAGCTCAAAAAAAAATCTAAGGAAAAAGAATTTAAGGAAAATAAATAATCTAAGTGGTGCCAAACACACACACACACACACACAGAGAGAGAGAGAGAGAGAGAGAGAGAGAGAGAGAGAGAGAGAGAGAGAGAGAGAGAGAGAAGATAGGCTGATGGAAATGATGAAGATAATCCAGGGCATAGTAATGGAATTCTATAAAGAGATATAAATATTGAAGAGGACTCAAGATGAAATAAAAACAGAATTAAAAAAAAACACTACATTAACTAGAAAACTCAACAGACACCAATTAAAATAGATTAAGCAAAATTTCAAAGCAAAGGACTCAAAGATAAGCAGAGAATTTGAACAAAATAAAAAACATGAAAGAATTTAGAAACAAAGAAATGGAACATACAGGAAATGTGGAACACAAAGAAAAAGCTCAAAACTTCAAATTACAGGCATAGGAGTGAAAAGAATCCCAAGCCAATTGCATAGACCAGATTCAATAATATTCTACAAAAAAAAATTCTCTAAACCAAGCAAAGACACACCCATAATAGTAGTACACAAAACGCCAAATGGCCAAGACCCAAAAAAGAAAAGTCCACAGAATATTATAGTTAAAACACTAAATATACAGAACTGAAAAGTGCATTAAAAACTGTAAGAGAAAAAAATACAAGGCACTTATAAATAAAAACTCATCAGAATAAAACATGATTTCCCAATGAAAACTTTGAAAGCCAGAAAAATTTGAAACAATCATTCCAAGACCTAAAAGACCTTAATACCTAACCTAGAATAATATACCCAGCAAAACTATCTACCAAATTTAAAGGGGAAAATACTTTCCGTGCTTAAAACAACATTACGACAATTATATACAAAAAACAAACCTTAAAAAATTAGAAGAAATATTTCAGAGAGGAAAGGGCATAGCTAAGATATTGTGCAAGAAATACAAAGCCATAATTATTAAAACACTAAGTACTACTGAGAACAAACAATATCAAAAATCAATAACATGGTGGCAACAACTAATACTTATAGTTCAAAAATAATTTAATTAACAATAGCCTGAATTCTCCAGAAAAAAAAAGACAAAGGCTACTGAATGGCTTGAGAAACCAAATTAATCTACCTGTTGTGTACAAGAAAAACATCTTAACTTTAAAGATAAGCACTGCTTTAAAGTAAAGGACTGAACAAAATTGCTCCAATCAAATGAGGCCAGGAAGCAAGCTGATATCACTATCCTAATATGTGACAAAGTAGACTTAAAACTAAAACTAATGAGAAGTAAAGGGACTTATTAAGTGGAACAGTTAACCAAGAAGACCTTATTATCCTAAACATATATGCATCAAGCTCTGGGGCATCCAAATTAATTTAAAAAGCAGAACAGTATTCAAAGACACAAAGTATCACCAATCCATTAATAAAACACGATTTTAATATCCAACTTTCTCCAATAGACAAGTCATCAAAACAAAAATAAACACTGAAATAACATAATTAAATATCATCATATATCAGATAAATTTAACAGATATCCACAGAATGTTGCACCCAAACACCAAAAAAACGTACATTCTACTCAGCAGTACATGGAAGCTTTTTTAAAATAGACTACAACCAGGAGACAAGACCTACCTTTATAACTAAAAAAGATTGAAATCATTCCTTGTATTCTCTCTGAACACAGTACAACAAAAATGTAAAATTGACAACAAACAAAGATCTTGGAGCTTAACAACTCATTACTGCATAATGAATAGGTAATGAAGAAATCAAGAGTAAAATTTAAAATGTTCTGGAATAAAATGAAAATAAAAACAAAATACAACCAAAACCTGAATATATTGAAATGAGTCCTACAAGGAAAATTCATAGGTCTAAGTATCCACATTAAAAAGTAAGGAAAAATACAAATAAATGGCTTAATGATGCAATTCAAAAAAAATTAAAAAACATTATTCAAACCCTGAACTGTAAGAAATAATAGAAATCAGTGCAGAAATCAATAAATTGAAACAATACAAAGAATCAATGAATCTAAAAGCTGATTCTTTGAGAATATAAACAGATTGACACAACCTTGGCCAAACTAACCAAAATAGAGAGGGGCCCATCTGAATGGAATCAGAAATGAACAAGAAAATATTACAACAGACACCAAATAAATTCAAAATATTTAATGGTAATATTTTAAAACCCTGTACTCTATTAAGTTGGAAACCTAAAAGAAAGTATGAAGATGTGGGAGTGTCTTTCTATATGCTGTGCATATCATTCTTTAAATAAAGGCACTGTTTTGGCCTTTGGTGCACACCATAGCTGGAGGCAGGAGAATAGGTAGGAGGAGGGCGGAGTCAGACAGACATCATCCAGTGATTGAGGAAGCAACATGTAAGGAACACAGGTGAGCCACGGACCATGTGGCAAGACAAATTAATGAAAATGGGGTGAATTAAAATGAAAGAGTTAGCTAGCAATGTGAGTACATATTCTGGAGTACAAATCTTCAGAACCCATAAAAATAAAAAAGTCCACTATAGAATGATTTCTTTGTGTCACCAACCACCTAAATCCTGACAGGGAGACTTAGTAGTAGTTATGAAGGCTCAGCCTTATTTTAAGCTCTTAAAACTTAATTCAACCTGTTTCTCTTTATCTAGGTTTTACCTTAGGGCTTTTTATCTTTCTTTTATTTTGTATGTCTTACCTTTCTTGCTTCTTCTATGTCTGTCTGTCTGGAAGCTGCCTGACTGGCCCCTGGCGTCGCCTTTTCTTTCTTCTTGATTTTCTCTTTCTCTGTTGAGCCTAAATTCTTCCTCTAATTTATTCTCTCTGCCTGCCAGCGCAGCCTATCCCTCCTCTGCCTAGTAACTGGCCATTCAGCTTTTTATTAGACCAATCAAGTGTTTTAGGCAGGAAAAGCAACACATCTTACAATCATTAAGCAAATACAGTAAAAAAAATGCAACACACTTTTAATAGTTAAAATAATATTCCACAACATAAAGGAATGTAATGCATATTTACATAGTTAAAGTAATATTCCATATTTCCTGATTTTGTGTAAATAAAAGTTTCAATTGTAACATAGTAAATCTATTTACAATAACAACAGTTATCAATAAAGAATTACAATTACAATATTCAGTCCTTTTGCATTTTGGCAAATTTGGCCAAAAAAATCCCCACTCTATTATCTATCCTATTTTAATGAATCCAAAGCTCTGTACCTAATTTACCTTCTATGGAAAATTGTATCTAGTCTTCACTCCATCAAAGACTCCAGAAGGATATATTATCTCAGTAAACAGGAACTGCAATGAAAGCCTCTTCCAAAAACTACAGAAACTACATCTGGCTGCCTGGACAGTCACCCTATGTTCCTCTGCAACCTTGGGCATTCATCTTCTGCCTATAGGTCTAGAAGAGCTGGCAGACTTTTCTATGAAGCAGGAATTTTGAAGGAATGTCCTGCCTTATCTTGGCAAAGTTTGGCAGTCTTTTTCCTTTGTGACCTGCTTGTTCACTTTGTATAGCAATGTGTCTGCAGTCAAGGCAAGGATCCTTTCTTGCCCAAATGGCTAAGTTTTCCTCAATAAAAGCAAACTCCGTATGAAGGTTCTTTGATGACCATCATCCTGTCATCAAAAGTCCTCTGTTAAGAAAACATTTTAAATTCTTTGTTAAAATCTGCGGTTTTCATAGTGTTTGAAGGTCACCTATCTAAAATATGTGTTTAACCTTGAAAACATACCTAATATAACCACAAGTCTGATTATTATAGATAACTAACTACTAACCTGCATTTTAAATTATACATTACATTTAAAATAACCTGCATAAGCACAATACCTCAAACAAAATAAAAATATGCATACAGTATAATAAAAATAACTTTAATATCCATATATCAAAATCAATATCATTGAAAGATATTTGAAGGTAATAGCTGTCTTTCATTCTAAATTTCTATATCCTCTCTAAGTGATCCTCCCAAAAATCCATGAGCCATCAAATGACAAAAAAACCACCCATTCCACCTCATAGAAATACGGATGTTGTGTTCCCTAGACTGCTTCCTGTTGTCTAAAACTGATAAAATTTTTAGGGGATCCTGAGAAAATTGAAATAATGGTCAAGTCCTGAGAAAACTAGTTGTAACATTTTTTTTGTCCAATCTTAGAATGGTTCCCATACAGAGGGATCAATATAAACATCACTTGTCATGTCATTTTTCCTAGTTTATTTCTTTATGTTTCTAGCCAAGATTGACAGTAGCTCTTCCACAATCAAACCTGATCTCTATAACCTTAAAAAAATCCACAGCCTTTCCTTTCCTATGAAAACAAAAGCAGAACTTCTTCCCCAATGTAACATATTTTCTGACTTCCATTTTAACATTAGGCATCCCTACATTATCCAGGCTGGTTTCATTCAGAAGTCCCTTTAAAATCCCATGTCTCTCAGCAGCTGTCATTTGCTCATCAGCATTAAATAAATTCAAAGTCAACACAGCAGTATGCAGAATCCAGACTCATGGCTTTTCTTCCCCTTTATATTTCTTCACTCTCTTTAAAGACTTTATTATTTCAAATTATATATTTTTTCTATGACTATACCCATTTTCTTTTCTTTCTTAACCTATATACATTGCTAAACATGATTTAACCTGCTTAGAGTTTCCCCCACCCCACCCTACTCTGGACCTATCATTACTGCATATCTCTATACTTTTCTGGCTATGTGAGCCAAACCTTAAACTGGTTCATCTGTGAAAGCAGGGCTTTACACTCCACAAGCCTGGTCAAGAGATACATTCACTTGGAAGCTTTGTTCAACCACCCAGCTCTAAGAAGTTGTTGCCCCACACTGTGGCAGGCATTTTTACTTAGCTTGCTGTTTCTACGTTGCATAGTGGCTACTCAAGTGCTCACTATATGGCAGAGCCTCTTAACAGAGCCGTATCCATTTATTTTTGCTTGTTTCTTTGTTTTGTTTTCAGCTTTCTCAGGCCTATGTGAAAATTTGGGCCCAACATTGGAAACCAAATATAGCAGGCTTTCTTTGGGCTTTACAACAGCTCCTAAATCATGACCCAGAGACTTATTATTAGTTACAAATGCTCAGCCAGTTCTCTTAGGGTTTGGGGAGGCTCTGGAGGAACAAGAGAGAGAATATCAGGATACACGTGACCTGAAGGGGAATATGGGAATAATGGGATAGTCTCTAATTAGGAATGGGGAAGGAGATAAATACAGAAAATGAAGATATGAAGATCATGGATCATTATGGAAAAGAGGTAGAAAAATTGTAAGGAGCCAGAGGATCAGGGGCATTGTGATAATATTGTATCTCCTAGTGATGTCAGAAGATATACCCATACAGTCTCTCTGACATGACTGCCTAAACATCAGCTGAACCATGACAACAATAGAATTGCTAATATGGATTGGAGGAAGCCAAGGAGGCCTCAAACTATAGATAATTAAGGAATGCTGAGACTGGGAGAAGTAGTCTTTCCCACAGAATAACACAGCAATTGGTTATCTAATACCAAAATGCCCAGCTCTGAAAACATACATACAAGTAACATTATACAGACTGATCAAGTTCTAGTTATGTGCTTTACTTATGTATTTAAGAATAAATACATATATAACTATAACAACAATTAATGAAAAGAGGGCAAAATTTTTAAAGAGAATAAGGATGGGTATATGGAAAAGTTTGGACAGAAGAAAAGAAAACGATATGTTTATATTATAATCTACAAAATAAAACAATATTTTAGATGAAAAAAACAGAAAGCACTGTGAGCCATGGAGAGCAAGCCAGTCAGTAAGCAATATTTCTCCATGGTCTCTGTTTCAGTTCCTAACTTGAATTCCTGCCTACTTCCTTCAGTGATGAAATGTGACCTGAGTGTTATAAAGTGAAATAAACACTTTGTCCCAAGTTGCTCTTTGTCATGGTGTATTATCATACTAGGTATCAGTTTTCAGGACTGAATATTAAATCTGTATCTCTATTTTAAAAACTCCATTTTTAAAAACTGAAGATAATTAAAAAGTAAGAAAGGTAAGATATATGTTGTGGTACACATCTATAAATAACCCCAGCACTCAGGAAGCTTAGGCAAGAGAAATACCCTGAGTTCCAACCTGGGTTATGTAGCTATTTTTAGCAAACTGTCGAAGATACAAAGAAAGCTTGTATGTGTGAGTGTATGAGAGAGACCTCGTAACTATATAATTTTGTTAAGGAACAAGTCCCAGGCTGGAAATATGGCTCAGAGGATAAAGCAATTGCTGATAAGCATAAGCATGAGGACTTGAGTTCAGATGCTCAGAACCCACATAAAGCCAAGTAAGGTAGTACACACAGAGTTCCCAGTGGGTCAGATAGCCTGGCCTATACAGTGGAGGTGGGGAGAGAGAGAGAGAGAGAGAGAGAGAGAGAGAGAGAGAGAGAGAGAGAGAGAGAGAGAGAGAGAGAGAGAGAGAATCTTATTTTAAACATGATGAAAGCTGAAGAGCAACACCAAGGCTATTCTATGGCATCCACACCAGAGCTATACATGCATGTGTGTGTGTGTGTGTGTGTGTGTGTGTGTGTGTGTGTGTGTGTGTGTGTGTGTGTACATGAGCATACATGTAAATTCACACACAGATTTAAAAAAATAAATAATGGCTTGAGGATGTACTTCATTGTACATTTGCTTAACATGTATGAAGTACTAGGAAAAAACCCTCCCTCCTTCTATTCCTTCTTTCTTTCTCTCCTTGTCATAAAAGTAATAAATTATAAGTTATAACTGCTTTTATTTCTTAATTCTAGGGAAGTATTTGATGAGTTTGCATGATACCCTTACAGAAAGAGTAAACATTAATTTATTCCATTGAAGGTGAGAAAACTGGTATTTCAAACAGCATATTCTGAATACTGTCTTACAGGTTAAATGTCAATCAATGGTTTCCGAACAAAAAGCCCCATCTTTTTCAAGATTTCTATTAATGACTTGAATAGCAAACAAAAAGCATGGTGACTGAGACTACAGATGGCCTGAAGGAAAGTGTAGCTAGTTGTATTAATCATTTCTTCCTTCCTGTGACAAACTACCTAAAAGAACGAATTTTTAAAAATATTAATTTTGACTCTTAGTTTCAGAAATTTTAGCTTACTGTTGTTTATCTTATTCTTTGTGGGCCTTAAATGAGCCAGAATATTATGGTCAGAAGTATACACTGGAGTAATGCTCTTTGCATCATGACAGTTGGGAGTTGGCAAGGATTGTAGAATCAATGGTCTAATAATATATTCAAACTCACTCTCTTAAAGACCTTACTTATTCCTACTAGACTTTATCTCAGAAAAGATACATCACCTCTCAATAGTGGTTGAAATCAATCCTTCAAAATATGAGCCTTTGGAGAATGATTAAGGTCAAAATTAGAGCATTAGTTTTAGATTTATTAGAATCAAAAGATTAACATACTACATTTGTTTGTATTATGACATAAAATCTGGAATACAAATGAAAACAGTTTACAAAGGTAAAATTGACTAGAAATGGTAGCATGCTTACTGAGAATTAATGACTTAACAGAAAGCTCAACAAATCACATGGTCTCAGATAAACTGCTTTTGCTATAATGGCATCTACACCATTCCTCAAACACACCAAACACATTCTAGACTCAGGATCTTTGCAGAAGTTTTTTTTTTTTCTCCACTTGGTTGGCTTTCTTAACTATCTACATACCTTTATCCATTTCTTACAGTTCTTATTTTTATCAGAGAACTTTCTAAACACTTAAATGAGATAGCAACACAGCAGCCACTCCACAGTTCTGTTTCCTTTGATTTAAATTGACTTTCACTGACACAGTCTAGATCTACTATATATCATTCTGTTGCTTGTTGGTTTCCTCCCACCCCATCCTCCCAGACCCCAGCTTCCATCTCAACACCCATCAGAATGGAGCAAAAAAACTGTGTTCTTCTTAGCCAAAGGCAAATACAAGTTGATTTTGCTCTGGTATTTATAAAAATTGCAGGGTCCTCTTTAAAGAACAGAGTACAAAATTACAAACACAAAATTAGTTGTAGGGTTATCAGAACTTTCATTAGCTTCCTAGTGTATTTATTTCTAATAATTGTTAAAGCTTCAGTAGCTGATATAACTCTTCATACATGATAGGAGCTCAAATAGATTCTTACTGAATGATTACACAATAATGTACTAACATTTAGAAGCAACTATAACCCCAAACTACAATAAGCAGATATAAATAGAAGTAAAATATATGATCATTATGGGCAGTCAAACTGTATTTAAAATAGTTCCTCATTTTAACAACAAGATCAGAAGAAAAATACCTTTTCATATTCCTAGAAAACGATGTGTTATTCACATCCTTTACTACATCCAAATCACCTTGTTTTGCATTGTTTTTTTCTTGCTTAGACCTAACACTGGAAGCCTATGTATCTTTAACTATTATATATTGACATGATGGCAGTGTCTGATAAAAGAAGGCATTCAATAAATAATTGTTTAATGAAAGATAAGTCAGAGAAAAATAAAAAGGAGTATCTAGAGCATTGAAAGGGTTGAAAACTATGTTGTTCTTAATTCAAACACCTTTTTACATAGCAGACATATTCAAAGATATGATGTGACCCATGCCCTCAAGGATCTCACAGTTGAGATGATGCATAAATACAGCTTCAAATAATAATTTTAAAAAGGACAGTAGAAAGAACATGCTTAGGCTTGAGAGTGGGGATGGGAAAAATTGAGGGGAGTGCTAGTCATTGGCTGTCATATGGAAGACAATTTATTTATGGCTCTAAGTATTAAATAAGGAATATTTTTGTAACAACTACTTCAGCCTAAAAATGACATTATCTATCTTTCATGGGGTCAAGTTCTCCTTACTGACACATTTCAAGCTTAGGATGATGACAAGTAAGAGTGATTCACAAAGATGGCAAGGACTTGAGGTGGATGACCTTTGTGTCTGTTCTAATTCAGAGATTCTCTGATGTTTTCAGTCTCTTCTTTAAAAAGAAGAGAAGTAAAAGATCAATATTTTCAAATAAAAATCATATGCTAAATATATTTGTCCAGCTTTGTCAAGACTAATACTTAATAGAAATTATGTTTCTCTATATAGTACATTACAGGTTAACTGTATACACCAAATTCCTTGTTTTATGATATTTTAAAACTATCTCAGGACAAAATGCACAAGATAAATTCTCTTGAAGCAATATCTGCATTACAGAAGAGCTAGTGACAAGCATCCCCTCTCCATCACACTCCTCCCATTGAAATCAGCAATATTAGATGCATGGCTTATAGTCTCAGATGTCGTCAGAAACCAATGCATTATCTTCTCCCTTGTTACCACTCTCATTATGAAACATGGAACCTAAGGCTGAATTATTTCTTAAAAACCAGTTATTGTTTTCCCAAAGCAAACTTAACAAATTTGTTCCACCTGCTCAGTTATGCTCCTGATTATATTCTTGTGGTTTCACTGATGCTTTAAATCCAAACCTCAAAGACAACACTCCACACATAAATTCTTAAACATTGCTCCAGATTAGTGCTGCTCAAAAGACTATGTGTGAGTGATGAAAATGAGAGAAAAGGAAAGGTGAATATGTTTGTCTCATTTTTTGGTAAGCATTTTGACTAAAGTTAACATATTTCCAACCTAAATGATAATGGCGGGGGGAGATAAAGAGCGGGAAAGAACAAAGATGATAGGATTGGCAATCCTAACTCTACTTCTCTGTTTGCTTAACCACATAGACTCTAGATTCTTCTCCATGCATGCTAAAAATTAATCAGCTCTCCAGGGGATGATTTTGGTGGGTTTAAGTGAAGTGTGGACCATATGGCATACTAAATTGGAAAAAACTATAAATTATTTGCTGTACATAAACTATCATTTAATTCTTGAATCAAACTTAATTCTTTTCCACATTACCAAATTCTTATAGTATGTTTGGACAGACCCTCCCTAACTGTAACATCCTTTGACTTCCCAAATGAAAATAAATTTCTGGAAGATACAACTCCAACTCATAGCAATTAATTATTGAATGTTTATGCCTTTACACAAACATGCATCTCCTCATCTGATATATGCAAAAATCCTGTGAAACGTACTATAAAACCCATTTTCTAGAAGGGAAAACTAACATTAATTTCAAGCACCTAGTAAGTGGCAGAGTGCAGAGCTGCTTGGACAAGTGTTCTTAACTACTATGTTTCCATGGAAATTCTTCTGTTACTAATTAAATACTGATAGGTTTTTTATTTTATTCTACTGGGACAAGGTCTTGCTACTATGTAGCCCAGAGTGGCTTTGAACGCAAACTGCCCAAGTGCTGGAATTACAAACATGCCCAGCCACCACTAGAGATTTTATATTTGTATGTCTTGAATGCTCTTTTATATTAATTTCTTTCTCCCATCTCTATTCTAATTTTGATTTTCTCCAACAGTTACTGTCCTTAATTAAGCCATTTTTCACTTACCTCAAAGACATGTCCTTTAGCCCTCTTCCTCACACTTCTTAAAATAGTCATCAATACTTTTCTGCTTAAATTTTAAACTATCCACGTAATTTTTCATTTCTTATGTTTCCTAACTCAACTCTCATGTCAGGTATACTTACTTTGTTCTGTCCTTTCTGTTTTCTAGCTAGCATTTATTCAAGTATATGCTTAAATAAAATTCTTACTCTATAATAAAAATATGTGTATAAACTCATAACTTAAAGTCACTAAAATAATTGCGATGAATATTTAAGTGTTTTAAAATTCAAAAACTATGAATGCCACAGAGACGAAAATAGCTAGACACTTACCTCAAAGAGATATAATACAATGGGAGATATAAAGCACATAAGTAACAATTTACACAAATTAGTTCTACATGAAGTCTGAAAAGTAGTTTAAGGAACTAAGTAGAAATACAAGATTCCCCTATAAGATAACATGGAAGCTAGGTAAAAGTCTATATATTCTGATCTTTATCTCATAGATAAGAAATTAGAGGAACAGAGAGGACATTCTAGCAAATTTAAGTTTGTCAAGGGCAAAACATTTGTAAATATCAAAATACAAATATATGAGTGTGTGTGTGTGTGTGTGTGTGTGTGTGTGTGTGTGTGTGTGTGTGTGTGTGTGTGTGCTGAATCTTTACTTAGCATGTCTTTGAGATTTCTCCTCTAAAATTTTGTCCCAAAGTGCAAATAACAATGTTACAATAAAACTCATCTTGTATTCACGCTTCAGTTTCTCTAACAATGTCTGGTGAGCTTCCCTGGCTCTTACAGGCTTTTTTCACAGATACTGTCTCCTAGAATTCATAGAAACAACATGCTCTTAATTTCCATATTAAGTCATTTTCTGTGAATCAAAGGGGTCAATATTAGTTTTGCTTGGAAAAGAAAGCCTTTCATCACCTAGACTTCAGATAATGATGAGTTTTACAATCATACTTGATGTCAATGGCATACAAGCTATTCTTCCAAAAAATATTTAAATAACAAATGTGGGAAATGTTGTTGCTTATAATTTAACTAATCAATATAGCTAGGAGAATAAAACATCTAGTACAAAATTATACATGCCATTTAATATTTCAAACAAATCAGTGTTTAAGAAAATAGACTGCTCGTGATATTAGCAATATATGCTAAAGGCAGCAATTACTGAATCAGTGTTCAGAATCCTGATTTCAAATGTATGTGTTGTTTCAAATGATTCCTTTTATCTGATAAGGGAAAAAAGTAGATATAGACCACTCAAGAGCATCAACACTTTATATTAACTTTACAAAAGAAATCCTTTAGTAGGTGACTTTAAGAAAGTCTGGGCTGCACAAGTAATCTCTGAAGCATATATGGGGTTAGTTTTGCATACTGCAATATAAATGAAGAAATAATCAATTAGTACTGAGTTCTAAGATAGCTTTCCAGAATGATTCAGCCTGAAAATCATTTGTGCTAGAAAGAAATCGAAAAACTGTAATTGTTTGGCATGGGAGAAAAGTTGAGCAGAATAACAAAAGGCTATTTTAAATATTAAAAGCATTATCTGAAAAAATATAGAACAAGGTTATTTCAGAGGTTCCAGACAAGCAAAATTCAGAAAGTCCTATAAAATCTTGTTCACTTGTCTTCATTAGAATGAAATGTCTCATCTGTAACATGGAGAGAATAATGCAGACAATAGCTAAATACCTATTTTCCTCTTTTTTTATTTAAGAGGGTTTTTTTTTTTCCACTTTTCCATCTCGCACCCTTTCTCCCACTGCCACCTCCACCTTCCCTCCAACCACATCTACTCCTCAAAGAAGGTAAGGTCTCCCTTGACTAATCAACACAGGCTAGCATGCCTCTTAGACATTCCATATCTATATTGTCATTTATAAAGTATAGGGATTTATTTTTTGAGGCCTGTGAGTTTGTTCAGTTGGCAAAGGCATTTGCTAAAAAGCCTGAGTACCTGACTTCAACTGAGTTCAATTCCTGAGGCCCACACAGAGGAAGTAAAGAACTGACTCTGACTTCCACGTGCCACTGTGGAATGCATATGCTCACATAGTAAAATCAATGTAATAAAAATGTTTAAGTATAATATTTTTAAAATTTTCAATTATGTGCTCATACATGGTGCTATGTTCCATGAGGATACTCTGACACAATTATACCTTGTATGTTGAACACATCACTTTCCTTCTTATGGCTCACTTAAACGGGACTCTCTTAGTCCCTTTTGTTCCCTACACAATTTCACTCCAATTTTTGTCATGCGAATACATGATGTTGTATACCTATATAAAATCTAGAAACAAAAATCAAAGTATGCAATGTTGGCCTTTCTGAAGTTGACTTATTATATTTAATATTAAGATCTCTAGCTGTATATTTTTTCCCACAAACAACATGACTTTGTTCTTTATGGCTGAAAATATATCCATTGTATTTATATTTTATTTATCCATTTCTCTATTTGAGACACTTAGGAAGTTCAATAACCTAGTTATGGTAAATGGTAATACAATAAATATTGATATTCAAGTGATATGCTGGCTTGGAGTCCTGTGGATAAATACTGAGGAGTGGAATAAGTGAATTATGTGGGAGATCTATTTTTTTAGATTTTTGAGGAACCTAGATACTGATTTCCATGGTAGTTGGACTAGCTTAAATTCCTACCAGCAGCATGTATGAGTTCTTATTTATCCATATCCATGACAGCATTTGTTATTTTTTTTAATGAACTCTCAATATAGTTTTAATTTTCATTTCTCTGATGGCTAGGTTAGGCTAAACTTTTTTTCATGTTTTGGCCATTTTTATTGCACGTTTTGAGAATTGTCTGTCCATTTCATTAGCCAATTTGTTGGTTAGCTGCTTGATTTCTTGTTTTGTCATACTCTGAGACCTTTGTAGATCCCTGACATTAATCCTCTGCCAGTTGTATAGCAGGAAAGATTTTCTCCAACTCTATAGACTATTTGTTCACCTGATTAACTGTTTCCATTTTAATACAGAGGCTTTTTAATTTCATGAAGTCTCATTTGTCAGCTTTTGAAACTATTTACTGAGTGACTTTAAGGCTTTTGAGAAAGTCCTTGTGTGTGCCCCCATGTTTTCTTTTTTAACACTTTCAGACTTAAAGAGCTTACATTAAGGTCTTTGATCCATTCAGAGCTAATTGTTGTATGAGATAACAATCTACTTTTATTATTCCACTTGGGGATATCCAGTTTTCCCTGTACCATTTGTCAAAAATGACATCTTTTCTTTTTTTCATATATTGTTGGCATGTTTGTCAAAACTCAGGAGGCTGTGACTATGTGAGTTAATATCCGGATCCTTTCTCCTACTCTACTGATCAGCATATCTGTTTCCATGCCAATACAATGCTGTTTTTGTTACTATGGCTTGATAATATTGCTTGAGATTAGGTATGGTGATAAATCCATCATTATTCTTTTTGCTCGAGATTGCTTCAGCTATCCATGGTCATTTGTGTGTGATTTTTAAGATTTTTAAAAACGTATTTCCATGAAGATGGCATAGGAATTTTAATGAGGATTGCATTGAGTCTATTGATTCCTTTAATTATCTAGACATTTTCACAATATCAATTCTGTTCCAATCCATGAACATGGGAGGTCTTTCCATCATCTAATGCATTTTTCAGTGTGTTGAAGTTTTCAGTGTAGAAAATTTTCCCTTTCTTTGTTAAAATTGTTCTAAAATATTTTGTTTTGAAGTAACTGTGAATGAGACTGCTTTTCTAATTTCTTTCTAACCATATTTGTTATCAATATAGGAAGGCTACTGAGTTTTACGTGTTAATTTTGTATACTGCCAATTTGTTAAAGTATCAATCAGAATAAAGATTTTTCTGGTATATGTTGTATGTATATTTGGATTTTGTACCTGTATATATGGGTGTATGTGTAGTGTGCATGTGGAGGCCAGAGATCAATGCAGGGTGTATTTTTAAGTAAACTTATAAAAATGTTTATCCATAGCTTTTTAAAATATCCTTAGTGCTATTTATCCCATTTTCCCCCTTCACTCTCTGTATTGTTCTTCCTGCCCCATACCCAGTTAAAGTGCTCTCCATTTCATCATTGCTTTTTTGTACCTATGTTTTACTATCCTTATCTCTAGAGCTCTCCCCTTCCCTCTGCAAAAGTTTAGGATCTAGGACCCACAAATAAGGGGAAACATATGATGTTTGCCTTTTTAATCTACATTTATTTCTTTCCTCTTTATCTGGTTTTGATACCAAAGCAGCATTGAGCCAATATTAGCTGTTTATTTCAATTTAATTGACTTTAAGTTAAGCTTGTTCTTATTAATTTTCAAAGTCCATACATCACTAAGTAATTTATTTGAGGTCTGGTTGTTTTTTGCATTTTTTAAATTTTGGCAGAGCAGAGATGTAGTACATGTGCCATGGCATATGTGGAGGTCAAAGAACAACTTGGTTACTCCTTTCTTCCTACTATATGAGTACCGGAGGATCAATCTCTCAGGTCATCAGCATGGCAGCAATTGCTTTTACCTGCTGAGTCATCTCATCTATGCTCTTACTTTTCCCTTTTAAAATAAATGTTTATAGCCATAAATATCCTTCCTTTTATTTTATCCAGTAGATTTAGGTACATTGTGTTCATCCTATTTTTTAATGTTTTTAAATATTTTTGGTGTATGTGTATGTGTGTGTCTACATGAAGGTATACGCCCAAATGTGGATGTGCCCACAGAGGCAAGAGAGTATCAGATCTCCCTGGAATTGGAGTGACAACTGAAAACCAGTTGATGTGTGTGCTGGAAACCAAACTTAGGTCCTCTGGAAGAGAAGCAAGTGTTCTTAATTACTAGGTCATCTCTTCTGATCCTTTACAATTTTACATATTTTTACTAAGTCTTTAAAATGTTTATGGAATGTGTTTTTATCATATTCACTCCTAACTCCTCTCCTTATCTCCTCCCAGAGCCACCCTTACATCCCAATTCTCCCCAAATTTGTGTTATCTTTTTATATATTTAATTATTAATTAATTATCTGTGTGTTCATAGATGTTCCTGAAGACAAGATTTCTCGAAGGAGCCCTGGCTGGCCTAGAACTCATTATGTAGACCAGGTTTGGCAACTGTCTCTATCTCCCAAGTACTAGGTTTTATTTTGTTTTAATCTAATAACCTACTGACTCCAATTTGTACTGCTCATACACTTCTGAATGTAGGCCCTTCCACTGAAGCATGGTCAATGTACTCAGAGCCACACCCTTAAATAAAAGTGACCCTTTCTCCAACAGAAGCCATCAACTTAGTTAGGGTAAAGAATCAAGAACTGCTCACTTCATGGTTGAATGGTAACTGGCTTGATTTTGGGCAGATAACTACAGCTCCTATGAGTTTATGAGTGCAATAGTTATATCATGTCCAGAAGACACTGTTTCATTCTGGTATTCCCTAGCCTCTTTCTTTATGATCTTTCTGTCCTCTTTTCTACAATGGTCCTTTGAGTAGTAG
Source organism: Phyllotis vaccarum (assembly GCA_033318265.1). Classification (NCBI taxonomy): domain Eukaryota; kingdom Metazoa; phylum Chordata; class Mammalia; order Rodentia; family Cricetidae; genus Phyllotis; species Phyllotis vaccarum. Next base: position 60,523,096 of record JARWLC010000013.1, read on the forward strand.
AGAGTGAGTATGATGTAAATATCCAATATGTGACCAAATATTCCACTGATATTCTCTGCACATTGACAACTTTTGCAGTTCTATATTAACTATCATCCACTGCTGAAGACTTTTTAAGACTTTCTGATGAAGTCTTAAAAGTATACTAATCTACAAGAATTGAGATAAAAATTTAGAGGTAGTTTGATACTATGAACATTTATCAAAACAATAGTAGTAGGTTCATTCCTGGATGCTGTGAGTTCTAACCATGGTTTCTGGATCATTCTTTTATTCAGTTTTCTATTGCTGTGAAGAGCCACCATGACCATGGAAACTCTTATAAAGAAAAGCATTTGATTGGCCCTTTCTTACAGTTTTAGAGGTTTTGTCCATTATCAGCATGAAAGGAAGCATGGACACAGGTAGACAGTTAGGGTTCCAGAGGACCTGAGAGTTTACATGAGGATCAGCAGGCAGCAGAAAGGGAGTGACATGGGACTTGACTTGAGTATTTGAAATCCCAAAGCCCACCCCCCAGTGACACACTTCTTCCAACAAGACTAGACTTACTTCAACAATGCCACACCTCATAATCCCTGTCAAGTAGCTCCACTCCCTAATGACCAGTCACTCAAATATATGAGCTTATGGGGGCCATTCCTATTCAAACACCACAGCCGTATTTGTAATATGAAGTATGTGCTTTCTCTCATGAAGCTGGGCTTAAATCCAATTAGAAAGCAGTTGATTATACCTATAACATTTTGCTACTATGCCACTCATGGGCATATTTTGCCACGGTAGTCATTTCTACAATTGACAGGTGATACCTCCCAACACTCCAGTAGGCTTCATTATACCTTTAAGTACTGGGAAAACTAGCTAGCAAGGAAGAGACTTCCCAGTTAGTACCAAATTGACTACTCTGTGTCCTGTGACTAACTTGATTCCAGAATTTTTTTTAAATTCATGTTTAATTTTTGTAATGACAGAATCATCCTTTGATACAGTGTTGTTCAACTCTGAGTTTGTATAGCTTCTGTAGTTTCCCTTGCTGTTGATGTCTAGTTTTATTCTATTGTTGTCAGCTAGAATGCAATAAATGCTTTTAATTTTCCTGTATTTGTTAGGACTTGCTCTACATCATAATATGTGATTTATTTTAAAAGACATTCCATGGGCTGTCAAGAAGAGTGGGTTCTTTTGTGTTTAGCTGAAGTGGTTAGTAGATGTCTGCTACATCCATTTAATCTATGATGTCATTTAACTTGTGTTTCTCTATTTGGGAGAGGGGTATCAGGATAACCTGTTTATTGGTGAGAATTGGGTATTAATCTTACAGACCATTTAATTGGTCAAATAATAGAAAAGACTGCTTCAAGGGAAAAAAAAAAACTGGCCACCATGTTTGAGGCTATTCAGGTGGACTAAGAAACAACCTTTCTGGAATGTTCTAGAAGCTACTCACACTTACAACACATGAGAGACACCATATAATATGTTAAGAAAATCAGTGCTAGAATTACATGTCAGCTTAAAACCTCAACATGCTAAATGTCATTAGTTGGTTAATATTTGTACACATACTCATTTTTGAAAATGGAGATAAAAATAGCATCATTTTAAGAGCTGTTAGGATTAAACTAAATGATGTAAGTTTTTATCACTCATTGTGTCTATCATAATACAAAGCAAACAATATCTATTTGTCTATTATCCTTATTATTAAATTTGACATAACTTTTATATATTTCAATTAAAAGATCCTTTGAATTGATTTTTTAAAAAAGTTTGGCAATATCACCAAAGTGGATGTAAATCTTTTTTATCATAGTCTAAGATATACTTCCACTCTTCAGATATACTTCCGGTTACCCAGTACTGTACCAATCAACAGGTATGATTTTCAGGTAAGGTAGTTACTTTGGTTGAGCATTCCAAGAAATTAGGAAATACTAGTTGGAAAACTCTAGGATTACATAAGATGGTAGTAGTAGCAAAATAAAATGCTTATGTAGCCAAGGGCTGGGTAGAACTAGTTTCAATAATGAGATGGGATTAACAAGTATGGTTTGTTAACAATAATACCTTCATTTGAAAAAAAAAAAGTCAGCAGATTTGGGTTGGATAGGTTGATATGGTAACCCATCCATAGTTGAGCACTCATAGTTGAGCATTCATAGTTAATTATGCCTAACATACACATATGAACAGCACTAATCAGACCTGGAGAGTTAACAATAACAATAAAAAGAAGACATGAAGTAGGGAGAAAGACAAGGGAGAAGCATAAAATTAGTAAACGGGGGTAGTGTTAGATGAATATGTTCAAAGCAGATTATAAAAATGCATGAACATTTCATAGAATAAACAATACTATCTTTTAAAAACTCAACAGTTTTAAGTTCAGATAGTCCAAATCCTGAAATTTCAAATGAAGTATAAGAATCTTTTAATGGACTGTTTATAACATCCAGATGGACTATAGAAAATATTTTGACAGACTCTTTATAATTTTAAGTACTAAACGTAAATTAGCATATTAAATTGTATAATGTTCATACCACCCATATTTTATACATATGAAAATTGAAATTTAGAGGTTAAATAATTTCCTTAAGTTCATATTGCTAATAAAGCACATAAGCTAGTTAGGACATACCCTTAATTCAGAAGTTGTCACTGTCTATATATTATATCTCCTGGTTGTAGTTAGGTGTACTAGTGAGATGAAAAATCTGCTAGGGGCACATTACTAGCATGAAACCTGGAATATGGAGTATTTTGCTATCATTAGTATTACAACTATATTTTATAATCTACTTTTATCAGACCAGGCTACAGATGACCTATTAAAACCTAATCATTAATCTCAGTTTTCATTTCAATTATTACCACTTCACATGCTATGTACAAGGTGAAGTCAGTGAAGGAGCTACATGCTACATGAGCTTGGCAGGAAACTATGAAGTGAGGTGCCATCAAATTTTCTTACTTTCAGGAAAATGAAAGAGACCTAGGCCAAATACTGAGCTCATCTCTTGCATCACAATGGACAATGGAATTCAATTACTTTTTCCAAAAATAAATAACTTTTTATTAATAAACATTGAGAAGAAAAGTATTCTTACTTCCTCAAATGAAAGCAATAAAGTTATAGACCTATGAAAAAGGTTAGGCCAAAGGATACTCAGTAAGAAGAGAATGCAATCCTGATAGCAGAGTGTAGAAACTTGTAATGGAAAGTTAAAAATGGATCAAGCTGCCTTTCTTTGCTCAAACAGATTGTATACCACAATCTGAAAGGAGTTTTGGTAACTTTAAAATTTTCTTATTCATTATTATTATACTATAAAGTTATCATGAACATCACAGAACTTTAAAACTAGGCTTTCTCTTATAGAGCAATGACAATTGATAAGTGAGGGTTAATGGGGAAGTAGAATAATCAGAATACATTGGGTTTGTGTGTAGTTGTCAAAAGCAATTTAAAAAAAATCATTTCTAAGTGTATTTAATAGGAAAATTATAAAGCAAATTGTCAAATTACTAAAATTTGAAATAAAGGAGGAGACAGTACTACTGACCACAAATCTAGGACTATGAACTCTACATACACAAATTAGTCAACAAAAATGAAATAGGAATTTTCCTAGAAAGACAAAAAATGACAAAATTTATTTAAGAAGTAAAAGAAAATATCGACAGCTCTACGGGAAAGAAAGAAACTAAATTCTAATCCAAATTTTTCTGGCAAAAGTGTAGCCACAGACCATGGCTTCACTGATGAGTTCCAGCAAAATATTACAGTTAAGAATCATAAACTCTTTGAAGAATTAAGAGGTAAAACATTTTCTACTTTATCATATAAGGCTATTACTACAATGGCATCCAAATCAGACAAAGTCAATACAAGAAAAACCACAGGCAAATATTACTTATGAATATGGTCATAAATATCCTCCTCCTTTATCTATGCTTAGATTCCCCACCTCCTTCTAAGATGCCCTGCCATAGACCCAAATAATCCCTTTATTTATGAATGATGTTCACACCATACAGAAAGATATCCCACATCACTAGGATGGAGTCACAAAAGACACAATCCAGCTACCTAAGAAATAAGATGTAAAGAAATAGGTAAACCATGGGCCACGTAGCAGGACAGATTGGTGGAAATGGGGTGAATTAAGATGCAAGAGCTAGCTAGCAATATGCCCCAGGTATATGCCAAGCAGCATGTAATTAATATGTGCCTGAATCATTTTGCCGGGGGAGGGGAGGGGCGTTGCAGATAGGTTCAGACTGTGGGGCTAGGCTGGGCCAGAAACTCATTCTACAAATGGGGCACAACATGGGGCATGTATAATGACATAAATCCTTAGAAAGTTTAAAAGGGCTCTAGAGCACAGAAAAGAAGCCAAAAGCAGGTTCTGACTTGTGTCTCCGATGTAGGTCATGGTACAAAGATGGTGTGGCAATGAGGGTCTGAATTACAAAATGGCGGGCTTGTATCAGGCAGCCTAAGCTGCAACAAGGCCAATTCCTGAAGTCTCACAGAAGCCTCTATGTAAACAACAAGCCACATATGATAGATTTAAGGTTTCTCTTTATACAGGCAAAAAGGGAACAGAGTCCAAAAGGGCTTCTAGGTAGTAGCATTTTCTGAGAAGGCTCTGTTTGCTGGTGGCAAGCAGAGGAGAGGCTTCCTGACTCAGATTTAGAGGCAAAAAATTTGGCTCTTTAAGAGGCCCTGCTGTCAAATACTAGAGTTAATGAGCAGTGGACAGTGGTGCTCTACTAGGTGGCAGTGTGGATCCTAAAACTCCCCTGAGCTCGGATGGTACCTCTGCCATGTTGAAAAGTCGAGTGGAGCAGAGGCAGCAATCAAAGCAGTGCTTTACAGTCTAGTATTTTAAAAGCTCTTCTGGTTGGAAAATGATTAAGGATACACAATAAAACAGATGGAGGAAACTTCTAAATGGGTTACAATGTGTGTGAAAAAGAATATATATATGTGTGTGTGTTTGTGTATGTATATATATATATGCCAAATAAATATGGAAAAATACACAAAGGCTCTGGATTATGTTTATTATTGTGCTTATTTTAATTTTTTAATTGTTATTGAGCTAACTAACTGCAGAAAGACATTTGATTGTAAAGGCTGCTAAATTAAACAAACATATATTTTAAAGGTATCTTGACTCTGAAATTTGTGTCTAAGGATTTATTGCTTTGGAAGAGTTCTACTTTTGTTTCCACAGAAGATGAGAACCTGTGGATTGCTTCCAGGCTAATCTAGTTTGATCAAGGAAGAGGAAAACCCCCTTTAAAAAAAAATCTCTGATGGGAAGAGATGGTCACATCATCTTCAAGGCTGACAACTAAGATGATCTAGCCTCAGGACCTCCATAAGATTGCCAGTACCCCTCAATCAGCAGGAATTAGTAATGGAAAGCTATGCTCAAATTCCCAAAATATTGCTTATGTTTGTATCCATTATAAATAGTTAATGGTCATACTCAATCTCTTTCTAAGAAAAAAAGGGGGATATGACATAGGAACACTTAAAAAGATCAACTATTGAATCTACTTTAATTCAAAAACCTGCTGTTAATCTCAAAATATCTTACATTAATATGGATTTGGGTTTATTGATATAAATTTAATGTTAATTTTGTTATACTTTATGGATATTTCTATTCTTGTTTAAGATATTATGTTTATGCAATTCCTTTAAAAGTATAATGTATAATTAAGAAATTCAAATTAATAGTCATCTATGATAACCAAACTTATAGTCATGTTAGTTAGAATTTTTTTAGACATACAAAGATATATTTTAATTAGGCAAGTGATCTTCAAACATTTCAAAGACCTACAGAATATGGCAATTAAAATATTTTAAGAACTTAGACTTTTCTGGAGAGTGAGACAGGTCTGCTCCTGGCAGCACCAATCTACTTGAAGAAAATAATGGGCATTGAAGAAACTCTATATGGAGTCTACTTTCTTTGTGGCAAAAGCTAGCCATTGGACAAGAAACTGTTCTTGCCTCCACTGCCTGACAGTATGCTTTATAAATTGAACATGCAGGGCCCATAGGAAAGTGACTTCTGAACTTTGGCAGAACAGGCCAAGATAGACCCTTGGGTTCCTGCTTCACAGAGACAACCAGATATTCTGCAGGACACAGGGAGAAGCGACTGACAAAGTATGCCAGAACGGGCAGGGCAATCCTTCAAATTTCCTGCACCACTGAAAAGTACGGCAGAGACTCTAGGCCTGTAGGCTAAAGATAGATGCCCCAACATTACAATGGAACTTTCAATGACTGTCCAGGCAGCCAGATGTCCTCTTTGTCATTTCTAGATGTTGGAAGTTGCTTGCACTTCTTGTTTACCCGGGTAATATTATATCCTTCTGTGGTCTTTGATGTAGTTGAAGATTAGATAGCTAAAAGTATAGTTTTTCCTAGTTATTATTAAAGGTATATCCTATCTGATACTTTAGACTCACAAGGATAAAATAGATGATAGAATACTTTCTTTAATTTTCTAAATACAAATAGACTAAATGTTATATTTATATATACTCTATTATAGTATATATAAAAATTATAGTTTATAATTAGTATAATATAATATAACTCTAATTTTTGATTGATGCTGTTTTGTTATATGTAATTTTGCTGTGTTAAAGTTGAAACCTTCCCTTTTGATTAGACAGAAAAGGGGAAGTGATGTGGGGGTGTCTTTCTGTATGATGTAAATATCATTCATTAATAAAGGGACTGTTTGGGTTTATGGCAGGGCATCTTAGAAGTAGATTGAAAATCCATCCAAGTACAGATACAGGGAAAAGATAGTGGAGTCACAGGAGATGCAATCCAGCCACTCAAGAAGCAAGATATATAAAGAAATAGGTAAGCCAAAGGTAATGTGGCGGGACAAATTAATGGAAACGGGTACAAGAGCTACCAGATAGCAATATTCCTGAGCAATAGACCAAGCAGCATGTAATTAATATATCTGAGTAATTTTGTGTGGAAGAGAGGTGGGCAGACCGTGGGGCTAGGTCAGGCCAGAAACTCATTCTACAGCTCAATGCTAAAACTCTTGCCTAGAAAGTACAAGATCTCCAATCCCATCAAACTCAAACACATTTATAGAAGCATCAAACATAAAAAATCCAAAACAATAAATTTGTGAGCAGAATTAAAGACTTATAACAAAAGGTGCAAAGCATTTTTAAAAGTAGGTAAAATGAAATTAAATAAAGATACCCATGTTCACAGCGTGTAAGATAATATTACCTGGATGGCAATATCCCCTAAATTGGTCTACAGATGTAAAATAACCAACTAAAATCTAAGAATCATAGAAGTTGAGAAGCTAGCTTTAGAAATCATACTGAAATTCAAGGGGCACAGAACACCCAAAAAAAATTGGATTAAAAAAATAATTAAGTCAGAGGTCACACTTCTGATATTAAAACTAAGTACAAAACTACAAACTACTGCTGGAGAGATAGCTCAAGGTTGAAGAGCACTGGCCTATCTTCTAGAGAACCTGGGTTTGAATCCCAGCACCCGCATAGTGGCTCAGAACTGTCTGTTACTCCAGTTCCAGAGATTCTGTCACCCTCTTCTGGTTTCCATGGGCACCAGTCACACACATGGTGAAGACATATGTGAAGACAAAACAGCAATACACATAAAATTATATTTAAAGAAAAGCTATAAAGTATAGCTTTGAGTGATTGATCAGTAGTTAGGAGCACATATTGTTCTTCCATAAGACACATATTCAACTCCCAGCATTTATGTCAGGATCTGATGTCTCCAGTCTCTGCAGGGCATCCAAACACATGTAGCATATACTCACAAAAGCACACATATATACATGTTTAAAAACAAATATTAAAAAACTACAAGATAATCAAAAGTACCCTAGTGCCATAAAAATATATTCATATCCATATATATACTGGGGCTGAAGAGATGGCTCAGTAGTTGGGAGTGTATACTGCTTTTTCAAGATAAGCTAGGTTCCTAGGCACCCACATCAGTGGTTCACAATTTCCTATAACTCCATCCCCATACAATCCAACATCTGTGCTTTCTACAGCACCTGCACTCAAGTGTGAGCATCCACATAAACAGACTTTTTAAAATTCATACATTTTAAACAGATCATATCGGTCAGCCACACATGCATACAAATATGTATATTGGAGTCGAACTAGGAGTGCAGAAAGAAGCTCTCACATTTACAATCAATTATGTTTGTACAAAGATACCAAGACAACTCAGGAGGAGAAAAGAACTTCAAACAAATGGTACTGGTGAAACTGTAGCAAAACAATGACTATAGACACAGTTTGATTACTTTTCTTATTGCTGTGACAAAACACCCAACAAAAGATTCATAAAGAATGAATGATTTATTTGGGCACAGTTAGGGGATATGGTCCACTGAAGTCAGAAAATCAAGGTAGCAGGCCAGGCAAAAGTAGCTCATCACATTGTATTCACAGTCAGGAAGTAGAGAGAAACAAATGCTGGTGCATAGCTCATGTTCTGTTTTTTATTCGGTCTGAAACCCTAGCCAATGGGTGAATCTTCTCTCATCTGTCAAACTATTCTGCAAACACCTTCATAGACATACCCTAAGATATTTCCATGGTGTCCTGTAAATTGACAATAAAGATTAACCATCGCAAATACCTCAAAATACATGAAATAAATAAATAAATAATGGATTGCAGCTAGATACAATGATAATGTCTGTAATTCCAGGACTTAGGAGGATGAGGCAGAACACAAGTTCAATGCCACCCTAGACTACATAGCTAGATCCTGTCTCAAAACGCTGTTGCTGCTGCTGCTGCTGCTGCTGATAATGATGATGATGATGATGATGATGATGATGATGATGATGAGCTCTAAATGTAAATGTTGAAACTACAAAACATTTAGAAGTTCCAAAATTATAGCCTAGTAATCAAAGCTAAACACTTAAATTGAAAAACACATAGAGGATTTAAATATAAATTTATCACAGAACACAGAGACAATTCTTCCATGAAAAGATGTTCTATATCATGATCATTTAGAGAATGCATATGAAAATCACAATTGAAATACCACTTTGGACTCATTGGATTGAATATGGACTCATTGGAATGGATATAATAACAAAACAAAACAAAACATAGGATTAGCCAATTGTGATGATGCAAGCCAGTAATACAAGCACTAGGGAGGCTATAATGGAGGACAGAAATAAATTCAAGGCCAGTTTCCAGAACACAGTGGATATGAGGCCAGCCTAGGCTATGTAATAGCAAGACCATGTCTCAAGAGAAAATAAAATGTTGTGGTATAATTAGAACATCCATAGTTGCTTGATGAAATGCAGTATGGTGCTACCCACTTATAAAACAGCCTGATAGTTCCTGAAAAAATCAAGCGTAGACTGGCTGTGGTAGCTCACACCTTTAATCCTACAACTCCATAGGCAAATGGAGGTGAATCTGAAGCCAAACTGTTCTACACAGTAAATTTCAGGTCAGCCAGGCCTGCCTTGTGAGATTCAACCTCAGAAAAAAAATGCTAACCATAGTTACCACATGAGCTAATAATTCCATTCATAGGCATGCAGTAAAAAGAAAAAAAAATGATCCACAAAAACACATACAAATGTTCATAGCAGCACTATTCACAATAGTCAAAAGTGGAAACAATTCAAATGCCCATCCACTAATGAAGGGACAAGCAAAGTGTGGTATATCTGTATCATAGAAGATCAATTTACAATTTACATGAAGATTAAAAATAATATGCTTAATTTAAAAATGCTTATCACATACCATTTAAGTAAAATGTCCACAACATTCAAAGCTATGGAAGCAGAAAGTCTATCCATTGTTCCTAAGGGCTGAAAAACCAGAAGACAAAAGAGAAACATGGAGTAACTATGGGTTTACTGTTGTTGCTTTAAGGTTAACATGATGTTTCTACAACTTTGTCAATGTCTTTAAAAGAATAATTCAAATTATTCAGCTTCAGTGAGCAAAACTGTATGATACTGAATATCTTAATGCATTGTAGTTTTTTTTTTAGTAGGAATGGAGAAAACTGGTAGGACTTTAACTTGGACTAAAGCAACAGAGATAAATTATATAAATGGCCATTACAGTCTTACCATCATTCAGAAAAAAAAAAATGGCATTTAATTTAACAATATTATTGCTGATACAGAAGAATGTGCAATTATCTTTCATGAAGACGTTATTTGTGTGTTGTTATTTTTAATTTTAATTTTTGCTATTGTGTATGAGTATTTTGGCTATATATGTCTGTACACCATATTCATGCCTGGTGTCCATGGACGCCAGAAGAGGGTGGTGAGTGCCCTGGAACTGGAATTATGTATAGTTTTGTGCTGCCATGTGGGTGCTGGGAATCAAACTCTCAAACTCATGTCCTTTAAAAGAACAACCTGTGTTCTTAACCTCTGAGATATCTTTCCAGTCCCTATTGTAATTTTTAAAATAAATAAAATTTAAAGTTATTTTTGAGATTATAAGGAACTTAAAATTCAGCATTAAAATACTATCCTGATATACACATTCTTTTGAACTTTCGGTTTTACTCTGAAGTTTTTAGAGAATTTAGCAATTAATTTTGTTTTGTTTTGTTTTGTTGAAGACAGATTTATTTTGTTAAATCATGCAGATTGATACTGAATTTACAATCTTTCTGCCTCAGCCTCACAAGTGCTGAGATGACACACATGCCATCTGGCTTGATTTCAACAATACTTGATCTTCATTGGCAACCATTAAAATTCTTTAATGGGCCAGTGAGAAGGCTTAGCCGGTAAAGGAGCTTTCCACTAAGCCTAATTAATGACCTGAGTTCAATACTTGAAACCCATATGGTGGAATGAAGAGAAACAACTTTCTTTGCTGTGCTCTGATCTCCACACATGAATTTTGTGTAGTGTATTTGGCACATGCACTACAACACACACACAAACACACACACAAATATGCACATTCACACAGACACAAACACAAATAACCAAATGGATGTAAAATAATGATAATAATATCAATAAACAACTTTATTTCTGATCTTTTTTAAGATTGAAAACCACACAGAAACATTTTGGTGGTGTGTTAGAAACATCTGACATTTTAAAGTAAAAAATCTTTCTCAATATTTTGCATAAGGTCTTAACTTTTTATTTCACAGTAATTGAATTTTTATAATGTATCACAAAGTAACTTGGCATAACCAAAAGTAACCCACGTTTTGAAATGCTTATTTCAAATTACCTAGTTCCTAAATCTGTTCATTCAAATATTTATTATACTAAATTCTATATTACAAAGGCATAGGCATTATCAGCCAATAAAAATATAACATGTGAATAAATACTCTCATTAAATCATTTGAAATCTTGGTGCCACACAAAAGATGTTTGCTGTCTTCAAGAGAGAACAAAAATTAATTGAATAATTTATTTCAAATATAAGAGCTATTTAATATCAGTCACTTTACAATTAAATTTTAGGTTTCTCTGATTCAGAAGCACATCATCTGTAAATGTTTTCATTTCGGGAAATTTTCTTGGTTCTCTCTCTCCCTGGTTGTCACTGAAAAGACTTCTAGGAAAATGCAGTTTACAGCATAAAGTTAAACAAGAAAGGACTACTGCCAGACTATTAGTCACATCTATGTTCTGATATCCATACATAAGTGAAATGAAGAAAAACAAAGATGTTTAAATTGACAAAACTGTCTTTCTATTTTCATTCTTAAAGCTAAAAAGCTGAAACTTTTTCTCCAATCTCCTGCAAGCTAATACAGTCTGAGGATTCTGGTGGGTAGAGATATACAGCCAGACAGCATCTAATCAAATTCTAGACCACAGTCACTAAATAAATGAGCAAAGCTAAACAAATGGCATTCCTTATCAAATAAACACTAACATGATTGAGCATACAGCATTTCAATCAGTCAACATCTGTTCTATAATCGTATTTCCTATGTTATAAATGTAGTGTGAATGAACAATTCATTTTTATGGATTTACTGCTTCATGCTGCCTTACCATTGCATTTCAATTCTAGTTAAAGGGACTGAAATAGAAAAGTATGTATAAAAATCAGGAAAATCTTGCTTATTTAACTCAGAAGTGAGTTAGTTGTGTAGCTAAATATGGGTTTACTATTTTACATACAAAATTATCTGTAATTTAATCTTCTGTATGGAAATTTAAACATTTAATACCTATTGCTTACCTCATCAATACAATATAATGGGTATCTATTTAATAGGGTTTTTTAAAAATGAATCCAGCTCATTATTAAGAAAATCAATGCACTGATCACTGTATGGTTATAACACAATGATGCCTCAAGGTCTATTTAAGCTATATGGGGCTATTGGTTCCAAATTACTGTAAGTTCTTGACCTCTTCTTTTTTATTTTTCCATCTCTTTGATGGGAGTCCACTGTCCCTCCCTACTACTATCCTCTGTGAACTTTCTTAGTATTTCTAATTTGTCTCTACACAGATGTTATCTAGTAAATCTAATATTGATGATCCACAGATGTTAGCTAGTAAATCCAATATTGATGATTTAAGAGTACTGATAAGTACATAAATTATGAGTACTTGAGGAGCTTACCATATAAGTACATGAGTTCAAGGGCATGTATTTTATACCATATATTTCATCATCTGCACAAAAGCTGTTTTTCTCCATCTGGGCTCTCAGGTGAGCATTTACTAGAATACTGAATTTCAGCTATATATTACCATATTTGACAAACTTTCCGTTTCACTGACTTGGAACCATTTTGTGATCTGTCCCAAATGCTCAGGCCACTTGTAGGTTTGGTAAAGACAAATTTATTCCTGCAACTGCAGATAAATAAGTCTTTCTAAGCTTGAGTACTTAGAAGACCTAAGAAGTAAATTGTATGGAGATTTAATACTTTGGAAACATGACTTAGAAATCTAAAATTTCATATAAAACTAAGTATATAAATAGAAGAACAAATTCAATTCAATTCAATCAGCAAAAGTTTATTGAGCATCTACCATGTTCGAGGCATTATGCTAACACCACAGGGAATACAAGAATGAGTAAGACACAGAACGTGCTTTAAGACCTTGGTATCTAGTAAGTAAGATTAGATACAAATGACTAAGATGAAAGGCAATGGAAAGTAAAGGATTTAAGAAAAGCGTAAACAAGATGTTATAGGAATTCAGAGAAATGAGAGGTTAAATTTAGTTTGGGAGAAAGATCAGAAAAATCACAGAGCGTTCTATGGAATAAATGTCATTCATGATGAGCTTTGTGGATTCATAAGGTTCTTAACAGAATGTAGAGAAGTAGCAGCAGTAACAGGAATCTCAGGCCAAGGAAACTGCAATCATTTATTCACTAACCATTTATTATTTGCAAAACACTATTGTAGGCACAGAAAATAGAGCATTTAGTAAACAAAACAGATAAAGTCCTCACCTATATGGACCTCATATTACAGCAATTCTAGGAAGAAGACAATAAATATTAATAATAATAACAACAATAAGAGTAACAACTTTGAGCACTAAATATGTGTCAGGCAATGCTGAAATGCTCTTTGCATAAAACCCATTTAATTCTCTCAAAACATTTCTATGAAGTAGATAGCTATTATCTTTATTTTACTGATAGAAAACTGAGAGGTCCAACTGGATATGAAAGACTGAATTGACTCTATCTGGGGAATGGATGGGTTTGGGTGGGAAAGAGGCTGGGGGAAGACTAGGAGAAGGGGAGGGCAGGGAAGCAGTTGTGAGTATGGAAAAAATTAAATAAAAAAGTTAATTAAAAAAATAAAACTGAGAGTTCAAAGAAATTATACCAAAATACAATAAGAAATAGACAATTAACTTGGAAATGTTCAGCTAGAATCTATGTTCTTAACCATTATGTTATATCAAATAATCATAATTTATAACCGAAGGTGCTGATAAACACTAACTTCAGAGAGACAGCATGCCATTTTAGGTGGGATACATATGGTAATAATGAAAGATAAAGCTGCTTAAATAGGTTGAGCTTATATTGTGAATGGTTTTAAATGCAAAGTAGGAGAGTCAGCCTGTTGAACTAAGTGCAATTGGAAACCAAAGATTACTTAAAACGGAATATGACTAGTGCTTCACTGTATTAAGGATATACTGGTGTAGGAAAGAGGATGATCAGATTGACCACTGAACATGTATCAAGAATGTTGTCACAGCCCAGGTAAAAAGGTAATTATAGACTGCAACAAAACAGAGTAGAATAGAATTAAGTATTATGAGAATTATAAGAGAGTAAATATGTTAGGACAGGCCCATGGGATCAAAGAAATTGGCTAAAACAAGTTGCCAAGGCATGCACATAACATATTTTCTTATGAGCTAACCTGGAAACTGCTGGTGGACCTAGCAACAACTGCTGTTCAATGTTCCTGATTGCTTGGAATATGCTTACAACAGATCTCCTGTTTGTGACAACAGATGCTGTCAGATCTCCTGACTGTGCCCGGGCAATAATGGATGACCAGGTAGTTGTGACATAGCCTGGGTACTGAAAGGACGATATATAAGTCTTTCCCTATTGTTGAATAAATGAGTTAGTTCTTTGCTTTCCAACTGACTCCTGAGGTCTACAGCGGGTTATCTGTTCTTGATTCTTCACCTCTCACCCCCTCTTTCAAGACAACTGTTAGTATCCAGCAACATAAATACAAAGTAATTAAATAACTGTTCTGGGTTTAAGTGGGTAATACTACCTATATCCTAGCATGGGGGGGGGGCACAGTAGGAGGATCATTATGATTTTGACTATCTTGCGTTACATAATTGAAGTCCAAGACATACTGGGCTAGTAAGACCCTGCCTCAAACATTCTTTGAAAAGAGAGAAAGGGAAAAGAAAAAATTTCACTTCAGACCAGATTTTTTGTTATCTTTGTGCCTTCCTTTATTTTTAGATCACATATTTAGCAATATTCAATCCAGAATCCAACAGCCTTTCATTATCACTACCCTGGTTCAAACCATCATCATCACCTTATTTGCTCCAACATCTTCCTACTTGCTTTCCGCCTCTACCTTTGACCTGTCACAATCTTGTCTCAACCCAGTAGCTACAGTTACACTAATAATAAATAAGTCAAGTCAGCTCATTCCTTTGCCCCAAACTCTCCAGTGGTTTTCCATTTCATGGACAGTACAATGCCTAAATGTTCACAAAATCTGGTTCTTTCACTTCTCATATGATGCCCCTATTACTTCTTCTTTGTTCATTCTAATTCATTAACACTAAAACCTTTATACCTACT
The DNA here is from genome assembly GCA_033318265.1 of Phyllotis vaccarum. NCBI lineage: Eukaryota > Metazoa > Chordata > Mammalia > Rodentia > Cricetidae > Phyllotis > Phyllotis vaccarum. The sequence continues at coordinate 60,538,486 of JARWLC010000013.1, forward strand.
AGTCCTTCTGCCTGAAATGTATACTCATTCTCTTTCAGTCCATGGACTTCTTCTCTTCTGACTACCTTCAAGTCTTTGCCCAAAGATTACTTTCTAGGTTAGCTTCCCTGAAGTAACCTAATTGCACACACATGTATACCCTGCTATTATTTTCCCTCTTCAACATATAGCTTTTGATCTGATATTCAATATACCTTATTTTATGTTTGCATATCATCTCTAATATGTCCAAGATTTTCATTTGTTGTGCTCCTGCTATACCCTTGAGCCTAGCACTCTAAAAATATTTGATGAATGAAAGAATAATACAAAGAAAGAATGTTTAAAAAAAACCCATAGGCCAGAAAATAATTAGAATTCATGTAAAACAACAACCAGAACAGATGAAATAAGGCAAAAGGGTTAGACATGTATCAATAGTCTTCAAACTCTAGAAAATGGTGATCATATTATCAGAAATACAATATGGGAATTGATTCGAAGAATTCCAATTGATTCATTTTTAGACTTATATGAAAAAGAGCAAAGGAAGTCTAGAACTTAAGGAATACAAAAAATAAAATGTATTAGGGCTAGGAATGTAGCTCAATGGTAGATTGACTGTCCATACACACAAACCCCCAGCAGAGATATTTGTATGTGTATCTTACATATGTGTTTATAATATGTGTGTGTGCATGTGTAACATATATGATAAAGGCCTTTGTTCCCTCATAATATTGTTTATGATTCAGACTATAAGGACAAATAATATGTATCTATGTTTGTGTGTATATTCCTATATGACAAATGTTGTATCCTATGATGGTAGGATTATTGCTCTTCTTCTCTGAAATGCTGCTCATTGAAAGTTAGCTGCTTCCAATAGATAAATATTATAACAGTTAAAAGAATAGATACATTTGAAAGGTCAGTTTAAAGAAAGCTCAAACTTGGGTGAAATATTGGATTTCCCACTGAGCTACTTTCTTAGAGGAAACTGTTTTCAGAAGAGGAAAGCTGATTATGTCTGAAAACAAAGTGAGTAGCAGACAGGAAGGAACTGAAAATTTATACATCTTTCTTAATGCAACATCTAATTTAACACACTTATCCTGACAGCTCTTAAATTTGTTAGAGAATGGACTTAGAATAGCTGTCCTGGAGTGGCATTTAAATGTCTCTAGTGAACACTAATAAAGATCCCATCCTTGGTGCTAAAGGGATGTCTCAGTGGTTAAGAGCACTGGTTGCTTTTTTTTAAGAGGACATAAATGTATTTCCCAGTACTCACATAGTGGTTCAAAACCATCTCCAGTCTCAGGGGATCTGAAGCTTTCTTCTAGCATCCAAGGGCACCAGGCACTCATATGGTACACAGATATACAGGCAGGCAAAGCACCCAAACAAATTAAATAAAAATTTAAATAAATTTTAAAAAGAAATAAAGAAAAAAATGAAGGAATGAAAGGGAAGATAAATTAATTTAAGTGTGGCACAGCATACCTCACATGCTGAACTCTGAGTCTTTAACTTCTCATCCCCAATGACTTCCTTTCATGGCATATCAGCCACTCACTCCACATACCAGTTACCAGTGATCACCATTTTGCAGGCTGTTGCTCCTTCTATTTTCACCATCACCAACTATTCTTTCAGTTCATTAATACTAGTTGTTTACTGATCTTTTCTGTACTTTGCTTATTTACAATTTTCTTCACTTCCTTCTTTGGCCGGCTGAAGTTCCCCAGCACATTACTGCTACTATGTCATTGCTGAAATCAAAGACTCTCTTCCTTTATTATAATGTTTTTGCTGTTGATGATTTTGATGGTGATAATTTAACTCATTAAGTTAAATTCTGACCACTGATCATTCCTTTATCTACTTTCTCTGATGCTAAATTTGGTAGCCAGTTGTGGGGTAAAGTCACAAAACAGACAGATTAGTTTTAGTACATAATATTAAAAATTCCTACCTGCAGCTGGATCCTTTGCTTCATCAATTTTGCCGTGCTTCCTTCTCATTTTCTGCCACAATTTGCAATTTTTACCATATTCCTCAAAAATTAAAAGTACTACTCTTTCTTAGCTCTGCCCTTTCAGATAATGACCTTGGCTCTTAAGTAATAAGAGTAAATATACTATTGGCTCCTTGGAAGTCAGATGGTGAAATATATAATAAATGGATAAAGGAAAGGAAAAGTATAAAGAAAATAACCTGGTATTGTAACCTTAAACAAAGCCTCAGTTTCCTCACCTAAAATGGGTAGTAGATATATAGCATTATCTAAGTGACCCCAGCTCTAAATGCTATGATAAGAAAATTAAGTTTCACATATTAAGGCTTTTGAATGCAACCTGTTCAGAGAATGATTTTCTTGAAAGTGAACATGTTGTGTAATATCATCTTCTGCTTAGCTTTCCAATAAGAAAGGGTGCCATTTATTCTCTTCTCAATAAATTTTATTTACCATGTTCCTTCAATGTGTTAGGAATTAGAGAGGAGAATAAGAATTATTTAAGATTTATGTCTTTACCAAGATATGGCTTTCAGTCTACTAGGGAAAGAAAGAAAATTTGAGTATTTTTTATTGGTTTCATTATTTTTTCATGTGCTTAAATGTGTTAGGAATCAAACTCAGCTATTCACACATGCTTTGCAAATGCACATCTTTATTTATTTTATGTGTATGTGTGTTTTGCCTATATTATATACATATATATATATATATATACATATATATATATATATATATTTGTGTACCACTTGCGTGCCTTGTACCCATAGAAGCCAAAAGTAGGTGTCAGATCCCCTGGAACTAGAGCTACAAAATGTTATGAGTGGCCATATAGGTGCTAGAAATCAAACTAAAGTCATTTAGAACAGCCTCTGAATCCAAGTCAAGGAGCTACTCAGCATTCATACAAAGCTATCCCTAGAGAAAGAAATGCCACTGTACCCTAATTCTCATAGCCCAAGATGCTACTGTACTGTACCATCTTGGGACCACATGTTCTGTAGGCAAGTTGTCACAAGGCCCTCTCAACTAGAGGCTTTGTCATTATTGAAATACACCCATCTGGTAGCCATCCCCAGTCAAGCTGCTGCTATTCCTTAATGCCTAGGGTGAAAGTACCATGAATCGCTTACATTTCTTTCATTCCAATCAACAAGTGCATGTTCCCCTTATGATCAAGTTGAAACCCAACTCCATCCCTCAAAGTATCTCAAACAGTCTATACATTGTGAGATTTGTATCCTCTGTCAAGGCAGGAGTCTATTCCCAAGAAAGACCTCAGGCCTCCAGCACATCAGAACAATAAATCCTAGTTCATCTCCTAATACAAATGCTACAAGCAAAGCATGGCCTTGGACCTCAAGAGCTCTGAGTCTTTGGCACATAGACTAGCTACAGGGTTGATGTGGTGTCCTACATCGTTGGGATCTGGAGGCACTGCTAACCTGCATACTCATTGTTTTCCCTAGAGTCAAACAAATATTGTACCTCTCATATCAGTTTAGGTAAACTGTCATCCCACCAGGATTCACATTCCCAGCCAAAGAGTCATGGTGTCTTATCTATGAACATTTGGACTGGTCTTCCAATCTGCATTGCTGAGGTACCCCTATCAGAGGGAGAGTCATTGCTATGTTGCTCCCATCACCAGAACCAAGCCAGAGTGACATTTCCTCATCTTTGGGTCCTCATTGCTATTGTACTCAAATTCACAGAACCTGGACCATTGTCATCTTCTACCATTATAGGATCCAAAGTCATCATAGTGTGGGATGACTTTTGTGGGAATACATTTGTGCGTACTGTATCTTTAAATAAAGGAGCTGGTTTGGACCATGGCAGGCGCCATAAAAAAGGTGGGAGGAGAGTCAGTTCAGGTAATAGAAGCAGGGCGGAGTTAGAAGCAGACCGCGCGGAAGCCGCCCAAGGAGCAACATGTGAAGAGACACGGGTAAGCCACGAGCCACGTGGCCAACAGATTAATGGAAATGGGTTGATTTAAAATGTAAGAGATAGCTAGCAATGTGCCTGAGCCATAGGCCAAACAGCATGGACTTAATATAAGCCTCTGAGTTATTTTTGGGGACCTGGGCGGCTGGACAGCTGAGGGGTCTGGCACGGCAGGTCTGTGGGTCAGACGGCAGACAGATAAGCGGCGCCAGGCAGGTCTGTGGGTCTCAGATCTCTGGCCGCCCGGGACGCAGAGAAACCCTAATACAACAGATGGCGCATCCAACGTGGGCCGATTATCCACTTAGAGCCTGACAAAGATTAAAAAGAGTTCTAGATCGCAGAAATTGAGCCAGGGCAGCTTCCAAATTGTGTGTGTGGAGCGGGTCTTTGTACAAAGAAAGCATGGTCCAGGTCACATTCAAAATGGCGCCGGCGGGCTGTCGGCAGTCAGTGTAAGCTGCAGCTACAACCAGTCTCACAAAAGACTCAGTAACATGTGATCGATTTTAGATTTCTGCCTATTTTGAACAAAAAAGAAACAAAGACGGTTTCTTAATAACAATATTTTTCGGGGTGTGCTCTGTTTACTGGCCACGAATAAATACACGGTCCGTTTAAAAAAACTTAGTGATTCAGCCTAATTTGCAAAAACTGTGCTTCTTTTTGGAAAATGTATTTTAAAAGCTCTTAAGGTTAGAAGATGATTAAGGATTCACAATAAAACAGATTCAGATAAAAAGAAAACCTGTAAACGGGTTACAATGTTTGTAAAAGGTACATAGGCCTCAGAGAGAAAATAAAGAGGTTAGAAAAAGTTTTTAAAGCGAGAAATAGAGTGATAAAAATATAATAAGCCACGTAAAGATGGAAAATAGACACAAAATCTGGATTTTGGTTGTTATTGTGTTTTCTTTTAATTTTTTAACTGTTAATGAGCTAACTGCAAAAAGACAATGGATTGCAAAGGCTACTAAGTTAAACAAGAATGTATATTTTAAAGGTATTTTGATTTTGAAATTTGTGTCTAAGGATTTATTGCTTTGGAAGAGTTCTGTTTCTGTTTCCACAGATGAGAACCTGTGGATTGCTTCCAGGCAAATATGGTTTCATCAACCAAGACCCCCTGAAAAAACCTCTGATGAGAAGAGATGGCCAGATCAGCTTCACAGCTGCAGATTATGACCCAGTCTCAACAACCGTGAGATTTTCAACGCCCCTTAATCAGCAGGAAGTAGTAATGAATAACTTCGCCCAAATTCCCCAAATATTGTTTCTAAATGTTTGTTTTCATTATAATTGGTTAATGGTCATAGTCAATCTCTTTCTAAGAAAAAACGGGGGATATGGTATGTAAATGCTTTTTTAAAAAATTAGATTATTGAATTTACAGGTAATCAGCTGTTAATCTCAAAATGCTTTACATTGGTATAGATTTTGGTTTATTGATACAAATTTAAGGTCAATTTTGTTATACTATATGTGTTTTTCTATTCTTGTTTAAGGTATGATGTTCATGTAACTGTTTTAAAATTGTAGTGTATAATTAAGAAATGAAGGTTAATAGTCACTTTTGATAATCAAACTTATAGTTAGGTTAGTTAAGATTTTTAAGTATACAAAGATATATTTCAATTAAATAGATAATCTTCAAATACTTCTAAGACCTACAGAATATGGCATTTAAAATATTTTAAGAGCTTAGACTTTTCTGGACAGTGAGACAGGTCTATACCTGGCAACACTAATTTACTTCAACAAGAAAATGGGCATTGAAGAAACTCCATATAGAGTCTCATCTATTTGTGGTAATGGTAAGCCACTGGAGAAAAAACTGTTTTTATATTGACTGCTTGACAATATGCTGTTTAAACTGGACATGCAGGTTCCATAAGAAGATGACCCCTGGACTTTGGCAGAGCAAGCCAAGATCATCATTCGGGTTCCTGCTTTACAGAGAAAACTGTCAGACATTCTTCAAGACTCAAGGAAAAACAACGGATGAACTGTGCCAAAATGGGCAGAGCGGATTTCCTACTTCACTAAAATGAAAAGAGACTTTGGGCCTGTAGGCTGAAGATGAATGCCCCAACTTTATAAAGGAACTTTGGGTGACTGTCCAGGCAGATAGGTGTCATCTCTGTCCTTTCTAGATTTTAGAAGTCGTTTACACTTCTGGTTTACTTGGGTAAATATTATATCCTTCTGTGGTCTTTGATGTAGTTGAAGATTAGATAGTTATATGTACAGTTTTTCTTAGTCATTTAAAAGATATATTAGATATAAAACTTTAGATTCATAAAGATAAGATAGATGATAGAGTATTTTCTTTAATTTTGCTAAATACAAATAGACTAGATATTATAACTATAATTCTTGCTTGATAGCTATTTTGTTATATGTAATTTTGCTATGTTAAAATTGAAACCTTCCTTTTTGATTAGAGAAAAAGGGGGAAATGTGGGAATACATTTGTGCGTACTGTATCTTTAAATAAAGGAGCTGGTTTGGGCTATGGCAGGTACTGTAAAATAGGGGGAGGAGAAATCAGTTTAGGTAGGAGAAGCAGGGCGGAGTTAGAAGCAGACCGCGCGGAAGCCACCGAGAGAGCAACATGTAAACACGGGTGAGCTGCGGGCCGCCACGTGGCCCGCGGATTAATAGAAATGGGTTGATTTAAGATATGAGTGCTAGCTAGCAATGTGCCTGAGCCATAGGCCAAACAGCATAAACTTAATATAAGCCTCTGAGTTATTTTTGGGGACCCGGGCGGCGGTGGGTTCCTAGGCGGTCTCGGGCGGCGGGTCTGTGGGTCTGGGACCTCTGCCTGCACCAGACCCGCAAACTCATTACAACAGACTTTATTACCTCCCATAAAAAGAAACGGTGGTCTTCATATTAGGAGAAAAAGTACAAAACGCATTCTGATAAGATTTAATATTCAAAATGTATTATAAAAGTACAAATAAATCAATAATAGAGAAAGAAATACCTTGATTTAAAATGAGTAAAGGATTTGAGGAAACATTTCTTCATAGAAGGCATTAAAATTTACTAACAGGGCTGCGCATAGTGGCACACACTTGTAACCCCAGTACTTTGGCCTACCCAGTGACTTCCAGACCAACCTAGACAACATGAGACCTTTTCTCAGTAAACAAATTGCTTTTAAAAGTCTGATAACCTATATCCAAAAGTGTGTTCAATATACTTAATCAGAGAAAGGTAAATAGAAATGATTATAATCACTGTACACATGGCAGACATCGTCAAAACAGTGAACACTTATCTTACAACACACACACACAGGCAAACTCAATTGGGTAATAAAAAAGTCAAAGCAGGTACCTCATACCTGTAATCCTAGAACTAGAGACACAAAAACAGAAATACATGAGGTCAACACCACTACATAAAAGGTTCCATGCCACTTTGACCATGCTACAAAAGATATAAATGAATAAATAAATAATGTAGGTTAAGGTAAAGAAAAAGGGAAAGTTTTGGTAGATCCTTTATTGGTAAATTATAGATTACTGCATCCACTAGAATAAACACAATAGAGGTTTCTTTAAAAATTACAGACCTACAATGTCACCTGACAATGATAATATTGTTCCTGTGAAAAATAAAAATGACAGTTTGTAAAACATCACTATAGTTGAAATCAGGGCCTACCCATATAACTGTAATTTACTCTTGATTTTTTTAAATGCATTATTCGAAAGCAGTATAAACTGAATTTGTATAAGTCAACTCACTCAAAATCTACTGAATCCAAGGAAAAAAGAACCTTCTAGTAAAGAATACAATCTTTTCCACCTGTTTCAAAAACATTAATTTAATATATGGAAAGATATTAAAACAAGGCACCTTAATATTTAAATGCAAGTCAGTTTAAGCTATATAATACAAATGGTATTTTCTGTAATAAATTGCAGATCAGACATCTTGAAGTTAAAAAAAAGTAATCATTAAATCTCCTTCCAAAGAGGTTACCTTTTGTAGTGCTATAGACGTAGATGGAAAGTCAGTTCTTTGTACTCAAAAAGAGTTAAAAGAATTAGAGAAAAAACAAAATGCTGACATAATGTTCCTGTGAATGAAAATGGCACATGTGAAGATCCTCCTTTTCCACAATTAGGGATGAAAGCATAGGTTTCTCTGTGCAGCTTAAGTAGTGAACTGTAAGAAAGGTAAACTAGGTGCTGGAACAAACTGAAGAATCAATAGAATTATTTTCTCTAAAGAATACTTGCTATAGATCTAGTTTAGTTGGTAGAGTGTCATGTCTAACATGCATGAGGTCTTATATGTGATACCCAGCACTGCATAAATCAGATGTGGAAGGAGAAATAGGAGAATCCAAAGTTTATGGTTCTACTCAGTGATATAGCAAGTTATAGAAAAGCCTGGAGGAGACACCCTACTTCAAAAGATAAATGGAGAAGCAGGGAGGGAGGGAGAAAGAGAGGGAGGAGGATGGAAGAAAGGACCCTAAAATTGACCCACCAAGAAGAACAACAGGGGTGATTCAAATTAGTAATTTCAAAGGGCACAGGTGGTTAAATCAAGTATTAGTTTCTTTTCCTTCTGATGCAATAAAATACCTTGACAAACAAAATTTAAGGGAGAAAGGGTTTGTTTGGTTAACAATTCCAAATTACAGTCCATCGTAGCAGGGAGTCATAGCAGTAGGAGCTTGAAATACCTAGACAGGTTCCTTTGACAACTAAAGATGCTCACTTCATGGAAGTGGGGAAGCAACGAAGGGTTGGAGATGGCAATAGACTATTCAAGAACTATTCAATATCCCTCAATGTCATAATTTTCTTCCATAAAGTAGCCTCTTAAAGGTTTGATCATCTCCAAATAGTGCCAATCTGAGGATTAAGCTCATAACAATTTACCTTGGGGAACATTCCATTATCATAACTGTGGTAGACAAGCAATATTATTTCAGTGATTGCTGTGCAAAGTGACACACAGAGAAGATTTGAGAAGTCAGCCATAGATCTCGGTTCCTTCAAGTAATGTAGAGATACCTGAGATGCACAAACAAGGTATGAGTCTGACAAATGGTGTTCTATGGTAATTAGAGAGTTAGACAAAGGCAATTTTGCCTAAATTGACAAAAGGTTTGATGGTGCACAGGACATCAATAGATGATAACATAGATTATCAACTAATTGTTCATGAGGTGAAGTATAGTATCCATTGTCAGAATCTATAATGTAGACATGAATCATGGGTAAAGGGAAGAGTTATCTTATTGTGTGTATTTAGACTTGTCTCTTCCTCAGTCCCTTACATTTTGCAGTACAATTTAAATACTATGAATTTAAATAATCTGAAAAAAAAACCCTGCACTTTACACTAGAAACCTAGCCAAATACCTCAGCCTAATAAAGATATGGATTTTGGAAAAGAACCTACGACCAGCACTACTAACCCAGCATAATACCTAACTACATTCTAAATATTTTTCCTTATAACCACAGATAAGTGTAGTCTTCATCCTTTACTGAGAAAACTTCTCTTTGCAACAGATGGAGATAATATAGAAAAACCATAACCAATCAAAATTCAGAGTTGTGGAGCCCAGGCTCAAGAAATGCATCATCAACACAATTCACTCATCTAAGGTTTAGGGATCATTGTGGAAGGGGTAGCACGAAAGATTGTAAGAGCCAGAGGAACAAAGAATTTGCTAAGATATTTTGTCTCCTAGTTATATCAGAACCTATACTCCCAAAGTGTTCAAAACATGACAGCGTAAATATGAGATGAGCAAGGATAACAATAGGCATACTAATGTAAACATGAGGGGATGCTCAGAAGGCCTCAGTCCTACACAAAGAACTATAGACAACTAAGAAATGATTATGGTTAAATAGTCTTCCCCAGGGAAGGGCTATTAGATAACACCAACTGGTTATCTAATACCACATGGTCAGCCCTGAAAACATATCTATGAGCAACATTATACAGAGTGAAAAGATTGTATTTATATATTTTGGGTGTGTGTGTGTGTGTGTGTGTGTGTGTGTGTGTGTGTACACTGGAGAGAACAATTAAAGAAAAAAGAGGCAATGAATTTGAATAAGAACAAGGTGGGGGCAGGGTGATACATAGAAAGGTTTATAGAGATAAAAGGAGAAGGTAAATGATGTACCAATATTATAATCTCAAAAACCAGTTTTAAAAAGAAAAATGCACAGTCTTGGGAAACCATCATTCCTCAGAGTGCCTTCTTTGGAAAGAATGGAAAGTTATACTAGGGAACAAAACAAAAGCAAGACTACTGGAGAAACACAAGATGACACCCAGCCAAAGGGTTTCCAGGATTGCAGAGCCTCTCAAAGCCTTGAATACACAAATGCATACTGATGTTGGCAGGATCTGGAATCACCATGGAAGCAACCCTCTAGTCATATCACGGAGTTTATAGATTTAGTTAATCAAGATGGAAGGACCCACCTTAACCTGCGGGTGATACCATCCCAGGAGCTGAGGTTCAGGACTGAATGAAAAGATAAAGATGAGCTGAGCAACAGCCCTCATCTCTCTCTGCTTCCTGACAATGGATGCACTGTTGCCAACTTCCTGACTGTCATGCTGCTTTTAGACAAAGGTGTTGATAACATTACTCTACCCCATGCATCTGAATTTATTTCAGTTGGGAGAGGCCATATATCTGAAAACATATTCATTATTTAGATAATTGGGATTTTTTTGTTTTTGTTTTGTTTTTCAATTTTATTTTCATTAAAAAATGTCATCTCCATAAATGTATTCCCCTGTTCTCTCTTCCCTCACCCTCCCAATCTCTCCCAGACAGCCCTCAGCCTCACCCCTCCCCCAAAAGGGCGAGAAGTGCCAAGGTGGGCAGCCCAGCAGCACATCCAGACATATCTGATTCACTCATCCCAAAGTCAATGCTGGGTTGGGTGTTCCTCTATAGGGAATGGATTTTTAAGGAAATAAGGTTTATTTCGCCTCATAATTTGAGGGTCCAGTCCATTTTATTTCTTAGATTTGTGAACTCACACTAGCTGTAATTCGACAATTGGAAGATTTAAGTGGGTGATCATAAAATTATGCCCTGGTCAAATACAGATGGTCAAAAATACTGTTCTAACAGTAAGGCTACTTTCTTTTGAGAGTATTCAAGGTTGAAGACTACTAAAAATGATGAGATCCAAAGGACTGTCTAATCATATACAAAAATTGAAAATTTTATAAGCTGTGCTTTGGCTTCTCAAAAAACTGTCTTCATTATGCCTAATTATTCTTCTACCTTTTGTTACTCATTTATTATCCCAATCTAATATTATATGTTATAATTTCTACATTTGATGGTGTGTTATTTTATCCTCTTATGTATACTAGGATTAAAGCCCTCTTTTTCCCAAGCACTGGGAACAGAAGTGTGGGATCACAAGTGCTCTGATTAAAGGTGTGTGCCACCACTGCCTGGTTCTGTTAAGACCTGAACTCATAGAGATCCAGACTGATCTTGCCTTCTGAGTGATGGATTTAAAGGTGTGTATCACCACTCCCTGACCTTCTTGGCTTGGCTCCCTGGGTGGCTCTGTCCTCTGATATTCCAGACTAATTTTATTAAATATATATCACCACACCTATTCCTTCAACACACAAACTCTTTGCTGTACTAGGACTTGCTCTTAGAACAGGTAAAATCAACTGATAACTATGAGCAGGAATACATGAATCCTACTTTTCAATCTCAAATGACATGGCTTTTCTCTTTACTACTTCAGTCACATTACTCTTTTGGTAGTTCTATAGATACTCATACATGATATTCAGTATTGCCCATCTCAATTTAAATTTTTATTTTTAAAATATTTTATTTTATGTTTAATAGGATGTCTAAATTTATGTCTAAGGACACCATGTGTGCCTGGTGTCCTTAGAGGCCTGAAGAGACTGTTAGATCTCCTAGAAGTGGAATTAAAGAAATTGTAAGCTGCCATGTAGATGTTGCCAATTGAACCCTGGTTCCCTAGAAGAACAGTCAGTGCTCTTAATAACTAACGCATATCTCTAGCCCTTTAACACCTTTATTACCCTACCTCTCAGTAAACAACATCCCCTTAGCCAAGTCTTTCTTTATTCATCTTAATTAATTAAATCAGGCCCTTTCCTATTATTCACTCACATATAAATATATATTTTCTTATATACTTGATATTATATACTTGATATCTCTATTATGAGCCCCTAAATTACATTAGGATCTGAAATGCTATTTGTTTTCTTAGTTGTAATAAAATACTCACATGTAATACATAATACCTGATACAATACAAAGTAGTCACTCAAGAAATACCTTACTAAATAAATGAATAAGCCAGCCATTGTAGTGCACACTTGTAATGACTGGAATTACAGTAATGCAGACATAATTACAGTAATTACAGAATGCAGAAGAGGCCATCCTAGTCTACATGGCAAGTTTTAGACCAGCCATGTCTATAAAGTTAGACCTGGTCTTAAAAAAGGAGAAAATAATTCTTTTAAAAAAATCCATTATTTACTTTTCATATTCTTGTAACCTATTGAGATAGAGAAATTTATTATCACAAATTGTGGAATAGAAATGTTCAACAATTTGCTCTAAAAATATAGTATGTAGAACCAGTCTTCATACTCCAAATTCAATGTTCTTATATTATGTTGCCCCACCAAAGGAACTGTTTTTTTCTTGTATCAACATCAATATGATAAAGTCATAAAGTCAAATTTCCATAAAGATGTGGCAATTGAATACAATTCCAGATATTTGATTTAAAGAATTTCTCTATAACAGAAACTACAACTTTTGTCAAGCTTTGAAAATGGCTATATTTCACATTGCAAGAGTACAAAGTAAAAAGCCTGTGTATTTTCTTTGCTTATTTCACAGCACGTAATAATAACAATAATAACAGTAATCAACAATAACAAACAAAATAGCTGGCATTTATTGAAAACTTTATGATCTGGGAACTTTTCTAAGAGCTTTTCATGTATTATTTTATTCTTATAGCCAACCTGAATTAGACATCCTGTTATTATTTGCACTTTTCACATAAATACAAAACCTTGCTGGGTATAGTGGTACACACCTGCAACCGCAGATCGCTGAAGGCAGAAGCAGAAGGACAAGTAATTCAAGGCTATATGGTGACCATGTCTCAAAACAAGCAAACACTATGCCTGTTCCCTTAAGTAAATCTTTCAATGTCAAGTGCTCGTGTCTGAACAAAAATTCAAAGCCATGCAGTTCGGCTCTATAGTCCAGACTCACAAACTACACAGAATGTACTCAGGGGGCCACTGACACAGTTCCTTCTGAACCACAACACTTGCACACAAATATATCCAAGTAACATCCCATCATTTTTCTATGAAGATGTCAGCAGTGGTCCTGAAAGATACCTCCCCATGGCAAGTTATAACAAACGTAATAACTTCGATAAATGACATACATTTTCTGCTCTTATTACACTGCAAATAACAACACGGGTTTTTTAAAAAATGGCTTAACTTAAAAGCACAGTGAAAGACACAGATAAAACTTATAACACCATAATTACATGATTTTCACTGAAAACCATCCTTAATGTACTTTTCCATTTTCCTCACTCAGATGTTTCCACACTTGTCATACACGTGTCATTTATGTGCACACATGTACACACACACACACACATGCTCACATCATAGCCATCCACCTATTCTACCACATATCTTACCAAGTAAAATAAACTTCAAATAACAAAATTGATATTACATTTTATAGTTCTACTGAAAATTACAAAAAAATCACAGGTTTATAACTCAGAAAATTTTACATTTCTGTAACTTTGCTAACAGCTTTGAATATTTCAGCCTGCTAGTTAAATCAGAAGTACAGGACACTAATTTTTTTAAAAGGCTTACTAGTTACATAGCCAAAAAAAAAAAAAAAACAACAATGGGAAAAAAACATTACAGGAATCTAAAATTTGTCTTAGGTATTCTTACACTTACCCATTTAACAAAGAAACTAAATAAAATCTATGTTGCTTCAGATTATAGGCCTTAGGGTCCAGATAAACCCAGGTTTAATCTTGGTTCTGCCATTTGCCACCTATTATGTAATCCCTCAGAGTCTGTTTACTTGCCTATAATTTGGGAATGGCTACTTTGCAGAAAAATGGGAAAGATTAAATTTGAAACTTTGTAAATCCTCTTGGCTTGACTTAGTGTGGTGGTAGGTGACCCAGATGTTGCTCCTTTTAGAACCATAAATCTGTCTGGCAAATATCTTCCTTCCTTCTACATCACCCTAAACTCACTGTTTTCTTTCACATCTCAACCTTAGTGCTCATTTAGTGGCTTTAGGATGCTAGAAACAAGGAAGCCAGTTATAACAATTTATGAGGAAGTCAGATGTTTCTGCCCAGACCTTATATGCCCCACCCCACATACACAACTTAGAATCACTCAATTCTAGGTATCTATAGATCCATACCACCATTTCTTGTATTTAAATAAAAAGCATTTAATATAGTAGCAATTTAATATCCACCATTCTATGATGTGGGATGTCTTTCTGTATGCGTGAATTACCATTGGATAATAAAGAAACTGTTCTGGCCTATGGCAAAGAAGCTTATAGACAGGCAAGAAATACAAGCATAGATAAAGGGGAAGGAAGGCGGAGTCAAACAGAGACACTGTGAGCTGTCACCCAAGGAAGCAAGATATAAAAGTACAGGTAAGCCACAAGCCAGGTAGCCATACACAGATTAATGAAAATGGGTTGAGTTAAGTTGAAAGAGCTAGCAAGTAATGAGCCTGAGCCATAAGCTAAACAGTTTGTAATTAATATAATCCTTTGTGTAATTATTTGGGGCTATAGTGCTACAGAACTGCAGGTCCAGACCTCAGGATAGACAGGCAAGGAATATCAGGCTGCAATTATATTCATTCATGGATATTACATTATTAGTAGGAATATTTTAAATAACTATCCTTTCTTACATACAATGTATAAGGCTGAATTATTTATGTTGTTTTACTTTTTACAATAACTTTCAGAAATAGGTTACTGATCATTCATTTGATAGAAAATGCTATCAGTCATATTATCAATCACTAATTTATATACCACAGACATAGTAGCAAACAAACAAAAAATGTCTGCTTTATGATACTTTCTATCTTAAGAAGGTTTTTAAATAGTGAAGATGAATAACCCAGAGATTGCTGACCTGTGTGTAACAAAACCAATATTAAAGGAAGGTCTATAAATAAAATATAAAGCCTAGAAACTAGCTCTCACATGGAGAGTCAATTGACTTTATAAGGGTATCAAAACTATTCAACAGACTAGAAAGTCTTTAAACAAGTGATATTATGAAAGTTGATACCCATATGAATTTATCTATACACTTACTTTATACCATACATAAAAATTAATCCAAACTAGGAGCATAGCTTATTAAAGTTCTCTACCATGTGTAATGCCCTGAGTTTGAATGATACAATAACATATAAATAAATCAATGATTTTGACTCAAAATGATACAGACATAAAATTATAAAATTCTTTTAAAAATATAAAAGCTTACTTGCATTTAGATTTTACAACAATTTCTTTATATGATGTCAAAAAGCACAGGCAACAAAAGAGATGGGTAAATAGGACTACATTGAAATTAAAATTTGTGTATCAAACAATCCTAAGAACAGAGTGAGAAAGCACAGACCTGTAAGATGAAATAAAATATTTATAAATATATTTGATAGGTAGTTATTGTATAGAATACAATGAGCTCTTATAACTCAACAGAAACAAAAATAACCTAATTCAAACATAGACAAAGGACTTGAATATATATTTCCCCAAAGAAGACACACAATTAGCCAACAAACATATGGAAAAATGCTCAGTTTCATTTGTCTCTAGGGAAATATCAATCAAAACTATAATTAACTAATATGTCCCATTCCATAGGATGAGTATATTTTTAAGGCAGATATAACAAAGATGTAGAGAAATCAAAATCTTCATATATTGATGGTGAGAATACAAAGATAATGTGCTAAAGATTCATTTATGTTGCTGTGATATCCTGTCAACAAGCAACTTAGAGGAAAATGGCTTATTTCAGCTCACAATTCCAGATTAGAGTATCATCATAGCAAGAAAGTTCCAGTGGCAGAAGTTTGAAGCAAATAGTCAAATGATATCCAAGAGCAAAGAAAATAAATTTATGTATGTTAACTCCTCATTTGATTATGCTCAGATAGCTTTCTTTGCTCTCATACAGTTCAAGATCTCTTGCCTAGGGACTGGAGTCATCCCACAGTGGGCTGGATCTTCTCATATCAGTTAAGGCAATCAAGAATAATCAGCCACAGACATCCCTACATGCCACCTGATCTACATAAGCTCTTATTTAGGCTCTCCCTCCAGGTGTTTCTAGTCTGTGCTGGGTGACAGTTAAAATTAACCAGAGCATGTGTATGGAAAACAATTTAGTCATAAACAATTTAGTCATCTCTCAGTAAGTTGAACACATAATTACCACATAATGCAGAATTCTCACTTCTATATATATGTTACACTTCAGTTATTTCCTAACATATTTCTCTTTGCACTGATCATGTGTATACCCATGGACAAGGCTTAGTTAGTGTTCTATTGCTGTGAAGAGATACCATGACGAAAGAACTCTTATACTTATAAAGAAAGCACTAAATTTGGGGCTCGCACTTACAATGTTATAGGGTTAGACCAAGATCATCATGACAGAAAGCAGACAGGCATGACACCGGAGCAGTATCTGAGAGCTTTACATCCTGATCCCAGAGGCAGGCAGAGAGAGAGAGAGAGAGAGAGAGAGGAGAGAGAGAGAGAGAAGAGAGAGAGAGAGAGAGAGAGAGAGAGAGAGAGAGAGAGAGAGAGAGAGGAGAGAGAGAGAGAGAGAGAGAGAGAGAGAGGAGAGAGAGAGAGAGAGAGAAGAGAGAGAGAGAGGGAGAGAGAGAGAAGGGTATGACCAGGGCTTTGAAACCTCCCAGTGATCACAGTGACACACCTCTTCCAAAAAGCCCACACCTCCTAATATTTCCCAAACAGTTCTAACTGAGAACCAAGCATTCAAATATGAGTCTATGATGGTCATTCTCATTCGAATTATCACATACAACTTCACATAATCTTTCTACTTTTTGTTTCCTTGGGACAGGATCTTGCATACTAAACTGAAAGACTACTATGTGTCCTAGGCTAGCCTAGGCCATTCTCTTGCCTCACCCTTCCAAATTCCTGACTTAATATTTGTACTTCATGTACATATTTCCTTGTTTACACATAAAACTTGTACATATTTATTGGGAACAATGTGATTTTTTTCATCTATTCATATATTGAATATATCATATATTTGAATATATTTTTATTATTCAATAATGATAAACTCAGGGAAATTATCCTATCTATCACCTTAAACTTTTGTTTCATTTCTTTAGGTTTTATTTCTATTCACAATGAATATTTTTCCCAGTGAGTTGTTAGAAGCTCCTGAATGACCATTTGTCATTAATCCTTTAGAATTGCATGCTTAAAGGTACAGTACCCCGCATAATATGGCCTCTTAACATTTTTTCAGCTGAACTTTTATGTAGCTTCTTAGGACAATGCTTAACATTGCTGTTTTAGGTCGTTATCCTGCCCTTTCAATTATTGTACAACTAATTACAAGGCCACAATCTTGCAAGATACCACATGAGCATAGAAAGGAAAGTAAGACTGTATTTCAGTAGGGTATAATTCATCTTCTTTTGTCCATAGAGGTCCAGGTCAACCAAGAAGAGAATCCTCTCAATAAACAGACAGCTATGAAAACTCAAAACTATATAGCAGTAAAAAGCATTTTCCTTGAGTTCTCATATACCCAAATACAAATAATAAAGTATCTTCTATCTCATTCTTTCTTTCAAAAGGTTTATGTATCAAAAATAAGCTATAGAAAAGTTTGGGTAACTGCTATTTATAATTTTCTCCAGACATTATAAATATAAATTTACATAAAACAAGGATTAATACAGAAATACTTAATTTCATGGAGAAAGCAGGTAAGCTAAATAACAAACATAGTATTATAGTTTAATGCGATGACATTACTAAATACAGAATCAAAAGCATCTATTTTTGTCTTCTTAAATTTTCATTTGCGGAGAAAAGGCACCATGACCAAAGCAACTTATAGAAGAAGGGGTCTGTTGGTGCTTACAGTTTCAGAGGATGTGTCCATGACCATCTTGCCAGTAAGAACAGCATCAGGCAGAAATGGTTCTGAAGCAGTAACTGAGAGCTTACAGCCCAATCTCCAAACAGCCTGGTCTGGGCTTTTTGAAACTTCAAATCCCAATGCTAGTGACACACCTCTTCCAACAAGGCCATACATCTTAATCTTTTCCAAACAGTTATACCAAATGAGTACCACGTATTTAAATGTATAAGCCTATTGGGGTCATTCCATTCAAATCATTAAAGTTTCAGACTTAGCTAAGAATAATCAAGGAACATTTTTTTTTTTAGAATAGATTGATACTTCAGGTGAAAAAGCAAACTAAATTGACATGGTGATGAAATTTAAAGTGGTAGGCATTGAAATAAGAAAATATACTTAGAGAACATTAAAGAAGTATAATCTATAGTAATAGATGTTATACTTCGGGTAAAGAAGTACAAGAAGAAATAATCTAAAAACAATTTCCACATTTCTGACTTAGAGAAGTAAAGAGTCAGTAGCATTACTCACTCAAATGAGCAGAACAGGAGTAGAATTAAGGTAGGGAAGAAATGAATGCAATTTATGATAAGTAGTTTCCTATTAGACTCTGAGGACACACCCAATAAAACCCGACCTGGATGGACTGAGGATTTAGCTGGGTGGTAGAGTACTTTGCTAGCAAGTTTGAAGCCTTGCATTCAGTTCCCACCACTGAGAAAAATTATCACATAGAATTGTTTTCCACCAATAACACAGGTGCTAACACCAACAATAAATGAAACCTCGTGAAACTGACAATTGAAGGGCATCATTATTCAAAGTGATCACCTACAGAATGGAGAAAGATCTTTACCCAATTATACATTTGATAGAGGATCAGTGCCTTTCTTAACCCTCATTAGAGAAGCGTCTTTCAGTAAATAGGAGCTAACAGAGAAACTCAAAACTGAAATATGTACAGAGACTGAGAGATTTTAGAATATGCAGTCATAATGAGATGACACATTCTTTTGTTTGTTTGGGTTTTATTTAATTTCTATTAATTAAATTGTTTAATTTCAATTTAAATCATTCTATTTAAATTATATTCATATGACATATAAGTTCCACTCCTAACCAAAAATTAATTTGCAATTGATAGCAGCCAGCAAAGGGAAAGTCAGTTTTCTCCAGTAGAATGTCACTGGGTATATCAACCACAATCCAGAACAGACTCTGTGCTTAAAAATAGTTGGTCAACACAAAACAAACTTCATGGGCTGTTTTTTGTGAAATTTTTATTTTGTTGACTTATTAATCTTTTGCTTGTTTGTTCTGATTTTAATTTCTGTGTTATGTGTGTGTGTGTTTTTAAAGAAGAGATGAAGAGGAAGAAAGAGAAAAAAACAAAGTTGAGTGGGTAAGAAGGTGAGGAGGCTCTAGGAGGAGTTGGGAGGGGGAAATATGATCAAAACATATTGTATGGAATAAAATTTGTTTTCAGAATGTCTCTCTCTACATAGTCTTGGCTGTCCTGGAATTCACTCTGTAGACCAGGCTGGCCTTAAACTCACAAAGATCTGCCTGCCTCTGCCACTCTGGTGCTGGGATTTAAGCTGTACACAACACCTGGCTTAAAATCATTTTAATGAAAATATATACACCAAATGGTCAGGCCTAAAAACATACGTACCAGAAACCTTATAGAGACAGAGCAGGTTATAAAAAGAAAATGTCCTGGAGCTCAGTCAGCATGGGGCACAGAAAAAAAGGTCTTGACCTCAAAGCTATTCACATAGAGATGAGAGTTAAAATAAGTTCAGTTAAGAGGTCATGCCTACTGACAGTGTATCAAAAACCAAGACAACATAACCCAGTTGCAGAATAATCAACATTAGAAAAAAAGGGGTCTTCTCTGAGAACTTGAAAGGAAAAAGCCAGAATATTAGGAAAAATAATATAAAATACTCATTGATAAAGAAACCAAGAAAAGAAAGTTTAAAGAATAAAATTTGCAATGCAGAGAATAGAAGGAAATATTTGCAAACGTAAGTGTTTAGTATACAGAATATATTAAGAACTCATACAAGTCAACACTATAAAAACATATAACAATTTAGAAATAAGCAGAGAATTTGAACAGGAATTTTGTTCTAAACAATATTTAAAGTCACAGGTGAAGATGTCTGATGTCATTACTCCTTAGAGAAAAGCAAAACAAAACAATCAGATATCACTTTATGCCTAGTAGGATGGTTATAATCCAGAATATACATCACAACATTAACAAAGACGTCGGAGGGCATGTTTGTTAGTCACCTTGACACAATCTGTAATCATGAGGGAAAAGACACTCAATGAGGAATTGTCTACATCAGGTTGGCTTATAAATGTGCCTATGAGGAATTATTTTGATTACCTTAATTGAGATGGGAAGACTCACCTATGTGTGAATGGCTTCATTCCCTGTGCGCGGGATCCTTAACTGTGTAAGAGTGGAGAAAATAAACTGACCACTAAGCCTGAATGCATTAACTCTATGTTCTTAACTGTGAATGTAACTAGCTGCTTCTAGCTCCTGTTTTGACTTCCACACATTGAAAGACTATAGCTTGAAATTGGAACCCAAATAAGTTCTTTTGCCTTTAAAGCAGTTTTGTTAGGATACTGTATCATAACAGAAATGAAACTAAAAGAGGAAGTAAGAGCCCTTCTATGCCACTGATAAAAATATAAAATGGTTCGGCAATTATGGAAAAAAGTTTAGTGCTATTTTATGAATTAAACATATAATTACAATATGACCCAGAGTTTCACTGATAGGTATATACCTCATAGAATTTAAAGCATTTACTTAGGGCTAGGGCTACAATTCAATGGTAATTACCTAGTATGCATTAAACTCAGAACTTAATACTCTACTTTAAAAAGAAAGAAAAAGAACAAAAAGGAAAAGAAATATTTAAATAGCCATATACCTGTGACCAAAGCAGCATTAGTTTATAATATCCCAAAATCAGAAATAAATTCAAATATTCATTAATAAATGAATAAACAAAAATGTGGTAAATGCATAATAAAATATTTATCCACAAAAGAATAAAATTCTGATGCATGTTATAATATGGAAGAACCTTTAAAATATGTAAACTGAAAACTCCACACACAAAAGAACACATATTATTTTATGTATATAAAATATCCACAATAAGTAAAACCATTGAGGCTTCAGACTAGTAGTTCAAAGTAGATTTGTGGTTGATAGGGTTGATCTGGAATACAGATAGGGTATAGACTCCCAATAAAAGAGAGTTTCTTTTGAGGGTGATGAAAATGTTCCTGAATCAGGCAATGGCAATAGCTATACAACTCTATAAATACACTAAAATTATTAAATGCTATGTTTTTAATAGTTAAATTTTATGTGTAAATTATATCTCAATTTCAACATTTAAAATATAATTTAAGTCTCACATTCAACAAATACTGAGAAACATTAATCACTGAATTAACAATCAGTACTACATTGCATCATATCAAAAGTTTAAACGAAAGATGAATCATTGGAAATTATCTAGTATAACAGAACCAAAACCAAGATGCTATCTGCAATTGACATCCACCTACAAAGGAAAATTACTTTTCCAATGGAGTTTCAATAGGCATATTAACTACACTTCAGAGTAAGCTGTATGTCCAGCAGTAGATGGCCAACACAAAACAAACTCAATGGCATGTTTGTGGACTTTTTGTCTCAAATTACTTTGTTTGGGCATTTATTTTTTAAGTCTTTTACTTGTACATTTTGGTTTCCATTTTTGTATTTTTGTAGATGTGTTTGAGAGAGTTTGCTGTGGTATTATGTTCTGGTACATTGTAAGTATTTGTCCCTCCTACTGGTTTAATAAAATCCTGATTGGCCAGAAGGCAGACAGAAAGTGTGGCCAGGACTACCAGGCTAAGAAAACTCTGGGAAGAGAAAGAGTCAGAAGGAGACATCAGAGATGCTGAAGTAACAAGGCCAGGATGCTGCTCTGAGAAAAGGTACTAAGCCACTTGGATAATCATGGGTTGATTTAAGAGTCAAGAGTTGCCAAGTTATATGCCTAAGTCATAGGCTGATCAGCATGAAATTAATATAAGACTTTGTGTGATTATTTCGGGCTAAGCTGCAGCAAGGCTGTGAATGGGTCACATCCTTGGGGTTAGGCCAGAAGGCTGGGCCAAAAACTAGTTACTACAAGAGTTTCTTTGGTTTGGGGAAGGGGGCTTCATTTCCTTGTTTACTTGTTTGCCTGGCTTTTTGTTTTGTTTCGTTTTAAATTTATTTATTTATTCATTCATTTATTCATTTAACATCCTAGCTGTAGTTTTTTCATTCATTCATTCATTCATTCATTCATTCATTCATTCATTTATTCATTCATTTAACACCCTAGCTGTAGTTTCTTCTTCCTCTGCTCCTAGGTGAAGGGCAGACCTTGTACCTAAGTCAGTAAAGTTGCTTTAGGGTAAACACTTTCCTGACTGGAGAAGTCCAACCCAAAATGTGCTGTGGAAACTAAAGTCCTTCCACCTGGAGGCCTGGAGCTATTTTAAGAAGTTTCTCGTTCCCCATCCTGAAAAGTTTCTAAACCCCCAAAGCCAGACACCCAAGGTCCTGGATAATTAGAGGACATTCTGGTCCAGCGTGAAGCATCTTCTCCACTTCCTAAGACAACCAATCAGCCAGCAGCTGCCTACCTGACAGCGATAATAAAGAAACTTCCTCTGGCCCCTCACTTCCCAGCCTGATAAGGGTGGCATTTTTGATCTTTGTTTTAAAAGGCCCTGCTTTTGAGTAGGGAGGAGCCCAGTCTCCACTGGCAGGCACTGCTGTGTGACAATCAGGAGCTGATCTCAGCTGGACAGCTGTAATAAACCTTGCTTTGCATTTGCATTCAGAGTGTGGATGTGATTCTGTGGATCTTTCTGGGAGTTGCTAAGGCTGGGCAGTACAGTACTTGGAAAAGAAACAATGTTTTAGGGCATCTTTCTATTCTAAGGTTTACTTTTGAAGGCTTATAGGTTTTTGTGTGTTTAGTGATTGCAGTCAGGGATGGTAATAAAAAGGGCTTCCAGGCTCTTACTAACAGCAGCAAACCAGCAACACTATCTCTTGGCTAAAGAGAAAAGAAAAAATTCCCTAAGAGGGTACTCAACTGCCCCTGCGCTTTGCTCTTCTCTCTTCTCTTTCTCTCTTTCTCTCTCTCTCTCTCTCTCTCTCTCTCTCTCTCTCTCATCTCTCTCTCTCTCTCTCATTAATTTTATATCCCAACCATAGTTACCCCTCTTTCCTCTCCTCCTAAATCCCCACCTCTTCCTTGTCCACCAACTCCCTCCTCCTCCATTCTGTTTAGGAAAGGGCAGGTTTCCCAAGAGTATCAATAAGACATGTCATATCAAGTTTCAGCTAAGACTAAGCATGTCCTCATGAATTAAGGGTGGGCAAGGTGGCCCGGTATGAGGAACAGAGTCCCAAATGCCAACAAAGGAGTGAGACAGTCCCTGGCCCCACTATTAGGATTCCCACAAGAGGACCAAGCTACACAATTGTAACATCTATGCAGAAGGCCTAGATCAGTCCCATGCAGGTTCCCTGATTGTTTTGTAAAGAGGGAGAGAAAGAAAGGGTATGGAATTGGATGGGAGCAGCAGGCAATGAGGATCTTGGAGGAGTTGGAGACAAGACAAGAATGTATTGTATAAAATTATTTTCATTAAAAATATTAAAACCAAAAGGCCCAAAGATTATGATGGGGAAACCCAAAGACACAGATGACTCAAGCTACTAGGGGATCACTGACTCTGAACTAATAGCTGGGGAACCTCCATGGGACTGAACTAGGCCCTCTGAATGTGGATGGCAGTTTGTGTGGCTTGGGAAGTTTGTGGGGCCTCTGGCAGTGGGTCTAGGATTTATCCCTAGTGCAAGAACTGGCTTTTTGGAGCCCATTCCCTATATCGAGATATCTTGCTCAGCCTTGATGGGGGTGGGGGGAGGGTTGGCCCTATCTCAACTTGACTTTGTTGACTCCTCATAAGAGGCCTTACCCTCTCTGAGGATGGTGAGTAGGGGATGAGTGTGAGGAAGGGAGGGAAGGAGAACCGTGGTTGGTAAGTTAAAAAAAAAAAAACTTTAAATAAAAAAATGTCAGTAAAAACCAAAGGCCCTACTGAATTTTGTAATCGGGAGAACACCAGTGACCCTCATAAGTACAGAGTCAATAGTAAATAAAATACAAAAGCAAAACAAACTAAAAGAAAATGAAGAATAAATAAGTGGCTAAAATGTCAAGGCAGTAAGATTGGTTCATTACTTCCTGATGTTTGACTCTTAAGGGAAAAAGGTACAAGTTAGCTTTAAAATAAGGATACTGGCTCAAGTAAGTTTACTCTATTTATATCTGTACCTAGATAGACAGATAGATGTACACACACTCATATATATGTATATATGCATGACTGTATGAGAAACAAAGACATCTGAGAGAAATCAAAGATGCAGGAAAAGCTAAACATCTTGGCACACATCTATTATCCCAGAATTTGGAAGGCCAAAGCCGGAAGACTAAAAGGTAGAAGTCAGCCTGGGGTTCATATCGAGATTGTCTTAAAACAAAAAGATATAGAAAAAAACTGACTAAGAAAAAGGACTAAGAAAAAATGAGAGGGAAAAGAATCCAAAGTCCAAGTGAAAGATCTGGTCTAGAAGTAAAGAACATACATTCCTCCTGAGAAAAGAACACAGGAAGGTATAGAGGTTCAATGTGTAGAAGGGAACAGTGAAAGGAAGGGAGCTGATTTGTGGGTGATCTCAATGCTAATCTTGATTTTTTTTAATGCAGTAGGAATTAAGTTTAACATTTGAAACCAAAGTGAATATAATCACAACAGGAGGTTTATGGACCAAAATGAAAGCATGGAATTGCTGCTGAGAGTAGAAAATTGAGCTAACTAGGGAGGGGAGGCAGGAAGATAAGGCCAGGACAAGAAGAACAGAGGGTGGGATCCAAAGGGGCAAAAAAAACTAAATTAGCAGTGGCACTAATCTGGAATTTTCTCCAGTCCTATCCAATACTGTAGAGCTGATAAAACCAAGTAGAAAAGCTGGCCCTGAGTTGGTGTTTTGTTAAGGTACAAGAACCTGCAAATAAAGAATTCATTGACTTGCTGATTACTGAAGTGATGTGTATTCTCCTCTGAGCCAACAGCAGCCATTTCTGGGAGTACAGCAAAAGATTACCCAGATTGGCTGGTTGACAATACTCATTCATTCTCTCTCTCTCTCCCTCCCTCCTCCACCCCCCCCCCAGAGGGTAGAATAGGGCATGAGATTCTCAATTGTATGGCCTGGGGTCCAAGGAAGCCTCGAAGGAGGGGTGCTTCATCATGTGCTTATGGGAAGCCTTCATCCTTACTCGGTAAGGCTTTGTAGGTGTGGTCAGTAGGAGAGGAATGTCTGCACCCATGTAAGTAACCCTTCACTTGGGCTCTCTCTCAATATATTCATTAGTTCCTCCAGAGTGAACTTTGATAGATTCCTACCTCGGTTTCTTGTCCGAACCTAGGGAGGAGGGGTAAATGCAACTTATGTCTCCCCATCACCCCCATGGAAGGATTAGCAACAGTGGGTTAAAGGATCTAATTTAGTAAAATAAACGTCTAGCTAGTCCCCAAGAGAACATACAAGGTCTGATCTTCATGTGGCACTGTTCCAAAGGTCTTGATCAATTTTGTTTTCTCTTGTGAGATACAGGACCCTAGATTTCCCCAGTAATCAAGACTTTTTTCCCCATAATAAGAATGAAAAGTACTGCGCTATTGAGGAGAGAAAACAGAGGCTGAGTAATCAATGAACAGTAAATTAAGCACAGTTTTGTAGCATATAGTGGTACACTCTCACATAGCTGTTGCAAGATCATAAAGAGTTCTAGACCAAAAAAAGTAAGATTCTGGGTTCTAAGCGTACTCCCCATCTATTCTCTCCAAGTCTTTGGTCGCGTTGCTTCTTCTGCCAAGAATGTTCTTTTTCAATTTTAGCCTGTCCCTAATGATAGGAATTGATTTTACTTTCCTAGCTCTTTTATCTTCTAGCCAGATATAGTGTTAGGTGTCTCACTAATGCAGATTTAGTTGAAACAAAATAAGGAAAAGTATTACTAAGGGCTAAATGATCAGAAAAGCCTTCATATATTTAAATTTATCCTTAAATATAGGGGTATTCCATCATCAAAAGGAACTTTTTAACAAGAGAAATGACACAACAATGGATGTTGTAAAGGAAGAAAACCAATTTATATAAAATTAGAGGTTTCTACTAAAATCAGTATAAGTGGCCATAATTTATTAAAAAAAAAAAAACTGCTTCAGTCTTTGCCTTCAAAATCCTTTTCAGTTAATGGAGGAAACAAGATAATCTACAATTCAATACAATAGCAAATAAATGAATGGACAAGAATGAATCTAACAAAAAGATAAGATTCAAGCTGAGCTCTGAAAGACTGAGGGCTCCAAGAAGAGGTTGAGAATTCATCTTTGGGAAATAGGAGAAATAAGGCAAGAATGCAAGAAGTATGACAGCAGATTGGTCTGCATGAAACTGAACTCAAGTGGGCAGCAAGCCACAAGGAGAGCAACAGAACTGTTCAGGGATGTGGCAACGGAGAGAACAAAGGTATCTGAGGACAGGCTTAACATAAAATGTTACAGTGGACAACAAAGCAACTGTCCAGTCCATAATCACTATAAGAAATAAGCTGAGGAAGGATCACAGATTCAGGGAAGGGAATTTAAAGGTAAGCTAAACTAAATACAAGTATAACAGAGACCAGATGCATGTGACATAAACAATGTAAATGAGCATCTGAAAGTATGAATCAATTTTGCACTGGGATGCTAAGTATGAGAAGCAAAGGCAAAGGAGAAAAAAATGTGTCTGAGATTTTATGCCTGAATTATTGAAAGAATGAAACCATGGTTTAATTTTCCAAAATTCAGTGTGTAGAGCAGTGGAAGGGAAGAGTGGAGATGAATTCAATTTAGCTAACTAAATTTGAGGTGGCAGCCGGAAATCCATGCAGAAACTAATGACACCTAACAAGGTTGTCTGATGTCATTAAGAACAAAGGAAGTTTATTTCTTGGTTGACTCTGCTAGCTAAATCAATTTTGAGTACTAGAACCCCTACAAGTATTGCCTTTATACCTCATAATAACTTACCAAAATTGTGGAACATCTGGAATGTGCCACTGTCCTTCCTATGAATCTGAATGCAGGTGAAACAATCTTTTCAGAAAAAGCCCTGGGGCTTCACCACCTTAACAAATTAGACTATATATTAAAAGGGCTCTAGGGCCCACAAGCTGGCTCAGCAGATTAAAGTTTTTACCAGGAAAGCCTGATTACCTGAATTTGACACTCAAGATTAACATAAGAGGAAAAGGAGAGAATTGACTTCACAGGATCGTCTTCTGGCCTACATACATTCATTGCATTATGGCATACCACCACCCCCACAATAATAATAAAGAAATATTTTTAAAGTTCTAGAAACATGCAATTATTTTATGCACATTAATGTTTAAACTTTGATTGTCCTTGCAGGCCAATGGTGTGGCAGGTTGAAAGAATAAAGATCTGCAAACCACAAAATAAAATTTAGCAGTAATCTCCTTTTGAAAATCAATTTCTTTGTGGCTGTCTGCTTTCAAACCATGCTTTAAGACATCACTCTGATAAAAATTACTCTTCATCTCTGAAGTGTGGGGCCATTGACAAGTGGATGTACATGGGGAAAATTACTCTGCAGTCTATTATTTTAAAGTGGTTTCAGCAGCTACCAGCAGGAAAATCCCTAGGAAGCCACAAAAGGCAAGGTGCTACTCCTTCCTTGGGTTATTACAAGCACACAGCCCCAGCATCTGGCTGAGGAAATGACAAATGAAATTTAAGTCCTCTCTCTCCAAAAGACACACCATCATTAGCTAATTTTCCAAATGGTATGTTCATTAAACATTCACTACCACACAACTCCTGTGTCAGTGATCATCAGAGGGAAGATTAGTGACATAAATGCAAAAGCCAATAATAAGGAAACAGAAATTAGGCACGGGAGAACAACTCTTACCTAACTCACAATGTTGTTTTTATTTTCTCCCTTTAGAGCAGCAATTCAAAAAATGGAGGTGAACCTAAGAAGCCATGGGTACTCTAAACATTCTGAAGATGTGGAACTAGATGTGGCCACACATAGGTAGGTTTTGCAAAAGTTCTCCAACACTAATACACACCTCTGATTAAGAATGGCATTCACATTCATCTGTATGATAAGTCTGAAGAGAGTTCTAAGTAGGATCTCAGACATTCTACTATCTCTATCAGAAAGAGAAGAGTAAGAATAGAAGACAGACATAAAGGAAAGAGAATAATAAAGAGGGCAGAAGAGGAAGAAAGAGATAACAATTGTGAGGCAGAATTAATTACTGCTCACTGTAGTGTAAGTCTTTAGCTGGACCTTATTGCAATCTGTTTTGTGCTACTATAATCAAACACCATAAATTGAGTAATTTCTTAAGTGAGTAAATTTAGCAACGCATACCTATAACCCTAGTAGAAGCAAAAGCTTGGATGGTAGTGAATGTTTTATTCTCAGGTACCAAACAAGTCTGAGGCCAATCTGAACTGCATGAGAGCGTTTCAAGGAAACAAACAAAAACAGAAAAGTGAGAACTTTACTCCTTACAGTTTTGAAGGCTGGAATGATATTGGAAGATAGAAAATCCATTGAGAACATAAGTAGATGGATACTAATCGAGAGCCTACTCCCATGACTCCCAACCCACTTCTATGATAATAGCATACATGTATACATGTGGTCTCATTGACTAATCACCACTTAAAGGCCCCACCTCATAATACTGTTACAATGGTAATTAAATTTCAACACGGATTTTGGAGGGGGATATTCAAACACAGGAGGCTATTTATGCATGCTAGGCTCTAGCCACACTAACTCACTTAAATTCCACAAACTAAAGATTCTTACTCTGAAGTGCACATCAGAATCAACAGTACAGACGTTTCAAATTAAACATGAATAGCCTGATGTCCCTGATGCTTCTGGTTGAGTTTATTCTGGGTTGGAATACTGCACTCATCTATTATGTAAAAAGTTTTGAGCATTTAGAATGAACAGTCTTGAAGATTCTATTCATGTGAGGATAAATATCAAAACAACTAACAGTTCTTAGACACTTGTCCATGACTTTTATTTTATACTTCTTTAGAATAACAGATGCATCTAGATATAATTCATATACCATATAATTCACTCAGTTTTGTAGCAACTGTACTGAACTGTGTAATTTCATGATAGCTCTTGCATCATTTTCTTTAAAACCCCACACTACTACTGCCTTAGTCATGGCAAAATCAATTGTGAAATATTTTCATTCCCACAATAAGTGCTCTCATGCCCATATTTAGTGAATCTTCATTCCTACCAGTCACCACATATACTCACTAATCTAATTTTTAGCTCCACATATTTGCCTATTCTGGACATTTCATACAAATAGAATTACACAATATAATGTGGCTTTTTATGACTGGCTTTTTCACTTAGCATAATATTTCTGAGATCCTACCATGTTGTAGTACATATTCAAACTTCATTCCTTTTTATGGCTAAAATATATTCTATTAGAATTTTATACCACATTTGTTTATTCATTAGACATTTGGGTTGCTTCCACTTTTTGAAAATTATGAATAATGCCACTCACTATGAACATTCCTCTAGAGGTTTTTGTGTGAACAGAAGTTTTCAATTCTTTTGGGCACATGCCTACAAGTAGAAATGGGTCATAATGCAATAAGTATTCATGTTAACTTATTAAGGGGCTAAAAACCCATTTTATAAAAAACTACTATATCATTTAACATCCACACTGGCAATGTATAAGTGTTCCCATTCTCCACATATCCACTGTTTATTATCTTTTTCATTATAGCCATCCTAATAGGTATAAATGATACCTAGATGTGGTTTTGACTTGCATTTACATGTTTGATAACAATGTTGCGCATATTTTTGTGCATTTTTGAACATTTGTGCATCTTTGAGAATGATATATATCTTTTCCCTATGTTTGTCTTCTTATTTCAAGAAGCCTATCTTGTAGTCATTTTCTCCAACTCTCATATTTCTTTTCATTTTAAAAAAGATTTCTTTAGTAAAACAAAAGTTTTTTTCAAATACAATTCACATTATTTGTGTTGCTGTTGAACTATGTATTTGGCTCTATGTCTTAAAATTCATTGCCCAATTCTAGGTCATGAAAATTTTGTTTTCTTCTAAAAATGGTGTTCTGGCATTTAAATGTAAGTCTATTTAAAAATTGACTCAGGGGTGTGGTATACATGTCTACATTCACATTTTTCTTTTATTTGTGGCTTTAAAACTTTTTAATTGACAGATTAAACATAAAATGTATACATATTAATGGTGCGGTATATGTTTTAACACACATATGTACTGTAGAATGAATGTAGATAGCAAAAGCTGTATGTGAATAAAGAGAAACCAAAGTGCTCAAGGCATGATGATTAAATCAGGTTAAACACATGTATCTCCTCACTTCTTGATAGTGAAAAATTATAAAATCTTTTCTTTTTAATTCATTTTCTCTCATATTTTACAACCCAACAGCAATTTCCCTCCTCCACTCCTCCAAGTCTGCCCCCCACCTCCCTTCTTCCCCACATCCACTCTTCCTCTGCTTCCCTTCAGAAAAGAGCAGGCCTCCCAGGGATGTCAACTGAGCACAGCATAACAAGTTACATTAAGACTAGGCACAAACCCTCATGTCAAGGCTGAATGAAAATCCAGTAAGTGACAAAGGGTCCAACAAACAGCCAAAAGAGCCAGAAATACTCCCACTATCACTGTTTGGAGTCCCATTAAAAACACCAAGCTACACAACCATGGCATTTATATAGAGTACCTAGCACAAACTCATGCAAGCCCCATGACTGCCACTTCAGTATCTATACAAAATAATGTCTTATAGCTTTTTTAAACATACATTATCTATTTATGTTCTATTATCTATTCTCCTTATTATCTAGTCTACTCTGTAACAGCATAACAGATCATCTTTTTCCATATATAACTATAATTTGATACTTATTGATCTATTATTTCCCATCACTCCTCCCTAACCCTCACATATCTCCCCCATCTAGTAACCACCATTTTATTCTACTCTTAGAGTTATACAATTTACTTTTTATTCCATACGTGAATTGGACTATACACTGCCTTTCTGTGCCTGGCTTATTTCATTCAATGATTTCCACCCTCATTTATAATGTCACAAACAACAGGATTCCATTATTTTTATGACTGACTAGTATTCCATTATGAATCTCTGCTACATTTTATGCTTTATTTCATTTTTGTGGGTGGTTTTACTTGTTTGTTTCCAGATAGGGTTTTGCTATATGTTCCAGACTGACCTTGAACTTGCAGTCATTCTGCCTCATTCTTCTGAGTACTTCGATTACAGCTACGATCACTGTTATCTGACTGAACCATATTTTCCTAACCATTCACCACCTGAGATGATGCTTACAAAAGTTATTTCTGTTTGTCATCTACTGCAAATAGTGCTACAATAAACATGAAGAGTCCAGATACCTCTTCCAAAGACTGATTTCATTTCCATCATATACATATGTTACAAGGCATTTTTCTCTGTGCTGTGACAAAATACCTGACAAGAAGCAACTTTAGAGAGGAAAAAAAGTTTTCTTTAGATTATAGCTCAAGGGAATACCTTTCAACATGGCAGGAAAGGCAGCAGCAGGAGGAGGTTGGATCTTCACATTGAGTCCACACTGCAGAAGCAGGGAGTAAATAAGAAACCAAGCTAAGCTGTAACACCTCAAAGTCTGTCCAGTATCTCATTTCTTCTAGCAAGACTCAGCCTCCTAATGGTTCCACAACCTTCACAAACAGCTCCACTAGCTAGTCACCAAGTGTTCTAGAATGAGCCTATGGGGGACATTTCATATTCAAACTATAACACATATCCAGTAGTAGGATTGCTGAATCATATGAGAGTTCCATTTTAAACTTTTGAAATACTTTCATATAGTTTTACACATACATACACACACACACCAATAGTGTGTAAAAAGGTTCCCTTTCCTCAACATGCTCAACCACATTTCCTATCTTTAGACTTTGTTATTGATATTTCTCAATCTTAAATAGGGAGAACTAGTCTCTAATGGTAGTTTTAATTTGCATTTCTCTGATGACTAGTGATATTCCTATCATTACTTTCATATAGCTATTGTGGGCATCTGTAGGCCTGCTTTTTAGAAATGTCTATTTATGTCAATTAGGTCTATTTTTCAAAGTTCACCCTTTTAAAAAATGTAGATACATGATTTTCCTAGCACCATTAGTTGAATAGGGAATCTTATACTCCAGTGAACTGTCTTGTTTTTGTTTTGTTTCTCAAAAAATATTGGTTATAATGTAAGGGTTCTCAATTCTGTTCCCTTGGCCAATATATGTGTATTCCTATATCAGCACCATAATGTATTGATAACTATTGCTTCATAAATATTAGATATTTCCATTCCTTGAGCATGCCATGTTCTCTCTCACCTCTAAGCCTTTGCATATTCAGTTCCTATTACTTAAAACAAAATTATCCAGCTAATAAATTTTTTTAGTTTTAAAGTCAGAAAATGTTTTAAGAAAAATGTCCCTTGATTTTAAAGTTTGAGTCATGTGTTCATCTTTTTGTTCCAAATTATCATGTTTCAAATAATCCAAGCTGTAAGATTAACCTTACTGCTTGCTTCATCATCAAATTGTTCTAGCCTATTCACTTGACTCAAAATTCTATGTCTGCAAGAATTTTCTCTGACCTGCTCAACAGTTATATCTCCGCATGCATGTACAACTTTTTTGGGTTTCTATTGCTATGAAGTGACACCATGACTATGGCAACTCTTATAATAATATGTCATACTATTAAAGGGATGAACATAAAGTCAGGAGAGAAAAAGAAAAGAAACTGAAATTTATGACCCTCTTAAGAACAAGAACCCAGGAAAAAGCAACAATCTTTAGGTTTTGAATTAGAATAATAGTTAAAAATAGTAAATAAATTTTCATTTGGACAGAAAGGCAGTTTCGACAGTATCAATATCATGGAAGATTAAGTTGACATAAGATTGCTAGCACCTGAAGTCAGCTTCCAGAAATATAAATCCTATCTGGATAAGGTTAAAACAACTGAGACCTCAAAATACTTATATATATACAGATATATATGTATGTATACATATATATGTGTGTGTATATATGTGTATATATATGTATATATGAGAGAGTGAGTATGCCATCATTTAAAAGCAAACAAGTATATGATTAAAGAGCCAGAGTAGTAGAAAAATAAGATATACAATTGATAATAGAAATAGATTGAGATATTTTGTGGTTTCCTATAAATTCCAGAATTTCTACTTCTGTGATACATACAATTAAATTATCTTATTGTTGTTGTTTGGGGAGTTTTTGAGATAAGGACTCAACATGTTCAAAGCTACCTTGAATGCACAATCCTTCTATCTTTGTCCACTAAGTGCTAGAATTATCATTATGAAACATCATACCTGGATTGTGTCATTAGAATTTTGATGAGGTTTCCACTGATAGTTCCAGTTTCCTTTGGATAGTATAGACATTTCAACAATTTTACTTCTTCTCATACACAGATATGGAATATATTTTCATTTATTTCTGTTTTCTCCAATTATTTCACCATTGTTTTATAGTTTTCAGCATTTAGGTCTTTGACACTCTTGGTTAAATTTATTCAAAGTACTTTATTTTTTGTTATTGTCTGAATATCCTATATCTATGAAGATTCAAACACAATTTAACCTCCCCTGGGGTAAAATGACTTCATGAATTCTTCCAAACACCTAAGAAAAAAAATATTACCAATGTTACATGAATGGTTGTCAGCAACAAATAAACACAACTAATGACAGCATAAAATAACGTTGATATCAACTTGATAATGAGAGAAAATTGCATGCTAATCTCTTTCACTCATAAAGATCAAAAATCTAAATAAAACGTTAGTGAAATAATCCAGACATATATGAACTGGACAATACACTAGAACTAAAGAGGCTTTATCCTAAGGGTAATAAGGTTGGCTTCGTATCACATTAACAGAATAAGGGAGAAAAAAATCCTGTGACTAATTCAATATATAAAAGAAAACCATGTGATACAATGATGTAATTCCTTATGTTATTCAGACACCTTCGAAAATTAGAAAAAAATTTAAAGTTGATAAATCTTTTAAAAGTAACAATAATAATAAAACCTATGACAAACAGTAAAATGAAAGTTCTCCAATGTTCAGAAGTAAACAAGGATGTCTGCTATTACTACTTAACATTCAACATTAGTCTGAACATTCTAGAAACTATAATAAAAAACGTTTTAATTTGTAATTTTAAAGTTCATATAATACATTTGGATCATATTCTTCCCTCTCCCAAATCCTCCCAGATCCTCCTCCCTCTCCACACTATAAATTGTATGTTCTCTCTCTCTCTCTCTCTCTCTCTCTCTCTCTCTCTCTCTCTCTCTCTCTCTCTCTCTCTCTCTCTCTCTCTCTCTCTCTCTCTCTCTGGGGGGGGGGGCTGTCTATGACTCTTCTGCCTGGGTTGAGGATCCTTTTCCTCCTAGAGGTTGCCTGATCCAGTCTTGATAAGAGAGTTTGTGCCTAGTCTAATTTTAATTTCTTATGCCATGTTCAGTTGACAGCCCTGGGAGGCCTGCTCTTTTCTGAAGGGAAATAGAGGAGGAGTGGATCTGGTGAAGGGGATGGTGACTGGAAGAAGAAGAGGGAGGGGAAACTTGTTGAGATATAATATATGAAAGAATAAATGAATGAATGAATAAAAATAAATAAGAATACAGCAAAAAAAAAAATGAAAATCAGGTCAGACAAACAAGCAGAAGCATTCTAAGAGCCAAATGAGATAATTTCAAGAAAACAGTATCTTCCAGACAAAACAGGATTGATACACATGTGTACTCAGAGAGAATGTGAAAACATTCACATGACCTCGACAGGTTCAAGCCAGACAGTGTCCCCACACTGAGAGGGTGGTGTGAACTCTGGGTCCCAAGCCCAATCAAGAATCAATTTGCAATTGATAGCAGCTGGCAAAAAGAAAGTCAGTTTTCTCTAGTGGAGTGTGGGTATATCAACCACAATACAGGGCATGCCCCATACTCAGGAATAACTGGCCAACCGAAAAACTTTTAAGATATAGAGTCTAAAGAGAAAAAAAAATAAACAGTTTGGTAGACATGTGGAAAATACAGAAGAGCATATAAATAGGATCAAATACAAATAGGATCAATAAGCAAGTTCAGCAAACTGCTGGATACATACTTAATACATAAAATTAAACTACATTTCTAAACATCAGCAAGAAGCAATTAAACTTAAAGCAATTAAAAGGAAAAATGTCATGACTTTGAAAGAAAGCAAAGGAGGCTACAGATGGAGGTAGAATTTGAAGGAGGAATGATGTAATTATATTAGAATCACACACAAAAAAATTATGTAGCCCCACATAGGGTTTCCTACCAAGTCAATTGAAATACTTAGATTACCATGCAGAGTTTTTATTAGATAGTGCTTTGGGGATCAACATATGTGCAAGATAAGGAAAAAAGTCAATTCCCAAATTGCTGTAACCAAATTTATATTGAGCCCTTGAGCTGATATGGCTGGTATATGACTCTTCAATGTTTTCCCAGTTTAAAAGAAAAGGGAAGTGATTTATCGCTCTGCACTGGTTAGTCATTAGATGCAGGTTGCCCTGGAAGGAAATTTCTCCTCAGTTGAAAGAATTTTCTTCAAAAAACAACTCAGGTGAACTCTGCCTTCTAACAGTACTCTTGGTACATGAGGGCATAAATCCTGCACTTCTGAAGTGGAATCTACGTAGTGAACCACAGCATCTATCCTATGATATATGGGATTAAAAAAACATACCTTGGAAACTCTATATAACAAGTAAGGCCAGGCAGTGGTAGCACATGCCTTTAACCTCAGAACTCAGGAAACAGAGACAGGAGGATTTCTGTGAGTTCAAGGCCAGCCTGGTCTACAGAACAACTTCTAAGACAACCAAGGCTACACAGAGAAGCCTATTTTGAAAACCAAAAAATAAGTATTAAACAAAACCCACACACATAAAAGTATCTCTGGGAAAATTATACAAGAATTAAAGACATGGAGGGATATACCATGTTCCTGAATTGGAGGATGTGACCTCCTAAGTTGGGTTTTATGTAGTGGATAAGAATGTCACTCATGGGTTCATACATATGAATACTTGGTCCCCAGGTGCAACCCTTTGGGAAGGAAGAAGAGGTATGACTGTTAGAGGAAGTGTGTTACGGGAGCAGAGGGGGACTTGAGGTTTCGAAAGACTCTTACTGTTTCTGGTGTGTTGTGGTTCCTGCAAGTGGATCAAATGTGAGCTCTGAGGTGCTGCTCTAGTTTCCTGTAACCACATCTTCATGCATTCATTCCATCATAATCGCTAACTCTCTGGAACTGTAAGCTCAGTTAAACTCTTTTACAAGTTCTCTTGGTCATGGTGTTTTATCATAGCAATAGAAAAGAAACCTTAACTAACACAACTCCTAAATTCAATGTAATTGCAATAAAAATTCGAAGAGATTTCTCTTTTCTTGAGTCCTATAAAAAAGCTGATTGTAAAACACATGTGAAAATAGGAATGCTAAGCGTATCCAAGATGGTTTTAAAGCATGTGAACAAGCTGGACAGACTTGCTTTCCCAAATATCAAAAGGCTTATTACAGGGTCCAGTGACATCTGATTATGTTCCGCATCCTATGGATTCATGGGATGGATGCTTAGCCCTCAAGGTGGCACTTGATGATATGGTACAACTTTTAAAAAGTAGAGCTTAGTGCCAGGTAATTGGACTACTGAAGGCCTTCTGAAAAGATTCATCCTTTTCTTACTGAGTACATTAGCTCTCTAAGAGGTAGGGTGCTACAAAATGAGGTCAACTCATGTAATTTTTCACTTTTCTGCACTTGTTTTTCTCTTTCTCCACCATTTTGCTATTCAGCCAAGAGTACTATCACTAAAGCTGAATGGATGCTTTTTGAATCCCCCAAATTACCTAAGTAATCTCTTTTACTTTCAAATACCTACCCTCAGTTATTTTGTTATAGCAACAGAAAACACACTGATGGGAAACAGATCAACAGACTAGAACAAACAGTTCAGAAAGAATTTTGAGTGTATATATAAACAATGGATGGATGAAAAAGTAAGAATGTAGAAAAGTAGAAAAAAATCTTATAATAAAAAGGAATAAATCAGTTGGATACTTATATGGGAAAGCATAGAGCTGACCTCCATGTCTCCATCATATACAAAAATAAATCCCAAGTGGTTTGTAAATCCATGAATGGCACAAATACAAAGCTTCTAAATGATAATGTACGAGCATGTTTGATGATTTCAAAATCACTAAGCACGTCTTTTTTTTTTTAAAAAAAAAAAAACATTTGTTTTGGGTGACACGTGTGTGTGTGTGTGTGTGTGTGTGTGTGTGTGAGAGAGAGAGAGAGAGAGAGAGAGAGAGAGAGAGAGAGAGAGAGAGAGAGAGAGAGAAAGAGAACGCCAAAGAGGGCTTCAGATCATCTGAAGTTAGGTGGTTGTGAGCTGCCTGATGGTGGGTATGAGGAACCAAACTCTGGCCCTCTGCAAAAGAAGTATATGCTCTTAGCCACTGAGCCGTATCTTCAGCACTGGAAAAATACTTCTTAAGCAGGATACAAATACATTGTCCATGAAATAAAATATTGAAATTTTTGACATATTAAAATTAAATCTTTCTGCTTATCAGATACATAAGTAGATCACAAATTTGTGGATTTTTTTGCAAACTATAGGAAAAACACATTTCCAAGGCATACAAAGATTTTGAGGGGTACAGAGATGGCTCTGTAGTTAAGAGTGCTTGTTGCTCCTGAAGAGGACATGCATTTGGTTTGCCCGTGTCAGTAGTAACCACTGCTATAACTCCAGCTCGTGGGAATCCAGAGCCATCTTCTGGTCTCTGCAGGAACCTGCACTCACATACTCCTACATATACACAATCATATATGCACATACTTAAAAAATAAAAGACATATTTTTAATTATATAAGAAATCTGTAGGAATAGGGCAATTTGACAGAAAAGTAGGCAAATATCAGAAAAATTACTTCACAAAGATATCCAAATTGATAATATATATGGTAAGGAACACAACCTATCAGTCTTCTGAGAAGAATCTCTTAAGATAAAGCTAGATGTAACTCACTGGTAGACTACTTACTTAGCAATGCACGAGCCTTTGGTTCCATCCCCAATATCACATACAAGATATCACTACAACCCACTCACCAGAATGGCTATGATTGTAAGGTATAGAAAAACTGCAATTCTCATACATTGCTGATGAGACTACGAGTCAATAACTTAGAAAAATTGTCAATAATTTCAAAATATGCATTTTCCATTGCATAGGAACTAATCCTAGGTATATATTCAATGAAAATTCTAATGGTTGGAAACAAAAAGACATGGATAAAAGTATCTGAAACATCATTATTCATAATAACTCCAAACTGGAAATGACCTATATACTTATAACCATATAATGATTTATAAATTGTGATATATTTCAACAACAGAATACACAAAAATTAAAAAGCATCTTTGTCTATAACATGGGTATCACAAATATTATGTTAACTAAAAACCACAAGACTCAAAAAATACATCTAACTGATTTCATTTATATACAGTTCAAAATGAACAATATTATTTCGGGTAATTGAAGTCAGGACATTAATTATTGTTAGAAAGAGAGGGTGATCTAGTGATAAAGATGGGCACAATTAAGGGTTTGCAGGATGTTAAAAATATTTTATTTCTTGTCTTAAGTGCAAGCAACACGAGTGTGCTTGTTTTATAATATTTCATCAAATGATGCAATTACAATGTGTGTATTTCCTGCATTTCTATTATATGTCAATAAAATATGAAGAAGAAGAATAAAAATGAGGGAGAAAGTTCTGGGTATTTACAGAGGAGTTAGACAAAGATGATTTTCTACAAGGGCTGCCTTGCAGACAAAAGCACAAGGCTTTTCTAGGTAATATTCTTGGGAATTAAAATCGCTTCAGAAATTCTCTAATATAAAGATATCTTTTCTCTAAGGTAGTTACAGATAAATTACAGATCATGTTTTTTCACAAGATCTAAGAGAGAAAGATGAGACCTAAAAGCAAATAAAATATCAAATGGTGTATTACAAAAAGCTTTTAGTACCATTTTGGAGGGAAAGTGTGAAACTAGGAAATGGATCACATGGTTAGGACTCCTCTTTTTCATTTCAATTTCTAACTATTTTAGAATCCAGTAAAACATTAGCAATGAAACTAAGCAAAACTGACAGTTCAAAGACTTAGCAGGACCAGAAAGTAACAGGCTTATTTTGTAAAACAACTTTGTTTTATATAAATGTTACCCAAGTCTCAAAATAATTCAGTTCAACAACTATTTTTTTCTAGTTAGCCATAACTAGTACTGTTAGAAATCATAAAGACAATACAGGAGGTAGATTTCTCGTGATCTTTAATATAAAGGCAGACATATTAAGATGAAAAATTAGTTAACAACTACAGAATAATCCCTGAAGAGAATTTGGTGGGTGACTTCCAGGAGTAAAATTAGGGACAGTGAAAAAGAAAGCAGCATCATGAAACAAGTTTATCAGAAGCCTAAAGAAGACATTTAAATTCCATAAACAACTTATCTACATTCCATAATTATGAGATGTTATAGTCAAAATTAATCATCTAGAATGATTCTTATTTATTAGGAATATCAAATCCTGGTATGCTAATGATATATCTAGTTATACTCCCAAAATCTCTGTAGAACATTAAAGCTGCCTTCTATGACATAACCTCAAATAATGAGGAATATACATCAAACATCTCCAAGAGTCCTGGATAAATTTCTATTGATCTGCCTGTATTTTAGATTATGTGATTTTTATTTTCATTTTTTCCCCCTCAAC
Organism: Phyllotis vaccarum; assembly: GCA_033318265.1. Lineage (NCBI taxonomy): Eukaryota > Metazoa > Chordata > Mammalia > Rodentia > Cricetidae > Phyllotis > Phyllotis vaccarum. The sequence goes on from JARWLC010000013.1 coordinate 60,578,989, forward strand.
ATAACTTTCTCCAACATTAAAAGATATCTAATACTTAACACTGTATCTAACACAAAAAATTTTGCTTATTCAGTTTAGATCATTAAATTACGACAACATACTAATCATGCTCCCCTCTCCAGACTGGAAGAAAACAACTAAAAGATCTCCCCTTTTGATCAATTTAATTGGGTTTCTTGAGACTTTTAGCAATTGGCTGAGCTTTTTTTTTTTCCTTAAGAACAGCCATCAGAATTCTGTCTGACTATCACAAAAATTCTTTTCTGATCCTCTTCTTGGAAAAAAAGTTTTGTTTTGTTGTTGACACATTCCTGAGATTTTTCATCATGTTTTTGACATTTGAGGGACATTATCATGACCAGATCTTTTTTTTCCCCTATGGTATGATTTTTAGTACTTTTAATTATTTGTTAGCACATTCAGACATTACTGGTTTATCACTAGCTCTTAAGCTAACCTTTACTAATATTCTTTCGGCTAAAAGAGATGGTTCATGATTCCAGATGCTACCGCCTCATTTTTTATGATCAGCAACTGCGTCCCTACTTTTCTAACACCTCCCTTGCAGAAATGTGCTGATCTTCCTGCTTTGTGGACTGAATTACTTCTATATGCTCTTTTATATTGCAATATGAAATACATATACCTTCAATGATTTCTAGAGTCCTTCTTTGAGTCACAACTGAAAGCACACAGTCCAATCATCTCATAACTATGGATATCTTCACCTTTACCGAAATATACATATGACTTTACATGATGAAATGCCGCTGACTGTTCTGCTTACCACAGTTTAGTGTCAGCAGCTTGCTTTCACTCTTTCTAAATACATTAGTAGGAAACCCAAAAGCACTGCCCACTGGAGGATGTATGTTTTGTCTCTGGTCCTCTCTGTCCAAGACTTGCTGTAACAGCAGCCATTTATGTTTCTTAAAAAACTAAAATATAAAATATGACCTACGTGGCCAAGTCCCAAGAGGATGTTTACTTCCTTATTTATGAATCAGAATCTGTCAGCACAAATTAGAATTTTGACTGTCAGCATATAATACAATTAAATGTCACTACAAAACCAGCAGAGGGTGCACCAGGGCACTAGAAATTTTACCCAAGCTATAGCACATCAATTTAACTTGATTAGCCAATCAACTTTTCCTTTATTTATTCATTCATATATTTGCCTATTTATATGCTAAAATCAATATCCTCAAGAGAAACAACTTTAAACTGAGCTAAAATTCCCTCACTTTTATTCCAATTTTCCTGAAAGTGAAGTTCAAGATAAATATATTGTTAAACTTAGTCTGGTCAAAATGTAGTTAGAGCAGAACAAAATGGCACAGATTTGAGCCCTTCATTTTGTAAAAAGTCTACTATGGAGCTCCAACCTGTTGTCACTTAATTCCCCTAGAAAAAAGTGGGTTTGTTGCATTTTGTTGTTGTTGTGTTTTTTTGTTTTGTTTTCTTTTGTTTTTTCTTTGTTTGGTAGACACTATATTATGGGGTAATGTGTACTAAATTGAAAGATAAAGAGCAACTTCATCCTAGTTTTGACTCAAGCTATGATATTTTGGGCCATTTACTTCTCCCTCGGGGCCTGTATGTTCTCCAAAGGAATCAATAAAATAGACTCAGGTGGTGCCTTACAAATCTGAAAAACTTCAATTCCAAGTCGATGCCAATAAATATAAAAAGCTACTATTATTGTTTTGACTGTCTCAAAGGACTAAAATAGAAAGACCAATGGACAGGAGATAAGAAACTGTAGAAACACCTAAGAATTTTAGGGCTACACAAGTGTGAGCAACTAAATGCTATTACAAAGCAGTGAGAGTCCCATGCCATCAGAGAAGCTCTAGAACACAGCTGTCCTTCTAATCCCCAATCTACAAACATGACTCTGCCCACCCTGAATGTCAAAAACCCTTGACCACCATTTGAGTAAAGAAGATGAATTCTCTGATACTTTTTATAGAATATTAATATGCCGCTGCTAAGTATTTCTACTGGAGACTCTAAGGAAGGAGATAAATAAAAGACCCAGAGTCCTAATTAATTATCATCCAACCATAGTGTTTAAGGTTTAAGTATGAGAAGCACGTCTGCAGATTGTCTTCCTTGATAAGCTGTTATATAAGCTGAACTGTGTTTGAAAGGCATTTTAGGGCTGGGGAAATTTTACAAAGCACACTGTAGAAAACAAAAGTGTCAGTCCTAACAGAGTATCGTTAGGCATGTGACAGCTCTAAAGTGCACAACTTTGAAGGTCAAAGTAGCACAGATAATGCTTAAAAAGTTGTAACTATGTAACATCAAATGCAGAAGGCTTCCATGCCTTACCTCATGTAAGTTACTTATACAACTTGTCATTTTATCAAAAAGGTACAACCTACCCAATAGTCTTTACTTCAAAAAGATCCTTAGTTGCTTTGCCTAAGATTCTCATGTAAGACAACTTTGGCAACCATGAGAATACTTAATAGCAAATACGCTGAATTTACTTGGAGAGAGAGGAGTTGGGAAAACAATCGAGCTAATGGTTTGCTAAAAGGGATACAAACACTCTAAAGAATACCAAAAACAAAACAAAAATCCAACTTCCTGTTCTGAGGCTAGGAATAATGAAAACTCTTCACACGTGCCACTGCACCCACTCTTATCAACAAGAGTGTCAGAACCGGCATGCAAAGGGTGAGTTTTATTTCCATAGATTTTTTAAATTGCTGTTCAGAAGTTGTCTAGCAAGACGGCATATTTCTACCAGAATTCCTCAGGGGCGCTGATCCTCACTAGAACACCGAGGACAATCAGTCTCAAATTGCAGGTAAGTGTGAAAAAGCTCACGTTCTGGTCAGCGCACAAGAACCGGCGCTGAAAGTACAGTTAAAAGTTGTTTCGACGGGCGTGGAACAGTTACTACAGCTGTTTACAGCTCCAACTCCAAAGAGCAGCCTGCTAGTGCTGGCATCAGCTCGGGACACGAAGAAACAAGCACCGCGGGCAGGAAATCTCACCAGGGGCACCAGGGGCCAAGCTGCTAGCCGTTAGATGGCCACGGGGGCGGCGCAGGCACCTTTCTGCTGGCCCGGGTGCGAGGCCCGCCAACTTTTCCCCAAGCAGCCCACACCTCCGGGGGCGGCGCATGAAGGCTGGGCTTTCCAAGTCCATGGGACCCGAGAGGGTCTGCATGAGCCAAGCCAGGAACTGAGGACAACCTGCCCTGGACAACCTCTCCGTAGCTCTCTGGCCCACTCCCAAGTCCTGCCCTGTAACTTGGCTCAGAGTGGCAGAGTCCCCCAAGCCCTGCGGCGCAGGCCCCCGCCCAACCTAGCAGGGGAGGGGGCCTCCAAGGCCGCCGCCCCCCCTAGGTGACTCACCTGGTGCCGGTCCTGGGAGTCAGGGGGGAGTGGATCTTCTCCTGGTTCCAAAGGCTGCTGTTGAAAGGACGGCTGCCCAAGGTGGCGGGTGATGGGACCCACAGGGTCGAGGCTACCAGAGCTGCTTAGGGTGCCAGAGGTGCCAGAAGCACCCGGGCCGCTGAGGCGGGACTCCGTTCCCCGTTCCCGCCGCAATTCGGACCGCAACTCTAGGTAGCAGCACAGCGTCAGCAGGTGGAGGGCCAGCGAGAGGCCAAAGAAACCCAGGAAGAGCCGGCAGCTGTTCCCTTCGCCCGCCCGAGCAGGGGCCCCGCGACAGCCGCAGCTCTGGCTGCCCCGCTCCCTTGGCGCTCCTGCAGGCAGGGGTTCCCTGCGCTCTACCTCAGGGTAGCCCATGGCCTCCAGAGACAGCCACTATCTGAGGCCCGGGAGCCTCTGCCTCTGCCTTAGCCCTTCACGACCCCTGACAGGCGGCTACTGTCCTGCCATCGACTGGGGGCTGCAGGGACCCGTTCCTGAGCGACGGTGGCTGGGCGGGACAGAACAGGGAGCAGCCGCATGTGCAGCTCCACTCCGAGGGGTGGGAAAGGGAGGAGGAGGGGCTGGAGAGAGGGGCGGCGCGGCCCGAGAGGGAATGAGGGAGGAGGTCCTCACCTTCCCCGCCCCATGCCTCAAGGGGCGGCCGGGACGCCCAACCACCGGCCCGCCAGGCCTGGGCGCCCCGCCCCCTGCCATTCCACTCGGGCCTCCAGCCGTGGGGCGGGGCCTGGGGGCGTGGGGGTTCACCTCTGCCTGGCAGCCCCACCCAGCTCTTCCCGCTTGCCCCGTTGCAATTGGTGACTTCCGCTGTCGTTCATCACTGGACTCCACCCCGCTTTAACCCTTCAGCGCTGCTATGGGGGAGGGCAGGAGGGGGAGGCTAAGAAGAATTTGGGAACCTTGTAAGGAACGTGGAGCAAAGAAAAGGAGGCAGAAACTAGCATTAATAGAAATGTTTGCAATTAACTGCAGTTGTTAATAACATCATCCAGTACTTATCTGTTGCTTTCAATCTTCAAAGCGTTTAACAGACGTTAAACTAATTAAAACAGTTCTGGGTTTGGAATGAAACCATGCCTGCTGTGTTTGCAATTCAATGGTTCGCCAGAAGAAAAGGAGACCTAGGATCCTGGGAGCCAAACAGACTGGGAATCAGGCAGTCTCACTCCTAGAGTGAGTCTGGGGGCACAGTCAAAGCCTAGTGCCAAGTGGAACTGAAGCGATGCTGTCCTTTGAAAGGTAAAACAGTTTCCTAGGATTTCTTGATATAGTAATCTATTAAACAGACATGCATTGATCCCTTTCACAGTGCAGAAAGTGCTGTATGAGAGGACCCACAGCCAAAAGTTTATCTTCTCCCAGGGCTGCAGAAGTTTGGAAAGAACATGAGCCTTCAAGGAGCAGGTGGGGAAACTGAGGGTCACAGTGAGGTGAATTTTTACAAGGGTGGTCCACAGGATGGCCAGACACTCTTGGCATCTCTACTTGCAGGCAACTGTTCTGGCCTCTCCACCCTTCCCATGCTTCCTCTGGAGTACTCCCTGGGGGAAGTTCAACAAGTCAGCCAAATGTTCCAGATGTACATGCTGCAACAGCAGCATCTTCAACAGCTGCACCAATCAGAAACAGGGTTAGAGGGGAAAAATGGCAAATGTCAGAACAATAGACCTGGAAATGAAGGAGGGAAAAAATTAGTTGTCAAGAGTCACACTTGACAAGAGTTACTACTAGTTGCCGATTTTAGAGATTTAAGTGGCTGGAGCAGAGCAAGCATGCACTTTTTTTTAGCCAGTAGGCACTCTCATTTCCATGCAATTGAGAAATGAATCATTAGCAAGTTCATTGACTGGAATGAGCACACTAAAAGCCACTGGCTGCTCAGTGATGCCCCAGAGCACTTGAGGGGAGGCCTAAGACCTAGACTGATAAGGGAGAAGAAAAACAGAAGAGTATAGAAAAGGAGACAAAAGAAAAACAAAACCAAAAGCATATGGTGGAGAGGTCAGTGCAGAGAGCACAAAGGTCATAAACTTTAAATATATCAGCCACAGCCAAGTTTTCTTTCATAGCTTTGTGAATGGTCTCAGTGCTTCACAAACATCTTTTTGTCCTCTTTTTAACTTTTGCCCATGAAACAGAAAGTTTTTTTTTTTTAAAAAAAAAAAAAAAAAAAAAAAAAAACCTCATCATCACACAGATAAGGAGAAAAAGAAAGGCTTGCAACAGCAGCTCTCAAGATCTACTTGTCCAGACCAGGAATTCTAGATGCTAGGAAAACCGCCAGGCCGATTTACCTTAATTATCACAGCCAGGATTATTGGAAAGAATGTTAGACCAGAAGTTAGAAGGCCTCACTCTGCCACTAGTTTGTTGGGTCACTCTGAGCAAAGCAATGTACTTTTTTGAGGGAGTGGAAAAACACTGGCTTGGTTTCTCCAACTGTAAAATGAAGAGTTTAAGCTGTAATAGCTATTACATTGGCTTTATCTGTCTCATCACTGGCTATGCTGAATTTATTGCACATACAGTTTAAAGAGGCTGTTTTTATCTTCATCTAAAAGAAAAGGAAAATAAATGACACCCATCTCCTGGTTGTAGAAGTAGGGGTGGTTTTCAAGGATCTTACCGGTTTCAGCTTCCATGTTCTACCAGCTTTTTAATCTTTAAAATTTGTCATTATTTGTGGGGGAGGGATCACATACCACTGAGCACTCAAGGCAGTCAGAGGATAACTTTGTGGACAGAGTCTGCTTAATTCTCTACCTTTGCATAAGTTCTCAGGATCAAAGTGAGGTCTTCAGACTTTCATTGGAGAAGAGCAAAGACTTATCTTTGCTCTTGTGTAATCTCTTTGAGAGACTCTGTTTACACCATCACCCTCAGAAGCCTTCAGAATTGCATTTGACCTAGGACCTCATTTTGATTCCGAAGTGGCAGAAAATATGGCTTCATATGCTTTAGAAATATCACAGTAAGAAGGGTAAGTGAGAAACAGAGGTGATTATAATAATAATTAACATTGTATTAATGAAGTACTTGGGATTGAACTTAGAAGTCTCATATACACTAGGAAGGCATTCTACCACTTAGCTACACCCCCAGCCCACAGGTTCCGTTTTAATAATATGTTGTATGTGTTTTGATGCATTGCTTCAGTTTGCTTCTGTTTCCATAGTGCCCTGGTCCCTACAGCATAGGTCTAAAATTAATAAAACTGTAGGCCACATTCAGCAAACAAATGTATTGGTTTGGTATAATATCAGCTAAATCTTAGAATGAAAAGAAAAATTCAATTCTAGCATTTAGAAATCTGGAGGTTTCACATTTTTAGAATGCATCTTTTCTGGTTTTCTAAATATAAAAACGTAAAAATCATAAGACCTGTTAATATTGGATCCACATTCCCATATGGCTATATCCAGGTAGAACTGCCCCTTTGAAGTAAAGAGGAATAATCAAGTTCTACATAACCCTTTCTACCCCCTGGCTTTGGTTTGTCTTTGTCAGTCATTTATTTTACTTGTCTGACACCAAGGTATGAGCTTCTTGGCTGGCATATAAGCTGCCGTTTCAACATTATTATTTGCTACCCTTTTAAAGGTATACAAATTTTAGATGAATACAGAATGTATGATGTACAAAAAGAAGCCGTGCTACCACACTGCTAAATTCACTATCCCTTCTCAGACCTCTGTACATTAACCCAAGCTAGTATTTTCTTTTCCCCAGAAGTATTCCCCACCTGCAAAACCTTCAAGAACCGATGGGCTAACAACTTACTCCAGGTTTTCTTTCATGCTTTCATTGCACATCAAACATATATACCTTAATGATATTAAGTATCATGTCATATTTTGAGCATCTTGTATGGTTTTCTCACCACTAACCTGAGCTTCTTGGTAATAAGAATCATGCTTTTTTTCAGTTTTCCCATTCACAAAACTCAGCAGAGTACCAATAATACAGTCGACACCAAAATTGTTTGGTAATTGAATAGGGCATGAAGACCTCTACAATGAGCTAAACTGCCTAAAATTCCAAAGAAGGGACTAGTTCATGGGATGTCTGTGAATCCTATTTAAGGACCCTTTTGGGTCCTGGATTGAATAACATATATAGGAAAATAGAAATAACAGAAAACCATATGACAGGGCTAGGATAAAGCATGTGCCTAGTGCGCACAGGGTCTTAGATTCCATCCTCAGACTAGCAATACTGGGAACTGAGCACAGGGTCTTGTACATGCTGAGTAAACCCTATACCACTGAACAGCATCTCCCTCATAGGCCTTTCTTTCCCACTGAATTTCATTTCCTATGTTTGTTTGTCTTGGCTGAATATTTAAAAAAAAATAGGAATTGACAAGCTCTGAACAATAAGATTATAAATAAGTTGACAAGCCAGGTGTGGTGGTACATCTTTGTAGTCCCAGCTACTTGGAAAGCTGAAATGAAAAAAATCACTTGAACCCAGAAATTTAAGGACAACTTGGAGAACATAGTTAGATTCACATCTTAAAAATTAAAGACAGAAAATGCTGTCAGTCCCTGACAAACCAACTGAGTGGAATGTGCTAAGGAATTTGGCTGGGCCTGATGTAAAATACTTGGTACTATAGTTAATCCACAGAATAAATAGCTGGCATAGAGATCAGCAGAGTTAACTGTGGTGCACTTAGTTAATAGAGATAGTTGAGGGGAATATGGATTTTTGAAGGTAGCTCGTCATTTGAATCTTAGATTTCAGCTATCTGATTTAATACAAGTGAGTATTACTTGTCTTAGACCACCTCAGGTTTGTCATGTGAAAAAGTGGAGATGACAGTATATACTTTTCAAATAGATACTTTGTAAGCCAGCTGTGCTTAAACAGGATGTGTTTAAGAGGGAAGAGTTTTGCTGTACTCTCTTAGGGCTCTCAGTAACTGAGCCTATTAAATTAACTGACAGCAGGCAGATTAGCAGGAGAAGATGAATACAAAATGTATGATGTACAAAAAGGCATCAACATGAAAGAAAAATGAATGTCAACTATGCAATGAGATTTAGAAATTTATCTATCATTATAAGAGAGTTGGGGGCTGAATGTAGGCAACTAAGAAGAATTTATATATGCTTTTTTAAAAAAGAAAGAAAAAAGACAAGTGAATGGATCCTGAGGAAAAAGTGGTAACAGTCAGTGAAGATATTCCTCTTCTTCATAATATTATGAAGTGTATCCTCAACTCCAGGGTATGATACTAACCTCCATGGTCCTCTCCAATGATAACTGTTTAGCCCGCCACATTTGATGAGATTATCAGGGAAGTGATTTATAACAAATGAGTTCCTTTTGGAAGACATATCCTTCTGCAGAAAAGTTCAGTGGAAATCCCTCCATATAATTGTTCCAAAGTAGCATTTTATGGGTTTGACATCCTTCAAAATCTATTTGTCAAAGTTTCTGGAACTACAGATGATGCACACACACACACACACACACACACACACACACACACACACACACACACACACACACACGAGACAGGAATGCATGTACGTAAGTGCAACATATGTGTGACTTTTACTCCAAGGGAACCAGAGTAACCATATATAGCACCTCTCAAAAACAAGGTAGAAAAACAAAAAAGTTGCATATTTCACACTTATCAAATGCCAGTCCCCTTTTATATATTAAATATTGAAATAGAACCTATATTTATTCATCACTTTCCCCTGACTGATGTGAATATCAAACATTTTGTATCTGTTTTCGCTGAAATGTCTATTGGACACCTCAAACTTAGCATAGCTGAAAAATGACTTTGTCTCTCAAAATGTGATATCCTTTAGTATTCTGTATCTCAGTATATGGCAACTCTATCTTTCCATTTCTCAGGGAAGAAAAAAATAAATAACAATAGCAAAAACCCTTTGAGACCATCTTTGAATGCCTTGCCCACATCTGTTAGTGAATGATGTCGTTTATGCCTTTAAAATATATCCAGACCCTGATTATTTTTCATCACCTCCATGTCATCACCCTGGTTTATGTTCTTAATGCTTTGTTACCTGGATGACTCTCGGATTGCTATAGCCTTCTCCCAAGTCTAAATTCTTTTGTTCTTCCCATTCTATAACATAGTCCCTTATATAAGGTATTCTGTTAAAATAATTAAGTCATAACTTTGCATCAAATCCCCCCATGGCTCTCTGCTTTGTTCTGAATGCTTACCTTAGTCTGCTTTGTTTGAATACTGAACATATTTCTGGGGTCCTATTCCAATGCTGTTCTCTTTGCTTACTGCATTGGTTATTCTTATATTGTTGTAATGAAGCGTCATTACCAAGGCTATTTATAGAAGGAAGAGTTTAATCAGGCTTACAGTTCCATTTGGAGTATCCATAATGCTAGAGAGACATGGCAGTGGATGAGAGGAGCTTATGAGTGAACTGAGAGATCACATCTTGAATAGCAAACACAAAGCAGAGAGAGAAAACTGCAGGTGGGGCAAGGCTATAAACTTTCAAAACCTGCCCCCAGTGCCACATTTCCTACAGTGAGTCTCTACCTCCTAAAGGTTCCAAAACCTCTACAAATAGTACCCCTAGCCAGGGCCCAAGTCTTCAAATATGTGAGCCTATGGCAGACATTTGTCTTTTAAAGCACCATACTCACACTGATCCAAACATGTTAGGCCTTTTACTGTTTCTTAAACCACTGAAGCATGCTACCACTTAAGAATCACTTCATTTGTAGTTCCTTGTTTCTGAAAGGCTATTGTCCCACAGAGCCACATGGCTTCCCCTTTACTCCAGGTCTCCTCTAAGGTGTCACCTAATAAGAAATGGAATCTTGACCAGCTTCCTACCATTTCCTCTTCCTGTTCCCTCTTTTACCATTTGGCGTACTGAATAGCTATTGACTGTGAGATTTCTCTGCAGCCACAAATAAAGCATCAGTTCTATGACAGAGATTTGTATCTAGTGTTGTCCATTGCTTTACATACAAGACAGTACATGTTATACAATAGGCTTCAAATAAATGTTTGTTGATGAGAGGAATAAACTCTTTTATGGGAAAGGCATAGTCAGGCATTTTTTCTAGACAGACAAGGACTTTCCAGTACAGTGATTCATGAAGAAATAACTGTCTTCTTATACATGGCACCTCCTCCAGAGAAAAAGTTGCTCAGTGCTACACAGATAGCTAGATGAAGGAGATGAGGGATGTTGGTTTAACATTCATCTATGTGACAGCCTTTCCCATTAACCTACCTGTGAGTTTCTATTGTGGCTATTCACCTATGAGAAATCTGGGGTTCAGAAGAATAAAATTATGGTTACAAATCCATAGAGATCAAGTGGTACAGCATGAATTTGCATCTAGGTCTGACTGACTCAAAAATCCATACTCTGTCCTTAAAATTACCTCCTACCTACTATCAGAATTCAAATGGAGCTTCATAAACTGGAATCCTGGAGGGGTAGGGTGATCAACCAGCTGGAAGTCACAGTCTTTTCCCTCTCACCTGCTTCCTGTTGACACTATCTTTTACCTGAAACTCTAAGGCCACTATTGGATGACTGTACTCAAATGTAGGTCAGAGCAGGTTATCTTCTGTACAGTAACCATTAACAACTTTCCACTGATGAACCAAGAGTGATCTGACTCCTTGATTCTCAGAGCCCTTTATTTGGCCCTGAGCTCACTTTTCAGCCATGTTGCCTTGAACCTTCTGCAAGTGCTGCCTCTGGGACTCTCGATATTCAGGAACAAATGTCTACATTCCCACTTCTTTGCCTTATACTATTATTAATCCATTCCCCTTTCAATTTCCATTCTTTTTTGTCTCCTTCCTCTATCTATTTGGAAAGCAGTGCATTCTCCTCCCCCCCCCAAATATATACTGTTAATTTTCCTTCAGGCACATGAGTGTTGGGGACATGTATTTACCTTGTGTATGTGTGTGCTGCCTATGTGTGTGTTATGTGCTGGAGTACATGCACAAGTGGGTGTGTGGGAGTGCATGTGGGAGCAAATGTGTGTCTGTGTCTATATAGAAACCCATGTCATGCATCTTCCTAAATCACTTTCCATTATGTTAATTAAAGCAGGATCTCTAATTGAACTAAGAGCTCTCCAATTCTGGCTACTTTAGCTAGCCAGCTTGCCCTGGAGATGCCCTGTCTCTGCTTTCCAAGTTCTGGGATTACAAACAGCCACCAGAACTGGCCATCTTTTTATGTGAATTTGGGAGATAGGAACTCTAGTCCTCATGCCTGCATTACAAGTACTTTATTCACAGAGCTATTTCCCTCAGCTTTTGTTAATTACTTTTAATTGTTTATATTGGTGAAGTATGTTGTGATAATTCAACTCAAGTATACCACATGTGATAATCACATGAAAATAGTTAGCATTTGTATATCCTTGGGCTTTATCTAAGACCTAGCTCATGCTCCACTTCTGACATGGGCTGCTTGCCTGCAGTGCTTTCCACAAGGACACCCTATACAGCTCATCTGCCACTCATAGTACCCTACTCATGAGTGCTAATTCATCCTCATTCTGTACAAGTATCTCATTTCTCCAACTTCCTTCCAAGTCTCCTTGAAAGACAGGACCCTGTCCTAGCCCCCATAGGGCCTACCTCAAGCCAGGGCTTACCAAATCTTTGCTAATGGATTAAGCACTCTGCACGGATGAATTTTAAGCAGGGTTTTGAAGGCCAGAGTGGTCTGGGTTTGATGGAAAGAAGACAGCTGCTCTATGTGGAAGACTCAGAAAATAACACACTGTGCACACTTATAAAATCAAGGCTTCTAGGAGTATTTAGAAAACAAATCTAAATGCACACTCACAAAGGGGGCAGAACAGCAGATCTTTTACTCACTGGAGAAAATGTCTATAGCCATAACTGACAAAGGAATGTTTGTAGAAATCCACAAAGAATGATAAGGAAATAGAAATTCTTCTTGCTATAAACAAGCAAGATGGCACAACATGGAATGTTCATTTTACAATAACATCTTTGGATACTCATGAATGGATGAACATATGGGAAAAATCTCACTCCTTGAGAGCAATTTTTCATTTATATAGAAAACTTTATTTGTGGCAGAATGTCATTTGCATCTACATCCCGAGCCATGTATATCAGCCCTAGTGTTTTAGGCCATCAAATAGCATTAAAACACATGCTACATATCATCACCCAGGGCTATGCTACATTGACATCAGGCCCATAGAGAGATCACAAATTACATTTTAGTGGGGTAGGACTTTAAGAGAAACTTTACAGTGTTTTTACAGTTTATTTTCAGAACAACTGTGTGTAGTAGATAGGCCATTGGGTCTCATTTAACAGGAAGGATCATGAAGTAGAATGCTTTACCTAATGTTGCATAGTCAGGAGCCCTGAATTTTAGCCTGGGCTTCACATTTCTTACTAACACCGTCGTATTCATTTATCAAACTTGTGTTTGTGTAGTTGATTGGACCAAAGCTCTTATTGATTTTCCACCTTGATCTGAATTTCCTAGTCAGAGGTAATATGAAACTTATCCCAAGGATCTGAGCCCTAGAAAGACGAGCATTCTCCGGAAATGATTTTAGTTCTATGAGAAAGACCTAAAGGCATCTGAAGCTGTAATAACTATCCTAACCTCAGCCCAGCTTGAAACAGGCATGTCAAAACTGATTTTGCTAAAATGTATTGGCTCCTCACTTGGATTCACAGGTAACTAAAATAATGGAGAGAGCCAGGCATCTCTGCATTCATTTTGCTTCTATCTCTTTTACTTTGCCTGACTTCACAGAAATGAGTCATTGTCCTGAATGTGCAGTTATCTCAGATTCTAGGAACAGTAAAACTTGGCAGGTGACACTATTCCCACAGAAGAGGACACTAACCTCTAAGGGCAAGTTTGCATCTCCAGTAACTAGCAGATTAACAATTTGACATTTTATCAAACCACCTTGCAAGACAGACCAACTGAGACAAGTTTCTGGACTAAACACATAAGTAAAAGCTACTTGGGGAAATGGGTATGGGGATATTATAAAACAGTCTGAGATATCAGAGGACAGATCCACATCCTCCAGTCTTTGCTTGTTTGCTTTTTGTTTTGTTTTTTTTCCAGACAGAGTTTTCTGTGTAACAGTCCTGGCTGTCTTGGAACTTGCTTTGAAGACCAGATTGGCTTTGAACTCACAGAGATTCTCTTGCCTCTGCTTCCCAAGTGCTGGGACTAACAGTGTGAGCCATGGCTTCTTCTGCCTGCTCTGTCTTTCTATGCCTACATTAAATACTCTCTTCACTCAGTTAAGGCGCGGCCCCACCACTGCCTGCTTGAGAGCCTGGAGCTCCTTCTATAAACTAAAATGACCTTTAACTCAGATTGGATTAAGGGCGTAGGTCATCACTCCCAGGATATTCCCTGTGCTGGGATTAAAGGTGTGAGTTACACTGTTTGATCCTCCTAGACTGACTGTGGGTAGTCCCTCTGATATCTCTGAATGTTTTATTATATTCCCACAAATGGGCTTGTTTTAGTTTACAGCTTTCAGTCTAGTGTAAGGAAAAATGAGAGCAGGCACTCTAATCAGGAGTCTGGAAGCAGGAACTAAAGCAGAGACCACAGAGGAATGCTGCTTACTAGCTTCTTCCCAAACTCATGTTCAGCTTGTTGTACAACCCAGGTTTATTTGTCTAGGAATGGCACTGCCCACCATGGACTGGACCTTCTCACATCAATTATTAATTTAAAAATTATCCCACTGGCATGCCCACAGGCCTGTTTAATGGAAGCAATTCCTCAGTTGAAGTGACCTCTTTCCAGATAATTGTGTCAAGTTGACAAAAACACAGACAATAATGGGTTATGGGTGAGTGGATGACTTCCTCTTTGTAATGTGACTACAGTGAATTAATCTTTCTCTGATTCCCAAAATTAGGACCAGGTGCTGAAGCCCAGACAGAACCCTCCCCCATCTAGATATATGAAGTGTCGGCACAGAGAGATTTAAGTATTCAGTTCATCCATAAGTAAGAGTGTATGAACCAAACAATAGCATTAAGTGTTAGAAAAAAGAATACATAAGTGAATAACAAAACAATAATGCAATGTACACATTTTTAACAGGACTTGGATTTTTATAAATGAAATTTTACAGAAAGTGCCTTGAAACAACCTTGCTCTGCCCCAAAACATACTTCTGAGCTGGGCCAAATTCACAGAGACATTTCTTGGAGTAAGTGCCAAATATTATCAATTTCAGGGGCACTTTGAACAAAGGATGCAAATTATCTTATTCAAATAATTTCCTTGGCCAGAAAGATGGCTTAGTAGGTAAAGACACGTACTGCCAAGATTGAGTATCTGAGTTCTCTCCTCAGAATTCATGTGGTAGAAGGAGAGAACAAACTCCAACTCCTGCATGATGTCTTATCTTACACACACACACACACACACACACACACACACACACACACACACACTGAATAAATAAATGTCAAATATTAAAAGGACCAAAAAGAACTCTCCTTAAAAATACTGAGAAAGGGGCTAGCGAGGTGGCACAGCCATTAAAGGCAGTGCCTCACAACCAATAAGTAAGATGGAGAAAACTAGCATCCATGGGTTGAGAAACACTAGGTTTGTAGCCTTCTTATAGAATTTAAACAATTTTTCTTGTTTGCTTAGTGCTTACTGAAAGCTCAGAAAGAACTGGGTAACTGGATCCTGGAAATGTGAAAATTGTAGAAGCATGGGTCAAAGATGAATAATTAGTACCTGAAGACAAGCTCCAAGTTGAACTTGAGTCTTAGATATAAATGTTTAATAATACAAATATACTTCTGTGTAGTACACATAAATCACATGATATAATGAAAGTGAATGAAAGAAAGTATGGGAGAGAATTTGTAATATGTAAAATATTATGTAAATGTAATATACTAAGAGACTGAGACTAATCTGTAGTCTCTTCCTGGACAAGACATCCTTAGGTTCTTGACATCTTGTTCAAAATGTCAAAATACAATAGCAAAGTAGCAAGAAATTTATTAAAAGGTAAAACAAAACTACAAAATAGACATATTGTAAGGCAACAGTACACTGTCTAACCTAGAGTACTCAAGAATACCTGGTTACTGGAAAGGAGGAAGAAATTGCCAGAGATAGATTTTAAGTGCTCTCTTTGACAGGCATGGGTTATGTTCATACCCATTATGTATGTCCTTTCCTATGATGCACCTAATTTTAGTCATATGCATACCCAACCATGCATTGGGCATAAGATTTACAGTAAATAGAAGATTTTCCCTAAAAGTTCGTTCTGGGGCCCAGGGATATTCCTAAAACCAGTTTAGACTGGATTGGCCCATTTTACTGAGTTCAGGATGGGGTTAATGACCAAAGTCAAGCAACTAAAGAATTTCTAGAGAGGGGCAACCTGCTGCATTTGTTAGAGTATGTTTTACCTGAACCTTAATGTAGGTGGGAGTCCCAGGTTCCTAAGTTTTCTCTGTTTCCCTGCTACAGTGGCTATCATGTATTGAGTACCTGCTATGGCACCATTTTAGACACAGCTGCATTTTAATATTACTTGATTTTTAGAAATAACCTTAAAGGTTATATTTTCATATATGTGGAAGAATAAAGCTTCAAAGAAAAAGCAATATTCTAACCCATATAGCAAATTATGATGCAATGACTCAAATCCAGATCTCTCCTGATTCAAAAGTCCACATTTTTTCCATCATACCATGATGGACAGTTTATTTTTCATATTCAAAAATCCAAGAAATGGCCAAGGAGATGCTCATTATGGAAAAACATTTGCCACACTGTGATTACTTG
Organism: Phyllotis vaccarum; assembly: GCA_033318265.1. Lineage (NCBI taxonomy): Eukaryota > Metazoa > Chordata > Mammalia > Rodentia > Cricetidae > Phyllotis > Phyllotis vaccarum. The sequence continues at coordinate 60,595,250 of JARWLC010000013.1, forward strand.
AGTTTGGTCCCAAGATCCTATGTAAAATGTTGAGTGTGGTTGCATGCATCTATAATCCCAGTACTCCTACACTGAGATGGGAGGCAAAGGCAGGAGAATTGGTGAGAAGCTTGTGGGCTAGATAGCCTGGAGTATGCTCCATAGTGCCAGAAGCAAGAAAGACCCTGCCTTATCATGGTAGAAGACAAAGAATCTACTTCTCCAAGCTGTCCACAGACTTCCAACTATGCACACTGGCATGCACACATGCACACATGCACACCCTTATATACACAAGAAAGAAAGAAAAGTAATAAACATTGTAATCAAAAGACCAAGTTCTTCGCAATGTTTAAGATGAAATCTGGTAGGTGGTAATAATATCCTCTCCTCTTCCCCTTATGGTCTAATGGAAAGGTGTGATCTCAGAAATCATAAAACTAAATAAGAAAATGCCAGCTACTGAAAGAAGAAACTCCAAGGATTGCACAAGATCCAGTCCAATATATATATATAGTGAAATGTGTTTGCGGCCCAGAAAGGGTCTTAAAATTCCTACCACAAAGGGTAGTTTTGATGGGGACTAGGGAATATAGCTCAGTTGGTAGAGAGCCTTCAGAGCATGAATGAGGCCATGAATTACATCTGTAGTACTGAAAAGAGGAAGAATCACAGTAGGATGCCTTCCTTATATTTATTCATTTGCCCATTTGTTACTCCATTCACATATCCACTCACATTGCAGAGAGATTTGAATATTAGTTTACAGAACTTCTGTAAACTGTGTGAAATAACAGATGAAATACCAGAAAGGCAAATCCAGCATCCCATAAACCTATAACAGTCCTGACCATCATCTTAAGCTTCCTTTTCATACAAGTTCATCTCAGTCAATTTAAGGATTTTGTTTTGCCTGTGGGAACTTATATCCAATTAACACTGGTAACACAGGCTTTGCTTGACTGAAAGATGTCTTACATGCTGGCTGCTGAAGAAGAATCTTGCTCAAACTTTTGTGCTAGAAGACTACAAACTAAGCTTTACCTGGCAAATGAAAACAGGATTCATAGACACAGGAGTTGAGACATTAAACCCATGCCTTGAGGGAAAAGCTGCCCTTAGGAATGTGCCAAATTGTTTGGGAATAAAGAAACTAGCCAGTTGAGAGAAGAGTTGGCAGCCCAGAGAAGTAACTTGATGTGAATGTCACTACTCTTCATATCCATCAGAATTTGGGCCTGTAGACTTAACCCTGTGACACCAGGCATGACACCACAAGTGCATCAGAATTCTGCTTACTTTAACTTTTTAAATTTAAAAAAAAAATGAAAATTTTAAATCCATGTTATTTTCTCATCTTCTGTTCAGTAAATCAGACATAGAAGGCCCTGTGGAGAACAAGTAGTCTACCCAAGTATTTTTCAAAAGAAACTAAAGCTTTAAAAGGCCTTTAAGTCAATAAATGTGTTGGGCTAAAACCCAACTGGATTCTCTCTCTTTTATCCCTCAAGGAACTACTTTATATATCTACACCAGACAATCTCTAAGTATTTTTAAAACACATGAATTACTTCTGTTTCTGTTTCATTTCTGCCTCCCAGAAGCATGAGGTGAAATTGACTGGGGATCCCTGGCCTAGCTTCTGATTTCTATTCTCATCCCTACCAGCCCTGACAGATTGCTCGGATTGTACCTTCTTCCCTTGACATTTTCCCCGGGCGCATTCCTGTGTTCCACCATCTGCATGTAAGCCGTCTTTTTTCCACAACCTTTTCAGACCCCACTTCCAAAAAGGCTCCCTGCAACTGAGTACCATGATTCTTTAATTAGTAATATTTTTTTTCAAGTTGGCCCCTAAAGGTGCTGTTATAATTTTGAAATTTGAGGGGGAAATGAAGTTTGTAGTGTAAATAGTTTCCACATAAAACTGCAGTTTTAGTAAGATCAACACCCACTGGCACACTACTACCTCTCTAGAGCAGGTGATGAGACCTACTTTGGACAAATGAGGGAACTTCTTTCTGCAGATACTGGGCCCAGAATGTATGCCAAAGGCAATTGCTTCTTCCAAACATGCGTTTTAAGGAAGCTAGAGTTCAGAATTCTGAGAGTAACTGCTTAGAGGGAAGTTCTAGCCATACCATTATTGTTTTGAAAGTTTTTAAAAACTAGTTATATTGAAAATATCATGATGATCTGAACTGATCCTTCCTGTACAGACAATGGGCCAAAGGAGAGGCACACTTAGACCTGCAACTCCTCACAAAGACAAGCTAGTGTTAAAGGGTAAGTTCTTAAAGGTTAAAATCATGTCTCCTGTGAAAATAGAAAAGAAATACATGGAGATATTTTTAACTCACAAGTTAAAGAGGAAAACAATCAATGTTACCAGTTCAAAGTAGCACTCAAAAAATGAATGAATTTTCACATTAATGGACGAAAAACTGCATAATATCCATTGGCCAGAAACCCTACAGCATTCAGAATTCCATTGTACTTCTGTGGATAAGAGCATTTGACATTGTTCTCAGTTGTCCACAACTTATAAATTGTTAAATAGTTCAAGACCAATGGGAGGCCCATATAACCTTGAAGAATGCACCAGTCAGAACATCCAGTAATTGTTTTTTTTGTGCATTTTGTCTTTCACATTTTTTTTTGACACTTGTAATCAGGAAAGAACTTGTAATCAGTCTGCTTTTAGGTCAGCAGGCCATGTAACCCTTGGGGAACAGGTTAGGGATGGCAGCCTAGATGTTGGACTAAGAAAACTGCTCAAAGTGTAATTTGACACTTAAAAGAGAGTTAACAATGCCCAAGATAGATGAAAGAAACCAAGGGTGGCTTGTCCAAAACCTCGGGAGCTAGGAAATCTGACAAGTGGAGAGATCCACCCATGAGACTGAAAGCAGCTGCTGATGGCCTGACAAGCTCAGCTTAAAGGAAAACACATGTCTCTCCCCCTGCTACTCTCACAGCACAGCAAGGACATCTGGTTGAAATGCACCTTGATTCTTGCCTGGCAACAGAGTACAAATAAATACAATCCCCATGAACAGGCTCACTGGGAACTTCAGGAACTAGGGAGGATTGTGCAGAAGTCTGTCATTTTTCTCTTGCACATCACACATTATGTAACTGATTTTCTATTTAGTGCCTGTATACCTTTGGGTTTTATGTATGGTTGAAAACCAGTAAAAGCACCCAAATCAAAAGCAAACCAGAGGGCTTTTTTATTGATGGTTTCTCTATTCTTCATAGTATTCATCAGCTTCTCTTTTTGCTCAGCTTGACCATACCTGGCATGTCTTGTGTAGTATGAAAGAGAAAATGTGTGGGGGGAAGTAACCTCAACTGTTTTGTCCCTTTTGTAGCTGCCGATTTCCCAGTCTCTGCTTTCCAACAACAACCCACACCCGAAGGCAGCTGGGAAAGGCGAAGATGCTTCATACACACATAAAACAAGCAATGCACTAACTGGGGTGTGGTGGTGGAGTGGTACACACTTTTTAATCCCAACACTTGGAAGGTGGTGGCAGGAGGATTGGAAGCTTGAAAGCAGTCTGAGTTACACAGTGAAGATCCATTCCAAAACATTTTTTTTAAAGGGATGGTGGAATGGTTCAGCAGGTTAAAACACTTGCTGTACACTTGAGTGCAATCCCCAGAACACACAGTGAAAGAAAACTGATCCCCAAAGCTTCTTTACTTTGGCTTATGTATAGCCAAGCACACAAGCACTAATAAATAAAATTTAACTGACATATTAGCGAACTGCCTTCAAAATACATATGCTTATATCTATAGACAAAAGCCTTAATCAGAGAAGCTTCTCATGAACCATGAATGAAGAGATTCATGGCTGCCTAGGATACAGAAAATAAGTAACAAATGTGGGGCAAGCCTTAAGTCATGCACTCCAAGACTCAGCAAACATTGTGGAAGAAAAAGTGGGAAGCATGCAGGAACTGGAAGATAGGGCAAAAGGCTGCAAAATGCCGTTTTCTAAATTCCATACAACCATTTGCAATCATTAACTCACCTCAACTTTGTTTCCTATACTGGGACTACACAAGACAAGCCCTATTAATAATCAGTCATGAAAAGAGCAGGGACTCACAAACCTGCACATGACCTCTGAACTATTGCCTTCTCAGGTTTGGTGGGGGAGAGGAGGGTGCCACTATCTTCAGCTATGCCCATCAGGCTCCAGCAGGTACCTCCAAACCTACCATCACACAGATGACCCTGGTTAATCTTGGTAGGCCACAAAACAAAATGAATAGATGTGAACATCAGAGAGAGATTTGTGGGGAGGATAGGCAGGGGTATTAGGGAGATGGGAGATGAGAGTGGTCAGTGTGAAAAACTGTAAAATATGTTAGTGTAAATAAAAAAGAAAGAAAACTGATAAATAAATAAAAAACAATAATGAGTTTCAATTTTATACTTGTCAAGGTCAAGAAATCATGTTGGTTTGGCTTTAGAGGGACAAAAAATAAAAAAAAAAAGGTCATGCTGTTCCAGTGGCAGGATAAAGTAAAAAATTCTTTTAAAGTGTGATTTGGCAACATATGTATATGAGAATTCATAAAAATATAAAAATAAAAATATCCATGACCTTTCATGTAGCAATTTCACTCCTGGAAATTTGTTATTATGCCTATCATTCAAAAGAATGAAAAACAATATGCATAAATATTCTTTACAATGCCATTAAACATAATCTCAAAAAAACCCCTACAGTTATAGCCAAATGTCCAACGAAATTAGAGTAAAGTGAATTAAAGCATAGATTGAATGTAGTGCTGCCTAGAGAATAAAAATAATAGCTCTACTGGCCATGGTGACACACACCTGTAACCCTAGCACTAGGTAGAGAGACTGAGGCAGGTATGTTGTAAGTTGAAGGTCAGATTGAGTTATTGAGACCTTGTCTCAAAAAGAAATCATAATTTTGGAAATTGCAACAAATACATGGAAAATCCTAAATACAATAAACGTTGAGAGAAAATAGAACATACAATTGCATAGACAATTTCACTACACTGTAAGAAGCATCACTGGGTAAAGATTTAAAAACAGATACATGCCACTCTAGCCAGGGAAGCAGGTAGGCTAACTGCAGATCTGCACCTCTCCTTCTGCTTCTCCAAAACAAATCCCCAGCAAACCACCTGCTGAAATCTACCTTCCCCCTCTACCCTCATCTCTGGTGGATCATGCAGATCTATCCATGCAAACTTCTCTTCACTTATTGTTTTATCCCAGCCCCCAAATTCTAGCAGGAATTCCCTGGAAATGAGAATGCTACTCTGACCAGCTAAGCAGGTGGGCTGACTGCAGATCTTCACCTCTCCCTCAATTCTCCGACTCCATTCCCCCATTCTCATCTCCAGCTCTGTAGCAGGCCACCTGCTGCTGCCTCTCACCCTTTGCCCCCATTCCCAGAGGAACTAAGCAGACTCTGGTGGAACATAATTATTTTTCTCACTCCCTTTGACCTCCTCAGCACACCTCCTTCTATCTAGCCCAACCCAACCTTATTCCTAAGTATCAGATCCCAATACCTAGAAACACCTTTTACCTGGAAGCCCCAGTGGCCACACATCTGAGGATGAGAGAGAGAGAGAGAGAGAGAGAGAGAGAGAGAGAGAGAGAGAGAGAGCCACTGAAGCAAAGGGAGAAAAAGCCCACCTAACAAAGATAAGACCAGATGTCAGCACTTAGAATTGCAATCTTCCCAAAGATAGATGCCAAGATGCCAGCATAAAATAAAACGCAATCAATAACACCTGGATCAATATGTCTCCACTAGAACCCAGAAATACTACCACAGTGGACCCTGAATATTCCAACATAGTTGAACCACAAGAAAAAGATTTTAAAACAGCCCTTATGAATATAATAGAAGAGTTTATAGAGGAAATGAATAAATTCCTTAAAGAAATGTATGAAAACATAAACAGTGGAAGAAAATGAATAAAGTAGTTCAAGATCTGAAAGTGGAAACAGAATCAATAAAGAAAACCCAAAATGAGAGAAATCTGGAAATGAAAATCTTAGAAACAAAAACAGGAACCTCAGAGTCTAACTTTACCACAGAATAAGGAGATGAAAGAATTTCAGGCAGTAAAGACTCCATAGAGGAAATAGATACCCCAGTCAAAGACAATGTTAAATCTAAAAAAAATTTGACACAAAACACCCAGAGATTCTAGAACACTATGAAAATATCAAATATAAGAATAATAATTATAGAGTAATGATAAACCAAGATCAAAAAAACAAAAATATTTTAATTCTTTTATTTAAATTTTTACTTTACATATCAACCACAGTTCCCCATCTCTCCACTCCTCCAACTTACCTCCCTGCTTCCCTCACCCCATCTGAACCCCCCTCCACTTCTCAGAGAGGGTAGGCCTTTCATGGGGAGTCAACAAAGTCTGCCATATCAAATTGAGGCAGAACCAACCCTCCCCCCTCCCCGTATCAAGGCTGAGCAAGGTAATCTTCTACAGAGAAGGGGCTCCAAAAAGTGAGTTCATGCACTAGGGATAAATCCTGGCCCCACTGTCAGAAGCCCCACAAACTGCCCAAGCCACACAACTATCATCCACATTCAGAAAACTTAGTTCTGTCCCATGCAGGTCCCCAGCTGTCAGTGAGCTCCTAGTAGCTTGGGTCAACTGTCTCTGTGTATCTCTGCATCATTATCTCAAGCCCCTTTTTTCATATAATCCCTACTCCCTCTCTTCTACTGGATTGGGAGGTCAGTCCAGTGCTTAGCTGCAGATCTCTGCATCTGCTTCCATCAGTTGCTGGATGAAGGTTCTATAACAATTAAGGTGGTCATCAATTTGATTATAGGGGAAAGCCAGATCAGATATCCTATTTACTATTTCTTGGAGTCTTGGCTGAGGTCCTCCTTCAGATATCCTATTTACTATTTCTTGGAGTCTTGGCTGAGGTCCTCCTTCTGGATTCATGGAAATTTCCCTAGCACCAAATTCCTTGATAATCCCAAGTTTCCTCCCTCTATCAAGATATCTCTTTCTTTGCCCTCCCTCTTTGATCCCTCAACTCAACCTTCTTCTCTTTCTTCCTCCCTTTACCCCCTCTCTCCCATACTCCCAGTTTACTCAAGGAGATATTTGATGTGGGAATGCCTTTCTGTATGCTATGAATATTAATCTTTAAATAAAGGAGCTGTTTTGGGCCGTGACAGGTACCATAAAAGAAGTAGGAGGAGAAATCAGAGCATAGGTAGGAGAAGTGGGGCAGAGTCAGACAGATCTAGCAAGCCACCCAAGGAGCAATATGTGAGGAACACAGGTGAGCCAAGGGCCACGTGGCAGACAGATTAATGGAAATGGGTTAATTTAAGATGTAAGAGCTAGCTAGCAATGTGCCTAAGCCATAGGCCAAACAGCGTGAAGTTAATATAAGCGTCTGAGTCATTTCTAGGGGCCAGAGCAGCAGCAGCTGGCGGCTAAGGAGTCTGGCATGGTAGGGTCTGGGCCTCTGGCCGCTTGGGACCAAGAAACCCCACTGCTACAGATATTCTTTATCTATTTCCCCTCCCCAGAGGATTCATGGTTGTCTCTCTTAGGGTCCTCCTTGTTACCTAGCTTCTTTGAGGTTGTGGATTTTAGTCTGGTTAGCCTTTGCTTTATGTCTAAAACCCACTTATGAGTGAATACATACCATGTTTGTTTTCTGGGGCTGAGTTATCTCACTCAGGATGGATTTCTCTAGTTCCATCTATTTGCCTGCAAATTTCGAGATGTCCTTTCTTGTTACTGCTGAGTAATACTCCATTGAATAGATCTATCACATTTTTTTTATTCATTCTTTCATTGAGGGGCATCTAGGTTCTTTACAGGCTCTGGCTATTAAGAATAATGCTGCTTTGAACATAGTTGAGCAAATGTCCTTGTGGTATGAATGTGCATCCTTTGAGTAAATGTCCAAGAATGGTACTGCTGGATCATGAGGTAGATTAACTTCTAGTTTTCTGAGAAACTGCTATATGAATTTCTAAAGTGGCTGCACAAGTTTACACTCCCACCAATAATGAAGGAGTGTTCCCCTTGCTCCACATCCCCTCCAGCATAAGTTGTTATCAGTGTTTTTGATCTTAGCCATTCTGACAGGTGTAATATATTATTTCAGAATTGTTTTGATTTGCGTATCCCTGATGCCTAAAGATGTTAAGCAAGTCTTTATGTGTCTTTCAACCACATGAGAATCTTCTGTTGAGAATTATTTGTGTAGATATGTATGCTCCATATTTAAATTAGATTATTTGGTATTTTGATGTCTAGTTGTTTGAGCTCTTTATATATTTTAGAGATCAGCTTTCTGTCAGACATAGAATTGGTGAAAATAATTTACTATTTTTTAGGCTGCTAGTTTGTTTTATTGACTGAGTCCTTTGGCTTAGAGAAGCTGCTCAGGTTCTCAAGTTCAGGAGGTCCCATTTATTAGTTGTTGCTCTTAGTGACTCTGATACTGGTGTTATATATAGGAAGTGGTCTCCTGTGCCAATGTGTTCAAGGTTATTTCTCATTTTCTCTTCTATCAGGTTCAGCGTAGCTGGATTTATGTTGAGGTTTTGATGCACTTCAATTTAAGTTTTGTGTAGGTTATAGATACAACTCTATTTACATTCTTCTATATACTGCAATCCAGTTGTGCCAGCACCATTTGTTGAACATGCTTTAACTCCTACAGCTAATAAACACCTTCAGCAATGTGGCAGGATACAAGATTAACTAAAATACCCAATAACTCTCCTATATACAAATAATAAACATGTTAAAAAATAAATTTGGGAGGCAACACCCCTTACAATAGCCTCAAGTAACATAAAATATCTTGGGATAACTCTAAACAAACAAGTGAAAGTCCTGTATGACAACAACTTTAAATCATTGAAGAAAGAAAATGAAGCTGTCAGAAAATGGAAAATATCTCCAATGCTCTTTTACAGATAGGATAAACAAAGTAAAGATGACAATCTTACAAAATACAATCTATATATTCAATACAATCCCCATCAAAATCCCAACACAATTCTTTACAGACCTAGAGAGAACAATACTCAACTTCATACAGAAAAACAAAACAGGAATGCCAAAATAATCCTGTACAATAAAGCAACTTCTGGAGGCATCAACATACCTGACTTCAAGCTCTACTATAGAGAACTATAGTAATAAAAGCAACTTGGTATTGGCATAAAAATAGACATGTGGGTCAACAGAATCAAATTGAAAACCCTGACATTAAACTATGAACACCTGATTTTTTTTTTACAAAGAAGCCAAAAATTTACAATGGAAAACAATATTTTCAACAAAATCATAGGAGAAAAAATTTCTAATGTAAAGGAGATGCCTATAGAGGTACAAGAAGCTTACAGAACAACAAATAGACTACTAGAAAAGAAAGTCCCCACAGGATATGATAACCAAAACACGAAACATACAGAACAAAGAATTATTAAAAGCTGAAAGGGAAAACCATTAAGTAACATATAAAGGCAGACTTATCAGAATTAGGACTATACCCGACTTCTCAATAAAGACTCTAAAAGCCAGAAAGGCCTGGATAGATGTGCTGCAGACTCTAAGAGACCACAGACAACAGCCCAGATTACTATACCCAGCAAAACTTTCAATTGTCATCAATTGAGAAATTAAGATATTTCATGAAAAAAAATAAATTTAAGCAACATCTATATATCATTCCAGCCCTACATAAGGCAATTAGAAGAAAACTTCAACCTAAAGATGTTAACCACACTCAAGAAAATACAAAAAGTAAGTGATCCCAGGACAGGCAATCAAAAGAGAACACACACCCACACCACCACCACCAGTGCCTGCTGCCAACACTACAACAACAAAATAACAGGAATCAACAAACACTACTCATTTCTATCTCTCAATATCAATGCACTCAATTCTCCAATAAAAAGATATAGATTAGCAGAACAAATAAGAAAACATCTTCAGCTGCATTCAAGAAACACATCTTCACATCAAGGATAGATACCATCTCTTGGTAAAAGGATGGAAAATATATTTCAAGCAAATAAACCTGAGAAGCAAGCTGATGTAGCTATTTTTAACTTATAACAGAATATAACTTAAAACAAAACTAATCAAAAGATATGGGAAAGGACACTATATACTCATCAAAGGAAAAATCCTTCAAGAGGATATTACAATTCTTAACATCTATACACCAAACACAAGGGCACCCAAGTTCATTAAAAAAAAAAAAAGACCTACTACTTAAATCTTAAATCACATGTTGATTCTTACACACAGATAGTGAGAGACTTCAATATCTCATTCTGGCCAACAGATTGGCCATTACAAAAACTAAACAGAAAAATACTGGATTGATGTCGTAAACCAAATGGACCTAACAGATAATCTACAGACATTTTACCCAAACACAGAAGATTATACCTTTTTCTCAGCAACACATGGAACTTTCATCAAAACTGACCTTATATATGGACAAAAAGGCATTTCTCAACAGATACATGAAAATGGAAACAACACCTGGAATTCTATCAGACTACCACAGATTAAAGCTCAATATCAAAAAAGTAGAAACAATAGAAAGCTTACAGACTCATGGAAACTGAACAACTCACTACTGAATGAAAACTGGATCAAGACAGAAATTAGAGTAATAAAAGTCTTTCTAGAATTGAATGAAAATGGATACAGAACATACCCAAACATATGAGACACATTGAAAGCAATTCTAAGAGGCAAGTTCACAACAGCAATTGCCTACATAAAAACAAAATAAAACAAACAAAAATGGGAGACATATACTAGCAACTTACCCACACATAAAAATGTTAGAACAAAAGGAAATCATACCCAATAAGAGTAGACAGCAGGAAATAATCTAACTCCGGGTGAAATCAACAAAATGGAACCAAAGAGAAGAATACAAAGAATCAATGAAACAAGGAGTTGGTTCTTTGAAAAAAATCAACAAAAATCGACCAACCAACCTAAAAGTCAGAGAGAGAGAATACACAAATTAACAAAATCATAAATTAAAAGGGGACATAACAACACCAAGGATAAAGAGGAACATAGCAACAGACACTGAGGATATCCAGATAATCTAAAGACAAATTTTAAAAACCTGTATTCCACACAATTGAAATCCGCTCAAAGAAATGGATACTGTTGTTAATATATACCACTTAGTGAAATTAAATCAAGATCAGATAAGAAATATAAACAGACCTATAGACTCTAGTGAAATAGAAGCAGTCATTAAAAGTTTCCCAACAAAAATAGATAGATAGATAAAGCAAGCAAGCAAGCCCAGGGCCAGAAGGTTTTAAGAGAAAAATTCTACTAGCCTTTCAAAGAGGAGTTAACACCAAAATTCTTCTATTTATTCCATAAAATATAAAAAGAAGGAACATTGCCCAACTTATTTTACAAAGTCATAGTTACCCTGATACTCAAACTACATAAAGCTTAACAAAGAAAGAGAATTACACTCCAGTTTCCCTTATGGACATAGATGCAAAAATTCTTAATAAAATACTTACAAACTAAATTCAAGAACACATCAAAAATATTATGCATGATAATAAAGTAGGCTTTATCCCAAATTGATGAATGTAATTCACCATATAAACAAATCAAAGGACAAAACCCACATGATCATTTCATTAGATGCAGAAACAGTCATCGGAAAAACTGCCATACTCCTTTCTGATAAAAGTCCTGGAGAGATTAGGAATACCTAGAACATAAAATTAACATAATAAAGGTAGTTTACAGCAAGCACATAGTCAACATCTACTTAAATGGAAAGAAACTCCAAACAATTCTACTAAGATCAGAAACAAGACAAAATGATCCATTCTCACCATATCTATTTAATATAATACTTGAAGTACTAGCTAGAGCAATAAGACATCTGAGAAACCAAAGGGATACAAATTAAAAAGGAAGGAGTCAAAGTATCTTTATTTGCATAATGATATGATAGTATACATAAATGACCCTAAAATTTTACCACAAAACTGCTCATGATGACAAGGATGTGGACCAGCAAGGGAAACACTCCTTCATTGCTGGTGAGATTATAAATTTATACAACCACTTTTTGGTGCTTTCTCAGAAAATTGGGAATTAATCTACCTCAAAATCCAGCTATACCACTCTTGGTCATACACCCAAAGGATGCTCCATCCTATTACAGGGACACTTGATGTGGAATGCCTCTTTGTATGCTGTGAATATGCTTATTACCATTGGTTAATAAGGAGACAGTTTTACCCTATGGCAAGGCAGCTTAGAGGGAGGCAGGAAATTCAAGTATAGATAAAAGAGGAAAATGGATGAAGACACAGAGAGCCATGATCCAGCTTCCTAAGAAGCAAGATGTAAAAGTATAGGTAAGCCATAAGCCATGTGGCAATACAGTAGATTAATCAGAATGGGTTAAGTTGTAAAAGCTAGTTGGTAATGAGCCTACACCATGAGTCCAACAGTTTGTGATTAATATAAGCCTTTGTGTGATTATTTGAAACCAAGCAACTGCAGGTGGATCCAGATCTTGAGGCTAGGATGAGTCAGAAACTTCTGACTACAGACACCTGCCCAACTGTGTTCACAGCAGCTTTATTTGTAAGAGTCAGAAACAGAAAACAACCTAGATGCTCCTCAACCAAAAGAATGGGTAAAGAAATGTGGTATATTTCTTCAATGGTGTAGTGGATTTATGATGCTCCATTATAAACAGTTGTCCCTCCTATTAGTTTAATAAAAAGTGCTGATTGGCCAAAGGCAGACAGGAAGTGTGGGCGGGGCTACCAGACTAAGAAAACTCTGGGAACAGGCAAAACAGAGCAGAATGCCAGAGAGAGGCCAGAAGATGCAGAGGACAACTATGCTGCTCTGAGAAAAGGTACCGAGCCGCATGGCTGAACAGGATAAGAGTCATAGGTTAGTTTAAGGGTAAAGAGTTAGTAAGTTATATGCCTGGGTCTTAGGCCAATCAGCCTAAAACTATTATAAACATCTGTGTATCTCTGTGGGTCTGTGGGTCTACGGGCCTAAGCCTTGAGGCTAGGCCCGAAAGTCTGGGCCAGAAACCTCTTACTACACAACGGTACATTACTCAGCTGTTTAAAACAATGACATCATGAAATTTGTGAGCAAATAGGATGGATCTAGAAAAAAATCATCCCAAGTGAAGCAATTAGATTAAGAAGGACAAGTATGGTAAATACTCACTCATGGGTGGATATTGGCTGTAAATCAGAGGATAACCATGTTACAATCCACAGGCCCAGAGAAGCTAAGTAAGAAGGAGGATTGGAGGGGCACATAGATATATCCCTAGGAAGGGGAAATAGAAGATATCTTGTGGGTGGACTGGGGACAGGTAGGGATGAGAACATAAGGGATAAGGAGAAATGGAGGGGGAGAGTACAGAAAGAGAAGACTGGAAAAGAGGGAAATTTGGGGGTCAGTTAGAAATAAGGGAATCTCCCAGGATTGTAGAAAGATAACCCCAGATAAGACTACTAGCAATACAATGAACTATATTAGTGTCATCTTGAAGCAGTTACAGAAGAGAATACGTTGTCCTCTGTTCGCTGACCATAACAGATTGAAATGCTGAATTAAAAGGAAACTTTCTAACATAGGAGACAAAACAGCTACCTCTAATGCCCTTTGACATACTAGGAAAATGGACATGACCTTCTTTATGCAGAACCAAAGAGGTATTATTTGGCCTTAAAGTTATTTCTATACAAATTTGGTTGTACTCAGAGATCAGAACTAGGGGGCCTTAAGAACAGCAATAGATTCAAATGTCACTGTTAGCTAATGGTTCTCAAGTCCCATTGCCTTGAACCTTTGGGAGGCAAGACTTATGATTGGGTCTTTTGATTTGTACTTGAGAAGGGAGAAATGTGGGGTCCAGAGTTGCTTGACCACACAACCGCCATGACAGGCTTAATGAAAGCCAGACAGGCAACAGTCTCTAGGGGACAGCACCTGGTGGTACCAGGAAGGGCCTATGAGCAGATTCCATCTGGGGAGGAGCCAGCACCAAAGGGGAAATACCTAACATTCCAAACATTCCTTCCTGGGAAAGGGACAGATAGTCTGCAGGTACACCTGCTGATCTGCTGATACAGGCAAACCTTAATGACTACTGCTAAAAGTTGAACCGTCCCTAGAATTGAAAGCAGTCAATGAATTCATAACAGGCATCCCTAGTCTGAGCTTGGACCAACCCCAGGACTGTAACCCTGAAACTCTGAAGCTCCTGGAACCTTCCCCCCAATTGACCCTTGCCTCGTGCTGCTCAGGATCACTCCTACTCCACTGCTGCATTGGACAGGGTGACCCAAGCTAGCTTGTCAAGAGACTCTTTGATGTTGCATCAGAAAAAAAAGACTCCTAGCAATATCACATAGGTAGCCTGAACTGACCATTTCCTGTAACCCTGTAAGATTTCTGGTGGAGGGACTGAGACATCAACCCAAGTACATAACCATCAACCCACAGACTGTCCTGCCTATGGGATGTACTAGGGTAAGGGTGGCACATAAATTGTGGTAGTGGCCAACAAATGACCAGTCCAGCCTGACACTCATGCCGAGAGAATGAGCCTGTCTCTGACCTGTTGGGTCAGAATTCAGAGGCTAAATGGCCCAGGGACTTAGAATAGAACCAAACATGACTAGAGAGAAAAAAATAAAGCCAATGTAATGATTTCCAATGAGTCTACTATACTCATAGATTAGTGCTTGGCCCAATTGTCATCAAAGAGGATTCATTCAACAACTGATGGAAACAGATGCAGAAATCCACAGCCAAACATTAGAACAAAGTTGGAGAATTCTGCTGAAGAGAGGGAAGAACTGTAGGAGTCAGAGGGGTCAGGGACACCACAAGAAAACCCGCAGAATCAACTAACCTGTGCTCATAGAAAGTCAGAAAATCTGAGCCAACAACCAGGGAGCCTGCATGGCACTGACCTAGGCTCTCTGCCTATAGGTTACAGTTCTATAGCTTGATCTTCTTGTGGGATTCCTAACAGTGGGAGCAGGGGTTGTCTCTAATTCTTTTGCTTGGTTTTGGGACCTTTTCCTCATATTGAGTCACCTTGCCCAGCCTTAATACAAGGTGATGTGCTTAGTCTTACTGCAACTTGATATGCCTGCCATGTTTTGTTGATATCCATGGGAAACCTGCCCTCTTCTGAGAAATGGTGGCATGCACAGGGGAAGTTAGGGGAGGGGCTGGGAAGAGAAGATAGAGGGAAAACTGTGGTTGAAATGTAAAATAAATAAATATATGTTAAAAAACCCTTCTAGTTTTTGTTAGAAGGTGGAAAGACTGCGAGTGTTATTCTAGTAAAATTAGTGATCCTACCAAAAGCAATCCATAGCTTCAATACACCAACCACCATTCCTTTATCTACCATTCCCATATAATTCTTCATTAATTCCAACATAATCTTTAATAGACTTGAGCCACAATTACAATTCAAACATAATTCTTCACAGAATTAGAAAGGACAATTTCAGCTTCATATGGAAACACACACTCAAGCAAAAATGCAAGATAGCTAACACATTCCTGAATAATAAAAGATTTGTAGGAAGTATCAGCATTCCTGATTTCAAGCAGTAGTATAGAGCTATAGTAATTAAAAAAAACCAGCATGGTATTGGCACAAAATCAGCCATTTTGATCAATGGAGTCAAACTGAAGACTCAGACATAAAAATATACATACCTATGGAAACATAATTTTTGATTTTAAAAAAAGTCAGAAATACACACTGGAAAAAAAGAATCTTCAACAATTTGGGCTTGGAATACTGTATGTCTGCACGTAGAAGAATGCAAATAGATCCATATTTATCACTCTGAACAAAACTCAAGTCCAAGTAGATCAAAGACCTTAACATGATACCAGACACACTGAACCTAATAGAAGAGAAAATGGGAACAAACTTGAATTTATTGGCACAGGTAACAACTTTCTGAACAAGATACTGACAGCACAGGTACTAAGTTCAACAATTTAAACAGGACCTCATGAAACTAAACCCTTCTACAAGGCAGAGGACACTGTCATTCAGACAAAGCAACAGACTACAGAATGCAAAAAAGATTTTTTTTTTTACCAACTCCACATGTCACAGAGGACTAATATACAAAATATACAAAGAACTCAAGAAACTGGATATCAAGAAAATAAATAATTCAACTTAAAAGAAGGTGAAGAACTAAACAAAGAACATTCAGTGCAGGAAATACAAATGACTGAGAAACACTTAAAGGAACATTCAACACCATTAGCTATCATGGAAATGCATTAAAAATGGATGAGAACAATAAAACCAGTGACAGCTTTGTGCTGGCAAGGATGTGAAATAAGGAACATTTAACCATTGTATTCTATGGTTGGATGAGGGAGAAAAAAAATACTGCCCCCTTTATTCCTTTCATAGAGTATGGTTGCTAAAATAAACTAAAAACTTGTAAAGCAAATAAATGAGTGTAAACAGTGCTGGCCTAACACCTAACAGCCTACTATTGGAATGTTTTTTTCTCCCTGGGTGGCTCTTACAGATCTACCAGCTCCTGTCATCTGCTTCTAATCCTGAAGGAGGGAAATGAAGAAAACAGGGAAATTGCTAAGGAAAAATCAGCCAACAAAGGGTGTCTGTGGAGAGCAGAAAGCTTGCTTGGGACTACCTCTGTTTATTGTGATAAACAAGGCCAGCATTTCAAAGAACGAGGATCACTCCAATCCAATTGCAAACTATTAGTGATAGAAAACCTTTACTTTTTAAAATCATTTTTGTTTTGTAAAGTTTTCCCCCATACCCCCTACTGTTCCACTCCTGCCCCTTCTTTCAGTCCTCCCCCAACCTTTACCACCTCCCATCCGTTCCCCAGGGAGGGCAAGGAGTCCCAAGGTGAGTCAGTGAAGTCTGGCATATCCAGGTGAGGTAGGATCAAGTCCCTCACCTAAGTATCAAAGCTGAGAAAGGTAGAAAACCTTTACTTTCAGCAATTGGAATTATATGTGCTTCTTTTCTAGAGGACACAATGATTGCATCTTATTTATTTAAATAGGTAATAAAAGAACAATAAAGTATATCTAAATTTCATAAGGCTTGGTAACAACATTCCTTTAATCTCAAGACTGGGGAGGCAGAAGCATATATCTGTGTGAGTTCCAGCCCAACCTGCTCTATATAGATAGTTCCAGGCTAGCCAGAGATATAAAATGAGACCTTGTCTCAAAAATAAAGAATAGTTTAAGTCACAACATCTATTGTGAACAAAATTCCCTTTCTGGATGTTAATTTCCATGAGGAAGAGTGTTTTTTTTTTCATGTATTTACAACTCTAGCATGTGTGTGTGTGTTTAAAATCTATATTTTCTCTTGTCATTATACCATAATCATATTTTTGTTAGTCTTTGTAGTTTCTCTAATGGCTGCATATTCCCTGCTGTTGATAAATCATCACTCACTGAATTATGTTTATAATATTGGTTGCCCAAGTGTGTTTCCAGTTTTTCCTAAGCCTTCATTTAATTCTGATTTGATGGAAGAAAGCTTTTTGAGAAGTACTGTCTAGCTGATTGAAGCCTTCCAAGCCCTCTCAGAAAGCCAATACTTATCCTTCCAATATTGTAGACAAGGGATGGTCCATTAGGGTGATTCTCAAAGAAAAGGCAGACAACATGCAGCTTTTGGAGATTACTGGAGTTCGGAATAAAATTGTTGCTACGTTTTGCTCTATTCTGTTTCTGGCTAGACAGGAAAAATTGCTCTCATGGGACAAATCAAAAGGAAAACACTTGACTCACTTTCTTGGGCTGAAGAGAGATTTAAAAGCCTTAAATTCACATTCTGACTCTAGCTGTGACTAACTGGGTGGTTAGTACGTACACCTTTAAGTCTCCACCACTCATCTGTAAAGAGTTGAACTAGATGAAGCCTGAAGTCTCTAATGCTAATTCAGATTCCAGTTATCCATTAGTCTCCTTTGCAACTCTGTTAACTTTCATGTTTAAAAACAGATTTTTTTATTTATTCTTCTCTCATATATTACACTGGGCCACAATTTCCCCTCCCTCCTCTCTTCCCATTATTTTACCCCATCTCCCATATCCCCCAAACCCATTCCTCTTCCCTTTCTCTTTAAGAAAAAGAACAGACCTGCAAGAGACATCAGTCAAACATGATATATCAAGTTACAGTAGGACTAGGCACACATTCTCATATTAAGCTTGACAGGGCAATCCAGTAGAAGGAAAAGGGTCCCCAAAGCAGGCAGAAGAGTCAGAGACAGCCCCCACTTCCACTGTTTGGAGTCCTAAAAGAACACCAAGCTATACAACCATAACATATATGCAGAGTACCTAGTGCAGGCCCATTCAGGCTCCCTGAGTGCTGGTTCAGTCTCTGTGAACCCCCATGAGCCCTGCTTAGTTGATTGGGTGGGTTTTCTTGTGGTGTCCTTGACCTGTCTGCCTACTATAATCCTTCTCCCTCTTCCACAGAATTCCCCAAGCTCTGCCTAATGTTTGACTGCGAGTCTCTGCATAGGCTCATATCAGTTGCTGGGTGGAGCCTCTCTGATGATGATTGGACTAGGCTCCAATCTACAAGTATAGCAGATATTCATTAGGAGTCATTTCATTGACTTTTTCCTGCCAATCCTTTTATCCTGGGTCTCTGGGCTATCCAGACTTGGTTCCTGGCCCTTCAGCCAGTCAGTGTCAGGCATGGCTTTTGTCTCATGGTATTGATGTCAAGTTGGACCAGTCATTGGTTTGCCACTCCCACAAATTCTGTACCACCTTTACCCCAGCACATCTTCCAGGCAGGACAAATTGTAGATTGAAGGTTTTGTGACTGGCTGGGTGTCCTAGTTCCTCCACTGGAAGACTTACCAGGTTATAGAAATTGTCAGTCAGTAGAGGCTCCATATCCCATTACTAGGAGTCTTTCCTATGGATACCCTCAAGTGTTGGGCCTCTCGCCAGGCCTTTAACAATGATCCTGAGGTCTGTCTGATGTAACTTCCTGAGCCTGTCTTGAATTTGGTGACCTGTCTTTAATCATGACTTCTGCATATGAGTGATGCAGCATAGCCCGACCCCCCAAAAAAGCCTCTCTGTAGCCACCTCTGTCGTAGCTTACGGAAACATAATCTCATTGACCTCAAACTCTCATCCATCTCCCCCCACCGAAGACTCCTACCTTCTTCTTACCTCAGCCTATATAAGCCCCTACCTGATGCAATAAAATGAGATCCTGCTTCAACAAGACTCCTGGCTCAATGTGCTTCTCTTTGGTGGATAGGGGATGTCTGGGCCATTGACACTCACCATCCCAGTCAGCCCCAGGGAATGACCATTCAGCCCCCAACTTTCACTAACCCAACATCAAAGATTCCTGAGAGTTTCCATTGCACTAGTTTTCTACGTTCCTCAAAGTGTCCCCAATTCCTATAGTTTCTCCCACCACTCTCTCCCTCTACCCCACACCTGATCCCTTCTGTTTCCATGTCCACTTGCTCCAAGCCCACACTCAAAATCTATTCTATTTCCCCTTCCAAGGGAGATCCACCTGTTCCCTCTTTAGCCAACTTGTTACTTAGCCTCCCTGGGTCTAAAAACTGTATTATGATTTATCTTATACTTTACAGCTAATGTCCACTTATAAATGAGTACATACCATACCTGTCTTTCTGAGTTATCTCACTCAGGATGATTTCTTTTCTAGTTCCATAGATTTGTCCACAATTTTCATGGAATTATTTTTTTGCAGCTGAGTAATACTCCATTGTGTAAATACACCACATTTTCTTTATCCATTCTTTGGTTGAGGGGCATCTAGGTTGTTTCCAGGTTCTGGTTATTACAAATAAAGTAACTGTGAACATAATTGAGCAAATATATATATACATATATATATATATATATAAAATAAAGCTTGTCTGAAAATCATAGGACAGAGCCAAGCCATGAAGGTCAGGGAATATTAGCCCACATCTTTAATCTCAGCACTTGTGAGTCAGAGATCCTCTAAATCTCTGTGAGTTCAAGGCCAAACAGAGCCAAGTGGTGGTGGCACACATCTTTAATCCTAGCACTAAGAAAGTTGAACTAAGAAGTGAGATATCTTGGGGGGGGAAGAAAGCTAAATTGAGAGGAGATGGGAGTTTTCCTTTCACCTGCCCTCCCTTTCTGCTGAGGACTCAGAGGCATTGAGTCTGAGTATTCATGAAGACAAGATCTACACTTTTTGGCCTAAATATTTGACTGGGTGAGAACTGGATGTGGCTTATTCCTCTGAAAATTCCTCAGATATTTTCCCCAATATCTGGCTCTGGGTTGTTAGCATAATACTAGATAGAATTTGTGAAATAACTGTAATCGGTGGGCACCCCTAACTTTAGCGCCCCTAGATACCCCAAGACCATGGCTAATGACCACTGTTAACTTTAAAGAAAAAGAGAGTTTAATGAATATGAATGATATACCAGTACACACATGTGCGGGCTCCAGGCACTGTGGAAGCCAAGAGCCCCGAATATTTTCAGAGTAGAATTCTTATACTGCACTCTGGGTAGAGGAGGGGCACATCCTGCTCGTGAGATAGAAGTTGTAACAGTTCTCATGGTAGGGCTTTCCTGGGTGGCCCCACCCAGGTTGTTATATCAGGAATGTGGTCCCAGGACCTTATCTTGGATGGTCCTGCTCCAGTGAAGTTCAGAAGGTCAAGCTGCTGACCAGGTGGGTCCCAAGAACTCAGGAAGTACATCCTGTGAGAGTTGAGCAAGCTACCAAAAATCCTGTGAAAAAAGCTTTTCCGAGAATCTGAGCCCTGAACAAACTAATTTAGTGATACAATGGAGCTGAAACTCTGTTCTGAGCAAGCTTCCACTTAACAATGGAACCGAAACTCTGTCAACTTAGGCTAGTTTCAGGGACCTAAGGAAGGCAGTCCAGGGGAAAGAATCAAACAGGATTTTTCTACCTTCACATTAATTGTAAAGATGAGATTTTCCTGGCCTAACCTAAGATTTGACCTCTTGTGCTGTCATGCTAACTTTCTGTTTGCAACGAAGATACTTTCTCACTAACCCCCTCCAGAGCAACACAGGATGTGCTTCCTCCATTGCTTGCCTGGGACTGCATTCCTGATAGCAACCTAGACCGCATTCCTCATTCCTGATGTAGCAACCTGGGTGGGACCACCCAGGAAAGCCCTACCATGAGAACTGTTAACCAAAGCAGGAACTTTCTGAAGCTTGCACAATGTGCCCATTGTGACCATTGCTCCAAGAAATGAATGTCTTCAGGTGGTCCTATTGTTTCACAGGAAATACACCTGCCTGCCTGTTGCATTCCTAAGCTCCATCCTAAAATGACCTTTGGCCCCGCCCTATTATCGTGCTGAGCCTGCTTCTACCCCCTCCCCTACCCAAAGTGTGGTATAAGAATTCTACTCTGAAAGCATTTGGTGCTCTTGGCTTCCACAGTGCCTGGAGCCCTCACATTTGTGTGCCGGTATTCATATTCATTAAACTCTCTTTTTCTTTAAAGTTAACAGTGGTCATTAGCTGTGGTCTTGGGGTGTCTAGGGGTGCTCTAGGGGCACCCACCTGTTACATAAGTACCTTATTGATTTCCAAAGTGCCTGCACAAGTGCTCTTAGGGTTGGAGCAAGTGAGCAAGACAAACTAAGGCAGAGTCTTAGGTCTTAGTCTTAGAAAGAAAAAAAAAACCTTTATTCCACACTGCATGTGGGATCCACTGTATCAGAAACAATGGGCCCCAATTTACAAATGAGCAAAGCTTTTATAGAGCAGGAAGTAGGGGGTCAGCAACGTAGCTACCTGCAGCTGTGTAGATAACCATGGTAACCACATAATCTGGCAGACAAAGCTTTTCAGGAACAAACAGATACTTAGTTAGATCTTATCACAATGGGCAGAAACTCTGTCAACATGTTGGAGATTTTACAATGCTCTGTTGATATTTATCATGTGGTGGGGGCTGTTGTGCACCATCTGGAAAGTCCCTCTTCACAGTGTACACTCTCACCAGCAGTAGAGGAGTGTTCCCCTTGCTCCACATTATTGCCAGCATGAGCTGTCACTTGTGTTTTTTTAACCTTAGCCATTCTGATGAGTGTAAGATGGAATTTCAGAGTCATTTTGATTTACATTTCCCTGATGGCTAAGGATGTTGAGCATCTCCTTAAGTATTCTGTGGCCATTTGAAATTCTTCTGTTGAGAATTCTCCATTTACATTTGTCCCACTGGTTTTAACGGGGTTATTCAGTTTATTGATGTCTAGTTTCTTGAGTTCTTTATATATTTTAGATATTAACCTCCTGTTAGATATGGAGTTGGTGAAAATCTCTTCTCATTCTATTGCTGTTTGTTCTATTGATGGTGTCCTTTGCCTTATTCAGTTTCATGAGGTCTCCTTTATTAATTGTCAATTAATTTATTAATTGCCTAATACTATTCATGTTCTGATCAGGAAGTTGTCTCCTATGCCAATGCATTCAAGTGTATTTCCTACTTTCTCTTCTATAAGGTTCATTGTTTTGGTTTTGACATTGAGGTCTTTGAACCACTTGGACTTGAATTTTATGCTGGATGGTAAGTATGGATGTATTTCATTCTTGTAAATGTAGCTATCTAGTTAACCAGCACCATTTGTTGAAGATGATTTCTCCTTTCCATTGTATATTTCTGGCTTCTTTATAAAAAAAAATCAGGTGTTCATAGGTGTGCAGTTTATATATGAGTCTTTGATTTAATTTTATAGATCAACTTGGCTGTTTTTATGCCAATATTATTTTGTTTTTATTACTATAACTCTGTAGTATAGTTTTAGATCAGGAATGATGATACCTCAGGAAGGTCCTTCATTGTATAGGGTTGTTTTAGCCATCCTGTGTTTTTTGTTTCTTCCTATATGAAATTCAGTATTGTTCTTTCAAGGTCTGTAGGGTCATGTTGGAATATTAATGGGGATTGGTGTTGAATTTGTAGACTGCTTTTGATGAGATAGACATTTTTACTATGTTAATTCTATTGATTCATGGTATATCTTTCCATATTCTGATACCTTCTATTTTTTTCTTTATTAACTTAAAGTTCTTGTCATACAGGTCTTTCATTTGCTTGGTTAGAATTACACCAAGATAGTTCATTTTATTTGTGGCTTTTATGATGATGATGTTTTCCTAACATCTTTCTCAACTTTTGTCATTTGTATATAGGAGGGTTACTGATTTTTTTTAGTTAATCTTATATCCAGCCAGTTCAATGAAAGTATTACTTAGCTATAGGCATTCCCTGGTATAATTTTTTGGATTGCTTGTGCCATACTATCACATCATCTGAAAATAGGAATACTCTGACTTCTGTCTTTTTAATTTGTATCTCCATTAGTTGTTGATTTATTTTTATTTTTTGTCTATGCATGAGTGCCTTAATATATATGTAGCATATACATGCCTACTCCCCGCAAAGGCCAGTCAAAGGCATCAGAAACCCTGGAACTGGAGTTTTAAGTAGTTGAGAACCACTATATGTGTGTTGGGAACTGAACCCAGGATCTCAACAAGGTCAGCTCATGTTCTTCATGGCTGAGCAAACTCTCCAGTACCTTGACTTTTTGTCTTAATCAATCTAAACAGTGTTCACTTCTTAAAGCCCATATTCCACCTTTGTCTTCTTCACTTTTAGAAAATGATCCTGATTTCATCTACTTGGCTAGGACTAGCAGATATTCCTTATGTGGAATGAGCTACATCAGCTCTCTCCCTTATCCATTCTCTTCTCTCCTGTATCAGAGAAAGAAGTTTCTTATTCTTTCATCTTTTTATCTTAATCTATTTTCCTGCCTGCCATCTAGGACAGCTGTTTACAACATTTTCAATTTCTCTCTTTCTTCTGCTTCCTTCCTCTGTACACATACTCAGATATAATTTGTATTAAGAAACACCTTTAGCCCCAGGTGGCAAAGGTGTTAACAAAACACCTTTTGGGGGCTGAAAAGATGGCTCAGCAGTTACAAACACTGACTGTTCTTTCAGAGGACCCAGCTTCAATAATTAGCCCCCCCATGGTGTCTCACAATTGTCCATATCTCCAGTTCCAAAGGACCAGACACCATTGCACCAACATTCATGTAGGTTTTAAAAAGAAAAGAACCTTGCTACTACCAGGGCCAGGCTGAACTGAGGACCTGTGCTGTCACCTGGGGCCATGTTGCTTTTGGGGTCAGGACTGCTAATGAGGGCCATGTCTGGGTCCATGGCCCTATGGTAGGCAAAGTTTCTGTTGATGCCCATGGTTCCTGATACCATCAAAGACCATGTTGATGCCAGGGATCTGGGCCATAACCTGGGACCATATTGGTGTCTGAGGTCCATGCTGCCTCTCTGCACTCATCTTCCTCCATAGTGACATTCTCTTTTGTAGTTTCAGTGATGGAAATGGAACCCAGGACTTCATTCATGTATTGATGTTTGGCAATTGGTCAACCACTGAGTTGCATCTTAACCCATATCCACTGCTTCAAATGTCTTCTTTCTTTCTTGAATTCGGTCTCATCCAATTTCTCTCTTGCTTCAGAATGATTGTGCCTGCTCTTCACTTTGCCTGGACTGCCTTTTAGTCTCCCTTTACCTGCTTAGATCTCTTACACAATCCAGGAGCTGCTGCTCACAATGATCTCCGCCCTTTTATATTAACTAACAATTTTGAAAATCCTTCACTGAAATGTTCACAGACCAATCTGGTAAAGACAATTACTCAACACAGACCTTCCTCTCAGGAGGCTGACTCAAACTGACAATAAGCGTGTTTTATCTCAAGTGTGTATATCCTAATTAGCTTTAATTTCCATTGCCCTTTCTTGTCCCTGCTTCCTTAGTGTTTATGGTCACTTTTGTTTGTGTGAGTTTTAGTTGTTCTGATAGCTGTGTAGTGACATTTCTTTGTGCCCACAAGCAGGGAAATTTTTTTTGCTGTGATAATTTTGATAAAATTTTATGAGTTTATTTGTTACCTCTTTTGTATCTTCTTGGTCTCTTTATGTCTTTGGGGCAATTTCTAAAAAGACCATCCTCTCTCTCTCTCTCTCTCTCTCTCTCTCTCTCTCTCTCTCTCTCTCTCTGTGTGTGTGTGTGTGTGTGTGTGTGTGTGTGTGTGTGTGTGTGTGTGTTTTACTAGAGATTTAGTGGAGATGGAGGCTCTCACTGTCAAGCATTCTACTGCTGAGCTATGTATAACCCCAGCCCCCTTTTATGTTTGTTTGTTTGTTTTGCAAAATTTGGAGGCAGGGTTCCTTTGAGTTGCCCAGGTTGACCTGGAACTCACTCTGTAGATCAGGTAGGACATGAACTTGTAATTCACCTGTCTCAGTCTCTCAAGTAGGTGAGATTCAAGGGTTGTACAACACCAGGCTAAGCTGGGTTGTCATTTTTGGAAGCTCTTTGTAAAATATTCTACACAACTTTTAAAAAATATGTAGTTTTCAAATATTTCTCCCAGTATGTAGCTTGTCTTTTATCTCACTTTTTTTAAAAAAGCAAAACCTTCTTTCTTTTTCTTTCTTTTTATTATTTTAGACAAGGTCTTAGTCTAAAGCTCAGGCTATCCTTTAACTCATGATCCTCTTCCTTTGGTGTCATGAAAACTGGAATTTACATATATGTCCTGCCATGTTTGGTACAAGCAAAGTTTTTCAGTTTCGTACAGTCTAATTTCCTGCTTTTTCCTTTAGTGTATAGAATTTATCCTAGCTCTGTATCCCAAATATTTTCTTGTTTTTACAGCTCTGTTTGTAATGTTTTTAAGCCTGTGATCTATGTTTGGTAAATTTTATACATGGTAGACATTAATTTTCCTGTTTATGGATGTTTAATTAGTCTAGTATCATTTATTAAAGTTTCTGCTTGTTCAGTTGAACTGAATTCCAATAATTGTCAAAAATCAGTTGAGCATATTTGCATGTCTATTTTTAGATTCTCTGTTATAGTCTATTTAATTTATTCATTTTTTTTCTTAAGAATAAAAATGCTGTTGTGAAGGGTATAGTACAGTTTGTAAAGTGCTTGTCTGTCATATTTGATGTCCTGAGTGTGATCCACAGTACCACATAAGCCAGTGTGGTGTTGTAAAGCCTGTAATCCCAACACATAGGAGGCAAAGACAGGAGTCAGAAGTTCAAGGCATCCTGATCTACATAGCAAGTTTTAGGAAAGTTCAGGATTTTTTTTCTCTCATCATGGAAATGGGATTCATCAAAACCTACTTCCCATATCAGAGCAGTATTAAAGTGATATTTTCATATATGAAGTCCATCCTAATGAAATCTCCAAATAATGAGGGATCTGGAGTCCTACCTGACCATCTCTTGTCACCAAAGGAAGCTTACAGTACTGAGACTAGGCTACATCTAGTTTAGCTACTAGACAAAGGGGTCCCATGAAAATTCCTGAACAACCCAGGCTGTTACCAATACAATAGATTGCTTACTAAAAACTGTCATCAAGGCCTCACAGAAGACAACACACACACACACACACACACACACACACACACACACACACACACACAACTTAGTCAATATGGAGAGGTTGAACTAGAGCCGACATAAAACCTAAACCACTATGTTCTAGTGTCTTTGGTACAGGAAGGTACTTCCAGCTACATGCTAATGTAACTGAAAAAATTAAAATGTATTATTGGTATGGAGTTAGGCTTGATGTTGGAGAAGTAGCTATGAGCTACATCCTGATCCACAGTCAGAGATGGAAAAAAGAAGAGAAAGACTGAACCTGGTTTGGGCTTTTGATATCTAAAGTACACCCCAGTGGCACACCTCCTCAAACAAGGTGATACCTGCTATTTCTTCTCAGATAGTGCCACACTTTTGATGACCAAACATTGAAATTTATGAGCCTATAAGGAGTATTCTTAAATTTATTTATTTATTTTACATCTCAGTGGCACGTTCTCCTCTCTCCTCTCCTCCCATTCCTTCCCCCCCACCTCCCTTTCTCCAACACCCCATTCACTCCTCCTCTATTTCTGTTCAGAAAGGGGCAGGCCTCCCATGGGTATCAACAAAGCATGACATATCAAATTGCAGGTAGGACTAAGCTCCTCTTCTTGTATTAATGCTGGGCAAGGCAACCAAATATAAGGAATAAGGTCCCAAAAGCCAGCAAAAGTGATGGGGACAGCCCCCTGCTCCTACTGTTAGGGGTCCCACAAGTAGATCAAGTTACACAGCTGTCAGATACATGCAGAAGGCCTTGTTCTGTCACATTCAGGCACTCTGGTTTTAGTTTAGTTTCTGTGAGTTCCTATGAGCCCACATTAGTTGGTTCTGTGGCTTTTCTTGTGATATTTTTGACCCTTCTGGTTCCCTTCCACAGGATTCCCTGAGTTCTGCCTAGAGTTTGTTTGAGAGTCCCTGCCCCTGTTTCCATCATTTACTAGATGAAACCTCTCTGATGACAATTGGGGTTGGCACCAATTTATGAGTATAACAGAATATCATTATGCATCATTACTTTGACATTTTATTTTCTACAATTGTGTTTGGTTCTATCCTAGGTCTCTGGGATATCTAGTCTCTGGGACATGGACCTCCAGGCAATGTCAAGGGTGGACTCATTCTCATGGCAAGGGTCTCGTACTCTGGAATATTAATTTAAGATGTGTTATTTTTATGCTGTGATACATTTTTTCATAATGTAAAGATGTGTTACATTCTTTTGTGCTGCATTTGTTTAACTCTGTGAAACTGTGTTACTTTGCCTGTCTAAATCACCTGATTGGTCTAATAAAGAGTCAATAGCCAGGTATTAGAGATAGGTAGGCAGGGCTGCCAGCCAGGAAGAATAAAAGAATAAGAAGTGGAAGAGGAGTGAGAAAAGGAGGAGAGGAGGATGACAGAGGCCAGCCACCCAGTAACACCACCAGCAATGGAGTAAGAAGGGAAAATGGAGTGTAGAATGAAAAAAGGTAAAAGTTCAGAGATAAAAGGTAGATGGGATAACTTGAGAAAAGCTGGCTAGCAGCAAGCCAAGCTAAGGTCATTCACTTATAAGTAAGAATACGTTTCTGCATGATTATTTGGGAGCTGAGTGATGAGCCCCCAGAGAACAAAGAATAAAATAATAAAACCAACAAGAGTCTTAGGCTGGACCAGTTATTGTCTGGCCACTCCCACAATCTCTGTGCCACTCTTACTCCATCACATCTCATAGCCAGGACAGATTCATCAAAGGTTATGTGGCTGGGCTAGTGTCCCAATCCCTCCACTGAAAGACTTGTTTAGCCACAGGAGGTGGCTAATTTAGGCTACATATCTGCTATTGCTAGTAGTCTTAGCTTGGATTATCCTTGTATATTCCTAGAAGTTTCCCTTGTACCAGATTTGAACTTGACTCCAAAATGCCTGGGGTATTCTTATTTAAAAAAACGCCACACAAATGAAATGTTTTCACCAAATCTAACTGCATTTCTCCTTAATTTCTTCCTAGTCCCCTACCCCTTTCTCTCCCAACTTCATGTGTTCTCTCTGTTTTTAAATTAAATTTAAATTTTAAAAACAATGTTCATGTAGCTCTGGCTATCCTGAAAATCAAACTGGCT
Organism: Phyllotis vaccarum; assembly: GCA_033318265.1. Classification (NCBI taxonomy): domain Eukaryota; kingdom Metazoa; phylum Chordata; class Mammalia; order Rodentia; family Cricetidae; genus Phyllotis; species Phyllotis vaccarum. The sequence continues at coordinate 60,623,989 of JARWLC010000013.1, forward strand.
TTGAAGTCTCAGATAAATTCTGATGTGTTAAAGCAAGCTATGAGCCATGTGGCATCACATAAATTAATAAATACTGGTAATTTAAGTTGTAAGAGATAGTAATAAGCCTAAGCTATTGGCCAAGCATTTATAACTATTAATAAATCTCTGTGTCATTTATTAAGAAACCAGTGGACATGTGTCCAGCAATAGGATCTTACCTTAAAATTCTAGGGAGCAGTTGATGGCAACAGAAACAGCCTACATTATTTGGGGAGTCTCTTTGAATCTCCTGTCTTACAACTCAAAGGGAGGTTTCCCAGGCCTGGCATTGGAGTATTTGGCTCTTGGGCAGAAAATTATAACCCCAAGTGGCATAACTGTACTCAAATTATATATGTATAGTTATCACACACACAATACATATTTTAACTTACATTAAATAATGATTCCCTATGGTGTTTTTCCAAATATTCTTAGTGTTGCTTAAACATCTTCATACCTTCTTTCTCTGTATTGCCCTACCTCACTCACTATATTTTTTTAAAACCCAGAGTCCATTTATTACTGTCATGCTATAGAGATATCTACTAGAATGTATGTATCCATACAAGGTCTGTATTCTTGGAGCAACCATCCCTTACCTATTAGACATCAATTACCAATAGTCCCTCAGCTAGGGGTATGACTTCATGATCTCTACCCCTTCGTGCTGGAATTTTGTCTTAATATTGTGCAGGTCTTGTGCATTCAGAGCCACTGTGAGTTCATGTACCCTACAGTGCTGTCATGTCTGGCAAATATTGTTTCAGTGAAATTATTCACTAACTTTGTCCCTTACCATCTTTTCTATTTCTTCTAATGCACTGTTACCTGGGCCTTGAGAGAATTGGAGTATAATATACATCCCATTTGGGGCTGGATATTCCAAAGTGCTGTTCTCTGAATGTTTACCAGTTGTAGGTCTCTATTAATCATCATCTACTGCAAAGAGAAGTTTCTCTGATGAGGGATGAGAGATAAACTAATCTATGTGAATAAAGTGAAGTATTTAGGGGACATTTAATATTATGTTCATTTAGCATAATAATAATAGGAGGTTCTCCCCTAGAGCCCATGGCCTACTTCACTTTAGATTTTTGGTTCTGTTGATATTTCCAGGCATGAGTTCTGTCTTGTAGATCAGGCCATACATACAACCACACAGTGGCTTTTATGCAATGATCGTGTCAATGAGCACATCTTGCCAGACCTCCTGGTTTGTTATGCTTGGTATATAGGGCCCCCTTGAAAGACGATTTCAAAAGACATAGTCCATTCCTGGCCCTGGCCTTTTTATTTGCTAGCCTGTGTCTCTATTATGGAGTAACTCCATTTAAATTAGTAGTATAGATGTATCTATATATTTTAGAAAGCTTCTATGGTACTGAGTTTTCATACAATGTTTTGGAAAGGGTTAAGCATTAGTTATCTCACCTGTACTCTCCTTTACCTTGCCTTCCATGTTTTTTTTAACCTCCATTTAACCCTTCTTGCCAAATCATTCTTCATTCTCTCTTAATACCACCTGCATTCTATCTTTCTTCCCTTGAAAACCCCTCCCTATGGCTGCTTAATAGCTTCCTGACCTCAAAGGTATTCCAATTTAGACACACATATCTAAATATTCACAGCTAGTATGCACAAACAATAGGCAATATAGGCTAGGTATGGGTTACCTCAGAATGATTCTTTCTAGATTCATATGTTTACTAGTGAATTCCCTAAATTTGTTTTTCTTAGTCAGTGAATAACAATGTGAACTTAAGTCCTTTTATTTCTTCCCCTTTATATACTTATAGATACCCATTTAATTGTTTCAATAATATACCCTTAAAAAGATATCCTTTCCCCACTGAAATCCTTTTTATCTCCATCAAAAATCATTTTCTTTATACATGAAAGCTTGTTTCTAGACTTTGTATTTTATTCTATTAAGCTATTTTTCTATGTGTGTACCAGTGCTGTGCTGGCTATGTTATCACAACTTTAGAGGAAAATGTGATCAGATGACATTAGCTCATGCCTTTGTTCTTCCTTACAGTTCTTTTAACTATTGCTATCCATTTGTTTGCATGGATTTTAGATTTAACATGCCAATTCCACTGCAGCCTGCAGGGAATTTGGTTGGGATTGCATTTTAATCTATAGATCAATTTAGGGAGGTGTGACATCTTCACAATATTAGGTCTTCTGCCTTATGAACAAGATATTTCTCCCCAATCATTTGGGTCTTCCTCAATTTCTTCTAGTAATGCTCTGTAGCTTTCATTATAGAGATCTGTCACTTTGTATTAGATTTATACATAAGATTTTTGATTAACTATTAGATTAGTTGCCTCAAATATTTTATTGCTATTGTAAATAGTATTGTTTTTTAAATCTCAATTATTGACTTCTCATTCCTAGTATATAGAACTACAATTCACTTTTGTATATTAATCTCATACCCTGAAATCTTGCTTAGGTATACATAATGATTTAAGGATGCTTTCTGAAAATTCCTTCAGATTTTTTACAGGTGATCATATCTATAAATAAAGACAGTTGTACTTCTTCAGTTTTCAATCTGGAGGCCTTTTCTTCAGTGGTCATGCCTTATTGCAGTAGTTAGAGTACTCAAAACAATGGTGAGTAGTAGAGTGAAAATGGACTTTATTTCCCTGTTCCTGATGATTTAATAATAGGCACCATATTGGCTGGAGTATTTTTTGTGGCTGCTCTTCATGTTGAATAATTACCTTGCTATTCTAACTTTGCTATTGACAATTTGTATCAGAAATGTGTAATTTAATCATTTGTTATTCCATTCATTTGTTATGTTTTTTCTTTTTATTTGATTTTTAAGATAATATTCCCTATATTTTTGGGAATATTGTCCTTCCTTGTGAGACATCAGTAATCTTTTTAAAATTGTTATCAATTCTTCATAATTTCTAACATTGTATTTTGATCCTATTCATCCCCAACCCCATTAGCATGAAGAATGCCTATGCAAGCTCAAGGCAGACAAAATACTACCATGGAGGTGGAAGGTGAGCAAGAAGTCCCACCTTTATCTAAAGGATCTATAGATATTAGTGGTGGCTGCTGAGAGAAAGAGAGCATGAGAGAGAAATGGAAGGAGAGTGATTTCTTAAAGGTGTGGATTCTGGTAGTTCTACTAAATGTTAGATTCAATTTGCTGAACATGTATTTAGGGGGGAAATGAATCTAAGAAGTGCTGGTCTCATAGGAAAATTTTAGTAAATGGATAAAACTTGGGAAATACTACACTATTTACAGTTTTCTGTTAGATTTAGTATGAAACTGATATAATTTTACTCTTAAGTTTTAAATATAATTTATTACTGAAACTAGGTGTTGTGGCACATACATTTAAACCTAGCACTCCAGATGCCGAGGCAAGTAGGTCTACATAGCAAGTTCTAGGCCAGCTAGGGCTACATGTAGACTCTACCTCAAAAAATAGAATTGATTGTTGAAACTGTCTGGGCTCTGAGTATTTTCTTTGCGAGATGGATTTTTTGCTAAGAATCCAATTTTACTATTCGATGTAAGGTAATCCAGATTATCTATCATTTCTTGTGTGAGATTTACTAATTTATTTCTTTCAAAGAATTTATTCATGGGGCTGGAGATAAGGCTCAGTCAGTAAAATGTTTTGCTGTGCAAGCATGAGGAACTGAATTTGGATCTTCAGTAAAATCAAATTGTGGCAGTTACCCCAGTCCTGGTAGACCAAGATAGGTGGATCCTTGCATGCCAGCCAGCCGAGCCAAATACACATGCTCTGGGTTCAATGAGAGGCTCCATCTAAAATCTAAGATGGAGGGTAACTAAGAAAGATATTCAGTGTTAACCTCCAGTCTCGACAAGCACAAGCACACATGGGCATCCATGTTTGCATGTACATATATAGCATACATACATAGAAAAAAACACATGTACCTGTGTTTACACATACATATGTCCATCAAAAAAAGAAAGAAACAATTATTTTCCCAGTGATGAGGATATAGCTCATCAGTAGTAGTATGATTGCCTAGCATATGTATCATCCAAAACATGCACACACACACACACACGCACACACACGCACACACACACACACACACACACACAACTTCCAATTTCATCTAAATTATTAAATGTCTAGATATCTTGTTATTATAGTATTTCATTATTTTAAATATTTTGTCAAATTTATAATGATGGTTTCTCTTTCTTCCTCACTTCTCCATTCTGTCTCTAGTAATGAGTGTGGAATCTAGTGTCTCATGTATACTATGGAAAAACTCTACTACTGAACTATATTCCCTGCCTCATCTTTCTCATTTTTTTTCTTTTTAAAAAAACTTTATGATCGTGATATGTATGTGCTTGTGATAGCATGTGATCTTGTGGACAGGCACATGGCATGATGTGCCTGTGCCTTCCACCTTGTTTGAGACAGTTTCTTATTTGTCACTGGTTCCTATTCTGATCTTTATTAGTATTTACTTACCACTTTCTTTGTTCTGTGTTTTGTTTTATTAAATTTGATCTTTTATTAGTTTTTCTTTTGTTTGATTTAGTGTTTTGAGTCAGTCTCACTCTGTAGCCAATGATGACCGGGAACTCAATTTTTTAGACCAAACTGGCCTCAAATTCACAGAAATCTTCTTAGTCTCTTGAGTGCTGGGGCTATAGACATAAAACACTATTCCTGGCCTTTTTCCTAGCTTCTGAAAGGCAAGTTGAGATCATTGGTATTGGGCCGTCAGTGTTTGTCCGTTATAGGTGTTATAGTGTTATAGGTATTCCCTTGTTGTTTTAACAGCACCCCATGAATTCTGACATGTTACATTTTCATCTGCTCTCAGATCACAGCATGTCTCAGTACCCCTTCAGTTTCTTCTTTGACTCAGAGATTACTTATCACAAAGCTATTTTTAAATATTTGAAGATTGTTCTAGATCCCTTTGTATTATTGACTCATAATTTAATTATATTATATATGCTTCTTACAACTTTGGAGGTTTTTTATTTTCTTTCGGTTTCTTTTATTGCTTTAAATAAGGTTTGCTGTGAGAGATGTTTTATATATATTTCAAAAGAATGACTATTGTTTCATTTAATGAAACATTCCAAAAAAGCTCTGGGCCACTATAGAAAAATACCTTACTTAGACTAGGTAATTTATATACAGATCACCTACATTTTTGGAGTTTGGGAAGTCTAAGTAAATGAGTGTATATTCCACAGAGATAATGTCATTTATGTGATCTCACTCGGTAGAAAGGCAAAGGCTCCCTAGAGTCTCTTTTATGCACTAATAACACGCATGTGGTTGGATCCCTTGTGACCTAACCGTGTAAATGTCCCCTTTAAATACTCTCACACTATGGGGAACACAAAGCAGACCATAGTAACACTATCATCAAATCCACACTCTTTGATTAAGTTGTTCTATCAGATGTTAAAGAAAGTGGTACCTGACTCTCCAGTCAGAATCCAGGCATAGTAGGGCCCACTTAAAAACCCAGCCTTTGGGAGGCTGAGACAAGAAGAGCTTGAGACCAAACTGAGCTGCACTGTGAATTTTAGCGGAGCCTTGGCTACATGGTGATACTTCATCAAAAAAAAAAACCAAAAAAAACCAAAAAAACAATGTAAATATATTTCCATTTAGAATCATACATCTATTTTCTCTTCCATCTCCATTTCCCTATATTCTACTTCTTTACTCTTTAGTTGTTTGGCTTTGATGCTGAAATAGGGTATCCCAGCCTAGTGCAGCCTTGAACTTGATGTCCTCCTGCCTCATCACATGTTGGCATTATGGGTATGAGCCATCATTTCCAGTCTGTATATTTTCCTTTGCAGTCTTAGCGTTTTTCTTTCAGATGCTTTGATTCTTTTATTAGATGTATAACATTTAGAAATGTTATTTCTCTATATCCTGATAAAGGGAAACTTTCATCATTCTGAAATGACCTTCTTTAATCCTAATGATAGCATTTATTCTGAAATCTACTTTATTACTAATAATCACTCTAGGTTCATTTTGACAAATTACCATGGTACATTTTCCCTATATTTTTTGCTTTTAATTCAGTTCCATATTTATATTTTAAGTGTATTTCTCTTAGGCAGATTGTCCCGTTTGACAATCTTTGCCTTTTCTGGTGAGTGCTGAGGTCATGTTCATTTACGATAATTTTAGCTATGCCTAGGTTTAAATCTATTATATTGTTCATTGTTTTATATTTGTTAATTCTGAGTTTTGATCTATTATTCATATTTCTCTCTCTTCTTTGGAATGTTTTTAGAAACTCATCTCATTTTGTGTTCTCTTTTGCATTATAATTATAACTCTTTATTTTGATATGGTGATTATAGTCTCCCAAACATCAAAGTACAATAAATAAATGTTAAAGCATAATTTTATTTCTGTAAGTTTGACACCTTACATGCAAGTCAGTTCCTTGACAAAAAAGCCACAAATTCCAGTAAATATTTAAGAAAGAAATAAAATCAACATTTTGTATTTTTTTTTATTGACAGTTTTCATGTATTATATTCTGATTACACTTTTTTGAGACAGGGTTTTCTTATGTAGCTTTGCTTTGGCTATTTTGGAATTCATTATATAGACTAGACTAGCCTTCAGTTCACAGAGATCCTCCTGCCTCTGCCTGAGTGCAGGAATTAAAGGAACATAACAGGCTATCCAGAACCATACCATTCTCTCTCTCTCTCTCTCTCTCTCTCTCTCTCTCTCTCTCTCTCTCTCTCTCTCTCTCTCTCTCTCCTCTGTCTCTCCCTCTCCATATATATGTGTTACATGGACATGCTACAGACTGATAGCCTTTATGAACAAAAAATGTGAAAAAGCAGCATGACTGCATTTTGCCCAGTCAAATTCAATTATGAAGAAAAGAGAATAATAAGTTTATTGAAGAGAGAAAAATGTCATTGGGAGAAAAAAGGAATGTCTTAGAGTAAAGGGTAAATTTGAAATGGGTTGCTTGGAACTAAGAAAAGAGAGGAATGGAAGTTTGTAGTATGGGTGAGTTTATATTAGGGACTCAAAGCAGAGAACAAGGTAGTGGAAGGAAGTAAAAACAATTGAGAAAACAATAATATATGTTATTTTACCATTATAGTATAATATATTTAGTGATATATTTTAGCATTAAACTAAATCATCAAGAATTAGGACAGTAATATTAGTATTCAGAGTAGGAGTGCTCCAAACAACAAGAAGTATGGGTGAATGATGGCAGGTGATAACATGGGGTTCTAGGCAAGGGTATTTGGGGGAGTGGAATATATTTGGAAGCCACAACCAGAATGACAACTCCTTGTTCTCTCCAACCTATGGTGCAAAAGGTGCATGAGAGAAGACAGTCTCACTTAAGAGTGTTTTAAGGAGAATGGAGACAGTTCAATAATCTATAATTTCAGCTAAGCATGAAGGCAGCATACAGAGAAGGACTTGTGAATACAGGGGGCATTGGTGATGACTGATCATGAATTCTAGGGATTGAGTGAGAGAATTTCAACTGTTGGGGAGAAGAGAGAGATGAAGCCATGAATGAGCTATATTAAGTTGTCCAAGTATATTCACAGATGGGGGGCTACTTTAAGGTGACTTTAAGGTATACTTTAAGGTATAAACTTATACTTTAAGGTATAAACAAGTTCCATGATGAATTTATTCATCATAAGAAGCAGAAGAGAGACAGATAAACAGAGACACACAGAGAGACTATCTTCATAAAGAATTGTCTTATAAAACAGATGTGATAGTTCATGTGCTATCATCCTAGCACTCAGGGTACTGGGATAGGAATTGCTTGAATGTGAGGCTACCCTAGGTTATCATAATAGAGCAATTCAAAATTCTTAGGGAAGAAAGCTTGAAAATGAGATTCACAAACATTTTAAAACCTATGGACTTAGGCAGAAATGTCTGTCTTTGGGAAGACAAAGAAGAAACAAGAGTAGATAAACCTCTGTGAACACAGACGACAGTGCTGGTTCATAGTTGAGATGTCTTGTCTTCCTGAGAAATTTCAACTTCACAGCAAGTCTGTTAAGGATAAAATTCTTTAAGTCAGGGGCTAATGTGGTGGCTCAGTGAGTAAAGGCACTTGTTCTAAAGACTCACAAATGCATGCATCACACATATACACTGAAACACAGATACAGACACAAACACACACACACACACACACACACACACGTACACCCACTCACACACTTTTAATTACTTCAAGTCTACTAATTACTTGCTTCAGGTACATTTGCAAAGTATCTCGACTGCAACACCTAGATTTCTGTTTGACTAAGTAATTATGGACTTACAACCTAGTCAAATCAGCACTAATTATTTTTATCCAATCTGTTATTTTCTGCTTTATAATTGGTGGAGAGAACAGCATTTACATATAATATGATTACTGATGAGTTTAAATCTAGCTTACTGAATTGTTTCTCTTTTTTCTGCTCCTCTCTCTCACACACGTAGGTTTTGTACAGCTCAGGGTAGCCTCTAACTCCCTATGCAGGTAAAAATTACCTGAATTTCAGATCCTCCTGCCTGTAGTTTCTGAGTACTAGGATTATAGACTTGCACCATCACCCTCAGTTTATATGGGTGTTGGGGGTGGAATTCAGTCTCACACATTCTAGACTAACACTCTACCATATGAACTACACCCCTAGCCATTGTTGCCTGTTTTCTATTTGTCCAGTTTTTATTATCCCTTTTCTATTTGTTGATAAATAGATTTCATTTTATTTTTCATATATGGTGTTTTGCCTGTACACCAGATATATGCCTATTGCCCAGAGAACGACATTGGATTTCCTTTGGAACCGGAGTTCCAGAGAGTTGTGAGCTGCCATATGAGTGCTGGGAGATCAATGTCAGTCTTCTGGAAGAGCTCCTTTAATTACTGAGCCTTTAATTAATCTCCAGCCCATGATTAAGATTCTCAGATTCCAATATACGTCTTTTGTTAGTGTGTTAGTTTTAATTCCTTGGGGTAATGGAGATGGAAACCAGGGCTTTACACTCACTAGATAGAACTGTTTTTTGAGACAAGGTCTCTCTACGTAGCTCTGGTGTTCTGGAACGCATATGTAAACAAGGCTGGTTTTGAACTCACAGAGATCTGCCTGCCTCTGCTTTCAGAATTCTGAGCTTAAAGGCATGTGGCACCATGCCTGCCTTATAGAACTATGAAGAGTATATTTTGTATTCCTTCTTTTGACCTTTGTGTTTTGCCATTCATTTCATTTTCAGTTATGTTATAAACCTTATGATACACAGTGATTATTTTTGTCTATCACTCTTCAATTATCATTTAAAATAGAATTAGATAATAAGAAAAATATGTTACACAATTATCCCTTAAGCTTATTCTTTTCAGTGCTACCCATTCCCTTGGGCACATTACATCTGTTTCATTCCATATTTCCACTTGGGATCATTTTCCTGTTCCTGAAGGGCTTCATTTTATACATCTTCTAGGGCAGGTCTGCTGGTGATGAATACTCTTGGCTTTTATGTGTCTGAAAACCCATTATTTCATCTTCGTTTGTGAAAGGCCTATCTATTGGACAAAGATCTCTACACTGACAGTTCTTGTTCTGTGTTAGTCTTTGAAAGGCACTATTCCAATGTCCTCGTCTTACATTTTTACAGAAAGAATTCTCTCATTCTTTGTTCCTTTGAATGTATTGTATCCTTTTTCCTCTGGCTGCTATTCCCAGTATTCTCAGCATTTATGTTTTTATTTTCCCATCTAGCTGCTTTTATTGTATTTTTTCTTTATCAATGATTTTGAGCAATTTGATTATGTTGTGCTTTGTCTTGGTTTTATGTTTCATGAGATTCTTTGAGCTTTTTGAATCTATAGTTTGGTATTTTTATCAAATTTTGAAAAATTTAGTTATTATTCTTTTAAATATTTGTTTGCTCCCCGACCCCTCTCAGAAACTACAGTTGTATATGCATTGAATTGTTTGAAACTGCCCCACAGCTCACTGATGTTTTTTATTTTTAAAATTATTTTTCGGCATGTGTTTCATTGTGGATAATTTCTACTGTTCCACCTCTGTGGCTATTATTTTTTCTGCAATGTCTCATTTGATATTAATCCCATTTGGTATATTTTTTATCTTACACATTAAAGTTTCCATCTCCAGAAGTTTAATTAGAGTCTTTTCAGTATCTTTTATGTCTCCAGTTAATTCTCTGAGCGTAAGTAACACAACTTCTAACAAAATGAAAAGTTCTAACAAACTTGCATGCAGTCTATGCTAATTTAGCATCGGTGTCAGTTATGATGTTATCACTGGTTGAGGTGTGGACTAGATGTTTCCAGGTCCTTGGCTTATTAGTCAAATAACTGAAAATGGGGATTTACAACAAAAGCAAAATAACTTTATTTAGAGGAAAATGCAGGTTATAGGGACATAAACTGTCAAGACTAACAGTGCACCACATGAGTATACTCAAAAGCATGGATTATTATTGTTCAAGGCTTCTTAAAGAGAAGTCTAAGTACTTACTAAGGAGTGTAGTTTGCATGGTTTTGTTTTTATTGATAAATTAAATCATATATTTTCTTGTGGTTCATGTCCCTTCCCATAATGCATTTGATTTTAATCATATATGTGTGCCTAATTGTGAAGACGTACAAGAGACAAATAGGAGCTTCTCCCTGAAAGCTTTCTAGAGGACATAGTTTTGCCTTACTGCACATGCAACCAAAACTAGTTCAAGCCAAATAGGTTTTCCCATTCTTCACATCTGGATACACTGGGAATATATTAAAATCAAAAGTGTCCTAATTTGATTTTTATCAGGTGTAAGGTAATTCATACTACTGTTCATGGATGGGAATATGTATACCCCAATGGAAGCTGGAGACTAAATAGGAAGTTGAAATTGCTAGGTACATTGTTTAATGGGGGTATGAGTGTGTAGTACATGCAGGTGGCAGAACTAGATTGTCAAGTGCATCATTATAAGAATTGGGTGAGCATAACAGAACCCCATACCAAGGAAGGGTCCTAGTATACTGAACTGTCTCTTATGCTTCCCAGCCTCATTTGACTGGCTTCCATTGATGGAATATTCTCCCCACTATAGGCTGTGTTTTTCTGCTTGTTTGCATGCCAACTAACGTGAATTGCACCTTGCTTTGGTGCTGGTTATTTTTGCATCCCTTTAATCCTTAAAACTAACTGTGGGATAGAATTATATTACTTGGGGAAAAATGTTTGTCCCTTAGAAGTCTTTTAAGATTTGTTATGTGAATCTGGAGTACTATTCAATCTAGAGTTAATTATTTCCCATTACTGAGACAAGACATTCTTGAATACTGTAACCAATGTTTTGTGATTTATGAGTTATTCCATTCTGGCTGGTGGGAACAAGCAATATTATTGCCCCCATGTGACTCTTGTGTTGCCTTTAATGGCTTTTTCTCTGCCTTGAAGTATTTTTTTTTTTCTTGATGCCTGTGTTAATCAAAGCTTTGATGACTGCTGGAGTCTCTGCAAATCTCCAGGGTATCTTTGTGCGGTTTTTCCTCTTCTGGACTGTGACCTGTGACTTCTAGTTACTTAAGAGTACCTGACTATCAGCTCCATCTTCCTCATTTACGGAGTCTTGTGGTCTTCCTGTAACTTCCTTCTTGTGTTTTGACTTGAAATATCTCCAATGATAGTAAACTAGGCAAGCATTGGATTCAGCTCATTTGCTTCTCATTCGCAGTTCTCAAGAGTCATTTTTTTTTTGTTGCTTGACAGATGTATCTCAAAACAATACTTTGAATACTTCTGGATTTTTAGAGGGGGTTGTTAAAATAAGAGTGCACATTTGACACTAGTTATTTCATCTTGGCTAGAAGCAAAAGTATTATTATATTTAATATTTTATATGAATGTATCAAGGTATAAATTTTACTCTAGACATTAAAACTATAAAAATTAGGGTGTAGGGAGATGGCTTAGCAAGGTGCTTACCACATGCATTTATGGATCTGAGTTGAATCTCCAACACCCACATAAAAAGCTAAGCACAGTGGCATACCCTTGTAATTCCAATGCTAGGGGGTCTGAGACAGGAGGATCCCTAGGACTTATCTGTCAGACAATCCAGCCAAATCTATGAGTTCTAGGTTCACTAAGAAAGCCTACTTCAAAAAAATAAGGTGGATAGCAATTGGAAAATTTATCTAGTAATGACCTCTGACCTCCATACACATACACACAAAAATAAATATGTACACACACAAATACGTATGTACAGACACACAAAAACATACAAAGCAATAAATATATGTACAAAAATATGTACACACAAACACAAATATATACACACAAATAAATTTGCACATGTAAAGACATATGTACACACAGAAATAAATATATACATATACAAATACATTCACACAAATAAATACATACACACACACACACATACTAAGTGTACAAATCAGGAATAGAATTGTAGTTTACCGATAGACCACTTGCCTTCTGTGTTTGAGGAATGGATTCAACTCCTCACATCATCCAACTCCTTGCATCATCCAAAAGAAAGTCTGCAAAACTCAAGAGTTTCTAGCATATTTACAGAGTTATGTAACCATTGCCACAATCAAAATTAGAATATTCTTATTACTCCCAGAAATAAATTCCCTATCTATTTAAGAAACATTACCTGTTTTCTTTTTTTTTTTTTTCAGTCACAAGCCGCTATGTAACTGTGTGTATATGTGACTGTGTGTGTGTGATGGGGGAGATCTTGTATTTTACGATGGTCTTGAAATGAATGTATAGCCAAAATAGACTTAGAACTTGTGATTTTTCTGTTTATACCTCTTCAGTGGTGGGATGACAGACCACTGTCAAGTCCAGTTTATATGCTCCTAGGTATTGAGTCCAGGGTTTCATACATGTTAGGCAAGTGCTCTATCAACAGAAATATATTCCAGATGCAGACAATGATTAATTTACTTTCTGTTTTATATGTGTGTCTGTATTGGCCATATCATATAACTGAGCACACATAATATGTAGCCTTTTATGATTGACATTTTTCACTTAATAGTTTTTCAAGATTCATCTGCATTATATCATCTATCAGTGGTTCATTATTGTTGTGCTGAAAAGTAATATTTGATTGATGGATATATCACACAATTTGTTGGTTTTCCAGTTGATGAACATTATGTTGTTTCCAGTTGGGGGTACTGTCAATAATGCTGCTACAAATATCTACATACAATTTGTGTGTGTGTGGCCAAATGTTGTTTCTCTTGAATATATTATACCTAGGAGTGTAATTATCGGCTTATGTGGTAACTGTCTTAGTTTAATCTTTGAAATTATCCTATTCCAATTTAATGCACGTAATTGTGAGAAAAGCACTGTCAACTTTATTCCTCCCTGATTTATCTAGAGTAAGTAATTTGAAGACACACTATCCAAAAGCAATAGGATTTAAAAGAACATTTTCTCAGCCAATAGTCACTGTAATATACTGTTGTTGAGATGAAAGACTGGTACAACTGCTTTGATGAGCAATTTTATAATATTTGTTAACTGTGTATGCTTATGAGCCAGTATTTTCATATCTAGAAAACTGTCTTTAACACAAATATTATTACTTCTGTCAAAATACATGTATTACAATACTCCATGTAGATTCACTATAATAAAAACACTTCTAGTATATGAAGAGTCAGCAGTAAGAAATTTTACATCAGTGTAATAAAATATTAGCCAGCCACAAAAAAATACTGTGATGGTTGGACATGGTCGCACATAATTATAATCCCAGTACTTTGAAGAGTTCTTATCTCAAAACAAAAAAATAAGAAAGGATGTAGAATATCATGCTAATAGAGGTGATGTTCAATAAATAATAGGAAAAAAGAAATCCTATTCTCAGAGAGAATCATCTATGCTTATATATGTATAAGAATTATTTAACACAAGAAAAATAATACTTGTACTTGAAGAAATAGCTGAGTGCTTTTTGACTTTATACTTCTTTGTGTTTTCTTAGCCATTTGATATGTTCTTGTATGGAAGCTACAAATTACCTTAAAATATCACGTATTCAGACTATAAATTCAGCATTCTTTCTCATCTGTCATAATTATTTTCCATCTTTGAAAGTACTACTAAGATCCAGTGTACCTTTTTACAACTAACAATCACCAAAAGTATTCTGAAATATAAAGAAGTGTTCCCTTTAAGAAAAGGCTAATTGGCACCACAAAGCAAGTTATGAAAATGGTTGAGAAATTCGTCTTAGAAAAGAAAATCATTCAATTGTAATACAAAATTGATAAGAGAGGGATTAGAATAAGTTAGAAGTGAGAAGTCTCGTTGCCAGAGCAACCTCTTCCTTATTGGAAAAAACTCCTCACCAGAGAGGAGCTGCCAATGCAGGCCCTGCTACCTCCATTTTCTTTGTTTACGATTAGCTTTGATCATCAGGCAAAGCACAAGCAAGCCAGAAGGAGTTCTAAGAATTAGTTTCAAAATGGCAGCAATGGGCATACTGTGACCTTGAAGATGGAGAGAGTAGAGAAGACCAGCAGATAGCAGTATGGAGAAGGAGGCTTCTGGGATGTGTAGCCACAATGAAGAAAGGAAATAGCCAAAAGTCCAAGTCTCAAGCTTCATGAGGGTAAAGATATTTGAAGTATTATTTCCACTACCTGGAGAGTCAATATGGAATCTTGGTATCAGGAATAGTAATAGTGTTTGCATACTAGTATAACCATAGAAATTTCTAAATTCAAGGGGTTTGATCTGGTTTAAACAACAGTGAAGATCGTAGCTAAAGAAGCATGCCATGTCTAGTTCTTCTGTAAACCCAGAGAGGGAAACAACACAGGATATAGGGTTGTGAGCTGGTGGAATAGAAATAGCATTCAAGCCAGAAAGTTCCATAAGATTTCCGTGAAAGTGGGGATCTGCCCCGCGCCTTCTTTGCCCGCAAACAAGACGCAGTACAACAGGATCCTTCTGCAGTATAACTTTAATGTATCTTTGGGGAGAGCATTTAGCTTACGGAAAATGGAGAGGGAGGAGAGAGTGAAAGAGCCGGCAGAGAGACCGGCAGAGGGGCAGGAGCCGCTGCGCAAGAGCCAGCGGCGGCGGGCCCCCAGCGGGGAAAAGGGAAGCCAGAGAGCTAGGCTAGGCCCCAGCGTGGTCTGGGCCGAGCCATTTGCCACGTGGCCTTGAGCCCGCGTCCCAGAAGCTGGGCCGGCGTCCGTGCGCACGGCGGGGCGGAGAGAGAGAGAGAGGAGGAGAGAGAGAGAAGGGACCACGAGGTAGGAAGACCCGGTTTTAAGAGGACCAAACGGCTCTTGCTTTAGACGAAACACCTTCCTATTGGTCGTAGTTCAGAATCCCATGACGCCACGGGAAAGGCGGAGAAACCAGACCAGTCTCGCGAGATTACCAAGCGCATGCGCTCTCTAATGACTCAGGCGGGTTGGCCAGCACCAGGTAATAGCGCCACCTAGAGGGGCTGGGGCCAGTGGCCTCCAACAGGGATCTTCTCTTGCAGCCACATATCTACTGTGTATGATGGTTCTTGACACAGTGTTGTTCTTTCTCCAATAGGCTCATATATTTATTTGAACACTTGGTCTTCAGAGGATGGTACTGTTTGTGGGAAGCTATCGAAGTGGGGCATGAGTCTTGGGGTTATATCTTTACACCCTGTTTCCTATCTGCTTTTTACTCTATGACCTTCTGGATGTGAGGATGCAGCCTCCCTCATAGCTCTGTGCCACAACTAAAGGCCGTTCTCTCCACCATGCCTTCCCCTCTGTGCTGGACTGTAGCTTCAAGCCACAAAGCAAAACTAATCTTTCCTCCCTTAAATTGTTTCTTGTCAGGAATTTGGTCAAAAAAATAAGAAATAATGAATCCAAATAACTAATGTATTGCATAAATATGTGTCAAATAGACGAAGGCCACTTCTTCAGAATAGGGAGTACCTCAAACACACCATAACATGCCCCTAGTGCAGCAGGAGAATACTGAACTTTAGCCATGAGTGGGAAGAAGCTCCTAACATGTGTATTCTTAGACTTGGCAGGAGCTGGCTGAGGCTGCAAACATGAAGGCTAGAGAACTTCAGTTCTATCAAATGGGCCAGTGTTTGGCAAACAGCATGGGTAGCTACAAAATCTGTTTTACTTTATCGTTTTTGAGACAAGCTCTCTGGCTAGTCCAGATCTTGCCTACCTCTGAACCCCAAGTGCTGACATCAGCATGCTGGGCAACAAAATCTCTTTTAATCAGATCTCAGCACACATACTACCTCCTCATGGAGAAGCACCGGGGATTGAACTGAGGCCCTAAATTCTACAAGGTGGGGATTCTAGCTCATTTATACCATTGCTAAGATGGCCCTCAGTGCTGATCATGACATTGCCCTTTGCATCCTGTTTCATTTTCTTAACTACCTGAAATACCTATTTTGTCTAGGACTCAGTGTATATGCCACCACTAGGCAACATGATTCATGAGTACAGGGGCTTTGTCTCATTCATTGCTGTATTTTTGGCACTGAAAGCAAATGCTCAGTAAATTTAGGAGGTGTTCAATCAGCTGAAATAGAAGCTGGAGAAATCAAATATGAGGACCTTTTCTTACCTTTTCTCAGAAGAGATAATGGTGTTGTTTTGCTTGATCTTTACTCTCAGAAGGTAAAATCATCTTTAATATATGGGACAGAAGTAAACCTGCTCTTTACTCTGAAGGGAGTGGTATATCTTTCTTCCAGGACTGTTTGCTATACACGCACACCCTTGAAAGAAAGGTCCAGAATGAAGACTCCTAGTGCCAGTGTTCCCAAGTTGAGAAGACACCATGAAGAGTGACTGTCTAACAGAAGATGTGGCTATATAATAAGAGCCACCTTTGCACATCAAAGCTTGTTAGGTGCTAACAAAAGTTTTGCCTAAGTTCCCTATAAATTTTGGCTTGGCCCTTTTCCTGAAGCCATTCTTTCCAAGGTCATGCTATGCCCATTGCACTTAAAATCAGCCAAGGGGTACTGGAGGCTCTCGGTGAAAAATATTTTTGAAGTTAAAAATCTAGAAAAAGAGCACATAATGAGGAAATGGCTTAAGAACTTCTTATGCACGCACCTATTATGTAATATATATTGAGCATCAGATGTCTCAGCACTGTATTAGGTACTGAAGAAATTAGGATTTCTTCACTTGACAAGTATTTTTTGGAGTAACAACTATATGCCAGATATAAACAATAGCATTCTTTTTGCTTTGTTTTGCAATTGGGTCTCACTATGTGGTTCAGGCTGAACTGGAGCTCATAATTCTCTTCTTTCAGCCCCCTGAGTGCTAGGATTATAAATGTGCATTGATATGCTCACCCATGCAGCAAACATTTTTTAAAAAAATATGATAATTTGCTTCAAGGAGATTAATAAAGAAGATGTCTATGTAAAAAATAGTTGTGTGATGGCATGATAAATGTCATATCTGAAATAATCATGCATGACTGGTCCTGAAAAGGAAATAAGCAAATCTGCTCAAAAGAGTTTAAGTGAAGACAGGACAGGACAGAAGAGGGAGATTTAACACAGACATTGCTGAGATCTTAGTTAAAGGGCTGAGTAATGATAGCCTTGAAGCCTATGTGGGAGTCTTTCACATAGGCAGGAGATTCCAATCAGAAGGAAGAACATGGGCAAAAGCATGGAAATCTGTAATCAAATGGTGTGGTTGGGAAACTTCAAGTCATGTGGAGTGTGTACTTGGAGGAGAACCATGAGAATGTGATGTTTGAAGGCAGATCTTACTGGGTTTTATTGACTATACTGAGAAAGCAGAGTGTATCAGTAAATGGCAAACCATGAATTGCAAAATTCGAGCATCAGAAAAAAATAAATGAGATTGTGTCAAGAAGGTAGTAGTGAAAGTGGACCATGTGAAAATCAACAAAGCTTTGAAGACATGTTCGGAGAAGTGCGAGAAGTGTGATTTGGCCAAAGTGTTGTACACGGATGCTGATAAAGTAACGATTGCTAGGCCACACAATTAGTGTGGGGCATTCCTGTTATCTCAGCACTTAGGAGCCTGAAGCAGGAAGGTCAGAAGTCTGGGCCACGTAGTCCAAGTCCATTCAAGGACAGTCTGAGCTACAGATTTTGTCTTAAAATCTGGGGATATAGTTCAAAGAAAGAGCACAAGGTCAACATGCACCGTGCATTGGGTCCCATTTTAATTCCACACACACACATACAGACACACACACATGCACACACACACACACACACACACATACACACAGAGATACATACACACACAGAAGCACACACATACAGACACAGAGAGATAGAAAGAGAGACAGACAGACAGACAGACACACATACACACGAGAGCTAAAAAAGTAAATGACGAGTAGTTAGTGTACAAATTTAACAGCATGAACTGAACCAATCCTGGCAGCATTTGAATTCTATTTCTCCGATGTAGTTATTGTATGGTATTAGAAATATTTGAGAGTTCCTTTAATTTAAATTCTTCATGTGTAAAATGATGATGATTACAACTAGCAACTCAAACATTTGTTTTGAGGATAAAACCATTCATCACATTCAAATCAATTAAAATGTTCTGAGAATCATCCAATAGGACATAACTGTAAGTAACTCTTATTATTTTACAGCATGGTAAGTTTGGGGGGAGGAAAGTTTTTTTCCTTGAAACTGAGAGACTTCTAGTGGCCGTTGAAAGTAGGAAGAGGTAAACACAGAAGAGTTAATTTTGGAAATTGACCCAGGGTTCTAAGTGTTACAGGAAAATCTGATGTTCCCCTTTGTGGATTCTTAATCTTTCCTTCCTTTGTGTCTTTCTTTCTCTCTTTCTCTCTTTCTCTCTTTCTCTCTTTCTCTCTTCCTCCCTCCCTCCCTCCCTCCCTCCTTTCCTTCCTTCTTGTCTTTCTTCTTTCTTATTAGTTTTTTGAGGCAGGATTACTCTGTGTAACAGCTCTGGCTGCCCTGGAACTTGCTCTGTAGAACAGACTTGCCATGAACTCACAGAGATCTGCCTGCCTCTGCTCACCTTGCTGGGATCAAAGGTGTGCACCACCACCGACTTTTAATAAATTTTTTGGTTTCTTTTTAAAAATTTTTTCTTTATTAAGTTTTTTCATTTCTTTTATATACCAAGCACAGTTTCCTCTCCCTCCCCGTTCCTGTTCACTCCTCCAACCTCCCACCTATCCGCCCATTCACTCACTCCTCCTCCTTTCAGAAAGGGGCCGGTCTCCCATGGGAGTTCACAAAGTATGTCATATCATGTTGAGGCAGGACCAAGCTCCTCTCCCCCCATCAAGACTGGGCAAGGCAACCCTGCATAGGGAATAGGTTCCAAATCAGCAGCTCACGCTTCAGGGACAGGCCTTGATCACACTGACAGGGGCCCCACAGATATATAAAGATACACAACTGGCATCCACATGCAGGTAGAGCAGTCCCATACAGGCTCTCTAGCTGTCATTCCATGGACTTCAGCAAATCTTTAAATAAAATAGTTATAAAATCAATCAGGAGGAAACTTGAGTATCATTTTATTGGTGATTTGAAGGAAAAATTTTTAAAAGGGAGGCAGTTAGGGTGTAAACCCTGGCAGCTGACTGTGGGGATATTTTCAAATATAATAAAAACAGTCGGAAATATCAGAGGACAGATCAGGTAGAAGAAGCTATGGCACACACTGTTAGTCCCAGCACTTGAGAAGCAGAGGCAAGAGAATCTCTGTGAGTTCAAAGCCAACCTGGTCTCAAAGCAAGTTCCAGGACAGCCAGGACTGTTACACAGAAAACTCTGTTTCAAAAGAAAGAAAGAAAGAAAGAAAGAAGGAAGGAAGGAAGGAAGGAAGGAAGGAAGGGAGGAAGGAAAGAAAGAAAGAGAAAGAAAGAAAGAAAGAAAGAAAGAAAGAAAGAAAGAAAGAAAGAAAGAAAGAAAGAAAGAAAGAAAGAAAGAAAGACAGGAGAAGGCAGATCTGTCCTCTGACATCTCTGACTGTTTTTATTATATTTGAAAATATTCCCACAGCTGACTGAAGGAGGGAGATGAAGAAAAGAAAGAAAGTCTTGATGTTTGAGTCAGGGTCCAAGGAAACCATCATGCTCAGCAATGAAAGCTGGCAAGCAGTTGTAGAAAGTGGGGCATCTTCAGAGAAACAATGAGAAAGCCCAGAGAGGAAATCATGCTGAGGCCTTTGGATGTTTTCAGAGAGAGGGGGAAGATGAAGAAAGGGAGGCAGAGAGAGAAGGAAAGGGAGAGGGTCAAGGGGAGGGAGAAATGAAAAAGTTACACTTTTTGAGTTAGAACTCTCAAAAGTAGTCAGGTTTAGCAATGCTGCATGATAGAGACTGTATGCAGATTCATTTGGGGAGGAGCTTCTGAAGAGTATAAGTACATTAAATTATTCCTCCCACCTCCTTAGTGTGTCTTCAGGTGAATCAGCTTTCCTGAGGAGGAGCAGTCCACTAGCCAGGTGACTGACCGACCCAGCAGGATTAACTTTTAAGGGACCACAATAATATGTAATGTACAAATCTTCAGAGTATATCAGAATGTCCTGTCTCTACTTAGGGTCAGAGATAGAGCTCATATTCCATTCTTTTGCCCAAGAGGAAGGAGTTTTACCTTAACTGTCCTCAGCAAAGCCCCACTACCTCTACCTTTTCATGGAGTGTTTTATTCTTACGGTGGGGCAAAGATGATATTTCCCTTTCTAATGTTACCTGGAAACTGGAAGGTGGCAAAGTTGATTATGAGGAAGGGACATTTATCATTGATGGCCTCTGAGCTAGTTAATCCTTACTCAGCCATTTTCTACCTCAAGAGCTGAGACACTAAAAATCTTTTAGGAGATGAGCTGAAATTGAGGCATAGAGGAGTTTAGGGTCTTCACTCTTGCTGACTGCCAGGCACTGGAGGACAATCAGGTGACACAGATAGCGTTGGATTATTATAGAACATCTGAGTGTGGATCAACTGTAAATAAGTGGAGATAAAAGTTAGCAGTTCAGCACACAAGGGCCAGACAGAGATGAAAGGCATCACTAAGATTATAGTATATTTAACCCCTTTCCACCACGGAGGTTCAGAGATCCAATTCTGAAGATGTCCACAAACGGTATGGATGTCTGCACTGAAGTTTCAGACATACCCTCACAAGCAACTTCCAGGCATATATGAAAAATAACAAGAAATCAAATCAAACACTCCTATCTCTAAAGCCTTTGGCACTTTTGTCCTTTAGTAAGTACAAAAGAAACAAAAGAACCAAGGGTATTTCTGGTTTGTGGCTAAGGACAAGAATTGAGGTTCCTGTCTCTAAAACTGACCAGTTTCTATCTCTTATTCTCAACACAAGTGTCAAAGTGGTGTTTTAGAGAAATTGGCAATAAAGGAGAATCTTCACTATTGGAAAGAAGCTATAGAAATGGTGACCTATTATATACATGCTATAGCAATTCAAGAAAAAGATGGTCAGGGCCTATGTGAACATAGTGACCACAAGACAGAGAAGAGTAACATTTAGAAAAGAAGTTGGACGCAAATTGACAGAGTTGGAATAGTTGCTTAAGAGGAGAAAGACGAGCAAGGTTCTTATGCACCCAAGACTTCCAGATTGGCTCTCTGAATATGCCAATGTTTTCTAATTTATGCCCTCATCCCACCCCACTCTCTTATATTCCTTTGCCTTCCTTGAAGAGCTGGCCACCTCCAGCCAGGAGCCCTTCACCATCAAAGAGGAATTAAGAAAATAGTATCTGAAGTATAAGGGGACACTTCATAAGTGAAGCGAACTTATAGAATCTTTTTCACATTTTTAAGAAAAAATGTCTATTTGTGTGTAGGCATATGTACCCCAGCACCTTTATAGAAGCTAGTAGACAACCTGTGAGAGTCAGTTCTTTTCTTCCACTGTGTGAGTCCTGAGAATGGAACTCAGTTTTTCTAACTTGGATGTAAATACCTATATGCCTAATAAATCTCACCATTCCCCTGACTCACAGATTTCTTTTATTGAGTGCCAATTCTGATATAGTTTGAATCTTGTGGGGTGATTATTAAGACAGAGTCTTGATATATAGCTGAGGCTGGCATGAATTGCCTAAAGCACACTCTGGCCTTAGCTTCCCAAGTGCTGGGATTATGGGGGTGTGACACCATAACTAGCCTTATGTTTTGGCTTTTAATTGTCCCAGAAAGGCCTATATCTTATACAGGACTGATATTGGGGAATACTAGAAAACATCAAGAGGTGAGAACATCATTTTTTTTTCCAAAAAGAGGCTGGAGGTGAAACTCGGTGATAGAACGCTTGCTCCTCATCTATAAGGCCTTGGATTCTCTCACCAGAAACACCTCCAATCACACACCACACACAGAGAAAAAAAAGATAGGCTGGGCTAGAGTTCCTTAAATCATTGGGAGTCTTCCCTTGAAAGGCATTGTGGGACTTCTAAGAACTCTCCTTACCTTCTGATCCTTGGCTATGAGGTTAGTAGTTTTGATATGTCATAAAGTCCCAACTCTGATGTGCTACCTGGCAAAAGATCCCAGAGAAACTGCACCAACCATTTGTGGACAGCAATAACTCAACTCAAGGTCCAAACAAGACCTTTCTCTTTGTAAGTTGATTATCTCAGCTATTTGGGGTGATGTGATAGTAAGCTGACAGATACAACTGACACATACCTAAGAAAATGAATACATACAAAGGCATTAAGGAAAAGATGGCAATAATGTCAATGGTGGCAAATAAAATATGCAAGAGTCAAGTTTCAAGTTCAAATTTTCTGAGCTGGCAGCCACGTAAGCAAATTTCAGGCTCTGTAGGCATCTCTGTGAGGCTTCAAAGTCTGTTATCACCCCAGAAACAGCACTGATAGAAAATAAGTCATTAAAAGCCCTAAAAGTTATCAGTCACTAAAATGAGCCAATTTAGGAAGTAGGCAACAGGAGCATAGGGGAAGAGCTAGAGGATAGGATAGATTATTTGAGACCATGTCCAGAAAATATCCTTAGGAGAAGAATTGTTAATATTTTACTGCAAGATCTCAGTCAAAATAGGGAGGACTGCTGGGGCCTCCCACATTCTGGATTCTCCTTATTTCTTTACTTCTTAAGAATATTTCATGGTGCCTGTGGCTCCTGTTACCAACTGGGGTACATGAATACCATGTTGGTGGTATTCAAGGGCCACACTGCTGTCCAGCCCATACCAATCTAGATGACCTGAGCTACCACCTGGGGCCATGGTGACAGCCTGACCTGGGCTACTGCCCAGGACCATGTCTGGGTCCATGATCCTACCCAGAATACCACAGCCAGGGTTGATGTCCCTGGCCCATACTGCCACCACAGACCACATGGAGATCCAGAGTCTATGGCCACATTTTATGACTATGATGGTGTCTGAGGGCTTTGCCTCCATGGAACAAAGTCAGTTTGAATGGTAAGCAAGTGCTGTCATGTAGGGCCATGGTATTGTTCAGACTAGGGCTGTGGCTCAGAGCCATGTGGGGATCCTTGGCCCTGCTGCAGCTAGGGTCTGGGTTTATGTCTTGTAGTTCCTGAGACCACTGAAGGATGTGCACTCTGGGATGCCACTTAGGGCCAGGTTGGTATCTGAGGGCCCATGTTGCCAGCAAAGAACACCCAGATGCCTGGGAGCTGGACTGCAAGCTGTGGCCATGAGAGTGTCTGAGGGCCATGCCACTACTAGGGCCATGCACTGTTACCTGGGACCATGGTGTCCTTTGGGCCAGAGCTGCTTCTAAGGGCAATGCCTAGTCCATGGCTCTACTGTAGTCAGGGTCTGAGTTGATATCCATGGCTCCTGTTACCACTGAGGTCCGTGAGGATGATGAGTCTGGTCAGCCACATATGATCATGTTGGTTATGAAGACCATGGTATTGCCAGGGCCATACCAATCTGCAGGGCCAATGCTTCCAGTGTGACCATGGTCATGTCCAGGCCTGAGCTGCTGCCAAGGGCCAGTCAGAGTCTGTGGTTCTGCTGTGACTGAGATCTGTGACGATGTCCATGGGCTGTGTTAGCACAGGGGTCATTGGAACCGCGTTGTTTTGAACCAGACCCACCCTAAACTAGCCCTGGGATTGTTGACCATGCCCCTTGATGGATACTGCTGCAGGAGAAATGGCCCTGTCCCTTGGGGGAGAACTGGACTCTGCACTTCAACCCCCCACACACACACACACACACCACAGGTATATACCTCACCCGGGCAGCAAACTAGAACTGATCCTATGGTCAGGACACAGGTAAGCCAACCCTGAGGGCATGAGAACAGGAGAACTACCCCTGCCCCACCTTGCTGCTATGTATCAGCAAGGGTCAAAGAAAGATGACCTCCTTCCTCACTCATTACCGACCTGTTGCAGGTGATAGAGTTGCCCCTGGGGATATAAGTTGGAGAGCTAGCTCTGACACTCATTAGCTACAACACACAAGATCTCTTTGGGCAGCACACTGGAATTAACCCTGGTGTTGGGAACACAGGTGAACCAGCCCTGAGGGAATGAGAGCAACAGAGCTGACCCTCCCAAAGTATTTCCCCTACAGCAATAAGGAGAGAGGGCCCTGCACCTTGCCTGGGCAAAACAGTAGAGCTGACCGTGGTGGTGTTGTGAGTGTGGGTGACCCAGATCTGATGACCTGAGAGCAGAACTGGCCCTACTCCTTGCTGTAGGCTGCATTTGGTCAGCTATCTGGGGCAATGATTGAGCACTCAGGCAGATAGGGATGGTGAGGGAAAGCTTGTGAACTGAACACCCTGCAGCCACCCAGGGCCAGAACCAGGGCTATGAATTGGCTCATCTCAACATTCACATCACCTACAAATAGTTGGAGCATGTGAAGGGGATGAACCTACAGATCCAAAGCTACAGGATCTCCATGACACAGGACAACAGAATACCCAAGAGAAGCCCCAGTGAGAGCCCAATGTAGGTGGTGTAGCAGAAACCAGAGTACTTGAGCCAGACCAAGGGTTCTTGTCAATAAATAATTGCAAGTAAAGATGAACAGACTAAGAGGTAAACTGTGTGACTCAATGAGCCACACTACAGCTTCTACAACAAAATTCTGTCTCTGTCTCTCTCTGTTTTGTTTTTGTTTCTGTTTATTTTTTGTTTTATCTCTTTGTTTCATTTGGTTTCTCTTTTCAATTTGTTTTGGGGAGCCTGGGCAAGTTACAAGGGCAGAGGGCAGATGAGAGGGGACAGGGAGATAAGTGAGATAGGAATGCATGATGTGAAATCCATAAAGAATCAATATAAGTTTTGAAAAATTGCATCAAAACATTAGAAAGGGAAATATATTCCCGGAAGGTAGACATGGGTGATATATAAACCTTAAACCAAACATCGGAAAACCAATGAGAATCCAGATGCTTTAGTGCAGAGTCCTAGCTGAAATTTCCCCTTTCTACAATTTACATGAAAGCAACAGAATATAATGCTCTACTTTTCAGCAAGACCTTGGTGGAAATGTTATAAGGGCTGTAGTCAAATTAAGAAGGGTATCATGGAGAATTAAACAAAATTCTTTTTCAAGCAAATCAAAGTTTTGTCCATGCTAGGCACTAGCAAAAAGGAGAAAATGTATGCTTTCCATGCAAACAAACCCACACAAAAAAGAGAGAAAAAAGAAGGAACATAGCAGACAAGAAAGATAGAAAATCCACATTGTGCATTAATCACACTGAACTTTATTCTAGAGAATGAAAATTTATAATCATATAAAAACCCACAAACAAAGGATGGTACACATGTACCATAAAAGTAATGATATTGGGGCTGGAGAGATAGTTCAGCAGTTAGGCGCACTGGCTGGTCTTGCAGAGGATCTGGGTTCAGGTCTCAGTACACAAATATTACTCACAACCATCTGTAACTCCAGTTCCAGGGGATCCAATGGCCCTTCTAGTTGCTACAGAAACTAATCATGCATGTGGTACATACCTATATAGACAGACAAATACTCACATATATGAAATAAAAAGAAATAATTCTTTGGAAAGTGGAAATCTCAGGGATACCCACTCTTGGATCAAGTTCTACAGACAAGTGACAAAAGGGGTGAGATTTACTCTTCCTCAGGGAGTCTTTGTTTATCCAATACCAAGTGCTCAGCCAGGAAAACATGCATTCAAGCAACACTAAGAGGACTCAGCAGGCTGCATTTGTATATTTATGTGTTTACGTGTGTGTGTGTGTGTGTGTGTGTGTGTGTGTGTGTGTGTGTGTGTAAAACAATAAAGTAAAAGGGGCCATAAATTTTAGAGGAAAGGGGACACAGGAAGGGTTAAAGGGGGGAGTTAAGTAATTATATTTAAATTTAAAAATAAAATTTAAATTACAAATATTCATCAAAAGAAAGAATAATGTGATTATATGCATAATAAATGGACATACTGAATGTGATTGTGGATGATTTTAATCCCAGCACACAGAAGGCAGAAATAGGTAGATCTCTGAGTTCAAGGCTAGCCAGGTCTATATATCAAGTCCCAGGCCACTCAGAGTTACAGGGTAAAACCTTGTCTCAAAAAAGAACAACAAAAACAAAACAGAATTAAGGTTAATGAGGTTAAGGTAAGAAGTACATGAATATAGTTATAAAAATGGAACACAGGTAGGTTTGGTGCTATACACCTATGATTCTAACACTAAGAGCACTGAGGCATGAGGATGGTGAGTTCAAGGCTAACTGCGATGCAGTAAAATACAAATTTAAGATGATAACACTGTAGATCCTTATGGTGTTATAACTGTTTTGTGCCCCAACTATGCTAATAGATTAATAATCCTCTATCTGTAATATATAATGGAGAAAGAAATACACATGACAAAATTTGAGTGGGTAAATTTTATTAATGTCATTATCCTGGTTGTGATTTTATAGCTGTATTAGTTTCTTTTCATGTTGCTGTTATAAAACATCCTAGCAAAGCCTAATTAGTGGAGAAATAGCTTATTCCAGCTTGCTGTATATGGATGAAGTCAAGTGTGTCAAGGGACATTGAGGTGGCAGGGGCTTCTGCCTCATTGGTCACATTGCATTCACAATCAGGAAGCATAGAGTAATAAATGCATGCTGCTGTACAGCTCACTATCTCCACTTAGAAAGGCAAGGTTTCCGGGCAGAGAATGATGCCAATCACAATGGCAAGTCTCCCCACCCCAATTAATGCAATCAAGACAATCTCTCTAGTACACCTAGAGGCTCATCACAGTGGATTCTAGATTCTGTCAAAATGACACCACTAAACATCACCATACAATAGGATTTTTTAAGTAAATATGCAAAGTAAATAGATATTTGTGTGAGTTTTATACATGAGCATCATTGTGCTAATATCCACTATCACTTCCCTTTTTCCATTTCTCCACTTTGCTAACTCCCTTCTTCACTCCAAATGTCAAGTAATCTCCTTCTGCTTTCCAATATATAAATTGTAAACTTAGTTTCTAAATGTAAGAAAGAACTTGCAATATTTGTCTTTGTTTTTTTCAAATATTTTTCTTGTTCTTTTTAAAATTCCTTCCTTCCTCCCACATAGTCCCTTTTTATCTCTGTCGATGTCTCACTCTGTCTCTGTCTATGTCTCGCTCTGTCTCTGTCTCCCTCCATTACTCCCCCTCATGTGTGAAGCCTGTATAGGAAAGAAAATATGAAATATTTATCTTCTGATTCTGGCTTATATCACTTCATATGCCTTATTGCTCTAGCTAATGCTCCAAGTACTGTATTAAATCAGAGTGGAGAACGTGGGTACCCTTGTATCATTCCTTATTTTAGAAAAATGCTCTCAGTTACTCTCCCATTAGCATATTTTTATGTATTTGCTGTATATTAAATATATATTTATTATGTTCAGCTTGGGTTCTTCTATTTCTTTAGAGCTTTTGTCATGATACTGAGCTTTGTCAAAGACCAGTTCTGCATCCTTTGAGAGGATCATGTGATTTCTATCCCTAATGGTAGTTATGTGTGGAATGAAACAGTATCGTGGAAAATTTATTGGCAATATATTATATAAAGAATTAATATTTATTGAGGGGTATATGAACACGTGTGATATAAATTGAATTTTAAGACAGTTTTTGGAGATAGGAACTGTCTCATGCTGGGGCTGCTGATCTGCTCTCTGAGAATGCCTGGACAAAAGCAGGGACAAGCTTAGTGTCTTGATGGCTTTTAAATGGGGTCTGGCCACGCCTTATTTAGGCTATGGGAACTTTAGAGACACTCCTCTAAGCCTTGTCAGCTAACACCTGAATCTCACTACAAAACAGTCTTTATCACGGTACATGCCTTTCTCTCTTTATCTCTCTCTCTCCTTCTCTTTCTTTTTTTCCTTCTTTCTTTCTTTTTTTAAAAATTACTTACTCAAAACTTGTTTATAATGCTCAGCTCTGACAACACGGAGCACATACCTAAGACAAAACAGTACAAAGTGGAGGTTTATAAATTACTATTTGAGTTTTTAAACTAATTCCTCTCTTTCATATACATTTTCTTCCAGGTGGTGGTGTATGCCTTTAATCTAGCACTTTAGAAGCAGAGGGATTCAAATCTCTGAGTGCAAGACCAGCCTAATCTACAAAGCCAATTCCAAGACAGCCAGGGCTGCACAAAGGCACCCTGTCTCCAAACAACAACAACAAAATTTTCTTCTCAAATCTCTTCCAAACAATAACTTGTTTAGGACTTTTCACAAAGACATATTTTGCACATTGTGTATGTTTCTGCCAGTGTCTCCAATTTCTCCCCTTCTCCCCTTCTTTATGTTCCCTTTGTTTCTCTAGAAAGCCTAATTTCTGATTTCATTTTATATAGGCAGTGGTGAGGTTATGTAACTATATGAAATCTAAACTTACAAATGAGAGAAAACACATTTGTGTTTCTGAGACTGGCTTAATTTGCTTGCTTTGATTACCTCTAGTTGCATGCATTTTCCTACAGAATGGCATAACCTCATTTTTCTTTCCCACTTAAAAAAAAATCCATGACATATTTTCTTTATTCATTCCTTTGTTGTTGGAGTCTTAGGTTTTGTCCATAACTTAGTTCCTGGGAATAATGCTGCAATAAACCACTGGGATTCCATCTCACCCCAGTCAGGATGATTTTTAATGTGCTATTGAATTCCATCCACAAGTATTTATTGAGAAATTTTGTGTTTGTGTGCAGCAAAACAATTTGCTATATATTAGTGGTTCTCAACCTTCCTAATGTTGTGACCCCTTAATATATGTCTCTCATGTTATGATGACTCCCAACCATAAAATTATTTTCACTGATATTTCAAAACTGTAATTTTGCTACTGTTATGAATTGTAAATTCAAATTTACAATTTGCAAATAACTGATATGCAGCCCCTGTGAAAGAGTCATCTGACCCTAAGAAAGGTCTCAACCAACAGGTTGAGCACCACTAGTCTATAGTTTTCTTCTTTATTGTGTCCTTATGCTGTATCCTGGTTATTGTTTTGTTGTTATATTTGTTTTTGTTAACTTGACACAACCCAGGGTCATCTGAGAAGAGGGAACCTCAATTGAAAAAAAAAATGCCTCTATCAGATTTCCTGCAGGCAAATATATAGAGCATTTTCCTGGTTAATGATTGATGTTGGAGGGTCCACTGCTATTCCTAGGCAGCTGGTCCTGGGGAGTATAAGAAAGAAATCTGAGCAAGCCATGGGGAACAAGTTAAAAAACAGAGTTCTTCCTCAGCTTCTGCTTCAGTCCCTACCTCTAGATTCCTACTTTGAGTTCCTGCCCTGGCTTACCTCAATGATAGAGTATTATCGATAAGCCAAGTAAACTCTTTCCTCCCTAGATTATTTTTGGCCATGGTGTTTTATCACAGCAATAGAGGCCCTAAGACATCTGATTTGGCATCAGGGTATTTCTGACTTAATAGAATGAATCTGGTAGTGTTCTTTTCATTTCTGTTGGATGGAATGAATTAAAAAGCATTTTATTAGATTTTTGAGTCTGGAAGAATTCATCTTTTCAGACCTGAGATTTTCTTGTTTGCAGACTCTTTGTTATTGCTTTAATATTGTCGCTTATTGTAGATCTGTTTGAATCGTTTTATACTCTTGATTTGTCTAGTAATTTATCCATATATTCTTGGGTTTTGCAGTGTTTTAGAACGTGTTATCAAAGAATTCACCAATGATCCTCTGGGTTTCAATGGAATCTGTGATAATGTCCCATTTTTCATCTCTAGGTTTATTTTCTTTGGCTAGTTTAGCTAGGGGTTTGTTGGTCATGTTTATTTTATTTTTCAAAACAAAAGCAAAAAATCCAAAATGCTTTGTTTCATTGATTCTTTATGCAAGAATCTTCATCTAATTAATTTCTGTCCTGATCTTTAATTCTTATATTACTTTTAGGTTTTTGCTTATATTGTTTATCCAGGAACTTGAGTTATATCATTAAAGTACACACTGTGACTGGTCTGACTTTTTTAATAGAAACTCTCATATTGTACCCCCAAAGACTCTGATTAGGTATATTTTGATTTTCACTTGATTCTCAGAATTTTAAATTTTCTTTCATGATTTCTTCAGTGACTCGAGAATATGCTATTTAAATACCAAGTGCTCATATGTTTCCTATGATTTCTCTTGTTATTAGTCTTTAGTATTGTTCTATTATGATTTCATAAATAAAACAATTTATTTTTATTCTGTTTTATATAAGGCTTGCTTTATGACTCAAAATAATATTCATTTTAGGAAAAGTTCCACAGGCTGCTGAAAAAGATATATACTCTGTATCTGATGGATAGAATATTCTGTTGATATCTGTTAAATCCATCTGAGCTATGATACAGTTTAATTTTGAAATTTCCTTGTGGATTTTTAGTCGCCATTACTTATATATTAATGAGAATGGGGTATTAAAGTAACTTACTGGGTTTTCTATGAGGTAATATTTGTCTACGTGAACTTTTATGTCCAGAGTGTTTACTTTATTAAACTGGGAGCAGCATAGTTGAATGCTTATGCATTTATAATTGTATCTTTTGATGTATTGTTTCCTTTATTAATATGCAGCGGCCTTTATCTTCTCTAAGTTTTCCCTGAAGTCAGTTCTGTCTGATATAAAAATGGGCGTGCTTACTTATTCTCAGCTTTTATTTTCTTAATAAATCAACTACCATCATTTTACTTTCTGTCTATGTGTGTGTTTGCCATTGAGGTGTATTTCTTGGAGACAACAGACAATCATGTTCTGTATTTTAATTCAGTAATCTAGATTACAGCTTGTGATTGGAAAATTAAGTCTGTATATAGAATTTCTACTGACAGCTGTTTGCTCATTTTGCTAATTTTCTTATTTTTTTTCTAGTTCAGGATTATTGTTTGTTTGTTTATTTTTCCTTTATCGCCAGTAGTAGAGATTTGGCAGTTTACTAAACTGGAAATGATTAATTCTTTCCTGATTCTACTGGGTAAATCTATTCCTCTTGTGAATTTTTTTTTCTTTCCTGCTTTCTCATGGCTTCAACTGTTTTATCTATCTTGTTTAGGATTTTATTAAGTATCTCTTGCAATTCTGGCTTGGTGATTATAAATGTCTTTAACTTGAGCATGTTCTGAAGTGTCATTATTTCTCCATCAATTAAAACAGAGAAGTTTGCTAGATACAGCTATCTTGATTAGCAATTCCACCCTTTTTTCTCCCTTTTTAGGGTTTCTATGAGAGGTCTAACGTTCTTCTAATTAGTTTGTCTCTTTAACTGAATTGGGATTTTTCTCTTACAACTTTTAACACTTTCTTTGTTTTGAATTTTGGATAGGAAAACAAACACAGTCTAATTGGGCTGGTCAAGATCCCTAATCTTTCATTGGAGAAACTAGCAAGTTGTATAGAAAATGTATTTGGAAATATAATACAGGAAATTTACCATGAAACAAGTGACAAACTGAATCTGTGGAAAGGGGAATACTATGTTCTAGACAAATACTTAAAGAGTGGCTGATATCAAGACCCTTGGTAAAGTAAACTTTGGAACATTCAAGATAAAATATAAACAAGGTTTCAGATTTTTAGATAGAAAATATGAACTCTTTATATGAAGGAAAAATAAGCCAAGTCTTGGATTACCCAAGTCAAAAAGACAATGAAGCCAATATAAAATGTTGAAGATTCAAGTGTGAAGTAAACGTGTCATATCTAATCAACTACTTTTCAAATACAAAGGCAAAAAGCATAATCCAAGGAACAAAGAATTTCTAAGACTTTCTAAGATATTCATCCAAGAACAAGAAAAACTAAATTTAAAAATGCCAGAGAATAGGTAACTCATGATAAAGGAATAGAATGGAGGCACTGAATTCATTTAAGCAAATAAATATTTATATTCTATGTACATACTTTAAATAAATGGAGTAATGTTGATGCAGAGCCTCATGTTAGAGTTATCACTATTCAAGAATGAAAGTCATAACTAATAAATATTTGGAATTTGAGGAAGAGAAGGTGAATTGGGTATAACAGTGATAATCTTACCTTCCATAGTATGGAGTCAATATCTCTTAAGGTGAAATAATATTTATTCAAAGGTTAACAATTACTCTAATTTCATTTCAGACTTCTGCTAAACTCTAATAAAATTAAATTGACTACTTTTAATAAAAATGACCTAAACACCAAGATTCCATTTTCATAAAAATCATTTTTATCTAACCATCTATCTCTTTCCTGGACATGCACATAAGGGGATGTCTGAAATGGTATTCACTAAATATTAATATTGCTTTATTGTTTCTGGTAATGATATTTAGGGCAATCTTTGAGTTTTCAAATTTTTATGGTAATGGTAATAAAATTTAATTTTTCAGAAAAACTTTATTTGTTCTCTTTTTATGCTAGAATCATATTTTAACTGATATGCCAAAACTTGTAAATGTTTACTGGACTAGGAATATTCTTTACGGAATGAAATGGCATCTCCCTTTTGTGAGGAACATGCATTTATCAATTAAATAGCATGCAGTTAGCACCCACCATAGGCCTGGGAAAATACTGAGCCCTGCGGGAGAAATAGAGCTTATACTATTATAAGAACTTCCAATTTAGTAGAACAGAAGTGTTACCTACATATTAGGAACAGGCTTCTTATTAAAGACAGATCTGTCAAAGTGAGAACAGCTCAACTATTAAAATACATAGAATAAATGTATGTATTAAGCACTGTTCAAGGTATGGACACCACGAAAAAAGCATAAAGCTTATTTCCTTAAGGAATTTATAATTCATTGGAGAATTATAAGGTATATAATTTTATTATTATATGTATAATGTGATAATTGTTAATATGCAATTGTACAATATGAACAAAAGAGAGAATAAAAGACATCACTGGCACAATTAGTACAGAAGTGGTACTTTGATTTAAATGTGAAATGTTTCCAACAGGTCTTTGAACACTTGTGTCCCAGCTAGTGGTGCTGGTTTGGGAGACTGTAGAATCTATAATATAGGTCCTTTAGGACGTAGTGCCTAGCTGAAAGGAATGGGCCATTATGTGTGAGCCTTATGAATTACAGTCTGGCCTTACTTCCTGCATGAGCTTTTCACTTCTCTTTCTGATCTGCACAGATGTGAACAAGATGATTCATTATCCTGCCCCTTCAGAACCACAGTGCCTTTCCCATTATGACAGACTATATACCCCTATATGCCCCCAAACTATGATCCAGAACCAATCCTGCCTCCTTTAAACTACTTTGTGTCAGGCATTTGGCTACAGTGGCAAGAAAAGTAACTATTAAGGAAAGGAAAGCCAGAAGTTAGGGAGATAACCACAGCTTGAGCTTAACTCTGTAAATGTTTTCTGCTAGACCCTCTTGCTGTTTTCCACATCTCATGTCAACTTCATAGTAACTGAGCCTTTGCCACCCCTCAAAATAATAACAATATTAGACAATTCAACTTGTCAAAGCTTTGTGTTCCACTGTGCCATGAATGAAACTGAAGATACGAAATTAAATAAATAATATGCAAAGAAGGGGAAGAGAGAGGCAAGGGACATTTCTCAAAAGCCTACTTGTACTGAGTAGTATATTAGAAGAGAATGGCCACCCTGTACTTCTGAGGCAATACAGATCAAAGAAAATCCCCAAGTTTTTCTCTACCACTAATTCCATCTATGGAAAACAATAAGAACTGAGTTATGTGTCAACAGATGAACCACACCAGTGACTGAGGAAAATATTATGAGAGGAAATGTTTTATTCATCTAACAGATACTTATCAAGAACTTACTATATGATAAACTATACTAATAACTTTTCATTGTATGTCAGACATATTTCCTGGCCTTAGGGAACTTAGAAGATGGAGATTTAGATAATTACATAAGATCACTGGATGGTATAGGTCATATACAATGAGAATCCGTGAATTGACCACAGAAGATTGTCTAGAATGAAATTAGAGTAGAGGCAAGATTTCAAGATGACTAGAAGTGAAAAAAGTGAGTATTTAGAAGACCCAAGCTGGATTAATCCTGAAGACAAGCTTTCATGGTACCAGAAGATACCATGAAAAGGTATCACGCAAGCTTCCAACAGATGGAAGAAACCCACAGTCCTACCCAGCTATAAAAATGCCCATGAGCCACAACAGTGACCAGAATGGCACAATAAACCCAAGGGTGCAATAGTGGAATGCATACCTTGGTAGTAACCAACAGCTCTTTAATTGTACTTAAGGCCCACTCAACAAGAGGAAAATCATGCCTGTATTAGAAACCCAGGGCCAGTGAATTCATGAATATTGGAGGAGAACATACAAACAGTACTCTACTAAACCAGAATAACCCCTAAATACTTAGCCTTAAACCACAGATAAGTGCAATCCTCACTCCTCATCAAGGAAATTTGTTTTGGAACAGATAAGAGACCATTACAAAAATTACAACTGATCAAAATGCAGAGTAGTGAGGTCCAATCCCCAAAGATATATCCATAACGCAAGTCTTATGCCTAAATGTCAGGAATCATTATTCAAAAAAGGGGGGATGATTGTAAAAGCCAGAGGAACAGGAAGTTTGCTATGAGAATGTCTTCTAGAAGTGTCAGGAAAGCTATAAACATGAAGTCTTACCAAAATGGCTACCAAAAATGACCTGAACAAGACATGCTAACATGGAAGAAGAAAAGTATAGGAAGCCTCAACCCTAGATAAAGAACTACTATCAGCAACTAAGGAACGCTTATAGATAGGGAAATAGTCTTCCCTAGGAGAGAGAACACCAATTGGCATCAAATGATCATCCATGAAAACATGTACATACAAGTAACATTAAATATTCTGAGCAGGATATATTTCATACTTGAGAGAGAGTGTGTGTGTACTAACAAAGAAAAAGAGGCCATGGATTTGAATTAGAACAAGGAGATAAAATGAGAGGGTTTGGAGAAAGGAAAGGAATAAGAGAAATAACATAATCATAATCCCATAAATTATTTTATAATGTGGCTATCTCCAGAGTGACATGATATCAGTCAAATGAGTCCTGGGAAGACACTCTCCGGCTAGGAAAGATGGATACAGTTGTAACCTCAGGGCAGTCTCTAGTCACTCATTTATCCCAAGGCTTAACAGCACTATAATGCTCAACAAGTGCTTCTCTTTAGACACCCAACTCAAAGTTCATCTTCTCTCTGAACCTTTGCCCTTCTCAAGAATGACCATTTCATGTGGGGCAGGGACACATCATCACCATATCCTGTTTCAAATATCATATCATCAAAATATCATTAGACTATATCTATGGGACTCTTCATCTACATAGGGCCACCTGAACCTATATTGCTTTGGGCTGAAACAGTTATGAGACAGTATGCATTCCCCACTCTGTCTCTCTCCCAATATTCTACTCAAGTGATCTCAGTGTTCATAGTGAATGATGCAACAGGTCTTTGTGCAGTGAATCTGCCCTTCCTGAGAGCAAGAAATAAATTTTGTTGTGCTTAGTCATGTAGATTTGAGAGTTCATCTGTTACAGCAACTAACAACATTCACCAAAACTATTACACCATCCTCTACCTTGATTATATCTTGGCACCATTGGGTGTGAGTGTGTGTGTGTGTGTGTGTGTGTGTGTGTGTGTGTGTGTGTGTGTAGCACTAAGTCTCAGAGTCATTTTTAATTATTTAGTTCACTGGCTTGTTCCCATGAATGTCTCCCTCTATTAGAAACTACGGTCCATGATGAATCTTATTCCTCTCTGAATCTTCAGCAGCTAGCGAAGTGCTTAGCACACACGAATATTTAACTGTTTGTTTAAAGAAATAACTGTACACATAAGGGCCAGCCTTTTGGGCTGTCATGCTCTCCCTTTAAAACCCAGGCCCACACTGGAAAACAATCACACTTTCTGGTTTTCCTTAGCACAGTTCACATTCTCGAAAGGAATTTTACTGAATCCCAAGGGAAAATAGGAAATAATAAGTAGAGTCGGGTTTCCATACTACAGATTCTGAATCCCACAGTTCCAACAATGAGAGGCTTTACCGAGTCATCATCAGACCCTGTCTTGAAACAAACGGATGGTTTAGGACCGTTGTCCAGGCTTCTCCCTGCTCCCATCACTTTCACTCTAGCAGACTGCAGCTCCCTTTGTAGGCAGAGGACTGAGAGGCACTGATGAGTTGATGCAACTTGGCAGCTTCAGCGGTCTTGTTTTCCCTGCCCTGTCCTGCATCCTCTCTATTGTCTGCTCACAGATGTGTCAGCCACAAACTCTACCACCTGCAGCTTTCCATTTCTAGCTAACAGCAGCTGAAGACTTCACTCTGCTGCTTCCAATTTCCTAAGCCTTGAAAGGGTTCACACTTCAGTTCTGGTGTCTGGCCTGCAATGACTACCCAGTTCATAGCCAGTTTACTGGAGACGAATGATTATCACTCTTGAGTCTCCAGAACTGGCCCTGGAGCTTTTTACATGAGCTCAGGAGAGCACTTCTTATCTTCCCTTGGCAGGGCACTACACCATACCCGGAACAAGCCTGAAGTGAGAATTTGAACTCTGCAGAGGTATTCACAGGAATACAATGATGAAGTGTGTGGTGTTAAACAAGAGAGGAGATACAGAACAAGCTTTAAGCAGTGACTGTGTGAGAGAAAGAAAGCTAGGCTGTGCTGACTATGGTTGTGTGACTCACAAGACTTTGTAAAGAAAGTAGCATTATCCACACCCGTCCCCCACCCCACCCCCAGGGTTCACTGGCTAGTAAGCATGACATAAGTTAAGTAGAACTAGATTATAGTAAAGAGATCTTCACTGTCTGTGCATACCTTGGGTTAAATATGGACATTGCCCATACTCTGGGAATAAAGATAATCATGCTTCACTCCCATGTGAGTAGCAACGTTTGAGAATGTTGAATCTGAATACTAACATTGATGCGACACAATGAAATACATGGCAGAGCAGACAACTATGTAGCCTGTACAGAATCCTTAGGAGCTGGTTTCATTTCCTGGAATAGACAACGTTGCTGCTCTTTGCTCAGTAGGTAAGTTCTCAGCAAATATTCATTTTTATTTTCATGAAGACCAAATTCTTTAAGGAGAAAAGACTTGGCAAATCATGATTAATGGAGAAGATTGCATACTCATGCCCAATGACTCAGATGTGAGGGAGAAGACAGTGCAAAAGTAAAAGTCCAGGCCAACAGGACAATATATGATGCATGTACTCCAACTCCTTTTCTCCCTCACCCCTCATAGACATTCCTAATCAACTCTGGCACTCTAAGATCATGTTCATGTTTAGCCTAAAACTCCTCAACATATCATGCCAAGCTATTCCTACCACCAGTTGGATGGTAAAATATATTTTCCATCTTGAACTTATGTTCCATTGGATATGACTAGATCATGAATAAAGGCCTGGATTAAGAGTAAGACATTTCTATTGTAAATTTAAAAATCTCTGAATGTACTATGACACATATACACATTCAATGATGATTAAATCTATTATATGGTTTTTCTAAGAATATTAAGTTTTATTAAAGATACATAAATGACCCATAAGGGGGAAAGGTACATATATGTCCTAGAGAAATTAGTGTGCATAGTCCATGATTGCTTGTATTTCTGAATCTAATCATGTATATTACTTATTCTTTAAATGACATTTTCATCGCTCATCTTTCTAAGGAGTGCCTATATGTGTCTCATAATCCAGCCTAAGCTTGACCTTCTCTCTGAGATCTCATTTCCCATTTCCCCATTTTGAAGAGGGTTAATTATCTGTAAGCTATTTTTCGCTGTCTCCCTTTGCTATGGTCTGACCATGAAATGCCTCCTATGTTGGGAACATATACTGGGAGATTGGTTGGAAGATGATGGCTTTTGGGGAAAGTGAATTAGGTGTGTTACAGTGCTGAGGAAAAGGTTTCCCCAAGCCAAGTGTTGCAGTAAGGAGCCAAGGAATACTACAAAGTCACACTGCACAACAAATTTGGATTCCAATTTAAATGGAATATTGGGAGATGGTATAATTGGTGGGAACAAGCATTTTGGGGGGGCCTGAATCTTGCCTGTGCTCCTTCCTGTTTCTTCTTTTCCTCTTCTTCCTTCTTCCTGTCTACCTTTATAGATAATAGGCACATGTTCTTACTGAGGCAGGAAAGACTTGGACTTATGATCACATGGGAACCCAGGAGAAGGAGGAGTTCTGTTCATGGGACCTGATCTATTTCTGTGGCTGAGAAAGTCAGCGAACTCCAAACTCCACTAATAAGGACCTAACATTCACTAAGACAGTATGAATTTTCTAAAAGGAGTTTTGTTAAAGACAATAAATAAATTGTGTTTACTTTAGGCCAAATGATACATCTCCAAAGATCTCAATCAAAGATGTTAAAGAAAATAATTAGGCCACACTCACTTAGGACTAAAATGATGTTGGTAGAATTCCCTTAATCTGTAGGCTTAAATGATGCCCCTCATAAATCCACCTTACAGTTTTGTTTACTGGGAAAAACTCCTTCAACTTTTAATCTTGCTACAAAGTGCACTCTTTGTACAATGTTAGAAAGAATGAGGCGATTTATCAACAACTTTTAGAGATACAATTTGACAGCCAACAAAATGTAAAATAGGTAAGCATATAAAGAAACCTGCGTATGAGTTTCTCAGAGAAGCCTATATTTGTCCTAAAAGTGCATGCCTACCCCCTGTCTCTATTTCTTTTTGTCTTCTTTCCTTCCTCTCACCCGAATTTGCATTATCGGTTTTTTTTTTCCACCCTACATCTGTTCTTATTCCAAGGCTCCCTACCCTAGTACACGGTCTTGCCATTCACCTAAGAGGCTAAGTTAGACATCTGAGAACTTGTAATTCCTTATTTCTCCTGAGTCCCTATATCTGATCAATGGTCATCCTAGTCCTGACAGGGCCATTTAACTCTTGTGTATTGTTACGGTTTATTCTATCACTCCTGCCACCATCCCATCCAGAGTAAGACTATCTCTCATTTCCAGCCCAGTGTGGATATTCCAAACTGATCGATCTTAAATTCAATCTATTCCCCCATACAATGATAATAATTTCTTTTTGGTTGTGCTGGGGTTAAAACTCAGAAATTCATGTATATAAGGCAAGCATTCTATCACTGAACTATGCATTGAACTTAAATTACTTGTTTATGTGTCTTACCCTTCTACTAGTCTGTGAACTCCCTGCAGCTAGAGAATGTGACAGTCTTATTCTCATTTGTACATTTAGTGTGTCACACAGTACTTGGCTCTACTGAGTGATGGGAACCCCACAGATACGTTTTATCTAGACTGGGCCTACATTTGGAGAGGTGATAATCAATACCTTTATTAGCTACTTTTCTGTTCCTGTGACAAACTACCTTGACCCTCCTCCCCCCAAAAATCCTAAGGAAAGGGGGATTTATCTTAGTTTATGGTCTGGGGGATAGATTCTACCTTGGCAAAGAATGCATAACAAGGCAGCAGGAGCAAGAAGCTGGTTGATTACATATTCATCCACACCCAGGAAACACAGCAAGAGATCAGGAAGTGGAAGAAGGCTGTTAACCCTCAGTGCCCGCCCCTCAGTGGCGTACTTCCTAAATACAGCAAGTACTCAAATACATGAAGCTAGGATAGATTTTTCCCATTCAAATCACCACAATCCTCTTGGAAGTAATGTTTCTTATACATGTTGTTTGTAAATGTTAATGCACGACCAACAAGCAATTGCTTCAGCAGCAGAACAATAGGTGAGAAACAAATTGTTCCCTGATATGTTGAAAGCAAGGCATGACTCAGGAAACAATAAAATGAATGAGGATTGAATTAGCTGAAACAAAAGATTAGCATGAAATGCCCTCAGAGAACTGAAGAGTGGGCAAATAGGAAAAAAAAAAAAAACAAAAACCTGAGTACTGAGCTAAGACCGATAAACTGGAACTGGTTCCAGTGTTTAATAAAGCCCTCCACATAGACTGTTCACTGACTCCTCACAAAAGCTACTAATCTAATTGTTGTTATTAACACTCCCCCTCTTCAATTTTAGAACAGACAAAATTGAGGCTCAAAAAGCACAGCAAGTTAGCCAAGACCAATAGCGATCTAATAAAGCCAGGACTCCAAGTGAAGTATACCAATTCTGGTAACCTG
This sequence comes from Phyllotis vaccarum, assembly GCA_033318265.1. Taxonomy (NCBI): domain Eukaryota; kingdom Metazoa; phylum Chordata; class Mammalia; order Rodentia; family Cricetidae; genus Phyllotis; species Phyllotis vaccarum. The sequence continues at coordinate 60,664,799 of JARWLC010000013.1, forward strand.
CACTCCACAGACTGAAGTACCTTGGTACCAGGAGAACTGGGAAGAGTGAAGTAGTCATGGCATCTGAGGCTGCTCTTGCTTCCTGGATGACTCATATATGTCCCTCCCTTGACACTATAGCATCCTCGGACTACATCCAGCATGCTTCATTTAAATTACGTTTACTTTCCTCTCTGTTAGGGTGGCTTCTGTTTTTTCCTAACTTGTAGCCTTACTGAACATCACAGAACAGGCTACGTTTGAGAAGTGGGGACTAACAAGAAGCAGCTGGGTGGGAAAGGTAGTTCAGACAGGGGCAGGAAGCTCCAGGCCTGCAACTGTTCCTTCTCTCCAGAAAAACCACTCAACTTCTTCAAAGTCTGCCCCTGTGAGGCCCAGAACCGCATAACCAAAGAGGGAATTTCTTTTAAGAATGCTAGAATTCCCCAGGCCACAGGGTGCTCAGAGCCTTGCAGTGGCCATTCAAACAAATAACAGACAGCAAACAGACCATAAACATAGACAGAAGAGACACAAATAAAAGTCATAAGCTGGAATGGCCTCATTTCTCAGGCAAGCGAGGACAAGGCTGAAAGCCTAAGGGGAGTTAAAGGAGAAAACACCTTGGACTATGAGATAGGCTAAAAATGGTCCCTAACAGTATATCCACATAACCATCCTCTGAGCCTGTAGAGGTTATTTTATGCCAAAAAACAAGGTTGCACGTGTTAAGGATCACAAGCTTGAGAGATTCTTCTGAATTATCTGAATGAGCACTAAATGCATATATCCTTCTAAGAGAGAGGCAGAGGGAACTTTGACATGCAGACAATATAAACAGGCAGTGCAACCATGGAGACAGAGATGGAGTGATGATGTGGCCACAAGCCAGGAGATACTAGCAGCCATCAGAAACTGAAAGAGACAAGCAGCAGACTCTCACCTAGAGCCTTCAGAAAGAGCATGGTCCTGTCACTGCCCTTTATTTCAGCACAGTGATATGGATTTTTAATGTCTGGCCTCCAGAAGTATGAGAAAATAAATGAGTGTTGCTGTAAACCACCAAGTTTGTGGAAATTTGTTATCACAGCCAGATGACACTAAAACAGATGCTCTTTGACTTACAATTGGATTCTATCCCATCAGACTTCTAATTTCCAAATGTTGTTAAGCTGAATGAAAGTATATGAACTAACTGAATGTTTGGGATTAGCAACACCGTACAGTACACCAGTGGTGTCCAACCCTTTGATACTGTGGCAGGACTCTGCCATCTACAAATATGTTGGATCACATTCATAGCTATCATGGGACACATGGGGCCCATTGTCCACTGGTCGGACATGCTCTCAAACTGTAAGTTGTTCACCCTTGTCATTTTTTCATTCTGCCCAACATCACAAGAAGGCAGTGTACTGCGTGTTCTTACCTTAGGCAAAGATCAGGAATCAAAGAATATGTCTACGCAATGTGTTTGCTTTTGCACCATTAGAAAAGCTCAAAGTCTAACCATTATAAGTGATGAGCCATCTATATGGATATACATGGAGATATGATTGCTCCATGGTGTGGTTAAGGGAAAGATTTTTATTGTACTTGAGAGAGAGAGACAGAGAAAAAGAGATAGAGAGACTAGCCAGAGGCATCTGGAAGAGTGCAAAGCAGAGAGCAAAAAGCAGTGGACTGAACATGGCAGCAGACTGAACGTGGTTAGCAGACTGGATCTGGCCAGGAGAAATGCGGGAGGAGAGAGAGAGAAGTGGGGGAGGGTGGGGGAGAAACATAAAGAGAGAAAAAGAGTGAGCATATCAATAGAGAATAACTGGCTAGGATGAGAGAAGTCTGTGAGCTGGAGGGAGTTCAGAATAGAGGAAGTGAGAAAGGCTAGGACGCTAGCAAGAACTTTGATACTTGTGATACTGATGGAGCCTGGAAGCCAGCAGGTGCTTTGGTATGCTAATAAGCACCACAGGTAGCCATTGGTCCTTTACACCAGTTACAAGAAATGACTCCTTCCAATAGAGAGGAACCAGCTTTACAAGTTCCTGAGGAATGCTGGCTTTTATCTAACTGGCAGAAATCATCCTTTAGTTGAGCCCATTTCTGGATATTTGCATTGCCATTTAGAGTTTAGGGGTTTGGAGTCTTCTTTGTACCTAACACTATATAAAGTGCAAAGCGTGTTCAGGAAGTTTTTAATCCATCATCAGTATATAGACTATGTACAGTTAAGACAGATGTCCAGTCTCTTTCGGCTTTCTAACCTTCCCATCAGAGAATAAGAGACAGATACACACATCAGTGGCTGTAGTAGGTGGTTTCTGGCCCTTGCTTTCGGGCCTAGCCTCGAGGTTTAGGCCTGCAGATCCACAGATGCGCAGAGACACACAGATGCTTACAATAGTTTTAGGCTGATCTGCTTAAGGCCTAGGCATATAACTTGCTAACGCTTTACCCTTAATCTGACCCATGACTCTTATCCTGTTCAGGCATATGGCTCAGTACCTTTTCTCAGAGCAGCATAGTTGTCCTCTGCTTCCTCTGGCTTCTCTCTGGCATTCTGCTCTGTTTCTTCCTGTTCCTAGAGTCTCCTTCGTCTGGTAGCCCCGCCCATACTTCCTGTTTGCCTTTGGCCAATCAGCGCTTTTTATTAAACTCATAGGCAGGGACAATTATTTACAATGGAACAACATAATCCCCCTACAAGTGGTTTGTTTGTTTTTTCAAAAATACCTACAAAGCAAGATTTGGGTTAAGTGAAAATTGATGAGGTAAGAGTGAAATTAAAGTAGGATGGTGGAATCTGTCTGCACTGATGGATTCTGGGAGTCAAGGTTCAGGGCACATTGTAAACAAGGCCATAGCATATAGAGGGTGTAGATAGTGATAATGCCATAAATAGGTATATGAAGTCAGAAGGCATAACTCGTTTTACTAAATACAGTCTAAATCAGGGACACAGTGACAAGGTATAAGAATGTCTAACTAGTAACAAGGAACTTGACTGGAAAGAGTCTATGAAGGAGTGGCTATGGGAAAGGTTGTATATTCTTCTCTGCAGATGTCAAATGTGTCCCTACATATGAAACTGAAGCAAAGTCTACAAATAATCAAAATAGCCAATGCCTCATGGCAGGTCTGTATGCCAGTCATTGTGCCAGGTTGGTTTTCGTGTATTAAGGCCTTTAATCCTCAGCACAACCACTATGGTTATTTCTGTTTCAAAGACAAAGGCAGTGAAGTGTGAGGAGGTTATATATCTATTCCAGATCTAAGTACATAGACATTGGAGGAGAGAAAATTAAATCTGTTATTCAAAACTAAGACTGTCTGTCTCAAGGACCGTTTTGTGGGTGAATCTCAACTTCAGAGACAATTTTGGAGTATGAGAAAATTTCCACAGAGATGGCTGGCTGTAGCTCTGGGGAGCTCACTGAATCAAGAACAGCCACTGGGGAACCATCAGGAAAAGGAGCTAGGCCCTCCAAGGGTAGGCAACTGTTGGTTAGCATGGGCAGTGTGTGGAGCCTCGAGGGGTGGGATCAGACTGTGTTCCTGTGCATGGGCTGGCACCTTGGAGCTCATTTACTGCAGAGGAACACCCAGCCCAGTCTTGATATTGGGATGAGGAAATCGGACTTGCCTGGAGTGGATGTGCCATGTTGAGCTGACCCACCTTGGGACTTCTTGTCCTTTTGGGGAGGGGATGGGGGGATGGGGAAGGAGGAGGATGAAGGCTGACTGGGTGGGATTGGGAAGAGGGAAGGGAAGGGGAGCAGAGGGATACATGGATAAAAAGGAAAAGAAGTGCCTCTGCCTAGATTCTATGTCTAGAGTGTCTGACTTAAGAGCTGCTCATCAATTTAGAAAGAAATATCCTTCCTGGGTGATGCTAATAGCAGCCAGGGTAAAGAATCATTAGACCAGGCTATTTTGATTTTATTTATCTGTTTGTTAATTTTTAAGACAGTCTTTTACTGTATAGCACTGACTAGGCTGGAACTTGCTATGTAGTACCAAGCTGGTCCAAATGCATCAAGTGTGATCTCATGCTAAGATTTCAGGTGTGGGCCACTGATTTGGCTTATCTTGAGTTCTTGATACATTTGAGTTCTTCAAGAGATGTTTTTCATGTTATTGAAACAACTCCCTAGTGGAGGATACTTTAGGCTAAGATAGAAGACATAGTAATAACTAAAATGATGATAATGAGTCTATTTCTTTATAGTTGTGTGGGCTTCTTTATTTCCAAATAGCTTTTCATCCATGTCTCTTCCATTTATCCCACCAAGTGACCCTGGGAGGTGACATGGTTAGCTATGCTTTACAGATGCTTACACTGAGGCTCAGAAAGCTCAATGGATTTGTCCAAAAGACCCCACAGTTCGTGAGCAGAATGGCAGTCATTTGATTTCAAACTCCTGACTCTCAGTTATATCACAAGTTCATCTATCCTGGCTACAAACATACAGAGTGACAGGAGGCAGATGCCAACCATGTATGTCTATCAGGCATGCCCCTTCTTCTCCCTGCCATCAGCCCTTGCCCAGTCTTTGTCCTCTCTCAGCTTGGTAAAATAGCTTTGTATGATCTCCATCTCTGTTCCTAGCACTCTGTCTGGTTTTTCAAGGTCATGGATTCAACATTATTTTCTCCTTTGTAATGGCACAAACATTATAAACATAAAGACAAAGGAAAGAAAAATGCTATTGCAATCAGTCATATGTTTCCATTTTTTATGTTTCCTTCTCCAGGGCTTGGTTACATACATAGCTCATTTTTACCTGATCATAATCATAGCATGGACACTAATCCAAATTCTGCGTGCATTGCCTAGCATTAAATGATATTCATTTGCTGTATTGTTACACTGTATTCGTTATTATCATTTAATGGCCACATAATATTCCATTAAGTGGATATAACATCTTTTATTTATTTCCATAGTTCACTACAATAGATGATGCTGCAAGAAACGTAGAGCCCCCTCCTTCATTGGAATGGTTTCCTGAAATTTATGTAGTGTCCACATGCCTCTTCTCATTTAGTCTTCTATGAGGTCTACATTGACTCAGTCGGCAAACATTGGCAAGGCATTGGAACACATACACACAAGGGTTGGGCATGGGTCCTGGGCTCAGCAGAGTGGTACAAGAAGCACTATAGTAAACCATTATTGTTCTCTAAGGCAGTGGTGTCCAGTGGAGGAAGTGAAACACTTTTCTCCCTAGGATGGCTTTGTATCATTCTCTTGCCAGGACTTTGCCTCCTATCTGGCAGCCCCAATAGTCTCATTTCTCCTCATGTCTTTTTTTTTTTTTTTGGCTGGTCCCCATCTCTCTCTTCCCACCCTTCTCTCTTCTCTCTCTTCTCTACCCTTCCTTTGAGCAATCTGTCACAATTGAATGTTGGAATGCACATCCCATAATTCACAAATTTTATTTCTTTCTTATTGCAAATGTGTCCAACTGCTACATCCTCTAAGAAGTTTGCAAAATTTGATGTTTTTGGTCAAAGTTGGCTGTGCAGTTTTTTTTTTTTTGCTTGGTGGGTGTTTTCAGTTGTTGGAATTGGAATGTCTATGGATTGGACAGTCCTCTGCTTCCCTGGGCCCATCCCTATCCACTGTCTCACACTGTCAGCAATATTCAGGTACATTTTTTTTCTGCTTGGTCCTCACTGCCATTGCACAGTACACTCTCCTCCACTAATCCTGATACATTGTATTTTCTCACTCTCTGACCCCTCTATAGAGAAATTAAATGTCTCCTATGTTCCAAGCTTTCCAAGTTTTCTTGATATTTAATGTGTGTCTGTTGGTCTTATTCATTTATTCAGTCAGATAACTGGTCAGATAAAGGAGACTCACTACATCATACCAGATAGATCCTGACAGGTGACTGCTAACACCTCTCTCTCTCTCTCTCTCTCTCTCTCTCTCTCTCTCTCTCTCTCTCTCTCTCTCTCTCTCTCTCTCTCTCTCCTCTCTTTCTCTGCTTCCTGACTGTGCATACAATGTAATAGTCACATCAAGCTCCTACCAGCATTGTCCCTCCACCATGATGGTCTGTACCCTCACCCTATAAGCTCAAGCACTCTTCCTTTCCCAAGTGTATTTCACAGGTACTTCACACAGCAACAAGACAAGTGACTAATTCATATATCTAGAAGAATTGCTGGGTCAAGTGGAAACTCTGTGTTTAACCTTCTGAAAAAATCAGGCTACCTTCCCAAGTACTTCTCTATATCATTGAGACAGTGCCATGTTCCTGGTCCTATCAGTGCTATTTCCCAAATTCCTAGCTCAGATTCCTCTCTGAGCTGCCTATGCACTGGTCTCTCTGAACATACCAAGGATTTTTCAGTCTAACATTTCAAAATGTAACTAAATGACCATCTGTTGCCTGACTCCATCCTTTATGTCTTTTCTACCCCTCTCACATTACCTATCTCAGTATGTAATATGTTAATCTACCCATGTGCCCAAGTATCAGCCAAGCACGAGACTCTCAGCCCCCCCCCTCAGTCTTCATACCCAGTTTCTCTCTCCCCCCTCTCTTTTTCCTCCTTCCTCTTCACCTCCCCAGTTGGGTTGAGGGAGTACTTACTCTGTAGCCCAGGCTGACCTCAAACTCATGATCCTTTTGATACAGCTTTCCAAGTGCTGAGATTGCAGGCATGTGCCACCATGCTCTGTTATATCCAATTTATTTCTAAGCCCCAAAGGTTAAGTCTTCCCAATAACTCACTGATCCAGTTCCCGTTCTTCAACTCCAGTTGACACTGATCCAATTAGTCAATTTTTGCCCTGAATGTCTTTTATCTAACCTTTATTTCACTATACTCACAGATTACTCTACACACCGGTGCTATCATGGTAATCAACTTTATAATGCATTTATTTTATGAGTATGTTGTTTTATCTGCATGTATATCTGTGCACCCCTTACATGCTTGGCTCCCACAGAAGTAAGAAGAAGGCATTAGGGTCTGGAAATATGGTTCAGTAGTTGCATGGTCTGCATGTCCCAAGGTTCCAGGTTCAATTCCCAACTCCCACATGACAACTCCTCTCAATTATCTTTACCTCCAGCACTAGGGGACTTGACACCCTCACATAGACACACATGCAGGCAAAACACCAACATACATAAAAATGAATAATTAATTAAAAATTTCAAAAAGAAGAGAAGGACATCACATTCCCCAGGACTACAGTTAGAGACAGTTGTGAGCTGCCATGTAAGTGCTGAGAATAGAGCCTGAACTTGGGTCCTCTGGAAGAGCATCCAATACTCTTAACCACTGAGCCATGGCTCCAGTTTAGATAATCCACTTTTGTCATCAAAATTCTTTGATCCTGTACATATATACCACAGGCTGTGGGATGAAGTTGGCCATTTTTGCCTAATGGGGTAGCATATAATGCCTCAGCCATGTTGAATGGATCTGTCATTTTGTTTGTCTCTCTCAACCCTCTGGGCCTTGGTATGCAGTTTCTTCTAATGCTTCTCCCAAGCCTCCTATCTACCAAACAAATCTTGCTCATCTTTCCGAGCCTCTATCAAATGTACCTTTTTCTATGAAGCCTTTCCTGGCTTAGTAGAGTATACAGTGGCCATACTATCCCTGTGTTCCTACAGCACCTGTACAAACACATATGACTTTCCTAGAGAATTCATTGTAAAGGATGCTTCCTAACTCAACTTTTTTTCTATCTTTACTATAAAATAACAAAAACCAGTGATTATTTCACACATTCTTTAGCCCCTTACATAGCATGAGGCACAAAGTTTTAAAATTGTGTGGGGGAGGGGGAAAGGAATAAAGTAAACTTTATTGAGTTTATTGGTTCTTTATGCATCTTCTGTGGACCAAGAATTTTTTTTTAACTTTATATCTCATTTAATCCTCAATCTTCCCTGCAATCTATTGGAAAATGTGATTTTATGTGACTAGGTAGCTTGTGGTATATATATATATATATATATATATATATATATATATATATATATATATATAGTGTGTGTGTATAGTGTGTGTGTTTGTGTGTGTGTGTGTGTGTGTGTGTGTGTGTATGTATGTGTGTATGCACAAGGGCAAAGTTGAGAGGGTGAAAACTACTTGGATCTCTTTAGGAGTAGTGAGGAGTAGTGTTTTACAAGCAGAATCCTCACCAGCTTTTCCCCCAGTGCTAAGAATGGAACCTTTGCACATACTAGGCAAGTTTACTACCAGTGAGCAACATTCCCGGCTTACCTGCTTCATCATAGTGTCCTAGCAGCAGACCACATTCATCTACATTCACTTCCAAAAAAGGTAAAGCTACAAGAACCTTTAACTCTCATAAAATGGCCCCCTCCTTAAGATCTACCTCAGGTTCCATCTTTTCAGTCTGACACTTCAGCTACTAAGGCTTTCCCATTTCTTTCCTCTGTGTAGTTATTACGCTTTCTAGTCATATTAATCTTTCTGTAGCCAAATGTTTTTCATTGTAATTGATTTAAGACCAAATGACAATTTTCATTACAATTTTTATTTTTGTGTATATGTGAATGGTTTATGTTTTCCCGTATATGTGAGTACACACATGTCCATGTATACTTGCATGTGTGTGTGTGTCTGTGTGTGTCTGTGTGTGTGTACCTATCAGTGCACATTAATGCAGAGGGCTAAAGTTGTTGTTGAATGCTTTCTTCAATTGTTGTACATCTTATATATTGAGGTAAAGACTTTCAGCTGAACCCAGAGATCACCGTAGCAGGCTTGTTCTGGGGCTCTGGCTCTGGCTCCTGTACACTGAGATTGCAGCTCATTCGGTATTTATTTGGGGAGGGGGGAGGCTGAACTATGATCTTTACCTACTATGCCTAAAAACAAATTAGTTTACAGTTTGTAATGATTCTTTTTCCTGGTAGATTTCAGATGAGCTCGGCTGGCACAGATTATAGGTCACTCAATCCCCATGCTTATTTTTGGCCTTGGTTCTGTCTGACTTGGATGCTTGACCATTTTACTCAGACTTGTTACCTGGAAAGTCTGGCTTGGTGCCACCACTCAGCCTGGTAGGATTCCCTGTCTGTTCCAGAATCTGCTTTATCCATCCAGCTTTGCCAGAGGACTGGGCAGTATTGCTTGATACATAATCTTTTGGCACTACAAAACTCTGCTCTTGCCCAGGGTACCTTTTCTGGCTCTGGAGCAAATTAGTCTGGTTCCATGGATAACCCTCTGTAATTCAAAAGAGGCCCTTGTTACACTTCAAACTGTCTAGTTAGTGTTTCCATAACTCTTCTTAGATGATCCAATGAGAAAATCACAAGGATAAACATTAATGAAGATATCATAATAGAAACCATTATTTTGTATGCTAATCAGATACAATAATAAAAATAAAATGCCATTTTATTTTTATTGCCTGGTTCTTTTTTAGATTTAACTTGTTTTTAAGATTGTAATTTAATTAGTACATTTCTTCCTTTTCTTCCCCCTTTCAATAAATATACTTCTCCATACTCCTTCAAATTCATTGAGTCTTTAATTATTGTTGCATGTGTGTGTGTGTGTGTGTGTGTGTGTGTGTGTGTGTGTGTATTCCTAACTATAACCTGTTGAGTCCAAATAAGGTTGCCTGTATGTATGTTTTCAAGGCTGACCATTTGGTATTGGATAACCAATTGCTGTGCTCTTCCCTGGGGAAGACTATTTGTCCTGCTCTCAGCATCCCTTAGTTGCCTACAGTTCTTTGTGTAGAGCTGAGGCCTTGTGGGCTTTCCCCATCCACTTGGTGTATTTGTTGGTATCATCCTTGTTCGGTTCACATTTGGGCAGTCATGTTGGTGAAACTTTAAGAGTTTAGTTTCTGTTTTTACTAGGAGACAATCTCACTGCAAAGTTTTAATCCTCTAGCTCTTAAAACCTTTTTGTCTCCTCTTCATCAGTGTTCCTTGAGCCTTAGGTTCAGAGTTGTTCATTTTGTAGATTTATGCCTTGGCACTGGGCTCCATAACTCATTTGATTGGTTATGACTTTCTGTAGTGACTTTGTCTGCTGCAAAGAGAAAGAGACATTTCCTTTGTCAGTTGCAAAGAGAAGTTTCCTTGAGTTGAAGACTATACTTATCTGTGAGTATAAAGACAAATGTTTATAGATTGCTGTTAGGGATTGTGCTGGTTGAGTAAATTAATGGTTGTAGATGCTCCTCTAATAACCATGATTTCACTAGCACTGATAATGAGTTAGGTTTCCAATAATAGGTATATCTCTCTTGTTGAGCAGGTCTTGACTCACATTCAATAAAAATGCCTCCATCCATGGACTCATAGACCAAGTCAAATTTATGCCTTATAATTCTATTCCCTCCACATCATTTATTGTTCTAGGATTTAGTAATTGTTCCAAGTTAACCCAATCAATGTGTCACTCTCTAGAATCTGATACTGGCATACATAGCATGCCAGCCAATCATTAAACCTTAGAGCCCATTCCCTCCAGAGGAACACCTAACCTAGTCTTGACTTTGGGATGAGGAAATTGGACTTGCCTAGAGTTGATATGTTGAGCTGGGCTGGCCCACCTTGGGACTTCTTGCCCTTTAGGGGTAGGGGATAGGTGGATGGGGAGAGGGGAGGCTAAAGGCTGACTGGGATGGATTGGGAGGAGGGAAGGGAGGAGGAGCAGGAGGATACATGGATAAAAAAGACACTTTTTATAAAAAAAAAAATAAAATGAAGGAAAAAAGCTGGATCCTCATGAGTGGTAGTGCATTAATGAAGAGGGGTCACCAGTTTCTGTTTCTTGCCATATTCACAACTCTTCCTTCTATTTCTTACACCTGAATTAGACTTAGATATTGATATGTAACTAATGAAACATCAGGGCTACAAATGGTCCTCCACTTACAATGTTTATATGGTGCATAAGTAATACACATTCAGTAGAAATCCATACTTTCATCTTTTCTGAAGCCATGTCATAAAGATATTACCCTATCACTGACCTAGTTCCAAGTCAATCATACAATCACAAAGCTTACCAACTCACACTCTACTATATCTCACATTGCGAAACTATTCAATAGGTTAGGCACATCAAGTGCATCTTTAACTTTTACAATGTCTTCAATTTATGACAGGTAGATCAAGCTATACAACAATTTCAGTTGAGGAGCATGGGCAGGTCTTCCCTTCTGTGACACACTGCCATCCTGGGCCTGAAAAGAGATTTTTGTCATTGCATGTGTCAAAGCTGACCCGTAATAGTGTTTGCCTAGCTATTTTGTTAAGAATGACTTTGTAGTAGAATCAGCACTGAGGTTCGGGTTAGATTTCTACTATGGTGAGGGAGTGGGCAGTCGTACTATTTGACAGGTATTCTCAGACCTTCTGTGAGCTACTATCTGGAACCACTTCTGTCTATGAGCCTGTGTGGTCGCTTTCTGGAGTCTATTTGCTTAGTTTATATATTGTGATACTGTGACTTTGGACAAATTTCCTCCCTTTTCTGAGCTCCAGTTCCTAGAGTGTAAAATAGAGGCTGGGACAGACAATGACAAGATTTCTGCTAGTTCTATGAATCAGGACAGCCTCCTTCAAAGGACATCAGCAGACACCCTGTCTCTTCATGCTTCATGCCCTCTACTTCTCTCACATAACAGAACTCACAGAGTTCTGGTGTCTTCTTTGGGAGGCATCTCCAGTTTACTGTTCATTGGCAGTGTGGAGAAGATTGACAGGCGGTGTCTTCTTTGGGAGGCATCTCCAGTTTACTGTTCATTGGCAGTGTGGAGAAGATTGACAGGCTTTAAGCCCCAAGAGTCACCAGCCCCTTTCCTGCTCAAGTTATAAACTCCACCCACTTCCCCAGGGTTTCTTTGATGATTTATTCAGGTGCCCCTCTCTTATCCTTGGGAATGACCTTCCAGAATTTTATCTCTGTCAGTTTTGCAATGGGAAAACACTTCACATGCTGAGTTTTAGGAACAGACAAAATCCATCAATGGCAAAAGAGTTGCTTTCTCATGCTCTCTCTCCTCTGGCCCTATCTCTATCTCTACACCCTGCACCACTCCAATCAGGCTCACACCCAGCCATAAGCTGCAGCTGCTCCCCGCCTTGAAACAGTCCTGCCTTCCCCACAGCATTCTCTGTTCAGCCTAGGCTGCCTCAGCTTGTTCCTTTCCCCTTGCTAGGCTCTTCCTTTTGTAGTAACCCAGTTACCATGACCCCTCCCTGCCACCAGCTCCAGTCCCATTGCCCCCCTCATGGGCCTCTCCCTCTGCAGCTGCTACAGACTGAGTAAGCACAACAAAAAACATACCACATGCATTGAAATGGAGCTCTCCTTGGACAACTGAAGCTTTCCCTGGGCAGGATTTCAGTCTGATTTTCTCAGGGTTCCCATAGAGCCTGAGTTTCTGCCCAGAGCTCCCCCCACAGATGTCTGGGCCTGTGGTGAACCAGAGCCCTTTGCTTCTCTGGCCAGTTCTGAAGGACCAGATTCCTCCCACTCCAAATGTCTCTGTCCAGTGTTCATGAGCCTAGCAAACAGAGGGGGCAGAAGAAAGTCAGCCAAACAGGGCAGGGAGGCAGCAGTCTGCCCCAAGAGGGGTTGTTTAATTCAGAACCTGGGCCCCCACGGCAGGGATCCAAGCTCCCATCACTGAAGCAGAAACCAGTCTTGCAAACAAACATATAAACAATGATTACCAGTGAGTCAGGAAGGGCTGTTAAGGACTGGAGAGCTCTGAGCTGTCCCTGGCACTTTCCCCAATGCTTAGGCCTCAGTATTGCCCAGGAGAGCCTGGAAGTAGGATTTGGTCTCCAAAACCTAATCTCCACCCAACCTCTGAGCAGCTGAGGCTGATGGCTGGGGCCTCCCTGTCAATCATTGCTTCTTTCCTCCTGGCCTCTCCATCTTGAATCCCACTCCAGCTCATTTTGCTTTGCAAGCCTGGGCTCTTGCCCATTTCTACTGTGTATCTCTACCATCTTTTGGCAGCCTTTCATCATCCTCAACCACATTTAATACCCACAAAGTGCATTTGCCATAATGTTCCTCCCTATATGGGCTCCCTTTCCAAATGCCCACTAGGAACTGTGAAAATGACTGCAGGGATACTTCACCTCCTGCCTTTCTCTAGCCTTTCACTGTTCTTGGCATATAGTTTAAGTTATCTTAAGATGCTGAGAGCCCTATTCAATATGCTGTGGGACAATTAAAGCACCTAGGCTCTGGGTCTCAGATAGGTTGCCCAGCTTGCACCTTCTTATCTTTGTTCCTTTCTCCCATTCCCAGAAGAGCTATTAATGGCTGGGACCAAGAATTTAAATACTTAGAGGGCCTGATAATGGGTTAGGCTTCCTGTATGTCATAGCTTTCATCCTTGGCCAGAAGAATAGGTCGTCATTGTCTAGTCCCTGGACCAGGCTGCAAGTTTCACGGATAAAGCCATGCCCTGCTATGGCACTGTCAGGCCTTAGCACAGTATCTGTGACATACATAGGAGTCATCAAATATGCTGAATATGCTTATGGAGAAATATCTAAATGAATAAAGCTGACAGCAATATATTGCAGGGCCTGCTGTGACCTTCTCTCTGTAACTAAGCTCCCTAGGTTCATGAGTTAATTTTCTGGGAATGCTCTAACACATTAACACAAACATAGCAACTTATAACAGCACCCGTGGACAAGCTCACAGCTCTGTAGATCAGAAAGTTGAGTGGGCTCAGCTGGATTCTCTTCAGGTCCCATAAGATCAAGGTTTGAGCTGGCTTGGAAATCTAGAGCCAAGTAAGAATCGAATTCCAAGTTTATTTAGGTTCTTGGCAGCCTCCCCTTCCTTGTGGCTGTAAGTCTCAGACCACATTTCCGTGTTGGCTGTCACTGGAGGTCACTCTGGCTTGCATTTCTTCTCATGCACCCTCTTCAAACTGGCAACCGTGCCTCTAGTCTTTCTCATCTCTTTGCTCTTCCCTTCTGCCAGCAGATGGAGAAAGTGCAGTGCTTTTAAGGACTCACATAATTACATTAGATCTATCCAGATGTCCTCCTTTTATTTTCTCCCTTTGAGAATTCCCAACAATGTATTTTGATCATACTTGCTTACCCTCCCCCAACTCCTCCCGGATCCATACCTGACCCCAGTTTTCTAGGGGCGAAATTATTTTTTCCCTAAAAAATACCAACGAAGTCTCATTTGTATGGTCTCCTTCTTAAATCTGTGGACTTCTCCTGGAGTGTAATTGGCCAATTAGAGTCCCATCCTTACAGGAAAGGAGCCCTTCATCTCTAGCACCTATCAATTGTGAGTAGCTTCCCAGCTAGTAAAGACTTCATGCCCACCTCCCCTTGTAGTGGGATTACGTTCTGGTACATTGTAAATATTTGTTCCCCCTACTGGTTTAATAAAAAGCTGATTGTCGAGAAGGCAGACAGGAAATGTGGCCAGGGCTACCAGACTAAGAAAACTCTGGGAACAGGAAGAGCAGGGAAGAGACACCAGCAAATGCAGAGGAAAGAAGACAACTTTGCTTTTCTGAGAAAAGATACCCACATGGCTAAACAGATTAACGGAAACAGATTGAGTTAAGGTGAAAGACCTAGCTAGCAATATGTCTGAGCCATAGGTCAATCACCATGAAATTAATATGAGCCATTGTGTGATTATTTGGGGCTAAACAGCAGTGGGGCTGCAAATGGATCCAAACCTCAGTGCTAGGCTGGGAAGGCCAGGCCAGAGACTTCATATTACATCCCCTTTCCATATTGAGATCTGGTCTGGCTTCAGCTTGCATGATTCTTGTGTTCATTGATATGATGGTGATGAGTTCTTATATGCAACTGCCCTGCTGGGTCCAGTAAACAGTTTCGCATTGGTCATTTACTGCTTCTGGCTTTTAATGATCCCTGAGCTTGAAAAGTGGAGTTTGATATAGATGTTCCATGAACATCCCACAGTCTCTTGTTCTTAGTACCTTGTCCTATGTTTTGGTCTCTGTATTAATCACTATCTACCACAAAAAGAAGTTTCTCTGATGACAGTTGAGAGATGTACTAGCCTATGGTTATGAAGAATAAGCCATCAGGAGGCAATTTAGTGTTCTCCCTCTAGTGCTTATCACCTATCTAGCCACAGGTTCTTGTTCCCAGTAACAGTGTCAGATATTTTATCTTGTGGGCGAGCCTTAAATTCAATCAGAAAGTGTGGTTACTCCTATGCAATTGTCACTATGGCACCAGTGGATATGTCTTTCCAGGTCAGTCATTATTGTAGCTATTAGAGATTGGTAGCTGGGTACAACTGAAGATTACTTTCTCCTCTAAGGCATATAGCACCTTCTAGCCTGTGACAGATAGTCTGTACAGACAAAGCTTTCAGGTGAGTATTGGCTTGATTTGCCCATATTCTATGACTCAGGTAATGTATTGTCTGCAGAAATCAGGCATTACTGTCAAGTTATGAAAGATAATCAAGAGCACTGGCAATAGCCTATAATGTTTGGGGGTGTCAAACATCTAATATTAAATGACTAATATTAGACATCCACTGACTAATAACACTAAAAGAGATAACCCGTTCCTGGCACTGGGGCTTTAATTTGTTAATCCTTGATATTTAGTAGGAGCATTTTCACCCCATTATATGGCAAGTCCATTTACATTCATTTTTTATGTGTGCAAGTATTTCAGGAAGCTTCTATAAAAATAAGTTTCCACGTGACTTTTTGAAAAGGTCTTTAGTGTTAGTGATCCCTTCCCATGTTCTTTTCCACCTTCTGCCTTCCCATCCCTAACAACTCTACTTTCTGTTCTCTCTTGAAAGCCCACTCCAATCCCTTACTACATTCTTGACCACTGTGCTATTCCAAATGAAATACACATATCTGAAGAAACAAATATAACATTCACACTCAAGACAAAATATGTAATTTTTGTCTTTCTGGGTCTGGGTTATGTGGGATATTGTGTTGTTCCATTGTAAATAATTGTCCCACCCACTGGTTTAATAAAAAGCGCTGATTGGCCAAAGGCAGGCAGGAAGTGTGGGCGGGGCTACCAGACTAGGAGAACTCTGGGAACTGGAAGAACAGAGCAGAACGCCAGAGAGAAGCCAGAAGAAGCAGAGGACAACTATGCTGCTCTAAAGAAAGGTACTGAGCCACATGGCTGAACAGGAAGAATCATGGGTTAGACGAAGGGTACAGAGTTAGCAAGTTATATGCCTGGGCCTGAGGCCGATCTGCCTAAAACTATTAAAAGCATCTGCATGTCTCTGTGGATCCGTGGGTCTGTGGGCCTAAACCTAGAGGCTAGGCCTGAAAGTCCGGGCCAGAAACCTCATACTACAGGGTTACCTCAGTCAGAATGATTTTTTCCCCTAGCTCTTCCCATTTATCTTAAAACTCCATAATTTTGAATTTCTTTACAGGTGAATATTTCATTTTGTAAATGTACCACATTTTCATTATCCATATAACAGTTGATCAGCTCTATTTTTAATGGTGGTAATATACATGGAATATGTGACTTAGTTTTTTACATGTATAATATAGTATGGTATACATTTATACTGTTATGTAACCATTGCCAATGTCTGTGTAAAACACTGAACCTATTAAAACAAACAAACAAACCTCTTGTTTTCTGTTGATATGATGAAGACCATGACCAAAAGCAACTTGAGAAGGGAAATGTATATTTCATCATATATCTTACATTCCTGCACAAAGAGAAACCAGGACAGGTACTCAAGAAAGGCAGAATCTGGAGGCGGGAACTGAAATAGAGGCCATGAAGGAATGCTGCTTATTGGCTTGCTCCTCATGGATACTCAGCCTGCTTTCTTTTACAACCAAGGACCCTATTCTTGGGTGGCACAACCCACGGTTGTGGCCCAGACTTTTCCTTATCAACCATCAATCAAGAAAATGCCTCACAAGCTGCCTATAGGCCAATTTTGTGGGAACATTTTTCAAAAATGAGTTTTCTCTTCACAGATGACTCTAGCTTGTGTTAAGTTGAGGGGTGGAAACCAGGACAATCCAACTATCCTACTTTCTATCCCTGAGAATTTGGCTATTTGGGGTACACACACAATTTTATAGGTTTTTCAAGATGGAGTTTCTCTGTGTAGTTCTGGATATCCTGGAACTTGCTCTGTAGACCAGGTTGGCCTCAAATTCACAGAGATCCACATGCCTCTGTATCTCAAGTGCTGGGATTGAAAGCATGATCTCCTGCCACCTGGCACATATATATGTTTTTCTTCTTTCTTCACCTAGCATAATGTTTTGCATGTTTGTTCATGTTGTAGCATGTATTAGGGTCTCCCTTTCATAAGGGAAAATACTGACTGTGGGAGATGTAGCTCATAGATTCCAGGGGTTAGGACTTGGAATCCTAGGGATATTCTTAGAAAATCTGTCATTTCAGTCTCTGCTCCAAGGATATGGAATAGTACTATTTCCTACCCCAGAGGGAAGGAGAACACTGTTTTGAGCAGAGAAAGGATTCAGTGACTGGAATGGAGAATGGTCTAAGCACTGTAGTGGGCTAGGCCACTCATCTGTACTACATACATACTTTGTAAAAGGTACTGATACTGAGTTTACAAACTGAGAAATCTATTATGCTGTCCATTTGACAGGAACAGACTGAAACTCAGAAACCTATTCAATCTACTACAATCTATAAGGAGAAACATGCATTCAACCCCAGCCTGGAACTGTTTACTAAGGCTGGAAATAATACAATCCTTATCTGTGAGGAATGACCAGGTGGTTCTTGCACTTGCTTCCTCCCAAACCCTTCCACTGGAATTTGTAAACCTTGCAGGACAGTAGATCGTGACAGCTATGGACCATCTAAAGCTCTGTCCCATCTTAACTAATATGTGAATGCCCTAACTCCAACATGAGACTGTTAGGAGACAGAGCCTGGAATAAGGCTGTAAAGGTTAAATGCAGTTATGAGGCCTAGACTTTGATGTGATTGAACTGGTGCTCTTGTAGAAGAAGAAGAGACCCCAGACCCGAAGTTCTACCACATGAGAATCTCATGAGAAGATGCCAGCCTGCAAGCCTGCAAAAGTCTTCAGCAGAAACCCAATTACCCAGCACCTTGTCTGTGGCCTTCTAGTCCCTAGCATGGTACGAAGCTGTGCAGGCTGGAGAACTTTGGCTATGGCAGCGCAAGTTAACTACTTCAGTGACCATGATACACAGCAGCAGAAACCAGGACAAAGGCAGTTCCCAGGCCACTGTGCAATCTTCCCTGATGTCTTTGACCTTTAGAGCATTCACTGAGGGCCAGCCTGGGTGTCCTGCTGGGTTGGATTCTAGGGTCTGGAAGGCAGTGGACAACAGTTAGTGTCTGACCCTCTGGCTGGCTTGGTGCAGCTGTCTGTGGAAAGGGCAGAGCTGTGAGATCAGCTGGGACTCTGGGTGCAAGGCCACCACCGCAAGTGAGGGCCAAGAAAGTTGCAAAGGGAATTTGCTACAGCTGAACATCCGCAGCAAGAAGGGCACATGCATAGTGCCATCAATGTGCAATTCATTTGTGATTGTGAGCAGCATATTTGGGATGTGACAGCAGACTGCAGGGTCAAGCAACCAGCCGAGCTGGGGTACTTTGGAGGCAGTTCAAGACTCGGAACTGAAAAGTCATTCTTTGAGGAAAGACCATCAGCATCTGATTCTGAGACTGGCTCCTCTCTCCTGGTGTTGCTGCCTTCTTTTCTCAGACGTTAGAATATGTAGGTCTAGGCTATGGCCCTTGGAAGCAAAGCTCTTGGTTGTTTAATGGCATCTGGGCCTTGGGGGTGTGCATTAGTATCCGCTGTTGTGTAACAAATTACCATACCTTTAATGACTTCAAACAGCAGGGCTTCTTGGCTCATGGTTTCCATGCATCAGAAAGATGAGCACAGCTTAGCTGGTTCTCTGTTCAGGCCTCCCTAGGTTAAAATCAAGGTGTGTGCAGGGTTATAATTCATCTGGTTGCTGGCAGAGTTCAGTTTCTTTACATGACTTATGTCCCCGTTTTCTTTCCAGTTGTTGGTCAAGGATTACTCTCAGCACTGGAGGTCAAGCTGAGGTCATTTTCATGAGGATCCTACCATAGGTAACTTCCAATATAACTGCTTCTCCAGTGTGAAAAAGAGTTTCTCTCTCCCTCTTTCCCCTTCTCTCCACCTTCTGTGTGATGTATGGGTGTTTTATGGTTACTATTACTATGATAAAGCATCATGACCAAAAGTAACTTGGAGAGGAAAGAGTTTATTTGGCTTACACTTCAACATGGTAGTCCATCATTGAAGAAAGTCAGAACAGAAACTCAAGCAGACAAGGAACCTAAGGATAGGAATTGATACAGAGGCCACGGAGGGGTGCTAATTACTGGCTTGTTCCTCCATGGCTTGCTCAGCCTGCTTTCTTATAGAACCCAGGACCATCAGCCCAGGGATGGCCCACAATGAACTGGACACTCTCCCATCAATCACTAATTAAGAAAATGCCCTACAGACTTTCCTACAGCTGGATCTTGTTGATATATTGTCTCAATTGAGACTCTCTCCTCTCCGGTGATTCTAGCTTCTTCCAAATTGACACAAAACTAGCCAGTCCAGTGGGTGTGTATATGCCATGGTACACATGTGGGGTTAGAAGACACTTTTATGGAGCTGGTCACCTACTTTCAGCTTTTTTCTCAGGATCTCCAGACTTTGGTGTCAAGTGTCTTTAGCCAGTGGGCATTCTCTATGGTTCCACCAATAGTCACATCTTATGAAATTATAGTACACTATCATGCCCTGAAGACCAGCACTGTCAAGTTCCATGTCATTTTATCATGTATAGGTTCCTGAAACCACCCACCAAAGCAGCCAAGATCCCAGCATTAAAGTTTACCTTGTAGCACCATTACTCTATAATAGCCTTGGGGAAGCTATATACCAAACAGAATGTGGCATTTTTTTTGTGAATGATATTTTTCCCACTCATAATTCCGTTCAGTCTGATCTGAAAGTATCAATAGTTCATTTCTTTTTTATTGCTATGTAGTATCCCATATTATGAATGTTCAATTTATTTAGTCAATCACTTAGTGACATCTTAGTGTTTTTTAAATCTGGCTATTTCAAATAAAGCTGCTATAAGTAAATGTGTGAAGATGTTTGTGTCAACATGGTTTTTTTGTTGTTGTTGCCCTGTCATAAATGTCCAAGAGTATAATTTTGGATTATATGGTAATTTTGGATGTAGAGTTTTAAAGAAATTATTACAATCCTCTCCAAAGTTTACATTTGTATTCCTGCCTGGAGTGGATATGCCACACTGAGCTGACCCTCCTTGGGACTTCTTGCCCCTTTCGGGGAGGGGATGGGGGGAGGGGGAGGGGGAGGCTGAGGGCTGGCTGGGAGGGGTTGGGAGGGGGAGGAGAGGGAGAGCAGGGGATACATGGATACAAAAGACTTTCTTTTATAAAAAAATAAAACAAATGATCATATAAAAAAAGAAAAAACCAAACAAAACAAACAAAGAATTTTTTAAAAGGAAGGAATGGGTGATGTTGTTTCTCACATCCTCACCAGCATTCAGCATTGCCAATATTTCCCTCACCCTTCTGAATAGGTGGTTTTAATTAGCAATTATCTAATGGCTAGCAATGTTATGCACCTTTGCATTTACATACTTACTATCTGCAGATGTTCTCAGTGACATGTTTCTTCATGCTTTTTCTTATTTTCTAATTGGGTTGTTTATCCTATTACTGTTAGATTTTGAGATTTCTTTATGTGGTCTTGATGGCGATTATTATTAAATACATGGCTTCCAAATATTTTTCTCTATGTAGATTTTTTTCTCCCTCTTAGCAGAGTTGCGCATCACGTAAAAAGATTGGGTTTTAATTCGTATTATTAATGTGTGCATGTGTATGCACTGTTTGTGTGCGTGTGGGCGCATATACATTATAGTACATGTGGAAGCCAGAAAACCGTTCTATCCTTCATTGTGGATCTCAGGGATTGAACTCAGGTAGTTAGGTAAAGAGCAAATGCTCTTACCTGCTGAACCACCTCATTGACACCCAAATTTTTGTCATTAAGTCAAGTTTGTTACATTTTTCTCTTACAGATTTTATACACCAAGACTAAGAATGCTTCATCATTTCTTATTTTCTAAAGATCTCTCATATTTCTTATATGTTTTATAGTTTTGCATTTCATATTGAAATCTATATTTCACTCTAAGTTGACTGTTCTTGTTTCTGTTCAATTTCATTTGGTATTAGGGGTTGAATCCAGTGCTTTACACATACTAATAATGTTCTTCTACTGAAAACTGGCTGTGATACTGCAGGCATAGAATTCCAGCATTTAGGAGGTGGAAGCAGGAAGATTGGGAGCCCAAGGTTACCTTTGGCCCATTAAAAAATACAAGGCTGGTATGGGCTACATGAGACCTTGTCTTGAAAAAAACACAGAAAAAATACAGTGTAACACTGAGCTACACCCCAATCTATCCTCCAGCTTTCAATTAGTTTTAATATAATGTGTCAGCTTTATGCACAGTTTTATCATTTGCCTATAGCTATCTAAATGCAACAACACTATTTCTTGATTTTAAGGACTCATAAGAGTAAATTAGATTCACTCTGTATAATGTCCACGTATTTTAAACTCAAAGCCCACTGACTATGGACCTTAATTACACATGAAACATCTCTTTTCCCATATTACAATGTAATAATATGAATTACTGTCCATTGTATTTATGGGTTTCACCCTCACTTGAGGAAAGGGGTGGTGCAACACAGTGATGTTAAGGGGGAAAGCTAGCTTGAAATTCTTCATGTGGCAGGCTGTGAACCTTCTATTGACACTTTTTCCATCTCTTGAGAACTAATTGTCTGCTTCTAGCAAGGCTAGGGTGACCTGCTATTTGGACTAAACTAAGACACTTCTTTTGCAAATAGATTTGGGAGGGTGGCTGAGACAAAAGGATCATGAGTTTGAGGCCAATTTGGGTTACATATTCTTTCTCAAGAAAGGATAGGGAGGAAGGAGGGAGGAAGGGAGAGAGGGAAAGTACACTTAGATAGCTAACCCACAACAGAAGCCCATCATAGGCCCCACTGACATAGGATTCTTTTGCAGCTTTGTGGGAATATATTCAAATATAATAAAAACATTTGGAGATAGCAGAGGGATCTACCCACAGTCAGTCTAGGAGGATCAGACAGTGGTAACTCACACCTTTAATTGCAGCACAGGGAATATCAGGGAGTGGTGACCTATGCCCTTAATCCCATTTGAATTTGAGGTCATCTTAGTTTACAGAAGGAGCTCCAGGCTCCTAGGCAGTGGTGGGGCCATGCCTTAACTGAGCAAAGGAAATATTTAAGGCAGCTGTAGAAAGACCGAGCAGGCAAAAGTTATGGCTCACACTGCTAATCCCAGCACTTGAGAACAGAGGCAAGAGAAACTCTGTGAGTTCAAAGCCAGCCTGCTCTTCAAAGCAAGTTCCAAGACAGCCAGGACTGTTACACAGAAAACTCTGTCTGGAAAAAACAAAACAAAAAAACAAACAAAGACAGGAGGAGGTGGGTCTGCCCTCTGATATCTCGGACTGTTTTTATTATATTTGAAAATATCCCCACACAGTTTGTTTTGTAAACTTCACCCAAGTCAGTATTCTGGCACTGATATTAAGTTAGAAGGAGTGTTTGGAGATCAAAACCACGACTTTTTTTTTTAACCCTTTGGGATCTTTTCTATCTTCTCTGAGATCTGGATAATGGCTTTCCTACCTTGAAAGAACCAAGTTTGTGGAAGCAAATGCCAGTCCGAGCTTTGTATCCAAAGATCAAGCAGATGTACCAGGCTAGCTACAACCAAGGGGTCCCTGGACCGGCTCTCTGACTTTTTCTTTTGCAGTACTAGAAATGGAACGTAAGGTTTTGTAAGCCACATCATCAGCCTGAATTCTCGGGCTCTTGACTAAAAGGTGTCCTGGGGAAATCAAGGCATAAGATTGTCCTTTCAAGCTGGGGGCCACTAGAACATTGTATGGAGTAAAGGCTAAGGAAGTTGAGAAAAATCCGAGAAGAGCTTGATGGAGGGGGAAAGTCACTAGAAGAGTCTAACTTGAAGTGAAGGGAATCCCAAATCTGTTAGTCAGCCCTTTGTGAGGTAGGAAAGAGTGAGAAGTACTGCGGTCTCACAGGGTCACATTCTTCAATTCTCTCACCCCCCTTCTACTCTGGGATCTCCACTCTCAAGCTCTGTCAGTTACCAAGGCAAAAGGCACCCTGGGGCACACCGGGGTGCCAGTCCTGCTTCCAGAATATATTATACAAATGTAACGCAGAGATCAGCAAACTTCCCTGCCCTCAAAACCTCTTCTGTGTTCCTGTTCTGCCTTCCATGCTAACGGGTGAAATCGGGTTCATCTGCTGCCTATACCAGTCAAATCCTGCCCAATCCAAGCAGTGCAGGGCCTCAAGGTGAGGGGGGGGCGCTACATTACCCTAATCCCCGCAGCTGCTTCCACACCACTGATCTGCATTTCTATGCAAAGTCTTTTCTATCCTCTCATAAGCATCCTTTTCTGCTGCTCCATCTGCCCACATGGACACTTTATTTTCTCCATTGTCAGAAGATTTTTAATATCATATTTTTATTAAATTTGAGAATTTTGTTCAGTCACCTCCTACTCCTTCCCTTAAGTTCTTCCACATCCAGCTTCTCTCTCCCACCCCTTTCCAACTTCATGCCCTCCTTTAAACATTTCTATAATTTATCAAGTTCAATTTCTTTCTGCCCATGAATACATGGATGGGTGTGAGACCACCCATTAGAGCATGGGGGCTACCTACTAGGAGCCATATCTTCAAAAAACCCGACTTTCTCTCTCCAAGCAGACATCAATAGCTTCTTAGCAAAGGCTTCATGAGCCCTTCCCTCTTCTCTGCCGAAATGCTGACTGAGTTGATCTTGGGCAGATCCTGTGAATTCATGAGTAGCAGCCCTATCATATCCATGAAAAAAAGTTTTGCTCCAATCCTCGAAGACCTCTGGTTCTTACAGTCTTTCAGTTCATTTCTCTGAGTTTTGTGTGGAGGGAGTGATAGAGATGTCCTGTTTATGGCACTCACTCAAAAGATGCTTATTTGCCCTTTAGTAGGACACAGGGGCTATAATGGGGCTTAAATGGAGAAAGGGATGGGAATGCAGAGCTGAGGAAGTAATGAGAGGAGGCAAAATAAGCACTAAAGATGCTTGAAAGAGACATCGAAACCTATTTCATAACCTTCCTATATACACATATTCTATAAAATAGTCTAATTGGAGTTATTCTACATAGAGGATTATGTCTCTCCCAGAAGCCACAGGTTGAGAAATACAAAGCCCTCTGCCAGGTATGAGACATCTCGCCTCCCATTGTTGGGGAGATGTGTTCTGTAAATCCCGCAAAACAATACAGGCTATTGCCACTGCTCTTGATCGCCCACCAGAATATGAAGACATTACATACCTTAGTCAGAGGACACGGTGGAATCAAGTGGGTACTGATTTGACAGCTTCCTCTCTGTTAGTTAGCTTCCATAGTACTAGAAGGCGCATGTACACTGCCTTACTCAGCTTTAAACCTTGGGAAATGCAACAATGACCAGCATGGCAAGATAGACCCAGGGGGTGAAATAAATAATATGGTGATAACCAGCTGCTGTCTGATTGGATTTAAGTCCCACTCCACAGGAAGAAACACATGCCTGGTACTGTAAATTCCCCAGTAGTTGGGGAACTCACAGGCCTCAGAGAGTGAAACTACAGCTATTATTTTGCTAAATCCATATAATAGCAAATTGTCCCCTAAATTCTTATCTCCCTACCCATAGCTTGGTGTAGCTTGTCAATAAAGTGTCTGAGTAGGTTTATGTGCCACTCTATTCTAACTCCTGTTGAACTATTGGCTGTTTCTGTTGCTATAGATGGTTTGTTATCCTATCTTTAGCTCTGTCAACTTATAACCTGAAATTACATGGGAAACTTTTAGGAAGTATGACTTCTTGGAGCTCTAGCTCAAGCCCATTGAGTCTGCATCTACAGGGCTGCAAATTTGTTCACAGCTTTCTAAGTTCTAAGGGGATTCTAGTGTGCCAGGATTACAAAGATTGCTTGCCATTTCCACCTAAAGCCAGCATGGTCACATGGCACTTCAACTCTAAAGCTTCTCATCTCTACCACACTTCAGAAAAACAACCTTCTATCTGCTATCCTACATCAGAATCACCTAGAATGTCACTGCCTCAACATTTTGATAGCCCAGGAACAACAGGGCAATCTTCTGGATTTGTTACATCCCTTCTCCAGTACCTCTTCCATCTCAGAATTTTAGACCTTTGATTGCCCCCATTCTTTTTCCATCCCCACCCTATCCTGACTTCTGGGATAGATTATTTACATCACTAATCTTATCACCCAAGCTTTCTTGTCTATCTGTTTGTTGTCTTACCTAAAAAAAATCCAAACCTTGAATCAGTGTCATAGCCAGCTTTCCTGTTCTTCAACCAGAATGTCCAGAGGAAACCGGATGCCATTTGCATGGGTGCTACTACAAATATGCGGTTTCTAATTTTAGTTTATGGACATAGTTTACCCTGTAATTTCTCTCTTTCTCACTCCATCCCTTTGTCCCTCCCTCCCTCCCTCTCTCTTTTCCTCCCTCCTGTGTTCCTTGGCCACTATTTTCTATCTTTGCAGCTTCGTAAGTAACAGCCATGGGCTAAGAACCCCCTCTCCATAACTACAAGCTTGTTTCCTTCTCCCACTGCCCTTTATCCTTTTACTGTTCTCCTGTACAAGGCTAATTTTTCCTGTCTGTGTTTCCATCATACCATCACATCTTTTTCTTTGTTAAATCTTCAACCTCTGTCAGCTGCTTCTGATAACTGAGAACACACACACATGCACATACACATACACACATGCACACACGTACACATACCCCTCCCACTTCCTCTCTTGAGCATGTATTTCCCTTTAGCTACTGTACTTACGTATTTGATCCTAACTAATCTTTCTGAGAGTGTGGTCTGACTCATTGTCTCCATTTATCCACCTTTCAGTTATATTCAGCCCACAGCTATGGGGTTCTCGATACTCCACTAACTGCACAGGCAATGGTCAGGGCAGAGTCCGCACAGACATTCCAGACGTTTTTTGTTTCGTGTTCTGTAAACCATCTGTGCTAATCACTTCAGCCTTTAAATGCCCCCCTGGCTTTCATGATTCTCTGGTCCCATCGCTCATTCCCACCTCCCAACCTCGTTCTTCAGATTCTTCATTGCCATACCATGTACAGTCCTTTATGGGCATTTCAAAGATTGGAAATTGAGAGTTATCTCCTTAGCTGTCAAGCTTTATTTCCTCTGTCCATCTTCCCCAAAGACAGCCACATAGTGAGGATTACCAAAATCTTCCATTAGGCCAAGACTCTTGGTTGTGTAGGCTTGTTCACCTTCTATCTTTCTTCCTTCCTTTCCTCAAGTTTTATGTGTTCCCACCAAGGTCGTTATCCTCCAGACTCTTCTCCTATAAAACTATAAAATCAGAGTCCTTATCTTTGCTGATGATCATTAACAACAGAAACTGAGCGTTAGCTATCTCGGAATGATCTCTCTCACCCCTAACCTCCACGTGCAATTTATCAAGTCCAAACAACTTTACTTCTAAATTGTCTCTAATACATTTACTTCTCTCCATGGCTGCTGCCTTCACTGAATGTGGTGATGGTACCATCACCTCCAGACTTGTCTCCTTACCTGCAGCTGGGTTCCTCCATGACATTTCTGTCAAGCAGCCAGAGTAATGCTGGAAGGCCCCTAGAAGGGCACTTGAAATACAACAGCTGCTTAGTGAAATTCTGATAGATGAACAAATCTCCAAATCCTCTCTGAATGGTATTCCAAGCCTGCTCCTATTCTGGCACCCCTCCCTTCCCCACTGACCTTTACGTCTTAGATAAGAGAAGTTCTCAGACTAGGTCTTTGATTAAAGATGGAGTGCTCTTTTAACTTGAGCTCGGCTGCTTCTCTCAGTCTCAGTTTATGGAAATCTTGGAAACCTTCTAATTGACAACAGTTGTACAGAGACAAATTGGAGGTGAGAGATAGTTAACAGGACCTCTGAATTTCACTTCCTTGAGATAATTTCACAGTCTTAGAAACACAATGGAAAGAAGGAGCTAGATTCTATGTGGCTTGTGAATGTGTACAAATTCAGAGGATAAGGCCATTTACTAATTCTTTTGATTACTTGGTTTCAGGATCTGTTCCACACCTTGAGGGTATGATGGTGGGCTCATTGCCCACAAGAGACTTGATAGACAGTGACAGGGATTTTTGACACAGTGAAAAGTATAAGGGCATAAGCCTATATCAGCTGACTGCAGGTGGGGGTGAAATGTCTCCTATATCCTGTGAGAATGGCCAACAAGTTTCTCAAGTGTGTGTGTGTCCTAACCACTAAACTATGAAAGTGGCGGGAAATCGTGACATGGTGGGCATATGGGGTGCCTTGGGTCTGTAGAGAATCATTGCTTCAGCCCCCCACTCCTTGCTTTAACTATTTCTTGGTGTAACAATTATTTGCATCTCCCTGGATACCTAGGATGTAGCCAAGCCAACCTTCTTGGCTGTGTCCAAACTGAGAAGAAGCATAATAGTTTGGTTCTTTTTTCTTTTCTTTTCCCTTTCTTTGTTTTCTTTTCTTTCTTTCTTTCTTTTTCTTTTTTTTTTGAGAAAGGGATATGTGGAAATTGCCCAGGATTCTCTGTATTTTAAACTTTCTCCCATAACCCCCTAGCTTTTTTCTGATGACTCATTCTGATGTCCCCAAAGGAGGTTCTTTCATCCAAGCCAAAGATTTTGACAGTGTTTGAAAAACCACTTTATGTTGTAGCTAATTGCTTCCAACATGGTCAATGGAGAAGGGCTGGCCATTCACACAGCTACTGACCAATAAGGATAGGGCAAAGAACAGGGATCTAACTGGCAAAGGTGAGAGCCAGAGAACCAGGGTCTTGCCACCCCCTACCTGCTCCCCATGGGTCTGCTGGGATGGCCTTCTCCTGAGTCCCTCCCCTGCCTCCTCCCTTTGTGGGCAGGGCTGTACCAGACCAAGAAGACACTGCCCCAGGGGCTTGTAATCTGAGTGAGACAGTCCAATTATCTACAATTTATGGAGCTCAATTGGAGTGAGTTCAGAAAAGAGCAACCTGAACAATTAAGGAACCGGAGGGCTCGGCTTCTGGGGCAAGATAAAAGGCAGGAGGTCTCAGGCAGCCCCAGTGGTTTCAGGAGAGCCGGTGAAGGGGGAGGGCCTGCAAGGATGTCTGCCAGCAAAGGAGTGTTAACGGGGCCAACACCTGGGAGCGAGGGGGTGGACGAGCCGGAACAAGGCAAGGGATGTGAGCCCCCGAAAGTGTGGCCAAGAGGCTTGGAGCATAGACTCAGGTGCTGGGAGCCAAGGCATGTTGAGCAAGTAGTAAATTTTGGCTTTCCTGGCCCAAGTCCTGGCTTGAGGGAATCCCAGGATGCCCTGGATAGTGGAGCTGGCAGCAGGGTGGAGCCCTCACAGAAAGAAACCTAGATTGGACCTTAGTAAATGCTCAGGCTCAGGCTTAGTAAATAAGAAGGGCACATGATGGAGAAAAATGATGGTTAAGGTTGAACACCAAAGAGTTCTGGAATGTTAATTCCAGCCATGCAATCATCCTATTGAGAAGAAAGTCCTTAGGTCAGCAAAGTTCTGAACATAAGACTCCCCAAGCTGGGTGAAGGGGCGGGGGGGGGGTGGTGCTGTTTCAGTCTAAACTGTATCTCTGTCAGGCTGTGTGGTACTGAGAAAGTCCTTTTGCCCTGAGTTGAATTCCTCCACTATCAAAAAGGGAGAGCATCTAAAGTAATTGAACACTCTCTTTTAATGAAATCTTATATATAGAATCCTACTCCGCCAAATTGAGAGAAGCAATACTTGATTAGTAGAAAGATGTCTGTTGAGTTCAAATTTATGCCATTTACCTTATTCTAAAGCCACCTGAATGAACAGAATTATGGGGGCATGTGTATCAACTTGGTAGTTTGAAATCACTTGCTACTCAAAATCTACCTCTGAAGTCCAAGAGCAGCTTAGTACTCAACAAAGTTAACTCTTTCAGTTCTTCCAAGACTGATTATTCCAGAATAAATGCTGTGGATTCTGAAAGCGTAGATATTGTCTTCTTTCTCTTGTGTTCACAGTGCCTTGGGGCCTTTGATGCCTGTCTTAGGGCTTGGCTCAACTGCATCCATTTGAACTCTGGGCCTCTGACCAGGCAAAGGATACACTGTTAGGGGTGCCCTTAGGTTATTTCAGCACTCTCACCCCCACGGTGTTTTTTGTGGTTGTTTTTTTTGTCTTTTGTTTGTTTTTATAGGGGAAGGACTCACAGAAGCCTGGTTTCTGGGCACACTGCTCTTTCTAGACCCCCTTTCTCTCTGGTAGCACTCCTCAGCAGTCTTCCTATCTGGGAGCCAAGGAGATGGCCCACACCACAACGTTTCAGAGCTTGAGTAGAACCAACCTGACCAAAGAGAGGAAGTTACCTGGACAGGAAGTTACCTGGACAGGAAGTTGAAGAGGGCGGCTGATTTAAACACCTGGGCATAGCGAACTGATGGTGTGAATGGCATTACAAAGCAAAGCTCTAAACAGTATAGGTTCTTGGGTGGATTTTGCGGGTCTTCCTCGAATGGAAGGTAATTTCACGTCCCCTTCCGTGAATATTGAAGAGGACTTTTTAGAATGAGGTACGTTTTTATTAGGCTAATAGTGAAAAATTCACACAAATAAGAAGGAACGGAGGAAAAATGTTTGCATGTATGCATACTTATTTTCCATTCCTTTCTCCTAGAAATGCAAGTGTCTTGTCCACACTGCTGTTCATAGTCATTAAAGTGGCCATTGTATATATTTATCAACATTTATTAAATCTATCGTCTTTTGATTAAATCTAAGTACCAGTAATTTATATGATTTATGATCTTACAACAGCTATTATTATGTACATAGCATTCAATATAAGTGTATAAGAGTATCCTAATTGCACATTCCTTGTGCCACCTTTAAAAGTCAGCTTTAAGATGGCAGGGCAGAGTGCTCTGGAATGCTATGGTCTCATCTTTCTGCCTTTTACCAGTTTTGAGGTTTTCCCAGACCTTTGGTCTGTTGAGACTAAATGACTTTCTGGGACTTATGGAAAAGGAGACCTAAAAGCTCAGACTGGCCTGGTTGGGGGGGTGTCTCGAGATGTAACCCCTAACTAACAATTTCCAACTGGAAACAGTTTTTTGCTCCTTCAACCACTTGAAGCAGTGGTCAGAGATGGCAGCCTACTTTTAGAAACCAGGCAGATAATGAAAATCCAGGAAGCTAGCTTCATGTAGGATGACAGATGGCAACTGACACCTAGGAACTGAAGGGGAAGGTGTGACAGTGGGGCTGACTTCTAGAGCAGATTCAATTCTAGCTGCCAGCACTGCCATCTATTAATGGAGAAGGCCCGAGTCTGGCTTTAAATGAACTCTCCCCAGCATGTACAGAAAAATAATAGAGAATACAGAATGCATAATCTCAAAGCTGTTACTATATGTCAAGCAGTGTTCTAAGAATTTGGACACCGGCTCCACCCCTAACCAAGGAGCTATATGGAATTGGTACATGTGGGGAAAATGCCACTTGGTAAATCAAGCATACTCCATGATAAGTCCCATGCCCAGAAATAATTGATCAACATAAAACAAACTTATTTAAATATAATTTTTTGTCTTATTGTCTTTTTATTTGATTTTGTTTTTATTTTTGTCGAGAGAAAGAACATAAAGTTGGGTGGTAGGGAGAATCTGGGAGGAAATATATATAATAGTATTGATTGTAACCCAGGGAGTAAGAGTACTTTTTGTTTATCTCTATATTTCAGATGAGCTAGAGAAAGCTCAGATAATTTGAGTAAAGTCCCCAGAGCCATCAAGTGGCTATGCTCTTAATAATTATACTATACAACCACTTACTGCTGACCCCTAACAGAAACATGAGTTCCACACAGATCAACACTACCAAACCAAACTAAATGTTGCTGGAAGCTTCCTGGAGAGAGTTCTACTCTGGAATGAGGCTGGCTATCATTGATGGTCCTAAAAACCTCAATACTGGCCAAGTTTATTTGCTAGCATTCCTACCTAGGCAAGCTCTGGCTCAGGACCTTTTACCCAGCTGTAGTCATATTGCCTGCTGTTTCAATTGCTCTTGGGAACAAGGTGAGAACATAGATCTGGGTCAGGTGGTCTAGTTTTGGAACCGTAAGAGGCCTCTATCCTAGAGGTAGAAAGATGCTGCTAACACTTGGAGTTACTTTCTCATGCTGGTCCTCCTGCTGCTCCCCCCTCTTCTTTGGTGGTGCTGAGGATGGACCCCAGGGCTTTGAGCGTGCTTGGCAAGTGTGCTCCCACTGAGC
Source organism: Phyllotis vaccarum (assembly GCA_033318265.1). Taxonomy (NCBI): domain Eukaryota; kingdom Metazoa; phylum Chordata; class Mammalia; order Rodentia; family Cricetidae; genus Phyllotis; species Phyllotis vaccarum. The sequence goes on from JARWLC010000013.1 coordinate 60,696,336, forward strand.
TACCCCCTTAGCCATGAGTTTTGGGAAGAGAGTTTTGCCAGGTAGCCCATTCTGGCATGAACCTCACTAGGTAACCCAGGCTGACCTTGAATTTGCAGCGATCCTTCAGCCTCCCAAGTACTGGGATTACAGGCATGTACCACCATGCCTAGCTAGTTCTGACTTTGGTTTGTGGGCTTGTTTGTTTGGAGTGGGTGGATCTTTTGGTGTCTGACAGACTGTTTTCTCACCTGTAAACCCCAACTAGTAATGTGTCCTGCACAGGGTTATTGTGAGGACCAGCAGGACATCGTGTGCACATGAAGAGTACAAACAGGATATTCTTAGCATTGGGGCTTGTTTATAGTCAAGATGTCATTTCCTGGGGAAAGCTACCCAGAAATGGAACCAGGGATGATGAGCTGTCTTCTTCTGTCATCACATCCTTCCCAGAGCTCTGTCTTTGATACCAAGCTCTTTCATCTACCAGGTCATATCTATGGCTGTATCTGACCATGGGCATTGATCCCTGGAGTTCAAGGGCTTGGGGAATTTTGAAATTTACCATAAGTGTTTGTTTGTCAACAAATCTTCCTTTGTCATTTTTTTTGTTCACTCTCATTCCTTAAATTTTTATTATATTTATTTACTTATTTATTTGTGTGTGTGCTTACATGGATTCATGTGAGGCTTTGCCTTCTGCCATGTAGGTCCCCATCAAATTCAGGTTTGGTGGCAAGTGCCTCTGAGCTATTTTGAGGATTCTACTTTTATGTTTTTTCATATTAACTTATAGGTTTATGTTCTGAGTTCAACCAGGCAACACACACACACACACAGAGAATGAATGAATATCTTTTCCTCATGAAGAGCTGTCAGTTGTTTTAGAATCTGTATTAGGCTTCATAACAATATCAAAAACAAAAGCAACCCACCAAATGTGAAGCTCAACATTGTGGAAACACTCGATCATGTATGTCATCAGCATCTTTGTGATAAAATCAGTGTATGCTTGCTGACAATAAGCCTCCAGTAAGCAACAGGAAGATCAGGAGGGAAAGATGTTGGAGGGTCAAGGTAACAAAGTTGAGCAATTCAGATGAGTCAGAGAGGACAGCACAGAGAATGTACATATACTCCTCTGGTGCTCTGGGAAGGCAGGCACATGTTCTTGGCTTCTGGTTTCCAGTCTTGTCACAATGTACTCCTGAGAGAAGACTGTTCAAACAGATGCTTCTGAAAACCTTCACTGAGTTCCACTGAGTCTTCCACTGCTGTAGTTCTATCCGGGGCAGCCCACCAAAGTAGGCCTTCGGGTATATGAGTGGAAGCCAACTGGCCAAAATGGTGTGGTTAGAGTAAAGACTTTTGAATGGTAGCTTTTCTTTTTCCAACCAGTGCGAACCATTACAGGGGCAGGAAGCCGGACCAATGCTCTAGAAGGCTCCTGGCCCTGTGCCAAGGTGTCTTTTCCTCAAGTGCAGAAGTCTGAAGGCAGGTGTGGAAAGAATGAGGATCTGGGGACAAAAGAGCAGACTGATGATGGATCAGTAGGAGAGTGGAGGGAGGGAGAGGGGATGAGAGGAAGGAGGCAGGGCAAATGGATAGAGAGGAAGGAGGGGGAAGAAGGGAGAGGGGGAGAGGACAGAAAAGGAAACACACACACACAAAGAAAGAGAGACAGACAGACACCCAGACACCATCTGGGTCATGTGATGGGAGAGAGGAAGGCGCCAAAGGAATCCCAGATAACTGGCTGGCTTCTTATTTTAATCGCCAGGGGGGAAAGGCAGGCTATTAGCACAAATTTAGTGGCTCTCTTCCTCCTGCACCAAAAGGCTGCCTGCCCATGCTGCCTGCTACATCTTCTCATTGTAGCCTGGCTGGACGGGGCGGCCGGTTCCTAGGTTGTTGCTGAGGCTCTGGGGGCGTTGAGCTGCATTGCACTGCATGGGTTCCGGGAGGCCCCAGCCTTCTCAGGGGCCTCAAGGCCGGCGCTCCCGCCCAGCCTCCTGCGCCCCGCCCATGCCCCAGCCTCGGCCTGCCTTTGGCCTGACAGGGCAGTAGGAAAGCCAAGGCAGCCAGAGGAGGAGGGGAGCAGGCAACAGAGGGCCTGGGTGCGGAGGAAGGCGGGAAATGGCCCAGACGTGAGGAAAGCACGAAGAAGGAGAAAGAGGCCAACGAGGGAAGGCCAGCAGGGCGGACTGCAGCGGACCCCCGCCGGGCCTTGTTCAGCGGCTGCGCCTCCGCCTCCCTGGCGCCTCCCGCCCGGGTAGGAGGAGCCACAGCGCCACCCAGCGGCCGGTGTCCGGGAAAGGCAGTTAGGGCTTTTGCGTTGCCCCGGAAGAGCTGGGAGCTGGGTGGCGCAGAGCTTGAGGGAAGCGTCTGGAAGAAAGCTGGTACAAAGGTTGGACAATTTGTGGTTGATGAGCTTCCGACCCTCCGTTCACTTCATCCACAAACCCATCCAGAATGTTGCACTAGAATCTTATCAGGTCAGCTGATAACATTCTTCTCAGGCTCAACAATCTTCCATGTCTCCTAATGGGCTACAAAGTGAAGTCAGCCCAGAATTCCTGGTCTGACTGACCTTGCAGGCCTTCCATGTTTTCACCTTAGGCAATCTTTCAAGCTCATCTCTTGCCACCTACTCTGCACATCCCAAAGCACTGTCTGTTGCCCAAATGAGCAACTACTTTGTACCACCTCCGCATTCATTCACTCTGTGGATGTTGGCTAAAGCACTAGAGAAATGACAAAAAAAAAAATGATCAAAAGGTCCTTGTCTGTCTTAGAGCTTCCACTCAAATGCAGAGACAACAAACAAGATGTAAAAAACAACAAAACTGATAGAAAACCCATTGTCCTGTGTGCACTTTTCATTTAAAACAGTTCCACACAGTCTAGATGGTATAAGAAGCAGGGTGGCATGCTCAACTGCATATGCCAGACTGAACTGATCCACCTTGGGACTCCTTGCCATCCTTGGGGAGGATGGGGATGGGGTGGGGGAGGGAGGCTGAGGGAGGACTGGAAGGAAGGAAGGAAGGGAAAGAGAGAAAAAACCTTTAAAAACCAATTTTTACATAAAACAAATATACACAAACAAAAACGGAATATTAGGACCAGAAGGGCACTATGATGCACTGGATAGTCAAGAGGAGCCTTCTGAGAAATTGACATGTGAGCTGAAATCTGATAATGAAAAGCCAGCCTTGCAAAACTCTGAGGAAGAACATTTGAGGCTGAGGAATTGCAAATATAAGCTCAGCATAGCAGAGAAAAGGAAAATAGGTGGAGTGATGCGAAATGGTGAGGGAGTGGAAGGCAAGTCGCTTCTGGCTGTGTAGAGCTTGGTGAGCCACAGAAAGTTCACATTTTATTCTATGCAGGATATGAAACAACGAGAGTGGTTTCAGGGGGGATATGGAATGGTTCTCGTCTTTAGACGTTTTCTGCAGGAAGGATACCACCTCAAAAACTGAAAGACAATTTCCCTACACCCCTCCAGCATTTGTTGTCAGGTATGTTGTTTATCTTCGCCATTCTGACTGGGGCAGGAGAAAATCTCAAAGTTGTTTTCATTTTCATTTCCACATTTACTAAGGATGATGAACTTTTTGGAGATAGTTCTCAGCTAGAATGTTTTTGTCACTGGTGGCCTGAACTAGGTGACACCAATGGGCACAGAAGGCATTCTCAGAATCTACAGGCATTTTGAGCGATTTCTGTGTAGGATTTTCTCCCTCTCCAAGCCAGGAGCTCTTGAGGGAATATACCACATTTTAGTAGCCTGTTGACACGTACTCTATACTCCAAAGCAGTTAGCCTCGTGGCATTCAGTACTAGGTGAACAGATTTCTGTCTGATCCGCCACACTGCTTGTAAGAAAACACAGTAACAGTAGAACAGAGCTTTGAATCTATTGTTGTGATGGATTTTTGCTGTTTTCTTTCTTTGTCCCCAGGGTCTTCCTTGCTATCAATTGAACCCAAGCCTTCACTTATGTTACTTTGAGTTGTTCTTTATTTAATGCCGAATCCTATCCCTTTGTTTTATAGAGACCAATCCTCAAAGAAGGTGGGCTCTATTAATGTTGGGTAGAAGTCCAAAGTCATCATAGCATAAAATGTTTACTGTTTTGAGTCTCACATAAGCTCTTTGTCCTACTTACCCCAATTGTTTATCTTCATGGATTGCCCTGGGAAGGGGAAATAAATGAGATATTGTGGGTAAACTGGGTGCAGGGGAGGAGAGGTGAGGGAATGGGACATGGTCCAAAAGGATGGCCCTGTGGTGTAGGGATGGAGAGGGAGCGCAATTAAAGATATATAGAGGGGGTGATTCCTGGGCTAGGGAGAAACCTTGTTGTAAATATCAATCTTTAAATAAAAAACGATTTTAACCCATAACGAACACCATAAAAAAATAAATAAAAAATCAAAATCATTTAAAAAAAACAAAATCAAAACAAAACAAACCAAACACCCAAAAACATATAAATAACACAAATAAACCACAAACCACATAACAAATTAATAAAAATAAATTAAATTAAAATAAACAAACTAACAATATACTTAAGCCATAAGTCAAACAATAAAACTAATATAAATATCGAAATCATTTTTTTAAAAAAATAAACAACTAAATAATCTAAAACTACAAATCTATAAATCTAAACCTCTAACCAAACAGACCCCCAAACCATATTATAACACCTGGTGCCAGGAAATTCCCAGGAATCCACAAAGATAACTCCAGGTAAGACTCCTAGCAATCATGGAGAGGGTTCCTGAATTGGCCTTCCCTGTAATCAGATTGGTGACCACCCTAATTGGTTATCATAGAACCTTCATCCAGTAACTGATGGAAGCAGATGCAAAGATCCACAGCCAAGCACTGGGCTGAGCCCTGGGAGTCCAGTGGAAGAGATGGGGAAGGGATTATATAAGCAAGGGGGGGGGTGTCTAGATCATGATGGGAGAACCCATAGAGACAGCTGACCTAAGCTTATGGGAGCTCAGGGAATCTGGATTGACAGCTAGGGAGCATGCATAGGTCACAATAGGCCTTCGGTATGCTGGATACAGTTTTGTAGCTTGGTCTGTTTGTGGGGCCCCTAGCAGTGGGACCAGGATCTGTCCCTGGTACATGAGCTAGTTTTTTGGAACCTATTTCCTATGGTGGGATGCTTCCCTCAGCCTTGATGTGGCAGATGGGGTGGGGAGCTTGGTCCTGCCAAATTTTGCTAAACCATGCTTTGTTGACTCCCATGAGAGAGCTTATCCTTTCTAAAGAGTGTACTGGGGAGGGGTAGAAAGGAGATTGGGGAGGTGGGAGGAGAGAAGGGAGGGGAAACTCCTGTTGGTATGTCAAATAAATAAAAAATAATTAAAAAATCATTTTAGCCTCCCATTAATTGTTATATTGCACTGTATGGCACAGTGTAAATGAATATTGGGGTGAAATTGCAAGTCTTAAGGAAGATTCAAGATTTCATGATGTCAATGAAAGTGATATTGGAATCTATCTCTAATGTCACATAAAATCCTTGCTAAATGGAAATTTGGCAGAGATAGACCAGTTAGCTCACACTGGCAAATTGACCTCGGTAATGAGAGGATCAAGGTTTCAAAGAGAACTAAACTCTCAAAGGAATAGAAGAGGTCTTTTGGATAATTGAGGAAGCTCTCTAATTTTAGAAAAACAAAACCTTCTTACGACTGTGCCACATAAGTCAGCATTGTTCTCTACTGAACTTTGGTCTGGAAAACTGCACTATCCTACAACGTTAGAATCATTCTTTTTGTTCATTCTAAAGATTAGTACACATCTCCAATTATTTACACATTTTAAGTAAGAAATTAAGATATTTCCAATATTTTCAACTTCATTTCCCAGGTTAAAGTTCCAATCAAGGCTTTCCCTTCTCTCTGACTCTACTATGAAATGTCAGTCCCTACTTTGAGCGGCTTCATGTGGTCTTCTAGCACCACTTATCCTGAAACAAGGACTCCATGGAGTTACAAGAAGAACTCTTCTCTGGTTGTGGCCAGGCTGGGCTGCACATCGGAACCACTTGTGGAGTTTGTTAAATAATGATGAAATTGGGATCCTCACCACACACTAATTAAATTAGACTTTTTGCTGGCAGGGTCTGTGCTAATACTCTCCAGGTGATCATGACTTATGACCAGGGCTTCGGGCCACTGAAGTCTCCCCTGCCTCACCCCTTCATGCTGTGCTAAGAGATGGAGGCTGTCTGTAAAGGAGTGTGTCAGGGCAGACCTACACAGCCCTGGGCAGGTCTACATAGAGGGGTGCACACAGAGGGGCAAAAGATTGACTGGAGCCAGAGTAACTGGACAAGAGATTAGCTGAACAATAGTTAGGCTATTATCATAGTCCAAAGAGAGGTACTGAGGTAGCTTAGTGGGATTCCAGGTGGAAAGTAGGGGCTTTGAAACATAGTACAGAGATGACAGAATTTGGTGACTGGGATGGGAGCAAAGGAAAACACAATGATCAATGATCGCCAGCTGTTGTGCCAAGTGATTCTCACAATAAGGTGGTGAGTCAACTTTTTAGATCCAGTCTGGTTTCAAAGGCCGTGTATGAAGTGTCATGTTCTGTTGCTTTGAAGGAAACTGGGTGTGGGGCTTATGTTTCCTTGAAAAGATATCTGGAAGCTCAGCCTATTGCTGTTCCTCCATTCTTGTAAAAGAGGCTTGGCAGCACAGGCCCTTCAGCTGCTCCTTCAGCAGCAATTACTGAGGATTTTGTGTCCTTGCAGTAGGAAGATGAGTGCAGTATAGGAAATTAGGCCTATAGGAAATTAGGTAGGGTGGTTGATTAGCTTTTACGAATTATGGGACATGATTATCAAAATCCTGAGTCCTGGCTTCCCTTGCATTCAAAATAAGGACTGACCACATGCCTCACATTTAGATAGTAAAACTCTGGACTTGAGCTTCTTCGGCCTTTCCAAATGCTCTGAATTTCTCACCGCTCCAGGTTGAGTGTGTACTTTTCCTCCGCTTTGCCCTTTATGCTGGAATTCACGGATGGTTCTGTGACTTCCTGGTCTAGAATGGTACACTCCAAAGCTCCCCCCCCCCAGCCCCTAAGATTTAAACTACTTGTCCCTCCTAAGACTTTAGAGTGTTTCCTAGAGCAGCAAGGGCGAGTCTACAGAGTAAATTAATGAAGAGAGAGTTATCAAGTTTTACCATTTATTTCTTTAAAGGGTTAAACGAGAGCAGAGAGCTCCCTGCCCCACAGCGCAACAAAACAAAAAGCAGTACACATACAGACACTCTCACTGAAACACAGAGAGGGCAGAGACAACTGAACCGTAGCTAGGGAAAGGAGGGAGAAGGATGGGAGACTACTAGGGAACCAGCTTGGAGACTCAGTTATAGGAACTAGTGCAAGAAATTCCTACTCATGAAGCACAGTGTAGAAAATGGCATAAGAAAGCCGCCGGGCTCTGCTTCCTGTGACGGAGGGCAGGGGCGGCTGGGGAGGTGGCGGAACATCAAGGGGTTGGGCAAGATAGATGGGGACAGTCAAATGACTTTGAGGTGGAGTGTGGTGCCCCTTTCCCCTGCCACTGGGCAAGGCCTTGGGCTGGTCTGAGCCAGGGGTCTCCAGGGCACTTGGTGAGGGGGAAGAGAGGATGAGAGTCTCCAAGAGTCCATTCCCTGGGACCATATTGTCCCCCTTTGCTGCCCAGTCCCATTTCTCCTCCTGAGGATGCAGGAGTTAGAAGGCAGTACTGGGGTCGCTGTGGAGCTCAAGTCCCCCGCCTTTCACTTATACATAAGCACATCTGGGAAGGGTCCAGCACCTCTTACCCTCCCCAGCTGAAAAGAGCACTCTAGGGACGGGGTATGTGGCCAGGCCCAAAGTGCTGAGGGCCAAAAGATGGAGGACACAGGGTCCAGGCAGAGGACAGGCTGTGAGATATGAGTAAACTGGCAGAGGAGGGCTCCATAGGCTCATGAAGGTGTTTTGGGATCCAACCACGGCCCTTAAATGAAGGAACCCTTATCAACTAGGGAGGCTACCATACATCCTAAAGCTAGCAAGGTACAGCTCCTCCTTCCCTTGGCCTCGCCTGTTTCTCCGTAATGCTGCTCCAGGATTGTCATGATAGCCCCTGGTCTGTCCCACAGCAAATCTTCTTCCTGTTCTTGCCAGCTTTCATATGCCCAGGTAATGTGGTCCCCCTTTCCACCATCAGATCAGTGCAAGGCCAAAGGCTTCCAAGCAAGGTTCATCACTCACTCATCCCTCTAAACTGACTAAGCAACTTTCTCAGCCAGGGGTCAGCAGCAGCACATTATCTCCAGGTAGAATCCTCTTGCCAGTCTCTGAACTTTGTCCAGCAAGGGCAAGGGGTGGCTAGAGAAAGGGACCCACTAAAGGGTGAGGAGGAGTCTAGCTGTCCCTCAGTGGGACAATAGGCCACAAGGTCGGGGATCGGAAGGGATGAATACTCTTTGGTAGGCTGGGGATGGACACAGGTTGGGATCGGGGAGGCTCATCTCTGGAGAGCTCTGGTGCAATACCACCAGGTTCTCCTTCATGGAGGCCTGGGCTAGGACAAGATGGGGGAGTGTGGGGACCCAGGCCAGGCCTGACGCACTTGGGCTCAAGTCCCTCCTCCCTGTGGAGATTAGAAATGAAAGGTCTGTGGCCATAAGGCCAAGATTTCCAGGGCAAGAGCAGCCCTAGGGAGTGTGTGCACCTTCTGTAAGATAGGGCCCTCCAGACAGCGGCAGTCCAACCATGTGCCCTCAGCCTTCTGGGTTTTGGCTCCTGGGCTCTTTCCCCAGGGGTCTCCTTACGCACCTCGTTCTGATTTGGAGGCCATTCTTGAGCCTGCCTCAACACTAATCCCCCACCTCCCTAAAGCCAGGTAGCGAGAGTCCAACCATCTCCTCATGCTCTCTACCTCTTGTCTTTCTCCTTCCTTTCCCTACCTTTCTTCTCTTTTACCATCCACTCCACATCCAGTTCCAACCTCTCATTGCCTAGGGTGGTGGGGGCACCTTAACTGGGGCACCTTCCTAGCTGCAGCCCTGCGGGCCTCATCCCCCAGTCATGACGCTTCACTTGTGATGGCCCCACACTCAGGGTGCCCTGCAGTGGCGGAGGGCAACCGCGCTGTCTGCCGTCACCTGTAGGGATATGGGCAGGAGGGAATTAAGGATCTTGGCAACGAAAGGAATGTGGAGGGGGGAGAACTACTCCCCTCTGTGCCCTCCAACATTCCCTGCAGGGTGGAAGCTGTGTAAGCAGCCTCCTTCCCTGGGGTTAGGGCTCTTGGCAGGAGTGGGCAATTCCAGCCCTCACCCCCTCTTTGTACTAAGCCCCCATAGGTGGCTTAGGAGGGGACAGACACCTGCTGCTCCTACCTTTTTTTCCTGGGTGACTTTTGGAGCTCCTTGTGGGCCCTTGGCCATTCTGTTGGAGCTGTTTTTAGGGAAGGGGTAGATTGGGGGCAATATCTGGCCCCCCATTTCTCCCCCGCCTCCCACCTGGTCCTACATTTCCCGTGGGAGGTGTTCCCTTCCCCCCACCCCACTTGGAGCAGGGCTGGAGCGATGTCAGTATGTGGTGGAGGTTTGTCCGTCCTCCCGGCTGTCACTCTTCCTGTGTCAGACCCTCTTCTAGGGCAGGCAGTGTCTCCAGCCCAAGTCCCCCACCACCCTGGCTGCTGGAGAAGGACACTACGGTATGGAGGAGCATAAGAACAAGGACACAGAGCCGGATCCTGCTGGGACTGAGACAGGAGCCCCCGGAGACCGGCAGCAGGGAGGGCTTGTTGCCGACTCGGCCCGGGGGTTCATGACGGGGGTGGTAGTGTTGGTACTGTTGGTAGTGGTGGAAATAGGAATGGTGCAATTGCTGGTGGTGGGTTTTGGGGGACTCAGCTTCCTTGAACTTCTTCTTCTCTGACTCACAGGAGACCCACTGCACGTCACAGCACTTGGTTTCCGGCCGCTTTGGTGAAGTATCCAGCAACCCTGCCAAGGGATAAGGAAGGGGTGTGTGTTGGGAGTGCTGAGGGGGTTGGTGGCTCTGCCTTATCTGGAAAGGAGATGTTCAAAGCTGAGGCTCAGGTAACCCTACTCAAGAAACCCTCCCTGGCAACTGCCACATGCTCCCTTCTCAATTTCCTTCTTCCGGGGACTACACCAGACTACACCAGTCTCTCGTGGCTCAGCATAATCTCAGTAGATGTGGCCACTCAGGTTTTTTGGTCCTGTTCCATTTGGCCTTATCTTCAACTGGGAACCTGGCTGCCCACTCCTCTCGCCACTGACCTCCATCTAGCCTGACTCCCCTAGATGTCCCCACGCCTCTAACCTCTTTCACGTCCACCCTCTTCTTCAGTGTCCTGATTGTACCTGTACAGATAAAGCCAGGGAGGCCTCCATACACCATTTCTTCATTGTCAGGGAAGATAAAGGGGCACCGGGTCTGCACCTCCAGGCAGTACTGCTTGCAGGGCACCCAGTGCTGGCATTCCTGCTGGGTCACACTGAAGTATTCTGAGCACAGCCAGGCCTTGTAGACAGCCTGTGGAAGAAGGGAAACAGTATCAGCTTATGTGCCATGTGGAAGAGGGATTCTTGGGTCTCTCTATGGGGCTAAGCCAACTTAACCCCAGGGTTTGAAGCAGGCCTTGTTGGAAGTATCTCCATCCTACCATAAGATGTTCCATCTCAAAGCCAGGGATCCTAAGTTCTCTAATCCACCATCACCCAAGATTTAGAATTGTTAGCCAAACTCACAAAATTAATCCTATCTCAGAATAGAAGGAATGTTACCAATCATTTCATCCAAATCATTTCATCATTTTACACTTGGTTCAAAAAGGTTACCTATATGTAATGAGGCAAATCTCAGTTCCATTCACTAGATAAACATTTCCTTTGCTGATGGTGCTAAGCTTCTAAATTCAAGGAGATGAGGAGAATAATTCATGCTCTACTTCATTGAACTATTATGGATTAAATAGTATGGCACACATGAAAATGTTTTATAAACTCTAAAGGGCAATACAAATGTGAGGGGTTATTTTTAATAAAAACTGGAATCTGCCTTACCAGGCACCACATGTGTCTTTGAGCTCCACTTAATCCAGGCTCTGTCTTGTTGGCTTCAGCCCTGGTTTGAAGCAGACATCACAGACACTGCTCCATTGCTTCTAAATGTTTCTTTGTGGTTTCATTTCTTTTGGTTACTTCTTTCCCTTCATCTAGCCCACCTTCACCCCAGGCACTGGTTCTAGTGAGAAAGCTTCCTGCTCTGTACCTTGTCTCTCCTTTTCTGAGAAAAACTTGAGGCATTTGGGGACAGATAATTCTTTGTTTTAGGGGTTGTGTTGTACATTGTGCAGTACTGAGTAGCATCCCTGGCCTCGACACATTAAATACCTCTCAAAGACTGTCCCCAGCCTTACTCAAATGTCTCCTGGGGGAAGCCAAAGTCACACCTTTTTGAAGGCCACCATAATCTCTCACCTGGATGACAGATGCCTCCCACCTCCACTTTTGCTTGTTCCAAGCTACTGCATGAGAATAATAGTGGATTCAAGCTGCCATCAAATTATGTTACTCTGGTGCTTCAGCCCCTTAGATGCATTTAGACTAAAAGCCTAATGTCCAAGCACAGACTTCAAAGCCCTGTCCACTTCTGCCCATCTCCCTCCAACCTCATTTTCTGTGTCTCTCCAAGCCCATGGTGCCACACAAAATAGGTTTTTCTTTCTTCCTCTTGAATGTGCACTACTTGTTTCTACCTCTGGGCTTGGCACATACGATCTCCTGGCTTGGAATGTTCTTCACCCCACCTTCGGTATACCTGCGTCCTTCACATGTCTCAGGGCTCAGACCAAACATCACTTCTGCAGATTGTGTCTTTCACTACTGTCATCAGAGGACACAACCTTAATTATTCTTAACTGTTTCTTCACCACAGATGCTACTGTGTCTGCATTCCTGTTTTAGTTTCTGTCAGCTTCACTAACGTGAGCTGCATATGAAAACATGGGCTTCTTTATTAACCACCATGCATTCAGCACAATATTCATTTTAAAAATTCTTATGACTGAGTGAACAGGATAAGTAAACTAGAACAGGTCCCTTTCATGAAAATTCCAGTTTCATGAGTAGACATATGTAACAATCTGTGACATGATTTATTCCACAACAAGGGTTGAATTATGGTTCACTGTGGCTAAAAGTAAACTGGGAGCAATCTCAATAAGGCGATAGCAGTTGAGATTGGGTGCTACGAATGTGGTTCACTTAGTAGAGTCCTTGCATAGCATGCACAAAGCTCTTGGCTCAATTCCTAACATTCCATAAGGTAGGCATGGTGGTACACTCTTGTAATTCCATCCTGTATTCAGTCCCTACCTAGAACTATATAGACTGGGTTTGGTGGTGTGTTTACAATTCCCACATTTAGGAGGTGGAGGCAGAAGGATCGAGACTTGAAGGCCTCCTTTCTCTACATAGTGAGGTTAAAAGCAGCCAAAGATACATGAGCTTCTGTCTCAAACAAAAGAGCCAAGATTGAACTCAAAGAAGAATTTTTATAGATAGGATGTGCCAATGATGCAACAGTTTAAGCAAAGACATAGAGATGAACAAGTACACACGGAGAAGATGATGGCTTCAGATGATAGGTATGAAAATGTGAGTAAATCTTGTTTATGGGCATCTGAGTTCCTTCTAAGTTGTGAGCACAGTAAACAGTGCCCCACTGGATATCTTTGCACACATGTCTAATGCACATGTCTTCAGTTTTATTTATACCAATTCCCAACTGAGATGGAACGTATCTACAAAGGAAGGATAATGGAGTTGAAGAAGAGTGAAACAGAACAGCAAAAGGTAGGAGGCAGGGAAATAGTGCTGGAAGGGTAAAGGGGGGGCAGCAAGAACGATGCTTAAGGGGTAAGAGGAAGTGGCAGTGGTAAAGGTATTAAAAAGAAGATATGTAAGTAAGAGGATAATAAAAAGTGGGCGAACACGGGATGAGAGATCGTAGTGATCACCATGGTGAGATAACAGTTGTGAAGAACAGAAGGAGAGATGGAGGAAGTGCATAGGGTAAGAGTTGGGTAAATGTGAGAGAAAGGCAAAAATGAGCAGGAAGATAAGCTCAGGCAGGGGCAGAGGGGCAAGATGGAGGCAAGAGTCAAGAAAGGGAATAAGAAAGATGGGACAAGAGAACATGAGGATGGATATGCAAGGACAAAAATAAATGTGAAAGACATATGTTAAAAGAAGGGTAGACGATTAGATGAAGAAAGGAGAAGCAGAAGTGAGGCCGAAAAGAAAGTAAAAGAGCCTAGGCCCTAGCATCTAAGAACTGCCTCCATCTTCTGGACCCCTAAGTACCAAGATGTACTTTTGTCCATAGCCACAATCCCACTTTAGCAGCCTGGACCAAGAGCCCACCTCTCTCTCTCTCTCTCCAAAGTGTGTAATCAGCCCCCTGCTCTGTGCTCATCAGCAGAGCTGGGGGCCGAGACGGCCCTGTGAGAGTCTCCTTGGCTCTTCTAGTCCAGTGCCCCTGCTTCTAGATGAGAAGTTCCCAGTGATGCCCTTGCTCTCTGCACGGGCATTTGCAATTAGCTCAGTAACAATCTATAGAGCCTGGGCACTCCCTTCATCTGAGGGTGGGGGAGGGAGAAGGGGTGGCCTGGCAGTGGGAGTATGGCCTTTCTCCTTAATTAGCCGACCCCCTTCAGTCCTCACACCCCCAGTTGGAGTCACCATGGCAACAAGTGGGTGAGCAGATTGCCTGGGGAGGACACCAGGCCTGTGGGTGGTGAGGCAGGAACAGGCAAGAAGCTAATGAGGGAATAGAAGTGGAAGAGCCACAGTGAGCACAGAGGTAATCTAATTCCTAAGCCCCACAGCTGGCCAGCTGAGCTACTGCTGGCTGACATGCTTTAAGGTGGCCTAGGGCCTGTCTCAGGTGATAATCTGGCTCACAGTGCTAGCACCTAGCAATAAGCCCACCTTAGTCTCTGAAGCTCTGTTCCCAAGATCATCCTATATACCTTGTCTTGTCTTGTCAGTATGATGCCTGTGCCAGATGGCTGGTTGGTTGAAGCTGTGTCAGGAGGCCTAGGCACGCCTCTGGAAGAATACGAAAGGCCTAGAAGCCCTTGCTGAGGTGAGCATTGTAGGAAGAGGAGGAAGTAATTGTCTTAAGTGTCTTAGAACCAAGGTAAAGGAAATTGGGAGACTTGTGGAGACCTTTTTGCTCTCAGCTTAGCTCTATAAAAGGACCACCATGGAGTGTGTGTGTCTATGTGTGCATGTATCTATATCTATATATTTATCTCTAATTGGAAAATGACCTCAGGCAATTTTTACCATGCAACCAGGGTTGAGAATGTCAATTTTTACCATTATATAGATGGAAAAATTGAAGTCTAATAAGGGAGAAGAACTTGAATATAGTCACATAAAATAATGCCAGAGAGAGGAACTGGAAACCTGGTTCTATAATTCCAACTCCAGGAATCTTGCTACTGAAAAATAAAATGTGTTGGCAACTAGATCCTCACCGAGGGGCCAGACAGGAGAAAACAGCTGAGGAGAACAAGGCCTATTCCACAGTTTCAGACTCTTCAAACTCATGTCCTGTCAGAAAAGCCCTCTCCAATGTGCCCTCTTGTATGAATGGAATCATGTTAGGTCCTTGAGGGAGCAGGGATGGAGAACAGGAGGTGGATAGGGGACCTGAAACCCCTTTCCCACCTCACTAGGACCACCACAGGTCTCAATCAAGTTCTGGCTGCTACAGCCAAGTTGCTATGGGAACTGGGATGGGAAGGAAACAGGGAATAACTAGAGGGAACACCAATTAACCCAAAAAGGAAGCTAGGAAGGCTGTCTCACCCTTCCTCCTAGCTGGGCAAAAGAATCACACCCCTCAAACAGAAGGGACAAGACAATGGGGACCTCCACTCCTTCTGGGCTCTGCAATTGTCAGTTTAGAGAGGAGGGGAGTGACCCAGCTAGCCTTATCCTCAGCTTATTGGCTTGTAGCCCTGGCCAGGGCATTTTAGTTCTACATTCGACTAGAAAGAAATGTCTGACTTCATAGAGGGCTCTGTAAATTCAGTCACACCCCAAAGTCAGGACTTAAGGCCAGAAGGTTTAGAGAGAGGAGGCCATTGTCAGCTTCTACATTAGGGGCTGGAAAGACCTCCAAAGGGAAAACTTCAGTTATTTTCCAACCAGGAAGCAGTTACCTTCCTGATTTCTAACTCGCTTCTCTCCCTAGGGTCTGTTTCCCCATCCAAATCTTCCCTATAGACCCTTTCTTCATGGCTGCTTATCTTTTTAATGTACCCGTGGGACACCTGGCCAGGAGCCACAGCTGCAGTGCTTGTAAAAGCTAAGCAGCAAGGAAGGCTGAGCTTGGGACAAAACATTGATAGTTTGCAAAAGCTGCAGAATACAAGTTACCAACCTAACCCCAGTTTTTTCCCAAAGGGTAACTGAGGTCCACAAAAAGGGAATAAATGATATGAGAGACACCCTGGCTACTAACTTGATGCCTTTTGGCCCAGCATCTATAAGCAAAAGTCAAATTACGGGAGAAACTGTACTAGGAGGAGAAAGTGCATCCAACAGAGTTGGATCAGAACAGAAGGAGGTCAGTGTCAGAGCATGGATGTAATTCTGCAGATAGCAGTAGTCCGCTGGGATTGGTAGAGTCAGAATCAGATTAGAGGCATTACAGGGCAAATATAGGCAATGACAGGGCTTTGCTTAAGGGTCTATAAGCAATAGCTGTCCTCTTTCTTAGTATGAGCAGTTATGAGTCTGGTCTGGCCTGAAGGAAAGGTGGGGGAAATAGCTGGAGAGGTGAGTGAGAGCCTATTGCTAGTTTATTCCAGAGGCTCTCCATACTTCCAAGCCTATTAGATCATTTGTTCAAAGGCTAGATGTGCTCAGTCTGGCCAACAGTGGACTAATGGATGACTAGTATTCATAATCTGGGGACAGTTCTGAAAGGGCCCAGATGAGCAATGCCAATTAGATGAGTGATGGCAATTAGATGAGCAGCAGAGGCAAGTTAAAGACTTTTCCAGAACGGAAAGAACTGTGAGAGCCATCACTCTACCACATTATCCATGCCAACATCACAGTAAAGTGCCATCCAGCTTCTAATAGTCAACAATGTCATAGAAAACTCATTCTTTCATAGGGCAGCCCATAGCTTGAGAGAACTCTAGTGATTAATGAAGTTCTTCCTTCTTTTGAGCTGAAAGAAATGCCTTTCTGTGATTTCATTCATGCATCCTACTAGCTCTTCTGGGGCCATATATATCATTCCGTCTGTTCCTTGGGCCAACTCTTAGGCATCCGTAAACTTCTCCAAATCTAGTCTCCTCATTCATTTGTTCAGACAATAAACACACCCTGACTACCTGAGTGATTGGCTCTATGCTAGGAGCTACAGATAAAGGGGATGAATAAAAGATTCCCGTCTTGAGCAAGGGAAGCAACTGTGTGAATTAATTAATATAAGCATCTATATGAAGTTGGATGTATTTGACACCATGGTAGGGCAAAGGAATGAATGATTAATTGTGTTTTAAAGGCTGAAGGACAGAAAACACATCTCTGTGTGGGGAAGTGTTGAGTTAGGACTTGAAAAAAAGGGGGAGTGTTAGATGCTCAGTAGGTGAAATAGAGAGAGAATAAAGTACTCTTCAGGCAAAGGAATCAGCAGGCATAATAACCTGCAAGTAGGAAATAATGCTGGGTTCAGACAATGTAGGTAGCTCAGTATAATTAGAGGTACAAATGGGAGGTTATGAAGGAACAGGGGATGCACAGGAAGGACATGACAATATCAACATGCTTTGGATACTGGGGAGGAAATAGGATTCTTTCCAAAGGCAGTGGAGAGTTTTTTTTTGTTGTTGTTGTTGTTTTTTTTGTTTTTTTTTTTTTTTTAATGAGCTCGATTACTTGCTTATTTGAATTTGCTTATGCCTAGCCTGATGGTACAGGTTTGTAATTCCTGCTATTTGGTAGACTGAGTGAGGATTATCACATATTTGAGCCAATCTGGGCAATTTAGTGTGACCCTGTTTTAGAGAGGTTCTTTATCACTTTTGTAATTAACTGTCCAGACTTTTGTCTGCAAGTGTGGAATGTGGAGTGAATTAAGACTGAAGGCAGGGAGACGAGTCACATTATTGTAAAAGTCTGAATAAGATACTATGAGGGCCTCAACTAAGTTAGTAGTGGCAGAATTTAATATGAAAGCACAAAAATAATACAAGTATTGAAATGAGAGTAGGAACCTCTCCTAACACTGAGGTTAGCAATAGTACACATTAAATGAATAACTGTTAAGATACAATATCAAAGATTCGTGAGACTTTTGGTTTCAAAATGGCTATGAGAATGATCCAATAAAATTTTAGATCTTCTTACCTAAGGGAAAAAATTGAGAGAAATGAGTAGATGTGAGAAAAGATGTTAATGAAGGAAAGCCAGCAGGATTACTTATAGATGTGGAAAACAGTCACCATAGAGAGTCTAGGATAACTACTAGGCTTCCAGATTGTGTGCTAAGGTGAATATAAATTTCATTTTATTTTTAAAAATTTATAGTTTTGAGGCAGAGTCTCATGTAGACAAGGCTGCCCTCAAACTCACTAAGTAGCCAAGGTTGGCCTTGAAATTGTCTCATCCTCTTCCCTCTGCTTTCTAACTGCTAGGATCAAAGCATGTGGCCACCACACCTGGCTGGCATCCTTTATTAAAGAAAGAAATGGAGGAGAACAAAGATGAATTTAACCTGAGATCATGTGACTTTGAGGTATATGTGGGTCTACTAGATAGAAATGTCAAGGATGCAGCTGGAATAATGGCCTGAACTCCAAAGAAGGGTCTGAACCTGATGTGATAACACATTCCAATAATCCTAGCCCTTAGTTAGGAGGCAGAACAAGGGGGATTGTGCAAGTTCAAGGCTAGCCTTGTCTACATGGTGGATTCAAGGAAAAGCTGGGCTACATAAGACTCTGTCTCAAAAAATTTAAGTAAAAAATAATGGAGGGTCTTGACAAAAATCTACAACTCACGTGGAGCTAATAGGTTAATCATCAGGAAAACAGTAGGACTATGCTTTCCTTTCTGAAGTTAGGCATGATCATAAGCTTTACATAGTCAATCAAACATGGCTTGGAGTGATACAGATTACTTCTGAGGAGACAGAGTAAAGGGCTGACACATGTTTTTGCCATATTCTTTCTTCTGCTTCTAACTGTGGAAGCAAAGTTGAGATAGATGATTTTTCAACCCTATATATTATGAAGAGATGCTTCATCGCTGCTGAACTGTCTTGGATGTGAATCATAGCAAGAAATAACCATTTGTTGTATTAAGCCTCTGATAGTTGCTAGTTACTTTTTATGACAGCATGCCCTGGGTGATAAGGCAATCTAGAAGCCAAGGGAGGAGACAAAGGGCTCAAAAGCAGATCCCTGGAAAACACTAACTTAAGTGAAGGTAGAGGAGAGAAAGGAGATGAAGACAGAAGGCTTTAGCGACTGGAGAAGAGCTGGGGGTGCTGCTCAGCGGTAGGACATTTAACTAGCATGCACAAGGCGCTGCTTTGAACCTCTAGAGCAATTAGAGGAGAAAAAGAAGAGAGTGGCATTCTGTAAATTAAGACTGGGGAGGGGGGCAGTCAGCAGATAGGATTTATGTAGGTGAGAACACATTCGTTTGGGTAATTAAGATACAGTCTCCTCACATTGAGAACTGCTGCAGTGGAGCAGCAGGAGAAGGAACCAGACTGTTGGAATCTGAAAGCGGAATACAAGGAAAGAAAGGCGGAGGTAAATATGTGTATACAACACTTCCAAGAAGTCAAACATCTCCAGGTTTTCCAACTATTTCCATGGATGAAGTTTTTAGTTCTCCCTTTGTTGAGCCACATAAGCCTCTGTTTCTTCTGCAACCAAACACAGTCCCCAGACATGTTTATTGACACAATGTGAAATAGAGCTATTGGTCCTCCTGTCTTAGAAACAGTTTCTGTTAACCTAGCCTAAGGTACTATTTTCTCTCTCGGGGACCATATCTTAATCTGCTGATAACTCATTGCAGAAGGGGAGAGGGAGACTCTCCTTAAGTATAGGGCCACAGAGATGGCCTAATTCAGTCTCAGGATAGAGTCCAAGTTTGTTGTGAAACATCACTATGACTTTAGGCTTTTTCTTTGAGGACAGAAATATATCTTACTTAGATGTGTGCAGTAAAAGTTTTTGGCCTGGCCTGGTTCTGAGGTCCAGACCTGCACGCAGCTGCTTAGTCTCCCAATAAATGACTCAGATGCTTATATTAATTACATGCTGTTTGACCTATGGCTAGGGCTTATTGCTAGCTAGCTCTCTCACCTTAACTCATTTTTATTAATCTGTCTCGCCATGTGGCTCATTTAGTTGGTTTTCTTTTTTTACATATTGATCTTAAAACCTCAAAGCCATGCCTAAGTCTTGCTCAAAGGTGTCTAAACCCACCACAGATGTGCATTCTTTTCATGGTCTCTTGATATAGACTGGATGATGTATGCACAAGAAGATGTTAGCCAAGTACCTGAAAACCAAGCTCCCAGTACCTAGCTCAGATGGAACAACGTGAAGAAGTCTAAGAGAGGGAAAATGAAAATAATCGGTTATGACTATATCTTCATGGACTTTTACAGTGAATGGAGAAACTGGGAATATGTTGGTAAAATGTCAAAGAAAACCAAGCAAAGGAGGAGAAGCAAGTGGCCATTTTTAACCTCAAGAAAGCCAGTTGACCGAGGAATGAAATGTTAATCATACAGCCTTCCATTGCTAGATGTAAGCAAGAGTTACAAAAGTAACAATGTAAATAAGTTAAACTGTTAGAACCAGAAATTTGGATATAACAATACCGGCTATATGAAGGGAGAGAAAATGTGTGTGCACATATAATGCTACCAGCAGTAAGAGAGCTCTATCTTCCTCTATCCAGATATTTTTATAAAAAGTCAATAGAAACAGAACAAAAACAAGAAATAGCATATTGATGTACCATTTAGAAATGTGAAGAAATATTAGCAAAACAACAACAAAAACAGTCAGAATCAGAAGTATTTAACAGTCAAGAGTGAGCTCAAGGCTAAAACATAGGCTACTGTTTCAATGACAAGCATTCATATTTATATATTATTAAAGAGACACACTACAATGCGCACAAATATGCTTATGTGGTGGACTTTTGACTGTTGATATGTATATTGTACACATAGAAAAAAATCAAGTGGTATTGGCATAACATTTATAATGTGGTGGCAAAAAAAGAAGTTTCAAGTGTTTAACTCTGAAAAGCAAAATACCCGGGGCAACTAGAGACATACACACATCCACGTGCATATATGTACCATGAAGGTAACTGAAAATTAGGAACATGCATTACTTTGATAAGGTGAAAAAATAAATAGAAAAAAAATCATCTTCACTCAAGAACTTCAAAAACAACAAAGCAAAATACCTAAGACTTAACGTGACCAACTTCACTAGACTCACTGCACATGGCCCTATCCCATGGGCCCTGGATCACCTAATCCATCATGAGTGTCTGGGCTCTGGGCTCCATCCAGGTGCACTTAGCAAACTAAAAGAGCAAACAAGGAGTCTTACAGACAAAGAGAGAAACTAAGATGGGAGGAGGGAAGCTTTTGAGGCTTTTCTGCACAGTGGTTGTGCAGAATGACATTAGTGTGACATGGGCAAATATAGCTTCTTTTGAGTTGCACACACTCCTCTCTCTGCAGCATAATTTTCTTTTTTACAGAAAGCCATCTTCATTATCACTTAGACCACTGAAAAATCAGTTCCCTTCCCCTTACCTCCCTCTCCTCCAGGTAGATGATAGGCTTGGAATATCAGAGACCTGGTCAAAGGTGACTACAGCTATTCTTTAGCTGTAATGTAAATCATGAACTTTGGGAGTCTGTCCCCCCCACCCTGTCCACCTCCCTCCTACCTCAACCACCTAAACAGGCCTTTATGCACTCACTAAGATGTCTCCAGTTGCCTTCTAGCTTCCAATTCCCACCCCCACCCGGACACTTCACTCCCTCTTCCAACAATCCCTTTTCCTCCTCCTCAGCAGCCCACCTCAGTGTTGAGAATTTCAATTGGGTATTAAGCAATCATTTGGACTAAACACATCTAATTAAGATGAGAAAATAGCTACCATTTATTAAGTGCCTACTATATGCCAGGTGCTATTCTAAGCATTTAATCCTGACATTTATTAACTCATTGATTTCCCATAATCACCCCCTGAAAGAGAAACAAATCTTTAGAGATAAGGCAGAGAGGACCAAAGAGTTTAAATAACTTATCCTATCCAAGGCTCATAGCCAATGATAATCATAATGGAGCTTAGCATTTCTTGAGCATCTTCTACCACAAGGACAGTGTAAGAAATTAGGATCATCCATGTCCTCCAAGCCTCATAATGATCTCATTTCTTAATTTTGAAGGTGGAAAAAAGTGGGGTTTCAAGAATACAGTCGAGGCTATCAAGTAAGGGTGGCTTGCTTCCAAGCCTGATGAGCTAGTTCAAACTTCAGGATCCACTTTGTGGAAGGAGATAACTGACTTCCATAAATTACCCTTGTGTGTTGTTGGATGTACAGCCCCCGTACACACAAGTAAATATAATTTTGAAATTCAAAAACCATAATGCATTGAATGGCATAACAATCATTCTACAGAGAACACCTGTACTTCAGTGCCCAAACTCTTATATACCGACCGCACTGCCCTGGAGACAGTCCTTTCAGTTTACCACCACCACCAAACCTTGTCACTCATTTTTTTGGGTGGAATTTCAGGCCACGTTGATGAGAGATTTCTATACTTGGATAGGGAATGATTTTCCATCCCACTTCCTATAGAAGTAGAGTTTGATTTAAGTGAGTGTAAAGGTAAGAACATTCAGATGGCACAAGTGACCATTTCCATGAAAACACTGCAGTCAGACTAGGGATATGGTTCAATGCAAAGACAGAATTCATGTTCCAGCACTGCAAACCAGTAAACGAATGAACAAGAAGCAAAACAATATTCCAAAGTACTTCTTTCCCCTCTTCCCCTACACACATTTGAAATTAGTTCAGGGCTGGAAGCTGTCTCTAGTAGAAATATTTTGTTGCCCCTAGGGCATGAGTTCTCCTGTCTCAAATCCTACCATCTGAGGGCTTCTGGGAATCTGGAATATCCTTGTCCTGGAAGACTCAAATACCAGAAGCAAGAAAAAGGTGACATCTTATGTGTCCCACATAATTTCTCCTTCCTCACAAATATTCTTCATTAAGAAGCCTTGGCTCCAATAGACAGGTAGTTAGTCAAAGCTTGGTTCTGGTTCTATCTCTGCCAATAGCTAGCTGTGTGAACTTAGAAATATCATTAGAAAGGAGCTGTGCCACTAATTTCCTCTGACTATGAGCCAACTACTCCCCCCAACCCTCCATGAGCTGCAACTTGAATCCGAGAAGATGGTTGTTAAATAAGCTACATAGGTGGTGGAAAGATGGAGTCAAACATCTTTAACTCAAACATACCTGCACTCAAAAATTCCAGCTGTTCCCTTGCTGATAATAAAAGCACAGGCAAGGTTGTTGACCTCCTGGATGCATCCTTTTTTGATAAACAAGCTGTATCCTGTTACAACAACAACAACCTACGTTCACCTCTCTGTAAGTGATGTCTTTAAAACAAAAGGAGAAAGTTTTATCCATATGCACACTAGCACAGATTGAGTAGTAGTGCTGTTTCCAGCATGCAATTTGCAGCTCTAACTCCATGGGCTGAATGACTTCAAGTCATCTGACACCTCTGCCACTGTAGTATCCACTACAAAAATGGGGACAGTATGTGTACAGTTCACGAGGCCTGAGTAAGAATTAAGATAAAGGAGATGGCATGACCCTCCCCTTTCATTCTTTCCTTTCATCTCTACAATCCAAGCAGTAAGTTCCAAAAATCTGCTGCAAATGTGATCATAAAAGGCTAACATCATTAATCCATATGAAGGAGAACAAAGTATCAATAAAAACAGAAAACATGAACCCACGATTCACAAACAAGCATTACAAATGACTTAGAAACAAGAGAAACAAATGTCTAAACAAAGGAACTCCAAGGAGAAGTGAAGGCTAAATCACTCTTCAAGCAAATTAGCCTCCTTCCCCCCCCCCCATTGAGGATATAAACTGGAATAATCTAGTAATTTGAAAGAGATTTAGTAATGTATGTCAGGAACATCAAAAAGGTTAATACTGTGATTCTGTAAGACTCGGTTCAAACTTCATTTGGCAGAGTGAATGTTTATACTTCCATTTGTATGCAAAACAAAGAGTCATTTTGTGTAGATGTTTATGTAAGCCTACAGAGAAGGAGAGAATATACACAAAATTGTTAACATCCACGACCTTAGGGCAGTGGAACTAGAAGACAGAATAGGAGGATTATTACTGTTCTCTTCATAAATCTCCATATTGATAGATTTGATAAAAATATGCATGCATCATTTGTGATTCAAAAACTCAGCAAAGAACAGAAATAAGGAAAAAGATCTGAGATAGCCTTTATTAGTAAAAATCATAGATCTGAAACAAATCTATGAACAAAGATATCAACTACAAGATTATTTATAATTGTAAAGACTTGGCAGTAACGTAAATATCTGAAGGTACGTGGCCTGTTAAATCAATTATGTAACTTGTGACAGAATATCATCCACTCATCAAGGATGGAGCTTATGAATATTTAAGTACATGGAAAGGATCTCAGAGTACCAGTAAGTTAAAAAAGACCTACAGTAAAATATTAGGAAACCATGTGATCACATCAATATGGGTATTATTAAAAGAACCCAGAAAATAACGAGTGTTAACAAAGATGTAGAGATTTGGACCCTTGCTCAATTCACTTCTGGTATGTATGTGAAATAGGGCTGAATGCAAAATATAAGAATGGAATGGAAAATGACACAGCTGCTATAAAGAACTGGGAGGCAATTACTCAAAAAGCTAAATATAAGCTGGGCACAATGGTGCATGCCTGTAATGTCAGCACTTGAGGCTAAGGTAGATGGACCATGAGCTCAAGGACAGTCTAGGCTACATAACAAGACCCTGTCTCAAAAACAAACAAACCAATAAAAATTCAGCAGGGAATTATCATTTGACCAAGTAATTCATTTCCTAAATATACTAAAAAGAAGTGCGAAACAAGTACCTAAACAAATAGTAGTAGAACAGTGTTCATAGCAACATTATTCACAATAGCCAAAAAGTAGAATAGTTCTACTAAGAAATGAATGAATAAACAAAATGTAACGTATGCACACAACGGGATATTATTCAGCCATAAATGAACTACTGATACATTCTAAAACTTTGGTGAACATTAAAAGCATCACATAATATATCATACATAAAATAAAATAAGCCATATAGAAGAATAAATAAGGTATGACTCCACCTCTGTGTATTATCCAGAACAGTCAAGTTAAAAGAGACAAAGATTGCTAATGGCCAGGGCATAAAGTGAAGGAGAAATGAGGAATTGTTTAACAGGTAGAGAATTTCTGTTTGGGAGAATGAAAATGCTTGAGAAATAGTAATGCAATGGAAATGTACCCAATGCCACTGAATTATACTCTTAAAATTGTAAGTTCTGTTATGTATACTTTGTAGCAATGGAAAACCCCCTAAATGTCCCTAGGCCCCTTTTCTCTACTGTATTTCTAGTTTCCAAAAGTTCTCAAAGACTGTATTTTTTAACAATCAAGGAAAATATATTTTACAAAGACTTTGAGTATATTTTTGAGGAATCAATAATTTTGAAGAATTAACTTGAGCTGATCACTGAACACACACTTCACCTTTCACAAATTAGCTTAATAGACATGCTATCTGCTTCAAATCAAGTAACATGGAAATACCAGTAACATTCACACTACGACATTCCCTTCTCTCACACAGAGTGTTACAGATGACCTCTTCCTTTCTGTTTCCAAGGCAAAGACGAGGCATCTAAGACCAGGGATTCAACAAAATCCTAGCATGGGAACTGGACATTTCAAATCCCAAGCCAGGCCTCATTTGGCTTTTAGGTGACAAGATCTCACTGCATCTGTTTTCCTTTCTGGTTCTACCAGCTACCAGTGTGTGCTGGGACTGTGGTGGGGCTCCTGCAGGCGTTAGGCCTGTGTAGGGCACCTTTTCCTTTTCTGCTCTGGTTAATATTTCCACTGGACTGAAACTGAGAAAATAACAGAAATACCTTTTCTCTAGATGCATGGGGCCATGTTATTCCCTTCTTCTTTGCAAATTTCTCTCTTCCCTTCTTCCTGTTAGGACACCTCGGTGATTGTCACTGGATCTTTTTTAAAATCAATTTTTAATTTTTTTGAGAATTTCCTACATATGTACTATATTCATATCACTTCTACCCTCCCTTCCCCATAACTCCTCCAATGCTATCCCTACTCTCTCTCAGATTCATAAGTTCTTCTTTAATTATTACTGTCACATACATACACATATAGAAATCTGCTAAGTCTATTTAATGCTGTTCATATGCTCATGCGTTTAACACTTGGGATTGGATAACCTATCATGAGAAACTAGAGGTAAAAAAAATGGCTTCCAGGAGAGGGAGAATCTGTTATTAGATCTGAAGGACAAGGAACAGGTACCTTGAATAAAAAGAATGCTAATGAGCCCTTATTCTGAATTTGAGCTATTCCAGAAACTCTCTAAGTTTCCAATAGGTTCTGCTGAGCCTCTCATATAGCCAGACCAACTTCTCACCAGAGTCATAGCTAGGAGGGGATTGCCTCCATCAGCTGGCAGAAAACATTTACAACTTCTTTATATATCTATGTACTGGGGAAAGAACAAGGCAGGTTTGTAACCCAGCTCTGTGTCCTGTGTAACTTAGGGAGGTCATTCCTCTTGCTGAACCTCAACTGTTACATTTGGTAAATGGGGACAATAATTTCCTGCTAGGAATATTGACAAGATTGAGTACACACACACACACACACACACACACACACACACACACACCCCTCCTAGGTTCCCAAAAGCTTGAAGCTTGATTGGGTTTTTTTTTTTTCTTTTTTGCCTTCCTTTTCTTACCCTTTTCTTCCTTGGAGCCAGCTGGACTCATCTTTTGGCCCAAAAAACTTGTGGCTCAGATTTCAGATGCCCTTTCCAGAATCCATCTGAACAAGAACTTTGGCTGTGGCAACCCTTCTCTTTCTGTAGTAACTTCTTCCCACAAGCCTAGCCCATTTGGTGCCCTTGCTTTTCCCTTTAAAACCCTGCCTGACTCAAGGTCTCATAAATTCAGGCTCCTCTGAACTCTCTCTTCTGCTCATGGACAAAACACTGACCTATCATTCCTCAAATGCTCAAATAGATCCTGGTTTGTACCCATGTAACCACAGGGATGCAGATGTAACCATTTTCCAGGGTTTTATCTGACCTTTGTTGGAGAACAATGTTTGTGGTCCTCCAGATTGTGCAGTCCCTTAAATGAGGGCTGACTCCTAGCATTCAGCACAAACCTGCAGCTGGCATGCCACATGATTGAGAGGAGTAGAGGTTCACGTTAGTAAGCCGTTCTACAGAAGCACACCACAGGCGAACAGCCTTGGAGCATAGGGATCACAGAAGCCCCAACAGTGAAGTTTTTCTAAGACAATCCCCAACCCCTGAGTCTCAGGTGTTGGCTTAAATCCCCAACCATGCACAGAAAAGTAGGTGTGCTCTTTCTGTGAGGTACTAATGTCTACAGAAGGCATGAGCATTCATTCACATAGTTTGGGAGCACCCTCCCAGCCTTTTGATGTATTCAGAGATCCTAGGCTCTCTTTTGATCTTGGCCCCACCCACTTCCTATCTTTCCTCATCCCCCACCTCCACCATGTTTAGCAGACACTTCCAGTCATAACAACATTGGGTGGGAGGTTGCTGTGCTCCTTTCTTCTCTCTTTACTCCCCACAACTCCATCTTCAGGAGATACCAGTACATCCTTCCTGGAGGTTCCCATTGCTATAATGACTATAATAGTCAGGCCAGTAGCTTGTGGGAAGGATGAGAAGTAGCCATGAAGACTGGGGGATGTGTGTGTCTATGTATATGAGTATATGTGCATGCCTTGTATATATATATATATTTCTACCCTGGGTAGGTTGGAGAAAGGGGAGAAAAATGTTAATGATCAGAGAAGCTAAGGAGGAAGG
This sequence comes from Phyllotis vaccarum, assembly GCA_033318265.1. Classification (NCBI taxonomy): domain Eukaryota; kingdom Metazoa; phylum Chordata; class Mammalia; order Rodentia; family Cricetidae; genus Phyllotis; species Phyllotis vaccarum. The sequence continues at coordinate 60,723,693 of JARWLC010000013.1, forward strand.
GAAAATGAGGTAAAATAAGAGAAGACCAGAAGATGAAAGAAAATTGGGGCAGGAAGAGAGATGGGGGTGAGGAAAGTGAAGTGTGAGTAGAGTGTGAGGGATGAAAGGGGTGGCAGTACATAGAGGTATCAAGGGTAGAAAGTGTGCTGCCAAGGAGGTGAGGCAGGGGAGGCAGAGAAGTGTGCGAGATCTGCAGTAAAGTTTGGGAGGGTTGGGAAGTTGAAGGTAGATGAGGAGTAACATGGGAACATTCAACTGTTGGAGATGAACAAGGTGTGACAGGAAGTAACCAGGCCAGGAAGACTAAAGGTACATTTGGGAGAAGTGGAGGTGTGTAGATTCATAGATTCCGTTTAGAGAGTGTGGTGGGGGATGTGGTTTGGGAAGGGTCTAGGATCATAAAACATTGTTCAGTTAGTGCTCACTGAAATATGGATGGGAATGACTACAATGTAGAAAGAATATGGGGGTTGGAGGAGTGGGTCAGGATGCAGGTCAAAGATCTAGTATATTTCAACAAGTGACTGCTCTGTCACTCCCAGCTTTAAGTCACTACATCCTTGTCCTCGCTCTAAGCATTCTCTTCTCTGTACCTGCTCTTGGATTCTAGGTCCCTGACCTTTCCTAGAACACCATGCCTACAATCTCTAGTGATGATGAGACGAACAGCTGTGAATCTGGAGGCCCCGCCCCTGGGGCCGGCTTTGCTGCGGGTTCCCAGCAGGCTGCTTATTGATGGCTTCCCTTTTCCCCTGTCTCCAAACAAGGACCAGGGAACCCCTTTCAGATTTAAGAGTTTTGAGCCTGAGAGAACGCCTGGGTGACAAGAATCACCATTCAACATAAAACTCCTGCCCTTTGCCGGTACTTCAAGCCCCTTGCTTTTAGTACCCATTATCTCCAGTGTTAGCCTGAGAGTCCTGCTTGGCAGTAAAGCTGTGGCAGGTGGGAGGAGAGAAGTCAGTGAGGCAGAAACAGCTGCCAGCTGGAGTGGAGGAAGAGCAGGGCACCAGTGGCAGAAGGCAAGGTGTTGGCTTTGGCAGCCCCTACCCTCTCCCTCTGTGGGGGGTGGGGTTAAGGCCAAGCCTCCTTCCCTAGCCTCTCCAATCCAATGCTGCTGTTCAGGAAGCAGGCTCTGCTCTAATGTCTAACCTCTGGACTAAGGCAGATCGCTGAGGTCACCTGATTCAATTCATATAGTCCTAGAGTCATCTCCATGGCATTTTCACTGAGCACTCCCCTTGTATTAGGCCCAATACTTCCTGGAAACAGTAGCTCAATGGCAATCCATTCTTTCTTTGCAATAAATAACAGAAGGGAGAGCTCTGTTGTACTAAGCCTAGATGCTGTACAGACTTCTCATTAACACTGAACTTACGGGATTTTTCTAATGAATAAGTCCCATTTTACAGATGAAAAAGTGAGGCTCAGAGACTTGAGGTTCATAGGTTCAAGATTACACTGGTAAGAAGTGAAATCTAGGTTGAAATGCAGGAAGGATGTTCTGTGAAGTCTCTTAGGGCCAATCAAGACCTGCATCTTTTATACAAGGACAACCCTTTTAAGGTGTGAAATCTGAGCTTGTATTTTCCTGTGTCCCCTCTTTTCCAAGTCAAACTCCTTTAACTCACTCCAGGGAATATAGGCTTTAGCCTCCTTCTCAACCCCATCAGTTGATATGTCCCAGTATCAAAGATGCAGGCTGTCAGGTGGGTGTCTGACAGTCTGGAGTAGGTCAGCACCATATCATCCTTCCTCAACTAGCTGATTAGTACAGCTAATGGCTGCCAAGAGAGCTGACGATGTCCCTCCTCTAGGGCCTCTCGGCCTTCTTCCAGGAATCACTGTGAGAAAAGAAGCTAGAGTTTGCTCCCATGCCCTCATTCTCCTCACCCTGAGTATTCTGAATTGAAACGAGGAGAGAAACAGAAGTGAGAGAAGCAATCAGCAGCAGGCAGGGGCATGGCAAGATTAGGGGGATGAAGATTTGGGAGGGCATTTGTATGGTAACTCTGGGCAAAGCCTACAGAGTGATAGGGTGTGAATGTGTGAGGAGAAGGGGATTCACAGAGAATTAAGGAAGGGATAGGATATGGCCCCCAGACCTAGGAGAGGCCAGTATGATGATAGGCATTGGCCCGGGTTAGCCTCATCTCTCTGCTATGCGAGAGGAAGTCAGTCGCACATTAAGGAAATGTTGCAGCTGGTACTAAATTGGGAGGTGTCACAGGCAGCAGTGAGGACAGGTATGATTCCTGGGGCCCTGTGTGGCCCAAAACAGGGGCAGACATCTCAGAAGCAGAGGATGTGGTTTCTAGGGCCACACAGGAAGGATCTGATTAAGGCACTTAGAACAAGGGCCCTGGGGATAGGGGGTCACCTGTCTCAAGAACCAGTCTCCACACTTGGTTTACAGATGCAGAAGAAACCTTATCCTCCTGGACTTCTGACTGTCACTTAAGAGGATTCTGGGTGTGGGCTATTATCTCCATGGGATCTCATTTGGGGTATGGGCTGAAAGGAGGGCTCTGAGCTCAGAGGAAGGCTTATTAGATTGGGTGAAAAAGGCCTGTGAGAAGGTGGGGTGAGTGACTGAGGAAATGGGGCTTCAAGAAGGGGATCAGAGGCGCCTTTCTCTTTCATGTTATCAGAAAACAGGATTAAAGACTATAGGGCTGTGCCTCAGTCGAAGGAGAAAGCTTTGGAAGAGGTAGAAAACCCGGAAGAACCGAGGAGTTGCCACAGCCCTGTTGCCGACTAAGACAGGAAGAGCAGGAAATTCACTTGCTGCTGAAGACAGATGAGCCATGAGACAGGACCTGGGGAACTCGATAGGAGACCTTGGCAAAAGCAAGGGGGTTAGCATAAGGACAGGAGCTGGAGTGTGGGAATTCCTGCTCCTTTGTTGAGGGCAAACTGTACGAGCCCTATTTACCTCAATTTCCCTATCTGTAAATGGAGGTAATCGAGACAGCTGTGCTCTCATAACACACATGACTGATTGAAACCCCTAAATATCACATCTATGCCAAGTGTTAAATTCTTACTACAGAATGCTACTAGCCGTGCATCCCCATTTAAATCTCCCCAAACACTCAGGACAAGGATATTTTTCCTGTTTTACATATTAAGAAATGAAAGATTAGAGAAAGTAAAGTAATGTGCCGAAGAGCAAACTGCTAACTAGCCCTGGACAGTGGTGATAAGACCTCCAGAGTCAAAGAGAACCACCGCCGTCTCAGACATCAAACTGCTTTGTATCAGGCAACTAATGTGAAGGATTTTAATTTAGTGTAGGGTCAGCAGAAGCTTGGAGCCAACTATAACATGGAGGAAACCCCATAGAAAAGTTGTGCCATGGTTTTCACTCATTTTGGAGATAGCAAAACAGAACTGTTGTGGCTATGGGCTTGAAAAGAGGGTTGCAAGATATGGATATCCTTTATTCTGTCTGCTAGGGGACAATATCTCTCTGCTCTCACTGAAGGCATGTCTGGGGCAGGCAATTAGAGTATGTGTCTCTAGCTCTATGTGACAAAATGTGTCTTTCTTCATATGATTGTGTGCATATCTTTGATACCACAGGAAGATGTATGTGACAGGGTGCCTGCTTCTACAGCATTGTTTACGAAACTGACAACCTCTATGTTTCTCTGTATGACTTGCTCTGGAATATTGCTGGTGGTGCATGGCTGTATATGTTTGTCAATCTGTCTGTACACCTTTAAGAAGTGGAATATCTTATTTGGTAGTGTGAGTGAGGCAGTGAGTCAGCTGAGGCTGAGCGAGGCGGGAGGAGACTGCTAGGTTACGAGAATAGGAAAAGGGAGAAGGAGAAAGTGAAGTCAGGATCAAGGAGCTACTCCTTCCCTCCCCAGTCCTCCACCCCAAATCCCTAAGGGGCACACAGAGAACAGCAGAACCTTGTAGAAGTCCACAGGAGCAATGCTTGCTGGAAATGCTTGCTAGCCCTTCTCAAAGCCTAGATTTAGACTAGAAGGCAACTGCTTTACTCTCCAGCGGATGGCCCCCAGCTCCAGACTGGGTGAGACCCACCTGGTCTCATTGTCACTTGACCTTTTTGACCTTGCTGTTCTCTTTTTTTTCCCCAAAGCAGGCCACCTGGCCAGGCAGAGAAAACAGGGAAGCAGCCTCAGGCCCCAAATGTGCAGAGCCCCTCCTACCTACTATACAGAAATTCCGGATGGAGGGTCAAGAAATTTCTCAACATCCAGTTCTTCCCTAGGAAGATTCCTCCTGCAGTTTGTCTACCCTCTGGTCTCCTTTAGATGCCCATCCCTATCAGCCAGTAAGCCAAATTTTCCTATCACCATCCAGAAGCACTGGGAGTTTTGTGATGTACCAACCTTCCAAGGCCCTTCCACAAGCTGATAAGCCCTGCTCCCTACATTCTCTCATCATAAGACAGAAGCCTACAAGTTCTCTCCTTAAGAGAAGGTACACATCCCTAGGCTCTCCTGCCTAGGATCTGGCCAGTTACCTCAGGTCATATAAGGTCAACAGTGTGGCTTACCCTGTCACCATGGATGGCCTGGCCTCTCGTCCATTGGCAGAAACCAAAGGGTGAGGATTAGGTACTCAAATATTCTTCCTCCTGCTGACCACCCCTCATTCCTCCACAACCAGTCCTAGGGATTGATTCTAGTCCAGGAGTGGGGTTCAGGGCCAACATGGGTGTTGGAAGGTGGGGAGCAAATCTCTCCTGCTACCGCTTTGTCAGTCCAGGGCCCCACTTCCCCACTCGTGCAGCAAGCAGTGCTCCTGGAAGCTCCAGCCTTAAACTCAAAGAAGTTGACCTGCAACCCTGTGGGTTGGATGACACAATAATGCACTGGGGGTGAGGGGAGTGGTACGGTGGACAGAGAGAGGGAGCTTTATTTTTTTCTCGTCCTGCTGCCACAGAAACTGCCTCTAGCTGGGTAACTATTGTGGCGTGGGTTGTCAATCCCTACCTTGCAGCCTTTCGTGCAGGACCGGATAGAGTACTCTTCTGCCTGCAAGTATTTATGCAGCACGAGGTCGAACTCATCATATTTTTCCTGAGCATGTCGGTCCAGTCGCTGGTATGCCTCTATGCAGTTGCTACATGCCTCCCAGGTCCCGGAGCTCGGGCTGGCCACTACGGCCAGCAGGTCCCCCAGCAGGGTGTCCAGACTGCAGTCCAGGCTGTCTGGGCGGTCCATGCCAAGCAGCAAGTCCCAGACCGTGTAGGTGTCGCAAAAGGAAAGAGTGAAGTTCCGAAAGTGGCCTTTGAGCAAGTTTTTTTTGGCGGAGGGGAACTCGGGCGGGGTACGGGATGGGGAGTCAGGGGGCCGCAGAGGGGGAGCCGGGGTGGTCGGTTCAAAAAGTCTCTGCAAAGATTCCAATTTGGTGCAAGCTGCATCCAGCCCCGTGGGCTCTGGGACACCGCCGCAGACCGGCCTGGGGCCGGTAGCGGGGGCGGCTTTGGTCAGGTTGCTGTATCGCGGGCCGCAGGTGCCCGAGGACGCACTGGGCTCGCCGGGCGACGGCGGCGGCAGCGGCAGCACCGCGCGAGGAGGCACCGGCTGCCGCTCGCGGCCAGCCCCCCAAGGCGGCCGCATGGCGCTGTTCAGCTCCCTGGCCCGGGGCCGGGCCCCCGCGCACAGCCACAGATGGTCAGCGAGCAGCACGGTGAAGAAGAGCAGGGACGCCAGGGACAGTCGCCATCGCTGCGCCCGCTCAGAATCGGCGCAAGGTTTGTCGCTCGGCCTGGGAGCCCAGCAACAGCAGCAGCAGCAGATAGTCAGCGCGGCGGCGTCTTTCCCGGGCCACATCCAAGCGCCCCTGAACATATTTCAGGGGGTTCCGGGCTGGAGGGAGTAGGCAGGCGCGAGGCCAGACGGCCGTCTCAGGAGGGCGGGCTGCGCACCGCTCCGCGCTCCTCAGCGCCGTCCAGGTTCTACCTCGGGGGCTGCATGGCGAGGCAGGCCACCCGGCCCGGGGCCCCGCTCAGGCCGGAGTTGCGGGGCGCTCTCGGGCCGTCCCCGCGCTCCCTCGCTGGCAGCCGGGGCGCCGCTGCCCGGCCCGCTAGGCGCAGCCCGGCGTCCTGGCGGGGGGCGGTGCGGGGCACTGGGGCGGTGGCGGCTGCGGCGGCGGCGCCGCACTCCTCATAGTGTCTGGCCCCCTCAGCTGCCCTGGGCTCCGCGCCACTTCACTCCGTGCCACCGGCCCCCCTGGCTCGCAGTCTGTTCCGGCCGTCTCGGCTCAGCGCGGCTCTGCGCCCCTCAGCGCCGCCGTGCGGGCCCCGCCGCGCTCCGCTCCACTCCACTCCGCTCCCCTCGCCCGCGCCGCTCCTCTCCCGCCCGTCTGCCCGCTGCCCGCTCCGTGCAGCTCCCTGCCTCGTTCGCGCTCTCCTAGGCCGGCCGGCCGGTCCGCTGCCTGTCCTTCGGGCTTCGCTCGTGCTCTGGCCGTCGGCCGGGGCCGGTCCCGGGCCGGCTTTGCTCTGGCTCTGCACCGGCGGCTCCTGGAGTTCCGGCTCGGGCGGGCCACCTGGCTCCCCGCAGCGCCACAGACGCCGGACGCGGACGCCCGGCTTTACTTAGTGCGCCTCTCGCTTCCGCCTCTGATTTGCACCGCTGTGGCGGCCGCCCAAAGGCATGGCCCCGTGGCTCCCGCTGGCCATGCCCCCTCAGTCTGTCGCCATCTTCCGCTGTGCGGAGAACACCTTGAGAGCCCGTGTGCGAGTGTGTTTGGGGGGGAGCAGGGCGGAGAAAGAGGCACCGGGAGGAGGAGGGAACGGGACTGGGGCCCCGACTGCGCCTGCGCCTCAGGACTCTTTCCCCCCCCCCCAACCCCAACCCCCGCCGGCCGCAGCCTGTGCTGTTTGGGGATGTTTCCAGTCCACCCCCAACTCCATTCACTTCAGCGCCTCCGTTCATCCAACCGCTCCCCGCGTGCAGAAGCCACACGCTGAGTCCCAGGCCTGGCGCTCCCCTTCCCCCCACCAAGCCGGCTCCTGCCTCCCTCCCCAGGACCGCCCCTAACTCCCCCCCGAGGGCTAGGGGACTTCTGAGGGTGATTCTAAGAAGCAGGAGGCATTTCCTTAGGTTCTTGCTACCTCTCTGGGTAGCATTGCCCTCGTCCTCATGACTAGGGGACACTGAAGCCGGTTGCGGATCGGACTGGTCCAGAGTCCCTTAACTCCGCTGACGCCCTCACTGTCCTGCCTGAGGCCAAGGCTGCCCTGGTGCTGAAGGACAGCTCCCAGTTTAGCCACAGAAGAGTACTGAGCTAGGAGTGCGTCCTGAAGGAGGCAAGGCAGTGAGTGCACTAAGACCGGTAGTAGTGGTGGGGTGTCGTTTTTTGCCCTTAGGAAGATTTCCAGCAGCCTCCCCCAAAACCCCGTCCTAGCTTCCTGGCTCCCCCTACAGGCTGCTGAGAATAGCTGAGCGCGAGAGTTAGGGAAGCTGCGCCAGGTGGAACCATGTGCTCGGGGCTCATAGAGTCACATGGCTCTAGGAACTCGGACATACAAATATCCTGCCGTGCTACTAATCTCATTTGGACTCCACAAAAATCTCAGATCTCCTGTGGTCTACTTCCTTTCTTCATTCCCTTTCCTCTGTAACTCTTTGTAGTTTTTAAGGAATCACTGCAACAGACATTTGTTACTAATCATAACAATGGAGAAAAGAGCCTTTATTGAGCAGCATACAACTTGCTAGATACTGCAGTTGGCACTTTAACTTGCTTTATTCTTCTAATCTTAAGAATCTTATGAGATGGAAGTTAGCGTTGCTTTGCCTTCATTTGCATACGAGGAAGCTGATGGTTAGTGTCCTAAATCCACCTAAGATAACCAGTGCATCACAGACAGAAGTCCAGGGAGTCTGGCCTTTGACCTTTCTACAGCTCCAAGAAGACTGTAGGAAGATGGAATAGATGACACAGACCTGTCTTAAAGGAAATGACAGTTCCCCAAACGAGGAAATGAAACATATTGGCTAGTGGAATTCATGGATAGAGTTGGGTTCAAGTAATGCTTCTAAAACTGCTCATTCTTTGTCCTTACATTGGCAACATGAGGAGATGCCAAGGGCTAAATGAGATAGTGGGAACTGTTAGCACTACTCAGAGGTAAACTTGGAAATCTTCTGATTCAGGGTGGGGGGGGGGGGGGTAAGAGCTGATTCCTGAAGAAGGAGCAGAGTTGGGTGGCTGAGTAAGAAGGACATTTCAGATAAAAGAAATGAGAAAGAAAAATTTCAAAGGTAGAAAGTAGCCATGTTTGCATGTGAATGTGACAGTTTAGACTTTAGAAGCAATGCAAAGAAAGATATGGCAAAAAGAAAAAAGTTGTCAGACATTCAGGAGACATATTTATTCATTATATTTAAGCACTCACTGGTCCTACATAGGATGCTATAGTTGTTCAGACATGGGAAGTACACATGTTAAAGAAGGGATTATAGCCAAATACAAAGAGTGGCATCAATGAGAGGTCTCCCTTCCATAGAGAGATGGACAAGTCAACTCTGAAAGCTTTCCTCAGAGGTAATTTTGCCATAGCCAAGTCAGAGAATGTATTACATTCCATGTGCTATATAGTAAGTAGCAATGACATAGACTCTACTATAATGTGTGTCTTAGGATAGAAAGAGGTTAGTTGAAGTGGTAAGGGGTTTTGGCAAAACAGAAAGTAGAGAAAGTGATTATGAAGGGTATCCCAGGAGAAGGGAAGTCATGCATAAGGGTGTAGAAGCAAAGTTAGGAAAGGCATGTTTAGAAACCTACCAAGTAGCTCGCTTTGGCTAGTTGTAAAGTAGGAACACTGCCAAAATGGAGATTAAAGATTTTGCAGGAACCTAATCACGTGGACCCTGGAATTTATGCTAAATACTGTACCTGAAGCCACAGAAGAGGTTGAAAGGTTTTTGAGAGGAGATATATATTATGACCAAATTTATATTAACAAAGAATTGATTTGGTTGAGGCATGGGAAGTGCATTGGAGTGGGCAAGACTGAAGACAAGGGGATAGTTAGGAGACTGGCAGGTGAGAGGCATTGAGGACTGAATAAAGGCAGCCTCATCTGGAGTAGGAGAAAAATGCACATGGGAGGAGAATGAAAGAGGTATAATTGACAGGACCTGGGATTGACCTAGATGTGAGGAACAGAGACAAGTTCTGTGAAGGAGAGTGAAACTAAAGAGCTCTGTTAACGACACCAGCAGACCTGCTCCTTTCCACCTAGGAACTGCCTTTGGGGAGCTATTCTATGTTTAGTCTTTGGAGGATTCAGCGTTGTGTTTAACAAGAAAGGCTAAAGGCTACGGATTCCTGGTTTAGAGCTGATTGGCAGGGCCATGGTGATTGACATCCTCTCTTGCCAATTGAAAGAGCAGCCTGCCTGGCCTAGGTTATCAGCTCTGAGCACCTCTGGAGCTTTCTGTGAGAAGTTACTCAGGCAAAACTCCCCCTTTCCCTGTACACAAGGAGAAAAGCATCTCACCGAGGTCCATTTATCACAGGAGCACAATATCACAATGCCCTATGCACACAGCACCTGGCATACACAAAAGGGAAGTGGGAGCCCAGTAAGCAGTCAATGGACGAGCTCATTCTCTCACTCTAGAGTACACCGGAAAGTGGAATGGGGTGGAAATCATTGGCAAAGAAGCCAGGGTGAGAGGGGGGGCTGGAGCAAACGGATTCCTGCAACTGGTAGGCTCCAGCCAGCCTTCTTTTCTACCCCAGGCTCTCTATCTGCATCACAAGCAGAATCCAGAGGTTGAAGAGTGGCCTTGTCTGAGGAGACAGGCACTACTCAGGAAGAGCACCTTCCAGAGGGACACAGGGAAGACAACTTGGAGTAGAGAGAGGAAGGAAAAGTCACAATAGGAAGAAGACAAAGTGGAACGGTTTAAAGAGACCAGTGACGATACACTGGAGGCTGTCTGTTGAAGCCATATCTTTTCAAAGTCATGGGAAAAAGCAGGACAGAAGAGCATGCATTGAAGGGCGAATCTAAGTGTTAGGATGGCTAAAGCACAGCTTGACCTAAAGCTCATCAGGCTCCCCCTGCATCACACTGCAGGGCACCTACTCCTTTCATGGTCTGATAATTTTTCTTTTGTCTACACCCCACACCTATCCTAAGATGAAAAGGCTTAAAGTAAACACGGCGTACCCCAATTCACAATCGGGAACACAGCATCAGTCTGTCTTTCTGCTGCTGGTCGGAGTGTTTGGTCTCAAGTTTCCTGATCTCTTGCCTCATTTCCCATTTCTTTTGACTCATAGCCTTCAGTTTCACATCCTATACTCAATTCCCAGCTTCACACTTATCCCCTAGCAAGACTCAGGCCTGGCAATGCTCTTTTACCCTGCCATTTAGGGAGGAAGAACAGGTCCTGACCCTGAACATCAGCCTTAACTCCATCTCAAATACCGCCTTGAAGGGCCAATTGCCTATGTGTATTTCTCAGTTGCCCCTTCTTTTAGTTTCTAGAGTTCATTTGGCCTTCATTTTGATCCTTTATTTGTTATTACTTAGTTCCAGTTAGGAATGTCTTTGGCCACAAGTAATAAACAAACCTACAGTTGTAGTTTAAACAGACAAAGATTTATTTGCTTTATTTAACAAAATGTCCTTGACCCAGGGCTCCCTTAGCAGTTTAGCAGTGGCATCCTTGACACCAAGGCTTTGGCTGGTTGTGGTGGATTCCTATTGTCCCATTAACTTGAGATGATGAGCTGGGAGGATAATGCAGTGGAATCTAGCTTGAACTTCTAACAGGAAGATCCTGGATTTTCATCTTTACTATTCTTAATGTAGGCTTTCATTCACTTGTATTGTGCTTTAGGATCACAAGATTGCTACTTTGGCTCTTGGCTAAATGTCTGTATTCTAGGCAGGAGGAAAAGAGCACACTGAATGGAAAGAAGGCTAAAGGCAAAGGCCAGTTTACAGAGCTTTTGATTTTTTTGTTCACAATGATGTCCTATAACCACAGTCATCCACCTACCCATACCTCTTTGACTACAACTAGATTATATGGATATTCTGAACTGCAAAGGAAGCTGGGAAATACTGTGTGTATTCATTCATTTATTTATTTTGCTTGGAACATTGCTGTTCTAAACAATTTTGTTATTCTGTAAGAAAGAAAAGGAAAATAATTAATGGGCAGAAAACTGGTAGCATCTTCCATGACCCCCAGCTATCAACAGCTTGCCTGGACGCTCTTTTCTTTGTAACTAAACCCTGTCAATACTTGTCTATGAATGCTGCACTGGGCTTTCTCCTAGCAATTACAGCTAGTTTGTTCCTCTAGCACAGGATATAAGAGACCTGCCTGGTTTGACAACAGCATATGTGAAAAAGGCCTGGATTTGATTGTAAAGTCAATGGGAGCCAACAGAGTGATGATGCTGCCCAAAAAGCTAATTAGATTTTTAGGCTGCATTAATAGAAGTATAGAACCAGAACAAGAGAAGTGACGGCTCTGCCCTTGCTTCCACCTGACACATTCTACCTGGAGCACTGTGATCCACTTTAGACAGCCCACTTAAACTGGGATACAACAACAAAGTGCAAGATGTCCAAACGTGAGTTATTAGGCTGGTGGAACAGCAGAAACACCCTATGGAAAACTGTTGAAAGCGCTGGGCTTGTTCAGTTTAGAGGTAAACAGACTTGAAGAGCACAGCATAAGAGAGGGTTTTAGTACTCATTTAGGTTAGGGTTCAAAGCCATGGAGATGCTAGCAAGCGAATAGTATCAAGTGATTAAATGGGAGGGCAGTAGAGAGGATAAACATCAAAATAAACACTTCCATGGAACATAACACATACCCAATAGTGTTTTATGTATCCACATATATTGTCCCTTAACTTTCCTTTCCAAATAGACATGTTTTATTATATAATAATTACATAAAACAATAGATTTCATTATATATTTTCATATTCATAAAACACAATTTTATCATATTTACCCTTCATTACCGTCTATTATGCCCCTCCACCCAGTCTCTTTCCTTTCCCCTAAATAATCCTCTTTCTTCTTTCACATCTTCCTAAAATGTAGATTCTGTACATAAGATTAAATGTAATATTTTTTCTGAGTATGGCTTATTTTGCTTAACATGATTATCTTCAGCTTCATCCATTATTTTCAGAAAATTATATAATTCTATTCTTTTGATCAAATAAAAAGCTCCAGTGGTGGTGGTGGGTGTTGTATTTTCTTTACTGATAGTCATTCATTGATAGGTACCTAAACAGATTTCATAGGTTATCTTCTGTGAATGGTGCTAAATATAGGCGATGCCACTTAGTTTTCTGTGACAATAACTCTGTGATGTACAAATTATTATTGTCTCTGTTTTCCAGATAAAGAAATTAAAGATCAGATAAGTAATTTTTCAGAAGTCACACAACTACGAAGTGCCTGAAGTAGAATTTAAACACATGTAGTCCCACTCCAAAGTTCATGCTTACTTTACCTCCTCTCAGAAGAGGTAGGTAGTGACTGAGTAATTGCATAGACTCAATGTTAACTAACATTTTTCACTTCTTGATTTGTATTAGTCTGATATGTGCAGGGCTTAGGGGAGTAAGGTGCCATTTTAAGGTCTACAGCCCAGATTCCAAGTAAATATTTTGACATCTTTATAGTCAAAAGCCAGAGAAGTGAATGTCTACAATTTAGCTCCCACTGTGCTCTTCCACTTTTAATATGAGGAAGGTAGCAGATCCCTAGGTAACTAATGGAGTGGCCTCATCCCAACATCCACTTTAGGACACAAAGGAGCAGAGATGGCTGTCCCTAGGATCGCTAGTACTTCAGAGCCTGCAGTGTACACAGTCTGAAGGTACTGCAGCTTTTATCAACTCTGGCAGAGTGATATAGACACATTTCTAGCTACTAGGCTCAGGCCCAGAGCCAGTCTCATCAAAGCTGCTGTGAATACCTTCATTCTGCCTTACATGTCAGCTCCCCAAATATAAGCCCCATTTACCCCTACACCGATTCACAAACTGCTCCGCTTTTACCTTCAGCCCACCTAGGCTTATTTTTTTTCTGCCTTCCCAAGCTGTCACTCTGTCAGCTCTCCCGAACTGGCAGTCTCAAGCCCTTTGGCCTCACTGAAACCTAGCTCTAGCTGGAGGACTCTGCTTCCTCTGCAACCTTCCCCTATGAGACCCACTAGTTGCCTTTCCAGGACTGTGTTCAGAAGTTTGCTTATGAGTCTTGATTGTTTCCAACTGCTACTTTCAGAGCATTTGCTCTTTTTTTTTTGTACAAACCACCAGTTTTTTTTAGTCTTATATCACTTTGGCATATTAGATACTCCCCATTGATGTCATGTACCAGTCTCCTGGTCAGATCTTCTGTAGTGAGTTGAAATGTGCCCTCTAAAGGGATGCATTGAGATTCTAACTCCAAAGTACCTTATTTAAACATAGGGTCTTTGCAGATTAGACCGAGGTAAGATGAGGTCATACTACAGTGGAGTGAACCTGAACCCAGTCAAGTGATTAGCACCCTTAAAGACTGGAGAAATCTGAGCATAGATGCACACAGAGACAGCACAGTCATGTGATAACAGAGGCAGGGATTGGAGTGATGCTGTTGCGCATCAAGGATTACTGGTGGTCGCTGTAAGCTAAAAGAACATCATGGAAAGATTTTCCCCTTGAAACCTCTAGAAACAGGTGAGCATTCAAAAACACCCAGACTCAGAATTTCTGGCCTCTCCAAATACAAAAGAACAAACTTGTTTTAAGGTACCCAGTTTGAGGCAGTCTGCTAGGTCAGTTATATATATATATATATATATTTTAAAAAAGAACACCTACTCTTTCAGTGAAGACTTTGGCTTATGTCTCCCTTCATTCCCCACCTCCCGCCACAAGTATTGCCATTCATCTGAGGTGATATCAATAGGTAATATGATCACCTGAGTCACCCGAGTCTCCTAGTTCTTAAGTTTTTAGCATCCATTCCTCTGTAGCTCAGTCACTTTCCCTGACAGTCACCAACTGTACTTCAGGAAAGCCATCATCACTGCTTTGCAGTCCTGCTAAAATGAAGTGCCTCTTATTCTTCAGCATGACTATTTAAAGCTTCTTCAGTCTTTTTCAAACCTTCCATCCACCTCACTCTTAGCTGATAACCTTGCCATCTATTTCATTGAGGAGATACAAGTGTCACCCAGTGCCCTCTTCTCCCGCCACCACATTTTCACATTGCCTCATCCATCCCCTCTGTAGGTCCTTTTGTCTGAAATGATGGAGTAGGTTTCCTTTGTTTCCAGGGACCAAGCTTTCCGTGGGTGTTTCTTCATAGCAGGTGAAATACTCTCTCCTATTTTAAAGTAATGCCACTCCCAAGTCTGCTCTTCTCTACTTATCGACCTCTGTTTCCAAAGAAATTTCTCATTAGACTTGTCTCAGCCTGCTCCAACTCTCCCATAAGCAACTGGAAAGAATCTTCTTTCAATAAAGTAACTAGTGACCTGCATGTTAGTAACTCCAAGGGATGCTTTCAACCCCCATTTTACCTGCATCTTCAGCTCACTTCTTCCGTGTTGGGATTTTTTTTTCCATTAATTTATTTTCTTTGCTCTTGTATTACCTTTCTGAGATTATCTTAGGGTGACTGTGGGAGCCTGTTTCTCTCTCTACCACTGATCTATAGCCCCAGACTCTTCTCTACTTTTTATTTTGAGACAGAAATCTCATTATATTCTCCAAGGTGGCCTTGAACTTCAATGTTTCTGCCTCTGCCCTCTCAGTCATTAGAGTTAGAGTTGCCAGTGCCAGTCTTGTTCTCCTCTGTTTCCTTGGGAAATCTCATGCATTCATGGTCATGGTTTGCATCCTACACTTCCGTTTTTACTGAGATGATTGAAGTATGGCTCAAATAACAATGCAAGGCCGAGCCACAATCTCCTCCCTTAGAGCTGTGTTCTCTACCCGTTCCCTCTCCTTTAGTTAATGACATTCTCAAATGTCCAATAGTAATTCTGAATATTAAAGGTCATTCTCATATCCATTCTGTCAGTAACTTTTCTGTCGGAAGTCTTTCAGTCCAGGCAAGTAATGTAGTTGAACTTCCAGCCACTATGCTTTGCATCCCTTTCTCCAACTCCCCACCCACCCAGCTCCATGCTTTCTTATGCTCTCTGTCTGTGTCTCTCTCTGTCTCTCTCTCTTTCTCTTTCACAAAAGAAGAAAAGCAACACAGTAAAACAAAAATCACAACTAAAGAAGAAGATCAAAAGATAGAATATACCAAAAATGTGCACAGAAAGTTCATGGAGTTTTGTTTTGTGCCAACTATTCCTGGGCATCGGGCCTGCCTTGCAGTGTGGTTAATATATTCAGTAACACTTCAAGAAAAAATTAATTTTCCCTTCCCCTGCAGGTAAATACCTTTTTAGTTAGGGATGGATGTCCATGTGTCCATGTGACCTTGTGTATATGTCCCCTTCTTAGTACTGGGATACAGTCTTGTTTAGACCTGTGTGGATCTTGTATGTACTGAAACAGTCTCCATGAATGAACGTATATCAGTTACCACAATGTATACGGAGTTACCCACAACCTCTGGCTCTTACCATCTTCATGCCTCCTCCTCCATATAAATTTCTGAGCTTTGAGGGGAGGGCTCTGATAAAGACATCTATCTCATCGAAGACTGAGTGCTCTGAAGTCTCTCACTCTGTACATTGTTCACTTGCCTCCAACCACTTTTCTAAAAATGTAACTACCAGAGTAATGTTTTAAAAAGTTAAAATCTGATAATATTATCACATTGTACCAAAAATCTCCAATAATACCTTTTACTCCCAAAAGAAGGAATTATTAATGTAGCCTACAAAGTCATGTACGGTATTGACCAAACACTTCTACACACACTACACGTTTATTAGTAGTATATGCTCTTCCTTTCTTTGTAACATAAATTTGTATTTTCATCTATATTTGTATAATTCCTTGGATAAGTACCACCTCTCCCACTGTTTTCAAAGCTCCATAAGAGTAGGAATCAAGTCTTGTTTTGCTTTTCCTTGTCTCTCCATTGCAAAAGAACAGTGCCTTGCACGTATTGCTCCATATGTATTGAAAGAATGAATGAGTCAGTGAAAAAATGCATCAAGGTAAACTATCCACACTCAATCAGGTGGTGGCGCTTTACCCTAATGCAGCTGCTAACACGACTGTTTTAATAGTAACCATGAACCACAGTGTGTAGAAATATAATCATTGCCTATGACTGCTTCTGGAGTTGCTGAGTGCATGGAGACAGCAGATCCTGAAAGGAAAATTCAGACACCCTTGTGTATAACTAGAAAGAGATTTACCTCTAAACTAGATCCCCAACCCAGAGTTATGGCTGAGTGCAAATTTCCACATTTCACAGGAGAGAACTACCCATGTAGACAGAGGTGGACCTCTTCATTAGCAGTGGGTGAATGAGACCCCACAAGCACTTCTGTGTGGATTCTCTTAAGAGCTAGTCTCTAGGCATGGAAAGAACTTGGTCACATAACTCTGTAAAGGCCAGAAAACTCCTTCAGCATACCATTTTGTTGTTACCAGAGATGCTGTCTATGGAGGTGGGGATAGGTGGGCCCAGAGGAACAAATGAAATCCTGCCTTTCATAAATAAATATAATATCACTGTTTCCCCCATCTCCTGCCACAAGAAGGGCTATTTATACGTCTTGAGATGTCAGACTTGGGTGTGTACATTAGAGTCCATGTCACTTTGGATGTTGACCCATTCATGAACTGGGAATTTGTCCGCAGCAATGGATGGTTTGGTTTGACTGGACTCATAGCTCCTCTGAGAATCTGCTTCTTCATTGTCCCTGGAAGGGTAGGAGGCATAACCTGTCACATGCTGCACTTTGGCCCTGTGGCTATCTTGTGCCCCATAAGGCCTGTGGTTCTTCTTCTGTGACTTGGCCCATTATCTATTGTCTTGAGATTGCCTCTTTATTATAGCCTTTTGGGCCTTAGCTTATGATTCTGAGAATCACAGACCTCCAATTATTTTCAGGAAGAAACCAATTTTATGGGTAGTGGATACAATATTCACTTTGGAGAGTCAGGCAGACCTGGGTTAACATCCCAGCATAATACTACAGTGTATCAATGATCACAATCACTTTCCTCTTTAATAAAATGAAGAAATATCTGTTTCATAAGGCTGGCATGCACCTTAAACATCATCATCACTCTATAGTGTATTCTATAGAGCCTTTGGTACATATTAGGCCACCTTAAACTATTTGTAGGACAGGATAAACACTTCATTTTCCTTCCCTCCTGGTGTCTTTCTGTGCTGTTCTGTTGCTTGAGACACATTCACAGGCAGGTTATTAAGTCTGATTCTCTGCTGGGAGGAAACTCCCTAGAGGGGACAATTTCTATGTATAGCTGAAGCTTGTGGGTTGAGTGCTTCTTTTCAGCACCCAGTGAAAATAGCCTCAGAAATCTAGATTCTAATGCAAAGAAGGGAGGCCAGTCCAACTTTCCTTTAGGTTTGGGTTGAGAGGGTTATGTATATGTACTTGGTTGAGGGGACTGTATTGTATATTAGGGAAGAAGTAACTCCCATCTTCAGGATAAGGAGAGTGTCAGAAAATAAGTCTAAATGAGCTTCCAGAGGCCATCTAGGAGATAGGTTTCAAATGCCAGTTATCCAAAGTCTCTGAACAATGGGGCCTTTGTCATTTTATAGTTATTCCAGTATAACAATTCACCAAACCTAGTAAATACATTTTTTTTGTGATCTCTGTTCTTTGCTTTCCTGGTGGTCAGTAGATTCCTTTACCTGAACACTGTCTTTAGATTTATCTGTGGGAAGTATGTTAAGATGGCTTTATCTCACTGTAACCCAAAAGAGTTTATTTCACACAAAGGGAGAAGTTGTTACTAGCAGCTTTAGAAGAAAAGGAAGGACTGAGTACCTGGGCCTGTCATAAGGAAGCCAAAGAGGAATTGGTTTGAACCTAGCACATGGTCAGGAAACCTAAGAGAAAACACATGTGAAGAAACACAGGATATTTCTGTGAGAATCTCCGAACTCCCCTTTGTTTGTATAAATTCCTATCTAGACCAGTTCATGGCATTATGTGGTGTCCAGAGTAGATGGTGTCTGGGGCTCAGGTATCTCAGCTAGAGGCCCTTTTCTTCCTGTTCTGAGGTCTTAGCTTTTTTGAACTTTCCTAGTTCATTCATAGGGTTTAAAGATCCAAGTCTTTTAAATTTATAACTAAACAGGCTAGCACAGATAACTACCCTCCTTGTCTTCCCTAAGAAATTATGACTCACCCTTCTGGTGTATCAGAGGAGGATGGAATTCTTCCCAATAGCTGCAAATTATGTTCTCAAAATACCAAAATACCCTAAATTCATGAGCCATAAAATTAAGAAGGTAGCTCTTCCATACCAGAAAGGCCTAGCATGCTGGACATGGAAAAGAAGTTGTTGCCAATATGATCTGGGGCAGATAGTTCAGGCAATTCTTCTGAGTAGTTTTAGGCTAGGAGAGTATAGCTTAGAATATCAAAAGGAGGGAAATAAAAATGTATGAATGAGACAGTTGGGAACGAAGAATTCCTGTGCACAGATCCAGTGAGGGTGGAACCAAAGTATATACAACTGTTTCCTCCCTTATCAGGCATTTCTCTATTGTAGCATTTTGAATTTCGAAGACTGTTCTACTGTCCTGAAACCTCCCTATTCATGGACTTCTCTGACTGCTCTTTGGATCATTCCCCTGCCCATTGGGTCAGGTCTGTGTTGGCCAACAAGAGGGTGATGCAAGTGTAGGGTGGGATGGGGCTAATCCTAGACATGAATTGGAGCATCCAAACAGCATAACCCAGGAGTCTAGGTATGAGGTATAGTAAATTGGCCTCTGCTGCCCCCCCATGGTAACTGAGGTTACTTTTCCTCACGTGGGGTACTTCTGAAGAAAGACAGCCAAGACTCCCACTTCTCCAGGGTTTTTATTCCTCCTTCTGCACAGTACCTTTG
Organism: Phyllotis vaccarum; assembly: GCA_033318265.1. NCBI lineage: Eukaryota > Metazoa > Chordata > Mammalia > Rodentia > Cricetidae > Phyllotis > Phyllotis vaccarum. The sequence continues at coordinate 60,742,737 of JARWLC010000013.1, forward strand.
GGAACATGACTCTTTCCTGGGACAAGGGCAGGACAAAATTCGGTAAAGTGCTGAGAGTGGACATTTTGGTTGTCATACAGGTGCTGCTGTCCTCTCTGGTTTGCACCCATACTAGCCATCTCTGTGCTGTTCTGGGGAGGTGGAAAATATGCAGAGAAGCGGGTGGGTTCTAAACACTAGAAATGGAACCACTCCTCTTAGACTGTTCATATGTTCCAAATTTCCAGCCTGAACCACACAACACAAAGGGAGAATAATTTTCCAAATTTAACTAAGGAGCTACTATTTGGATTCTATGTTTCTTTGGTCTCTTTGCCTGGTAGCTTCAGAAGGTCAGAGGTAGCCCAAAGCTCAATCTGTCCCACAGTCCAACCTCTGGTCCTAGTATACCTTTGGGCATTATGGTGGTCTAAATGAGAAAAGCACCCTTAGGCTCATATATTTGAATACTTGATCCCCACTTGCTGAAACTATCTGGTAAAGGTTAGAAGGTGTGGCCTTGTTAGAGGGGGTGTGACACTGAGGGTGGGTTTTGAGGTTTCAAAAGCCCACACTAGCTGGATAGTGGTGGCTCATGTCTTTAATCACAACACTAACACAGGTGGCAGAGGCAGGCAGATCTCTGCAAGTTTGAGGCCAACCTGGTGAACAGAGCAAGTTCCAGGACATCCAGGGATATACCGAGAAACTCTGTCTCCAAAAATAAAAACAAAAACAAAAACAAAATAAACAAACAAAAAGCTCATACTATTTTTAGGTAGCTTGTCCAGTTTCCTATTTGTGGATAAGATGTAAGCTCTTAGCTACTCCTCCAGCACCATGTCTGCCTGTCTGCTGTCATGCTTTCCACCATGATTGTCATGGACTCAGTTTATGAAACTGTAAGCCCCCACCAGTCTCTTTCTTCTATATGTTACCTTAGTCATGGTGTTTTGTTGTTGCTACAAAAATAAGACATGATTTCAAAGAGTTTTCTATCCATCACAGAGGGGATGCATGGTAGAACAGTTCACTTCACAGGGGCAGGAGTGGATGGTAGAAGTTGTTTCATAAAATGGCAGACCAAGAAGCAAAAAATAAGGCTGTAACCAGGCTTCTATAAATTACCTATGGCCATGTCTGTGTAGGAATGTCTTGATTGTTAATTGATGTAGTAGGACTCAGCCCAATGTGGACAATACAATGCCCTGGACAGGTGATCTTGGATTGTGTAAGGAAGCTGTCTGAGTTTGGGTTTCTGTTGCTGTGAAAAGACAACATACACAACTCATATAAAGGGAAAAATTCATTGGATCTGGTTTACAGTTTCAGAGGTTTAGTCCATTATTGTCATGGTAAGAAGCATAGTGGCATGCAGGCAGACATGGTGCAGGATAAGAAACTGAAAGTTCTACATTTTGATCTGCAGGCAACAGGAAGTAAAATGTCACACTGGTCAGACTTGAGCTTATAAGACCTCAATGCCTGCCTCCACAGTGAAGCCATACCTACTCCAAAAAGGCTACACCTCTTAATAGTGGCATTCCCTATGAGCCAACCATTGAAACACATGAGTCTATATGGGCCATTCTTATTCAAACCGCCAGAGAAGCTATCTGAATATGAGCCCAAGAAACCCACAAGCAGTCTATAGTTCCTGCCCTCAAGCTCCTGCCTTAATTTCCTGCCTTGACTTCCTCAATGATGGACTGTGATCTGGAAGTGTAAAATGAAATAAATAATTTCCTTCCCTATGTGCCTTTTTGTCAGAATGCTTGATTATGCCAACAGAAAGGACAAGGGCAAAAATATGCTGTATATTTGTGTATCAGATACCTAAACTCTAATTTTTGTAGCAGTTGCTTTGATGCACAATTCATATACTGGATGTGCCTCAAACATGGTGGTGGAGTTGCAACAGCTAGAAGCTAGAGACTGAGAGGAGCAAGGTCTGGCTGTTTAGGTCTCCTGGGTCATGGTGTGGAAGAGACAATAACAACCCACAGATGATGCCCAACTTGGACTGTTAAAATGCTAAAATTTTGAAAGACTATGGAACTTTAAGGGGCCAAACAGATGGATTAGTGGTTAAGAGCATGTACTGTTTTTGCAGAAGACTTGAATTTGATTTTCAGTACCCATATCTGATGCCTTGAGCACATGAATACATGTGCAAAGACACACACATAATTAAAAACAAAATAAATCTTAAAAGAGATTGTAGGATGAGAAGACCAGGTAGACTGCCCATGAACCCTCTCCATTTCCTGTTCTCACAGACCTGATTTTCAGGGTTGCCCCTAGCACTTCAATAGAACACTAACGGCAGCCTTCTCCTCACCCTGTCCCCATCTCCTGTGGATCCCACAGACCACCCCTACCTCTTCTCCCCACTTTGTTTCTGTGTTCAAGCCCCCAACTCAATCACACCCCCCTGCCCAAACACAGGCCACGTCTACCAGACTACCAGGTTGGCTGTCAGCGGACCTTCTCAAGCTCTGTTTACCTAAGTTGTCAGGGTCACCCCTAGCACTGCAACAGACCATTTCCTGCTGACATACTCTTTCCCCAGTCTCCAACACGAGCAAGTATTCCCCTTGAACACACCAGCCAAGCAGGCCTGTAAAACAGGCAACACACAGTCAACACACACTGAAATCCAGAGAAGAAACATAAACCAAGGAACAAAACCCGTACTCACTGGAGACAATTGTAGGTATCATCAGCTAGATCTATAATCACCCCAAACCCAGGTGCATTGATACCAGTATAAGAACACAATCAGTAACACCCAGGGCAATATGTTTCCACCAGATCCCAGCTATCCTATCACAGAAGACCCTGCATATTCCAACAGAGCTGAAGCACAAGAAAAAAATTCAAACCAACTTTATGAAGATGATAGAGATCCTGAAAGAAAAAATGAACAAACCCTTTAAAGAAATCCAAAAAACATAAACAACTTAAGAAAAGGAATACATTTCTTAAAGAAAGCCAAGAGAAAACAATTGAAGGAAATAAAACTGTCCAAGACCTGAAAGTGAAAATAGAAGCAGTAAGAAAATCACAAACTGAGGGAATTCTGAAAATGAAAACTTTAGAAATTTGAACAGAAACTACAAAGATAAACTTCACTAATAGACTACAAAAGATGGGAACAGAGAATCTCTGGCATTGAAGATACAAGAGAAGAAATGGATACATTGATCAAAAAAATGTTAAATCTAAAAAATTCCTAACAGAAAACATTCAGGAAGTCTGGGACACAATAAAAAGACCAAACTTAAGAATAATAGGAATAGAGGAAGAAGAATCTCAGCTCAAAGACCCAGAAAATATTTGCAACTAATGATGGAAGAAAAATTTTCCTAACCTGGAGTAGAAGATATCTATAAAGGTACAAAAAGCATACAGAATACCAAACAGATTGAACTAGAAAAGAAAGTCATTCCACAACACAATAATCAAAACATATAGAACAAAAAGACTATTAGAAGCTGCAAAGGAAAATGTCAAAGTAACATATAAAGACAGACCTATTAGAATCACACCTGACTTCTTAATGGAGAGTCTAAAATTCAGAAAGGTAGCCCAGCAGTGGTGGCACATACCTTTAATCCTAGCACCCAGGAGACAGAGGCAGGCAGAACTCTGTCAGTTCCAGGTCAGCCTGGTCTCCAAAGCTTGTTTTAGGAAAGCCAGGGCTGTTGCACAGAGAAACCCTGTCTCATAAAGCCAACATCAGTCAATCAATAAAATAAAATTAAATATCTAGAAGGGCTTAGGCAGATGTCCCATAGACTAGATACCACAGATGCCAGCCCAGATTACTATACCCAGCAAAATAGTCACCATGAATGGAGAAAACAAGATAATCCATGATGGAGTCAAGTTTAAACAATATCTATCTACAAATCCAGCCCTATAGAAGGTACCAGAAGAAAAACCCCAGACCAAGGAGGTTAAATACATTTGTGAAAACCAAAAATAAATAATTTCACTCCAGCAAGACCAAAAGAAGGGACACAACACACAATACCACCACTAACAACAATATCAAAATGACAAGAATTAACAATTATTGTCATTGATATCTCTCAATATTAACGGTCTCAGTTTCCCAATAAAGAGATACAGGCATACTCACATCTGACAGATGATTTCTGAAGTATATAAAGAACTCAAGAAACAAGACATCCAAAAAATAAACCCAATTTACAAATGGGATACACATCTAAACAGAGAAGTCACAACAGAAGAATCTCAAATGGCCCAGAAACACCATAAAAAAATGTTCAACATCCTTAGCCACCAGGGAAATGCAAGTCAAAATGACTTTGAGATTCCATCTTACACCTGTCAGAATGGCTCAGATCAAAACCACAAGTGACAGGTCATGTGGAGAGGATTCAGAGCAAAGGAAACCCTCCTCCACTGCTAGTGGGAATGAAAACTTGTACAACCATTTTGAAAATCAATATGGTGATTTTTCAGAAAACTGGGAATCAGTCTAGCACAAGACCCAGCTATAGCAGTCTTGGGCATATACCCAAAGGATGCTCAATCATACCACAAGGATATTTGCTCAACTATATTCATAACAGATATATTTGTAATAAATAAACCTGGAGACAACCTAGATGACCCTCAGCTGAAGAAAAAATAAAATGTGGTGCATTTCCACAATGTAGTATTACTTAGTTCTTAAAAACAATGACAACATAAAATTCGAAGGCAAGTAGATGGAACAAGGAAAAATATCATCCCGAGTGAAGTAACCCAGACTCAGAAAGACAAACATGATATGCACTCACTTATAAGTAAATATTAACTGTAAAGAATAACCATGCTACAACCTACAGACCCAGAAAGGCTAAGTTACAAGGACCTAAGGCAGGAAACATGGATCTCCCTTCGAAGGGAAAATAGAAGAGATTTCATGGACTGGAAGTAAGCGTGGATAGGAAAATGAGAAATCAGGTGGGGGTAGGATGATGGAGAGTACTGAAAGAGCATCAGGTAGAAACAAGCCAGGTGTGGGGATATGCTTCAAATTTGATAAAAACCAGTCTGGAATATCAGAGGTGATCCACCTCTTCCAGTCTTTGTTTGTTTTGTTTTTTCGAGACAGAGTTTTCTGTGTAACAGTCCTGGCTGTCTTGGAACTTGCTTTGAGGACCAGGCTGGCTTTGAACTCACAGAGATTCTCTTGCCTCTGCTGCCCAAGTGCTGGGACTAACAGTGTGTGCCACAGCTTCTGATGCCTGCTCTGTCTTTCTATGCCTGCCTTAAATAGCCTCTTCACCCAGTTGTTTCACTCCAGGTTAAGATTAAAGGCATGACACTACCACTACCTGCCTGGGAGCCTGTAACTCCCTCTGTAAACTAAACTGGCCTGAAACTCCGATTTTCTGGGATTAAGGGGATAGGTCACCACTCCCAGATAGTCCCTGTGCTGGGATTAAAGGTGTGAGTTACCACTCTCTGATCCTCCTAGACTGACTATGGGTAGATCCCTCTGATATCTCAGACCAGTTTTTATTGAATTTGAAACATATCCCCACAGCCAGGGGAACTCCCAGGAATTTACAGGGAAGAACCCAACTAAGACCCCTAGCAATAGCAGATATGTATGTAGCTTGAGCTGATCATCTCCTATGACCAAGTAAGACTTCCAGTCGAGGGACTGTGACACTAACCCAACCATATAAACTTGGACCTACAGTCTGGGTAGCACAGAGATTGTGGGAGTGGCAAACTAATAACTGGTCCAGTCTAAGACCTGTAACCATGAGAGTAAGCCCATGGGAACATGAGGATCCAAAGGCTGAATGGTCAATTAACTAGGATAGAACCAAACATGACTGGAGAAGTCAATGCAATGATGCCTAATGATATTCTGCTATACTCATTTATTGATGTCTAGCCTAATAGTCATTAAGAGGCTTCATCAGCAACTGGTGGAAACAGATGCAGAGATCCATAGTTAAACATTAGGCTGAGATCAGTGAATTCTGCTGAGGAGAGAGAGGTAGGATTAGGAGCCAGAGGAGCCAATGACATCATGAGAAAGTCCACAGAATCAACTAACCTGGGCTCATAGGGCTCACAGAGACTGAACTGACCTAGGGCTCTCTGCATATATATGACAGTTTTGAAGCTTGATCTTCTTTTCGTCTATCAGGGAGAGCAGGGGTTGTCTCTGACTCTCTTACTGACTTATGGAACCCTTTCCTCATACTGGGTCACCTTACCCAGCCTTAATACAATGTGAGGTCCTTAGTCTTACTGCAACTTGATATGCAATGTTTTGTCAATATCCGTGGGAGGTCTGCCTTTATTTTTTAATAGAAATTAACGATGAGGAGTGGATGAAGGGAGGTCATGGGAGGGGAAGGACTGAGAGGAAAAACTTCAGCCCAGATGTAAATAAAAGACACAGACTAACAGAATGGATTTAAAAAACAGGATCCATCCTTCTGCTGTATTTAAGAAACACACTTCTGTAGTAGGAGGTTTCTGGCTCTGACTTTTGGGCCTAGCCTCAAGGTTTAGGCCCGCGGACCCACAGACCCGCAGAGACACATAGGTGCTTTCAATAGTTTTAGGCTGATCGGCCTCAGGCCCAGGCATATAACTTGCTAACTCTCTACCCTTCATCTAACCCATGACTCTTATCCTGTTCAGCCATGTGGCTCAGTACCTTTTCTTAGAGCAGCATAGTTGTCCTCCGCTTCTTCCAGCTTCTCTCTGGCGTTCTGCTCTGTGCTTCCTGTTCTCAGAGTTTTCTTAGTCTGGTAGCTCCGCCCACACTTCCTGCTTGCCTTTGGCCAATCAGTGCTTTTTATTAAACCAGTGGGTAGGACAATTATTTACAGTGTAACAACATAATCTCTCACATACCCCCTTTTCTCTTTTTAAAACAAAAAGAACTCCAAATCTAATATTCTTCCCCCCTTATCTATAACAACTTATAAACAACACTGTAAATAAACACAAACATCCATAATCCATGTTTTAGGAATGTGGGCAGTCGTTCTCTAGTCTACTTCCTGCTGAATGGGGATGATAGCAATCCCATGGGAATCCAAAGAAAAATGTAGGATTATGGACAGTCTTTAGTGGAGTAGTCTGTAAGGCTGGGTCATCTCAGCCAGTCTCCTTGAAATTGTTCTGGATACAGAGCTTAGGAAACTTCAACAGAGGTGCTCTGAAATGCTGAATCATCTGGGCCATCCATTTCCATTGGAGATTTTTCAGGGGGTCTTCCTCTGTCAAACTTTATCTTCTTTATCCAGAAATAAATCCACAGCCTCTCATTTTCTGTGAAAATAAAAGAAAAACCTCTTCTCCAAAGTAGCATATCTTTGGATATCAATTTTAAAGCCAACTCATTTACAAAATATATAGGTTGAATTAAACCAACAGCATTTATAATCAACTGTCTCTTAGCAGCTTTTACTAAGTCATTTTCAGTCAAGAAGCTTAAAGATAAGACAATAATATACAGTATCCAGATGTTCTTTGTATTTTCCATCTTTCTGTGGCTTCTTTTTTATTCATCTATTTATTTTACTCTATTTCTTTTTTAAGGGCTTTCTCTACCTTTTCTTTTCTTTCTCTAAGCCTATGTATATATATTTTCAACATGCTCTAAACCACTTAGACTTTTTTTTTTTAAAAAAAAAACTGTCTTTACTGTATATTTATTTCTTAACTTTTTCTGTCTCTGACCACACCTTTGATTGGCTAAGGTGATTGACTCCACCCAGATTCTTCTATTTCTTTCTGTTTCTGAACACACCTTTAATCTGCCAAGGTCCTTGGGTAGATGGATGGCTCCACCCAGCTCCTACTCTAATTTCATAGAATTTATCTTTTTAGCCCAGATACTCTGGGAATTTTAGGGTCCATATAATCACCAATTAAAGCTTTGCCATCTGCTTCTCATTAACTCTATTTAAGTATTTGGCAGCAGGGCCTTTTAAAAAACTCACAAGTATTTTGCCTCTAAGGCTGAATCAGGAAGTTTCTCCTAAAAAAGCCAAGCCTCAGTTTGCCTCAGGCAAACAGAGCTGATCCAAGAAAACACTGCCACTAAGAAAGCCATTTTTGACTCTGTTCCCTTTTTGTCCTTATGAACAGAAACCTTAAATACACCATTTATAACTTTTTTCATATATTGATGGTCCTGTGAGACTTCAGGAACAGCCATTTTACACCTTAAGCTGCAAACCAAAAGCCTGCCATTTTGTAGCCCAAGCTCACAGGCCTCACCAGCGCATCTCTGTACCATGGCTCACATGAGAGACAGAAACTCAGAAGCCGCTTTGGGCTCTAGACCATTTTTTAAGCTTTCTATGGCTTTATGTGGGTATATATCGTGTATATCCCCCACGTTGGGTGCCCATTTGTAGTAGGAGGTTTCTGTTCCAGACTTTCGGGCCTAACCTCAAGGTTTAGGACTCACAGACCCACAGTCCCACAGTCCCACAGAGACATGCAGAGGCTTACTATAGTTTTAGGCTGATTGGCCTAAGGCCCAGGCATATAGCTTGCTAGCTCTCTACCTTTCATCTAACCCATGACTCCTATCCTGTTCATGTGGCTCAGTACCTTTTTTTAGAGCAGCATAGTTGTCCTCTGCTTCTTCCGGCTTCTCTCTGGCGTTCTGCTCTGTGCTTTCTGTTCTCAGAGTTTTCTTAGTCTGGTAGCTCCGCCCACACTTCCTGCCTGCCTTTGGCCAATCAGTGATTTTTATTAAACCAGTGGGTGGGACAATTATTTACAATGTAACAACATAATCTCCCACATACTTCAATATTTAGAACAGACATTTCCTCAGGGTCAGGTATTGGAAAAAGATATTCCAAATAAATGGGCCTAAGAAACAAGCTGGTATAGTCATTTTAATATCTAACAAAATAGTCTTCAAACAAAAATTAATCAAAAGAGATAGGGAAGGACATTTCATAGTCATCATAGGGAAAATCCACCAATACGACATTTCAATTATTAATATCTATGCCCCAAACACGAGGATACTCACTTTTGTAAAAGAAACATTACTACAGTTTAAATCAATCACATTTTGACCGTCACACACGGATCGTGGGAGCTATCAATACACCATTCCCACCAATAGAAAGGTCATCTGATAGAGAGCTAATATTCAAAATACATAAAGAACTCAAGAAACTATGTATTGACAAACCACATAATCCAATTAAAAATGGGCTACATATCTAATCAGAGAATCTCAAAAGTGAGATCTCAAATAGTTGAGAAACACTTAGATGGTCAACATCCTTAGCAATCAGGATGTACCTCAAGACCAAGCTATACCACTCTTGGGCATATACCCAAAGGACACTCCATCCTACTACAGGGACACTTACTCAACTATGTTCATTGTGGTTTATCCACAATAACCAGAAACTGGAAACAACCCTAGATGTTCCTCAACAAAAGACTGGGTAAAGAAAATATGGTACATTTACACAATGGATAATTATTCATATTTTAAAACAATGACATCATGAAATATACAGGAAAAATGAATGGAATGAGGAAAAAACACCCTGAGTGAGGTAACCCAGATCCAGAAAGACAAATATGGTATATATTTACTTATAAGTGGACATTTTCTGTAAAGTAAAGGATAACCATGCTGCAATCCACAGACCCAGAGAGGCTAAGTAACAAGGAGGATTCGAGGAGAGACACATGACACATGGATCTCCGTGGGACTAGAAAATAGAATATATTTTGTGGGTGGTCTGGGGGCACATGGGGATGGGAATGGAAGGGACTGAGTGGGACTATATGAAGAGAGGGGGGAGGAAGAGAGACAGAGACAGAGAGGGAGAGATCTTGAATGGGAGGGACATTTTGGGGTTGAGTTAGAAATCTAGCGCAATGGAAACTCTTAGGAATCTATGAAGGTGACCCTGGGAAAGACTCCTAGTAATGGGGGATACAGTGTCTGAATGGGCAATCTTCTGTATCAGACAAGGTCTCCAGTGGAGGAACTGACACCAACCTAGCCACAAAAGCTTTGACTTAAAATTTGTCCTGCATACAAGATGTACAGTTGATAATGGTAGCACAGAAATTGTGAGAGTGGCCAACCAATGACTGGTCCAAACTTGAGATCAATGCTATGAGACAGAGTCTGTGTCTGACACTGTCTGGATGACCTGGAATCAGAGGCTGGATATCTCAGAGACCTAGAATAGAACCAAACACATCTGGCAAAAAAGTTAATGAAATTATTCCTACTAATATTCTGCTATACCCATAGACCATACCTTAACACAATCATCATCAGAGAGGCTTCATCCAATAACTGGTAGGAGCAGATGCAGAGACCTACAGCCAAACATTAGATGGAGCTCTGGGGATCCTGTGGAAAAGGATTGTAGGAGCCAGAGGAGTTAAGGGGTTAAGGCCATAAAAGCATGGCCCACAGAGCTTACTAACTTGGGCTCATAGGGATTCACAGAGAACAAACCAACAGTTCGGTAGCCTATATAGGTATGACCTAGGTCTTCTGCATATATGCTATGGTTTTGTAGCTTGGTGTTCTCATGGGACTCCTAACTGTAAGAATGGATACTGTCTTGTTGTGGAATATTATTTTAACTACGTAAAGATGTCATTTGTTTATGCTGCATTTGTTTAATTATGTAAAGATGTGTTGTATTTGTTTCACCTGCCTGCCTAAGGTACCTGATTGGTCTAATAAAAAGCTGAATTTCTAATAGCTGGGAAGGAAAAGGATAGATGGGGCTTCCAGGCAAAGAGAATAAGTAGGGGGAGAAATATAGGCATGGGAGAAGAAGGAAGAACAGGAGGAAGAAGGAGGAGAGAATGAGGGAGAAAGAGATGGACTTGCCAAGGCAAGAAGCCAAGCAGTTGCCAGCCAGCCAAGTGCAAGAAGCAGTGAAAGTAAGCTACAGGGAAAGCAAAGGAAATAGCCCGAGGTAGATAAAAAGGTAGATAAAGAAAGACAGGTTAATTTGAGTTAAAAGAGCTAATCCAAAACAAGCCTAAGCTAGTCCAGGCATTCATAACTAATAAGAAATCTCTGTGTCATGATTTGGGAGCTGGTTGGTGGCCCAAAAGCAAAAGCCTGGTACACTGGCTATGACTTACTTGCCTGCTTTGAAGATCCTTTTCCTCCCAATGGGTTGCCTCATCCAGCCTTGATAAGAGGGTTTGTGCTTAGTCTTGTAACTTATTATGCCATATTTAGTTGATGTACCTGGAAGACCTGCCCTTTTCTGAATAGAAACAGAGGAGGAGTGTGGGTCTGGGGGAGATGATGGGGGGTACTGGGAGGAGAGGAGAAAGAGAAAACTGTGGTTGGGATGTAATATATGAGGGAAAATAAATAAATAAGTAATTTTTTAAAAAACACTATTTGTAGCCCGAAGTTTCTGGCCAATCCGGTTTGGCCTAGCCCCGAAGTCCAGCCCTACAGTTCCACAGCTGCTTAGCCCCAAATAATCACACAAAGGCTTATATTAATTTAACAAAAGTGTGGCTTATGGCTCAGGCTCATTACTTGTTAGCTCTTAGAACTTAACTCAACCCATGTCTATTAATCTATTATATTGCCATGTGGCTCATGGCTTTACCTGTACCTTAAAAGGTACTTGCTTCCTGGGCAGCTGGATCAAGTCTCTCTGATTTGGTCCTCCTTCTCCCTTATGCTTGGATTTGCTGCCTGCTTCTAAGCTGCTTGGTCATAGGCCAAAACAATTCCTTTATTATCCAATGGTAATTCACAGCATACAGAAAGACATCCCACACCCACTATTAATTTCTTTCTATGTACAATCTTCATTTGCTGCAGTTGACACATTTTGATGTGAGGCACTTTTGTTAGCATTGGTTATAAGTATTTCTCATTTACATATGGTTCCTTCTTTGATTCAAGAGTTAACCAAATATACATGTTTTTACATTAAAATGTCTCTCTCCTTCTTTGAAAAACAAAGCCCCAAACAACAAAATATAATCAAACCAAAAAGTGAAACAAAAAGCCCCCAAACCACAAGGTGTCTATTTTGTGTTGGCTAACTATTCCTGGACGTGGGGCATACCCTGGAGTGTAGTAGATATATCTAATGACACTTTATTGGAGAAGACTAATTTCTCTTTGCCATCAGTGAGCAATTGCAAATATCTTCTTGGGTGGAACTTTGAGTCCATTTACCCTTTTCAATGCTGAGATTTTATCTGGTTTGAACCAGTGTAGTTCCTGTATGCACTGTCACAGTCTCTATGGGTTCATGTGTATCAGTCCTATTATATCTGAAAGATGTTTCCTTGGAGTCATCTACAGGCCTTGGCAATCTTTCTGCCTCCTATTCCCCATATATCCATGAGCCTTGAAGGGAAAACTTCCATAAAGACATTCAATTTAGGGTTAAGTGCTCTGAAGTCCCTTACTCTCTGCACATTGTCCAGGTGTTGGTCTCTGTGTTGATTATCAACCACTTAAAGAAGCTTCTCTGATGAGTGAATCAGTATGTTATAAAAAGTTATTTCATTGTTATGTTTTCTTAGCAGAGTAACAGAAAGGACCTAAGTACTGTGGTTAGACTGAAGCGCACATATGGAAAACTTAAAACCTAATATCCACATGCAAGAAGAAAAACATGCAATATCTGAATTTTGGGTTCTGGGTTAACTCAGTCAGGATAATTGCCTAGATCCATTCATTTATACAAATTTATGATTTCATTTGTCTTAGTAGTCAAATAATGTTCCTTTGTGTAATGTATCACATTTTCATTATCCCATTCATTACTTGATGCACATCTAAGCAGTTTCCAAATTCTGGTTATTATGAATAGAACAGCAGTGAAGATGAGCAAGTATCTGGGCATCAAAATATAGTAGTCCTTTGGGTATATCTAGAACTTGAGGAGGATTGATTTGTAACTTTCCGGGAAACCTCCATGCTGATTTCTATAGTTGTTGTAACCGTTTGCACTCCCACCAGCAATGAATAAGTACTCTCCCTTCCCTACATCCTCACCAGCATATACCAGGTTTTATTATATTTGCTGTGACCATTCTTATCGAAGTTGAAATCTCAAAGTAGTTCTAATTTACATTTTTCTGACAGTGAAGGATATTGAACGTTTTTAGAGTAAATGGATCTGGAGGAATGGAGGGGGTACCTGGGAGGAGTGAAGAAAGGAGACATTGGGGTCTGAATGTAATGTATGAGAAAAGAATAAAAATAAGTCTTTCTCAGCCATTTGTGTTTCATATTTTGGGAACTCTTGTTTAGTTCCATGCTCCAGTTTTTTAATTGAGGTGCTTTCATCAGAGCTTTTAAAAAGGTTCTTTAAAAAATTTTTGATAATAAGCCTCTCTCAGATTATAAATGGTATTTTTTTTCTGTAGGCTGCCACTTTGCTCAAATGATGATATCTGTTGCTGCAAAAAACTATTTAACTTCAATAAGTTCGATTTATTAATTGTGGTTTTTAATGCCCATGCTACCGGCATCCAGAAAGCCCTTTCTTATACCACTGACTTCAAGCCCATTACCTATTTTGTCTTCTGCTTCTTAAAAGAGATCACTGACAAAACTTAAAAGTATGCCACAGATTGGAACATGCATGCCAAAATTTTTCTTATGAATATATAAAGGATCTCTATAAATCATTGGTTCTCAGTTGGGTGTGATTTTTTTTTTTTATCTTGCAGATAGTCACTATGTCTAGAGATAATTTTGGTTTTCATAAATGGTGTGGGAAGGTTTGTCTCTAGTGCTTCCTAGGAGGTAGAGGCAGGGATGCTGCTAAACATTTTACATTGTATAGGACAGCTACATACAAGAAAGATTATCTGGCCCCGATACCAACAATACTACCATTCAGAAACCCTATTATAGAAATCAATAGTAAAAGGAACAGCCTATTTTCCCTTTTATTGAAAATAGATTCTTTTCTCACATAATATATCCCAATTATGGTTTCCCCTCCCTCTATTCCTCCCAGATCCTCCCTACCTGTCCTCCCAACCAGATCCACTCTCTTTATGCCTTTCATTAGAAATGTAAAGCTTATAAGAAATAAAAATATAGCAAAATAAAATATAATAAGACAAAACAAAAATTATCACATCTTAGCTGTACAAGACAAATTAACAGAAGGAAAAGAGTCCAAGAAAAGGCACAAGAATAACAGACCCACTCATTTGCACATTCAGGTCGAGTAGAGGGGTAGGGTGAGGCTATAAACTTTTAGACACCCCTACCCCAGATATACTTCCTTCAGCAAATTTGCACTTCTTAATGTTTCCACAATCTTCTTCAAGCAGTGCTTCCAATTGGAAATCAGGTATTCAAATATGTGAGTCTTTAGGGGACATTTTTTTTTCATTTAAACTGCCATAGGCAGATAAAATAAAATTCTTTCTTTCTGATAGTGGAGATCAAATGCTTTGTACATACAAGGTAAATATTCTACCACTACCACAGGCGCGAGTGTGAAATAAGATTTTAAAGATACACTTTGATATTAAATAAAAAGACTTAATACTATAAATACTGTCCATTTTCTCATAATTAGCCTACAAATTAGAAACATTGTCAAATTCTAAAGCATTTTATCTGAAAGAAAAAATATTAAAGAACAAAAGATATTTTGAAAAATAAGAAAGGATTTACCCAATTACACACTGAAATTCATTATAGAGTTACAAACAGGTTGGAGAGACAGCTTCATTATTACAAGCAAATACTGCCCTTGCAGAGGTCCTGAGTTTGATTTCCAGCATCCATATTATGTAGCTTAAAACTGCATGTAACTACAGCCTCAGGGGATCAGACACCTTTTTCTGGCCTCCAGGTTCATGACTCATATACACTTACACACATACACACTTAAAAGTAAAAAATTTTGAAAGCTACAGTTATGAAGTACTGTAATATTATCCTAAAAATAGACACTAGAATCAGAATGAAAACAACTCATAGGTAAACTCCAAATGTAAAGTAATGCTGTTAAAGGACTCAGTTGCAAGTTAATAGTCAAAATAAGTGTTGATATATTTAGTCAATTATTTAGAAAATAAATAAAGCTATAGTAATATCTCACTCCTATGACACAAAAAAAATTGGTATAACAATGGAAAACTTAAAAATCATAACCAGTAAAAGCAGCAGAAAGAAATGTAAAACCTTTTGGGGCATGATATGAAATGCATAAACCGTAATGAGAAAACTGACAGATTTGACGACATAGAAGTGGAAACTTTTCCATATAATAGAACATGTCACAAGCAAGACTGAAAGACAAAATGTTTGCAAAGAGCACATTTAAAGGACAAGTTTTCTTTTTTTTAAACTCACAAGCTATTAACTAAAGTATAAATACTCCCATGGAAATGTGGACAAAAGACACAAATAGAAAAATCATGAAGAAAAATTAGCACAATTGGTAAAGCACTGGAATGCTGTTCAACATCACCTTTAAGAAAAAGTTGAAAATAATCACAGTGATATGGACTTTATCATTTTGGTGTTATATACTATGTTAAGATAGTCTTTGTTTTCTAAAACAGCTTTACATTTCTAGAAAAAAAATGATGTTACAGAGTTTCCATATACTCCCAACCCAATTTACCTTATTATTAATGCAATCTATGAGTATGATATTATGCACCAAGCTAATGAGCTAGTAAAAACACTATTATTGCTAAAGTTTACACTTGAGTGAAATAAAGAAATGAAAGGGAAGGTCACAACTGTTCCTAATATGGTGGAGGTTATAATGTCAGCAGAGACTTGTAGATATCTATTTTATGGTGTAGGCTATGAGTGGGTACTATTTTATTTCTTTCCTTGCTAGCTTAACTCTAGCTTTAGTCATTGAGACTTCTTTTAGTTGGCTCCTGTGTCCCTTTTGAGGCCTTGGGCGCCAGAAAGGGAGGGAAAAGTTTCCAGGTCCTCTTTTCTGTTAAGTTTCTTTTTCCTGATTATTCCACAGGGTCTTCCCTGGTTAGTCCTAAAAGTAAGCAACCGGCAGTCATTTTGGTACAAGGGATCCTACCAGTAGGTAACCACTTGGAAAGATATGGGTAACCCAGTCTCTGTGCCCACACATTGGACCAATAGAGGAGCCAGGAGGAGGGTACTTGAACCCAAGAAGAGTCTAAACCCCTTCAGAATCAGTGGGGCCTTGTCTCTGGAACCCCTTCTCTACTCTAGAAGTCTCTAACACTTGCCAAGACACTTTACACTCACCTGTTTATTTATCTTTTAATTCTTTTCTTAATGATTTTATTTCTTTTTGATTGTGGGTATGTATGCATATCTCTGTGTGGATATGTACACATGCCAGAGATCAGAGGTATAGGAACCCCTGAACCCGGAGCTATAGATAGTTGTGAGCCACTAAACATATGTTCTACAAGTAGCAAGAATTTACCTGATGAGTTATCTGATCCAGTGTCTTTTAATTTTTTTTTTTTTTTACTGAAGGAGAGAAAGAACCCTCCAGCCTTACCCAGTACCACTTTGACATACCATCAGTGTATGCATGTGTTCAGCATTCCTTCAAATTATAACGTTATAAAATGCTAGGCATTCATTTTATGTCTTCCCCACTCCAGTCCTAAAATTACCAATTCCTCCCCAAAGCTCACATTCATTGTTTTTTATTATTATTATTTTAAGAATGGAATTGGAAACCAAGATCTGTATGCTTGGTTCACTGCTTTCAGACAGTCTCAGCTGACAGAATAAAGAAATACTTTCATGAATATTAATATGTTTATATACATATTTCTATAACCAGTTCTATACTTAACCATCTGTATCTATATTGAGTTAAATCTCAGTTCGTACTGATGTCTCCAACTTTCACTTACCTCATGGGTCATTTTGGCCTTCCCTTATTGCTTATCTATATGTTTCTACACCGGCAGTAGAAACTCTGGTTCTTACCATAGGCTATCTATATAATTAATTGTTCTCTTTAGTATGTATGCATAGTACCATATAATTGATAACACACAGCTCTATGGGAAATTGTTTCTATCTGCTTTATCATAGTACTTATGAACAGAGTTTTATGTTGCTCCTATAGATTCCACATTTTTCAAAGCTTTGGGGGGTCAGGACCTTTTACTCCCCACTACTTTCACTGTAATTGTTTCACATACTTTTGATGCACTGAGAGTCGCTTGTCATAGTCTGTGCTCTTTTCCAGGATCCCTGACCACCTTGCTGACATCTTAGAGCCGTATACTGTACCCTAAGATCTATCCCTTGTGCTGTGACATCCTATTGTTTTTGGTAAGTATGAATTACCAAGCATTACATGATTATAAAGTTACTTTGGTACTCTAAACATCCCTTTTGCTTTATCTTTCATTTTCTCACTGTCTGAAGTGCTAGTAACCAACGATCATGTGTCTAAAACTTACGCTTTTTAAAATGTAATGTCCTTTAAATGCTATGGTACAAAGTCTCCTTGGCTTGATTTATTTTTACTACATTTACATTTTCTTCATGTGTTTTCATGAATTGATATTCATTTTTGCTTTAGCACTGGATATTTGGGTATAGCAAAATTTATAGATTTGCCTATCAAGAGACATCTTGGATGCTTCCTGCTTTGGGCAGTTATGATCAATACTGTTATAAACATGTATGCAGACAGACATGGTAGTGTGTTCAAGAAGCTGACACAGGAAGATCACCAGGCTGAAGCCAGATAAAGATATCTTTCAAGACCCTGTCTTCTAAAAAAGTATGCAGTACTTTAGAGCCATGTCTGTCAGTACATGGTTTCTTCAATAAACTGGGAAAATATCAAAAAGAACAATTGCTGTATCACTCAAGATTATGTTGAGCTTTATAAAGAACTGCCAATCTATTTTCTTTTTTGTTGCATAAATTCTATGCAATATACAACGTGTTGTGATTACATTCATCCTCCCATATTACCCTATTTTATCCCCAGCTACCTCCCTATGGAAACCTTTACAACAAGATCCTCTCCTACTTTCATGACTATTTGTATCTACTGAGTTTAGGTAGAATCAGCTATATAAGCATAGGTAAGGAGGTATTTGCTGGAGTGTATTACTCCCTTCCCAGGAACCATTAATCAATAGTTCTTTAGGAAAGGATAGGTACTTCAGGGGCAATTTGTCACTGCTTATGCAATGTCTATGGGCCCAGTCCTGTGCAGTCCTTGTATAATTATGGACAGATTCTATATACTTATGATTGTAACAGCCATTTTGTATCTGTGTGGCAGTATCATAGTACTTTTGTCTATCCTCCAGATCTTACATTCTTTCCACCCCTTCTTCTATAATGTCCCCTGGGCATTGGCAGGGATGATGTAAGTGTACTGTATATGACTGAACATCCGCAGCCATTTATTCTCAGTACACTGACCACTGCAATAAAAGCATCTCTACCCAAGGTTGAGAGCAGCACTAGTTTATGGACATGAACATAATTATTTAGAATATATTTGGGAATGTGTCCATTTAGCAAAACACCAATGATAGGCTCCTCACTACGACCTATAAATCCTTCTCCCAGCCATAGATTTTGATTTAGCTTATAGTGCCAAGAGTGTGTTTCTTCCCATTGTATGTGTCTCAATCCTATCACAAACCTGTCAGTTACTCCTCAAGCATTGTAGCAGGTAGTATATCTTACCTAGCAAGCCAGTATTGGATCATACGGGTCCACAGTTAAGTGGACCACCCATACCTCCTTAAGCAGCCTACACAGTAATATCTGGCACTATGAACATTAAACATCAGAGAGTTCCCAATTCAGTTCCACCTTGGAGTCTCTGTGTTCAGTGGACAAAGTGTATGAGATTTTCTCAATATTTTCTTATCTTCTAATCCTGGTTGGTAACCAAAAGCATTAACGATAAATGTATTTTTTTGGGAGCCTGTAGGCCCTCTCTGACCAATAACTTATAGGAATCTGTTCTGCACCCGACTCTGGAATTTTCATACTAACATGCATGCAGTAGCAATTATTAAAGCAAAAAAAAAATCATGAATTTGAAGGAGAACAGAAAGCATTATATGAGAGGGTTTGGAGGGATAAAAGGGAAGAGAGAGATGTTTTAATCAAATTAGAATCTCAAAAAAAATTAAAGTAACTAAGACAAAACCAACAAATAAGAATAAAACACCATGACTTCATGGTGCAGCATTATCCATCTATCTAAGTCCTTTTTCTTTTTCATATTTTACTTATTTATTTATTTATTTATTTATTTATTTATTCATTCATTCATTCATTCATTCATTCATTCATTCGTTTGTTTGTTTGTTTGTTTATTGAAAAAATTTCCATACCCATCATTGTACCCCCTTCCTCCCCTCTTCGCAGTCCTCTACCATCCCCCATCCCTTCCTCAGAGAGTATAAAGACTTCCCGGTAAGTCAGTTCCCTCTGGCCTAACCAGTTGAAGTAGGTCTCCACCCCAACACCCCGCCCCTCCCTTCCTGGTATCAAGGTTGAGTAAGGTGTTTCTCTATAGGGAAATGGCTCCTGGGCTCCGAGATGTCAGTTCATGCACCAGGAATAAACTCTGATCCTACTACAAGAGACCCCACAAACTGCCCACGCCATTCGACTGTCATCTACTTTTGGAGGGTTCAGTTCCTTTCCATGAAAGTTCCTCAGCTATCATTTTAGAAGCAGTGAGCTCTCAATAGCTCCAGTCAGCCATCTCTGTGGGTCTCTTCATCATGATCGGATGATCCCTTTGCTCATATACTCCTCTCTCTCTCTCTTCAGCTGGACTTGGGGCTTGACTCAGTGCATAACTATGAATATCTGCTCCTGCCTCTCTCCACTGCTGGATGAAAGTTCTATAATGACAATCAGGGTGGCCATTCATTTGATTACAGGGGAAAGCCATTTCATGCACCCTCTCCACTATTGATAAGCTCTTATTCAAGTTATATTTTTGTTGGATTATAAAGTGATAGGTTTCTATATGGCCTTTTCATGTCTCTTTTGTTTTTGTTAGCCCTCTCTCTTATCTCCCCTTTCTCCTACCCTCCATCCCCAACCTATTTAAACCCTTTTATTTCTAGCAGTTCCCCCTTCGACTTTCATATTCTGCATTTTACTATACATTGTAATGCATACCCCTGCTCTCTGGCTCCTTTCTTGCTTCCTGGCCTCTGCAGACACTCTAAGTTAAGCACAGCAATCTAAAAAAGTAAAGCCAAGGTCTCTCTATATGAGAAAGAACATGTAGTATTTATCTACTGGATCTGGGTTATCTCATATGATATAATTATTTCCAGTTTTATTCATTCTCTTGCAAATTTTATTTTTCTATACAACTTGACAAAATCTCATTATTCTTATATACCGTACTTTTATTACCTGTTCATCAGCTGATGGCTATGTATACTGATTTCATTTTCTACTTATTGTGAGGGAAGTACACATGAAGCACCTACCCCTTCCTGAAGAACTATTGACAGTGAATGGTCACAGGGGTGGGATAGGTGATATGTTGTTCATCCTGCATATTTTTTTTTAAAGAAAGAGTCTTGACAGGTAGCCTAGAATATAGTCATATTGGATATTGATAAGCATCTCTTTTGCAATAAACAGAGTCTTTTGGATAGATGGCCAGGAATGATATGGCTGAGTCATGTGGAAGCTCAAGCTTTAGCTTTATGAGAAATGTCAATTGATTTCCATAGTGACTATATCAGTTTACACTCCCATCAATAGTAAAAAAGGGTTCCCATTTCCCCACAGCCTCAACAACACTTCTTATCCTTCGATACTTTGGCAATAATCATTCTGAATGGGTAAGAAGGAATATCATAGCAATTTTAATTCACATTTTCCCAAAGACTAACGATGTGTTTAAACACTTTGTTTTATTTAGATTCACTATTTTATGTGCATGAGTGTTAGCCTGAATATATGTATACATGGCACTGCAAGCTTTGTGCTAGAGGAGGTCATAAATGGGTGCCAAATATCCTGGGACTGGAGGAACAAAGGGTTGTGAGTCACTTGTGAATGTTGGTAACCACATACCAGTCCTCCACAAAAGCAGCAAGTACTCTTAACCACTGAGCCATCTCTCCAGCACAATTTTGAACACTTAAAAGTGATTATTAGCCATTTATACTTCTTCCTTTGAGACTTCTCTGTTTGGTTTCATAGTCTATGGTTTTATTGTTTGTTGTTATTTGTATATTCTGAATATTAAACTCTGTCAGATGTATAGTTGAAAAGATTGTCATCTTCCATTTCTGAGGCTGCCTCTTCAAATATCAGAAAAATGATCAATCTGTTTTATAAAGTCATCATACCATTTCAGTGAACAACTACAGTGACATAAGGTTCCCCATGTATCTACACCATTAACAGCATTGAAGGTTGTCATTTTTATATTTTAACAATTCTAATAGGTATACAATCATTAAGTAATTTTCATTTGAATTTGCAATTACTTAGTGGCAGATGATGTTCATGCTTATTTGTTATCTACTTAGCTTAAGAGTTGACATATCTGTTCAGGTATTTTGCCCATTTCCAACTCTAAGGCATTCTACCTTCAAAGATTCCAGGTCAGGAGATCCAGGAAGGATTGAAAAATGTTAGACTAATGGAGTCTATGGAGCAAACTTCTAATGGAGTCTAAGTCATCCATGCATATAGATGGGATCTTAATGTGTATAAAGAACATTACAAATAAGTAACAAAACTTGGAAAATGATCTAAAAGTTAAATAATAGAAAATTTTATCATTTGCTTTCTAATTATAAATACTCCGTTCTATGAAAGTTCTGACTTATAGGAACTACACATATGGTGGCATATGTCAGCAATTTGGTTTGTAAAGTAAAATACCTTTGTTCTAGAACATTGAACTTTTTCTCTAACTTTAAGGCTATTTCCAAAAGTTATTCAGTGGTGAATAAATAATAACAACAAATAAACAGAAATGGTCAGAATTATTGAACACTGTTTCATCATGGGTAACCAAAAATAAATTATTCCTGAAAACTATAATCCTAGCCAGCCTGGAGTGACAGCTCATCATTTAACAGCACTGACTGTTTTTCCAGAGGATCCAGGTTCAGTGCCTAGTACCACATGGTGGCTAATATTTGTAACTTCAGTTGCAGGGAATCTGACACCTTCCGTAGCCTCAGTGGATACTGCACACATGTGGTACACTGTAGCAATGTGGTTTCTTGGTCCCAGCGGCCAGAGGCCCAGACCCACAGGCCTGCTGTGCCAGACCCCTTAGCCGCCCACCGCTGCTCAGGCCACCAGAAATGACTCAGAGGCTCGTATTAACTTCATGCTGTTTGGTCTATGGCTCAAGCACATTGCTAGCTTGATCTTAATCTTAAATCAACCCATTTCTATTGATCTGTCTTCCACGTGGCCCGTGGCTCACCTGTGTTCCTTACATGTTGCTCCTTTGGGCTTCAGCTCGGTCTGTCTGACTCCACCCCACTTCTCCTACCTATGCTCTGATTTTTCTTCCTACTTTTTCTATGGTGCCTGTCATAGGCCAAAACAGCTCCTCTATTTAAAGATTGATATTCACAGCACACAGAAAGGCATTTCCACATCAGTACACAGACATATATTCAGGCAAAATATACATAATGCACACAAGATAAAAGTAATAGATTTTTATAAAAGTATAGTTCTAAACGTTTTAAGTTAAATGCTTAGAAATACTATCTAGTTCAATACCTGACAGAAATAGTATGTGAAATGGCACCTGTCTAAATCTTCTGGTTCATACTGGGATGTGTTCATAACTCCAGCTACTCAGGAGCCAGTGCAATTGCGATTTCTTGTCCATCCGAATGGGAGAGTAGGGCAGAGGATGGGAGGAAGAATACCCAACACTAAGTATGTTTTAAAAGCCAAATGGAATCCTGTTGTTGCATAAACTTCCTTAAATGTCTACACATGTTTATTTAAATATAAATCTTTGTTTATACAAAAGATGTGTTTATACACAAGAGTTTGGTTGGAGTTGCCATACATGGGAGATTATGATACTCCCAGGTTGGCATATCAAAAGCTTAGTAACATGTATGTGATATCATCATTCCTTCTCTTGTTGGGAAGAGTGGTCCTGGAGACCGCTAAAGACAATATAGGATATTGCCCTTGCTCTTGATTGCCCACCATAATTTGATTGTAAGACCCTGTGGCTGAAGACAACATACACTGATTATAGGTCATGAAGAAATTAAGTTGGTACTGACTCAGAAGCTTCCTTCCTGATAGCTAGTGTTCATGATGATGAAAGATGTTACATAGTCTTCTGGAGAAAATATTAATCTTCTTTCCTATTGGTGAATGTTAAGAATTATAGTAATGACCAGTTGTGGCAAGATACGTCATGGGTTCAATAGTGGTAAGAATGTTATGGTGGTGACCAACCACGTTCTGATTAATTTTAAGGCTTGCTCCACAGGAGGAGATGAATACCTGGTACTATAAATGTGGACTAAAAAAACCATGGGTGAGGAGTTCACAGACACCAGGAGTGAATTTACTGCTATTATTTCACCAAATGAACACAGGATAAAACTGTCGTCTAAATTCATTTATCTATGCATGTAGGTTAACATAACATGCAGCCCTTACCAGAGATGTTTCTTTGGTGGTTGACATAGGCATTCACAACTGGTCAAAGTGCAGAGAAAAAAAAAATCTACGGAGTGATCAGCCATAAAGGTGCATCTATACCATCCTGTCCCCTCAAGTCTCAGGAAGAATCATAGAAAAGCAGGTAGAATGGGCTTAATATCAAAAGTCTGGGAAGACTGCAGTGAAACAATGTTTTCTGGATATGCTAGGATTGCTTCCCTCAAGAAACCACAGCAGCTGTGGTTGTTTGCATAAGATCAAGACTGTCAACATTCTAGCACCGAAAGGAGAGGATTTCACCATTTCATTCCCCATAACTAAAGTGCTATTGACAGCTAATGGTTTCAAAGAGAGGGAGACAGTTTTCTTTAAGGGATATGGCCCCTGGTACACCAAACTCCAGTGGATGCCTGCACACCTGGGAATGTATGGAAAGCACAGATTTGACTTAATAGGTAATTTAAAAATAGGCCACAAAGTTAGAAGGTTAAGTAGGTAAAGGTATACTCAAGAGGGATATTTTTCTTAATATTAACTAAAAAATGGATATGAAGTAGCATCATATTGTGATTGTTATTTTGTTTATTTAAGTGAAAATTTAAGCTTAGTATTTCTTATGTGTTTTTATGCCCATTTGTATATCTACTTTGAAGAAATGTTTACTGAAATTCATTTCTCATTTTCAAATTGGTTATTGCTTTTGTTGTTAAGTTGTCAAATTTTTTATACAGTCTGGCTATTGATTTCTAACATACAGGATTTGTGAGTATTGTGTCTCATTATATCCTCTGACTTTTTGTTGATATTCTTTGATAGACAAATAGCTTTTAATGTATGATGGGAGAGGTAGCACACTACTGTAATAGCAGTACTGAGGAGGCTGAAGCAAAAGGATTACAAATTTAAGACCAGCCTGGACTACACAAGAGTCTCAAGTCAGGGTTTCTTATTTGTTCTTTTGTTGCTTGCCATTTGTAGAACACTGCCAAATACCATTTCATGAAGAATTTTGTATGAGTTTCATAGCTTTAGATTTAATGTTAGTTCTTGAATCCATTTTGACTTCGTACATGTATTGGTCTTTAGAGACAGGGTTTCTCTGTGTAGCCCTGGCTGTCCTGTCCTGAAACTCACTCTGTAGGCCAGGCTGCTCCCAAACTCACAGAGATCCCTGCCTCTGCTTCCTGAGCACTTGGATTAAAGGCATGTGCCCCCACTGCCTGGTGCACTTTGAGTTAGTTTTTTGTTTAGTATTAAATAAGGGGTACAGTTCCTTTTGAGTGTGGATATCTAAGGTTTTTTTGGGGGGAGGGGAAGGCTGTCTCTTTTTTTCAATTTAATATACGTTTCACCTCTTTGTGTATTTCAATGCCTAGAGCATACAGTAGTAGTCAATAAATATTTGTTGAATGACTTAATGATACATTTGCATACCTAGAAGTGTTTGGTGTATAACACACATGAGATAAATACTAGCAACCTCTCCAAAACCCTGCTTTAATTTGCTTAACATGATAAAAAGCCATATATGAAAAACTCACAGCTAATGTATTCAGTGCTGAAAGACTGAACGTTTCATTTTACTCAAAAATAAAATGTTGCTCACATATGCAAGAATTTATTTCTGGGCTCTTTATTCTGGTATATAAGTCTGTTCTTGTGCTAATAGCAAACTATTTGGATTACTATCGAGTTGGAGTTTCCAGATCAAGAAGCGTTGGTCCTCTGACTCTTCTACCCCCGCCCCCCAGGAGTGTTTTGGATTGCTGGGGCTCCTTCAGATTTCATGTGAAATGTAGAATGAGTTTTCTATTTCTATAAAACAAATAACAAGACAAAAAGGAATTTTTGATAGGGAATGCATTGAATCTATAAAAAGCTTTGCATATTATTGTCATCGGAATATTGAGTCTTTTGATCACAAGTTGCCCTTCAATTTATTGACGTTCTCTTTCATTTCTATCCACACTGTTTTATAATCTTCAGTATACAAGTTCTTTGCTTCCATGGTTATATTTATTCCTTTTGATGCTACTGTAAATAGAACTATTTCTTAATTTCTCTTTGGACTGTTTATTACTGTGATTCTTCATTACTATAAAATACAAATCATTTCTACATGTTCATTTTCCATTTTGCAGCTTGGCTGAATATATTTATTAGCATTATCAGTTGTTTCTGAAATTTCTAGTATTTTATACATATAAGATCATGTCATCTGTGAACAGAGATAATTTTACTCCTTCCTTTCCATCTGGATGCCTTTTATTCCTATTTCTTGCCAAACAATCTGGCTAGGACTTGCAATATTATGTTAATTAGAAATGGCGATAACAAGCATCATTGTCTTGTTCCTGGTTTTTGAAGAAAAATCAGTTTTTCACTTGAGTATGATGTTAGCTGTGAGTTTTTCATACATAGCTTTTATCATCTTAAAGAATGGGGAGATGGGGTTCATAGAAGAAAGTAATATTTATTGAACACATTTTATATATAGATATTACTCTATAATCATTCAAAAATACTTATTGAGTGCTTGCTATACCTTAGATACTTTAATAAGAAATAAGGGGAAATCAGTAGAATGCATTTTTGAAAATCATTGTTAGAAAACTGCTCTGAGAGTTTTTTTTAACTACTGGGACTTAAAAGACAAGTGAGATGATTATATTTGAAGGAAGAAGATTCCAAACAGAGGAAACAACAAAGTTCTTAAGGTGAGAATTGACAAGTTTCATGAACACAAAGGAGGCAGCTTGGCTAAAAGGAAATCAGTGATAAGTACTGAATGATGTGAGGTGTGAAGATTAGGAACGCAAAAGGGCATTGGGTGAGCGTGGTAATGAATTTAGATTTAATTTCCTGAGGGATGGAAAATTATCACAGGGCATGAAATGCAAGAGATCTGAGTTATATGTACAAAACATGACTGTGGCTGTGAGCTGGAAGCAAGTAACTAAGATGGTAACTAAGCACTAGGAATTGGGGGAGATAATGAAAATGTTCTGTGTCTTGATGACAGTAATGTTTTCTAAAGGATCTATGTCTGTCAAAACTCATCAAAGGATACTGTCAAATCACACCAACAAATATCCAGTACTACTATTGAATTGATTTGCTTTTGCACATAAATTGTATTTCAATAAGGTTAAGATTTTACTTTCTAATGTTGCACAGGGAGTGGGTGGAATGGGGCAAGAGTAACAGAGATGTTTATCAGAGAGATCTTGTGGTTACTTTAACTATAGGCTATTAACTCATTACAGGCAACGTTACAGAGCACATTCTTAATTTTAGAGTTGGAGAAATAGACTCAGAGCAGCGAAGTAAGTCTTTCAGGATCAACCAACTAGGAAGTGATAGAGGTAGAGCTAGAAAACAGCTCACTCTCTCTCCCTCTCTCCCTCCCTGTCTCTCTCCCTTCCCCCCTCACACAATCTTTATACTCTACTGCCCCCTCAAATTGAAAGAACGAGAGTCCAAAGACTGGAAAAGCCCTCAGATCCAAAGAACAAGAGTCCAAAGACTGAAAATGATTACCTTTGACCCAGTAGTACGGATGCTGTCTACCTATTCAGTTGGTGTATGTCCTTTATGCTTTTTGTTCTTGAATAAAAGTATTGTATTTGATGTCTATTTTCTTTCTTTTGTAATCTTTAAACCTTTATTTGTTTTATTTTATGTGTATTGGTGTTTTGCCATGGGCGTCAGATCTCCTGGAACTGGAACTACAGACAATTGTGAGCTACCATGTGGATGCTGGGAATTGAACCTGTGTCCCCTGGAAGAACAGTCAGTGCTCTTAACCACTGAGCCATCTCTCCATGCCACCTTGTCTATTTTCAAGGATCTCAGATCTCATGAGGGCCCCAAAAGACAGAAAACAAGTGTGTTCCAGATCCCTTCCATGTAACTCAGACAGCTCTAATTTCTTGTGATCTTCCAGGAATTTATGTATTTATTCCAGAGAGGCCAGAAAAGAACAAAAAGCTATAGTTTGCTATAATCTCATCTCTATCAACCCCATGACTTTACTTAGTATGACCAAATGTAAAATGATGTGGCCTGATTTTATCAATGTCTTCCTAAGGTAAAATCTGAAAATTAATAGTTTATGTGCTACATTCAAGACTCGTTTGGCTGCTGGTGACAGGAGTCTAACTAAAATGTGGTGCAGGACAGGAGAGGAAGTACGAGCAGCAGCCGCATTTGTGTCTTTCCGATAACGTCAGCAGAGTTATTAGTCGAGAATGGATTAACAATAGTCGGGCAGATGAAATTCCTCATTGATACTTTGAAGACATTATCTAACCAGTCAGTCTGGTTGGTTAGGTCATTTACAATGCTGTGAATGTGGCAGGTGGGATGACTTCCCCCATCTGGATCTCATGAACTAATTTAGGAGGAATGACTCCCTAAAGAGAAGCTGTGTCAGAAATAAAAAGCATATGACCATCCAAGGCTGAATTCTTCTTTTCTACAGAGGTCTTAGATGCACCCTCCTCCCAGAAATGATCTCATACTTAGAACTTGGCTAAAAATCAAGTGGAGCTCTACCCATAGAACACTAAAGCAGGTGACAAAGTAACATAGAAAACAGGCTAAACTAAAATGGTGGGGTTACAAGTTACCTAAAGGATCCCAAGACACCACAACAAGATTGTGACCAGTGATGACGTGAAAGCATCAAGGCCAGAGAAACCAAAATATAGTTAAAAGGAGGTCAGGGGTTAGGTCTAAAATCAAAAGGCTAAAAAGAGACCAGAACGTATGATGTAAAGGTAGGAATGGTGGCTAGCCCTTGTAATCACAACATTCAGGAAGTTGAGATTGGAGGATCATTGAGAATTTAAGGTCATCCTAAAACACAAGAGCAAGAAATCGAAATTCAGTCTCAGTCTCAAAGATAATAAAGTAATTGAATGAGAAAAATTATTTGAAGTCAGATGTAGTGGTTACTTCTGAAGGCTGAGGTAGGAAGGTCACAAGTTCTAAGCCAACCTTGGCTAAAAAGATTGTCTTAAAATGGTTCAAAACTAAGTATAAGGTCTGCTTTGTGTGTTGTCTATTTTAGGACACAGAAGCAGATATGAAATTTTAAATGGTAGTAAAATATAGTATTTTTAAAATCTGAATCTCAAAGTAGACAATGGTTCTTCTTTTACCAAGACCATTTCCAGTTTTTAATATCATAATAGGACCCTTATTAAACTTCCCAAACACGATCCACATTTTCAATAAATGCTTGCCAGGAGACCATCTTGTTATCTAAATAGATTTCTAAGCTGATACTTGAAAGAACACTACATATACTAACTTTCCCTAGAATTATATATTCCATATAAAACTGAAACTGATAAGACTAAACCATGTAAGAAGAATTTTCAGTCAAAAACACAGTATTCAAAATTTAACATGAAAGGATAAAACGCCAATCACGGTGAAGAACTGGTGTCAGTGAAGAAAAATAAACTTCTTAGCATACTTATATATAAAAGTGGGTAATGCAGATTGTGGAAGAGCTAAGGAACCAAACAAGGTGTGGCCAAATAGTAGAGATGAATCTGTGGCTTGTGTGATTGCTGACACTAGAAAAACACAGGAGAAGAGGTAAAGCCAAGGCAGGTTGATAGAATCTGGGCTCATAATGATAGCCACTGGATATGTGAAATGATGGAGGAAGAGCAGGAAAATGAAGCCGGTGCATATGGGCAGTGCTCACAGAAAATACATTCTCCTTTGCTCACACTCAGAAATCTGCAGTCCCGCTTCATTAAGGAGGTCATGAGCTTCTGCCTCTTTTGATCCATATTAACACTCTGGAACCCGCACTGTGATCCACAAAATTCTTCTATTCTCTTCTCTAACCTTCTGTCAGTCTGTCTGTCCTGCCAAAGTTATATAGTTCAGGTGCGCCCTTCGCATATCACTTGCTTTTCCTTATCACAGATGTCAGTAATATAAAGTAAGTATCCTTTTTGTCCCGTGTTTTTCCTTAAGGACAGATTTATTTTTATTTATGTGTGTGTGTGTGCCACATGTAGGTATTCATGGAGGCCAGAAGAGGGTGTTGGATCCCTTGGAGCTAGAGTCATAGGTGGTGGTAAGCCACCAGATGTGCATCTTGAAAACTGAATTTGGACCTGGTGGAAAAACAGTAAATCACTGAGTCATCAATTCCAACCCAGTATTTTCAGAAGCTACTAAAATCTTGCATATGAGACTCATAGGGCTTTGGATACAAGCCTTGCCCCTTCACCACTGCTGCTGTCCACCAGGGTTCCCATCTCATATTCTATCCCATCCCCTCTGACTAAAGATTTCGGAATCTATCTCATGTCATATTTCCAAGCATAGAAGAAATCCCTAAATCACTTGACTTCAATAATAAATAATTTGTAATTCTCACCCATATAAAAGAGCTCTAAAGATAAGAAGGGAGGCTCCAGGATGCTTAATTCAGTAACTCTTAGTATCATATAGGGTAACAGTGTATGGCTATCTGTTTTCTCTGTCATGGTAGTCATGGTGACATTACCTGCATATTCTTTCAGTTGTAACAGCCACCTATAAACCCTGTTACATGCATGAAAAGAATAAAAAAAGACAAAATTATAGCGAGATACTTGCTTGTTTTCATTATAGAAAATGAAGGGATATGGCTACATTGTTTATATATAAGGACCTAGCCCAGAAATTTGGAAAACTCTTCTAAAATATGTAGGGTGTCAAGGATAGGTACTCAGGCCAGGTAACTTATTATTTGGAAAGAGGAATGCATTGCTCATATTTGTCTTTGTTTTGTATATCCATCTTTAGTTGACCGGGTCCCTTTCCATTTGATATATGATTTCTTTAGACACACCAATAACTTCCATCAGGTTACAGCCAAGTTCTTGCTGGCAAGGGAGCTATTCTGTCTTATTAAGGTGCCATTGCATATTCTTGTTAATATTCATCTACATTAATTCAACAGTTCAGCTCTCAAGGGCAATCTTACTTCTTCTTTTATGTTTTTCTAAGCTCTATACATACACTTTGCTTAAGTGGAAGATAGTGGAGCATGATTTGATTCTAGAATAGCCTTCCACTACCACTTTCCATTTCTGAGCCACAGTTTTGTCAATTGTGATGGTAGGATTCAAACGGTACTTATTTTGCAAGGTTGTTGTTGAGGATGCAATGAGAAAATAATTTGAGAGCATCTTACTGCAGCACCGGTGCACAGAATGCACTCGATAAATATTATCTATTATCGTTATGAGCACAGAAGATTTTCCCCAATGATCATTTTTATTTTACTATCAGAGAGAAGGCAAAATACAAAAGCCCAACAATAAGGAATAGATAAATGCTATCTATTATCCTTATTATAAAAGTGTATTTTCTTTAATTGTCTTTCTTGTTTTAAATCCTAAAAAGGAAGAGTCCAAAAGCCCTCAGGAAAGATAAGATATAAAAGAGGAAATGCAGATAATCCAGCATGATGTGAGGATAGATGTCTGAAGGAATGAGCAAGTGTTCAAATATAAAGCTTAAGGAACGTATTGGCATCTGGGCATGGTAGAGGATTGTTTTGTTTTGCTTTTGAGATAGAATCTCACTATGTAGCCCTGGCTATCCCAGAACGTATTATGTAGATAAGCGGACCTCAAACTCACAGAGATTCATGTACCTCTATATCTAGTGCTGGTATTAAAGGCATGAGTCATCATGTTCAATCATGCCTTAGAATTTTGACTTTGTCCTGTTTTAAAAACTTGACCATCAAATGTGTTTCCCGGGATCATCGTTGAAGCCTTGGTTCTTAATTTATGCTCTTTAGGGCGGCTGTAGTAACTTTCAGTGGTGAGTTCACATTGGAGAAAGTCAATCATTATGGGTGTGTTTTTTTGTAGCTCATATCTTGTCTCAGGCTGCCACCCTTTCTCTGTGTCCCGTCTACTATCAGGTGAGTGGAACCTGCCACATGCTCTCTCCACCACAATGTTTGGCCCCACAACAGATCTAGAATTATGGAGACAAAGTGTACATTAAAACATTTGAAACTGTGATCCAAAATCCTTCAGCTGTGTCAGGGATTTGATACAGTAACAGAATGTCTGATGAATATACTCGTACATGATGGAAAGACACTGGAAATTTTTAGCTTGAAAAACAATCCACTGGTTAGAAGCATGACTTATAAAAACAGCTAGAGACAAAGCCCAGGAGGAAGTCTATTCCAATAGCACAACACAAATGATGAGACTGTGATTGAAAATAGGAGAAAGGGGGGATTTATGGTCCCAGGAGGGACATCATAGCTTATATCAGTTTAAGCATTTCACAGAACATAATTATAAGCCCTAGACAAAATAGTTTAAAGTACTATTTGACATAAAACACATTATTTGAATGCTTTGAGGAGTGACCAAAACCAGACACTAGAAGAGATCAGATTCCCAAAAGAAGGGAGTGTTCCTGATTGAAAGCCACAGCTATGTAACACAGGTTCCTGTACAGCTCTTGTATCACAAAATGGCTTCTTTCACCTTAATGCGAAATCCATGTTACTTCCATTTCTGTTGTCAGAAGATAGAGTGGGCTGGTTGAAGCAGCCAGCAATTGAGAAGGGAAATATGGTAGAAAAGGAATCATGGAGAGAAGCTAAAATCCTTGAGTGACCCTAGGTTTTGTTTGCATGGAAAGGCTTTCAGGACTTGGAAGAAAGCAATAGCTAGAAGGTTGCAAGTCCTGCACAGGGATTTCAGCCTCTGCCTGCTTCAGAGAAAACAGAGTTTGGAGTTTGAGTGTTGCCGACTAAAAGGGTAAACATTTCAAGCTTCCCGTTAAAACTCAGAAGGCTTTTGGCAGGAGAGAAGACTGTCCGAGGATGAAAGGACTTGCCCTGAAGCTAAAGGCAAATTACTGAATCAGACCCACCACTAAAATGTCTAAGAGCAGACTGTTGGGGATGAGTCCATAGATAAAGTGCTTGCTATGCAACCACATAAGACCCTGAGTATTGATCCTTGCACCAATGTAAAAATGTGAGAATGGAAGTATGCATCTATAACCCCAGTGAAGACATCTATAACCTCTGTGGGATAGACAGTCTAGCTGAATTGGGTGAGTTTTAGATTCAGTGAAAAACCCTGTCCCAAAAATATGATGAAGAGTGGCTGAGGAACACAGCTAACATTGAACTCTGACCTCCACATACATGTACACACATATGAAGCATAAAACAAATAACTAGTGATTTATCTTTCCATTAGAATAAAAAATCAACAATCTGTCTGTCTGTATAGTCCAAGAAGTCAAAGATAAAAAGGTTAGACACAATGAAGAAATGGGAATATGTGTCTCAGTGTCAAAAGAAACAGAAAGTGGTAGAAAACCTGAGACAAGCCATTAGTGGAACCCAGGGTTTGTGGTTGACATTCCGTGATAAGATAAACTCAGGAAATAATGCCATAATCAATCCAATGAGAACTCTGAAAAGTGAAAAGTCAAAGCTGGAATTGTTGGTGCTTTAGGAATGGAAACATATTAGAAAGACGTTCTATGACTTCCAACCAAAAGAGTAAATACAGACCCAGTTTCTACTGATTCCTTTCTAGCAACAGAGGGCAGCTGGATGGAATTTGTCTTTCCCTGGGTGGTAAAGGAATCCCAGGGGGAAATTCTGGAGCAAAGTAAATACATCAAAAGGCAAAATCAGTTCAAAGATTTGTAAGCAATAAGAGGCAAGGAGAAGTAATGTTCTTAGCATGGGCACTCTCATTCCCTGCAAGAGAAAGTAACTGGTTAAGTTCTTGGAGGAAGCACTGGAGATGGAGTGCCTACCAAAAGTAGTATGGGTCAGGAAGTATTCTTCATTCTCATTTAGTGGACTGGGGAAACTCCTTCTGCCTACTTAGAATCACCATCAAATACCAATGGGAGCCCCTGCAGCACTATATAAATCAATTTTCGAGAACAGCCTTCAAAGGCTGTCAAATTTGTTACTGGAATCATAGTCCATAGGCATACTCTAAGATCTGAGTGCCATAGAGTAACTACTGCTAAAAATAAAAGCTTAAGTATGATCAAGAACCTCTGAAATAACAGATATCTAGGACCCAATATAAATTATTATAATAAACTTTTTAAAATGGTGGAGGCAAATCTCTTCTGCACTCCTTGGCCCCAAGTATCTTGCACCAGGCTGAAGAGGATGACCCACAGCAGCCATGTGGGACTCAGTACATAGATGAGAGATGCTGTTGCCAAGCCAGTGCCCCCTCCTGCCCACACCGTTAGTCCTGCAGTCATGGAGGAGCCAGAGTGGCCTGAACCCAAGCCAGAGCTGGAGTCCTGACCTGCTTCCAGAAGGAGTCCACAGAGCCTGCAGTATCTACTGATTTTTTTCAAAGGGCAGAGTTGATGGGAGGATGGTTATAAGAAGTGGACTCAGGAAACTGAAAGGAAAGATGGACAAGCAGAGGCAAGTAGACGCAGCAGAGACTGGCAAAACTGCAGATGCATGAGCAAAGGATATAAGCAATCAATATGGGAAAGCATGGCCACAGGGGACAAAGAATTCGCTGGCCCATAGCCTGGAGCCTTCACTGATGCAGTTCCTGCTGTCAGTTCTACTGAGAGGAGGGGAGGGTACTGTATCAAGCACAATGGTCATGCTGGGCTAGCTTTGGGGGGAAAGGGGGGAGGTCTGTGGCAGCCTAGAACTATCATGAATCCTGCTTCCAGATGCCGTGCCTGGCTGCAAGATCACCCTGACTCTAGGTGACAGTGGATATCTCAGGCAAGTCTCCATCACAGGCCAGTACTTATGGTGCTTCAGAAACCAGTATGTGTGTGTGTGTATAACTAAACTCAAGTCCTTTATAATAGTAGTATCCATTCTTAGCCACTGTGCCATCTCTTTGACCCCTCACCATTAAGTGCTTAAGTACCACAGCCTCTTTGTTAAGATCAAACTCCTGTTAGGCAAGTGTTCTTCCACTGAGCTACATTCTCAGCCCATTTTCTTCTAATTCTAGAACTCCAGCAATGCCAGTATGGTTATGCGACAAAAGAAGTTAGTTGTAAGAAAAATTTAAAATATATACAATAATGAGGGGGTGTCTCGCCATTTGTCACTAGAATCTAATGACTGGGCAATCAATTGATGAGCTCTGTCTTTACTTAGTTACCTCTTGTTATTTTTATAGGGTTAGGCCTTGCGGGCATTTTCCTGTCTACTTTGGCATATTCATTAGTGTCTTTTTTGTTATATATAAGTAACATCATGTGAAATCACCAAGTTATGTTAGGAATACATGTGTATTTCATTTGCAAATGCACACACAGAGTAAATAAGTTAATGTAATTTTTAAGCTAAACTAAATAAAAATCCAGACCCAGACAGATTCTCTGTAGACTTCTTACAGACCTTTAAAAAACTAACACCAATGCTCATCAAAATATTCTATTAAAGAGAAAAGAAGGGGCGCTGCCTTTTTTATTTTTACAAAGTCAGTGTTAGTCTGATTCTTACACCAGATAATGATGTCAAGTAAAAAAGAACATAATGAGAAAATCTCTCTGATGAATGTAAATATAAAATTTTCTAAATCAAACACTTGCAAAGAGAATTCAAGAACTTATCAAGAAGATCATCCATCATGATCAAGTTGACCTGATTCTAGAGATACAGGGATGATTCAAAAAATGCAAATCAACAAACGCCATTAATCACATAAGTGAACTCATGGACTGAAATCACATGACAGGATCAAACATGTCTCCTTGATGTTGGAGGACATCACTGAAAGCACTGAAGAGACTACAAAGCAAATCTCAACTTATTAAAAGTTATGTACAATAAACCTACAGCCAAAATTACACTAGCCATGAGGAAAACTCCAAGTGTTGATACTGAAAGCAAGGGCAAGACAAGGCTGTTAACTTTCTACACTCTTCAATATAGTGCCTGGAGTACTAAAACTACGATAACAGACAGGAGTAAGGGGCTTCACACAGGTATGGAACAAGTCAAAGAATTCTTATTTGCAGATGCTATGACGTAAGAGACACTGAAGAACTTACCAGAAAACTCTTAGAGGTGATAAACACTTTCAACAAAGTGGCAAGATATAACATTAACACACAAACCAGCAGCCTTTCTGGGAATAAACGACAATCTGAGAAAGAACTCAGGCACATAATACCATGTCAATTACCTGTAAAGACATACCTTGAACTAAGCCTAATGGTGGAAGATCTTTACAATGAAACGTTTAAAACTCTGAATAATTAAATTGCAGAACTCACCATAAATTGCAAAATGTTCCTCCCATACTCAGGGATTAAAAATTATTGATATTGTTAAAATGGCTGCTCTATCAAAAATGATCTTACAGATTTAACCCAATCTCTACCAATATAACAGCACAATTCTACACAGAAATACAAAAATATTGTCTTAAAAGTTTAAAATTCATATAGGCATAGAGAAGACTCTGGATGGCCAAAGCAATTTTAAGTGAAATTAATATTGCTGGAAGTACGCCCATATCTGTTTTCAAGTAAGTTCTTTTCTGAAAAAAAAAAAACAAAGCAAAACTAAATGTATAATGTACATGTGACCAAGCAGTGGACTCCTTGGCATTTATTCCAAAGAAATGAAAACTTAGACTTAGACAAAAATTTGCATGTGAATGTCCCTAGCAGCTTTATTCAAAATGGCCCAAACTTGGAAAAGACTCATATTTTTAATAGGCAATTTCATAAACAAACTGTTCTTGGAATGCTAATTATTAAAGAGTAATAAAATGAGGATATCCACAACCATGTAGATTAATCTCAAAGGAGTCATCATGAGTAAAAAAAAAAAAAAAAAAAAAAAAAAAAAAAAAAAAAAAAAAAAAAAAAAAAAAAAAAAAAAAAAAAAAAAACAAAAAACAAACAAACAAAAAAAAAAACAAAAAAACCTAATCCTGAAGTTTAGTGGTTGCTTATGATTGATGGGGGACAAGGCAAGAGTGGGGCAGATTATAATAACATAATTTCCCGCATAAACACCTGGTATATGTAAAACTGGAGAAATTCAAATAAAATTAGTTCATTGTTCCAGTGTTAATATCTTGGTTATTATATTGTACTGTACTAATGCTTGGTGTTCCCACTCAGGGAAGCATGGTAAAAATTAAATAGGATCTTTGTATTATTTATGACAAATGTATATGCATCTATAATAAGTTTAATTTAAAATATTAAAATATTAATTGTCTTATTCTAATTTGAATAGAAAAGAAAAACCTATCTATCATTTTCAAAGAAATAATTATTGATTATATTGTTACTACTTCATTTGCCCTTTTCATTTTTAATTCTTTTTTTAGATTTATTTCTAGTCTTATGTGTATGTATGTTTGAGAATTCACCACACATATGGGAACACACCTGTGGAGTCCAAAATAGGCCACTGGACCCCTGGGGCAGGAGTTTCAGGAAATCATGAGTCACCCAACGTGAGTGCTGGGAAACCTCTGTAGGAATAATTATGCGCTCTTGACTAATGAGCTGTCTCTTCAGCCCCCCGATTTTATTTCTTTAACCATAATAGTTGTGCATTCTGTGTCTATTTGGAGGATTTCACAGGGTTGTAACCCTACTGCCTTTTTTTTTATTGGCTAACTCTCATTAGTAGTGCTATTTCTTTGGGTCTTTTAATTCAGTGGTGACCTCAGTTTTACTGGTGAGCTGTATGGCCTGGCTTGATATTCCATCTTATGGAGTTTACTTTACTTTTTGTTTCTCAGAAGCTTAGCATCCTAGGCATTTTTGTTAATTTCCAGATTCAGTTTTCTGGATATCTGGATCATGTAAATTTTATCTATAACTTATTCTGGTTATGAATTTTCCATCTTATCCTCCAATAGATACATCAAAATGCTGAAGCCAAAGAAACCATATTTACTTGTTTTCTTACATTATTATTGAATGCAATTATTCTAGTCTAATTACCAATGTTAAGATTGCTTCGGTGCCTTCATCTATATATATGTGGATGATCAGCACACAAACATGCTAATCAGATAAATTGTTACATGGGATTGTACTAAGATGTTTATCAAGAGCTACCCTTAACAAGTGAAGAGAAGTTTTACGAGTGGGTAAGATCGTTGTTTTGTTTGTAGTACTGGTAATTCAAACCTTGGCCTTGCACATGCTAAGCAAACACCTTACTACTAAGCTATGCCCCAGCCGCCTTGTTTTGGTACTAAAGATTAAACCTAGAGCCTTGTGCACATTAGCTGAGCACTCTACCACTGAGATACATTCCCAGATCAATTATAAATCAGAAATACTGTTTGCATGAGAATAGATATGTATAACCACTTTGGAAAGTGATGTATCTACAGAAATTCAATATATACATCACATTGGTCATAAAGCAATCCTTGTATCATATACATATGTATGTTAATCAAAAGACATGTACAAGATGATGTTCTTTAAACAGAATAATTTATAATATTACCAATTGAAAATGACCCAAACAGTCAGCAACAGTAGGTGCATAATAAATAAGTTCTGGTATGTTTATACATTGAAATATTATAGAAATGAAAATGAACAAACTACATTGATATCCAGTATCATGGATTTAAAAGGCCACATGTGAACCACTCTCTGCTACCATGCTCTATACTAAAAAGTGGTAAACCACATCAAAATTTATTTACTGTATTAGAAGTTGACATACAGGGCCTTTGGGAACTAGAGACAGAAAAGAATACAAGGGGATGGAGCATCTGGGACAATCTGGGTTTCCTGATCTAAGTGCTGGTTACACAAGGTGTGTCCAAGGAATTCATAAGATTTCATATTTTTATGTTGTATTTAAGTTAAAGTCTACTTTAAATGGATTATAAACTAGTAAACAATGTTTTGTATATGATAAAAACGAATCCTGACAAAGTAATGGTATTTAACATTAAATCTTTTCATAGAATTTTGTTTGTTTTACTTAAAAATGGATTAACTATGGCTGATGTCAAAGTGTTTTCTTATCTCATTTTTTTCATAGGAACTCAAAGTTTTCTGTTTCAAGTCTAACTCATTTTGAGTTTACATTGTGTAGGATAGAGGTAAAGGTCTGATTTCATTCTGCATGTACATTTCCAGTTTCCTCAATACCATTTATTGTCATGTACTCTTGGCACTCTTCTCAAAGATCAGTTGTGCATGAATACAAACATATAATTTGAGGTCTTTGTTATGTTTCATTAGTCTATATGTCTGTCTTGATGCCAGTATAGATGAGCAGTTAGTGCCCCAAATACTAAGACCAAAAACTAAGTAGAAAAATAAACATAAGATAGGCAAAGGGAGCTAGAGCGATGTCTCAGCAGTTAAGAGTTCTTGCTGCTCCTGAAGAGGACTTGAGTTCCTTCCGACCAAGCACATGGAGTGACTTACAATCACAGTAACTCCAGCCTCAGTGGATCAGATGCCCTCTTTTAGCCTCTACAGACATTTGTACTCATGTGCACATGTTCACGTAGATAAATAGATATATACACAGACAATTTAAAATAAGTTTTAATAGATAGGAACTTTAATAAACATTTCTTTAAAGAAAATATATAAATGGTCACCAGAAAGCACCAGGATGCTCATACAAAACACACTTATTATTTGCTTTATAAAAACAACAAAATCACTAAAGGTAGGACTTGAGGACTTGTAGCTGAATGGACGAGAGCTTGTGTAGCATGTACAAGATCCTGGATTTCTAGTACTGCTACCAAAAAGAATGCAGTATAAGTGTTGGTGAGGATGTGGGAAAAAATGGGACTCTTCACTATGTTGGTGATGGCATAAAAGAGTTCAAAGCATTTGAAACGAAGCATAGAGGTACTTACATAAAGTGGAGCTATATATTATATATCCAGCAGCTCCACTTTTGTACAAATAATCTAAAAGAACTTAATCAGAGCAATATTCATACCTATATCCATTGCTATACTCATGATAGTTTCCAGGTTATAGAATCAGCCTGTCAACAGACAAGTGAATAGAGAAAATGTGAATAAATGGAATTATTATTATTATTACTACTATTCAGTAGCTTGAAAACAAAGAAATTCTGACATTTATGACAACAGAGTTGAACCATGAAAAAAGGATAGTAAGCAAAATAATCCTCATAGAAGGAAAAATGTTGCATGATTCCATTTAGACAAGGTTCCTAAAGAGTCAAAGTCACAGAAGCAGAGGCTAGAACTGTGATTACTGGGCATTGAGGATGGGGAGGAGCCGAAAGTTGACCAATTGCTGCAAAGTTTTAGTTATATAGTACATATTAGCTCAGGAGATCATCTATATAGCATTGGGGCTATGGTTACCAATGCTATCCTGTGCACTAACAATTTGGTGATGAGCTTTTGGGAGATAGAGTCAGAAGGATCACAAGTTCAAGTCCAGCTTGGATGATAGTGAAATAGCACCTCAGTTAAACTGCTTTTCAGGTAAAAGAATAGATCTCAGACTAAGCATTTTTTTTTAAATCAGTGATACTTTGGCAGGTGATAGAGATAGTTCTGTGAGTCTGTGGATACATCAAACTCATTATACTGTATACATTATTAAATATGTGCAGGTTTTGTATGGCAACTAAACCTCAAGAATCTGCTAAAACTAAAAGTTGTAACTTGAAATATAAATGATCTTAAAGATCCATCAATCACAACTGAACAGGGATTTTTTTGTAGTAAAGTGAGGTTTGTTGGTATTTCCTTAAAATGGAAAAGATGGGTAAAAAAGCACTCAAACTCTCCTAGGTCAGTATTTCACGGTTGCCACAAGGTCATAAGTAAAGCAGCAATATCCTTAGCTTCTTCAAGTTCAATTCTATTTGGGCTCTCGAGTCTCGCTTATTTCCTTTTGAGTTGAATAATCTATTTTAAAAAATACATGTTATCTTTTGTCCATGATTTATACGTGTTTTGTAGGAATAAGCTATCGTCTGAGCATCTAACAGACAGTATTGCTAGAAATATAGTGTAGACCCATTGCTATAGTCTGATAATTTCCACAATCCTGTCTCCCCAGTCTCTTACAACCTCACTTGAGCTTCTGACAAGTCAACTGCATCTAATAGACATCTGATATATCCTGCTTCACATCTCCACTAGGATGCCCAGTAGACATCTCAAATATATATTACATTCAAAATAGAGCATCATTTCCTCCCACCCAAGCATTACTTCTCCAATCTTTCCCATTTTAATCCATTACTGGAGTCATTACATACCTTCTAAAGGCAGAAATCCCCTAGTGCATGAACTGCCTTTTCTAGCTCATTCCGTAT
Source organism: Phyllotis vaccarum (assembly GCA_033318265.1). NCBI lineage: Eukaryota > Metazoa > Chordata > Mammalia > Rodentia > Cricetidae > Phyllotis > Phyllotis vaccarum. The sequence continues at coordinate 60,783,740 of JARWLC010000013.1, forward strand.
GGAGGGATACCTTGCTCAGCTTTGATGCAGGAGGGAGAAGCTTTGTCCTGCCTCAACTTAATATGCCAGACTTTATTGGCTCCCCATTGGAGAGCCTTACTCTCTCTTAGGAGTGGATAGAGGTTGGGAGAGGGGAAACTGAGGGGTTAATGGAAGGAGAAGGATCTGTGCTTGGTATATAAAATGAAAAAAAAATTAAATAAAAATATTTAAAGGCAGAAATCTAGCTGTCCTTATAAAATGCTTTATTGTCCATCACTCTTATATCAGTATACTTTGTTCTACTTACTAAAAATTATGTATTGAATTTCTTCCCTGCCTTTTGTCCCCCCCCTTGTCCAAGGATACATCAGTTTGTAGTCAGGTTGTTGTAATAATCTTATGACCATCATTCTTATCTCTTTCGGCACATAGACTAAATGGATCTCATCCATCCTTGTTTGCGTGCTTAATGGGACCATGAGTCACATTTTTAAAAGTGGACCAAGGGCTAAAAAGCAGCATAGTGGTGAAATGCTTACCTCGCATGCTCGAGGATTCCATTCCCAGCTTTGCAAAAGAGCAAAATGAAGCACAAGACACCTTTATTTTTAGTAAAATGAGCTTCATGATTTGGGTGGTTCCAAATTAGTCCAGATGTGGTTCAGGGAAACAAGAGGCTTTTGTTCAGTGTGGATTCAGAAGCAAAGAAAACATTTGATGGGTTGAAACAACTATTTGCTTGCCTTATTTTATCTGGTTGCAACATTTCTACTCATATAATTAAATACATTGGTGTTTCTAACTGGTGAAGTTTGATTTCTGTTTTTCTCTAATATAGGCATTTACAAAACATGGATCAAGCTTTTGCTTGTGGTTGCAGTGTCAGAGTGTCTGATGCTTCAGGCCTGCTCTCCTTAACTCACTTTAGCATCTCTCATCACTTATTACAGTCTCAATGAAGACTCCTTAGCTGGAGAGCGTGTGACCTAATCCACTGCTATTGGGGTTTGAGGCTTCTTTGTCCAAAAGGACTAGAAATTTAGGACCATATATGAACTAGTCTGATTTTCACAATTGACCTTTAAAAACAAATGTGAAATAAATCAAGCGAATACAAAGACAGACATTGTGCAGGCTGGCTTGAACACCTCTGCTGGCCTCTAGTTTGCAGCTAGTCTCGGCCAGAGGTGACCTCACTGCTGCTGGATCCTCCAGATAGCCCATTTTCTGACTCTGCTCCAGGCTTTGTTGTTACAACAGCAGACATTGTCAGCACTTCCCAGGTCCCTTGAATTTGTTATTTCAGAGCATTCTTTCTGAATTTTACTGCTTTTTCTGGAAACGTGGAAGGTTACTCTATTCAGGAAGAGTGTGCAACCCTGGAAAGGTAGGGTACTTTTGAAATACATTTTGCTCTTTCCCAGAGATCCCTCAATTTATGGCTTGTTTATTAACATACATATTCCTGGTCAACACCGCCCCCACCCTGTGTCCGCTGCCTGTGATTTCCTCACTGCCTTCCCAGAACTCCTACATCTCACAATAAGCTACCTAAACTCAAACTGTTGTCTCAGAGCCCATTTCTGGCAGCAGAAACTGAGCCAATTGCTGAGTTTGCCTTTGGGTCCTTTGCTGTTTCCTGTTTCTGAGATCTTCCCTCTGTTCACCAAGTTTACTGCCTTACTTTGTTCTGAGGTTAGTAAAATAGTCACCCTTGCAGAGAGCTGACCCCAGACCACCCAAGCTTTCCAAGTCCTCCGTCCTTTTCATTGCTATCCCTTGCATTTTCTCTGTGGATCTTTTCGTGCTCTGGGGTTATTTTGTCCTGTATTTCTTATCTGTCCACTCTCTGTAACAGCTCTTTGGGAACAGACTCCCTGTCTGACTTCCTCACTCCTGTCTGGAATGTGGGGCATCAAATGCACCACTGAGGGAAGATTTTCCACAATTATTGGACTTTGTATTCAGTTCCTCGGTATTTCTTTCCATATGTCTGTGTTCCAAATCTGACCCTCAGGATGCCACAAAGTTGGTGCAAGTGGGCACAAAGGACTCCATCCTATGGGTGGGACAGTCATGTGACTATCAGATGGTGGGTATATTGCAGTTGTGGATTGGTTATTTGAGTCTTGGTGATCCCTTCGTTTTGTGTGTGTGCATGGTTTTTATTTTTTTTCCTCCTTTGTGTTTTAAAACAATCTCAATTTGCTTTGTTTCCTATGCTCACTCTTCACACTGGCATATTGACAGTCGAAGCTGGAAGCACCATACCCAATTTCCTTCTCAGTCATTTTCTCCTGCAAATCACTGGGTGTCTCTCTTGCTGTTATCCTTCTGTCGCTGACGTGTCTGATGCTGTCTATAGTATCTGGCCTTACAGTGTGATATGGGCATGTCCCCCCTCCCAGTTAAAATCATCTTGATCAGATCGGCAAGTCTCCAAGCAACCACATTCTTCCCTAGTGAGATGCACTCAATCCTTAGCCAAAAGCCTATCATTCCAGTATCTTAAGCCATCGTCCAAAAAACAAATCTGCACAGCTTCAACCCTTCTTTGCATCCCCAGCTGTGCTGGCTGCAGCCACCCCCACACCTAGCCACAAGGGACCCCTGACCTCTAAGCTAGCCCTACAGTGACCAACTTGTAGACAATCCTACTCCCCTTGGTTCAGATGAGACAATATTGGAATTTCTCAAAAGGAAATTTGCTAGGAAACCAAGTGAAAAACAAAACTAGAGAGGGAAAGAGAGGGGGAGAGAGAATACAAAAACTTAAATAAAGACACTTCAGAGAGTCCAATTCCTTATCCTGAGATAACTATACTCTGGCTGCAGACTGGCTTGGCTGGCACAGTTCACAAGGCACACAGGATATGAGAATATAATCCTTCAACTTCTTCACAAAGGAAGATGAGGCTGGAGCTGAAGAACCACTCACAGAAAGGCAGAATGAGTCTTTGTGTGTCTGAACTATTTCATTCTCCAGAGATGGTAGCCTAGAGCCTGGAAAGGCTGCTCCCAGCAAGTCTAGGAAGTCCAGAAATCCTGTCTCCTAGACCCGATACCAAGCAAGCTTCCTGCAACGTTGCTGACTGACCACCACCCCACCCGCAGTTCAGAAAGTGGTGTTTCTTTTAGTGGGCTTCTTTAGGATTTTCAATATACAAGATCATTTTGTCTGCAAACAGAAGTGGCTTTCATCTTTCATTCTAATCTGGAGGCATTTTCTTCTATTTTCTTGCCTAACTACCCTGAGTAGAATGTCCAGTTTAGTGCTGAATTGAATTAGCCTGAGTGGATCTCTACATCCTGTTCTTCATCCTAGTGGGAAGCATTCAGTCTCTGCTGAGTGTGAAGCTAACCATGGCTTTTATGTGGATACAGGCTCAATGATGCTTTCAGTGACCGATGCTTTATTGCAAAGCTTAACCATGCTTTGGAACATGTTCTTCCTTTGTGGAACTTTCAGCCCCCCTTACTTTTTGAAGAATTCCTCCTCAAAACTCTATCCTCTTTAGACAGCTAGAAACCTCAAGAGCAATGTCCATTCAAGTGACATCGTGTAAATGACTATGGCCAGACAACATTCTCCCAGGTTTGGATCTTGGGGATACAATACTGGACAAAATTAAGTGCTGGTTTCTGGAACTCAGCTATAGTGTAAAGGACTTGAATAAAAACTAAGTGTGATGAGCATCTATTGGGAAGGCAGCTCAGTGAAGCTGGCATCGGTGGAGGAAGGGGGAGAATGGGAAGTGATGAGAACAAAGGCTGGAATCAATCTTATATTCAAGGGAATTCATGTGATGGAAAGCCTCTGGAGGGTGTTAAACAAGGGCTGTTGTGATCCAAGTAAAGAAATCCCTCTGACTGATAGATCTGTGCATATATCCTTCTGGGTTATGTGAAGATCATTGCTACCTGGCATTAACTCAGAAAGACAGGGTAGCTACAGGGCATCTGTCCACCTCTGCAGCCCCACTCATACAGTGGCCAGAAGGGTTCTTCTAAAGCACAAATCAGGCTTTGCCCTTCCTTTTTACAAATGCTTCTTTGTGTGCATGTGACTGAAGCCAGGGCCTTGTGTACCACAAGAAGATGATCTGCCACTGTGCTACAGCCCTAACCCTTTCTAAAAACCTCCACACAGTGCTCCATTTGTCAGTAAAGTATATGAAATCTTGTTAATTTGTTCATGATGCTGGAACAAAATACTGCAGACTAGGGAATTTATAAACAATAGATATTTACTTGGTTGACAGTTCTGGAGTCTGATATTGCAAGATTTCTTATCACATCATACCATAGCAGAAAGCATCATGTAGCTGGAAGGAACAGTGTACAGTGAGAGAATAAGAGAAAGAAAGAGACAGAAAGAGATATTAGAGAAAAGGGAGGTGGGCAAAGTCATCTTTTTGTCAGGCCCTCATTCCTGTGATAAACTAACTTTCTATCATGATTACAAGATTAATCTATACAAGAAGGTGACAGTCTCATGACCTACTTACCTCTAAAGCACTTTTCAACACCGTTGAACTGGGATTACATCTTCAATGCAAGAACTAGGGGAGGACAAATTTAAACCAAATCAAAGGTGCTGTGGCATCATCCTCTTTATCCCTTCCTTACTGCATCACTCTCACTCTTGTTTACTCTTGTTCAGATATTTGTGCTGTTGGCTAGTCCTCAGAAAAGCCAAGCATGCTGTCATCACAGGCCTTTGCCTTGATTGTCCCTTTCTCTGCAATACTTTGATCCAGCAACATGCTCAAACACTGCTTTGTAAGAGAGACTTTCCCTGGCCAATGTCACTCTTGAATGACCTTGCCCACCACTTGGTGTGGGATGTCTGTATACTTAACACCATTGGTTAATAAAGGGACTGTTTCGGCCTATGGCAAGGCATCTTATAGGCAGGCAGGAAATCCAAGCAGAGTTAAAAGAGGAATGAGGGTGGAGCTAGAGAGAGATGCTGTGAGCTGTCATCAAGAAAGCAAAATGTAAAGGAAGTCAGGTAATGCCACCAAGCCATGTGGCAATACACAGATTAATAGAAATGGGTTGGATTAAGATGCAAGAGCTAGTTATCAATGAGCCTGAGCCATAAACCAGTTTATAATTAATATAAGCCTTTATTTGATTATTTGGGGGCTAAGCAGCTCTGGGACTGCAGGTTTGGACCTCGGGCCAGATGGGCCAGAAAATTCCAACTACAACAACTCCTTTGTTCCTATGCTTACTGTGCTCCAGACAAAGAAGCTTACTTACGGTTACCTCTGAAACCTAGGAAGACTTTTCTTCCCCTTGAACCTTTGCTACCCCCCTTCCTGTAAACATAATGGCCTTCATCTAGACACAGTGCCACCAGGACAGACACTAAGGAACTGGACAAAAAGAAATGTAAGGAATGAAACTTGTCAGGATGAACCTGTAGGTATTCTGAGTCAAACTTTACATAGTGGGCTAAAGAAGTATTTGTGGTTTTTGTTCTTTGTTACAAAGCATTTATTTTTTTATTAAAAATGAATATATATTCATAACAGCAAGTTAAGGCCATCTTGAGGTTTCTTGAAAAGTTAAACAGAAATGTGACATAATCCAAAAATTCTACTCTTGGTTTTCTACCTAATAAGAGAAATAAAAAATTTGTTCAAGCAAAGATTTATGCACTAATGTCTATAATGCTATTATGTATTGCATGTAAAAGGCAAAAAGAAACCCTAAATTTCTGTTAACAGATGAATAAGTTTGGTTTGTTCATGCAACAGAATATTATTTAGCTATAAAAACAATGACATATTGGTAATTGTTACAACATGGATGGACATTAAATGAAAGAAATCAAATATGAAGATCCCACATGGTGTGCTTCCATTTATGCGCAGGCAAGTCTACAAAACAGACAGGAAGCTAATTAGTGGTAGCTAGGAACTGAGGGAAGAGTAGGGTGAAGAGTGCCCACTACAGTGGTTGTGAAACTTTTCTGGAGTGGTGATTAGCTTCTAAAATTAATAGTAGTGTTGGGTGAACCACTTAGTGACTGTCTCTAAACCTCCAAGTTGTGCACAAAATAATACTCTTTCATCTTATATACTCACTCTTAGTATCGTTTCTGTGGCTTCACACTGTCCCCACATGTGACATGCTGGCATTTGCTGCTAAGTCTGCACAGGCCTCAATGGGCCAGAGGAAGAAGGCTAAGTTATGCTTGCCTTTGAATTGCTGTCCCTTCATGCCTTTTACAGTTGTCTACAGAAGGCTGAATAGACATCAAATTTGGGATGATGAACACTAATTATAGTTTTCCCATGAGCCTAGCAGAGACTGAGCCTGGTCTTATGTTCACAGCCCAGTGAAATTTTACACACACACACACACACACACACACACACACACACACACAAAAGGCTGATGGTCTTGGTATGGAGATTATCTATGTTTCTGTACTCATGGTAACTTGGAGTTAGTGGCATCTCTCATGCATCTGTTATTTTGGGAAAGCTTATGACCGAGAGTCAAATGTAGCAGAAAGATTTTCCTTGCATATAACTTGGTAACCACCTTAGAAAAGATTCCACAAGTGTCTGTGTGCTGACTAGAATAAGAGTCACTAGAGAGGAGGGAGCCTCAGTTGAGAAAATGCCTCCATAAGATCAGGCTGTAGGCAAGTCTGTAAGGAATTTTCTTAATTAGTGATTAATGGGGGAGAGCCCTGACCATTGTGGGTGATACCATACCTAGGTTGGTGGGTGGTCCTGGGTTCTATAAGAAAGTAGGCTGAACAATACATGGCGGGGGGAGAGTAACCAACCATGGCCTCTGCATCAGATCCTGCCTTCAAGTTCCTGTCTTGGCTTTTATCAGTTGATTATGATTCAAGATATGTAAGCCAAATATACCCTTTCTTGCCCAAGTTACTTCTGGTCATGAAGTTTCATCACAATAACAATTGCCCTAACTAAAACACCACATTACATTCATGTCTTGGTAGAAAATATCAATATTACCTTAGTTTACCTCTAGAATGGGCACAGATCAGCAAGCTGTTATTTGACCACATTCTATTGGCTCATTTCCATAGTCGAACAGTCTTACTTCCAAAGGGAAGCCTTATCTGGACAAATTAGACTATAGCATCTAACTTGTCAAAGTTAGTCCTGGACCCTAGAGGTGACTTTATTTCCTGGCTCCACTGACTTGGGATTACATTTGAGATGATTAAGAAGGAGCCAGTGAATAATAAAATCTTGAGCAGGAAAGAGATTCCTAGTTGGTAATAGTTGAAAATGAATCAAGCTTGGCCACAACTCTTGTTTTATCTGAGCCTCACACTGTGAGCTTTCCTGGTGTAGGGGAAACCAGAAAGAGGGGTATTGATGCTCTTCCAAAGATCTTGAAGAATTGAGCCCAATGGACCCTGAAGAGTCCCAGCAGGGTTTTTATATGTACAGACCCCTGGGTTTAGTTCACAGCAGCACAAAGCAAAGCAAAAGCTCCATAGCCTTCCCTATGATGTAGACTATATACAGAGTAATAGCATTGGTTTAACTCAGGAGGATCAAGGGAAAAGCTTGCTCATGGGCAGAGGCGACTGATCCACACGATAACTCCCTGAGGTTCTGCTCAGACACTTGATACTGACAAACAAGACAAATGTCTGTGCCATGTCACACAGCTTGGAAAGCTCTGCTTTACTGAGGGACATTTGCCCTAAAAGCACCTTGGAGTATGATGCTAAACGCTTTTCTAGCGATGTACACATTTGATTTGAGACATATCTGTCTTGATATCTAGAACTGTATCACCTTGAACAACTGTGACCCTAAAATTCATCTGTGATACATGTTGCCAACAACATCTTTAGGCCAAATTTGTCCTACCTTACAAAGGACATTCTGAGGCACTTTAAGAGCAGGGAATGAGCTGGATGTGGCGTACCCTTGCAGTGCCAGCATTTGGGAGGTGCAGGCAGAAGGATCCAGAGTTCAAGGTCATTCTCTGGCTGCATAGTGAACTCAAAGTCAGTTTAGCCTACGTGAGACATTTTCCCAAAAGAAAAAAAAATTTTAAAAAATAGGGGATGAAAATTCTAGTCCTGCATCAGAACTTCAGCTGGTCCTTAGGTCTTTGACTCAGATGTTCATCCATGAGAAAGGCGTGCACTCACTGTGACTCAGGAGCACAGGCTCTTCATATATAAAGATCTACAGTGGAGGTTCAAGTTTTCAAGTTCTTCTCCTAAACTGATTCTTTGCAAAAGAAGAGAGACACAGTTTCATGTGACAAAAGATCTCCAGTCGTTAAAGGCAATGGTGTTTTGAGAAATGTTCAAGCATGAGCTGCCTTCGACTTGTTGGCTAGCTATGTATGACATCACTCAAATTAAAAGAGTGGAAGTCTCATTTCAGATCCACTTAGGGTAATAGAAGGAAGAAATGACTATTTTAAGGCATGGATTATTCTTTTTTTGTCACCTAAAATTTGCAATCTTCTATTCGGACTGTGTCTGGGGCCCTGACTTTAGATTATTTCTTCTTTAAACCTGGTTTTCCACAGCTATTGTTCGGGGTTATAATGGAATACTACAGCAGCACCACCTGCAGGGCACAGTGAGGAAATGCATATTGACTGCTTAAAATTTGAATCCCATTGCTAGACATTTGAACAGCAGGATGATTGAAAATCCAAAAGAAGTGGAAGGCCAAATAAAATAAAATATAAAAACAGACCAATAATAGCTTCCATGGCAATACAGAACCCTTCTAAATTATAAATTCTTCACATGGGGCACGTATTCATTTTTTCAAAATAGTTCTGATACTCTTGGTGCCTTGACTTTTGGGAGCCGCTGATCTGGTTGATCCTATAGACAAAGTATCCCCCACACATGGATAACAAACCCTAAACTATCAAGGAGATACAGACAGAATCAGTACTTGGATGACATCTCTTCAGATCTGTATCCTGTGTTTTAGACCTAAATCTGACTCATGCCAACATTTTCAAAGACAGACATCATCTGGACTATTGCTGCATCTATGTTTTTTTTTCTTTAAAAATTTTGTCTTCTAAAGGAAAACAAAGAACTTCCAGTCTAGTATGCAAGGAGCATATAAATTTCCACTCCATCCTAACAAAGAAAAGGGTGAACAAGGCGGGGGGTAGGGGGGAATCAGCAACTTTTCTTAGATCTGTGAGAATAGTAAAGTCACAGGCCAAACTACTGCCTCAAAAATTGGAGAGATGGTAAAGGATATATTAAAACCACAGTGTTCCAGAGAAGAGGCCTGCCAATAGAAACCTGCATCAGGACCAGTGAAAGAGTGTGAAGACCTACATTATAGTTGATGAATTGCTGGAGTCTCAGAATGGATATGAGAGTTAACATTCCTACAGAAGCCTCCATATTTTTTTGTGAATTTTATCAACAGGAGCTCCAGTAAGCTCTCACACTCCCACCATGCTTGCAGTAAGGGTCGGAGAAGATGAACCATTTTGAAATATACTTCGTTCTTAAGGCCATCTGGAGAAACTGTTTTATGAGTCTAATCTGCTGGGAATTTTTCAAACCCTAACCTACCCAGAAGAAGGAAATACATGCCCTCCCCCTTCTATTTTCCTTGACCCACTGAGGGCAGGTAAGAGTCGTTAGCATCTCTTAAGTTCACAGTTCAGAGTCATAGGCTCATCTAGAGAGTCAGAGCTAAGCGCAGGACTATAAAATGTTTTTTCCCCTCAGTCCTGTATCTCTGTATCACTAAAGGCCTCTCTGCGACAGTTTCTTGTAGTTAGTACATCATGTCCACTTTTCAACAACAACAAAACCCACGAGGCATAATAAAAGGCAGAAACCACAATCTGAAGCAACCAAGAAGCAGATAGGGTAGAAATGGATCATCAAACAAAGAAATTCGGGACTCTATAATTAATATGCTAACGACGCCAATGGACAAAGCACAAAGCAATGCATGGCAGATGGATAATATAAGGAAGAGAGAAGGATGCTCTATGAGATGGTTTTAAAAATGCTAGAGACACAAATGAATAATGATTTAGACAGACTAGTTATGAGAATATATAAGCCGTCAGGGGGTGGAGTGGGGGCATTTCTGAACTGAGGACATGATGATTGACAAATGAAACATCCCAAAGCTGAAGAGTTAAGTGTAAGAAAGACTAAAACAAACAAAGGTAGCCCAGTATCCAAATGTATGAACAGCTACCCAAGAAACAACGTTTCAAAACAGGAATACCAAGAAGAGAGTCAAGACAGAGAGGGACAGGAGCAGAGTTTGACACAATAGCAACTGACAATTTCTCCACATTAATGTCAGACACAAAATCACAGACGTGGGAATCTCAGACAATAACAAGCAGAGCAAATGCGTAAATGCAAGAAAAACCTTGGACCAAACTATATTATATTCAAACTCAAAACGGTCAAAGGTAAGTCAAAGTTTGAAAAGCCAAAAAGATTCCAAAAAATACTTTTTGTACAGAGAAATAAAGATAAGGATTTTATCTGGATTCTCCGAATCCAGCAATGTACATTTCAGTTTCTGTGTTCTTGTCAGCACCTGCTGTTATCAGTATATTTCACTGAACCTCAATTTGCGTTGCTCTGCAGAATTTGGACTATTTTTTGTGTATCTGTTTGCCTTTCATATGGCGTCTTTGGTTAAAAAAAAATGAACACTTTTCATTTTGCTATTTTCTTACTGCTTAGTTCTGTGCCTATATATTCTAGATAGGGAACTTTGTTAGATATGTGGTTTGCAATTTTTCTCTTCACTTGCAGTTCGCCTTCTCATTATTTTAACAATCTCTTGTATCTTGCAGAACAAAAGTTTTTAATTCTGATGAAGTTTTAATATTTTTCCTAATGGAAAAATATTTTCCATTTAATAATTTGATGCAATGCCTAAAAACTCTTTATCTGCAACGTGTGTGTGTGTGTGTGTGTGTGTGTGTGTGTGTGTGTGCGTATGTGTGTGTATGTGTGTATGTTTATGTTTGTGTGCCTATGGAGGACAGAGGTTGACTTGGAGTATCTTTCTTTATTGTTCTCCATCACATTTTTGAGACAGAGATTCTCACTGGACCCCAAACTTATGAATTGGCTAGACTGGTTGAGCTCTGAGGACCCATCTGTGCCTGCTAGCCCCAAGTCAAAGATAACCCACACTGGAATTTTTCATGGGAGCTGGGGATTCAAACTCAGAGCCTCATGTTTGCACTACAAATTTGCCTTATAAACCATGTCCCCAGATCTCCCTATATTTTCTCCTAACTTTAAAATTCTACACTTAGTTCTGTACTCTATTTTGGGTCACCTTTTTCTATAAGATGCAGTGTTTAAAAGTAAGGGTGCTGTTGCTGCTAGTGGGGATGTTTATTTACATTTAGTTTAGGTTTTTGTTTTGTTTGAGGTTTTTACAAATGGTAGGTATTCCTGGACCTTTTGTTGAAAGGATACTGGTTCCCTAGTAGGGTTCCCTAGAACAACAGAACTAAAAGAATGTATGTTTAAGGACGATTTAGGGTCACAGAGAAGGCTTTCCGTGCAGCCTTTACAACCATGGAGCCCATATAAAACACCAGCTGCAGTAGCATGAATCTGTAATGTCAGCACTGCAGCTAGACAGGAGGTGGAGACCGGAGACTCACCAGAAACTTACAGGCCAGCCATCTTGGAGCACACAAAACAGTAGCAGATTTTTTTTTTTTAAAGCAAGCCTGCCTCAGTAAGGCAAAAGGGAAGAACTGACTCCTAAAAATGTTCTCTGTCTTTCCACACCTGCTCCTTGGCACATGCACTCCTGCCCTCCACCCCACAGTAAAGAGATAAATAAAAGAACTTAGGCAGCAGCCTTCTGGAAGAAAGACAAACACACAAACAACAAATAAACAAGTAAGGTTTCCTAGAACAGCTGTGAGTTTCTCTCTAAGCACTGCCTGTGTTCAGCCACTTTATCTCCAGTGTCTTTCTTAGCTCTGACAAATGCTTTACCTTAAATAAGTAAGCTACTTCAAGCCCGTTTTTCTTAGTGTTAGCATGGTATTTCTCTTTCTATCCGTTCTAACATATGTCTTTATGTTTAAGGTATTTTTTTTGTAAAAGAACACATTGTATTTTTTAAAAAGAAGTCATCTTTTCTATGTTGTTAAGAACTCCATGCTGCATAATGATTATGCTGGTTGGCATACCAATGCAACTGGGCAAGTCTTACAAGCCCTCGCCCCTTGATGAAGAGCCCAGGCAATGGATGGCTGCAGAGAGAGGGAGAACAGGCTATCAAACGCCTTGGTTTTTATCTAGTTTTTGGGAATTTCATATATGAGGACTGTATTTTTTATCAACTGTATCAGACCCTGTATCATAGATTATTGTAACCATTTACATTTAAAGAGATTAATCATATATTATAGTTTCACGTATATATATATGTACATATATATATATATATATGTGAGATATATATTTGAGATAAGTTCTCATTATTTAGGCCACACTGGTTTGGAACTCACAAAGATCTGCCTGTCTCTGCTTCCTGGGATTGAACATTTGTGCTACCGTGCCTGGCCAGTTTTTCACATTCTAATTGAGAAATTTTTGATCTCTTATTTTTCTCTCCTCTAATCAGATAAGATATTCTTTGTTTTCTTGAAAAAATATTATTTGCACTATAGTCTGCAATATTGATTTTGACCAATCATCTCAGTACTACTTCACCAGTAGAACCGTATAGTAATTTTAAATTCTTCACTCTCATTTATATCATGGTTGCCCTTCATTTTATTTATCTATAAGCTACAATCAATCAACACATCATTGCTGTTATTACCTTCAAAGAACGAATTGTCAGATTAACTAAGAAGAAAAGTAAAATATTGTATTTTCGTTTATTGTTTCTTTATGTGGCTGTTTAGCTCCTCACCGTATTTAGTTTCATGCTGAAGAACTTTGCCATTTCTTTCAAGGCAGACTTACTAGTCAGACAACATATACTTTTTTTTTTTTGCCACAGATAGCCCTTATTTCTCCTGTGCTTTTTAAACATTTAAATTATATTAGTTTATTTTACTTGTGTGAGTACACATGTATGTGTGTGAGAGACAGAGACAAACAGACAGAGGTGGGGGGCACCATGACACAAATTTAAGGGAAGGGGTTCTGCCCTTGCACCATGTTTAAGCGGCAAACATTTTTAGCTGCTGAGCCTTTGCCTAGGCCCAAATGATTTATTTTTGGGACAGGGCTTCACTATGTAACCCTGGCTGGCCTGGAACTCACCATGTAGACCAAACTTGTCTGGAACTCCCTCAGAGGAGCTTTCTCTTGCAGCAAACAGAAACAAATACAGAGACTCACGGCCAGACAATATGCAGAGAGTGTATACTGGAACACTCTGCCCTAGATGGGATGTCCAAATCCTTCTCCTCAGGGATCAGGGAATTCTGGTAAAGAGTCAACAAGAAGGTAAAAGCCAGAAAAGATGGAAGGCATCAAAGAAACAAGGCCTAGACACAACAGAGCTGACACACGCAGGAACTGGCAGCATACACAGGGTCTTTGGTCTAAGCCAAATGGATTCTACTGTTAAGAAGGGAAGCACGTACACACACACACACACACACACACACACACACACACACACACACACCCCTCTAACCCAGATGCTACCTCCAATTGATCAGCTGACAACTGATAGCAAAGGAAAAATTAATTTTTTCCAACAGATTCTTACTGAGTATAAAAATGACACTTAGAAGCTAGCCATGCCCAGAAGTAGATGACCAACACAAGGCAAACTCAAAACTATTTTTGTTTTTTTTTTTTGTTTTTTGTATCACAATGTTTTGTCTGGGTATTTTTTAAGCTTACAGATCTTTTGCTTATATACTATGGTTTCTGATTTTGTTTTTATGGGTTTTCTTTGTGTATTATATCAACATCTGTATGTATTTTGTGTACTTTTTCTTTGTATTTTTTCTTGTTTGTTTTCTATGATTCTGGCTTGTTTGTTTTTATTTTCCCTTAATTAATTATTGTTAATTTTACACACCTTATTGTATTCTAATGAGAGAGAGAAAGAGAGAGAAAGGAAACGGATTTGGGTAGGTGGTTACATGGAGAGGGTCTGGAAGGAATTGGGGGAGGAAAGCCATAATTATAATATACTGTATGAAAAAAATCATTTTTTAACAAAAAGAAAAAATAAGGAAGGAAGGAAGAAAGAGAAATACACCTTTCTTTCCCTACCACGTGTTGAGATGGGCGTGTGCCACTATACTTGGCTCTCCTTTACTATCTAAATTATTTTTACTTTTACATTTTACAATTTTTAAAATTAAAGACTAATTATCATTTTTCCTTCTAATCTCTCTCATATACCCTACTTCCTTTCACGTTTATCATCTATTTTTTTATTGTTATATATATACATATAAATATAAAGCTATAACCTACTGATTCTGTTTAATGTTACTTGTATTGATAAATGATGATAGGGCTGACCACTTGGCTATTAGGTAGTTCATCACTGGGAAACACTTGCTGTCCCTCTTCCAGCGGTCACTATTTGCCTGTAGCTGAGCCTTGTGAGAAATTCTCCCATGCATGGTGCTTTGTCAATTGGTTCTGTTCTTGTTCAGGTCTTGTTTAGGCAGTCATAGTGTTGAGGCATCATGGGTGAAGTTTCCTCGTCATTTCTAGAAGACAAGGTATATAAGCCAACTTCCTGGGGCCTGGCTTTTACAATCTGTAGTCCCTTTTGTGATGTTCTTTTAGCTTCAGGTCAATGAATTGTGTCATAGCTGTATCAGGTGGGGTCAGACACCCCACAATCAGTTGTTCTTTTCATTTTGACCAGTTGTGATTTTCTGTCAGAGTCTCCATATGCTACAAAAAGAATCTTCTTTGATGAGGAGTGAGCTCCATTTATGGGCCTGTGTGAAGATAAGCTTTAAAATGATTTTTGTGTGTTTGAATGTTTTGCTTACATGTATGTTAGTGCATCACATGTGTGCAGCCTACAGAAATCAGAGCTACAAATTCCCCGTATTCTCTTCCATATGTGGAAGACTTTGACTCTTCAGTTACGAGTTCTTAAACTGGAGTAGTAATAGAAGTCAGGAAATAGTAAGGTACCATGGGGAGTAGTTCTGTGGAAGGGTGTAAAATGCAGGCAGTGTGAAGAGTAAAAGTAGAATAATGGAACAGAAATAGTTGAGTACGGTGGGGGATGGAAAGGCAGGGTAGAGGAGGGAGTGGAAAGGGTGGACAGGGATAACCAACACTAAAGACATTTGAGAAGCCCATATGGAAACTCTTGCTGAAGAAATCACATACTGGAGACATAAGACATGAAGAATTCAGCTGGGGTTCATCTAAAAACTTTACCTCTATTGGCTATCAGTTATCATACTTGAAGAAGGTTCTACGTACATTACTGATAGAGGACAGTAATCAGTGTTCTTACCCAGCTGGAAATCCTGAGAGCTACAATAACAACCAGCTTAGCAAAATATAGCCATTAGTGCAATAGTGGGATGAAAATTATGGGAGTAACAAATTGTTTTATGATTGGATGAATCTAAAGCCTGCTCCATAGATGGATTCCATGGTTGGTACTGTTAGTTGGGCCCAAAAAACACTATGGCCATCTAAGTCATAGGTCCTAGGGAAAAACCCAATACCATTGCTATGCTAAAAGTATGTAGCAATAAACTGCCTCCTAAGTCCCTGTCTTTATACCCATAGATCTGGGCATTGCTCAATTTTCATCAGGAAAGCTTCCTTTTGCAGTGAGTGCTGATTAATGCAGAGTTCCATATTGGTCACAGTATAGAAAGCAAGAGACTGTGAAATTCTCAGCTCTAAATGGGACATCTATATCACTCACCCCCCCCCCCCCGCCCCAAGGCTCAGGGATTATCACAGATGAGGAGATGAAGAGATTGTCAGAGCCAGAGAAACTGAAAGCCTATAGGAAAAGAGTCTTTGTTGGACACAATAGCACAGTCATGCATATGAACTCACAGGGGCTGGGACTCTGTACATAAGGTTTATACAAGATCAACCAGTCAAAATCCTGCCATGGATTAGGAGATCTTGAAGTGCCACCCTTGAGTGGCCATTGGCAGTTGATGGTTACTGGGAGAGGTAGAGTTAATTTTTTTCAGAAATTCAGCTCCTGAGAAGATATCCATATGCTCCAGTAGATGGTCCCACATCCATGCACATATAGACAGCTATAAATGGACTTGGTAGGTATTATATTTACAATGTTTATAAGAGTAAAAGTAATCCAAATCCAAATAAAAAGCTGTTTTAGAAATTGATAATAAAAATATAAGTTAATCAGAATGTATAAAACAAGAAACAAAATGTAATAAACATTTAAGTTATCTCAATGGTAATCAAGGAAATTAAAATCAAAATGATATTGTGAAATACTGTGTGCATCAAATGGGAATAAATTAAAAGTACTATAATATCAGGTGTTGGAAGAGTATATAGGAAATTTATACATCAATATGGTGTTTTTTATAAAGTAAATAAGAATAGCTATTTGGGGAAGTCATTTAGCAACACCCTTAAAAGTCAGTATGTACCTAGAATTTGAACTTAGAATTTCATTTTATTTGCATGTATACCAAGATGAGTAAAATTATTCTTTACTTTATATTTATAAATGCTTGGAAGCTAATGCATGTTTGGAAGCTAATGCTTACCAAATAGTAACATTAACTACAGTATAGTATTCTAAATAATGTTATATATTAATTACAAATTATGTGGGGGATGAAGATAGAGTTTACTCGCAGAGTACTAGTCTAATTAAGATCCTGGGATCAATCTTCACCACCACAAAACAAAACAAATAAACCAAAAAAATCCCTTTTGAATAGATTAAAACTTGTGAAATATGTGATTTTTAGGATGGGTGTAGTATAGCTCGCCTATAATCCCAACATGTAGTAGGCTGAAGAGGAGGGTCAGCATTCAAGCTGTCCTGGAACACATGAGACCCTGTCTGAAAAAAATAAATACAAGAACAAAAGACAAATAGAAACAAATCGCCAGGCATGGTAGTTCCTGCCTACAATCATAGTACTAAGGAAGCTAAGGCAAGAAAATTGCTATGTGTTCAAGGCCAGTTTGGGCCGCAGTGTGAGCCTCTCTCTCAAACAAACAAAAGCATATATTAACAGGAGATCAGTTTCCAAAATGGCCAATGACTCCATGTGCCCACTCTATCACAAAAGCAATGAAATGTACTGGGGAAGCCGTGATACTGGCTATATAAGATCTCTTAACTTAAAGGTAGAGTGAACAGAAATGTGTGTATGAAAGAAAAAAAACTTCTAAGTCTTCATAAGAACAGGTGGCCTGTGGTCTTTTAATGTAAAGACAATCCAATCCCTACTACTCCTTCCTTAGCTCAGTGGCATGGTGTCTATGAAAAGTTAGCAACCTCAACCAGTGAAGAGCCTATCCTATTTTGAAGTTTCCTTAAAAACCCCATTCCTGAAGCACAGAACATATACCTTTTCATTTAACTGTAGGCTCCTTAGAAAAATATTCAGTCCCAGGGTATTTCAGTTACTTGATTTAACTGAACTCAGCTCTGCGAACAAAGTCTTATCGCCATGGTTGTAACATAAAAATATCAATCTTCTGGTAATGGTGCGGCTGCCTGAGTCTGTGATTTCAGTTGTGAAAAACATAACCCCAATCAAAAACTTAAGAGGAAAGCCTTTTAAATTAGATGGCCACAGGGAACTTTGGAAAAGTTCAACATATTCTTAAGGATTTAGAAGGCTCTGTAGTTATCCAGAGGGACTCAGGAAAAAGATTCCATTCACTTAACTCTGGCTGGCCTTAGCAAGCAGAAAGTGAGAGCTAAGGTTGATTTGTAAATTACCTGTAATTTGAAGGCATGCCTTCATGTACAGGTTTTCTTTACAAGCAGTCAAGGCATTTAACGAAATCTGATTGATCATTAGATGACCATGAAATTATGCTGACTGAAGTGTGATGTCTAATTTACTGGTTGCTTTTCATCAACTTGACACAAATTTGGACATATCTGAGAAGGGAGATCTCACTTAAGAAGGTGCTTTCATCAGACTGGCCTGTGAGTATGTCTGTGGGGATTATGTTAAATTGCTCAATAATGCAGGAGGGCCAAGACCCATGTGGGTGGTACCATCCTGGGTAAGTAGACCTAGGCTATATAAGAAAATTAGCTGAACAAGAAACTGCGAGCGAGCCAGTAAGCAGCATTCCTCCACAATCTCTGCTTAAGTTCCTGCCTCCCCAGGTTCCTCCCTGAGTTCCTTCTCTAGCATCCCTTAGTGATGAACCTTAACCTATAAGCTAAATAAACCTTCTCTCCCTGAGTTATTTTTGGCCATGGTATTTGTCTTAGTCAATGTTCTATTGTTTTAAAGAGATACCATGACTACAATAACTGTTTTAAAGGAAAGCATTTAATTGGGGCTTGCTTACAGTTTCAGAGGTCAGGTCCATTTTCATTATTGTGGGAAGTGTGGGAGTATGTAGACATGATGCTGGAGGAGTAGCTGAGAGTTCTACAACTGGATCCAGAGACAGCAGAAAGAGAGAGACCCTGGGTGTGCCTTAGGCTTTTGAAACCTCAAAGCCCACTCTCGATAACAAACTTCCTCTAACAAGGCACACACACTCCTTTAAGTATGTCAATTAATTCCTCAATTCCTCCCAAGTAGTGTCACTCCCTGAGGACTAAGTGTTCAAATATATGATCTTATGGGGGACATTCTTATTCAAACTGCCAGAGTATTTATCAGAGCAACAGGACTCAAACTAGAACATCTAAGAAATTAAGTTTTAAAATGAAAAGTTCAAAGGTCATGACCTCTCTAACTACAGAACACTGAGAATATAAATGCTACAAGTGACGTGGGAAGCGCACTCAGCACAACAGCTAAAAACAAAATCTTCAATAGCAACGACAAACCTAAGAACAGGAAAACAAACTATAAAGGCAGATTTGATACCAGACTTGCTGTAGTACATCACATCATCAGTTTAGTTTTTAAAAGGTATCAGGCACATAAAAAAACCCTGAAAATAAGGCCTGAGAACATGAAAAATCACACTCACTAGACATAGACTTTAAATCAAACATAACAAATATGGTCAAAGGGAAACACAAATCACCTCTGAAGAATTAATTGACCATTGAAGAATAATTTTTCACCAAACAGAGAATATTAATGAAGACATAGAGATGTTGTAAAAAAACAAGCCAAGCATGGATTGTGGACTTAAAAGTTAAAGAAACTGAATAGCACATTTGAGTGAGCACTGAGACTCTTTTAGTATGGGAAACAGAGAGAAAGGGAAGAAAGTCAAAATAGCCCAAGAGACCTGCAAGACCGTATCAAATATGTACATAGTGAAAGTCCTGGGGGTAAAGGAAAAAGAGAAAATATCAAAAATTGAAGAAATAAAAATTTTCTACCAATTTACAATGAATGCCAAGAAACTCAGAGATTCAAACAAAGGTACAATAGTGAACTCATGAAAGAGAAATGTTTGTGCATATGCATGTGAGACTGTAGCAATGCAAGTGTGTCTGTGTATGTGTGTGTGTGTGTGTGTGTGTGTATGTGTGTGTGTGTATGCCACATGTGGGTGCATGTACAAGTGTACATGAGTGCATGTGGAGATCGCAGGTTGCTGATGGATGGCGTCCTCAATTTCTCTTTATAAGCAAAACAGAATTTTGATAGAGCTAAGAGAGAAGTGACTTAGCATATATGAGGGAGTCCCTAACTTTTCATCACAACAAAATCTAAGGGACATGTAATAATATATTCAATATGTTACAAACCCTATAAACTAAGACACCCATGGCTAGCAAAAATTATATCTCAAAATAAGCAATAAAAGTATCTCCAGATTAAACAAATACTGGAAGAATTGATTGCCAGCAGAACTGTATTAGAAGAAATTCCAAAAGGAGTCCTTTAAACTGAAAATAAGGCAATTAGATGGTGACTTGTATCCATACATAGAAATAAAAAGCACTAGCAATTGCAAAGATAAATATAAAAGTGGTATGAAATACAACTTTACTCCTTTTTTCCTTAACTGATTCAAACAATGTATGCAATGAGACATAGTGACTCATGCCTGTAGTCCCCTTACTTGGAGGGTGAGGTTGAAGTATTCCTTAAGACCGGGAGTGTAATCTCAGAAGATCAAACCAGAACTAGTAGCTCACTGTTTCTTTCTGATGCCTGAAGATGAAGATGTGGAACTCTGAGCTCTTTCTCTAGCTCATGTCTATGAGGAAAAGGAGCACGTGGAGTAAGGGAAAATACAAAATGTATAATTTTAAGAGAAAAGGAGAACCAAGAAGTAGAATGGAGCCAACTAAATCCACTGATCAAGGAAATAAACAGATTAAGAACCAGAATAAAGAAGGTAGTGATATAGACCATATCTCACAAGCTAAATTTTCAGTTTGTGAAAAGGAATTAAAGAAAAGCTTAGAGCCAGGTGTGGTGGTGCACACCTATAATTCTAGCACTCCAGAGGCAATGGCAGGTAGATCTCAGTCCAGTCTGGTCTTTAGATAGAGTTTAAGGACAGTCAAGCTTAGGCAGTGAAGAAAACCATCAAAAACAGAAAGTTGGTAAAGATGTAATTGAATGGGGGATATGTTACAGCTCCAGGAAGCAGCAGAAATTGGCAGTTTCATCACATGATTCTGGCTTTAGAATCAAGGATATAAGAAAGAGGATATAGAATCTCCCTCCATGATTAAGAAAAGCCACCTTGAGGCCAGATGAATGTCGGGGGTGACCCTGCATGGAGGCCATTGTGTGGAGCTATAAAGATGAAGCTTGGATTGCCTTGAGGACCACAAGATGTTGGAGATGCCAGAGTCATAGGATACCTGCAGAGGAAAGCTGCTAACAGGGAGTAAAACCAATCCAAGAAGAAGAAGTGTGTTGCAGTCAACAAAGCTAAAAGGAGTTGGCGATCTGAGGATTGCTTTGATATCAGACATGGAGAGGCAGAGTTTGGCCTTTGCCCAGCTAGTTTTTGTTCTTGCTTTGTTCCAGTGTTTTCTCACTGGGCTCCCTTTCCTCCATCTTGGAATGGTAATGTATATCTTGTGCCATTTCGTGTTGTAAGTATATGCTTTTTTGCTTTGATTTTAAATGAATTTTGCATTACGATACAGCTATACGCCTATGGGGGTAGTTGAAAGTGGTGGTTTGAAAAAGTGGCCCTATAAGCTCATAGGGAGTGACACTATTGGGAGGTGTGGCCTTGTTGGAGTGGGTGTGGCCTTTTGGAAAGAAGTGTGTCACTAAGGGTGTGCTTTGAGGTTTCAGATATTCAAGCTATATCCAGTATGGGACACAGTCTCCTTCTGCTGTCTGCAGATCCAGTTGTAGAGCTCTCAGCTTCTTCTTTCATACCATGTCTGCCTGCAAGCCACCAGGCTTCCTGCCATGATGATAATACTCTAAGCCTCTGAACTGTAAGCCAGCCCCCAATTAAATATTTTTCTTTTTAGAGTTTCCATGGTCATCATGTCTCTTCAGCAATAAATAAGAGAAGGGGTTTAAGACCAACCTGGCAAGATAATGAGACTCCCTCTTTAAAACTGAATGTCTATGGGATAAGAGAGATGGCTCAATGTTAAGAACACTGTTCTTCCAGCATGCCTGAACTTGATTCCCAGTACCCACATCACCCACATGGTGGCTCACAAGTCCAGTTCCAGAGATCTGATGCCCTCTTCTGACCTCTCCAGACAGCAGGCACATGTGTGGTGCATATAAATACAGACAGGAATATCACACATATGCATAAAAATAAATCTTTGTAAACATTGGCTAACAAAACAAGAAATACTGATGACATACTAGAAAATACCCACTTAATATGGAAGAAGGTAGTTGAGAAAGAACAGAGAGAAAAGATAAAGTATATAGAAATAGCAAAGTGAACTGGGTATAGTAGTGCAGGCCTGCTATCTGAGTTAGCACTCAGAAGGCAAACCAGCAGGATCACTATGAATCTGAAGCCAGTATGAAGTACACAGTGAGTTCAAAATCAGCGTGGTTTACATAAAAAGATCCTATCATGCACACACCTTTTAAAAGGCATGACATGAAAAATAACAAATAGCAGTATACCTTAACTGTAGGACAGAATGAATCTCTCATCAAGCATGATGGACTACCTGAGTGTTATCACAGCATAGTCCCCAACTTGCATCCCATGAGTGCTCTGAGCTTTTATTTTATGGGAAAAGAGAAAGAGGACGGATCAAGTCCAATTTTGAGTGAACCATGTGGTCTTTAGGCTTTATCTCTAGAGCAGCCTAGGGGGGGAACTTCACCATAAAGGATGGGAAATAATGAAATGCCCCTCACATTGTCTTCATTTCTAGAATTCTACATTTATGGACACTGAAGAATGTTGAGGCTGCAGAGAAAATCCACAATTCTATAAGTATTTTTGTCCAGTCAGACTGCCCTTCTTGGTTTGTGCTTTTTAAGAATGAGCAAGGTTTCTCTGTGGTCCTCTGTGGGCACAAGACTGACACAAGTTCAAATCAGACAAAAATATCAGCACTATAGGTTGAAGGTTATGTGACTTGGTTGGTGTCCCAGTCCTTCCGCTGGAAGTCTTACCTGGTCACAGGAGAAGGCCAGTTCAGGCTATGTATCCACTATTGCTAGGAGTCTTGGCTGGGGTCATCCTTGTAGACTCCTGGGAGGTTACCTTGTACCAGGTTTCTACCTGACCATGAAATTACCTTCTCTCCAGTCAATTATTTTAGTACCCCCCCAACCTGATCTCCTATGTTCCCATCTCCACCCACTCCCAATCCACTCAGGAAATCTCTTCTATTCCCCAATTCACAGGGAGATACACACTCACCCATGCTGAACCCTCCTTGTAACCTAGCCTCTCTGGGTCTGTAGGTTGTAGCATGGTTATCCTATACTTTACAGATAATATTCACTTATAAGTGAGTACTTAGCATGTTTGTCTTTCTGGGTTTGAATTACCTCACTCAGGATTTTTTTTCTAGTATTATTTATTTGTCTTCGAATTTCATGGTGTCATAGTTTTAACAGATGACCCAGCCTATGAAATGTGCCGGGGTAAAGAGATACAGAGATTGTGGAAATTGCCAACAAATGACGGGTCCATCCTGAGATCCATGCTACAAGAGTGAGCCAATCACTGACACTGCCTGGAGGATGGCCCAGAGATCTAGGATAGATACAAATACAACTGAAGAAAAAAGCCAATGTAACAATGCCTAATGATATGCTGCTATATCAATAAATTGGTGCCCAACCCAATTGTCATCAGAGAGGCTTCATCTAGCAACTGGTGGAAACAGACCTACAGCCAAACATTAGGCAGAACTCAGGGAATCCTGCAGAAGAAAGGGAGGAAGGATTGTAAGCCAGAGGGGTCAAGGGCAACACAAGAAAACCCACAGAATCAAATAACCCGGATTCACAAGGGCTCACAGAGACAGAACCAACAACCAAGGAGTCTGCATGAGACTGACCTAGACACTTTGCATATATGTTACAGTTGGGTGGTGTGGTGTTCTTGTGGGACTCATAACAGAGTTGAAAGGCTGTTTCTGACTCTTTTGCTGGCTTTTGGGATCCTACTCCTCATACTGGGTCACTTTGCTCAGCCTTAATACAAGGGCAGGTGCTTAGTTTTACTACAACTTGATATGCAATGTTTTGTCAATACTCATGGGAGACCTGTCATTTTCTGAACAGAAACTGAGGAGGAGTGAATTGGGGGGCAGGTGAGGCGGATTGGAGATGGAAGGGGTGGCTGGGAGAAGAAGAGGAAGGGAAAACTGTGGTTAGGTGGTAAAATTAATTAACTTTTTAAAAAAAATCTCAGCACTGAGATGGTGAAATGGACACCACGTCCCACTTCTAACCAAGATGCCTCCTGGTAAAGGAAAAATCAGATTTCTCTAACGGAGTGTCACTGGATATATCAACCACACTTCAGGTCAGGGCCCACACCCAGGAGGAGTTAGCCAACACAACTTTATGTTCTCTCTATCTCAAAAAAAAAAAAATAACCGAAGAAAAACAACCACAACAGAAAATAAAATCAAAACAGACAACAAATCCCAATAACAAAAATATATCCAAAGAAAACAAAATGTGTTCAAAAAAAGACAAACAAGCATGGATGGAGTCCATTTGTGTTGGCTACCTCCTCCTGGGAGGTGGGAAGGAGCTGGGAGAAGAGCAAGAACCTGATCTAAATATAGTATATTAAAAAGTAAATATAAATACGCAAGACAAAAATAAATTTAAATAAAACAAAAGAAAAAATGTAAAGGAATTAACAGAGCTTCTCTGTGGGCCCCCACAAAATCATAAGCCTTTCAGAAAGTTAGAAAAGATTTTCTTTTATCTCCATCTTGAATTACTACTAGCCAACTCTTTGCACATTATTTTAGTGATCATTTCCAAAAGTGTTGCAAGCATAGCCTATGGCCAGACGATGAGCTCCAGACTGGAGCTCAGAGGCTTGCTAGTGCAGCATAAGCTTTCTCAGGGTGGGTGACTATGGCTTTCTAGGTAGAACGACAGTTTTCTCTTACAATTCTTTGAGTGTTTGGGAGATATTTGGGCAAGAAGTCGACTGCATAAGAATCTGTTCAATACCAAACTCTTATCATGTCAAATAGTTCCTCCTGTGTCTTTGGGACCAAAATATCTCAAAAGGAAAGGGATTCACAGCCAAATGATTTGCAACACTAAGGAAGGGCTCAATCCTTGATGTTAGAGACTATCTAGTGCCTCCGAATGTCTCAAACCGTCCTGAAGTGAGTAATTTTTTGGATGGTGCTAGCAACTGACCTACTATGAGAAGCAAGTGTTGTACCACTGAGCTACGAATCAGTGAAATTGTTATTCTCATCCTGTGAAGATTTTTCTTTGCTTGTTTATTCATTTATTTATTCAGTTATTGTGTGTATATGCAGGCCTCACACTTGCCACAGCCTACGTATAGAAGGTCAGAGGACAATCTGATGAAGTCAGTTCTCTTCTTCAACACAGTTTTTTTTTATTTTTTATTTTTATTTTTTAAATCAAATCAGGTTATCAGGCTTGACAGCAAGCCCCTTTCCCTACTGGGCCATACTGCCAGGCTCCTCTGGAGCTGCAGTTAACTGTAGTTTGTTTCCTAGAAAAATAAGATTAGAAGTGTTGCCTCCATGGAAAAGCCACCTTGGTTGTTTAGATCTTAGAAAAAGCCTATAAAACAAGGTAAGTGCCAATCTTCTATAATCTAATCAAATAAAAAGTATTCAAATCCCATCCAGATAGCTTTCAGAAGCTGATTGGTGTGCTCATCCTTAGGAAAAGAATTTGGGGTTTCAAGGTATACAATTTGGTTAGCGCAAAGGTGATGCTGGTAGAGACAACCTTAAAGTTTTTCGGACTGAAACCTTTATAGAGTGAAATTTGGCAAATAAATTAGAATGTTATCCAGCTTCTCTCTTTCCTCTTGGTCCAAGGAAGCTAGAAAAGTCCATTTGGGGGCTAGAGAGAGCCATAGAGCAGCTCTGATTATCAAAATTGCCCAAAGTATCTGCCTCATTTGCTCCTTTAGTAAAGGCTGTAATGGGTTTCTTCAAAAAGCCAGGCGATGGATGAGTGACAGCTATAGTAAAGTTCCAAGAACCAGAGCTTGGTGGGCATATAGAAAACCTGAGCTAATTTTATCTCTATGTGCCTCACTTTTTATCTGTAAAATGGTAAATTTAATAATACCTACTTCTCAGCACTCCTGTGAGAATTAAATACAATTAGGTAATTCTTAGCTCAGTGGTTGGCACATAATGGGTAGTCAAAAATGGAAGATATTGCTGTGGCTCCTATTAAACCGTAGTTTCCAGGAGTGATAAGAATGGCCAATAACAAATGCCAAGAGTCCTAAAATTTGAACAAGACACAATTATCATATCCAAAGAGTAAGGAAAATATGGGAAATGAGAGACAAAGTCAAAATAGAAGATGGGTGGAGCTGAGAGAAAATAAGAACTAAAATACAAATATCACCAATATTGGCTGCTGGCCAACCATTCTATGAGTAATTTAAGCTGATTTCAAGAGACAGTGTCATCAAAAATAAATGGAAGGTTATTCTTTACTTGCTACTCTCTTATGTTCCCAAATGTATCTTAGGTCCAGTTTTACGAATAACACTAAGTTGGCTTAAGTTAATGCCAAGAGTCTAGAGTTAATTAAAACAGAAAATATTTTCTTGTATTTACTATGCTGAAGCCATAGTTTGATTTTTCTCTCTCTTTTCAATTTTACAAAGATTTGAGATTAGTAGGTAATGGGAAGGAAAAGAGAAACTGAAATTGTAAGGTATTATTTATATGTTTGCTGATTTATTAACTTTTTATCTCCGAGAAGGAGAATTGTTACCTATCCATCGAAATAAGTTAAGAAGTGCGTCAGTAACAAGTAAGCCTCAATTTAGTGCTTAGAACTAAAGCTTTATTTCTTGCTGGTGTTGTCCACTCCAAGTTGGTTGAAGCTCAGTCTGTTTTCTACAGTTGTGCACTATGAAAAAAAGAATAAACTGACTCGAAGTCCACCAAGAAGTGACCTTGTGTCATTTCTGCACATTTTTCATGAGCCACAGCGAGTCACATGACCATACCTAATATGTAGAGGGTGTAGAGAAGAACCATGTGTGAAGGAAGAAAGTCAGCAACAACTGGTAAAATTTAAGATTATTATGCTCTCCTAGTGATATTAGGGTTACTGTACATCAGAGTGTGTCTAATCAAAAATCTCTAATCCTTGTTTTTATCTAGGTAGTTCTAGGTTCCTTGTTAGGCTGTGTCTTTGGCTAGTATACAAAATCATTAAAGACATATACACTGTCTCATATGCCTGCCAAGATCAAGATCATTAAAAGTACGTGCAACAGTGTTATGCGCTTAACTAGCAAGGGGTAGTCTACAAAATGTTAAACAAGCTAGAGAAGCTTTGGGAAACATCAAGATATAAGTGAGGAATGAAAAATATCCAACCCATAAAACAACCATTCCTGTATGTAGCCATATTAATTTCCAGAATAATCGTTGTATATAAAACAGGGCATAGTACTTAGGAGATCTAGACAGGATAATCACAAGTTTGAGGTTAACTTGAAGCATATAGTTTGTTTGAGTCCAGCTCAGGTTATATAGCAAAACCCTGTCTCAAAAAAAAGGGAGTTTTAAAAAAATCCCACAAAAAGTCATACATGCTTATAATAATAGAACTTGGAGGCAGAGCTAAGAAAATCTCAAATGTGAGGATGGACTGGATTACCTAATCAGACTCTCAGAGGGGGAAAAAGAACAGTTACATGGAAGATTGAACTACCTTGTGATGTAGCTGAAAAATCCTTTAACTCTTATAGTATGAAAGCAAAACATAAGGTTCTTCTTTAGGAGAGGGTAAACTATTGACTATTTCATGTGCATAGTCAGCAAAACCGCACTAATAGTACTTATAATCCATTGTTATGGGTGCTTCAGAAAAAATAAAATAAGGTACACAGATTCCTAATGAACTGATCTACTCATTCCAGAGGTGTTCTAAATCTTAATTCTTATACTCATATGTAAGTGTAATTTCAACTTTCCAATGAAGAAGCTTCTCTTTGAAACAGAGACCATTACAGAAAAACACAACATATCAAAATGCAGAGAACAAGAGATTACGTGGTGGTGCCCTGTCCCAACTGACACATCTACATCACAATTTTTGCATTGGGATCTTTGGGATCACTGCAAAATAAGGGCAGAAAGATTGACAGAGCAAGAGAGGAACAAGAAGTTTTCTGTGTGATTGTGTTTCAGAGAAGCTACACCCATGAAGTCTCACCATGGCTACCTACACAATGATGACATCAGTGGACATGCTAACATGGAAGAGGGAACTCTCATGGGGCCTCAACCCTAGACAAAGAACTATGATCAATTAGGGAATGCTGAGGGTGGGAGAAATTTTGTTCCTGAGGAACGAGCTGACAGTTGGTCACTTGATACCAAATAGTCAGCCCTTAGATTATGTATATACAGGTAACATTTTACAGACTTAGCAGATTGTGTATATATTTTTAGGTATACATACATACAGACACACACACACACAATTTTTTAAAAAGAGGCCATGAATTTTAGAGATGAAAAGGGGGTACATGAGTGGGACTGAAGGGGGTAAAGGAAAGAACAGAAATGGTATAACATAAAAAATAAAAATAGCAAGCATTGAACAACATAGGGACAAACATAAGCAAAGAAGGAAAAGGCCCCTATAATGAAAACTTTAAAACACTAAGAACAAATTTGAAGACCCTTCTGTTCATATTTTGGAAGAATTGTTATTGTAAAAAATGACTGCATTGCCAAAAGCAGCCCACACACTCAATGCAGCATCCATCAGAATTTCAATGCCTATTTTTAGTTTCTTGAGGAACCTCCATACTGATTTCCATAGTAGCTGAACTAATTAACATTTCAACTAACAGGATATAAGGATTCCTTTTTGTCTGCATCCTGACCAACATTTTCTGCTTTCTTAATGATTGCTTTTCTGACTGGGATGAAACAGAACTTCATTGTAGTTTTAATTTGCATGTCTCTCGGGGTTAATGAGTTCTATATGGTTACTGGTCATTTATAGTTCATCTTATTCAACAGAAAACTTTTAAGCCATGACAAAAGATAAAGTTATGATCTTTATAAAAATGAATACAGTTCAAGATAACCATATTAGACAAATTAAGTCACTCTCAGAAGATAAATAGTGCATGTTTTCATTCATCTGTAGGTCCTGGATTTTCTATAGATAGATAAAATCACACGGGCATGAATGGCATGAAAGTATATGTAAAACTATCTAGGAGAACAGTGGGTACCAATGGAAGGAGAAAGGAAGGGGAGGCCATTAGGAACTGAGACTGTACTCAAAATACATTACATAACTGCATAAAATGGGTTTGTGCCACCCGGATTAATAAAATAAAATGTTTTCATTTCAATGCTGTTCTGGACAGAAATAAAGAGAAAACTTAAAATATATGTGAAAGTACAAACTATCCTGAATAATCAAGCAATCCCAGGAGTTGAATACCTTAACTCATGTCATAATAGAGTTATAGTAACAAAAGAAGCATGAAACGGGCACACAACACATCCATCAATGGAACAGAGTAGAGGACACATTTATAAACCTGCACAACTACAGCCATGTGATTTATTTACAGATGCCAAACATACACAATGGAAAAAGGACAGTCTCCTCAACAACCGGTACTAGAAAAACTGCCCAAATATGGAAAAATGAGTCTAGATCTCTATTTTTCCCCTGTACACCAATTCTAGAGGCAGTGAAATGTCTCAGGGAGTAAAGGTAGTTGCTGTTAAGCCTGGTGACCCAAATCCAATACCTGGGACCAGGACCCAGGTATACATGGTAAAGAGAGAGACAGAGAGACAGAGAGACAGAGAGACAGAGAGAGAGAGAGACAGAGAGAGAGAAGTGACTCCTATCAATTGTGCTCTGGAATCTTTATACATGCCATGGTACACACCACACACACACACACACACACATACACACACGCACGCACGAACAGGCACACGCACACACATACAAATAAATGTTAAAATTAAGTCAGTTCCAGGTGTTAAAAAATGTTAATGCAATTCATGGAACTCTGTATATGTTAAAAAAAAAAACAAGATATAGGTATGAGCAAGGCCTTTCAAATAAAACTACATTCATTTAGTAAATAATTTTAACATTGGACAAATGAGACCTCATGAAATTACAAAAAGGCTTCTTCACAAAAAAGGTACAGCTAATAAACAAAAGAGACAACATTTAGAATAGCAGACAGTTCTTTGCTAGCTGTACACCTGACCTAGTATTAGTATCTAGACTATAAAATGCACTAAAAAAAACAACCTAATAAACAGATGGATAATTGTTGATGGAATACTATTTTAACTAGGCAAAGATGTGTAACATTTGTTTATGCTTTGGAATATTACTTTGACTTCGTAAAGTTGTGTTATTTTTGTTTATGCTGAATTTAACAATATGAGGTTGTTTAATTATGTAAAGATATGTTGTATCTGTTTCACCTTGCCTGCCTAAGGTACTTGATTGGTCTAATAAAGAGCTGAATAGCCAATAGCTAGGCAAGAAAAAAGATGGGTAGGGTTAGAAGGCAGAGAGAATAAATAGAATGGGAATTCTAGGCTCAAAAAGAGAAGAATGAGGGGAGGAGGACAGAATGAGGGTCATGTCCAAAGCAAGAAGCCAGGAAGCCCTCAGCCAACAGCCACGAGAAGCAGGGAATGTAAGATCTACAGAAGGAAGGAAAGGTAAAGAGTCCTGAGGCAAAAGGTAGATAAAGAAGAACAGGTTAATTTAAATTAAAAGAGCTAGTCAGAAAATAGCTAAGTCTAAGTACTCATAACTAATAAAAAGACTCTGTGTCACAATTTGGGAGCTGGTTGGTGGCCCAAAAGAAAAAAACCTGGTACAGTTAATGGAATGAATATCTCTCAAAAAATGAAGTACAAATATCCAATAAACATGAAAACATGTTCAATCTTACTGGGCATTAGAAAAATGCCAATCAAAACCATGCTGAGATTCCACCCCATCTGAGTTGTAAAGACAGTCTTTAAAAAAACAACTAACGTCAGATTTTGGCCAGGATGGGTACTAAACGGAATTCTTACATACTGCTGGGCAACACATAAACTAGTCCAGCCACTATGGTAATCAACATGGAGATTTCTAGAAAAGAAAACTGAAACTAGACTACCATTTGACCCAGCTGTAGCAGTCTGTATTTTCCTCAAGGCTCCACATCAAGGTATCACTGGATACTTATACACTGATTTTTATTTCACCGTTGTCCACAGGAGACAGTTACGGAATCAACATAGATGCCTAACAACAGAGGAAAGAATAAGGAAAATGCAGCGATTTTTTTTTTGCCATAAAGAAGAACAAAGTTATACCATATGCAGAAAAAAATGGATATAACTGTAGTTAATCGTAGTAGGCAAAGTAGACCAGTCTCAGAAAGATAAATAGCAAGCTTTATCTAATTTGTGGTTTCTAGATTTTATATAGATACATACAATCATGCATTTTTGCATGAGATGAAAGTATATACAACACTGTATTGGAGAACTAGGGGTATCAATGGATTGGGGAAGGAATGGGATGTGAAGGAGAGCATGTTCATTATACAATAATGTCCTTAACCCAGTATCACACCCAGTCAACATATACAATGAAAAAAAATTAAATAATGTGTCACTAAGAGTCAGAGTAGGGCCAGTTAACCTCTGTGTCTTCGTGTTTCATGGTCTTGCTGAACATTTGTGAAATCTGGTATACTAGACAAAGCAGGCCTCTTATACAATGAGCTGTCTCAGGTATTGGAAGTGGGACATGTCATCAAGTGAGTCCTTAGGGAATATGACTAGCATGTATACTGGAAACCAATCATTGCTTTCTGCATGACTAGAACTATTACTCCAAGTCTTTTTACAATCAAAGAAGGCACATGGATTTGGATAAGTCTATAGTCTATAGCCCCTCTCAATGATTTGCCTTCCTTGCCAGGACAGACTACAGCCTCCATCACAAACCACAGTAAAACAGAAAGAAGTCCTTGAGTTGCATTTGTCAGATGTTTTGTCACAGTAAGGGGGAAAGTGATATAGATGGTGGGTACCTGAAGCAGAAAGCTAAGAGCTCAGGCTCTGGGGACAGACTGAATGCATTTGAACTTGACCTCAGCTATTTACTTACTGATAATCTTGGACAAATCAATTAGGTTTTTTGAATTTTCTTGTGCCCTATGGCCAACCCTGACAACATGCATACAAGTAACATTAGACAGACTCAAAAAGTTGTATTTACACACACACATACGCACACATACATAAAATACATATATGCATTCAAAACTAATTAATAAAAAAGAGACCATGAATTTGAAGAAGAGTGGGAGAATCTAAAGAGAGTTTGGAGGGAGGAGAGGAAAGGGAGAAATGTAATTAAATTATAATCTCAAAAATATAAATAAATAAGTAAATAACAAAAATAAGCAGCAATAAAGTTCAATAAAAAAGCCTTTTAGTGTGGCTATGAGATGTCAAAAAGATTTCATATGTATATATGGAATGCATATATATATATATATGCATGCATGAAGCACTTAGCATAATGTCTGCTACAAGTAAGTGTTCAACAAATACTATCCATTATGTTACCATCATCATCATCACCATTATCATCCATCATCATCTTTTTTGACATCATTATTATCTAGACTTCTGTGCAAAGCCTATTACAACTCCTCCAGAGGCCCTGACCTAGGCTGACTTTAGATAAATTGCTGACTTTTGTAGTCACTCATTTCCTGTCTTCCCCACTGTAGAGCAGCAACTTTCACTTTGATCTACTGTTGTCATTATTTAATGTGGGCCTCTCAGACAGCTGGACAACCCGCTCTGCCAGTAGTTGAAGTGCTGGCCAAATTTGTGGCTTCTAGAGAGATATTCTTGGCACATGAGCTCAGGAAGCTTCCTCTTCCCAGGGCTAGGAGAGAGAAAGTGTTCTTTCTCATTTTTAGAGTCTGAGTCTGTATGAAAAAGAAAAAGCCTGTACCAGAGCCCAAGGAGTGTATGCTGCTACTATTGACCAAAATCTCTTGAGAAAATGGGAGATGATGTTTTACTCATCTTTCAAAAACAATAAGCTAGAAAACCCCTGGGGTAGTTGACACCCACACATCAAAAATGCACAAGACTGGTCCCACAACCTTCCATCCCCTTTTTATCAGAGAAACTCAGAGCATTGTGGGTTTTTAGGAAGCTAAGAGCTTTGGTAGACATATATCCCCTTCTGTAACCCTGAAAGAGGTAGGTGAGCAGAGAAGTATCTGCCAGCATCTCATCCTGCCTGACAAGATCCTTGGTATCAGCTACCCCCATCTCCATCTTAATCTCAAATTGAATAGCTAGTTCTAGCCTCTGACATCCTGAATGATTTGTAGCCTATGCCCTGAACCACTTGCATCTTGCAGTATAAATGGCTTGATTCTCTGAGCATCAACCACGTGACATGTTTGGCGTCCTCCTCCCACACTCTTACATGCATCTTCAACCTAGTTCTGTCTCCCAACACAATCTTACATTCTACCCCACGCTTCCAGCTTATTCTTTACTTTTCCTCCATGGCTACAGCTAAGGATGTCTGTGGGTACAGTGCTCTCAACTGATCTAGCACCTTAGCTTAGGTCTTCAGAAACCTTGACCTCAATGGGTTTGTAGCAGCCTGACTAGCAGGCAGGGCCCTAGATCATCAGGTTAACTATTGTGTCCTGACCATCCTGACAGTGCTATTAGTGTTATGACATCACGGTCAGTACTTTGAGTGTACCTCAAAGCTAAGAAGTGGATACACTCAGGCAATAAATATTTGTACACCTCAGCCCCAGTGGTTTGGATGACCCACAAAGCAACCATCCCCCGTACATCCCAGGGTGGAGTCTCTCAGGACCATCATCTTTCCTGAAAGCATCTAGATGATGCTGACAAAGGGACTGTGGTCTTAGAACAGAAGCTCTCTTATAACTGTAATTACAAGGTTCCCTGGGTTTGTGGACTAACTACTGTTACCTTTGCATCTACACTATCCCAGCCTGTTTCCATCTCTAGTGATACTCATGGACTACCCACCACCATCTGCCTGTTGAACCACTGTAGGAGCGCTGCCAATCTCTTCATTGCCACCCATGAGTACCTATAATCTGTTCTTCATAAGTTGCCAGAGCAATTTTAAAATACACATCACACCACACCACACCACTTTAGTGTATAAATCCCTTCCATATATTGTGGTAATATTTTAAAACACAGACTCATTTCTGGGTATGTGTAATAAAGTATTTATAGATTAGAGTATATGCTAACTTATGCTTAATACTTAAATGTGCATGAGGAGAGTAGAGGGTATAAGTGAAGTGAGATTATAAATTAATTGATGAAGTTTCATGATGGATGAATAAATTTTCATGATATGATTTTATCTAGTTATATGATTGGAAATAAGGGCAAAATGGGCTTAGTGGTAGGCATTTGCTTAGAAATAAACATATGGAGAAATAGAAGAAGAAACAGAGAAAGAGAGAAAATCAGAGAGACAGAGAGAAATACAGGTGAGGGCTTATTTTAACAGGCCTATAATCCCAGCATTCAAGATATTGATACAAGATCAATAAGAGTTCAATGTCAGCATGAACTACATTGTGATACCCTACCTCAAAAAAAAAGAAAGGAAAAAGTAAGAAGCAAAATTAGCTTGAAATAAAAGCACAATAAAACAACAGAATCTAATAGCTGTAGCAAAAACAAGTAGAAGGAAAAAGAAAAAAGATATCCAATTCCGAACAAAACCAGCTCACAGCCACGGCTCAGGAGACACTGCCCAGTGTTGCCACTACATCTCTCTGATGCTTTCTCCCACCAGTTTCTTTATGTCTCTACTTGCCTTTCAACCACACCAATCTCCTTGCTTTGTACACATCAAAATTTAACGCCCTAGCCCGTTCCTTCTGTCTGAAATGCCTGTTACTGTATGCCCATGTTTCTCTTTTCATTCCCAACATCTTAGATTCAAGTGCCTCTGCACAGAGACTATCTCTGACCTCTTCTTACTATGTACAGTCAGCTATATGGGCATACCATCTATGGCCCCTTAGAGACACACGTATCACTAGCCTTACCTGACCAGCCTAAGGTAGCCTTACTCACCTTTGTCATCGTAATTCATTCTTCTATATTTTTTTCTGGACTTAGCACTGTTTGAAATCTTACTTTTACTTGTTGTTGCCGTTGTTGGATTATTATCTGCCTTTCTTGCTAGAATATAAACATCCCGAGGGAAGAGACTAAAAACAAATGCAGTGTATGTAATAGATGCTTGATGGCTGTTGGTTAAGAAGAGCAAATGACCTTCAGGGTAAAGATTGGTAATTTGTTTTGTGTATTTCAGGAAAATTAATGATAACTTGTAGGATAGCCAAGGCAGAGAAAGTGGATGCCTCCAATGCTAGGCAGTGTGCAGGTTTGCCATGGATACCTCACCAATACAATGCACTTTCTGTTCAGAGTGATGGCAGTGAGGTGTAAGTGCACATTCCAATACACACCACTCAGTAAAGATTAGCTCTCATCTGAATTAGGAAACACCTAAATCTTGAGTTTGCTTCTTCATACCATGTTTTATTCTAGATATCTTGGAATAGTTAATTTTGCAACAGATCAGAATCAGTTTTTAACATTAACATTGTCATCTAAAGTCACCAAGTTACCAGGGTTACACTGGCATGCATGACTTTAAACTAAATGCTTCGCCTGTCCAATCCTCCAATCCCTGCTTTTTAAATGACTATATTTTGCAACAGCTGAGCAAAGAATCCCCCTTTTCATTACAGAACAAATTAAAGATAAATAGAAAACATGTATGTATTAGCAATAAAGCTTTGTGTGAAGAGACCAAATTCACTTTATAAATCACAGAGGTTTTAGTGAGTATAGAAGAAAATTAATACTTAAAATAAAATGACATGGGAAGATTGAGAATTCAAATGGACAGAAAGTGATATGCCAGACAATACCAACATAAAGAAAGGAAGCATTGTTATCAGCCAATGAAATAGCATTAAGAAGACAAAGAGGGACATTCCATATTAGTTATAGGAACAGTTCATCACAGAGATACAAAGCAGGGAGAAAATCATATGTATCTAAAGAGGTTGCTTCAAATATATTAAACAATAATTATAAAAAGAAAATTTCAATTTCCAATGCAAAGAGGAAGATTTTAATGCACATTTCAGAAGGACTACTCGATCAAGGACTGGAAAGATGGCTGAAAAATTAAGAAGTCTGGTTGCTCTTCCAAAGGACCCAGGTTTGATTCCCAGCATCCACATTGCAGCCCACAACTGTTTGTAACTCTAGTTTAAGAGAATCCAACACTGACTTTTGGCTTCCTTGAGCATCATGAACACATGTAGTACACAAATATATATGCAGGCAAAACTCCTATAAAAATATAAAATATAAAAATTTTAAAGTAATAATAATTAAAAACATGGAGATATTGACTAACAATATTAACTACCTTGATGATATAAACAGTATACATATATATGTATATATGTGTATATATATATATATATATGTATGAAACTTGTAGCTAGTAAAGTCTTTGTAGCCAGTAAAAACATATATTCTTTCAAATGTATATGGATTGGTTATATAAATTATCCTGATAAAATATTTTGAGACACGGTTACATTATATAGCCCAGGCTAGCCTTAAATT
The DNA here is from genome assembly GCA_033318265.1 of Phyllotis vaccarum. NCBI lineage: Eukaryota > Metazoa > Chordata > Mammalia > Rodentia > Cricetidae > Phyllotis > Phyllotis vaccarum. The sequence goes on from JARWLC010000013.1 coordinate 60,820,246, forward strand.
TATGTGTCTTGCCTCTGTCTGCCTCCAGTTGATGAGATTACAAATATGTACTATCACACCTGGCTTTCTGAAACAGTTTTAAAAGTTTATGTTATACAGGCTGTATTTTATTGAAAAAAAACTCAATAAGCTCTAAAAGTAAAATAGATGGCAGTCTTAGTATGTTCATGTTATTCGTTAAAAATGCTATAAAGTAGGCAGCTGATAGAGATAGGAAACTCATTCCCACAGTTGTGGCAGCTGAAAAGTCCAAAAGGTATTATCACAGTTGGTGTTTGGCAGTGGCCTGCTCCTGGCTCATACATAGTTGATACTTTCTCCTCATGTCAGTGTTCCAGTAGATAGTTAGGCAAATATGAACAGGAACAGGGAGGTTGTCCTGTACACACACCCCTTTTGAGGTTAGATATATCCTGGCAGGATAGAAAAAACTAGACATGAGGTAACCAAGGAAACTGCTGCTTTATCTTGGTAACTGTGTCTCCTGGTGGTTCAGATGCGCTGTAGCTCATCGTTCTTAAAGCTACAGTTAGGTTCTTTCTGTTGTATCTGAAATCGAGGTACCAAGACACTGTCTTACTAAACATACATGGCTACCAGTAAACACCCTGAGGGCAAGAGAGCCTGCAGGGCATCTTGACCCCAGAGCATCAGAGTATGTATAGCAAAGTGGGGTAAAATGAAGAAGGCACCCAAGGGGAAAAACTTAAGAATGCCATCACACAAGGGGACTTTCAGAAACTTTTAAAAATCCCCTAAGAATCCAATAGGCTGTAGTCCACTCTTTGGGAAAGCTTGCTTCAATATCTCTTTGGAATGGGCATTTTGGTGTGCTAAAAAGAAAATCCTTAAACTATCTGGATCTCTCAGCTGAAATCTCTCCTTGGAAAAGACAAAAGCTTTAATGGGGAAGAAACTTACAAGGTGGAACATGCTAGCCAGCCAGCTGGGGTCTCTTTTATAATAACAACGTTAATCCCAGGCATAAGGGTTCTGCTATCAAAACAATTCTCTCTCAAAGGCACTACCTTTCCATATCATCAAAATAGTGATTAAATTTCAACATAAGAGACACAATCAGACCATGGCAATATCCAAAATTGTGATATTTAGAACATATTCTATATTAATGGGTTAAAGAGAAAATGAAAACAAAAATTGTCAATTATTTGGAGGTTAATAGTGATGCCAACATTAATTATCAAAACCAGTAGGAAGCAGCCAAAGCAGAAATAGACTTATAATCAAAGACATTTATTAGAAAACAAACTTTAAAAATAGACTACTGTAGAAGCCTGAAGCATGATGCATATTTTTCAGCCTGTATAAGAATTAAGAAGCTGGGCATGGTGGTGCATGCCTGTAATCCTAGCACTCAGGAGGTTAAGATGAAATCAAGAGTTCAAGACCATCATGAATTGCATAGTGGTTCCCTGTCTCAAAAATAAAGTCAACTCAAAATGAGTCAAAGACCTACATTAAAATCTCAAAGTCCTAGAATAAACCTCGGGCCACTGGCAGCATTTTTCTGGATACAACCACAAAAGTAGGGAACAAAAGCAAAAACTGACAAATGAGATCACACTAATCTACAGAGCTTCTGCACAGAAAAGGAGACAATCATCAGAGTGAATTGGCAAACTAGAAAATGGAATAAAATCCTGACAGAGGGTTAATATACAGAGTACATAAGGAACTAAAATAAATACTCTTAGAAAAACTCCAGTAATTCCATTAAAAATGGCAAATGATCTGAATCTTATCAAAAGAAGAAATACATTGACCAACAAATATACAAAAAACGTTCAATCTCATTAGGCATCAGAGCTACAGAATTATAATTCACTCCAGTTAGAATAGCTATTGTCCAAAAAAAAAAAAAAAATTAGCAAATGCTGCGAAGGACATAGATAAAGAGGAACTCTATACAATATTGGTGGGAATGCAAATTAGTGCAGCATTACTGTTGTGTGAAGACTTCTGAAAAAAATCTAAAAGTAGATATGCCATATGATACTAGTTATCCCACTTCTGTGTATGTATCCAAAAGAAACAAAATCAGCACACTAGAAACCTGCACACCCGTGTTTAGTGAAGTACTATAATACTCCATAGCTAACATATGGGACGAACCTAGGTACCAGTCAACAGCTGAAGGGATTATGAACATGTGGTGTGTATATATACACAATGAAGTATTTTTCAGCCACAAGGAAGAATGAAGTTCTATCATTTTTTTTGGTAAAATGGAAGGAATTTGAGGGCATTGAATGAAATATACCAGACACAGAAAGCAAGTATTAAATGCTATGCTATGTTATTCTCTCAGCAGTGATTACTTCAAATTGGAATGGAGTTTGTAGAAAAGGTGTGGTTATTTTTCAATACTATGTACATATATGAAAATATCACATAGAATTGCATTAAAGATATATCATGTTTTAACTAAAAATTTAAAGCACAGGCTAAACAAATAAATCAAATAGAAATTCTGAGTTTTCACTGAAATACCATGTCTGACCTTGTACTCTTCCCAATTTACATGGGTATCTACATCTACCCTCTGTTGTATGCCCTCAGAAGTTCTGAACCGAGTGCTACAGCTTCTGCCTTCTTAGGATTCATTATCATTTGGGAAGTATGTGAAGTACACTGGCATTGCACCCAGTGAAGGGACAGAAGTAAGGCTTGATGGAAAGGAACTGCCAACCTGAATGAAATAAAATTCCAAGCCAACACTACTCCTATTGCCTGTACCTAGAAAAGTTAACATTGAACTCCTTCAACTATAGCCCGTCTACTTTCCCCTCATAGGAAGGGACACATTTCAGTCACATAAGGTGCTACTATATTCTTGAATGGGGTATAGAAGAGTGTGGGACAGCATTGGAATAAAAAATATGTGATACGCTGGGCATTTCATGAGACTGGATAATGGAAGAGAACAGATGTCAAGTATCTCTGGCTGAAAATAACCAAGAAGGTTTAGGTAGGTCAAGCTGGCTTTGAAGTACATCTCAAATGTAAAACCATTGCCTACTTTGAAATAAATCAGCCCTTTCAAACCATAAACTTTATTTGCCCCACTGTCATAGATAGGGTTTCTATGTTGCAGCAAAACATTATTACCAAAAAGCAAAGTAGGAAGGAAAGGGTTTATTCAGCTTCCACTTCCACATTGCTGTTCATCACTGAAGGAAGTCAGGACAGGCACTCAAATAGTGCAGGATCCCTGAGGCAGGAGCTAATGCTGAGGCTACGCAAGTTAACTGCTTACTGACTTGTTTCCCATGGCTTCCTCAGCCCCCTTTCTTATAGAACCCAGGACCAGCAGCCTAGGGATGGCACCACCCACTGTGGGCTGGGCCCTCCCCCACTGATGACTAAATGAGAAAACACCCTACAACTGGATCTCATGGAGGCATTTTCTCAGCTGAGGCTTCTTTCTCTGATGACCCTAACTTGTGTCAAATCGACACACAAAACCAGTGAGTCTACCCAGCTACAATAGTCATTTTCAGGACAACATGCAGGTACCATGCTATTTGTCACACATAGTGAGCCTTGCTTAGTATCTGAGAGCATCCATAAGGTCATAGGTGTTCTGGGAGGTAGTTTTTATTTTTCTTCCAGCTGTGATAAGATAATCAACAAGAAGCTACTTAAAGGGCTTTACTTTGGTTTTGGCTCCATGCAAAGATGCCATGGTGGGAAGACATGATGTCAGGAGCATGAGTGACTAGTCACATTGTGTCTGTGTTCCAGAAGCAGAGAGACAGGAATAGTGGTGCGTCCCTTGTTTTCTTCTTTCTCTCTGGTCCATGCACTCAGCCCAGGACATGATTCTGCCCACATTTTTGGTGAATCTTCCAAACTTAGTTAAGCCAACCTAAATGACCTCTTACAATATGTACAGAAGTCTGTCTTCTGGGTGGTTCTAAAGCCAATCTATTTGGTAATAAATCATCATCAATCCATCATTCCCTAGGGAACTGTTTAGGAAATAAAAGGTGAGAAGAATGCTCATCACATTCAAAGAATCTCTGAGTTAAAATGTAAGGAACTTTTATAAACACAATTAAGACTTATTATGTGGGTTTCTGGTTCCATATACATGATACTATGATGGGAATGGCACTGGCATTACTCTATCCTTCTGTATATTGGGCAAGAAATCCAGTGACATCCTTTTGGAATCCGTGACAAGGGACAAGAGGCACAAATAAGGGTCCAGTTTCATAAAAGTTCACAGATGCAGTAACATAGCATCCTGGATACAAAAGAGAATACTGTCATGTAAATAAGTAGGTTTTGATTCAGCATTTGAATGCTCTACATAGACAGAAGCTACTGAACTGCTAGATGAAAGCTCTTTATTGGGTAGCAAAGTATATAGGATGCTTGCCACTTTATGAAATGGAACAGGATGTGGAGCACAAGTTGGATGCTTAATATAATGGTTCTTGAAACTGAAGTGGGCATGAGTACCACCTCTAATAATTGATAAAATATAGGGTCAAGTCCCATCTGAAATTTCTTATTAAGTTAGTCTTCAATGAAGCTGAGAATTTGCATTTCCAGCCATTCCCCAGGTAAATGCTGGTGCTTCTGGCCTGGAGCCTCACTTTGAGAACCCCAGGCAAAATACACTGCAACAAACCATCAGGAAATAATTGGGACAGAGAGTCCTCTGTGCCCTAGTACCTGTCAGATTACCTGCTTATTCTCAAGGTTGTGGAAGAACGGAGAGTGTAGGGACAGACAGTGGGAAGATAGGATGATGTTTGAGCAAGAATTTCCAAGGCACCAGAAATTAGAAAGGCTCCACAAAGCATTATTTAGAGTCCTTAGGGTTGAAGCCTATGAAACAGAAAAATGGCCAAAGACCAGAGCTTCTTAGTGCCTGAAGAGAGGATCCAGGGTTTGTCTTCCAAAGGATACTGAGAACTCCAACAGGGTGACTGACCTACAGTTATCTGAATATGCTCAGGAAGATCTATCTCATATATATCACTATTCTATCTGACGTACAAAGACGTCTGATGTCCCAGAGGTCCTTCAAATTAACTGAGGGGGTGTGGCCATATTCTTCATAGAAGTCAAGATTTTCCATTGGGATACTTATTACTATCCTTATTCTGGCTGAGAGCTCTTTTTACACTAAAAGACATACAGTTCTTCTTACCAAATCATTTCAAGTTAGGAAGTAATTCAACATAATAATACGCTGGATTTGGGAATAAGGAAATGCATATGTGCAACAAGGAAGTTTGTTGATCCGGAAGACACATCACCTGAAGAATGAGGCATTTCTACTGATTTTGGCCAGAAACATTTAAGATATTACAGTAGTAGTAATTGGCAAGGGACTTGAGAATGAAAGAGGGGACGAAGGAGTTCCAAAGGAAAGGAAGGGATAGCAGCATTCTAAGCACCCATCCAAAGGAGGGCATTGACTACAGGAATGACTATTCACATCATATCTGAATTTCAAACGTGTTTGGCTGTAAGTAAAAGATTTGTTTAATCTTGCTATTGATTTTACTTTTGTAATACATCATACAGTTCATTTGCATTGTTACATAGATAAAGTGCACAAAAATAGTAACAGAAGCATCAAAAGGAGATGGTTCAGTGGGTAAAGGTGCTCACCATACAATCCTAAGGACCAGAACCTCCTTGAAGGTGAAAGGGAAGAACCAACCACACAATGTTTTCTCTAACTTCTTCATGTGTACCCTCCATACAAACATCATACATGCACTCTAATGATAAATAAACCATCTGGAAAAAAGGTAACAGAAGCAAACAATTGTTAAGCTCTGTTCCTGTGCTAGGCTCAGAACCAAATACCTCATCTACACTTTCTCAATAAGATATGCCCTAGCATTTTGTAGATGAGGAATTGCAGCTCTGAATGATGAATTGACTAACCCAGGATGACAAAGCAAGAAAATTAGCAGTACTGGCTGAAAAAAAAAAAAGAGCAAGCTGAGCCTAAAGAAGGAAGTAAATAATAAAGATTAGAATGGAAATTGATGAAACAGAAAAACTATAAAGAAAAGCAATGAAGTAAAAACAAGAGGCTTCTTTAACAGTACTGGCAGAACAGAGAAAACTTTAGCTGGAGTAAGAATGACACAGAGGGGCCTCAATTTACCAACATCAGGAGTGACTGGACCACACAAATCTGCAAAGGATTGTAAGAAAATACAATAGGCAATTGTATGCTGACAATTAAGATAATTTAGATGAAACGGGCAGATTCCTAGACAGATATACTATTATGTTATGAGTGTGCTTGCCCAGTCCATGTGTTAGAAATCTCTTTTCCAATGCAGCCATGTTGGGAGGCGGGGCCAACATGTGGGTCATGAACTATGTGGGTCATAAGAGTAGAGTTTCTATAAAAGGGCTTGCTGAGTGAAGTTGATCCCCTTTCTCTCTTGCTCATCTTTTTTCTTCTTCCACTTTCCACCATGTGATAATGTCCAAGGCGGTTACAGCACAAGAAACACCCACACCCACATCCACACGCAAAACCCCATAAAAACACAACATTGGAAACCATAATACGCAAACAAAAGACCAGTAAGATAAAAAAAATAATACTCAAGGAAAACACTATGAGATCAAAAAATCTACCAAAATATCATTGAATTTGTTTTGTTGTTGTTGGCTATTTTATGTGTAGCTTATGTACCCAGTGAGACTCCATTGGGAAAAGCCTAATTTTTCATTTGTGAGAACTTGTCATTTGAAGATGGCTTCTGGGTTAGGGATGTGTCCACTTCTTTCTGTGCTGGCACCATATCTGCCCAGACCTGTGCAGGCCCTATGCATACACAGTCTCTGTGAGTCGTGCTGTGTTTAGAAGGTCTTATTTCTTTAGTGTCCTCCAGTCTCTCTGGCTCTTGCACTCTTTCTGCCTCCTCTTCTATAGAGTTCCCTGAGCCATGAGGGGAGGGATTTGTTAGAGACATCCTATTTAGGGCTGAGTGTTCTGAGGTCTCTGTGTACCCAGTTGTGGGTCTTTATTTGTTCCAATATGCTGCAGGAGGAAGCCTCTCTGGTGATGACTGAGCCAAGATGAAACAGTTTTGAAATGTGTCCCATGAAAAGTCCCTGTTGCTCAGAGTTGGAGCACTAAAGGCAGTTCTAGTGAGAACTCAGAAGAGGAGCACAACTGTAGAGATGGTCTCAGACTCATCTGACAAGAACACTGGCAGACACATAGACAGTGAACACTGCTCTGATGAGACCCTGGGCAGAAATGAGGAGCTAAGTATCGGAAACCTGGGGGAAAATCATTCTTCTTACAAAGTGGCAACCAACTTGGCTGAATCATAGGTGCCCTGGGTTAGGGATTTGTGGAAGACAGACTTTAAGATGAGTGAACTAAGATATTTACTAGACAGGGTCTTTCTATGTAGCCTTGGCTGTCCTGAAACTCACTCTGTAGACCAGGATGGTTTCAAACTCAGAGAAATCCCCTTGCCTCCACTTCCCCAGTGATGAAATTAGAGATGTATATCACTACTCCCAGTTTGTAAAGTTTCTTTTAATTGCAATGTGAAAGAAGAGAAAGAATATTTAAAGAAGTTTATATTTGAAAGAGAAAGTAGACCCTAACTTTCAGTGTTTGCATGTATGTAAATAAGGGCCGAGTGGGTTTAGACTATGAAACTGGATAGATCACAAGAGGTATTGTTAGGGGCAAAGGATCACATATGACATGAAAGTCAAAGGGATAGTATAGGGTGGGAAGGTAGAAAAGAGGAGAGGAAATGGGGAGGGGGTCACAGAAAAATGATAAAGCAAGTTTGGTTTGAAAATTCCCTAATGAAACCCAATTCTTCATAATCCACTGCAAACTAATTTCTTAAAGAGGAAGAAAACATAAATACTTGTAAATCTTTGAACTTTGCCATGTAAAGAATATAAGAATTGTGTTTAAGGGAATATAACTATTTGGGCAAGCAACTATTTAAGAAAGAGGCTGTCATAGACAAAGGGAAGCCAGTGTTATTCATTATGACAATGTAAGAATGACTGTGGGGGCATTTCGGAGATCTTTAAGGTTGTCCCTCTCATCAGCAGGCTATGCCAGAGCCTTGAGGGCAGAATACTTTGAGGACAGGCACCAGGGTACTTGTGGTCTTACTGCCCAGGCCACCTCGGGACACTGCTTCCTTCATTTCAGCAAATCACACAACTGTGGCTTTAGCAAGCCTAAGTATGGCTCAGGACACTGCTCCTACGCGTGAAAGCAGTAAACCTTACTGGCATCCATGTGCCGCTAGTGCTGGAGGTGGACAGGAGTACAAGCTCTGTGCAGGAGGCTGAATGCGGTGGCACAGGCAGGTACCACAGCACCCAGGAGGGTAGTAAGAAGACCATGAGTTTCAGGCCAATTTGGTCTACACAGTGAATTCAATCCCAGCTTGTGAAACTTGGTGAAATGCTGGAGCAAGATCTTGTATCAACATAAAATAAAGGAAGGAGATGGCTCTGATCCCAAGCTCAGTACCCAAAACCTCACTGTCTTGGCAGGGCTGCCTAGACAGACGTTTTAAAGAATTCCTCAGAAAGCCTTGGGGCCCAGGTAGGGATATGTTCTAGAGGCAGAGCCACCAAAAATAACCCCTTGTAGGCCAGTGCTTAGCAAAGCTCTGAGTGCAAACGTGTACCTCAAATCCCAGAACTGTGACAATAATGAAAGTGATCTCAGCTCCTGACAGTTAAAACATGAGCTGTGCCCAGTAAAGCCTTGGGAATCTCTCTGCCCTGGTGTTTCCAGGAGACGGGACAGGCAGTCAAAGAGGCTCACTGTCCAGCTTTGAAGATTTAATGCTATTTGCCCGACTGGATTTTAGTCTTTTGAAGACTCTTTACTCTTTCTTTTCCATATTTCTAGCTTTTGAGATAGATATGTCTGTGGTGTGTCCTTCCCATCCTTGTGGTTTGGAAGGAGATAACTTATTCCATATCTCAAAGCTTTACAGAGTGGCAAAGAACTTGTTGAATTATGTCTATATCCTCACAGCTGGAGAGAATTTGCCTCGGGATAAATCATGCCCCGAGTCTCACCCATATCTGATTTAGATGATTTTTGAGTTGGTGCTGGAATGAGTTAAGACTTGGGGTTAGCAGAATATAAGGAGTGTATTTTGTGTGAGAGAATAGAAATAGAGGGAAGCAGGGCCAGAAAGGATGCTAGGGTCGCAATATTTGCTCAAAACTTCACATGTAGAGGCTGGAGATGTGGTTTTATTGGTAAAGAGCTGCCAGCACAAGTATTACAACCTGAGTTTGGATCCTATACCCATGTACAAAAAGCCAGGTATGGTAGTACATGCCTGTAATTCCAGTGCTTGGGAAACAGGAACATGAAGATCTTAGGGGATGGTCAGTCAGATGGTCTGGCTTCATTGGAGAGTTTCAGGTTCACTAAGAATCCCAGTATCCAAAATAAGGTAGAGAGTTATAGGGTAAGACATCAGACATCAGCATTTGGCCTTTCCATTCACTTACACATAAACTCCCACACATAGACATGCCCACATGCATACCAACACCTACACATAATAAATCATATGTGGGACCAGTGTGATGGCTCAGGGGGTAAAGGCACTTGCTCCCAAGCCTGACAACCTGAGTTCAACTTTGGAACCACACACTGCGAGAGAAGATAACAGGTTCTTCCTGACAAATTGTCCTCTGTCCACAAGGGCACCATAGCATGTACCACCATACACGATACGAATATAAATGTAAGTAAATGGAGATAGATAGATAGATGATAGATAGAATGTGCATAAAAATTGATTCTCTCAACAGTGACGAAGGTACGGTCTGTGAGAGATTGAGGTCATGACAGGCCAGTCTTCATGAATGAGTTAATACCAGTCTAAAAGGGCTCCACTAGTGATTTTGCTCTTTCTCTTTTCTGCTGTGTTAAGGTGCAAGATTAATCTGCCCTTTGCCATTTTAACTTTGGTATTATAAGATCAAACTGGAAAACCTTTGGCAGCCAGCTGCAGGTGCCTTGATTTGGACTTAACAATATTCAGAACTATTACAAATACATTTCTTTACTCTTTTTAGTTAAATAATTAACTTTATTTTATGCCTGACTATATGTGTGTGTGTGTGTATGTGTGTGTGTGTGTGTGTGTGTGTGTGTGTGTGTGTGTGTGTGTATGTGTGTGTGCACTGCACTACATGTATGTAAGAGAGCTCATGGATGCCAGAAGAGGACTTTGGATTCCCTGGAACTGGAAGGTACAGAAGGCTGTAAGGTACCATGTGGGTGCTGGAAACTGAACTTAGACCCTCCATAAGAATAGTAAGTGTTCCTACTGAGCCATTTATCCAGGCCTCAAATTTCTCTTCTTTATGAAGTATACCATTGCAGGCTGATGAGAGGCCTTGGCAGTTAAGAGTGCATACTGCTATTCCAAGTAACCTGAGGTTGATTCCCAGAACCCGTACCAGGTGGTTCACAACTTCCTAACTGCAGTTCTGTGGGATCCAACACCCCTGGCATCTTCTGGCACCTGTACTCATGTGCACATACTTACATACATACATATACACAGAATTAAATGAAATCTTAAAAGAAAACAAATTACATCATTCCAGTTTTGTTGATACATACTGAGTTAAGACGAATATACATAGCTAAAATGGGTCAGAGGCGCCAACTGTCTGAACATATTTTTACCAAAAGAATTGTTCATTTATTTTATGTATACAGGTGTTTTGTCTACATGTATGTCTGTGTTTCGCATGTGTGCAGTGCCCATAGAGGCCAGAAGAGGGTATTGGATCCTCCTGAAACTGGAGTTACAGCTGTTAGCTGGGGATCTCTGCAAGAGCACCAATATTCGAAAATTAATGTAAAAATTAAGATACTACCCACAAAGAAAGTCTGACCTAACTTCTAGCCCATTTTTATCATTTTGTGGTATATATTAATCAACCTGAAAAACCACTCTCTACCATGCACCCTAGTGGCTACTCTAGGCTAGGACTCAGTGACCTTACAGCCACCACACTTAGCTAGGATCCGGTATGAGAAATAGCAGCTAAAGAACAGAACATCAATCCAACAAGGAGGAAACCAGATATCTACATGGAGATTCACTTTAAAGGTCCTAACAGCAGGTGCCTAGGACCAGCACAAAAAACAAAACCTGAAGAACCAAGACAATATGCCTCCTCTAGAAGCCAGCAACCCTATTACAATAGACCCAAGAAAAGCAATTTAGCTGATGCACAAGATAGGAGCTTCAAAGTAGCAATTATGAATATGTTCAAGGACCATAAGGAGGATACAAATAAAATGAGTTAATGTGGATTGTGAAAAGACAAACAGTGGAATGAAGTAATGGATGCTAGACACTAAAGGAGAAGTTAACAAAGAAATAGAATCACTAAAGAAAACCCAAACTGAAAAAAACTTGGGGTGTCTAAAATCTCAGAGGTAAACCTCACCAGCAGATTAAGAAACATGGAAGAGAGAATTTCAGGTCATTAAAACAAGGTGGAAGACTTTTTAAAACCTGTTAAATCTAGAAAAAGAAAAAAAAAATATCCAGGCACAAAGCATCCAGGAAATCTGGAAATCAAACCTACAAATATTAGGTAATGAAGAAGGAGAAAAAAAAGTCAGCTCAAAGGCACATAAAATAGTTTTTTTTTTAAATTATAAAAATAAAGTCTCCCCAAAGAGTTGAAAAGAAAGATGCCTATCGAAGTACATACAGTACATACAGTACATACAGTACATCGAGGCACATAGAACACCAAATAAACAGGACCACAAAAGAAACTTACCACAACACGTAATAACCAAAACATTAAGTGTGCAGAACAAAGAAAGGATATTACAAATGGCAAGGGGTGGACCAAGTTCCATATAAAGGCAGGCTCATCAAAATAATACCTGACTCACTTATCAATGGAGAATCTGAATGCTGGGTGAGCCTAAGCATATGTTTGACAAACTCTGAGAGACCACAGATGGCAGCCCATACTACCATTCCCACCCAAACTATCTCCCAAACAAACAAAAGTTCCAAGATAAAATAAAGTTGAGCAATTCTGTTTACCAAGCTATCCTAGAGAAGGCACTATAAGAAAAACTTCAATCTGAAAAGGTTAACTGTACCCAAGAGGACAAAAGGAATAAACAAGACTATAAGAATAAACCGAAGGAGGAGAATAAAACCACATCATGACACAGCAAACTAAGAAGAACCAATAAGCGCTGCCTTGTAATAACTCTGTATTAATATTCTAATTCCCAAATTAAAAACACAGAATAAGAGATTGGCTTAGAAAACAGTAGTCCATCTTTCTGCTACATCCAAGAAACATATCTCGTCATCACGGACAGACATTACCTTACAGGAAAACGATGGAAAAGAGTATTACAAGGAAATGAAACTGAGAAGCAAGTAGGTACAGCAATCTTAATATATGATTAAATAAGCTTCAAACCAAAACTAATCAGCAAATATAGGGAAGGACCCTGAATACCCATCAAAGCAAAAAAGAATCGAGTGAATATTATAATTCTAAATATTTATGCACAAAACACAAGGGCACCCAAATTCATTAGATTGTTTTTATTTTTTTAATTTTTTAAAAATTTTTCCCCAGGGATGTAAGGTTTATTCAATATACCCAAATCAATAAATGTGGCACAATATATAAATATATTGAGGATGAAATTTACGCATAAATTTCAAGAGATAAAATACATTTGATAAAACTTGACATGATTTCTTAAAGAAATTCTTTCTTTATTTATTTTATTTTAAAAAATGTCATTTTTATCCATGTATCCCCCTGCTCCCCAGCTTCCATTCTCCCCATCCCTCCCAGCCAGCCCCCAGCCTCCACCTCCCCATCCACCCCTCCCCTCCCCCAAAAGGGTGAGAGAAGTCCCTAGATGGGTCAGCTCAGCGCGGCACATTCACTCCAGACAAGTCTGATCCTATTTCATTAAATTTAAAAGAAAATCTACTATAATTTATAATCTACTAAAATCACATATTGATCCTAACACAGTGTGTCTTAGGGTTTCTATTTCTGTGATGAACCGCCATGACCAAAAGCAACTTGAGGAGGAGGAAAGAGTTTATTTTGCTTACAGTTTCATGTCACTATTCATCATCAAAGGAAGTCAGGACAGGAACTCAAACCTGAGAGGTACCCGGAGACAGGATTTGATACAGAGGCTATGGGGAGGTGCTACTTACAGCCTTGCTCCTTGCGGCTTGCTCAAGCCTGCTTTCTTTTAGAATCCAGGACCAGAAGAAGCCCTGGGATAGTACCACCCACCATGGGCTGGGCACTCTTCCATCAATTACTAATTAAGAAAATGTCATACAGGCTTGCCTGTCTACAGTTGGATCTGAGGGAAACATTTACTCAATTGGGTTTCTATCCTTAAAGATGACTCTTGTTTGTATCAAGCTGACATTAAAACTAGGTAGCACACATAGTGATAGTGGTTGACTCATATGCTACTCTTTCCAATGAAAAGGTTATCTCCCTCCATAAAAAACAAACTAAACAGATACATGTAGGAGTTAAATAATGTGAAAAATCAAATAGACTTTTAAGACATCTATAGAACATTATATCTAAACACTAAAGAATATACTTTCTTCTCAACAGTTCACAGAACTTTCTCCAAAACATACTACATATTAGGACACACAGTCTCAAAAGATATAACAGTATTGAAATAATGTTCTGCAACCTGTCTGATCACCATGGAGTAAAGCTGGCTATCACCATAGAAATAGCAAAAGGTATATAGACTTATGGAAACTGATCAGCTCATGACTGAACGAAAATAAGGGCATTTAAAACTCACTAAAATTGAATGAAAATGGAAGCATGCATAATCTTATAGGAGAAAATGAAGGCTGTTCAAAGAGGGAAATTTGTAGCAATAAGTGCCTATATAAAAATAACTGAAGATATGTCATATTAGTTAATTAACAACACACCTGAAAGCTCAAGAAAAATCAATACCTAAAAAAAAAAAAAGGTAGGAAGAAGTAATCACACTCAGGACAAAAATTAATGAAATAGAAAAAATTAAACAGAGACTCAGTTCTTTGAGGAAAAAAAATTAATATTGAGAAAACCTTAGCCAGATTAACCAAGAGACAAAGAAGATCCAAATGAATAAAACTGGAGGTGAAAAAGAAGAGCATAATAATAGAGACCAAGGAAACCAGAGAATCAGAATGATTTACCTTTTAAAAAAGTCTTTACTCCACCAAGCTGGAAAGCCTAAAAGAAATTAATGAATCAAGGGTAAATCAAGGCAAATCAATAATTTAAACAGACCCATAGCCCTATCATGAAATAGAAGCAGTAATTAAAAATCTCTCAAGCGTAAAAAGCCAAGGGCCAGGTGGATTCAGTGCAGAATTCTACTAGCCTGTCAAAGAACTAACAACAAAGTTTGCAAAATTATTCCACAAAACAAAAACTGAAGGAGTATTTTCTAATTATTTGTATAAAGCTGCTATTACCTCATGCCAAAACAAATGAAAGAAGATGCAAAAATTCTCAATTGAAATACTTGCAAACTGAACCCAAGAACACATCAAAATGATTATCCACCACGATCAAGTTTCCTTCAATCCACAGATGCAGGGATGATTCAGCATATGTAAATCAATAAGCGTAATCCACCACGTAAACAGACAATGACAAAACCACGTGATCATCCCACTAGACTCAGAAAAGGCTTTGACAAAATCCAGCTTCCCTTCATGATAAAAGTCCCGGAAAGGCTAGACATACAAGTCCACAGCCAACATCAACCTAACTGGAGAGAAACTCAAAACATTCCCATTAACATCAGGAACCAGACAAGGCTGTCCACTCTCTCCATATCTATTCAATACAGTACTTGAAGTCATAGCAAGAGCAGTAAGACATTATAAGAGACCAAGGGGGATACAAATAGGAAAAAAAAACCCACAATACTTTGTGATAACTCTAATCACTCAAGTGAAAGATGTGTATAATAAAGAGTGAAGAAAGAACTTGAAGGCAACACCAGAAAATGGAAAGATCTCCCATGCTCATGGATTAGTAGGACTAATATTGTAAAAGTAGCCATCCTATATAAACAATCTACAGATTCAATGCAATCACCATCAAAATTCCAACACAATTTCTCAAAAAAAAAATGGAAAAAAATTATTAAATTCCATAAAAAATACTAAGATAGCTAAGACAATACTGAATAATTTAAAAACTGACAAAGTTATGATCACCCATATTCCAATTTCCACTATAAAGATATAGTAATAAAAAGCATAATATTGGCATGAAAATAGACATAATGATCAATGGAATAGAACAGATGACCCAGACATAAATCATCCATATACCTATAGGTGCCTGGTTCTTTTTTTATGAAGAAGTCAAACATACACACTGGAAAAAGACAGCATCTTCAGCAAGTGGTGCTGTTCATATTGGATGTTGGCGTGTAAAAGAATGAAAATAGATCAATATTCACTACCCTGCACATAACTCAACTCCGAATGGATAAAGGACCTTAAAATAAGACCAAATACACTGAATCTGAAAGTAAGAAATAAGTTTGAACTCATTGATACATGGAAGGACTGCCTAAGAGGATACAAATAGACACTAAGATCAATAATTGATAAATGGGACCCCATCAAGCTAAAGGCCGTCTCTAAAAGTGCACAATCATTTGAGTAAAACAGAAGACTACAGAATAAGAAATATCTTTACAAATTGTATGTCTTATAAAAGATTAGTATCTAGGCTACATTCACTAAAAAACAACCCAATTAAAAATGTGTACAGAACTAAACCAAGAGTTCTCAAAAGAAACAAAAATAGTTGAGAAACACCTTCAAATGTTCAGTATCTTTAGCCATAATGAAAATGCAAACTGGAACTACTTTGAAATTTCATATTACCCTGGTGAGAATGACCAAGATCAATAAAACAAACAACAGCACATGCTGGTAAGGATACATGGAAAATAAAAAAGTTATTCATTGCTGATGGAAGTGCAAACTGGTACAGTCACTATGGGCATCAGCCTGGAGGTTCCTCAGGAAACTGAGAATCAGTCTACCTCAAAATCCTCATATACCACTCCTGTTCATATTTGAAAAGGACAATGCATCTTACTCTAGATGCATCCATTTTCATCACTGCTCTATTCATGACAGCCAGAAACTGGAAACAGCTTAGATGCCCATCATCTGATGAGTGGGTAATGAAAATGTGGTACATTTACACAATGGTATACTATTCAGCTATTAAGAAAACTGAAATTATAAAATTTACATGTAAATGGATCGAGATGGAAAAAAAATATGTCCTCCTGAGTGAGGTAACTGAGAACCGAAATGGAAAGTATTGCATGATTTCTCTTGTATGAGGATGTTATCTTTTAAGCTTTCAACATGTGTGCCACAAACCAAACAACCACAGATGTTAGGTACCTAATAGGGGATGTGAGGGAGGTGGAGCTCTCTCAAGCAAGGGGAAATAGAATACAGTGATAAGGAAAATAAGGGTCAAGTAGAATAGGAGGATAAATGGGGAGGAATGGAAGGCAAGGTAATGTAGAGAATATGGAAAGGGATAACCAACTCAAAAAGCCCTTTGAAAAACAATATGGAAATCTATTACTGTAGAAACTTCCTAAAATAGATACATGTATAGTGGTTTGAATAGGAATAGCCCCCCATGGACTCGTGTACTTGAATGCTTGGCTCATAGGGAGTGGCACTACTAGGAGGTGTGGCCTTAGTGAAGGAAGTGTATCACTGTGGGGGTGGGCTTTGAGGTCTTTAAAGCCCAAGCTATGCTCAGTGTAGTACACAGACTCCTAAAACTCTAAGCGACCTCTCTAGCACTGTGTTTGCCTGAATGCTGCCATACTTCTTGCCAGGATGATAATGGACTAAATCTCTGGAACTGTAAGCAGTCCCAATTAAATGTTTTCCTTTATTAGAGTTGCCATGGTCATGGTGTCTCTTCACAGCAACAGAAACCCTAACTGAGATGACAGGCATGAAAGGAATTTAAAATGAAGCCATCATGTAATGAGGGAGACAATGATCCAATGAGATATTTTATGCCATCAAGTAAAACCTGCAGGAATGAGTTACAGCTTATTGAATTGTTAGCTGAAAATTCCCACACACAACTCTCCACAAACATCAAAGACTATTGCCAATGCTATTTATTGTTCTACATCAAAAACTATTGCCAGTGCTATTTATTGTTCTGCACAACTGATGGTCAGGTCCTACTGCTGAAGACACCACTTATTTATATCATCACACATGGAGACATATAGCTGAGACCCGACTAGAAGCTTCACCTATAGTGAGTAACAGTCATAGTGCTAGAACGTACTCTGCATGCCCCCAGAGAAGAAAGGTAATGATCAGTGTCACCCAGTTACAGATTCTGTGACCTACAATGATAACCTGTCTGTGAGATATACAGATTCAATATTGGCACGAATGTTATGGGAGTAACCAACTACTTTTTCATTAGATTTTAAGAGCCACTCCCACTCTATGAGATAGACTCCACACTTGACACTGTTAAAGCTACCCACAAACCTGAAATTTGATACATCCTTAGCTAAAGTGATAACCTAATCCTATTATTCTGCTAAAGGAATATAGAAATAAAGTGACATATTGCTATACCCATAGATCAGTGCCTCACCCAACCCTCCCTTCTTGCAGTAGATGGGAATTAACACAGAGACTTGGAGCACTCAGTTCTAAGTGGGATGTCTTCATTAACCCTTCTCCTCAAGGCTCAGACTTCTGTAGAAAGAGTATGGGGAAAGATTTTAAGAGCCAGAGGTGGTGGATGATTCCAAGGAAATAGCGTTTACTGGGCTCAACAGGACTGACATACATAGAAATTCACAGAGACCATGGCAGTGCACACAAGATCTGCACAGGTTCAAACCAGACACAATCCCAGCACTGAGAGGGAAAGAGACACAAAGTCTCAGCCCAAACTAAGAAGCAATTTGCACATTTTTTACCTACTGAGAAAAGGAAAATCTGTTTTTTTCCAATGTAGTGTCACCAGGTCTCATGGCCAGGGGTAGTTGCTCAGCACAAAATGGACTCCACGATCAATTATATTTTATGGAAAAAATTAAATATAAAAGAAAACTCTAAATTCAGCTGGATTATAAGGTGTATTACATGACTTAGGGAACCATTAAGCGTTAAGTAGATATTAAGATAAAAAAAAAAAAAACCAGAAGGAAGAAAAGTCGACCTATATGACTTTTACCTAGCAAGCTTCCAAATATAGAAGAGTGGAGGACACTTCCCACCTCTTCTTTGAGGACAATATTGCCCTCATAGCAAATTTAGGAAAATGTGTCACAAGAAAGGGAAACTGCAGATCAATGTCTCTTATGATTGTGGTTGCAAAAATCTTGGAACCAAATACTAGTAAGCATAATCATTTGCTGAACATTTAAAAACGTTTGTCCACAATGACCCTACCATTGGCATCTCCTCAGAGTAATTTTCCACCCACAGACCCCATGCTGCCAAGCCTGCTGTGGGCTATACAGCATTCTTGTCCAGGCTGTGTTAGGAATTAAGCCAGGCTCCACTGTGAGCTCTCTTCTCCCTCTGTAGCAGTTCCTGACTAAAATCTGCCTTTATCACTTTACTTTCTGGTTCTGGTTTTCTTTAACAGCTTGGAGATAGGGATGGGGTAAGTGCTACATGAATATGTTTCCTTTTACAGTGATGACCACGTTCTGAAATTGATTGTGGTTGTGGTAGATGGTAAAATTGTTGGATTCTATGCTTTCAACAGGTAAGGTGAATGAGTTATATCTGAATAAAGATGTGGAAATATATTGGGAGTGTCTAGATTTGAGCTTAGATCTGCTGGATCCAAAGCTTCCACTGCATGAGGCTGCTTTGCCGCCCCAGGAGACGTTTGAGAAATGCCCCTCTGTCATCAGAGCTACTGTGACAATTGCTCCTCAGGGAGAAGGTTCAAACTGAAAAGGCCACTTTGCAAGGGTTTTTGGACATTTGTGGACTTGATCAGCAAACACTACATCTTAGAACAGTTGCCAGCTTCCCAGAAGCAGGCCTGAATTCCCCGGGGTCCTGCTATCATGTGCCAACTTCAAGGGGAAGCCAAAGCTGATGAGCTTGTCAGCCTGGGAATTCTGAGTTAGCTCTCTAGTGATTCCCTTGGGGCTAGAGATGGTACCCAGGCTCCATGGGTACTGGCAACATTCTTAGACCATTCACCACAGTCTATGGGACAAAGACTGAAAGATCTTGGGCATCATCCCAGCATTACCACAGACCTGAAGATCCCACCATTGTCACCACACCTGCTGTGTGGACTCCTGGGCTACACTTACTTTAGCTTGCCAGAAAATCCAATTATATACTTATGTCAGAGGCCAAGGAAAGGAGAGAATTCTGTGCCTGGAAACCGCAGGGACCACTTCAGATATCCCCAATCCCCAAGTCACCATGGAAACAGGTACCATACGAAGAACTCTGTTCCCTTCCCCTCATTATCCAACACTTTCAACAGACAATCTGTACAATTTTCTCTTCTCTTCTCCAGGAGCCCTCTTTGTAACAATAACAGCTACTATTTCTTTTTAACATAATTTTTTAAATTTTTCTTTTTTGTATGTATGGGCATATTGCCCGGATATATTTCTGGACATCGGATCCCCTGGAACGCTGGTTATAAATGGTTGTAAGCTGTCATGTGGGTGCTTGAATTAAGACCTCGGTCCTCTGGAACAGTAACAATTATTCCTGACCATGAAACCATCTCTACAGCAATATAGCTACTATTTCAAGAGTGCTAACTATGTGCCAGTCACTATCTTAATCTTGGACCCACAATTTCAGTCAGCCCTTATAACTCTATCAGAGGTAAACATCCTATTTTAAGAATACAAAATCTGGTACACATAGTGGTTAAATACCTCACTCAGGTTTGCACAGCTAAAGGAGCAGGTAGCCTTCAAATTCTTGCATCCAGCATTCCAATATTGTGTTCTCAACCCATCTCAGACATCTGTAATTCTAAGTAGATATTTATGCAGTGGCCCCATCTGGGAAGCAGATCCAACAAGCTGAAAATGCCCCTTTGTACTACTCACTAAGACCAAGCATGGAAGGAACCACTTCATGACTTGTGGGAAGACCTTACCTAGCACATCTCATAGCTTATTGTCTCCATGCAGCCCTAGAGCATATGTTGTCCACCATGATAATCTTCAATCCCTATCCCCCACCTAAGATACCTGACTCCATTGCAAAGTGAACTTCGGTGGGTCAGAATTCAGAGGGCTATCTTATGCCAACCCTCTAGCCCAGATTATTACCTAATCACAGACACACAAACAACCAGGTTTAAGCTCCCTCAGTCCAGGAGACACAGTAGGCCAGCAGAGGGCACTCTGAATATTTAATTAAGTGATCAGCCAAGATGGGGAGGTTGAGGATGGATTTCGGAAATCCTACAGTGTTAGTTCACCTCAGGATAGCTCCTCAAGGCAAATCTATTACAAATCTGTCTTTCAATTCTGGTGCTTTCCATTCCCACAGGTAAGCATTTGAGAACATCAAACCCAGTATAAATCTCTGTAGGGGCTGCTTTACCCTGAGATGGTACTGAGAAATAACCAATTCCCTCCTTTTCATTGACTCAATCCAAGTCCAATTTCCATTCTTGTTTCCCATTGAAGTCCTGGGAAACATCTGCTATCACCTGGTTGTGTCCTACACCACTACATCATTAGGCATGTGAGATCTAAACTTTGTTGAGGCCCCTCACCAGCCTCTATTCTGATTGCTCATTACTCCATCTAACCAGTAACATACACCCATCCACTTGTCAAATACTGACCATCACTCTGCATCAAAGGGGTTAGACATGAGTTCAGCTTCCTAGTTTAGGCCCAAGGTTTCCTTGAACCTGCTCCTTTGCCTCATCTCTGTCCACACCCTGCCTTTGTACTCTCTGTTCCAGCAGCACTAAATTAGAGTTGTTGGTCAGCAGCAGGATACTCTCATCCTCCTTCAGCCCTGAAGTCCTCTCTAGCTAGGTACTAGGAGATCCTGTTCTGTCTTTCTTCTCTCATCCTCCTAGCTATTTTTTTTTATAACCTGATGTAGAATATACTTGACTGATTCATTGTGTGCCTGTGCCACAACCAGGAAGCAAGTGGAAATAACATCTTGCTTAAGGTCTGGCACAGATTCTGATGAATGAATAACTAAATGAATGAGTGGTGTGAAAGATGACAGTTGAATAAAGTCTGGTGAAGTTGAGGAAAAATCCAAATTAATACACAGTGCACAGAGGTGCTTAATGTGCCTGATGGCTTATTTTTTCCTGAACCTTTTTGGGGCTGGAACATATCAGACTTGGATAACAGAAGAGGACATATTGTTGATGTAATAAAAAAGAAGCCAATCAATAAGAGATTCTTTTGGCAGCATTATCCACAAGGACATGCTAACAGACAGTTACTCCTGTCAGTATGGAGTGTTGGATTGTCTTTTAAAATGCTTGACCAGTGAGGAAATTTTCTTTTATCTCCCTTTCTGCCTTCAAGAGTCTAAAGCTCTTTCTTGCTCCAGCCAGAAAACAAGACTGAATAGTTGAATTCACACCTCAAATCTTAAACCGAAGAGAAAAGACTATGGAGTCTCAAGGTGACATCTTAAGAGGGCAAAGAGCCTTGGCAGGAAAGAGAGGACAGAAGACAGGAGGAGAGGGAAGGGGAGAAGAGAGAAGAGGAGATGAGAGAGAGGCTCAGAGAAGAGCCTCCTAGAGACACAGCAAGCTTTGTGGGTGGTCCTGAAAGGGGAAGTAAACTTCTAATTTGGAAAATGGGGGGGGGGATAAAGAAGTGACTTTCCAGAACACTATAGGTGACCTGAGCTATAAATAATACTCATCCCGTTCCCTAGTATTCTCCTCCCACCTCCCCTTATCCCCTCTCCCGATCTCCCAAGGAAAGAGATATCTTTACAGAGGGAACCATCTTGGGGCTGGGGAAAAACCTGGTGCTAGGGAAATTCTCAGAATTCAAAAGGATAACCCCAGCTAAGACTCCAAACTGGCCTTCCCCTGTAATCAAATTGAAGCTCATCCTAATTGTCACAGAACCTTCATCTAGCAACTATTGGAAACAGATGCAGAAATACACAGCACTGAGTCCAGCTCCCAGTCCATTCAAAGAGATGAAGGAGGGATTGTGTGGGCAAAGGGCTCGAGATCATGATGAGGAAACCCACAGAGACAGCTGACCTGAGCTACTGGGAGCTCACTGACCCTGGACTGACAGCTGGGGAATCTGCATGGGACTGAACTACTTTCTATAAATGTGGATGAGAGCTGTGTGACTTGGGCAGTTTGTGGGGCTTCTGTCAGTGGGACCAGGATTTATCCCTAGTGCATGAACTGGCTTTTTTGAGCCCGTTCCCCATAGAGGGATACCTTGCTCAGCATTGATACATTGAGGAATAATGAGGGGGTGGTCCTGCCTCAACCTGATATGCCAGACTTTGTTGACTTTCCATGGGGGAGGCCTTACCCTCTCTGAGGAGTGAATGAAGGTAGGTGAGATGGGGGGAAACTGAGTAGTGATTGGGAGGAAGGGAGGGAAGGGAAACTATGATTGGTATTTAAAATGAAAAAACTTTTAAATAAAAAAGTTTAAAATAAACAGAAATAACACCCTAATCTTCACATTGTTACATGCTCTGTGTGTATAAGTGATCATGTGGATAGTAAGATATCCCCCCTCCCAGGTAAAGAACTACACTTGGTAACTTCTGATTTTAAAGGGATACATTGGAGTGGGTAGCCAGGAAATATGATCAGTTCAGGACTATTGTCTATCATGCAGTGTAGTTGTGCCCCAAACAAAGCACAGCAAACTTAGCAAGTACAGGTGAGCCTCTGTGTAGCTTGAATTAGCAGAAAAATGACCTGAAGAAGACGACCAAGGGAATGCACCAGAGCAGTAATGATGATTTCCAGCAGCAAAGGGATGTGGTAGAGACAATAGGTCTTGGTGCCAAAGCCCCTGGAAGATAGTCATGATGAGGAATGACTGCTTTGTCAAGGAACTGTGCATTTTTTATGGTTGAGTCAAGTCTAAGATATTTCTCAGGAAATCAGAGACAGTTCTTAGATGCGGTGTGTCTATTGCTGGAGAGATGAGGCATTCCATGTTCCATGAGAGATATGGCAGAAATTATATGGAAGATCCAAGTAAGCAATGGCCTATGAACCATAGAGACTTGAGACACATGACAGAATAAGGTACACCTATATTGGATGCTACTGAGTACCCAAACAAGTCTATTGTTTTATAAGGCTGTTCTGGAGTGAGCAGGCTGTGGGGTACAGTTATTAGGAAACTACCTCCTGAGAAAGAAGTCTAAGGAGTAACTCAAACATGGTGATATAGTTTTTCAGAAAGAAATGTCTTAGAACCACAATGAAGAGGTATGTTAGAGAACTTGCAGAGTGTTATTCTTAATGTCACACACTAGGTAAGGACACAAAATGCTTTACCCATGCTTTTGCTTTCCACAGTTTCATTTGCCTGCCCCCATCCATGGCCTGAAGGTATTAAATAGACAATTCTAGAAATAATCATGCCATTCTGATCATATGATTAAATCTTAAATCAGCCCATACTCTCTTACCTGGGATATGAATAATCCCTTTGTCCAGTACATATCCACACAGTATACTCTACCCGCTTGGCAAGTAGATGTAGCCATTGCTTATCAGAGGGGCTGTTGAATATGGTAGTGCTTATACTCAAGAAATTCTCATTGTATGTAATAATGGCCCCAAAGTGCAAGAGTATCGATACTGTATATTGTTATATTTTTTTCTGACATGTTACTATTTAATGTAGCTAGCCTCTTAGGCCTTAGTCATAAGTAAACTCTATCATCAATGTGTGTGTGTGTGTGTCTGTTTGTGTGTATGTGTGTGTGTGTGTCTGTTTGTGTGTGTGTGTGTGTGTGTGTGTGTGTGTGTGTTATGGTTGTGGTTGCTTGAGTGAGAATAGCTTCCACAAACTCATATGTTTGGAACTGGGTTCCCAGTTGGTAGTACTATTTAGTAAGGATTGGGAGTTATGGTCCTATTGTAGGAGGTGTTACTGGGGTGGTTTTTGGTGGCTTTGGGGTTTAAAAGCTATTCCACTATTCTAGTTGCCTGTCTGTCTCTGTTTCTCTGTCTATCCCTTCCCCCTCCCTCCCTCCCTCCCTCCCTCCCTCCCTCCCTCCCTCCCTCCCTCCCTCCCTCCCTCCCTCCCTCCCTCCCTTCCTCTTGCAGATCAGGATGTAATCTCTCAGCTACTGCTCCAGCACCATGCCTACCTGCCTGCTGTCATTCTTCCTGCCATTTGGTTATGGACTCACCCTCTGAAACTGTAAGCAAGCTTCCAATTGAATGCCTTTTTAAATAAGTCACCTTTTTAAAAAAGTCATGGTATCTTTTTATAGTAATAAAACAATAACTAAGACCCTCTTCCCCCCACCCCTCTCTCTCTCTCTCCCTCTCCCCTCCATGGTGTGCGTGTGTGTGTGTGTGTGTGTGTGTGTGTGTGTGTGTGTGTGTGTGTAAACCACAATGTAAAGTTTGGTACTATCAAAAGTTTCAGGCATTCACTTGGTCTTGAAACATTTCCCCACAAATATCAGGAAAGTACTAAAAGTCATTTGGAGTGGAGAAATACCAGGAAAGCATATGTCAACTTCTGGCTTCCTGGCAGAGATTCAAAGCTCTGTTATTTGAATGAGAGTGAAGACCTAATGCATAAGGCAATAAAGAAAGGAGCCTAATAAACTTTCAAAGACTCAGACATGGGTCAAAAAGGTGCTGACTGGAGCTCCTTAACACTGGGATACAGGAGATAACATGGGAATGCACTTATGACTCCGTATTTATTTGTCATGCCATTCAGTTCATTTATTGCTCATTCCATCCTGTAATACCAAGTCCAAAATCTTGAAAACTTAACATAATAAAAGATAAATGCTAACTACTAAATTTAATGTGGTCTTCAAGGCTATGGAAGCTTTAAAGGCTCCCTCTTGATGTTCAGAAAGCCAGCTTTATCCACCTGGTAATGCTACCACCTAAAACAAAAGTTGAAAGAGGAAGATACTGTCAGGAGGCCACACCAAATGTTTAACTATCTCAGCCTGTAAGTGACATCCATCAATTTTACTCATTTCTTATTGCCATATAACCAGGTACATATGTGACTTATTATTCCTCCAAGAACACCAGGAAATGTAACCCATAACTGAGCAGTTGAATCTCAAGAAACATAAAAAATAAATATGAAAAAGCCTTACTATGGAAGGGAAGTAGAAATCTTTGGGGGGGTATCCAGCTCTTTGTGCCACCCACCAGAACTACTTCTGGCATTACAAAATCAAAATTTAGACTCTTATGGATAATTAGAGGTAGGCTGAGGCAGCTGAGCCTATGTTTTAGGCCCAAATTCAAGTCCTGGCTGTTGGTGGAGAAGTAGCTCTTGTAAGGTATATAATGGATGACAGCTACACGAAATAAGGAGTTCTAGGTTGAATCTCAATGGTAGAGGTCTTGCCTAACAAGAATGAGGTCCTGAATTTCATCCTGAATTACTTTTATTATTGCTGTGCCAAAATACCTGAAAGAAGTTGCTTAAGAAAGGAAGTGTTTATTTGGGCCCATAGTTTGAGGGAACCATCCACCATGGTGAAGAAGTCATGGAAACAGGATCCTGGTGCAGCTGATCATTGTATCGTTAGTCAGGAAGCAGATAACATTGAATTCTGTTGCTTGCTTTACTTTCTCTTTTTAATTTAGTCCAGGACCCCAGTTCTCACGAAATGGTGCTGCACACAGTTAGGATAGGTCTTCTCACCTCAATGAACACAGTTTAGAGACTCCCTCAAGAGGGTTGTCTCCTAAGTGATTCCAGAGCCTGTCAAGTTGACAGGCAATATTAACAATCACAAGCTCACCTCTTGCTGATTAGACATCCAAGCATATCACTTTAAAGCCACATCTTTCTCTCTTTTTGTCTGTGTAGCCTTATTGCCATCTCATAATGCAAAACGTATTCACTCTTAGCACCCCTCGAACATGTCAGTATAGAGTCTCTAATGGGACAGGCGCTCTCTTATCTATGGGCTCCTAAAACATCAAAATAACCAGTTATATACTTCCAACACACACCGGCACAGAGTAAACATCCCTCATTCCAAAATAAAAGAATGAGGGCATGACAAAGAAAGACTGGACCAAAGCAAAGCTGAAACTTGGCTAAGAAAACACCACATCCTTCAGCTTCAGGTGTGGCATCTGGGCCTTACGATGGAATCATTTGGGATCCAAAGAGCTTGGGAAATCCCACCCTCCATCTCTGCCAATTGCAACACACACACAGTTTCTCTCTCACACAAGCTCACTTGAGCTTCATTCCGACATCATCCTTTGGCTGACGTTCCTGTGGTCACACAACTCCAAAATCCCGGGGTTTCCATCGTACCTTAGGCTTCATCTTCAGTTTGATGCAGTGACACCCCCACCCCAAGGCCTGTCATATATTGAGTGGCCTCAGTGACTTTCTGGAACCTTTACATAAGCCTCCATGACCCCCTCACTCTGGCACTTCTCATGCCTGTAAAACTGGTAACACATGGAAAAAACTACCAAGTTCTACTCCAAGTTAGAGAGGTAGACTGTCTTGCTTTTAGGACTTGCCTTGGGGTAGCAAATAACCTGGGAACCACTTCAGTGGCGTTCATAGTTTAGACTCACTCCTTTCAAATGAATTTGAACTTTTGATAGGTCAGGACTTTCCCTTGGGGCACCTTTTCTGATATCCCTGTGCAGAGAAGGCATTTTCTCTTTAATGGTGCTTTCTCAATGCCTGCTTTGTCTGCTATTTTAAACTCCTTCCTTTCCTCATCAAATAGCACATGTTTCATACTCCTCTCTCTCTCACACACACACACTTCAGACCTGGATAAGAGTAGTGAACAGTAACTATGACACAGTCTGAATGTTATACTGCACTGATATTTCTTCTGCCAAACAAATTAGTTCATTAAT
The DNA here is from genome assembly GCA_033318265.1 of Phyllotis vaccarum. Lineage (NCBI taxonomy): Eukaryota > Metazoa > Chordata > Mammalia > Rodentia > Cricetidae > Phyllotis > Phyllotis vaccarum. Next base: position 60,847,465 of record JARWLC010000013.1, read on the forward strand.
CCTGATTTCATTGTTACTTGAGTTCTCTAGACACTGGCAGATTGCAGACCGATTCTTTGCCAGAATACTCCATGAATGTCCTTCTCACTCCATTTCAAATATGGTGGTATTTGTTCTCCCTCTGAAACTTCATGAGCCATATTTTCACTGTCTGAATTTATCTCAGCACCTTGCTCTTCCAAACTCTCACCATCATGGTCCATTAAGCTGTGCTTACAGCATTCAAGGGTCTTGGCCAGTGCCCCATACTTCTCCACATTCCTACTGCAAGCAAGTTCCAACCACATGATCAGGTTTATCACAGCAACAGCCCCACTTATTTGGTATCAATTTTCTGTATTGGTTACTTATTTGTGCCAATTTTCTGTATTGGATATTTTTCACATTGCTATACAAAAGCAACTCAAGGAAAGAAAGGTTTATTTGAGCTACAGTCGGAGGGTACACTGAATCACGTAAGGGACAGCATGGTGATGAGGCATGAGGAGGCTAGTCACATTGCATCCACTGTTGGGAAACAGAGAGTGTTGAATTCTGATGCCTGGCTCACTTTCCCCTTTTCTCCCTATTCAGAACCACAACCCATGGAATGGTGCCAGCCACAATTCAAGTATGTCTTCTCAACATAATTATCTCAGTCTACAAACTTCCTTCACCTACATGCCCATAGGATCATCTCCTAGATGATTCTAGATCCTGTCAAATTAACAATCAACATTAAACACCGCACATTCCCAGAACCACAAAAGTAAGAAACTAAATGTAGTGTGTGGGTTCTAAACCCTCAAGGAAAACCTCTGTCAATCTGGTGAATCTCTGAACTGAATTGAGTTAGGTTTTGGGTAGCACTTATGTAGCTTCTTCAAGAATATGTCGCTCTAGAACAGGTTTTCAGTAAGTTCAGACACTATTGCCTAAAGTAATACAAAGCTCCAGTAAAACATAAAAATGGATCTATGATTATTTTATGTGCAATGTCAGACCCAAGTTGGATTGTCTACCCAATAACCGTTGTCCCAAAACCCATCCTTCCTAACAAACACCAGACACCACTGGCAGTTGTCCTAGGGGTGATGTGGATGCTTTTCTGTGAAAAAGTATGCAGATGGTGGAATTGTGCAGTTGGGTCTGGTGGGAGCATGTGGTGAGTTACTTAAGGTAGTTTGAAATGATATTAAAGAGATGAATTCAGAATTCATGATTGAGAGGTAACAGGTTGGAAAATAGGAAAACACACCAGGATTAAAAGGATAGGTAAAGTTGGAAACAAGAAGAAAAACAGAGAATTGTTTAGCTTGGCGAGTTGAGGGTGGGTTACAGTAGACTCTGAAACCTGGGTGGAGGTGAGGTGCACATACTGAAATTGGAAAGAGATCATTAGTTTCCATCTCCCACTTCTCTGGACTTGCTTCAGTGTATAGTAAATCAGAGGGGTTGACCACAGCCATGTGCTGTGTAATAGTAGTAGAGACTGGCATCTGGGAGGACTCTGAAAAATCTCTGTCAACACCTAAATCAAATCCAGCCTGAAACTACTGGAACAATTCATCAGTGGGAATTGGCCTGTATGTGAACATCCTGCATGTTTGAGGGACATTCTCAAGACAGGTAGGAAGCAGCCCCCCCAAAAAATGACTGATATTTCCCATTCCAGCTCTCTAGCAACACTTGGAGTTAAGCAGAGCCAATCCGATCTCCCCACTCCATAGCAGGAGATGATGTGTGATTACTAGAGCTGAGCCAAGAGTCTGCTGGCACCGAGGCAAGTGTCCAGAGGTGGTGATGTTAGTGACAGTGTGTAGCAGTCTGCTGCTAAGGTAGGATTTTGGCTGGACTTCATCTTCCTTGTTCAGGGATTAGATCTCAAATGTCTGACTGGTTCCATGTGCTTACCCTTCCAACATGAGGGAGTAGACTGGAACTGTTTTTAGTTTGTGGCACCAACCACCCTGAATTCAGAACTCAGTCAAAGGTATATAATATCAAGTCTGGCTTTCCCCTTGAATGCTTTCTTGGAACAAAGTATACAGTGAATGAAATACAGTCTGGAAGAAGAAGGGGTGAATAACAATGAAAGCCTTTCGGAATTGTTCAAGATGACATCAGAGAACTATTGGGTAGCTGAATCGTAAGTTCTACAAATGCAGCAATATCAAGGAAGGCAATCACCAAGTATAAGGGGGTGGGTCAATTTTAATTGGGCCTGACAGGCTAGTGAAGTTGGTTGCTGCAAAAGAGTTCACCAGAAGCTGCTTGCTTCCCTAGCAGTAAGCACCGGCCAAGCCACTGGGATGGGGAAGCGATGGTGCCTAACAGTATACTTCTGGCTTGGTTTTTTGTTATTGTTGTTTTGGATGTTTTTGTTTGTTTGGATTTTTTACAGCATTTATGCACATAGCATCCCTTCCAGTCCTCTTAATATCATTGTGAGGAAGGTGGGTCAGGGCTTCTCATTATCTTGACTCCTACGGCTTGAATCTGAAGTGTCCACCACTGACACGTTTTGATTGCTTGTTCCATAGCTGGTGCTGATATTTTTGAGAAAATGGAAACTTTGGGGATAGGAGATGGTTGATGAACACAGGCCATGGGAGGCAGGCCAGTCATGCCCTCTGCTTCACAGCCCTCTGTGATGGAAAGAGCCTCCACCTCATACACCTGCCACCCAAACTGAGCTAGTCCACTGTGCTTTACTTTACATGACACACTCAAACCCTCTGAAGCTATGAGCCAAAATCATGGTTCCTCCCTTAAGTTATTTCCCCACAGTAAATTAGTAAACATAACTAATATAGCTTCATTCCAGATGAGTAACTCAAACCACAGAGCCCATGCGAGAAGAAAGTGTCTCTCACTTCATTGTTTTATGAGCTCTTCCAACAATATCCCAAAGGATAGGTTAAACCCAAGCTCTATTAGTTCACCCTTTCTTATTTGGGTAGCATAAACTTCTAGAGGTTCTTTCTTGTGTCAAGTCAAAACATATGTCTTGTTAAACTTCCACCATCACAAAACTGGCTCACAGTAGAATTAGGCTTAGAACTCATACTCCATAGCTCATAGGGGGTTCCTTTCTATTGCCACTCATGACAAAATGCCCATTCTTGTGTTCCCTTCCTGCCCAGCTATCACACCACCCTTTCTTGCTACCAAGGTTCTTTCCTTGCCCCTTGGAACACTCTGGAAAATTCACTTCCAATAGTTTTGCCTGCTTTGTTACCCTTCTATCCCCCCAGTTTGTGGGTAACAGCCTGACCTTGCCAGGAGAATATAAATGTGAAAGACTAGAAGTAGCTTGGGCAGGCATGTGGCATGAAGTGCAAGATGGCCAATAGGGTAGCTTGGTCTCTGTTTGGCTCCATGGCCCAGAAAACAATTTGCTTGTCGAGCATGCTAATTCATTTTAAATCTTTCCTTATAAATCACATTGCTTTGCATAGTTTTGTGAGCTTCAAATGTGTTTGTTATGGCTACAATTACGTGTGAGTGACCAGGGACCAGCATCCTGGAAGTGTGATTTCCTCCCTCGCTTGCATCCCCTAATTCCAGAGATCTTTCTGACTGCCTTAGTCTATCCCTCTTTGAAAGACATCACAGGCTTTGCCTCCTAAGACTGAGCTTCCTTTCCCATGGATACCTGGAATTTTGGAGAGAAGGATCCAAGGAACAATGAAAGATGCCCCTTCTTTCTTCCAATATCTTTATGTTCCTCTTCCACAGAGTATAGTGATGGATACAAGAAGATAAAATTACTAACCCATAAAATCTTGAGAAAACAACCTCCAGACACACGTGAGCTTTTCAGCAGAATACTGAGGACTGGCCTGAGAATGAAATACCTTTAAATTACAAAGAACTTAACAGGAAGCAGCTCAAAATCCTATGAGTCTACGGCAGGCCCATCTCTTCCTAAATAGTCAGATGACGTCTGTTATTTATCTGCATGGAGGCCATGACAGACAGAAGGATGAGGCTGATCTCCCTGCAGGTCCATGAGGCTTGGCATGCTAGGGTAGGATGCCCCATGCACCCACTCATCTAAGCTTGCTGCCTGTTTTTCTGCAAGATGCCTTCTAAGAACGAATGTCTTGGTTCCAGAGCCAAGTCAGGTTTCCACATAGGTGATCTCCCTAAGGCAGGCCAGCAGCACATCTGATTTCCATTAGCCCCTTACCGACCCTAGCCTCACCACTTCCCTCTTGTTCTCATTGGTGACAGGCTGTTGGAGATGTCTTGACAGCAGCCTTGCCAAGGCATTCCCAGTATGTGTCTCCCCTCAGCTTGGTGTGCTGGTGTTCTCAGGTCCTTTGAGTCTTTCCAGGACTGGTCAATCTTTCAGATCATCTGTCAGTCAGCCTGCCCATCAACTGTCTTTCTCTATTAGCCAGTAGGACAAACGTCATTCAGATAGCCAGAAAGTTCATGAGTCTGTCAATCAGCCACCCAGTTAGTGGATCTGTTGCTAAGACTGTTGTTTTAGGAGAGGCGATGAAACAGAAACCACAGGAAAGACATACCTCAACAGTATATGGAAGAAAGAGAGCAGGGATACCTGTGCCCTGTGATGGCATCGCTGAGGAGATGGGCAGCGCTGAGGAGATGGGCATTGCTGAGGAGATGGGCATCGCTGAGGAGGTGGGCATTGCTGAGGAGATGAGTAGTGCTGAGGAGATGAGCAGTGCTGAGGAGATGGGTAGTGCAGAGGAGATGGGCAGTGCTGAGGAGATGGGCAGTGCTGAGGAGATGGGTAGTGCTGAGGAGATGGGCATCGCTGAGGAAATGGGCAGTGCTGAGGAGATGGGTAGTGCTGAGGAGATGGGCATTGCTGAGGAGATGGGCAGTGCTGAGGAGATGGGCATTGCTGAGGAGATGGGCAGTGCTGAGGAGATGGGCATTGCTAATGTGGGAAGGGAGGGCTGCGGGTTCCTTGGAAAGGAATACCTAGAAAAAGGTATTTAAAGGGGACCAAAATGCTACGGCTAGATGGGCAATTTTCATGTTTCTCTTATCAGACTTTCTCCCCAAAAGCTCAAGGGGAGGCAGACAGAGTGGGATAGAGAGGCAGCATGACTCCAGATGAGTCTCAATGATCCTCTCCAGTTCTGACAGTGTCACTTGGTCTTTGTCTGGCTCATCTCTCAGAGCAGAAAGGATCTGTCCTTCGCAGATCTAATTTGAGCTCTCCCCTGGGGTTCAATTATTTGAGTGTAGGCCATTTACATGGAAGACACAATTCTAAGGGCATTGGGGAAAGGCATGCAGACAGAAGCATGAGCAGAGGTCTCAGAGATGAGGCTTCCCCTCCACTAAAGGACAAACCACACTGGTTAGTGGCACTAGCTGTCCGTCCCTGGGATGGGGGTATTGTGGACTGGAGGAGCCATTTCTGGTACCGCCATTGGGGTGGAGGTGGGGCTCAATACAAATTCTTAGAAGGAAATTTTCCAGAGTGTTCAACGAGATAAGAAAAGAACCCCAGCAGTGAGACCGGGAGATAAGATAGCAGGAGTCAGCCTTACATTTCTTTTCAAGTCTCCCCTCCCCTCCCCTCCCCTCCCCTCCCCTCCCCTCCCCTCCCCTCCCCTCCCCTCCCCTCCCCTCCCCTCCCCTCTCCTCCTCTCCTCCTCTCCCCTCCCCTCCCCTCCCCTCCCCTCCCCTCCCCTCTCCTCCTCTCCTCCTCTCCCCTCCCCTCCCCTCCTTTCCTCTCCTCAATATGTCTTTCCCAAGCTCTTGGCTGGCATCAAAATTCATCCAGAGCCCACTTAGGCACTGACAGCTAGGTCGTAGGAAGGCAAATTGAATAACACCTTTGGAATCCATTTACAGGTCACCCAGGCCCAGAGAAGTGAAGAGGCCTGCCTTTTAAATACAAGGGAAGAAACTACATGGGCAAGAAATTCTGGATTCGATGCATGGGCTCGCTACAAAGTCTTTATGGACACTGAAGAAGATGGAGGAGAGCAGTAAGTGTGCAGAGAAAAGGGGTTTCAGGTTGAGACTGCCAAAATGCAGACTCGGGCCATCCAATGAGAATGAGCATGAATGATAATCGGAGGTCTCAGCAGGCAAAGGGAAGTGGCCAGGGAAAAGGCTAAAATATCAGAGCACAGCTAGGCTCGGGAAAGGTTAGCCAGGAAATTTTGAGCTTGCACTTGTGGGCATTGAGGGCCTATTTTTTGATCAAAGAGATGATCGATTAGTATTTTGCATCATAATTCAAATTAAAGTGTTGTATACTTGTAATCCCAGAGCTGGGGAGGTGGAGACAGGAGGTTCCTTGTGACTTGTTGGGTAGTGAGCCTCATCCACGTAGAGAGTCCTGAACCAGGGAGAAATCCTGTCTCAAAGCAGAAGATGGACAGTGCCTAAAGAATATCACCTGGAGTCATCATTGGCCTCCATACAGGCACACACACACACACACACACACACACACACACACACACACCCCAATATGGATTATATTAGGTTCCATAAATCAAATAATCATGTGATTTATATTTGATTTTCATGGATCCAATTCTTGTGTGAAGGCTCAGGTATCACCAAGCCTGCCTTCAAACCCCAGCTTTAGTATGAGTGGTGTGACTTTGGGCATGTTGTACACTATTTCAATAACACAGTTTTGTAGTGTATAAAAGAAAAGCAAAAAGAACACCTATCACCCTTTGGTGAGGCGTACAACGTGCTTAGAGCCCAGTTAAATAGGCAACCAATTAATCTGGATGAGAAATAATGGTGGCATCATCTTCATCTTGAGCAGGGGGATTTTGAGGCTGAGAGAGTTAAAGTCCAGGAACTTGCCCAGGCTGTGGCAGAGGTTGTTTGCAAACTACTTTCGGGCTAAGACTTATGTCTTAAAGCTTAATCTGGAGGTTCTACTGGGAACTGGGGAGAGCTGGAGACACTAGAGACCATGTCACCCCTTGGGAGAGTGTTGGAATTACTGGGGCATGAAGATGCTAGTTGCGACTCGGGAGAGCCACTGGGACAGCCAGGCTGTCATTTGGAAGCCTCTGAGTAGCTGGCCTGGCCGAGAGAAGACCTGTTCTTTCGATCAGTGAGGCTGGGGAGGTTAATGGCATTCCCAGGAAGGGCCAGGGATTAGGGGAGCCTGCACTTTGGAGCCAAATTCTTTCACCTCTAGTGAGTTTTCCAGAGTTTCTCCCTCTGCCCCCCAGTGCCTGGCCCCGGAAAAAAAGAAGGGGGATGGGCTGAGACCTCCCGCTCCCCAGCCCCACGGACCAGGCTGAAGGAGAGTGCGGCCCCCCACAGGGCTGGCCCTGGTCCCGGCTGTGGCTGTTCCGGGCGCAAGCTGTGGGAAAGGAGGAAGGCCTCCACGCGCTGCACGCTCTCGCTGGGGTGCAGCAGAGGCGGATGGAGGGGAGGGCGGTGAGACCCTTCAGAGGCTGGACAATTAGAGAGAAAGCACATTCCAGGGGAATCCACATCTGGGATGAGCCTGAGCCAGGACCAGCCCTGTAATCCATTGCAGATGTACCGGCCAGCAGCAGATGTGGGTAGACCTCCCTTCTGGGAGGCTGGGGGTGGGGCTTGCAGGGGCAGAGAGGTGAGGAGCCGCTCCTCTGGGCAGCTACTACCTGGCAGTGTCTTTATGCTTGGCATTTTGCCCACAGTGGGCAGGCAGGTCGAGAGGCTGCAGCTATCCGGGCCTCACCTCAGCTTTATGTTTCTGGGAGCAGTTCTTTGGCCAGAAGGCCACCAGCCACCAGGCGGGAATCCCTGTTTCATGTGCCAATTGATGTGCAGCCATTCAGTGACATCAAAACCTGCGGAGGGAAGGGTCTGGAACTGTAAGTCTGACTCAGCCCAGTTCCAGCCAGCAATTCCTGGCTCCGGTTCAAGACTCTGGGGTCCCTGGGACTGGCATTCGCCAGCAAGAAGTTTCAAGGGACCTTTCTGTGGCAAGAACTTGGGATCTTCATGCACCAGCTGGGGTAGATTATGTTTAGCTCTCTGTGTTTGGCTTATGACCTAATGTTTGGCCCTAGTGCCCTGCTAGCAGGAAGGGGAACTCTGCAAAGGCTATCCAGAGGTCTAGGAGATGGGGGCAGAAGCATTCTGGGGCATGCAGGTTGGACAGCCTTGGTCTCTAGGTGGGGATTTCCAACATGCCTTGAGAGTACCTGGAGCTGAAGAATCACATCTTGGGGTGTCAGAGTAGGGAACTGATTCCAACTTCGATGATCTGTTCTGACCCGTTTGTGTCAAGAAGGAGGTTTGCAGAGAGCCGGTGGCAGAGCAGAAGGACTGATGTTTCCCAATGAATAAATCTGTGTGGAATAAATGACTGACTGAGTGAATGAGTCAATGAATGGGAAAGTGTGGCTGGTGAGATGGAGGTGTGGCAAAGGCCTATAGATGTAGTGGGTCTGTCCACTTCTAACTTCTCAGCCATCTTCAGTTTGCCTGATGTCTCCCTGTATCATCCATTGCAAGACCAAAGGCTCCAAAGAGGAGGAAGCATTCACACCAGTTAGCTCACCAGGCAAGTGGCAGGGACAGGATGGGATGCAAAGCCATGTGTCCCTCAAGCTCCTACACCTCAAAGATCTCTGCCAGAGTCAAAGACAAGTTCCATTCATTTCGCAGGCAAGGAAACAGGAGACAGGCCCAGAGGGGGTGCAAGACAGATTACAGGATGCGCTTTAAATCAGGCCTGGCAGGACACTGAAAGTAATGGATTCCTGTTGGCTGGAGCAGCATTCGTGGCCCCTGTGGGCCCAGGCAACTCCCAGAATGGTGTCTCCCGGGACTAACGACAGGTGGCAGCAGAGGACCATGGGAGGCAGAGTGAGTGAGTCTTCATTACACTTGTCCAGCTCCCCTTCCTCAAGCCCAAAGTTGGCTATATTGGTGCCCTGCGTACAGGCTGAGGAGATGTGGTGGAAGGGCTCCCCGGGACTGGAGTAAAGGGGTGTTTACTGAAGAAAAGTGTCCTGAGCAATGGCGAAAGGTAGGAAGGATGGAAGATCGGAGAGGAAGAGGTGGAGCAGCTAGACAGAGTCTAAGGAGTGGGAACTGGAGAGACGGGACAGAAGGAGCAGGGGCCGAGAGACAGAGAAATGGACTTATGGTTCAAGGAAAGCCAAGGTTCAGTGGGATTAACTACATCACGGTGATATCAGGGATTATTTGGCCTGAAGGACCTTTAGAAGATTCCCAAGCCAAATTGTCACCTCACAGTGGGGTGCACTGACTCATAGGTGAGGAGACTTGTTTGAAATCACACAGCAAACCTGTGATCAAACAGAGGCTTGTCTCAGCCTGGATCCTTGCCCAATCCCAGATTAAACAGCACCTTGGCCAGTATACTTGGTAAGTACCAGGAAAATCCACCTATCATTTGCCACAGAGTTAAAAACCATGATGTTTTTTTTTTTTGTTTGTTTGTTTAAAACCCCCTGGACTCTGTGAGACCCTGAGCCTAATTGTGCCACAACAGGTGCACACATTATTTCCTGACAGGACCCAGGCTCTGCCATCTCAGGCCTGCTGGGACACATGAGAACAGTACTGGTCCTATGTCATCATCCACCCCTGTGATCCTATTTTTCAAACTCAAAATCAGGCCAGATTGTCTAATGCATGATATGATCACAGAATGGAATATTTAAAATTAGGCTCATCCCCGGAAATGTAGGCCATCTGCTTACTGTCCTGTTATCCCACCCATTGGCTTTCCCTTCACACACAGGCCTTGAGATGCCCCCAGCTGCTAGGCAGGCCCTGGAGCTGAGAATGAGGGAGCTGAAAGAGAGCTAATACACACTGAACTCATGCCATGTGTCAGGCATTTTCCAGCCATTATCTCACTTACTTTCCATGACAACCATTTACAACAGGCACCCTTATAATCTCCATTGCACAGATGAGACGGCAGGTCCAGAGAACTGGACTCTTAGCCAAGGTCCAACCATGACCAAGCCAGCCAGGTTAGAATAGACTCTGTGACCTCAACACAATAAGCTGACCCTTCCAGCAGTGACAAGAATAACAGAAGCAGAGATGCTTTGCGGATGGCTGCTATGAATTGGCATCTGAATGCCTTGCTCTTCTTTGATCTCTAGAAGATGTGCCCAGCCTAGGGGCCACATGCATTGGGAGCACACTGTTGCAAGGTTACAGGGAGTGGGGAGATTGGAATGGGCTTGCAGAAGAACTGTGACTTCAGATTTCTAATTCAAAAAGTCATGGGGAACAGGCCTGTACTCCGGGGAACTAGATAAGAAGACAGGTTGAAAACCAGCTTAAAGACCAATCCTGTCATAAGGCTGGCTGCCTTAAGTTATGGTGAGCTCTCTATTACTTGGTTGCTTTCAGTCGAGCGCTTGATAGGAAGGCTACAGGAAGATCGTGTTGTAGGTCAAAGGTTAGATCCATGCTCCTAAGTTCATCACACTACTTTTCCCCAGTCCAGCACCTCACATCCTTTACAGAAAGTCAGAACACCTGGACTCCTTTGACTGGAATAATTCTTAGAGAAGAATCTAGAGGAGATTCATCTTTCTAGAGGAGATACACACCTAGAGGAGAATCATCTTTAAACGGCAAGCATCAAGGAGACAGATGACCAATGACAAATGGAAGAAAAAGAAGTATTTAGATTGCATCCCTTGATGGAACAGAGGCGCTTTTTCCTTAACAACACTACTTTGCTGATTGATTTTGTGAATCATGCCACTAATCCTCGAAGGGAGGTAGAGCCAGTGAATCACACACATATTCATTATTTGAAATATGACTTTAATCAAGCACTCTAGGTAATGCTGAGCATTTTCTTGTTAATGTCAAGAAATCCTTTCTTGGAGCTAATCTAGATGTCAGCTGCAATGCCAACAGACCATTGTTGAATGCTAATGTTGTACAACGTGCCATTGGGTGAGAGTGCAGATTGTCAGATGGCTGCAAGGTCCAAGGTCCTGACAAGACCACAGGGATATCACAGGCTAAGACAGTTGAGTGATATGGAAACATTGCCCATTCTTGTTGAATGAAGTCTGTTTTCTGTCCATTCTATTAGATCTTCACCACTTAAGTGAATATGTATTTACCAGCTGCATGTGCAGAAGCCAGAAAAGGTTGGCCTACAGAGTAAGGTTCCCTTCTTGAGAAAGTCCAGCTACTTCTAACATTTTCCTTCTTCATGCCTCAGTAATGTGCTTCCTCCATCCGTGACTGTGTTTCAACTCTCCCTAGGAGAGGGCCAGATCATGTACACCTTTTCCTGAAGAAAGTTGCACACTGTGAGAAGCCAGGATCCTGTAAAAGTTTTTGAGGAAAAGGCTGTCCTCCTGCCTGTGGATATGTGTGCATGTTGAGGGATGCTGTGTGGTTAGGATCAGCTTCTGCTTCAGATCTGAAACCTGTTTATTTTTTCAAGAAATACTTCTGTTTGGGATAAAATTTAGGGCACAAGTTCCAGTTGTGAATGAGTGCCTTACTTTGGTGTCCTTAGAAGTAGAATGTGGTTAGGATATGTAAGTTATCAAGGGCGTGGCCCTCTGTAAAAGTCTGTGAGGCAAGAAAGAATGCTATAAAAGAGATCAGAGGTAACAAGGGTATGATATCTGATAATTTTGCCTTAACATGATCCAGAGTGCGTGTGGAGTCTCACATCACAGAGCCATTCCATCATAGGGGTGGCATCTCTTAGTGGGCTCCCAATAAAGAGAAATGCACTCTTATGTACAACTCTGGATTTGGTGGTTCCCTTCAGCCAAAGGCAAGCCTCTGAATTCTTGCCACTATCAACAGTACTTACAGAAAGTAGGAATAAGTCGGGAAGTTATCTGGATTAGGCACCAATTCCATCTATCCAGCAAGACTGCCATCCTATGCTTTTCCAAGGCTCCTTCTAGAAGACAGAAAGACTTCAATCATTGGGTCTCCACCAAACCAGCTATGAATTAGCTGTGTCTCGCTGACCAACGAGCTACTAGGGGCAGAAAATAAGAAGGTGAGAAGTTGCTAATTATGTTCTAATGAGACAGTGGGCCAAGCATCTGGGTTCAGGAAGTCACAGGCTAAATGAACAGAGGCTGAGTAGAAAATACAGAGAAAGGTATCTCCAGAGTTGTACCAGGCTATGATGCACAGTGGGATCACATTTCAAGAGGCAGGCATTAAAGATTCTCTCTTTCACTAGGATTACATGGAACTGACTTGAGTGGATTGTTTGTAGGTTGTCTGTAATTTTGTCAATTGAATTATTCCATTATCTCTTTCTTGTTCATTTTCCTTATGAAAATGTCAGTCAGTACTACTCTGCTCAAGGAAGCTATGGGAATAGCTTGGCACCAATCCCAGGCCTGGTATGTTTCATGAAAACGATATCAGCTACCACCTATTGAGCATTTAATATGTATTGGGCATCTACTGAATGTTGATTTTCAGGCATTATTAATTCATCTTCATTGAGTCCCCCTGACTGGGCCTGGTGTTGTATCGTTAATGAGGGGATGGCTGATGAGAAAAGGGGAATCAAAGAAAGATGACATGACTTATTAATGGATGGAGATGTCATTCCCTGAGATGGGGACACTAGAGAAAGAACTCTTTTTTAGCCTCAGCTGACTCCTCTATATGGAAATACTCTGGTTCTGCAAACCCTTCTTTGTAATCCTTGTTTGGAAAACTCTGAGTATTCTAGGCTAGGGTCATGGCCCCCCTCTCTCCCTATAGCCCAACCCCATAAAAATACTAGCTATGAGAATGTATATAGAGGCAGACACACCTTTACTTGTTCCTTTTATACAAAGGAGTCAGAAAAGAATTCATGATGATTGTAAACAAACAAGATTGTAAACAAACACATTTGAATGTGTAAGTACTTGAAGATAATATGTATTGAGCATTAAGCCCCTTTGCATGAATTATCATATTTTATTCTAAGGTGTGTGAGATAGGTTCTTGTGTTCATTGGGATGGTTTGAGCTGAAATTGTTGATAGAAATTATAAATTTAGCTGTCCTAGCCAGTTAGGGAATTTATTAGCGCAGACAGCAGGATTCTCAAAGCAGGGTAAGCTCAGGAGTGTCAAAATCAGTGCCTCACTCCTCTCTGTTCCACCACCTTCAGCAAAACTTCATCTTATGGTTGCTTCCCTGATGTCTGCCTAGGTCTGCGACATGGTTAAGTATCATCATCAGATACCAGCATCACCCAGAGGAGGACAGAAACTTGGTCACCATCAGAAGGAAAACTCTCCCACTTCAGACTCTCAGGGGGACTCCCCTTTATGTTTCACCGGCTAAGACTGGGTTGTGTACTCATCCCAAAGCCCACTAATAGCAAGGAATATGGAAAGACCATGTTTGGATTAACTCTCATTTGGAGTAAAAGGATAGGTTATAAAAATACTGCTGTTATGTCTTGAATCTGAAATACCCTGTATAGGCTCCCATGTTTGAAGTCTAATTTTCCATCTGGGTGACAATAATTTTGGAAATGTGAACCTGTAGGAGGTGATCCATACCTGGTATAGATAGGTGAGACTAGGGACAGCTTTTTGAAGGTAGCACCTGACCTCTGGGTCAGACTTTCTATTGGTCAGACATGATGTGAAAAGCTCCTTCCCCCATGAACTGAGATTCTCTACTATTCCTTATGCACTAAATGGACCAAAATTCTCTGAAAGCATGAGCCAATATTATTCAGGCAAAAGTAATTAATGTTCTCATTATTCTGCAGAGAAGATGATCAAGGCTCATGAAATATAGTAGCAAAAACTTACACAAAGTAACATATGTAGCACAGATTGTGAAACTGAAGAGCAAGTCCAGTGCATTCCTAGTCTGTGGACCTATTGATTATTCCTCATTAACTGTCTAGGGCTTGCTGAAGTATCGCAAAAGGGTCTTGAGTATCCAGGTGTTCATTTTGTGAGTCCTCACAGTCACAGGTTGGGTAGAATAGCCAGATCCCATTACGATATTCTCTAGTAAGTTCACTAATTATAAAATTATTCTGGCATCGCTCCCAGATTAACCCTAACAGATAGTCCAGTCTTTTCTGATTGTTGGCTATTATAAACATCAAAGAGAAAGAGGAAGCATAGACTTAATCAGTTGGTAAAGTAAAATTACAAATATTAGAGAAGATTCTTGGGCTCATGAAATCAACATGAGTGATATAGAAAAACTGCAAAGCCACTTAACAGTTAACAGCTGACCAAGAGCAAGCAATGAACATGAGACCAAGATAAAGACTTCAAACATAATGAGTTGACCCTCTAGTTGTTAAGAGATATCCTGGGGAAAACCAAAGCCCTTGATTTTTTTCAAATAAAATGGCCTTTTTACGATTGTGCTATGAAAAGAAAAGGCTGTTATGCCATCATAAAAATCACATAATAAAGCAGCTAATTTTTGATTCATTTGTTTTTCTTTCCCTTAAGAACTAGGGCAGAACTCTGCTTTTAGCCTGAATTTGTCGTGATTTTGGTTCTGCTTTTTATAATATATTAAAATAACTTTTAAGACTTTTTATAACACTGGAAACAGGTTGATTTTCAGTGGAATTTCTTCCAGTACCAATTATCTGCAGATAAAAGTTTTTTTCCAGAAGGGCAAAGACAAATCTTGTGTCAAATCAACCTGACTTAGCTTCTCACTAGTCTCTTGGATTTTTTTATGCATGTGTTTTGTCATTAGTAAAACGAGGAAACCCCATATCATTATTATGAACATTAAATGGGAGTATCCATGTGAAGCATTCACTATAGTCCCTAATATTTAGTGTTCATTTGATAACAACTACTTGTGGCCATGTTGTTGGTATAGTGGTTTTGTCCCATCCTGAGAGGAGCATAAGCCCCATAGCCTATGAGACCCTGAACTCCAAAATGGCCATGGCCATTTCTTTAATGTAGACATTGAACAAGTTGTTTCCTCTCTCTGAGCCTTGGTATTCTTGTCTAGAAATTGAGCCCCATAGAGTTATTTGAACAGTCAGGACAACTATCATCATATTGTCCCGTAACAAGTAATAGGTTTTGTATGCATGCGTTGAGACTGTGTTCATGTTTGTGTGTGCATGCAAACTTGTGGGGGGGGGGAGGGTGTACTCACATGGCAGGGATATTTGTAAGAAATGGAAGGAAAGGAATGGATCTTACCCTTCATGAACTTTCAGTTCATGAAAACACACAAATATGTCATCTGTCACTTGCCTGCCCTCTCTGGCTCAGTTTTCCTTTTGTAGTAAACAGATGTATGAAGAAGCAGTTAAAATTCTGAGAATCTTTGTAGTCACGTGAAATCCAGAAAAGCAAGCCTAGGTAATGTGGTTTCAAGAGTGAGATACTGAAGAGTTCAGCCAAGGAAGGAACATAGCCAAGTGAACTGAGATCTATCTGCTTTGGAGCCAGACAGATCTGAATTTAAACCTTAGTGCTTGGTCTTTGGATGTGGATGAGTGGCAGACCTACATGTACAAGGCTCTGAATCTGATATGCACTTCTTCTACTTTGTCGCATCATTATGGACCACTAACTTTTCTCCTCGGAGTCCCAGTCTTCTCCTCTGTGTGTCAGAATGAAATATCCTTACGAGGATACAAGACATCATCAAACTAAAGCATTTGAAAGTACTTCATAGGCAGTAAGTGCCTTTTCTTTCCCCTAAGAATATTTCCTGGAGACTTGAAAACTTGATCCAGGAGGGTTCGCTATGAATAAAACTGCTGGAGAACTAGGCAGAGCTGGGCAGATAGCAGGGAATAGATTGCTGATGCCTTTCTCAAGAGAGCCAAATGTTGGAATCTGATAGAGCAAGCACCCTGTCCAGAGGCCTGTGAAGAAGCCAACCCTTGCCAGCCCCTGCCTGGGATTCTCATCAGGGCTGGGGTGAACCAAAATGAAATATATATATTTATAACAATAATAATAATTATTCTTTCACCAATTTTCTCTTCCTCCAATAGAGTCTGGCAGAACTACAGAGCAAGGAAACTGCTAAAGTTGAGAGTAATAGTGCCCCCAGGACAAATAAAGAGGGAACTTCAAACCAGCAGATGCTGCTGAAAACCCCAACACAGGAAATATCTGCAGAATGAATTGAGAATTTATGGGGTTTGGGGTTTTTCAGGATTTATAAGCAAGTTCCATGAGCAGAGGAGGGAGAAGGAGGAGAGAAAGTGGAGTAGGCAGAAGGAGAGGGCTGGGGACAGTCTGTTGTCTTTCTCCTGCCCCAACATTTCACCTAAAAAGGCAGACATGGCATCGGCAGGGATGGGCCTGTAAAGACCTAGACAGGATGGGCTGAGCTGGGGTAGATCCTGGGTGCCTATTGACATTAGCATCAGCTTCACAGAGGCCAAAGCAGATGGTTAGAGTTAGGCAAATGGCCAAAAAAATATGTATGGCATGAAAATGATGGTAAGCACCATTAAGCCTGCCAATGGTTGAGTCCTCCTGGATTCAAGGATTTCCACTTTCTCAGGATTTCCCTAAGCCTGATATGTTAGAGTCAGGTGATAGAAATACCCAGAGTGTGTAAAGATGTGAGTCCCAGAACTCTGGGGAAGGCCAGAAGGAGTGAGAAGCTCATGCTTACAGGCTCCCCACCAGCATAGCACCTGTAGAAACCTCAGTTTTTCCACATGTGAAATGGGAGAGTTGTTTACAATGGACAGTGGTGGTTGTTATTGACAAAGAGGGAGCAGGGGGAACAGGTTCTCAGGTTTCCAGAGATGGGGCAGAATGAGAATAAAGAGAAAGCCTTCTCCAAGCAAAGATAGTTCCAGAAGCACCAACACTTCTCAGAGCTCCGGAGCTCCTGGATCATCTTTTTCCACTTGGATGTGAGGCTTGAGTGCAGATCAAATTTAGGTCACCCTAGATGCAAGCCATTCAAATTCTCCCAAAGGAATCTGAAAGTTTACCATATCTGATGTCTGAAAAAAAAGGGGGACTTGGGGGGGGAATCCATTTTCAGCTGTGGTTAGAAGATAGAGGTGCTTGGGGAGTGTATAATGAAGGCAACTCTTAGAAAGTTCACCCTGAGGAACAAATGAGTTTATTGGACTTACAGATCAGACTGTGGGCAAGGGGTAACCAGCAGTGTAAGACCAAAGCAGACACACTGCAAAGTCTTCATCTACTACATATCTGCATAGATAGGACTCTTCTACTGGTTTTGGTTTTTTGACTAATTAACTCATTTTTTATTGACAATTTACAAATATTTTCTCCGACGTTTTACCACACACAGCATGAATCATTGGCATTGACATATACAAAATTTATGAGCATTATATAAATCAGAATGTGAATTTATTTTTTAAGAATTTTTCATTCATCTTACATATCAATCACCACAGATCCCCTTCTCATCTTTCCTCCCACTCCCCGTCAGCCTTTGCCCCTACTCCACTATCCACCATCCCTTCCTCTGAAAGGGTAAGGCAATAGAGAGTCAGCAAAGTCTGGTACATTCAGTTGAGACAGGACCAAGCCCCACATCCTGAATCAAGGCTGAACAAGGCATCTCACCATAGGTAAGGGGCTCCATAAAGCCAGTTCATGCACCAGGGATAGGTCCTGGTCCCACTGCCAGGGACCCCTCAACCAGCCAAGCTACACACCTGTCTCCCGTATGCAGAGGGCCTAGCCTGGTCCCCTTCAGGCTCCTCAGCTGTAGGTCTAAAGTTCATGAGTTCCTGTGAGCTTGGTTCAGTTGTTTCTATGTATTTCTCCATCATGATCTTAACCCAGCCTTCCCAACCCTTGCTCAAACAATCCCTCTTCTCTCTCATCGACTGCACTCCCAGAGTTCGGCCTGGTGTTTGACTGTGGATCTCTGTATCTGCTTCCATCAATTTACTGAGTGAAAGTTCTATGATGACAATTAGGGTGGTCATCATTTGATTACAGGGGAAGGTCAGTTTAGGCACCCTCTCCACTATTACTTGGAGTCTTAGCTGGGTCCTTGTGGATTCCTTGGAATTTCTCTCCAACCCCAGAATGTATGCCTCTATTAAGATATATCTTTCATTCTTCTCCCACTCCATCCCTTCCCCAGCTTGACCATCCCATTCCCTCATATTCTCATCCCCTTTCCTCTCCCCTCTAATGCCCCCATCACCCCCAGCCCTCAGTTTACTCAGAATATCTCATCTATTTTCCTTTCCCGGGCAATCCATGCATCCCTCTTAGAGTCCTCCTTGTCAGCTAGGTTCTCTGAGTCTGTGGGCTGTAGTATGAATATCCTTTGCTTTATGTCTATTATCCTCTTACTAGAAAGTACATATCATGTTTATCTTTCTGAGTCTGAGTTCCCTCACTCAGGATGATATTTCCAACTTCTATCCATTTGCCTGCAAATTTCATGATGTCACTGTTTTTTTACAGCTAAGTAATATTCCATTGTGTAAATATCCCACATTTTCTTTATCCATTCTTCAGTTGAGGGGCATCTAGGTTGTTTCCAGGCTCTGGATATTATGAATAATTCTGCTATGGACATAGTTGAACAAGTGTCCTTGTATGATTGAACATCCCTTGGGTATATGCTTGAGAGTGGTATCATTTGGTCTTGAGGTAGAATAATTCCCAGTTTTTGGAGAAGTCAACATACTGATTTCCAACAACTGTACAAGTTTGCACTCCCACCAACAGTGGAGAAGTGTTCCCCTTGATCCACATCTTCTCCAACAGAAGCTGTCATCAGTGTTCTTGATCTGAGCCATTCTGACCTTGTAAGATGGTATCTCAGAGTCATTTTGACTTGCATTTCCCTGATGACTAAGGATGTTGATCACTTCCTTAAATGTCTTTCAACCATTTGAGATTCTTCTGTTGAGAATGCTCTATTTAGATCTGTAGCCTATTTTTTAATTGGATTGTTTGGTATTTGTCTAGTTCCTTGAGTTCTTAGTATATTTTGAAGATCATCCTTCTGTCAAATATGGGGTTGGTGAAGATCTTTTCCCATTCTGTAGGCTATTGTTTTGTCTTATTGACCATGTCCTTTGCCTTACAGAGGCTTCTCAGTTTCAGGAAGTCACATTTATTAATTGTTGCTCTCAGTCTCTGTGCTACTGGTGTTATAGATAGAGTCCTCTACAATTAACATATGTCTAGCCTATATACCCTAGTACCTCCCCAGACCCTGAAGCTATTTGTGATTAGATCAGAACTGCATACAGATTTCTGGGAATTTCCAAAGAGGGTCTAATGACTTTCCTTACCCACTTCTTAGTGAGGGAATGTTAACAGTCAGTAAGCCCAGTCATGACAGACACTTGTAATCAGGTTCCGCTGATCTGATAAACATGGTGGATGTTTTGCTCTGAGAACCACGTTGTAAAGTAGCTGGAGTACAGTGGAGATGTATTGTACCCCAGTGGTCCTATGATACAGTACTTCAGCTGTTATATAATTTGAAGCACTCTCCAGACACCAATGTCTAATCTGTAAAACCAAGTGGCCTTTGATAACCAAGAGGCCTTCAGGCTATGACAGTCTCCCAACTCTATGACTGCAGTCTCTGGGATGTGGAAAGAACATAATAGTGACCTTCATCCATGCCCATTCCCTGGCCTTTCTTGACCCAGCTTGTCTCTCCAAATCTCTCTGAGACCATCTCATTTGTTTAAATAAAAGTATGGCATGATAGATAACCCAGCCTGGAGGTAAGACTGCTGCAGTGTGGAACCAGAATATGAGTGAAAAGGGGAAAGATATCTGCAGGTCCCAAAGAATGGAGAACAATCTTGGGTATTAGGGTAGGGGGTGGAGATAGTAGGTAGCTAGAAACATAGAGCTTTTAGCCAGACAGCAACGCTGCCTCCACAATCCAACAATTACTGTAGCTTTATTGTAATTTCTGGACTTGGGAAGTGTGAGTCCTTCCACTTTGTCATTTTTTTTTTCAAGAATCTTTTGGCTATTGGAGATTCTTTGCAAGTCCATACAAATTTGAGAAATAGCTTTTCATTTTTATTTTTATATACTCAGTTATTAGTTATAGTAAAGGTTTTATAGATTTCCTAAGATTTTTAATATGCTTTTAATTGAAATATAATTACATCACTTGGTTCACTCCCTTTTCTCCCTCTATGCTTCCCAGCTTTCCTTCCTCAAGCCCCTCCCAATGCCTCCACTTCTTTCAGGTTAATATCTTTTTATTATTGTTACATATGTGTATGTGAGTATGTGTGTGTACACACGTACACAAAGATATATATAAATACAGCCTGCCGGGTCCACTTTTGTTGTTTATGAATATATGGTTTCAGAGCTGACCCTCTTCACTGGACACCAAGAAGGGGGTTCATCCCTGAGAAAGGCTAAGTCGTCTTCGCCCACTAGTCATTAGTTTCCTCTAGTTCTTTGCATAAGGGAAGGACCCTGAGAAATGCTCCCCCCCCCCTTGCCATGCTGGTGAGTGCTGTGTTTTATAGATGGTGTAGCCATGTAAGACTGTTTTCTTCCGTTTGCAGCTTGCATAGTATTTTCTGGTACCATGGAAACTAGACCACAGTTATGTTCTATGTATATAGTGTTTTCAGCAGTAGAGACCTATCTTCAACCCCTGAGAGGCAAACAAGGGCTACATAGATAATTTTTATTGTCTTAGAAACACTTGGATCCTCCTCATCAACCACTCAGAAGGTTTCTACTGCCTGGTACTGAGGTTTTTGTTAGACTATGGCTCTTGTAGGAGCATTTGCAGCCCAGGTGACTTAATTTCCCCATGTGTGTATGTATATATGTATGTAATTTTCATGCATATGGCAAATATAAATGTTTGTGTTTATATATATATAAATATATACATAAAAATAGTATGAATATTTGTAGGTTTATCAAACAACTTATTTATGCCTCTTTCCTCTTTTGTCTATAATGACCTTGCTCTCTATTTCCCAGGGGAAGCCCTATCACTAATATTTTCTTTTTCACTTATGTTACCTGTGTCCTGGTATTCTCCTAACAGCCTGTCCATCTATGGTCCTTTTTTACTTTCCTGGTTACTGGGTCTGGGTTTCTTCACCCGATATATTTTCTAGGTCCATCCACTTACCTGAAAAGTTTATAATTTCATTCTTCCATATAGCTGGATAATATTCCGTAGTACATTTTATTACATTTTCATTATCCATTCGCCTGTTGAAGAACATTTATTTTGTTTCTGTTCCCTAACTATTGTGAATAGAGCAGCAATGAAGACGGGTAAGCAAGTATCTGTGAGGGAGAAGGGCAAGTCCTTTTCTTCCACCAAGGAGAGGTGCAGCAAGGCCATATGGTGGATTTAGTTTTAGTGTTTGAGAATTCTCCATGCTGGTTCCCAGAGTAACTGCACCAATGGGCAATCCCACTGACAGTGAGTGAATGAGAGTTCTTCTTCCTCCAGATCTTCTCTAGCTTCTGTTGTCAGCTTTTGGGTGATCGTAGTTATCTTTATTGGACTGAGAGGACATCTCAGTGATGTAATTTACATTTCCCAGATGATGATGAACACGTGAGGTTTCTTGTCTACTTTTGTCTCTCCTATTGAGAACTCGCTGTTTAGCTGCACAGCTCATTTGTCAATTTGTTATTTGTTGCCTTGGCGTTTTATTTTAGTTGTTTGTATATTATGGATAATAATCCTCTGTCAGATGGCAGAGATTCTCTTCCACTCTAGGGGGGATTTGTCTTCACTTGATTGGCTGTTTCCTTGCCTGTGCCTCTTAGCTTTTTGAGATCTCACTTGTCAGTTGTTGGTATGAATTCCTGAGGAAATGGTGTACGTGTAAGCAAGTCCTTTTATTTATATTACGTAAGGTAATACCTTATTTTCCTAGAGTTTTGCTGTTTGGAGTTTCAAATCGAGATTTTTGATCCACATGGATGAAATTTTTGTGCAGAGTGATAGATATAGGTTTAATTCCATTTTTCTACATGTGAACATCTTCAAATGAAATAATGTTGATAGTACTATATTAAACTTCATCAATTTTTTTTGCTTCCTTTACCTTGTTATTCTAATTCCTCTACTGAATTTTTAGAATTTTTCATTTCAGTTACTGTACTGTTTGGGCTTTGCTTCTTTCTACACTTTCCCTTTCTTTGCTGATGTCTCATTTTTCATGCATTTCGTATTTCTTTTAGACCTTGAGCATATTTAACATAGTTGGTTTAATATCTTTGCTACTGAATTTCATGTCTTTCTTACTTTTTTCCTTAGATGAGCCATACTTTGTATTTCTCTGTATGCTTTGCCATTTTGGTAAGATCTGGACACTCGGAATTCCTAATAATAGAACCCTGAAGAGCACATCATCCCCTTCTCTCCTGAGTTTCTGCTTTGAATGTTTAGAGGCTTCAGTCATCCATTTGTCTAGAGACTCGTGCATATTATCTTTTGTAAAGACTATTTTTGGCACGTGTAGCTACTGAAATCACAGTTCCTTTGTTGAATCAGTATTCGACAGAGATTTTCTCAAATGCCAGGAGCTCTTTCAGATAGCTCTTTTCTTCACTCAGAGTTTGCATGGATGTTGTATGATTTTTTTTCTGCTTGCTGTAGTTCTGAAAAAAAATCGCTGGAGACATTTCCTCCATTTTGTGTGTGTGCTTCTGTGGAAGGACAGGTGTTTGAAGGTGCTGACTCTACTTCTGTGTTGATATCATTTGTATCTTTGAATATTTCTCTAAGCACCCAACCGTGGAGGCTATGTCTCCAATTTGGATCTCTTTGGCTATGGACAATGCTGTTGCCTTCTTATTCTGTGCATGGCAACATTTTCCTGTGCTGGAACTAGTTTGAAGCTGAGGTGCTTTCCACAGTGGAAAGATGGGATCGTTCAGTGAGTCTGAGCCAGAGCTCTGGAGAATGGTTGGAATGCAGGACTGACTAGAGACAGGGATGGATGAGATCATGATAATACTTGTAATAATATCTACCCTGACTACTGGCCTGAATGCTTCCCATATGCTTTTCATTTTATCCTCTTATCAGACTCCTATCCCTACCCCCTCTGAGTCTAGAAATGGCGATCTCTTGCCCAAAGTCACACAATAGAACTGGGATTGGATTCCGGGTCTTTCTGACCTTAAATCTCATGCTGTTACTGACAATGAAATGCTTTTCTCTAGACTTACATGGAATTTGTACCTCAAACTCTGAAACACTGGACACCCGCCCCATGGTCCCTGTGTAGAGCAAAGAGTATCTGTGACTCGCAGACTTTTAAATTTAAATATTATAATTTAAGTTCCAGAATTCCTAGATAATTCTCCTGTGTAACTTCTGTCTCTTAAAAACTTTTTATTTTACTCACACATTATTTTCCTAATTTCTTCTGGTTATTTGCCAGTAGTATCTTAAGCCCCTTTTAGTTTATGTATGTACTCTGTTTTGTTTCTGAGACAGTCTCATGTAGCCCAGACTAGCCACAAACTTCCTAGTACGTGGGGTTTGGCTTGAATTGCTTATGCTCCTGCCTCTGCCTCCCAAGCTCTAAGATGACAAGGATGTGACACCATATCCTGCTCTCCCTCTCCTTTTATCATATTCAAAAGAGTTGGTTTTAACTTTCTGTGGTACACTCCTAGCTGGCTGGATTCAAAGACCTTATCTGCTGTAGAATGGTCTTTATGTATGCTGTGTTTATGTGTTGTTACCATTGGTTAATAAAGAAGCTGTTTTGACCTCTGACAAGACAGAATATAGCCTGGTAGGGAACCCAAGGGAGATATCGGGATAAGAAAGGCAGAATCAGGGCTGACACTGCAAGCTACCAGGAAAACACAGGTAAAGCCACGAGATGTGTGGTGATAGATAAATTAATAGAAATGGGTTAATTTAAGATGAATGAGCTAGTTAGTAATAAGCCATGATCATAGGCCAAACAGTTTGTAATTAATATTAACCTTCTGATTGGGGAGATAGAGAGATGGCTCAGTGGTTAAGAGCACTGACCTCTCTTCCATAGGACCCAGGTTCAAGTCTTAGCACCCACATGGTAGCTTACAGCTTTCTATAAGTGTATAGATATTCATGAAGATAAAACATACACATAAATAAGTAAAAACAAACCTTCTAATTGGGTTATTTGGGCACCATCAAGTGTGAGAGATTCATCCATGTACACTTATCATTTCGGTGTCCTTGCATTTATGTATTCCTATGCTTCATAAATGGATAAAGTAGAGTTTTACCAAACCTGGATTGGGTAAATCACTGCTTTCTGCTTCCAATGAAGACAGAACCAGAAAACTTAATTGCTAGCTCAAATGGCTATTTTAATAATCAATACTTTGTAATGTCAGATGTTGTGATTGCTAGATCCACTACTTTACTTCTTCACAACATTTTACAAGGTAGATGCATTTCTTACCATCTTAAAGATACTGAATCCAAAAGTTAGAAGAGTTAAGTAATTTGCCTTTATATGACATAGCTTATTAGCAACAAGAGTCCACTAGTGTGTTTTACTACCACTGGACAGCTACCAAGTGTTCCCGGGCACTAGAGAAATCACTGGAGTTTGCCAAACAACAAACAAACGTAAAATCACTTTTGTATATCAAGCATATATGTGTAGGTATAAGAAAGATGGGATATGAACTAATGTGCTATAGAGTAGAAGTAAGATAGATGCTACTTTAGCCAAGGTGGTCACAGAAGATGTTTTGGAGAAGATGAACTCTGAGCAGAGGCTGGAATTAAGTGAGGGAGCATCATGTGAAGGCTTGGTATCAAATATATTGAGCAGAAGAGAGAGAGTGAGGCCATATACCCTGAAGAGGGAAGGAGCTTGATGTATCCAGGGACCAGCAAAGGGCCAGTGTGGACAAAGGAGTGGCAGAGGGAGATAATGAGATCACAGAAACGTGTGTCAGACACAGTTAAAATATGAGATTTGCTGAGATGAAAACCCAAAGAAGGATTCTGTGCCTCCTTCCATCTGGTTCAGAGAACTGAGTGAAGGTCGCATGGGAGACATCTACACCTACAGGGAGGCATACCATCTTTGAGATAGACATGATGGTGACTTGCACCAGAATGGTGTGTCTGGCTTTTGTGTGAAGTCCGTGTAGAGATGCAGTTGAGAGTTGAAATCTTCACTATTCTTTGACAGAGGACTAAGAAAAACACAGGAAGATGCCAAGCTTTGGCAGTTTGGATAAATAATGTGCCACTAGTTAAGAAGTGGAAGACTGAGGGACAGGACAGATTGGAGGCTGAAGTGTACATTAGGGTCCTAGGATGAGCGACTCTAGTTGTCTGAATATGCCCTCAAACTTTCCATGTGCGGGGTTCATTCTAAGAATAAGGTACTAAGAAGAAACACTGAAAATTTTCTTGCTTACATTCTTGAAAGACCCAAAGACAATCATTGTCTTGACTGGTTGGGGCCTGACCTGTTCTGATATGTGTCCAAGCCAGATGGCCCCTTGAAGTCCCTCCTGGCTTGAGGATTCTCTTCTGTGATCTATGACCCAGAGGTGGGAGCAGGAATTTTCTCTTTTAACTAACATTTTTCTTTTTCCACAGCCTGATCTCTTTTAGATCCAGCCTAATTTTTTACAGGCCTTGGGCTAATTTGAACAGCTGGGTTTTACATCTGGGCCACTGCCATCTGCACCAATTGCTTTGTTGGCTGCAGGCAGGATGAGGCTACAGCCCCAGGGCAGGCTGCAATCTCCTGAAGCTGCCTTTGTGGGGATTCTCTGAGCTGGAAGTCGAGCTCAGTCTACTACTTTCCCTACTCCTGCTCAGCCCACTACCTAATCCAGTAGGCTCTGTTTTTCCAGTTCCGTGATGGCAGTCCTGGAACCCAGCCTTGGGTGGGCATCAGACACTAACATCTCAGGAGTCCAAGAAACAGATCTATATACAAGAAGAGGTGTCAAACACACATAAATATAGACAGAGGAAAGGGGAAAACCAGACACAGGGAAGGTGGGAGTGACAGTGAAGGGGATGAGAGAGATATATAGCTCAAATATATGTATGTATGCATGTATATATATGTATATATATATATATATGTACATCAGTTAGACATAGATATCAGGATGCAAAAAATCCAAGAAGAAGGAAATAACTAGAAAGAGATAAATGAACACTGAGAGGGAAAATAATAGAGGTAGAATGCTCAACAGAGAAAGTGAAACCAAGATGCACAGGAAAACGCAAGAAGTAAGGCAGACATAGGGGCTGGGGGTGAATATCAGTGGCTGGGTGTTTGCTCAACATGTATAAGGTTCTGGATTCCATCCACCACAATGAAAAATAAAAGATATAAGAAACTCAAAGACGTAGACAGACTACAGAGATAAGACAATGATATACTTGGGGGCAATGCTGTGTTAGAAGGTTCGTGTCCAGCCTTTACCCAGGATAGGAGCTTCAGACTGTCATGTTACTAGCATTATCAATGTTATAATAACTAGAGAACGCCTGGAGGTGAAGCTTAGTTTGTGGGGCACTTTCCTAGCACCACATAAACCAAGTGTGGTGACAGTCCTACAATCCTAGCTCTCAGAAAGTGGAAGCAGGAGGATCAGAGGTTCAAAGTTATCCTTAGCTTCATGGAAAGTTTGAGGCCAGCTCAGGATGTAGAAGGAGGAAGGAGGGATGAGGAAGAAGAAAAGAAGAGGAAATGGTTATTTTATAGGTCAGAAGTGATTTTCAGTCATATTGTTCATTTCACTTCATATTGTTCAGTCCCTTTGTTTGGTTGGCCATTTATAATTGTTTGCTTTGTTCTCAGATAGGGTCTCGTTAGCTTTGGGTAGTGTGGAAGTATGTGTGACCACACAGGCCTTGGACTCATAGAGGTACAGTTGCCTCTGCCTCCCTCATGCTCAGATTGAAGGCCTGTGCTATCACATCTGACATATATGTTTCAGTCGTAATGTGATTATTTTATTTCATGTGATTCTAATAGATGGTGGGTATACAGTAGGATCTTAAGTAGAAGCATGGAATGATCAGAGCTGAGTTTGAAAATCATTCTGGTATCTAGTGTGGGTTTGAACAGGTAAAACTGGAGGCCAGGAAGCTATGAAGTTAGAAGCAGGTTCAAGAGAATAGGCCCTAAATGAGGAATGCTCTGGGGTCTCACAGCTCCAGGACACATGAGGCTATCTTTCCATCTCTCAAGGGACTTTCTGAAAGGCATGTCCAAACAAGTATACAGAAAGGCTGACGAAAGATGGGGTGAAAAGGATGAAAGAGAGGGCGTATCAATGACAAGGCCTAGATTTCTCCCTTCCTTAGGGAACTTGACTTCGTCCCCTCCTCAAGCCCAAGGTTAGGAGGCATGATCCTGCCAGGAAGCCTTCCTTTGCCTTTGCCCTCTGAGTCTCTCTCCACCCTCTGCACTCTCTCACCATCTGGTCACCCTGATTGGGGTGTGTCTTAACTGCCTTTTGTATATTTGGGGGCTCTTCTGAGAATAAGATACCCATTGGAAACATCATTTCCAGCCACACCTTGGCTCTGGAACCTGATTTACTAGAATTCCATTGCCTGTGAACTTGGGCAGGTTGCTTACTCTCTTTCTGAGGACACTATTTCCCACATGCCTCAGAAGTTGGACAAAGTATGAAAAGGGGCATATGTAAGGAGTTCACTGAGACCTTTCTATTACAATGGGATCAACCATTACAGTCCACTCAGAAATGTACTAATAGTCACTTGGCCTGAGGAGCATCTCTCAACCCTGCACATCGCCTTGTGCTCCAGCTGTGCTTCATTCAATTCCCTTCCATTTAGCAAACACCAGAGAAGGACCCCACAGCTTCTCTGCTGGCCTCTATGAAACTCTTAATTGAACAATACTGGGAAATAACATTTATTATGTGGTGGGTTAGCTGTATGAGCCACTGTGAGTGGAACAGGATGAGGAACACATTATGAGGATAAAAACACCTACTGTCTTGGCTGCTGCTAAAGAACCCTATAGAAAGTAGTGGCTTTCCCCTCTCTACCTGACATCTGAGATGGAAGTGACTGTAAGCGAGCAGGTTTGGCAAACAGGAAGAAAATCGAGGCCTGAGGAGGTAAAGAGTGGGACAAACAAAATCCTTTATCTGTTTCGTGTGACCCCAAGCCTGGACCAGACACTGGCGCTCTGCCCCACTCCATTGCTTACGTTCCCTCTTCTGGACTGGTGGAAGCTTAAGAATGTCTAAGGAGCTACACTCGGTATGGGGTGGGCTGCTGCCCCATGCTAGAGAGCAGCTAGAAAGTGCACTTGAGCAGAGCCTCTGCCGGCCCTCTGGCCCCATGCTGCTGCTGCTGCTGCTGCTGCAGAATTTCTGCCTTTTCCATTTCATGGTCATTCCCTAGCCTGGAACCATTCAGCTTAAAATTTTCCCACAGGCAACCCCTTCACACCTGAGAAATTTATGTGACCTGAGGCATACAAGTATATAAAATAAGTATGCAATTCAAATGTTTATGATAACAAACTATAAAGAGGTGTATTTTAAAACATTTGATACACATCATTTTCTCATTTACTAAGGAAGAAAGCAAATTTTCATCATAATGAGATAGCTCTGTTTATTTTCACATAAAGAATTCAATCTTGGCTGACTGATGCTGGGGAATATAGAATATCTCCGACATTTTTCAGAGTTGATCGATATTTTAATTTTATAATCGTTAATGCTGACAACACTGCTTCATGTTTAGGCCCATTTAGGAAATTGTTGGAAATCCTGTTATAGTCATAAGCCAAAATTCACTCAATATTTTTCTAAGGTGCACATCAGCGACTCAAAGGCAGCCATCTTTAAAATTAAACATTCAAGCTATTTTATTTTTACATGGTGAGGAATGACAGTAGGAAGATATTTTTTCATAATAAAGCCATTATACTTCTTTAAAAGCAGATAAAGTTTGTATGTACAGTTAAAACACACTGAAATTTATCACACACAAAAGTTTCTGTGGTGGTTCAAAAGTTAAGTGCCCCCCATATGCTCATGTGTTTGGACACTTGATTCTGAGTTGGTGATGCTGTTTGGGAAGGTTTCAGAGGTGTGCCCTCACTTGGGGTGAACTTTGAGAGTGTTAAAGCATTACCCAACTTTCAGTTCACTCTGTGCTTCTGGCTTGTGGTCAAGTTGTAAACTCTCAGTTTCTTGCTCCCACCACCATGGCTGTCATTTGCTGCAGTACCTCCACACCATGAGTACTCTTATCCATCTGGAAAGAAAGCTAAATTAAATTATTTTTCCCATAAGTCACTTTTTAGTAATGTTGCATTATCACAGCAAGAAAAAAAATCTCAGCTATGAAGCAATAGGTTTCTGGCAGCTTGTTGACATCATATAGTGTACTATGCCCCAACAAGAGAGGGCCTGTTATTAGTCTCATTTACCATGAAGATGAGGAGAGAGTAGTTACAGGTTCAATATCATAGCCATAGTGATAGGAAGTGGTAGAAATAACATTTTATCTGGAGTTTATTTGATCCTAAGAACTTTCTGTTATATCAGAAAAGAAATGTAAAGCTGCCTATCAGTGACTATGAAGACCTCTAAGCACAGGGCACAGCCAACGTGGTGTTAGAGAAATCTTCATGGAGGAAATGGCATTTTATCATGAGTACTAAAAATGCTTCAGATTTGAAGAAATGAATCCATCCCAAGAGCAACACAGGATGTTGTTGGGAACAAGAACTTCTATTTGACTGAGTTGTGTAATGAACAGACCCTGAATGTGTTCAAGGGAGCCATGAATTCATTCACTTAGGTGCTCCCTAAGTGACACTGTTTTGAGACAGAGTCTCTTGCTATGTAGACCAGGTTGCTATGTAACTTAAAATCTTCCTACCCCAACCTCCCAAATGCTAGAATTACAGGTGTGTGCCATTACACTCCCCCAGCTGTTGCTAATTAAGAGCCCACATGATTCTAAGCTCTGTCCTCGGTGCTATGAACATGAGACATAAAAAAAAAAGACAAAATCCCTGCCTTTGGAAGCCCATGTGCTGCTGGGAAAGACAGACTTCCTCCTGGAACTAACTGCCTGGGCACCTTGCCCTGGCCGTCAGTCATTGAAGATGTACAGCACACCAAGGTCCAGGCAGAGGACTTGGACATGCCCAGTTAGCCTGCGGGCATGTTGGGAATAGAGCTGTGTGATTTTCAGTGTTTGGATGCAAGATTCCAGTTCCATTCAAATGCCATTAAGAAGTTCAAGACGGTATTGTTTTTTGGCCTTTTGGCTAAGATCAAGCAAAAGAGTTCAAGACAGCAACATCAAATCATTAAGCTAAGCATGGGACCGCTTTGAGCACAGAGCTCTCTGGGAACCTGCAAATTGCTTAACCTTGAAGTCCACCCTGCTGCAGCTTTCACAGACAGCCCACAGAGCTTGAGGAAAACTTGTGATCTTCCTGCTTTGGCCTCCTGAAAGGAGTCCAGGAATCCACCTCTCTGCCTAACCTGTTTTTTTCCTTTCTTTCAACAAAACTTTTATTGGAAAGTCTGGTAGAAATGGACTCTGAGAGGTGATAAAAGTTGCTTTAAAAAGAAGCCTCTATCAAACCAGCTAAGGCAGCAAGGAAGCTTCTGGGCATGAAATCCAGGTAAGGCCAACATCCAGCAGAACAGCTGTACACATTAGGGAATGAGAAACTCAGAGTGCTGGGTGGGAGGCTAGAGGCAGTTGGCTCTCAGTGCTGGATCCGGGGACTCATGGGAATTCACAGGATTGTGTGTGTGTGTGTGTGTGTGTGTGTGTGTGTGTGTGTGTGTGTGTGTGTGTGTGTGTGTGTGTGTGTGTTTGTCCAGTCAGTATTTATTGAACAACTACTACATGCTCTTCTAGGTGCTAAGGAGACAGCAGAAAACAGAAGGCCCCACCTCATTTTCTAGCTCGATAAAAGCCACACAAGAATAAATATGTGCCACATGATTAGAAGTGACAAGGAGGGTAGTAAATGTAGGAGAGATGGATCGATGGAGTCAATATTTTATATGATGTGGGCAGGGGGGGAAGGCCTTTCTAGCAGGGTGGACTTTGGGCAGAGATAGAATTAAGAGTAGAGTTTATCTTGGATTCTGTAAAAAGAATGCTCCTGTGAAAGAGATGGGCTAATGCAAAAGCACAGAAGCAAAAAGTGTGCTTGGTGGGGTCAAAGAGAGGCTAAGCAGCATAGAAGTGAGGCAGATGAACACCTATACACACCGCTTACATGTAAATGTAAAAATAAATCTTTTAAAAATCTTTAGGTCCTTAATATAAGAACTCCTTTTGTGGGGGAGGGGGGCAGGTAAGGATTTAAGATAAACTCTCCTTACAGAATATAGGCTGACCTTGAACTCACAGCAATCTTCCTGCCTTGGCCTCCAAATCCCAGCATTCCAAGCATGAGACACCAGGCCCAGTTTGTAAAGATTTCATCTGATATTCACTTTTCTGTAAGTAAGCAAATAGGTTGAGGGATGGAGCAATTTGACTTCATAATTAGCAGTTGTCAGACTCATCCTTCTTGCCCTGGCTGCCTTAAGCACAAATGATCATCGGGCAAACCACCCCCATGCCAGCACTGGCCAATTCAAACAGTGCACAGACAGCTTGAGGAAAGCACAGAAGGATTGCAGCTGGTTACCTAAGCTGCTGAAAGCACTGCCAATGATGTTTGAAATCGTTTGTTCCAGACTTATTGCAGTCACTGTCCTCAGTGAACTCCAAATGACCCTGAAACTGTGTCCACCCAGGCCAGCAAGGCTCCTCTAGGGGCAAAGCACAAGCAACGTCATGACGGGTGCAAATATAAAGCTCATTCATGACCAAAATACCAGGATCTGAGAAGCTGAGGCAGGAAGATTGCTGTGAGTTCAAGACAGAGAAGAGAAACTGAAGGCCCAGGTTACCAGAGGAGTTCCAGAGAACTGAGATCTCGGACCTTGGACCAAGAGTTATAATGTCAGCTGGAGATAAAGTATGAGGAACCCTGACTCCTTATTCTTATTCTTACACAAAGCTTAACACTGGCTGCTGCTGTGGGCCAAGGAAGCCCGACTTTTTAATTATACACAAGAGCTATAACATCTATAGAACTAGGGGTTCTACAAGGCCTGTGGGGGGGGGCTGTTACCACTTCCACCTGCTGTAGTGGATTTATGATGTTACATGTAAATAATTGTCCCACCTATGAGTTTAATAAAAAGCGCTGATTTGCCAAAGGCAGACAGGAAGTGTGGGCGGGGCTACCAGACTAAGAAAACTCTGGGAACAGGAAGAATAGATAGAACAGACATGCCACAGAGACTCCAGAGTTGCCAGACAAGCCAGAAGATGCAGAGGACAACTATGCTGCTCTGAGAAAAGGTACCGAGCCCCATGGCTGAACAGGATAAGAGTCATGCGGTAGATTAAGGGTAAAGAGTTAGCAAGTTATATGCCTGGGCCTTGGGCCAATCAGCCTAAAATTAATGTAAGCATCTGTGTGTCTCTGTGGGTCTGTGGGTCTAAACCTTGAGGCTAGGCTTGAAAGACCGGAATAGAAACCTCCTACTACAACCTGCCAAGTGAAATCACTCACTGCTGTCAAACTCTGATGGCAAACAAAGCTTCCAGAGAGCAGAATTTGAAGAGATTTTTGTGGCATGGCCACAATTTTCATGAGCCATGAGAAGAGTAAGTGATAGGAAGTTAGGTAGGGAAATAAAGCATTGTGGCTGTATCCTGTAAGGCTGTGTAAATTGTTTGGCTCTTGAAGAGCACTGGGGTCTTTTGGGGGGCTTTGAGAAGATGAGTGGCAGGCTCCAAATCTCAACAAAAATCCAATGGTTGTCACAAAATGAACAGGTATCACCCAGGGCAAAAGCAAATACAGTGGAAGCAGTAAACAGACTCGTAGCAAGAGGTGATGGTATGGTCTGGACCAGCATGTCTTTAAATGGTAGGGTCACCAAAATCTGCGGATGAAGCATAAGGGCTATACAGGGAGTGACTTGGCCTGTTTAAAGGTAGGGCTATAAGCCCCAGTTTTCCATGAAATAATCCTTTTTGTCTGGCTTCCATACTGTACCTTCCATGAAACACTGACCTGCACTGGTATAGGCATGCCTTACTGGGTTTAGTGTCTCAACTCAGCCTGCAAGGCTCAATTACAGGCAGTTACGACTATCTTTGGGAAGCCCTCCAATCGCCCATAAAGTTGGAGTCAATCACTGTTCCATGAGTCAATTCCTGTATGAAACCATTAGGAGACATGCACA
Organism: Phyllotis vaccarum; assembly: GCA_033318265.1. Lineage (NCBI taxonomy): Eukaryota > Metazoa > Chordata > Mammalia > Rodentia > Cricetidae > Phyllotis > Phyllotis vaccarum. Next base: position 60,880,673 of record JARWLC010000013.1, read on the forward strand.
TCTTTTTAATGTTAGGAGTCATGTGACCATTTAATAGTCATGTCCTATTAACGATGTGTGCTATATTCAGCAAGGTGAGATGCTGAGATTGTGTGGAGGCCCAGAGCCTGTGGGACCAATGGTGAAAAACAGCAGAGGCAGTTGCATGTATAAAATGCTCACCCATCTCTAGCACACAAAGTCTGAGAGGTGCATATTCAAGTCAGTCACTCAAAGGCTCTGAGGACCAAGTGCCAGTTCCTTTAGATGCACAGAAATGTCAAATCCAGTTCATGGAGCCAAAGAGTCATCTAATCTACTCTTCGAGTCTCCAAAGAGTGAACACACAGCCTTTGTCACATGCCTCCAGTAACAGGGTATTCACTACCTCCCATCTCAAGTTCATACTTGGATGGTTGCTAAGAAAACTTTTTTGGCTTGATCTGAAGAACTCTATGACCCTGAAGCTTTCACACAGGAGTTCCTGGGACTCACTCCCTTTGGCACCGGGTGCTCTCTTCACACAGGGCAGCTTTCAGAACTCCGAGAGCCTGACATAGTCCTGTTCATTCTGTCCTTCAGGCCATGACACTCATGTACTTTCCCTAGTACCACATGGGACTTGGGCTGTATCACTTCATCAGTTCACATTGCCTTGTGGACTCTATCCATTTGGGAAGCTCTGGGCAGCTACCTAACCTACCGATAGCTCCTTATGATCACCAATCAACAGCTGCCCGTGCCAGCCATGGTGATACTGATGCCATATCAGTCAACAAATAGCTGCACTCAGAGCTTGCAGATTTTTAGGGTAGGAGCACTTCCCAGCTACGCTCCCACACTGCTTCTTCCAGAACTTTGAGTTCAAGTCTGCTGAGGATGTTGGTTCTCCTGCAGCTGGCCCTGTGTCCTTGTCATCTTTTCATGAACCATCTTCACAGTTCTCACTCATTCCACCAACTGCTCCGTATGGCTCCTCTCCACGTGGCTCCTTTCCCTTCCCATTAGGGAGAGTGGGGTCCAAAGCCCAAAAGCCCTGTGTTCTGGGGCTCCCCCTTCTTCCCATGGGGTCATGGCAGGCTTGATTGTATCCAGACCAACTTCCATTGCTGCCTCTTGGCCCACGGCTGCCAAAAGAGCCCCACCACCTTTTTGGCTTGACTTCTACATGGTCCAAGGCCCAATTTCCTGTTCTGCCAATCAGGTGGAGGTGGCACCCCCTCCCAATCTGAAGAGTGTCTCATTTCTCCATTTCCTTCCACCTCAGGGTCATGATAGATTCTTTTCTATCATCCATCTCCTTTCTAGTAGATCTTTAACTGAACCCCACTGACACGTCAGAAGGATGGATGAGGGCAGTGATAGGGGCAGGCACAAAGGACATACATAGACCAGGGTTTATTCAGTACTGTGAATTTCCAGAGTCATCAGTGGAAGCTAGGTAAGTCCAATCTGAAGCCTGAAATCAGGACTGACCTTGACATCAAGCTCCTGAGTCTAAGGGTTTAGGCCTGGTGAGCCCCTCCGCCTGCCTGTCTCTTGGGGCATCAGAAGTCTCTCCCCCCACCAACCACAAAGCCAGGCAGCATGTGGTGTGCAGCTGGCCAGAGGTGTCTGTGCATAGCTGTACTTGAGGCTCACCAGAGTCCAGCCTAAAAATGGATGGGCCTTGGTGTGCTGCCCTGGGAGGTGGCTCTTGTTGTGGAGTCTCTACAGCTGGGCTACCTTTCTTTTGGTAGAATGTCTCTGAGCAAAGCAAATGCTGTTTCAGAAGCTGAGAAGCTTGGGGCCAGATGGACATTCTTTGATGCTGATTCAAGACTTCTTTACTTCATCCCATGACTAGCCTTGACTCTCTAAGCAGTTGCAGGAAGGGTAAACAGCACCTGTAGGGATCTAGGACCCCAGGGCCCACTGTGGCTGCTTCTCTGGCCTGGCAAAATCTCTAGGAAAGCTGCCTGGCTTTCACCCCACACCAGCTGTGTCTCAGTAAAATTCATGGGTGATGATAAGAAGGAAATATTCTGCCTGATAGAGAGTACCAGTGAGGCAGGGATCACCAAATGGATTTTACAGATGGGCAAACTGAAGCTCAGAGTTAAAAAAAAAAAAAAAAGCTACTTGCCAGTGATAGGAAGTAGTGACGGTGAGATCTCAGCACAAGCCTGTGATTCCAGAAAGTGGTCACAAGTCTGTGACTCCAGAAAGGAGTTCTGCTTCTCCCATTTCAGCTTTTCTGCGTGCTCATTTCTCCATCCCCTGATCCCCTCCATGACTTCCCTACCTCATTTCCTTTCCTCTCCCTCTCCTAGCTCCTCACACACAGTGCAGCAGCCTCAGCTCGCTCTGTCTTCCTCCATATCCTAGCCCCTCTGCTATCCAGGCTGAACCAAGCCAGCAGCCAGCTCACCCCCTTGGATGAAATGTGGAGCTGGGCTGCTCCAGACACATGGGTTTTACCAGGCCAGATAAGGTTTCACCGTTGGGGCAGTGAACAATTTATTTCTGAGTCTGAAACTGAGATGGAAAAGGATGGGGGAGCCCTACAGTTCAGCCTACTAAAGCAAAAATGAGTGAGAAATGGGGGGGGGAGATAATCACACATAATGCAGTGTGAAGTGTGTTTTGTGTGTGCGTGTGTGTGTGTGTGTGTGTGTGTGTGTGTGTGTGTGTGTATGAGCTCACACGTGTGCATGCACACACATGCATGTGTAAAGAAGACAGAGAACCAGACTTCAGCCTAGTAGAAAGCAGTGGAAACATGCTCCTCTTTACTCCTGGTCAGAGAAGCATGATTAAAGGAACTGGAATGGGGTCATTGCCACCTTTCCAGCCAGTACAGTCCAGCTTCCATGCCTACCACTGCTGAAAGAAAAAAAAAAAATCTCCTTGGAAAGTCACACTTCCCCTTCACAACTGCCTTCACAATACCATCGCATCCAGTTATCACACACACACCCTTGAGACACTACTCATGCCTTTTCCTCTTCCTGTCTAAGCTCTGGCTCTGAGTCAGCTCCCTGCCTTTCACAGCCGCTGGGTCCATCTGCCCACCACTCCAGGCCAAGCCGCAGCTCTCTGGGGTGTGCCACTGCCTGATTGCTGACTCTCTGGATGGTTGGGGCTAGAATCTCACTCTGCTCTCCCACAGTTATCCCATCTCCAAACAGTCCTGTGGATTGTATTTTCTACCCCAGTGATAGGTTCTAGTGCCTGCTCAATTGTATAAGACCAAGCCTGGTATTCCAGCCATGCCAGAAAGTACCCAGGTATCTCAGAATCAATAGTTGCCAACCTGGTTGGAAGGCTGTATCATATGGCATCTGGATCATATCAGCATCCTTCTCATTGGGCTCCCTGCTTCCATTCTCATTCCAGCACAATCCAGAAGAAGTCCAGAGGCTGCAGGGATCTAAGTTATGAGTAAGATCACCCTTCCCCTGCCTAGAAACTTTCAGAATCTCCTATGTAGCCCCAAGATCTACTTGGCTTGTCTCAGCCTACCTCTCCTCTCTTGTCCCCTTGACATTGCTTCCCCACCCACCTCAACCCTCTTCTCACACTGTATCCTTGCCCAGTGTCAGCGCTTGGTCATGTTTTCAGCACATACCCCAAACCCCAGTAATATGGGGTTTCTTTCCAAGGTAGATGACCAAAGTGAAGAATACTTCCATGTAGGGGCAGGGGATCATGGTGGATCTGAACTCTGAGAACAGGTTTTCAAAGTGTCAACAGAGGCTCTGCTGGATCCTGAATCCTTCAGGTTCTGAGAAGTTTGACAGAAGCTGTGGCCCTCACCTTTTCTGATGCAAGGAGAAGTTGCTGCCACTTTGGGTTTCCTTCCTAGAGGCCAAATGGAGTGCCCTGACTCAATACCAGTGGCCACAGAAGCTGTTGCCTGGGACTGGAGAAACATGGGGCTTCAGTGGCTCCTTCTTAGGGAGCTGAGAAAGGTCAAGTAGTGCTGGCCTTGAGTCACAGAAAGAGGGAGAGGGATGAGGCTCTGTGGTAGGGGCTAAGGCATGTGTGGTAGACAGAAATAAGGGGAGGAGGGGAAATCCAAGAGGAGGAAGCGCATAAGGGACCTGGAGTAGAAGGGAAAAAGACTCAGGGAGACACCATGAAAAACACAGAGGAAGCTGGGGTCTAGGGAAGGGAGACAAAGATGAAACCAGAGGCTGCAGGAAGGGGGGTGGAAATAGGTGCTACAGTACACAGAGAGACAGAGAATACAGGAGAAAAATAAATGGAAAAAGGAGAAAGATGGAGACCAGGATACAGAGGGAAAGAAAGACAGAGCAAGGTGGAGACAGACACAAGATAGGACCTAAGACTAGAAGCAACAGAGGACAGTAAGAAGGATTCACACTGTGCATGTAGGTTGATGTAACGTGTAATATGTAAAATATGTAATGGCACATGCTAGCAGTTCTACCATGGAAAGCCCCCAACAAGCCTTAGCAATTGGCCCTGCCCGTTCATCCTCCAACAGCTCCAAATCTGTACACAGTCACTATCTGTATCAGAAGTTCAGGCTAGATGGAAAGCAGATGGGAATATGAGGCAAGTGAGCTAAACTGGGTTCAGCATAGAGAGGTCCTAAGCCATCTTGGAGTGCTCACAGTCTGTGGCAAGTGCACTGAGGTAGGGGAGGGGCACCCCCAGTTGAACATAAGTGCCAAGGGTAGAGCAAAACTGAGATACCGGCCAGATGCTGAGAACAGGGTGAGGGAGAAATAAAGGAGGTAGGGGACTCCAGGAAGTGGCTGAGAACAGCCTTGAGATGTGCACAGCCGGAGTTTTGCTGCCCCTGGGTGGGTGGGTCCGCTTTGGGGATGTCTGGTTGATTTGGTTTATGAGAATACAGTATCTCACTCTGAAGTCCAGTCTGTCCTACCACTCATGATGCTTATGCCTTCCAGATGCTGAGATTACAGGCATGGACCACCATGACCAGCATTAATGATACCTTAAAAGGTTACCTATGCTAACCTTTGTGTTACCTACTTGTTATCTGTCCCTTGCTGGAAACAGCAGGGTTCCACCAGTGCTAGATTTGATGGCACATGGCCTGTCTTGGAAAAGAAGCCCCAATACTTCCTAGTGGGGTCTATGGCTCTGCATCCTCATCTGTAAAGTGGGACATCAGTCATACACCACAGTGGTGGCCATTGAAATGATTATGTATGGGAACAGTTAAAATACCAACAGAGACCTGCTTTTCCTTCTAGTCCTGAAACCACACAAATCATGTCACTTGGCTTCCTTTATGTGACAGCCTGACAAAGGGTTGAGGACCAAGATTCAAATCCCTCAAATGTTTCTCCCTTAGTTTCTTCAACCAATCCTCACAGGACACAATGATTTGGCTTTGTTTTTAAGAAAATATTTCTTTTACGATCTGGAGAGATGGCTCAGTGGTTAAGAGCACTTGTTGCTCCTGCAGAGGACCTGGGATCTATTCCAAGTACCCAGATGGTGGCTCACATCCAGCTGCAATTCCAGTTCCCAGGGGATCTGACACCCTCTGCTAGTCTCCATGGGCACCAGGCACGCACATAGTACACAGAATTACATGCAGGCAAAACACCAATATACATAAACTAAATTAAAAATAGACTATTTTGAACAAATATTATTTATTTCCCTTTTTAATTGTGTGCATGCATGGTTGCGCACACACATATGCTGTTAGATCTTTCTCCTGGATCAGAAGGAGATCACTAGCAGTAATGATGGAACAGAACTTAGGACCTCGGAGACAGCAGTAGCACGCTTAACTCCGGGGATATCACTCTGGCCCGTGTTTGTTTTGTTTTGAGTTGCTGAACAGGGATCCCAGGGCCCTGGGCATGGTCGACAAGAGCTCTACTAAGGGTTAAAACCCAGTCCTCTGATGTATTTACCTGTATGCGATGGAAAAAGATATTGGGCAAAGTGGATGGAAGGTGGGAAAACTTGAGTAAGCAAAAGCACAAAGTTTCAGGGAGCTTTTCAAAGACCACTTTCCTCTTGCAAAATTAAAACCTCCTGGAAAACCACAAGGAAAACTTCCTAGGTCGGGCCCTTTTGAGCAGGTGGTTTATTGGGCAGAAAACATGGAGGGCCTCAACATTAATTGTTCCTCCATTCCCAAGGCAGAAGCACAGGGCAGGGATCTTCAGAGGAAGGCCCCTAGAGGTACAGTGGCACTCCCTCAGGTGAAGCCTCAACCCTAGAGTCATGGGATGTGGGGCAGAAAGTCTCTGTAGATAGTTGGGCAGGGCAGCGGATAGTGAGCAGTGGAGGAGGGCTGAGCTATGTGGGAATGCCAGGCCCTAGGAGCTGCTGGCACAGAGAGTCAGGAGCAGAGTAAAGCTGAGCCAGAAGTAGCTCAGCTCAGGGATAAGAGCAAGGGCAACTCTGCAGCAGTGCTGGTGGCACCCACCAGGCACCCCCGATAACCCTCTACTTGCCAAGGCTCAGTGGGTTTCTGCAGTCAGAGCTTGGGAGTTTAAGGCCTATGGGGAAGGGAAAGAAGTTGCTGCATGGAGAAGCCAGCCTGAAGGGAAGGAGGGAGGCAGTGGAGAGAAAGGCAAGCTGGTGAGGCCCTCCCCCCAGCAGGCACTTCAATAATCTGATTTCCATAAAGAGAACTTTCCCGGCCATAAAGATTTTATTGAAACTCCCAGCAGCCTGATAAAAGCATAATTCCACTGACCACAATCTACCTAGGAATAGCTCCAGGATATTAGACTGAAACTCAGCAACGCTATCCGTTCTGGAAGTTTCCTCTACTCCCTCTCCCCTCTCCTCCTAGGGGTGGGAGGGGCCTCCATTTGGCTCAACTCTGGACTATCCACACTCTGTGGGGAAAATGTTAGGCCAAGCCTGGAATTTAGTCCAGCTCTGCAGGCCTGAGCCAGGCATTGGAGCAGTGTGTGACATTCCTGCAGCTCCTGGCGTGCCATGATCAGCCCACCTCAGGCTGGCTCCTCCTTGAGGGCCTAAGTTAGAGTCCCTGGAGAGCTAGCTTGTCCAGAGCATCAGAGAAAAAAAAATGGTTTGGAGCTTGTCCTTGAATTTAAGCAAATCACATCTCTGTATTTCAGCTTCCATATTGGTAACATGGGGAAAGGAGTACTGACACCAAGGACTAAGCAACATGAAGAAATACGAGGCACTTGTAGTAATGCCTGGGACAAAGGCATCTGATGCATGTCATCCATCACTGCATAGTTCCTGCCACTCTAATGGCCCTTCTCCTCTCCTGTGCCCCACAGGGATCAAATAAGCCCTAAAAATTTGCAAGGTGGGGCTGAGGTGTAGCTCCTTGGTATAGCACTGGCCTAGCATCTTCAAATCCCTGGGTTCAATCCTTGGCACTGCAAAACCAAAAGAAACAAAAAGCAGTTCTGTTGTGGTCGCTGACTACTCTCTCTCTCTCTCTCTCTCTCTCTCTCTCTCTCTCTCTCTCTCTCTCTCTTTCTCTCTGCAACTTTGGTCAAGTCCTTCTTTCTCTCTCTGAACCTCATTTTGCCCACCTAATAAGACTGGACAATTCGATTCAGTGATCTAAGTAGCCTCACAGTTCTTCTTTGCCAAATTTCTCATTACACAACCAACGAGATGGCTAAGCAAGCAAAGGTACTTGCTGCAAAGCCTAATGAACTGAGTGCACCCCCTAGTATCCACATGATAGAAATAAGAACCACTCTAAACTCTACATACTCACCATGGCATGTGCATGCCTGCACATGTATAAATAAACGTAACAAAATTTAAATCATTTATTAACTAGTTGATACATTTATCTAACAAATATTAATGAAGTATGCATTATTATTAAAGGTCACTGTGAGTTCTAGGAGGAAAGATTGGAGAAACAGAATTGCTGTTCAGTAAAGAGTTCAGTAAAGTTAATCAAATATTGGAAGGTCTGAGGATAAAACTGAGTAGGTAGGAAAAGGGAGAAAGCTAGAAGGTTTGGAATGTTTCCCTGGGCTTTTTGTTTTCAGTTTTTAAGATGGAGTATCCTATAGCCCAGGCTGGACTTCAAGTCTCTATATAACTGAAGATGGCCTTTGACTCTTGATGCCCCTGACTCTACCTTCTAAATCTTGTTAGGATTACAGGGGTCATTGTATCCAGATTGCTTTGCTTTGTTAGTTTTGTGGTTTGGATTCATTTTATGTTGTCATATAGAAGACCTTGCTGGTTTGGGTGTTGGGTATTAAACATGGGCTCTTGCACATCCTAAGTAAGTGCTTTAGCACTGAGGAAGTTTTAAGAGAGTGGTCAGAGAAGTTCTCCTCTAAGAGATATCATCTGACTGAAGGCAGAAGTAGGCACAGGAACACATTGTGAAGATATCCATGAGACCAGAACTCCAGGAAAAGTTGACAAGCTGTTGGGTTACCAAAAAATCCAGAGAGAAGAGCATGATCAGCTGTCTATAAAGTTGGAAATGCTGACGAAGAGGGATTGAAGGGGGTGGGAAGAGCAGGAGATAAGATTTGACAGGGATTCGTTTGCAGGAGGATTCTTCTAGGCCATCATATGATTTAAGCTGTTTTCTTTTGTTTGATTGATTCTGTGATGCTGTAGATTGACCTCTCATCCACGCCGGCAACTGTTCTACTAAAGCCACTTCTCCACCCGGGGGATTCCAATTTTATTCTGAGTGAAGTAGCTTGTAAGAAGATGTGTATCAGAGAAGGGCCATGCTCTGACTTCTGCTTTAACAAGGTCACCCCGGTTTGGGTTTAGAGAATAAACTAGCAGTAAGTAGGAGAGCCCAAGGATGGAGAGCCCAAGGAGGAAGACATCACGGTGACCTAGACAAGAGGTGGCGGTGGTGACGTGAGAAACTGGAAGCTGCCATGGGGCTGTGGTCCCAGGGAGAGGGCCAAGAATGGCTGAAGCTCCCATGAAGCAAAGGTTATTGCACATAACCTCCCTGGTGGATGTCCAGAGAAGGAAGGTTTGCAGGTAGACGGGGACAGGTTACATGGGTGACACCACAGCTGATTCTATGACCTATTCTGTGCCTTTTCTCTCTTCCTGCTTGGTTGCTGTAGGAATGGAAAGATCAACAGTTGCTTCCTGGCTGGAAATTAGGAGGATTTGCATGCTCCCCACAATGTTGTCAACACCCCCTGGCTCACACTGTATGTGTCCAGATTGTATATGTCTTGGAGAAAGCTGCCACTGTACAAGGCTTCTTAGTGGTTTGAAAGGCAGCATGGAATGAGGTACCCAATAGTATAAAAACACTGGAGGTAGGCTCATGAAAGGCTATTAGTTGAAGACCCCAGTAGAAACAGGACTATTCTGGGAAGAGATTGAAGAATGTATAGGATCCATGAACATAAAATAAAGAAGTCAACTTGGTTCATGTCTAATTTTTGCTAACATTTTTCTGTGATGGTGACAAGGTTTTAAGCTCTCTTGAAGAATCACTTTTCAAATGTTGGAAATCAAATGTTTGGAGTAAATAGTCTTAGTAAAGTGTCGAGCAAGATGCTGTGGATTGAGAATGTCTAAAGCTAGACTAGAGCCTTTGTGCAGGTTGATGGGCCAAGACTTTGTAAAGAACCTCGTGTAGAAACAATTGTCTTGAGTGGCTTGTCTGGAGTATGGCATGATATTTGGGGAGGCTAAGTATTTCTAGAACTGGCACTTACTAGTCTCAAGTTCTACAACTGGAGGTGGAGTTTGTTTACTTGGACTGATTTACACTTGCTATACAGCTTTGGATAAAATAAGCTATGTATTTCTTAAGGGACCACTCTTCTTCCATACTCAGCCTCTGTGGATGAGTTAAAAGTAGGTCCCATTACTGCCTCAAGGCCTAGCCAATCAGTTTATTCTGAGACTTTCAAGATAATGGTTGAAGAGCATTTCATTGAATTCAGATCTCTGAGGATATAAGCTCAAGTAAAAGAATTCTTGAGAATCCAAGAGTGACACAAGTAAATGCAAGGGCAGACCTGAGAAGTAGAGAGAGCAAGGCTGAGCCCTGCTCATCCTTTGAGGAACTACATATAACAGGCATGACTAAAACTACACCTACCAATGGCCTTGCCAGTTACATGACCTGATAAAGCAACATGGTTTAAAAAATACCCAAAGTCACTTTGAGTTTGAGTTTTAACTACTAACAGCAAAAAGAACTCTGAATAGTGTATGCCCTCTTTACAGGCCAGTGATGCAATGACCCTTGCTGGGTCCCAAACAAGTGATGATCAGTTATAGCTCCATCTTTTGTGTGTGCCATTATTTCTGTCTGGACTGTTTCCTTTGCTTTGTTTGTAGATATCTGCCTATTCTACAAGAGCCATTCAAAGCAGGAGGTTTTGTAATGGTACAGCAAGGATCTCAAAAAACTGCTCTACTTCAAAAGCAATGAGAACTTTGGCACAAACAGTCAAAGTCAGCCTTTCCAGAACTCTGGAAATAAAGGCTTTTAACCATCTCAGAAATCTTTCTTTCTTAATGTATTAGATTAGCACTTTAATAAAATGGCTTGAAGTTGAAAGAAACATCTTGTCGTCCTTCCATCTTGTGAGGACACAGTGTTCTGCTCCACTGAAGAATGCATCAAAAGAGTTCCATCTTGGAAGCAGACATTTATCTTCTACAGTATAGCAAGATACCTTGGTCTTGGACTTTCCAGCATCTAGATCTGGGGTTTAGAATGCTAGCCTGGCCTCTGGTGAAGCTGAAAGCCTCCACAAGAGGTGTGGGCAGGGAATTTTTTTTAATCCCATCCTAATGACCCTTGGTAAAACCAGTGAAACCTGGATTTGTTCCAATCCCTGCTTATTTCCTCTAAGCTCCATGGTCATCTTGAAAACCAGTAACATAGAAGCAACCAGAGGGAGCAGACCAGACTGGATTTCCAACAATGTCTGTTTCCAGAGAGCTGCTGCTGCCTGATTAGTCTTGAAACGCCTTGAGGACGTTTCAGAGGCATATCTTGTCTCTATTGGGTCTGCTGAGTCAGATGGCTGGCCTTCATACAAACTCACTTTGTGAAGGCTACATACCAATTTGGAGTGTAAAGATGTCTTAGCAGTTAAGAGCCCATACTTCTTTGGCAGAGGACCCAAGCTTGCTTTTCAGCACTCACTCAGGGTAGCTCACAACTCTCTGTAGCTCTAGCTGCAGAGGATCCTCGGTTCTCTTCTGGCCTCTGGGGACACTTGAACATATGTGCACATATTACTACTTGGATTCCCAATCACACACACAAAATTAAAAATAAAATAAAACTTTTATGGAGAATTTACAAAAACAAACAACTTATAACTAACTTCAAAATTAACAGAGAAAATACTAGATGACTTCTTACTAAAATCTGGGACTAAGTGAGGATATGTATTTGCGACATGCTTACTGAATAGAACATTGGCAGGTCTACTTAGTGTAACAGGGCTAGAAAAAAAGAAGAAGCTCCCAGATTTAGAATGATGATATAAAATGTGTTTATCCACAAATATTGTCATCTAGTATAAAACCCTAAAGAATCAACAGAAATTCCTTGTAATTAATAATTATCACAAGGTCAATATAAGGTTAATATATACATCTTTATTTTATGTTACGTAAATGGATATTTTGGCTGCATGTTTTTCCATGCACATGTGCACAGCACCCGAGGAAGCCAGCAAAAGTTGTTATATCCCCTGGAACTGAAATTACAAATGCTTTTGAGTGTCATGTGGGTGCTGAGAACCAACCTCCGGGCCTCTAGAAGAGCAGTACCTGCTCTTAACTGCTGAGACTTCTTTCCACTCTTATTAAATTTGAAAAATATCCCCACACACCCTCATAAACATATTATTTTTTATTTTAAAGTGTCAAATTAGATAATGAGAGGGGAGACTTACTGGAAGAAGTTTAAATTAACTTAATTTGAAGACAACATGGTTTTATATACAGAAAGCCCTAAGGATTCCACAAGAGGTCATTAGACAAGATAAATTCAGCACAGTTAGCACAATTGTAGGATACAAAACCAAAACACAAAATGAATAAGAAGCAAAACAAAAGAACAATCCAATTTACAACAGCATTAAAAGGAGTAAAGTATTCAGTAATAAGCTTAAGTAAGGCAATGGAAGAGCTGGAAGTTACAAAATGCTGCTGGGGGATTAGGAAGAAAGGGAAGAAGGAAGGCTATCCATGCAGTGGACTATCCGTGTAGGATGCAATGCTCATGTGATGAGACTAATCAACAGGAACTACAGATCTGATGCAATCCTTACCAAAATACCAGTAGCACATAATTTTGTTTTGTTTCTGCAGGAACACAAAAACTCATCTTAAAACTTAACGTGAATTTTAAGGACCCCTAAATATCCAATACACCCCCAAAGAAAGAACAGTTGGAAAAATTATATTTCATACTTTCAAAAGTTACAAATCTACAAACATAAACGTACAGCAGAAGGACATACATGCAGAACAATGGGATACAATAGAGGGCACAGATCTCAATTCAATGGGAAAAAAATAGACTCTTCAAGAATAGTTCTTGGGAAATGGAATATTCACACTCAGAATGAGGAAACTGATATATTAAAAATACCTTATGGAGTAGGAGTAGAACTTGAGAGATGTGAGGGGAAAGTGGGAGAGAAAACACATACATAAGGAAATGATCTTCTTGTCATTGGCTTGTAAGTACAATTTTCTTGCATAAGCAACAAAACAGAAAGTAAGTGAAGGGAATTTATTTAAATTAGCAACTTTTATACATCAAAGAACAATATCAACTTGACAGAATGGAAGAAGTTATTTTTTTCAAGTTAACAAACTAGAATGTAATATTTACAAATCACATATCTAATATAGGTGTAATAATCAGAATATATAACTAACTCCTGAAAATTAGCCATTAAAAAGAAACCAATTAAAAATAAGATGAAATCATCAGTAGATTTTTTCCAAGATATAAAAGAGGGCTAGTACAAAAGTCAGTAGTATAAGACCCTGAGGTTGATCCCTAGAACTAAACAGAGAGAGAGAGAGAGAGAGAGAGAGAGAGAGAGAGAGAGAGAGAGAGAGAGAGAGAGAGAGAGAGATTATAGGCACTATATATATATATATAAAGATTTCAAAGCAGAGATTTGAACAGATAGCTGTATACCAATGTCCACACTAATATTAATGACAATATGCAATATTCAAAGAGCAAAAACAGTTCACATGTCCATCAATAGATGAATGGCATGGCTACACAAATGTGGTATATACATAGGAGATATTATTTGCCTTAAAAAGAAAGTAAATTCTGACATATACATAAAAAACCTTAAAAGACATTATGATAAATGAAATAAGCTAGACATAAAGAAACAAATATTAGCCGATCATAGTGGCACATGCCTTTCTTTAATCCCAGCTTTCAGGAGACAGAGGAAAGTGGATCTCCATGAGTTCGAGGCCAGCCTGGTCTACAGAGTGAGTTCCAGGACAGTCAAGACTATGTGGAGAGACCTTCCCTATCTCAACATACACATACACAGAGAGAGAGGTAGGGAGGGAGGATGGACGGACGGACAGACAGAGGGAGGGAGGGGGGAGAGAGAGGAAAGAGAGATTGAAAGATTATAGGTAAAAAGTTTCAGACACTGAGGAGGTTTAGGTATGAAATAATAACAGTTGCATGACAATGTATCTTAATTGTAATCTTTAGGCAATCACTAAGAACTCAAAAATACATGGAGAAAGTAACAGACTCAAAGGGTACCCTGTGATGTATAATTAGTGTAGAATAAGGCAACAATAGAATCCTAAAGGACCCCAAAAGATAAAGAGAACAAATGGCAAGTAGATTTCACTGCTGATATTTATTTCATTCACTTCATTTTGCAGCAAATGTCATTTAACTAAACACTCCAAACAAAATGCAGGGATTGGCAGTAAAAATAAAATCATGATCAAGCCACATGTGGTAATTCAGGCCTGCAATGTCAGTACTTGTGAGACAGATAGGAAAGCCACAAATTGAAGTCCAATCTGGCTACATAATAAGATGCTGTCTCAAAAAAATATTCAACTCTTTTGTTTTTTATAAAAGACATAAATTTAGAAGAACAAATTTCATTGCACATGAAAGAATAAAAAGATACAGAATGTAAATGGAACCCAAAAGAGCTGGGGTGGCTAAACTAATTTTGACAAAATAGATTTGAAGACAAAACGTGACGGTCAGGTGTGCTGGCATATATCTGTAATTCCAGTACCAAGGAAATAGAGGCAAGAGGTTTTCAAGTTTCATTCCAGCGAGGGATAGGAAATAAGACCTGTTTCAAAACAAAAAAACAAAAACAAAAAGGCAAAGATTATTACTTTATTGAAAGACTGACCTCTTTGATAAGTTTCAATCCATCAGGAAGACATAAAATTATAAATCTATATACACCTAACAAAGAAATCTCTAAGTTTATGATGTAGAGACTGAAATAATCGAGGGGAGAATAACAACCAATGTAACTATAAAAGATTTCAATACTTCATTTTAATAACTGTGCTGTTCTATTTTATGTCAACTTGACACACCAGAGTCATTTGGAAAGAGGGTACCTCCACTGAGAACATGCCCCCAACAGATAGACCATGGACAAACTAGTGGGTCATTTTCTTATTTATGAGTGATGTGGGAGGACCTAGCCCATTGTTGTGATCCCACCCTTGAGATGGTGGTCCTAAGCTGTGTAAGAAATCAGACAGAACAAGCCATGAAGAGCAAACGAGTAAGCATCATTCCCCCATGACTTTTACAGTTCCTGACTCCAAGCTCTTGCCCTACTCGAGTTCCTAACTTTACTATACTCAGTGAGGACTGTTACGTGCAAGTGTAAGATGACATAAACATTTTTCTCCCCACAGTTCTTTTAGTCATGGTGTTCACAGCAATAGGAACCCTAACTAAGAAAATAGTGGACAGAACAAATAAGATTTCAATTCCAGTATCAGTAGATGTGGAGAGATCACTTCACCTAACAATAGCTTCTTGTGGACACCCTCCTTTCAAGAGCAGATTAAAAAAGGCTATAATAAACATTAGATCATAAAACATTTGAGATAGGGTTTCAGTGTAAGACCCTGTGTAGCATAAAGTTTCTGTCCCAGACTAGCCCCAAAGTCTGGACCTGGCCACAACTGCTTAGCTCTGTTTAGCCCAGAGGTCTGGATCAGCAGTCCCAAAGTCCAAAAGAAACATACAGAAGCTTATAGTAATTACATGCTGCTTGGCTTAGGGCTCTGGTATATTGCTAGTTAGCTCTCTCATCTTAACTCAACTCATTTTACTGATCTTGTTTAGCCACATAGCTTGGTACCTTTTCTCAAAGCAGCATTCTGGTCTTCTGCATCTGCTGGCATCTTTGCCTAATTTCACCCAGCTTCCACTTTATCTATGCTCAGAATTCCTATCTGCCTATAAGCTGGCTTTCCATAAGGCAAAACAGTTCCTTTATTATCCAATTGTAATTTGCAGCATGCAGAAAGATATCCCATATCAGCCCTGACTGACCTGGAACTCAGAGATCCACATACCTTTACCTCCTAAGTGCTGGAACCACCACATGCAGCTCCTTCATACATTTAAAACAATTGAAATAATATAAGATATTCCCCAGTCAAAAAGAAACAGATAAAAAATGAATAAAACAAGGAAATGGGGAAATATCAAATATCTTACTTGGCAAATACCTACTAAGATCTTTTGCAGTTTTAAAATCTATTTGTCATTTTCTTGTCAAGTTGTAAGAGTGAGTCCTTTAACATATTTTCTCCCACCTTGTGGTAACTGAGTTTTTATTTTCTTTTTAAAAATTTATTTTATGAGTATAGTGTGTGGTTGCTAATATGCATATGTACCACATGTGTGCATGAGGCTGCAGAGGTCAGAAGAACTGGAGCTGGACCTACTGCTGAGCAATCTCTCCAGCCAACCCTATGTATTACTTTAGCTATACTTCATGGACCTGATGTCCTCTTCTGACTTCTTTGGACACTGCATCCACATGATGCACATACAATATGCAGGCAAACACTGATAAACATGAAATAAAAAATAATAAGTAAATAAATATTTTAAGTAATACATAGAGAATACTAATATTCTAAATGGCTGCATGAAAAATTATTTTGATAACGATGGTGCCACCTTCCTAGAATCATAACACTTAAGAAACAAAGAAAGCAGGGTCAGGGGGTCAAGCTGCATTAAGACTGTGTATTAAAAAAAAACTTACCAAAAGACTTCATTCCTCCCCTTGGCTCTATACTCCAGTCCACAGCACTGGTAACTTTACTGGTCCTAGGAACCCCAGGTAAATCATTGTCCACTGCTTGATAATATTTTTTAAACTTGCCAACATCCCCCAATAGCACCCCTTCCCCCGGACTTCATAATATGGGCCACAGCTCAGGAAGCTTTACCAGAATCCAGGCTAGTCTTAAGGACTCCAGGGAAGACACCCCCAACCCCACTAACACTCCTTAAAGTTTTCCCAATAACCCCACACTGCACTTCCTCTCCTGGGCTCCATATCCCAACCTACAACTTTGAAAGACTTCTGCTTTGCTAGAGACCAAACTAGTGGTCCAAAGTCTCCAAAAACCCCAGCAGAGATCACACACGTAACCTGAAGACTTCCTAGTCATCAGAACCCTTAACAGCTTTTTCCAGAAGATCATACCTAAGAAAACTTACCTAAACATAATAAAAAGAAACCAAGAAAAAAAACACCCATGCAACAAAGATAAATTCAGAAATCAACACCCAGACCTGTAATCATCTCCATACCAGAAGCATAAACACCAGTGTAAGAGCACAATCAATAACAGAAAGGGCAATATGGCACCACCAGAACTCAGCTACCCAGTGATGGCAAGACCTGAACATTCCAGCTCAGCAGAAACACAAGAAAACAACCTTCAAAATAATTTTATGAAAATGATAAAGATGCTTAAAGAGTACATGAAAAATATCCCTTAAAGAAATTTTTAAATGACACAAAAAGTTGGAGAAAATAAACACTTTAAAGGATGTCAAGAAAGCCAAGAAAAAAACCAACAAGTGAAGGAAATGGTTCAAGACCTGAAAATTGAAATCAAAGCAATTAAACACACACACACACACACACACACACACACACACACACACACACACACACACTCTGAGGGAATTCTGGAAATGGAAATAACCAACATCAGGGCTGAAATCAATAAAATAAAAATAAGGAAAACAACATGAAGAATCAATGAAACAAAGAATTGGTTCTTTGAGACAAGATGGACAAATCCTTACCTAAACTAACTAAAAGACAGAGGGAGAATACCCAAATTAACAAAATCAGAAACTAAAAGAGGGGTTCATAACAACAGACACTGTGGAAATCCAGATAATCATACTTCAAAAATCTGTACTCCACAAAATTAAAAAATCTAAAAGAAGTGGACAAATTTCTTGATAGAGATCACATACCAAAGTTAGACCTATAATCCCTAAGGAAATAGAAACAGTCATAAAAATCTTCCAAACAAGCAACAAAAAAAAAAAAAAACAAAAAACAAAAAAAAAACAAAAAACAAACAAAAAAAAAAAACCAGGGTCAGGTGCAGAATTCTACCAGACTTTTAAAGAAAAGCTAATACCAATACCTCTCAAATTGTTCCACAAAACAGAGACAGAAGGAACATAGCCAAATTCTTCTGATGGGGCCACAATCATCCTGATACTCAAACCATACAAAGACTCAACAAAGAAAGAAAATACAAACTAATTTCCCCTCATCAACATTGATGCAAAAAATATTCAATAAAATACTCTCAAACCAAATACAAGAACATATCAAAAAGAGCATTCAGCATGACCAAATATGCTTCATCCCAGAGATGCAGGGATGGTTTAGCAAACAAAAAAAATCTGTCAATGTCATCTACAACATAAACAAACCGAAAGGAAAAATACACATTAAAATCACTAGATGCTGAAGAGCCTTTGACAACACACGGCACCCTTATATGATAAGTCTTGGAGAGATCAGAGATACAAGGGACTTACCTAAACATAATAAAAGCAATATACAGCAAGGCAATTGCCAGCATCAAATTAAGTGGAGGGAAACTCAAAGCAATTCCCTAAGATAACGAACAAGACAAGGCTGTTCACTCCCCCTCCTATCTATTCAATATAGTACTTGAAGGTCTAGCTAGAACAATGAGACAACTAAAGGAAATCAATGAAATACAAACTGGAAAGGAAGAAGTTCAAGTATCACTATTTGCAGAGGATATGATAGTATACATAAGTGACCCCAAAATTATACTAGGGAACTCCTACAGCAGACAAATGCCTTCAGCAAAGTGGCTGGATACAAGATTAACTAAAAAAAAAATCAGTAGCCTTTCTATATACAAATAACAGACTGAGTTATAAATCAGGGATATAACACATTCACAATAGCCTCAAATAATATAAGATATCATGGGATAACTCTAACCAAGAAGTGAAATACTTGAATGACAAGAACTTCAAGTCTTTGAAGAAAGAAAATGGAGAAGATTACAGAAGATGAAAAGATCTCCCATACTCATGGATCGATCAATAGGATTAACACAGTAAAAATGGCCATTCTACTAAAACACAGTCTATAGATTCAACACAGTCCCCAGTAAAATCCCAACACATTCTTTACAGACCTTGAAAGAGCAATACTCAACTTTATATGAAAAAGAAAATGGAATAGCTAAAATAACCCTGTACAATAAAAGAAATTTCAGAGGTATCATCATCCTTGATTCCAAACTTTACTATAAAGCTACAATAATGAAAACTGCACAATATTGGCCTGAAAAGATAGGTGGATCAATGGAATCAACATAAAGACCCAGATATAAACACACACACCTATAAACACCAGATTTTTTAAAAAGCCAGAGTTATACAATAGAAAATAGAAAGCATCTTCAGCTTAATGTCAGCATGTAGAACATTGCTAATAGATTCATATCCATTGTCATGCATAAAACTCAAGTTCAAGTGGATCAAAGATACCAACATAAATCCAGTCAGACAGAACCTGATAGAAAAGAAAGTAGGAAATACCCTTGAATGCTTTGGCACAGGTGACCACTTCCTAAATCTAACACCAGTAGCACAGACACTGAGAGCATCAACTAATTAATAAATGGCACCTTCTGAAACTGAGAGGCTTCTGTAAGGTAAAGGACAATGTCAATAAGAAAAAAACAGCAGCCTATAGAACGGGAAAAGATATTCACCAGCCCCACATCTGACAGAGGGAGGATTTCAAAATATATAAAGAACTCAAGAGACTAGATATACAAATATCCAATTTTAAAAAATGGGATGCAGATCAAAACAGAGAATTCTCTACAGAAGAATCTCAAATGTCCAAGAAACACCTTAAAGAAATGTTTAACATCCTTAGTCATTGGAGAAATGCAAATCAAAATGACTCTGAGATTCTATCTTACACCTGTCATAATGGCTAAGATCAGTAACAAAAGGGACAGCCTATGCTGGAGAGGATGTGGAGCAAGGGGAACACTCCTCCATTCCTGGTGGGAGTGCAAACTTGTGCAGCAACTTTAGAAGTCAATATGGTTGGTTCTCAGAAAACTGGGAATTTATCTACTTCAAGACCCACCTATATCACCCTTGGGGACATACCCAAAGGATGTTTCAAAGTACTACAAGCACATTTACTATGTTCATAGCAGCTTTTTTTTTCTAGTAGTAGTAGTCAGGACCTGGAAACAATGTAGGTGTCCCTCAACCAAAGAATAGATAAAGAAAATGTGGTACACTTACACAATTAATTTATTCAGCTGTTAAAAACAATGACAGCACTAAATTTGAAGGAAAATGAATAGAACCAGAAAAAAAATCATCCTGAGTTATGGTTCCCAGACCCAGAAAGACAAACATGATATGTATTCACTTGTCTGTGTGTATTAGCTATAAAGTATAACATATAGCCTAACAATGTTCTGCTATACTCACAGGTTGGTGCCTACCCCAATTGTCATCAGAGAAGCTTCACCCAGTAACTGATAGAAACAGATGCATGTACCCACAGACAAACACTAGGAAGATCTCAGGGAATCCTGCTGAAGAGAGAGGAAGGACTGTAGGAGCCAGAAGGTCCAAGGACACCACAAGAAAACCCACAGAATCCACTACCCTGAGCTCATAGGGAACTCACAGAGACTGAACTGACAACCAGGGAGCCTGCATGGGTCTGATCTAGGCCCTCGACATGTATGTGACAGTTGTGTAGCTTGATCTACTTGAGGGACTCTGAACAATGGGAGCAGGGACTACCCCTAACACGTTTGTTGGCTTTCAGGACCCTGCTCCTCATATTGGGTCACACTGCTCAGCCTTAATACATGGGGAGGTGCTTAGTCTTACTACAAGTTGATATGCCATGCTTTGTTGATACCCAGGGAAAACCTGCCCTTTTATGAACAGAAACAGAGGAGGAGTGGTCTTTGGGAGCAGAAGAAAGGTGCCTGGAAAGAATGGAGGGAGAGAAATGAGGAAAAACTGAGGTAGGGATGCAAATTTAATTAATAAAAAGAAATTACTAAAATGATAAATGAATGAATGAATAAATAAATAAATAAAAGATTGATGGGAGTTAACATGTACAGTTGCATACTAATATAATAGGTAATATATGAAATGGACAAGCTTGTAGAAAGAATAGCAACTGGCACAGCCAATATAAAATATGGAAATTTGAAAATTAGACTATAAAAAGTAAAGTTAACATCCTACTAAAAATTCCTATAGGACAAGACAGGGCTAAGAACACTTCACGGACATTTTCTATCAAGCATTCCAAGAAAAAGTAATACCAGTTCTTCATTAAGCCTTCCCAAAACAGAGGAGTAAGCAAAACTTCCTAACTCATCCTACCAAACAAAAATAACATAAGAAATGAGGCCTACTGGCCAATGAAAATGGACTCCAAAATGGACTCAGACAAACACCAGAAAAAACAAAACCTCCCAGGTTTCGACAGCATAAGCAATTAGGATTCTTCCCAGAAAATTGGGGTTTGTTTAATATACACAAATCAATTCGCACTGTATTAACAAGATAAAAGATAGTTAAGATGAGATTACTATATTGAATGTACGCATAACATTTGCCCAGTCTAGCCAGTTCTTGTGGTAGAACACTACACAATCTAGGAAGACAAAGGAATTTCTTTAAAATCTTCAAAGTTGCACCTCCCTACAGTATTTCTTCCATGTCCTGGCAGAACTAAGAGGTAAGCTCAGTGAGGATGTGGGAAACAAGACAAATTACAAAAATTCATTATACATCTTATAGTAGTGATAGGCAATCTGAAAAAAATTGTCTGCACCACCAACAAAAAATACATTAGTTACAACAAATTTAATTCCAGACTGCTACAATAAAAACTAGTTTTGGAAAGGTCAATGTAAGAATCCAGAGCAGAAAGTTCTAGAAGTGGGTGGTGACAAAGAATTAGAGCCTTCTGAATTATTGGACAGGATCTCAAACCATTTTTTAAAATTTTTAAAATTTTTTTAAAAAGCAATACAAATTGAACCTTATTAAAATTTCAGAAATTTACATTTTAAAAATTGTCATCGAGAAAACAAAATGTCCTAGCAGTTAAGAGTCCCTGTTGCTGTTCTAGAAGACCTTGGGTTTTGTTGCAGCAACCAGGTGGCAATTCACAGCCATCTGTAATTCCAGCTGCAGGGGATCCAATTCCCTCTTCTGACCTCTGCAGCAGGCTCATACACACACACACACACACACACACACACACACACACACACACACAGTATGAAGTTTCTGGCCTTGACTTTCAGGCCTTGCCTCAAGATTTAGGCCCACAGACCCACAGACCCGCAGAGACACACAGATGCTTTCAATAGTTTTAGGCTGATCAGCACAAGCCCAGGCATATAACTTGCTAACTCTTTACCCTTCATCTAACCCATGAGTCTTAACCTGTTCAGCCAAAGTGCTCAGTACCTTTTCTCACAGCAGCATGGTTGTCCTCTGCTTCTTCCAGCTTCTCTCTGGCCTTCTGCTCTGTGCTTCCTGTTCTCAGAGTTTTTTAGTCTGGTAGCCCCACCCACACTTCCTGCCTGCCTTTGGCCAATCAGCACTTTTTATTAAACCAGTGGGTGGGACAATTATTTACAATGAAACAACACAACTCTCTCACACACACACACTGCACATACGTACACTCAAGCAGACACATACATACACATTAAATAAAATTTTTTAAAAAGTCAACAGAAGCTCAATTACAAAACCACAAAATGGGAGAAAAATTTCTCAAGGAGCTCACTCTTACAATTTGACAAAAAACTGCCAAGTTCATTTAATAACTATGAAGGATGTTAATAGATATTTATCACGTAGGATACGCAACCAGATAGCAGCACATTGCTCAGCACCCTCACACCCAGCAGACACCCCCGAACCATAACATGGTATCAGTTCACATCTACTAGAGTGACAAGGACGTGGAAAAATAACCTAGAACAGCTGCACATCTAGGTGGAGATGCAAACTGGTGCAGCTGCTTTAGTAGACAGCTTGGCACTTTCTCAAAATATCTCCTGTTATTGCTGTTTCAGTGCTGAGAATCAAACCAAGGACCTGTGAATTCCATAAAAGCACTCTACAACTGACCCACACCACGGGCCCCTCTCAAAAATTTAAACATACAGTTACCTGATGGTCCAACAAGTGTGTTTATTTGTATGTATATGTATGTGTATATATGTATGCGAATCCAAGAGAAGTGAAAACATATGTTCACAGGAAAAAAAAATTGTGCATGAAGGTTAATAGCAGAACTGTTCATAACAGCCACAATGTGAAAACAATTCAAATGTTGACAATTGATGAATGAGTAGACAAAATGTGATTTGAATTTTATAGTTGGCAAATTATATTTCAATAAAATGTGTATTTTTAAAAATCTCTCTCTCTGAGGTTCATTCTCCCGTGTGATGATCCTCAGTTTCACAGCATGATCCCCACGAGACAAGGAGGAGCAAAGAGAGGCCTAGACTCTGGTTTACTTTGTATGTCCCTGACTAGGCACTGTGCTGGGCGTATTCATTGGAACCTAGAGCCTACTCCATGAGGAAAGAATTCACTCCATAATAGCACATCTCCATATCACAGCACTTGGCAGGAAAGTGAAGAAAGCTACCTCCTCCTTTCCAAGAACTGGCCATTGTCAGGCCTGGCCCTCCAACATCTTGTCCCCTGCTCTCTTCCTCCTAGGTGGAGTGGGATGAGTGAGGTGTTTCACATGAGCTCAGGCATAGCTAATGGAAGCCTGTGTGGTGCTGTAGGCTCCAGAGCTGTGTGTATTTTTATCACAGGTCACAGGGAATTTCCCGAGCAGGAGATCAATACCAGTTCATTATTCATGGTGACTGGAAGGGTGAGCTGGTGGCTCGTGGCAGCTGAGTTTAAGCTGGTGTTTTCCCTGATTCTAGCTCAGTCTATGATTATGTGGAGAAAGGTGATCTGTAAGGGCGACCTCTTTTATACAAGTAGCTTCTGAGGAATTTGGAAAGAAGGTTGTCCTGATGCCTGGTTCACTGAGGCACAAAGAGAGGGATTCAGTGATGCACCCAAAGTCACACATCTAGCATACACAGGGCTGGGTTCAAATTTGAGTCTAGGAAAGAAGTATTGATAGTGGAGACCCCTAGGGACATGACATCATCTCTCCAGAAGTGAGCCAGACTCTGCCTCTTTTCCTGCCCCACATCAGTCCCCTGCTTCAGCTATCTGGCCTGCCTTGGCTCTTTGAGGGCACAGACAAGCTGATTCAGTAGGTATGTGTAGATTCAGATTTGACAGATGAGGAAACAGAGGTCCGGGAATGGAGAAAAATACAGGCCTACATCAGCAACAGGGTCACCTCAAAGCCCAGTGCAGCTGAAGTACCTTCTCCAACCTGGAGAACTGTGGATGAAACCCTTTCACTATACCATGTCCCTTTGAGCACAGGGCATAGTAAAGCACCTAGAGTCCTGCACTAAGAGGATACCTTGAGGCATTGCCATGCTCCCCACCTGCACCTCGCCCACTACCGGCGAGGCCTTGCAGGAGTATAGTGAAGACTCTTGCTGGCCTTGTCTAAGCGTGCTGTGTCCATGCTGTCACTGGCTTCTCTAGCAGCAGCAGCAGCAGCAGGCACCTTGCTCCGCCTCTCCTGGCCTCCTTCAAGACCCAGGCTGCAGCCTGGAGCCAGGCAGTCCATAGCAGCTCCATTCTCTGTCCCCAGAGACAGCTCAAATGACCATTAAGTTCTGAGCAGACACACAGTGGTAGGCTAGAGCCCAGGCAGGAAGCATTTTTTTCTCTGCTAATTGGCCTCCTATGGTCACCAGAGAGGGTCTGGGTCTGGAAGGGAAACAGTCCCATCAGTTCCCCATGGTTGCTCCTTCGTGGTCCCAAACCTAAATGCTTCAGACCGTTGGGTAAGCACGTCTGAATAACTCACACTACAAAGCAAGCAAGGCAATGCAGTGTTCACATACAGTCTCAACTTCACAGAGTCCAGCCCAATGGCACTCACAAGTGGGGAAGCACCTTCTACCTCAACAAGACTTCCTGATCCTGCTGCTGAGGCCCTAGGCTCTGCAGGTGCCCTCATCTTAGATTCCTGGGCATCTAAGATGTAAAGCATCTAATGTAAAGCATCCAAGAGAAGGTTGGGTTATACAAATGAGGGATAGAGCTGAGCTGAAGCCACACATACCCAGTGCCTCATCCTGCCTGTGCCAAGACTTCAGCTTATAGACTGTGACTCACAGCAGGCCAGGCCTGTGGGATTTACTCCAATTTCCCAGTGTCTGGTGTGCAGTAAGTACTCAGTAAATGTTTTTACATCAATCGTCCTCTGATTTATTAGCAGCAAATTGAATTTGGATATGGTGGTGCCAGGCTATCCCAGTCAGGGGAGAGAAAGAGAGAGAGAAGAGAGAGAGAGAGAGAGAGAGAGAGAGAGAGAGAGAGAGAGAGAGAGAGAGAGAGAGAGAGACAGAGGAGGCCTGGATTTCTAGATCCCTGGCTTCAACTCACTGACCTGACCTTGCTACTGAGACTGATTATGTGCTCCTAGAAGGTTCCTGAAGCATTTCTGCTGTCCACAGCTCCATTTGTTCTATTTCCCAACTCAGCTCGTTCTGTTTCTGTTTTTTTTTTTTCTGTTGTTGTTGTTCTAGTATTCTTGTTCACCTAGAGGCCAAAACACAAAGGAGTTTTATATTAAGCAGCTCTGGGTTCTGGCCTCCACAAATGCAACATCAGGCCTGCCATGTCCTGAGCCCCATCTTACAGATAATAAAACTGAGGCTTAAGAGGTCATAGCAATCCATCCATGAGCATGATCTTCTCCTACAGATTAGGCCTATCCAGATTATAGCATAGGATCCTTAACGAGGCCTCTTCATCTAACTTGCAGGTTGCCAGGGCTCAGGGGACCCTTGCAGAGGACACACGTTAGAAAGAGAAGCTGCTGACAGAAGACAGAGAGCAGATGTCACCTTTGTGCCCTTTCCTACCATCAGTCCAGCAATTCCACCCGTAACCCAACTGGCTTTCCTAAGGGACTTTCCTCCTAGCCTACTGCTTAAGCAGAATAGGCAAAGAATAGGTGTAATAATAGTCACTGAAATAGCAACTGCAGGCTATTGCTATCCTAAGTGTGTTATATATAGTAAGGTACTTTATCCACATAATGGCCTCAAGGTAGAAAATGGGAATACTATTTCCAGGTGAAGAGACTGAGACCCAGAGAGGTGGAGTAACATCTCCAATGTCACACAGTGGAAAAGGAAACCCAAGCTGTATAGGCGTCCAAACCCAAGTCCTACTAGGCAGCACGGCAGTACTGCTGACAATGAACCAAGAAGGTGGGATGCTGAGAGAATGATGGGGCCCTGGATCTCCTCCCAGGGCTGCTCCTACCTGAGCTCCACTGGCTTCTCTTTAGTACCACTTCCCTCCTCACAGCTGCCCTCCTCTGCTGCCCTGCATACTCTCCCACTCTTGGGGATAAGGGTGCCACCAGCTAGGCCTGGTATTAAGCAAGTTAATCTTACTGCTGTTTCTGGGCCTAGCCATCAGACTGGCATTGTTGTCACCACCCACTGTCTGCATCATGTCTGAGCTTGTAGGGCCTTTAGGCACTGCCTTGGTGAATATGGCTCCCCTTAGCAAGGCCTTCTCAGCATCCACATCAGTTTTCCACAGCCATTCTCCTTTTATGCCTTCTCTTTCCCTGGGTCCAGGCCAAACTGGCTTCATATCTGAGCTCTATGGACTCAAGAGGAATCCCCTACCAGGTGACAATCTTTGGGATAGGCACTTGGGTGGCAGCCATTTCACTTGCTCGGTTTGTAGAGGAAGAAACCAAGTTCTGTGGTATGTCTAAAAGTGAACCCAGGTCAATTTGATTCTGAAGACAGAATAAGATGAATTGAGGACCAAGGGAAAACCTGGAGGCCAGGCAGCTTCTATTCAGGCATGGAGAGAATCCACTGGAAGCTGTGAGAGGCCTGCAAACCTAGGAAGGCACAGTGAGCATTGACTGTACCTAGTCTTTGTTATCAGGGCTTTCTATACTTCAGCTCCTCTAACCCACACAAGACCACCAAGACACAAGCAACTCTTTCACCTTGACAGAAACTGATGCACAGAGACCTTTGGCAACTGCCCGAGGTCATTGATGAGAACAAAGTCTGAACACTTTATATTCTGCTTGCTCTTGCCGCTTATCACAGACATGGGTGACTAATTGGCCTCAGGAGTTCCCAGCCAAGATGGCTGACTGGAGGCTGGAGTGAAGAGCAGGTGGCAAACTGGAGGGTCATACAATGCCCTAGTTGGAACAGAGGTCAAAGAGCTAGAAAGATGAGCATTGCTGGGCCAAGGAGGAGGTATGGAAGAGGCTTTCCAGGGTGACCATGGGAGGAGCATTAAGAACAGAGTTCAAATGGGGCTAGGTGCCAAGAGAGGTCCCTTGGGTCTGACTAAATCAAGGCTCTCAATTCTAATGGACTTTGAAAATCTAGGAAGAGAAGAGGGGACCAAAGTCAGCAGCCAGCAGCAGCAAAGCATGGGACAAGAGGTGAGAGATGGGGTTGGTAGGGCTTGGAGAAGTTGCAGAGAAGTCATGTATGGACCATGTGCACATACCTAGAAGTGACTTTGAGCTAGCAGCCCAAGTTCGCAGTTCAGGGAAACAAGTTACAGAAGGCAACCCTTGTGAATCTAAACCCTGGGGCTACTGTAGGGGCACACAGACAGTGGTTGGGGGCAGGCAGGATGACAAGGAAGCTCCTCAAAGGAGAATCAGGACTGTCTGAGACTTGATATAGAAAGTACTCCTTGCAAACGGCACAACACCCATTGAAGATTTACACGTGTTTATTCAATTGCAGCCATCCTCCAAGCCCAGAGCAAGGTTCCACAGTCCCTTCCTCCTGTGTTAACGTCAAACTCTTCCATCATCATGGCCGGGATCAAAGCAAGACAGGACAGGAATCTTTCTTCGTAGGCACGGCTTCCTGTGGCCTGACTAGGTGTTGACCATGTCGTGTACCTTGTTTCCTTGCCCCAAAGTATTGTGTTGTGTCTTAGAAAAGTCCGGATGCCTCAGGGCCAGGACATAAGCAGATGCAGGGCAGACACTAAAGACAGGAAAAGATGAAAAATGAGTGTGTAGGCTTTGGTGACTAAACTTGGCCACCAGGGTGGGGCCCCAGGTGGTATTCATGGGTGAGGCAAGGAGGGTTGTGTTTGCCAGGCCCCATGGTCGCTGACTCAGACCCCTGGGGGCCTGTGCCAAGGAAAGAATAGGGTTTAAGCCTGGGCCTTCCTGAATTTCCCAAGGAAAGCTACAGGAGCTGAGCTATGCTTTCTTCCCTGGGATACCCTGGGTGAATCCTGTCACCCCACCCCCCACCCCATATCCTCCCAGCTACTCTTCCCCAAATGAAATCTCATCAGCATATTAATAGGACATTATGGTTTCTAATGAGGATCTAGCAAACATTTATGGAGCAGATTAAAGACAGCTCCACCCCATTAAACAGCCCAGAGTCTTCTCAAGGGACCTTCAGGTGGGGGAGGGGGCAACCAGGAGAGGCTGCTTGCTCTGTAGGCCTTTACAGAAAGGCTAGGCGGGAAGAGATCCAGCCTACTGAGAGACTGGCCTCAGACTCCTTTGTGCAGCCAGCTCTTTTTCTAAAATAAGAGTTGGGCTCACGGTTAGAATGGAAAACCAGATTATGTGGGCTCCTGACTCTTACGGAGTTTCCATGTTGAGGGTGGGGAAGACAATAGGCAAATTCAAAAGAGTATGTAATGCCACGAAGAACACCAAACAGTGTAACATGCCTGAGAGTGGTCAGGGAATTCTCTTGAGAGGAGGGACATCGGACCATTCAGGACGACATAAAGGCAGCCAGTTTAAATTCCAGAGAGGAGCAAGGGCAAAAGCCAAGAGGCAAGAGTTTAGACTAAAGCTTGGAGGTCTGGGACTTGACCTGTGTCTGATGGCCATTTCAATTTGAAAGATGCCTCAGAATGCCAGAGTGTCGACATACCTGAGACAAGTGTGCTTATGTACAGAGTGAAGAGTATATAGGAAGGGTTAATACAATGTGTCCATAGGTAAGTGTCAGGGTGAGGACAGGCAATAGCTACCTCAGCTCCTAAAGGACAGGAAAGCATAGTGGAAGGAATCCACTGGCCCTGGATTCCCAGCCAGGCTGCTCCAGTGACACACAGAGAATGTTGTCCAAGACATTTTCCTTATCTAGGCCAGTGTCTCTGTGGATAAGAAGAGGGACATGTGGTATAGTCTGGCCTCATCATGTCCAAACTCTCCTCCTACTTTAGACAGCTAGGGCACCCTGGATGAACTTAGTCAAATCCCTTCTCACATGATAATAGCCTTCACCTTACTTTCCAAGGATGTAATCCCAGTCACAACCACAGCAGAATATGTGACAAATAAAGGTTAAAAAAGATGATGCCTGGGCCCTGTACTGGTTTCTGACAAGGTGTCCAAGCCTGTGATGAGAGGAGCCAATTTACTTCAAGTGCCTCTCTGTCTATCTTCCCAGATAGCTCGTTTCTTCTATCACTGAGGGGTGGTCTGCAGAATGGTGCACAGATGCTGAGCTTCTCCAGTTCCCAGGCAGGCCCTGTGGGCCAGCTCTTTAACACAGCCTGGCTGACTCCTTTATTTCTGCCACCTCTGTACCAGGCCCCACTACTGTACTTTGCTCTCCTCTGAACTGCCTCCAGCTCAGCTGCATCCATGCAATGATGAGGTGTCTGCAACTGAATGCAGTGAGATTGGCAGAGCAGAACAGGCCGGAGGCCAGGAGTGAGTACACACTGCCCCAGCTGGCCCTGGAATCTACCAGGTGCCCCTCCCAGCTTGTTAGCACAGTGTCATCCTTGCCCTGCTGCCCACATCCCAGGACCATCTGCTGAAAAAGAGGTAAAGTCCAGCCAGGGAAAGATTGCTGAGAACAATACCCATGAGGATAGGAAGAATTTTAAGTTTCAAAAGCAAATGTCTGACTAAGAACTTGTATCTACACAGCACACCAGCATTTGGGAGGCACTTTCATTCACCCTGCAAAGGCTTACTGAGCACAGGCTCCATGCCAGACCCCATTCTGGGCACAGAGGAAATGAAAAAGCAGGCAGTGACGAGAGTCTAGCAAGACAAGGAAATATGTCATGATGACACATGAGGGTTAGAGTCCAGACAGAAGAGCAAGAAGCAGTCAGAAAGGGTGGCTGTGCTTGGGGTAGGCTGAAGGATTTCTCAGTAAAGAGGGCCAGGCCTGACATGGCGATGTTTGTCCATGATGCTAGCAGCAAAGGCAGGAAGATCATAAACTCTAGGCCAACCTAAGCTACAGAGCTACTCTCAGTCTCAAAGCCAAGATTGAACCCTTTCAGAGCTTCCAAAGAATAGGTGGAAGTGAACCAGTAAGGATGGAAAGGAGTTCTCAGAGGACACCTCGATTAATCCTTCCAGCACCCCAGAAGGCGACCAAGCATGGTTATGCAGCTCTCCTCTGGACCCATGAATCCTCTCTTCTACTCACACTCACTCAGCACATGGGGGTTTTATCGGTAGTTCACAGGTGAGGGGAACAGGCTCTGAAGAGAAAATGTTCAGGAAGACAAACCCTGGCTTCTTCTGGGTTCCCAAGCTGGAGCTATGCTGACTAGGGGCCAGGGGCACATAGGAAAGTAAAGCCCTGCGGCTATACTCATACTTTCTCCCTTAGACTTTCACCCTAACTGCCTGCTCGCCCCCCCCCCTTCCCCAAACACCCTCTGGCAGATCTCCCTGTGACTGGAACACACTTTCAACACTTGTCCAGACCTTCCCTTCAGTGAGAGGACAGCCAGAGTATCGGTACTTTTTCAAAAATTACTTAAAGTATGGTTGGCAGGATGAAGGATCAGGTGTTGCCACCGGCCAAGCATGACAGCTGCACAGGAAGTAACCCCAAAGACCAGATCGCTACCAGCTGCCTTGCCTCTCTCTACCTCCAAAAGAATCTTCTGTGGTGCAGGGCAAAGACACCAGGCAAGGAAGGGAGGGGTGAAGAGTGAGTGGCTCCCTGGACTGGTAACAGCAGGTCACAGTCACTGCTTGTGAGCTGCCTAAATATTTTTCCTCAACATAACCCACATAACCCCGGGAGTCCAAATAAATGCTGTTACTGTTCTGTCAAATGAGAGCAGTGACTCTCCACAGGTGGAGTAACACACAGGATCACACAGCATGTCTATTCAGGGACTGCTCCCAAAGTTTGACATTCAGCCTCCGTGTTTGTTAAAACCAAAGTGAGGGAGTGCTAATTGTGAGCTTCTCCCTATATGCAGCTGCCAGGAAGAGAGAGCTGGCGCCAGGCGAAATAAGGGCCCCCAAGGTCTTCCTCCAGCTCCTAGGGAGGGAGGAGGTGTTTAAAGGTACCACTAATGTGCTCGGGCACTGGATTAGAGTGGTCAAGTTGAGCAAATGAAATGGCAGCATGCCTGGGGGATTTGGAAACTCGGAGAAATGGTGAAGATTAAGTCTGAGTGTATCCTTTTTACTTTCATCCCTCAAGTGCCCCATGATCTACCCACATCCTCCTGCATGATTCAGATCACCTTTAGATGCCTTGTAATACCAAATACAATTGAAGTGCTGTGTGGGGAGTTGTCTTTATACAGTACTGCATAGGCAACTAGGCAATGATCCACAAACAGAAGTCTCTGCATGTCCAGTGCGCACTGTGTTTTTCCACATATTTTTGATCTATAGTTGTCTGGATCCGGAAACAGTTTGTGGATATGGAGGGTTGAATGTTTAAAGTTTATACTACAAAAGTATTCGCTGTTCTTTCTTAGCATGTGCAGGGACCTGGGTTTGATTCCTAGCAACACACATGTACACAAAGAACTACTTATTGTTCATGTGAAATTAAAATTGAACTCTGCTGTTCCATATTTTGATTGTGTGTGTATGTGTGTGTGTATGTGTGTGTGTATGTGTGTGTGTGTGTGTGTGTGTGTGTGTGTGTGTGTGTGTTGGATGTGTGAGTGTGCCTGTGCACATGTCTAGGGGTCAGAAGACAACTTTGTAAATCAGTTCTCTCCTTATACCTTTCTGTGGGCTCCAGGGATAGAACTCAGATTCTCCACCTTCAAGGAAAGCATTTTCACCCACTGAGCAACCTCATGGGCCCAAGATGCTCTATATTTTATAGATGAGATTCTAAAGACAAATCACCTGGGCTGAGTACTAAGCCTGATGCTCTGTGTGACCTTGGGCAAGCTGGAATTGTCCCTCCCCCCGCCCTAGGGCCTCGGCTACATCATCTGCTGAGGACAACTGAGAAGCAAAGGGATACACTGAAAGCACTCTGCAGTAAACACCAGTCTGTGCCCTCTTTGTCCTCTGTAAATCCCTCCCAGACAGCCTGCCTGCTCCTTACTTGTTACACAGAGTGGAGGCAAGAGCATGAGAGTTTCTGTTCAAGAACAACTAGATGGCTTTCCTAATGCTGAGCCACCCCACCCTGCAAAGGTCTGCTCCTGCCCTCCCTGTGCTGAGGGTAACGAAGCTCATGTACTTGCCCATGGTCAGTCACTCTGCTGAGTCAGTCCCCTTGACTTGCCTACCCCACTTCCTGCATTCTCCTCAAGTTGAGCCCTAGGTTATTGTGTGCTACTGAGTACCTTTTGCTCAGGTTTGGGGAGATCAGCCTGAGAGAGGCAGCCTGAGCCCTTCTGGTTGAATTGACTGGTTCAGATCCACAGAGACTTGTGCCTGCCTCCCTTTGTCTGCTCCCCCACGGCCGGGGCCATGCTGATAGTTTCTCCTGAGGGAAAACGCACTTCTTTCGATATGCCCAGTTGCACGTCCACTATGCATGTTAATCAGCGGCCAGTGCTTGCCAGCAATTTGCTTCAGTTCTGGGGCTGGCTCTGGGTTTATTTATTTTTTATATTTATACCTTGTGTGTGGAGAGGGCTGACTTGGAGTGGGAATGGAGTCTGGAGAAGAGGGCCAGAAGGAATGAGAAGAATAAACTAAGAGTCAGCAAGGAATTCAGGGC
Source organism: Phyllotis vaccarum (assembly GCA_033318265.1). Taxonomy (NCBI): domain Eukaryota; kingdom Metazoa; phylum Chordata; class Mammalia; order Rodentia; family Cricetidae; genus Phyllotis; species Phyllotis vaccarum. Next base: position 60,913,355 of record JARWLC010000013.1, read on the forward strand.
TCTTCTTTGCCATCCTGCCATTTGCCAACAGGCTTACATCTAAAGAAGAACAGTGCTCCAAAGGATGGCACTGGGTCCTTCCTGAGCACTCCCGGCAGCCTTGGGAAGTGAGACCCTGGGGACCAGCAATCCCATGGTAGAGGAGAAACTTCTGGCTCTGGGGGGATGAGGTTGTTATGTCTACATTCTTCCAAGCCAGATCTCTGGACTGTAGACAGTAAAGACTGAAGCTTCACCTCACCTTGAGACCCGTACTGAGGAAAACTTTAGGCTACAGGAAGGAAAGTCTGGAAATGAGGTCACCTGGTAACTCTGATGTAGGCTTAGGAGCTGCACAGAACCTGCTGGCTTTCCAGCCCTCTATCCAAGATTGCATCCCACAGTTGCCAACATAGAGGTCTCTCTTCCACCCACCATCTGTCCTGGGGCAAGGCAATGCCTTCCCATGGGATTCACTAACATTTCCTGGTGAAGATGCACCCACATCTCCGCAGTTCTTCCTAAATAAGCTGAACCCCTTCCCTCTTCTTCTCACCAGAAAGGAGATGGCACCCCCAGCTCTGTTGTCATGAAAGTGTCTGGCACCTAAGGAGTGCTCAGTAAACACATCTTATGAAGAGAACCATAAATAGGGCAATGTTGCAGTGTCTCCTCAGGGTGAAACTGAACAGCAGGACACCAGAGAACTGAGCATGCACAAGTCCACAGGCAGACATAATAAGAGTGTTCATAGAATCCTTCCTTTTCATAAACTATACACAATTAGTCAGACATGATGGCGCATACCTCTAATCCTGACACTCCAGAAGTGGAGGCAAGATAATTGATTTCTAGACCTGGTTGGTTACAAAGCAAGATCTAGGCCAGTCTGGGCTACATACCAAGACACCGTCTCAAAAAAATAAATAAAAAGTAAGTATTAGACAAGCATGCCAAGGCTTATTTCTGGGCTCTTCATTTTGTTCTTTTGTTCTAGATGCTGTCTCTGTGCTTAATGATAAATTATATGATAAATTGTAAGGCCTTGTTTTAACTTATAAAGTATCATGCTAACTGCTAACTGTTTTCAGTAGGTGGCTTGGGACCCCAATATTTCAAATTTAGTGTGTAAACATTTAATTATCTGGTTTTTTAAAATTATTTAAAATACTTATGTGTGTGCATATATACTCATACACCTGTGTGCACACAGACACATGTGTGGAGATCAGAAGACAACCCATAGAAATCAGTTCTTTCCTTCCACCATGTAGCTTCCAGGGATGCAAACTCAGGTCAGCAGGCTTGATGGAAGGTCCCTTTATCTGCAAAAACATCTTGCCAGGACTATTGGTTTGTTTTTTAAGACATGGTCTCACTATGCTGCTTAGGCTGGTCTAGAACTCACTACGTAGGTCACATTGATCTTCCTTGTGGGATTCTGCTGCCTCTATCTCCAAACTGCTGGGACTGTAGGCATGATCTGCTGCTGCTGGGACTGTATGCCTGGCTCAAACACAAAGTTTAAATTTTATTTTAAAAAATTATATATATTCTTCTCTCATAAAACACATCCTGGCCACAGTCTTCCCTCCCTCCACTCCTCCCAGGACGCTCCCCTTTTTCCTCTCCTATGAATCTACTCCTCTTCCCTCCATCCCCCATCAGAAAAGAGCAGGCCTCCAAGAGCAATAAATAAACACAACTAAACAAAGTGCATGAAGGCAAGGAAAAAAACCTTCACATCGAAGCTGGCCAAGGCAACCCAACAGGAGGCTAAAAGGTCCAAAGAGCAGGCAAAAGAATCAGAGACACCCCTACTCCCAGTGTTAGGAGTCCAACAAAATTCCCAAGTTAAACAACCACAGCATGTATGTGGAGGGCCTAGCATAGACTCATACAGGCTTCCTGGTTGCTGCTTCGATCTCTGTGAGCACATATAAGCCCTGCATGGCTGATTCAATGGGTCTCATTCTCCTGGTGTCCCCCGTTTCATACCCACAGCAGGCTCTTAGAATGCTCTCGCCCCCTCTTCCTTGTGATTCCCTAAGCTACAAAGGGAGAAACCTAGTAAAGACTCCGAGTTAGACTCTCTCCACATGTCTGGCTGTGGGTCTGTACATCCACCCCCATCTGCTGCTAGAGGAAGCCTTTCTGATGACAACTGGACAAAACACCATTCTATGAGTTTAGCAGAATAACATTAGGAATCATTTCATTGATTTTTTTTTTCTTGACCAATCATGTTATGTTCTACCTTAGGTCTCTGAGCTATCCAGTCTCTGGTCCCTAGCCATCCAAGCAGTTTCAGTCATGGGTTCTCTTTTGTGGCATGGTCCTCAAATTATATTAGACATTTGTTCTCTACTTCCGAAAACTCTGTACCATCATGGTCTCAGCACCTCTTTCAGGCTGGACAGATTGTTGGTCAAAGGTTTTGTGGTTGGGTTGGTGTCCACATTTCTCTTTCGGTAGCCTACACAGCATCTTCCCATGCCAAAGAGACTAGAACATAGGAGTAAAGGCTCCATGCAGGTATCTCTCCACCTTCATTGAACTGTGTGGATATTGTCCTCAGCAATGCTCCCTTCCCTGCTCTCTCAGTTTGCAGAGAATGATCCTTCTTCCTAGCATCCGCCTGGGGCAAGGGTGTTGGAGATCTTCACAGGACCTTTCAGCCAACAACTCAATCAAATGCAGCCCAGTCCCACCACTAGAAGTCTTTTCTGACTACAAGAGATGGTCAGTTGAGATTCCCTATCCCCCTTTACTAGGAGTTCTCCCCATGATCACCATCACAGATTCTAGGAAGTTTCCACTGCCCTAGGTTTTCACACCACCCCCCAAATGCTAACTCCACTTTCAGCCATATATTCCTACTCTCCACTTTCATCCCACCTCCCAGCCCACCTGACTTTTCCTGCTCCCGTTCCCATCAGCCCCTAGTCTACCCTCAAAATCTACTCTTTCCCCTTCCCAGCGAGAGCTACACATGCCTATTAGAGCCCTCCCCTTTACCTAACCTCTCTGGATCTATAGATTGTAGTTTGATTATCATTTACTTAATGGCTAGTAAACACAAGTGAATACATACCATATTTGTCTTTCTGGGTCTGGGTAAATTTGGTTTTTCTATTACCACATTTATAGAACAGAACAAAGATCCTGCTTCGTAGAGATGACATCCTCATGGGATTTTGAAAAGAGGAGACTAGATGTTTGTAAATAAACCTAGTAAATTTGTAGAACCCTGCACTCAAGAGACAGATGGGGGAAGCGGGAAGGAGGAGGCAAGGTTGTGAATTCAAGAGCAGATTTGGATACACAGTGAGTTCAAAGTCAGCTTAGACTAAATAATGAGACTTTATCAAGAGAAAAAAGTATCTGCCCAATGTTCATGATCAGGAGACCATGTAAATTATGACATATCTATACACTGAATATACAGAAGTGCAAAAGAGTGAACAAGCACCTGCTCAATATGTTGATGAACACATCTCTTGGGCACAATGTGGCATGATAAGTCAGTTCCAACGTCTAGCCTGAGCACTATTGACAGAATCCTTCCAACACATCAAATCATGAGAGAGGCTACTTTGTGCTGGAGAAGGAAGGGAAGGATGAAAGAAGAAACACATGGGTTTGAACTCTAGCGGTGAGGTTTTCTGTCTGAAGCTGAATGGGACTGAGAAAAAGGTGGTTCTATGCTTCTTGAGGTCTTCATAAATGAAGAAGTGCTTCATTCTTAAACCAATGGTGGCGAGAACTGCTTTTTCTGTCTCTCTGGAATCAGTATGAACTTTGGGGCCAATTCAACCTGGCCTGAAACCCTGGCCGTGCCACTTGCTGCCTTGTATCTGCAGGCCTTACTACTGCATTTCACTAAACTACATGGACCATTCTCTGAGATGGCTGCACACTGCAGAGTTATCTAGTCAAATATTTCCAGTTCATAGATAGCAATAGCAACCCTCAACAGGAAACCTCATCCATACCCTAGAAACTGAAACACTGAATCCTTACCCCACAGGTGATCAGACTGGCCAAGAAATGGCAGCCTGGGGGGCAGGGGGCGGCTGATGACTCTGAGACTGTCATCCTGGGGAAAGCTGAGACTGACCTTAGATCTTGGTCTTCACCTGACTCAATGATCTGATCTTATATCCCCCCTAACAGAGACCTGTAGTATAAGTTTCTGGCCTGTCTGACCTGTGTTCCAGAGCCACAGACCCCCAGAAACACACAGACATATTAATTTTATGCTGATCAGCCTATAACTCTGGTATATTTCTGGCTAGCTCTTGCTCTTAAACTAACCCATGATTCTTATCTTGTTCAGCCATGGGGCTCGGTATCTTTTCTCAGAGCAGCATATTTGTCCTCTGCGTTTGCTGCCTTGTCTGGCATCTCTGCACAAATCTTCCTGTTAACAGAGTTTTCTTAGTCTGGTAGCTCCACCCACACTTCCTGTCTGCCTTCAGCCAATCAGCATTTTTATTAAACTAGTAGGCGGGACAATTATTTACAACATAACATAATCTCACTGCAGAGGCCCTTTGTCTAGAGCACTAGGATTCATATCAGGAGATCTTGGAATATAGGTGGGGAAAATGGGATGAAAGCACTGTTTCATGAAGACAGAGTCAGATTCAAGCAGAATTTTGACAATTCAAGGCCATAGGACACAGAACAGACTGCCCCAAGGGAGAAGGAGGCAATATGGACTGTCTGCCCTGGGACCATGTGGCATACCACCTTGGAGTTTGCTGAAGACTCCACAGTGAGCAGAATTGACAGTAGCAATAAGAATCCAATTCTTGAGATGTAAAAGAAAAAGGGTAGCCAAGGTCCACCCAAGGAAAGAAGTAAGAGAAAAGATCAGGGGCACTCATTGGCAGCCCAATGGCTATTGCCACGGGGTTTGGGAGCTTTTTAGCCATCAATGTTTGGAGAGGTATCTCACTATCTCTGCCTTCCAGAAAAGGAAACAGACCCCAGTGAGGCAATTGTGTGAATCCAGAGCCTGGTCTCTTTATACCTAGTGGTGGTATATGTGGCTCTCAGACTCTATTTTTCCCCCGCCCAATCAGCCCCAACAGGGGATGCCTGAGAGATCACTGAAAAGATCCTGCAGCCCACCCAGCCTACTGGACCTCTGTTATTCTTGGGTCCTGGCTGGGTGCTCTTCTGGAGGAAAGTGAGGCCTTGGAGCTTGCCTCTGTCACAAGCCCATGTCTCCTGTGGAGAATCCCTTCAAGGGCAGCCCTTGTCCCACTCTAATTATACAAACAAATTTTCTCTGCTTCTCTAAATAAACAGTGTGCGGTCTGAGAGCATGGCATACTGGGAAATCTAAAATGAGACACTGCCGCTAATGGGTTCCCTAGCTCCAGGGCTAAACAGATTGCCTGACCAGGTCTGCTGCTTTTCTCACTGACCCTTCCTACACTGTGCTTCATATCCCATTCCAGCCCATCCCCCACTGATATCCATCAGCCTACAGCCCCCAAGTGTCTGAACAATTAACTGGAGTGTACATGAATCACATAGATGAGGTTCTTGAAGCAGATTTTCAAAGTATCTGTATACATAGGGAGGTTCAAGCCTAGAAATGTGCATGCACACAAGGATCATGTCTGCAATGAGAATTGTGTATTTGTTGAGATATATGTATTCATGTAGCGGGAGCTTCTCTTAGGACCTGTGGCTGAGGCTGAGCACTGTGGGCTTAAGAGATGCAGGTTTAACGTGGGTGTAAGACATTGGTGTGTGTGCTGGAGACTAAGGAACTGGAAGTGACATGCTCTGAGACACACCACCAATAGCATCTCTCTCTGTTCTATGGGTACTAAGCAGTTTCACACCAATGGATCATTCCAGCAGCCCTGTTCAGAAAGGTTACATTTGTCTCCCTCATAGTTTGAGTACAAGGGCCACTCAGCTCAGAACTAAAATGTGGTTTCTTGGTTCCCACGGTTATATATCCAACATCATTTGCTACCTTGAAAGGTTTCCTGCTATCAGAAGGACATCTTGAAAACTGCCAGTCCTCTGAGGAAAGAAACCATTTTTGTTTATCTCTGCAGAAAGAAGAGCTAAGTTGGGCTGTAAAGCCACACTTCCAAGCTGAGACTCACCTCTGTCACATGCTTATTGTATCTTCTTAGGCAAGTTCCTTAACCCCTTTGGGCTGTGCTTTCCTCATCTGCAAGATGGAGCTTTAGAAGGTGGCAACCACATTGAGTTGCTGAACACTGTAATGAATTCATAAATATGAAAATTCAAAGCACAGTCTGAGACATAGCAAGTGCTCAGATATGGCTGGCTGCTACCATTAATCCTGTTATTACTTCCCATGGAGTGCTCTAAGCCTATGTAGTGCTTAGGGCTTGTTAGATAAACAATACACTATTTGTGTGGTAAACGATTGTATGATCTATATGTGATGCCTACTGAAACCAAAGGATTTTAATACTCCCTCTGCAGGTTTCATGAACTCTTTGGTTCCTGTCTGGAGGTAGGTATGAAGTTGGAGTAGGTTTGACAGGAATCCCAGGACTCTCAAGTCTGTGATTTCTCAGGTGCGGCCTACTCTGTACTCATGGACTCCCTGTAGTCAGTAGCACCCCTCTGTTCAGCTGGTATTCCCTGTATGCCACCATCAATACACACCATTAGGGTATTATCCTTGAAGCATAACTTTCCACCCCCTTCCCCGTGAAGGACACCATTTGGGGAGTAGCTTCTTTAAATTCACTCTGATGGTTTTGAGTTTTACCAAGGATAACTGGAGACAGAAACAGGAAGGGAAGAGAACGCAACTGAATGAGTGAGAGAGCAGAAAGGAGAAGAAACCGGGCATGAGGATGCCAGTCGTCTTTCTGCTGTTCTCCATGGACGTCAGAGAATAGAAAGTTACCAGTGGCTTGGCCAATTTTGGTGTTCTTGGACACAGAGAGGACTCTAAACTATGGGAACAAGTGGTTGTTAAGAGTCCTTAGGGTGCCACCAGGGAGAGCTGGATTTTGGCCCAGTTCTGCCTGGAATTCTTTGCGTGACTGTGAGCATGTCTCTTCCTGTCTCCAGGTTTTGGGTAGTTCAGATAGAGGAGGTGGCTGGGACTGGAAAACCAAAGGCAGTTCAACTCTAAAGGCTGCCAACCTGAGGATATTACCACCTCCCACTGGGCTAGAAACATCTTTAAGCATCCTTGTAGTTGTGTGACTTGGCCAAGTCAGTTTTCTCTTTGGGCGTGTTCTCTTTTGGAAACCCATGTGCAATGTCTATGTCATAACTCTCCTGGCTGTACAGCACTGTGGTGAGGACAGTATGCTTTGTCGACCCCAGGAGAAAATGCCACCAAAAGGGACAAGATTAGGTGAACAGGGGCTCTGTGGCCATGCTGTGCTACAGAGTTGAATTCTTAGTGTGTGCATCACTGCAAAATAAGTGCTCCACAAAGCAGAGGGCCCACGGGCAGGATTCCAGGCTCTGCCCCCGGCTTGCCTGCTGACAAAGCTCTGGACAGTCCTGGGCCTCTGTGGTGTTTTTCAGCTCAGGCTGCGGTTAAAATCACCTGGGGAGCTTATAAAAACTTGGCCAGAGCCCCACCCCCAAACAATTAAGCCAGAACCTCCAAGGCTTGACTTCGAAACTTTCATTAATCTGAGTCTGATGTGCAGCCAGGGTGGCCCAAGGAATAGACACAAGAGTATCTTAAGGATGAGGCAGGAGACCAAGTCCAGGCTGGGGTCAGGACAAGGTTGGGGTGGGAGGAGTAGGCTGAGTGAGCTTCAAAGACTGGGCATCCCATAATATCCCATAGTTAGAGGAGAGTTCTCAAAACTGAACAATGTCTTTTACAAGGGGGAGTCTGGGGTCTACATAGGAGAAAAGTCTTGCCCAAGGGGACAGGGAGACACATCTGGAATATGATTTTTCTATTCCTTTCTTCTGGACTGGTAGGGACCACCCTTTACAGATTTCTCAGAAGGGAAAGCTGACCTGCCTTAAAGCACACAGCAAAGCTTAAGTAGGAATTTCAAGGCTGCCGGGACCAAAGCTGCAGCTGGTGCCGGACAGTGGCTGTCCCAGATCACTAGGAGGCGGGGCAGGAGGTTTCGGAGGAAGGAAACCAGGGTAGAGTTATAGGTGCAGGGATCGTCCTCTCCCTGTCCCCCGGTTTTCGAAGCCAGGAGACCCTAAGCAGCGGTGGGATTCAGGCTTTCCTGCCAGGAGCCCCTCCCCCTCCCCCGCCTGGCTCCCGGGGTCTGGAATTCTTTTAATAGGAGACAAAGCCTTTAATTCCGAGAGATCAGATGAAAGGCTCCAAATGCAAATGTGCGGGCAGGGAAGCCGCTGAGATAATATGCGGCCTTCAAAGTGAGAAAGATATGAAGGCCTGGGCCACAGGAGAGGCGGGGCTCCCGCCGCGTTGCCCGGCTGCAAGTGCTTCGCTTCAGAAACAAGGTTCTAAAGAGGTTAGGTTGCAGCCACCGCAGTCCCGCAGGCCGGAGCCAGCAGCCCAGGCTCAGCCATGTGACCCGCGGTAATGAGGTCAGCTCAGTTCATTTTTCTCAGTGCCTCAGTTTCTTTGTCTGTGAAATGGAATTAGCGTTGTCTGTGGCTCGGTGATGCATCTAAGAGAAATGGTTCTAAGTGGCCTGAGAGTTCATGTACTGAGGCAAGTGGGTGGTCTTCTGTTCTTCAGATGTCCACCTCGCTGTCCATCCCACATGATCAAGTCCCAGTGTTCACTTTCCTGACTTTTATTGTCAAATCTCACCCAGTTTCCAAATTCCCTACCACTGTTCCCACCACCTCACTACTGCCCTAGGCCCTGCTACTGCCTCCTGCAAGACTGTCCTGGTAACCGGCTTTACGTAGGCAGTTTGCCTAGTAGCAGGTTACCAGGCAGAGGATGGAGATGCAGAGCACCCTGAGGGCAGACCAGCAAGGCAATTAGAGAGTCCTGTAAGAGAAATGATGGAAGTTTCTAGAGAGATGCCTTGAGGGTATCACGGCCTCTCTGGGCCTTTCGTCAGCTAAGCTCCTAGGCTACAGTAGCCGTTTGGCCTAGCACTGAGTGTCCTACAGCCAGGCTCTTCTTTCTGTACCTCCCTTCCAGCCCTGGCAATTGCAGGCGGTTTGTATTCGGTCTGGGTGGCTATGCCTTTTCTCTTTTATGTGTTTTACTCTTTCCTGTTGTCAATCAAAACCCATAGTGAAGCCTGTGCTGGCAGATAGACTGCCGGCTCCAGTTTGAAAGGCCCAGACTGAGAGGGCTTGTGCTGCCTGCCCACCCCAAGCTGCCAAGGAGCCTCATGTGCAGGGAGGTGGGAGCAGAAGGCCATCTCACATCTGCTTCCCATATTGCCCATCTCAGTCCTTGCTTCCATCCCAGAGGAAGAGTTAGCCCAACCAGGGGAGACAAGAAACGAGGAAAGATGGTCTCCAGAAGGGCCAGGAGCTGCAGCTGAGCCAGAGCACAGAGACAAGAACTTGAAGCTGTCGCTCTCAATGCTCCAAACCACAAAGGTGTCTGTGAGAGAAAGCTTGGGTGGAGGAAGGTAGAGAGGAAGCAAGAGAGAGCCAGAGAGACTGGCTAGCCCTCAGCAAGAGCAAGGGGATGCGAAAATTCACCAGTGAGAGCCAGAAACAAGAGAAAGGCCTGGAAACTGCAGGCAGCACAAAAAGCAAGGGTAAACTGTGCAGGGATTAGAATTTCCATTTTTGCTTTTGATGCCTTTACTCTTTGGTGGGCAGAGCTGCCCTATAAAGCAGCAAGATTAGCACCTCTGCTGTCCTCGGCTGCCTGACACCTAACGAGAGGCACTTGGCTGGCCACAGACCCAGGACCTGCCTCGAGTCCCTAAGAGCTCTCTCAGAAACTACTTTGCTCATCAACTTGCAGTTGAGGAGCAGATGGAGGACCCACATAAAGATGTCACAGTTTTATCTCCATGTGTTCTGCTCAGATAGACAGGGGGAGCCCAAAGTCCTCCTGTGAAGACAGTGGAAATCTGTTAAGGACTCTGCATTCCAAGGATGATTCACTTTCATTGATTCAAGTCCCTGTCATGATTCTGCAGCAGCCATGCCACCAGAGCAGCCCAGTGACACTACATGTCCCAACAGCCAACTACCTAGTGATCCATCTGTAGCCAACAGTGGATCCCAACAAGTCAGGACCAAGAACAAGGGTGAAGAAGAAGAAATGATAAAATAATAATCAAGAATGGTTATGGGAAAGAGAGACAAAGAAAGGAATAAGAAATGTACGTTTGCTGGAAGGTATGCATATGTATGGGATACACTGGACATTCGGCAAGTACCCATATGCAAAAAAGTGATAGGATCAAGATGTGAAGGGTTAGGAGAGGCCAGGAGGTTATGCAGCTGGAGAAGGACAGCAAGAACAAGCTTTACAGCCCTTGAAGTGGCCAGGCAGCAATCAGACCACGTCAGGGAGGCAGATCTCCAAAGAACCTGGACGGGTGGGACTACAGTCCAATATTCAAGACTGTTCTCTCTCTCTCTCTCTCTCTCTCTCTCTCTCTCTCTCTCTCTCTCTCTCTCTCTCTCTCTCTCTCTCTCTCTCTCCCTCCCTCCCTCCCTCCCCCCCCACATACACATACAATTTAGATGAGATGTTAGACATGGCTTAGCCCTACACAAGGTGGCTTCTAGATATATAAATAAACCCAGAAACATCCAGGAATCCATCTGCCTGTGAAGGTGGTGTCAGGATGAGGGAAGGGAGAAAAAGTGGCTTGCACAGGTCACACCGAGAGAGCAAGGGGGCTTGAAAGACCAGAGCCTAGAGCCTGCCTCTCTGGTGGCTGGAAGGAGCTGCAGGATATGCCAGGACCATGAAATAAGCTGCTGAGATGGGACGGGGGCAGTCACTAGGATGATGGAGTCAAGTGATTCAGCTTTCTCTGTGTACAAGACATGTGCATACCATTATTATAAAGTGTGTGATCCCCTTTAGGTCCTGGGCAAGCCGTGATGTAGGAGCTGCAGTTAGCCTCATTAAAAACAAAACCTAATTTTATTTATTTATGGGGGCACACAGGTGCATGTCACCATATGAATGCAGAAATTCTTCTACTGTGTGGATCCCAGGGATCAAACTCAGGTCATCAGTCTTGGTTATAAGTACCTTTAGCAGCTAAGGCATCTTTCTGGCCAGAGTTAGTCTCATTTTACCTGTAAAGAAACTAAGGCTAGATGGAAGAGGTGAATCAGAACCCAAAGTCAGGGCTTTAACCTTACGAGGGACTTAAATTCCATGGTAGACCAGAGAAAAAGTGTGCGTGTGGTATGGTGTGTGTGCGTGCGTGTGTGTGTGTGTGTGTGTGTGTGTGTGTGTGTGTGTGTGTGTGTGTGTGTGTGTGTGTGTGTGAAGAGAGATTTGAGAAGGTTTTCATGCAGGGTGTGGCTTTCCTTCACAGGTCCCAGCCCTGATCCATCAGAGAGGGTCACTTTGATCCATCACTCCTGTAGGCCTTCCTTGGAAGCTGAATCCCCAACTGGCTAGGGCTGCCTGGCTGACTGTGAGGACAGGGAGTTTTCTGGTCTCCTGCCCAAGCTCTGTGAGGGCAATGCAGCATGGCTGAACACAGGCTCAAGGAAGAGACCACTCATGCAGACACTGTACTGAACCCTGTCATGGGCCAGGCTCCTTCCAGTTTCTCAGAGGAACAGCATGCTAGTCCCTTCCCAGCCCTGGCCTCAGGGTCACCCTACAGGACTCTAAGGAGTGGGCCTAGGTTGTCTGTAGACTTTCTAGCTCCTGCATGTGAGGAATCCAGAACATATAAGCATGTGAAAATAAGGGGTGACAGGCTGAGGCAAGCCATGGTGGGCATCTGATAAAGAGTCTGCAGCTCCCTTTATTCCTTCAAACAAACGTGTTGAACACCTACTGTGTGCTAGGCATTGTGTTGTATGCTGATGCTACATGGAGCCCCTCACTTCAAGGACTTTACATGCCACCAAGTCAGCTATTGGCTTCAAGGAGCGGTAGGGTGATGGGTAGCATATCTGTTCCTCTTTTCCTTTCCCTTCCTTCCCCCTTGGCTTTGTCTGTCCTTGTTTCTCCCTGTCTCCTTCCTTATCCTGAAACTGCCTACTACTTTCTTTCTCTGTTCTGCATATCCTACTGAATCTTGGAGTAAGGACCAGAGATTGAAACTGAGTGGGTAGAAGTTCCCACTCAAGCCTCCCTGAAAGCCTAGATAAGGGCATTTGGGAACTCCGGCTACCATGTCATTCCAGGGACCTAAGGACTAGCCAGGCGAGGAGAAGCATCATCAGAACCTCAGTCAATGGGAAGCAGCTTGGTGCTGGTTGTCTCCAAAGCAGGAGATGATGACATAGGGCTATGGCAGTGAGGAAGGACTGTCGGGGACGCCTGGAAGCAGAGTCCAGGAGGGGCTTGTAGCCACATGCCTCTTGACATCTTCATGCCTGGAAATTCAAGATGGCCTGGAGTTAGTTATCTGAACCAAGGTTTTAAAAAAGGAGCCCAGGGAATAGAATCAATCAGATGGCTTGCCTCGACCCCCAGTGAGGACACTTATTGAGCCTTGGTTTTTTCAAGGGTAAAATTAAGGTAATGTCCATCATCCAGAGTGAGGACAAAATGATTCACTGATGGTTGCACATTGGACAGGCCACTGTGCTGGGATGTGGGGTCATCCTTGATCTAGTAGAGCTGTGGGGGAGAATTTTGTGAAGGCAGCAACAGAGCAGCATCCACTTCTCTAGATGCAGATAGCAATCTGTGGTAGGAAGGGCCAATCAAGAAAATGTGGTACATACATACAATAGCATCTTTTTCAGCTTTAAAGATGAGTTTAAAGATGGCTCTGGTAGGGAAGTGGATGCAACTGGAAATCACTATGTTAAGAAAAATAAGCCATTCAAAAAGACAAATATTGCATATTTTCTTTTATATGCAGGTTTGAAAAGGCATGCAAGTGGAACAGGAAGTATTTGGGAGGAATGGGGGACCAGTGGAGGAGAAGAAGGGGAGCAAGATAGGATAATGGGTTAATGAGCAAGCTGCATGAAATATACATATGAAAATATCACCATGAAATACCATCTTGTGCAATGGATATATACTAATGAAAAATAAACAATAGAGAGATTTTAAATAACTACTATGGATTTTTAAAATATTTTTATTTATTTTGTGACTGTGTTTTTTTGCACATATGTCTGTGCACCTCGCACATGCTTGTTGCCTGAGAAAACCAGAAAATAGTCTTGGATTCCTTAAAATTGGAGTTAAAATTGTAAACGGTCATGTAGGTGCTTGGAGCTGCCATATGGGTGCTGGGAATGAACGCAGGTCCTTTGCAAGAGTAGCATGTGCTCTTATCCACTGAGCCATCTCTTTATCACGTGCTGTGGGGTTTTAACCCAAAAGCCCAGAGCTTATTAAGTACTGACACCCCTCCCCAATGGTATGACCTTGGACAAGTCAGTTGTCCTCTAGAGCTCTCAACTTCTTCACCTACACAATGGGCTCCTTGGACCTTGTTCCAGTTTATATGGAAGTTGGCAGGTGCCAAGCCCATGCCTTTAAGTCCCCCCCACCCCCACTTCATGTACCTCCATTTCATCGTTTGCTGTCGAAAGGGAGTTGGGCTAAATGATCTGTCAGGTCCTATTCAGCCCTGGCGTGCAGAAACAAGTCATGATTTATTTGTTTTCCAATCGTGTCCAGTGTGCCAGTCACCAGCAACAACTTGCTCTCACGGGTGGGTGTTCTGTGTGAGCTGAGGAGTCTGCTTTCTCTCCAAGACAACCTTGTGACACACAAAGCTCTGAACAGGTTTGGGGACCTCTGTGGATGAAATCCCATTGGAGGTGGCAGTGGGGCTTAGGAAGGGCCTGGGAGCCTGGAAATGGGAGCTGGAAGCAAACAGAGGAGCCCCATTTGCTCAGGCCCATGTGGTTTCTTCCCCAGGAAGCAAAGAGCAAGACTTAAAAGATTTCGACCTGGGGGGGGAGGAGAATTAGAACCCAAATCCACATCTGCTCTGACAATATGTCTAACTCTAAGCTCTCTGCCCACAGAGGAGGGGAGTGTGGGCAGCAGCTGGTGGCTTCTTCCAAGCTGCCTTTCTGGTGACATCACTGGCAACAGAGGCACCCACGTGGGGCCAAGCTGCCTGCTCCCATCTGGATCCACCCAGAGCCAGGAAGGAGGCATGAGATTCCTGAAGGAAGCTGGGTTTCCTGCATTGGCTGAGCTGGAAACTTTTAGGCCTTCATTTCACTACCTCTAAAGTGGATTGTACTTCTCCCTGTATGCAGAATATATTTTAAAATGGTGTGTTGGGGTGGGGTGAGCATGCGCGTGCGCGCTCGGACACACACACACACAGCACGTGTGTGTATGTAGGTGTAGGTAAATATGCATGTGTGTGCATGCAGGTGTATGGAGCTGCTGGAGGCTTATGTCAGTTGTTTTCCATTATCACTTTCTACCTTTTTTTGAGACTGGGTGATACTACGTAGCCATGGCTGACATGGAACATTCTGTGTAGACTAGGCTGGCCTCAAATTCACAGAGATCCTCCTGCCTAAATGTTGAAATTAAAGGTCCTTCTACTGCCTTTTTGTTCTGAGACAAGGTTTTGTACTGTTCTTCTAGCTCACTAGTTGAGCAAACTAGCTGGCTATTAAGCCCTCTAGATCCTTCTGTCTCCATGGTCCACAGTTCTGTGGCTACAGGCACACACCACCAAGCTAAGCTTTTACATGGGTGCTGGGGATCTGAACTCCAGGTCCTCAGACCATTGTACAAAAAGCACTTTTTCAACTGAGCCATGTCCTCATCCCACATATGGGATAATATTTTTATAAGTCCTCTCTGTGGAGAAAGATAAGCAGTGGGTACACGTAGCACCATCTCAAGTAGGTGCCTTACATCTTGCTGTTCCTGGCATGCACCAGTGTTACTAAGCTTGTTGCAGGTAAGGGAGGTGACATACTCCCTCCATGTTCTCACAAGCCATGCAGGGGTAGCTCCGGCATGACCTATCTATATAGCTTGCCCTGTAGAAGGGGCTGCAGCAGCAGAGGGTCATGCTGTTGCATTCCCTAATTTCCTTTTGTTAGCTCTTCGTTGCCTGCTCCAAGTCTTCAGAGACCCAAGAGAGTTAGCCTTCTTCACAAATCTGTACCTCAACTCTTTACTTTTTTCTTTTTTCTTTTTTTTTTCTTTTTTCTGGAATAGCCCCTGAAAATTCAGGTCATCAATTGTAATACCATGTTCCCAGTCAAAACTTAAATGTGAAATAAAGTACGAAGAAGATTTTAGTTTACGTATTCCCAAACATTACATGAGTTGTATTTGTACTAAAAACATATTGTTAATTTGAAATGCCAAGTGCAAGTGAGTTTCTTGTGTTTCTTATGCAGTCCTACTTACCTTAAGGATCAGAAGGAGATGTCTATCTTAAGGTATTTGGCCCATGAAGCCATGACTTCCCACTTTTAAACCCCCCAGTTCTTAGCTGATCAACTGGAACAGCTTGCTGGCTAAGGGAACATATTTAATTTGGTCACTCATTAATTTGCACAGCTCTCTCCCTGCTTTCTTGGGCCTGGTGCTGCTCTAATGATTCAGATGGTAATGAGCAGGAAGGCTTCCTGTGGAACAGCATTGGCCACAGGCACTGAAATGGCCTGTCTGCTGAACTCCTGCCCACTGTCTTGAGATCAAGCCTGTGACACTGAGAGGTTTTGCAGGAAGACCTCCACAGAGAGGTCTGAAGAAGGCAGACTGAGTAGCATCCTTCTAATATCCCACTGGGAGATTTCTTTCAAGCATATGGAAAGCAAGGAAGAGAGAAGGGTATGTTTTTAGACCTAGGGAATATGATAAATAGCAATATCTGTGACGCACAGGACCCATCTACTTTGGTACATGAGACACTGAGAGAGTCTTTGCTGCCCACCATAACTAGAGGGTGATACCCTGTTACAGAAAACACAATATTCTGGCAGTAGGATATACAGAAACCATGCTAGAATTCACCTGAAAACTTCTTCCCTGTTGCCTAACTTCCATAGTGTCAGGAGGTGCTGTGCAGCACTGGGGAAGAAAAGTTATCCATGGTCTTACCCAGTACTGGATACTTCAAGCTACAATACCGAGTTGCCAGGCAAAGTGTGCCTACCTACTGCTGCAATAATGGCATGGCAGTCATGAGGAAACCAAATGCTTCCTATTATTTGAGGTCTCCTCCACAGAAGGGAAGCTATGCTGGGTACTTTAAACCTAGTCAACAGTGCATTGCTTGGGAAACCATAAGCTTTAGTTTGTTCTGTAAATGGACATGTTGTCAAACTTTCTTGTAAATATGTGTTTCTATCCATAGACTAGTGCTGATCTCAACCTTAGCCAGAGAAGACTCTTTCTGTATCAAGCACCAGTTTGTACAGACTCAGAACTGGCCAAAGTGCTGAGAATAGGTGACTGTTGAGCTCTCAGCCCTAGTGAGACAACTGTATCATCCACCCGCAAGGCTCAGGTGACACTGTGGAAGGGGTGGGCCTATAGAAGCTTCAGGATAGCCAGGAATATATGAAATGATGTCTTCTAGGCACGATACAACCACTGCACTCATGAACTCATTGCATCTCGTGCATAAGACTTACTCAAGAACAAGCCAATGAGGTCTTCTAGCAGCAAGATTAACTAGACTCAGTGGACTACAGACAAACAGAAGGACAAGACAAGAACAGAGATGGAAGAGGGAAGAGTTGTGGAGGTACCTAGAGGGAATGGGAGCAAGTTGGGGGGACTGAATTTAATCAAGATACATTGACAGAGAACAAATTTTTCAAAATGTAAAAAAAGAACTGGGCAAAGACAGAATCAGTGGCAGACACCTATAATCCCAGCACTTGCATGTCTAAAGCAGGAAGATCTCGAGTTGTAGGCCAGCCTAGGCTACATACTACTACATAGGGTAAGCCTGTGGACTTAGGGAGAAAGGAAACTGAGCAAGAAGATGCCAGTACATAAGAGTGACTGAAAAAGAATAGAGATGAGGACTTGTTTAGAAACTCAAGGCCATGTTTCATAAAATGAGCATGTATCCCAAGCCATTCTTCAACAAAAGGCCTATATGCTCAAATTTGTATGGAAAATGTCCTAGGACATGGCACACAAACACATCGGCCCTTGGCACTTATTTGTTGGCTGACTGAAAGCTCTGAGAAGTCTTGCAGTAAGGAAACAAAAATGATTTGCACTGGGTTCTTTGGACATTTCCCATATATATTAGAATCCAATCTTTTATATCTATCTTTCATCCATCCCAGGTGCTCAGGATTTCTGGGAAACACTTTGATACATGTTCTGCAAGCATCATCTGACTGGGACAAATGGCCTCTGTGGGTTGGCCGGTTTGTTCTGGGGATGGAGGCCATGCTTGCTATCCCTGATTGCCCTGGCCACATGCCCAAGCTACAGCTTAGCCCCAGGTCTACTGTCTTTCATTCCCAATGGAGTTTCCCCTTGGGTTCTCTGTATCCATGTGTGTCTGGGTGCACAGGTTCCTATCTCTCTTGTTCCGCGTAGCCATACCAGTGTGGGCTAGCTCAGGAAGCTCAACAATGTCAAATTAGAGGAGAAGAGAGTCAAATAGAGGAAAGATGAGTACCCAGTCTGCTTCCTAGAAAATCCTTGACGTCTTCCACCATTTCATGAGGAGACATTCAGAAGTGTCCTATGGATGAAATCCATTGTGCTCACACATTCTACCTGACTTCATACCCTAGCCTTTCAGGACGATGGAGAAAGGTGCACAGTTAGCAGGCCTTGCCTGGGCCCACTGAGAAAGTATAGCAAAAAGGAAAAGAAGATATATACTGAGCCCAGCATTGCCAGTTTGAACACTGACTCTCTATTTAGAAAGATTCCAGGAAGAACAGCAAGGCCTCCTTAGAGAGAATCATCAGGGTGGAGACACAGCTCCACAAAGGTAAGGCCTGTGTCTGCCTTATTTTTATTATTATCATTAGTTTTTGAAATAGGTTTTCCTTCTCAGCCCAGGCTGACTTCCAATTCACTATGCAACTGAGACCGGCCTTTAATTCCTAATCCTCCAGCCTCAACCTCCCAAGTGCTGTAATTACATGTGTGTACCCCTAGTGCTTGGTTTCTCTCTGTTTTATCATATCTGACCTCCCAGTGCCTAATACAATTACTGGCAGGATATACATGTGTATATATGTATGTATGTATGTATGTATATATATATATGTATATGTGTATATGTGTGTATGTATATATATATATATATATATACCTGCCAGTGCCCACTTGTGGCTGTATATACAAATGAACTCATAGAACTGGTGTGTGTGTGTGCATTGTTTGGGATGGGATCCAATGCTTTACATGTGGTAGGCAAATACTCTTCTGTTGAGCTACACACCCTCCAAGTTTTTAAATTTTATTTTAGTAGGGCTAGAGAGAGGGTTGAGTAGTTAAGAGCACATACTGGTCCTGTACAAGACCCAGTTTGATTCCCAGTATCCATGTCAAACAGCTCATAACTGCCTATAACTTCAACTCCAAAGGAACCAACACCTTCTTCTGGATTCTGTGGGTATCTGCACCTATACATGCATACACCCACACCAACATATACATGTAATTAAAATAATCTATCATTTATTTATGTGAGTCTATGTGTGTATGTGCACATGCATGCAGGTATCCAAAGAAGCCAGAAGAGAGTATCAGATTCCCTAAAGCTATAGTCACAGGCAGTTGTAAGCAAATCAATGTGGTGCTGGGAACAAGACTCCCATCCTTTGCCGATCAGTAAGTGCTCCTAACTGCTGAACCATCTCTCCAGCCCTAATCCCAAGTCTTTCTTTGAGCATATATCATGTGCCCTGTATTGTTGGAATCACTGTACACAAAATATTCCAATGAGTCCTCACAAGCATCTTCTAAGGTAGATCTTATTATCATACCCATCTCACAGTTGTAGATGCTTCAATACAAGAAACTTTAACCTAGAAACACAGCCAGAGTTCAACACAGGGAGTCTGACTGCAGAGGGCCATTCTAAACCACTCTTCCATACTTGACGGTTCAATAACTAGCTGTTGGAGCAATGGATGAATAAATGCACACATGCATGCATGCATGCATGAATAAAACAAACCCCAACTGATGATGGCACACAACTTTCCAACAGCCTATCCAATAGTGTCAGGGCCTCCTTGAAGAAACCCAGCAGTGTAATACAGGGAGCAAGCCCTCCCCACTGCCCCACCAACACAGCCTGTTTTCTCCCTTACTCCTCCCCAACCCCTGCCACATTTTCCTGCCCCAGCCTTCTTCCCCACTGCTCATCCATAGCCACTTCTGAGTTCCCAGCTCCTGAGCCGTGTGCTTGCCAGAGCCCCTGTCCCCTCTTCCTTGCGTGCCTGCATGTACACCACAAAACCCACAAGCTCTCCAAACAAAGCAGGGAGCCGCCTCACCCACGTGCTGCCTCTTTGATGTCCCCTTTCTGGCAGCTGTAGAGGCAATGAGCAGCTTCCACAGGCTTGGGTCCCAGAAGGGGCGGATTCCAGGCAAAAAGCTCCATACACAAAGGCCCAGACCCAAAGGAGCACCCGTGGGTCGCTGGAAACCCAGGAAACAGGAGATCTTGAGGTATGAGCCAGTAGCTCAGGACCCAGGAGGTCTTACTCAGCAGCTTCATGCCCAGGAATTCTCTGGAAACCTACTGTTGCCGTGATTCACAAATGAGAACCCCACACACATTGCACAGCAGCATAGAGTTGACAGAGTACCTTGGCACCCGTCTGCCTCATAAATCCTCACTATATTTTTGGAGTCAGGACACATACATTTGAATCTTTCTTCTGCTACTACCTAGCTACAGGACATAAGGAAAGTCCCTGATCTTAGAAGCTCAGTGTTCCATCCTCCAAATGAGATCACTATGAGGAGTGCATGAGCCCATCCTAATCCAACATTCTGAACAGTGTCCCCTATATAAACACACACATGAGATAACTGAGCTCAGTTATTAGGCTAACATCTTCTCCTCTGCAACCCTGGGAAATAGAAGGAGCTGAGGCTTATAAAGGAAAAATGGCCTTCCAAGACTCAGAGGAAGTAGAATCTAAACCTGGATCTAGGTATCTCCAAAGCCCATCCATGCCCAGTTGTCAAGGGTCATCAGCACAGAGACATCTGCTCTTGGTCACTGTAATGTGTGCAGTGAGGCCCAGTGTGGTGATGGCTCTGGCCAGGGCTGGTGTGTGCCAGGAGGCAGTGGAGGAGCCAGACTATAGAAACATGGGCTTAAGGTAAAGATGGCAGTGCTAGAAAAGAAGCTGGTTTTGCCTCTGCCACTTGTTCGGGGTCCCACAACCTCCTGCTTTACAAGGAGTATCCTTGGCCATAAGGGTACAAGTCAAAGGAACTTAAGCTGGGAATGATGAAGAGGGGTCAGATGCAGTTGCAAGTGTGCCTCAAAGCTGATATTTCAGTACCATGAGTGTATATTTAAAGATACAATTAGCTGGGTACCGTAGCATAAGCCAATTGTCCCAGTTACTCAGGAGGCCAAGGCAGGAAGATCACCGGAGCCCAGGGATTTAAGACTAACATGGGCAACATGTCTCAAAAACAGTGGGAAAAGAATTGCCTTTTATCTTTCCAGGCTGCAAACTCCTGGGCTCTCAGATCTCCCCATGTTAGCCTTCCAAGTGTGGGGACTATAGGCACACCAAAATCAAATGTCTCTTTTATTGCTATTGTTTGAGGAAATCTAGGATTCAGGATCTTCCTGCCTCAGCCTCTCAAGTACTGGAACTGGAGACATGTGCCACTGTGCCCAGTTTAATGTTGTTATTGTTCGGATTTTATTTTTTTGAGATGAGGTCTCACTATGCAGCTTTGGCTGACCTGGTACTTGCTGTGGAGATCAGGCTGGCCTCGAACTCACAGGGATGCACCTGCCACTGTCCCTGCCTCTGCCTCCTGAATACTGACTGAGATTAAAGGAACTTGCCACAACACCCATGCCAGGCTACAGTGAGTTATTATTTTTTTATGGAAATGTTTAGGAAATACATTCCACATAGTTAGCTTACTCTTCCTAAAGACTTAACTCATTACTATGCCACCCCCACTATCGGCACCTTGCCCTGGCAGTCTCCTGCATCATGAGGCCTTGGCTTGTCTGCCTTCCTTGTACCTGGTCTGGATTGTTTTCTGTTTTACTACTTCATTGCCTACTCCCCGCTGTCAGGCTGTCAGCTCTCACGTCTTGACACTTTTAGTGTGCCTGCTTCTAGCAACCCCTCTGCCCCACCCCCACTCCTGATTTACTGCTTCTAATTTGCTTGGGAGCCAAATAACCAGGCTCATTAGAGTAAACAGGACAGAGAGGATAGGGAGGGTCCTCCTCAGGTGACCTCCATTCAGGGTTTAGAAAAGTGATCGGCATAAATAAAAACCCTGTGGCTCCCACATTCACACCACCACGGGCCTCCTCATCCTTGCAACAGGGGTAGGAAGATTATGGCAATGAGATTCCAGCCCTTAGTCCTAGAACAGCTGGCCAAACCCTGGAAGAGTGGCCTTCATCCAGAGGAGTCTGAAGTCTCTGTCCCTCCCACAGTGCCCCCAGATCCACCCAGTTGTGGTAAGAACCCTCTGAACAGAGCTGGACCTGGCTAGCCACCTCAGCAGTTCAAGGGTTTGCCTCTCCTCCAGCCTGGGGGCGGGCGGCTGCAAGGAGAGGAAGCACCAAAGCAGATTTAGGACTTGGGTGGAGTTTGAAGCCCCCCAAAGCCATTTTTCAAAGTGAAAACTGAACCAAGCTGGTCTGGAATTGTGGCTGGAGGATGAATGTGGACCCCATGGTGTCATTTTATGGTCAATTTTCAGAGTGTAACTGCACTTTAAGTACTAACGCTGAGTAGCAGGAAAAACTTCTTAACCGTAAGATCTATTAAGAGTGCAGAGCTGGCTCCCAGGGGTGAGGTGGGAGTGTGTAGGTGTGAATCATTGCAAACAGGTCTAGCTCAGGCTCTGGGGAGTAGCCCAGCCCAAGCTAGGCTTCAGCAAGGGAGGGCCATCAGGGGAAGGCTGAGGGGCTTCTCTCTGAATCAGTCACCCATGGTGGTGTTTCAGCCCTTCCCCAGCACTCAAAAGGACCGGAAGTCCTACCTGCCCTGTGGCAAGGTTTGCCCTTAGCCACTGTGAATCAAAACAGGAAAAGGCAAAACCTGGCACTGTGGTAGGACCACTATGGTGATGTTGAGGTGGGAGGGTCAGCCGGCCACTGAGCCGAACAGGACTGCTCAGCCTCTCTCCACTTGTTTGTCAGTGTCAATTTTCAGGAACAGCAGCCCCCAGGAAAATAAGGAAGAGACCAGTGCTATTTAGGTTATTTAAGGCTAACTGCTTGTAAGACTTGAGGTAGGTTGATGAAGGGCATAAGGAGAAGAAGCTACTGGAGACAGAAGACAGACAGGCAGGGAGGGCTGGGTGACCAAATGACCACAAAGATTCTTCCAGCTGGAAAAACTCTGGCTCAGATGCACATGAAGTGAAGGGTCAAGCCAGCTGCTAGGAAGAACATCCACCAAGTCAAAAGGCTCTTAGTCTGTCTCAGAGCTTCGAACCAGCCACTGAGATGATGAGCATGTAGGAGGACAGCTGTAAGCAAAGGTTCTGGAGGATACCCAGCTGGGAGAGTACAGAAGTAGAAAGAGGGTTGGACCTGGGGGTAAAGAAACCTCAGCTGAGCCACAATCTGCTGTGTGATCTCAAGAAAGTCTCTCCCTTCCTCGGGGATTAAATATACTTGTATTCGCAATGGGCATCAGTGTGTGAGGAGTACGATTTGAATCCCTTTGGGGTCAAACATTCCTTTCACAGGTGTTGCCTAAGACCATCAGAAAACACAGATATCTATATTAAGATTCATAACAGTAGCAAAATTACAGTTATGCAATACTGTATACAAGTTGCGATGAAATAATTTTATGGTGTTGGGGGTCACCACAGCATGAGGATCTGGACTAAAGGGTCACAGCATTAGGAAGGGTGAGAGCCACTGCCCTAAGCCATCATCTCTAAAGCCTTGCTGGCTAAAACATTGCAAAATTCCTCTGACTAGTCTGTTCCAGGACAGGATTTCCTGGAGATTAAAATAGCAACAAAAGTTCTGGAGATATATAGCTTAGTTGATAGAGTACTTACCTACCACGCAGGAAGACTTGAGTTCAACCCCTAACACAGAAAAAAACCAGGCATGCTGGCATATGCCCGTAATGCCTCTAATCCCAGCACCCAGGAAACAGAGGCAGAAGGAGAACACAGTCATATTAGGGGAACTTGGAATAAGGCTCAGTGGGTAAAGTGCTTGGTGTCCAAGCATGAGGACATGAGTTTGGATCCCTGGCACCCACCTAAACAGCACCAAGTAGGTCTGGGCATGATTGGGATACATCTGTAACTGAGTGCTGGGGAAGGGTAGAAACAGATCCCTGGAGTTCACAAGCCAGTCAGTCTAGCCAATTGGTGAGTTCTAGGTTCAATGAGACATCCTGTCTTAAAAGGTAAGTTGGGCCAGCAAAATGGCTCCGCACTTAACGATTCTTGCCATACAAGCCTGGTGGTGTAAGTTCAATCTCAAGAAGACATATAAAAGTGGAAGCAAAGAAGCGAGACCACAAAGATGCCTTCTGACCTTCACATCACACACACAATTATTTGAAGAACAAGGCAAAACATTAAAATAAGCAAGACACCTGACATAACTAGCTAGAAACTCTCAAAAAAATGTATAGCAAAAGAAACAAAATAAAACCACTCACTAGGTTCCAGTGAATGTTCTAGTTGCTTATCTATATTAATTCATCTATTTCTCCCAATGGCTCTGTTATAGCTCTGTTATATGAGTACTCTTACATCTCTTTTGAAGATATGAAACCTGGACAGCAGACAGTCTCAAGCACCAAATTGCCTTGGAAACCAGAGCCACTTAATTCTTCCTGCTCCCTGGTTATCCTCTGGCTGGGGTGCTCCATTCCCTCCCAGGGCTAGGATTCAATTTCATGGTCTCCCCAGTCCAGAGGCAAGCTCTCTCCTGCTGAGCCAGGTGCATCCTTGTGGTGCTCTTCACCCCTACACTGTACTCCTCCTCTGGGTAGCCAGTGGAGAGGGGGGGTTGGGGAGTGTCGAGTTTCTCCTCTCCCAGGCTGGGGCTCACCAAGAGACCTTGCTGACCTGGTACTGCACTCCGAGATGGGCAAGAGGAACCCAGAGCTACCCCCTCTAGTCCATGAACCCTTGCAGGACAGAAGGCATCCCAGGCTGTGAGCGGGTCTGAATGTACACAAAAGTGCCTCAGTGAGGAAGTGCAGCTCAGAAGCGCTGATGAGGGCACGCTGGAGGAAGCTCCAGCTCTGGATTAGGTGGGATGTCCTCAGGTTTGTGTGAACCACCTCTCGGAATCACAGTGGAGTGCTCACTGACCTGTTTCTTACTCGACTTCTATCTTTTGGGTATGCTAAAAACATTAAGGTCAGTCCTTCCCAAGGTACAAGTAGGATAAGAGTATGCTCAAAATTGCACAGCAAGACAACCACGAAGACCAGTTGAAACCTAAGGTTCCTGACTCTTCCAGGCAAATGACTTTCCCAGCTCCACTCTGAGCTGAGACAGTTCACTGTGCACAAACCCCACCCACATGCACACCCCACTCCTCCACCGGTAAGTACGCATGCATGTGCTGCCAAGGGAAGCAGCCTTTGGGAGCTGAGTGGGAGGCACCTAGAAGCCCAGTTGCAAGATGGAGACCGGAGACTTTAAGGGCTGAGCTGCACCCCTGGGATGGGAGGGGACACTGTGAGGAAGAGCACTGGGCTTCACCTGCCCTGCAGCCAGCAGGTGGCCCTATGTGCTCCAGGAAAATGGAGGGAAGGACAGAGAACCCCAGGCTCACCGTTCACTCTTTACTGATGCTTACAGGCATTGGAGATCTCTAACAATCACTAGTACATCTCAGAGGCTCTCTTTTGCATCTGCCAACTCCAGGGGTCCAAAGTCCCATGTGGGAACTCCCCACCACCACCCTCAGGCAAGCCATTTTCCAGTCCCCCCTGTACCACAAGGGGGCACTGGCACTCCACGGCTCAAGTGTGCTGCTCTGCAAGCTTTCTCCTGGCTTGGGTGGGGGGCAGCGGGAGTTTATGTTCGGCTCCCCCATTCCTGGCACCCTCCCCATTTCCTCTTGGAAAGCCTTTCTAATCCTCTTACTCTGAGGGTCACATCCCTGGACCCGTGGACGAGGTGTTTCATTTTCAGTTTGCCCCCACTGCCTCTGGGGAGCTCACTGAAATGTAGGGAGGGGGACCCCTGGGCTGGGGTCCTTTCTCTGCCCCTTTGGCGACCCCCTTTTCCTGCTCTGTTCTGCAGCTTGTCCCTTTTAGAGGTGTCTTTTCTGCCCGTACACCCTCCAGTCCCTGCCTGGTCTATTTCTTTACCTGAGTCAGTGGCCCTATTTCCCCGTTTCTTTTCATTTCTCCCTCAAGAACTTTCACCTTCCAGTCCCGTGTCTCTCCTTACTTACATCCCTCTCTGGCTCTTCCTTTTTCACCTTTCCTCTCCTATACCTTCCTCCCTTGATGTTCCAAAGGGCTGGAACTGCAGGAGTCAGAAGCCAAAGTGGAAGATCCTGGGTCCTGCCCAGCCATTGTGGAGACTGCAAGCAGCTCTTTGCTTTAAGGTTTCTACAGCCCCAGGCCCCTGCAGATAGACAGTGGGAATCAGGCTGGCATCATCTAGCTGCTGGAATCTGGGTGTGGAACAGGCTGAATCAGAAACTCTCCAGTTCTCTTAGCAAATACAGCTTCTCTGGGGGACAATTCAAACCCAGAGCCTGGGGCCTTGTCTACTGCCTAGTCCTGCCTGATTTTGTGACTTTTCCTATATCATCTCCCACAGGTCTAGTTAGCCTTTAAGAGGTAGGTAGAGCTCTGATGGTTCTCCCATTCCCTAATCTGTTTTGTCATTTTTCTGGGGTTGGTCAGTCCCTGGAGATCTAAGTAGGGCTCTGCTAGATTTACCCCTCCGCCTTGAAAATTGTGGGTACCATTGACATCGGGGCCCTGCTGTGTCTTCACTGCAAGAGAAAAACACCAGGATTTGGCTCTCCTGTTCTGGGCCTCACTGTTTACCAGAGATTCCTCAGTACAAGGACAATCTTCTGAGGAATCTTCTGGTATAATTGCTTACCAATTTCAGGGATCTACAAATTGTAGGTTCTGTCGTTGCAGTGTCCATGCAGAATTTTGAGCTAAAAGAAATGAAATACAGATGAAAGGGATAGTCACAGACCCTGGGCCACCCTCCTGGGGTTCAAGTGCAGCTCCTATTATTTACTTGCCATTTCTTAGCTTCCAAAAGAATCAGACCCCTTTGTGGTTCAAATCCCGAGCTCAAAGTCCAGAGAGAGCCAAGGACTTACCCAAGTACACACAGCAAGGTGAGCAAGCCTATATACCGATACACAGACAACACACACACACACATGCACACAGGCCTAAGTGGGCAAGGTATTGGCAGACTTTGATCATGCTAAATCTGGAAGATTACAAGTGAAAGACTGTACCCCCCATAGGTGAGGGGGGGCAGTGGATGCTGGTGAAGAGGAGAGAGGGCTGGACATGGAACAACTTGCTGTGGCATTTCAGTCCTTAGGGACAGTTGCCTGGGACAGTCCAAAGTCCTCACCACAGCTGAAGGGTAGAACCCCTACCTGACAGTGTGATTTATCACATTCTCCATTCTCCCATCAGCCCCCAACCTTCTTGCAGACCAGGAGAGGGAGAGGGCTCAGCCCAAGTGGCAATTCACCTGTTTTTGATTTGAGATTCAGGTGGACTTTTCTTTCTTTTCATCAAAGAAGTAGTGAGGGGAAGGCAGGGCCCCATCCATCACCCCAGCCTCTCAGCAGCCTTGGGGTGGGGCAGACTGAGGAGGAAGGAGAGGTTCAGAGACCAGGCAGGAACCTCTTTTGCTCCCGCAGTGAATCTCCCAGACAGTCAGGCAGGGTGGTACCAGTGCAGACACTGAAGGCTCCACAGCTGAGCTAAAAGAAATGCCTGGGGCTTCCTCCACCAGTGTGTGAATATCTTTACTTGCTCTAAACCCTAATGTCTGGCACATGGGTTGAGTGCAACAAAGTTTAGCAGCCAGGGGATTCGGGAGAGAACTCTCTTGACTCTGCTCTCCTGCTCTGGGCCTCACTGCTTACCACGGACTCTGTTTTGCATAAATCTCAGCACTGCCCCACTCTTTAGATGAGATTGAGACACAGGCTGGTGAGTGGTTGGTCCAAGGTCAAATAACAAAGGAGAAAGGAATGAGACCCAGATTCGAGCTTAAAAATTACTTTTGGCTCCAGAATGTTAGCCTAGCCAGAAAAGAAACGAACCATGGCATCTAGCCACTGCTTCACACCAAACATGGGTGCCTGTGTCTCAGCTCAAGGCCACTTCTAACACTTACAGAGTCTTGGTGCAGTTAGAAAAAGGCATCCCATCCTCTTGGAATGACCCAGGCCAAGAGCAGGAAACATGACCTGGGACAAGGAGCAGGGATATGCTGTACGTATAATGCTAGGGTCAATGAGCGATCTTTTCTTTGGCTGATGTGGAAGGGGAAGGGAGGAACTTGCTAGGCCACGATGGATGTCTGAGCCACCTCCTCCTTTTCTATCCTGCTCTGAACATTATCATCATCACCATCATCACCACCATCATCTCAGGCATTCTTATGATACTACAATTACTAACAACAGGGGCTTCGTTGTGACTCCCCACGCCCCAAAGTAACCCATTTCTCCCTCATAAACTGTTTCTTCATTATACCCCTCCCTGAGGAAATGTGTTTATGTTTGGGCCAGATGGAATAAGACACCCCTGGGTGGACTGGAGAGACCAGGAGTCCTCTATTAGTAACAGGTCTGCTGCATAGGCTCAAGTATGGCCTCTCAGTTGCTGTGTGGTCTTGGTCCTGGACATGTGACCCTTGTATGTCTCCCATCCTCCATCTGAAGGAGTACAGTGTCCAAATCATGCTGGAGTCTCTGAAGTTCCTAAGGTCTGCTCCCCTCTTTGCATCAAGAGCTGTGAAAAAAACACATCTTGGATCCCTTTCTGAGCCTTTCCAGCCGTATAGAACCCCAGAGGCAAGCTAGGCCACTGAAAAACTAGTCCCAGGTTATTTCACATCTTCTGACCTCAGTTTCCTCATCTGAACAATGGGAATTATAATACATGCCCTGGCAGCAAAGAGGGAAGTGAATCTCAGTAATGGACACCACTGTGTGGTGGACCACCACTCACATGATAAGCATTTGTTTATTTACTGAAGAGGCATTGAACATTAAGAAAGTGAGACGAGGGAATAGGCTCTGGAGCTGAACTACTGAGCTCAAAGCCTAGGTCTGCCTTTCATTGATTTTTGGGTGTACACCGGCCAAGTGACTTAAGCTTCCTATGTTGCTGTGATTCCATGTCTCAAATATGACTCCTGCCGAGAAAGCTGATGAAGACAGAGTGAGCTGATCTATGCAGTGCACGTGATGCTCTGTTGCACATAGTAAGATCACCAAATATCAAGATGCTATTCTAAGCAGTAGAGGAGCAAGACAAATAGAACTCTCATGTGCATGGAACATCCTACAAACAAATGTTGCTTCCCTTTTCTCTTCTTTAGGTGTACGTTGGGACAAGGGACAAGCTCAAGGCTAAATGAAAACTGGCCCTTGTTTCTTCAAGGCCCTCTTGCAACCAGTCTCTAGGTACTGGAAGGAAAAAAAAAAACACAAACAGAGTTGGCTGTGTCTGTGTTGAATGTAGAGGCTGTAGAGAAGAGTGTGACTCAGCCTTCATTCATTAAAAATGCTCAATGGGGACTAGTGAGGGTTGGGGTGTGGCTCAGTGCTAGAGCATTTGCCCAGCATGCAGAAGGCCCTGGGTCAATAGTCAACACTTGAGGAAACCAGGAGAGAAACTGGTGGTGACAGTGAGGCTGTCCTAGGTTAATATCTGCTGTGGCTTTAGGCCCATGAGTATAAATGGGGAAGAAGTGGGGGGGGGACTGGGGTCCTTACCTACATTTCACAGATGAGGAAGCAGTATTGAAGGGACAGGATCAGAGCCACCCACCTAGCAAGTAGTCAAATTGAGGCAGGTTCCCAAGTGTCTCTGTGGGTAGTTTATGAGCCTGTTTCCTGCATCCAGCTGTGTGCACACATGTGTGGTGAAAGTGGTGGAAACAGAGGAGATGGATGTCTGATATTCTGAGTGCATCTTCCCACAGCAGGGGAGATCTAGGTAGAAGGAGTAGCAAGACCTACTCCATCGTGTCTTTCCACACCCAAGAATATACCATGAAGAAGATTCTCTCCCTCCCGCCCTCATACACCAACAGACATATGTACGCATGTGCACATGGACACATACTGCCTCCGTCCTCCTCGGCTTCTAAAAGTATCAAACCAACAGGGCTGCTAGGGAAATGAAAGCTTGGCAGCAGAGCAAGTGGCCTAGGAGTGGTGTCAGGCTCCGTAAATATTTACCCGCTGGATTAGAGCAGACGTTGGAAACATTAGGCAGCTGAAAATTACTGTTTTAATAGCATGGCTGATAAATCCAAACTTGGGGGGTTTGTTTGGAAGTCTCAGCTTCTGGGAATTCCAGCATGTAAACTCTGGGCCTGGGGTGGCCAGGAAGGGAATGGATTGGATCCTGCGGGCTGATGGATGGGTGGGTATTCCTGGAGAAAAGGGCAAGCAGACCTGAAATATTCCAGTCCCTCAGGCCAATATCAGACACGGTCCAGTATCAATTTATCTCCTACTTCATGTATCAGGTCATGAAACTATGGGATGAATGAGTGACGAGCAAACATTTATTGAACACCAAAAATGTGTCATTTATCTTAAGTGTTTTAGCTAATATTCTCTTTCATCTGCTAAAAGCAGAGGGAACACGAGGCTTAGTGAAGATAGGTAACTTGCTCAAGGGTACCACGCCATCTCTGCTTCCTAAGTCATGTTCCCAGACATGCTATCCTACCCTTCTGTGTGGGCTGCAAAGCAGACGGCCACTGTGTTTCTAAGAAATCTCAACCAAGGTGCCAGAAAACACAGAGATCAATTCTGGCTAGCTCCTCCTGCTTCCAGCCAGGGGTCTAGAAAAGATGTTTCCAAGTGATTCAAGGTACATGGGGGCCAGATTGTGAGACTTCCCAACCGTCCAGTGCTGAGGGAGCCAATGGTCCCAGGGCTCAGGTCACAGCTGGACAATCATTTTTGGCCTTCTGCCCTCTGGAAAAGGCAAAGAGAACCATTCCCCCGGCTTACTCACCCCACCCTAATGTGAGTGTGGGCAACAGTTTCACTTCCTTCCAGACAGCCTGCCTTCCAGCTGCTTCCAGCTGAGGCCAAAATCCCAAGTCCCCATACTGGAGCTGAGTCCCTGGTTGGTGACAGGGCAGTGGAGCTGATTCAGGATTATAGGGCACTCCTCAGACCAAAGGGGCTGTGATGGACAATTGGGCCCACTGACACTTGAGTGTCCAACAGGCCTCCACCATGGGGCTGTGGACAAGTCACTTTACTCCTCTGAATTTTGGTTTCTAAATCTGCCACACCTACCTTGGAGGCCTTCAGTGAGGCTTCACGGAGGTCATGATAAACCTTCACACACTGCTTAATACACATAAGCAAATAGCAACAATATCCTCTGGAGTAAATGAGTACTTTGGTATCTCAATGAGAAGGGACTGGGTTTCATAAAGCCAAGTTAATCCTGGAGTATCTTCTTTGAAATACCGGAGGCCTGTCTGCCCTCACCAGACAAGACAGCCTGTGGGAAGATTTTGTATCCTTTTCTAAACTGTGGGCTCAGTGCAAGGAACTTAGTTTTCGGTTTGGGACATTGGAAGGCTCAGGACTTCTAACTTTTGCCTCAGGGGATCAACAGCATCCTTGCCCACCTTCCCACCATGTCCTCCTCCTGCACTTTCTCATTTTCCCTTCAACTATCATCTTCCAAATGGCAATAAATAGGTCTGCACTGCATTCTGTGGGTGGGAGAAATGAACGAGGGAATGTCAGCAAAGAGGAGGTGACAGGCAGGGCTGTGTGCAGAGAGCAGCCAGAATGGGTAGGCGGGGAGGGAGAGACCCCAGCCAGTCCTGGGAAAGGTGTGAGTGAAATGGAAGAAGCTGTTCCTTTGGGGCTGCCTTCTCCTCAAACCCCAGCAAGGAGGGAGGGGGCGAGAAGGCAGGCCCAGAGGGGCTTGAGGCCATCCCCAAATTTGGTAATTAGGCCTCTCCGTGTGGTTTTCCTGCTCCAGAAAACGCTAATTTATTGCAATTTGAAAAATGATCGAGACGTGGCTGGGGACCCAGCAGCTGGTGCAAGGGAGAGAGAAATCTTTTTGTTCTGTGGGGAATTGGGCTGCAGTCCCCGCCCCCACCCTGCTCCCGGGCAGGGCCATCCTTCTCCCAGTGTCGGATGTCGACAGGCTCCTCCCAGGAGCCGCAGGCCTTCCTCGGGCGCCCAACCGGGCGGCATTTATCAAAAGACTCTCAGCTTCTGAGAGCAAGCAAGAGGGAGAGGTGTGTGGGGAGAGAGGGCTGAGAGCCAGCCAGGGCGCGGCGGGATGGGCTCCGGGCCCGGCCTTCCTCTACCTTAGCTCCTGAGAGGAGACTCCGCAGCCTCTGGGGTCCCAGTGGAGTGTGGCTGGAGCTGGGATGCTATGTCAAGAATGGGGCTGGCTAGAAGCCGTGAGGCGGCCTCCTGTCCTCTTCCGCGGGCCCGCCAAGCTATGTCCCACCTGCCTGGCTGCCCCCTCACCTCCATTGTTCAGCCAGACAAAAGATAATTATGGGGGAAAAAACGGCCCTGCGCCCAGCAGGCAGACTCAACATACCAACAAATCCCCCAACTTGTCTCCACGGCTGACTGGTTGGGCCTGGATAAACTAGACAGGCCTGCCCCTGCCCCATCAGGGTCGCCAGTTCTCTGTCCCGCACCGACCATTCACATGCAGCACCCGCTGAGTCTCACTGGGGCCATGCCAGCTCTGAGCTGGAGATCGGACGATGTCCCAATAACTCCTGTGGGATGCTCCGTGGTGGCAGTTTCTCCCTGGATCTGAGGCCCTTCCTTGCTACTATTCCTCCTGCCCCCTGCCCCCTGCCCCCACCCCACCACCATCCCATCAGAAATCACCAGAAGATGCTGACTCTAGGCACCACTGTAGCTGAGCATGACACTGCCAGGCCCAAAGATGGTTCTAGAAAGAGAAACAGCAGAGAAAGAGAGGACCACTCAGCACATCCCATTATCGCCTTGTCATAGCTTCAGTGTGCATCTGCCTCATATTCTTCCACCTCCCTCACCTCTCTCTGGTGCTGCCTCCCTCATCTACATCTTTCTACTTCTTCCCCCTCTCTTCTTTCTCCTTCTACTGTAGCCGTCAGCAACACAGTAATCTGCTTCACTAGCAACTCCATCATCACTATTTCTTAAAGACGTATTAATTTTACACTATGAATTTTTGAGTGCATGTATGCCTGTTCATCATGTGCATGCCTGGTCACCTTAGAGGTCATAAGAAGGCATTGGATCCTCTGGAACTAGAATTACAGATGGTTGGGAATTGAACTCAGGTCCCTGGAAGAGCAGCCAATACTCTCAACCACTGAATCTTCTCTCTAGCCCCATCAGTATTTTTAATTCCTCACCTCTATCATATCGATCTCCTGACCTCTAGGAATTCATAGCCTGGTAGTTACATACCACCAGGGCATACTAGAAAGACACATGTTAAAATAATAAAGCTTCCATGGCTGCATAGAAACATATTTATGCTAGAGTCTTCAGCTCAGGCAACCTCTTGGGAGCTGATGGAATCTCTCACATCTGGTTGAAGCTTAGCAGCAAGATGCAGATTCATTCCTGGTCTACAAAACAGGTTCTTCATCCTGTTCCTCCTTCCTGGTGGGCCAGCAGTAGCCCATGTGGAGGCCAGTAGCCAAGGAGCCGAAGAAATTCAGCTGAGAGACTAAGGGTTGTATCTGTTTTTGTTTTAACTGGAAGCTGGCACCTGCCTACTAGTGTGGGATGATCAGCATTCTTGCCCAGTCTGGAATCACCTCAAGTACCACCCAGCCTAATAGAAGCTGATAAGAGACAGACAGCTTCAACAACTTTGAAAACATGGGCCTGTGCTAAGTCACAGTCCCTCCACACTGTCATATCTGCTACAAGGAGACTTCTGTCCTCAGTTAAAGCTGCAACCCAGTGGTTTCCCAAGTAAGTTTGCAGACAATGCAGCACCATCCCCACCTTGTAGCACAGCAAGTTCATGACCGCACCTCAGACCCACTGAAGCATGGCATCTGATGTGGTACCCAGTAAGTTGTACCTTAACAAGCCTGCCTGGTGATTCTGATCCATGCTAGAGATTCAGCCAAAAGACAATAGACTCAGGCCCACCTGTGTTCAAACCCCAGCTCAGTCATTTCCAGCTGAGTCATCTAGAAGAGGTCAGCAAACCTTCTTAACCTCAGTTTTCTCATCTGCAAACAGGAGATCATAGCATCTGGCTCCTGGAAACTGACATTAATCTTGATGGCCAAGTGAAGAAACAGGAGTCCACAGAGCTCCTGGAGAATTCCAGGAGTCTGTTATGGCTGAGACCCAGGGTATCCAATGACTGCTCCATTTTCTTGGTTACACTTGCCAATGCTGTCATCTGTCATGTTTCAAACTTCCATGCCTCTAATGGCTGTTTCCACTTTGCAAAATTACTTATTCCAAGAGCCCATACAAGTTATTTCTTCCCTGTGAATTTTTCTGAGCCAGATAAGAACAAAATTCCATGTAAAGGAGTGAACCCAAATCAGTGTATCTTAAAACACAGGGTCTGAGTCTGGCTGGAGGCTTTAATCCCAACACCCCGGAGGCAAAGGCAGGAGGATCTCTGATCTAAATAGTGAGTTCAAGGCCAACATGATCTACTAAGCAAGTTCTAGGACAGCTGGGCTACAATAGTGATACCTTGTCTCAAAACCAAAACAAAATCAAACAACAAAACATACGATTTGCTGGCCCAGGATCTTTAATCCCATCAGTCAGGGAGGCATGCAGAGGCAGGCAGGTCTCTGAGCTCAAGACCATCCTGCTAAGGCCACAGTGAGACCCTGTCTCAGCATGCAATATGGCAGAGAGAAAAAAACAGTTTGGAGATGTGATACTGTAGTCATCAAGATCTCTGTCCATTCCCATCTTTCTACTCCACCTATAATACCTGTCACATGGAAAGGCCCATCTATTAGTTTTCAGCCACTGGAGGACCAACTACCACATTACCATTCTACACAACAGAAAGGACCTGCCCCAGGAGTCTTGTATGACATTTCCTTTTATATCACATTGGTCAGAATTGAGTGGTGTGTAGTCATAGAAGAGGCTGGGCAGCCATCTTTTAGCTAATCATCATTGGTAAATGCAGAGCTTTGTTAGTAGGGAAGAAGGGCAGAGTGCACATTGGATGGGATCTACCAGAGCTGTTTTAAAAGCCAGACTCCTTTCTCCTCCTAGCAATGCTGATGGTTGGCTGGGCACCGGGGGCCTTGTGTTCCCTCCTCCATGACAGCATTTACCACTCAGCACTGAAATCCAGCAGCTGGCTTCATGAGCTCTGTGAGCAGAAAGGAGCCAGTGTCCCAGCTGACACTTAGCTCAGTAGAGCTCCAGAGGGATGCTGAGCAGCCATGCCAGCAAGCAGGCGACAGACAAGACAGGGAGGCCATCAAGAGAGGTGGCTTTTTTGAGCCAACCTCACTTGGAATTATAGCTCTGCTACTCGGCGACTCTGTGACCTCAGCCATTAGTAGCAATGACATGGGAGCACTTGGTATACGCTGGCCAAGTCACTTTCATTTATTACCTCATTGCAACCTCAGTGACATCAGTACTGTCATTATCTCCATTTTAGAGTGCGAAAACTCTAAAGATTGAGTGGTTTGTTCAAGGTCTGCCAGCTCCTGCAAGGCGGGGCCAGGCTTTAAACCAGTCTAAGCCACCACCCCACCTGCTGAGTCAGTCTCTTTACAAACCTGCCACTCCCTGGGTGGGCTCCTGAGTTGATATTCAGAGAGCCCATTACTGCTGCCGGGGATCTCATGCTATCCATCCCATAAGGAAAAATGCCTCCTGTGTTGCCCAGCACAATTCAGGCACTTCAAACAGAAGCCCAGTTTCCTGTCAGTGTCACAACTATCTGAGCGCAGGTGAATCTTTCTGCCAGGACAGAAATATTGTCACGCACACTCTTTCCACCCAGGGAACCCTATGCTGTGATTGTTTTTTTGTTTGTTTGTTTGTTTTGTTTTGTTGAGATAGAGTCTCTATTTAGTCCTGGCTGTCCTGGAATTTGGATGGCCTAGAACTCACAGAGATCTTCCTGCTTGAGTCCCTGGATTAGAGGCATGGGTGTTTTTGACAGGGGGTATCACACTTTAGTCCTACTCTGACCTAGAACTCAAAATATAGTGGAGGCTGGCCTGGGACTTGCAAGAATTCTGCCTTATACTTCTTTATCTCTCCCTCTCTCCCTCCCTCTTCCTCCCTTCCTCCCTCCCTCTCTGTTGCTCCCTCCCTCCTTTCCTTTCTTTCCCTCCCTTACCCTCCCCTCTTTCTGAAAATGTCTCACTATGTAGCCCAGGCTGTCTTGGAACTCTTGCTCCATAGTCTTCCTCTGGCTTCAGTCTTTCAGATGTTAGGATTACAGAGGTACATTATCTGGCCATGCTGTGCTGTTTCATTTAAAGATAGATAGGCTAGAGAGATAGATGACTCAGTGGTTAAGAGTGCTTGCTGCTCTTGCAGAGGGGCAGAATTCAGTTCCCAACACTCATGCTGGACAGCTCACAACCATCTGTATGTA
This sequence comes from Phyllotis vaccarum, assembly GCA_033318265.1. Classification (NCBI taxonomy): domain Eukaryota; kingdom Metazoa; phylum Chordata; class Mammalia; order Rodentia; family Cricetidae; genus Phyllotis; species Phyllotis vaccarum. Next base: position 60,949,394 of record JARWLC010000013.1, read on the forward strand.
ACTACAGCTCCAGAATCCAACTACTACTGGCTTCCATAGGTGCCCACACATGCACATATGCAAACATATTCACACACACACACACACACACACACACACACACACACACACACACACACACACACACACACACAAATAAACTCAGTCTTGAAAAATACAGATGGAAACCAGATGGGACCTATGACCTAATTCCAGGTCATGCAGATCAGTGGCAGAACAGGGCTCTCACTAAGCAGCAGTAACCATGCTCTTCTCTGAGGGCTGGTTATTCATCTGTTCCAAGTGTATGCTCCAAAATTTAGACTCCAGACTCGAGATCACCACTTTCCGGAAGGACTGGGACAGCTGCCTCACACCTGCTGAATCACCTGCATGGCTGCTCTGCCTTCCAGCCACATGTTGATGATACTGTTACAGGATCATAGCCTATCGATTGGGAGCTCCAAGTGGGTATCAGAGACTATGCCCCATGGGCCTGTGCATTCATGGAACCCAGCCCTGGGCCTGGCCTGCAGTAGATACTTCACAGATGTCTCAGAGCACACTTACTGCACGAATGAAGAACCAAAGAAAGACTGAGTGAAAGCCCTTATTTCCTTTGCTTAGGCCCTGGGGCCCTGTGTGGGTGGTGACTGCCTGGGGCTGGCACACCAGAGAAGTGCTTTTCCAGGGAGCCACAAGAAAAGTGAAGAGAGAAAGTGACATTATAGGGAAGCCAATTTCCTGTGGCATTAATAGCCCAAGTGCTGTGCAGGAGTGAAGCAGGGGGCGAAACAGGTGTGTGGAAAAAACAATACGATCTTCCTCCCCAACGCCCACATCAGTGTGCAGGGAGTGCCAGCCAGAAGATTAAAGCCTTGGCGTCTCCCAACAGTGCCGATCAATATTTAGTATGACAAGAGGCAGAGATTGCTATCAGCCAAGAGATTCCACACTCAGGCACACATGTGTAAAAGCAAGGGATAACTTATTATTTCTACTCAGATGCAGGAAAGCCAATAACAACAGCGGCACTAATGACAGTACCAATTGGCGGGGGCCAGAGAAGAGCTTTTCTGATTCCTTTGCTAAGATGATAGCTCCTTGGGTGAGAGTCTCACTTAGTCTCCATGTGTCCACCCCGCTGAGGTTTTGATGTTCCACTTTCATCAAGAATATTGAGCATGAAATCCCCACATTATGTGGGCTGTCTGGCGACAGCTGATGAAGAGATGGAGTGTGGAGCCGAAGAGTGCCAGGGACACCCGCCTCTGCTGCCCAGGGACAAAGCACTGGCTTAATTGGGCCCCAGGGAACAGAGAAACAGCCTAAGGGAGCAAAGCAGGGGATATCTGGGCCCTCTGCCACCCATGCACACACTAGCCATACTTGGCAGCCAGTTGTGGGATGTGAGGGAGGCTGAAGGTACCTCATCTCCAAGGGCAGTAGAGGGTCAGGGGTTCCGCTGCTGACCCTCAGAAAGAGGCTGTGCCAGCACAGGCCTAGGCTCTTGGGCTCAGTGGAAAACAATGCCCTGTCCCTAGTGACATTCTTTCTTCAACTAGGCCCCGCTTTCTAGAAGGTTCACAGACTCCTAAAGTATTACCACCAGCTAGAGGATATGTGTCATGGGGGGGGGGGTATTTCTCATTCAAACCAAGTAACATCTCATGTTTTTTTTTCTTCTGACAGCCTGGAACTATCTATGTAGAGTAGGGTAGCCTTGAACATACAGATTCCCCTGCCTCAGCCTTCTGAGGACTGGAAAAAAAGGTATGTATGTACTACAGTGCCCAACAGACTCATGATTTCCTTGAATTGTCCACAGTCTTACAACTGTTCACTATTACATGAGCTCTCTTGATTGATCCGCCAACAGGCAAGGAAATTTGAAAGTACTGATAGGCAAAAATGCCTCAAAGATCTCTTGAGAACCAGACAAGGAAGCTGTCCCCTTATTTAGTCCAAGGGCTAGTTTGGGGGATATTCTTAATATGTCGCTTAAATCTGCATGAGAGAAAAATGAAGCAGGGCTTCCATTCTATATGCTCTGGCAGGCCATTCGTGCAGCCCACAGGCTAGCCTGTGCAAGGCTGGGTACAAATAATAAAAGAGAACCCCTTGAGAAAAAAATATAAGAATTTCAATGTGGGACAGCATGGTGTTAAATTATGTGAAGCCCTGTGGAACCCTCTGGCAGCATGCCCATGAGACTGGCTCTGGCTACACCGCTGAAGGACAGAGGGGGCAGAAATCTGAGGTGGGGTCCACACGTTAGTGGTTCTCCTCCTGCTTATTCTCGGTGGGCCTGGCAGCCCCTCCAAGAGCCCTTGACTGCTTACAGAGAGGATGGGCACAAAGCCCAGGAAAGACAGGGGCCTGCTGACCCTGTGGACTGAATTAGGAGGAAATGATTGGAGTGGTGATCAATATGCTCCACTGCAGTTCATTAAGGCTTAATGAGTCCTCTGACTCTGCCTCCAGCACTGTCACCTCCCCCAGCCCTGCTCTTCACTGCCATTTGTTCTTCTAGGGTCCAATCTCAGGTAGTGTGGGGTGGAGACTGATAAGGTACCAGGTACTAACTGATAGGGTATCCTCAGAGTCCTTCTAACCCAAGCCTTTCACAATATCACCAAGGAAACTGAGGCCTGGGGAAGGAAACACATGTGTTCAGAAACTAAAACGGGAATTGGGTACGATGATAAAATTGGAATTGGACGCCATTGATCTTTGATAGGGCCTTCTTCCTGCTGCCTTAACCACAGAGTCCCAGGAGCATCCCAGCCTCACGCCAGCTGTGTTGGTTTCCCTGAAACTTAGCTTCCTCATCTATGAGAAGAATGCAACCCAAAGTAATTCAAAGTATACAAGTAAAAGAGAATGTCCAAGACTCCATGCATTCCAAGTAGCTAGGCATTTGGCATTTCCCAAGGCCCTGCTCATCATTCTGGGAGGTGAGGGAGGGACAGGGAAATCTCAGGAATGAAAAGCTGGAGTCTTCAGTGAGAGAATGACTGGGTCAGAGGCCAGGCTGAACTTGTCGGCCCTGTTCTGTGTTCCCAGTATTAACTCATTCGGTTCTAGAGCAACCATGGGCCAGAGGGGAAAAACTCACTCAGGACACCAAGCTACAAAGTGGCGGAACTCTGTGTCACTACTCATACTAGTCCTGGTGGCAGCAGCGGTGCACTAAACAATTTGAAGCTAGAGACCCAGAGGTCAGGCAAGTGACTCTGTGACAGACACTGAATGCTCACCTGGGCAATGTGGCCTTAAAGATGGAGAAGGCAGATTGGCCATCGAGAATATGGATAATCTGAGTGGTAAGCAAGTGCGCCCTCTCTCCCCCCACACACACACACACACGAGAGGGGGGGGGAGGAAGGGAGGGAAGGGGGTTTAATTTGAGTATTTGAATGGCCTTTTTCTCCCTGGACACACATCAGTAAAATTGTATGGGTCAAGATCCACACTGGATTACCAAAGCACAGTGTGATGTCCTGATCCTTGTCATCAGGTCATAGACTGGCTTGCTTGGCAAAGGAAGAACATGCGTATTCAACCAGTCAAACACCATCTGTTTTGCTGTTTATGTTTTTTGATCAGTGTTTGTGAGGTAAGATCTTGCCCTGTTTCCCAGGCTGGTCTGTTAACTCCGGGATTCAGAGGTTCTGTCCACCTAGGCCTCCCTAGCAACTCAGAAGATATCTCCTCACTCAGCAAAGCCAGCCAATCCAAAGCCTTCCCTGAGACTGTCTTCCTTGGTGGTGGGAAAATATTCTCTTCGTTGCTTCAAAGCCTTAAGAATGTTCTGGGGCTTATGCCCTGCCCTTGGCATGGCACCCATGACAGCTATGCCTGAGGCTAGATATATTGTTCTCCAGACCACCTATTCCACCCATAGTCCAAGCTCCACTTGGGTGCCTCTCTGTTTCATCCTCATCCACTTTGTCACCAAGTGTCTCAGGTTCTTGCATCTTAGTATTTCTCAGATCTTTTCTTTTTCAGCCAACTGCCTCAGTGGAAGCACAGAGCCTTGGAGATGGCTGCAACTTACTTCTGACTTCTCTCTGGGTACCAGGATTTTTCTCCAGACAAGAAAGCAAAACCAAAACAAGAGAGTGGCCTGGCAAAGGGGTACTTTACTAATATCATCTTAATTGAGACTGCTATAGGAACAATGAACAGCTCCTAAACTCCAGAAATGCATTTTTCACACTTATGCAGATTGGAGTACTAAGAAAGTTTCAGTCTGGTTGCAGACTGCCAGCAGGGCTCACAGGATGGGAAGAAAGATCGAGAATTATCTGAGGTCACTAGGTATAAATAGCCTGTCAAGTTGGGATGAATATATTCTAAAGAGACACTTATGCCCCTCTCTTTGACTCTTGGACTATTGCAATAATGGATCCCTAAAAATTAATATTTGCCCAGAAATCTCCTACTGGGAGACAAAAATAGCAGAAGCCCTGGAGGCATCCAGAGGAGAAGCTTATTCCAGGAGAAAAAGTCACAACTTGTCACATGACCTTACAGGACATTAGGAGCTGGGGACTACAGTGAGCAGAGAGTCACACCTCATCAGCGGTTAGTTTTAGTTATTCATCATGTCTCTTGTGTTCCTTTTAAATGCCACCTTCAAATCAGGCCCCTCAAAGACAGATTTGGGGGACTCACTGGATGTGTTTGTCCCTGTCCCCAATGTGAGCACATTAGATAAATCTCCTTATCTGCTTTTCACTATTCATTTGGCTCCTTAATTGGCTTTTGGGGGACAGGTGGCCAAAACTGGCTTGTTGGGAGCACAGGCTGTGACCCCCTGAATCCAGTAACATAGGCACTAATCCTACCCCTCCATTATGCTAGTCCACCTAAGGCCACCACTTTCACTTAGTATCATCATGAATTTTTAGGGGTCATGATTATTCACACTAAATATTTCTTGACTCAAATATAGGGCTTTCTTAGGATTCTTTTTTGGTCACTTCATGAGTATGTCACCTATGCTATTTTGGTGTGTAGACTACTTAGGCATGTTTCCTATCCATTTTCACCTTTTAAGATAAGTTTATACTATATGCTTTGAGTCTTGTCCTCCTGGCCCCGTGTGTGTGTGTGTGTGTGTGTGTGTGTGTGTGTGTGTGTGTGTGTGTGTGTGTGTGTGTGTGTGTGTGTGAGAGAGAGAGAGAGAGAGAGAGAGAGAGAGAGAGAGAGAGAGAGAGAGAGAGAGAGAGAGTACCTCATAGTATCTCAGTGACATGCTGCCTCATTATCAGAAATCCTTTCAACCCAGAGTTTAGAATGCCTGCTTAACCACCTGGCTGATCCCCCATGCATTCATGACCTAGACTTTTCCAAGTCCTTCAGCTGTCCATAACCCTCTTAAAGTCCAAATGGCCGTAAGTCTGAGAACCCACCTGAACTTTCAAGAGCAAGCACAGCACCCTCCTTGGCCTTATATTGCTCCTACCTCATGGACACTTGTCCTGAAACTTACCCTTTATTGACTACATCCCAGGCCAGTGCTGGTGAGTGTCCCTGTTCCCCTCTACCTCGCTTTGTCCTCCTCCCTCATGTTTATGTACCCCATAAGGTTCCTAGGGCTAGATAGTGGCAAACAAAGAGTATGGCTGGTAATTTCCAACAGCCAGCTGAACCTAATTTACTCACCTGCTGATCACTCCTGGCTGGCAGGCAGGAATGTTTCCAAACAACCTTTTAGATTTGTTGTATGCATATTCCACTTCTTCTAGTACATGCTCATAATATTGGCCTTTTTATCAGGGTGCTTTCTTCTCTTTTAGTCTGCGAGTCATCCTAAGAAAGTCCATTTCTTTCTCTTCCGTGAACCACCTAAAATCCTCTTGAGCACAGACCTTCCTTTAGAGCAATGTTGATCCAAGGAATTGCAATCACCACAACGACCTGCTTTCCTTTGAGAATCTCTGCCCTTTCCCAGGGCTCACTGCTGGCGGTCACGGTCTTTAAAACAGACTTCTGCCTCAGGCCTGGGAACCTAGGCTCCTCAAACCCACAGCTCTTTTCTTCTGTCCTTTCTATTCTCCTGCCAGGGCTGTCAGTGACCCCCACCCCACCTGCCCCTTTGCTATTGCAATGCCTAACCAAAGCAAGCTGAAAATCATTTAACATCACAAGAGAGTCTGTGGAGATGCCCCTAGCCCACCAATGAAGACAGTCTTTTACATAATTAAACAGAATGCTTAACATCACTGCTTACAGCATCTGCATATGGAGTCAGGGCCTCCCCAAGACAAAGAATAGGTACTTGAGGTACATCTGCATGACCAAGAGGCCAGCCTGAATGTCCAAAGCCAAACAAAGGCACCGTCTGGTCACAGAACAAATTTTAGCGGCTCCCCTTAGAGACCTGACCTGGGTACCACAACAGGTTTTTTTTTTTTTTTTTTTTTTTTTTAAATACCCTTTTGGTCTCCTGCCTCTAGCCTTTGAGGATTCAGAAATGTTAATGTCCAGTCACTGAAATCTCCATTACACAATTTGAACCCTCTCTCCATTCATTCAACACAGTTATTTGCTTTTTTAAGTAACGCCCAGGACACAGAGGGCATGCGTTTTCACTCACATCCACAATGATTTCTTTCGGATAACTACCTAAAAATAGGGTCTCTGAGTTACACAATATGCACTTTTTAAAAAGCTTTTTGAATCTCCTCCCGAGGCCCAGGCGATTTGCTGCTACTTGGGAGCTCCGCCCAGCAGTGAGTAAGGCTGGCCTCACAAACCCTAGGCGGCAGTGAGGGTTCTTAAATTTTTAATCCCTGCTAATTTGATAGGCCAAATATGGTATCTCATTGTTGCTTAATTTGCATTTCTTTGCATTCTGGTGGGTTTGAACATCCTTTCATATGTTTATTGGCTGTTACTTTGTGAATTGCCTGCTCATTGGGGCCTTGTTTGCTTCATCTCCTGTCTCCTCTACAGCCCAGGGCTAGCTATGAATTAAACACACCATACAGTATTTTTAATTAATCTTCCTTAAACACGTCTCTGATCATGTTACTCCCCTACTTACAAAACCTCTGATGGCTCATTATCGCCTACAAAAATAAGTCTACATAAGGCCAGTCACAATTTGGCCCCTCTCTAATCTCCTGCCACTGGCACCCAGGCTATACGTCCTTTGCTTGAGTCACTCTATGAGCACCTCCCACCTAACACCCACACCCCTAGCACCCATTGCTTTACATTCATCCCTGAGGTGCAGCTCAAACTGTTCTATCAACGCTGTTTCCCGCTAGCCCCGGGTTCTGCAGCTCCCCCCTCCCTTCTCCTTTAGGGGGGGGGGTCCTTCATACCAACAGCTTCCAGAGCTCTTCTTTCTCTTTGGGCTGTGATCTCTAGGGTAGGCTCAGGACACACACGGAGCACACCTTTCTCTTTTCTGTCACCCCAGAACCCCAAAGTCAGATGGGGACATGATTAACCCCCATATATAACAACTTTCGAACAGCCAGGCACTGCACTGGATGCTCTGGATGCTTTTGTGCCTATGCAGCCTCACACAGGCATGTCCATGCAAACATACATCAACCTGCAGTGTAAGAAGCACATAATTTGAACCCAAGTGACAACAATAATTTCTGGCACTCGAGGGAGGATGAGACAAAATTCCCACAGTGTGGGGGGTCTGGGGGGATAATCTCTATATTCCTAGCCAGCTCTCTAAAGGAAAAGGTAAGAGTGAAAGAAAAGGGAGCATTGGAGCCAATGCCATGTGGAGCATGGCTTTAGAGTTGGGACATTTACAAAGATGGTTTCAGTTTTGCTGGGGATGAGTTGGAGAAGTTGCTGGGCATAACAAGGCAGAAAGGAAGATGGAAGGGGCATCTACAGATACATATCTGCAAGACAGTAACAAAGGGAAGGTGAAAAAATGAGTCAGGAAGCCAGAGTTCATCTAGGTGATGACAATCACCTATGAACAAGCTGTTTTATTATTATTAATTGACTAATTAAAAATTTCATTTATTTTACATCCAGACCACAGTTTCCTTTTCCTGCTCAATTCTTGTTCCCTCCCTGCCTCCACTCTGCCCTCCATCGACTCCTCTGTTTCTATTCAGAAAGGGGAGCAAGCTGTTTTTAAAGGCTCTCACTATGCAGCCCAGGATCACCTCATACTTAGCCTTTTGGCTTCAGTCTCCCTGGATTCCATGTGTATATAGCACCGTGCCTCACAGAAATGTTCTCGATTTGGAAAAACTTAAGTGCCATAGAAGTAGCTTCTTAGGAAATATTTTTTTAAAAACTCATTTTCAAAGTTTCTTTCAATTCTGTGCTGTAAGTTTTCCCCATCTCTCTCTCTCTCTCTCTCTCTCTCTCTCTCTCTCTCTCTCTCTCTCTCTCTCTCTCTCTCTCTCACACACACACACACACACACACACTGGAAATGTACTCCCTGACAAGGAACCTGGAGTGCTTAGCTAGCTGTGGTGAAGCAATCCATACACAAAGGTCCCTGCACCCCTAGGCTCACAGTTGGAGTCTGGGTGAGGAGAAGCCCTGTGTGTCTGTCCATTTCCAACTGGGATGCCTGCATTAAGTCTTCCTGATCACCAACTGGTACACGAGAGCTTTCATTTGATTTTAGAAAAGCTAACAAAGTTGGGCAGGGATGCTCCTATTCCTCCCCAGTGTTCTTAGCATCACCAGTGAGTGGATGGGAATTTGGTCAGTCTTATGGATGCTGAAGTCAAAGACAGATGTGGGAAGCAGATAGAGAAGTATACCTACCAACTGGCAGTTGGAAAGCAGCAGCCAGGGCTGCTCCAACAGTGCTTGTTGTTTATTCTCTGTTTCGCTACTGGCACCTAGAACCATGCCTGGCATATAGTTGACTTGTAATATGACCCCTAACAGTTCCATCAGGGAAGAGAGTAAGAAGGTACAGAGTCAACAACACAGACCCTGGGAGTCAGTTGAAAAGAACCAACTCAGTTATTCAACAATGGGGAGAGTCTTATATACCCTCCTCCCAGAACCCAGTCTGTGTCACAATCTGGTGATATTGCATGGCTATCTCTCTTTGGTTAGGCATGATCAGGAAATCTGACAGCATCTGTTGCTAGGCAGATTCCCAATGGTCAGGAACTCTGGGCAGTGCCTGTTACTAAGTAGATTCTAAGTAATCAAGAACGTTGAACAGTGCCTGTTGTTAGGCCCTTAGGCAGACTTCAGGTTGGCTCATAAGAAAGTACATTATTATGTGCATGCCTTGACAATTGGTTTAAGCCAATTTCCCTGACCCTATGGGCCTGTCCTACTACAGTAATAGACCTCTGTTGATAGAATCTGGTCTGCTGTGACCAACATTTTCTCATGTGTCCATTGTATTCCTGAGTGTACATCCCTGTTAAGGCTTTGGCCTCGAAGGATGCTGATAGGGAAAGCAATAAAAACATTAAAAATGTGATTTCTGCACTCTCTTGGCTTATTCCTCAGCAAGAGAGTAAAAATATAGAAATGACAATGAGCAGTAATATCTAGTCGCAATAATGATAAAGTTTCTATGGCCTGGACACACCTGAACATAAATTTTTAATGTTCCCTTCCAGGAAAAGCCACCGGGACTTTCATTAATGATTTTTGCTGATTAGAACTGGCCATTTTAAAGTGGTATGAACAGAAGAAGTCAACTTATCATGTCAATGATGTCAGAAGCTCAAAATCATCAGCACAAAATTCTATCAAAACAGTTTTCCTTTCCTTTTTTTTTTTTTTTTTTTTTTTTTTTTTTTTTTTTTTTTTTTTTTTTTGAGACCAGGTTTCTTTGTGTAGACTTGGCTTTCCTGGAACTAGAACTGTAGATCAGGCTGCCCTGGAACTCACAGAGATCTGCCTGCCTCTGCCTCTGCCTCTGCCTCTGCCTCTGCCTCTGCATGCTGGGATTAAAGGCATACACCACCATCTTCTGGCAAATGTGCTTTTTTTTTTTTTTTTTAAATAGCATATGGCCTGCCTAGCTTTTAAAGGGGTTGTGGTCATGAGAATTCAGGTCTTCCTGCTCACAGACAAGTGCTTTTACTCTTTTGTAGACTTTTATGTGCTATGGACAGCAAGCTCTTGCTAACACTTGCTGGGTACCATTGTTTTTCAGAGTTTATTATAAGCCTAGTGTTTTTCATGGGCTATCCCATTTAAACCTTGTATCAATCCCCACAAGGAAAAAACCTGGGTTATAGAAAATGTAAAAATCTTGCCTAAGGTCACTCAGCTAATAAGTGGCTAAGCCAGTGTTCAAATCCAGGCAGCCTAATTACACCTCAGCATTTCTAAACTCTAACCCTACTGGCTGCTGCTTCCCTAGCAGTTTGTTGGGCACCAGGCACATGCTATTGAAAAGTAAAGGTTGTAGGAAGAGGTAGACAGGGTGACCATGTAGCTCTGGACAACCTTCCTGGACCCCACCTTGAGGACTAGAAAACCTGGAGACAAGAAGGAATAGGCAGGGCACCCCAAGTAGAATGTGATGCAAGGAGAGCTCCCATGTTTTGTAAGAGTGGGAGCCAGCAAGCAGCAACCAATCACTGATGGGTTTGGTATGATCCAGAACCAAATTATACAAAACTGAATGGTTTGCCTACACTGAAAAATTTGGAAATTTTATACTTAACGTTTATATTTCTGGCTTTTCTATATAAATGGGGGGGGCTGGCAATATTTTATTTCATTTTAGTACTGAGTATCTCTGTCCCCCATAATCCTATTTTAAAGTCCCAGCCTGCTAAGTGATGGTATTAGGAGGTGCTTGGGAACTGCTTAGGCTATGAGGTTTGAGATCTCTAACCTTATAAAAGAGACCTCAGGCAGACCCCAGCCCTCTGCCACAAGAAACTAGATGGAAAAGACAGACACAGAACATGCCAGTACTTTGATCTTGGACATCTTAGCCCCAAGAAGCATGAGAAATCTATTCCTGTTTAATTATGAGCAATATAACCCATGATGTTCTATACTAGCAACCCAAATAGATTAAAATAGGATGTCATTTCCACAATGGCAGGAGTTGAAGACTATCGCTAGCCTCCTGTAAATAAGATCTGTCATTTCCATTCTTTACTCATATTTGGTTTGATTCTCCATCCCACTGCCAACTCAGCTCACTCCCTTTCCCACTGCCTCTGCAGGCAAGTGACTTTATAACCTCCATAGAGGCCTAAAAACTATTGAAAGACAGCAAAGACCCTCAAGTGTTTAAAGAATATTGAGTGATGCTGGACATCCAGGAGACTCCTGTGTTCTGCAGGAACATTGGGGAAGAATTGAGAACTGGCATTGGTATTCCCAGAGAAAAAAGCAATGTTTGCAGAGAGGCCCACCTGCTGCAGCATGAGGCAGGTAGGGTTAAGGATTTGATATGATGGGAGCTTGTTGGGCTGAAGCTAATGACCAGACATTGGACACTGTGGAAATGTGATGAATTTAGCTTATATGCGTTAAATTTGAGGTACCAGTGAATATTCCAGATGAGGATGTCTACTAGGTAATTAGCACTGGAGCTTGGTAAAAAGGTTGGGGGCTGGATAGAGAATAGGAAGCCCCTTTGACAAGGACAGCAGTGTGTGTGTGGCTATAAGGGTAGAATGTCTTACAATGGGGACATTGGAACAAAACCAGAATCTGGAGTGTGAAAAGGTGAAGGGTAGATGAATAGTGGAGGGTCAAGAAGCAGAGAAGAAGAGAGAAAGAAAAAGAGAGAGAGGAGGGAGATATGGAGAGATATAGTAGAGGGGGTACACAGGACAACCACTCTTCGGGAGGGTTCCAAGGAGGAACTTACAAAGCCCTCCAGGCCCAAGGCTCAGAAAACATGGCTAGGGAAGGAGCCTATGATTGACCAATACCCTCATCTAGCTTCATGAACATTATGGAGGCTTACTCCTTTTCATCTCTTCAATGCACTCCAAAGTAGCAGTCCTCTTTGGTTGTAGGGATGCAGGCCATCACTCCCTAGCAACGGACTTTGAAATTTGTCATGGCAGAAGATGTTCATATTCCAGGGTCACATAGCTTTGGCCCATAAATGGATAATTGGTTGTGTCTAGGATATTCAGAGTTCTCTCAAAGCAGGTAAAGAGACAGATGTTGGGTGGTTGTGAAAAAGCTTCTGGAGGTTATTATCCAGGTATTTTCAGCAGGTCTTCCCAGAAGAACTACCTGAAAGACTGAAGATTTATAAATGCCCAAGTTTCACCCTACACTAACACACTTTTCCAAGCTCCTGGGTGATTCTAACATGTAAGCCAGTCCTCTAGACTTCTACTGTTGTAGGCTTGGCTGGATGCACTGGTGTTTGGCAGGGAATGGGGCTGGTGTGGCACCATCGTTCACAGGTCCACTCACAGACTGTCTTTATGGTACTTACCTGAGTCCCTGCACATGCATCTCTGCTTAGTGGAAAGTGCACATTGAAAAAGACAGTAGGAGTCTTAGAATGAGTTTTGGTACTTAACCTAATACACAGAGATCTCCATGGGACTCTGCCTCAGAAATTTAACTCTGTCTGCTTTGGAGGCTTTCTCAGCACATACATAACAGCTTCTTTCCCTTAAGAGATGCCTGTGATGCTGTCACTGATCATTCATTTCACTATGAAACATTTCGGATATGTATGCCAGAATGCAGTAAAACATGCAATGTAGAGAACACCTGTGTCCCCATCATACAGCTCTGTCAACTTTCTACAGTATTCCACATTTGCTTCCATCTAATTTTAGAAGCAAAGCAATCCAGAGATAGATGAGGGTCCTTGGTCATCCCTCTCCTGACCCATTCTCCTCCTTTCTCTCCTCCTCTCTCTTGCCCAGGAAACTCTGTTCCTGAATCTAGTATGCCCCACACTCATGTATGCTTTCACTGTGTGTTTATTCTCGGCTTCAGTTTAGACAAGAGAAACTGAAGGGACTTCCCCCCTAAAACACACAAATCAAGTCCATAGTAAGCAGTAGAATCCAGAAGCCCCAGGACAAGGTACCAGGCAGTCACCTCCCAGCATGCTGGCCCTGCAGTGCCCGCATCTGGGGACCTCCCACCCCATCATTCTGTCAACACCTCCTTTACAAGCAGAGGCCAGCCACACCAGGCCCAGCACAGTCCAAAACCAAGCAGAAATTGTGGCCTTCTCCTCACATCTCCCAATTCCTTCTCCGTCTAACAGACCAGGCTCCTCCAGACCCCTGCCTACCCCTTTTCTGTTTCCTCTCTGGGCCACTGCCCAATGCAGATCTACCCCATCCCCCAGTCTTCAAGCAAAGAGCCTGTCTCTGCATCCCTTCCCTTGTTAGGCCGCTGGGGGCTGGGCTGAGGCAAAAGCCTGTGATGCTGTTCTGGGTTCCTCTGGGCTTAATGAGCATTACTGCAAGCAGCAGTTGGCCAGAGGTGGTGGGCAGGCTCCCAGACACTCAGCCAGGGCCCCAAACCACGACCTGCCTCCATCACCACCCCCCTTCTTCTTGCCAGCAACAGAGAGAGCCTGTATGCTGTGGAAAGGAAGGCAGTGGCCAACACCTCCGCATGAGGGAGGAACCCAGTGGGGAGAGGCAGGCAGCACATGCATAAACACAGGGAGATAATTGCTCCCCTTACACGTGTGGGAAGGGGAGGGGGCAGGGGAGGAAATGGCTATTTATGAAGCATGCTGCTGCCTGTTATCCTAGCTAATCCTGTAGCCATCCTATGTGGGCACCGAGAAGCAAACTGAGGCCAGCAAGCCAGCAAAGGAGCTGGAAGCCTGGTCCTTTGCACCTTTGTGCCTTTCCAAGGGAGCAAAATAGATCCACAGACTTCTCCATTCCTAGATTCCCCTTTTTTCTCAGCAGTCATCTGAGAAGTACATCATGGTAATTTGGAAGGGAGGCAGAGGTGGTGCCCAGTGGACTGGCAAGAGACATCACTTATGCAGCTTATGTTCCTAGGTGCTCAGCTTTCAGTGGGATAGCTTCTGCTCAGGATACTGCAGCCTGTCACTGACCTGCTCCCAGGCTCCAGCATCATCCCAGACAAGCCCTAACCTGATTCTCTCTCTCTCTCTCTCTCTCTCTCTCTCTCTCTCTCTCTCTCTCTCTCTCTCTCTCTCTCTCTCTCTCTCTCTCTCTCTCTCTCCCTCTCTCCCTCTCTCCCTCCCTCCCTCCCTCCCTCTCTCCCTCCCTCCCTCTCTCCCTCCCTCCCCTTCTCTCTCTCTCTCTCTCTCTCTCTCTCTCTCTCTCTCTCTCTCTCCTCCTCTCTCTCTCTCTCTCTCTCTCTCACACACACACACACACACCTGATTCTACCTTAGCCTCCACAGACCTATGTCACTAGCAGCTGCAAGGTGAGGGTCAGCTCTGCATACCTGAGATCACTGATCACAATAGCCAGAGTACAGGCCATCACTTACAGAGAACTTACGTGCTGGGCGCTGGGTGAAGAATGCACACAGTAATTACTTTTAATCCTTGCCACAATCCCATTGTGGGGATAGTATCATTTCTCTGTTTTAAGACCAAGAAACAGAGCAGGGCATGGTGACTCACGACTGTCATCCTAGCACTCAAGAGACTGAGACAAAATTGCTCAGGGTTTAAGGCCAGTTTGGACCACGCAGTAAATTAGAGAAAATCTGGGACTAGAAACACGGTGACCCATGAGGTCACAGGGTTCTAACACCACATGTTCTAGGATCCCCTGGAAGACAAAGCTTCCTGGTGAGGGAAGAGATGATGGCAGTCGCAATAAACAATAGGAGAAACCAGAAGAGCCCCAGAAGAATGTTCTGGCTCTGTCTGGAAGACCCCCAGGCATTTCACTGGCGCTCAGACAATGAACTTGGTTGGTCTGCCATCAAACCCCTTGTAGAGGTGATGCCAAGCCATTCCCTGGGGCCTACTGGTCCTCAGAGCCATTTCCAGCATGTATTTGTTGAGGAACTAAGGCATGGCACCCCATGTTGCTCAAGTCCCAGACTCACTGAGATGGACTAGCAGGTGGTAAACTCTGAGTGCTTGGACCCCAGTTCAGAGGCTCCACCTCTCCACCCCCTTCTCCATAGCTAGGCCTGAGGCCGCTAAGCTCTTAGAGAAAAATTAGTAAAATCAAATTGCAATTAACAGAGGCAATTATCCACCTATTAGAAAGTGTCCCCTGAGCCAGGCCTGTGCCTCGAATTGCCTAGGCCTGACTTAGTAACTGGGCCCCAAGAGAGGTCCCAGAGCAGGGCAGCATCGAGAGTTCAGGGGGTAGCAAAAAGCAGCCAAGGTAGGGGTTGTACATTGAAGGCCATTGTGGTCAAGAGACGCTTTGTCTGCACTGTGCTCTGGGGAGGGGATGGTAGTCCTTGATCCAGCACTGCCCCTATCTCCTCAGCCCCCCTTTCAGCTCCTCCTCCCCATTAGGCCTTCCTAGAGGGCAGACCTGGGGGCAGTCTGTATGTACCAAAGAACAAAGAAAAGAAAAATCGTGCAGTGACCCTCCAGGGAGTGATGATAACATTTTCACTTGAAAATTACCAGAGAACAGATTGTCTTATGCAAATCATATGCAAATCACACTTCAGTTGGTCCTCTTCTAACAGTACCCAGAGTTCTTCTAGCTCTTTCCCTGGCTGGGTGTGATGGGGGTGGGGAACAGGCTCTCATGGAAATCTCAGTTTCTGGAGAGGCTTACCTGGAAACAGGCTAAATAAGAAAACACTTCAGGTCCCTCTCTGAGTCTTGTGACATTTACAGACCCCTCACTGCTTCCTGTTGCTAGGCCCTACATTCCCTATCACAGGGACCATACATTTGCAGAAGACAGTTGAAGTCGGCCAGCCAAAGTGGAAATAAGAGCATGAATACGAATCAAGAAGCTCATGGTGGCACAACCCTCCGATCCCAAACTAGGAAGGAGGATTCAAAGTAAACTGGAGACCAACCTGGGTCCCAGCTGGAACAAACCAACAACAAAAAGAACCCAGCTGAGCGTTCACAGAGTGCGGAGGGCTGTCCCTCTAGCTTATACTTCACCTTGGGCCTCAATGCTCTGCCCCAAATACGGTGTCCCAGTTGGGCTCAACCTTGCTTTGTAGTGTTCCTGCCTCAGTGCCTGGCAGCCTTGGGCTACTTAAACCAGCGCTTAGTACTAGAATTTCCCTTCCCTCCTTCTCCTGCACCGAAACTTTAGTTCCAAGCCTTGGGAGGCTCCCTTCTTCTCTCCTCATGGCCACATTGTGGTGTTCATTTCCTTTCTCTGACCTTTTCCCAAGGTCTTCTGCTTCCTAGTCAGCCCCTTCACATCTTCCCTCACTCTGCTGGCACAGTGGTCTCTCTGAAACCAAACTAGCCAGGCCCCAAACTCTCAAGCCCCTTCCTGATGCATTGAGCGGTCAGTCACACAAGATCTATAAGGCACAGGGCGAGAGCCACCCCTCACCGTGACTGCCCACTACATACCATTTTCTCTCTCACAGCCCACTCCGAAACACTACATTTTACCAGGCTTGCCCAAGCCGTTTTCCTTCCCTAAAACTCCCTTGCTTCTCCCTTCTCTACATTTGGTGAAATTATATTTATTCTACAAGAAATGCTTTGTCTAGGAGACAGTCTCTGACTGCCAGTCCCCACCCCCAACACACATGCATACACTTCACACACACACACACCCTTCCCAGCTGTCATGCGTTTCTCCTTTCTCAGTTCTCCCCAGCCTTTTTTCCATAGCAGAAACCAATTCATATCTGTATCCTCAGCACCTAATAGGTGATGGATGAATGAATAAGAAATATGAATGAATGGAGTTGGTGAGTGAATGAGACCTGGATTTCATTCCTTGTTCTGAGTGAGTCACCAGTCAGAGCTTAAGGTGCTTTATAGAAATTGAGGAGCATTAAGAGAAAGTGCCCAAAGGGATCCAAAAGATACTGGAGAACCCCCAGATATATCTTCAGCTGCACAACCTGAAAACCAGCTTCAGATATATGTGTGAAGCAATATGGTCCAATAGTTCTTGATTTCAGGTCTGCTTTGAGTACTGTGCCCAGTCTCCATTGCCAAGGAGGCACCCTGCTATACTAGCCACAAGCACAAAGATGTGTCAATCACAGCAGCATAGAGGGGAGGCTGTGTCTAGGACTTTTTTGCCCTGCGTGAAGCTTAAAGTGACTGGAGGGATATGATAAAACAGAAAGGTGGGAATTCTAAAAGTCAAACCTAGCTCTGCCAATAGACATCTACATCATTGTTGAGCATCTCATGATTCTTCCTAACAGAGACGGTCATGCATACATGCCATGGACACTATCCTTGTGTGGTTGCAATGTAGTACTATGTACAATATGACTGGCACAGTGCTTGGCACAAAAGATTGACAGTACACAATGTGCCCTCACTATGGGCATAATGTGACTTTTTCATGTGGGTTGGTTCTTTTCATTCTCATATAATATATAATAATAAATACATTATTATTATCATCTCCTTCCACAGCGTGAAAACTAAGGCACAAACAGGAGAAACTATTATCTCTTTTCTCATGCAAAGTTTATAATTTTTTGTAGCATCTTTACTGAGATATAACTCACACATCACACATGGTCCATTTAAAGAATACAAATCAATTGTCTTTTCAAATTTTATTATTATTACTAACTACTATGTGTGATGTGGAAAGAATACGTAAGTGCCATAGTGTGCACATGGAGGTCAGAGAACAATTTTGTAGACTAAGTTCTCTCCTTCCACCTTTGCATGTGTTATCACGCTTGTTTGGCACGTGAACTTACCCTCTGAACCATTTCACTAGCCAGTGATCTTTAATATAGATTTAGTATCCCTTATCCTAAATGCCTCGTATCAAGTGTTTCAGATTTGGTATCTTTTAAAAGTAATAGATGAATAACCGGCAAAGATTTTTGAAACTATTATTACATATGAATATATTTTTAAAATATTAGGATATTTGCTTATATACAATGCAATATCTTGAGGATAGGTCTTAAAGCTAAACATTAAATTAGATAAATTTATATGAAAATAAACATTTTCATAGAACCAAAAGGCTGTGTGTATGTGTGTGTAATTAACTGTCACTATGTAGACCAAGCTGGATTTGAACTTGTTATTTTCCTGCCTAATCTCCCTAGGAGCTGTGTACCACTATGCCCAGCTCTGAGGGTACTTTTAGAAAATATTAGGATCCCAGAGCTTTGGCTATGACTTGTCCTGTAAATTCAGGTCAGAATTTTCCACTAAAGATATATACATCCTGAAAAGAAAACATTTTGGGTTTCAGAGCACTTGGATTTTCAGTTTAGGGGTGCTCGGTTTGTATATAGTCACAGCAGACATGGATTCTGAGCTCAGTTTTCTGACTGCAGATCCCTCTTCCAAAATCTCTGCCTAAATATGGAATAACGCTTGCTCATGGTCTGTGAAATATGTTCCCTTTCCCTCCATCATTGGCCTTTACCCATTAGAAAAGCTCCAGCTTTTCTCTCCTTACCTTTCTAGGATTCAGCTCATCTCTAGGGACCAAGCCTGTTGGCACTGAGGCAGAGGCAAACAAGAGATTACCTTAGCCAGGGGCCCTGGTCTACCTTGTCAGCTCTCCAATACCCATTTTAGTTTATCTACGTTGAGCTGGCTCAACAGGTCAAATCCAAGCCAGGTTCCAGCAGAGCTCCACAAAGATGATTTCAACACACTGGAAGGCCCTGAAAAGTGCCATTGATTCTATCTAATAGACATGTCACCCAAGTCACTTACAGAGCTTGGAAATTTTAGCATTTAAACATTTACCTAATATGACCAGAGATTTGGGGTGTGCATTCTACCAGACACAATAGGCTAGGGTTTACCACTGTTCCCAATAAGCCAATTAAAGAGGGGGATGATGAGAAGCAGAGGAAGGAGATTTAATCAAGGCATTGGGAATAGTAGCAAATAGAGAGAACTGGTTGATCCCAAATTCACCTCTAAGATACTGATATGAACTTTACGTTTAAACAGGAAGAACTACGGTAGCAGTCAAGAGAACTAACCAATCCTGGTCAAGACATGCTCCCTATGCTCCACCTAGCTTTGTCTCAGCTCTACTCTACAAGGTGGTTGACAAGTTGTACTAAGTTGTTCATTGCTGTCATATCCCTCAGGGGACCACTGTGGTTCCTGTGAGACAACTTGTTGCATCCTGGAATGAACTTGTTGTAGCCTCCCATTCATAGATGATTGTCCTCTTGGGGCGAGGTTTGTCCGGCCCAGCCTTATTGCTCCTAGGATTCAAAGTGACTACCGGCTTAGGTCACTAACTTTCATTTCTGTACCTTCAGCTTTGAAGCAGGGTGAGCTGGATTAGGTTCATAAGAGTTCTTAAGCGTATGCCGAGTCAAATGGAGAGCCTGAGCCAAAGGAAGAGAAACTGACCCAAGAGGAAGGCAGAGGCTTTATGCTTCCTGCATTTAGCCACGGTGTGGGCCAAAGTAAAAGTCAATATATATACATACATACATACATACATACATACATACATACATACATACATACATATATACATATATATTACAAAAGCAGCTTCTAAGTGCCTGCTACATCGGTATCTATGAAATATATATTCATTTAAACATGAAACCAATATAGAAAAATCATACAAGTTTTTGACATTTTTTTCCTGCTTAATATCCAAATTCTGGCATGTATTTTGCATAGACAGCATATCGCAATGAGGACTAACTTAAAAGCACATAGTGACTGTCACAACAGATAGCACAGGAAGAGATACTTAGAGAATAGAGCTTGAAAGGCGACTAACTAATGCTAAGCTAGGCTGAGTTGGAAGTGGAACTGACTAGAAGACTTTGCTTTAATATAAGATGTCATTTTGGAGCTGTTATCCCCAGAGCTGTGTGTGTAAAGACCCTTCTTGCCTTAGTGGGATATGTACTGGGTGGGCAAAGACAGGAGGCAGGATATCTGTCAACCTCCACCATTGACTCAGTGAGTACAAGCTCAAATGTGGAATGAGCATTTTGCTAGTAAAGTAGACCGATGCGGCTCACGCCCTCGAGCAGCTAAGAGTTGCATGAGAGATGCTGGCATTGTAGACTGGGACAGTGACAATGAGGGCATTGGTGGACCCTTTCTGTCAGCCCAGATGGGGCACTTAGTCAGGAGTGGAAGAGCCACCCAGAGTCAGGTTTGGCAGAAACTGCTTTGGCAGCGAGTATGAAGTGAAAAGCAGGGGCAGTATCCAGTGAAGGGCTCTAAGGTCACTGGTTGCTCGTGGCTCTAAGGTCAGATTGCTAGAATGGGCAAGCCCTTAATAAAGGGATATTTTTTCCCATGGTGCTAGAGAGATGGCTGAGAGGTTAAGAGCACTGGCTGGCTGCTCTCCCAGAGGTCCTTGAGTTCAATTCCCAGCAACCACAGGGTGGCTTACAACTATCTGTAATGAGATCTGGTGCCCTCTTCTGGCGTACATGTAGTGTAATGCATAATAAAAAAAGAAAGATGCAGAAGAAAATTTTTGCCTATCTGGCCCTCACTTTCTCTCCTTTGCAAAACAGGGCCAATGAAGTAGTGGGTCCTCAGCAGGAGGGTTAAGTGAGGCAAATCTACGGAACTGATCAGCACAGAACATACCCTACCTGAAGCACGTAGTAAATGAAAATGGTCTCTGTCACTCTGATTAGTGACTTGATAGCAGCTAAATGGCACAAGACAGAGAAGAAAAGAAGAAGGAAAGGTTTAGGAGTTGAGATGGGCAGTGTTAGGGAAGTTTAGTGATTGCTTAGTTGGGAGGAGGAAGTGCTGTGTGATTGTCCTGAGGGCCAGGCACAGTGATGGGGAAATCTGGATGGTTCTACAATTATAGCAGTATCCAAAGCTTACTTGGAATTGGGACCTGGCCAAGTAAGTTTTCCCACAGGAGTTCTCATAAAGCTTCCACTCACCCACCCCCAGCTGAGCCCTTGAGGTCAGTAGCTGTGCCATTGATGAGCCAGCAAGGACTGTCCTTGTTCCTCAAGTCAGCCTCAGTACTAGCTCTGAGCCAACTCGGTCTTTGGGAGGGTTATCTGACCATGCAGCAGATGCTCTCCTGCCTACGCCTCCTTGGGTTTCTAGGTCAAGAAATGCTTCTCAGAAATACTCTCTGGGGTGGAAGTGTGGAGCTGGAGAGATGACTCAGTAGTTAAGAGCACTGGCTGTTCTTGCAGAGGATCCAGACTTCAATTCCCAACACCCACATGGCAGCTCACAACTGTCTATAACTCCAGTCTGGGGAACCCAGCACCCTCTTCTGGCCTCTTTGGGTACCAGATATGCACATGGTGTAGCAAGTAAATACCACACATAAAATGCTAAAGTTAAAAAACTAAAAACCATCCACAGCTCATGGTGCTTGCAAAAGCAGGTCTGGGCTCTTCTGCCTGTTGAGGGGGATGCATGGTTGGCAGGCACTGGGGGAGGACTGGAACAGGAAGAAGATATCTTAACTCTTAGCACTGTGAAGAGTTCTCTATTCTCTTGTGAGCTATTTTGGAAAAATAAACCAGAAAGATAAGTGAGTCACTTGTATGCAGACAGCAGCTTGGAGTGTGGGCCAGGGTCTTCTTGCTTCCAGTAGCCTGGGTTCTCTAGGACCGGAAGCTACCTGCCCTACCCCCAGACCAAGTTACATTTCCACTCTGAGCCTTCTAGAGTCAATCTTCTGGTCTTGAACCTCAAGGAAAACCACTTCAGGCCAAGTGGATCCTCCTTCTACCTGACCCTATATGTGTCCCTTCAGGTTAGGGCCTGCCTACTGGCCAACTGTCACATCCCAGCCTTGATTTCTGGGCCTTCGCCATACCCCTCCCCACCTCAGTGCTTGTCCTAGCCTTTCCCCAGGGCCATGACAAGAGGGTAGGCCTTTCTTGAGTCAGCTCCCTTGGGTATTAACCCCTGGCTAGTGAGCTGGCTGAGTCCTCAGTTTCAAGAAGTAGCCAAAGCCATAAGAGATGCCAAGACATGGCCTTTTAGAGTGGCTGGCTTTCTCTGAGGGTATCTTGGGCTACCTCCAGCACCTTTTCTGGATCAACACTCTGAAGAAATGATCAAGGAAGAGTTCAACTGGTAAATGACTCCTTCGCTTGCCTACTGTAGTACCCTCAGCAAGCCTAAGTTCCTCACTACTGTGTGTAAACTTTTCCCTTTATGTTAGATAATGGCAGATTAAGAGTAAGTATGGGGGCTGGAGAAATGGGTCAGTGGTTAAGAGCACTGGCTGTTCATCTGGAGGATTCAGGTTCAATTCTCTTATAAACATGGTGGCTCACAACTATTTGTAACACCAGTTCCAAGGAATCTGGTACCTTTTTCTGGTTTCTGCAGATACCAGGCATACACGGCTCATAGAAATACATGGTGGCAAAAGCCATACACATACAGTTTTAAAAATTGAAAACACAGGCTTTGACAACAGTCTGCATGGGTTCACACTCCACTGCTATTCTTTGCCAGCTGGGTGACCCTGGGCAAAATACGGTGTCTCTCAATGCATTCTCTCTTCATCCAGAAATAGCAATGGGACCTCTCTCAGAGCCTTGCACCTTAAAACAGCTCCTGGCATAGGCCCCCCTAATGTTAGCCCCCCTTGTGATATTGTAGATGGTGGCTCACAGATCCTTGTGAACAGGGTCTTCATCTTTCTCTCTGAGCTCCCAACATCCACAGCCATCCAGTCCCAGAGGAGAGAGCACACTAGAGCAAAGCATAGTCAGCTAAGACTGTCACTTCTATACACCTGTCTCAGATAGGGACCTGAAACACACAAGTAAGCTCCAAGAAGGGTCTCCATTCTCTTCTTGTGGGCTTGAACTACCCTGCCCTCCCCAGGCCTGTTGGCCTTCAAACTAGTGGATCACTGGGCAATCCGAGAGGGCTCATAGGGATTGGGCTTTAAAAGGCTGCTGGGGGCTGAAGGTGCAGCTCAACACTGTATATGCATGGATCTAGCATGAACGAGGCTCTGAGTTTAATCCCCAGTAACACACATGAACACAAAAATATCCAGGTAATCAGTTGATGGAACTAGTGCCTTACATAGGCTATTTCCTGGGTAGTGGCTTAGATAATAGAAGTCAAGGTACAAAGCACAGATATAAGGGAGAGCCATAGCCTCGGGAGCCAGATTGACCTGGATTTGAATCCCAGTTGTCACTTTCTTCTTGGCTATAGAGCCGAGAAAGTCATAAATCTTTCGTAGCTTCAGCTTCCTGACTTGGGGTTGATAGCCCCCTTTTTGTAAGGACTCAACAAGAAAATCATGCCAGGCATGCGGTGTTGTGCTAACACAAACGGGCACCAAGGTAGTCACTAGCATTTGGGCCTTGCCCTAGGTTCTGAAAGGGGTGGGGTGGGTAAATGCGGCTTAGAGTGGGGTAAGGCACGGGAGAGGACCCTTGTGCCCATAGGGGCTTCCAGATGGCAAGTCAGAGCAAGGCTCCAGGCCAAGGGACCACAACCGGGGCTCTTAGCCATCCATCCCCTACGCATTGGCATGACAAGGTTCTTGGCCTCCTGCCACAGCCAACTATGTAAATAAACCAGCTTTTTGCTGGCTGGGAGTGAGACTGCCCTAAGTGACATTTCAAATTAGTTCTGCTATATTGGGCTTGAGCTCTGAAGAGCCTGGGCATTTTCCTCCCCAGCTCATCCCTTTCTCTGTGTGGCGAGAGCTCTTAAAGCACACCCGGTGTGGGCAGAGGGCCAGAGTGGGTGGGGGTAGGCTGTCTGAGGTGACCTGCTGAAGCACTTACCAGGCCTGGGGCCACAGCCTTCTTTCCCGGAGAGGTCAGTAGCTCTGCATCAGGGTAAACCCCCCCCCCTCCACACTAGCCCTCCACAGCTGCCATAGCAACCTCGTCTCCTCACATAGGACTCACACACCAGCTGGCAGGAATGCTGAACGGAAGGAGGGCTGTGTGGTTGGCTGAGGAGAGAGAGCTGAGCACTGGAGGGGGGACGTGAAGGTGGGCCAGCTGTGGCCTGGCAGGGCTAAGAAGAAGATATGCTAGCCACATGGCCTGCCTGTCTCTGGGACCATGCCAGGAGATGAGACCATGGAAGAAGGAGCTAGAATCAGGGACACATGCCACTGTCTTCTTGGCAAGGCATTATGGATTCTCTGTGGAGCTGAGGGCAAAGGGCACTTGATTCAGCCCCTTTCTTTCTGGGCAAGTTGCCTTGCCACACTTGGCTTCAGGTTCAAGGTCTGAGAGTGTAAGAGAACTCTGTGAAGCTGGGGGATCTGAGGTTACAATCGTGGCTCTCCCACTTCGGTCGATTCTCATTGCCAAGCCTGGGTTTCCTCCTCTGTGGAGATAATAGTGACACCTCGGAACTTACTAAGAACAAATCAATGATGCTTTCAAAACACTCAATGCCTGGGCACAGTAAGATCTCAGTAAGTGGTCTCTGTTATTACTGCTGTTCCTTTTAGTATATTGTGTAAAGTAACAGTTTGGGTGTTTATGTCCCTATTCAACCGAGGGGTGCTAGAAGGCAAAGACTGAGATTTTTTTTTCTCCTCTCTCAACCCTCAGAAGTTCCAGACTGAAGCTAGAACCCGGGCAGGTTATGGAGTGGAAGGCACAGAAGGCATGCCTTGTGCTAAATATTTTCAGAGCTATCTTGCAGTTTGGACACTCGGTATTCTTAATTCCATAAGTTCCAGAAAAAGACTGCCCCAGGAGTGTGTGAGTCTTGATAGCCTTTTTACAGTAGCCACTCAGGCCAATAAGTCAGCAACATTTTACAATATAGCCCCACCCATGATCCTGAAAAACAAAACAAACAAACAAATGCTTTCATGTTAGCCAGTGGGAGTAATCTGCCTGTCAGATTAGCTACCTGGAAATGGGCTTAATCTTGTAGCTGCAGGAAGACACCATACATATAAATCCTGGTAATCTTCAGGGACTCTGCCAGTCAGAGCATCCCCAAATGGAGAAAACAGGCTGATGTTCATGTGATCCAGAGAATGTCACCTGTGGGGAGGGGCATTGCTAGCTGTGGCAGGTGCTGTGCAGGAGAAAGAAGGCCTCCAAGGCACAGAAGTCCCAAGATTGAGGGCTGGTCATGGGACCCTGCTCATGTGAGGCCAGTAAGCATACTGTTCCAGGGTGATGGCCTTTGAGCTGATCTAATAGAGCTCTGGTCACAGCAGCCTCAGGCTCTGTTGCTGCAGATAGCCCGGGCCTGGAATTCCTGAGGGCCCTCCATGAGGGTCAGTCAAGCCCACTAGATAGAAACACAAGATTGAGTAAGAAACCCCATGACTGCTTAGAGGGGCAGGTGACAGCTCAGGAGGCTGTAATTCTAGCACGCCAGCCAGTGTCCGAGGGACTGCTGCAATATGAACACGTGCTCTAATAGTCCAACACAGACAAATAGTATGGGACAGAGCATCCCAGGTCTTTGAAGATCACCCCTGGAAACAAATCCAAGGGGGTTTCTCAGGCCACAGAATCATAACCCACCCATGGAAAGCTACCCAGCACCCAGGAAAAATGAACATACCTACTCACCACGTCAACTGTCATGCAAGCCTTGGGAATCTGGCAGGAGTTAGGGAGAAAGAGTGTGGGGTTGATGGCAGGAGGCAGGCTGCTTTGCTGTTGGAGGGTAATGTACTTACAGTTAAGCAAGGGGGAGCTGGAATAATCCACGTGACAATGTATTTGTGTGGGAGAACAGAGAAAAATCTGACCAAAGGTAGCTTCCTTCACAGAACAGACAATTGCAGACAGGATTACTTACAGGTGTATGTCTAAACACTGGGTAAAGCATACACATACACCTCGGTGCTCTGTTAGTCAGAAGGGTCCAGTAGAACCAACCATACCCAGTGCCCCATGCTTCCTTTCTAATACCATCGCCCGATAAAGGGAATCAATCTCCTTGCAGGAGTGCATGATCCCAGGGCTGAAGCAGGAAATGGTGACATGATAATGGCAGAAGGAAGCAGCTGGAAAAAAAAATCTCCAACAGTCAAACTAGAAAAGTTTGAGCAGGAAAATAAATAATGCAGCATTGGCTATTAACCCAAAGTATACAGAAAATTTCCATGAGCCTATAGTGATATAAATAAACAATTAAATAAATAAACAGAAGAGAAGAGGCCAATCCCTGGAGCAGAGAATCGCAAATAATTTATGTAGCACTTCCTCACACAAGGAGGGGGGTTGTAATCTCATTCTCCATCCCTTAAGTGTGGCAGTGCATAGTGACTCCCTTCCAAAGGGTGGCCCATGAAAAAGGAAAAAAAAAAGTGACTGTACAGTAGAGAACCCAACAAACTCGACCCCTGTCAGGTGACCGAGTTCAATGACTAGAGTGATAGGTCTCGATGACAAGATTACATCCTTGATGTGCCGCGGTAAGAACAGAACCTTACCTCTGTGGTCTTCCTCCTCCCTGACACCCATAACTCCAGTTTATCCCTGCGGAAAGTCTCAGACAAATTCCAGTTGAGGGCCATTGTACCAAATACCTGAGCACTACTCCTCAGAACTGTCAGGGTGAGTTCAAAAAATTGCCCTAGCAGAGAGGAACCTGAGAAGACATAATAGCTAATGGGAACTGTAACAGCCTCACAGAGGATAAAGGGCGGGCTATAAAAACCAAGGATGTCGAACAGTAATTAACAATAATGTGTAAATTTTGGCTTATTAATTCTGACAAGCGTATCATCCTAATAATAGAAGATGTTAAGAGTAAAAGAAACTTACAACAGAAAATGTGGGAAGTCTGTACAGTAGTAGTTCTCTATTAGAAGCTTCACATTGTAAGGTTTAAGCTGCCTAATCAACTCCAAATATATTCATGGAAAGTTCTAGAAATAAACAATTCACAGGCTTTATATTGCTTACCGTTTTGAGTAGTATGATGAAATCCTGAACCATTCTGTCCTGCCCTTCTGGAGACATGAGTCCCCCTTTAGTGTAGTATTACATATTGTATATGCTACCCACCTGGCAGCCGCCTTGGCTATTAGAACTGCTGTGTTCTCTTGGTGCTTGTGGTAAAAGAACCCTTATTTTACGTAGCAGTGCCTCCAAAGTGTAAGTATAGTGATGGTGAAATTTTAAATATGTGGAAAATGGCCCTGAAAGTGCTTCTTTAAGTGAGGTGGAAAGTTCTGAGCATATCTTTTGGGTTCTGAAGTGACCATGGTTCCAGGCATCCACTGAGAGAGTTGATGGATGAATACTATACTCTTTTTATTTTTCTGTAATTCTTAAGCTATTCCAAAGCAGTTTACTTAAGTGAAAGGACTATGAATTTTCAGGTTTGAATCCTGTTTCCACTTGTCCTGACTCTGAGGCTCTAGGGAAGACATTAGCCTTTCTGAGCACACTTATGTAAAATGAGAGGAATAATTTCTCTTTAGCCCCTTCCAGGAGAATCCAGGGAGATTCAGCAATGTGCCCCCCCCACCACACAGAGCTAACCAGCTCATCTTAATTTCCTTCCTCTCAATACACATAACCCCCTATGTAAAACAGATTTAACAGCTAACGCTCAGAGAAGCAAGGGACTTGTTCAAGGTCACATAACTGAACACAGAAAGGCCAAGAAGCAATGTTTCCTCTAGGGGTTTAGGCCTATTAGCCAGAGTGGGCCTCAGTGGAACTGCTTGAGCTGTGGCGAGAAAGTAGCTTACTGTCTACCTTGTGACCTCGGGGCCTCTGAGAGGAAGCTAGTTCCTCTGAGAAATGAAAAGGCAGTGTTTCTGAGTGGTTAGCAATGGCCTTCAGGAACAGACAGCCATCATGTTCAAGTGTCGGTTTCACTTTGCCACTGGATGACTTGAGTAAGTTGTTTGACATCTCTGAATTATGCTTCTCTCATGCATGAAATGGACATTGATAATAGTATACCTCTTTCAGCCTCATTGTTCCGAAGGTTAAATTAGTTTATCCACATACAAAAGTGTTTAGAATTATATCTGGTACATCCAAAGTGCTCAGGTAAACCCTGGATGGTATTACCTGCAGAGCAGAGGTTTCAAGTTCAGCATTACTGATGGCCGTTCTGAGTCTTCTGTTAAAGCTGAGGGACCAAAGGGATGATGCTACTGGCATTGAAAATACCTAAGGGGTTTGGCATAAAATAATAGTACCCTTTAGAATAGGTGTTAGTGAGTGTTCCCATGCAAGCCTATATTTCAAGAAAGCTTAGAAACCGTCAATATCATTCTAGATGGGTACACTGAGAAAGGGGGAGAGTATAGCTAGAATTTCCTCTGTAAATCAGTGGCTGAGCCAAATGTAGAGCTCCTATTTTCTTGGCCTACCTTCCTGCTGCTCTATCAAGCTGCTGCTGCGAGTCTTTAGGAAAGCTTTTATTGTTGCCAACTGTGTGCCAGGTGCCAGAGGGAAACAGAAACACACACACACACACACACACACACACACACACACACACACACACACACACACATCATGCCTCTGCTTTCAGGGTTTAATGTGTGCTTCCTATTCATAGAGAAAGAGAACAAAAATGAATATAGAGGAATGTTGGCTTGGGGGCTCCCACTTGGTTGCACAGAGACTGTCATCAGCAGTAGGGGGAATCAATGCTTAATCTGGGCCTTCCAGACAGTGAGCTCAATGCATGCCCAGAACATGGAGTGGGACACAGTTTCTCCTGAAGCCAGAGGAAGCAGATAGTCCTCATTTTTCCCGTTTGTTAACTTCCCACGTTGGGCCATCTCAATCTACCAGTGGTGCACCATCAACCATGGGCTCTCCACCCCATCACAATACCACCTACAGGTGAGAACAGATGTTTTCATAGCAGCTGGAGTGGGCCTTGTGGGCAACAATCTATGAGGATGGAAGGCTAGCTGGCTAGGGTGAGGCTAGCTCAGAAGGCAGCTGGGTGCCACCCCGCAGGTCACATGCTAACTCATAGGTTAGCTATTGAGATGTGCTTTTGCCTTGCCTCTCTGCTAGACATTTAAGAAGCATTAGCTCATTTAATTCTTACAGCAGTTTTAAGAACTATTTATTCATTTATTGATGCAAACATCTACCATCTGTCTGCATAATAAGTCTACACTGAATCCCTACTATGTGCCAAACACTGTCTGAGGTTCTCTTCTGATAAAAACAGTCATTAACTTCGTGGATCTTCTATATGAGTAAAAAGAAATAGTCAATAAATACATTTTAAAAATAGAATAAAAAATAATTGCCAATTGTGGTCTTTGGAACACACCCAAAAGAGTACT
The DNA here is from genome assembly GCA_033318265.1 of Phyllotis vaccarum. Lineage (NCBI taxonomy): Eukaryota > Metazoa > Chordata > Mammalia > Rodentia > Cricetidae > Phyllotis > Phyllotis vaccarum. Next base: position 60,978,644 of record JARWLC010000013.1, read on the forward strand.
GAGTTGAAAACCAAAGCCGTAGTGCTGTTTAAGGAAACATGCCTCTGAGGAGGTAATATTGAAGAAAGAAAAGGAATCTGGGCCTGCTGGTGTGGGTCTGTAATCCCCGTGACTTGAGCAAGGCTGAAACAGGAGGATGAAAAGTTTGAGGACTGCCAGGGTCACAGAGTAAGTGCAAGGCCAGCCTGGGTGGCTCAGGAAGGGGTGAGCCTCAGTCCGTGCACCTAGCGTGCTCAATGCCTTGGATTCCACCTCTAGTGTGACGCTGCAAAATGAAGAGCAGGCAATACAAATAGAACCGGCGCAGTGAAGGGGTAGGAACAGCAAGTATGACGCTCTGGCACAGAAACAAGCTGAGTATCTTTCAACTTACATTAAAGGAGACCAAAGTGGTAGATTTCAGCAACTAAACTAACATAGCCTAAAATGAATTTGGAGTAAGTGGACAGAGGCCTAATCATGTCAGCTATGTGGGGAGGGCTGCAAGGGACGTCGGCAGGGGACTATTACAAGATCTATTTAACCACAGTATGAAGAATAGGTTATAGAAGAGTAAGGAAACACACAGGGAAGCCAGTGAAGAGACTGGGTGGCCAGGTAAGAGCTGTGGCGCCAGATTCAGAACGGTAACAGTATAGACAAACAGAGGCAAATGGGGGCACAGTAAGAAATGGCAGAACAGACCCAAATCCAGATTCAAAGCTAAACACCTTTGCTTGTCCCTAGTAGTCTCATGGGGGAAAATAAAGTTTACTGAGAATCTCATCCCTAGGAACCTTTCTTGGAGAAATATCAGACAGAAGAGGAGCATCACTCTTTATAGACATCACTCTTGAGGCAAGGTCTTGCTATGTAGCCCTGACTGGCTCAGAACTCATCTTTTTCCTCCCTCCTGAAAACCTGGTCCATTCTATCTACATCTTGCACTTAAATTGTTGACCACTTAGGTGTCTACAGACTTCCAGGCAACTCACTGAGGGCAGGGGTCTGAGTCATGTGGGAAGGAGTCTTGATTGATGGGTGCAGATATGGTGGGGGAATCTAAAAGATGACCAACTCTCCTAGACACTCGACTGCCTTTGCCTGTGGCCAGTTTGGTTCACTCTGGATAACCTCACTTGTCAGATTGCCCCTAAGCTGCTACCACAACCTCCGTATGGCTTCTAAAGGAGCAGTTGTAGCCCAACAATACACGTGGCCTCTGCTTCCCAGGACTTGGCTTTAATATATCTTATTTTCTCCATCTACAAATAAGGGCCATGACTAGTTCTTGCCTCACTATGAGGATCAAATGCAGTGGTGCAGAGATCATGACTGGTACACAGCCTAGCACCTGATAGCTTCTCCAGATGATTCCTTCTCTGACCTAAGGTGGACGAAAAGTTAAGAGCCAGGTAGCCTGCGTAGGAAGCAGGGAAGGGTAAGACAGATCCCTTTCCTGCCCCTTCCCCACCTGCCTTCCCCTCCCCCTCCACACCATCTTCTCTGTCTAAAGCACCTGGGAGTTGCCTAATTAGAGCTAATTAGCTTCTCCTGCACTAAAACTCTAAGGATGGAAAGGATCCTTAGCTCAGGACTCTGACAGTAATCATGTTAAGCAGATATTTATTTATCCCTTTATTAAGCAAGCCAATTAGCATGTAATATCTAAGAAGTTGATTTGTAGGCCTGGGAGCAGAGCATGCGCTGTCAAGACTTGAAGGCCTTACTTGGGACTCTTTTGTGTCTTGTTACTTCATAAGTTTCCAAAAGCCATAGGACGGCAATTTGGGGGAGAGTTACTGGTCATGGGTGGAGATTGGAGACCAGGGCCCAGAAGTTTGACTGTGGTCACACAATAGCAAGAAGACGACTCCGGAGAAGGTAGAAGACATAAGGAGTCCTGCAAAGGTTGCTGCTATGTAGTGAGGACACATGAGATGCTGAAAATGGGTGGTCATGAGGGACTTCACAAATGGAGACACTGGGTGATGAAGGATATTCTGACAAAGTGCTGGAGCCCAGGTACAGGAGTAGGGAAGTGCACAGCATATTTGGGTATCTGAAGCATGTCAGTTATGTGATCTGTATCCTGACAGTGACAGACTAGTAGTAGATTTGTGCAAAGATCTCAAAGATGATAGAGCTACATGCTGAAGACAGAGATTTAGCATGTGACCACAGATAGGCAGGAAGATGGCTTGTGGTAGTTAGCAATGAGGATGCTTCCATTGGGAGAGTATGGGTCTGAAGCCTAGAGGAAGAAAGGTAGTTTGAATGCTAAAGGCAATGCAAGGCTGAGGAAAACTGTGAGTCCACCAGCCATTTCAGCCATGCTTTATGTCCACTACTGAGAACCAGGGCAGGCAACATGCCCTAGAGATGCTCCCAAGTGAATTAGGTGAACAAACATGCTAAAGAAAGGCTTGCTGGGGCTGGGATGACTCAGTGGCAGAATACTTGCCTAGCATGCACAAGTCCCAAGGCTTCCAACCCTAGCACTGCTAGGTATAAGATATATGGTAACCCAATGTAGTAAGAGCTGGGATTGGAAAAGAGCTCTGGACTAAGGAAGTCTAGAGATGCAACTAGGGTTGGGTTTTTATGATTCTTAGTGTCTGCACTTTTTATTTTATATATCATTTCCATGCAATATGTAAGGAACTTTTTTTTTTTTTTAACTTTTGAGACAGCGTTTTAACATGTAGCCCAAACTAGCCCTGAACTTGTAATCCTCTTGTCTCTGCCTCTGGAGTGCTAAGGTTAAAGGCATATGCCATCATGCCCTGCAAATAAGTATATTTTGATTTCTCCTAGTAACTCTGTGGACCAGAGAGTATTAGCATCAGTTCATAGTGGAATCCAAGGCTGCACGGTAAAGCAATTGCTATAACCATAGGCTAAAGTATGTACCTTCCTTCCACTGTAGCTTAAATGACTTACTAGTTGGACCATAAACAAGAGATCCATCTTCATGGAGCCTCACTCAACTCCCCTTCCCATGAAATAAGGATAATGCTTCCATAAGATTCATTCAACAAATCAGTATAGAGCATCCAGTAACAACATACAAATGTCAGGTTACTTACTCCCTGCTGTAAACTACTTTCTCAAGTTCATACAACTTTCCAAGACTCAAATCCAAGCTCTGAGCTAAAACTCCACTGTACTGATAGGAGAGGTGTACCCTGTGTCTGTGGAGGTAAAGCCAAACATTAGGGCCTTGGTTATAGAAGAGCAAGCCTATGCTTTGTCACGTCCAAGGAACAGTAGGAAGAGAGGAGATATACTGAGTCAGGCTGACAGCGGCTAGACACTGGGATGACTTTGCTGACAACGTTGTGATTCATCAACTGGAGGAGCTGCAGCTTTGGGAGCCTGGGATCTCTAAAGCGGGAATAACCCCAAAGAGTGTGACTGGGTAAGGAACGGAGTACAATGACATCACCTAGGCTGCAGACTGGAAAGAACCCAAATGGGTCATTCATCCAGGGCCTCTGGGCAGAACTGTTCTAAAGGCAGATGAATACAGAGTTCCCTACAAGCTCTCCAGAGGAAGGCCTTCCTTGGTCATTCGAGAATACATTTTCCTAGTTCCCTACCAGAAACTTCCTTTTTGGGGGGCTAGTTTCTCATCCTGGTACCTCTGCTTTCTCTGGCAGAGTTACAAAACTGCCAGATCACTTTGGGCCACTCAGCTCACTAAGCAGGAAGAGACAATAGCAGCTTCTGTTTGCCAAACCCCAAGGGTCAATTTCAAAGTCACCAGCTAAGACCCTCCACAATCGGTCCCACCCAGCTCCTGGGCTCAGCTCCCTTTGCTACTTCCAGCCTGGCAGGCTTGGCTGGTTGGATCTCAGCCTGCTGTAGTCTACCCCCTCCAGACCTTCAAGACTCTGGAAGCATAGTGAGGCAGTCATTCTTCCAAAAAAATCTCTCCTCTCCCCTAATCCTGTTTTGTTCTTTGCTTTCTGATCTGGATGTCAGAGTAGTTCTGGGTTATGGGCCAAAAATGGTTGAATGTTAGTAATTTTATATGGTTCAATCCAAATGGTTTGTCTGGTTTGGCTCCTCAGCTGTAAGGACCGTGCTGTGCTCCATACCCATAACCTCCCTGGAACATTACAAACCACAGGAGCCAAAGCATGTGTATTGAATTCTTTGACTCATCAGGATAATATCTGGGTGAAGTTCCATTCACACATCTTGTCTCAGCTACTCCTCAGAACCATGTTATGAGGAAGGTCCTATTCTCTCTCCTTGTTTATAAAATAGGGAAACTGATGTAGAGTGAAGTATTTGACTGTAACCAGGTGGCCACCATGTTCCTACATCTCCAATCTTACCAAATATGAGTAGACTTGGTCTGAACTGTGAGATAATACTAAGGGCTCACAGAATTTGCATAATGTATAGACTTTCACAGGCTTCTTCATAGACCTCCAGCCTCATTTTCTTAAGGTCTTCTGTGAATTGGTGATTGATCTGGAACTGGGGAGGTCATGAGGCATCATTCAGCACTTTGCAGGTTGTCTCACCACTGGTCATTGCCCTTCTTCCTCATGTCTCTTCAGGCTCCTCTTGTATACCACACAGCTTTCCAGGGGGACATTTCTGGGCTGTGTATGTTCAAGGTCTAACTAAGGGGCTAGTTACCAAAGCAGCTTCTTGACATAGGTAAGAAGGTGTTCTTCACCTACATTCTCCTCCATGAAGCAGAGGGACATATATTTTCTATTTTCATCTATCTCCAGAGCATGTTCACAGAGGTGGTATTAGCAGATTATAAGTAGCACACAAATAAATAAAAGCATTCTTATGACCTTAGTGACTAATTTAGTTTTCGTGTGCTGGGACTGGAGCCCAGGGCCTTGCACACACTAAGTAAACATTCTACCACCAAGCCGCAGCCACAGCTGGACATACTCACTTGGAGGTTTACTAGGAAAACAACAGAAGCAGCACAAACAATGTTATGGATCCTGTTGCTCAGTTTGACACAAAAGCAAGCCTATTCAAAGAAAAGTAGCTGCCATTCAATTAAAAGAGGCTGGAAAGATTGGCAAGAGCCATGATGATTAGATATGAACAAAGCTTTCCCCGCGGTCCTGAAACTACCAGCCACAGGGAAACCTGGACACTCCATTGAAGGAGATCTGCACATGCAGGGAGAAACCGAGGCAGGAAAACTTAGGAACCTCAGCGGACAGGGCTTGATAGCCCAGCCTAATGACTTTCAAGAAACTTTCTTCTGTGGCCAGGAGCAGGAAGGAATCCTCAAGAGAAGCAGGACATCACTCACTGTTGTTAACTTCCACACTTAGCAAAGTGCTGGGTGCACAGTAACTGCTCAATAAATACTGGTTATATGAATACACGAGTTATGGAGGCCCAGATGGAAGAGTAATTCCCATAGGCAGATGCCACTGTGAAGATTATATGAAGTGTCTCAGAGCATGTCACGTTGGGTCCTGCATACAGCTGGCCCTTAGTCAATGAGTGGCACTGTCGTTGCTGGAGTCCTTGGAAGAAGGCAGGAGACAGGTAAAGTAGGCCAAGAGTCCTCCCAAGGTCCCAGACTTCCAGCTTGCAACTGAACAGCAAGGCCCAGCGGCTTCTAGGCCTGCACACATATTTGTATCCTTGTTCGCGCCACTGGGGGCCAGAGGCACTTATCTGCTTGGGCTTCATGATGAAGTCTAGGCTAGTTTGTCTCTCTAGGAGCTCCCCAGAGGTAAACTGCCTGAAGCAGGCAGTTTCACAGACACCTGAGGTTCATCCCCAGCCTTGCTCCTCTGTCAGATCCCCTAGTGGGGTCGAGCGTCCTCTACCACATTACCTACTGGACAGGGCTGGCATTGGTGCAGTCAGAACAAAGGATGGTCCATCTCAGACTCTATAGAAGGAAGAAGATCTGGAGGAAGGAGGTGGGGGAGGGGCACAGAGTCCCCAGTTGGGAAAGCCAACACCAGCAGACCACTGCAGAGGCTGCAGAGGTGGAAGAGGGGGGAACCCCCTGCAGCCCAGGAGCACAAGAGGGGTCTGTTTCTGTAGTTAATGCAACAGGTCCTTCTTGGGGTGTGAGGTCTGGCTGTTTCAGGGCATGCAGAACCCGGGAGGGGCCAGCTCCCATAGAAAAAGGGGCTGTGTGCAACTGTTCCCAAGTCCCCCTCATTACAGATGTGAGCAGGGTGGAGAATGGGAGAGCTAGTCCGGAGGTTCCCAAACCTGGCTACATCTGAACCCCTCCCCAGAGAGGTGTTAAACATACAGGCTTTCATGGCGAGGGGCTGGTTGTGATTCTGCCAAATTGGTAAACCACTGCTGGAATTTATTCTTTTTAAAAATGAGATATGATTCACATATCTAATTTTCCCCCCTTAAAGTGTACAATTTAAAAATGATTGGAGATAGAGTCTAGTTGCAGAACACCTACCTAATTTGCAGAAGGTCCTATGTTCAATCCCAGGAGCAAAAACTGAAACAATCTGTTTTAACTACAGACAACTCTCCTCACTGTTTAATTTCAGAGTGTTTGTACTGCTTCGGAGAGCTAAATTCCACCTTCTTTGCCCAAAGATCCTGTTAACCATTGGCCTGTTTACTACTGTTATACATTTGCTGTTGTGAACACTTCATATAAATGGAATTATAAATATATACCCTTTGAATGTTAGTGTAATCTTTTCAAGGTTCATCCATATTGTAGCCTGAATCAGCAGTGTTTCATTCTTTTCTAGTGATCAATAGTGATCCACTGTGTGTATATACAGTATTTTGTCTGTCCATAAGGCGGTTGCCAAGATTTGGGGCTCACCCTTGGGTTATTATTAATAATGTTGCTATGAACCTTCATGTATAAGCCTGCATGTGGAGGTGTGTTCTTACGTACACACCTAAGATTAGAATTCCTATATCATATGTGTGTGATGATGACTACCTGTACTTGTTAACTTGGCATAACCCAGAATTGCTTGGGAACAAAGTTTCAACGAAGGACTATCTACTTTAGGTTGGCCTGTGGGCACATTTGTGAAGGCTTGTCCTAATTAAGTTAATTGATGTGGGATGACCCAGGCCACTGTGATTGGCACCATCCCCTAGGCAGGGGGTCCTGAACTGTTCGAGTTGAGAAAGCAAGCTGAACACAAGCAAGTAAGCATGCCTCCATCCATTCCTCTCTACTCTTGAGTGTGGGCATGACAGGGGCAGCTGGCTCAATCTCCTGGTGCTGTGACTCCTCCATAGTCACGAACTGGGGCCTGGAATTCAGGTAAACTGTTCCTCCTTTAGGCTGTTCTGTTTTTGTCTTGACAGGGCTGTTTTGTCACAGGAACGGAAATAAAACAATGGCAATATGGAAATTCCAGGTTTTACAGTTTGTTTTGTTTTTAATGTTAAAAACTTCATCTGTATGAGTATCTTTCCTGGATGTATGTCTGTGTACCGTGTGTGTGCAGTTCCTGCAGAGGCCAGAAAAGAACACCAGATATCCTGGAACTGGAGTTATAGACTATTGTTAGTCATCATGTGGTTGCTGAGAATCAAACCCAGGTCTCTGGAAGAGCTGCCAGTGCTCTTAACTGCTGAGTCATCTCTCCAGCCCCTCTTGATTATTTTTATTATTTTGTTTTTGTTTTGAGACAGGGTCTCACTATACAGCACTGGCTGGCCTCGAACTCAATTTGTAGAGCAGGAAGGTAGTCTTGAACTCATGAAGACTGGCCTGCCTCTACCTCACCCGAGCTGGGATTACAGGCATGTGACACCATATCTGGTTCCCCTTGGTTTTTGGAGACAGGGTTTTACTATGTAGCCAATGCTGGTCTCAAACTCTGCTTCCACAATTCTGGAATTACAGGTGTGTGTCAACATGTCTCACTTTAGGTTTAATATTTTGAACTGTTTCTAGCATGGCAATGGATGCGATGTGGGATTTCAGCAGTAGTTTGTGTGTGTGTGTGTGTGTGTCCATACAGATTCCAGGGATGGACGTCAAGTTATCAAGTTGACAGCCAGTGCCCTTACCCACAAATCCATCTCCCTGGCCCTTCACTATAGTTTTGACCTGTATTTCCTTAATAACTATGAAGGTGAACACTCTTTCTGTGTTCATGGGAATTGACACATCTTTGGAAAGTATTTCTCCAAACTATTCTTGCTTGATTTGAAAGGTTGGGTAATCGTTTTATTCTTGAATTGCTGGAGTGTTTTTATTCGTTCCAAACACTGGACTCTTATCTGATGCGTGATTACTAAATGTCCCCCCCACACACTGTGCAGTTCAATCCTCCTTTTTACAGATGAAAAAAACTAAGGTTGGGACCAAAGGGCTTGCTGGAACCACATTCAGTGAATTCAGTAGCAAACAGCCACCTAGTCCACATACAGGGAGGTTTGTGGGAGGGTAGGCAAAGCAGCAGGGATAATTCAAACCAGGGCCTAGTACACCCTTTTTTTCTGCCTCTGGAACACACTGTTCTGTTGGTGGCTGCTTCTTACTCAAGCTGCTTCAGGCCATTAGATTGTTTACTTGTGTCTAGAGACAGGTAGCTCAGGCTGGCCTGAAATTTCCTAGTAATCCAGGCTACTTTTAAACTCATGCTGATTCCCTTGCCTCAGCAGCCTAAGCATTAGGATGACATGCGTGTGTCATAATGGCATGGCTGGATTTTTTTTTTTTTTCTGATAGCCTTCCTGTGATGACGGAGAGAAAGCAGTTTAGGATGAAAGCATTTCTAGAGATAATTTCCATGAGGGAAAGCAGGAATCCACGCTCAGGTGTATGTGATGTTGCTTTGTGACGCATGCCATGGAGAGCTAAGGGAACGCCAAGAGAAGTTTGGGGATAGTAGGGTGTCAGTCAAAGTGGGAATGTCCCTTTGTGTTTATAGCAGCATCTGGCATATTTCAACCTCAAAGCAAGGGAAGGCTTTTGCTTTTTCCACTTCCTGTCAAACATTAGCAAAGCTAATGTGAAAATCACGACAGAAAGTAATTCAGGCATTTAGAACAACAAAACACATACACACACCCCAACACCACTGCTACAAACACACACTTTTGGCTTGGACAATAGTAATCGACATTTATGTCCAGTTCAACAACACCTGTGTTTATACTCAGAGTTTATTATGATTTTAGATAACTGCCAACATTTCAGCAATTTTTTTTTATTGTTGCTTAGGTGATGACTTATCAGACAGGTTAAGATGATGCCCTATCTTGTTATGTGGGATGGGATGCAGCTGTAATCCCAGCCTGGGCTACACAGCAAATATCAGACCAGCCAGGAATATGGATTGCAAACGTCATAAATTCCTACCCCTTCAACCCAAAGAAGGTGGTTGGTCTTATGGTATGCATGGTTATGGTTATATATAAATTGAAGAGGAATTTGATTTATATATTCATAACATTATTTGAAAATTGAATGGCATTCAATTGCTTTTTTTTCTAAAAAAAAAAAAAAACCCTTAGAGTTTTTCCTATTCATGAATGTCTTTACATATGTGTATGCATTTGAGAGTTGGCAGATTTATGTTGGAGGGCATCCCATGGGGTCAGTCCTCTGCATCCACCATGTTGAGGTCTGAGGACTGAACCTCTCAGTCCTCAGACTAGACAGCAACTGCCTCTATCGACTGAGCCATCTCCCAGGTCATCAACTGCTTTTCTTGTGTTTGTTTTGGATTTTGTGGGTATACAGCCCTATATGAGGGTTGAATCTCTATTATACATGAACTCAGGGTCTCATGCATATATGCTAAGCTGCACCCCAGCCCCAAGACTCATGTTTTTAGTTGCATAATACTTTCTCTGGGAAGAACCTCATTTATCATTCTAATAACAATAACAGACTGAAAGGAGCTGTTCTGGGTGGGGGCTGCTCTTGAACACAGCACCCCCACCCACAGGCCAGTCCTCATAAGCTTTGGAAACTCATAACACAGGGACTGCAGAGCCCTGACCTTGATGCTTTAGATCTACGGCAATTTCATCACGAAGCATCACCACCCCCATCCCTAGGCTCTTGTCTCATCAGCTCTGTCCATTAACTCCATATTTCTGGACTCTTACAACAACAACTCCAGACAGGGCAAAAAGGGGGGGGGGAAATCTCTTGTAAGCTTAAATGCCTCCCCTCACCCAAGCCAAGAGAACCTGGAGTCCCTTTGCCCCTTACGGCAGCACAGAGGCAAGGATCTCAGGGAAATATGCCAGGAGGCCCAGGGGGATGTCTGCTGAGTGGGAGGCCCCCAGGGAGGGATGTCTGCTGAGTGCCTCAGATCGCTGGGGCTGACAGTTAGCTTCTCTCTCCCTTCGAGGGTTCCTCTTACTTCCTCCTGCAGAACTCTCCCTCCCTGTGGAGTGGAATGGGGTGGGTGATGACTTTAATTGGAGACTGGGGTCACCATTGCCACCTTTTGCTCCCTATCAGTCTTGAAGAGAAAAGCAGGTGGTTTGTATCTTACAGTAAAACAAGCAAATGTGGAAGGCAGGAGGCAGAAAGGACATAGAAACGGGTTTGAACCAAAGAAAGAAGGTGTGTGACGGGGCTGTTCCATTTTCCTTCTGTTCAGCCAGGCTGGTCAGCTGCTTGTGGGTCTCCAGGCAGAGAATACATGGAGTTTGCTCAAAACTGTTTTCCCAGCCCTAACCCAGCCTTTGTTAAGGCCTGGCAGGATAGGACTGGTGCCTCTACCCATGGTGGTGGTATTCTATTGGCTTGGAGCACTACATATACCACAAGCATACACCTCCTTCCAGCCCACAAAACCTAGTTCTTACTTTCCCAGCCCACCAGGAAGGGCAGGGGGTTACTACAGAGTATTTTGTTCACCATTTTCCAGATGCAAGAGAGTGAGGCATGGGGAGAGGAAAAACCTGGTTAGCAGCAACGGAACCTGCAACAGAAGCAAAGGCCTTGTGGGTAGGGATAAAGAGAGGTGTGTGTGTAATGGGAGGGGTGTAAGGGTGAGGGCAAAAACTGAGCTGAACTGCTTTATAGCTTTGGTTCTGAAGTAGCTAAGTCAAATGCTGGTAAAGTTCCTCAAGTTTTGAAAGGGATTTTCTGGTGAAAAAGCTCTGCAGAACTGCCAGAAGCCAGTCTGTAAAGACCCACCCCAGGAAAGATTGGCTTGCTGCCCAGGCAACCACTGGGTGGCGCTGTCTCTCCACCCAAGTTGTTGAGGCGGGTTGCAGATGCCAGGGCAAAGAAGTCACCCATTCATGCCCCATCCTGCCAGGGCCCTAACAAAGGCCGCTTGGATTAGGGCAGGGAAAACCAGTTTTGACAAAACTCCATGTCTTCCCTGTCATGTGGGTGGAGAACGAGGATCCAGACTGGCTGAGCTCAAGAAACCAAGGGGAAGTTACAGGTTGTATTGGGGCCTCGGGCCTCACTGCATTTCTCCACCATTCTGAATTTAGGGAGCTTTGGTGTTCTAAGTCTAGAGAAACGCTTCTCCCCATTTCAACAGGGAACACACCGAGTCCTGAAACACTGAGTCTAAAGCTCAGTTTTCATGTCTAACAAGCACCTTGCCCAAAGTGAGGATTTCAGAGTGATCTTTCTCCACTAGGCCTTAGCTGTGTCTAAGAGATGGCTTTAGAAATGCTAATACTAGGCGTGAGTGACAGGCCTGGACAATGAGAGAAGGCTCTGTGAATGGGGCAGCCCGGACCTGGGAGCCAGGCTCCCCACGTGGGCTGGAGAAGGGCAGGCAGAGAGGCACCCGTTGGCTAGTTGGGCATCAGGGATCTGGCTGACTGGAAGGTGCTGGAGCTGTCAGCAATAAAGAAGGGGGAAGAGACTGGCTCCTTGTCTGTGGGGCAGTGAGGGGGAAGGCGGCCTTTTTTGGAGAGGGAGTTGTGTTAAGTAGAGGAGCCTTGGGTTTGGGGCCCCGGGTTGTAGACTAGCTGACCTGGAGACAGAGGAAACCCGTGGGGGACCTGAAGACTGGCCAAGGGTCAGTAAAAGCCCAGAATTAAGGAGGCAACACCAAGTACCTTAGGATAGTGTGTTATTGGGCTCTGCCACTCCTCAGCAACGTGCTTTCAAGTGTAAGCCCAATTGGAATGAGACCCATAGGACCCTCAGGAAGACCAGAAAGGGTTTGGCATATGGCTGGTGGTAGAACAGTTGCTTAGCATGCTTGAGGCCCTAGGCGCCACTTCCAGCAAGATGAAACAGAGACAACACAGATCAGTGCTTACTAATTTAGGAATTTTAAGGAATCAATTTAGGAATCAGATGTGCTCAGTAGTAAGCTCCGCACGGTAGCACAGTCCATAACACTAGCCATGGAGAGACTGAGACAGGAAGATTACAAGTTCAAGGCCAGCTACCGATAGTGGTTGTCACTCATCCTTACTTTGAGTCACAGGTTACTCATGGCACTTAGGAGCCCCAGTCTCCACTCTATGAGAGGAATCTGGCTTGAAAGAAGAGCCTTCAAGCTCTATGTGGCTCCCAGATAGTACTGGTTCTCTGGGTCTGGAGAAGGCGGAAGGATACCTTTGGAAGTAGTTGGGTGATTCACATCCTGATCAGCAAGAGGGCCCAGCCCCAAAGTAGGGTCTTTGATAGACACAGGCGGAAGTCCAGAGAAGAGATCCCATGAAAACCGTAGCAGTCACTCCCCACATTTAAGTGTACTAAAACTCCTCTGAGCCAATTGGAGGGTCTGCTTGCCTGTGGACAACATAGCAAGACTTGAAGTCAAAAGAAAAACTAGAGAAGAAAACAAATGGGAAGCGAGAGGATGTCTTACTTATTTTTCCTTCATCCTCTAATGATGTGAAAAAACCAGGAAATCAGTGGCTATGGTAACATGTGCCTAGTAACAGCAGTCCGCCCCGATACTGCACAGAGAATGCACAGGGCTATACAATACCTCATATTGTCCCAACTTTCTCTAAGGGGCATCGAAGGTATAAACAGATGGCATGTGCCCATCATTAGAGACAGCATGTATGTATGTTCAGAACCACTGCACTGTGCAAACACAAATCCTTCTGATTCCATTAAGTTGCTGTGCTCAGAACTCTCCGGTGGTAAGGCGCTAGCATTTGAAAAGTTTGGCAACTGACAGCTTGTATGCTCTGGGAGGGCTTCATGATAGAGTGGGTAGGGATACTGAAGCTCAGAAAGGGCAGAATTTTGTCTTAGGTCACACAGCAGATTAGTGACAGTGATGGGCCACCCATAATAAAAGTCCACAATGACATAATCGCTCTCATACACCTGGCTCTCTCTCTTCTTCTCACTACACTGCTTGCTTAGCATTCTTCGTGCTCTCCTGCCTTGCCCCTCATCACAGATGCAGGCCAAAGCAGCTGCTTCTGCTTTGCAAGGGTGACCTTTGTGAGCTCAGCCAAAATGGAGCCCCTTAGCCCAAACCCAAGATGGCCACACATCTACAGGAAAAGGGAAAGTCGGAAGGGGGCTCTGCTACAGCTATGGGACCAGGCAGCTGAAAAGGTGGGGGCTCTAGCCCCTCAGATCTCCAGTTACTTCTAAATAGAGAGCAGTGGCCAGAGACTGGTCCATATAAACTATATAGGTGTGACATTGAGTGCAGTGACACAGACACAGTTATAGGTATATAACCGGTCAGGGACGTGGCCATACATAGTCATAGAAGGCATAGATGCCTAAGTATTTCGTTGCAGAACCATAGAGAATGCTGCATAGATGTGAAAGAAAAAAAAAAAAACTATTCACGAGGGTCTGAAGTGAAGGTGTGAATAAGCCTTGTCAGAATGCCTGGCTATTTAAAGCACCACAGCAGGGCTTTCTCCACTCAGGAGGCTGTGTTACTCAAGATCTGGGGATGGCAGCAGCCCCTCTCTCAGCACAGAAGTTGCTTGTCTGTTGCTGAGGAGCACTTCACCCTTGCCCACTCATGTGGACCCCAAACGTTTTCTGCTTCCTGGTTCCTGCCTTCGTTCCAGGAAGAGCATCAGCTCTTAACCTCCTACCCAGGCTCTGATGCTCTGCCCAACCCACCCACACTAGCTGCCTCTGTAGCTTCTTTGGCCCCAGGCACCTCTTCAGCCTCTGAAGGGGCAGTGGGCAACTCCCCATCTTTGAAGGAGCTTGCACAGTTGTGAGTAGCTGGAGAAAAAAAGGGCTTCTCCAAAGCCTTCGAACTGCTGGGACACAGACAAAAGATGTCAGGGGGGCATTTTGTCTCTGACGTTCTGTCGATAGCTTCCTTCCTGGCCTGGATCCCCCGAAACCTTTTCCATCCCCCTTTCTCTGTGCCCTGCACCCTCTGCATTTGTGCCTCCTCCTCTGCCTGTGACTCTTCGCGTGCATGTTCCCCATTTTGAGATCCTCGCCCCTTCCTCTCTTTCCCCTTCCCTTATTATACCTTGGACTTGCTCTTGACTCTTTTGTTTTGTTTTTAGCTTTAAGTACTTGCACAAATATTCCAGTGAGGAGAGTTGACAAGAAGACAAATATCCCCTGGGTCACTATTAATTGCCACAGCGATATCCATACAAAAGGGATCGTGAAGGCAAAGGGTCTTGTCCTCTGTTACTGGGTTTTACATTGCCTCTCATGGCTGTCTACGTGGCCTCCATTTCCACATCTCTGGGACACAGGTGTCATGTCGCAGTCTTCCTGGAGACAGCTGTCTCCTTGCATAACAGCTCAGCCTGAGCAAAAGATTTGTTCTGAACTCTATGTCCCAGCAGCTCTGTCCCTTGAGGTCACTCAGATCACCCAGCTCTATCTGTCCTTTGATCATCCTTCTGAAGTCTTCCGGAAGGAGTAAGCTCTCTCTGTCTCTATCCTTTCTCTGTGGGTCCTAGATAGGGAAGCAGAACCCCTTCAGACCGTAATCATTGCTCTACTTGCCGAGAGAAGGCCAACACATCCAAGGCAGCCTGGATGAAGCACCAGAAATACTCCAGACAGGGCTGCTTGTCACGAATGTGTCCATCTCTGTCTGTTCTCTATCACTATTGCTGCTGTAGGTCATGTTCTACCTCAGGGGTTCTCAACCTTTCTGATACTGTGACTCTTTAATACAATTCCTCATACTGTGGTGATCCCCTGGCCATAAAATTAATTTTGTTGCTGCTTTATAAGTGTAATTTTCCTACTGTTACGAATCATAATGTAAAATATAAGTGTTTTCTCATGGTCTTAAGTGACACCTGTCATAAAGGGGGTCTCAGCCCACAGGTTGAGAACTACTGAAGTAGTTCAGTTTCATAGACTGGGGGATGGAAACTGGCTGGAACTCAAGGTACAGGGAGGATGAGAAAGAAGTTGTGAAGTGACCCGGCTCATTTCTGCCAAGACCTTAAGACCACGTTCCCAGGTACTCAGGGACAGGACACACAGGAGCAGAGGGGCAGTGAGGCCTACCCTGGGTGCACTTTTAGGGCTAAATACCTTTTGGAAAGAGCACAGAACAATCCAATAACCCTGGGAGCAGCTGAAGTTTCTGTTAGTCACCTCCAGCAGAGTGGGTCTGTGGTCATTAGATTCTGTCAACCATAACTCCAAGACCTGTGACAAACTTGGAAGGGGCTGGTATCTCTGGGCCTAACCTGTTCTATATGGTCCCTCAGCTTCTGCTGGAGACCCCAGGCACTGGCCTCAGGCGCTTCTCAAGTCTTGGGGGGGGGGTGACAGGCATCTTGTGTATGCTTCCAGCCCTCAAGAGAGAAATTTCAGGCCTCCCTGGAATGGTTACCGGAAGCCAACCAGGATGCTTCATGCTGCAGCTGTTACTCTGCCCTCACCTCCTGAGGATTGCTATTCGCTACATATTTTGGGAGTCTTTCTTTTCCCTACCAGGCCCCGGGATTGACTTTCTTCACACATATCCCCAATGAAAGAGTTAATACCATGTGTCCCACCAGAAGCCCTGCCCCCTTCTTGAATCCCCCTGCACCCCCAAGCTATAGGAATCATATTCCCTAAGGCGGCACTTGGCAGAAAGTCCCCCCCTTCTGCCCAGCTGGCCACATGTCCCTTCCTCCCCTCATGCAAGTGTCAGGAAAGAGGCTCTGAGGGAAAAGCAGGCACCTGTTCCCGGAGTTCCTGACACCCGCTCCTTCCTGCCCTCAGTGTCCCTAGGGCCTGGTGAGAAGAACAGGCCTCAGAGGAGCTGGCTATCTCCTCGTGGTGTTTATTTGGCCTGTCACATTTGGTCAACCCTGTTACTATGGGAGGAGACCAGCACAGTCTCCAGAACCAGATCTCTAGAGCATGGCTACAGAACAGTTCTGAGACTCAGTCCCATCTGTAACATGGAGCTTAGCCGACTATCTGCCTGCCTCATTGTTCATTTTGAGTCCGATTTAGTATGTGGGAAGTATTCAGAATAGTACCAAAGGCATGGTCACTAGTTTGTTATTAAGTACATTCCACCTCTGTCTTCTAAGGTCTCACCCCACTCCGACCCTCTAGGAATCCCTAGTATCTGCTCTATCTCATTGTTCTGTCTGGACAGGTGTGGGAACATAGCTCTTGGCTCCAGGCCGGGCCCCTTCTATCCCTGCTACTCAGTCCTGCAAGGCTGGACCTCAGTTGGAAGTTCTCAGATATCCTGTGGGGCAGCTGAGGGATGCATGGGAATGGTCATCTTCCACCTACAGCTCCACAGGGGCCTGCCCGTATAGTCCCTTACCTCCTCCTTCCCAGAGTGGGGCAGCTGCTCTGCCTCTTTAAGGCCCTAACTAGGTCATCGCCCAGCTGAACATCCCCTCACATTCCCCTCACACTAAACAATATGATCTGATCGCTGGTGATGAGGTCAATTTCACATGACTTTGTTCCTGCAGTGAGCTTGTCACGACCAATCATTTCCAAGCGAGGAGCCCATAATCCCTTGCTAGCTCCCTCACCCCCAGAGGCCATGGCCTCTTTCTTGCTCACCAATGTGAGGTCCCCCAGGGCCAGCTCAGCACCAGTTTCTGCATGGCCTCTGTTTGCCCTCATGCTCTTGCTTGCCACAGTTGAAGGGGGTCAGGGTTGGGGTCAGTGATGAGGCTGCCAGGAGGGGCAGAGTGAGTGCCCAGTTATCTTGGGTTAAGCCAGTCTCCAGGGAGGGAGGTGAGGGGGCCTATGTAAAAAGGCAGGGGTGGTATGCACCCTGGATGCTGGTAGGATAGGGAACAAGTCCTTCTTTGGGGATGATTGGGATGGAATCTTGTGTCCTGGAGACAGGGAGCATGGGTCAGGGAGCTTGTTAATGATTCGGAACATTTGCACAGGAGCTCTAGCCTAATGCTTGATGCCTAGAGCTGGGCATGTGCATTCCCAGGCTATGCACAGCAGGCTACCCTGTATTCATGACTAGCAACACAGTGCGCTTCTGGGGAGGAGACCAGTTGTTCATGTCCGGCCCAACCCTATCTAGCAGATAGTTCATGTCTGAGTCATAGTTCTCTAGGTGTACCAATAGACACTGTGCTAGAGAGAACTCAGGCTCCCTTGCATCTTGGAATGGTATGAGCCTTTGTGGGGGAGGCCCCTTGTGGCTCTCAGAGGGGCTTTCTAGGTGTCCCCAGAACAGTGTGGTTTCTGTCTGTTGGGGGAAAGTGAGTTTTGATTCTCTTTACTAGATCCTTCTGGTATGACAGGATGCCTCGCATTTGCCTGGGCCTGGAAGAAATGGGTGAAAGTGAGTCAGCTGACTGGTGAGCAAAGCTCTGCCTCAGACTGCTGTCATCTAAGGGGGCCACTTAGCATCCCACTGGGCATGTGGGCTCAGCTTGATCCAGGCTAGGAGAGGAGAGAAGAGGGAGTTTTCCTTATTTTATTTAGTCCTCAGGTTGCTATGGAGACAATGGGCCTGCTCTACGATTCATAGAAGGACAAATTAAGGCTACAGGAGGAAAACAAAGCTGACCAGGCAGGCTCTGGGTTGCACTTAAAATGTCTCTTCATCAGAGATGGCCTCTTGAAATGGAGGAACCAAAGATGGAGCATAGCTCCAGTCCAGTGTGCAGTGGAAGGAGCATATAGACACTCTGCCTTCCACCGGCCTGATTACTACTCCAGCTGGCCACTTGCTTGCCGTTTGATCTTGGGCAAGCTGTTTGCTCTTTTAGGGTTCCATTTCCTCCTTTATCCACTGGAAGTATCTAAACTTGATCTCAGAGATGAATCAGGAAGATTGGATGGGTTAACCCAGTTCATGAGTGGGTCTCGCCTTCTTCAGTTCTCCACGTGGCCCAGCCCAGCTACCTTCCTTCCCACAGCTCAAGGGCTGCTAGGCCTCAATGGTCTCTCTCACCTCTACTCTAACTCAGCAGCCTCTTCTTGGCCTTCCTTCTTCTAAGACGGTCCACTCCTAACAGCTATTCAAGCAAAAGCTGGGTTTTCTGGTATAATCCTAAATCAATCATTTCAGTCCTCTGCCCCACCCCCAGGGCTTCCCTGGGTCCCTCAGAATAAAATGTGAAGCTTTTCCCGTGGCCTATAAAATTCTCTATAGTTTTGGACCCTGCCAACGTCTCTGACTTCATCTGTAATCACTTTCCCCTTATTTATTCTATCCCAATTACAGACATCTGTGCCTTGAAGCCACAAATCACTTTATACCTCAGGACCCTTGCATTAGCTATTTTCTCCATCTGGAGTACGCTTTCCAGTTCTGGCCACTTCCTTCATGTCATACATGTCTCAGCACAGATGTCAATTCCTTAGAACATCATTTCTAGTCAAGCTTTCTTGGGTCTAAGGCCTTGTCATGTCAGTTCTTTACAACATCTAACCTACAGCTAAGCTGCAGTCTTAGCTTGCTCCTTGGAGCCTTGTCCTTCCTGTGAGACCTCCTAAATATTCAGAGATTGATTTGGACTCTTCTGGAAAAGGCTTCCAAAGTATGAGCTCCTCAATGGACCTGGTAGGAGAGGAAAGTAGCTTGTTTAAGTGCCTAAACTATGCCAAGCGCTTGCATGCACATGTTTCTGTCTAGTCTTCACGTTCTATCCAATGCTTCTCATCACAGCCCCACAAGGTGGGGATTCATGCCCCCACCATACAGACAAAGAAACTACAGCTCAGAGAGGCCAGGCAACCTGGCAGAGACCACACAGCCTGTAACTCGGTGCTCTCTTGATTCCAAAGCCTATTTCTGACCCTGCATTAGAACATATCCCTGATAGTACTCTTAAAGGATGCTGATGCATTTGTCAGTGCTGGCTGAATAAGTTTTGTTCTGGTCCATTTCCTGTTGCTATAGCACAGTATTTGAGACTGGATTATTATGAGGAAAAGTAGTTTATTTGGGCTCATGGGTTTCTGGTGAGTGCCTTGTAGCACATGATGGCAAGCAGAAGGGCAAGTGGCCATGCCCATCTTTTGGCAGAAACAGACTTTATCTCAGGTAGCTCTCACCATGACCCATTTACTCTGAGGACAGCAAAGATCTCTGACACTATCTGAGAGGTATCAAGCATCAGTGCAGATTCCCCACAAAGGCATACCTCTCCTAAATCCCATCCCTAGGAATCACTTCTTAAGCTAGCTTGTGAATTCTGTGGGTACCCTGATAGTCAGCTCCTCCCCCCTCTTTTCTTTGTGTTACCTCTGACCAGCTTGCTCTATTCCCTCATGAAAAGGAATCCCTCTCTAGGGCAGGTTCTGCTTGGCCAGGGAAGACAATGCTCCTTCCTTCCAGGTTTCCTGAACTGACTACCCAATGCTACCATTCAATTGCATATGATGGTCCAAAGTGCCCCAAGGCTCCAGGGAATCACTGGAGACAAATCACCCCAAGAGTTCTTTCTACAGCAGGAGGGGGTGACACACAAAGCTCCTAGGAGTGCAGGCCTTAGAGACAGTGTCCTTTAAAGAGTGAGATATGGGTGGCTTGGCTCCTAATGGCGAGAGGTCTTCTTCCAGGGATAGGAAATGAGTGATGGTGTGGAACAAGCAGAAGCCTGGAATGGGAACAGGGCAATCCACGGCCAATGTCAGCAGAAGGGAGGAATGTGGGTGAGCTGGAGCCCAGGACAGTGAGCACAGGCTCTGCCTCACCTCAGTGTTATGGTCCCAGGTTGCTGTCAGCAGCCTGCTGTGCCCATTGCCTCTGGACTTCAGGAAACCTACTGGGCTCCTGTGTGCTAAGGCTCTGGGAGAGTTAGTCTGGACATTCTAATAGACTACAGACCCCACTGCCTTAGGAAGGGCCAACCCAGGGATCAGGAATGGATGGAGCACAAAAGCCTCACTATTGGCCAGAGACATCACCCCATGATGTCCATTAGCAGCCAGGCAATTGAGCAAGCATTGGCTCCCTTGGAGAGTCCCAGTGTGTAGTAGAAAGTAAGCATAGAAGCTCTGCCTCCCATAAGCCCGGTTCATAAGCAGCAGGGTATAAACAGTGGAAGGCAGACTCACTAAAGATAGGCTTTGGATAAGCCAGGAGCTATACTCCTTATTGATGCCCACTGGAGACCGTCATGGGAAAGGAGACTGAGCTACACTGTCCTGCATGAGTGGGCATATTTATCAGAGATCTTTTTGTATACTTTCTCACTGGCTTCTGAGAGTGCCAGAGGATGGCTAGGCTTCTCCTCAGCCCATTTTACAGAAAGCCATGAAACTTAGCCGACATTACTCAGCTAGACTGTGGGACAGGAGGCCCAGGTCCAGGCATTGTTGTTTAGCATGGAAGATGTATTGTCTCCTACCATCTTTTAAGGCATCAGCTTGTTTGATCCTGTGCTTGAACAGAAAGCTCACTTGGAACACAAGACAGCCTGAGAAGAGGTCTCCAGGATGTCCACCCTACACAAGCACAGGACAGACGTAGCCAGTACACTGTAGAGGGACAGGACATAGGGACAGGTGTCGTTTGCCCATCCAAAACATTTCCATTGTGTCTTCATACAGTGTAAAGAAATGTCTGACTGTAAGACAAAAACATCCCTCACACAATTTGGGGGTCACAGTGGAAGAAGGTAGCTGAGTGTTCCAAATATCTAATTTGCTTCTGTAATCTGTCAGATTTAATCTATCAGGGAATTATCTCCGAGACGTGTTTATCACATCTCATGTCATAAAAAGCCAATCTCAGCTCTTTCTCTTCTGTGCACTGTGCTGAGAAGGTGCTAGCCCTGCTGGAGTCAGGTAGGCAGAGCCAAGGAGCAAGAAGCACTGCCCTGACAGCACAGATTCGAGGGTAGAGGGGCAATGGTGGGGCACAAGCACAGGACCAGTGCGACCTACTATGGCCCAGGGTCTGGATACTGGAGAAGCAGGGAGGCTAGCATTTCTAATCTCTTCAGTGCAAATACATCATTGATAAGAGGCCATGCCAATATGGGCTTCTTCATTCCCTCAGCTGCTATGCTGAGAGAGGGGCACTGGGGTATGGCCATGCTAAGCCTGGACCTGGATCTGTCTGACCTCCAGGTCCATCTTCCGAAGCATGGTGACAGAGTACTGTGTATCTCTCTCGGGAGGGAGAAAAAGGCATAACTTGGCAGAGGATGGCATTTCATATACAGACGACCTCTGCAGTCTGAGAGTGGTCTAGTGGTGAGCCCTAACGTATCCAACTTCTATAAGACTGAGAGTTCTGCCTCCGCCTTCTGCTCAGCTTCCTCCTCCTCCCTTGTGACACCAGTCCCAGACCTGTCTCTTCCTGCATTTGCCTAGGAGTCCCTTTCTTCTTTGGCCTGAATCCTTCCCCTGTCTTCTGATTACTTACACCAATTTCTGGCGGATGCTGACATAGGCTTGGCACCTGAGTAGAGCACTGATTTAGCAGGCCCAAGACCTTGACTTCCAAACCTGTCACTGAAAAACAAAAGCCGAGCCTTTCCCAGATCTGTGGCCAAATTCAGTATCGCTGATCTGAAATTCAAGTGTCTGCTGGCCATGTCCCCTCCAACAGCTCTGGAAGGGAGGGGCTTCTGTCCTTGGCTCTTCAGCTTCTGGTAGCTACTAGAATTCCTTGGATTGTAGCTGATTTACCATGATCTCCGCCTTCGTAGTCAAAAGGCCTTCATTTTTTTTTCTGTCTAAGCTGTTTTCCCTCTATTCTCTCATTAAAAAAAAAAATACCTACCTCTTTTGTAATCACAGTGAGGCCCCCCTATGATAAAATCTAGGAAAATACTCTCCTTATTTCAAGGCCCCCTTTAAACTCATTTGCCAAGTTTCTTTTCCTAAATCACATACTGTTGAAGGTGGTTGCAGGGACAAGAATCTGATGTCCCTAGAGGCCATTTTTTTTTTCCGGCCTACTCTGTGACCTTCAAAACCTTTCCCCTCTCTGAGAGACTGGATGTCACAATGACGCAGAAGTCATGGCCAAAGGCTCCTATTGTTCTCTGCAGCATCCCCAACACCCAGAACCTCTGGCTTGGTTCAGGAAAGGCTGCTGGCTATAGGCTTGGCACCTTGCTCTTCCTTATGACTAACCATCAGCTCCTACATGTACTTGGTGCTTCCTTTGGGCTCTTGAGGCCACAGGGCAGCAAGGCAAGAGCTGACTTCTGACCTGCAGGCATCCTGATGAACGAACCTCGCATGATGGCTTTGCAAACCAGTTTTCTCCTAGTACAAGTGCAAACACAGCTGTTTGAGGACCAAATTGGGAGCATGGGTCCAACCGGAGGTTGGGGGAGCTAATCTCACTGGCTTTCAAAGTGTTTTTTCCAAAATATCTCTGAAAGACCTCAAAGGGCTGAAGCTTACAAAACAAATATTACAGGAAGAGATTTAAGGTCTTATTTTTGCATTCCTTAAACCCAGGCAGGTTCTTCGGGTCGCAGGGTAGGCTGAAACAACGGCCTCTGAAGACATCACATTCAAGTCCCTAGATCCCTCCAATGGTACCCGATACTGGAAAAGAGTCTTGGCAGATGCGACTAAACAAAGAGACTAGGAGATTACAGCCTCCGAATTTATCACAGCCTATGACGTAGACGGGAAAGGGAAAGCGGGTGAGCCAAGGGAGTAGACCCAAGCAGGCACAAGTGATGCACAGGGTTTACCAAACAAGTCCACCAGGTCTTGGTCTGGCGCCACATGGAATAGGGAAATCCAGTTCCTAGAACAGGGATGTAACAGGGAACTCTGGAATTCAGGGTCACCTGTGGGTAACATTAATTAGGGTGCTACAGTCACAGTGTGGTATGACGAGGGAGGCAAAAGAGATTAGAGAGGAAAAGGGAGCCCTGGTCTGGTGGGAAACAGAGGAAGGAGCTGGGAAATGTGGCTTGAGGGGGCTTAATGAGATTGCAACAAACCACAGAACTCTGAAGAAAATAGCACTGTGGCCTGCAGATGGGAGCCACAGAGACAAAGGAAGAACTCTGTGGGAGCTAGAGTTGTCCCAATATTCTCTCTCTCTCTCTCTCTCTCTCTCTCTCTCTCCCTCTCTCTCTCTCACCCCCCCTCCCTCCCCCTCCCCCTCTCCCTCCCTCCCTCCCCCTCCCCCTCTCCCTCCCTCCCTCCCCCTCCCCCTCTCCCTCCCTCCCTCCCCCTCTCCCTTTCTCTCATGCAAGGGAATGGTCTTCCTGCCCCAGGAAGTGGGAAAGCACCCACATGGGAATGTAACCAGCTAGCACAGCCCCCCACCCCTAACCCCCCCCCCCCCCCCCCGCCTCCTTGAGGCTAGAGCAGGCCTTCTACCCTTCCTTGTTTTCTTTTCTTCCTAAAAAAGTATTTTATTTTGTTAACAGTGGGGGAGGGGTACACATGAGTTCAGAGGACAGCTCCAGGAAGTAAGTTCCCTCCTTTTATATTTATTTGGGTCCTGGTGGCTTGAACTCGGACATGCATAGACAGTAGTATTTTTACCTGCTGAGTTATCTGCTGGCACCCCACCCACCCACCCACCCCGTGCCTTTTTTCCGGAAGCATTTCCTCACTCTTCCAGCCCTCCTCTGGCTGTTGCTTCCTCCTTCCTCAGAAGATGCAAAGCACTGGGCACCCCAGGGGAGTAGATGACTGTGTTTCATCTCCCCCATGAGACAGAGAGAGCCCTCAGGACGGAGGAAAGAGTTCTCCGGTTGTGGATCCACTCTCCATATTTCCTACACTCACGTGGCTCCTGGGCACCGATAGT
Organism: Phyllotis vaccarum; assembly: GCA_033318265.1. Lineage (NCBI taxonomy): Eukaryota > Metazoa > Chordata > Mammalia > Rodentia > Cricetidae > Phyllotis > Phyllotis vaccarum. The sequence goes on from JARWLC010000013.1 coordinate 61,002,685, forward strand.
TACATGAGAAGGGTGCCCAGGAGTGGTGGGCACGGATGGTATTCACTGGCCAGCATAAGGCCTTTCAAAACGCTGACTTACAGCCTGCCTAAGTGTGCCCTAAAGGGAGACTGGGAAAGCAGAAGTGACCTCTCAGACACCAACCCAGGGAGCTGTTCGTGGGCCATTCTGAGATGTCCCCAAGCCCAGGCTTGGTTCCCAAGGGGCTCTTCCTCCCTCCTGGCTGCTCTGGCTCACTTCAAGGCCCCTCCAGATGGGCCCCATCCTCCTTGAAACCCCCAGCTGGACCCGCCAGCTGGGCCATCTCAGGGAGAGAGGCCCCAGGAAGGTCCAGAGCCCACCCAGCAGGCTAGAAGAAGAACAGCTGCCTGTGGGGGTGAAAGAGCTGGGGGGTGAGGCTCCCCGCAGGCAATCTGTGTGAGAAATGGATTAGCTAAGAGTGGGGGGTGGAGGTAGGGTAGCTTCGTTAGCTATATAAGCACATCAGGCCCAGGGATCCCAGCCATGAAGTGGTCATTCTTTGCAGCTCCATGGATTGGCTCCATGCCCACTTAAATACTTCATACATGGGTTGGTCAGTGCCCCATACTGGGAGCTCTAAAGCCTGAGGCTTTGTTTGGGGGGGTCTACTACTGATTTCTATATGACCTCATCTCTGCCCCACTTTACTCTGAACCTCATCAGGCCTCCCTTCAAAAATACTAGTGACTGGGCTGGAGAGATGGCTCAGCAGTTAAGAGTACTTACTACCCTTGCAGAGGACCCACTTTCTGTTCCTAACACCCACATGGCAGCTCATAATATCTTTAACTCCAGTTGCAGGGGATTTAACACCCTCTTCTGGCCTCCATGGGCATTGGGCATGAACATAGGACACACACACACACACACACACACGTGGGCAAAACACTCATATGTATAAAATAAAATTAAAGTAAGTAAATTTTAAAAAATATGTTAACGGTACCTACTGATAGTGTAGATAAAATGGCCTAGCTGGAAACCAGGCTCTAGAATCAAGTCTGTGTTTAAATGTAGGTATTGGATTCCTTATTGCTTCCATACTGGAAGCTCCCTATTGGCAGAGATCTCTGTCACCCATCACCACGCGCCTAGTGCCCAACTCTGACCTGTATAGAGTTGACATTCAGTCATTTGTCATAAGAGTGAAAAATAGTAAAAACTGTTGATAATCACCCCCGAAAACGTCATATCTACATATCCTTTGACTTCTAATTCTCAGGATTCATAGGGTGGGGAGACCTAGGAAAGATCGAAGAATTTGAGTTCATTGTCATGGGCTGCTATGGCCGAATCAAGAAGTGAGATAGAATGATAGGGGATCTAGAAGATGTGAAGATTTTCCCTTTCTTTTAAAAAAATATTTATTTATTTTACATGATGAGTATTTTGTTTGCATATATGTCTATGTACCATTTAGATACATCTTGCAGAGATCATAAGAAGGTGTAACTCCTCTGGGACTGGAGTTACAGCTGTGTGTGAGATGCCATGTGGGAGCTAGAAATTGAACCCCAAGTTCTATAAAAGAGCAGCCAGTGCTCCTAACCACTGAGCAGTCTCTCTAGCTTGATATATGGGGATTGTTTATGCTGGCTGGGACTGAGTAGCTCTTAATCATGGAGCTAGCAGAAAGACCAGGATCTACCTACTTAGGCTGTGGGTTATCTCATGACAAGATGCCTTGAGGATGCTCTAGATGGTTTGACTCTAAATGCATACATGAACCTGCTGGTTGAGATCTCATTGAATTGGATTTGGGCCAGTGACATCCAGTAGTACTGGAGACCTTTGAGAATTCCTAAGATCCGTAAAGCCCCACTAACGGGTTATCCCCTGGAAAGCCAAGGGCCTTCCTGCACCTTCTAGATACCCTCACATATATTCCAACAATGGTCCCCATTGGGCAAGCAGTGGCTAGGCAAGTGCTTTGGACTTGTACAACAATGTCACCCAGAGGTGACTTTTCCTGTTGCTTTTGTTACTACTGTTTTACAGTCTTCTCAGTAGGACAGATGTGCTTGTTGTTGGGGATACCAGGCCACAGGGTGGCTGAGGAAGGAAGTCTGCTTGTCAGACTGGGGAAAGATAAGAGCTAGAGTCATCCGGATCTAGATCTGAATTCAAATCCTCTCTGAGCTGCCTGTAATCTCTGTAACCTTGGTGCAGTCATTTGATTTCCCTGAGCTCTGGTTTTCTTATCTATAGAACAGGAAAGGATGTTACAAGGGTCCAGGAAGCATCTTTCATGGGCCCTAATGCTCTTTAAACACACTATAGATTACTATCTATAGAGCTGATTTGGGGGTTAAACACCAACCAGAGCTGCCCAAACTGTGAAGCCCTGGGCCAGTAACATGACCCTTGTGTTTGTCAGAAATACAGTCTTACTGGTGTTAGTGATATCTGCTGGACCCTCAGCTCTCAAGAGACAGTCAGGAGGATTGCTGCAAATTTCAGACATGCCTGGGCTACCTAATGACATTGTTTCAAAACAAAAGAAGTGCAGAGGGACCATTTACTCAGTCAGTAAAGGTGCTTGCTGCCAAGATTTACGACCTGAGTTCAGTCCCCAGAACCCATGTGGTGGAAAGAGAAAATGCTGTCCTCTGACGCTCCCATATGCCCACTGTGGCTCACGTGTATACATGGCCATGTGCGAGTATACTTACACAAAATCTAAACACAAAGAAGTTTTAAGATGTGGAATCTTATCTGGACATGGAGGTCTACCCCTATAATTCCCAGCACTCTGGAAGCTAAGGCAGGAGAATTGTGAGTTCTAAGCCAGCCTGAGCAACGCAGTGAGTTTGAAGTCAGCCTCGGCTATGGTGTAAGACCTTAACTCGAAGCACCAAAACCAAAACTCCAAACCAACAAAATAAACTAAAATAGGAAAGCCAGGCTCCAGCTACACACCAGCCCTATTTGTCAACAGACAAGTCCCATGTATGTATAAGTTTGAAAAGAGCTTGACGGATATTCAGTCTTCCCCTGCCATAGCCAGTCTGATCCCTTTAAAGGGTCTTTCTCCATTCCAAACGCCAAAATCTGCCAGTCCTGAAGGACAGAACCACAATGCAAACCCAAGCCACCTACCCCCAGAGCTCAAGTATTGAGGGTGTGTTAGAAAACACCTTTAGTGGGCAACACAGCTGATAGCATGTCTCAGGTACCCCCCTGAGTAGCTTCTCCATGTCTGCCATAGCCAGATTTAGGAACTTAAGTGCAATGGTGGCAGGCTCGGTCCTGCAGAAACCCCTAGCCCAGTTCCAGAGATTAGCACAAACAGAAGAAAGAGAGGAAGCAGCCATCATCCCCTGCTGTGTATGCCTAGCCAACAATAGGTGGAAGGGGGTGGGGCTGTGAGCCTGGACACTTGTGGAAGAAGCTTTCATGCAAAGCAATCTTTCCTAGGAATGGTTTGCAAGCCCCGAGTAAAGTGTTTTCTAGATTAGATAGTGAGTCTGGGCTTCAAGGGAAGAAGAGTTGGGAGGAATGGTAGTCAGATCTGAATATGGGCCTCAGCTTAGGCTTTAACTCTCCGTGGAGCTATCAGTAAATGGCCCCAAGTCTCTGCAAATCTACAGGGAAGATGGTAAGTGTCATGAATGGAAGAAAGTTTCAGGCCTCACTGAAGAACACCGGCTTGTTGCAATTTTTGGATGCAGGGGGAGTCCGTCTTCTACATGGCCGTGTCTCTGGCTCTGAGTCTGTGGCCTGGTGCTCAACTGCTGTTAAGTGAAGATTTGTTCAGTCTTCACTCATTCAGTGCCTCAGCCTCCACATGATCCAGATTCACTAGGCCCCAACCTTATAACCTGATATCTTGTGCAGGCCTCAGTCCTAAACAGAACCTAGTCTGCTCCTCTCCCCCCAGCTCTGGGCTCCTGACCTTCAGCTGACTCAGCTCTGTCGCCTCTGTTAGACTTTGCTACCTGCTGACAAAGGCCTTGTCCATGGGCTATCAGAATGGTAAAGTAGCCCAAAAGAAGAGAGTGGCCCAGTGACACAGGGAGAGCAGAGCCAGGACTGGTGGCTGCGTGCTTTGCTGCCATTAGCTCCCTCCTCTGTTTGTGTTATCCAAGGCCAGAGTTTAACACAGATAATAACTGAATAGACAAGGGTTTGTCTTGCACAGTGTCTTTCAAGACCACTGAGGTCACTGTAGGGAGGTGAGGCTCAGAAGTGGCAACACCAAGGACAAGGTCTCTTGGTGGGCAAGAGCTGAGGGACATGAAACACTCCAGCTGGAGTGCTGGAGATAAATGTTTCCCATTAGGCACTCCTCCTGCACTCGCTCCTCTGGTGGGGGATAGAGTGGGAAGAAAGGATATAGTATGTAGATGAACCCATTGTTAGGGCACACCTTCCAGAAGTACCTTCTGTACCCACTTCTATGGTGGGTGATACTACGCCCAAGGCCATCCAGGCTAGAATACAATGTGCTTCCCAGCTACACTGCTTCAAGGTCTCCAAAATGTCCTCAAGCCACTGACTTTGGGCCAAGCACACTTGGTCTCAGTCTCTCTGCTCTGGTACACACTAAGCTGTGTGGTCTTAGAGAAGTTACTTCTCAGGTCATTTCTGGGCTCTCGGGAAGAGATCCACCAGGAATGGCCTTCATCCCTACCCCTGGATTACAACCGTGATCACGAGGGCCTTACTTCTTTCTTTAGAATGGGGATATGAAAGACCTTTGTTTAGCTGGTCAAATGTTGGGTGTCTCTCTACCATACAAGTGTCTCTGGCCTCTCAAAACCTTCCCAACCACATGCAAAGAAATCTGAACTAGCATTTTATGTACTCCCCCCCCCACAGCCACATAGTCCCTATGTCCACCCACGTGCACACAGGCATACTCTTACCCACTATTCCTCAGATGTTTAATCTAAGCAAGGGAGGGCCTTGAGCCCTGTGTACTGAGGCTGATGCAGAGCTTCCTGGGAGTGGCCTCACCAAATCTTTGCCATCTTATTAGAAGGTAAGCATGCCAGGCAGTGATGGTGTATGCCTTTAATCTGAGGCAGAGACAGGTGGATCTCAGTGAGTTTGAGGCCAACCTAGACAGTTACAAAGAACCTCTGTCTCAAAAAAAAAAAAAAAAAAAGAAAGAAAGAAAGAAAGAAAGAAAGAAAAAACGAGAGAGAAAGAGAGTGTGTGTGTATGTGTTAAAGGACAAGAAACACCTAAGTAATATTGTCTGAGAACCGGAGGTTAGCTCTGTCATCCCAAATCAAAACCAAACCAAAACAATAAAAAGACAGGAGGAGGCAGGGGCTAGGAAGATGGCTCAGCACTTAGGCATAAGCATTAGAACCCAGGTTCGATCCAGAGGAACTCCTCTAAAAAGCTGGGTGTGATGGTGCACTTCTAATCTCCAAGTTGGGGACAGCACAGGGAAGAAGATTGTGGGGGACTTGCTGACTAGCCAGCCCAACCTAATTAGCAAGCTGCAAGGCTCAGTGAGAGCCTCTTAAAAAAACAAAGGTGGATGGCTCCTTTGAAATGATACCTGAGCTTGACCTCTGACCTCCAAACACCTGTACATGCATCCTCACACACATGTCCAGTGCCTCCTCCAGATTCCCTAGCTTAGCAGAGACGGAGCCCACATTGGACTCATGGCGGTCAAATGCCAAGGCCTGGGCTAACTTTTCTGTTTCATGCTGCCCTTTCGTATGCCTGATGAGGAAGAAGGGAGACAGTAACTGAAGGCAGCTAGGGATAATCATGTGATAGAATGCCAGCCATACTGCAGTAAAAAAGAATGGAGTCCCTCAATATGCAATGGCATGGACAAATCCAGAAGCTCTACAGAATTGAATAAAAGATGTCGAAAACACCATTTAGAGTTCCTGGATGTGAACTCAGGAGCAAGCTGAACCGGCCCCTAGGAACGAAAGTGGCAAGTAGCAGGAGGGGGTTACTGAGATATGTGAGCCTGTTGGAGCACTGGAAATATCTGAGATCTCAGTCTAGGAGGTGACAAGTTGGCAGGCATGTAAAACTTCATGCTAAACCCTAGTGCATTTTACTGGGTGCAAACAGAACGTGTACATTTGAAAACCTGGAAATGAGCTGGGCACTCAGAGAATGGTGAGTTTGGGCTAGAGCTGGCTGTCACTTCCTTGTCTCAACTCTGTATTCCTCAATGCTACCTTTATGGAAATATTTTCCCACAGTAGCCAGCAAGTGCGGCTGACCACCTCCTCTAGAGCCGATGGTGGCCAGCGCCAACCCACTTGGTATGCATCACTGAGTTTATGTTATGTTCCTGGTTATTTGCTACATTTCTCTTCTATGTGAAGCTCCATGAGGACAGGGGCCGAGGCCTGTGGACCTGATCAGCGTGTTCCTGGGGCCTAGAACAGTGGTTGGCATATGGCAACTGTTTGGTAAATACTGATGGAGTGACTAAAAGCCTGGCGATTGTGGAAGCAAAAAGCAGGGGACAGGTAACATTTTTACAGAATCAGGAACTTTTTTTCTTTACAGGATAGGGACGAAAACCAGGACCTGCACATTAGGCAAATGTTCCACCACTGAGCTATACCCATTACACAAGATCTGGGAGTTTATGTTTTGAGACAAAAGCTTATGTAGTCTAGCCTTGAACTCACAATTCTCCTGCCTCTGCCTCCCAAGAGCTGAGACTGCCAGCCTGTACCACCACACCTGGCCTGGAACTGGAAATATTTGGGCTGTGGTATTAGCAATAAGAAAGTGTTTGCCAATGCAGACAAGTAAGGATTTTTGAGGCCAGGGATGAAATGGAGGCCTGACACAACATGGGAGGTCTGAGGGAAAGCCCAAGCCAGCTGGCAAGTTATTGTGGAGTGTGGGGGTGGAGATGCCTTGGGAGTTGTACAGAAAAGGTGAGCAGGGGCCACATTGTGAGGGGCCTTAAGTCCTTGAACGGGAGGTGGATTTCCCCTTGTAGATGATAGGAAGCCATTGAAATGTTTTAATTAAAGAGATAATCCGATCAAGCTTTTGCTGGCAAGGTGCCTTTGGTAGCAGCATGGAAGGTAGATTGCAGGGGGGACTGCTGGAAGGCTGGTCACTTCACAGTAGGCCAAGGCTGGAAGGCTGGTCTTTGGAGACTTCAGCCCCTCTCCTTGTTTTTCCAGCCTGTTTCCTTTCCCTCAGCCTTCAGTGAAGATGGAAAACAGCTGGCCCTTCCCTCAAAGCCCAATGGTCCTCTGGGCCCTAGGCCTTCATTTCTACTGCCTCACTTCTTGCTCAGCCCTTGCTCCATGAAAAAATAAATAAATAAATAAACCGTGGCCCTGCAAAGGCACTTGGAGGACAGGTGCCCAGACTGGGCCCAGGGACTGGCTGAACCACCCTGATCCAGGCCCTATCCAGCTGATTCCCCATAGCGGTGGAGCCCCCCACAACACTGCTAGGAGAGTTAAGGGGCCTTGTTGTCTGTGGTGTTGCTATGCAGGGCCAGCCACAGGCAGCTCTGAGGTTGGCTTGTGGTCTGGTGTGGGGGCTTGTGCTTGGCAGCTGAGGTAGGCCACCCCAGCCTGGGCTCCAGCTACAAGTAGAGAATGCTAACTAACTGAGAGCCTCCAACCATCCAATTTAGAGGACCAAAATAAACCCAGCCACATTCCTGCTGAGGCCCCAGCACTCTATCATCTAAGCAGCAGCTAGGCTTTGCCTTCAAGCCCTCAGATGTCAAGGTTGGGACACTAGGTAGGATGGGCCACAGGCTGTATTGGAGCCTTGTGGGGGCTGGCTTTGGCATTTGTCCATATTTTTATTAACCTATCACAATGCAATTTCATTATCTCACCACATGTTTGATGGCAGGCCCCGGACCAGCTCCACCCTAGGATGGCAGTGGCAAGGGCTAGGAGGATGTACTCACCTCCCTGGAGGCAGGTGCCTCAGACTGCTCATGTCACAGATAAATAAGTAAAGTGAATCCTGAGAGGAAAAAGAGCCCCAGAACCACACCTGAGGCCAGGGTCAAGATGATGATGTGGGGCTCTAGTGCAGAACTGTGTCCCTCCAAATTAGCAAGTTTTTTTTTTTTAAGCCATCTTTCTCAGCTCTACCTTCCTCTAGGAATTATAATGAGTAGGGAGCCAATGGGCAGCTGTAAGAAGAACTGAGCTTTGTGAACTCTCTCAGCTCAGTTCAGCAAGATCTACATAGCCAAGGCTGCAGAAGAAGCACAGGCCTCCATTTTGTTCCACTCTATAGAAACTGTAAAAGTGCTTGAGGGAAGGATGCTGAGAATAAATGGCTTTCTCTCCAGTATTGGTCAAAACTGTAAAAGTCTCCATTTTATATTATTTTCTCTCCATGTGGATAAGCAGGCAGGCTCACAGGCATGCCCATATGGCCAGAGATAACAATTGCACCCCAGGCAAGTCTGGGAGAACATCTAGTGACCCATGTGGAGAAACTTAGGGAAGCCTCCCAAAGGGGACCTTGAAGTTGGATATGGAGCAGGGTAACTGAAGCCAAGATAGGAAAGCATGAAAGGTGGCAGAGGTAGAAACGACTACCTTGGGGACACAGAAGTCCCTCCCTCGCACAAGCTACAGTTAACACTTACTCCACAATAGTTCACATTGCCCTTCCTTCTCAGTGGCCAGTAAACATCCTCCGAGCTCATGTGCATCAGTAGCTCACAGTTCTATCTCTTGAGAGCTGTGACAGCCTGGTGATGTGGGCCTCTCATTAGATGCCTTTTGAAGATGAGGACGTGGAAGCACATAGAGGTTAAATGACTTGATTGAGGTGACACTGGGCATTTGAACACAGGAAGTTGGATTGTGGTGTCTGCGTGCTGCTATGGTATAGTAGTGTCATTGATCTCTATAATGATGAGCTAATTTCTCGTGAGTAGTCAGTCCCTCAGGGTCCTCAGGGCATGGGCTCTGGATCCCCAGGGAATTTTCAGCTCCACAGCTACTCAAGTCCCTTATGCAAAATAGCACGGAATTTGTATATAACCTACATATCCTCGTATGTACTTTAAATCATCTCTAGAGAACTTAGAATGCCCAAGACAATGTAAATAGTGTATATAGTTGTGATGTTGTGTTGTTTAGTGTGGACACAGTCATCTCCTTGAATGCTTTCAATCTGATTACTTGAGTCCTCAGCTACAGAACCTGCCTATAGAAGGCTGACTGATATGAGCCAAACACTGTTCAAAATGTTTCATGTCAACTTTATGGTATAGTATCATCACACCCCCCCCAATTTTCAGATGCAAAAACCGAAACACAGAGAGATGTAGTAAGAGCTAGTCTTGCCTCTGTATGAGCTTTCCAGTAAAAAGAAGAAGGAATCTCCAAGGCGGAGAGAACACAGAAGCTCACAGGTGGGCTGTGGCAAGTCAGTCACGAGAGCGCAACATAAGGATCCTGGTGCAGGAGACATATGGTAATCCTTCAAATTGCAACCTCCTGCCCACCAAGGAGGTAATTTGTGAGGGTCTAGGTGAGAGGTAAACAAAAGATTTGGGGGTGAGCTGGTAAGAACAGCCCCTACCACCATAGGCTGCCAGGATCTAAGGCAGGCAGAAGCGGAAAGAGCTAAAGGCACACACAGTCCAGGCACTGTCCTCCAGAAGAACCAATGCCAGTAGGTACCTCTCTCTCTCCTGATCAGTCCTGCAGAGTCAAAGGACTCAAAAACTCAGAGTCCCAGGAGATGCTCCAGTATGGCTATCAAGGCTTGCTGTCTCAGGACAGTGATGTGAGGTCTAGCCTCAAGTAATATGTAGGGCTCCTCCCAGGACTCACAGCTGGAAAAGACTGTTCACCTCACAAGGGTGCCTGCCTCCTCCTGAGTCAAGAGACCTCAGTACAAAAGAAGGGGGATGTAACAGTATGGAGAGCACAAAAAAGTGCCATGGTATTTTTTTGAATCCCATAAGAAACGAACTGCCAACCCAGACTTCAATATCTAATGAAAATGTTATTCAAGAATGAACTGGAATATGTTCTCATGTGAAGGACAACTAAAGAGGATGTCTGCCAATAGTTCTGCTTTCAAGAAAAGCTAGGTAAAATTCTTCAAAATGAAGGAGACTTGGGATAAGCATAGATTTTGTCTTTTAAGTCATATCTGCCCTTGGTATCCTCTCTCCATCCCTAGCCATTTCCCACTGGGGTCTTTCCAGCCTAGAGGCCCTAAGCACTTTGCCCCCCTAGCTGGGGTGGAAATTCAGAGCCTAGGCCTGGGTCTTTAAGTATCACAGGAATCTTAGCAGCATATAAGCATGCAATGTGGTACCCCAAGTCTCAGGCTAATGTCACCACTGATGCTATGCAGCCTCAGGCAGATTTCCCTGTGCTCTCTGAGCTGCCATCTGGCCAAGGGGATCATTCCCTACCACTTGTGCTTGCGTGGGGGAGACAAGAAGAGGCTGGGTGGGAAGACACTCAGTGGTGTGTGAAAGGGCCATCCAAATGGGAGATGGTTATTATCATTCCTTGAGGTCTTGCCTCTTTAGCCAGCCAGGCAGATGGGGGGGGCTGAGGGAAAACTACTTAGCAAGACAGCTTCATTTACTTCCCTCCTATAACCCTCAGGGTCTTTGTAGTTCTGGAATTCCAGGGCTTTGATGGAAGGCATAGCTGCCCCCCCACCTACCTATGCTGCTGCTGCCCTAGCAGCCTGAGCTGCCCTGCTTGGGTCCAAGTCTTTCCATGAAATCTTTCTGGTAAGTCAGCTTCTTCATATGTGCTAATGAAAGAGGAGGAACTGGACCAATAGGGGGTAGCCATTCTGTATTTCAGCACTGAATGGAGACTTCCCCAGGAAGAGGCCAGACCTTGTGTCCAATGCTTGAGAACTAAGGAGAGGTCCACGTGCAATGACAACTTCTGTGGACCTTCCAAGGGAAGAAAGACCGGCATCAAACCATTCCATACACAGCCAGAGGTCCAAAGATCTCCCTTCTAGACCCACTGACTTGATAATCTAAGCTTGGCCTCCTTCTTTCCTTCTGCAAGGTCTGCTTTCCCATCTGTGTTCTATACACATAGTCATAGGTATGTGCAAGTCCATGAAGGTTTATGCATGTATGGGAGTGTGTGTATGTCGTACAGGGAATATTGGACTACTAACTTCTGAGGGCACCTCAAGCTCTGATGTCCTGGTTCTGAGTAAGTGAGCTGAGCCCCAAGGCTGGTGGGTGATTGGGAAGCAGGGTGACTGATACTGACTGTGGAGTACTTGGGAGTTGCATCTCTGTTCACTGCCATCAGCAGAACCCTGAATGATTCCCATACTACCTCTAAAGTCACAGGGGCAGCCTTGCTTTTCTCATACTACCCCACCTTGGCAGGTTTCTGTCATGCAATGGGCCCTATGAGGTCCATAGGGAATGTGGTTGCAAGAAGGTCAGCAGCAGGTGGTCCCCTGTATGATTCCTAAGTCCAGCCTGGCTACCCTCTGCACAGTCTGGCTCTTTAGAGGCTGTGACAAGGACTGTTGGCATTGGGGACCATGAGCAGATTGGCTCACCTCTGACTGATTCTTCTGGGGTAAGCAAAGATTTGGATGTACTACTTCTTAGCAGATGGCTGAGAGTTTGGACAGACTGCTTTCATCCCTGACCCCAAAGTAACACAGGACTGTGAAGTAGGCCAGAGCCAAGCACAAGGCCATTGAGTCCAGTGAGGAAGATGGCTATGTAGACATCTTTTTTGTTTGTTTTGTTTTTCATGGTACAGCCCCAACTGCCCTGGAACTCACACTGTACACTAGTTTGGCCTCAAACTCATTAAGATCTGCCTGCCTCCCGAGGGCTGGGACTAGAAGTGCATGCCACCACCACCTGTCATGGACCTCTCCTGCAACACCAAAAGAAATATCTGCAAAAGGAGTTGTCTAAAGATGGCTCAGTAGTTCTTCCAGAGGACCCAAGCTCAGTTCCCAGCACCCACATAGCTGGTTCTCAACTGCTTGTAACACCTGCTCCAGGGAATCCAACACCCACTTCTGGTCTCCACTGACACATATGTGCATATATACATGCGCGCGCACACACACACACACACACACACACACACACACACACACACACACACAAATAAATAATGAAATCAAGTTTTAAAAAGTTGTTTCAAGACTAGCAAGTTCAGAAAACTCAGGGACATTGTTGTTGAGTTATTTGAGGTGAGATGAAAAACCTAATATCAGTTTGGGCCTAGGCTGCAGTGGATGAAGAAGGGGCAGAGATGGAGAGTGTCTTCCAGAGGAGGAAGCCAGAAACTCACAGGAAAAGGAAATCTCCTTGCATCTAACAGCCAGCCAGTTGCACCTCCTCTAAAGACGCATTTAATAAGTGGTTCCCAAGTCAAATATGCCTACAATTCTAGTATTCAGAAGTCCTCAGGCCAGGATCACAAACTTTGCAGTTACCCTGAGCTACATATAGAGATGCTTTCTCAGAAAAAAAAAACAAAACAAAACAACAACAACAACAACAAAACAGGTGAGGAAGAAGGAGACAGTGAGAAAAGTTGCCAGGGCATGGGTGTAGCACCATAGTAGAATACTTGCCTGGCACATGTGAAGCCCCAGTACATACACACACAAGGGAAGAAATAATTTCCAATATCAGTATACACTGATAGGGGTCCAGTACTGGAGTAATGTATAGGCTTACTGTACCTTGGCTCTGTGACATTTTTTCCTGCCTTGCTGTGTGTCTGCCCTTTCTCTTAAGGCATCCCAACAAGATTGTGAGCATGAGAAAGTGTTTTTATATCTGCTTTTGTTGCTTAACTTGGCTGGAGTCAAACTCAGACAAGCCTCTGCTATTTATGGCCACTGCGAGTGAAACTTAAAAGCAAACATGGACATCCTAGATCTACAGCAGAGCCAAGGCACCCTAAAGGAGCAGGCCAGTTCCAAATCTAAGCATCACAGAAAGTAAAGCAGCATGTGACGGTACTTACTTCCAAGGCTAAGGAAGGCAGTGGAACTTCATGAATGGATAGATAGATGAAAGAAAGAGAGAGAGAGAGGGGGAGGGAGGGAGGGAGAATGAATGAATGAATGAATGAATGAATGAATGAATGAATGAATGAATGAATGAATCGCCCCAACTCTCAGAAGTTGCAGCCACCATGTCTTCTGTGCCAGATGACTGTTGACCTGGGGCTGTTCTGGGTCTCCAAAAGAAGGAAGAGAAATCATAGTCACCAGATGGTGAAGTCAGCCAGGTCCTTACTCAGTCAAGTTCAATGCCTTCCTGGTCTAGTCAGGGAGACTGAAGCTCACTGAAGTAAAAGTATTGGTCAAAGATGACAGGACTCAGTTCTCCTGCCTCATCATACCACATGTCAAAGAATCTTTGTTAAGTTTGTCTTTGATAGGTACACCTCCAGAGCCAGACCCTGTTCAGAATGCAGTGGGACTTCAAAGCATGGTAAAATGGCATCTGGGCTCTCTACACTCCCCTTCAGCCCTGACAGTCCTGAAGCCAGAGTATGGGAGTGCCTTTGATCAGCCAGGCATGCTGACTGTTCTTCACCAGTCTTGACAGCAGAGATGAGCCAGAGGCTGGTTCATGCCCTCAGGATGTTGGGAGAGCACACCATGTTACTAAAGAGAAAGTCCAGCCTCCAGCCTGGGGCCTCCCACATTTGGGGCACGCCACCCGAAGCCTACACAGCTGTCCAGCAGGGAGGCTTGCAGCTGGGGGATGTTTGTGCTAATCCTCACCCATGGAAGCAGCATGATAGCTGGGCTAATGACTCCAGGGTGGGCTACCACTCAGCACATCTCAACCTTCAGGCCTCTTTCCAGTTCCATGGTCCTCCTGCAGCTTTCATTCCAGTCTTTGCTACCAGCCATAATCACTACAGATATAGGCCCCTGTGTTGGGGAGAAGGTGTCCTCCTGTATGACCTTGAAGGGATTACTTATGATCTCTGAACATCTGCCTAGATACCAAGCAAAGAGACAGTGTTAGCTGGAAGGGCCGCAGCATTGCTACTTCATGAAACTCTCAATGAGAGAGGTGGATTGTGATGGATTCCATATGACAGTTTGTATGGAAAGACACCAATTATCTGTCCCCTTGAGCTCAATGGAGTTGTCCCAGTGCTTTAGCACTGATTTCTGGTTCTTGGTGATAGGAACAGGGAAAGTAGGATCCAGAGGTGAGGTATGATTGGGGCAGAAGAAAAGAAGGAAGACTGACTGTATGTTCAGAGCCAGACATGCCCTATTTCCCCTTGGCCCCATGGCCTAAGAGATAAAACTGAGAAGCCTGGTGGTAATTATAGGCTGAAGGTATCCAGGTCTCCTCTAAGCAGGCTTTGCGTGTCCAGAGCCCAAGCCTTGCTTCTTGAATCCACGACCATTCAGTTAAGCACACTATTATGGGGAGAAAACCATGCCATGTGAAGCCCCAGGCAACAGTGGATAGAGGCCACCGTCACCTGTGTAATACTGTAATATGGCCTCTTAGGTGAAGTCTCAGGGATGAGGCTCTCTTGTAAGAAGCCTCCCTTCCCTACCAGGACTTCCTCTCCTGGAGAGTATTGTGGGAACTTGAAACTCCAACTGTGTCCCTGCGACTAGCACCCAGTCCCTCACACTAAATTACCATAAAATCTCACTAGGTACCATAAGACCCTACTGGGCCTAGCTTTCATCCTAGGCTATGTGAGACTACAATTAGTCTCCTCAGCTTCTTTTCTCTAGAGAGGGTGATTGCATGTCCCTGCAGGACAGAGAGGGTAACTGAGCTCATGACCTTCAAGTGTTTGGGACACTCTTCCCAGGGTAAGCCCAAACTGTGAAGAACCCCCAATCAAGGCAGGCTGCTATGTCTGCAGAGGAAGAGCCAATTCTTGCTTCTCACAGTCTTCCTAAAAGCCTTTACAGCATCCCTGAGAGAACAGGGGATTATCTGTAGACTGCCGGCCTAGACAGGGGCATCTAGAGACCCCCATCAGCAACCTCACTCTTGACCTCATCCTTCCAGTCTTCACAGGCTGTGGCATATTCTGGAACCAGATGTCAGGATCACATTTGCAAAGGGCTCCAGGAATACACGGGGGAGGGTCTCGGGCCCTTGCTAGTACAGGTAACCCAGCCATGTAGCTCTGCTCTGTGGGGATCCTTCAGAGGCAGTGGAGAGTGAAGGAGTATGCACAGAAGCCAGAGCTCTGGCTCTCCTTGTGGGATGGAAGTTAACAAGGAAGTAAGAGATGAGTAAAACCAATGACTGAGGGATATGGGGTCACTTGCTTTAAGAACTTTGAATGCCAAAGTCAAGATCCCGACACTTTGACTAATTGGCTAGGCAGATTCAGATGAATGGCCTTTCACCATTGTGGTTGAAAACAGGCTGTATCTAAATCTCTTTTGCATGCCAAGCACATTTTCTTCCTCCTTCTTTCCTGATATTTTTGAGACAAGGTTTCTCTCTGTGGCCCTGACTGTCCTGGAACTCTCCTTGTAGATAAGGCTGGCCTTGAACACAGATATCCACCTGCCTCTTCCTCCCAAGTGCTGGGATCAAAGATGTGTGCCACTACTGCCCACATAAGCATACTTTCTTTTACCTTAACAATGCCTCTCTAAGAGATCATGCCCACTTTACAGATATAGAAACTGAGACCCATAAAGGTACCTATCTTATATATCTATATGCTTATCATCAAGTAAAATTTTTCATGTAGAAAAGTATAAAAAGAGTTCAGAAGCTGCGCTCTAAGCTACATTTCTCTGTTCCCAGTTCTGGAAGCCAAGCTCTTCCCATGAGTTGCATCAGTGAATATCCCCGCTGTCTTTACAGGGCAAGGTGGTATCATCATACTGTTCAGATAAAGAAGTCAAGGCTCAGTGAAGGAAGAGACCCACCTAAGCTTTGTCAGTCAAAGGAGTGTTCAGGAAGCTATGGAGGAAAGTGGACTATGTCCCAGACTACAAAACTACTGAGGAAAATTTTTGACCTTCTCAGAGCCATGCCTTTAGAAACTTGGCCCCTCCTTGGAGCCATAGCATGCAGGGGTCATGGTGCAACTCTTTGCTGCCTTGGTGTAGGCACTTCTGGAACACCTGTATGTTAATATGACAAGTACTGGTTTACCTCTGAGGGCCAGCCACTGGATATTTGAGCAGCAGCGCTCCTTATTTCTAAATGTAGGCCCATTAAGAATGCCAAGAGAACAGAACTTCTGTGGATTAAGTACTGCCTCTACTGCTTCCCTGTTGCTTGACCTAGGGCAAGCCATCTTTGCTCAAGACGATCTTTTGGAGAATAAGCTAGCAGACTTTGGAAATAAGCATGTCTAGGACATGTGGAAATAAGTTAAAGATGATATCTCTTAAAAGGGTATGCTTTAGACTTTCCAAAGCAGAAAGATGTGACTTCTGAGAAAGAGCACTCCAAGGATTGAGTCGAAAAATTAAAAAGCAAGTCTATACCTTACTATTAGGTGGACTATTGGGAGAGCAATGATTGTAAGAACATGCCTTATAGGCAACAACAAGGAAGAGAATGCTTTTGTTCAAAATCACAAGTTGACTGAGTTAGAGCTAGGCCTGTCTGGAAGAGGAAATGATGGGACAAAGTGATAAAGAGCTGTGTTGTGGCTTGTTGAGTAAGAAGTTTGTAATGATGATCAAGGCATAGTTTTCATAGTTTGGAACCACACCATCTCTGAATTCCTGTACACCTTGCTTAGGTCCCAATTTTTGTTGTGATTGTGGTTCGCTTTCCTTCTTCCGAGAAGCAATAACCATTTTCCCTTCTCCATTGCTGTCACCGTGGAGGGATGAGATAAAGGAGAGGTGTAGTAGGAGGTTACTGGCCTTGACTTTTGGGCCTTGCCTCAAGGTTTAGGCCTACAGACCTGCAGACCCACAAAGACACACACAGATGTTTACAATAGTTTTAGGCTGATCGGCCTAAGGCCCAGGCATATAATTTGCTAACTCTTTACCCTTAAACTAACCCATGTCTCTTATCTTGTTCAGCTATGTGGCTGGGTACCTTTTCTCAGAGCAGCATGGTTGTCCTCTGCTTCTTCTGGCTTCTCTCTGGCATTCTGCTCTGTGCTTCCTGTTCTCAGACTTTTTTTTAGTCTGGTAGCCCCACCCACACTTCCTGCCTGCCTTTGGCCAATCAGCACTTTTTATTAAACCAGTGGGTGGGACAATTATTTACAATGTAACAACATAAACTCCAACATATTCCCTTTTCTCTTTTTAAAACAAAAAGAACTCTAAATTTAATATTCTTTCCCCCCCCCTTATCTATAGCAACTTATAAACAACACTGTAAATAAACACAAATATCCATAATCCATGTTTTGGAAATGCGGGCATCATTCTCTAGGCTACTTCCTGCTGAATGGGGGCATTGGCAATCTCATGGGAATCCAAAGAAAATTGCAAGATTATGCACAAGTCTTTAGTGGAGTAGTCTGTAAGGCTGGGTCATCTCAGCCAGTCTCCTTGAAATTGTTCTGGATACAGAGCTCTGGAAACTTCAACAGAGGTGCTCTTAAATGCTGAATCAACTGGTCCATTCATTTCCATTGGAGATTTTTCAGGGGGTCTTCCTCTATCAAACTTTATGTTCTTTATCCAAGAATAAATCCACAGCTTCTCATTTTCTGTGAAAATAAAAGGAAAACCTCTTCTTCAAAGTAACATATCTTTGAATTTCAGTTTTAAAGTCAACTCATTTACAAAATATATAGGTTGAATGAAACCAACAGCATTTATAATCAACTGTCTTTTAGCAGCTTTTACTATTTCAGTCAAGAATCTTAAAGATAAGACAATAATATACAGTATCCAGACACTCCTTGTATTTTCCATCTTTATGTGGCTTACTTTTTATTTATTTATTTTACTCTCTTTTTTAAGGGCTTTTTCTACCTTCTCTTTTCTTTCTCTAAGCCTATGTATATATATTTTCAACACACTCTAAACCACTTAGACTTTTTTTTTAAAAACTGTCTTTACTGTATATTTATTTCTTAACTTTTTCTGCCTCTGACCACATCTTTGCTTGGCTAGCTAGGGTGATTGACTCCACCCATATTCTTCTGTTTCTTTCTGTTTCTGAACACACCTTTAATTTGTCTGGATTCAAGGTTGGTAGGATGGGTAGATGGCTCCACCCAGCTCCTAGTCTAGCTTCATAGAATTTACCTTTTTAACCCAGGTACTCTGGGGAATTTTAGGGTCCATATAATTACCAAGTAAAGCTTTGCCATCTGCTGCTCATTAGCTCCATTTAAGTATTAGGCAGCAGGGCCTCTTAAAAAATTCACAAGTAAAAAACTCACAAATATTTTGCCTCTAAAGCTGAATCAGGAAGTTTCTCTTTAAAAAGCCAAGCCTCTGCTTGCCTTCAGCAAACAGCTGATCCAAGAAAACATCGACACTAAGAAGCCATCTTTGATTCTGTTCCCTTTTTCTTTATGAACAGAAACCTTAAACAAATCATTTACGGCTCTTTGCTTATATTGAGGGTCCTGAGAGACTTCAGGAACAAGCCATTTTATACCTTAAGCTGCACTCCAAAGGCCCGCCATTGTAGCCCATGCCCACATGCCTCACTAGGGCGTCTCTGTACCATGGCTCACGTGAGAGACACAACTCAGAAGCTGCTTTGGGCTCTAGACCATTTTTTAAGCTTTCTATGTCTTTATGCGGGTATATTTGCCCCACGTTGGGTGGCCATTTGTAGTAGTAGCATGGTTTCTTGGTCCCAGGCAGCCAGAGGCCCAGACTCACAGACCTATATCCCCAGACCCCTTAGCCGCCGCCCGCCACTGCTCAGGCCCCAGAAATGATTCAGACGCTTATATTAAGTTCATGCTGTTTGGCCTATGGCTCAGGCACATTGCTAGCTAGCTCTTACATCTTAACTCAACCCATTTCTATTAATCTGTCTGCCATGTGGCCCGTGGCTCACCTGTGTTCCTTACATGTTTCTTCTTGGGTGGCTGGCTTCATCTGTCTGACTCTGCCCTGCTTGTCCTACCTATGCTCTGATTGCTCTGTCTACTTTTTCTATGGTGCCTGTCATGGGCCAAAACAGCTCCTTTATTTAAAGATTGATATTCACAGCATACAGAATGACATTCCCACATCAGAGAGGCTTGTAATATAGCTGTGCCCTCTCAAGACAGCCTCAGCGTACCACTCAGTCCTGCTTTGGAGGAAGTGATCAGCAGAGCCAGTCCTTTGTTAGACTGTGACTATCACTGCAAGATGTGACCACAAAGGCAGAGAAGTATAATCTTGGGAGGTCAAGAGGCTTTCTACATACTTGGAGATCACATTCTTCCATTTTGTAATGTCTGCTCTTGTGACTTGTAAACTAGCTGCCTTTGACTGCCATATGACTTCCAGGGACCAGTAACTTTACCTAATAGGCTAAAAGGTAGAATAGATAAAAAGGGAACCAGGAAGGTATGACAATGTGTGAATGAAACATTCTGACCCTTCTCTGGGCTCCTGGCTGGTCTTGGAAGAAGCCCCCCACCCCCGACATCAGTCATACACAGTAATTTTAGCTGGTCCTTACAACCACCCTATGGGGTGGCTAACATGCAGTTTACTGAGCAGGATCTTTTGCTCAGAAAGGACACTTTCTTTCTGAGGGAGCAAACACAGGAGCCAGGACCTGTTTGTCCTCTTTCCTATTTCACCCTCCTCTGGGTCCGGGGAGGGAGTCTTTACTTTCAGAAAAGCAGCCCACCCCACACACTGAGCTTCGTGGGCTGCCATGGAGGAGAGGAGTATGGGAGGTTACTGGCGAATGATTGGGCAGGCAGGACACAATGGGAAAGGACCGTCTTTGTGTTTGTTCATCTGTGGGTTTTAGCCATGGCTGACCTGCAACTTGTGATCCTCCTGCCTCAGCTTCTCGATTCTTGGAGAGTTATGAGGAGTGTACCAGTATGTCAACAGGAAGGAACTTCTGATTTAGTATTAGCCAGAGACCACATTAAGTAGCTGGCCCACCTTGCCAAGTCTTACAAGCTTCAGAGTTTAAAGTGAACTTTAAATTCATGACCCTGTGTGAGGTAGGGCAAGGCCTTCTCAGCTATTTAGGGTAGAGAAGAATGATCCCTACCTCCTCGTTGGGGGAAAAGATGAGACAAGGAAGCAGATATCAAGCACTCATCAGAATGTTCGACTAGGGTGGCTACTCTAGACCTTTATCATCACTGCCCCAGGCAGAAGCTTCCAAGTCATTATAGCTCCAGGCAGAAGCTTCAAGCTCTGCTTTGGTAATGCTCTTTGAGCAGCATACCTGGCCTTCTTAATGAGGAAGAAGTTCAGACTCTCTGGCGCCTTGGAAACATTGCAATGTCTATAGCAGGGACAGCCTTGGTAAATGATAGTAGAAAGAACATTACCTCTTGTATTTGCCCATTTGTTTCCATGTTTCCAGTCACCTACTATGTACTGGGCACTGGTGATAGAACAGTAGTGCAACCAAACAGGGATCCGAACTCATGGAGCTCACACTCCAGTGGAGATGACAGCCAGTTTCCAACCTCTCCTACAGAGACAGTCAATCAAATTCTCCCCTTGGTTCAGGTGCCAGGCTACATATGACTTCATTTTGACATATATGCAGCTACTGTAGCCCAGGCTGGTCTAAATCTGCTATCCCATTGCCTCTTCTTCCTGAGTGTTGAGATTGTAGGTTTGTACCACCATGCCTGACTATGCTTCTCTTTCAACCACATCTGAATTTCCGGGCTCTTTTGACTACAGCTGCTAACCCAAGTGATTGGCTTCTGTGCCCCACCCTGGGGCCTCCAGCCCACTGTCCTACCCACATTAGTACAGTCTGCTCCTGTTTCTAAAATGATCAAAGCCTAGCTGCTGTTTGTTGACCTTGGGCTTCCATTTTTCTCATGTCTGAAATGGGCAGCTGGAGAGAGAGCTCAGCAGTGAAGAACTGTACCCCTAGAGGACCTGAGTTCAGTTCTGAGTACTTGTGTTTCAGGTAGCTTACAACCACCTGTACCTTCAGCTCTAGGGGATCTGACATCTCAAGCCTACTGGATACCAGGACTCATGTGCACACATCCACACACAGACCCACACATAGATATGAATAGCTAAAAATAATAAAACAAATCTTTGAGATCAGAGGTGAAAAACATTTGCTGTCCTTCTAGAGGATCAGAGTTCGGTTCCCAACATCCATGTTGGGTGGCTCACAACTGACCACCTGTAACTCCAACTAAAGGGGATCTATGCTCTCTTCTGCCCTCCATGGGTGTGTGTGTGTGTGTGTGTGTGTGTGTGTGTGTGTGTGCGCGCGCGCGCGCGCGCGCGCGTGCGTGCATGCATGTATGCAAATAAAAATGAAAACACAATTTTTTTAAAACGAAAGCAAGAATAGCACCCCACCTCTCAGGCTCATTCTGAAAATGGACTGCCATACCTTATGAATGCACTAGAAAAAGTATTTGGTGTACAGCCTCAGGCATATTAAATGCTACTATTATTGAGGTCACCGTTGTTATCACCTGCCCCGGAATATCATGGGCTTTCACTTCTTTGCTTAGCCTGAGTTTCAGAAGATTTATCTTTTGCTGTCCCTGTGGTCAAGCCAAAATCCAAAGGACAGCTTCCCATGGTGCCTTGCTGTCATGGTCCCCTGGGGAAGCCATTGTAACAGGCAAGACCCACTCTGGATCATCCTCACAGTGTAGCATGGAGCACTGTCTTCCTCCTTCACCAACTTCACAGTTCGGTCTAACAGGCCCTGTAAGGAGGACTTCCCTGGCCACACCTTGAAGATCCCACACGCACCCTGACTTCCCCTCTCCACCACTTTCTTTAGCTCCCTAAAGCTTACTACCATTTTCCACACTGCATCTTTTACTTGTGTGTCTTTCTCTAGAATTACAGACTCCCTCTGGCCTCTAAAACACAATCAGAAAAGGAACTGTGAACTCTGGAAGACTCAACAGTCTTGAGGTCACTGCTCAAGAAGTAAGTCTGGGTTTATGTGTCTGTTTCCAACCAGTTGCTGGATGAAGCCTCTCTGATGACAAATGGGCTAGGCACAAATCTAGAAGTATAGCAAAATATCATTAGGCATTATTAACACTGACGTTTTAACAGAGGCAGAGACCTACAGCCAAACATTAGGCGGAGCTCAGGGAATCCTCTTGAAGAAAGGGAGGGAGGACTGTAGGAGCCAGAGGGGTCAAGGACAACACAAGAAAACCCACAGAATCAACTAACCTGGGCTCACAGGGGCTCACAGAGACTGAACTGACAACCAGGGACCCTGCATGGGACTGATCTAGGCCTTCTGCGGATACGTGACAGTTGTCTAGCTTGGGACTCATAACAGTGGGAACAGCAGCTGTCTCTGACACTTACTAGTTTTTGGGACTCTTCATATTGGGTCACCTTTCCCAGCCTTAATACATGATGGGGGGGGGCTCAGTCTTACTGAAACTTACCCTTTCCTAAACAGAAACAGGAGTAGACTGCAGGAAGGAGCATGTTGGGGGTGGGGAGGAAGGCCCTGGAGGAGAGGAAAGGGGAAATTGTGGTTGGGATAGAAAATTAATTAATTAATAAAAAAGAAAAAAATGGGAGCATCAAGAAAGAGAAAGGAAAAGAAAATATATTTAGTAACCTTCTAAGGAAATGATGCTGCCTCTTTCTGAGTTCTAAATAATGTCTCTATCAATTTGTTTTATGTCATGTTAGTTCAAATTTAGGAGTCTTAAGCTAGGGAAGTATCATGAAACTCTGTCATCCATTTATGACATTGCTACTTCAACCTTAAACACATAGCAGCTATGGGTGCCTGCATAAAACTAGGCCCTGCAGCATTCCACCGCGGATATAGGAGGTTCCCATAAGGATCAACCCATTCCCGAGGAGCCAGTGACTATTAATGATTCCTGGAGGTATGGCCATCATTTTCCCTAATGGTATAGCCACTGAAGAACTTTATGGGAAAGTAAGGGGGAATTCCAGAGGGTAGTGGGGGTAAACATAATCAAAATATATTGTATATATGTATGAAATTGTTTAAAAAATAGAGAGGAAAAGAAGAAGAGAAACTGACCGTGGTCTGCAACATTTGAGGCTGAACATGTACAGGACATTCTCTGCTTGGACCAGAAGTTTAGTTTTCCCGTGAGAAGCAGAAGATGGGTAGATCTGGGGCCTGTTCAGTTATGACCTAGAAAACCCTGTTCTTTTGTATCATTTCTCATGGCAAACAAGAGAGAGCTTTGTTCTTCATTTAGACCTACAAGAGGAGGCTATGGCTCAAGCAATGTGCCAGGGGCACCAGTAAAATCTCCCTTCCTTTCCAAGGCCTTCCTCTACTCTGGCCTTGTCTGGCCTTGACTCTGGCACTGGGAACAAGGTGGCCTGCTCTCCCTCCAGATGGTCTCTACCTCATGTCCTTTGTCTCTGGCAACACTGCCACAGGTCAGGACAGCACTTCTCCTTTGAGGCTACAAGACTAGACAGGACATGTTCACAAATATTCTCATGAGTATGGCCTCTTTCCCTGTTGATACTGCCTAATAGCTTTTGCAAAGGACCTGAAGCAGCCTTGAAAGACAGTGGGTTGATTTGGGGCTGCTGGCTCCCCTGGGTGTGGGCTGTGCCTGGGCCCCCCGGTGCTGGCTGTGCCTAGGCTATCATCTTCTCTCTTATCTGGATAGAAAGTATCTGCCTGGGACTGCACAGGAAAAGACGGTCCATTGTACCCAGGAGCCAGCCTTTTCCCTGCCCCTCTGCCCACTGAGAGAAAAGTCCACCTGCAGGAGGGAACTGTCTCCACTCTACCTGTGGCCTTCCCATTCATTCAACAACAGGAGTTATACCACTACTGGGTGGCAAGCAAAAATTGGGGAAAGGGGACATTGGAAACAAACCCAGCATTTGCTCTCTGGTCCTGTTTACATTCTAGAATATAATGGCGGGGGGGGGGGGGTGGTTGAGGTGCATTATAGAAACCTGGAAATGAGATTCAGTGTTTGTGCATATGTGCGGCAGAAGCTTTGGCCATGGAGGAGACCAGAGAGAGGCCAGACAAGGGCCTGGAAGGAACCTAATGAGACTAGCTGCAGAATTTCAGGGGTGGGCAGAGGAAGAAAAGGCAGAGGAGACGCAATTCGGGGTAAAGACTCCTAGGACATCACACCAAAACACAGGAGGGGGATTCCAGGAAGGGGTGAGCAGCCTTCGAATGAGTCACGTTAAGGAGTAGGAGGCCCCAGGCAGTAGCTGCAGGCCTGGTGATTGCAGAACAGCCCACTTAAATGTGTTTGTTAGGCAATCAGGCTCCAGAGTGAAAAGCTGAGGAAAAACAAGGAGGAGGAACACAACATTTTCTGAGCACCACCTATGCTGTGGGTCCTCTGCTGGAGTCTGTAGGTGTCTCCATATTTGGCTGACTCAATTAAGAGGTCTTACATTCAGGACCTGGGTGGTAAGGAAGGGCAGGGATGAGCTGCCCTCTGATGTCATAGTCTACATGGCAGAGAGAAATGACACATGAATCAAGCCACCCCACAGGAAGTATGAAAATTGTCACTCAGCCTAGGATTATGATACAGGAAAACCTAGAAGTCTCCAGAGCTTTGGCCCAGGAGGGAGGTCAGTAAAGGCTTCTGGGGAGCTGACAAGGAAGCTGAGATCTGAGGGTGATTGTGCTAAACAGAGCAGGGCAAGAACAACACATACAGAGGGAGAGCCCCAAGATGGGTCTGCAAGAGTGGGATGGTGGGGGAAGAAGCATAGGAGCATGCAGCCGGGAGAGACGGCATAGAGGGTTCTACAAGGTTTCACAGGCTTAATGGGTTTTCTGCTTACCCCCAAATCAAGGAGAGGCAGAGAGTGATGTCAGAAGCAGAAAGGCAATGTTTACAGCTGTGTTTTGATTGCCAATTATCTACTTACTTGCTTTTTGGTTTGGGTTTTTTTTTTTTTTTTGAGACAGGGTTTCTCTGTATAACAGCCCTCGCTGTCCCAGAACTCGCTCTTTACAGTAGGCTAGCCTTGAACTCACAGAGATCCTCCTGCCTCTGCCTGCCACCCCCCAGTGCTGAGATTTAAAGCGTACGCCAGCACAGCCTGGAAATAGCTTTTTTTTTTTTTTTCAAATACAACTTTCCCTGCTACGTAGGCTAGGCTGGCCTCAAACTTTAATCCCTCTTTAATTCCTCAAGTGCTGGGAATGCAGGTTGGTACCACCACATCTGTGATTTCCAGCTGTGTTTTGCAAAAGTGAAGACTTGGACAGGAGATTGAGGAAGCTATTCAGCCAAGTCCAGCAAAGGATGACACTTGCTAGTTTGCCTTAGAGTAGACACAACAGAAACCAAAACAAATAGGCTTAAAATACGTTTAGATCAGGCTGGGGGTGTCTTTTGGTGGGCAGTGTTATGAACACTAGCTTAGCATGTATGAGTTCCTGGGTTCTATCTCCATGGTCACAAGAAAGTAAAAAAGCCCATGTTTCTGTATTGTTTCTAATCACAAAAGACTGCATATAGTTGGTGCTGGTAAATAGTCCAGCAAAATAAGCAAGGTAAGCTGTACCCAGGATAATAGTAAGTGTAAAATCAGACTGATGAAGCTTTCTGTGAGCTGAGCAGAGAGATTGACAAGATGCCTTGTCAGGGGGAAGAGCAAGTGACCAGGCGGCAGTGTTCAGTATGTTTGTTTCATGGGGGAACTGAAGACATGAGACCATACAATGTGTCTATTTTCCCATAAAGAAGGTGCTAAAGGGTAGTCGGTCTCAAATCAGAGCAGTCATTATCCTGTGTGTGCGGGTATGGCAGGGAGAAGGTGTGGAAGTTGATGGAATATCAGTGAGATTCCTCACTAACTCCTGACATGGGTTTCTGAGTTTCAAATGCATTGCCTGGTTATAAATAAACAATGCATCACCTAGGTAAAAACACATCCACAGCTTTTGTGTGTGCTAAGGATGGAGCCCAGAGCTTTGTGCATACTAGACAAATGCTCACCAACAAGCTGCACCTCTAATCTGAGAATAGCATTTTGTTGTGGTGGTCGTTGTTGTTTTAAAGACAGCCTCACTATGTAGCCTTTCCTGGCTTGGAACTCACTAGGAAGAGCCGACTGCCATAGAATTCATAGGAAATCTTCCTGCCTTTGCTTCCCAATGGAATACTTTTTAAAGCCAAAGTCACTTAGGAGGTAAAATGAATGGGCTTGGGAATGTAGGAGATAGCTGACAGCATCTCCTTGGGTTGTAGTTTGGGTATTGAAAAGAGACAGGGCCCTTTGTTGTGAACAGAAACAGAAGAATCTCATGGGTTTGGGGAGGGAACCATGCACCCAGCCCAAGACCACTTAAGTGGAAAAGACGGGGGGCAGAAAGTAAAGTCCAGGGAGGTGGTTGTATCATTGGCTTCATAGAGACGTTTTAAAGCCTTTGGGAATGATCCAGCTGAAGAAGAGAATCTGGCTGCCCTTAAGCCATGAATCTTATTAATCCTATTTTAGAGCTGAGAAAAATGAGGCTCCAAAGGCCCATGGTCACAGAACTAGCACGTGGCAGAAGGACTGGATGAGGATGCCCCATCTCCTGACTCCCAGACCAGTGGAGTCACAGAAGGCTGTTGGTAGAGAGCCATGAAGGAGGGGGGTTGAACTAAGTCACCTGCATGTCATAGTACTGGTTTTCTACTGGGTGTGTCTATGACCCCTGAAGGACATTTCATAGTGTCTGGAGACATGACAGGTTGTCACGACTTAGAGCAAAGCGGTGCTACCACCACGTAGATATTAACTATCTGCATCAGTAAAAAACAGGTCAGCAGTTAAAGATTACTCCATGACATCAGCAGGGCTGAGCTTTGGATAGCCTGCTGGGGAGGCTTCCTGGTCAGGTGGCTTATCCAGGTGTGTCTCTACCCTTTCTGCAAACTCGAGTATCTTCACTGTTTGGAGTGACTTTTGACTTCTGTGATCTGGCACTTGGTAAAATATTCAGACAATGCAGAAGTGTTTAAAGTATTAAGTAAAGTCCCACCTCTTCCACTGCAAAACTCCCCCGAGCTCACTCATGGCTGTTTTTATAACTTTCAGGGAACAGGTTGAACTCTATAAGCAGAAAACAACTTCCCTCCCTCCTCTGTTACAATTCTCTTTTCAACTCCTCAGATAAAAAATCTTCAGGAAGAGCTAGGACCTTTGCAGATGTACTCTCAGAGACTCAGAAAAGTATGTTTATCTTGAGAAATTAATGTGCAGTGCAATTAACAAAACTCCACAGTTTAGAGAGAAAGAAGAGAGAGTTACCCTCTCCCCTGGCACCTAAGGTCCCCTATTGTCCTGCTCATTGGTTGCAGGGCATGTCTAGCATGCAGGCCAGGCTCTGGTGCTGGTTCTCTAATGATGAGGCCATTTCCAGTTTCTCTCTTCCCAACAATACTTACACCCTTGTACGTGTGTCTGCCTATACACAGCTGTCAAATCACTTCATTGGGATTAAATTCCTGGAGATCAACTTGTCAAAGTGTGCATACTTACAGCCATGACATGAATTTTCAGATTGCTCACCAGAGTATCGGTTTATGTTCTAGTAGCCGTATATGAGAGTGCTCCTGGGGGGGGGGGGGTAATCCCTCATCTGGGCCTGCACTGATGTTTTCTACTGAATATGTGAGAGTCAAGAGACTTTCCTTCCCTGTTAGTTCTTACTTCTCACATGGCCAAGGACTCTGGGTCCAGAATTGCTCTTGAGTGGGTCTCTCTGTGAATAGTACTGGAAATCATTCCCTGCTGACTCATAGGCAAGGCAGACATTCTAACCCTGGGCTATATTCCCAGCCTCCTTTTGCATCTTCTTATTTTGAGTCAGTATCTCACCAAGTAGTACAAGCAGGCTCTGGACTTGGGATCCACCTGGTTCAGCCCACTGAGTGGGTGGTATCATGGGCCTATCTCACCAGGCCTGACTTTAGACTTTTTGATTTGAGACAAGGCCTCATTCATTATGCAGCCTAGACCGGACTAGAATTTGCTGTATAGCACACGCTGGCCCCAGCCTCTTCAGTACTAGGATAAGAAGTATGAACTATCGTGTCCAGCTTTAATTCAGTCTTTTAAAAATGAGTTATTGTGTTTATTTGTCTATTTATCTGTGAGAGCAGTTGTGTGCCACAACCTACATGTAGACATCAGAGGATAATTTGTTTGAGTAGTTTTTCCATGTCCACCATGGGAATTAAACTCAGGTGGTCAGGCTTGGGGGGCAGGCATTTAACCCACTCAGCCATCTCACTGGTTCTCTTTCATGTATCTGTGACACGTCACACCCCTGCTCCAGTGCCACAGTGCACAGGCACACATCGTTTCCTCTCTGCTCCTGTCCTGTCTATAACCCGTTCCTTTCTGTCCCTACTCTCTGGTCACACAGTGCAGCCCAGTACCCCAGGCCCAGCAGACTGAGATCTGCTCCATTAGTTCTGTCCACTGAAGTGCCCTCCTTCTCCTCTTCCCTACAGTCTAGCAGGGAGAGCAGCTTGACCAGTCCATGGATGTACTGCTCTCTTTATTCCTTCTTCCTAAAGTTTCTGTTTCATTTCAGTGAATGGTCTCTGCCTCATTGGGAATGAGCTTGGTGAGATAGTAATTCCATATGTGCCTCCCTGCACAAAGCTGAAAGGCCATGGCCTTCCTGTCCCCAGCCCAGTCTAGCCATAAGGCAAGCTTGGGCAGTTACCGGACATTCCCCTTGGACTTTAAATCTAGAGCTAGTCACGGAAGAATAAGAGAAAACGCACATGGCCATTTCTTCCCCAGAATCCTCATGGAACTCCTGCTTCCGGATCTTCCCAAGCTCTCCCTTACTTGGGCCTCTTTCCGATCTGTCCTCTGGTCTTCTTCTCTATTCTGTGAGGTTCCTCTGACCTATACTTTAATCCCACCACACCACAGATTTCCTTCTTCTGCCAGATATGTCTGTTACTTGCAACCATTTTTTTTTTTGAGGTGGTGTCTGAAGATGGAGCCCAGGCTATCCTTAGATTTGAGATTCTTCTGCTTCTACCCACTGGATCCCAGGTGTAGGGATAACAGGGATTCATTATCATGCCTGTCATACCAAAGACTTCTCCGAGAATGTCTAGCTCCAGGAATTCATCTTGTGATACCTGCCTGCTTCGCACCAGCATGCTGGTCTGTACATTCCTACAGTGTCCTGAGAAGTGTAGACCATGGTGCTAGGTCTTTTATTTGATCCCTTTCACTAAGGTTGGAACTCATTATAGCCCCATCCTTATGAGCTTGAGGGTCCAGAGCTCAGTGTTTGGTCCAGAGTTAATTACCTATGGGAAACAACATAAAAGACTAAATGGATGACTGAGGAGTCGACCTGCTCCCTCTCTGGGGCCTTGGTGACTTATACTCTATGCCACAAAAATTATGTCAGCACCTACTTCCGCTGTGTCTCTGACAGGGAATAACATAGGAGGATTTCTGTGTGGCACCATCGTTTTGTCTGGACCATGGAAAGACGTAGCAAGAGGAGCAGGGAGGAAACCATGCAGGGGTGGGGGCAGGGAGGTTGCTGTTGGGGCAGTTCAGGTGGAAGCTAGAGTACTGTTGTTGAAGTGGGAATGGAGAAAGGCAAGAGGCTGGTTTTCAAGATGGCTGACTGAACAGTTGCTTCAAAGAATCTTCAAAGCAAAAGCTGGCCATTTGAGATGGCTTCTATCAGCAAAAGGTAGTAAATACATGTGCAGAGGGTGTCACGCCATCTCTGCATCCCCCTCCCACCAACATCGATGGCCGCATAGGCTTTTGCTTGTTTTCTAAAAAGCTTCTCTAGGCAGCAGGAGAAAGAAAAGGATGGGGGGGGGGTGGCCACCCACACCACTCAGTAGAGGTGAGCTGAGGAGCACTGCATCCTCAAGATCCCCCCTCCCCTCAGCCACTACAGGCTGCCAGGTGCCTTGTTTGTGATGAAAGCTTTTAAAAGCCCATGTGCGTGGATGGTCATGCATTCATTTTTGTTCATTTAAGTAATACTCGCTGAGCCCAGACCCATGTGATGATAAGCAAAGCTCGCCATGGACCCTGCTCACAAGAAGCTCTGAAACTGAGGTGTATATGTGTGTGTGTGTGGGTGGGGGGGGGTGTATGTGGGGGGGTGAGATACGTAATCAGGCAATTAGGAACCAGTGTGAGCAGAGGTAAGCACTGGTTGCTATGGAAACAAGAGGAGAGGCCACAGCTGCTGCTCCTCTCCCTCGGAAGGGTGGCTGGCGGCAGGCAAAAAAGGAGCCACACTGGAAAGCAGGCAGACCTGCTGTTAGGCCTGACTCCACACCAGCTCAGAACAAAGATCTCTTGGCAGGACAAAACCTGTCACCTCTCTGCCTCTCTGCATCTAGACCTACGAAACCCAAAATGGGGACCATGCTCCCATGAGCATGCTGTCTGTGTCTTACCCTGCCCCCAAGTAGGTCTACAATATGAAACAGCTAGTAGGGATTTTCTTTTCAAGAAATCTTTATTGGTTGAAAATGTCCCGATTGCTTGTCACCAGCTGTGAACAAGGTAAACAAAGGTTCTGCCCTCACAGAGCTCATTTGGAAGGGAGACCAATACAGAGATATTTACATGACATGCATTTTTACCATTGTGATAAGTGTTAGAGAAATCGCCAGAGTATGTGAGCAGGACCAGGCCTTAGCCAGGGAGACTTTTTGGAAAGGGGACAGCATTTCATCTAAAATCAAAAGGGAAAGCTGGGCCTAGTGGTAGAGGCCTGTAATCACAGCTGCTGGGGAGACTGAGGCAAGAGGGACTGTAAGGTCAAAGTTTGTCTCTCGGCAACAGAATGAGTCCAGGGAACAGCCTGAGCAACTTAGCAAAACTCTGTCTCTAAAGAAAAGTCAAAAAGAGTGAAAGAATGAGCGCAGCAGTAGTGTGCTTGCTTAGAGTTTCTGAGGCCCTGGGTTCATCACCAGTACTGAAAAGAAAAATAAAGTCACTGGCCAGTAAAGAGGTGGAGGAACTGTGTCACAGTGTGCTGAACCACTTTTGTGAAGGTGCTAGAAAAGGGGGGAGGTGGTTAGGTTTCAGGTAGAGAAAGGAGGTCTCTTGAAAGCAAGTGAGTAGGGAGAGGATGCAGGAAAACAAAGAGGTTTGCTTTGGCCTACAGAGAACCTTCAGTGCCTGCCTCCAAGGTTCCACTGACTCCCACAGCCCATCAGTAAAGAAGAATAACTGTCAGTGTCTGAGGCACAATCAAACTCAAATGGCCAGAACTCAAAGAATTGTAGAAGATTCTGAAATACAAGAGCTGCCAGATTTCTTCAGAGGGCATTTGGAGCCAAACTTACTGTGGTAGTAGGAACACTTTAGCCAGAGGTGTTGAAAAAGATTGGTTCGGGTGGCATAACCTGGAGTTTTTTGTTTGTTAAGATGGGGTTTTATTAACCTTTGCTGGTTTAGAACTCACCATGTACATGTGGCTCAGGCTGGTTTCGAACTTGTGATGATTCTCCTGCTTCTTTCTCCTCATTGCTAGGAATTAGAGGCATGTATATGCCTGGCTTAGCAGTATTGTAAGGAAACTCTAGCACCTCATACCTTATTCTGAATGTAGTCTTTTGCTTGGAGGTGTATTTTCCCCTCTTTGCTTCCTTGTACCTCCCTTAGTGGTGTTCCTATTTTCAAAGGCCCATTTCCCACAATCCCAGCCTGACAATTGCTTCTCCTCTACGCTTCTTTTGTGAATGAGGCAGTCAGAGGCAGGGCTCAGATCCCAGGCCAGCCCAATGGAGCTATTTTTGTGCCAGCAATTGATCCACCTTCCAAGCATATATTTGCTCTTGCTTTTACCACAAGTCATGTTCTGTGGGCAAAACTCTCCTACTGATGTGGCCAAAATGCTTCTTCCCTGCCCAGGCTGCCCCATGAACACACTCACACACTCACACATCGGCAGCATTGCTATGTGTCTCAGCCATTAGCTATTACAATCTCTCTTTTGCCAAGATGGAAATGTGAGGCCTCCAGGCAGCTCAGAGTTCTTGCCTGTAAACGGCTGTGTTGTGACCTTTGAACTCTGTCTAAGCCCATACCACTATTACAGCAACACTATGAAATGGGGGATCGAAACACTCAGAGAAGAGGGAGGAACTTCTGAGGAGAGGGTACAGAAGAGCAGGTTTATAATCTGCTTCTCTGTCAGTCCAGCTTGGCCCTTCCAGTCCTTCCTAGTCTACTTATAACCTGCTGCCTACTCAACTGGTCTAGGATACTGCTCTTAGCCTCCGCCAAGGATTTCCCTCACCTGGAAGACATCCCTTTTAGGCAGGAACCTCTCCTTAGGCCTTGAAGTAGCTAGGTGAAGAATAAACAGTTCCAGGTCCAAACTCCGGCTCTGCCTCATCTAGCTGAGTGGCCCCGAACAAACCCTTTAAAGTATCTAAGCCTTAGCTCCTCATCTGAACATAATGGAGACCTGGCTTCCTGTGAGGAGTAAATGAGGCTATAGGTAAAGTACTCACTAGGCAAGTAATAGGTATTTGACAAATGTTAGTCATCTTCTTCCACTCTTGGCTGGCCCCTTCAGCCCCACACCCAGAACATCCTGTCTAATTCTTTCCATTATTCCTTGAGGTGACACTGGGACCAGAATCGGCAAGATCTTACTGGCTCTAGGGAAAAGAGAAAGAAGCTACATCCCTTCGTGGGGGGGGACTTTTAATCCCTGAAATTCAATTGAAGGCACGAAATGGGAAGCCATGCCAGGGAAGGGAAGGGAGGGAGGCTGGAGTGAAGGCAGAGGCTGGGCGTGGGAGGGTGGTGGCAGGTGGCTTTGGGCCTATGGGAAGTCAAGACAGCTTGGAGAGGGGCTAGGCAGCATGAGGCCAATAGGCCAGTCAAGGCAGTGCCAGGAAGCTGAGAGACAAAGGAGGCCTTTGGGCTACAAGACTGCCTGGATTCTCCATGGAAACTTACTGTGAGCTGATCCACTGGATGCAGGTCCGCTGTCTCAGAAGGATCCACACAGACTCCCGCAGTGAATTCAGTCCAGCACCATTTGACCCCATTTGGATACTGATGATAACTGATATCCAATTGATAATCCCTCCCATGCCCCCATTCTGTGGATCCTGACTCACAGCTCCCTGCCATTATGTTATCCTCTGCCTCCACAAACCAAACCTGATTTCACCCCAACAGGTTCTGTTTTGATGTTATGTCCTGAAACCCTCACCTCCTTCACCAACTATCTCAAATTTGAACTTTACCAGCGTTGCCCTGTTAGGAATCATTTTCCATTCCAGAAGCCGCCAGTTTAGTCATTTCAGAGCCTTGCAGGGGCCCAGCCTCTAGAGGCACTTGGCTAAAACATTGACACAGCCTGGCTCACCTGAAGTTCCTTATGACCCACTAGAGAGGTACCAGACAGGACTTGGTGAATTGTGGGGTTAGAACTGGCCGTCAGTTTAAAACTTGGGTGGAAACCAGCTCTGTGGCCTGGATTAGAGTTGAGCTTGTAGCTGGGATTGGTGTTTGGCTTATGACCAGGTTCACAGCTCTGTCTATGAAAGGGTTTGTAAATTTCTTTTGGTTGCCAGCAACAGAATTCAACTCTGACAAACTCAGGCAATATAAGGATGCGTTTTCAAAACATGGGGTTGGTTTTCCAAAGGGACCGATGCAAGCATGACTCAACTCCATCTCTTCAACCTTTGGGTGTTTCCTCTGGAACTTGGAATCCCAGCCAGGAGAAGAATCTTCAAAGGATCGATCAGTCAAGTAAGCCATAGAGTTACACATGACAAAAGAAAATGTTAATGCTCTAGCCTTGGCAGAATTTATTAACATGTAAAAGATTAGGTAGTGGAGGACATAACTTGTTTGCTCAAACACTTGACCAGCAAGCTCAAGGCTGAGTTTACAGCATAAGAAAAAAGAAAGATACATATTATCCAACCTGATTTATAAGAATATCTGCTCTGTGATACCATCCCACAGAAATGAAAATCCCCAATCACACCTAAATACAAAAATGTGTTCTGAAGTATTGTTCTTAGTGTTCACAGTGCTTAAAAAGGTCTAAAATGCATTCATGTGCAGGAGGACACTGAAAGTCTTGGGGGGGGGCAGTTTGAGGCAGGGTTTCTATGTGTAACAGTCCTGGCTGTCCTGGAACTCTCTTCATAGAGTAGGCTGGCCTTGAACTCACTGAGATCCTCCTGCTTGCCTCTGCCTCCTGAGTTCTGGGATTAAAGGCATGTGTCACCACTGCCTGGCCCAAGCACTGAAAGTCTTAACTGTCTGTCAGTAGTTAGTGTCTGGCTAAATTAGGACACATTTGCACCAGGGAATACAGGGCAACCATTGAGGATTATTAACTACTATACTACTCAATTTCTAGAGATTGTTATTGAGTGAGACTAGCAAAGGGATTGATTGTAAGAATGCTCTATCCTGCAGATATTAAAAGCCACAGGTGCCCAAATTCCTTATGAAAGTGGTGATATATTTACATGTAACCAATACATGTCATTCTATAAACATTAAATCTTCTGTTAACTACTTGCAACATGCAGTCCATTATAAATACCATGTAAATAAGTATTCTACTGGATTGTTTAGGAATCAATGACAAGAAAAATTAAAAACATAGTTTCTATAGCCACATTTTTCCCATATATTCTGACGAGGGATTAGAGAAATGGCTCAGTGGTTAAGAGTACTTGTTGCTCTTATAGATGACCTGGGTTCAGTTCCCAGTACCCACACAATGACTCACAGTCATCTGTAATTCCAAATATTTTGATGTATAGCTTAATTGAATCTGAATATATGAAACCCTCAGATATGAGATTTGATTCTCTAAAAACTGCACATAATTGATAGATATATACAAGCAACATAATTATGTAAATAGGAAGGTAAATATGAAATAATGAATATTTGATTATTATCAAAGGTTGTAGGGAGTTCCAATGTATGTAAAAGAGAAAAGTAAATAAAAATTGGAATGAAAGCACACACATTTTAAAAGTACGCACTTCTTTTACAAATACATCTAAAACTATTTAGAGATTTGTATGTAACTATAAACACCTCACTGAGTGTAGAATTTCTCTTCACTCTAGCTATTCCTTAATTCAGCCAAGTTGATACCTACAATTAACCATCAAAGGAATACTTTGGGTAGGTAGAACAATCTTAAACCTATACGCATTCAAAAACATAAAAAACAAGCTAAGTTTGGTGGTTCACACGTTTAATTCCAGCACTGAGAAGAAGAAGCGGGAGAATCTCTGTGAATTCCCTGCCAGCCTGGTCTACATAGTGAGATCCAGGAAAGCCAGGGCAATGTAGAAAGGGCCTATCTCAAGAAAACAAACCAAACCAAACAAAAAACGATATACAACACACTATTGTAATGCACACATATTCCTGGTATGTACCTTTTTTCATTTAACAATGTTTCATGTTTATCCACTGTGATACAGATAGATTTAGGTTCTGTATCTCAGCTGTACCAAAGTAATTACTCTACCAACACATTTATTAATTCCTCTTTTTGTAAGCATTTAGATTTATTCTAATATTTTGTTATTAGGAGCAGAACTGCTGTGGTGTAATAACACACACTTCGTTTCAATCGTGTATTAATATGCCTGTAAGTTAATTCCTAGAAGCATATTTTCTATTGAAAAGAGCATACATTAGTAACTAGTTAGATTTTCTCAGTTTTCTCTTTCTGAGACTAGGTACTTCATTAGAAAGTGGATTTGACTTATGGTTCTGGAGGCTAAGAAGTCCAAAGGCATGGAACAGGCCTGTGATCAGTGTCTGGTAGGGATCTTATTAGCATCATTGCATGGCAGAAGGTATCACATGGTAAGAGGCAACACGAATGCCAGCTTGGGTCTCTTTTATTATAAATCCACTAATGCCACCATTGCTTCTCAAAGGATCTCAAAATATTAATATGCATGTAGACAATTAAGTTTAAATTTCTAAGAGATGAACCTTGAAAGGACACAATTCAGCTCTTCTGTAGATACTGCAAACATGCTTGTGGCAAAGGCTCTCTCTGTCAAAGGGTGCTTGGGGTCTCATGCTCTCACCAACACATAATGTCACTTGTCATTGATTTGTCTTATGCATGAGTCCGCTATTATCTGTGAGCTTGAGCATCTTCCCCTGTGCCATCTATCATTTATTTCCAATAAAATACATGCCAGTAACCTTTGATCACTTTACAATTGATGTTGGGTTTATATTGATTTATAGTGCTTTTTGTATGATTGAGAAATTGACCTTTCATTTGTACAATTAGTGGCAAATAATTTCTGCCGGTTTTCATCTACCTTTTCCTTAGAATTTTTTACTTTTTCTTATTTCTTGCCTGCCAGTTAATCCCACTTTCTATGATTGAAACTTTTTGGTTTTTTGCCAAATTTACAAAGGTCTTGTATACTTCCAGATTATGAAAAACACCCACCTAAGTTGTATTTTAAGTGCTATTATGATTTCCTATTTACATTTAGAGAAAACATTGAGCAGATGATACTTTTGTGGTACAAATATAACTAATATTTAGTATTCTGAATAGGCTAAGAGGTCTTAAAAAATCCAGAATAACAAGAAAACAACACTAAGAAAGAAATGAATAAAAGATGAGAACACACAATTCAGAAAAGTGTCTCACAATTCAACACAACCGAGAAGACATTTGAGGCAAAGTCAGTGTTCTGTGCTCTCCAGATGGGCAGCAATTGAGCGGGAAGAATGGTGTGGGCAAGTAGCAATGCAAATCGTTACAACCACATTGAGAAGGAAATTGGCAATATCTCTTAAACTCTATGTTTCTGCCCCTCATCCAGATCAGTATATCCCGAAAATTACTGTCATGTGTAATCCTCCCTCCTTGAGTGGAGACCTTGGAAGTTAGGATGCCACCTCCAAGAGATGAGTTCTAAGAGATGGTAAAATGAGTTCTTCAGAATGGGGGAAAATGAGATATGGTTAGAAACTTGGATTTGCATAAAGAAAAGGAGAATATATGATGAAGGTATAAATAAAATAGTTACCTGTTTTATTTAATCTTTTTATTCATAATTGTATAAGAAACAGCACTTCATTCAAAAATAGTAAAACGATATTGATAATTTAGAAATAGATGGTAGGAATATTATAAAGCACAGGAGGGAGGAAGTAGAAATATTCTCCTCCAAGATGCCTGCACCATTCATGGAGTGCTATGCTTTTATTTGAAAGTTAGTTGTAAGCAAATGTTTATTCCAAGCTAAACGCTAAAGAAAGTAAAATAAGTATAACTGATATGCTAAGAGGGGAAAGAAAATGAAATTATACAAAATAATTAATTAAAATCAGAAAAGAGAGGCAAAGAATGGGAGTCCAGAGCAAAACAAAAGTGTCCCAATGGAATAAGGGACAAAATCTAGTGGCCTGGAACTCACCTGTAATGCTAGCACTCAGGGAACTGAAGCAGGAGGATGACAAGTTCAGAGCCAGACTGGCTTTACAAAAACAAAACAATTTCCCCTTAAAAACAAAAAAAGCACATATCAATAGCAATTAATAAGAAATAGTCACAAGTATGGTAGATATTAATATAACTACAGTATATCAATAATTCTTTTAATGGGGTCTAAATGCACCAATTAATAGATTAATAGAGACAATTAGAATAGACTGAATCACAAGACCCATGAATGGCTGAGGATGTAGCCCTGTGATAGAATACCTACCTAGCATGTGCAAAGCCCTAAAATGGCCTTTGGTCTTACAAAGCAAACATACCAACCAACTAGGAAAAAACAGTAACACGACCAAACAATACATTGCCACAATGATTAAAAGTAGATAGATGGAAAAAGTTGATGAGATGACTCGGCAGAGGTCAAGAGCATGTACCAGCAACAGTGTCAGATGG
This sequence comes from Phyllotis vaccarum, assembly GCA_033318265.1. Taxonomy (NCBI): domain Eukaryota; kingdom Metazoa; phylum Chordata; class Mammalia; order Rodentia; family Cricetidae; genus Phyllotis; species Phyllotis vaccarum. Next base: position 61,040,663 of record JARWLC010000013.1, read on the forward strand.
CTCACAACTGCCTGTTACTCAAGCTCTAGGGAATTCAACTTGCCTGGCCTCTGTGGTCACCTGCACTTATGTGAGCATACCTACACGCACACACACACTTAAAAATAATGAAAATAAACATTTTAAAAGTAAATAGATGGAATAAAATACAGCCATGCTAATTAATCACCATCAAAAGGCAGCCAGAGTAGCTTTGTTAATTTAAGGCATAGCAAATCTCAGAACAAATAAAATTATTGGAGATAAATTGGGAATTAATGATAAAAAGGATCCAGTCTTCTCAAAGATTACCCCAAAAATCCCTCCTTCATATATATTTGCCTAACAACACAGTATCAAAATACATGAGGCAAAAAATTATAGGACAAAGGAGAAATAGATGAATCCACTATTATAGTTTATGCCTTTCTATCAACAATTGACAGATCCAGCCAGAAAAACCAGTAAGAATATAGTTGAACTGAATAGCACCATCAATCAACTGTATCTAATTGACATTTATAGACTACTCCATCCAACAAAACAGAATACACATTCTTTCCAAGCTCATGTGGAACATTCACCAAGATAGACCACATCTTGGGCCATAAAACATGCCGTAACAAATTTAAAAGAATAGACATCATACAAAATATGCTCTCAGACCACAGTGAAATTAAATTAGCAATCAATAACAGAACGATAGCTGGAAAATCCCCAAATATTTGGAGATTAAACAATAAACTTCTAAATAACATTTGGGTCAAAGAAGAAGTCTCAACATAAAAAAAAGACTGAGGGTTTGTGGGGGTGGCTCAATGGCAGAACATTTTCCCAGGAGGCATGGGTTCAGTCCTCAGCACTGCAGAAGATATTTTAAGACAAATGAAAATAAAAGACTAGGATTTACCAAAACACATAGGTTGCAGCAAAACCAGTGCTTCGAGGGAAATTTGTAGCATCGAATGTACATATTAGGAAGTAACGTTTTAAAAGCTAGGTCTGTATGGATTTAAAAAAACAAATTAAATCCAAGGTAAGCAGAAGAAAACATATAATAAAAAGTAGAGCATAAAGCAGTGAAATTGAATGTAGATAAACAGGAAAAAAAAAAAAAAACCAAACCCAAACCAGAGTCTTTGGAAATATCAACAAGACTACTGAGCTTCCCAATAAAATAATAAGGAAAATCATATGGATCAGTAATGAAAGGAGAGGTATTTATTATTAATAATCTCATGGACAATAGTGGATAATTGTGGAAAACAATGAACAACTGTGGATACAGATTGATACAGGAAAGGGGCAGATTCTGTGGCTTACTTTTTGTTAAATGAGATGTAGCACACAGGATGAGATGTTACTCCAGGGATTAAGTTATTAAAAGAGACTGTATCTCTGTATCTAGTATCTTAGCTCTCTCCCCCCCCCTTTCTCCTCTTTCACATACCACCACCACAACCACCACCCAGCACCATCAACCATACCAGATGCCATGCTCTGAGGAGACCAAGAAGCCTGTGAACAGATTCACAAGACAAGAATAACAACCTGCCAGGATACACATAAGTTGACACCGACTTTCTGGGACCTGACAACATCCATGTTGTCATGTGGAACCTCCATCCCAACTGAACCTTCAAATGAGACTGCAACCATTGCTGATACTATGCTTGAGTTTGTCCTCATACAAGAAAGCCCGATGCACCTAGACTAAACCGTATCTGGATTCTCCACTCACAGAAACTGTGCCATAATTAATGTTAGTCTTGTTGTGTTATGTGTTTTTGAGACAATTTTTTATTCATGGTAAATAACTGCTACATTTCTTTTTGAGTTTGTTGTTGGTTGGTTGTTATGAACACTGACTAGCTTGGAGCTCATGAAGACCCGTCTGCCTGTCTCCAGAGGAATGGGATGAAAGGGCCTGTACTACCACACCTGGATACCTACTACATTTCTTTTCACAAAGAAATAACATTTAAATGCGTGTGCACAGAGGAGCAGAAAGATTTTTAAAATCCCTTTCCTCATAAGAGCGTAGGTTAAAAATGTTGACACCTGGACTAGTTCTCCATGACAAACAGGTATCTGTTAGAGGCAATATTCCCCAGGGGTAGCCTGCTGGAGGATGTCAGTCATCTTCCTGGGAGGCCAAAGATTAAGCTTGAAAAACAACCATAGGTCGAGTGGAAAATTACTACGGAGGACACAAGGAGCCATATGCTAAGATGGCCACTGAATTCTCATAGTTTTATGAGACAGAAACGATCCAAATCCATTCATTGTACAGAGACACACACTTCATAATTCCTTACCATAAACTATCCTAGCTATACCATGCTAGATCATTGATAAAATAACACCCAGTAGTTAAAACTCATGACTCAGAACTACATGTATCAATACTGCCAAGTTACCAGGGATAATATTTCATGAAATTTGAAGATGTGGCTTATGTAATTTAAAACAGAAAAGCAATAACGTATAATGTATACAGGAATACACGGATGTAGAAAGAGGAGAATGAGCAGAGAAATACAAGCTCCCAAATGGTTCTTATTTAAAGAAGTTAACGGAATGGGTTAACGTCAAAGCTTCAGCTGTAATTTCCTACTTCCAAGAGTAGAGGAGGATCTGAAGCTTGAAGGAAAGCAAAAGTTGCTCAGTCTACGTGACAGATGAATTTAAAGATGTATTTTGTACTGTGTTTCCTGTTCAAAATAAGATTATCCACATAAAAAAAAATGAATCCTCTGAGTTCGAAATGCATATAGGTTAGCTCTGGCTTATTAATTGTGTTGGTCACTCTCCCTGCGTCCTTAATTATTTAGAAGCCCATCTGATCTGTCTATATCACAAGCACTGTGGGTTAAGACTTTGCCTACAATTGTCCACTTCCTGGTGTCTCTGTATCTCTAATAGCAGCGGCTCCATCTATTTTGAAACTGTATTGTTTGGTGCATACATTTTGCCATCATTCTCTCTCCTGGTTTCTGAAATGACTCTTGTGTTCTCGAAGTCATTGTTTACTTTGACTTCTTTGTTTGTAGATTAGCATTGCCACTTTTAATGGTATAAGCTTGAGCAACCTAGAAAGTTTAATGTGAGCCTGAGCTACACACATAAGGAGACCTTGTCTGACAACGTCACAAACCCTCCCCACACCCCACCCCCACCCTCCACAAAGAGAAAGAAGAAGAAATGCTCCAAGTTTTGTTTTGTTTTGTTTGGGACAATCTCCCTCTTTGTAACCCTGGCTGTTCTGGAAGTCTCTATATGCATCAGATGGGCTTGGAACAAAAACAGAAATCTTCCAGCCTCGGCATCTGGAGGGCTGGGAGCAAAAGCATGAGCCACCATGTAGGCTGGTTTGGACTTTACACCGTCGCTAGTTCCTACTACATACTGTTATGTGTGGGCTTACTCCTCCTGTTTGCTGCTTCTTTCTAAACCCTCTGTTCTTGTTCACCTTCTCATTGTTCTTTGCCCTTTATTGGATTTTGCCCCTTCAGGTTCACACAGAATTCTATTGCTACCCGTGAGGTTTTCTTGGTGTTCCACTACATGTATTTCCTGTAAGTTTCATAACTAGTGCGGTGAATTCAGGAAGCCTACATTTGGTTGCTCTGAGTATCCATGTAAATTAAAGAGTTCGAAAAAGGCTTATCTATGCCTTTGTTTTGTTGTATATTTCTTACTGAGACAGAGTTTCTCTGGAGCCCAGACTGGTTTCAAACTCACAAGGTCTGCCTGCTTCGGCCTCTGTCTCCGTGCTGGTATTAAAGGTATGCTCCATCACGCTCAGCTAGATTTTTAGAATGTGGTGCAATTCAGAAAATGTGAACCTGTGTTGCATGTGACGAACCATCATCTCTTGGACAGATAAATTAGGTTTTGTGACGACAGTACCAGATTCCACTGCAAATACCTTCAGTTTGCCTCAAACACCACGTTTTAAAAATTGACTTTTCAACTACAACACTGAAACCGCTTTAGACTTTAATATCCCCAGACAAACTATAGTATGTAACATAGAACGTGATAGAGTAATATAACTATGTTAGAATTAATCAGAATCTTCAGATTTCAGTTTACTAAAGAAAAACTCAAGGGAAGATGGCAAATGTTTAACATTTGTTAATGCTGCTTCAGATCTTGCTGAGTGCGCGTGAGTGTCTGTGTGTCTGTATCTCCCTGAAAAATCAGAACATTTCAAACAAAATAACGCTTTGGAGCCCATCCGGATTTGCCGAGGGCAGCAGACGCCCCCGCCACATCAAGGGGGCGGACTCGCGCTGACGTCAGGGCCACTTCCGCCGTCGCAGTCCCCGCCTGCCCTAGTGCTCTTTAGCGGGGGAGGAGCCGAGACCCTGAGCTGCATCCGCGGCGGTGGCGTCCGAAGGTCCCACAGCTCTGCAGCTCCGAGCACGCGACTGACCGGGAAGGTGAGTACACACCGCAGCCTGCTGCCGTGGCCCGGAGAGGTGGGCGAGGGTTGCCGGATCGGCACGGGCGGGCGGAATCCCAGTGACCCCTTTGCAGGTTCGTCTTGGGAGCGGGGTGGGGCAGAGGGGACTTGACCACATGCTGAGGCCCATGGCCTCCTTGGGAACCGTATCCCTTGCTCCGAGCGCCTGCCATGCCTTATGGCGCCAGCCCGAATGGCTTTCTTGGCTGTTTGAGAGAAGACTAGTGAACGCGGCCCTCTGCCACTCCTACCTGTCTCTCCTTGCAGTGCTCTTGGCCTCTTTGCAAAGCACTCTATGGCCTTCCTTCCCCCATTTTGCCGCTGTTTTGTCGAATGGCACATGGCTAAGATTTCTAGGTAAAAATATGTGCCCAAGAAGAGAATTATTACTCTCAGTACTCTCAGGGAAAATCAGTGTTCCTACATGAAACCCTTTTCTTTCTTTTGACCTGTCCCATTGATTTGGGCTTGTCCTTTGAGCTGATAATATATTCCTGCCTCTTATTACCACATTCACCCCTCTCTGTGTCGTACGCAAGCGCGTGCGCGTACTCAGGCACATAAGCAGGCACACACACTAGCCTCCTTCGCAGTCTGGTCCCTGTCCCCGCATCCTCAAGGTTTCGGCGAGCTCCTCCTCTGCGCATGCGCAAACAGGCACACGCACACACCCTCTAGCACACCCTCTGGCTCCCTCTTCCCCTCTCACCTACCTGCTACTTCTAGAATCTTCTCTGTCCTCCTGCTCTGACCCGTGTTTAAGTGTATTTTCAGTCTCTCTCTGCCCCTGTCTCTCTTCCTCCTCCCTCCCGGTACCTCTCTCTCCTCTCTCCCTCCCTTCCCCTCTCAGAAATGGCCTCCCTCTTCACAGTTATCTTCATAGTGTAAAGACATCTTAATTCTTCCATTGCTTGCCTTGCATACATGTACACACAAGGAAACTAACGAAACGGTCTCACACACTCTTCTCAAATGGTCTTTCCTCCTGTTCTATGTTCCGTACTGCACCTTCACACAAAAATTCTCTGGAGACACTACCCCCTTTCCTGTTTGCCATATTAACATGCCGGCATCCTTTAGTTGCTGGCCTCTGTATTCCATCCGCCATATATATCCTCTGTGCTTTCTTTCTGCCCGTTGTTGCCTCCCATATTGATTCTTAGACACTTTCCTCATTGCTACTAATGCCTTTACTTCCTTGCCTGTGAAATGTAGGCCATTTCTATAGTTCCAGCTGCCACCCTGAACAGGAGCACTTGTACTAAAAGCCTTCCCCTCTAAAGCTGCCCCACCCATTCCTGTCACACCACACCCCCCCCCCCCCAGAAATCCCTGCATTACACGATGGCTGCCTCCCTAACCACCTGTCTCTCCTGACAGACACACTGGCACTTGTGCATACACAGCGAACTATATTTTCAGTTTTATTCTAAATTGTATTTCTTCTCAATATCTGCAGTTCTCAGGAAACTACACCCTTCAAAAACAACCTCACAGCAGGCTTTACTCTTCCTGTGTTTCCAGAGCACATCTACATCCTAAGCATTCAATCACACCCCTGTCCCCCTCCCCCACTCCTCTCTTATTCTCCACTAAAGTCTGGTTGTCTTGTGAACCCAGTCTTGTAATCATTTTACAATCATTAAAAATGTGTTCCAGGTCTACACCAGTCACTGGAATGCTACCTCAGGCCTTAGAAGATAGTGAAACTAATTTTAAAGGGCCCCTATCCCTCTGTTACCTGCCTACTGAAGGAAAACTAGATCTCCTTATTCTCTAGTTCTGAACTGGGAGCGAGAGCCTTTGCATCTGTATCCCAGCTCTGTTGGAAGCTCTGAGTCAGCTATGGGTCAGGAATCTAGCAAGCCTGTTCGGCCCAACCCAGCAGAAAGGTATCAGTCCGATGCAGACAGGAGTTATGGAAGGAGGCTTGCTTGTGTCGGTTGCAGGCTGTCTGCGAGCCAGCAGGGAAGGATTGCCAGCCAAAGAGGAACAACATCCGAAGTCCCAATGCACAGATCAGCCCCCAGTCACTCCAACAGGAGCCAGTCACCATTTGCCAGCGCACGTCGCCGTTGGGATGACCATGAGCCCTCCGGATCCGGCTTGAATGTTGAGAATGAGGATTATTCCAGGTATCCTCCAAGAGAGTACAGGGCTTCGGGGAGCCGAAGAGGATTGGTTTATGGACATATTGACACTTTGGGGGCACGTGATAGTGAGGAGGAGGGGGCTGGGCCTGTTGACAGACTGCCAGTAAGAGGGAAAACTGGCAAGTTTAAGGAAGATCCAGAGAAGGGGGCAAGGTCTCCCCACTACGCTAGTGTTAACCATATTGTGAAAGAGGAGATTGGGAAGGTAGAGCCCCCCCTTGCTGCAAGGTACTCTGCTAACAGAGCCGAGTTCTTGAAGCAAAATGGCATGGCCTCTCAGATGTCTTCTGCTGAAGGCAGAGCAGCCTCAAAAGGGAACAGCAGCTTAGAGAGGGAGAGTCAGAATTTACCAGCACGTCCTAGCAGGGCTCCTGTGAGTATTTGTGGTGGTGGGGAAAACAGCCCAAAGAGTACAGAGGAACCAGTGGTAAGGCCAAAAGTCCGGAATGTGACATCTCCAAACTGCATGAAACCAAAAATATTTTTTGATACTGATGATGATGATGATGTACCACACAGTACTTCCAGGTGGCGAGATGCTGCTGATGCTGATGCCGAGGAAGCCCGTGCAGAGGGCCTAGGAAGAAGAGCCCGAGGAGAGGGTGCAGGAAACTTCTCTGAGCCAAAGTATCCTGAAGACAAGAACGGGCAGGCGAAACCAGAGAAAGCATCAAGACGGCGACGAACCACAGCTGACCCTGACTTCTGGGCATACACTGATGATTACTACAGATACTATGAAGAAGACTCCGACAGTGACAAAGAATGGATGGCTGCTCTGCGCCGCAAGTATCGGAGCCGGGAACAACCCCAGTCATCTAGTGGGGAAAGCTGGGAGCCTCTACCAGGAAGTGAAGAACGGGAACCTCAGCAAGATCAAGAGAGTGTGAACACTAGCGGTGCTGGGAGCCTTGCCAGTACCAGTGTTGGCAGCAACGGCAGTGGCTATTCTGAAGAAGTCCAAGAACCGTCTCTTCAGGAAGAAGAGCAGGGCTCTCTGGAAGAAGGAGAAATTCCCTGGCTTCGGTACAACGAGAATGAAAGCAGCAGTGAAGGGGATAACGAGTCCAACCATGAGCTGATGCAGCCTGGGATGTTCATGCTGGATGGAAACAATAACCTGGAAGATGACTCCAGTGTGAGCGAAGATCTTGAAGTGGACTGGAGCCTGTTTGATGGGTTTGCAGATGGGTTGGGAGTGGCGGAAGCCATCTCCTATGTGGATCCTCAGTTCCTCACCTACATGGCTCTTGAAGAGCGCCTGGCTCAGGCGATGGAGACTGCTCTTGCACACTTGGAGTCTCTGGCCGTTGATGTTGAGGTGGCTAATCCACCTGCAAGCAAGGAGAGCATTGATGCGCTTCCTGAGATCCCAGTCACCGAAGATCATGGTGCTGTGGGTCAGGAAATGTGCTGCCCTATCTGCTGCAGTGAATATGTGAAGGGGGAGGTGGCAACTGAGCTACCATGCCACCACTATTTCCACAAGCCATGTGTGTCCATCTGGCTTCAGAAGTCCGGCACCTGCCCAGTGTGCCGCTGCATGTTCCCCCCTCCACTCTAAAGGCTAAGTCTCTTTGCTCTTAGCCTGGTTATTTTCCCTATCCCAAACCCACAATACTACAGGAGCCCTCTTTCAAGATTAACAACGGCAACGAAGTCTTGTCAGTCAATTAGACTAAACTTGCGGATTCCTTGTGATTATTTCCAATGTGAAAATGGTTGTGTACAATTACATTTAAAAATCATCCTTTCTTTTAGAATGTAGAAAGGGGAAACTAAACTTTCTAAATGCTACTTGAGATTGCAGCCAGAAAATACATTTTCTAACCTGAAAGTTGAAACAAATCATATTTGTTCTGTAGACTGTTGCTATTACTTGTTAATGTCAAGTTTATCAGTTAAATATGTTGGAGAGACAAAGTCAATTTTGTTGCATGTTATGGGTTAATGTTCCTGTATTTGCAGTGGTGTAAAAGCTTATTAAAGTTCTTCTTTTGGTCTGGCATAGTACAATGACATCGTTTGGGTTTTCTCTTAAATGATGATACCAGGTAACTATAAATTGACCCCTGGCATTTGCAACAAAAGTACCATTATTTCAGTGTTCTCGACTCTAGAGAAACTTGTTTTCACTAGAAATGCTCATCAGAACACCAAAGAGAAAAGTCTTTAAGAAATAGGAATAAGGTGTGTAATTGCCTTCTGTATGGAAAAGATTGACTAGAGAGAGAGAAAAAAATGAAAGAGGAAAAACCCACAGAAACAATGGTAAAAATAAGTCCAAACTGTGGGGGTGAGCAAGTTCAGATCACCCTTGAGAAAATAAAGACTGTCAAAGTGGGTTAAAAAAAATAGAGCTGAATGCCAGCTCCACATCTGAACAGTGATACAAATAGGGGTATGCCAACAGAGTGATGCAGGACAGCTAGGTGCCCACCCACACAGGGCAAGCCTGTTTAACAGTTGGCCATGTTGCTTCAAATCCATCTCTAGAATAAAATTCAGGCACAAGTAAATCCCTCATTCCTCATACCTTTTTTACCTTTATTTATCCACAGAGGTAAGCACTACCCAGAGAATGGCATAAACTCCTTCCTTGTCTATATTTCTAGACACACACACACTGTGTGTGTGTCCATCCACAAGCAATTGGGTTTGTTTATAAAACGAACATAGTTGGTGGAATGCTCAATGTTATTTTTTCTGTATTTGATATAGTTAGGTTCTAATGTGCATGTTCCAGCATTGAACGTAACAGAAGACACTCCTTTGTGCACATGTGTTTGCTTAGTAGTAAGTGTATGGGCTTGAAAGATCAGAGGGCCATAGTTTGAGCACCTTCACCAAGCACATATTGCCAAAATGGCTGTCTTGTCTCCCCTACTATTTCTATTTTTACCAATCGTTTTGAGGAGGAGACTTGTCAACTCAAAAAGCCTGGGCATTGTTAGTCCAGCCTCACTGGGATTTAGCCACGGGTCTCTGAATACACCAGAGAAACACCCTCTGTTCTCTAGAAAACAATAGTTGGTTTGCCTGATCAGATCTAGTTTCAGCTCAGAAGAGGAGTGAGAAGTAGGGCAATATATACATCTGAATGAGCAGCTTTAAAGAGCAGTTTGCTAGTAGCTAGGAGTCAACTGTACCCGGTTTTTTTTTTTTTTTTGGTAGTTGGGTAGTATGGAATTAAAGCTATGCAATGGTTACATGTTTTATCAAGTGCTGATAATAATGTCCAAGACGTTGTTATTAAGGAAGAAACAAAAGCATACAGAACAGTATGCAGAGGCTTAGTGTTAAACTTTATAAAGCCAAACCAGAGGCCTGGTGAGATGACTCAGAGGCTAAGATCACTTGCTGTTCCTGTCGAGGACCCAGGTTTGATTCATAGCACCTATGTGGTGGTTCAAAATCGTCTGTAACTCCAGTTCCAGGGGATCAGATACCTACTTCTGATCTCAGGAACTGGGCACATATGTGGTGTACACCCATATGTTGAGACAAATCACATAAAGGGAAATTAATAAATCTAATAGAATTTACATCCAAACTAGACATTAAAATGCCTAAAAACTCAGTGACGACATAGCTAATGGCATGTGATAACTTTTCTGAAAGGGTAGAGTTGGGGCAGAGGAGTAAAGAGGGCTATTGATCTTTCATTTGATATATGCCCCCCTCCCCCGTCCCGCCCTGTCAGTAGCTTTGTATTTCATCAATAATATCTGGTATCCGGCATAAAGGAAAACACAGAAATCTTTTCTCCCACTTCACAGAAGCACATGTAGAAACCACAGTCCTTTCTGCTGCATCTGCCCAGGCTGAGACCTACAGCTTCACTCAGTCTTTTCTGCGTTCTTATGGGCCTTAGCTCAATAAAGAACTCTTGGTGGGTTCTGGTGGTTTGCCACGAGCCTTTTCTGTATCCTGAGTAGTACCTCAGAGGTATTTTAGGAGCACCCATGGGTACTGGTCATCTTTTCATTCCCACAGCATAACAGTGACCCACATTTCCCATTTAGTCAGAATGAGTCAGTTCAGGAAAAGGGATGCTGGCCAGTGCTGGAGAAATGGGCCCCAACTAGCTGGAGAAATCTGCCACTGCAGTCTGGGTAGAGGCTCCAGACCTGTACTTCTCACCTAGAGAGTACCTCACACCACTGTTCCCAGGCCTTGAAGTCCAGAGGGGGATATGTGAGGACCAGGAGTCCAGAAACACTTGTTGTGGCCCAGAAGCAGCAGTGATGACTTGAGGCCACAGTACTATGGGCCTTTGATAATGATAGAGTGGGCTATCAGCTTTACTGGTAAGCTGTGTCTGCTCCTCCATTTTAGACTCCCTAGTCTCCTTGATGGTTCCTCCAAGCATCTCCTCCTTCCAATATAATGTTTTTGATGTTGAGTTGCTTTCTGTTATTCATAATAGAAAGCCCCAGTGGCACACCTGTTGACACCCTAAGCCCACTTTTATGGTTGTGTTCCTTGTCATAAAAGTTCCAAATGGCTGTTGGCCAGACAATTTCTGCTTAAAATATAGCAGATCCACTGTTGGCACCTGGAGCCAGAGTTCTAGAACAGTAGGCATCAGGGGCTTACAACAATTTTCTGAAACATTCCTACTTTTTAACCCTGGCTGGCCTGAAACTCTGTAGCTCAACTGAGTCTCAAACTTATGATGAACCTCCTGCCTGTATCCCCCAAATGCTAGGATTCCAGGTCCACAGCACCATGCCTGGTAAACACACTCATTTTTTGAGAGGTTATTTGATGTATTAAATGATGGTCCTACCCACCACACTTCATGGTTTCTGGATGGGGAGTAAATAGTCCCAACTTTCAGTCAACTAATTTGCAGCATAAGCCACCATGTCTTTCCAGAGACCACACTAAATTTCAGAGGTGGTATCCCTAGTTAACACCCAGATTGAACAATCATAAGGCCCTTCCTTTGCTCAAACGCACCACTCTGCTTGTAGCCCTCTATTCCACCAAAACCTTTCCACCTATATGTTTAGGGACCACTGTCTTAAAATGTCCTCATACCTGTCCCAATTCTACTCTTATACCACCTCTGGAAGGAAAAAGACCCTTTAGTTCCATCCCTCTTGTTAAAAGTATTGTATTATGATATGGGGGTTTGGGGGTGTAAGGGTGCAAAAAATGTAGAGGTTTGAGGACAACTTTGTGGAGTCAGATTTTTTTTTTCTTTTCAAGACAGGGTTTCTCTGTGTAGCCCTGGCCATCCTGGAACTACTCTGTAGACCAAGCTGGTCTAGAACTTGAGAGATCCATTTGCCTCTGCTTCCTAAACGCTGGCATTAAAGATGTGCGCCACCACCGCCCTGCTGGAGTCAGGTTTTTTTCTTCCTCATTTTGATGGGCTCCAAGGTTGAAACCCAGATTAACAAGCTCACACAGCAAGCAAACAATTCGCCTGTGTAAGTTCTTCAGGTTAGGAGCTATGTATCAAACACTTCGATAGCTCTGGCATGTGGTGTTCAACAAAAGTATTTAACAGCTTTGCTAGAAGGATGGTTGAAATACTCTCCCAAGATAGGTGGGGTTTAAGTGTGGGTGCGGAAGGGGTGGTATTTGTCTCTGTGTGTGCAGTAAGTGCCTAGTAGGAGTCATGTGACCCAACCCAATGAAGCTCTCGAGAACATACTCACTGTCATTCTATCACCAGCCTCAGCAGGCCTTTCTCTGGTCGGGGTTGAACCTCAGACTCACATGCAGATCATAACACTTGCCCACCATGCCCAACCTTGACCAATCCTCACATGAGTAGGGGAATAAGCTGAGTCGTGGGGGCCCTGGCTGCATCTGCTGACTGGCTCTTTGTGAACTCTACATGTGACTCCCCCATTCTAGTTTTCCATCTCCACACTTCACTACCCCAAAATGTTCTTTGGAGTTCACTAACCCAAACCCCTTCCATACAATTATTTCCCCAGCCCTTTCTATTAATCCCAAGAGAGTAGCAAGGAAACTGGCATTCTGCATCTAGAACAGAAGGATGTTGGGGGAGGAGCAGCAGGGATGTCTTAATTCCAGCATCCCTAATCTCACAGCAGCTAGGAGCCAGTAGGCATCTGGCAGTCTGCAGATGAGCCTGGGATAGCTCGAGCTAGACCTTGTAGATGCACTTCAGGTGTTCTAGCCACAGGTGCTATGAGCTGCCAGTCTCTTAGAGATCTGCCAGATGCATGCTGCAGATCTAGTTTGGGACCAAGGGACAAGAGGGCACCTTACGTATGGTGACAGGAAAAGGAGAAACAAGGCCTGGGTACCTAAAGGGTGCCTTCGGAGGAGCTGGAGACAAGGAGACAGCATCTGCTCACAGAGACAAGGGCATGGGCCTGGAAACCAACCCTAAGAGAAGCAGAGACAGGGGCCCTGACATGGGCAGCCAGTCTTCAGGGAGCAGCGGAGTAATGCAAGGCCTGCTCAATCAGGTCCATGCTTGTGTTCAGCAGCAGGCTGGAGCACAGCCGACTAGGATTTTGTTGTTTGCCTTCAGAGCTTTGAAACGGTCTCACTCTGTGGCTCAGGCTAATCCCAAACTCATTGCAGTCCTCCTGCCTCAGCCTCGAGAGTGCCAGGATTACAGACATGTATCACCACCGTATTCTGCTTTGTTTAGTTCAACAAAGTATTGAGCTTCTTCTAGAGGTGTGTTCAACCAGGGCCTGCAAGAGATGGATTGAGCTCACTTCTTAAAGAACTTGTGATTTAGGGTGGGAGATGGGCTTAAGACAGGACCATGACATCCTGGAGAGAGTGGAGGCAAATGCAGAGTATGCTGAGGGCAAAGCATCTGTGGACAAAGCTGGGAGAGGGCCTGGTGCTCCCAGACATCAAATGTGAGACCACTTACTTTTCAAATGTGAGGAAAGACCAGGCAAAGAAAGGATGGAGGGAGAGCAAGATGAGTCTTTTTAGGGCTATCACTGTTGTCAACTGGTTGTATTTGTTTGAAAGATTCTTCAATGAGATGTATTAATATTTCAAATCTGCACACAATGGCCCAACAATTGAATTGGTGGGAATTTATCATGCTACATGAGCAGAGAGCACAGTTTATGCAAGGATATTTACTGTTGTTTTGTTTATAGTTGCAAGATGAGCAAGTGTTTAAATGACCATCACTGGTGGCCTAGTTAAATAAATTATGGCACAGCCATCAGAGGCTCTACTGGACAGCCGATATCCATTGCAAGGGAGACCCTCCAGACTGTAGCAGTCTCCATAAGTCTGCAAGTTACAAAAGCCAGGTGCAGTGCAGTGGGTCATTCCACAAATGATCATATTTCACAAAAAGATATATGCACATCAGTACTTAGCTAGCTGTAGAGGACAGCTGGAAAGATGTATAACCAGAAGCAGGGAACGAGGTTGGCAGTGAGGATGCTCACTTTTCATTGTGTGTTTGGGTTTCCTTCTTTCCTTTCCCCTTTCTCTTCCTCTCTCCCACCCTTACTTCTTTTCTTTATAAAATTTTTGTTAAATGTGTACTGGTGTGTGTGCATCTGTGTGTCTTTGTGGGCACACGTGTGGGTGGAAGTCAGAGGGTCAATTCTCTTCTTCCATCAAACTCACCTGCTCAGGCTTGGAGGCAGGCTCTTTTCCTGTGGAGCCTTCTCAATGGTCTCTCTTTTATTCCACAGTGCTGGGGGCCTGAGGCATGGGAAGCAAACCATTGAGCTGCACCTCTAGCTTACTGTATGCTTTTCAGAATGTTTGACAATCTGATTTGCTTTTGGCTTTTTTTTCTGTTTCTGTTTTTGGTGGTGGTGGTTGTTTTGTTTTGTTTGTCTGTTTTGAGACAGAGTCTTACTATGTAGGCCCTGCCTGGCCTGGAACTCACTAAGGAGGCCAGGCTGGCATCAAAATCACAGAGATCCCCTGTGTCTGTCTCTGCCTCTGGAGTGCTGGGATTAAAAGTGTATACCACCAAGGCAGGCTGGGATTTCCTTTAATCACCTGCATATATGACAGAAACAGAGAAAAGAAGGATGAAGGGACACATGAAGGGAGGGATCTCAGGCACAAAAGTATGGAGGTACAGCATAGGAGGTGGTGTGCATTTGTGTCCCTGCATCTCCCTCAGCTGATCTCCCTCAGCTGATCTCCCATGATGTGATAGAGAGTCAGGAGATGAGAGGAAAATGAAACCGTTCTCAAGCACAAGGCCAAAGGCTCAGAAAAATCACAAGTGTTGGCACATTCCAGCCTCCTAGGGAGAAGTGGAACCCAGCTGACCTGAACTTATAAATATACAGGGTACAGGCTAGAAGGTGGGAGGTAGCCTAGATCAGGGCCACTGGGATCTCAGGCTGTCAAATAGATCTTGTGTATATCCACAAGTTTAACAGGAAATCTACCACTGACCTGACTGATGTTGATTCCCTTTCACTGATGGGATAAAAGGTCATTTTAATTATCTTTGTGTTTGGGGTAGGGGGCATTTCTTAAACACTCCTCAACCAGCACATAAATGGGGAGGAAAGTTCTGGGTTTTTAAAAATGGAAAGTTGCTAGACTCACCTTCACAAGCCTGAGCTCTCCTTAAGGAAGCAGAGCAGGCCACCAATGGTTATCTTGGGTCTTTGAAGGACTTGCAGAGGAGTGTTGTGGCCCAGTTGAAAGACTTTGGCATCTGAGACAAAAGGCTGAAACAGTTTCAACCCTAGTTATCTGTGAGTCCTCAGCAAGGCACAGGACCAGCCCCTCTTGGTTTGCTGATTTACAAAATAGGACACAAGGGTCCTACCAAGTGAGCTGAATGCACTAAAATAATAGATGGGCAGGCACTTAAGCTTCTCTCCTAGCTCTTCCCTCTGGGCTTGTCACAGGCCAAGTCACAGGAGAAAAGAAACAAGCACCCCCTATGTGGAAAGATCCCACATCTCACCATAATCTAGCAAAAACTAATTCAGATGGCTGGCCTTGATCTGAAGCAAAATATCAAGAGTTCAGGGTTCTTTTGAGGAGGGAGTATGACAAGGTGGGAGGGTGGAGAGAAGAATGAAGAAGTAAAATATTTTTTTTTCCTGTGCAAGTGACTGTTTGCTGAGGCCCTTTGCTCACCAATGTCTGCAGGCAGAGATGGCAGCTAAGGATCCTTGGTGCAGGGCTTGGCTTCCTGTTGAGCACTGAGCATGCTCACCCCCATCCAGGCCAGCTGAGGAATGTGGGCTGGTCTAGGCTGGATGGGCTTTGTGTCTCCTCAGGCTCCTCCCAGAGCCCTGGACTGACCCCTCTCAGGCTGAGATGAAGGAGCCTCTGTCTCTTGGGGCCCCTGCCTGATTAGACATGGCTGCCACATCAACTTCTCACTTGCAGTCAGGCACCGAAAGAAGAAAGGCCCAAGGCCTCCAGGCTGAATGTAGCTGGCCTGAGGTCTCATCTGGGACTGGGTGAGTCAGAAGTCTCTGCTGGTCTCTGTTCCTGAGAGGAAACTTTGAATCTCCCTAGGCTTTTAGGACAGTGAGGATGGGACTTGTCCAGCCTTGTCCTTGGAATTGTCAGTGAAGGCTTAGGCCACCTATGCAAATCAGAGGATGCTCCAGTTCCACCCTATGCTGCTTCTGCAGAGGTGGTCCTTGTTCATTGGCTGCAGTGTGGTGGCTCCTGTGGTCACTACACAAGTGGTTAATTAGATTGTTGCAAGTACCTTGCAGCTCTGCCTTGTGTTTTTATTTTCCTGTTCTCCTAGATCTGTGCATGCTTTCTCTCTCAGTGTCCTATGCACCGAGTCTCAACTCCCTCATCAGGACAACAGGCACAATGACATCTGGAATGTCCGGGAGAAGGACTTAGGGACCTGGTGCACTGACAGCTAAAGGAGACCCTCCATAAGGCTGTTTCCTTCCTGTATTTATTGAGTATTTCCTTTTTGAAGCTCTGAAGAATCCTGAAGTGACTTACTCTCTGCCCTCAAGCAGTCTCATGGGTTTGAGTTCCCTTGGCCACTAGCCCAGGCTTGAGCTTACTTCTCACCAAGAGAATTCAGGCCTGTCCTATGGTACTGCCTCAAGGCCTGCTCAGTGACTGGGGCCCATAGCCAAGAGATGATTCTCTCTGGGTGGGCTGGCAGGCTGCTGAGCAGTTCTGTGAGCATCATCGTACCTTGAAATTTTCACAGCACCTCCTCAAGGAAGTGGCTATGCAAGAAGGCTGCAAGTCCCAGCTCTGTTTCACTTGCTCTGTGACCTTATGCAGATATCTTAACTGCTCTGTACCTTAGTTTTCTCATCTGTGAAACTAACAAGATTAAAAATAGTTCTGCTTTTAGGAAGCAGTTCTAATGTACCTTCACATATGCCTGACACATAATAATATTAACTGTCATCCATAAGAAACTGAAGATCAGAAGGGAAATGACTTGCTTAAGGTCATTCAGTCAGAAGCAACAAAGCCAGTCATGAATTCTGGAGCCAGTGCACCCTTAATCAGCACTGGTCTTGCTAGTTTTCTAACAAGATTATTGTAAGCATCTGTGGCCATGGTCTCCAACTGCAAACCTCTGTCTCCCAGGCAGGTCTTTCTCTGGGCATCAATAAATCAGTTTATCATCATGTCTTGCCACATTTCATATTTTAAATTTGGGACTTTTAATATTTTTTTAAATTTTATGTGCATTGCTGTTTTGCCATGGGCATTGGGTCTCTTGGAACTGGAGATAGACAATTGTGAGCTGCCTTATAGGTACTGGGAATTGAACTCAGGTCCTCTGAAGAACAGTCAGTGCTCCTAACCACTGAGCCATCATTTGAGCCCCATACTCCTTATCTTAAAGGACAATGCTAATTGTTAGCATTGGAGTCTCTCACTTTAAATCTTAACATATTCGAGTTTAGAGCTCAGGAGTGTCCATTTTACACATGAGAAAACTGAGGCACAGGAAGATTAAGTGAACACTTCAAGGCCCCACAGTGGCAGAGTGAGACCCCAAACCCTGGTAGGCTGGCTCCAAAACCACCGTGAAAGCTGAGCACTGTAGCATATGCTTGTGATTGCAGTATTTGAGAAACTGAGGCAAGAGGATTCCACAAGTTCAAGGCTAGCCGGTACACACTGCAGCCCTGTGTAGGATACCCTCAAAAATTGAACAACACAAAACCTAAAACAAATCATTACTTGAGGCCAGTACGCTCCAGTTGCTCCAGTGAGAGTGTGAGCCAGTTGGTTGTACATGGTAGATGCTCAATAAACAGTGGTTGAATGAGTGGGTGGGTGAATAAACGCATGAAGCAAGTTACAATAGGGTGCTGGCCATGAAAAGGGAGATAGGAGACATTTTGAAAGCCGGCTGACCAGAATGGGAGATGAAACCAACTGGGATACGAAGCAGCCTTGGATGACTCCCAGCATTTTGGAATGGGTAGCGGGGATGATGAGGTCATTTACCAAGATGGGAAGCCCACCGGAGGGACACCATGCAGGGCTGTGGAGAGTGGCTTTGATGAATTTAATTCATGATGGTTTTGTGGTGTCTTTGATGCAGGACAGCCAGGAGGCTGTGGGATAGCAGGTTTAGAGGAGGGAGGTGTGCCTCCTGCCCAGCTCCTTCCTATCTACCCCCCACCCCTTCCATCTCACACGAAGCTGCTGGCCCCTTGGCCTTATTCTTCCCACTGGGAAGGAAGGGAAGGGATCTTTGATGGTGGGAATAGGAGGGGTGGACTCTTTTAAACCAAACAAACGCATACACAGTGCCTGCTTGTTGCTGATCAGTTTGCCTGGCTCTGGGCACATGTAGGCTGTCTTCCAGGGCAGACCTCCCCCCACCACCCGCCGGCCCCTGCCGCCTGCTCCCTGCCAAGGTGAGCTCTGACAGGGCGACTTGTCATCTTTTCAACACCTCATTTTTCCCTCCTTACTCACTGCCCGGGGAGAGGTCCTTCCTGTTTGCACACCTCGGGGGCTAGGCCCCGAGGTGGAACAAAAACAGCCTTCATGGTGAAGGGGGAGGGGAAGGCAAGGGAGAAAGCCCAGGGAAGAGGAAGGAGAGAGATGGGCTGAAGAGGAGGGAAGACGAGAGAGCCAAGGACGCCCCCTCCCCTTCCCCCTCACACACACAAGCTCAGATGCATACCGCCTGGAAGGCATCCTGGCCCTGGGTGGCAGATTCCCAGGTCAGTTCGCTGGCTCAGGACCCAGCTACATCTAGAAACCAGCTGTGTCTGGAAACTAGTCACTATCTTGCCTTTCCTACATCCGCAGCAGAGGCTTGGGTCGAGAGTTGCCCAGCCCAGAACCCTCAGTCTTTTTCTACCCCCTGTCAGCCGGGTTCCCAGGGCCTTGGTGGCAGCTCCCCCACTGCTTTCCTCTGAACCTCCAGGTCAGCTAGTCTGTACCCTCTGGCTCCAGGCCCAGGGCTCCTCCGCTCAACATCCCTCTGCCTCCCGGGAGCCCCACCACAACCACTGCCAAGCAGATAGTCCTCTCTCTTTGCCCGTTGCTGACAGCTCCAGACTCTTCCAGGTCCAGTGTTGTCCAGCTCGCCCCCTCCCCCATTCAGCTCCCACGTGGGGAGCCTGGCTCCCAGACCCGGGCTGCCCCATTCACAACGCCCTCCTCCATTGTCCAGGCCTGTCACTCACGCCTGGCATTAGCATTTCTAAAGCCCTTTCCTAGACGCCGCTTCTGCCCAAGCTGGGCAGAAGAACTTAGCCCTATAGAACAAGGAACAATTAAAACGAGCCTTCAAGAGCACTTTAGAGTATATAATTCACTTTTCTATATAGCCATTTCATTTACTTCTCCCAACATCCTTTAGTCGTGGGACACTGACATGGGGAGAAGTTTGTGAGTTGCCCAAGGTCACCGAGTGCTTTTCCAAAGCCAAGCCAGGTTTTTCTGATGCCAGAAACGTCGTTCTTTATACTCTTGCACCTTGCCTCTGTCAGGAGCAGTTTGCTTCTGCTTGGCTGGGCTTTTTTAAAAGGTGGGCTTAGTAACTGTGCACTCCTAGGGGAGGAAGGGATGCTGGATTCAGTCTGTAAGGGCCTTAGGGTGGCTTTCCTGATGCCTGTAAACAGCTCAGCTCAGAGAATATGTCTTCTTTAAGCTGCCACTGGAGCAACATGGCCTGACTTAAAATGGCCTGAAATACAGCCAGGAAATAGGTAAAGGTTCTCAAGGCAGATGGCTGGCTGCATATCCCCTTTCTGCCCCTTAGCAACTTTGTGACTTTATTTAGGTGAGTTTTCTTCCATATAAGGAAGATAATAATGTTATCTCCTAGGGCTAGAGTGAGGCTTACGTGAGCTACGAGACAGGACACAGATCACAGACTGGACAGCACTACAGGAACCTGTTATTATCCACAGTTGTCCTGAAGTGGGGGTGGGGAGATGGGGAAGAGGTGGAGGATAGTGGAGCTTTGTTGTCACCAAGTTTAAAATTCAGAATCTAGCTCTTCCATTTACTGTGTGGCTTTAGTTAAATAGCTTACCCTCTCTGGGTATCAAATCCTTATCAGTAAAATGGAGATAATAATAGTTCTTGTCAGAGTTGTGAATCATAAAATGCACACAAATGTTTTCTTAAAAAACCCTTGATTGTAGAAATGAAAGACAGAATGTTATTGAAACTATATGTTTCTTACGAATTTTGTTCAAGATTTCATTTGAGGAGGAGGGAGAAGTAGTTCAGTAATTAGGAGCACTGGCTGTTCTTGCAAAAGACCTGTCTTTGTTGTACTTCTGTCAAGGGACCTCCTAAGACCACCAGGGAGCTGGATTCTGATGCAAACACACAAGAGTCAGTGTATTCCTTTGGACAGGTTCCATACCCTTTGTTTTGGTGAACCAGGGGAATTCGGCCGAGCTCAGGGATGAGAGGGTTCTAAAAGAAAACATATATAAGTGGGGTGTTACACTTCTTGGCATTTCAGGATTGGGTAAAGGGGTGTAGGTTACCGGAAACTATTGGCTAAACCTTCAGTGTGAACCTAAGTTTTTATTTTTAATCTACTGCTAAACTTTCAGCATAAAACCAAGTTTTGAATCTATTGGCTGTCAGGCACATTTTCCGGAGACCTTTCATAGATTCTTCTCAGACCGGGCCCTGCTCTCAGGCACCAAACAGTCCCCTGAAACAAAGCTCTGTAATGGTAAATCTATGCCCTCACAGGTTCAGTTCTCAGCATCTATGTAGTGACTCACAACCTCCTGTAACTAGTTCCAGGGGATCCAATTCCCTTTTCTGGCCTAGACAGGCATCAGGCAAACACACAGCATTCATACATACATCCAGGCACACATGCATCACATCTTCATCTACCTCTTACTACTACCTCATCACTGACTTGGGGATGCCTTTCTCCCAACCTGGGCTCCAGTTACTTTCTAGCAACAGGTGCTCATATGGAGCAGAGTAGACATTTTTCAAGCTCCTATACCAACACTGAAGGTCAATGGCGGAGGCTAGTGGAGGACACGAAATCTTGGTGTTCATACTATTCCCCTAGGGTGGTGGGGTAGAGTGGATAATCTCTCACATGGACTCAAGCCTTAAAGTCTATAAGACCCTCCTTACTAGCACTCTGGAACTAGGTAGAGCACATGAGTGGGCCTTACAGAAGAGACACTTCCCTCACAGCAGGGAAGATACTTTCTGCATAGTCTGTCACAGACCCAGGAGCTGAGCAGTCTTGAAAATGTTTCCAGGTCAATGTCCATCCAAGACAAATGGCCTACTATTTTTAGGCAGGATACGGCCATTTAGCCCAGGCTGCCCTAGAAACTATGATCTTTCTCAGCCTCCTCAAAGCTAGGATTATAGGTTCATACCAATATGCACAGCTTAAATGCCCATTTGTCTGTATCTTCATACATATTAATAAAAGTTTTATCGGTCTAAAACACACTGGTATATCCCACCTTCATAAACGAAGTCTGTTGAAGAAAGTCTGTGAACCAGAAGCAATATACCTAGCATGAGGTATAGTGGCATGATCCTGTAGGCCCAGCATTTGGAAGGCTGAGGCAGAAGGATCATAAGCCCTAGGCCAGCCTGACCTACATATTGAGAACCTGTCTCCAGAGCCCCCTCAAAAGAAACCCCAGAAAAGTAAAATATTTATTTTAGTTTCATTGCTCTAAGTGAATTATTATTCTTTTAACATTGCTGGTGTGGTAGCACACACAACTTTTTCTTTTTAATTTATTTTTATTTTGTGTGTTTTGGTGTTTTGCCTGCATGTATGTCTGTGTGAGGGTATCAATTCTGGAATTAGACAGTTGTGAGCTGTCATGTGGATTCTGGGAATTGAACCCAGGTCTTCTGGAAGAGCAGTCAGTACTCTTAACTGCCGTGCCATCTCTCCAGCCCCTCCAAATGAATTATAACCAGCCCAAATCACTTTAAAATTCCCTGACTCTTCAGATCTCTGGATTATAAACCAGTAAAAAACATTCACCTAATGCAAAAAAAAAAAAGTTCTGATAAGCCACTGACTCTGAGTTATTTAGGCTTTAAGGTGTGGACTTAGTGGTCACAGTAGAGTATAGAATTCCCAAGAGTGAGACAGGAGAGATGGCACAGTGGGTAAGAGAGCTTGCTGTTCAAGTTTCCAGAACCCATTCTTAAAAAGAAAGGTGGCCATAGGCATGCTAGCAACCACAGCACCATTAGATGGATGGACAGGGGAGGATTTCTGGTGTTGGAGCTTACTGGTCAACAGCCGAGCTCTGGGTTCAGTAAAAGATGAAGTCTTCCTCTGGTTTCCATATGTGTAAATACCTTCACACATTCAAGTGCGCAGACATCCTTACACATACACAATAAATAAATACAAATTTACAAAAAGAACCCCCAACAGTGTATGTCATTCGTCAAAGCCGACTCAAGAGACCTATTTTTCCAGGTGGTCTAACCTCTAAAAAGTCAAGCTTGTATCCAAACCTTTTGCTTGTTGTGGGATATACAGAACACGGAGGCAGATGTGCCTGGGTGAAGACAGAAATACAGAGGCAGCACATCTAGATCTCCCTGGTACACCTCCAAGCTGCTTCCTGCTTAACTCATCTGTGTAATATGTGAGCGGGCTTTCTGCACAGATTTTGGTGTCTGTTTATGACAGGCCAAGGTCAAGTCCTAGCACCCATTGTCCATGAGGGAGGGAGGAAGGAGTTCCACCTGACCGGGAATATCTCCAGGAGAGGCACCGGAGGCCACAACTGAATGGAGAAATGGTCTTCCCGATGCTCACCATGATTCTGAAGAACTGCCTCTCATTCTGACCTTCTCCTTTACTAGATGTCATGGGTGTAAGCAGACCTAGGAGTGGGTTGGTGGCAAGGCTTAGAAGCCAACCTCTTCATTTTATAATGTCACTATACTATCTAGAGAAGCATTTCTTGAAGTTTTCTGGTGACTTAGCCTTAGAACCCAGAGTAGAACCCAGGTCTCTTAAGATAATATCTTTTGTGAACCCATGACACAACACAGCACACCCACAGCAACTCTTTCTCAGTTCTCTGCACCTCAGATGCTTTCAGGCTCACCAGCTTCGAATCTGTGTTGGTCTATATGGTAGCAATAGAAACTGAGAACATGACGACTCCAAGGTAGGGTTGAGGGGCAGGTTTTTATTGTAGATATGAGGGAGAGTGCAGCCATAGTCTGGGGAAGGGACAGAAAGTAGTAACTGAACATGGCCAGCAGACTGGACCAGGCCATGAGAGGAGGTGGCGGTTGGGAGTTGGGAGAGGACAGAGAGGAAGACAGAGAGTGTGGGTAAAGGAGGCTGATGGGGGGCAGGACCAAGAGAGGAAGACAAAAGAGAGTCCAGAGAACCCATGGCCAAAATGACAGGGTTATATGGGAATGAAAAACTGGGGGAGGGAAGCCCATGAACTGAAGAAGTATTGGGTAGGGGGCAGGGTGGGAAGAGCTGCTGGTACTGAGTGAGCCTGATTGCCAGTATCCTCTTTCATGTGTTAATGGACACAACAGATAGCTTTTTGTCCAGGGTTTCTCTCGAACCTGACAGTAACCACTTGCTACCTGTAGCAATTAATTAGATCCTGGACACTGAAGTCCAAGGCATTAGTGGTAGAGTCCTGGGTTCTATGATTAACAACACAACAAAGGACAGTACAGCAAATTGGAATTAAGATGTGCTGGAAATGCCTGGTGGTGGTGGTGGCGGCGGCGGCGGTGGCGGCGGCACACGCCTTTAATCTCAGGAGGCAGAGGCAGATGTATCTCTGTGAGTTTGAGGCCAGCCTGGTCTACAGAGTGAGTTCCAGGACAGCCAGGGCTACACAGCCCCATGTCAAACAAATACACAAACAAAAAGTGCTGGAAGGGGGTACAAACGATGTTCTAGGTACTCCCCAGCTGAATTCTGACTGGCGATAGTATCCTCAATAAGATGTTCTAGAAGGTGTGTTGGAAATAAACATAGACACTTCTTTGAATGTTTAGGATGAACTAAAGAAAGTGGAATGTCTCATTAAGAAGTTTTATATTGGTCCCCTGAAGATTTTTATGTTCTCAAGTCAGCCACTTGCATACCACCAAATACAGGGTGGAGAGGGCAGGGGGACAGATTCTCACAATGGAGCCCAGGCTGGCCTCAAATTTACTATCTTCCTGGTTCAGTCTTCCTAGAGTTGGGATTACAGGCAGATGCCACAAATTTTGGCTTAAAGTTGTTTTAAACAACCAAGAAACAAGTTGGTGTGAAATGAGTTTCAGGTTGTGTTCACACCTTTTTAACATTGATTACACATTCAAATAATATTTTGGATAACTGGATTGACAAAATATTAGAGTTCATTTTATGTGTTAAACTTAGTTTCTGGAATGATCTAGTCCTCTTGTGTGCCATCTCCAGGAGAAAGGAGTTAACAATGCTGGCAGTCTTGAAGCACTAGCAGCATAGGCTATGGGGTCAGGGGCCAACAGATAGTGAGAAGCAGACACTGGCAGGGCAACCAGCAAGCAGAGCTTCAGAGGGCTGGGCTGACCACAGGCTAGTGAGGGTTCTGGGAAGAACCTCTGACCCAGCCAGATGGCAGCAGCAGAGAACCCTTTAATCCCAGCAGAAACAGATGAATTTCTGAGTTCAAGTCCAGCCTGCTCTACAGAGCAAGTTCCAGGACAGCCAGGGCTACACAAAGAAACACTGTCTTGAAACAAACAAAGCAACCATCCTCCAGTCCAAGCAGAACCCCAGGGTGTGAGGGTTTAGAGGGCGCCATAAGTCATAGTTAGTTCCTGTTGGGAAGCCAGCAGTGGTATCCACCTTAGGCTTCCTATAGTCCTGATAGTTTAGGGTGCTAGCTGATAGGTAGGAGCACAAGGCTACGAAAGAAATTGGTATGAAACCATTGCAGGTGATGTTTACACCCAAGGCAGAGGTCCTGGGGCTCCAGGTGAAGCTGCAGCTGAGGTCAGAATCCTCCCTAGGGGTTGGATCTGTGGCCACAGCTGTGCACATGAGGCTCTAGGCTCAGGAACTGAAGCAGCCCAAGCCAGCTGAGCCTCTACTCTTTCTAGAAACATCCCTGGATGTGACAGGCCTTGTCCCAGTCCTGCCTATGCATAGGGATTGTGGGCCTTGGCTCGGGGAGGGAAAATCACATGGAGACATAGAAATCCCTCTGTCTATAGCTCAAATAACGAGCCCCAGCTTTTGCTGCAAAGCACAAAGCCAGAAGCAGCACTTGAGGGCTCGGAGAACTGCCAGCTCTGTGTCTGCTGTCGCCAGCGTTAGAGTGCCGGGGTAGGCAGGCACCACACTACTCCATTTGTATGCCCAGTCATGCCCTAGGGTTCGCTTTTCTTCCTCAGCAGAAGGAGGCTGCAGTCTGCCTCTGGCCCTTCTGTTCGTAGTGTCCTCTAAAGTGTGCCCTGCCCCCCACTGTGTTTGTGGCCTTGTGAAGAGGCAAGCACAAGTGTCAATAGCAGCAGCAGAACGACAACAAAAACCCAAGGAAATACTTTTTAATAACCAGTCAATCCAGGGAAGCAGGAGACTCAGGCAAAGGAGGTTCGAAGAGGCTGAGATGTTCGAGTCTGAGGAGGGGAGTGATTTCTGGTTTGCCCATGGCTGATATTCGCTCTCAACTTCAGAAGTGGGAGAGATGACTGGCCCATCTGTTTGGAATTTACTGCAAGGAGAAAGAGAGATGGGGAGGGGAGGGAGAGAGGGAGGAGGGAGGGAGGAATGGAAGTGTGTGTGTGTGTGTGTGTGTGAGAGAGAGAGAGAGAGAGAGAGAGAGAGAGAGAGAGAGAGAGAGAGAGAGAGAGAGAGAGAGAGAGAGAGAGAGAGAGAATATGAAAATCTAATTTAATTCTGGTCATCTCTCCTCCCAACCTGTTCCCTACCATTGACCTTGGCAGCAGAGGAGTTCACAAACAGTATTCTGGGTTTTCAAACTGTTCTAGGGCAAGGTCTTTGAATAGACAATGGCCCATCCAGGCTGGTAGTCATTTATTTGATTTGATTGTGGAAGTGGGTATTAAACCTCAGGTTTCATACACACATGCTGGCAAGCACTCTGCCACTGAACTACATCCCCAGTCTCTCTCTCTCTCTCTCTCTCTCTCTCTCTCTCTCTCTCTCTCTCTCTCTCTCTCTCTCTCTCTCTCACACACACACACACACACACACACACACACACACACACACACACACACACGTTGATCCCCCTCACTCTCTGGGGTAACTTCTATTACAGGGCTGTGCCAACAGACCTGGCTCAGGCTGGTAATCTTCACCTGTTACTGTATGTTTCAGTGAACAGCGTTTGTATGTACATACAGTGAACAAGCATGTCTATGCCATGGACCTGTCTACAGAGTGTGTCTCTCAAAGAACCCCATAGAGCACCCACAGATAGCCTTGAGGCTGCTCTTGACACATGGCTTCAAGTGGTATGAGACGAGACTGGGTTATGAAAGCTGAGAGGGGGAACCTCTTGGTGCAAGAGGGACAGTCCAGCTAATAGCCCAATTGCCTTTGCTCAGAGCCTCGCCATTCAGCCGCACTGTCCACAACTGACTGTGCATACTTGGGGCTGGCCAAGGTGTGTGTGTGTGTTGGGGGGGGTCAGGTAAAAATTGTCTCACAGGGATCTATGATTGTACAGCAAATGCAGAGAGAGCAGCGCACAGATCCAATGAAGCAGGTTTGGTTGTGCCCAAACGTGAGAGAAAAGATGGGGATCTATTTGCAGGGAAAAATGAAAGAGCACTAAACCAGGGGCCAGGAGGCCTGTGCTTTAGACACACCCAAGACCTGATCTGTTGCCCTTCCATGGGCCTCAAAGTCCCCATCTCTCAAGAAGGGGCCATGCTCTGGTATCCCTGCTGCCAGTTCCGATTAAGTCAGGACTCACTGAATCCAGATATAGAGACTATTCATGTCTGAGGACATCTTTGAATTTTTTGCATCTGAGATTCGGTGGGACCTCCCAGAACAATCATCCTTCTAGGCAGCACCCCTCCCCTAACCACCCAACGGAGAGGAATCTTTAGGAACTTGTCTTTGGGGGAAGGGGCAAGCTCCCCCCTTCATCTTTCCCATCTCACCTGCACCTCCGGAAGTCCTTCCTGTATCTCCCTTTCATCCCTTCTGTATATTTGGGTTCTCCTGAAAGGAGTGTCTCTAGGGTCCCATTTTGAATTTCTTTTGTTTCCCCCAAGCAAGGAGAGGAAGAATCTGACTGCACATCTGTTTGGAATTTGGGGTGGGGGTAGGGAAATGAAGCAGCTCACTTCTCTCGAGCACTCCATGAGTTCCAGGGTGGGGGGAACCTGGGAAAAACCAGAGCCTCCTGCCACCCCCTCCCCTTGTGCCCCCCCCCCCCCCATGGTCCCTGTCAGCTGCCTCTTTGGCCTTTCTCATCTCTGAAACAAACAAACAATCCGGAGGCAAACCTGAAACCTTGTGCTGAGACGGTAAACAGCGCGGCCGGCTGGGCTCCGGCCTTAATGGGCCCCAGCCCCGGCCTGTCTGCTCCCGCCGGCCTGCCTCCAATGTGTTTCTGATTTGTACTGAGCTAGCGGCTCTGCCACGCTGAATGTGGCAGCTGCCTCAGCCCCGCCTCTCGGGGAATGCAGGGGTGGGAAGGTTGAGAGAAGTGGGAAGAGGGGACCCCACCTCCTCAACCAGCTTGGTGCAGAGGCCGTGGCAGGAACTTCGGAGCCATATACACAGACGTGGTCAGGGAAGGGGGTGGCAGTGCGGATGGATTTCATCTGGTTATAAACAAACATGCTTCTCATTTAAGGACCCAGGGGTGCCAGTCACCAGATCCCTCTCCCCCATTTTCCAGGAGGCAGGCGAAGCAACAACTAAATAGGGATGCTTGGGGACCGGAATGGCTCTTTTCAAGGAATCCTGCCTCCCGCCCAAATGGTGGGAATTTTCTGAAGGTGGGAAGCTTCTGCAGAAGTGGACAGGAAGAAAACAAAGTTCTCTAGACATTTGCCTCAAAAAAAAAAAAAAAACCCTGTGAGGATATGGACACAAGAATTTCTGTAAAACAACGGAGGGACAGGGGCCAAAGAATGCAGTGTCCATGACCTCTGACTCTAAATCTCAGGGCCACAGTACTATTGGGCCTGGTTTCTCCAGAGACTTGTGAGGGAGGGGTCCGTCCATTGCCCATCAAGAAGAAGGTGGACTTTGCCAGGTGGTGGTGGTGTGTAGTGGGTTCAGGCACTTTTGAGCAAGACCTAGGTGTGGCTTTGAGGTTTAAGGACCCTTGTTGGGGCGTATGCAGTCCCCTTTAAAGTCCGGTTACATGCTACCTGCCCTTCCTGTTTGTTCCTGTGTTCTCAGAGAGAGGATTGACACAGTCACTGCGTGGGACAGTTCAACTCTCCAGGAATTGCCTTAAGGTTCATTTTTTCTTCATTTTTATTATTTTTTTAAATAAAAATGTCTTTTTTATCGATGCTCGCCTGCTTCCCCTCCCTTCCCTCCTCCCAATACCTTCCAGTCAGCCTTCAGCCTCCACCTCCCCATTCACCCATCACCCCCCCCCCCCCAGACACACACCAAAAGGGCAAGAAGTCCCAAGGTGGGTCAACTCAATGTGGCACATCCACTCCAGGCAAGTCTGTTTTCCTCATCCCAAAGTCAAGACTGGGTTAGGTGTTCCTCTGAAGGGAATGGGCTCTAAGGTGCCAGCCCACTCACAGGAACACAGTCTGATCCCACCCCTGGAGGCTCCACATACTGCCCATGCCAGTTGACAGTTGTCTACCCTTGGAGGGACTCGCCTTTTTCCCAATGGATCTCCAGTGGCTATCCTTGATTCAGTGAGATCCCCAGAGCTCCAGCCAGCCATCACTGTGGGAATTTTCCTCATAATCCCTATCCCCTTGCTCATACAGACTCTCCTCCCTTGCTCTCAGCTGGACCAGGAGGTTGGCCCAGTGCTCAGTCATGGATCTCTGCCTCTTCCTCTATTCATTGTTGAATGTAGGCTCTGTGAGGACACTTAGGGTGTTTACTCATTTTATTATAGGGGAAGTCCTGTTTAGGCACCCCCTCCATTATTGGTTGGAGACCTAGCCAGGGACATCCTATGAGTTCTTGGAGGTTTCCCTAGCACCCAGTCTCTTTCCAACCCCACATTGACTTCCTCTATTGAGATGGGCGATTTGGCTGTGACATCTGTCACCTCATTGATTTGCCAGGGTTGATTTGGCTGGTCTGGCTGGCTAGGCAGGTGTCCTCTTCCTCCCTCACCACTTCATGTGCATCCCTCTGGAAGCTGTGTGCTCAACCAAAGAGGACCTTCCCTGAATAGAGGAGGACCTGTCTTCAATCAAGGATATGTGAGTAGCTGCGGTCCCCTGCTAGAACCTCCAAACAAGCTCTCAAGGTTCAATTTTGTATCAGTGAGTGTTTATATAAACCCCTTAATAAATATTAATCCTTTATATAATCAACTGCCAATAAATAATTCCTACAATATCTGGTGCCCAACATGGGATAGTGGCTCACGCCTTTAATCCCAGCAGTTGCAGGCAGAGGCAGGTAGATCTCTGTGAGTTTGAGGATAGCCTGATCTACAGAGTGAGTTCCAGGACAGCCAGGACTACTTCACAGAGAAACCCCTTCTCAAAAAAAAAAAAACAAAAACAAAAAAAAGGTGGCCTTTGGTGACCTGACCCTCCCACTGGATGAGGAAAAATTTAATGGCATCTTTGCTCCCTAGCTTTGCATACCCTTGCTAACATTCCATGAGCGTATATCTCCTTGAAGACTCAGCGTAAGCATCTTGGCCGCTTCTCTCGCTCTTTTCATGCTTAGGTTAAAATGTAAAACCTGAATGTTCTCACATTGACAGGGACTACTGAGAAGACAGAGATGGGCAGATGCTTTCAATCAAAGTAGTTTTCTTCTGACCAGGCATAGTGGTACATGCCTGTCATCCTAACCAGGCTAGTGAAGAAAGATTGCAAGTTTGAGGCCAGCCTGAGCTACATTGTGAGTGAGTCACTGACTCAAAACATAAGTTTGGGCTTAGGATGTAGCTCAGTTGGTAAACTGGTAGAATGTTTGCCTAGCATGTATGAAGCCCTGGGTTCAGTCCTCTTTATCCAATAAAACTGGGTGTGGTGGCACACCTATAATCCCAGCACTCTGGAGGTGGAAGCAGAAGAATTAAAAAAATCAAAGCTATCCTCAACTACATAGAAAGTTCCTGACCAGTGTGGGCTACATGACCTTATGTCTCAAAAATTTAAATAATAAAACCCACAAAAATTCCTCAAATCACATGATATATTCAGTTTTTTAGTAATTTTCCCAGGGACTTAAGGACTTTTCCATACTTGGGAGTAAAACTAAGATTGAGGTCAGCTATAAAAAAACAGCTTCAAGCCAGGTGTAGTGACATACATTTGTAATCCTAACATTGGAGGTGCTCGAGCCAGGCTATCATGAGTTTGGGGCCAGCCTGAAGTACATAGTAAGACTGTTTTTCTTTTTTGTTTGTTTGTGTTTTGTTTTTGTTTTTTAAAAGACAAAAAAAATGGAAAGAAAGGGGAAGAAAAGAAAGGAAGGGGAAAAAGAGCAAATCACAAAACACTAGCTTTACTCCATAGACTTACTCAGCTCATGTGGGGGCATCTCAAACTCTGGCTGTGCTATTTATCCAACCACTGTCTCCCAGCCTAAAAGATTGGATTAGACCAGAAGGCAGGCTCCCCGGGGGGTTAGCAGTCCAGTCCTTAAAGCAAGCTATTTTATCTGGATCTTTTGCAGACCCCAGCTCACAGGAATGTATGAGGCTGGGGAACAGGATGTCCTTGGGAAAACAGCCCCTGGGACCCTGTGGCTTTGTGGCTCTTTATCTGCCCCCTCCTGTTTTTTCTTTAAGTCCTGAGCACTTCCCACAGTGTCTAACTAGTTTAACTTACACAAGCAGCATTGTATGTTAACAAGGAGAAGTCCCATCACTAGTGTGCACATACTTCTCTTCTAGGTGCAATACCAAACTCTACTGAGAGATGGAGAGATGAAGACCCTGTCATTTGGTGGGACGGTTACCCCAAGGGTCTGTATTACAAGTACCTGCATGATGGTGAGTTGTTTTTTTTTTCTTTTTAAGTAGAGCTTGGGGAATGCAACCCTTTCTTTGTAGATGTTTGGAGTGTGAGGAGCAACTAGTTTATCTTTTGCGACCCCCAACCCTTTTCCTTAAGTGCTGCCTCTATGACCAGATGGCCCCTACTCTGCTCTCTCAGCCTCTGCACACTCCAGGGACTGCACAATATACCATAATGGCAGCAGAGAGGTGACTGACATATAGGCTATCAGAAAGCTGCCCAAGCCAGACGAACAAAGAAAGCTCCTGGCCGTCCCCTGCCAGTAATGGTTTCCAGAATCAGATAGTTTACTCTCCTCTCTGGTTTGAATCTCAGTTTCTCATCTAAGATCTTGTTGGAGGAGATGGTGGATTACATGGCCATGAAGGGGTCCTACTTGCTGTGTCCCACTGTGACAGAATGACCAGTACCACTAGCAGCAGCACCCCATGGCTCCACTGTTTTCTCCAAGGTTACTATCTTTTATAAACCCTTCCTCACACATCCAATGACATCAAGCCATTCTTGGTTTTAACATGGGTTTAGTTAGGCCAAGGCTGTATCAGGGGATGCAGAGTATCAGAGCTCAATCATTCATCCATTTCTTCCCACATCCATCTAATAATCCTGTATTGGTATCCACAGGGTACTCAGAAATGTCCAGCTGAATTTCCAGCCCAAGATGTTTATTTGTTTTATTAAATTATTACTTATTGAATTATTTGTGTGAGAGAGTATGAGTTACATGCATATTGTAGTCGGAGAACAACTTCTAGGGGCTGAATCTCACCTTCCACTTTCTTGAAGCAGGGTCTCTTGTGATGCTCTGCTGCTGGAGCTGCATACATTAGCCCCCCCCCATCTTGCAGTAGGAATGCTAGAATTACAGATACACAGGTGCTATCACATCCAGCTTTCTTTTTCTTCCTTCCTTCCTTCCTTCCTTCCTTCCTTCCTTCCTTCCTTCCTTCCTTCCTTCCTTCCTTCCTTTTTTTAAATATACATCCTGGGGATAAAACATGGGTCACCAGACATGCATGGCTAGTTCTTTTACCAATGATTCATCTTGCAGCCCCAGCCAAAAAAGATTATCAGCCTCACATTTCTTTGGCTTAGGACTCTCCCTAGTTCAGCTCCAAAGCGGTTGCCCCATACTGCCACCCATTCCTTCTCCCTGCCTAAGTCCACTGACCTCCCGAACTGACACATTTGAGGTGGCAGCTTGGCTGTGCTTCAGCCCCTAGCCTCCTCTAGAACAACATCTCCTATTTAGCTCTCCAAACACTGGGAAATAATCCCTTGTTCACTTTATCTGAGGTGTGGCTGGGTCCCAGGCCTCCTAGCCACAGCTTTCTGGATTCATTTTATATTCATATCTACCTCCATCCCCACCCCAGTTCCTTACACATTCCCAGCCTCCAGCCCCTAGCACATACAAGTGCTTCTGTGTAAATCTGTGGGCAGCCATAGCAACAAAGAGAGACATGGGTGCAGATGCATAAGATGTCTGGTGCATCAGTTTGGGTGCACTTTGCAAGGATAGCGAAGGCATAGGAACAGAGGGAGAGGGGTGGGGAGGTACCAGTGAGTGTACATGGCAGAGTGCATATTGGGGAAAAGCCAGCTGGAGTATATGTCAGACTGAATGGGCCGGTGTGTGGCTCCATGTGTGACCCTCCCAGCAGCTGTCAACCTGCATTAGCACACATATGGGCGAGCCTACACTTATACTCAGGAGGCAGCAGGGTAGAAGGGAGGGTGGAGAAATATACTGACTGTGGAAACAGAAGAGGTTTCTGGTCTGAGCTTTGCTGCCGGATTTCTAAGTTTCTGCCCCCACTCTGGGCCTCAGTTTCTCCATGTCTAACCTGAGCATGTTGAACTAGAGATCTCCAAGGGACATTGGCAGCTCTAATATATATGCTCCAGTTCCTTGATGTTTTTTGCATGTGATAGCAGACTCAGAAAGGCTTCCTTCCCAAAGGAGGACACCAGGGAAAAGCATGCAGAACCACCTCTGAAATATGGATGAAACTTGCTTTACTCTGCCAAAACTTCCAGCCCCTGCTCTGTGTACTATTGTCTTCTTACAACCAAAGGAAGGGCACAGGCAAGGAGGGTGGGCTGTGTCTGAGCAACCTCCTCTGGTTAATGAGGGGTGGAGCAAGAGACTCCAGCATCAGTCCAGGACCCAGGGTTGCTTTAGGTCCATTTAGGTTGTTTTAGGTCCCTGGGGTTGCTTTAGGTTTATAGGTACAGTGAAGAAGCTGCTGAGGCATAGAGAGAGCCCTTGTCTGGCAAATGGCCACCATTTTTTCTAGTGGGGATTTAAGGGCAGAAGTAGTGTAATGGGAGGCTGGACATCTCTGGAGGTTCATAGAAGATGAGTAATACAGGATACACACAGCAGGGTTTTTGACGATAAATTCATTTGTGGTTTACACAGGATTTTAAATCTGAATTATTACTACAATTGTATCGGGAGTGGCTTAGAAATTGTAAGGTGGGGGTGGAATCTCCCTGTACAGCCATTGGTAACACCACTGCTGAACTGAATTTTCATCTTGACTTCCCATAGGCTTTCCTGGATTATCCTAAGTAGAACAGTCCGCCTCTCCTGTGCCTCAATTAGGATCTGAGGAGGTGGGGAAAGGGGTCAAGATGGTTTCCTCTGCCCCAAGGACTTACCTAGCCAGCTCACATAAGCAGCAATTCCACTGTCCTTCCAAGACCTTGAGCTGAGGAAGTCAGCTCCCACCATGCTGCAGGGGAAAACAAGAGGCCCGGACTGTACACCTGGGCAGGCAAGCACTTTCCTAGCCTTGATTTGAGGTCACAGAGGTACAGAGGGGTCACAGAGAAAATGGGTAGCAGAATCAGGCCCAGGCAGCCCTTCTGGATCTTAGTCCAGTGCTCTTTCGCTTCCCCCCAATATACAATTAATATACCTCTGGAGGTTCTAGGAAAATGGGTGGGAACTAAGAGAGTGCTCAAGATCCACAGCTGGGTCTGAGAAGGTTAAATTCCCAGCTGGAAGCATTCAGCGAAGCTTCCAAAAATCGGGCAGTCCTTACAACTTGCAAATAAGTACTTCAGGCCACAGGAAATGATCCTAGACCACAAGGCCTGGGGATTGCACCAGAACAGTCCTGCCTGCATGTCAGCACCGTGTGGGAGCAGCAGCCTGGGTAAGAGTGGCTGTGAGGCATCCTACAGACTTCAGGGTTTAGACAGACTTGGGCTGGAGTTTAGGCCCAGCTCAGTTATTTTGCTAGAAAAACCCCCTCCTCAACTGGCCTTTGCGAACTGATAATGGCAGGCACTCGAGTTTCTCCAAGGCCCCAGTGGCCTGGTGGATATGCAAAAGGCTTTGCAAACTTTCAGCTGTCACTCACTGTGTTCTGGAAATGCTGCATGTACACATGAACCAAAGGAGGTAACTCTGGTTGTGGCCGAAGCTCCCTCTCCCACCCCCCACCCCCCACCCCCGTTTGAGGGGAAGCAGGAGAAAGGAGACAGGGTGCTGGGGGTGGAGGACAGTGGGAGCTGCGGGCGCCTGCAGCAACCTTTCCGGCTCGGCTGACCGGCAGGTTCTGAGGCCTGCGGGCAGGAATGCGGTTCCACAAAGCCTCTCCACCTCGCCGAGTTGGCGGGACCGCGGAGGCGCTAGGGGACTGGGGACGGGGCGGGGACAGGCCTCTGGCCTTTTCTCTGGGAAGAATCTCCTTCCAAGAGGGTCCCGGCTAGAACCTAGGATTTCCATTTCAATGCTCCCTGGCAAACTGCCCTCCTCCGAACTCGGCTAAAGGCTCGCGGAAAAGCCTTTAAAAACACACTAATTACAAACAATTCCTGGGCCTCTCCTTACT
Source organism: Phyllotis vaccarum (assembly GCA_033318265.1). Lineage (NCBI taxonomy): Eukaryota > Metazoa > Chordata > Mammalia > Rodentia > Cricetidae > Phyllotis > Phyllotis vaccarum. The sequence goes on from JARWLC010000013.1 coordinate 61,075,711, forward strand.
TCCCTCCACGCGGCTCTGGGGGCGGCCGGGCCGAGCGCCCAGGGGTCATTTACATGCGCCTGTCGCTGCTTGGTGTGCAAAAGCCCACGCCAACAGCCACATGCTGACCTCAACGGGCCAAGACTTGAGCTCTTGTTTCCTTCCGGGTCCTTGAAAGAGTCACTGGACTGCAGTGGCCGGTAGTGTGTAGAGAGCTGTGAGAGCCTAGAGCAGGCACCTGGGCGGGCGAATGCATCATGACTCCAGGAGCCTGCTGTTAAGGACACCAGAATAGGTCAGGCATCACCTGCCCTCAGCGGCCTGGATCCCAGCTGCCGGCCAGCCCTCAACACTGGCCACATTGCTCAGGAGCCCCAAGAAATCGGCCTCTGCCATGGTGCCATGAGGCAGTGGATGAAGGTGGATTCTGGCCCATCTTCTACCTCCTACCTCTGTTTCCCTGGGGAGAGAGTAGGGTTGCATTCAATAGTTTCTGAGCTGGCCAAGACTAACCAAACTCTTTTCGAAAGGGTCTGGACTGTTCTAGCCTAATCTGGAGGAGTCTCTGGGGGATTCTGGCTAATGTCATACTTGTTCACACTGACCCCTATTGGCAGGGCCCCTCTGGAAGGATCTAGAGGGATGAAAAAAAACTCATCTATTCCAACTGGCCCCAGCTCATTGCTCACGAAAGGAATGTGAGACCTTGGGAGAAGGACTGGCTCATGCCTCTCAAGCCTTTGACTGATAGTAATGATGCTCAGAGCATGTACTGTGTGCCTGGAGCCTGTTAAATATTCACAGAGCATGTTAAATATTCACTCATTTAATCTTTTAATCAACCTCATGCTGAAGAAACAGATGCTCAGAGAAGTAAGTCACTTGTCAAAGATCACAAACCGGTAGGTAAAGAAACTAGGTTTGCATCTCCAAAGAATAGGCAGAGATGAATAGTGGAGGACATTGGATGCCCTCTTTTAGCCTTCATACACAGGAAATAAAGGTGGGAGAAGGGTGTAAATAATAAAATAAACTGGCATGGAATCTAGATGGCTCCAGAGTCTTTATCACTCAGCCCCAAGATCAAATCTGAGAGAATAATGACTGATGTCATTTATTAGTGCCTATTCACATGTCAGCCATTTTACACATGTACTCTCAATTAGTGTTCTCGTGAATTCTACAAGGCAGACCAAATTGTCTCAGTCCTATAGAAGGGGCCATGGAAGCATGGAGGACATGTGAATTTTTACAAGCCTCTTTAGTTGGTAAGCAGTAGAGGTGAGACTTCATTAGATACTCTATTAAATTAAGCATTGGGCATTCCACCTGTATCATTCGTTGTTAGGCTTGGACCTGGCATGGGAGAGTGGGCTCTTTCTATCTGCAGACAGCATACCAAACCATCTCATTTCCATCACTCTTTCTTAGGCAAATAAGCCCCTCAATCCTCATTTCCTTCTCCTCGGGCTCCTAGCTAGAAAGAAGTGGGTCTTGTTAAAGACTGTGATGTGCTGAGTAAGTGCTGAACTTCCAGCTCTGACACTTCTGAAGTGGACAAGTTACTGGTCAGTTTGAGCCATGGTTACTCAGTCCCAGGAGTGAAGCCAGTCAAATGACAATTAAGGTGAAGAAGCGTCTTGTAAAGGCTGGAGGACTATGCAGAGGTGAGTGGGCACTCCGAGATGAAGGCTTCCATCCCTAGGCTTCTGGCATGACCTCATTGCACATGTGTCCGCCACATGCATTGGTACCACTACTGAAACATACATACCAGCATTGGTAGGTTTCAAACAGATGGGTGGGAGGGGATTGTCCTGGCCTCTGAGTTGTCTTTCCTCCAAACAGCCATCCCATAGTTCCTTCAATCCTTCCTTTTAGGGCAAAATTTCTGGACCTCCTCCCTACATAGGCAGTTAGGTGAAGTAGAAAAGTCACCTGGTTGGAATCCTGTAGACTTAGTTACTTTTGTTATCTGCTTGTTTTCTTTTTTTATCAGGTGCTGGGGATGGAAGTCAAAGCTATGTACATTTTAGATAAGTACAGTACCACTGAGCTACTGCACATCCCAGATTTGGATTTAGCTAACTTAATAAGCATTTTGCAGATTTCCGGCTGTGTGGTCTTAAGAAAGCTTTCTCCTTTCAAATAACAGCAATAATAATACTATCAGGCAAGTCTGAGGTTCGTAGGAAAAATCAGAGACAAGTGATGAACTGGAAAAATAGGAAAAGGAATACTCCCCACCTATCAGGGTGAGGTAGCTGGGTCTAGAACTCCAGGCCTTGTGCATGCTAAGCACATGTTCTACCACTGAGCTGTACACCTAACCTAACAGATATCTTGCTATCAAGTAGCAAGGGAGGACAGTCTAGCAGTGGGCAGAGGGTGTCACTTGTGATAGAAATCAGTCAGGACTCTGGACCCCCAAAGCAGAGTCATTGATCTTAATCTTGGAGGTAGCCGCAGCTTCAAAGAGATGGTGCTTCAAGCAAGAATTAAAGCTAATACATAAACAGCATTCCTTAAATTTATTTTTAAGTTATATTTAATCATGTATATTCATGTGTATGTGCACATGAGTCCAGTGTCTGTGCAGAGCAGAGACACCAGACCCCTTGGAGCTGGAGTTACAGGCAGTTGTGAGCCACCTGACATGGGTGCTAGGTAGAGCTTCTGCAAGAGCAATACACATTATGCTCTTAACCTCTGAGGAATCGCTCTAGCACCCTTATATTCATCACTTGCCATTCTAAGGCTTCATAGCTTGATCTAATTTAGTCTCTTAGGAGAGAAACTTGGCACTATAAAATGACTGTTTTCTAGCCCTGTTTTACATACAGGGAAACAGACACAAAGCACTTAAGTCATTATCCTAGCTAGTTAATCAGGCTCCCAAGAACACACTTTCTCTGCTTTTTTACATCTATTTATTTGTTGTGTGTTTGTGGGCATGCATGCACATGTGTGCCACAGTATGCATGTGGAGGTCAGAGGACAACTTGAAGGAGTCGGTTTTTCCCTTCTCAGTGATCAAATTCAAGTTGTCAGACTTGGCAGTAAAAGCCTTTACCCACTGAGCCATCTCGTCAGCCCAGTACACTCTTTTGTTGGTTTTGAAATCATTTCTGACTATGTAGCTCAGACCGGTCTCAAATTCACTATCGTTCTGTTTTAGCTGCCAGCATTCTGGGGTTATAAGGGTGTGCTACCCTGCCCAACCAGAAACTCAGAGAAAATTTACAGTTAGTTTATTTTCCTTTTTGCAGCACTGGGGGTAGAACCTAGAACTAGAGCCTTACATAATCTAGGCAAAGGAAGTTGTTTTATTTTTTCCTTCAGCCACCAAGCTGCATCCATGCCCAGCTAAACATTTTAACCCCAGAATTTTAGCATCCTCTGACCCAAGATGCCTATGTAAGAAGTTTGCCAGGGGAAATAGAGGTAAAGAGTAGAGTGTGGCACCAGCTCAGAAATCTTGCTAGGGTTGGGGGATGAGCCAGGTAAGTGGGGGGGGGGTGTTGGAACCTAAGGGCCCCATATGCTGGGTTTTGGGACTGAGACTTGACTCTGGAGGCAATGGGGAGGCACTGGCAGGTTTTAAGTGGGGGAATGATGTTCAGAAAAGGTCTTAACTGTCTGTGGTGTGGAGGCTGCTCAGGGGAGGACGCGCTCTGGTGGTAGAGAAATGATAAAGGCTGCATTTGTAGGGATGGAATGCTTGGGACGGATTCCAGAGATATTAAGGAAGTAGAATTGGCAGGACATGGTAATTAATTAGATGTGAGAGGTGAGAAAAAGGGGGAGCAATAGTTTCTAGCTAGAAGCCAGGCTGGATTGTTGATGGGGGGAGATCCTGCCCCTAAAGAAATGAAACTAATATGGTCAAATGGTACTGTGGGTTATATTTGAGGGGAGGCAAATTGAATGTAATTCTGGAGATGGCCACTGAATACATGTCTACTCAGGCTGAAGCTTACAGGTGTGAATAGCCCAGGTTGAAGTGATACAGAATTCACTTGCTGAAGACAGAGAGAAAGGCACGGGCATGGTTGAGGGGGTCCAGGTATGGGGAGGCAAGTTTTGAGAACAGTGCTTAGGGGACCCCAGTATTGAAGGAGCTTGCAGAGGAAGGGCCTGGGAAGGAAAGAGACTGAGAAAGCTTATGCAAAGTATGGGAACCAGGATACCCACACATAAGTAGAGAGTTAAGAATTAGGGAATAGAGTGTCATGAAGCAGGAGACAGTCAGATGTACCAAATATATCTGAGAAGCCTATGGTTTGCTTGCTACAATTAGGACTTTGCATCTTCAGAGAGAACTGGTGTAGTCCGAGCGTCTAACAGTAGTAGTCTAGGAAACCAAGGGCAAGTAGAAAAGCCTAGAAGCCCAGTGAAGACCCTGGGAAAGAAGAAAAGAATGCCAGCTAGGGGGAGACACTAAGTCACAGGGGAAGCTGAGCTTGGCTAATGGGAATGTTACTCTTCCCTCCTGGCTATTTTTCTCCCTGCCTCTCTCCCTGCCCCCCCAAACTTGGGTCTCTGCCCTGGGCATGCTGGGGTTTGTGTATTCCTTTCAAAGAGCCAGGTCTTCCACCTCTCCTCTGGCTCCCTCATGTCTTCCAGCAAAACCTTCCTTCCTTGGCTTTGGACTAAGCCCCCGAGAGAGCTGATAAGACAGCAATTAGACCAGTTGCAACGGCCATGCGTTCACATCTCTGTGCCAGGGCAGGCCGGCTGGCACCCTGCCAGACTCTTCTAAGCCAGCTTCACTGCATGGTCTCTCTCCTGTGTGTGACCCACCATCACCATCATCCATAAAGGAACATACATGGGAATAAAGGCTGGAGGCACAGCCTTAAGTCTTGCCGCCCCCCCCCCAAAGAGTTGAACGGCCATGCCTTAAAAAAAGACAGGCTCTCAACCACAGGACCAAGCCAGTGTCCACCAGCTAAAGGGTAATCAGGGAAAGGACAAGGGTAGGTAGGGGAAGGCCTTCATCCCACATCCCTGCCTTTCACATCTTATGTGACTCAAGATGCTTCCCTTTCCCAAGCTTCTAGGGGATGCCAGTCTCTCAGGAGAAATCTGCCTTTGTTGGGCTGGTTCTCTGGGGCTGGCCTCCTGAGTTCTGTGGCCGGGAGGGCCTAATTTTCCGCAGGCTTTTAGGCCTTGATCGCAAAGGCTTCATAGTCCCGCTGGTCATCCATCACACATCCCTACTTAAATAAACTGTAGCAATTTTCTCTTCCTCTTTCACACTTGGACTTGATGTGGGTAGTCCAGTGGCTTTGATCTCAGCCACTCGGAGTTGATGAAATCTAGAGCTCCCATAAAATGTTTGTCTATAACAACAGTGCGTGGTGGAAATACTGGAAATGATGCTGTATCTTACAGAAGCCCCCTCCCATCCTTCCCGCAGAGGGGCATGCAGGAGAGACAGAGATGCTTAAGATCAGCCCCACTCTCCCACAGCGCCATCTGGGGGAGCAACAGGTCATCCAAATGTCTCCTTCAAGTGTCAGCCTGGAAGACGGTTGGAGGGGGTGGTGGTGGTTAGGGAGAGGGAGGGCAAAGGAATCTGAAACAGTGATGCATCACACTGGGTAAGAAATGACAACAGATCTTGAGAGGTGGGGGAAGGGGCAAAGGAAACAACATGAAAAGAGATCCTATGGCACATAGTGACTTGGTGTTTTTGAGAGAAGGGCCTGGGCTCTGGACATCTGTCTTGGCACGGATGGCAGACGTATGGGGAAGATGTCCTTGGGCGTGGTGGTAGAAAAACAGGGGAAGCATGTGAGCTGCAGCTGGAGGGCAGGAATCAACAGTTGCTTGTGGCTTACCTGGCAGAGATGGAATTCGAAGTGGGTTGGGCAAGGCTGAGCTATTAACTGGTACCAGAGGTTTGAAACTCTCAGTCTTCCCTTCTGTAAACTGGGTATATAATAACATGTGATTTATAGGCTTGATGTGTGGGAGAAATGGCAGCATGCCTATAAAAGGGCCTTGAAAGTCTCAAGGTCTATGCCCATGGGAAAGATTGGTGTTATTTGGGAGCCTGGGTCTGGTTCCAGGCTCAAAGTTACTATCTTTAGGCTCCACCAGCTCGCAGTGTTTGCCCCACTTCTGACCACTGTTTTCAGGAAGTGACTGGAAGGCATACCTCATGTCTGACTTCTCTGTGTTCAGGCATGGGTCCAGGATGTCAGCAGTGATCAACATTCAAGTGTGTTCACACATGCAGGTTGAAAAGGGAACCAAAGGATTGTGCATAAAAGTCCTGGTAGTCATGTTTAAAGATGCCCTTGTGGTCAGACATGTCCTCAAGCAGGCCCCATCCATGAGGATTCTTAAAGTTCTTTCCTCTCTTGTTTACAACCAGATACACATCTGCCCACAGGAACGGCACCTTTCCAGTTTCCTCTAGCACGGTGTCACACTCAATCCAGCCCTTCCTAGAAATGGAGCAGGACTCAGAGCTTTCTCGCCTAGGCAGGAAACTGCAGTGGATACATGCTTTCTCAGAACATGCCCTTAGCCCCATAGTACACACGAGGCCCCCTCAGCTGAGTCACTTCTGCTCCACATTGAGCACTACAAGGCATCTGTTTAACCTTGGGGAAGGTTCACAGACCTGGTCACTTGCTGGGAGGCCAGTCCTGCTGGCAAGGATGTTGGGGGAAGGGGTATGAGGTGGGGAGCTGGGGCATGTTAGACTTGAAGAGGGAGGGAAAACCTGATCAAAACCATGTCACAAAGAAGGGGGGAGGGAGGGAGGGAGGGAGGGAGGGAGGAGAGAGAGAGAGAGAGAGAGAGAGAGAGAGAGAGAGAGAGAGAGAGAGAGAGAGAGAGAGAGGTTTCCATTCACAAAGAAATCATTATGGTTAATTTAATTCATTGTAGCGTTTAATACAGAAAAGCTTTTCTACAGAGACTGGGCATCAGGCCAACATTTATATATAAATGGGTTTTATTTTAAAAGCGAAGGCAGTGAGGGGGATAGGCTCAAGTAGGTCCTCTCCTTCTTGCCTTCCCTCTTCTCTTTTATCTACTTTTCTGACCCTGTGTAGACCAGGAATTAGGTACACCACAAAGCGTGTGTACCTAAACCCCACTTCTATGTCCCAATATTTCTTTTGCTGAGGCCCTGCCTCTGTCCCTTTCTCGCGACCATTGGGAGACCCCTGGCTGGGCCTAGCTCAGAGCAGCATGGAGAAAGAACAGTCTTTGATTATTTTCCATATGACAGTGCTTAGGAATCACTCCACTTTTCTTGTCCCCATTCAGGAAAGGCCTACCTCCTGTACAAAGGAGGACACCAGAAGAGAAGCATGGCTTGGTTAATGGAAAGAGAAAAAACTGGAGCCTGGATCTTCTGATTCTCATTGTAATGCTATAGAAGATTCAGTGCCCTTGGCCTGTCAGCTCCTCAGTGGAGGGGGGTAGGGGGGTGGCTCCATTCTTCTGCACCTGAGTCAAGCCCAGATCTTCCCTGCCAGGCTGCAGAGGAAAGGAAGCCCCTCCCATAGTTTACAGTCCTCCAGCAAGCTAATCAGCTAATTCACACTGTGGTGTCAATGGCAAATAATAACTTACTGTAAAGTGCTAATGGTGTAATTTCAGGCTCTCTGGGCTGCTTGGAGGCTGGAAAAGGGCTGTGGGGATAGGACTGACTTTTTAAAAGTTCATCATATTATATTACAAATCGTTTATCCCATGCCCTGTGCTGCCACGTAAGCATGTAATGCCCATTGGTCTGGGATCATAGCCTACCGAGGAACACATTTCCATGGGTTGACTGACACCTGCTCTTAAAGGGATACTTCTGAGCAGACACCCAGTTTTACCTGACTTCATTCTCTTTTCAGTGTCTAGTTTCAAAAGCAGGGATCAAGATGCTCAGGGCCCAGCCACGTGAGAGGAAGAGGTAGCATGGGCCCTCAAATGGGAGCCTTGACACTGACCCAAGGACTCCAGCAAACTGGCTTGGTTTTCTTTGTGTGGCCATATATCAGTGTCAGGCCCGAGCTCTACCTTTCCTCACAAGGCAGAATACCTACACATAATTCCATTGTAGGGATTATAACAAGGGGACCAGAAAACTGAGATGCCTTGCTCAAGGGCATGCCTTTATGCATGAAGTTTGAGTTGATATTCATGTCTCATGACCCTTGGACTTGAGGCTGACAAAACCCTGTCTACACAAAGAGGAAATAGTGAATTCTCAGAACAGCATAGGGCTTACGACTCCATGATATGCAACAACCTCTCCATGAGCCTCACAACTATTCACTAAAGTCATCAATTCTAGAGGTAAATGGCTAGTGAATCCCACAGTCTGAGCACATGGACCAAGCACAGACTCAGAGTTCAGAGGCCCCAGAGCCCTCTTGCCCCCTAGAAAAGAATTAGCAGGCCTAACATAGGAGTGCAGACCCTCAGGAAAGGTCCTGTGTGTCCCTAGATCTCCTTGTAGCCTGGCTGGTATTTGGGGTATTTGGGGTTCAAGCCCAGCAGAGGCCCACATCTGGATTCCCTTAGCTCGCTGCGTTCCTTCTTGGCTGAGAAGAATGTATTAAATGCTGGAGGAGCTGCTGGACTGCGGACTTGCTGCCCGGACCGGCTATCAAAGCAGAGTGGCAGCAGGCCCCCAGGGAGGGGCTTCGTAGGCTCTCCATCATCAAGCAGCCAGCCTAGCCGCTGGTAGCTCCAGGGTGGAGCAGAGGCCTTTCAGCAGGCACTCTGGCGCGGCTGCAAAGGAGCCAGCCAAACTGTCGGGTGCAGCCCGGGCAGGCCCGCTGCTTCTGATTAGTGGCTCACTCTCTACTCCTGCCCTACCAACCTGCCCCCACAGCCAGAACTGCCGCAGCCAGCATGTGCCCCCAAGACCAAGGTTGTGGGTGGGGAAAGGACCTGGAGTTCCTAACCAGGACTGAGTTTAGCTGACTTCTGCGGACGCTGAAAAAAAAGACACTTGTTTTCTTCTTCCCAAATCTTCATTTGTTCTGCCTTTGAGTTCCCTCTCTGAAGAGTTCCAACCACAACCAGCCTTAGTGAGAAGCAGTTATTAAAAAATAATACTAAGGCATGTGCAATCTCTTATACTACAGCATAGCGGTTAAGGGGCAAGGTTTGGAGCCAGGCAGCCTGGGTTTAAAGCCTAGTTTTGTCACTTATTAACTCTGGGCCTTAGGTCTCCCCCAAACCCCATTTTTGAAAGTGCCAAAATAATAGGCCACCAGCCCCAGGGATTGTCCTGAGACTTGAGTGAGTTAATACTATAGAGGGTTTAAAACAATGTCCAGCACAGAGTAAGCACCCAATAAATTCTTGGTGTTCCAAAATTTGTTTCCATTCCTTGACTCATTTGAGTCTCTTGCAAACTTGGGCTGTAGGGGTTGTAATGGAAAGTAGGTTGCAGGGTGAATAGAAGCAAGGTTGGGGTTTGTCTTCCACAGATCTCTCTTCCAGGTTCCCCAGCCTTGGCCTTTTCTGGCATTGCCCATCGGGCACCAATCACCTGACATTGGCAAAGAATTCATCATCCAGGCTGAAGTTTTTACTTTTGCTATGAGATGATTTGCCAAGAAGGCCAAATCAAAGATTTCAAAGTGGGAGGTCAGAGAACTGTTAATCCTTCCTAGCTGGGGCTTCAAAGTAGGGTAGCCAGCCCTCAGAGGAGCAGCTCAGACCTCCCCCTGGGGCTCTAAACCATCCACACATGCCCCCTTCCAGATGCATGCCTTTCAGATTTGTAATCTACCTAGTGGGGGTGAGGAGCCAGGGATCCACCAGGTAGCCTATTTCCTGGAAGGGGCTTGGTACTGATACCTGTGCCCTGATAGTTGAAGGGACAGGAGGGCCACCAAAACCATTGATTGGATAGTCTCATCAGAGAAGGAGTAGGGATCAAGAGAACCCAAGGGCCTGCCCTTCAGGCTAAAGGGTACTCCCATACCCTGGGTACCCCAAGTTAACACCTGTGGTCCTCGTTCAACCCCTGCTTTCTGGGCAGTCCACACTGCTGAAGGGCTGGGGATGGAGTTAGGATGCCACAGAAACGTATGTGTGTGTGAGCCCGTTTTTGTTTTTTTTGTTTTTTTTTTCTCTTGCAGCCTGCAGCCAAGGGATCTGGGCCAGCATCACAGGGAGCTGGCAGAAAAGTCTCCAGGGAATGTGACCACAGTTCATTCTGCTTCTGCCACAGGCCAGCTGGCCCAAAGGCCACCTGCACCCTTTCTAAATTGAGCCCAGAGATTGCTGAGGCTTGAGTTCTCTAGTTGGGAGAGAAAAGAAAAGCGCCCCCCCCCCAAATGCTGCAAGTGAGGTAGCTTCTCTCACACAATGGGTGGGGGAAGCGGGAGAGCAGAAGCATTCTACATTCAGGTCCAGATCCCTCCTGCCACCTGGTGATGGGCAAGCCTCCATATTCTAATCTGAATGTGGAGGTGCTCATACCTGTGGGGACAAAGAACACACCTTGTGGAAAGAGCACTGAACTTTCACTCACTGTGTCTGTTACCAGATCTTGTGCAACCATTACCCAATGAAAGCTGGGTATGAGGCACTATGGGATGCATGTCAGTGATGGTGTCTTAACCAGGCTTTACTGGTTACAAGATAGGTGCTGTGCTTACATGCCATTTCTCAAAGCTCCTTACACTCTCTGGCTTCTACTCACATTCAAGTCTGGTTCTGTTTTACCCATAAGTTCTCCATGAGCTATGAGATAAATTCCTAGGTAGCTCAAGTTAGCCAAAATTGGGTTCATATGTGTGCATGGGACACACACACACACACACACATGCATAGAGGCATGTGAATGCACATACATAATGCTTTATATTTTCATGCATGGGACCTTACTCCATGCGTAATTGTGTTTTCTCGACAATGTTAACAGCAAATGTGGGGCATCGTTCCACACTGTCCATGTGACTAGCTAACTCTTTTGAACAGTCATATTGTACTCCACTGTACTGAGTCATGCTGAGAACCAGACCCTCAGAGAGGCTGCTTAGGCTGTGTACAATTACTGCATATCAACAAGAACCTCATTGCTAGAAAAGGATGAACTAAATGTTTACATGTGATCTTCTCCCACTCTTCCTCCATTAGATGGTCAGTTTGTGGAGGGGTTCTAGCTTTCAGGCAGAGAAAACCATCACAGATCACTAGCCGCCTGAGGTCTTAGGTGTTGAATTCAGAGCTGGCTTCCTGGTCAGGTCAACTGTAGAGGGGTGAGTCCTGGTATAGCTGAGCCAACTTATCTGGCAGCCTCATTCCTCACATCCAAATGGACAGGCTCCTGAGCAGGCTGTTTGGCTAACCCTTTCATGTGGCTCTGGAACCTGCACTGCCTCTAATCTGGAGGTCTCACTACTCTATTCCCATTTGCCTGGAAGAGACCAGGGTGGCAGCTTCCCTCGACTAGGGTTTCACACCTCTAGACGCACATCCAGGCACAGATCATAGAATCCTGAGAGCTTGCAAAGTCCACTGGCAGCACCTTTCAGACGTGGGTGGAGTGTAGGCTAGAAGCTGGGGATTTTTCCTTAATAACAACTTGGCGCCCCAACTCATTGGCAGCTCTGCCTGCCTGAAAGCCAACCTTCCCCCCAACAGGACCCTTCATCTTCAAAGCTTTTGGAAAACAGTTAATTAACCCTCACAGCCCTACTGCCTGCCTGCCTGGCTGCCTGTCTGCCTGTCCAGGAGGCTGTACTTCTTTCAGCTCTGTGATGTGGAGGCATGGAAAAAGGGAATAGAGCTGGGACCAGAGTGACAGTAGGCTCCAAGGCAATGAAGCACTCTGCATTTCAAGCCCTCCCATAGGCAGTGGGAACCCCAAAGGTAACCCATGCTATCTATGGCCTAGGTGTAGGAGAGCTTATCTTCAAACCCAGGTCATAAAACTTTCTAGGCCTCAGATTCCTTCTTTGTGTCAGAAGTCCTACAGGACAGAATAAGGGCAAGTGCCCTGGGAACTGTGTGTCCAGATACGAAATGGTTGGAACTGTGAATGTTTAGAGGGCTGCCTTGGGCAGGGCACTGAGTGGAAGAGGCCCGAGAGTGCAAAGAGGCTAGTTGGGTCCCCAGAGTTCCCTGATAAAGGGCTAGTACTGGAACTGGGAAAACAGAGAAGGTGATCACCTTGCTCCTTGGTGCCAGCTCTCTCTCATCTGTACCTGTGTGCATACAGCAGACATTCACCTGAACAGATACTCCAAAATTAGCCAATGCAAGCAAACCTTCAGGGATATACCACAGCTTTCCCCCGACACAGATGCACCCATTTAGATATCCAGAGTGCAGGGAGCCCAGGTAGGGATGAATGAGAATTAGATGCCAAGCTGGGTGGCAAAGGAAGCATCCCCCTTGAATAATCTTATATCCCCCTCTTGTTTTCTGACAGCCCCCAACACCCTCAGTTTCTGAGGGCAAACCTCACAGTTTTCCTGATGTCCCATTTAATGATCCCACATGCTCTGTGTCCTCTGTAAGACTAGACACTCACCAAGTACAGTGAAAGGATCCTGTTGTTCTGTGTCCCCAGCCCCTCGCACATTGGGAACTGCTAGAAGGCTCTGCACGTCTGCTCTGTGCTTCATTATGTGGTGAGGTGCCATCTTCCCATAAAAGGGGAAAGTCAGCAGCATCTTCCACATAGGGAAACTGAGGCTTAGAATGAGGAAGTTATTTGCCCACTGTCATAATGTTAAGGTGAAGGAGAGGTACGATTTCAACAATGAGATGCTCCAGGATACCACTCCCCAGCACACGGCTTTGTCTATGTGTTGCCAAGGACCTCCTGTGCTAGTGGGTATTAGTTGGGCCAGGTTAATCTATTCCTTGGGTTCCTTGGGAGGCAGCTGCAGTCTGACTTGAAGCGCTGCTAGGCCTTCACATAACTACATCCACTCTAGCCCATCTGTGAGAGAGATTGAGAGTAGTAACCATTTTACATGCATCCTAACTGGAGTGAAGGAAGGCCGGGGGTGGGGGCTGTTGGGTGTTGGGGTTCTAACCAACACACTCTCCAGCCTTCTCCTTAGGCGTGGGCAGAAGAGGAGGGAAGTCTGGCGCCTGGTAGGAGGGGCAGCCAGGTGAGTAGCCTTCCTCCAGCAGGAGGAGGGGACTGGAAGTCCAGAGGGGGAGGCTTGTTTCTTTGGAAAGGAAACCTTCAAACACTAATTGGTAGTTGCAAATAATTAAAGTAATTTACTAAGATTATAAAGAAATTTCTTAAGAGTGATTAAGCAACTCTGGCTGTGTAGCTGTTGGTAATCACTTCCCCAGGGGGGTGAGTATACTTGGCAGGGTGTCACAGGGATGCTTATACTCGATGGGTCCTGATTCCTTGGCAGGGGGTGGGTCACAGAGGCTGCAGGGCATATCAGGAGACTGTTGAGACTCTCTGGAGGAGTCTGAGCTAGGTCTGAATGTAGATGGAGGTCCACATGTTCCAGGCTCCTTCAGAGGCTCAGATGTACCTGGATACACTCATGTATGTGTTCTACATTGGCATGTCATCCCAGATACTTCTAACCCCAAATGTGTGCTTGAGACTTTCCCATACATTCACAAACAGAAAATGACTGTTATCATCATTGGCCTTCTCACACAGTCATTTGTACACTCCTGGGTACCTCTACAATTCATAGAGACTGTAGGCACAGATAATGGTACAGGTCTTTGCACCACACTCAGCCATATCTAGACACTGGATAGATGAATTCACATGATTACAGGCATGCGTATACACAGTTCCAGATGTGCCTAAACACGGAAATGTTGATATAAGAAAATATACATCCATACACACAGTGTCACATGTGGACAGATATACATATATAGTCATATACCTCCAGGGATCTATCTCTCAAGCAACTGTCTTCAGCACAATAGAAAATTGACCTAGACACTCAACCAAGGCATCATGCATCCCCCCCCCCCACAACCATATCTAAACAAATCTTGTATGCACCTTTCCCCCATCTGCCCATTCTGCAGTCTACTGAGAGCTGCCTCTCTGCCCCTCCCAAGTCCTCAGAATCCTCAGGTGATCAAGTCAGAGCCTGAGGGTTTGTGGGACACTGTACTGAGGATCCCTCATGGGGCACTCAGATCCAGGCAAAGCCAGGTAAAGTGGAGATGAGTTGAGGAGGCATGAGAGAAGGACCCAGGGTGGAGTTGAGCCTGACTGGGACAGCTCTGAGGGGCCCTCTGTGATATCAGGAAGCATTGCAGGATAAGGCTCTCCAAGTTTCCAGAACACTGTTTTCTAGGTATATGACCTTTATCACATCCCTTTACAATTGTGTCATTTACTTTCCTAATCTTTAAGATGAAGGTACCTCTGCTCCCTTCTTCCCAGGCAGATTGTCATAAGGATCAGAGTCTCCAACACAGCAATCCAGCAGTTGGTGGGCATTTCTTGTGATCCTCAAGGGACTTCTCACCGAGGGACAAATTTCTTTGGAGATGCTCTGTGTAAAACAGACATGAGGTAGTTCTGACGTTCCTCTTTGGACCATTCACAGCAGCCTAGCCCCTTGTCCTTAAAGTTGACAATGAAAAAGCAATATTCGCTAAAGCCCTCGATACTTTCAGGAGCCCTTGGCCTTTTGGGTCCTGACACAAACCTGGGTAAACTTGGAGAAACTCAATCCCTTCTTTGGGCCTCAGTTTCCTTCTTTGTTCTCCTAAAAGACAGGCATAGAGGGAAGGGGTGACCTTGATGATTACTATGCCCCTGCCCTGCATTGGCAAAGCAGGGTTCATGTAAATGACCCACTTGGGTCTGGGCCTGTTTGAATGATGTTAATCATGATGCCTATTATTTTGCCCTAAGAGGGTCTCTGCTTCCCTAGGGCCTATTGGTGTTGATGAGGGGTGGGGGTGGGAGCAGATCATGAGAGTGTCTTGCTGGGGAATACAGGAATTGCAAGGACAGACATAAAAGACAGAGAATGAAGTTACAAGCAATGTCCATGAAACCATAGAAGAAAAGGAATCTGGGAAAGGCCTATGAGAATGGCTGCCTCAGCCCTATTTCCATTTCAATGAATACCAAGGGCAACTGGGACCCTACTCTCTTGACCCTTTGAGACTTGCCCTCCCCCACTTGCCACTTGTTTTTCTGTCCAGAGCAACCTTAAAGTCCTTAAAACACAAAAGGGCCATGGGTCTGTTGCAGGGGCAGCAGGCAAAAAGTGTTGTTGGGAACAAATTCCCCCTGCCCCGGTGGCCAGTAGAAGAGCAGGTGATGTGGCTGAGGAGTAGAGAGAGCCGATTCCATTGCTTGCAGGAAGAAAGCAAAATCCCCTAAGCAGGCTCTGGCCTACTCCAGGCCCGGCATATACATTTCTGATTCTGCACTTCCTCTCCCCTAAGACTTGCACCTACTTACCACATCGATCTTCATTGGCTTACATAGATTCTAACACTAAACATCCAGGTGTACAGTCCCTTCTCCAGGCACCAGCACATCTGTTCACTTCTTTCAGTCTCAGCCTGTCAGTAGCTCTGTGAAGGCACGGACCAGGCTCCTTGTATATCAGGAATTGTACCTTGGCACTGAAAGATAATACCAGATGCCCATGTGGAGTTTCACTCTGAATGAAATCAGACCCATTCCCACTGACTCCTCAGAGCATAGTCTCATACCTGAAAGGGGTCTAGCCTTGAGATTACACCCAGCCAACCCTGGTATTGAAACCTATGCCATCAAGAGTTAGAGGTACTTGGGCCCAAAGTAACTTCACCAATGGTGGTCTGGCTATTATTCCTGACACGTGGATCTATGCCATACTCCTTCCATTTCCTTCTCTGCCAGTACCAGTGGCACATCTTGTCACTGCTCTGCTTCGACACTAAGGTCTCTAGAGTAGTGGAGAGAGGAATTATTCGAACCCTGGCCTGCTGTTTTGTGTGTGACCTTGACTAAGTCACTTCACCTTTCCAAACAAGCCTCAGATTTCTTGCCAATAAAATGGGCAATAAAATAACCCCTTTGTTACACTGCATAAATTAATAGATTCAAAAATAACTGGCATAGATCCTGTCCTATATTTGGCCTTCACTGAGGAATAATTCTTCTTGGGGCCCTATCCACACAGTCCCAAGTCTCTGTTCCAGGCCTTCACAAAGCTCTTTTACTTCTTGCTTTCTGTCCAGGCCTTGCCCTGTGTTATTTGGCTTAGGACTTTTTTGTCCCTGAGAATGTCTACACTGTTGGCTCTGAAGAGAAGAACCCTTTCGCCAGAGTGAGCTGAAGTGGAAGGTGACCCTACTCTAAGAGTTCCTGGAAGAGGATGCTTCAGCATCGAAGTTTAAGGTTGCAGGTGTCTGCAGCACTGGCTTCCCGAAGTTAGAAAACTGGCTTTGTCCTCCGCAGCTCCTATCTTCCTGTCCACTCCTTCTCATCCTGCCGTCAGAAAAGGAAGAACAGCTGGTTCCCATCCTCTGAATAATAAGCCTGCCGTGCAAATCGTTTTCCAAAATCATTAGGCCACAAAGATTCTATTCAGCTTCAGAGTTTGCGTTGGCCCCACCCTTATTTCCCTGCAAGATGGCCACTTAACAGAGATAGTGCACAGCCGTGCACCCGAGACCCAGAGACCTCAGCTCCCAAGGCGTTGCAGACCATCCTAGAGCAAGCTACCCAGGGGGATGGATCCCAAGGCTCAGAGACCAGGAGTATAGGAGGCATATGGAATCTTTACCCTTTCAGAATGGCCCAGAGCAGTGCCTAACAATAGGACTGAAACACAATTAGCCTGAAGCATTCCAGGTGTCCAGCCCTGTGCCTTGGGGGAGGGGTGGGCTGAATACAAGGGATACCCCTACTTTGGGGAGGATTGTTGTTTCAGAGACAGTCCACAGCAAGATGCACATATAGAAATATATTCGAAGTAAATGACACACATTCTCACCATCAGTATGAGAGGTATCTCCAGGTATCTCAACCCTTGAGTGTACATGAAGGGCTTTGATATAGAAGGCAGCTATCACATTTTGTTCTTTCCCTGGCCAACACTGCCACAACTGTTCAAGACCATAGGGATGAGCCAGATTCTTATCCTGGCTGCTCAGACCAACAGCCTTACTGACCAATGTCTACCCTGGAGATTTCCCAGTAAAATGGCTCTTTGTGCCTAGCCTCCCATTTAAGGATGCTCTCATGCACACAGTGGTCAAGGCATTAGGGTGGCTCTCATCTTTGAGAAATATTTAAAGGGAGGAAGAGGAACTACTGATAGCCTTGGAATGCCTACTGTGTATGGTACTGCATATGGTGCAGGAATGTTGTAGACTCCTCTACAAACTATGGATCATTTGATCATTTTCTGGGTGAAGAAACATTACAGAGGGCAGAGACCTGGGCAAGGGCACAGTATCAGGAAGTGACTATTCTCACTGTCATCACCAACAACTTAACAAAACCTCCATCACTCACTATTTTCATCAACAACAGTTTTCACATTGACCTTACCATTATCATCACCACCGACCTCCCATATTGTCAGCGGTCCACTACCTTCTCTGGAATGTATTTATTTAGAAGTGTAAAGGGCTAAAGGAGGACTCAGTGGCCAAGACTTGGGTTAAATCTCTGCAGCATGGTGGTGGGGAGAAGAGGAAGAGGAGAAAGAGCTGAGTTAGTTTTGCTGGGTGTGTTGACATTCACCTGTAATCCCGATATTCTGAAGGCAGAAGTGGAACCATGGGTGTGAGGTCAGTCTCTTAAAGATCCCATCTTAAATAAAAAGATAACAAGTGATATATACAACACAAAAAAATTAATGTCAACTTTATCCCTGTTCTCCATCTGAGGAGAGTCAGTCAGTAGAGCTCTCCCTCACTTCTGGTCAAAGGTTGATACCCTAACATGGAACCAAGCCAGAACAGTCTGTATCTGTGTAGGTATTGGCATGTATATGAATCTCTATTCAGGTTAGTGCCAGAGTCCTGCCAAAACCAAGGGTTCAAAACGTGGGTCGAGTGTGGTTCCTTGGTTGGTGTGGGAAACTGCATCTTCTAATTGTCCCCACCAAGACTAGAAATCCCTCTAAATGCCATGAGAGGAGCAACTGAAGAAGGCACACGTCAAGGGCATGCTGGGAGTAGGCAGGTCTAAGAGTGGAGCTCAGGCCTGGGGGTGGCCATCCATGGAGCCTTGAAGTTTACTTGCTGGCTCTCAGGAAGACTTGTGCTTACATGTCCATAGAAAGGAGGTGACTCATGCCAGGCTCCAGGGCAAGGTGTGAGAGGCGGTCTAGGACATGCCCTCCTGTCTTCCAAAGACTAATAGGGTGTGTGAGTATGTGAATGTGTTTGATGTGTGTGTATGAGAGAGAGAGGGAGAGGGAGAGAGAGAGAGGAGAGGGAGAGAGAGAGAGGAGAGGGAGAGAGAGGAGGGAGGGAGGGAAGGAGAGGGGAGGGAAAGGGGAGAGAGGAGGGGTGAGGGAAGGAGAGTAGAATATGAATCTTTTGTTCTCTGAGAAAATGTTGAGTAGGGCAGGTCAGTTTTAGTCTGAAGAGCATATGGGCTCCAGCTTGCCCCCCCCCCCCACGAGGTTTTGCAACTCGAAGGCATGTTAGTCCTCTTGTCTCAGATAACAGCTCTAGCCTCTGATCCTTGGCTTGCACCCCATCGGTTCAGTTATGCTCCAAGGCAGGGCCATTCACTGTTCAATGAATGGAAAGGGGCCTCAGGGATACTTCTGCCCCTCTGGTACAATGAGCTCCCTTCCTGTCCCTGCTGGATGCCAGCTATAACTCAGGCGGGGCTGACTAGTAAATCTCCACCTTACCGAGAAGATTCCTGTTTCAAAAGCGGGGAGAAGGTGAACTACCATTGGCCACAATTTGCTAATCGTTGAAGCTGGGTAATGGGTGGGTGGGAGTGGGGGGGCATGAAAGGGTTGTGTCTACTTTTGTATATATCTGAAGGTTTCTCTAATAAAAAGCTAAAGTGGAACAACAAAATAAAGCAAAACCCCACATATGCAGAGAGCTGAAATCATACTTTCCAGTGGTTTCCACCCACCCATCCCGATATGCCTTCTTGGACCATACAAACCACCCTTGTTCCCCATTCCTGGGTTGGCCTTTAGCTATTTGGACAAAAGTATAGTTTTTGGCACTAAGCAAAGCTGTGCTATATACGGGCTCTGCTACTTCCTAGATGTATGATTTCAGGCAAGTTACCCCTCTTAGTCAAATGAGAGTGGGTACCCCTTCCATTGGGGTTGTTGTGTAGGTAATGCCCCTTCCCTACAATACCTGGCATAGGACTCACTACGATTGTGCCCCTGTAGAGTGTTGCTGTTTTGGACCAAGGCTCATGAGTCTCCTTGGAAGAAAGAAGTGTCCCTCATTTGTCCTCCTATTTCTCACAAACAGTACTTCTTCAGCCCAGGGGATATCTTGGCTGTTTATTAATGTGCCTTGGCAAATGTGGGCCTGTAGCAGGGCCCTTTATTGCAGATGTTCGGGTGGAGTACAATCAGCTATTACCTCCTTGCATCTGGGGACAGGATTTCTATGCAGACAGCCCAGGATTTCATTAGCTTTCTTAGCTACTATGTCACACTGCTGGCTTCTGAGAAGTCTGTGGTCAGCCCAGAGCCCTTGGTCTTTTTGACACATATACTCATAATGTTCCGCCTCTGCAGCCCGCATTTGTGAAGTTGGGTTTTGCATCTTCAAGCAAGGTTTTACATATGCTACTACTCAATTTGACCTGGATGGCTGGTTCAGGTCCCTGGTTCCAGTCTGTGGAGAATTATTTTTTCAGTTTTTCATTTCAACATATTAGCTGCCATTTACATGCTCAGAATGTGGAGTCTCTGGAGATGTGGTGGGGATCAAGATTTCTGGGGCCTCCTCCAGATCGCCAACATCATGTGCAGGACTGCACAGAGGCCTGGGGCTCTCTGCACACTCCCAAATAACTCTTTCTTGGTTGATATTACCCAAGCCTCTTTGAATTGTTCAGTCACTAGCTCACTATATCTGAGCAACTCCAGCTCACAGTTCTACATCTTACTCACAAGGACAACATGATAGTCCTTGTCACAAGTAGTGCCGAACTCCAGAAAAAGTCAGTCCCAAAATAAAACGGGGTCTAACTGACCTCAACAAGAATGTACCACTTGCCCATGCTACTAGCCTCCTTTAGACATTTCCTGACAACCAGAACCTAAACACTTCTTTGGAAAAATTGGTTGAGGACTGGAGTTGATGCTCCCATAGTATATATTTCCCACTTAGGACACATACATTTGACATCACAGGTGGCTAGCATGGTGACCAGAGCTGAGCTAGATGTAATTCTCCTATTCAGCAAGTTGTCTCCCTAGGGAAGGCTTCCTGAAGGAGGTTACAGCTGAGCCTGCCGTGGATCTTAAAGTACAGGCAGGATTTAAGTGTGTGGTGATGGGGTGAAATGTTCACCAGACAGGTGGAGGAACTAGAGGTGAAGATCCAGGTGGGAACTTTGCATGAACAGAAAATAATAGTCATAGTTTTGCCCTATTTATCAAACATTCACTGTATGCTGAGTTGAATTAAGCAATTTGCATACATCTTTGTGTAAACACAATAGCTCCCATAAAGTATATACTGTGATCATCTAGAAACAGGCTCAGCAAGGTCAATTGTCTTGCCTCAGGTCACACAGCTAGGATGTGTGAAGCTTTGATACAGGGCTGAGTTGGCCGACTCCAAATCTCATATGCTATTTTAAACTATTCCTTTATTTCCTTTGTGTATGTGTGTGTACATGTATTTTGTCAGTGAATGCATACATACCCTTATGCACATGGACATGCCAGAGGACAACATGCAGGCGTCAGTGGTCTTTATGTACTATGTGGGTCCTGGGGATGAAACTCAGGTTGTCAGGCTTGGCAGCAGGCATCTACCTAGTGAACCATCTTGCCAGCCCTCACCTCCTCCTCTTCCTCCTCCTCCTCCTCCTCCTCTTCCTCCTCCTCCTCCTTTGAGACAGACTTTTACTGTGTGGCCTATAATGGCCTGGAACTTACTCTATAACCTAAGCTGCCCTCTAACCCTCTATCCTCCTGTCTCAGCCTCCCAACTGCTGGTATTTCAGGTATGTGCCACTATGCCTATCTGAAGCCCTCGTGGTTGACTCCAGTGTCACTCAAGTCCTCTGTGCACTTCGGTGTCCTCTTGCTGGTGTTCACTTCCTCTAATTAGAGAGGACTATCTCTAGGACAGAGAACCCAGAAGGTCTTGGAGGAAGTGATGGATCATGCTTTTCCTCATCCAGGAGCAACTGGCCAGGTTCTCCTTTGGCTTTTCTTGAGATCATGTGAAGCTCCAGGAGGCCCTTTGAACACTGAAATATTCTGTGCAGAAAGAAGTCACCTCCCATGCTATACATGCAGGAGTCACTCCATATGCTGTGCACAAGAAGTACCTTATATGCTGTACACACAGTTGTTACCCCATATGCTGTGCACGCAGGAGTCACCCCATACATATACTGTGAACACAGGAGTCACCCCATATGCTATGCACACAGGAGTCACCCCATATGCTGTGCACACAGGAGTCACCCCATATGCTGTGCACATAGGAGTCATCTTTTTAACTATACTTCTCCTGCTTCTTTTGTTTCCTAGGACCTCCTGGACACTGCCATCCATTTGGGGTGCATCTCTATTGTGGTGACCATGGGCTGCAAATGGAAAAATCCAAGTTGGAAGCTTTTAAGGAGCTTCTAGAGGTCCTCCATCCTGGCAGAAAACGAGGAAGAGCATTCTGGGCAGGGTGTTAACGGGTTACCTCCTTCTTGTCCAGAAGCCTGGTCAGGCTTCTCTTCCCTCCCCTTGCTTTCCCTTCTAATCCCTTTTCTTTCCTTTCCCATTCAACAAACAGGACCTTTGTGGATGCCCACAAGAGAACTTGCAGAGGAGCAAGTGGGGAAAAGACTCTGCAGGAGACATCACAGAGACAGTGGGATGCCGGATGTGGACACACTGGTGTCTAGGTCCTTCTCCCAAGTTTGTAGCTGTGTGGACAACAGTTGAATTCTTTTGTCGGTGTCATCCTTAGTCACCTCATGTAAAAGAGGCATCACAAAACTCCTTTTTGCAGAGCCATGATGAGGCAGTTTCTTAGCTACCACACGGAAATGACCAGCGAGAGAAAGAACTGAGTTAGCTGGTGCTATAATCTGAACACTCAAGAGTTTGAGGCAGGAGGGTTGCAAATTTGAGGCTAGTCTGTCATACAAGATGAGGCTCTGTCTCAGATGTCTCCACCCTGGAGAAAAGAAGAGTATGGCCCCTCTAGACTCCCATGAGCCCCTGCTCATGCACTTCCATCTTAGCCCCAGGGGAGCGGAGAAGATCTGCTGAAGATCTGCCAACATGTATAGATGTGCACGCATGTCTCTCTGTGTGAGGTTTGTTTATGTAAATGCAGGCTGGTGCTAAGGGGGATCTGTTTCTACACTTTCTTGGGGGAGAGTGTCTTCAACCACGTTCCTATTTTTCCCCAGGCAACATTTCTTCTCAGTGTATACAGGTACAGTGTTTCTGTTTTTGAGCTTTAATTTCCCCAACTGCCTTAACAGGAACTGTGTCTGGTCTTGAGAGCTAAGACCTTGGGCAGAGCACAGAAGGGAGTGAGCATGAGGCCACAGCACTGGCCCCTGGCCCCTGGCCCTCTGTGGGTGGGATCTCTGTGTGGCCTCTTTCTGATCTAAGCACCTGAGGCTCTTGGGAGACAGGAGGAGAGAGCTGCTTAGGAGGGTGGGCTCTCTTGCTCCCACCCCCAGGGGTGCCAAACAACCTTGAGGCAGTATGTGTGGCCGGACAATCAGGCCCGGGCCTGGGAATAGCAACACAAGCTCACACACTCAGTCCCATTAGAGATGGAAGAGACCCAAGTTGGCCCATTGCCCCACTGGGTGGAGGGCAGCAAATGGCCAGTGGCCTGCCTCTCCATGGGAGGGGTTGGGGTAGGAGGACAGCACCCCAGCAAGATGGGGCTTACACTGAGGTCCTCTGCAGTGATCCAGGGCCCTGCCTCCAGGTATAGCCTGCCTCTACCAGACCAGTTCCTGAGGTACAAGTCTTTGCACTGACTGGCTAACCTCCCCTTCTCCCGCCTCCATCTTTTTTTTTTTTTTTTCTGACCCTGGGCTTCTTGCTCCTCCTTTTCCTCCTCCTTGAAGCCTACTTGGCTGTTTACACCTCAAAGATATTTGTAGATTGCTATCTGGAGGCTGTTGGCCTGACTCATCCCTGAGCCAAGCCCTGTCTGTTGGCTTCTTTAATCTTTCTCCTTCAGCCAATCCCTCCTTTCCCTTAATCATTTGCTCTCTCCCTCTAAAAGCCCTACAGCAAGTCTGGCTCCCCACGTCTCCAGCTTGCCTATTCTTTTCTTGAGAATTCTTCAGGGGGGCCCACTGCTACTGTCTACCCCAGTTGGGCTCAGAGCAGTGTGGAAAAGGCCACTGAAACTTCCCCTAGGCCTTTTTTTGTCAGCGATTCTTAAGTGACACCCAAGTTGAAAGGGCCTTTGCTCTTCTGGGCTTCAGTTTTCCCTTCTTGCAAGTGGGAACAACGTCTAGGAGACCAGGAGGCATCAGGGCAGCACACTTAGGTAGGGCTCAGGCTGCTAGGACCTTGTTAGCCCTTTTGTGATCATCTGCTTATGCTTCCTCCTCTTTCTTCTCCTCCTCTTCCTCTGGCTCTGCCTCTTTCTCCATCATTTCTCTCCTCCCTTCCCTTTCTCTGTCCCCGAGTCTTTCACTTTCACTGCTAGTTTGGAAGGTACCACCCGCCACCCCTCACCCCGACCCCTGCTCCAAAGGAAGAGTCAGGCCAACCCAGGGCTGCACACTATAGAGGAAAGTCTGAGCCTATGGGTATGAGGACCTGGTTCAGGCTTTACTCCAAGTGCCTAGTCCACAGAGGCAGAGGTCAAAATGGCTTCATGACAGTGACAAGATGGTTGGGGTATAAATGGGCCTGAGTGTGACGCAGACTCACTGCGCAGGATTTTCATAATATATATATATATAGAAACAAAACCAGCCTCTGATGATTTGACAATTTTTAGATGTTCCTGTTCCCTGGAGCTCACATCTTGATGTGTCCTGGGCTTGGGTCCTCTCTAAGATGTGATGTCTCTGCTTATGCAATGAAAAAGGTTTGGATAATATAGTTTCAGAGAGTCCTTCCTGCTGAAACTCTGTGTGACCCAACCAGATACTGTCCAGGTCAGGACTAGCCGGAGACCAATGTTGTCAGGAGTGTTAACTAAGCAACAGAGGGACTGCAGGACCAGACTTTGTGACTAGGCAGGGGCAGAAACTTCTGGCTGCAAATCAGTGCTTGGGAGGGGGAGGTGCTCAAGGTGGCATCTCTGTGAAGCCTTGGACACAACCAGCTTTGGCCCTCAGGTTTTCACATGAGTCCCTTGTTAGAAAAGGCCAGACTCTACCCAGAAAGAGAGCTGTCAGCTAGTGGCAGGTTCAGGCCTAAGGAGTGTGCATCAGCATAGCCACAGAACAGGCCCTCTTCAAATGGCTAAGTGGGCAGAAAGGCCTGGGATTGAACACCATGAATCCCTCCTTTGATGACTTTGAAGAATAGCACAAAGCCTTTCCATCTCAGGGGAGGGGGAGGGAACTTGGAGAGGCTTTAGTTGGTGATCCCACCTTCTCCCCTCCCTTCCTTTTCCTTCTCCAGGCCAGTGTACAGGGGCTGCCTCTCTTCTCTTGCACGACTCCTTTAGGCCTTGCATTCAGAACCTCAGCAGCTAGCAGTTTTGAAGCCACGGGGGAAAGAATGTTAGAGAAAGCAGGAAGAAAGAGACAGGTAGAGGATGATAGAGGAGCATAGGCCCAAGGTGGGGGGAGGGTAGAGATAACTAAGGAGATAAAGACACATTTAGGGACACAGAGACGGGATTATAGAGGAGATAGAGAGGCAGAGAGAAAGGGACCATTAGACAACTGGAAAGGACAATGGGACACAGGGCTGGGAAAGACAGATGACTCTCAAAGACCCGAGGAGAAGTGAGACAGGAAGGAAGAAAGCTAAAGCCAAATGAAGGTGTGAGCTAGACAGGAAGAAAGGAGGGAAGGAGAGACGGAGGAAGGCAGAGAGGAAGGAAGGAGGAAATGAGGGAAGAAGGAAGAAGGGGAGAGCAGAAGGAAGAAAGGAAGGAGAGAAAGAGAGGAGGGAGAAAGAAGGAGGGAGGGAGGCAAGGAAGGAAGGAAGGAAAGAAGGGAGGGAGGGAGGGAGGAAGGAAGGAAGGAAGGAAGGAAGGAAGGAAGGAAGGAAGGAAGGAAGGAAGGAAGGAAGGACAGAGCTGGCTGTTAGTTTAGGGCTTGGCTATTACTGAGGCTGCAAGCATGCAGGCTGACACAGCACATTCCCCCCACATCCCCTCCCTCCATTGCCTGCCTTCAGCTCCCCCTCCTAGCTTCCTTATCACTGGGCTCTTGACCAGGAGAGAGGCCCTGTCTTCTTTGTGTTCTGCACATTATCAAGGGCTGAACTTTGCTGATGTTCCTAAGCACTTTCCCAGCCCTCCCTTGACTCAGCAACCTTGGCACTCAGGTGGGGAGGAAGCAGGTGCCCACCCCAGGGATAAAGGGCAGCTTCCCAACTTCTCAGCAGCCCAAAGAGGAGTGGGGTTTGGGAGGTAGCCAGTGCCTGCCTCACTCGCTTGCAAACTCCTGCAGATTGCTGTCATCTCCTGGAGAGCTTG
Organism: Phyllotis vaccarum; assembly: GCA_033318265.1. Classification (NCBI taxonomy): domain Eukaryota; kingdom Metazoa; phylum Chordata; class Mammalia; order Rodentia; family Cricetidae; genus Phyllotis; species Phyllotis vaccarum. Next base: position 61,101,460 of record JARWLC010000013.1, read on the forward strand.
CCAGGATCCCAGGGGCCTGAAGTTCTGAGCTAGACCTCAGGCATGAGCCCAGGATTGTGGTTCACTGCTGAAGTCAGCCCGACCTGAGTGTGTGGTGGCTCCAGGGGGCTGGCTGCTCTTAATTCCTAAATGGAAGCAGATGCCCTTTCCCCCAAACCATTCTTGATGATGATGGTCAGATGGATAGGCTGTCATCTGAAGAAAAGAGTGGGCTCTGAAGGGAAAGGTAAGGCAGCAGAGAACGGAATGAACATGCTCTAAGGCAGGCTTGCTTCCTGGAGGGCTCCCATGGCGGTTTGCAAAGTTTGCCTCTGAAAGGGTGAAAGTCAGGAAGGCAAAGGACAGGGCAAACGTGTCATGTGGCTGCTCTAGGCTGCTTCCTGGGACTTTCAGAATAAGGGCAATGGAGTCTTGCTGGGTCAAAAGGAAGAAGGGAGAGAGAGGAGGAGGTACAAACTGGCCTCTGTTCTGCCCTTCTGAAAACATTTCTGAGAGTGAGTCACGCTGGATTTCTGCCCTTCCTGCACTTGAGGGAGTTAGCTGCCCTGAAGAGGAGACCAGCTCACACCCTAGGAGGGTCAGAGGAGGGACTGGAGCTGTTGATACTGGGAGAAAGGAAACTGTGGGAAATGGCAGGAAGTGTGTACTCCATCCTCAGAAATATGAAAGGCTGTTACTAGGCAGAAAACTCACCAAATCTTTGAGCTAAGTGATTTTTATCCAACCTGGAGGGGAAGAGGCCACTGTAGCCAAAGTCAAGGCTTCATATCTTATCGAATGCTGGGGCCTCCACCCTGACTGCACCCCCAGCTTGGAGAGTTTCAAATGCAGACTAGATGGAAGGAAGAAATTACATGGAAGGGAATTCTGATAGTCATAGGGATTCACATTCTGACAATTAAGACAGATTAAGAAAATAGAGGTGCTGACTTTGGCAAAGCTGGAAGGTATAAGAAGTCCTCTGACAGGACACTCGGTGACATGGAATGGTATCATTTTTGAAATTCCAACCAGCCTTTTAATATTGATGTTAAAGTGACATGGATCAAGAGAGAAAGAGACCAAGAATAACAGAAGTCCACTGGGCAGCAAAAGAGCCATGTACCAAGTGGGGGTGTGATTGATCTCGGCACTGGGGAGGCAGTGACAAGAAGATTGCATGTTCAAGGCCAGTCTGGGCTAGAAAGAAGAGTTTTGCTCTAAATTATATAAATACGTAAATAAACAAACAAAGAAGGTCCGCAAGCCACTGGTAACTTCCTCTTCCCTGCATTTCCATTTCTGTTGCCTTAACGCTTATGATCTGAGCTAGAAAGAAAATTCAAGGTTATCTGGGGCACTTTAATAGCACCCTGTCACAAAATTTGAAAATAAAGGGGGAGGGAGAGCAGCGAGATAGCTCAGCAGTGAAGGTGTTTGCCAGGCAAGCCTTACAACCTGAGTTCAATCTCCAGAATCTACATACAATTGGAAGAAACAACTCTGCAAAGTTGCCCTCTACCTGCCCCCCATGTCACATATCCACATCTCTCTCTCTCTCTCTCTCTCTCTCTCTCTCTCTCTCTCTCTCTCACACACACACACACACACACACACACACACACACTTGTTCAGAAAAGTAAAAGAGAAAGAGGGTTGGGTAGAGCTCAATGGCATGAGTTGCATGTTTGCATCCACAGAATCTGGCATGCATGCATGCACGCATGCTCAGAGCCTAAACTTTCACAATGGTGGTAAGCTCCTCAGCTCTCTCATCTTGCTGCCCAGCTTACTCTGGGTCAGTGTCTGGTAATTTCACATAAAGAGCAAATGATGAAGCTGATTTGGTGGCGTACACCTGCAATCCAGAATTTTGAAAGCTGAGAAAGGAGATACCAAGTTTGAGGTCAACCCAAGCCACATAAAGATACCCTGTCTCAACAAAACCAAACCAATTAGAGACAAAAGAAAGCTGATAGGTACTTTCCAACCCTGCAATGCAAATAAGATTCGTGGAAATGGAGGAGGCAACAGTTCCCAGGGTGGCACTATACTTTCCTGGAGAGAGTGAACAGCTTGTGCCAGGATGTCTTAGAGGAAATACTGGTTGATTCCTTGGTAAAACACTGTACAGGGAGCCATGATGGTTTGAGAATCTAGAGCTGGAAGATTTGGTGATCTGTCTGGGCCACGCCAAGCAGGTGTCTACTGGGCTCGAGCCAACTGGAAACCTGACTGGGCCAGGGAATGAGCTCTGATCTAAGGGCTGGCAATTGCAGGAAGCCCCCACCCTAATTCACCTGCTGAGGTTGACTCAAGTCCGGAGCTTAGCCCACCTCTTGTCTGCCCAGGTGTGAGCAGGGTGGAGTACATGTGTAGACCTGAAATGAAGACCATATGGTTGCAGGAGGACCCGTGAGGGGTCTGGAGGAGTCCTGAAGGCTGCTCTTGTCCTATAGGGGAGGAAGGAGCTGCAGAGTCTTTAGCTTAGCTCTTCTTGCTTTTGCTGAGAGCTCTGACCTGGTGGCCCAGGCTCTTTCTGGCTGGTTGGACTGATCCTGTCTTATCTCTGCCCCCCATCAACATTCTCCATTCCAGCTTCCCTATCCCAAGCTGGGACACATACCTGAAGGGCAGATCAAAGGCTCACAGCTGCTCTTGTCAGCTCCCATTAGACCCCAGCTGAGAAGGGGAGCCCACCCTGGCAGGCTGCCCTGGCCCCTCACCCTGCCTTCCTCATCTGGGCTTTCTGAGCTCACCCCAATTTTATGCTTCCAGATGCAGAGGGCCCCCTCAACCCTGCCCACTCCCCCCTCTCTCCTCAGAAGAGAAAAAGCATGCCTTGGATATCTTAGTAAGAAGGTGGGGCCGGGGGAGCAGACCTGGGCAGGCCAATACAGCTGCCTGGAGATTGCAGGACTGGTATCTGGGGAAGACCATTCCCAGCCTCAGCTGCCCCACTTCCCTAGCTCACATGAGAGCTGAAAATTCATGAACCTGGCCTGAGGGTCCAGCTTTCTAGAGCCTGGAGGAATTCTAGGCTTTCTTTCCATACCTGCCATATATGGAAAGGAATCTTTGAGGCCTCTGTCTAGTGTCTTCAAACAAACAACATGTATTTTCTCCACCTTTCTGTTCCTGCAGTCACTTCGTCACCTGCTTCCAGTGCTGTCTCCACTTGAGAAAAGCCTATTCCTCACGAAGAAACAGAGACACCATGTGACATATATCTGCATGGCATCTGGATTTTATAGAAACAGCACACATGATAGAGTTGGATAACCATTGGAAGGAGCTTTTGACTAGAGCCTGGTTGAATGTGGAGAACTATTCTAGTAGTCTTTGTATCCAGACATAAAAATGATAGGCTTTTTATGGATTAAAGGTCATTGCTACTTATTTAATATTTCAGCTAATCTGGATGCCAATCCTAAAAGTAAGTATTGTTGAGACTGACAGGTGGCACATGCCCATGGTCCCAGCACTTTTGAGATGAAGAGAGAATTCAAAGTTCAGGGACAGTCTCAGAAAGCAACAACAACACACACATACACACTCCCCCAAGCTTCCCCTACAATGATATTCTTTTCGTTTCTTGTTTATCAGTGACAAAGTGAAGATACCCCTGGACATTCACATAATGAGCAGTGTAGTTGGAAGTTGGTTCTAGGTCTCTCATCTGAGAGTTCACTGCTGCCTCCTGACACATACATGGCATTGAACCTTTCAAATGTCCTAACCTGTACTAGAGAATGAGTGCTAGGGCACCCATAATATGGATACTAAAATCTGTCAAGACTCAGATCACTTACATTGTCTAGAATGACAGAGTGTTTGCATGCAACCTATGAATATCCTCTCATGTACTCTTACCATCTGTGAGTTAGTCCTAATACCTATTACAATGTATAGTTTTGTATAATTGATTTAGGGGACTTGGGGGCAGATATCTGTGCCTGTTCAGAGTAGACACAAATTTTATGCCAGAATATATTTAGCTATAGTTACTGGACTCCACTGATGTGGAACTTACAGGTATGGAAGGCCTTCTGTATATGCTTCCAGGCTTCTGTCTTACTCCAGGAATGAGAGGCAGCAGAGAGTGAGAGGCTCATAGCAGAGAGTCTGGTGTTAGGCTGCCTAGTGCATGTTCCAGTTTTTCTACTTGCTAGCTATGTGTCTCTGGGCTAGATGTTCTGTCTCTCTAGGCCTCAGTTTCTTCATCCACCAAATGGGAGTGGTTATTGGATATACAATTCACACGGTTGTTATGAAGCTATAAAAACCCTTTGAATAAAATGCTGAACATGTTACTATGTACCTTATTTACTTTTTTGTTTCTGTCTTTTGGAGACAAGGTTTCCTTATGTAATCCTAAAGGAACTTGAACTCGCTGTGTCTCCTAGGACAACCTCAAATTCACAATCCTCCTGTCTCCCAAATGGGCACAGACCACTCTTATTTTTTTCTTTTTTTGTTTGTTTGTTTGTTTTTTTTGTTTTTTTAAATAGTACATGACTGGTGTTTTTGGAACCTTTGAGATTTTACACACACACACACACACACACACACACACACACACACACTTATATGTATGGGTGTTTTCTTGCCTTTATGTCTGTGTACCATGTACATACAGTGCCTGAGGAGTATAGGAATTGAATCCTTTGGCACTAAAGTTGCAGATGGTTGTGAGCTGCCATGTTGGTGCTGGGAATCAAAACCTGGTCTTCTGGAAAATTAGCCAATCTCTTAATTGCCAAATCATATCTTCAGCCTCTATGGTATTGGTTTTTTTTTTTCTTTCTTCTTCTTTTTTTTTAACCATTGCCTTTTCCTAAGAACCTAATCTGAATCAGGCGTGGAGTAGTCTCAAAAAGTCCTTTTAATACACATTCATGGGACATACTGATGCGTACCAATCCCTGGGTACATAGCTAGAAAGGGTGAGGTCCCTTCTCAGAGTCTAGAGTGGGTCAAGGGACACACATTTGAAATGGTACAGAGGGAAGTTGGAGGAACACTGTCACTCAATCACTACCCGATACTCACTAATCATTTATTAAGTGCCACATACAAATATTAGAGGTTTGTCCACAGACATTAGCAGACTGGCAGCCTGGAGGAAACAGAATTCAGCTTGAGGAAGCCTGGGATGGAGAGAGGGCCAATGGTGTTGTAGCAAGGGAAATGCAATGTCATCCCCTTTGTCCAGGCATGCTCTCTAAGGGCACTAAAGCTGGGATTTCAACAGCCTCCTATATCAGTAGTCTGAGACAGATGTCTTTTTGCCTCCCTCTATGTGCGTGTGTTCCAGGAAATGGGGGTAACACGTGCAGGGCGAAGGGTGAGGGATGCCTGGTGCATTTCTAACACTCTGAGTCATTCATCTGATCCCAGGTGGAGCGGGGAAAGCTGGGGGCCCAGGAAACAGCAGTGTGGGGGTGCAGGCTGGAGAGGGGGGCAGAGACTATAGTGTAGGCCTGATCTTGCAGGCCATGAACAGTCCCCAGGAGGTTTTATAGGATGGCTGCTTCCAAAAGTCCACTAAGTGTGTGAAGATGAGCTCAGCCTGGGTTCTGTGGAGATGAAGGGACCTGGAGGTCACTCAAGTTAGGCTAAAGCTCTGGGGAGAGAACTGGGATGGAGATTATCAGCATGTAGATAGGAACTGGAGCCCAGAAAGATGAGCTCATGTGGGGAGATGGAGGTTCACAAAGTGGGGGGAAGGATTGAGCCCTGGGGTCTTCCAGGACTAGGAGAGAAAGAGGGGCTGGCTAAGGAAACAGAGAGAGTAGCCAGAGGGCAGGGAGAGAAATGAAGCAAGTGGTGGGGGTGGTCAGTACACCTTTCTTTCATGAACTTAAACTAGGAGTGATAAAGGTCAGTCATGGAAATTAACCCTTTACCAGCAGACCTTTATAGGTGAAGAATCCAGCGGAACTTCCATAAAAGATTTGCTGTCCAGAATGCAGACTCTTGAGCCTTACTTTGCAGATTTAAATTCAGAAATCTGGTGTGTATATGGGGAGTAGGGAGATAATTTTTCACAAGCACTCGAGGGATTGAGGACCAGGGTATGTGACCTTGACTGGAAGAACACTCATAGAGGATAGGGCCAGAAAGAAAGCCCTGATGACCACCAGCACTCCCCCTACACACACACACACACACACACACACACACACACACACACACACACACACACACACACACACACACACACACAGTTCCAGACCTTTCCCTTAGAACCCAGGTGCAGGCCCGGAGCCCAGCCAGGAGTAAACTGAGCCTCAGCGTGGAAAATATGGAGCCAAGATATCCGGGGAGGGAGGGGGGCTGGCGGGAAGAGGAAAATAATGCAAACCATGCAGATCTGCCCGGGAAGGAGCAAGGCAAGGGGGGGGGGGGGAGTGGCCGGTGAACAGCAAATGAGATATGAGACTGCAATGTGATATGGTAGCCCACTAAAGGCAGCCTCCCTCTCCCACTTTCCCCTACTCCCCACCCCACCCCCATGTGGCCAGGCTGATGCAGTGTGGAGCAGAAGCAGAAGCTCCCCCGCAAGGACTCCAGGCCCAGCCATGCTTGGTCATTATCTAAAAGCATCCTCAGCACTTCTTGTTCAAGAGAGGCCTCAAAATCACTCAACATTGCTGCAAAGGCTGTACCAAGGACTGTGGGGGCAAACAGCAATCCAGTGTGCTATGATCCAGGCAACCTGGGCCTCAGTTTCTATTCTACTACCAATGGGCTGTGTACTCTTGGAGGTCACCTGCTCTCTCTTGGCTTGTACTGCTGCTTTGAGAGGAAGCAAGGTCTAGAAAACATAGGCTTTCTGAGTTCTAATGCAACCTAACTTCAGGGACTGGTGATTTGAATCTGTTGTGTCCTGACTCCTATGCAGGGAGGAAGGTGGGTGGGTTGACTACACTGTGCTGTGAGTTTTGCATCCGCACTCAATTCAGCTTCAAAGCAGCCTTCTGAGGAAGGGGGTCTATACCCACTTTCCAGCAGATTATTATGAATTTGGGGGAACTGGCCACAGCCCTGGTGTTGGCTTCCTTGGGGTGATGTATCCTGGGGATCCCTAGATCCCATATTCCCAGTTCCAGCTCTTACACCTTCCTAGGAGCTTCTGTGACAAATCGGCCCATTGTCCTCAGAAGCAGCTCTGCCAAGTCTGTAGTGTTTGTACTTCCCTCATGAGAGTTAAACACATGGCCTGCTCTCTCTCTGTCTCTTTCTCTCTCCCTCCCTCCCCCTCTCCTTCTCTCTCCTCACCTCTCTGCCCCCTCCTGTGTGTGTGTGTGTCTGTCTGTATGTATGTATGTCTGTGTGTGTGTGTGTCTGTCTGTATGTATGTATGTCTGTGTGTGTGTGTGTCTGTCTGTATGTATGTATGTCTGTGTGTGTGTGTGTCTGTCTGTATGTATGTATGTCTGTCTCTGTGTGTGTGTGGGGGGGGGGGAGTGCACTGCCCAATAAGGGACTGACCAAGTCTTTCAAACGTCTTTTTGACAGGCTCCCTAGGGAGCCTGCAGCCGTGGGAGGCCCTCGGTGTGCGGTCTGGGTACAGGGGTCCTCTCTACCAGCCTCTCCTTCCCCTTGATCCAGCCCAGAGTCTAACTCTTTTGACAGGGATCCTCTGAGCAAATCTGATGATTGCCAGCTGGGACCAGAGGACACAGGGCAGAGGCCGCCAGGACCCACCTCACCCTGACTCTAATTGGCTCTCCTGCTAGCTAGGGATGGCCGTCAGCTTTGAGTTAGGCCTGGCTTCTCTCAAACCAGGATACTTGCATGTTCAACCAGGCCTAGCTTACCCCGCCCTGTAAACCTTCCATGGAGGAAAACAAAACAAAACTATCAGCCAGGTTTTGGATTTCCCTTGGCACTCGGGCCCTGGCCTAGGATTTGGGGTGACTAAGAGGATTCAAGGGGGCTTAGGCCTCCTCCCCCCGTTCAAAGTCACACTGGACAATCTGGATGGGTGTGGGGAAATGTGCGGTGCTTCTGTGAAACAGATTAATTTTTCTCACTCCTCAGACTTTGTGTTTTGGGGACCCCTTCTCTTTCCTTTCAACCTGCATCCATCCTTGAGCTGAGCCAAGAGCCACAGGAGACCTCGATTTGACACTGGCTGAACTTGCTCTGGCCTGCCATTATCCACTTTTGGGGGTTCAGTGTTCTTTTCAACTGGGACATACCAGGACACTAGTCCTCTCCTTACAACTCCTTGTGTGGGACTTCTCTCTGCAATTAGAAGTAAGTGAATTCCATTCCTGTTCTTTGCAGAAATTGAGTCCCAACTCCCCAACCTGGCATTTAATCCCAATTCCCTTCTGTAAGATTTGGTAGTTGGCCCAGGATTCCTCACTATTCTCAGGGGACCTTTCCCCACAGCTTTCACCTACCTACACCTTTACTGTGCCCTACTCTGTGATCTTGGGTAAGTTATTTCACCTCTTTGATCTTAGGGATTTTTTTTCAGATCTAAAAATCAGGCATATTCATACCTGTTAGTGTTGTGATGATTGAGGTAATAAATGCAAAATATTCAGAACTACAGTAAGTCTTTACTTACATGCTAGCTGTCTGTCTATATTTAATTTAATTATCTGTTTTTGAGACATGGTCTCACTATGTAGCCCTGGCTGACAAGAACCTCTATCCCGACCAGACTGGCCTCTGCTTCTGTCTTTGACTTCTGAGTACTGGGATTAAAGGTGTTTAGCACTAGCACTAAATCTAGCCCTATGTTTTATTTTATTCATGTATTTATTCATATTGTATTTAAATTTTAGTTTGGTTTGGTTTTGAAACAAAATCTTATTATGTAGCTTAGGTTGCCATAAACTCATTACTCATATTATCCATCAAATGGGGCTCAGGAAGTCTGGCTGGGCAGGGGAGACAGAAATAGGTAATCCTCCTTATATGCCTGTTTCTGTCAGAGAATCCTCTCAATGTTGGAAGCTACACCAGACAGTAAGTACTCAGATCCTTATGGGAGCAGTGTGAATGCTGTTTGTGTTGCAAGAGAGTGAGTTGGTAGATAGGTAGGGCAACAGTGGGTGCAATTGGAGGAGTTGCAAGTTTTTAGTGAGTCTGCAGTCCCCTCATGGTGATGAACACAAAGGCTTTCCCAGGACTGGCAAAGGTCCCCAGACATTGCTTCTGGACAAATGATGTCTGAGGTCTTTCTCAATTATCCACTTATTTTATTTCCATTATAGCCTTTTCAGGATACAGCAAAGTTACTGAGATCCTTGTTTGGGGGTGTGTGTCCAACTCAAATGGAATTCATAGAAATGGGAAATGACTTGCTTAAGGTCACACAGATAAAATGGTCAAGAATTGCAGGCCAGTTCTTTTGAGTCTCAGTGTCCAAAATTGGAAGAAGTAGAGGCTAGAACTCCTCCTTCCCACCCTTCTCTCTCTCCCCTCTCTCTCCCTTCTATGGTGAAGTCTGTTTCATTTAACAGATTTGCCCCCTGGCAAGTAGAGATGCCAAGATGAAACTGCACAGACTCCATCTTAGAGGCAGCTTAGGAGATACAGACATGAAAACTCAAAATGCTGGTATAATGAGCTGAGAGCTGCTAAGAACAGAGGCACATACAGAATTTAGCCACAGCACAAAGGCAAGAGGGTTAGTGATATGTAGGTAATATAGAAGGAAATAGGGACACCAAGAGAAAGCTAATGGGAGCAGAAGAAAGATGATGCTCAAAGGATGGGTGAAGCTCCTCCCAAGCTGGTTGGCAAGGTGTTTGGCCTGGAGAGTGAGTGGGCCAGCTGCAGATGATGGGTTACCCTCCATGCTGGTCTGCCATTGATGAGCCATCACACAATACCACCAACCTCATGCTTGGGTTCCTTCATTTCTATATTAGCCACAGCAATAAGCAGGATAAAGAGCGCTTGGAAGAAACGTATTCTTCCTTGGCTTCTGCACTGGGCGGGGTTATAGTGGTCCCTATTGTCAGTCCCAAGTTCATGGGTGATCCCCAGGCTTTGTGCAACAACAACAAAAAACCCTTAATCTAGTTATATTGTTTACTTCTGAATCAAAGAGATGGTGTTAGAAATCCTGCCAGCTGGGCTTACATCTTTGAGTAGGTCTATGCCATCAAATCCTGACGACTGAGAACAAATTCACTCCCAACCTGAGTTCTTCACCACACCAAGGCCTGTTCTTGCCACTTAACATCCATTATCTCAATGCATCCTCACATTAACCTTGTGACTTACTCTCATGCAGCTCAGTGAGAAGGGATTTGGTCCAGGTCACATCAAAGTAAGTGGTGGTCTGTACGCTCACCACCCCCACCTCCCTCAGCTTGCCTGCAGCTAAGCGGCCTCCCATTGCGAACCCGCCAGAAGTAGAGGCTTCTGCTGCTTTTGGTGTCAAAAAGGAAGAAACTGACAGGTCCTCCAGAGACTTCAAGTTTATGCTGGTGCTAAATTGGGAGAGAAATACCTCGTGTGGGCCCTTGCCCCAGGGCACTGAGCAGCCCAGTGGACAATATCCTGAGCAATGGCTTGACAATCCAACAGACACCGTTTACACGTGGCTGTTTGCCTCTCGTCAGATAATGTTTATTTCTCTTCCTGATTATGAAAGGCACACAGGCATGCCTGTTTCTTGAAAGGGCCTTTGATAAGAGCCGAGGGCAGCACATGAAAGGGCTTCTCCACAAGAACCATTCTGCCAGCTCCTACACGCATGTGGCCAGGGTGGATTTTTTTTGTTTGTTTTGTGTTTTGTTTTGTTTTTTTTTTTAGAAGATGGGGAGAACAACCCAAGGAGTGGACACCCGACATGGCCCATGGCTGCTCCCCCAATAAGTAAGGCAGCTCACAGAGGGGCTCTTGTTCCCTCACTCAATGACCCTGGCTCTGCCTGCCACTCAGGGCATGGCCCTCTCCTCCGCCCTAGGCATTCTCAGTTTTAGAGGCTTTACCCCACAGCATGTCAGATATGTGAAAATTCACCCACATCCCATATTAAATGTAATTTTTGCTATAAAATATTTCAAAGGATTTTTATAATTCCGCTTTCAAAATTATTTGCCTATGAGTAACTCATTTCATTCCCAGTTGGCTACGATTTCTTTGTAATCATCTTGCATACTTGGGAATTCTTGCAAAGTGAGGAAATCTAAGCAACAAATTGTTTTCAAATGCAATGAAATTTTTAGGAATACTAAATTTAACAATTAATGAGGCTGATATTATATTATGTTTTGTAGACATATAATAGAACATTTATTAATTCCAATTCTGCTGTTTTCTTTTCATATTTTAGAGCCAATAAATTCTTTTTCTTGGGACTGGAAGGTTTTCTTAGACCCTTAGAAAGCACGGAGGCCCCAGGTCCCCTGCCTCTGGTGGCACATGGAAAGCACAGTCTGTATTTGAGGGGGTCTTCAGCTAGCTGCTAGAGAAGAGACAAAGGAAGCCACAGTGCTGCTCAGAAGAGGGTAGTGAGGATGCGTTTGTGAGAAGGCAGCTCTTGTCATTATGGCTGTTTTTCCAGATGAGAAGACTTGGGAAGCTGAAAAAGGGCATGGTGGTGACTTGGGAGCATACAGTAAATAAGAGCCAAAGAGAGGCATTAATTGTCTATCTGTTGTGCTGGGGGGGTGCTCTTTGAGCTGTCTCTTCTCCTGGGACTGCTCCTCTAAAGTGACTGATGAGAAACTGAGGTAAGTCCAGTGCAAACAAGGGTGAAGAAATAGTAGTTACTACTATTATTGTTATCAGAAATGTTCTTTCCCCAAAGAAATGTGCAGCTATAAAGATCAATACCACCACCATTGCCGGGCTCACTTGCTGACTAATTAAGTCATTTGGATAATTTGACTATGCTGTCTGTACCTCAGCTTGTTCACCTGTAAAGTAGGACTAATGGAACCTACCTCAAAAGACATTCGTGGGGAGGGATGAGTTAATACCTGCAAAGCTCTCTGTAGAGAGTTGTGTGACACACAGTAAAGGCTTAGTATTAGCTTCAATAACAATTACCATTATCATCATCGGTATTATTATTCTTAGTGTACCAGGATCTAAATCCCTCAGTGTATGAACCAAGGCCCCAGGACACTGGGGAACAAAGGAGACAGCACATGCAAAACTGAAGCTCTGGGCTGGAACTGAGGCTTGCTCTTGGAGAATCTGATCTCTCAGGGCCCTCAAAGGGCCATATACACCAATTGCCACCTGCCAGGCCTCTGGAACCCTCCAAGTAAGAGGGGCTTCTTCACACCCAGAGCTGGCTGGTCTATTTTTAGTGACTGTAGCAGCTGGCCTCAAGGCCCTCCCAGAATGCCTAGAGTAGAAAGGTGAGAAGAAGGGAAGGGGAGGGCCAGAGGGATTATGCGTGAGGCTGCCTGGCTGCTTGGCCCACCCTTCCAGGGCCTACCCAGTCCCTGGTGCTCATAGTGCGGTGATAGGCTAGTTTATGAAGGGGAGCCAGAGACATTCTCATCTCTTCAGGCTCAGCCCTCCTCTCACAGGCACCCCACAATCTTTCTTTTGCTTCCTTCCAGCCGCTCATAACCAGCAGTCCCGAATGAATATTCAGGGCCAGATTGGAAGGACCCCAAACTCTCCCTTCAGGCTATGGAGGCCCAGAGAAGGGAGAGATGAAGCTTTAGTAAGACAGCCTGTCAGTGACTGACCTGGTACATAAACTCAGGGATAGTGCCTTCTAATCTAATACCTTTACTACTTTGTGTTCCCTCAGTCCGGCTTGGCAAATCCAGGGCCTTGGGTAAGCACTGTAACCTCTAAACCTCACATGTGTTTAGGGTGGCTGCCTTGAGTCAGATGTGAGGTTCCTCCCAGAAGGCAGGCAGCTGCAAGGGTGGGGAAACTCCGAGTGGATTCTCTGAGGCTCAATGCCATGTGGTCAAGTGCATTTTCCACAGCTCCTGCATGCACACACACACACACACACACACACACACACACACACACACACACACACACACACACACACACATGCTTTGCCAACATTATCTAGGCTTGGGATCACCATGCCGCATGTGCAACCAGTTTGCCTATCCTCCCCAAATCTAGAGACGGTTGAAGCGATTCTAATTACAGCCTGCATTCCTGCTCTGTCTGAAGGCTTTCCCTTTTTCAAACGGTCTATTTTTTTTTTAACTCAGCACTTGGCTCCTTTGCTCCTTGTTGCCCGACTCCCCCAACACACACCTCATTCTCACGCCCCTGGATCTCCCCCCTTTTCTGAGTTGGACTGTTCAACTTCAGCTTGATTTTCTGCTGTCTGAGACTTGGCAAGACTTAAGAAAGTCCAGTTTGCATTGCCTGCGCATGTGTGCGTGTGCGCGCGCATGTGTGTGTGTTTGCACATGTGCATATGTGTATGCATACACGATGGTATGGGACAATATAGGCAGGTGTGGTATATTGGGCCTGTGTGCACATATATCCTGTGTTATGAGGGTATATGCTAAAGTGTGACTATTATATGTGTATGTTTTTCTCCCTGTGTGTGTGTATGTGTATATAATTTTGCTTACATGCTCATGCTGCAAATGTGTGCATGCAACCTTTGTGTGCATACAAGTGTGAGTCTGAGGTTATGAAGGTGCCTAGTCTATGGTATATTTTCAGATTCCATCTCTATTCCCTCAGCTGAGACACTGCCCCCTGCAGGTCAGATGAGGGCCTACAGGCTCACACTGATCTCTCCAGAATCACCAGCAACCATTAACAGGGATCAGTCGCTCAAACTCTGCAAAGCTAATGTGATGAGTAAGCTTTCTGGAAGCAACTCTATGCGGTCCATCAGAATTCAAATTCATGCACCTAGATCACCACAGAAGCTTGTGCTTTCTATCTTTCCATTCTTGTTCCTATTTTATATATACACATATATTTATACACCTACCCAGCTCCCAACACCCCCCCCCCATACTTGGGGGCTCCTCTCAGGTCCTTTATGAACTACGGAAACCCTCTGCCCTGCCACCTGATATTCACAGTGCATCATCAGCAACTGTCATTCTCCCATATTCTTTTTAAAGAAGACTTATTTATTTTTCTTTTGTATGTGTGAAGTGTTTTGCCCACACGCATTTCTGTGTACCATGTTTGTGACTTGTACCTGTGGGAGTCAGAAAAAGACATTGGATCCCATGGAACTGGAGTTACAGATGATTATCAGTTGCCATGTGGCTATGTGGGTGCTGGGAATCAAACCTGTGTCCTCTGGCAGAGCAACCAATGCTCTTAACCCCTGAGACATTTTTCCAGCCCTTCCTCACTTTCTTAATGCCTCAAGAGCACAACTATTTTGTGATATTTAAGGACTCTATTTTCTTCCACAGTCCACATTCCACCATGCAAGGAAGTGGGAGCAGTATCCTTATCGTTTTTCATGGCTGCTTCTGGGCCACTTGTCTTTCTTCCTTCTGAAAGGAAGGATACACTCATGAGTGCCTCCTGAGGCTATTATTTTCTGACCCCCTGTCAGCGTCCTCCAGTCTTGGAACCATCAGTAGATGGATGGGTATTTCTTCTCCTATCCCGTAATTCTGCTATTGCTCTTGGTAAAGTTCTGTGCTACAGAGTTACCCACCTGGCTTTGGTTCTCAAGTCTATGGTCCTACACTGCATCTTAGTCACGCATTCCCTACGGCAATATGCTCTTGACCTTGCCATAGGATGTTCAAGTTTTGAAATCTTGATTTGAATCACCCCACCCTTTGATTTTGTTCTTCATTCCTTCACTATCTTTCCTGTGGGACCCTTGCTCTGAGAAGGCTCTGCCTTCACTTAGACCCCCAATCTATTGGCTATGCTACTCTTTCCTTTTCTCCTCTGCTTTCCTTCACTGCAGAACCCTCTCGAGATTCTGCTGCACTCAATAGCTCTACTTTCTTATAGCCATGCTCGCTATCAATTATCCCAGTAAACTTCCAGCCCCACTAAAACTGTTCTTGTCAAATGTCAGCAAAAGCCAGGTGGCAGTGGTACACGCCTTTAATCCCAGCACTCAGGATCTTGCTTTACAAAGTGAGTTCTAGGACAGTCAGGGCTGTTGCACAGAGAAACAAAGCATGCCAAAGAAAACAAAACTAAACAGAGGCACCAGAAACCCCACATTGCCAAGTCTGGTGACCATCTTACCTTTTTGGGTCCCTCAAAGGCACCCGTTCCAGTCAAGGATATTCTTTTCTTGCTGGCTGTGCTTTCATTTCACTGGTTGCTCTTTCTTTGGTCCTTTGGATGTTGGGACTCAGTCTCTGGTGTTCTCATCTTCCTACCTACATTGTCTCAGCAGATGAATTTTGTCAAGTTCCATAGGTTTAAATAGCATGTGTATGTCAATAGCTGCCCACTACATTTGTATCTCCAATCTTAAGCTGTCCCACAATTCCCAAATTTTGGTGTCTAATATCTCATTTGGTTGGAGGAATATAAAAATTCTTTTATAACCACGGTATATTTGAAACATCATCTAAATAGAGGTGGGGCCATAAATCTGTGGTTATCATCAATTGCCTGGTATCTCTAGATGAGTTTGGGCTAATACATCTAATTTTCTGCTTGATTCTACTTTGTGACCATCAGCCAAGCCCAGACCACTATCAGCTCTTATCAAGACCTATACAGTATAGATCCATGTCCACACTTTGCCCTCCATTCTCTGGTGCCATTAGGATGATCTTTCTAAAACATAATTTCAGATTTGTTTTGCATAAAACTATTTTTGAGACAGAGTCTCACTACATTTCTAAGTCTGGTTTGGAACTTACTATGAGGCTAGCCTGAAAACTATGATTCTTCTGCTAACAGATGGGGTTACAGGCCTTTATTACTGTGAGCAAAACTTGAGATTCTTTAATGGCTTCTTTAAATTTGTTGTTTAAATATATTTTACATGTGTGGGTGTTTTGCTACAAGTATGTCTGGGCACCACATGCACGTCTGCTACCCATGGATAACAGAAGAGGGCATCCGCTCTCCTGATGCTGAAGTCACAAATGATTGTGGGCTATCATGTGGCTGCTGGGAATGAAATCCTGGTCCACTGGCAGGGCAACAATTGTGCTTAACCACCGAGCTGTATCTTCAGCCCTTTGAATGGTCTCTTAGCCTATTCATACCCTAAATTCTTAACACAATCTTACCTTGAACCCAAAACTCTTAGCTAGGTATAGTAGTAGTACATGCCTGGAACCCCAGCAACAGGAGGCAGAAGCCAGACGATCCTCAGTTCCAGGCCAGCATAGGAAGACCCTATATAATAATAACAACAAACACGGCCTTCATTTTACTTTTGGTGATACAGCTTTGCCTCTCCAGCTTCAGTTCTCCCCCTTTTCTTTCTTGCTCATTTCTGCCTTAGCACCCTTCTGTTCCCCTATTCTCCCCGAATCCTCCTCACATGGATGCTTTACCTGCATGTATGTCTGTGTGCCACAAGTGTGTCTGGTGCCCGCAGAATCAGAAGAAGGCGTTGGATCCTTTAGAATTGGAGTCACTGAGGATTATAAACTGTCTTGTGAATGCTGGGACTTGCACTCCAGTCCTCTGGAAGAGCAGCTACTGCTCTTAACTGCTGAGTCATCTGTTCTGCCCTCAAGAAGCCCCTTTCTTCCCTGACAACTGGCTCTAACATAGCGCCTCTGGCATCATGATCACATAAGCCTGATTTATTTTCCTCATCACTATCTACAAACCTGGGATTATCCTGTGAGTTTATGGTTGCTCATTGATGGTCCATGCCTTGCCCTCATTAGTTGATAAGGCTTGTCAGGCTTGTTTCTTTGTTCTGTCTCCAGCGCCTCAAGACAGTCCTGTAAGTATTTACTAAAAGAACAAATGTGCATATGTACCTCTTCACTGAATTGAGCGTCCAAGAGGGAAGCCTTTTTGATGCACAGAGAACCTGCTTCACTTTGATAAGCACGTGGTAATGTCCCTGTGCAAGCTTGGGGTAAGAGTTGAGGCACAGGCTTTTAGCAGCCCTGGGAAGGTAGTGCTGGGCAGGTCAGACAGGCGGCTGAAGAGAGAGTCTGCTTCCCCTTCATTGATTGCATTAATGCCAGGGATTTGGAGTGAGGCAGGTTGGGTAATGGGTTGTAATTCAGTCCAGGTTTCCAACACATTCTCTGCTGAGAACCAGAAAAGGGAAGGACAAGAAAGACAGATGGGGAGAGAGATCAGCACACACACACACACACACACACACACACACACACACACACACACACACACACACCCCACCTTGAAAGGGTGAGCTCTGGGCAGCAGAGCTGACAGCAAGATTGCCAGTGTGTTGTCTGTGCTCACAGTGTTCTTATTTGGATCTGGATTCTCTGGCTTAGATGACCTTGTCTTGTAGGTATCACTTTTCTTTCTTTAGGGATCTCTTTTGCTGAGAGGTGAGTCAGTGCCTACTCTCTTGTGTAAAGTAACTAATTGGCAGTAGCTGACACATAGTAGGTACTCAGTTGGCTTGGGAGACTTGAGGCACATAAAGCCTTTCTTCCCTTTTCTAGCATTTTATCCTTTCCTTCCTCACTCTAGTTTTAGGTTTAAAACAATATAGTTTTAGAAACAGGGAACAGAGATGGGGCCCAAGGCCGGAGTAAGTAATAAGCTAAATGTGTGTCATCATCTGGAAGTTTGACCAAAGTCTGAGCTCTGCCATTACCTATGATAAAGTGCTGTGACTAACATTGCAAAACAAGGATACCTTAGTATGCCCTCTCTATCACAGGACACACTGGCATGCAGGTATGAATGGGGTGGGGAGGATAGGGCAGATGGGGGAGTCCAAATACCCAGTCTCAAGTAGTAGTGCCACCATTTGCTGGCTTTGGGGCTGCGGTCACTTCTCCTTTGGTGCCTGTTTCCTCAGCCTCTATCATGGAGATCATATCAAAATAATAAGATAGAGGGCATAGGGCTGGAAAGGTGTCTCAGCAGTTAAGAGCACTTCCAGAAGACCCAAGTTTGATTTCCAGCATTCATATGGAGACTCACAACCACCTGTGAACTCCAGTTCTAGGAGATCCAGTGCCTTCTTCTAGTCTCCCCTGGCACCAAGCATGCATATAGTTAGGCAGAAAAACATTCAGGCATCAGCCCACCCACCTACACAAAACTAAAAGCTAAAATAAAATTTAAAAATGATAGAAAGTGTGAAAGTGGCTGGCCACGTGCTGGGTGAATAGTGGTGGCCATCCACTACTGCAGTTTAAGAGAACCTAATGGGATAGAAAATGATGTTTGTGGCATGGAAGCATTGGAGGTTCCAGCAAGAACGGTACAGAGACAAGACTTCCTCAAATCACAGATTCTGGCTGAGGCGGGACTAGAATGCACATCATCTATCTTCCTAGATATACTTTCAAAGGGGAACCATGTTAGCTGCTGTGCATGGATGCCAGTAGCATGACTCTGGCCCACAGGGGCCATAGAGGTGATGAGGGTGAAAGTGACTGTAAAAAGAAATGCTTTGGTAGCTGTAATCTGGAAGGGAAAGGCTTTGGTCTGAAGGATCTGATGTGAACTCAGGACCCTACTGGAAAGCAGGTTCTAGTATTCTTGTCTTCACTCAGGTTCTTGCTTTTTCCCGGGCTTAAATACCTCCTCCAGGTGCCCCCTACTTGGCCCCAGAGGCCTAGGGAAGGAGAGACCAGAGTGACAGCTGTTGGGCTATGGGCAGGCGGACGCCAGTGTGGGGGTGGGAGTGGGGGGTCAGGCTCGGAGAAGGCCAGCGGGCAGGAGCATAGAGAGGAAGTTCACAGTCTGCAGCAAATGGATTTCAAGGCCCTGTTAAGTGGAAAAGCCTCCAGGAACGTGGCAGAGAAAGGCCCCTGTCTTTGGAGAGGGGCTGAGGGGCCAGCTGGGGGTGTCTTGGCAGGGGAAGCTGAGCTGCATGCCTGGTGTGAGCTGGGAGAGCGGGGGTAGTAGCTGGGGCCGCCAAGTAAGGCTGGGAAGTCCTTGAGCAAGGCTGGGTCTTAAGATTGCTGTCTACTTGGGAGTGGGCTCAGACTCTAGTTCCAGTCTGGGAATTCTAGGGCCCCAGGACTCTCAGGCTATCTCCTCAGGGGCTTCACAAATGCCTACCTGACAAAGAAAAAGACTTGCTTGTAACTGTTAGTCCCTGAGCCTTTTTCTCTCACACAATGGTGTTCAAGGCTGGGGTCCTAGTGGCTGTAAGAGGTAGCTCCACCATGATTTCTGCTTTCCTAGGACTGGCAATTTGGCAGAATTTTCATCTCACAGATACAGCACTTTACAGTTTACTAGACACTTGCCAATCCATTTTCGTGTCATAAGAGTGCTCTAGTCACAGTGGAGACCTGTGCTTTGGCTTTTCCTGTGCAACCCACAAGTCTGAAGCCTTCACTAGGCCCTCAATTTTCCTCCTGTTTTACTTTATTCTTTTTGGTTGTTGTTTTGAGGCAAGACCTCACCTTTTCACAGAAGCTGTCTTCTAACTCTTGATTATCCTGGCCTAGCCGCCTGAGTACTGGCATTATAGGCCTGAGCCATCAGAGCCATCTAGATTTTTCATGTTCAGAGGTGGCTTCTCTCAAAGGGACATGCTGTGGTGGGATATGCCAGGCCAAGCCCTCCTTAGCCCAGGAAGTCTAAATATTTTGTTAGTAAAATGTCATGTCTAGTCAACCCATCTTTCAGCTGGCCATGGTGTGGCCAGTCATATACTTTTTCCTCTCTATCACCCTGAGTTTCTTTGGCATGATTCTCAGTCATGAAAGGAGAAGTAGTAGTGAAGGGTCACAAGGCAGACAGGCAGCAACCAGGCCCGTGCAGGGTGGCTGAGCAGCAGAAGAGGAGCCTCAGGCCCCTTTCCCAGCCAGGCCCCCTGCCCTTTGCCTGGCCTGGCCCCAGGCACAGGGCCCAGCCAGCTGTCACAGGGCGGGCAGGCTAGCTGCATTAGCAAATGTGTTTGTGGTTATGGGCTGCTCCCGAAAGCAGAGAAGCATTGCACTAGGGGGGTAGGGATTGAAGACAAACCAGGCTCTGGTTCCCAGCCCCAGCCAGGGAAATCAGAACCAGGCTGGACTTCTGGCCCCTCCTTCATAAGCCTCACCTCTCAACTCCTCACCCTCTCCAGTCCAAAGAAGGGGATAAGGGAAGGCTGGCCATAGCAGTGTGGTCACTTGGCTTTGGGTATCAGTGATAGAGGTCTAGAGTGGATTGAGAGGGGTGTAGGGTGTTTATATATGTAATCTCTCTCTCTTTCCCCTACTCTTCCCAGCCACAGAAATGGTCAAAGTGGGAGATGAACCCTGGCCTAGTGGATTGTGCAATTTGTGCTGTAAAAGCCATCCAAGTTGCAAAATGAGGGCAGAATTTTCCTGTCCACCTTTCTTTCCTTCAAGGACTGGCAGGAAGGGTGACAGTGGTGCTGCTGCTTGCTAGGAAACTTCTAGGGGCTGGCCTTCCCAGCTGTTTTCTCAGATCCCAGCCAATCCAGAGGAGCGGGAATGGAAGGAAATTGAGGCAAAGAGCAGCCCAGAAAGGGTGAAGCAGGTACCCTGCATGCTGTGCAGTGTATAGATGCTAATTTTCATGAAGATGACCAAGATGAGCATGATAATTACTACCTGCAGTGGTAGGTGCCCAGTGGGGAACTGAGGCTCCCACAAATAAAATATTACAGAAGGCCAGTATCCTGTAAAGAGCATGACAGGAAACCCAACTGTATTAAAACCTCTCCTTTCCTCCCTCCAGGGAAGACCTACCTAGGACTGGCAGAGAGGCAGTCAGGGAGGTCCCACAGTCTTGGGGCTGTTGGCACTACCTCTAGAAGTCACTCAGAGCTTGTGTCCTTCTGACTGGAATGTCGTTTCCACTCTCATCAACTTGGCCGTCTCCTCTGGTTCCTCTAAATGTCACCTTGAAAGTTGGGGCTCCTGTCCCCTCTTGCAGGTGTAAATGGCTCTTTTATGTCCCCATGATTCCGTTCCTGTCCCTGATGTATTTGGGGATGAGTTCTCTGTTCTTCTAGTCCCTTTTCAATAATCAGAGGTCCTAGAAGCTACTAGGTCACTACTGGCCACCTCCATTGTCTTACAGCAATTCTCTATCTGAAACATAGAATTGGCTGTAAGCACAGGCTTGGTGTCAGCCAGTCCAGAGTTTCAGGGTAGCTTCTGACACTACAGGCAGTAAATTCTGTGCTCATCGCCACTGAAGCCATCAGCCCCAGGTCTGGAAGAGGCAACTAAATGGCCTTAGGAATGCAATCCCTTCACCTGGGCTTAAAAGGCTGGAGTAATCTAAAAGTAGGGGCGCCTAGTAGGCATGGTGGTATAATCCTCGCTTTTAGAGTACTGATGCTAGGGGATCTCATCTGAGGCCAGCCTGAGCTACAGAATAAGGTCCTGTCTCATAAAATAAAACCAACCAACAAAGATACTCCACCAAGCTAATCCTTCTCAGAGCTGTTCTATCAGCCGAGGCACATCCACATACAGACAGCCAGAGGGTTTGCTTCCCAGCATAAATGGAGGAGGTGAAATGGAGGGCTGCCTCTGAGGTCTTAGCCATGTCTTTGAACTTGGGCCTGGAAAGCTTCACCATATCCCATTCAGAGGCCCTCCATCCATCTTCATGGCTGGCTGCTTTTATAGGTCTAACCTTCTTCCTATGTCAGGTGATACCAGTAGGTTCTGAAGAAAGCTGGCCACAAGTTGAGGAATGAAGCTCTTGTCTATGGTCAGTGCTGGCTGTGAAGCTCGTGTCCTCCATTCCAGTAGATTTCCAGGTTGTGGAGGAAGCATCCAGATGAGAAGGAAAACAGAGAGTGGTGCCCGACTCAGGAGCCCTCTCCTCTGCTGAAGTAATAACATAACAACTTTTGCTAAGCACTTCCCTTTGACTGCTAGGTGCCCCATTTTATAGATGAAGAAGCAGAGGAACTTTTTTGAGGTTACTGTGCAAAGAAACAGTTGGTAAGGGTTGAACCCAGCATCGCTGAAGTTCAATGCCATCTGCTTCTGCTTTGCTTGGTTGACTATAAGAACTAAAGGGACTGGGCGATGGTGGCAAAGGCCTATAATCCCAGCTCTAGGGAGGCAGAGGCAGGGGGATCTCCATGAGTTCCAGGCCAGCGTGGTCTACAGAGTGAATGCCAGGACAGCCATGACAGTAACACAGAGAAACCCTGTTTTGAGAATCTTAAAAAATAAAGATAAAAAAATAACTAAAAGGAAAATAGCCAGATGCTCTGGACTCTGAGAGCTTGCCGGAGGGCTGAGGAGGGAATGGCGAGTGGGAGAAGGTGCAGGAGCAGTAGATGGATTGGAATGGGTTCAGAGGCAGGCAATGAAAATGATTAAGGGAAGAGAGGGATTAATTTATAAAACGAGATTAGAAGAGCAGAGCTGCTGTGCTTGGCTAACAGACAGCTCACAGGCAGTGGGTGTCAGGGAGGAGGGAAAAGAGTTCAGTGACCCAGAGGGGCCTACTGATCCCAAATGCCTGTCATGGTGACCATAAAGCTCCCTGAGGACCCAGCAGCCACAGTAACCAGGGCAGCCACAGAACCCTCTTCCAGCCTTCCTCCCTGGTGATGCGGAGACAGGAAGAGCCTTTGGAGCAGCCCGCAGAAGCTCATAAAGATACTTCAGTAGTTGAGAGCAGGGGAGGTTTCTCTTCCTCTGGGAGTTGGGGGCTGGCACAGAAAGTAGCTCAGAGAGCCCAGTGACATGGTCTGGGTCACATGAAGACTGGTGGAACCAAGCCTCTAATAACTCAGGGCTTAGGCTAGCACAGTACATGGTCATTTCACGGCCCTTCTGCTCTCCAGGACAGGATGGCAGCCATCTTCTTGCTTCATCAAGCACACACTGGGGGGCCTATCTAAACAGTCCACTGTAGTACGAGGTTTCTGGCCCTGACTTTCCAGCCTAACCTCAAGGTTTAGACCCACAGACCTAGAGACCCACAGAGACATACAGATGCTTACAATGATTTTAGGCTGATTGGCCTAAGGTCCAGGCATATCACTTGCTAGCTCTCTACCCTTCATCTAACCCATGATTCTTCCTGTTCAGCCATGAGGCTCAGTACCTTTCTTTAGAGCAGCATGGTTGTCCTCTGCTTCTTCTACCTTCTCTCTGGCATTCTGCTCTGTGCTTCCTGTTCTCAAGAGTTTTCTTAGTCTGATAGCCCTTCCTATACTTCCTGCCTACCTTTGGCCAATAGGCACTTTTTATTAAACCAGTGGGTGGGACAATTATTTACAATGAAGCAACACAATCCCCCCCCCAAATATCCCCTTTTCTCTTTTTAAAACAAAAAGAACTCTAAATCTAATATTCTTTCCCCCCTTATATATAACAACTTATAAACAACACTGTAAATAAACACAAACATCCATAATCCATGTTTTGGGAATGTGGGCATCATTCTCTAGGCTACTTCCTGCTGAATGGGGGCACTGGTAATCCCATGAGAATCCAATCCAGAATTATGCACAAGTCTTTAGTGGAGTAGTCTGTAAGACTGGGTCATCTCAGCCAGTCTCCTTGAAATTGTTCTGGATACAGAGCTCTGGAAACTTCACAGAGGTGTTCTGAAATGCTGAATCATCTGGTTCATCTATTTCCATTGGAGATTTTTCAGGGGGTCTTCCTTTATCAAATTTTATGTACTTTATTCAGGAATAAATCCACAGCCTCTTATTTTCTGTGGAAATAAGAAGAAAACCTCTTCTCCAAAGTAGCATATCTTTGGATTTCAATTTTAAAGTAAACTCATTTACAAAATATATAGGTTGAATTACTCCAACAGCATTTATAATCAACTGTCTTTTAGCAGCTTTTACTATGTCATTGTCAGTCAAGAATTTTAAAAATAAAACAATAACATACAGTATCCAGACATTCTTTGTATTTTCCATCTTTATGTGCTTATTTATTTATTTATTTTACTCTTTTTTTAAGGGCTTTCTCTACCTTTTATTTTCTTTCTCTAAGTCTGTGTATCTATATTTTCAACACACTCTAAACCTCTTAGACTTTTTTTAAAAAACTGTCTTTACTGTATATTTATTTCTTAACTTTTTCTGTCTCTGACCACACCTTTGCTTGGCTAGGGTGATTGACTCAACCCAGATTCTTTTATTTCTTTTTGTTTCTGAACATACCTTTAATCTTCCAGGATTTAAGGTTGGTAGGATGGGTGGATGGCTCCACCCAGCTCCTAGTCTAATTTCACAGAATTTATCTTTTTAACCCAGGTACTCTGGGGGAATTTTAGGGTCCATATAATTACCAAGTAAAGCTTTGCCATCTGCTGCTCATTTACTCCATTTAAGTATTAGGCAGCAGGGCCTCTTAAAAGACTCAAGCGTTTTGCCTCTAAGGCTGAATCAGGAAGTTTCTCTTTAAAAAGCCAAGCCTCTGCTTGCCTCCAGCAAACAGAGCTAATCCAAGAAGACAGAGACACTAAGAAGCCATCTTTGATTCTGTTCCCTTTCTGTCCTTATGAACAGAATCCTTAAATACATCATTTACAACGCTTTGCTTATATTGAGGGTTCTGTGAGACTTGAGGAACAAGCCATTTTATACCTTAAGCTGCACTCTAAAAGCCCACCATTGTAGCTCAAGCCCATGTGCCTCACCAGGGTGTCTCTGTACCACGGCTCATGTGGGAGACACAATTTAGAGGCTGCTTTGGGCTCTAGACCATTTTTAAGCTTTCTGTGGCTTTCTGTGGGTATATTTGCCCCACGTTGGGTGCCATTTGTAGTACGAGGTTTCTGGCCCTGACTTTTTGGCCTAGCCCCAAGGTTTAGACCCACAGACCCACAGACCCACAGAGACACACAGATGCTTACAATGGTTTTAGGCTGATCGGCCTAAGGCCCAGGCATATCACTTGCTAGCTCTCTATCCTTCATCTAACCCATGATTCTTCCTGTTCAGCCATGAGGCTCAGTACCTTTCTTTAGAGCAGCATGGTTGTCCTCTGCTTCTTCTACCTTCTCTCTGGCATTCTGCTCTGTGCTTCCTGTTCTCAAGAGTTTTCTTAGTCTGATAGCCCTTCCTATACTTCCTGCCTACCTTTGGCCAATAGGCACTTTTTATTAAACCAGTGGGTGGGACAATTATTTACAATGAAGCAACACAATCCCCCCCCCAAATATCCCCTTTTCTCTTTTTAAAACAAAAAGAACTCTAAATCTAATATTCTTTCCCCCCTTATATATAACAACTTATAAACAACACTGTAAATAAACACAAACATCCATAATCCATGTTTTGGGAATGTGGGCATCATTCTCTAGGCTACTTCCTGCTGAATGGGGGCACTGGTAATCCCATGAGAATCCAATCCAGAATTATGCACAAGTCTTTAGTGGAGTAGTCTGTAAGACTGGGTCATCTCAGCCAGTCTCCTTGAAATTGTTCTGGATACAGAGCTCTGGAAACTTCACAGAGGTGTTCTGAAATGCTGAATCATCTGGTTCATCTATTTCCATTGGAGATTTTTCAGGGGGTCTTCCTTTATCAAATTTTATGTACTTTATTCAGGAATAAATCCACAGCCTCTTATTTTCTGTGGAAATAAGAAGAAAACCTCTTCTCCAAAGTAGCATATCTTTGGATTTCAATTTTAAAGTAAACTCATTTACAAAATATATAGGTTGAATTACTCCAACAGCATTTATAATCAACTGTCTTTTAGCAGCTTTTACTATGTCATTGTCAGTCAAGAATTTTAAAAATAAAACAATAACATACAGTATCCAGACATTCTTTGTATTTTCCATCTTTATGTGCTTATTTATTTATTTATTTTACTCTTTTTTTAAGGGCTTTCTCTACCTTTTATTTTCTTTCTCTAAGTCTGTGTATCTATATTTTCAACACACTCTAAACCTCTTAGACTTTTTTTAAAAAACTGTCTTTACTGTATATTTATTTCTTAACTTTTTCTGTCTCTGACCACACCTTTGCTTGGCTAGGGTGATTGACTCAACCCAGATTCTTTTATTTCTTTTTGTTTCTGAACATACCTTTAATCTTCCAGGATTTAAGGTTGGTAGGATGGGTGGATGGCTCCACCCAGCTCCTAGTCTAATTTCACAGAATTTATCTTTTTAACCCAGGTACTCTGGGGGAATTTTAGGGTCCATATAATTACCAAGTAAAGCTTTGCCATCTGCTGCTCATTTACTCCATTTAAGTATTAGGCAGCAGGGCCTCTTAAAAGACTCAAGCGTTTTGCCTCTAAGGCTGAATCAGGAAGTTTCTCTTTAAAAAGCCAAGCCTCTGCTTGCCTCCAGCAAACAGAGCTAATCCAAGAAGACAGAGACACTAAGAAGCCATCTTTGATTCTGTTCCCTTTCTGTCCTTATGAACAGAATCCTTAAATACATCATTTACAACGCTTTGCTTATATTGAGGGTTCTGTGAGACTTGAGGAACAAGCCATTTTATACCTTAAGCTGCACTCTAAAAGCCCACCATTGTAGCTCAAGCCCATGTGCCTCACCAGGGTGTCTCTGTACCACGGCTCATGTGGGAGACACAATTTAGAGGCTGCTTTGGGCTCTAGACCATTTTTAAGCTTTCTGTGGCTTTCTGTGGGTATATTTGCCCCACGTTGGGTGCCATTTGTAGTACGAGGTTTCTGGCCCTGACTTTTTGGCCTAGCCCCAAGGTTTAGACCCACAGACCCACAGACCCACAGAGACACACAGATGCTTACAATGGTTTTAGGCTGATCGGCCTAAGGCCCAGGCATATCACTTGCTAGCTCTCTATCCTTCATCTAACCCATGATTCTTCCTGTTCAGCTGTGAGGCTCAGTACCTTTCTTTAGAGCAGCATGGTTGTCCTCTGCTTCTTCTACCTTCTCTCTGGCATTCTGCTCTGTGCTTCCTGTTCTCAAGAGTGTTCTTAGTCTGATAGCCCTTCCTATACTTCCTGCCTACATTTGGCCAATCGGCGCTTTTTATTAAACCAGTGGGTGGGACAATTATTTACAATGAAGCAACATAATCCCCCTATAGTCCACTGACCATTTTGGGGGCTCAAATCACAAGACTCTGGGGAAGCTCTTTCTTAGAGCTAAGCACAATCCTTTTACTGTCTTTTGTCTTCAATTGTCTATGAGGAAGAGGTCGTAGGTATAGAGGATGATTAAGATCATCTCTGTACTTTCTGCATACTGTATCAGGGACCTACTAGCTATTTTTGCCCATTTCAAGAGGTAAAAAGGATTCCAATGTCATTGAAACCTAATAATAATTTTGTAATTTAGATTGCATTTTCCAATTTTACAGACAAGAAGCTGAGATTCAGTGGAGGGGGTTGATCTCACCAAGATCTCACAAGTGAGTGATAACGCTCAAATTTCATCTCACATGGGCACCCGAAGCCACCATGTGCTAAGCAGCCATGAAGATGGAAAATCATCAATTTCAAGGATTTAGTCAGCACTTTGTGAAGAGAACAGCCCCCCAAGTGTTCAGAGGTGGTGAACTGGGGAACCAATTAGGTAGCTTAGTGATGGATGATAGTGGCAACAGTTCTGGGGAATTGTGAAAGAGAGACAGGCCCAGATGACTTTAGGGTCTAGGGTTTGGTTCTTGCAATACCCACACGCTCCTGGCCACTGCTGATTAACTAACCCTCAGGAACCCAGGTGCATCATATCCGGATCACCTCCTCCTGCCCACTGCCAATTCCTAAAACAGTACAGGGACTATGAGAGTATGGGGACTACACGTCCTCCAGATTTGGGCATTGTAGCATCCAAAGTTCTGCCTCCCAGGTGCTGCCTGGATGAGTTTGCAGGTTTAGCAGGCTGTCTACTGAACAGTGGAGGATAAGGAAGGAGAGGCGGAGGTGGGGGAGGGCAGGAGGAGTGGTTTTCTCTCTCTTTTTTTTCCTCAGGCAGAAATGAGCTCATGTTTTGTCTAATCTGAATTCTGTCAAGCAAGCAAAAAGGAGAGAGACAGAGACAGATACACACAAAGAGACAGAGAACAAGAGAGAGAGAGAGAGAGAGAGAGAGAGAGAGAGAGAGAGAGAGAGAGAGAGAGCTACAGAGTTAATAAAAAAATCTGCCAAGCACATGTTCTTTCCAGCTCAGAGACAAACCAAAGGAGAGGGGAAGAAAACAAGAGAGCTCAAAGAACACACCAGACGGGGAATGTGTTCTCAGCTCACCCAACTTCCTCTTCACTTCAACCAGAGAAAATTCTGCCCACTTACCCTTAGCCAGCCAGCTCCCCACTCCCTGCCTGACTGTGTGTGTTAGGCCCCAGGAAAGAGTCCAGCCCTCCTTAGTCTTTCCGGTGAAGAGGGATTGATTAGGATGCAGAACACAGGCCTGACCTGCTTACCTTTGGCCCCAGAAGGTAGAGTGACTTTGTGTTCAGTAGCTTTGAGGACCACATTGTCCAAGCCGCAAGCTAAAACTCAGACTGGGCTCTCTAGAGCCCAAACCCCAGAAAGTGAGCCAGGACACCAGAGAAACACAGTGGACAAACCTGATTAACGAACTGACTTCTGTGGAGCCATTTTGCCCTCAAAGAACTTGAAAGCTTGGGAAAGGTATGCCCCATCTGCAACCTTTCCTCCTCAACCCTTTACAACAACCTCTTCCATCCTGCCTCTCCATGTCTTAAAAAGCTGGCTGTGCAGTGCTGGAATGTGGAGCTATTCCTAGGGGGAGACAGGGAAGTGAGGGAGCTGAATTGCCCATGCTGAGCAAAACGTTTAGCTACTCAAGCAATAATAGGGCTTTCATGGAGATGGCCAACCTTGGGTTCTGAAGCTATTTTCCACCCACAACCCTCCTTCCTCCCGCCCTGAGTTGCCCGGCTGAGAATCCTCCTTTGTTGGGCTGAGCCCTGGGGGGAGAGGGGCTGGGCTTTGTGGAAGGGGCCCCCAGGCCAGGCTGACTGGGCTCCCTGTTGTCTGGGTGGAGCACATCTGGGCAATGGAGGGGATCTGGGGCCAAGGCTGGGGCCAAGAGACCTAGCCCTTCTTTCCCAGCAACCCCCAGGGTATAGGCCCTGCCTCTGCTCCTGGGTTCAAGTTGTGTTTGTGGGCCAGTTCTTTCTGTGTTCCTTGAGAGGACACAAGAACAAACACCATTCCAGCTAATGAATGACTCATATTCCAGAGCCACCTTTCCACAGAGCAGGCACAGAAGGCATGGTGGGGATTGCACACCCTGACTCTGAGGATCCAGTCTGGGGGGCCACAGATGCTGTAAAAGGGTGGGAGCCAGTTGGGTGAGGGTGAGGCTGGAGCTGAGGCTTGGCCTGGCCAGGCAGGGTAATGAGATCCAGCTGGAAGGGAGGAGGAGGAGGGAGAGGAGGAGGGAGAGGAGGGAGAAGAGGGGGAGGAGGAGGTTCCTTTATCTCTCGCTCCATGTTCTCAGGGCCCACGTTTTTTAATTTGTGTTGGATAAACAATATGGGATTGTGTACGCAAAGAAGCTCTAATTATCCCCCGAGGTTGTGTTTCCTTAGAGGAAATGAACTGGGCATGGCATTCGCGGTGGATCGCAGAAACGCACCAGCCCAATAGCTTCCAGATTGTTGCTCAGGCGTGCCATGCTGGGAGTCCTCCTCCAGCAGAGCTGTTCTCTCCACACACCCAGCTGTGTCTGGAGCCCAGCCTATACCTTGCCTGACCTGGCCCTAGTAGGGCAGAGGAAGGCCCGCTTGTCCCCAAACCTCACTTCCTCCCTGTGCACGGAGCACGACCCCCACCCCCATCAGCTTCATCTTTAATGTCTCTGCTGGGGACAGCTAAAGGTCTGAGACACGGGCTTCTGGAACAAAGGTTGGAGATGGAGGTGGCCCCTTCAACGTCTGCAACCTGTCCTTTGTCCCAAATGAATGGTGGCCATGCAGCGGTTAACATGGGGAGCTTAAGGCTCCTACTTATCCTCTCCTAAATAGTGTCTTCTTAGAGTACTTCCTCCAGGGTGCAGGAATGCATAGTTGATGAGTCTGTTCTGGTGGCCTAACCTTCTGGGAGTAGGCACCCCAAACATCTTCAGTACACTGAGATTTATGCGTCATTGATAAGCTTCTTTGGCACCCAACCCAAACTCTTCACTTGCCTGAGATGTAGTCTAGAGAAACAGAAGGAGGGCCTGCTTGAAGGTCACATGCATGTGGCAGGACCTGAAGAGATCATTAAGACTTGTGAAGGAAGGGCATGCTTGGTGTGAGGTGGCAGAGTGAGTGGAAGATACGGAAGTGTCCACCTATAGAGAAATCAACTCATCACCTTCACTCACCCTCATACATTTCCTCCAAAATATATGGAGGAAATAAAGGTACTGTCAGAGACTAGATGACAAAATCACTAAGAATGGATGCACTTGCTATGCACTCAGTCAAGAGAAACTGGGCAGCTAGGCAGGGGGGCTTCAAAGTAGACACTGAGTCCTAAGAGAACTCAGGGCTTCCTCAAGAGCTAGTCAACAAAGATGGCAAATAGGTCCCAGGAAGCTTCCCTAGGGGAGCTGCAAGGAATAGTGGGCTGGAGTGGGGCCTCAGACAGCATCCTTAGCTCAGACTCCTGCAGTGAACAAGACAGTGGGCAGGCAGAGATGGGGAGGGCTGGCGGCAATACAGCAATGGAAGGCTCGCCCTCATGTCTCTCTTTTATCTTTTCATTACATACAAATTAGGAGTGTGATTAACTTTATTAAAAGCAAACAAAGCTGGTCAGAGAATGGGGCCTCCAGACTGAGCTGTGGGGGCAAAGAGAAGAATCCAGAGGGAGCAGGGGGGTTGTGGTTCGGCCATTAAAGAAGAAGGAAGTGGAGAGTTGGGAGGGGCTTCTCAGCAGGATCCCGTCTCTAGGGATCCCAATACTTTCATGGCCATCTCTAGCCTTCTGAAGTTACGCCAGCTCCATCCAGTCTCAAGGATATTTCAGACTTTAAAAGATACAAGGGGTCTGAAGAGATAGATGGCTCAGCAGTTAAGAGCACTTGTTGCTTTTGCAGAGAGGGGACCTGGGTTTAATTTTTGACACATGGAGACTCATATCCATCCATAACTCCAGTTCCAAGACACACACGATACATGTGAACAACACCACTCATACACATAAAATAAAATAGACCTGTAAATCAATCAATATATAAAAGATATAAGGAACCATCAGCCATCAAGTCTATTGCTATTTCTCACCCCCAGCTATCAATGGAGAAGCTGAGGTCCAGAGAGGCAATGTACCCCAGGCTCCCTGTAAAGAGAGGATGTGGTGTGACAAGAGGCAAAGCTTTCTGTTTTAAAATATATTCTCTTCAAAGAAACCCCAGTAAAATCAGAAACAAGGCAAGGCTGCCCTCTCTCCCCATATCTATTCAATATAGTTCTCAAAATGTGAGCTAGAGCAATAAGCAGACAAAAGGAGATTAAGGGGGTACAAATTGGAGAGGAAGAAGTCAAACTATCTCTATTTGCAGATGATATGATTATATACATAAGTGATCCCCAGAATTCTACCAGGGAACTCCTACAGCTGATAAACACTTTCAGCAATGTAGCAGGGTACAAGATTAACCAAAAAAAATCAATATCCTTCCTATATACTGAGGATAAAAGGGCTGAAAAAGAAATAAGGGAAACATCATCCTTTACAACAGCTGCAAATAGCATTAGATATTTTGACATAACTCTAAGCAAAGAAGTAGCAGACCTGTTTGACAAGAATTTTTAAGTCACTGAAGAAACTGAAGAGGATATCAGAAAATGGAAAGATCTCCCATGCTCCTGGATAGGTGGGATCAGCATAGTAACAATGGCAATTTTACCAAAAGAAATCCTCAGATTCAATGCAATACCCCATTAAAAGCCCAGCACAGGTTTTCATGAACATTGAAAGAACAACACTCAACTTCATATGGAATAACAAGAAACCCAGGATGGCCAAACAATCTTGTTCAATAATAGAACTTTGGGAGGCATCACCATCCCTGACTTCAAGCTATGCTGTAGAGCTACAGTAATAAAAACAGCCTGGTACTGGCATTAAAATAGATTTGTGGATCAATGGAATCTAACTGAAGACCCCAACCTTTGTCCGCAAACCTCTGAACACCTGATTTTTGACAAAGAGGCCAAAAATATACAATGGAAAAAAAGATAGTATTTTCAACAAATGGTGCTGGAATGACTGGATGGTAGCATGTAGAATGCAAATAAATCCATATCTATCACCCTGCACAAAACTCAAATTCAAGTGGGTCAAAAACCTCAACATTAGCCCCGTTACACTGAACTTGATTGTAATATGAAATGCTGGCCTGGACTTTTTGGTCTAGCCCCAAGGTTCAGACACACCCACAGCCCCACTTCTGCTTAGCTCCAAATAATCACACAAAGGCTTATATTAATTTCATGCTGATTGACCTATGGCTCAGACATTTCTGGCTAGCTCTTTCATCTTAACTCAATCTTTTTCCATTAATCTGTTTAGCCATGTGGCTTGGTGCCTTTTCTCAGAGCAGCATGGCTGTCTTCTTTCCTCTGGGTCTGATGGTGTTTCTCCTGATGTCTCTGCTCTGCTCTTCCTGTTCCCAGAGTTTTCTTAGTTGGGTAGCCCCGCCCACACCTTATGTCTGCCTTCTGCCAATCAGAGTTTTTATTAAGTCAGTAGGAGGGACGATGTATGAGAAATAATAATCTCACTACACTTGATAGAAAAGAAAGTGGGAAATACCATTAAACACATTGGCACAGGTGATCACTTCCTATATATAACACCAGTATCACAGACACTAAGAACAACAATCAATAAGTGGGACCTCCTGAGACTGAGAAGCTTCTGTAAGGCAAAGGACACCGTCAATAAGACACAAGGACAGTTACAGAATGGGAAAATATCTTCACCAACCCTACATCTGACAGAGGGCTGATCCCTAAAATATGTAGAGAACTCAAGAAACTAGAAGTCAAAAAACAAATTAACCCCATTAAAAAATGGGGTTTAGAGCTAAAAAGGGAATTCTCAACAGAAGAATTTCATTCATACCCCAAAGGCATTAGCTCAACTATGTTCATAGCAGCATTACTTGTAATAACCAGAACCTGGAAACAACCTAGATGTCTCTCAAGTGAAGAATGGATTGACAAATTGTGGTACATTTACACAATGGAGTACTACTCAGTAGTTAAAAGAAATGACATCCTAAAATTTGCAGGGAAATGGATGGATTTGGAAGGTATCATCTTGAGTGACATAACACAGGCCCAGAAAGACAGACATGGTATATACTCACTCATTAGTGAATTTTAGACATAAAGCAAAGAATAACCAGGCTGCAAACCACAACCCCCAAACAGCTAGGTAACAGGAAGAACTTAAGAGAGACATCCAGAGGTCCCCCTGGGAAGGAAAAATAGAGAAGATCTTCTGAGTAAATTGGGATCATAACAGGGAGCGAGCAAGGGGAGGTGGGAACAAATCATGAGAGGAGATGGTTGAGTGGGAGGAGCAACAGAGAGGGGGAGCAGAGAGATGGATATCTTGATAGAGGGAGCCACTGTGTGGTTAGAGAGATACTGGTTTTAAGAAAATTTCCAAGAACCCACAAGATATCCCACAAGATATTGATTGGCTAGGACTCCAATCAATAGTGGAGAGGGTGTCTAACCAAGACTTCCCCTATAATCAAATGAATGGCCACCCTAATTGTCATTACAGAACCTTCATCCACCAACTGATGGAAGAAGAAGCATCGATCTATAGCTAAATACCAAGTCAAGCTCCCTGTTCAGCTGAAGAGAGAGAGAAAGGAGAGAGTATATGAGCAAAGGGATAGGGATCATAAGGAGGAGACCCACAGAAATGGCTGACCAGAGCTATTGGGAGCGCACACTCTCTGAATAATTGCTGAGGAATCTTCTTGGAAAGAAACTAAACCCTCTGAAGGCAGGCGATAGTCAAACAGTGTGAGCAGTTTGTGGAGCCTCTTGCGGTAGGACCAGACTATGTTCCTGGTCCATGAACTGACATCTCAGAGCCCATTCCCTACAGAGGAACACCTACCCCAGCCTTGATACTGGGATGAGGGACTCGGACCTGCCTCAACTGGATATGCCAGACTGAACTGATCCACCTCCTTGTCCTCCTTGGGGAATGGAGGGGGGATGGGGTGGGGGAGGCTGAGGGAGGACTGAGGGGAGGGATGGGAGAGTGGTAGATATGGGGAAAAAAAACTTTTTTTTTTTTTTAAAAAAAAAAGATGTTCTCCAGTTTGCCTCACCTCCCCAAAGTGTTGAGAAGGTCTGACCTAAATCCCTCTTGCTACAGACACACCCACATTTTTTTTCACTCAGTAGAGCTACTGAACCATAGCAACCCTTTCTGGACTCCAAACCCCTGCATTTTACCTCCTTGGCCTTTTCTTCATTTGTAGCTTTTTTGTCATTTTGAGAGCTCAGGGCTCAACTGCCATTAGAAGCCTTGACCTCGGTCATGGCCATAATGGTATCTCTGGCAATTAAGTTTTGAGAAGGCCTTCCAACTGAAAATGTTGACTGCCAGGCAATTCAGAATCCACTAGACTCATTGTCTTCCTTGATTGCTTTATTTAGAACACATTTGTTGAGGGCTCATTTTCTACCTAGTAATGTGCTAAGTAAGGATTCAGTAATGCCAAGGCAGACGTAAGGTGTGACTGCGTGGAGCATGTGAATGAGAAGCTGTGTTTTAGCATGGTCATATCATGCTAACAACAGCATCAGAAAAGGAGTGAAACCTGAACATGGGGATGTACATGTCCAATCCCAGTTGAAGCAGGAAGATGCTGCACTTGAAGCCAAGCTGGGAAGCCCTATCTCCAAAAAACAAGGGCTAATGATGAAGCTCAGTGGTAGAACCCTCATCTAGCATGTACAGACCCTTTCCCTATCCCCGTCATGACAAAAAGAAAAGAAGGAAGAAAGAAAGGAATGGAGGAAGGAAAGAAAGAAGGAAGGAAGGAAAAATAAAGGAGAGAGAAGGAAAGAAAGAGAGAGAGAGAGAAAGAGGGAAGGTTAACACACCTGGCTTGATCATCATACATTGCATACATTTGTCAATTACATGGTGCCTCATAAATTTAGACAACTAAAATAAAAAATAAAACAAAATTAGAAATATCAATAAAATACAGATTAAAGAGTTGAATCCCCAACACATGTATGATTTTGCTTTGAACCATTTCCAAATGAGGATAAGTGCAAAGCCATCAAGGAGTGAATATGGGTATGATGTTTCACATTTCTGGATTGTGTCCAGTGTCCAAACATCAGTTTGTGACTTCTAGAACCTTCATCTATGTTGTTAGCTACTTCATACTCATCCAAATAAGGAACACTAAGGGCTCACTATTGTTCTTGTTTAAAAACAAGCAAACAAACCATCTTGGCTTCATAAATCAAGGACTTTAATAGTATCACATCAGTTCCAAGAGGGATGCTTTAACCTCTTAAGTACAATTTTTAAACCTTTTAAACATCTACCACCTGGTGGAACCAACTATTGAACTCTTTAAGGAAATCGATCAAACATGCTTAGCAACTTCCTTAATGGGAGGAGGGAAGGAATGAGTGATCCTCACCAGGCATGGCTCATCCCCAAAATGGGCTCCTCTATTAGGTCAAAGCTTATGAAATTACCATTTTGGAGGCCAACAACTGTCAAGTTTCTTATTATGATTCAATATCATACTTATCAAGTACTCTGGGAAAGTCAGTAAAGAAAGTCTTTCATGAAGCATCGTTAGCATGGGTGTCCTCACTGGATAGCCCCAGCTCTCGTTAAGCCATTGTAATAGGTCTTCTGAGGCAAGTTTTCTGCTGGTCACACAGGAGTTCCTTGTGAACCTGAATAATGACAGTCAGCATTTTGCTGACATGTCATCTCTCACATGACAGACCCAGTTCTAAGCACTTCACAGAAAGTACCCCCACAGAGCAGATGCTATGATCACTTCAATTTGCAAAGATGGGAAACTAAGGCAGGGGAATTAAGGAGCTTGCGTAAGGCTCACCACTCACTGATGCTATGCATTTCATTAAGCTGGAAAGTTAACTCTAGCTGGCTGAACCACTTCAAGCTTGCTCCTGTGTCTGGTTCAGGGGGCTTAGGACAGACTGAAATCTGCCATTTCTTGCCCCTTTCAGTAAGAAGAACAAAGATATTTCCAAGGAAGAGGTAGGGGAAAGCAAAGGACACGTAGATGGGACGGGAAAGAAAGACTGTACTCAGGTTGGACAAGGAATCCTCCAGACCTGAGCTGTGAAACTAAAGATTATCTCCATCCATGCTCATTACAAGTTCCCTCCCAAGACAGTCAGGTGCTTGTGAAATGTGATGGAAACCTGGAGACAATGGGCAGAAAGGCTATCATTTCTTAGCTTGTAGCCTTTGTTCTGACTTCCCCGATCTATGGTTTTCTTACCTACAAAATGGGACTAATGAGGCTGCTGCAATGAGAGATGTAGAGGCTGGTAATTTTCTGGCCTGTGCGTGATGCTGATGAGGGCTAGTTCCTTTTCCTGACAGGGGAGGTCTGCAGATGGGACACTTCTCTCCACTCCCTATCCAGCTGCCTTTGGTACGCAGACTCTTAGATATCACAGGACACAGTGACTGGTGGCTGGGAATGCATTCTAATAAGAAAGGCAGATCTGGGAATTTTTTTGGAGTTCCTATTTGATTTTACTCTGCTATGGAGTTCTCTTCCTTCTCAGATATTTCAGTATCAGTCATAAGGCTCCAAGGATGGGTCCCTGTTCCTGTCGTCACTCTTAAAGTTTGAAGAAGGCTCCTATGGAATCGGTGGAGGAACAGTCTGATTTTGCCTCTAGCCCTCCATGGAAAGACAGAGTAGCAAGGTCCTGCTGAGCATAGAGGCACACACCTGCAATCCAGTTCTTTTGAAGGATTATTAGATTGGAGGATGGAGCGTTTGAGGCTAGTCTCAGCTGCACAGCGAGTCCAAGGACAGCCCGGACTGCAAACTATGCAGGGACACCCTCTGTATCTGCCTCGCTCCCCCTCCCAAAGAAAAGAAGCAAATTACCCCAAACAAGCAAGACTGTGAGGACAAAATCAGAGAAGATACTGCCTCCCAGTGACGTGTGTCTCTGTCCTTACACCCATGGTCATAGTGCAGTGGCTCCAAGCCTGACATTTCTCAGCTGTCTCTCAGTCCTGTTTATCTTTTGTAGAATAGCTTAGGAGAAGCCAATACTAATGGATTCATTTATATTAATGGAAAACCTTTTTCTAGAGCCAAGCAAAGGTGTCTTCTCTTCCCACCTCCATGCCCAGCCTCCTGTGAAATGATGGCATCTCATTCAGCAGCGTACACAATGCTACTCAAGGGACTAGGATCCTAACAGGTTCCTTACGGGTTACCTTGTCTGTCCCCTCTGCCTCTGTGTTCTGTGTTTACACAGCCATTTTTTTTGTAGAGATCTTATACTCACTTTGGCCCATCCATTTCTGTTTGTCCACAAGCCTGTTGGCCTAAAGTACTTCCATGCCAAACAGGTCTGCTTCCTGTTCCCGTTTCTCAGCACATTGATGGGCTTCCAGGCCTCTCTTGGGCTATATGGCTTAGAGTGACAAATCTTCCAGGCACTGTCCCTCCATTTCCCTCTCTGGGAACCACCTGTCTGGCTTTGTTGTAGGAGCTGATCACACCGTGTCCTTTCCATGATCCACAGTTCCCTTTCTGCATAAAAAGGAGACCAGGATAGGAACAGCTGGTCCCTAAGGCTTCCTCTTGCTGCATGTCTCTTTGAGAGGAAGGGGAGTTGGATACCTCTGTCTTCATGGGACTCTTAAGCAGCCCTTGCCTTTGGTGAGGAGATTAAGAGGCTCTTGGATCATTCAGATTGGCTGGATTACAGAAAGGTTGGGGCTGCAGCTAGGGCAGGAGCAGAGGAGGGTGAGGGTAGCCAGCAACAAGCTGGTCTGAGAAAAGATAAAAGGTGAAAACGTAGACAGGAAGAGGCAGGACGGATAGAGAAGGAGGTGGGAGGAAGGGAGCAGAAGTCAAGGAAGGGAAAAAATAAACACACAATCAGGGTTATGGGGTTTCCTGTGCAGCTGGAGTCATCTTTTGCTCTTCATAAACTCAGCTGAGACTTCACCACCCACTCTGGACAGGTGGCCGCTGTTCCCATGGCAGCCTGCTTAAGAACCAAGCAAGGCCAACAAAGAAAAGGCTGAGTTCATCTGGCCAGAGAGCTAGCCCTTCATCCAGACACAACTTTGTTGGGACGACAGAACAAAGATATTAGAGTGATGTCGGTTTGGTCACCCATAGGATGCTGGACTGTGACCACCTTTCCCCTCTCTGAGCCTGTTTTCTCATCTGCCAATGATGGCACAATCCTTTGGTAGCATCCAGTCTTGGGTCCATGTTGACTGCCATAGAGCTCCCCGCCCCACCCCCACCTAGCCCGGTGGCTGGTCAATAGCTGCTCTTCATTACTACTTCCTGACTCCTGGTTTCTCCCACCACTCAAGATGTCCTACACCCTGTAACTTCTCCAGCCTCAAGGTCTCTGGTCTTCAGACCCAGTGAAAGAGCAGAGAAGCCAGCTTGGCTCAAGGATGACCATGGTTGTGGAGCTGTATGCAGAGGGACCTCTTCCTTTGTCTTCACTCTTCCTTCCCAAAGGGCCCACTCTCCAGCAGCAAGTCCTGGAGCAGGAGGAACCAGAGGGCAATAAAATGTCCCCCAGTTCACCGCCGTCTTTTTTTCTGGGAGGGCACACGGAGCCAAACTTCTAAAGATTCCCTAAACAGATCTTATGTGGGAAAGTGAGTGTCACACTGGGTTAGTCTAGGAGGACTGTTTAGAATGTTCGTTGGATTTTCAGAGAGGGTTCTGGAAAGCCAACCCAAGGTAGAGATTTTAAATAACTTACTGTAGATCAAGAAGTACCCTAAGGACTACGGCTTACTTCCAAGAGCCCTGGAGGTGAGTGGGGAGAGGAAGCCTGTGTGCATAGATACTCACCCTGGTCTTGCTGAAGACATGTTTTGAGGGCCTAGCTTTCCACCACATGAGCCTTTGCTAGCCACTTTCCTCTACTGCCTCCTATGAGCTACGGAGAGGGCCCAGCCTGCACCATTTATTCATTTGCTTTTATCTATTCAGTCCCTAATTTTCTCTTAAATTCTGTTTTGGACTAAGAATTGCCATATGTATGGAAATACTGCTCCTTTAGCTGAGTGTGGTGGTACACACCTACGCTCCCCAGCTCTGTACAAGCTAGGACAGGAGGAGTGTTGCGTTTGAGGTTAGCCTGCTGAGATACATAATAAGACAAAGTCTGGAGGGGCAGGAGGTGGGGGGGGAGGGGTAGGAAGCACATATCTCTTGAGTTTTTAAAAACTATTTCAGATTAGTTTAAGAAGTATAATTGAGAGTATAATAGTTTGAATCAGAACTGTCCCCCATAGGTTCATGTTTTGAGTGCTTATATATGGCTGGTGGGACTTCTTTGGAAGCCTGTAGAACCTTTAGGAGGTAGAGCCTGGCTGGTATAAGTAGGCCACTGGGGATGGGATATTAAAAGACAGAGGCTAGCAGTTACTACATTCCTGGTCTGAAAGTCTTTGTAAATAGCCACCACTATGTTCCTAAAGTCAATGACTGAGCCATTCTCCCATGCCTTCCCAGCCATGATGGACAGTAACCTTCTTAAACAGTGAGCCCAAATAAAAGTCCCTTAGGGTTTGGGTTTTTTTCTTTGCCATAGTAACACCAAAGTAACTAATAATACAGAAGATAAGTATGGGTACCAACACCAGGTACATATTTTTTTTTGGATTAAGCCCCTTCTTTGCCATAGTAACACCAAAGTAGCTAACGCAGAGGATAAGTATAGGTACCAGGCATGTATGTCGTTTTGGATCAGGCTTTAACAGCTAGGGTCTTTCCACTCAGAAGGTTAAGCCCTGAGCTCAAATGTAGTTATATGCCCCCTGCCTTATTGGAAGCACTGAAATTGATGTAGTACAACTCCTCTGTATCACTCTTTGCAGACTGGGAGTTCTTGAAGTTACTAGATTATTCATAAAGCCATACAGCATGGTGCACAAGAGTGTGAATACCCTGGGATCCAATCTCAGCTCTGTCCCTTATGTGACAGAATTATGTGACCTGGAGAAACAGATTGACTTCTCTAAGCCTTCAGGCTTCCTATCTGTGAGATGGAGATAATCATTGTGTCCACCAAAGAGGCTGCTTTGATGATTAAGTGAACCAAGGTCTGCACCATGTTTGGAAAAGTACACTCAGCAAGCAGTGCCATACGCATTTAATCATTGGGTGTAAAGATTATGAATGCTGGATGTTTTTAAAAAGACCTTAAAGATTAAAAAAAAACAACAACAACAAAAAAAAACAAAAACAAAACAAAACCAACCTCTCTGGTCCAGGCCCAGCCAGGATCTACATCAGTGCACCCTCAGATTGACCTAGGACCTAAGTCTGACCTAGGACCCCATCACTCCACAATACTATGTAATCCCCCCCCACCTCCTGCTGCCCCTTCAGGCCCAGGCTCAGAAAGCAAGAGGATTCGAGTGCTTTTTTAGAAAGTCTGCCTTGTCCCTTTGCTCCAAACTGCCTTTCCATGTCTAATCTCAGATGGTAGCTCCTTCAGGGGATTTTCTTGGACTTCACCCAAGAAATTTCACACCACCCCTAAAAATCTTGTCACATCACTTGCCACTGTATTATAACCATCCCATCTCTTCAATAAATAATCAACACAGAGTATCTGAACATCTGACTTGTTCACTCCTCCTACCTGACCTAAAATCAGTCAAGTTAGAGCTATAACAAAAACATATCCCAAACATCCACTCAACATAGGAAGGCTACACATACACAAACAACTAAATAAATCCACATGCACAGGGTCCCATCATAAATAATATGGAAGACCAAGGCAATATGTCCCAGACAAAGACCACCAGTCCTATAGAATGTTCTCCAGAGGGAATTATCTAGATGAACTTCAAGACACAGAATTTAAAATAACAATTATAAACATGACTGAAGAATTCAAGGAATGTATAAAGAACACAAGCAAACACCTGAATGCACTTAAAGAGAACAGAAATAAATTTCGTATTGAAGTCCAGGAAAACACAACTGGCTGAGTGAAATTATTAAGACAACACATAGTTTGAAAACTGAATTCAGTAAAGAACTAGAAATATTAAAACTCAAACTGAAATGAAGATGGAATTAAAAAATTCAAAGACCCTTGTAGAAACTCAGAGTAAAGCCTTACCAGTAGAAGGATTGAATAGAAGACAGAGTGTCAGGATTTGAAGATAATATAAAGGAACTGGACTAGTCAATTAAAGAAAATACTATATTTAAAAATGAAAGGAGCTGGGTGGTGGTGGTGCACGCCTTTAATTTCGGCACCTGGGATACAGAGGCAGGTGGATCTCTGTGAGTTCAAGGCCAGACTTGTGTACAGAGATAGCTCCAGGACAGCCAGGGCTACACAGAGAAACCCTGTATTGAAAAAAATAAATAGATAGTTAAATGAAAGTAAAAGGAAGATGCAGGAACATCATGAAAAGAACAAATCCAATTAAAGGCATAAAGGAAGAACCTCAGGTTAATGGCCTAAACCAGATCTCCAGCATGGTAATAAAAGGAAACTTCCCTAAACTGAGGGAAAATGTACCCATAAAGATACAAGAACCACACAGACCACCAAATAGACAGAATCAGAAAAGAAAGTCCCCAATGTCCTATTATAGTTAAAACACTAAATATTCAGAACAAAGAAAGGATATTGAAAGTTGCAAGATAAAAAGCACAAATCACATATAAGGGCAAATCCACCAGAATAACAGTTGACCTCTCAATGGAAACTTTAGAAGCCAGAAGAATTTGCTCCAAGTTCTAAGAGACCATAGATGCCAACCCAGACTGCTACACAATAAAAGTATCTGCCATAGTTAAAGTAGAAAGAAAAACTTTCCATGAGTCAAATATGCTAAAAAAAAAAAAAAAAAAAAAACCTCATTTACCAAACCAGCCCTATAAAGACTACTGGAAGCAATGTCATGGATTAATAAGGTTAATAAGCACACCCTGGAGGCTACAGAAAAAGACAAAGGAAGTGATAACAACTGAAAACAGAATAAGAACACAAACAGCAAAATGGCAACTTTTCAGTAATAACTTTAAATATTAATGGCTTCAACTCCACAACCAAAAAACACAGGTTAACTGAATGAATTAAGATACAAAATCCAACATTTTGCTCTTTATAGAGACACAACTTGCTTTCAAGAACAGATATCATGTTAGAGTGTAAACTTGGGGAAAATATTCAAAGCGAATGGGAAGAAGACAGAAGTATGTAATGATAGATTAATATCAAACAAAGTAGATCTCAAAGCAAAATTCATCAGAAAAGACAACAAGGGGCATTTCATTCTGATCAGGGGATTAACAAAGAAGATATTATAACCTTAAACATGTACACTAAACTCTACTAATCCAATTTCACTTTTAAAAAAGCATTATAACAAACTTCATGACACAGACAGATCTCAATTTAGTAAGAGTGGAGGGATCTCAGGACTTACTTTCTCCAGTAGAGTGGTCATTCAGATAAAAAATAAACCTAGACACACTGGAATGAATTATCTGACTCACCAAATGTATCTAAGATATATCTATAAAATATTCTACTCAAACATCAGAGAAAACACTCAGCAGCTCATGGACAGTTCTCTAAGATATCGAAACATAAAATAAATATAAAGCGTAGAAAAATTGAAAATTTCATTGACCACCACACAACGAAGTTTCAAATAAGGAACAGAAGAACTTCTGTAAATTGCGCACACTTGTGAGGTAAAACAATATACTATTGAATGGTGAATGGGTCAAAGGGGAAGTCAAGAATGAAACAAATCATCAAAATAAGTGAAAAT
This sequence comes from Phyllotis vaccarum, assembly GCA_033318265.1. Taxonomy (NCBI): domain Eukaryota; kingdom Metazoa; phylum Chordata; class Mammalia; order Rodentia; family Cricetidae; genus Phyllotis; species Phyllotis vaccarum. The sequence continues at coordinate 61,144,451 of JARWLC010000013.1, forward strand.
ACAACACATCAAAGCCTCTGTGATGCATGAAAAGCAGCCCCAAGAGGGAAGTTTGTAGCTCTAAATAGCCACATTTTCACAAATCAGCGAGTGCAAATAAATAGCCTAATGATGTACCCCAAGAATTTGGGCAAACAAGGACAACCCAAACTAAAATCTTGTAGATGGGAGCAAATAATAAAACTCAAGTAGATATTAATGAAATAGAAATAAACCAATAAAAAACAATACAAACAATTAGTGACTCCAAAGACCAGTATAAAAAATTGGGAGACCCTTAGCTAAATTTCCAAAAAGAAAGAAGTGACCCATATTAGTAAAATTAGAGATGATCATAGCAGACCACAACAACAAAATCCAGAAAACTGTGAAACAACACTTGAAAAAACCCAAATATATTCCAGTAACTGGAAATGTATTAATTTCTAGACATATCTACATCACTAAAATTAAAGCTAAAATATATTTTTAAAAAAACTGAAACAGACATGTAACAAATAGAGATTAAAATAATAATAGAAAATCTTCCAACTAACAAAGCCCAGGTACAATATACTCACAGCAGAATTCCACCAGACTTAAAAAAAAAAACAAACCCTATAATCAACACTTTACAAATCTTTAAAAAAAAAATAAAAAAAGAAACAGAAGGAACACATCCAAACGCTTTCTTCAGAACCAGGGTTATTCTAATATCAAAACCCGGTAAAGACACAACAGCAATGGGAGCCAATATACCTGATGAGCACAGAGCAAAAATACTTAATAAAATATGTACACACTGAATAGTCATGTGTCACAAAAACTATCCACCATGACCAAGTTGTCTCTACAGATGTCATAAAGAAACCGATAATATAATAAATCATTTAAATAAACATTTAAAAAAATTCACACAGTCATCAAACAAATGTAGAAAATTTTGAATGCTTTTATATAAAATCAAGACTGGAGGGAACATACTTCAACATAATAAAAGTTTTATTTGAAGAAACCCTCACAGGCAACATCATCCTAAATGGAGAAAAATTCAAAGCAATCCCATTAAAATCAGGAATGTGACAAGGCTGTTCTCTATACCTAATCCTTTTTAATATAGTGTTTGAAATTCTAGTTACAGCAATAAGTCAAAAAAAGGAAATTAAAAGGCTACAGAATAGGAAAGAAGTAAAATGATTTATATTTAGAAATGATATATTTTACTTGAAAGATCCTAAAGATTCTACCAGAAAATTTTTAGAAATGATCAACACTTTTATCAAAGTGACATGATGCAAAATTAGCTTAAGAATCAGTAGCCTTTCTATATACTAATAACAAGCAGACTAAGAGAGAGATCATGGAAGTACTCCCATACACCATATATGGTAATCTCAACAAATAAACACCCTAGGAATAAACTTAACCAAGGAGATTAAAATAACTCTGCAACAAAAATTTATGAATTTCTGAAATTGAGAAAGACAATGGAAAACAAAAATATCTCTCATGGTCATGGATTGGTAGACTGGATACTGTGAAAATGACTATTCTACTGTAGCAATAGTGTTTCCTGGTCCTTAACCAATGCCTTGTTAAAGACACCTGCTGGGGTGGTCACTATCCTACAGTTTCAGGGCATTTGCTGGTCCTAGGAACCAGTGGTGGCAGCTGGGCCTTCTAAACTGACAAGGCCTTGGGGGGTAGATTCTGCAAAAATCTAGCATCCCAAGGGTGGGTGTCCCCTAAGAGATCTGGGAAGGCATAGTGCCCTCCGACCACACGATAACAAGTGCTGAAAAAATAAATGGCCTGTGTTAATTCTCAAAAAAAAAAAAAAAAAAAACAAATAGAAATAAAAATAAAAAAGGCGGCTGGCTTGGTCTAGTGGTTAAGATTCTGCGCTCTCACCATTGCGGCCCGGGTTTGATTCCCAGTCAGGGAACAAAAAGAGAGAGAGAGAAAGAGAACAGAGCCCAAGATCCCAGCAGCCCCTTATGAATGAGGTTGGCCACTCCCCCTTCAGGAGCCCGAGACCCTGGGTAAGTATCTTCGGACCTTATCAGCTGACACCTGAATCCCACCGCACTTCTACCAAAAGCAATCTCTAGATTCAATGCAATCCCAATTAAAATTCTCGTGGCGCTCTTCATAAAAATAGAACAAAATACTACAATATGGAAGCACACAATAAAAATCCAGGATCTGGCCTCAAGGATCATCACAAAAAGAACAAATCTTAGCAGGGCAGTTTTGGAGTACTCCTTTAATCTCAGCACTCGGGAGGCAGGGATGTATTTGGATTTGTCTCTCTTACTGGTTTAATAAAAAGCTGATTGGCCAGAAGGCAGGCAGGAACTGTGGGAGGGGCTACCAGAATAAGAAAACTCTGAGAACAGGAAGAACAGAGCCGAGCAGAGACACAGGAGAGACACCAGCAGACCCAGAGGAAAGAAGACAGCCATGCTGCTCTGAGAAAAGGCACCAAGACACATGGCTAAACAGATTAATGGAAATAGATTGAGTTAAGATGAAAGAGCTAGCTAGCAATGAGTCTGAGCCCTAGGTCAATCAGCATGAAATGAATATAAGCTTCTGTGTGTTTCTTTAGGACTTTGGGACTGCTGGTCCATATCTGGGGACTAGTCTGGGCCAAAAACTAATTACTACACAGGGGCAGGAGGATCTCTGTGAGTTCAAGGTCAGCCTGGTCTACAGAGTGAGTTACAGAACAGTCCGAGCTATACATAGAAACCCTGTCTCTAAAAACCAAAACCAAACCAAAAAGCAAACAAACACTCAATTCCTGAGAGATTAGCATACCAAGTTTTAAGTTGTGTTACAGAACAACAATAGTAGAACAACATAGTGTTGACGCAAAACTGGACATGTAGTATCAATGGAACAGAATAGAAAACCTGAACATAAGTACGCATAATTAAATACTCTTGATATGTGACAAATATTCAAAAAATTCACACTGGATGAGTAACAGCATCTTCAACAAATGGTACTAGAAAAACTGAATCTCCACATGTCTAAGAATGGGGTTAGAGCCAATCTATCATCTTGCAGAAAAACATCAACTCAAAATGGATCAAAGACCTTCATTTGAAATCTGAAATTGCTAGTAGAAAACACAGACAGATAGAAGTGTAGACAAGGATGTTCTGAATGAATTCCATTAGTCCAGAAATTAAGAAGTGGAGCCGGGTGAAACTGAACAGCTTTTGCACAGCAAAGAAAACAACTAATTGAGAGAAGAAGCAGCTCAAATATTGGGAGAGAATCTTTTCCAGTTCTACATCTGACAGAGGATTAGTATCTAGAACACACAAAAGACCCAGAAAACACAGTCACAGAAACAAATAACCCAATTTCAAGATAGGCTATGGATTTTAACAGAGAGTTTTCAAAAACAAAACAAAAAACAAAAACACCCCCACACACACACACACCAAAAAAAACTAGCTAAAGAATCCTTCAAAAAGTGTTCATCATACTTATAAATTAGGGAAATGTAAATTAAAACAACTTTGAGATTTCATCGTACCCCAATCAGAATAGCCAAGATCAAGAGAATATTGATAGCAATGTTGGAGTGGATATAGGCAAATAGGCACCCTTATCTGCTGCTGGTGATATTGTGAACTGGTGCAGCCACTGTGGAAATTGATGGGGAGAATCCTCAAAAAGTTGAAAATAAATCTACCACAAAACCTTACTATACCAAGGTAGATATATATGCTAAGGAGTCTTGGCATATACTCATGGGCTCATCCTACTCCACAGATACTTTCTCAGCCATGCCCATTGCTGTTCTAATCATAATAGCTACAAAATGGAAGCATCTAGATGTTCATATACTGATGAATAGATAGTGAAATGTAGGATGTTTGCACAGCAGAACTCTGTTCAATGATTAAAAAATTAAATCATGAAATTTGCAGATAAATGACTAGAACTAGAAAATATTAAGCTGAGTGAAGTAACACAGACCCAAAGAGACAAATACATATGTGCTTATTTGTGGATCCTAGATCCAGTCTTTAGGTTTTAGTGTATCCTAGAATAATTGTAAGAGCCAGAAAAGTAGAAAGAGACCCTGAGTGGGGGATAAGGAGCTCTATAAAGATGAGAGCAAGACATGAGTAACATGACGTGGGAAATGGAAAGTGGGGGTTCTTGACTGAAAGAAGGGTGATAATACAGGAGAGAGAGGAGGAGCAATAGATAAGAATGTTTGGAAAATCCACAAGAAAACTTATCTTGTAAGCTTACGTGTGCATGCATGTGCGTGCGCGTGTACACACACACACACACACAAGCATTCATACACATTAACACAACTATCCCACTAATATGTGAGATAATGCTTTACTCAGGTGTCATGGATTACTTAACAAAAATCCCAGTGCCTGTCTAAGGGTTCTTCCCTTCGAGTTGTTGATCAGGGATCCAAGTGGTCCCCCAAATAGGATAAGCTACGGCCATTGCTCTTGTTTGCTTGCTGGAATGGGAAGGTAAGCCCCTGTTGCTGAAGACAGTACAGACTTTCATCCCAGGACCTGGAGAAGTGTAGCTGGCCCTGACCTGGAAGCCTCCTCCCTGGAACTGGCTCTTACAGTGTCAGAAGGTGCTATGCAAGCTTCCAGGTGAGAAAAGTTACCAATATTTCTCCCAAGATGTAAACTCTCAGAACCACAATGGTTCTGTTAAGATACCCCCAATGGAACAATAATGGAGCTGATATCTTGGTAGTAGCCAACTGCTGTCTGATTAGACCTAAAGCCCCCTCAGTTGTAAGGAGCTCATACCTGGTACTGTAAATTTAGACAAGAACCCATGGCTGAAGAGCTCTGAGGTCCAAGATGACACCATAAATACTAAAGCAAGTTAATTTCCAGTTGACTTCTAAATTGGCAAATTCCTTTTATGAGTAGATCAATTCAGTCCTCACATTGCATCAAAGAAGGTTCTTTTCCCAGCAAATGGAGACTAGGAGAGATCCATTATTGGCCAAAAGGCAGAGAATTAGTGATTGTGGAGTGGCCCAGGCCCAAATGTGACATCTTTAATACAACATCCAGACTCATGAAACACTGAGGAAGAACGGAGTGCTGCATGGTAATGTCTTGTGGACAGGACAGAGATGTAGCCCCTATGAACTCCCTACAACATGATTGCCTTAACAAAACCCACGTAGACTATACCAGTCAGACACACTAACAGCAATGGAGGAAAAATTTCACAAAGCCCCACCCCTAGAGAAGAACCACGGGGCGTCAATGGCTGCTGTGGGAGGGAGAGCCAGTTGCTTGGTTTTCTGTTTGTTTGTTTCCAGGGATAAGAGACCAGTCCTGAGTGGTCAACCTTAAACATGTGCAAACGAGTCAACACTAATTGGACTCGGAAAATATAGAAAGGTCATGATTTGAGAGGGGATAGTTTAGGGGACCCTGAAGGAATTGAAGGGTGTATGCAGTCCTCAAATAAAAATCAACATTTTCCATAAAGAGATTTAAAACACAGTGGTGGTGTGAGAACAAAAAGAAAAATGAATAAAATGGGAGGAGAAAGCCGTGTTGTGTGAGAAGTCAACTGAACAGCTTGTCGCTTGAGTTGCAACAGTCTCCGAAAGAAGTGGTATTAAAGTATATTGAAACACATTGCAAAAAAAGTTCTCTTCCTCTAATGAGTCAGCATCTGCCTTGATTTACACGGTAGATTATCTAGGCGAACACTAATCCTCTTTTCAAAAAGAGTGAATTATCTGAGAACAAGAAGTCCCCATAAGAAGGCTTAATCATTCATTGCAAAGGCCTCAACTTCTGCCCTGGCAAAGTAACCTAACTCTCATTGCCTACTTTGAAAATATACAGTAAGAAATAACTTAATATTCTGTGTGCGTAAGGTGCTGAGGAGAAAAGCTGTAATTGGAACAATATAGTTAACTCCCCCATCATTATGTAATACTTCTAATGCAGTTAATACAAATAGTATGTAAAACAAAACCAGGCAAAAACGGTTTGCTCAACAGATGTTCATCCTGCTCCTTGCTCTTTATCTGCAACCTTTGCCTCATGTGGGTCTTGACTGAGGAAGAGCCAAAAGAAAATCACCTATGATGGGCCAGTGACACCACTCCTCTACACAGCGCAGACTCATCATTCTGAATGTGCTTCGCTCTCCTGCGGCTCCCTGATGTCCCCAGGATAAATTCTCCCTCCTGAATGGGCTGACTTGTACCACACCCACACCTCTTCTCATCTTTTACTACTTTCACTTGTGATGCCAAGACTTCAGCCACATCAAACACTGACGTTACAACAAGGCCTCCGCTTTCCCAACCATTTCCTCATGATGCTCTGTGTGTGTGCAACACCTTTGCTCCACTGCCCTGATTCATACATTCCCATGAGGTATCATAGAGCATCTTCACTGGGGCAGAAGTCTTGGGTGGCACGGGCTTCCTTTGGGTCACTGCTGCATCCACAGCACCTGGAAAGGTTCCAGCTTCTGGAAGTAAAAAATGGTCAGTAAATAGTCCTGAATATTGACTGCACTGAGACATCAAGTTCAAAGCATCTTCTCCTCTGAAGCAGCCTGGGAAAAGCACACTGGCACTGGCATCACTTTCCATGGCTGCTAGTGAGCACGTCATAGTGCCTGGGAATGGCTACCTTACTTGCTTCTTCTCCTCACTAACCCAGGCACGTCCAGAGGCCAAGAACCATAGCTCTACCTGGCATTGTCAAGTCACCTTAGGTCCCCTGCTTTGTCTACAAACATGCTCTGTCTCCTGGCAGTGCTCTTTAAGGACTCATGGAAAAACATCCACAAGAAATCCACACCCAGACCTAGGTCAAATCAATAAAAGCAGAGTCTGAGATGGAACTGTCAAGAGCCATGTCTTCCCATTCAGTAGTGCTAACATGTATCCAGAAGTAAGCATCCCATTCTTAATCCAGTGGCTCTGACTCCTCCTAGCCTCTTAACTGGATTTTCAGAGGAGCAAGACTGATGCAAGAGAATCCCAGAAAGGGGTTATCTCAAGTGCCAGGGGTCCAAGCCAGCTCCATTTTAGGGGGGAATGCAGAGAAAGCCTCCCTTTTCCCACAGGTCAGGGAGTATAGGACTCCCTGTGCATTACTGCATGCCATCTCCAGTCCTTCAGTCTGGGTGTGTCTCTACTAGCCAGGGCCTCAACAGGTCGAGTTTAATCTAGTCAGGAGTAGCACAGGCCCAGCTGCATGCCACTTGGGCCAATTTCCCATCCACTAGATTGGGTGGGGGTTTGTAGCTGATCTAGAGGGTAGCTGAGGGTTTCTCACCCACAGAAGCTGCAGGCTCAATGAATCAAGCAAAACAAAGAAACCAAGTCTGCTCAACCTCCACACCTAGGGTGATAGGTTTGCCTAAAGAGTTCCGAGGTAGGGCTCAGAGCAACACTTGCCCCTGATTTCAGGCCCCTGGAAACAGAAAAGCTACAAGGAGCAAATCTTTATAGTGCCTACTTCGCTTTGGAGTGCTGTGTAAATAACCTGCTTAGCATGCTTAGCACCTTAGGGTACAGGAACAGGCATCATTATTTCCGGTTTCTAGATGATACAATAAGGACTAGGATGCTTAGGTAACATGCCCAAGGCCACTCAACTGGGAAACCGCACAACCACGATTCAGGTAACAGATGATAGAGACAGACTGGGCTGTTAGTATTTAGTTTCTGCCATAGATGTAGAACATGGTGAATTAACAGGGAGGAAGCCTTCTTCCCATCAATCTCTGTGTAAGGAAGAGAGAAAAGACACTAACTGGACTGAGCTAGTACTGAGAGACACCAGACAACAAATTTTGGCTCTTTCATGTAACTTGGGGCTTGTGATATGGCTCAGGTGCTACAATCTCCAGTATTACACAAACTGGGTATTGGTGGCTCATAACCCGAATCCAAGAACTCCGGAGATAGAGAAAGCAGGGTCATGAGTCATCCTAGCTACATACTGAGGTCAGCCAGTGCTATGTGAGACCCCGTCTAAACAACAAAAGCAACAATGAGTAAAGGGTCATACTTATGGTGATGCACACATGTGACCACAGCATCCAGGATGCTGAAGCAGGAAGGACACATGTATGTGGCCAGACTGAACTATGTAATAAGACCTTGTCTCAAATAGAATGGAATGAAATAGGCTTGAAGTGGATAGAAGCTAGACTTGTTCTTACTATCTCAGGTTTCCATTTTCTTCAGAGAAAAAGGCAGGCCACCTTCTTAAATCTCTCCTAAACCAGACCTGACCTTCACACTATGTGACAATCTTGTCTTTTTTTTCCCCTCTTAGCAGCCTGGATCTGCCTTCAGAGTACTTATCTCAGCCTGTCATGAAGTCATAATTCCAGTGGTAACCATTGCAAAAGCCACTCATCCACTAGATTAAAACCTCCACAAGAGCAGCAATAGTGCATTTTTTCTGCTACAGCTTCCTAGCACACGGTTCTGTATTGGCCGTGGGTTCAGCATACAGAAAAATGAGTTGGAAGATAAAGACGCATGAGCACCTCCCATTGGAATGAGCTATTTAGTACCTATCCATAAAGGTTAAAAAGCACAAGTTGTAAGGGTCCAAGGGTACAGTCCCTGGCTCTGGACCCAACAGCTGAGTTGGAGCGAACAGAGGCAGCCGGCTTGAACAGTCTCAGTGCCTTGCAGGCCCCACTGCAGGGCCCAGTCCCAGTGAGGTCTCACCTCCTCCCTTCCTCTACTGATCATTTCTCCTTCCTGTCCTCACCCACCTGCCAGGGATACCAGCCAGTGGGCACCCACAGGAGAAAAGGCATTCATTCCTGACTGAGACGGCACCTGATGCCAGGGGAGGCAGGCAGTGGGCAGGGCCTCTAGCCCATTTACCAATCCTAGTCTTCCTTCCTGGATCCCAGGACCTATCCTGGCAGGGGCAGAGAAGCACATACCAGCACTTCACCAGGAGCCCTGGCAGACAAAGTCTCAGGGGGATCTCGGGGTCCCAGAAGGAGGAGAGCTCATTATTAGACAGTAATGAGCCACATCCTCCAAGAATTTCAAGTGATGTGAGGACATACGCCCAATGTCTCGTGAAGCAGAAAGTGACAGCACATGAATGTGATGCTCTATTTCCTAGGCCAGGCGCTAAAATCACAGATGTTCATTGCTTTGCTGTCCTTTAAGCTGGGCACCGACATTATACAGAGTCTTTTGTGCAAAAATGTATTTTATAATTTAAGAACGTTATAGCTGTCTAGTACTACCATTAAACACATGGATTCCAGAAGTCAAGACTGTCTGGGATAATTTTCCAGTTCTGTCATTTGCTAACTGCCTGACCTTGGATTGGATATTAAACCTCTCTCTCTCCTAATTTCCTCAGAAGTAAATGGGGTTAATAATCGGCTCTGCCTCCAAGGTTTGTTGAGAAGAACAATTTTGCTAATGTGTGTGATATGTAGAGAACAGGGTCTGGCATAGAGTAAGCATAGAATAACGGTTATCTATCATTAGTATACATGTTCTCAAAGATATTAAAATATGTCTTTGGGATTGGGGGCTCTGGCTTAGTAGTGAAGTGTTTGCCTGATATACTTTAGGTCCTTAGTTCTGTTCTCAGATTTGAAAACAAAATCACACGAATGTCATTGTTTGTACACAGCTGACTTGTCAAGGTGGAAAACCACCAGAAAAGAACTGCAGATGCATTTGAAAGGGACACTGAGGATTGCCTCAAGGTTCAATAAGTGTCTGCTATGGAGATGTCCTGAAGGGTATGGGGCCTTCTAGAGAATCTCTCTTGCTGTGGGCCTATCTCCCAAGCCTGGGAGCACTCTGGGGCACCGAAGGGTGGGGGGAATGTGTTCCTCTCCTTGACACACACTATTCCTTGCAGGCCATAGTATCTTTGGCACTCTGGCATTGAGGTTGGAGGAGGAGGGACTGCGTGCTGGGTCTCTGAAAAGCCTGCTCTCCTGTCAAGTCAGAGGAGATGGCATTAGTACCAGCTCAGTGAAGCCCCAGCTGCTCTGAGCTGCTGCCTTCATGCCCAGGGTGGAGGAGGGTGGCAGTCTTAAAGTATACTCAGAGGAGGAGCTGGCATACCAGTGGGGAGCATCGTCAGGGAGGGGCCCATGCTCAAAGGAGTACTAAGGCTGGCTTGCTGGGAGGCAGCAGGGAAGACTGCCCAGAGGAAAAGGGAAACATGGCCAACTTGTAAATTGGAGCTGAGAAAGCAGTCAGTGGAGGTTGGGATGGGGGCTGGATCGGCTCCAGAGCCCTGGGACAGAAATAGGCCAGGCCACTGGGTTTCCAGATCAGTCTTGCTCTGTCTGCCTGGCTCAGTTGCTCCCAAGCAAGAAGCCAAATGGACACAGGAGAAGAAGGCAGTGCTCCTTGCTGGGCAGGAAGACGGAACAGTGTAAGGCCCCCAATTCCGGTACCTTCTGTCCCCTCACTCTGCCTTGCCTTTATAGGACTTGTTACCACCTGCTGCTATGTTAGGGATTTATTGAACATCTGCTTCCTTTAGAAAGAACAATATTCAAAGACATGGCTTTATCATTTTTCTTCATTGCCTCAGGTACAGCAAGACCTTAAAGCAGGGTCTGCTGTAGAGCAGGTGTGTAACAATTCTTCTCTTCTTTTTCCTCTTCCTCCTCCTGGTTTTCCCTTTATTTTTTTCTTTGAGATAAGGTCGCATGTAGCCTAAGCTAACCTCAGTGTCCCTGTGTAGCTGAGGATGACCTTGAACCCCTGGTTCTCCTGCCTTCACCTCCAGACTGCTGGGGTTACAGATGTGTACCACACCTGGAATATATAAAACTGAGGGTCAAGCCCACTGCAAGACAAACACTCTAATAACTGAGCTACATTCCCAGCCTTATGAGTCTTTGACTAGATAAGTCAAAGATAAGTCCCTGCCTGACATCACAGGGTCCACAGTGCAGGAAGGCACTAGTAATTACCATCATTTTGGTAGATGAGAAAGTGGAAGTCCAGAGCAGTTAAAGGGTGTACTGTTTCATGCAGTTAGAAAATGGCATATCTTAGCTTTTAACCCGGGGATTACTGCTCAAATGTTCTTCTTTTTTGAGTTATTTACTGATTATTTGCAAGGGGGTGGCTATCTCTGGTGGGTGCCACATATACTCCAAAGAGATAGCCTGAAGAGGACCTGGGTATGGAACTAGGGGATTTCTCTCTACTGGGAACACTTACTTAGAGAGAGACTACTCAATATTTCGGTCACTGGGGGCCTCAAAAAATCTTGACTCCACTGTGGGAGATCTGCCTGAACCATTTTTACTGGTGGGAACTCAGCCAATCTCTGAGGTATGAAATGATCAGAAATTCTGGTGACACTTTTTCATCTTAGGCTGGGTGGCCACAATTCATGGGGGTGATTGGGTCACAGCTCAAATGGGGGAAAGGGAACCATGTAAGAACTTTACTGAGATATGGCAGGAAGCGGAAGACATGAGGGGAAGGTATTAGTTTCTGGAGGAAGGCTGGGGTGGTGGCTGCCAGCTTTCTTCACTCCCATGGGGGTCTTATAACCTCTCCACATCACAGCTGAGTGATCTAACTTCCCGAGAGAGTGACCATACCAGCCACTCTAGGACAGAGAGGATGGGGTGGAAGAGAACCACCTGTCCCCTTTCCCAAGCTATAACGGATGTTCTGATCTGCCTGCCCTCCCAGGCAATGAGTAAATGGGCTCTGGACCATGCAGAACATCCCACAACCTCCACACAGAGATATTTAATTTCTTTTGAGTCTTAAGCAGCTGTTCTAGCAAACTAGGTCAAACGTAGTCCCCAGGCCCTCTGAGAGCGGTGCCTGTCACCTTCTCCATGGAAAATGCCTGGTGCTCTGGAGCATACTACTGCTAGGAAGGAGCACAATGAGCATGTGCAAGCACATCCTTCCTTCAGCTTGGCCCCAGAGAGCTCTGCTCCCAAGTGCTAAGAAGCGTTGGGATCTTATCTGAGCATCTGGTACTGGACACACTCCTGAAAAGGGCCTAAATGGGCTTTCTCTATGCCTTGAAGGATCCTGAAGAAAGAACACACCTAAAACCCCACTTCTTTGGAGGTAGAAGCCAGCCTGAGCTACAAAGTAAGAGCCTTAGAAGCAAAAGAAAATGACTTCACTCAGGACATGTGGTTACTTCCAATGCAAGCCTTTATGGGTGACAGAAAAGGAGTGACTGAGTCAGACAGGGCTTGGATGGTAGGAAGAGGTTTCCTGGGAGACTATGGGCCTCTTCCTGGGGTTAAACAAATGGCAGCCATTTGGTCCTTAATAATACTTGCTCAGAGTCCTGGTTTCTTGGAGCCCCAGGGCTAGGAATGGAGAATTGAAACTTGGGGCCAGTGGTTGGGTAGTGGTGACAGGATGGAGGCAAAGGGCAGGATGAGCTAGGCCTCAGTGACAGGTGCCATAGCAGAGGGTGAGGGAGGCTGGTGTACAAACGGGTCCAGGAGGAAGGGTAGCCAGCTGCCTGAAACATAGTAAGGATTTCCTACAGTGACCTCAGTCCTTCCCCCCGTGGACTGGCTAGATTTATGTCAACTTGACATAAGATATAGTCATCTGAGATAAGGGAGCATCATTGAGAAAGTGCCTTCATAAGATCTGACTGCAGAGCTGGGCAGTGGTGGTGCACACCTTTAATTCTAGCACTCAGGGGGCAGAGATAGGCCAATCTCTGTGAGTTCAAGGCCAGCCCCACACAGGAGTGTCAAAACTACACAGGGAAACCCTGTCTCCCCCCCCCCCCAAAAAAAAAACCAAAAAAACCCCAAAACAAAAACAAACAAAATTAGTTTTAAAAAGAATCAGGCTACAGGCAAGCCTGTAAGGCATTTTTTAATTAGTGACTAATATGAGGAGGGTCCGGACCATTGTGGTGGTGCCACCCTTGGGCTGGTGGTCCTGGGCTCTGTAAGAAAGTCATGTTGAGCAAGCTGGTAAGCAGTTCCATGGCCTCTGCACCGGATCCTGCCTCTAGGTTCCTGCGCTGAAAGCCTTGGATGACTAACAGTAATTTGGAAGTGTAAGCCAAATAAACCCTTTCCTCTCTAACTTGCTTTCGACATGGGATTTCATCACAGCAATAGAAACCATAGGACACCCTGTGGTCCTCGGCTCAGAGAAAGGTGTACTAAGTCATCAGCAAGATGCTAGGGGTCCTGACAAGCCAAGGAAAAGGGAGAAGAGCCAAAGCAGAGCTAAGGAGTGTGCTCTCCACTGTGGAGTATCTCTGGCACCATGCTGGCATCTCCTAGGCAGCAGTTCTTGGGGCCCAAACCAAAAGTGACATGCCAATCACATCACTCATCCTGTCCCCTCAAGGAGGCCTAGGAAAGCAAAGGTAGGCCTGTGGTGGCTGAGGGTTCCAGGCCCTGGGAGCCCATTGCTATACCGATGGTATTATTTACCTCTGTGTCCTGAATGAGTTAAAGCTGGAAAGAGGATGACAAAGACAAAGAGGTGGGCCAGTGATGTGTGAGGTGGGCCTGGCCTTGCAGGCCTGCCTCAGGCCTGGCTCTCTCCCACTGGCCCCACCCTATCTTTTCCCCAGCCCCTGCTCACTCTGCTGTCTGTGAGTTTTGTCACGTCTCTCCTGGCTTCCTCCATTTTGGTCTTCTTGCTGCCCAAATCTGCCGCTTGCTTCTAGGCCCTTTTTGTTCCAGCTCATGTTCTCTTACTGTTTTCCCATTCTGAATCTTTCTTTCTTGCCCAGCCCTTGTCTCTTACTCTCGTCCAGACTCCAGTACATCTCTCTATTTCTTTGCCTGCTCCTTTTCTCTGCCTCTTAGTGTCTTCCAACCCCTCACAGCCTCCCTGTGCTTGGGAGACATGCTCAGTTTTGCCTCCCGGGCCTGGGTGGCAGCTTCTGTAAATTGTAGTCTAGGAGACAACTTCCACAGTTCCCTCACAGTAAGGACACACTATTCAGAGCATATTACCCCACAATGTTCCCACAGGCTGCCTGAACCCAAGATCATTCCCATGAGTTGTTCAGACCTCAAAGCCAGGCCTTACCTCAACTGCCACTTAGAGTGAGAAGGCCCAACTGTCAGGGAGGTTTCTTATTGAATCCATGCCATGTTCTTGGGCACTGGCAGGAGCTGGGTATCTGGATTTGAAATTTTATCTCTGTGTTTCTTGGGTGAATTTAGGGTAAGCAATGACAACACCTTCAGGGGAGGCTTTTATTCTCTTACTGGGGATGGAACCTCCCACTTGCTAGACAAATGGCCTACCTCCAAGTGATCCTCAGTCTCTATGTATTCTTTCACTTTTTAAATATTTTTTTCTGTGTGGGTGTATATGTGTACATGTTTTGTGTGTGTGTGTGGGGGGGGTGCATATACAAACCCAGCCAGAGATCAATGTTCTGTGTCTTCCTCTGTTACTTCCCACCTATGGTTTTTGATTTTCTTTTTTAATGACCCAGGCTCAGTGTGTCACTGGCTGACTTAGACATTGCTACATAGGCCAGGTTGAGCTCAAACTCACATAACTATGCCTCCTCCTCCTGAGTGGTAGGATTAAAAAGGTGCCCCACCATGTCTGGCTTTAATATTTTATTTTTGAGGTATCATCTTAATAGGCTGCCAGGGATGACCTTGAATTTTCCATGTAGCCCAGGCCGACCTTGAACTTTTGATTCTCTTGCCTCAGCTTCCTGAGTAGCTTGTCTTCTGTGCCCAGCTCAGAAAGTTTCTGATGATCAGAGGCAAGTATGGTGACACATACCTGCAACCCCAGCACTTAAAAGGTAGGAACAGGAGGGTTGTGAGTTTGAGGCTAACCTAGGCCACACAGAAGGACCCTATTTCAAAGAAACCTAAGAAGAGAAGGAGGAAGAAGAGAAAGACAATGTCTGAAAGTGAGTAAACATTTCACTTGGCACAAGAAGGGACTAAGCAGGCAGAATATTCTTTCCTTCTACCCCCAACACTTTCTTCTATACTTAAGAGTACATACTAATGCTGGCCTGAACAATAGTGGGTATCTGAGCACAAGTCAGAAAGCCTCCTTGGGACTTTGGTTTCTTCCAGAGAGGGACAAGCAGGAGAAAACAAAGTGGAGATGAGAGGGGGCCACTGAGGTCGAGCTGGGTGGGCAGCTGGAATGTGGTAGTGCTGGGCAGCTCCATCTGGGAGAATGTGTGTTGTATCCCCCACAAGGCTTTGAGTCATAGGCAAACAGTTTTGCTGCGATGCCTCCCCACTCAGCTCCCAGCCACAGACACACTTGGAATTTCCAAAGTTTGGTTTTTGCTTTTGCATAGCTGTGAGTTTCAGAAACACCCACCTCCAGATCTAACCTAGAAAAGGCAATTTCTTTCTCCTGGCATTTGAGGTTGACACTGGTGGAGCTTCAGAGGGTACTCAAGCCTGTCCTTCTCTAGTCCCCTGCAGTCTGATAAATATGACCCAGATAGAAACTTGAAGAGAAGGCATGACTGGACACAGGGGCCACTGCAAATCAGTGACAGAGCTGGCTGAGGGTCCTATCCCATTCCATTTTGCTTGCTGGATGTTTGTGCGCTCACCCTCCCTGTTCTCTCAACCGTAAGCCTGGCCAGGCCATCTGTCTTTCTGTCTACTATCCTCGCTATGAAATGCAATCTTCACACTACAAGAAGCTGAGTGGTTGAGATACTCAACAAATAAGAACTTCTAGTGCCTTCTTATACACCCTACTAGATGAACCGTGAGTCACCAGGATGTGTATGTGAGGATCTGCCTTATGTGGAGTAGCCTTTCCTTGGTTCCTTCAGCTGGATGCTGCCCATACCAAACTGGGCCACCAGGAAGGTCCATCTGCATCCAGTTCTGAAGCATTCCTGAGATGGGGCATCAGTGACTCCTTTACAAGCACTCCCCGCCAGACTGAGCGAAACTTAGAATGGAGCTGGAATCAAACTACACTTTGCATAAAGAGGTGGGACTTGCCAATATCCCTCCCCTGGGACATCCTTGCCCAGGAAAGAGATGAGCATTCACCTGATCATCTCCACAGCTCTGTTCTGTATCTTAACAGGCCCCAATCTCAGTTCTGCTATATCTCCATCACAGGACTAGTGGGTGGGACAAAAGTCCATCTGTCCCTTTCTAAGGAGCCAGGTGGAAGCTCTTGCCTAGAGTAATGCAGGTGGCATATTCAGTCCATGGCCAAACATTCTGATGGAGACACAGATGCCTTCTACTGGAGGGGAAGGAACAGGACCTGCTATGAGGCACGTGTCCAGTGAGACTGCCCTATCTTGGCGTGTGGTGAGAGAATTCTTGGCAAAGTATGAATCTCAGAGTAGACAGATTTCAGTTACAATCCAAGATGTCCTTGTTGAGTGACCTTGGCCAAGTTATTTATCTTTGTGAAGCCATGGTCTCCTTATCTCTAAAGTCCTATGCCATCACCATTCTAGGTTCTAGAGGGTAGTGTCCATAAAGTGCTCTTTCTTGGTAAACGTACTTAAAGAAGGAATCCCAACAGACAGCAGTGTGCAATGGGGCAAAGAGAGGTATGTGTATTAAGAGGATTGGAGTGGAGTTGAGTTAGCTGATGAGAAACTCCATATGCATCAGCAGCAAGAAGAGTTGGTCCAGAGAGCTCCCACATTAAATAACTAACTGACCATGGGCTAATAGAGGGGCATATCTTGTCTACTCACCAAGGGTCCTGTGGAGGTGGGGTGATGGGGTGCCTATTTATAAAAGAGAAAACAGGAGATTAATTTTCTGGTTTTTTGAAGTCTCTAACATGTCACCAACTCACCCAGTGTCATAGTGAAAGTTGGCACATGCATCAATCACCTTTGTATGCAGGCTTGCTCTGGACACATGACCTAAATAAAGAGTGCAGTATGGGCTCAATGTTAGCTCGCTGGGCCCTAGGCTGGGCCCTTGTTGCTATTTTGAAGTCCCCACCATCTGCTGACCCAACCTTACACTGATGTTGTAAATGTGTCTTGAGTTCCTATATGCTATGTACAAGTGTTGTCTTGGGCATTGACGAGAGCCCAGGAGCTGAGGAGGCTGTCTCAGGAAAAGAGACTCTGGGCATTGCCAGTACTTCAAGCAAATGTTATGTATGGAGAGCCAATCAAAGGTCCAAGTTAGGGCTGACAGAGTTTTTCTTTGTCCGAGTCACATTGCCTATCCATATCACAGTTTCCCTACATGCAGGTGAAGATACCAGGTTATGCAAGGTGAAAGAGCTCTTTTAGCTCCTCAGGGCCTGTAGGATGGCCAAGGGGAAGAAAGGTAGATTCTGGTGCCGTCCAGGGTAGAGAGGTGGCCAAGAGACCCTTGGTCCCTTTTCAGCCAGTCAGCATCAGCTTTCCCGCTGCTCTCTCCCTACCTTCTACTCTGGACACTCTAGTCTCACTCACCCTGAGCCCATCATGGCCTCTCCAGGAGCCAAGCTTTCTCTCAGGCTGGGCCTTAGGCATGGAATGCCATTCTCTTTCAAATTCTAGCAGAAGCCATCATCATGAGTGCTGCAGAGGTCTTAAAACTAAAATAAAAGGAGGGGCACATTAGAATACACGTTTTCTACCTCCCTCTAGGCCAGATTGTACTGCTTTGCCATAACTGTATAAAGGAACCATTACCATCCAAGAAATTATGGGAGCAGAGATCACAAGCACAGAACCCAGTTTTGGATCTTTGCGCTGTCACTGTAGGGGCTGTTCTGAGAGCCTACCTTTGAGGGTATTTTAGCCCATGGCTTTTATCTAGTTGACTTTCTATTGCTGTGATAAACACCATGACCAAAAGCAGCTTGGGGTGGGGGGGAGTGTATTTTATCTTACAGCTCATAGTTCATCACTGAGTATCCAAGGCAGGAACTCACAGACAGCAGGGACATGGAGGCAGGAACTGAGGCAGAGGCCATAGAGAAACACTGCTTACTGGCTTGCTCCTCATGGCTTGTTCAGCTTGATTTCTTCTACCTTTCAAGATCCCCTTCCCAGGGGTGGCATTTCCCACGGGACTGGGCCCTCTCACATCAATCATTAAAAAAAATGTCCCACAAACTTGCCTCCAAGCCAATCTGATGGAGGCATTTTTTTCAAGCGATGGTCTCTCTTCCTACATGGCTAGCTCATGCCAAGTTGGCAAACTTAACTGGCACAGCTCCCCTGTGGACTGAACATGTTCCCACCCTTCCATTCATTAATCTTCAATATAAGATATAGATGGCAGGAACCTTTGAGAGAGAATTTGGTCCTAAGGGCTTATCCTCAGTAATGGGATTAATTCCCTTCTTAAAGGAAGCTGGGTGTGGTGGCTCATGTATAACACTCAAGCTGCTTGGGAGGCTGAGAAATGAGGAAACAGGCTATGCAGTGAAACCCTGCCTCAAGAACCCCAAAAGCAAAACAAAGACAAAACCCCAAGAGGCAGGAGGGAGCTTTGTTGCCCCCCTCTTGCATGTGTGAACTGAACTAGCAGCACTCTTTAGACAGAGAAACCATCTCACTGCACACTAAGCCTACTGGTACCTTGATGTTGGATTTTTCAGACTCTAGAACTATTAAGGCTACATTTCTGATCATTACAAATGATAGCCTCAGTCGCTTTGTTATGGCAGTCCAATTTAAAAGAGGCTCTGGAATGCCAGCATGCACCTGTCCTCTTCTTGACTGTTTGGGGTTCCTCAGGTTCCATTTTGGAGCCCCAGTTTTCCCCTCAATAAAATGGGTGTGATGAGTCCTGACCTTCAGCTCTGAGAAGTGTGGAAGAGTGCATATGTACAAGTTGCTAGACAGTAATGGCTGCCTTCCACTGTCTGCCATCATCCTGATAAGAGACATGCTGACGCCTCTACTTCCTACTGAGGGACAGGCCATGCTAGCATCTCCAGATCCTCCAGATTCACAAAGCAGGAAGCATCATCCTCTTCTCTGAATGAATTTGCAATGACTGTCCACTGAGAATTCCTGGAAATCTCCTACCTAGCTCTGCCCTTTGCTTTCTTGGGTCATTTGGCTTTGGCATCCATTGTGCTTGAGTCTCAGCTTTGTGCAAGCACACTGACAGAGCCCTCATTTGCCCCAGCAACATTCTCTCCACCCTTGGGAACCCAGGCTTGAGAAGTCTGGAGTGGGGTTTTAGAGGGATCCACCCCCATCTCTCCAAGGCCCGGAGTCACAGGGAGAAAGCTGGCTCCCTGCCAGAGCTCTTTTCTTGCTGCCTGTCTCTCTTCTTCGTGCAGATGGTTTTTATCCTTGCTTTCTTCCGAGACAGATGGTGTAGGGCCTATGAAATAGGGTGGATGCCTAGCTCTGCCACTTTCTACCTGGGAGACCCAGAGCATGTGACTTGACTCTCTGGCTCTCCCTCACTTTACTCCATCTTCCCCATGGGGTACACGTTCATAGTCCCTCTTGCACGATTCTGTGAATATCCAAAAGCATTGTGCACATGATTGCGTGCCACATAGCAAGCGCTTGAGTAATGGCAGTTGCCTCTTTGTGAAAGTGCTTCATGTAATGCCAGGCACATTGTGTGCACTCAGAATATAGTCATTGAGTTGATGCCTGACTTCGAATAAAAGTCTAGACACAGATGCCTTTGGCCATAGAGCTTTGTATAGACTACATAAAATCCCAAAGTTAACCTTCTTTTCCTGTCCCACAGTAGCCTGACTATTCTCTGCCTTCTCGCTGGAGTCCAACAGGGGTCACAGCATAACCCCCCCCCCCCGTGTGTGTGTGTGTGTGCTTGAAAACAGCAGGCTTTGCAGAGGGCTAAGTCCTAGGAGCTTGGGGCACTAGGAGAAAACTGTCATTTGTCAAGCCCTTTCCACTCTCAGATTCCCTTCCCTGTCTCCACTCCAGAATCTTACTTGGGACCAGTTACATGCCTATGTTAAGAGCTACAAAGTCCCTCCTACCCCCTTTCCTCTGTTCTGAATGCCTGTGAAAGGTGAGACCTGTGCTTCCTCCAGTGGACTTTGTGCTCAAGAGACTACTCCCCTCAGACAGTGTGGCAAGCATGATGGGGAGAAGTAAAGAGCCCAGATAGCAGACTGTAGTAAGGTGACAAGACATAGAGATAGACTGTCCTGAGGTTACCCAGTAGTATTTGGGTATCCAGGGGCTTCTGAAGTTCTTCCCTTCACCATGTCCTGTTTCTGACCACAACTTTGTGGGTCTTCTAGACTCCTATCCCTGTGCAGCAGAGACTACTTTAATGAACTAACTCTAGCCAGCCAGCATCTTCTAGATCCCTGTGTAGTCAGGGAGGAGGCTGGGGCCCTCTCCATGGTGGAAATGTGTTGGAGGCCAGGAACTTGCACAGGCAAATGGTGTCTGTAAAAACATCAGCTGTTGACAGCTCCAGCTGTGGGCCCCAGTAATGCCCCACAAACCAGATGTTGGCTTCACCCACCTCTGTCCTGCAGGGGCTGATTTGCAAAGCACCTCACAGCCCATAGAAGAACAGTATGAGGCCACAGGGTGACAAGGGTCCAACAACAGGAACACCCAATGCAAGTCATAGGATGTCATCAGGCTCAGTCTTCTGTCTCAAAGATTGTCTGGACAGCAGGGGTCACTCCTGGGCAGACAGTATCCCGGGGAATATGGGGCCACAGCCTCTCCAGTCAAATGTTATGTATTTCCAGTCTCAGACAGATAAGTGAATATGGAAGCAGACCTAGTGTTGTGCCTCATGCCTCTCCCAAGATGGGGTGAGTGCCGGAGCCCTGTGAATGTGTAAACTGTGTCTGCACACCTAGAGCCCATGAAAGGCATGCTGTATAGTACATTCAGACATTTGATAAGGGTAGTAGCAGAGGCTTTCTTGCCAAGTCTCCAACTCCAGGTCCAAAGCCCTCTGACTGTCCTTGCTTCAAGATGCAGCGTTTCCAGTTTGTGCCCTCTTCCAGCTCTTTAGTATGGCTGTAACCTGCTTCTTACAAACTTCCTTAACTGAGTGATCCCAGCCCAAAGGTCTTGATTAACACCCCCAACCCCCCCCCCACACCTTCTAATGCATCCTCACTGGCCGGCTGGGAACCGCAGACGGCACTGTGACATGAGTGGAGATAAGGGGGCTCTCACATTTCCCCCGGCTGGGGCTCCTGGGCCGCCAGCATTCACGCTGGCTGATTTCAACATGAAAGGGCCTCTTGAGAAGGAGAGCGCCCCTCCCTTCCCCCTTCCCACTGCTAAGCCTCACTCTGCAGCTAACCACTGAGTCCCCTCCCGCCAGTGTACCCACATGCTATCCTGCCTTCCACGCTTTCCCCCAGCTTCAGTCTCACCTTGCCCCCTCTGTAATCTAGGATGGATACCCCCTGTATGAGGACTCAGGACTGTCTCTGACAGCAGCATGTTATAGGGGAGCAAGAGAGCAACATAGTGTCAGCCAGTGACATGGGACTGGAGGCTGGCCTGGAGACACAGACCATCTGGCCAATTGTAGACTAGCATATTGAACAAATCTCTGCTGGTGGAATCCAACAGTCCTAAAGGGATTAAAATGTTCTTTGGGTCCTCATAACTAACTGCCCAGGTCTCCTACCTGGCTCTTCCTCAAGTGATGGAAACAGGTGCCCTTCAGAACCAAAGCACCTCTTGGCTCTGTCACCAGAGGCCTTCCACAGATCTGCCTTAAATCTTTTATGTGACAACTTTTTCAACCTTGTGTTTTTGAGCTAATTTTAGACTTACAGAAAAGGTGTAAAAAATAGAACAGCTCGCAGCCGCACACCCCTCACCTGGCTTCCCCTAATATTAACATCTTACATAACCATAGTACAATACTCTAACTTCGTCTTGCTTCAGTACCTACCACCTGAACTGCAGAGCTCACTCCCAGATTGCCACACACTTTAGCTTTTTGCCACAGGTCCCTACCCAAGATCCCACCACGGCATTTATATTGCTTCCCAATACTCTTCCATCCTGCAGCAGTTTTCCAGCTGTTCCTCTTTGTGATCGTGACTCTTCTGAAGAGCAAGGGCCTGAGGGCTCTTCTTAGATCACCACATGGAGGGGCTCAGATAGCCACATGTATTATGCCTGCTGGTTACCTTTATCACTTGACCAAATTGGTGCCTAAAACCTGTGGATTTTTCTACCACAAAATTGCCCTGGGGATGACGTCAGACTATACAAGGCCTGCTTCTCTTCAAATGTTCACCCACTCGCTATTATACCCATCTGATGACCAGTACATACTCCTGTGATTTCTTAGCCCCCGCCCCCGGTCTCTGTGTGATCTAGGTTGATCTGGAACTCATGATCTTTCTCTCTCAGCCTCTTCAGTGCTGCTGGGATTCAGACATGTGCCATCCTGTGAGTCTCTTTTTTTCTTTCTGTGGATATTAACAGTGAGGTGATATTTGTCTTCTCCATTTGTTTACTTGCACAGTTATTTATAACAGTACGGACCAACAGACTTACTATAGTCTGAGTTAAAATCTTCTATCACCTGAGAAGGTAGAGCATCACTGCTCTACCGCGAACTTCCTTCTGAAGAGTACAGTGCATAAAATGGGAACAAGCAGTTCAGAGAAGTGCATCAAACACTGCCTCAGCCAGGGCATCAAGGTCAATGTCACCAGCTGAGCATGTTTCTCACTGCTCTGCACTCTGCCTGTGCTATTACTCCCCACTTTAATCTGAGAACATTGTGAGCTTTTAGATCCAAACCAAGTGCCCAACCGTACTATTCAAAACTGTCAAAGTCACTAAGAGCAGGGAGATCCTGAAAAACCCTCTCAACCATCGGGAGCCTAATGGAACATACCAGGTACATGTAACGCCATGTCCTGGGAACAGGGCTGGAATAAATAAAGTCATTCATTAAGTCACTAAGAGTCGAGGATGGAGATGAGCACAAGGCATTAACCAAGCTCGGGAAGCACCCCGTGCTTCACCTCCAGAGATGCAAAACAAACAAGCAGAGATCTAAAACATGGCAACTCTAAGAAAATCCAAAGACGCATGGCTTTGGTTAACAATATACCAAAAATGTATTAGTGCTGATTCATTAATTGGAGCAAATGTGCCACACTAATGTGACTTGTTCGCAACAGGAACAAGTAGGCCCAGGGTACATGAAGACTTTCTGTATTTTTGTATCTTTTTGTATAAGTCTAAACCTGGGCTGAAATAAAAATAAATTCCTAACAATCCAGTACTATCATTATTTATTTTCTGCTCCAGTTGCTCTCGCCTTGGCTAGGAGGACGAACTTCAGCTTGGCTCTGTGTCCCTCTCACAAGCTCCATTCTCTGTGACTGAGTCCTTATTCTCTGGAACCACAAGATGCTCCGGGCTCATCTCAGCCTTTCATTATCCAGCCCCAATCCAGCCATTTCTCCAGAAGCCTTGACTCCTTTAGTTAGGGAATGGCATGGGAAACCAACCAGAAAATGCGTGTGACCTAGCTGTTGTTGTTGCAGTGTCAAATGCTATTTGCTTATGTTCATTCTTCAAGAGAGGTACTTAGTTTACTGTCAATGTATCATTATATATAATATATATGTATATTATATCACAAAGGAGATGCATAATGATATTCATTATGTTATAAAAATGACCTACTCCCTGTGCACATTCATGGGCTACTGTTTCTCCAGGGTAACATAGCAGCATATTTTGGAACATCTCACATGCTCATTGTAGCTGCCAATATGCTCTCTAAAGGGGTTTCAACAACTCACTGTCGTTCAGGTTCACTAGCAGGCCATTCGGGTCTGTCCTTCCCTAGATTCCAGCTCTTATTGCTCTTTCCCACTTCTGGATGACCTCCTACCCAGGCCCAGTAAACTACTTGCTATTTTCTCCCATCTCTCCAGGTCTTTGCCTATGCTGTTCCTTGTATCTGTGATGTACTTCATCTCTTAGCATTATAAAAACTTCTACTCATACTTCAAAGCCTACCTCAAAAAGCATCTTCTGTATGAAGTCTTCAGGCAGGTAACTGGTGACCCCTACAGTGTTTCCAGTTGGCCTCTTGGGACATGGACTGGAATTTGGGGGTTCTCTCACACTTGCTTGTCTGTAAATGTACACAGACACATGCTAAATTGGGCACAGAGGAAGTTCCTGGCAGTAAATGCTAAGCAAGGGTGGGATTTCCCATTGGCTCCAGGCAGCCCTTTGCCATGGGGCTCTCTTTTGGCTGTGAAAGAGTCTGATCTGCATCTCTGAAGGAAGAATCATTTGTTGATGATGGAGGCAAGAGCCAACAAAGTGCTTGGAGACAATCAAAGCCACTGGACTGTACCCACTTTCCTGTCTCCTGCCTCAGGACCCATAGTAAATGGCATTTGGAGCCTTTAAGTTGCCCCCCCCCATGCTTGTCCAAAGCAGAAACTTGAGAGCCATCTTTATCTTTCTGTTTCTCACCTCCACAGCTATTCAATGACACCACAACAGAATGAATCAGGGCTTCCTCTCTGCTGCTGCCCTGGATTAGCCACCCATGATCTCTCGCTAGTGCTAAGACTTCTCACTGGCCTTTCTATTCCTAAGTCTGTTTCTTCCAACCCAGAAGATACCAGGGACCAGGAAAGTCATTCTATGCAGCAACAGCAATCATGTTGTAATCCTGCTTGTGTGCCCTGTAACTCACTGACTAAAGTTCTAGTGTCCTTAAGGCAGTACTCCTTGCTCAGAAGCAAGGCAGCACACAGCAGGCCCCTGCCGCCTAAAAGTATATTCCCATAACCTGGGTGCTGGCATTGAGAAGGTGTCTGTACAGTACAGTTTTCCTGCTTTCATTTAGTGGGCATCATCAGTTTCTACACAGGACACGGAGTCTACCTTCCACTCTGAGAACACCCAGACTGCTAATTTTATTGTCATCTGGTCTGGTGTATGTGGTTTGTCCTGCCAAAGTTCATGTGGAAATCTGACTGCCAATGCAGCATATTGGGAAGTGAGGCCCCTTAAGAGGGCTTAATGTCTTTATTGTGAAACTTGATTATTTTCACGGCGGTAGAGATCAGGTACTTAAAAAGTGTTTGCTCTTGTGTGTCTCCTCTGTATCCTGTCCCCCCTTTTACTTTTGTACTATACTCTCAGCAGCATGTGGTCCCTGCCAGACACGGCTGCTCAGTCTTGAAGTTTTCCATCTTTATAATGATGAGCTAAATAAACCTAATTTTTAAAAATTGAAACCACGGAGTTTAGGCTATTCAGTCATAGCTACAGAAAATAAGCTCAAACAGCTTTCTATGTGCCTAAATTCCATAGTGTACATCACAAGGCCCAGAGTACAATAGGAAACTTCATCAGTATCAATGGTTAGATGGAGGTATGTGTATGTGCATAAGTGTATGTGTGTGTGTGCATGAGTGTGTGTATGTGTGTGCATGAGTGTGTGTATGTATGCGTGTGTGTGTGTGTATCTGTGTGTATGTGTGTGTGTATTCGAAAATACATAAATACATATAGGTTTAAGTGAGAAGAGAAAAAACAATCCTTAAGGCTTTGGCACTTATCCCGTGGGCTGAATGAGAGAAGGAAGCTAGCTGAGCACCAGCATTCATTATTCTCTGCTTCCTGACTCTGAATGCTACAGGACCCTGTTGCTATGACTCTCCAGCCGTGATGGACCGCACCTTCGAACTGTGAGCCAAAATCAACGCTTCCTATCTTCAGCTACTCTGGCAAGGATTTTGTCCCAGCAATGAAATAAGCAATTAATACAGTCTCTCTGTGTCTATCTGTCTCTGTGTTCATCTGTCTGTCTATCTTTCCATGTCCTCTTCTCTCTCCCCACCTCCAACCCCAGGTGGTAGGGACACATGAATGTGACTTTGAACCTTGGCTCTACCATTCGCGAACCCCAAACTTCTCAGCGCCTCAGTTTCTCCATCTCCACAATAGCAACATGAATTTCTCAAGTTTTCCATACATACCACACAGGCCTATACATGATTTAGCATGCCGCCTCACACACTACTGCAGAGTGTCATCTGTCTGGGATTCAGTCACTGTAATGCAGGGGTGGGTGGCCAATTCTGTGTGGTCTCCGCCTTTTTCCTCAGGGAACTGAGTGAAGGAGACAAAAGTCACAGAAATCAACGTTGAGGCCATGGACTGTATTATGAAGGGAGGCAAAACAAAACAAGACAGAAAAGCCAGAACAGCAAATCTAATTTAGATGGGATGGTAGCGCAGGGCAGACTCTTTTTAGGGAAGCACATCTCAGCTGGGACCTAAAGAACAAAAGCAGTCAAGCATACAGACTTAAGACAGAACACCCCAGGAAGGGAGCACAGTGAATACAAAGGTCTTGAGGTGGCTCCGGGCTTCCTGCGTCCCTAGGACAGCTTGGAAGCCTGGAACAAAGCAGGAGTCGGGAGACAGTTGCAGGGCAAATCCACAGGCATGGTAAAAAGCAGTTCATGTGCTCCCCTTTCTTGTTAGCACAGGAAGCCACTGGAGAGTCTGAAGCATGAATGTGCCATGACCTGATTCACATATTTCACAAGAGGGCAGATTGTGGGAAGCAGGGCAAGAGCAAAGGTCCCTGTGAGGATCCCGTTGCTAAGGTTCCAGCACAAGGATGTGGATGAAGGTGGTGCAGTGTGGACTTCATACTGTTAAGGGTATTCCTTGACTCTGGTCTTGCTTCCTGTACCTCCTATCCCATCTGCCAACAAATCTCTCACCTCTGTTTTCAGAACTCACACCGAAACCAACCCTTTTGGCCGCCACCACACTGTCCTGCCTCCCATGCCCACTTGTGATACCTGAGGAATCCAGCTTGAAGGGTCTCTATGGATTCCCATGCCTCTTTGACCCCACAAATCTGGTCTTTCTGCCCCTTCTGCCCTCGTATCCCCTTTTTCTCTCTCTCTGCCTTGTGCCACTACCCAGTCACTATGACCTCTGCAGTTTCTCCAATGTTGTCACCATGCAAGCAACTGGACATTGGAGATCTCCAACTTTGTCACCATGCAAGCAACTGGACATTGGAGATCCTTCAAGTGCCATCTTTTCAATGTGACCTTAACTTTAAAAATCTTCCCTCAGCCTCTTCCTGCTTTCCTCTCCATCACAGGACCTAGCAGCTTGCTTGTTTTCTTTTCGCCTTTGTTCACTGCACTGTGGGCTTTGCAGGAGAGGGTCTAGTCACTTCATGATGTTTCTGAAGCACGTTTGGCTGTGTTTGTATCCACTAGGTGTTCAATAGAGGTTTGTTGAAAGAATACACCATACACCATCGGGAAAATAAAAAAGAGAAAGCCCTACCTGAGTTGAGAAACTGGATGCATCTTTGACAAAGCTGGCCAGTTTAAAGCAAACCAATTACACTGGCCACCGTGGAAAGTGGGTGACAACTGTTATTTGCTGAGGAAGATGTTAATATAAACAATAATCGAGGCCTCCCCACATCCTGGGAAAACTGACAGCTTGGCACGTGTGTGTATGAAGCTGCTTTAAGCATCCCAGCTTTGCCAATATTGTTAAGGTCTTTGTCATTGCCTGCCCCACTCCCCCAACACATGCATGTGTGCCCATCTAGCACCTGGCTTTCCTGGTCCCACATCATCTCCAATGGGCATTTGAGGTGGGTGGATGTTATTAAAAACCCTGCTAAATGGAACAACACCTTCTTCACAGAGGTGGTGCTGGATCTGAACCCCAACACCATCACCTCTGTGAGAGATTTGAAGAGTTTTCTGAGCTCTGTCCTGGTCACTTTGAGGACATTGGGGATTATTATTCTTTACTCAGGGTTTGCTTAGAGGTGGCCCAAGCATGTGGAAATGAACATGTCTCACAGACTAGGCAGCTCTGGATACAGAGGGCAAGTTTTCAGTGCTGGCTTTCCAGGTTGTTGCAGTTGAGAACATGTCAATTGATCCACGCTTCCCCTGAGGGAGGTGAACAAACACCACGTTGACTCTGGGGCTCAGCTAAAGGGCTTAGGAGCACAGAGTTCCCCTACATTTGCTGAGTTCCTTTGAGCCTTCTATGAGTGTATTTCCATAGGTTTGACTGAGGAGGGAAGACCCGAGCCTGAACAGTTAAAGCTCAGCCAGTCTTCACCATAGTTCTGTGAGCTGAGTACCATTCCTACCCACTCTTCACTGAGAAAACTGAGGTGTAGCACAGTGGAATGCTTTGGGGTTTGTGCTCATTCCACAGCCTGAACTGTTTCTCTGTCACATGGAGTCAGCCATCCCAGAGGGCAGTTGGGGGTGTCAGAGAGAAGGGAGACAGAGGGGTGTGGACAGGCAGACTCCTACCACAGGAGCAGTGTCCCAGTAGGAATTCAGACAATGCCGGAAACTCCAAAGTAATTTTCTAACCCTGGGAAAATGACCTATACTTTAGCTGGCATGCTCAGTGTGGCAGCTGTGGGAGGGGAGTTGTCAAGGCCTCCCTCATCCCTGCAACCCAAGACACCCCGAGTGTTTGAGTGTGTGACAGAGCTAGAGCCACAGGAAGCAGAAAAGCCCTTAGAGAGCTTTCTGACCCCTGCTGCTCCTTAAAACCTCCTTGTGAATTAATCAGAGCCTGTTCCCCACCCCAAGCCTGGGGCCTGCCTCAGAGGTCCTGCCTGATGCTAAGGATTTGAAGCAGTATCTGCCTTCCGGAGGGTCCCCAGGTCTCTACTTAAGTCTAATGCTGATTCAGTGTATGTATTCTAATTGCCACAAGCCTCCACAGTGCCACTTTACAGTTGGAGAGCTAGAGGCTGGTCAAAAGCACACAGACTAGTGCTCCCACTGTGCCTCCTATAGGGCTCAGCAGCATAGGAAGCACCATTGCATGAAGCAAAAGAGGATCTCCAGGGTTACAGAGCTTCAGTTGAGGAAGAGCTAAAAGCATCCATTACTGTGCTGGGAGTCTGGTGCCTCAACATGCCTCCCTCATCCACGGCTTGCCCTGCATCTGGAGTTATGGTGAAAGCCTGTTGCAAGGAAGCCTTGGTCTTGGACACTTCACCTGCCTTGAACACTTTTGGGATCTTTTCCTTGTAGGGACATAGTATCATTCATTAACAAAATGGAATGCAATTCGAATGTCCACCACATTCAGATATGTTCAAGCCCTGGTGTACACTGCTCCTAGAGAAGCTCAGGTTGTGATTCTAACTCTGCATTCAACATGTCTGCTCTGTAGCCTCCTACTTTGTAGCATGAACATCACCATATGTGACCTAGATCTTCGTAGGTCTGAATCCCCCTCCCCATAAATTACACTATGAAGGGATAGAGAGCAGGGGATACAGTCAACACCCATGCTCATGAAGATCCAGACCAGGGTCCAATGGATGGGAGACTTTGGGGCAGAAGGCTCCTGTCGGGTGGAGGGAAATCTACATGTAGGTATTACATCTTCATTTCAGGCAGCCATCAGAGGTAGTATTACAGCAGCAAACCATCTCCTGCCTCAGCATCACTCAGCATCCCTCAGAGTCGCTTTCTCAGCCTTCAGTGCTAAGTAGATTGTGCGTGTTGTCAAGTCAGCAAGCCAGCCTGGAGCAGTAGCAGCGAAGGTGGGGGAACTGTCTCTCTTGAATGGGAACGAGGATGAAGCCAGCTTTAAAAGGATTGAAAATTAGGTCTGTGAGTCTCAAGCCAGGGAGGATGCATCTCTGTGCCATGTCAGGTGTCAATAGTGGCAAGAATAATGGCCACCCTTTCTCCAAGGAGTCTGCAGACCTGGGATATGTCTGGATGATAGTGTCAAATTCCACCGACAGCACTGTAAGCAAAGGAGGTTCACCCTTGATGTAACACGTATCACAGACCAATTGTTGAGGCCCAGGCCTAAAAGGACGTGCCCAAAGTCACCTAGCCAGTGCCTCAAGGGCTGGCCTGGAAACTGGGCAGGGCATTCTTAGGTGTCTGGCATTTTCATCCCACCCAAGAGCCTCCAGTACTAAGACTAGCACTGCCAGGCATGTGGGGTGTGTCTGAGATCAGAACACTTGGACACAGAAGCAGGAAGAGCGCCAAGTTTGGGACCTGTTTGGGCCATACAGCGAGGCCCTGTTTTACTGGCAATGACAAAAATAAGTAACAATAGCACCTATGCAGGGCTTCCCACATGCCAACCACTGTCTTCAGTGTTTCCTATCAGTATACTTATTATTTATTCTCAGCAGTACTGCTACGAGATGGGGGCTACAAGAGGATACAGATGAGGAAAGTCAAGCTGTGTTCACTCATAAAATCTGCTCGTAGAGACTGGGCTGTAATGTGTGGGTTAGACCTCAAAGTCCATGGTCACTGTCACCACAGTATAGAGCAGGTGTTGCAGAAAGACTGGACTCCAGAAGGAGAAAACCCAATTCTCACAGCCCCTGTATGGCCAGTGTTCCACACAGCCCAGGCAGCCATTCAGAGGTATATGGCATTGGACAAATCTCACTTCATCCTCTGAGCTTCAGCTTCCTCCTGAATATTAGCTGAGTAGATCTGGTAATCTGTAAGCACCCCCATGCCTTTTGTTCAAGGTGAGGGCCTTGGGGCACCTCTCCTCTGATTTCTACTAGCCTTTGCTCTTCCATTTGTCAGTAAAGAGGAGTTTAAGCTTGGAGCATGCTGTGGATGAGGAAATCCAATCTGGTCATTTCCAGACCAGGGAGCTTTTTCCCATGACAAAGGGGATGGGGATTAGGGCCCATCAGGCTCCCAAACAATCTTCTTGCCTGTGTGTGGCTTTACAAAATCAACCCTACATTCTCTCCAAGACTTAAGGCTCAGCTTCCTGATTCTTTTACTCCAGTTGCCCAGAAGCCAAGTTCTCCACTCCCTGTTCAGCTTGGATTCTTTGGCGCACCAAGAGTTGGGGTCAGCAGCTGTACTGACCATCCCTTCCCTTGAGCTGCTAACCGTAGTAGCAGTCACTTACAGACAAGAATGTCCTCATTGCTGTGAGGAAAATACTCAGGCCTCATCTCAAAGACCATACTTCCCAGATGAAGAATGGCAAACACTATGCTGGAGACTGGCTTGGCAACATCTTTGATGTTTAGCTCTGGATAAGTTCCTCAACCTTTCTGAACTCTAGCTTCCTCAACTCTATAAAGGTAACAAAACAAAATCAACTAATAAAATAGTCAACCAAATATACATGGCTATGCCAATGAACAGCTGGGCAGAGTCAATTATGGTAGTGGATGGCCATCTCAGAGTGCAGTACATGCATGGGACATAGTAGGCGATCCATTGAAAAGAACTTAGCTCCTCCCCCACTGCGGTGCTAAGGTTGGAACCTTGGCCTTAGCTCATGCTTAAAAATTAACGTTTTACACAACTGAGCTATGTCACTCTCCAGAAAGTAGCTTTGCTTCATACATCTGTGTGATCTTAGACAAGTCAATGAATCTCAGTTTCTGAGCTATGAGACAAGATGTAAAAATACTCTTCCAATGATATTTTTATAAGGAAACAATGAGATAATGAATGTAAAATTCCTTGCATGGTGTCTGGCAGATGGCAGGAAATAAAAAAGTATGTTTTCCTGCTCCACCTAACTCTATACAGAATAATGAAACTATTTATCCCAAACTTATCTAAGTGTACAAAACTATGTGTTTATAACATTGATATTACACAGATGTGTCCAGAGAGAGAAAAAGGAAGAACATTCTTCAAACCATTTTTTCTTATGCTAAACAAATAACCAGACAAATCTTGGTACCCTAACTAGATGAGAACATGATAATAAAGAAATATTTCTGACAATTTTGTCTTGTACACCTAGACGTAAACCCCAAAGTCAAAATACTAGGAGACAGACTTGGAAAACGTAGTGAAGAATAACTCACCATGGGCAAGTGAGGTGTGTTCCAAGGCCTTCAAGGTGGAAGATCTCTAGTAAAACTGACAAAGAAAAGAGAGAGAGAGAAGACACAAATTTCCAGTGTCAGGAATGTAGTAAGATATTGATAGAGACCCCATGGATATCAAAAGAAAAATAAGAAAATATTTAGAGATGTTTCATACAAAACCAACAACTCTGATAAGGGAGCCAGTTCCCTGAAAAGCACAAGCTACTAAACTCATCCAATGCAAAGCAAATAACTAATAAAGACATTGAATTTGAAATAAAAGCCTACCCCTAAATGAAACTTAAGAACTCGTTGGATTCACTGGACAATGTTAATAGGAGTTTAAAGGATAGTTACAGCAAATTCTACATAATCTTTTCCAGAAAGTGGAGGGGGGAGAGGAGGCATATTTTATGAGGCCAATCTGACACCAAAACTGAACAAAAACAATACTCAGGCAGAAAACCACAGCACAATGGGAATAGAAGGAAAAATCACTAACAACTGGAAGTCAACAATGTATAAAAAGAATTACACATCACAATGAAAAGGAGTTGGTTCCAGGAATGCAAGACTGGTTTAATACTTAGAAACCAACCCACGTAATTCTCCATATTGGTGGGCTAAGAACGAAAAAGTCACACAAATTCATCAATAGATACAGAAAAGCATTCAGCATTGTTCTTTAAAAGTATCCCTGAAATTCCAGTTAATGGAATAGACAAAGCAAGGGATGGAAAAGAACAAACAAGAAGTACAGACTGGAAAGGAAAAAGCACATTACTTCTTACCTGCACAAATATGTTTGCGTCTGTAGAAAATCTCAAGGGATCTGCAAATGAGTTTCTTAGAACTAAGTTCAACAAAGTCGCAGGGTACAAGATAAATTTTTAAAAAACCCATATTTCTATATATTAGCAGTGAGTATGTGAAGCTCAAAATTAAAATGCAATAAAACAAAAAGTATGAAAGATCAACATAATAAAACTTGTTGAACTTTCATGCTGAAAAAAAAATCACAAAATACAGATAAAGAATGGAAAGAACTAAGTAAGCGAAGAGGCTAAGTCAGGGGCACATGGACTCAGAGTCAACATAATACATATGGCAGTCCTCTCAGCGATAAACAGGCTTAATTCTGTCATCAGAACTTCGACACAGTTTTCACAAAGGTAAGATATTCTAAAATTTGTACAAAAAGGCAAAGAAATTAGACAATTTTGAAAAAGAACACAGTGGGAGGAATCGGTGCATCTGCTTTTAAGAGTGATTGCATAGCTACCGTAATTAAGGCAAGGTTGTACTGGGGAGAGGGAGAGGGAGAGAGAGGGAGCGAGAATTGTGAACCCAGAAACAAACCCTACCCATGTGTGCACAGCTTCCTGACCGAGGTCCAGCAGCTTCTTGCTGGAGGAAGGAACTGTGAACAAATGAGGTTGAAGTCACTGGCCAAACAGTTAAGACTCAACTGAAACCTCACATAAAATTAAGCTGAGAAGGAATCATAAATTTAATTGTAAAAATAAAGCTACGTAATCAAAGGAAACAAAGACCCCAAACTTCCAAACCAAGGCACTGATAAAGAATTCTTAGCCGTGGCGTCAAAAACATTATCCATGGAAGAAGAAACAATGGATAAATTAGGCTTCATCAAATTAAACACTCACACTCTGCAAAGAAAGCAGATGAAAAGAGAAACTGCAGATTGGAAAAGCATTTGCAAGCCACGTATCTGACTAAGACTCATATCTAGAATTATAAAGAGCTCAAGACTCAACAGTAAAACAAGACAGGACAAGAGACAAAAGCAAACACCCCAATTAGAAAATGGGCAAAAGACACGAAGAGACATTTCACCAAAGAGGATATACAGATGGCAAATAAGCACATGAAAAGTTAGTCAACATCATTAATGCAAATTAATGCAAATTAAAGCCACAATGAGATATCACCGCATAACTAGCCAATGACTAAAATTTAAAAATTAGTGACAATACGAAAGGCAGAGAAACTGATGCTTGCACACACTGCTGCTGGAGACTGACAACGTCGCTCTGCGAAAAGTTTGACTGTTTCTTGTAAAAGGAAACATGTGACCACCACATGACCCAGCAACTGGATTCTTAGATATTCATCCCAAGGAATTTAATACTAATTTTCACACAAAAATTTGTCCATGAATGTTTTCAGCAGCTTTCTTTACTACAGCTCCAAACTGGAAACAGCTCAAATAGGACTTACTGAATAGACTATGGTGTATCCACACCAAAGCACACTACTTGGCAGCAAAAAGAAACAAGTATTACATGCAGTAGCTTTAATCGGGGCCCAGAGAATTTTGCTGAATGAAGAGGCCAGTCCCACATGATTGAACACAATATGTCAGGGTTATGCAACCTTCTTGAAGTGAGAAAGTTATGGAAATGGGGAGCAGATTAGTGGTTGCCAGAGGTTAAGGAGCGGGTAGGAGAAGGAAGGGAGAGGGCAACTGGAGAGCCTTTTGTGGTGTTCAATTGTTGGCAACTTGATTGTGTCAATGTCAATATCCTTGCTATGACACACCCAGTATTCTATTTTTGCAGAATGTTATCACTGAGAAGAACTGGGAAAAGGCACAGAGAATCTCTTTGTGTAACTTCTTGCACTTAACTGAATGCGATTCTCCAATTACCACAGAATAAAACATATGATTTAACATATTAGCAAACACATCTCATCAATGGATGAAAAGGGAGAATTTAACAATCATGATTGGGGTGATTTGAATAAGGATGATCCCATAGACTAATGCGTTTGAATGTCTGGTCACCAAGGAATGACACTATTGGGAGGTCTGTCCTTGTTGGAGGGAGCTTGTCCTTGTTTGAAGAAATGTGTCACTAGGGATGGCGCTTTGAGGATTCAAATGCTCAAGCCCAGCCCAGTGTTTTTCTCTCTTCCTGCTACCTGTGGATTTAGAGGCAGAACACTTGGCTCCTTCTTCAGGGTTGTCTGCCTGCAGGCCACCATGCTTCCCTCATGATGATAATGGACTAAATCTCTAAACCTGTAGGCAGCCCCAATTAAATTTTTCCTTGATAAGAGTGGCTGAGATCATGGTGTTTCTTCACTGCTATAGAAACCCTAAGTAAGGCTAATGGCCAAATGAGTTTTAATCCAGGAATTCAGAGTAGTTAAACAACAAAAACCATCATTTAGACTGAGAGTGTAGTCCAGTGGTAGAATGCTTCTACCATGTACAAGGCCCAGAGTTCTGGCTCCAACACTGCAAACAACAAACAATATCTATTTCTCCCCCCCACACACACACAAAGAGAGAGAGACAGACAGAGACAGAGACAAAAAGTGAGAGAGAATTTTCCACAATTACTGTAATTCACCTAACAAGTAGGAAAAATATATTAAACGTGTAAAAATATTCTACAAAATTCAAGTTATTCACGCTTTTTAAAAGTCTCAGGAAACAACATGGCTAATGAGGAAAATGTAAAAGCCTCTATACAGGGAGACTATTCTTGCTTCACAATTTTATTCCTTGTAATCCAAATCATCATACCAAGGAAATAAAGGTTTTGAAAAGAAGAAATAAAAATGGTATTATTTGAATTTAGATGACTATGTACATAGAAAATCTGAATGGCTTTATAAAGAAGTTAATTTATGTGGTGTGTGTGTGTGTGTGTGTGTGTGTGTGTGTGTGTGTGTTTGTGTGCGCGCCCATGAGTGAAAGTGCCCTAGGAGGGAGGCTGAGAGGGCATCAGATTCCCTGGAGCTACGGACAGTTTGTGGCTTCTAGGGGAGTCAGTTTTCCTTAAGTGTGTTGCTCCTGGTAGGCTGACTACACTCTAGTGGGTGGATGCACACTTAGGACAAAGTATGTGGGCAGAACAACTAGAATGGATGGGTTCTTTAAAAGTGAGGACACAGAGTTTTGGGGGTAGAGTGGTGAATCTCAGAGGGCTTGGAGTTAATATAACCAACATTCCCAAAGACTTAGTAAAACATTTAAAAAGAAAAAAAAAAGCAAGAACTTTAGTTCATTAAGGGTCTGTGTTAAGCCTTTAAAAAAACAAAAAAAAGCTGGGCATGGTAGCAGATGTCTATAAATGAAGGAGTCAGGTGGCAGAGCCAGAAAGATCATGAGTTCAACACCAATCTGATGTACATAGGGAGACTCTGTCTCACAAAGGAGGAAAGAGGGGAGAGAAGACAGAAGACAAGTTTACAAGATAGGACAAAATATTTGTGATAAGAAACAGCTGGCAAAATTCAGAGCATTATCAGCAATCCACCAGGAAAATGTGAAGAGGATTTTGACACTTCACAAAAACATGACTATTGAGATGGCCAATAAACAGATTGAAAAAGTATTCCATCTAAGTAATCAAAAGAAAACACAAGGGCCATGCACAATAGTGCGCATTTCTAATGCCAGCACCCAGGAGGCAGAGGCAGAAACATCTCTGTAAGTTTGAGTCCAACCTGGTCTAAATAGCAAGTTC
This sequence comes from Phyllotis vaccarum, assembly GCA_033318265.1. NCBI lineage: Eukaryota > Metazoa > Chordata > Mammalia > Rodentia > Cricetidae > Phyllotis > Phyllotis vaccarum. The sequence continues at coordinate 61,180,744 of JARWLC010000013.1, forward strand.
CAGGCTAGCAAGGGATACATATTGAGACCTCATCTCAAAGAAAATATCAAAATGGAAAATGCAAGTCAAAACCATAGTGAGATTATGGTAAAACCACTATGATGAGCACGTGTGAGTGAGTGATGGAAGAGAGCAATGGACACACTCACACATTGCTGGTGCACAATACACCAGGACAACTCTCTGGGAAGCCTTGCCACAGTATCGGCCAGGACTGAGTTTAATTTGCCCTCCATGTCTAGCCTCCACATTTCTGGATTCAACCAACTAGGAATGGAAAATATTGTGAGTGTGTGCGTGCGTGCGTGCGTGTGTGTGTGTGTGTGTGTGTGTGTGTGTGTGTGTGTGTGTGTGTGTGTTTGGGGGGTGCAACTATTCTGGACATGTGGAATTTTTTGTGTGTTATTAGTCCCTAAATGATTCAGTATAACTATTACGTAGCGTTCATGCTGCAGCAGGTATTGTAAGGAATCTAGATATGATGTGTGTAAAATGTAGAACGCGTGAAAGTACTATGCAAATACTGCGCCACTTTACCACGGGGAACTTCAGCATCAGAACATTTTGGCATCGGTGGGGTCTTGGAATCAATACCCCACGGATATTGAGGGACAGCTGTATATGCTTATCCATGACCCGCCAATTCAATTCCAAAATACATCTACAAAAAAATGCTTCTAGCCGTCTTATATGTAGTAGCCCAAACCCTGAAATTACTCGTAAGTCCCCAAATCATGGTTGCCTGGGCAACTGCATGGAGGCAAGTGCTCAAGGGAAAAACATTGGTGGCAGGGGCTAGGGCACAGTAGCATGGGGGAGGGAAGCTGAGGAAAGGAGAGTCAGGAAGAGCTCACATGACTCTCAGCTTGATTGCGTTTAGGAGGTGACAGAGAAGCCAGACCCTGGAGGATCAATGTATCTTTCACTCAGGAAAGAAACTGTAGAGAAGGAGGTGGGGTTGGGGATGGAGAAAGAGTTTGCTTAGGTGTACAGTTAAGGAGGTGCGGTGAGACCAAGCCAGAAGGTAATAACCGAGATACTTGTCATTCCCATTGATGCCCCTGACTCCCATACACTAAAGTCACTGGAAGGAGAGGTGTAAATGGGCAAATGCCACTGTGAGAGGAGAAGCCAGCATGAAGGCAGGGAACATGGGCCTTTTGCCTTAATCTGGTGTCGTGTGGAGAGCTCATGAACCACTAAGTGATGTGGGATGTCTTTCTGTACACTGAATATGCTTTATTATTATTTGTTAATAAAGAGTCTGTTTTGGCCTATGGCAGGCAGCTTAGAGGTAGGTGGGAAATCCAAGCAGAAATAAAGGAGGAGAGTGGAGTCACAGGAAATGTAGGCAGCCACTGAGAAAGCAAGAACACAGGTAAAGCCACAGAGCCATGTGACGATACGCAGATGAATAGAAATGGGTTGAGTTAAGTTGTAAGAGCTAGTTAGCAATGAGCCTGAGCCATGGGCCAAACAGTTTGTAATTAATATAAGCCTCTGAGTAATTATTTTATAAGCCTCTACGAAATTTTGGATGGGGAAGATTTGTCTGGACCTCTAGCTCCAGCTAAGGTCAAGACTTAGTTCTCTATTTCTGTAATCCTGTAGTCTGTCATGGCTGAATGGGTGAGTGCCCCTGCCTTCTGACCAAAAGCTTCAGTTCTGTCTTCTCCAGAAATTTTTGTTTTATTTTGAGACAAGGAGTCATTATATAGCTCAGGCTATTTGGAAAGCCACAGTACTCCTCCTGCATCAGCCTTCTAAGGGCTGGAATTATAGGCATGCACTATCACACCCAGCACAAGACTAGGCAGTCCTTTACCTTTGACCTTTCCCCAAAGCTTCCATTGCCTAAGCAATTGCTTTACTTATCATCCCCACCCCTGGTCTACACTTCACAGCAGGGACCTTACTTCTGCAAAGGTGAGATGTACCCTCTCTCTTATTCCCAGCAAGAACTGAAAGTGAGATTTCCTAGCAAAGTTTCATAAGGAACGTAGACCCTCAGTGAGGCCTACAGACAGGAAGAACTTGTTGAAGTTACAGCAGAATCTAGATGAGGTAATGGCAAACACTAAGCAAGAACTCAGACCTAATGTCCATGCCTTGGTTCTCTTTTCTAAGGAAAAAAAAATGAAGCAGACAGCAATTTTGGAACATGATGGCAAGGGGGGGTGTAGAGACAGACCTTAACCCAGACACACCCAGAAGAAGAGAGCCAGACAAGGAAGGGAAAGCCGAAAGACAGGGAGGGGAGACAGACAGCAAGCAGGACTGTCGGAGAGGAGCACAAAAGAGAGAGACAAAGAGAGAGAAAAGAACAAGAAAAGGATGAAAGAGACAGCAAGCAAGTAGTGGGGGCTGGCCTCCTGCTCCTGCAGAGCTGCAGGAGCCAAGCCCACAGCACTGTGTAAGGCAGAGATGGGTGGCCCCAGAAATCCTTACCTGCCAAACCCCATCAGCCCTCAGAGGCCCAAACCAGAACTGAGCAGTCGATCTAAACAGAAAACAAACAGAGCAAAATGAAAACACTCTGGCTGCCCCCCCCCCCATGCTGTGGCTCTGTGCATTCATTGGCCCCCTGGAGGCCACTGGGAAAGGAAGGCACAGCTTTTGTAACCCTCCTCTCTCTCTGTGCCCCCCCCCCCAGTCCTCAGCCACCCCCTACTAAGAGCCATAGATGCTGCTCTGTTCAAGATGCCATAGCAGGGGAAAGGGGAGAGCTCTTGAGGCCTGGGGGGTGGGTTGCGAGGGCTAGGGGGATGTTCCCTGTCCTTGGCCTTGCACTAAAATTGTAAGGCTGGTGGGGTTCTGAGGGTTGGAAGCCTGGGTTAGGGTTCTACTCCCTCCCCCTCCCCAGCCCTCTCCCAGCCTGGAATTTCTGAAGTGCCCAAGGAAGGACTGCCCTAGGTGTGGCAGAGGTGAGAGGCAGACCGCAGCAGGCCTGGGAAGGGGCTTATAGAGACTGCATGTTAGTAGGCTAGGTTCCTTTCTTTATCCACTGGGCTCTGGAGCCAGCAACTGTTCACAGTGTAAATTTATTGTCGCTGATAGATGACACAGCAAACACTAATGTTTGTCTTGCTCTTTGCAATGACCAAGCCTTCTCTCTCTCTCCCACAAACTCACTGCCCTTTCTGCATGCTACATTGGACACTGAGTTGACTTCTTCTTACAGAAGATGACACTGAGGCTCTGGGAGGTAAGGTGGTGTGGGAGGAGGCTGACCTTGAGTAGGCAGGAGCTGACTGGTAGACTGGTATGCTCTCCAGATGTAACTTGGAGGATAGATGTTGAGGCTCATGTAGTCAGTTATTATTTGTGACTGAGATTACAGTGATACAGATTAAAAATTCAGGCTCTGGAGCCAGACTGCCTAGGTCCAACCTAGACCTTCACCACTTACTCTGTGTGGTCATGATGTGGCTAATAATTTTCTCGGTGCCCCAGTTTCCTCATCTGGATAATGGGGATTCTGGTAGTAAACATCTCAGGGAGTTTGGCAAGATCATGTCTGGTATTCTAAGTAAAGCAGTTGGCAGAGCACCTGGTACATGACAAATCTCAAACATTAGCACCTGGTACCCTTCTCAGTAGTGTGGTTACTTGCCAAACCTCTGCTGAGCACTAAGAATCAGTAAGAAAAAGCAGCTATGACACCTACCTCACTGGAGCATCAAGGAGCCAGGGGAGGTGACCATTAACCACAAAGGCATGCAAAGGAAATAGAATTGCAGCCCTCATCAAGTGCTGGAGAGGTCCATGGTGCCAGGAAAACTCACAACTGGGAGACATGCCTTATAAAGGAATAAAGATAAAGGAAGGAGGCAAATGACAGCAAACAGAAAGGATAGCATCTTAGAGAGCACAGGATGTGCAAAGGCCGAGATGTAGCAAGGACCAGGAACCTAGCACAAAATGTGGATGGAGAGGCAAGAGCCAGCTAAGAACAGAAAGGGAAGGGGAGCTTTAAAGGATGGAGTTCTATTCCTAGAAAAAGGCTGTGAGATAGGCCTGGTGGTACATGCTTTCAATTCTACCTATGTGGGAGGCTAAGACAAGAGGCTAAGACAAATTCGTGACTAGCCTGGGCTATGCTATGAGCTCAAAGTCAGTTGGGGCAAATAATTGAGACCCTTACCTCAAAATTGAGGTAAAAAGCAAGGGTAGCAGTGTATGGAAGTCAGTGGTAGGGTTTTTGCCTAGAAAACACACAGGTCCTGGTTTTTGGATTTGTTTTGTTTTTAAAAAGCAGGGATACCTCTAATGTAGATCTTAGAAGAGGAAAAAAGGACAGACACATCAGAGAAAGTGGTAGCATCTAGGTGCTCTTGACCTTGCTGTTGGCTGTTTTGAGTAAGTCCCTTCACACTTTGGGCTTCCTTTTGGAGTTTATCTAGACTCATTGTGACTTCTCTGCTTTGCTGGAGCTCAACTCCAACCCCTACACTGCCTTCCCTTCCTCTTATACCCCCTAATGTCTTTAATCCCATGGTGAGACATGACATCCAGGTTCTATTGGAAGGACAACTGTTATTTGGAGCCCAGGTTGTCTCTTCCTACTTTTCCTGCACCCATGCATGGATCATCTCTGAGGGCTTCAGGGTATCACAGCATGAAAAGCTATTCAGGCCTGACCCAGAGAGACACAGGAACCCCCGCAGAGGCTGCTGGTTGTACTGGAAAGCCCAGAACCACAGGCAGCTGGGAGAGGCTGCCCCCACCAGGATGATGGAGTGGGTGTGACATAAATTTCTCAGGACAGGCAGCAAAAAAACATTTACAGCCCCTCCTTGCTGAGTCTGGTTCCAATCAGCCCCCCCCCCCCCCCCGCCCCGCTCCAATCATCCAGCTCCCTCTACACCCACCACACTAGGCTAGCTCCTCCGCAAGCCAAAGTCATTGAACATTTTGGTCTTTATTCTTCTCTTCCTACTGTTTAAGAAGCATATACAAACACACACACACACACACACACACACATACACACACACACACACACACACGCACACACGCACACATGCACACGCGCACATGCACACACGCACACACGCGCACACACGTACACACACCCACATGCACGCATGCACACACCGCTCCCAGGCCCCCTTTACTCATTGGGTGTCTGTGTACCCTTATGAGTGTATACATAGAGACTTCTCTATACACTCTATACACACATGTGACCCCAGATTTATGTATCTGCAATCACATACAGACTAACAGATACACTCACGTGCCCCCCCCCCCCCGCATCTGGGTGGGCTGCGGAACTAGTTGCCAGCTGTAGACATCGTCCACTAGGATTATTCAACCAAAGGATCCTGAAAGTGCCTTTCTGCAGGAACATCCTCAGACCTCTTCTCTCTGGTTCCTCTTCTCAGCCACTAGCTACCATGGCAACATAGGAAGACACAGGAATGCCTCCCCCAAGGCTGTATTAGGCACTGGCCTGGCTCTGGGTAGGCGCTGAGGGAGGCTGAGGCTGACTGAGTGCTTCAAAGAGCAGCCTAGACAGGCACTGCCACCCATATCCGACACAGCCCAGTGATCCAGAGGCCTCAGGCAAACCCCGCTTCAGGCTTGGTGTGGCCCTTTTCCCCAGGCTTCTCTTATACTCCACCCTGTTTCTAGGCCTAGGCCACCAAATGCCTCGCTGGGCCACCCAAGAAGTATCTGTTTCTCTTGATAGGAGCTGAACAAACTTTTCCTTTCATGTGCTTCCCTGGCCTACCTGAATCCTCAAGCCCTTTGCTACATGTAGAGAAGCCAGAGAGACTCTCTTGTTTATTCCAAATGCACACGTATACTTGTTTCACACCGGACTCCTGAAGTCAGGCCCAGCTGCTTTCTCTAGCTAGGTGTCACATGCACAGGAAGTCTGGGTATTTCTAGTGAAGGTATGATTACCTACAGCACAGTTTGGTAAGAATTTTGGGCATTTTTGTGCCTTTTGTCTCTTAGAACAATGAAATGGTATCTTTTAAGGAATATTAAGAAAAGTGGCATTCTGTGTGGCAAGGTAACATTGTCCTTCCTAGAAAGAGAGGCAGTGCTATGCAGTGGAAATGGACCTGAGAAGCTGGCCTGGGCTGAAACTCTCTGTTTATCACCTGTGTGAACTTCAGCATTTTAACCGAATCCACGGCTGAGTTTCTCCTTAAAGTAATAACATGCCCAGACCATGATCCATAGTAAGCCAGCAGTGAATGACTGTTTCTCACTAACTCTGCTTACTGAAATCCATAGCCCCTGGAAGAGGTTCACAGGAAAAAGGAGCTGCTGCCACCCAGCTCTGAATTTCCCTTACTTCATTTTTCACCTTCTTTGGTGGCTCTGATCAGAATTATTGGCATTGAGACTTGTTCTTCCTCTGGCTCCATGACACCTGTTGGGACATTCTCCTATAGTGGGAAGATGATAAGGAGGGTAGATGGGAGAGGGTGAATGTTTTTAAAGAGTGACAGCCCAGAGGAAGAAGTGTTGTCAAGATCCCCCTGATTCCCCTTCTTAGGGAAAGCCGAACAGACCAGTTGGGGCTCAGGGCTTGTCCATGTGCTGGTTCCACAATAGCCTGCAGGATAACTTTATGAGGCAGAAAATCCAGCAAGAAGCACCGGGAGCAGCCGTAGAAGAGTCGTGGGGAGGGCTTTGAGGAAAGGAAATCCCATTCCTCTTGACCAGGTAGTCTAGAACCTTAGCACATCTAGGCATAGGGTGTTCTTAAGTTCCTGGCCATAGTACTTCAATGAAACACCCAGGGATGCTGATGCAGGTGAGCTTGGGGAAAGCCAGGGCTCTGTAGAAGTTGAACTGGTTGCTTGGAAGGGGAGTGGGCTCCATGTCTGAAAAGGTATTTGTGCAGATGCTGCCTCACATCCTGAAGGAAAGCCAGGGGAGAGGTTAGACTCTCCCTGAAAATAGGGTCTCTCAGACTTAGGTCACCAAGGAAAGGACCTATGACATTATCATCTTTCTGAACTAGTAGCTGCCTTGGCCCTCTGATGGAAGTGGGCTTGCCATGGTATTTGCCAAGCTGTTGGTGGGCGTGCAAGCAATGTTGTACAATAAAGAGAAGGCACCTGGAGTGGTGGGGAGTCCCAGTGTCCTAACTGACTCACTCTCATCCAAATAGAAACCAAGACTCAGAGCAGTCTCAGGATTGCCATGAGATTAATTTGCAGTACCTCTCAGTTTGCAGACGAAGATTCCGATGCCCAGAAAAAGAAAAAACCTGCCTAGATCTCACACACCCAGCTAGAGGATAATCCAGGACTAGACCCCCCCCCCCCCCGACCTCTTCAGTACTTCCCCACATTCCAGGTTGCTCTTGTTCCTTGAACAGCAGGCAAGCCTCATTACCTCAAGTGGTGTGTGATGCTAGTGTTCTGGCCTGTGGGACCTACCCTAGCATTCTCAATACCTTTTCCCTTCTGTGCTTATTCTGAGCAGAGTCTCCTCACAGGTCCCTCTTCAGAACAAGACTTAGAAACAGCTGGCAGATATGGGGACAGTTGTGGCATGGGCAGGGTGTGGGAGGAAAGGGTGATGCAGCAGCAATGAATTCCTACTTAAAGGGTGCTTGTTGTTGCTGTGACACCCACAGAGGCTGGTGGCTGATTACACAAGTGTAGGTGTTCTGCACAGGAGGCAATGAAGCAGCAGGAGGCTGAGCTAGGCTGGATCAGAAAAAGATCCATTAGTAGTTTCTCCAGCTTTGGGCCAATGCCAGGGCTCAGCTCTCCCTAGTATGTTGCCGCCTATGGGTTAGAATGAAAAAAAAAAAATAGCACAATTGTCCTTTAGGACTCCTGTGGGCACTAAAGCCTGTACACATTCCATCCTCTCATGTAAAATGGTGTAGTATTTGCATATAAGACACATATATACTTTAAACCATCTTGAGATTACACATAATATCCAATGTAGTATAATCACTAGTAAATAGTTGTAAGATTGTATTGTTTATAAAGTGTATAAAAAGTGTATTGTCAGGGACAACGTCTCTGCATGTTCAGTACAGATATAATTTTTTTCTGAATATTTTCAACCTGCCTGTGGACGGAACCTGAGGATAGACAGAAATGATTGAATCTTTGTGGTAGACCCCCAAACAGATTCCTCAGGACTGTGTTCTTTCCTATCCCTATGACCATGTTCCTGAGATGGCTCATGAGCAAAGCCAACACACCAGCACCCTTCACTACTACAATTATGGACAGTGGTGGGGTGTGTCCAAAAAGGAGCACAGAGTGGGCATTTCACAGCTGTAGCAAGCCAGTAGCCAATGACGTTCTAGCAGGGGCAAAGCAGGTCCTGAGTGGTGGGCTTTGGCTAGGCATAGTAGGCTTGCATCTTTCTAGAAACCCAGAGAAGATCCTAAAGGCCAGGATCTGAAGTACCACAGTTAAAACAGATCAGGGGGTGCCTTGAGCCAGTCAGCAGAGCACTTCGAATAATTGATTGATTTACTTAGCTATTTATTCTCTGTACTCCCAATCCTTCACTCCTCTCTTTTTGCTTCCTTCCTCTCCGATTCTTCCTCCCTTCCATCTTCCCTCTGCCTCTGCCTTTCTCGTTTAATTGACACAGGGAGGCAGCACTATTCAGCCCACATGGCCTAGAACGTGGGTGAGACCCTCTGGCCTCAGCTTCCTGATTGTAGATTTGGGGATTATAGGCATGTGCCGCCAGCCAGGCTTTGGTTGCCTTAACAAAGGAATTCCGCTGTGTCATTTTTGTTCTGGTCCTAAAGGTTGTAGATAAAGGAGAAACTGGTAAACTGTAAGTGCAGAGTGGGAAGTCCCTGGCAGCCCTCTGAACTTCAGTACATGAGGAAGATATGGCAGTTATCTTGTAGTATAGTTTCAAGGAGTAAATACTTACATATGTGCATGCATATGTACACACAAAATGATGAGAAAAAATAAGTATCACGCCCTAAATGCTACAAAATATTAGTTTTTAGTATTATAATCCATTGTAATCCAACCTGGAGTTAGATGGCATTAGTACCTAGTTACTTTCTTTCTAGTTTTTCTATCTGAATATTTATAGTTTGTAAAAAGCAATCAGAATCATGCTGTATATGTGATTTAATCACCACATTTTAACCTCATAGCATGAACACTTTCTATAACACTATATATATAGCCTTCAAAAATTTTCACAAGTTGTAGTTTATTTAATTTTTGTTTCCTAGCTTGGCCTTGAATTCAAGATCCTCCTGCCTCTGCCTCTAGAGGTTTGTACAAACACACCTGGCAAAGTGATTTTACCGACTTTGTTTGTAATGTCGAATTTTTAGCCTATGACTTTTAAATGAATATCTTTCCAGATATGTTAATCCAAACTTGTGCTTCTTTTGCTATAGTAGAGATTTAACCCAGGGGTCAAGTGCTTTACTTTACATATTGAAGTGCATTCCCAGTTTTCTTTTCACTTTCTTCTTTCCTTTTGAGACTGGCTTTTACTTCGTTGCCCAGGGTAACCTGGAACTCACTCAGTAGTGTAGGCAAGCCTTGAACTTGCAAACCTCCTGCTACAGTCTCTGAGTAGCAGAGATTACAGGCATGCATCCCAGACCCGACTACACATAATTTTTTAGCGTAGAGTCCTGTAAAGGTAATTAATAGGTCAAAGTGTGCATCTTCTTTTAAAGGCTTTGGCATTTCCAGATTGCCAAGTTATTCTTCCTCCAGCAGCATGTGAGGTTGCTTATGGCCTTGCAACCTGGGCTGTTATTTTTAATGTTTCCTAAATTGACACATAAATTTACATTCGTTATACTCCACTTGGCTGTAGCCAGGAATAGGACTATGGAATACCAGCATGTAAGCTGCTGAGTGAGTTAAACTTGCCAGGTTAAAGTAGAAGGCAGTGTAGATAAACCTACCTGCTTAAGGGAGCAAGAATAAATGGTAACAATGAGGTCATGTGGCCGATGTAAGAAACAGAGACAAAAAAAAAAAAAAAAAAAAAAAAAAAGCCCTGGCTACGGGAATGAGGCCCAGGGGAATGTGATTGCCAATCCCCGTAGTTGTCCAAAAAGCCTCCCCCAAATATGTGTGGAGTCCCCCAGCCTGGCCAGACAGGAATAATTCTGATGTAAATCGGGCTTTGGAAATGCAAATGGAAATAGCGGGCTGGCTGGATTGACGTGGCTTCTGAACACTGGAGGCCTGGGTGGATGGCTCTCCGGGGAACCTGTCTGAAAAGGAATCCCAGGAGCTTGCAGAGAGAGGATGTGGCATCCATACTGCTGGAGAGCAGCTGGGCCAGCCAAGCCACAGAAGGCCACTGGGAAAGAATGTGGCACAGGAAAATTGGAAAGAGCCACTGCTTGGGCATCATGGCTCCCCACTAGAGCGCAGAGACCCCGAAGACCTCTAAGGACTTTGTGGGGGCAGGCTGAGGGCTCCACTTGGGGGTGCAAATTCCCAGTTTTAGTAGCCCAAAGACTAAAGAAGCTAGCTCGAGAGGATTGTGAATCAGGGAATATGAGTTTGGTGCCCTTTAAATGCAAATTAATGTCTTCCCACAGTTCTGTTACTGAGTATCAACTCTGCCAGGCTACAAGGTGGGCATTAATTGCTCTCATTTTACATGGGGAAGCTGGAGCACAGATTAGGTAAATGATGTGGTCAGTGTTCCTCATGACTGTTGCTACAAGCTGACTCCAGAGCTCCTGTGTCTGGGTCCCTCTCATGCATTTCCTTTGGCATAGTTAGTAGCAAAATTCCCTTTTTTGGAGTATGGGGATTTCTTTGGCTTAAGGCCCCTGAAAGGATGTAGCCTAAAGGACAGTGAGTGATTGTTTATAAGAAAATACAGAGGCAAGAAAACAGAAAAAAAAAAGCTTAGCAGCAAGAATGACCCAGGTTAGACCTCCTTCAACTTTGGCGTGACTTTGAAGAACAACATACCTTTTCTTCATATCCTCAGCAGCTGTCCTACCCGCGCCCCTTTCTGTCTCCATATCCTGCCACCCCCAAAGTCTTTTATTGTGCATGTTCATCAGAGGCAGAGCTGCCCACCACCAACAGGCTCTGAAATCATGGGTTACCCTCAAGTGGCAGAATAATTGGGATCTAGGTCAAGCTAGAAATGGTGTGACTGTTCATCTTCTATAATCTTTCTCCACTTTTTGCCTGATGGGCTGACCACTGGATCTGATTGCCTTCGTCACCAGGCCAAAGTGGATTAGAATAACACCACAAAAAATTCAGGCAGGGGTGCAGAGTGCAGCAGAAAGAAATGGATTTGAGCCACACTGACAACATCCCACTGTGTTATGCGGAGCCTATGAAGTCACCCCCATGCCTGACTTTACGGCTGTAAAGTAGAGGAGTAGAATTCTACCTCATGCACTGGGCAGATTGCTTGATCAATAATGAGGCCAGTGCTGGTGCTAGACACCTGGGGAACATAGACTGAAGACCTAGCCCTTGGCCTCAAGGAATTTCTGGTCCTGTGATCCATGTAGGGCTGTATCTGCATGAAACTACATATCTTGCACAAACCAGGACCCTGAATAAGGTCTTAGCAGTATGTGGCCTCTGGCTTTATCTCACACATGGGCAGTGTTCCCAGTCTGTGGACCACTCTTCAAGCACCGTGTCATGCCATATACACAACAGCACAGGAAATGTGACACAGCAGTCTAGGTTTTTCATATTGTAGACAGGACAATGACCACCCTCACAGTGAGACAGATAGTCGGTTGCAGAGACAACCAGGCCTCAGGGCTCAGAGCTCATGGGGTGTCTTTTTACCTACATCCTCTAGTACCCCTCTTCCCCTCAGTCTCACTATTTTCTCTTTAGATACAACACGGACTGTATCAGCCATAGCCATGTAGAGGAGTCCCTGGTACTCCTGGCAAGCTATCTAACCCATGCCTAGCTCTCTTTTTAAGAAATTGCCTAATGTCACAAGCCTTATAGCATTTAACTGATGCTTGGAGCAGGAACCAGTGTCCTCAAACAAACCTTTTCTGTGTCCCAGTTCAATGTATACAGCATCTAGACACACAGGACAAATGTTGCACAGCATTCTGGTACATTCCTCTAAGATCTTAGATGGTCAAAGTGTCAGAAGAGGAGTTATACGCATACACAGAGAATGCTCTAGGCATTTGGATAAGAGATGCTGAGTTATCATGGGCTTGTGAATATGACGAATAAGGCTGTTGTTTAAGTATTGGGTTTGGGGTTGCCAGTCATCTGTTCAACAGTAAGTCATGGAAAGTCCAGGAAAGGCCCATATGGTGAATAGGAAGTACTTTTCTATCCTCCTGGCCCTGGGAGAAGAATTGCATCTGGACTTCCTCTTTTTAGCGTAGATGGAACTGTTTTCAGTGTATAAGAACAGAGAAGTAAAGAAGATGAGGGAGGAAGGATGATAAGGATCACTCAGAGACATCTCCATAGGCAATATGATTTATTCCTTGCATCCATTTAAGGGGGGCAGGGATAGAGTTCATTCCTTTTCTATAGATGAGGCCACTGAGACTCATGAATCTGAAGGAGCCAACCTAGGGTCCCAAAGCAAGTCCTCTAAGGAGCAAGGATTGAAATCCAGTTCTGGGGGCTCTGTGAAGGCCTTATTCCTTCCTCTACACCACAGACGGGGTGTGAGATAGGATCTCAGAATTACTTGTAAGGCCGCAGACAACAAATAGGGACAGCCAAGGTCAGGCTGGGCCAGGTGCCTACCAGGTGCTTCCTCACAGTCAGCTCCTTAGCTATCTACATGTCTCTCTTCCTTTCACAGAGTAAGGTTCACCGGAAACACCTCCACACTTTCCAGACAAGTCAGGGAGGCTGAGCACTTATATCTCTTGAGGCAAAAGAGGGCAGTGACCTCTACTCCAAGAAAAGCCCCTCCTAGAGACAGGCTGTCCCCTGAGTGCCCTCACAGGGCTCTTCTAGGGTCTTTGCCAAGCCTCTTCTGCTGGGGTTTTCCAGAGGTCTGGGGGGAAATTCCAAGGGGTGAGGATACAGCCTTTCTCTCCCACATCACTCCAGCATCCCACACACGTGCTGCTTGTTCATATTTAGCTACAGTCCCTCTTTGGAGCCATGATGTATAAGCAGGTCTGTGCATGCATACAAACAAGCATATTCTGTAAGTGATCGGCTAATTTCATCAGCCATTCCCAGGCCCTCATCTCCTTTTAAGATCCTGTTTACAAGGAGTCACAACTCATGCTACCCTGAATGTGTGCAAGGGTCATAGCAACACTGACAGCAGTATAGGACAAGGCAGGACTGGTGTCGCTGCCCAGCATCTGATGTCCTTTACACCTTGCTTTCTCCTTCTTTATCCCAGACACATTGCCTCCCTTTCTGAAAGACCACTTTTCTCAGCCACCCTTACTACCCCCTATCCATGTCCACAAGAAATAAAGTCCAAAACTGAGTTGGATATTATGTGCACGGCCAGAGATCCAAAGAGGTCAGGAGTAACTATTCTACTTGGTAGACAGATTCTAGAACAATGATGAGAGGAAGTGTTTTAGGAGCAGTAAGCCAAGGGGATGCTCTCAGCTGGTGCCATGGACCCAGGCAAGAAGTTTATGCTAAGAAAAGTCTATTAAGAAAGCCCATCTGGAGACAGTACAGCTCCGTGGCTAAGACTAGACTACAGCTTCTTGCAGCATGAGACTGTTACCTAATCTGACTCTTTGTTTTATTTATCTGTAAAAGAAGGGTGATGATAGTAATTTACCTCAGGGAACTTTTGTTTGGTTTGAGGAAGGAGCTTGCTCGTTCTGTCACTCCTCAGCCTCCCAAATGCTGATATTATAAGAGTGCACCACCATTCCCAGCATGCCCCACTTATAACCAGTGATAATTTTTTTCTTCTCAACTTGGGGGCCTAGTAGGCCACATAGTGTCTACTAAGAAGCAACCCATTGCTGTTCACTAAGCCAGTCCCCCAGCTGTGGTCCTAAATGAGGATTAAGTCTCTGCTCACACACTCTTGCCCCAATGAGCCAGCAGCTTTGTATACATGTCCTGAGCAAGCCATGCTGAAGAACATGGGGGTAGCTCTGGAAAGCAGAGTCTATGGTGGAGCGTGTCTTTGAGTGCTTCCCATTGTTGTATTAAGGAGTGGTAAGTTTGGAGGTGAAATGTGATAGAGCTCAGTGCTCACCTTCTGTAACTGGCTGGAAATGGGCTCTCCTTTTCCCTAGAATAACAACTACATGAAGACAGGTTTTGAGGTTTGTTTGATTTTTGCTGTATTCCCAATCCTTAGATCAGTGCTGGCTGGCTAGTAAAGTGTTTAATAAATACAGGTTAAATGAATGAATGAACGAAGGAGGAAATTTTCCTAAGGTTTCCCCAAGCTTTAACTGTAAATCTCAATGATACAAAAGCAGAGTGTGGTCCCTGGTAGGGAGCTTCCTATCCCAGGGGACAGGGCAGTGAGTGGGGAGACAGCCTAGGAGCAGGCACTGGGGGCTTGTGAGCCCTGGTGGCTCTAGGACTGGGGCAGAGGCTCACAGCTGCAGGCCAGAGGAACCTCCAGCTTGTCTGCACTTGCTCAGTGGGCTGTGCTGGCTGCTGGTGAAGGTGGCCGCCCAAGGTCTTTTGGCCTGAGCTCAACACCCACTCCCTCACCCGGCCCCGCCCCTCAAGGAAGCTGCAGCAAAGGCTGAGAGAGGAGTCAGGCAGGGAATCCCAGCCCCTCCCAGCTCTAGACTGGGTCCAGAAGGGCCTGGCATGCTTCTAATATTGAGCAGCAAATTCAATCAGGCAGATGAGAATTTCTATTATTTTAATATATTTAGAAGAGAGTTTAAGGTGGATTTTGTTCCATGCTGTATATTTTTACAACATGAGGTCAGGCCACTTTGATAAATGCTGTAATGGAAGAAAGAGGAGGCCTTGGGAAAGGGTAAGAGAATAAGTATAAAAAAGGGGGGAGGGGGTGGTGGAGAGAGAGACAGAAACAGAGACAGAGAGACAGTCATAGGAATAGGCAGAAAGGGAGGAGGAAAGATAGACCACATGTGTATTTACAGCTTGTCTTTTGCACATATATCCATGACTCCATATGCGTCTCTGCGTCTGTTTGTTGTTTGAGTAGACAAATCCATTTGGGGATAAATAGGATGATTTTCCCACCTGCAGGAAGCGAGGCGGCCAAAGGCTGATTGGGGCTGCTTTACTCTGCTGCTCTCAGAGGCCCTGGGCGAGGACTCAGATTGCTCCCGAGGCCAGCCAGCAAGGCTTTGCTCAGAAATGGAGATGCGGGCTTGCTGCCAGAAAGGCAGGGCCAGTCCAAAGAGCCTGAAAGGCCTGTGCCTCAAGTAATCCTTGCCAGGAGAGGGGCCCTGGACCCCAGAGGCCATGCTGTCTCACTCATTGTGACACGAGGTTCTGTTCTCACCTGCTTCTGAGCACCCTATCTCTGCAGTGGTAGGCGACTCGGCTTCCAGTACCAGAGAGCAAGGAGGCTGGAGCCCAAGCACTCATGTGGGCTTTGCTAGCCGGGTGGGGAAAGTCCTCAAGCTGTGGGGGAAGAGGGGGGATAAAATGACCTTCAGAGGACTTTGTAAGCCCAGAAATAGTTGGCTAGAAGCTTTGGTAATGTATGGAATGGGGTTCCCAGTTTCTGGAGAACTTTCCAAGGCTCTGAGTCTCTGGGAAGAACCTAAATTGTTGATGCTGATGCTGATGCTGGAAGCCCCTTGGCTCAGCTTGTGCCCGAATAGTGACCTGCAGTGCCACTGAATTCAGGTCCCTGGAACTCAGCGTGCTGCTCACCTGACTATGAGCATATGCTCTGCTAAGGGGACAGGATGGCATTTTATTTCTCTTGAAGCAAGGTTATCTAGGGTGTTCAAGGAGCTCAGCCTTTCTCCTTCCTCTAGGGAGGGGCAGGCAGGACAACCTGTCTCCAGAGGATGCCTCACTCTTGAGCCCTAGTTGAGTAACTAGCACTTAGGAGGGCACAGGTCTGTCCCAATGATCTCTTTGGTCTAGCCTGGTGGCCTCCAATCCCCACTCTGTTTTGGAGGAGGGCCAGAGAATGACCACATAAAGAATGAGTGAGCAAAGAAAAGAGAATGGGGGGGGGGGGGTAACAACAAAGGCCACATTGTTATCTCTTCCAAAAAAATTCAGCCACGTCTTCAAAGCAGTATGCCTGGCCAGCCTTGTGGTTGCCTCTAACTAGGAGTATAACCTTGGGCTAGGGTTGACAGCTTAGAAATATAGTGTCAGGGTTAAAAGAGGCCCTTTCTTTGCTTGGCAAGAGGTTCTGTGGTTTTTTTTTTCCCCCTCCCTCGATTCTCTTACTGACCAAGCCCCCTTCCTCCAAATCTTGCTAAGCACTGCCACTTTGCACATGATCCAATACCAGGAAATATCTAGCCTTAACCTTAACCTCTTAACCTCTAGACAACTTTCTCTGAGTATACCAGGTCTCAAGACAGGGACTTACTCAGTTTTACCAATTTCCTTCTCTATAAGCATGCTGCTTGCTGAGTGCCTGCTAGATGCATTGGGCCATTACAGAGAGAACTTAGGCAGGGACGAGATAAAACTCAGGGACAGTGACAAGGTTCAAGACACCGGCCTGGAAACAAATCCATGGCCAGATAGAAAGGGTCTCATGAAGGTCTAGGTAACCATGACAGAGTGATTATGGGCTAAATCACAGAGCTTGGTCCCAGAGACAAGAACTCAGCCTGTGGGCAGGGGCCATTGGCAGTTGGGGAAATATCAGAAGGAACTGGTATACTCTTTAGCTTGAGCTGTTCTTGAGACCATTCAGATATTCTCTTTGCTCTCTGTAAGTGTGGCATGGATGGCAGAAATGGCATCCCAGGTTATCAGGTCAATGAGGGGGCCTTTAACACATGGCATAGACCCAGCCCTTGGGTTTCTATATAAGAGTACTCCAGAGGCACCCTGGCTTCATATACCAGCAGCCTGGGCCATTGTTGAATTTCTAGACTGTGAACATCCCACATGTACCAGGAACTTATCTACATGCTGATAGCCAGAGTGAGGTTAGAGTCATTGGCCATTGCCTGTGTTTTCAGAGTCAATGATGAAGAGAACAGGACCCTTCTTCATAGGTGCCTATCCAACCTGAGTTTACATCTTCTCAGACACCGGTTCTCTGAAGGTGATTTCCCAAGTGTGACAGACTGCTTTATGGCTGGATCTTCAGGCAAAAATCTGGACTTCAAAGCAGACTGTACTTCCCGGAGATCTGGTCTCCCAAGGTTCCTCATGGTTGCCCCCAGAACTTACCACCTTGCTTTCCAGGGCTAATAGCAATTTCTCACTGCCATTCAGCCTTCAACCAGGTACCTTGCTATCTTCTAGTTTTTCTACCTACCAAGAAATTTCTATTCTATTTCTCTCCAACTTTAAATTTGGTGCCACCAATGGTCACTGGCAGTGGTTGTAGGTGCAGTCAGCCTTGGGACTCTCTGTTCCCTACAAACTGAAGAAAGATTTCTCCTCCAAGTGGTGCAAGGCGAGTCTCAAGATCTTTGTCTCTCCTGGCATGCCTTCTCTCCTGGAGGAAGAGCTTTGCACCAGAAAGGCCTGCCCCAGCTGTTAAAGACACTGCTACTGCTGTGCAGCTCTGAGCAGTTGCTCTCCCTCTCTGGGCTTTCTGCTTTTTCAGCAGTCCCATGCCGGGTTTGGACACATCCATAGAGCTTTTTCAGCTCTGGTGCTGTCTCTGTGTGTACATGGCTATCCTGTACTTTGCCACCCAGCATCCAATGACGCCATCCTGTGATTCTGGAGAGCTTTGTCCCTGGGATACTCCTTACCAGAGGCCTCCAGCCTGAAACAGTCAGCTCTTAGCCTGCCCCATTCCTGCTTCCTGGCTCAGACTTCTCCTGTACATTCCTTCCCGGCCTTACTACACAAGGCCTCACTCCCTTTGTGAGCCCCTCCCTCCATCTGGCTTGTCTCTCCTCTTTGCGCCTTCATCCCTGAAATTCTGGGCTCTGCTTGGGGATGAATGTCCTTCTTTTCCTCCTTCCTGGTGTGTTTCACCAGCTGGGAATTCCTTTGGAAACAGCCTGGAAATCCTCTCGTCACTGGGAAGCACCGGTCCCTACCCCAGTGGCCCAGCTGTGCAGCTCAGGTCTTTGGCAGGTGTGTGTTGGCGTCTGGCTTTGGAGATTTACAACCTGTGGTAAGAGAGACATGCCTTTGGAAATGTTTTCTCTATCCTTGAAGAAAAGGCCTATGACCAGGACCCCCCAGGGAAGCAAACAAAGAAGGAGAAAACCCCAGGCCACCCCTCCTTATACCCCAACTCCTGTAGTTGCGACCCTATCATACCTATTTTCACTCTGGTATAGATTTACTTGTTTCTGTTGAAATATCCGGGGTAGAACCCAAAGCTATGCATTTACTAGACAAGCACTATATCCACAGGGCTTCATGTGTGTTTGTTTTTGAGGCAGGGTCGCATTTATGATGCCTGCTAAGCCGGAATTCACTACTTAGTCCAGCTGGCCAGGACCTAGGGCAGTCTTCCTGCCTCAGCCTCTGGAGCATCTGCGATTGCAGCCCTGGGCTACCAGACCTGGCTACTTTGCTCCATCTTATCAGCAGCTGCCTTTCAGCCATCAATTATTTCTGGAATGCCACCTTTTGCCTACCCTGTTGGCTCCTCTCTGGCCTCTTCTCTGAGCAGCCTGTCCCATATAATGTGATCATAACAACCTTCCTCAAACCAAATCAGATTTCCACTCTGCTCTGCTCAAGAGCCGTGAGTTGGGGGTGAGGGGGGTGGGCGCTCTGTGTCCATGGAGTCGAATGCTGCCAATGAATGTGCTGTTGAAGATAGACAGTATCCTCTCCTCTCAAGGCAGGAACACACTGCCTTGAGGTGTGTGAGCTGTCCTTGGCCTCCAAAGCAAGAGATTTGCTCAATGCCCTCCAGGCACTTTAGACTCCAGCCGGGTGTCCCTCGCCACCCTCCCTGCATCAGAAATAGTGCCACAAGTCTCTCAGCAAGCTCTGCATTTTCCCTCATATCTGATGTCCTCTTAGGGACCAAGTATTGTCAGCCTGTCATCTCTATGTCCCCCTAGCTCCCTACCATCTTCATTGACACCAGCCAGGACCGGAATAGATTAGTCTCCTGACTTCCCACTGTTTCTTCCATACCTCAGTGAGATCTGAATATAGGCTCTGATCAGCTCTGCCTCTCCCTACAGCTGATCACTGGAGGATCCAGAGCTCTCCCAGCTCTGTTTTCCAAGGCAGCCATTTGCTTGGTATATTCCAGGTTCTTTGTCTTCTCGGAATCTGGCATCCAATGTTCTCCTCCGTGGTCATTGTTTCCACTCCTGCCCTTACCTGCAATGCCTTGCCTCCTTCTTGCCTCTTTGAGCTCCTACAAACAAGCCCCTCCCCAAGTACTGCTTCCTCTGGAGAAAGAGCTGGCATTTTCGGGCCAGATTTGGCAGCTGTGGTTGGAAGCACAGGCTTTGGCATCAGGGTGCCTGAGTAGAATACAGAATCCCACTCAGATTTTGCCATTTTTCCTTTTACAGTGCTGAAGATGGAATCCAGGGGTTTTATATATGTTAGGTAAATGTTCTGTGCCTGAGTACATTCTCAGCCCCAGAATCCCTGACCTAACACTTGGTTCTTACAGTGGTCCAAATAACTTTTTTGAGTCTTAATTTCCTTACCTGTAAAATGAAGATGCTTATAGTAACTGCCTCTCATGATCTCTGTGATAATAAAATAATGAGTTTCTATGTGCTACTTAGGGTAGTACTTGTCATGAACAGGTGTTGTAATGGCCTCATCCATGCTGACATTAGTGCTATGACCTCTTTTGTAGATGTCCTAGTCTGTTTTCTGCTACTATAACAAATCACCAAAGTCTTGATATTTTATAAAGAAAAGAGGTTTATTTGGACCATTGTTCTATCCTCTGGGGAGTCTAAGAGCATGGTACTGGTGAGGATCGCATGCTGATTCAAAAGTAGAAGAACAAGTGGGCACATGTCAAACAGTGAACAAAGGAAGCCACTTGCTTTGTAACTGCCCACGCTCGTAGTTTACATGTGCGCTCACTCTCATTCTGCCGCCAATAAGCTATTCATGATAACTCTGCCCTCATAGCTCATATACATCACCCACTAGGCCCAATCTCCTCATCCTGGGACCACCACATGGATTTTAGGGGGATCCACTCAGGCTACTGCAATTGGTTTGACAATTTCTCCCGTTTAGGAACTGAGCCAGACCCCCTTTGTCAATCACACATGCTTAGAACTAAGGCTGCCTATCCTTAGACACTCGAGGTTCTTGCAGATTGCTGAAAGACGAAGAGGAGTTGAGAAATAGACAAAATGTCTCCCGCTCCTTCAGGTACACACGACTTAGAGAGCTGGCCAGCCCACTGCCACCTCCAGGCCCCTGTGCAGCTGGGTGCTCCTGAGCATAGGTATGATAGAGACAGATTGGAGGGAGTCAGCAGAGTGAAGTCCCTGAGCCCTTGGGAAAGGCAAGCCCATCTGAAGAGGCAGATATCCGAAAGCAGTGTGGCTTGGCTGGAAGACAGTACAGGGTGTGGTGAGAGACATAACTGGAGACAAGGATTCCAGCAGAGCAGACAAGCTGAAGATGAGGTGGCCGGGGAGTCCTGTGGTGGGACAGCACTATTCAGGCAAGAGCGGCCTGGAGATCCTTGGATACCCTGGCCTCTCTACAAGGCTCCCCTTTGTACTGGTTTGAAGAGAAGACTCCATATGGTTTTCTAAGGCAGGGAGATTCTGTGTGGCCTTATGGGGGTCAGGGTGCTTATTACCCTGAGTTGTCTGAAGCTGAGCCGGGGTGGGAGCAGCTCAGGCCTAGGGGTTTCTGCAGCCCCTTCTGCAGGGAGGGAGTGCATCACATATAAGTCCTTGACAAGGCTTCTAAGTTCAGAAGCCTCTCTTTTCCTACAGCTTCCCCTTCCTTCCTCCCCCACTCCCAGATTCAAACCATTGTTTTCAGACCATAGACCTCTGCCCTCTCCTCCTGGGTACTAGGGGCAACTCAGGGGCATGAAGAGGCCAGGAGGAAATATTGAAAATGGTCTCTCCATCCTCCTCACAGATCCGGCTTCGTAGTCCTTGGGCCAAAATAAATAAAGCAAGCAAGGAGTGGCCTCGTATACTCTGTGCAAATGGCTAAGAGGTGCGGGTGGCTAGGCAGCCCTCTCATGGGGGTGGGCTTAGTACAAATCTACCCAAGGCCACCTTGGTCACTTTGCAACCTTTCTGGAGGAATGTAGGATAATGTAGCATGAAGGGCGAAGCCTTCTTTCTTTTGGGGAGCTATCTGGAGAGGAGATGAGGAACCTAGGCAGAAGGGGGGAGGCTGGAGATGGGGAAGGGCAGACTCATCACTACAGACCCAGATCACTAACTTTCCATCTATGACCTACCCAGGGCCTTGGGTCCACATCCTGGGCCTGGAGAGTCTGAGTGTGAAGCTTGCAGGTTCTAAGGCTCAGATGGAGGGTCCTCTGATAATTTGGTTGAGTATCTTAAACTCTGGCTCTAGAGGGTGGTCAAACTGTGCCTGCAAGGTCATAGCTTAGCAGAAAGAGACCAAGTCTTGGGACACACATGTGGATTCCAGTACTGCTCTGGGACGACACTGTTTTGTTTTGTTTTACCCTGTATAACCTCAGACTTTATCCCCATCCCAAGGGAGAGAGCTGCCTATAGATCACCAAAAATAGTATGCAGAGAACTTACCTGCAGTGAGGTTGGCTTCTTTCTTGCCCTGTGTTGTCCTTCATAAGAGTCCCTGGCACCTGGGGGAAGCTGGATGCTTCACAGCGCCCCAGGGATGAGCCCTTGGCCACTGGTACTTCTTGATGTGCGTAACTCTAAAACAAATACTGACTGAGTCCTCTTACATGACTATGCGGATCTCAAGGGCTTGCTACCTGGGCTTAGTGGAAGCAGCTCTCGTTCTCCCGGCCCATGTGCAATTTTTTTTTTTTTTATCTGCTGCAATGTCTGCCCATGTCAGTGGGCTCTGCTCACCATGTTTCTCAGCCTTGCCTATGTGCCCTCCCTTGAAATCCATATCACTAGGACAATTCTTTGGCCTTCTGTACTGTGCTTGGCCTTTTGTACTCTACCCATTCAAAGCCAAGGGTCCACTCCTGGGTCTGTTCTGTCACTTGCTTCTTTTAAGAAGTCACAGAGCAAGGGGTGGCCTGCAAAGGGCCATATCACAGTGGCAAGGCTAAGAAAGGAGCCCAGGGATGGGGTGGGTGAAGATCAGGAGAACTGAGGTCTAGTTCTAACTCTTCAACTTATTTCTCAAGTTGCCTGACCAGCTACTACCTCCTTGAGCCTCTGTTTTTCCATCTTTGAGATAAAATGGAAGTCCCAATTCTTGCACCCCAGGGCTATTGGAAGTTCATAATGTTAATGGCAATAGGATCCTAGAAAGAATGTTTTGGCTTGAGGACTTGGAATTTAACCTTTCTGCTTGGTTCCATTCCATGGCAGCCGAGGACACATGGAACAAGCAGAAACCCCAATCCCGATTGCTGTCACTCAGCTGTTTCTTTCTGGTTTGCTGCCAAGATCACCAATTCCTTACAGTTCAATGCTTTGCCTCAATTTTCAGCAAAGAGAATTACTCCACAGGTTCTGAATCTTCATTTTGGAAATCTTTTGTGTCTACTTCAGATCTTTCCTGCTGCTGTTCCTACTCAGGTCTCTACAACTCCAACACCTCATAGCCTTCCTTCTCTTTCCTCTATTCATCCCTCCTGACCAGCCCTACAAAAAGAGAGCAGGTGAGAGGTCAAAGGGTGGTTTTAGGCTTGACCAGTTGCAACACACTATGGCTAAGGTCTCCATTCCAGAAGCCCTTAGCTGCCACACCCTCAGTCTCAGCCTCGTTCACCAGACCCCACTATACCAGCTGAAATATTTGTGGTCTCTCACTGTGCATTGGAACTAGGGCGCCAGCCATGACTTTAATCTCCCCTGGCAGCTCTGTGGCATCGATAAGCCCCAAGTTTATGGCAGAGGAAAAATAAAACCCACATTATTACCCCACTAGGGTCCAGCCCCCACCCCACAGAGCCAGGGATGCCCCCTCAGCAGGCAGTAGGAGCCCCCAGTTGCCCCTTGGGACACAGGGGTGGCCAGTGGCATGAGGCTGGGCCACAGCACAGTGCTACAAAGGGGGCAGCTCCCTGGTGAGTTGGAGGTTAAAGGGGATTCCTTCTTCAGGAATCTGCAGTCAAATTGCTGAACTGTTCACAGTGACCTGGAGATGATGTTTGGAAATCTGATTTGTGATAACATAATGTTCCTTTTAAGTAATGTTGGCTGGAGAGGGAAGGAGGAAAAAACGACCAAGAAAAACAACCTTATTGAGGTTTAAAAGGGGACGCTGTCGTGGCCGCCTCCTTAATCTCCCAAATCATTTTCCTTTCTCCCCCCTCCTCCTTCTGCCCCAGACCTGCTTTTGTTTATAACAATCTCTTGGAAAGAAGATTGAAAGTGAAATCTGTTTCCTTGCTTAAATATATATATATATATATATATATATATGTATATGTACATATATATTTTTTTAAGGGGAAAGAAAGTACTCTCTTCCCACCCCTGCTTCCCCTTCCATGAGTATTGTGGGTAATTGGAGGGCTGCCTGTTCTGGGCTCAGGGGTCAGCATGGACTCTCAGGTGCCCACTCATCACCCTGTCACCAAAGAATCATTATGGCAGGAAAGGAGGCTGGGGGTGGGATGGGAAACTGGAGGAAGAAGACCAGGCCACCACTTACCCAGTGACTCCAGGTACTATTTATAAATAGTAAATTGGGGCTCATAGCTTGCTATCTCAGGCACAGAATAAAGACAGCACGAAGGGACAAAATCAGACATCAGGGAGGACTTCCACATTCATTGTCTAACACATAGTGCTTGGACTAGTGGGGGAGAAATCTTTGCTGTATCCTCCAATGAATGAGTGACCCTACTCCCCCACACTTATCTGGGTTAGGGCTTTACTTTGTGACACGGGGAGGGTTAAGATGAAACATCTGTGTCAGAGCAAGAGAGGCTGGGTAGCAGCTGATGGGGCCTCCCACTAAGGAGGAGGAGCCTGTGTAGAAGGGTAGACTCAGTTGGGGAGGATGATGAGGGTGCCCGATATGGAAGGAGAGAAGATCACATCTAGCAGTGGCCCCTTTGGCAGTTGTCCCACCAACTCACCCCCAATATGTCTTCCCCAAGCTTCTCTGCCCTGCCAGAACCCATACCTGACATCTCAGGTGGCACCTCATGTACCACCCACCGCATGTCGTTCCGGGCTTCTGGCCCAGCCCAAAGCCAGCCAACAGGCCTAGCAGAGCAGGATGGGGCAGGCTGACAGGAGGAAGCGCAGAAAGTGGCCATGCCGCCAGTATGGCCGCCTGCCAGCCGGAGGTGGATTCCTCAGACCTAGCTTCTCTGGAACGCCCGTTCCCTGGGCCTCAATGCAGGGATCCCGATCTGCTGGGGGCTGTACTTCAGAGCATGAACAGAGAGGGCCTTTTGGTGTACTTTTCAAGAGGCCTTGCACCCCCTGCCCCATCTAGGGCATGTTATTACTATCAGAAATATCAGACGTTTCAACTCAAATTAAAGTCAGGTTAAATGTCTCTACTGCAGAAATTCCACATGGTTCCAGATGGAGAGGAGGGACTCCAGCTCAGCCTCCCAACTCTCCCTCCCTTCCTGCCTCCCTCCTTCCTCAAGAACAGAACAAAAGCTTCCACTTTAACTATGTTGTGAGACCGTTCAGTGAGTGCAATCCTCTCAGTTTACACGTGGGAAAACCGAGGCCTAGGGCAAAGTACGGCCTCACCTGCCCAGCTTCACTTAGTAAGTTAGTGGCAGAGCTAGGGTTCGAACCCTGGTGTCCTGATTTCCATTCCACAGCGTTCTGTTGTGTCTTTGTGTTTGCTTTTTTTCATGGCCCTCCTCTGTAGCACTGTCAGACCTGGAGCTGCTCTTGATCTTAAAAGTGGCAAAAATGTCATCAGATACCTTAGTATCTCTGACACTGAGACAAAAATCAAAGACCACTTGCCATAACATCCAGCCTATAGAAGTCAGGTGACATTGCTTGCTAGGAACATCATAGAAAAAGTTGGTGGCAAGTGCCTATAATCTGAGCAATTGGGAGGCTGGGGCAGGAGACTCACCATGAGTTTGATGCAAACTGGATAACTTAGTGGGAGCCTATTTTTAAAAAGGACATAAATCAAAACTTTGTCTTGTCTCTTCTCAGCTCTAGGTTCTTTCAACAGAGAGGTAAGAGACAAAGGAGAGTAACATTTTTTAATTTGCTCAATATCTATTGTTTCTTTGTTCATTTACAATATAGGGATTTGAACTCAGAACTTGGTGCATGATATGCGATTCTTTTTATAGCAGACACTGCAGTTTTCTTAGAAAATAACCTCTCTCTGGCTGGACATCAATCTTAGTCAGCTCCACAGGCTGAGAGATGACTCAGCCCCTGCTAAAAGGCTGACTTGTTTTAGTTCTGAGAGTGATTGATTAGTATAGTCACGTGACCCTAGCTGAGCCAATAGAAACCTTCATTAGAAAATTCCAAGAAAGCATCCTAACCAGGGAAGGCTGGTAGAGGCCTGTAACTTCATCTGTGAAGGAGACTGAAGCAAGAGGATTTCAGGTTCCAAGCTGGGCTACAGAGTGAGTTCAAAATCAGTCTGGGTAACTTAGTGAGATCCTATGTCAAACTAAAATGGTAAACATTAACTGGGCTGGGGATGTGACTTACTTGTTAGAGTGCTTGCCTAACATGAACAAAGCAGGAAACATAGCGCTGATTCTCAGTACCACACAAATCAGGTGTAGTTTGTGCACATCTGGGAAGTGGAGACACATGAACGAAAGGATCAGGAGTTCAGTCAGTGTCACCCTTAGCTACACAGTGAGTTCCCCCATTAGCCGGAGCTACTTGAAACTTGGTCTCAAAATATGTATGAAGCCCTTGGTTCACCTTCCAGTAAACTTCCCCCTCCCCTCCCCCCAAAAAAGCATAAAGAAAGAATCATTAGAGAAAATAGGTAGACGATATAAGCCTGGGGTTTCAGGCTCTGTGGGGAAACCTGCCTAAGGATGAAATGCCCTCCTTTGAACCTGGGACTTAGTATTCATTGACTATAATCACACAATCATATGCTGGTGAAAGACAGACCTACATTCTAATAAATGCTCTTTTAGGCAATTTTGTTATTGTTCAAAGATCAGCATGTACTCACATAAACTAAGATGGTTATGATGTCACTAAGAAATGTGGCCAACCATAGTATATATGTGATGTATATACCAGCCCAATGATGTGCATTGAAGCATCATTATGTAGCTCCTGACTATTTTCACTTAGGTGAATAAGAGCCTTTTTGCTTA
Source organism: Phyllotis vaccarum (assembly GCA_033318265.1). Taxonomy (NCBI): domain Eukaryota; kingdom Metazoa; phylum Chordata; class Mammalia; order Rodentia; family Cricetidae; genus Phyllotis; species Phyllotis vaccarum. Next base: position 61,207,201 of record JARWLC010000013.1, read on the forward strand.
GAACAGTTTGAACTGCATTTCTTCCAAGGGATCTCGTCATGTGAGATGGATTGGAACTTTCCTATGTCACTGAGTATTATGGTTGGTAGAGTTGTCAGGGTGATTGTCTAGTGGAGGCCTTGAGAAGAATGTGATGACCGAATGAGTGTCTTTAATAAGCATGCCCCAAGTGGGAAGGCATAACTCTGACTCTGCCTGAAGCCTTGCCTGCAGTACACAGTACATGAGCTTAGGTTTCTAACTCTTGAAGTTCCTTGGATCTGTAAGATTTTGTGGTCTTTGTACAGACTTACCCGGCAGCCCTTAGGCTGTGGTATGCTGTAACTGACACTGTATTATCATTGCACGTATATTCAGTTCTACACTTTCTACCTTACATCACTGGAACTGTACGGACAATATCACCATAAAGCTCTTATTGGAACTATGGTAGAATTAGTCTAACAGTGGAAGTAGTGTAGTCAAGAGGCCCCAGAACTTGCAGCCCAGCTCTGAGCCTCCTGGCTGTCTTCTCACCACAGGGAAAATTTGCATCTTGGACACGAGCTCATTCCCATCAAGTTTACAAAAGAAATAGGGAGGAAAAGCTATCAACCACAGCATCATCATATGGCCTCATAGGATGAAAGAGAATTAAAGAAGCAATCTCCAACTTTACCCTGATAACTGATGACTACTGAGATGATCCACTCATTTTAGGGGGTTTCATCGATGTTCCAATGGGGAATGGGACACAAAGGCAGGGATTAAAGCACTGAGATTTCCCCAGCCTAGCCTGCAGGTACCCATAGGGAGAGTCAATGGTATGAAAATCAAATGGTGGGCTGGCTCCGCATAAAACTCGTCACCCCTATGTCTCTAGTCTTTAAGAATTATGGTCATTATATTATTATTTTTTCATAACCATTGTGAAATGCACTTGGCAACTAATGCAAAGACAGTGGAAGTCATTAATTTCAAAAGACATTTTCAGAGATTCAAACACTCAGAAATGTGATTAGCTAACAAATTTCTTCTGATATAACAGACAGTAGATCATTACATAAGAACTAAAGTAGCTTAGAACATAAGAAATAAGATATAAGAATGAACAAGCAAAGAAATGAGTCAATGTGTATCAACTCCAAGCATGACTGGGCTGGTGACATTGAGCAGAGATTGGGGTGCAGGAGGAGGGGACACAGGTAAGAGTCTTGTATATTACATACAGATTAATGCTAAATATTGGTAGAGAATACATATGCATAAAGAATGTATGGGTATCCCCAAAGACTCCAAAATAAGAAGTGTACTTTTCACAGATTTCTGAGAACTAAATGAAACAAAGAAAAATTTTGTCCATCTAACAAAGGAAATCACAGGGAATGGAATGAAAACAATAAAAGAGCAGTCTAAATTTAAACATGCAAAATGAGATGGTAGGAATTAGTCCAAGCACACAAGCAATCACAATAAATGTGAATGTTTAATTGCCCTATTAAAAATACAAAGCTCTTATATTAGGTCAAAAGCCAAGATGGCTAGATGCCATTTACAAGACACATATGTAAAACAAAATAGTACAGAAAGATCAAAAAATAAAAGATTTGAAGAAGTATCCTCAAGTTCCAACACAGAGAAGGCTGATGTAGCAATGTTAATGCCAGGCAAAACAAAATCCAAAGCAAAAACATAGAGGATAGGAACCTTTAACTGATAATATGTACACACCACAACAAAGCTCTACTTGCAACAAACTTTTACATATAGGTTTAACATAAAGAACAGCAAATTTATAAATGCAGTATAAAAGCATTCCTGCCTCAGAAATTAGCACACCACATGCCAATTTCCTATAATAACTTCCTAACTAAATAAGGACACCAGGATTGAAATGATACAATTAGCAAGATTGAACATATGTGTGTTTGTGTGAACAGAAAAGGCGCAGAGTTTTCAAATACACACCGAATACTTTGAAAAATTTATAATGTATTAACCTACAACAGAAATTTCCAAAAGCTCCTCTCTGGGCCTTATGACACATGTCTATAATCCCTTGTAGGAAGCTGAAGCAGGAGATTTGGAAGTCCAAAGGCTTTGTGAGCCACTTAGAGAGTCTTTGTTTCAAAAGGAAAAGCAAAAAGAGGCCTAAAATCCAGGTATAGTAGTACACAGTTTTAATTTTTTTAGATTTACTTATTTGATTTTATGTGTCTGAATGTTTTGTCTGTATGTATTATGTGCACCACATATGTGCCTGGCAGCCACACAGATAAGAAGAGCGGTCAAAAGAACTCTTGAAACTGGTGTCACAGATGGCTGTGAGCCATGAGGTGAATTCTGGGAATCAAACCTGGGTCTTTTGTAAGAGCAACCAGTACTCTACTGCTGGGCCATCTCTATGGCCCCATAGCACACAGCTTTAATCCCATAACTCAGGACACTGAGACAGAGAGATCTCTTATGAGGGTAGCCTGGTATACATAGTAGGTTTCAGGCCAAATCAAGGCTGCATAGTAAGGCTCTGTCTTAAAAAACTAAAAATACCAATTCTAAAGAGGGCTAGAGCTTTGTGTCAGTGGTAGAGCGAGCACTTACCTAACGTGGGAGGAGGCTCTCAGAGCAGTTATCAGTTCAGAAGAAAAGAATTACATATAACAAATATCATAGGGCCAAAGCATAACCAGAGGCTCAATAATATGTCAATATAGCAATAAAATATGATTTGAAATCTATGCCTCCAGAAACAAGAAAAAAATACATACACTTTCTTAAGTTGCATTTTTTTTGAGAATTTCATACATGAATACTATATTTGCATCATTTCCCTTCCTTCATCTCACTCATCCAACTCATCCTCAAGTTCATGATCTCTTTTTTAATTATCATTGCTCTACACACATACACACACACATTCGTGTGTGCACATCCACAGAGTGCTAATATGAGTAAAACGAAAAAGAGAAAATCATGAACCAATGTAAGCTCAAAAACAACTGTCCACATATCAACAGTGAGATGTAGCCAATGTTCTGAGGAATACATGACATTAAATGCATTCGTTAAAAAATAAGAAGGGAGTCAAAGGGCAGCTGAGCAGGTAAAGTGCTTGCCATATAAATCTGGCCACTTGAGTGCTATCCAGAACCTCTAGTCTCTACATGAGTGCTCTGACATATAGATACCACCCACACATCATTGATAGATGATGATGATGACTTTAAAATAATTCAAAGAGGAAAAAAGAGGGATTAGTATCATAGTCAAAGGTCTACCATCGATAATTGTGGTACACAGCTTCCAAAATGGTCCACAGTAATTTCTACTCTTATCTCTTGTTCTATTGAGTATAGACTTTTCTGTGTGCCTTGCTTCCAGAAAGAGCAAAAGTGGTAATGTGTTCCTTTCAAGATTATATTACAAAAAGAAAGTGGACTTCCAGTTTTATGCCTCTATAGTTTTTTTCCTGTACTGGATTTGGTAAAGCAAGATCCTTTGTATCCTAGGTTGACCTATGGAATATCCTAAATGGAGCTGAGATGCTGAGAGTCCTCTGGCAAATGTCCAGTTAGAAACTGAGGTCCTTAATGCAAAAGCACATGAGAAACTGAACCACACTAACAGCCACAGGTGTGCATATAGAGGTGGGTTTGCCCCAACTTGAACTCCTTAATGTCTCCAGCCCTGTCCTGGTCTATACTACACCTAAAGAGATCCTGAGTCAGAATTTCCTGCCATGCTATGCCGACTTTCTTCACTATAGAAATTGGCATTATGTCTGGCCCACATAGTGAGTTCAAAGCTTGCCTACAATACATAGTGAAACTTGGCAAAAACCAGAAACCAAAGGAAAGAAGAAAAAAAAACCTATGAGATCTTGGTTATTTATGTGTTTTCTTGCAGTACTGGGAATTGAACCCAGGGTTACATATGCTAGTCAAACATTTTACTGAGACATACCCTAACCCTCTATTGTTTCAAACTGCTCAACTTTGCATTATAATTTGCTACACAACAAAATCAAAGTGATACAAATATAAGCAGTAGATTTAGAAGAGTTTCTTTATTGCACAAACTGTTCCTAAGTAGAGAAAATTAAGGGCAGGTTTCCAACTCACTTTAGACAGTTAGATGCCTCTATTTCAGACAACAATAAGTTACATAAGAAATATTATAAACTAATCACATCAACAAAAACACCATAAATAACAGAAGAATGTGATAGCATGCTAATGGAATCACAACCATATAGAACTAGCCTATAAAAATGTAACAATTTCTAAAAATATTTTATACTTTTGTGCAGTGCTCTTTTCTAGGCTTGAGTTCTAGATTCATCCTCCATTATGCATGCAGATATAAGTATGTATTAACTTATTTCGCCTGCAAATAACATCATGAGGTAAAAATTGAGAGTAGACGTTTTGTACTTTCTGTTCTTGAGAAGAAATGTGTTCAACATTAGAAAAGCTTATTAACTAATTCACTGTATTGTTATGAAAATATAATTACACCATCATTTGGGTAGATGATTACTTAAAAGACACAAATTAAACACTTATATCTCATCAAATTGTAATTCTTAAAATGCTTTGGAAGAAATTAGAAACTTAATATCAGATGCTTTCTTTACCAAACTCAAGAGTAAGATTAAAGTGTTCACCCGAACTATTCTTTTTAAACACTGCACTGAAGAGTCTAGTCAATGGAATTTAGCCAGAAATAGAAATTATCAAGTATTAATATAGAAAGTAAGATCTAAATCATTATTTGCAAATGATGTTATTTCCTACTTAGGAGATCTAAGAGAAACAGAATTCATTAGGACTAGTGGCAATTTAGCTTTATTGCTTCTATCAAGATAATCCACAGATGATCCTTAAATATATAGACCTTAAGCAACACATTTCTAAATAACAATTATGGATCAAAGAAGAACTCTTGAGGGAAATGTAAAAGTGTTTTCAGCTGAATGAAAAGAAAAGCATTTTAAAAATTGTGAGATACAGTGAAACCTGTCGTTACGAGGAGACTTATAGGATTAATCACTTATTGTAAAAAAGAAAAATATTATCTGGAGTGCATCTACCTTCAAAATTTCTACCTTAGCACACTAGGAAATAGAAGAGTCAGTTAAGTCTAAACAAAGAATGATCGAAGAAATAATGAAACCATGGTAGAAATCAATGAGAGTAGAAAACAAAAATAATAAAGAAAATTAACAAATCCAAAGGTTGGATCTTTGAAAGATCAATAAAATTAATAAATCTCCAGCCAAGCTGTAAAAAAAAAAAAAGGTAAGAAGACAAAAGGTAAAATAGAAGCTACCTCCACAGTACCTTGGAGATACTTATATATGAATATATGTAATTAATATATAAGGATGAGTGCAGTGGTGCACTCCTGTAACTCCAGCACTTGGAAAGTGAACGTGATGAGAGTTTGCCTAAAAACAAAAACAAGAGGAAAAGAAGGAAAAATGTACCAAGAACAGCTGTATGCCAAAAGGTTTGGTAAAGTAGGTGACAAAGACAAATTTCTTGAAAAAATATAAAATACCAGCGGTGGTGTCGGCGGCATACGTCTTTAATCCCAGCACTCAGGACAAAGAGGCAGATGGAGCTTTGTGACTTCAAGTGAAGCCTGATCTACATAGTGAGTTCCAAAACAGCTAGGGCCACACAGAGAATCCCTGTCTCAACAAAAATCAGTATGTATATATATATATATATATATATATATATATATATATATATATACTTATACAGAGATAAATACATTCCAAACATTTATTGATGATATGGATGTTTACAATCTTTTCTCTAAGACAGAAACAGGATAGACTTCCTAACTCATTTGGAAAGGCCAACGTTGCACTAATACTCAAACAGAACACTGAAGATGTAGTGAAGAAAGGAAATGGTAGCATGTTTTAGGACAATGTGGCAGAAATCCTTGGCAAATATCAGCAAATCCAATCAATGATGTTTACAAGGAATTGTCTATCACAAGCAACTGGGATTTATTTCAAGTATATATTGCTAGTTTGAAACTTAAAAATCATACCATATACCACAGCAAGAGGCTGAATGCTGCAACACCCACCTGTAATCCCAGCACTTAGGACACCAAGGCAGGAAGATCAAGAGTGTGAGGTCAGCCTGGGCCACATAGTGAGACCCTGCTTCAGAAAAAGGGTAAAGAAAAGGGGGGTGATTATATCAACTGATTCCAGAAAGTGTTGGACAAAATCTAGTGCTCATTCATAATAAAACCTTTTCCCAAGGTGCCGAAGAGATGGCTCAGTTGGCAAAGTGCTTGCTACATTGTGGTACACTCCTGTTCTCCCAGTACTCTGGCCTCCACATTCATGTGGATGAGGAAGTGAAATAACACTGCCTTCATTCACAGAAATTTTGGGGCAAAATTTGACCAAAAAAGCCTCTGGAAACTAGCAACAATAGCAAGGCTGCAGGACATATCGCTATTGTGCAAATGTTGTTTTCTCATATCACAGAAATAAATTACTAGAAAAGACAACAATTGGAATGTGTTTTCAGCAGTATCGAAATGATATAGGGATGGTTAACAAAACATACAAACATTTGCATGAGAGAAAAACCACGAAATTAAATACACCAAAGGCCTAAACGATACAGTTTTTGTTCATTAATCATGTGACTCACTATTACTAAGATGTTAATGCTTCTCAATTTGGCCTACAAATTTAAGACAATCATTTTTGTCATTGTTAGGGATTCAACCTCTCCATGCCAGACAAGCACTGAACTATATTCCTAGGTCTTAAATGCCTATTCCCAAGACTTTATCAAAATCCAAGCAAGCTATTTTACATAGCCAAATTTCTTTTACAATTTATATAAAAAGAAAAACTCTAGAGCGGCTAATGGGTAAAGGAGAAATAAAGTGCAAAGGCTCATGTGGCTGGCCAGGAAGGCGATGACAACCGAGGTAGTCTAGGACTAAGGTGATCAGATACGGAATCCAACAGACACAAAAGGAGACCAGAAGTAAACCTGTGTAAATGTAATCAGTGGATCTTTAATTAAGGAGTAAAGGCAATTCAGTGGCTATAAAAACTGGTGCTAGAACAAATGGATGTTCATAATCAAAAGAAATAAGCCGCAATTCCTAAGTCAGGCAAAATGTCTAAAATTTAAACACAGACCTTACAGTTTTCCAATACATAATTCAAAATGAATCATAAACCTAGATAAAACACAAAAACTGTAAAACGCCTAGAAGAAAACATAAGAGAAAATCATGTTAACTTTGGGCTAATGGTAAATTTGAAACTGTCCCAAAGTATAATCCGTGACAAAAAAAAAAAAGTTTGATGTTATACGTCTCATCCTCCCGCCTCTACCTCCTGAAGACTGGGAGTACAGGTGTATACCACAATGCTCAGTTAATGTACCTCTTTCCAATTTCACAAGCCAGAAAGTAACAAATTAAGAGCCTAAAGGGGTATTTGGGTAAAAAGAATGTATATCAAATTTATACAAAATAAAGCAAGAACACGTAAAAAATATATACATCATGGGCCTGTACAATGGAAAGTTTTTCAGTGTTAAAAGAAATGAGCTATCAAGTCACAGGGAGATATGAGCAAACCTTAAGCACATCCTGCCAGACGAAAGAAGTCAGTCTGAAAAGGATACTCACTGATACTGCCTAATTCCAATTTTATGACATTCTTGAGAAAGCAAAGCTTTCACACAAAGAAAGGTCCCAAGAGGAGTAGGGAAAAATGAGTAAGTAAAACACAGAGAAATCTTAGGGTAAGAAAACTGTCTTGTATAATGCCACAGTGGTGGATGCATTACATGGCATTAAAAAACACGGAACTTTACAATATGAGGTACGAACCTAATGTGTACAAACATTTCAAAAACACTTAGGAAAGCAGGTGTCCCAGAATGGAGTGCACCATGTGACATACACAGTCTAATGTACAGCTGGTGTGTGAAGCAGTCTTATCAGAGGGCGTGAAGGGCAAGAATGTACCAATTTAAGCAACCCTGGAACTCATTATCATTAAGTCTAAAAGTAAAGAAAATGCCACAGAAACACTGCACTGTAGTGGTTGTTTACTATGGGGTTTTAGATGAGCAATTCTGATACCACAATGCATATATATATATATATATATATATATATATATATATATATATATATATATATATATATATATGTATATATATGTGTATATATATACACATATGCGCAGAAATTGAAATTAAGTGAATAGATATTGGATAGTGAAAACATGGTATCTCACTGTTGGAGTTAGAGTTTATAGATAAGCATGAGAAGTGGATTAGTCACTTTTGAATTACCGTGACCGAATCAATTGACACAAACAACTTATTTTAGTTCACAGTATCTGAGAAATTTTAGTTCATCATATCAGGGAAGGCTTGGCAGTTGGAGCAACTTGATTCACGGTGCAGGGAGTATGTTGTGGAGGCTTTTCCCATAGAGGCAGACCAGGAAACATCTCGAGTGAAGCCCACAGTAAGTCTAACTTTCAAAAAACTGCCCCTAGTAGCCTGCTTCCACCAGCCACATCCCATCTCATAGAGGCTTCACAGCATTCCAAATAACACCACAAACTGGGGACCCAGCATGTGAAACATCAATCTTTGGGGCACATTTCAGATCCAAATAACAACAGAGGACCGATTAGAATTGTCCAAATGGTGACAGATCACAGTAGAAGATATCAGTATAAACACATTCAGCTTAATATACAGGTGTGGATGGTTACATATTGTCATGTTTCTGTGTGTATGCACACAGTTGATGTACACATAGATATTGTTTTCTTTGATGGCTTGAAAACTAGAAGCAATGGTACCCTAAGAGCCATGTGCACACCCCATACCCAGATCTTGGCTTCTAACTCCATACTCTAATAAAAAGAAGTAGGCCTCCTTGAAGAAATGGTCGATTTCAGAACTGGACTGTGAAATATACAAAGTAGGCTTATAATGGTTGGTTATATCTTGGAGTAAATGAGTATTTAAAATTAAATCACAGAAGCAAAACAATCTAAGCAACCCGCTGTTGAGAAAAATCACAAGACCACAGGAGATAATTAAAGAGCTCCCAATGTCTAGAGTTAGAGAGCTGAGAAACAACAGAGATGTAGGAAGAGTACAGGGGTCGGTCTGCTAAAAAGATATAACTCAGTTTATAAATGGAGAAGAGATGAGGCCCCCATGCACAAGAACTCCAAAACCTATATGGAGATTCTGCTCACTCAATGTGGTGGGATGTTGTTCCACACTCTTTTAAGTGAAGACTGCTCATAGTAATTCCTTCCCTGAAAGTATACTTTAGAAGAGCAGGATATGACTTTATATTGGAAACATGTGACATGTGGCCTCTGCTAGGCTACCAGAGTATCATCAGCAGTAAAGCAAATCATGTTGCTTATACTCCCGTCTTATGACATGACAGTGATGCCACTCATCTGGGTGGGCTTTCTCCCCACCCATGACCTCAGTCCAATCATTAGAAAAACATTAGACAAATCCCAATTGAGGCACATCCTACAAAATACCTGAACAGTGCTCCTCCAAACTGTCAAGGTCATCAAAAACGCAGTGTAAGTCTGAGAAACTGCCACAGCCAAGAGAAGCATGTGGAAGCGACAGCTAAATGCAATACGATACCCTGGAAGGCAGCCCAGAACACATAAAAGGACATAAGGGTGAAACTAAGAGATACGAATAACTGATGGCCTTTAATTAATAATAGTATTGGTTCTCTCATTGCTGCAAAGGCAACACAGTAATATGACTTGTTCATCATAAGAAAATAAAGTTTGAAGAATACGAAAACTCTGCATTATCTTCAGAATTTTTGGATAAATCCAAAACTATTAAAACTTGCAGTTTCTTTTGAAAGACATCAATAGAAAGCAGCAGCAAACAATGAGAAAATAAAATAAAGTTTCCTTTCCCAAACAAAGCAGAGATGGAAGATTCCTAAAGAAAAAAAATCAAGCAAGTTGTGTGCCAGACATATAAAGAGAAGCTATAAAATTTTTACTGAGAACCACTTAAAGACACCGAAATAAATGGAGATACATGCTTGTTCCTGGATGGGAAACCTCAATATAGTAAAGGTATCAGTTTTTTCAGAGCTAATCCATAAACTTAATTCAATCACAGTCAAATCCCCAGTAGGAGTTTTCACAGAACTTGACAAATTGATTAGAAAATTCACGTGTGAGAGAAAATGCCAGAGAATAGCTGGGACAACTTTGAAAGGAGAGAACAATGGGAAGGGGAGACTCGCTTTACCACACATCAAAATATTTTACACATTTCCAGGAAGGAAAGCCGTGTGCTAGAGCGCTATTCAGAGGAAGGAACAATGGGCAGGGCATAAATTCAGGCCAATCAGGATGGACAAGGGCCCTAAAGAGCCAATTTGGCCGGAGGCAGGATTACTGGCCTAATCATCAGACCTAGCACAAGGATAGAGGTAGAGAACAATGGAAATGAATAGAGGCCAGAAACACAATCTATGTGTATGTGGTAATCTGTTATTTAATGAAGGCGGCTTTTCAGATCAGTGGAGGGAAGAATGGGCTATTCAATAAATGGTATTGAGGCAATTGGCTACCCATTTGGGAAAAAGAATTAGGTCCTTTCTTTACACCATCTAAAAATGAAATAACATACAAATTGAAAGCAAAGATGTAAAACACAAAAAATAACACTATAATAAGAAAATATTGAAAAGTATAGTTATACTACTGATGTAGGACAAATCTTTTAAAGACATCACAGAAAGCCAAATTCCTCAATGAAAAGACTGGTACATTTGATGGCATCAAAATTCTGAAATGTCTGTATGACAATAGACACTTAAGCAAAGTTAAAAACCCAAGTGACAGGTTGGGTGAAATGATTGATAGCTTTTCTATGCAGTGGTCTTCTTTCTATTTCTCTGACACCCCCCCCCTTTTTTTCTATCAGGCATGCGCAGTCTCTATTGCAGTGTCTCAACCACCACATCTCTTCCCGAATCTTTACAAGGTATGGCTTTAATTTCCCATCTTCAGAGAGGCCTTTCCAAACTGACCAAGCTGAAGTCACCACTGCCCACTGTCACCCCTTTCTTTTTAGAGTACTGGCTGCTGAGAAAGTGAGCTTGTCCTTTCTTCTCTGTTGTTTGTCTCAGGTCCCAACAAAATGTACACGCAGTGAATATAAAGGCAAGGTCTTTGCTTCCTACCGCATCCTTAACCTGTGGCACAGTGTATGGCATACAGTAAGTTCTCAATCAACACTGGCAAGTGAACTAATGAATGTTCTATACTTTATCATTGATGCTATTCTGTTTTTTTTTTTTAGACAGAATCTCACTTTGTAGCCCAGGCTGCCCTTGAATCCGAAATCCTTTTGCTTCTACCTCCTGAGCTTTGTGATAACAGGCATGTAGCAACATGACCAGCATGACAGTTCCTGAGACTTGGCACGCACCTGCTTTGGAACCTGTTAGGATGTCTTTGAGAAGTCTGTGGAAAGTGCACCCAAATGTGCCTCCTTATTTGACATCATCACCCCCATGGGGTGCCTGCTTGCTGTGCCCTCTCAATTTTTACAAGTTTATTATTATTATTTATATATTTTTTGAGATTATAATTACCTCATTTTTCCTCTTCTACTCTCCCTCCAAACTCTCCCATATGCCCCTCTTTGATATTGTTCACATACATGACCTCGTCTAAAATTAATTTTTATCACCTGCATATATAAGTATAGTTTTGAATATACATGTATATTCCTAAGCACAACACACTCAATCTGTATAATGTTACTTGTGTGTATGTTTCTAGAACCTGTGTTAGATAATCAATCTGTGAGCTCTTCCATGGAGACGATTCTGCTCTCAGCATTCCTTAGGTGCCTGTACTTCTGTGGAGGGTTGAGGTCCTTTGGTCTTTCCTTGTTCATGTTAGCATGTCTATTGCTATGGTCCCTGTTCAGCTATGGTTAGGCAGTCATGTTGGTGATAATTTATGAGTGCAGCCTCTGACATTCCTAGGAAACACAGTCTCACAGCAAACTCCCAGATCTTCTGGCTCTTGCACTCTCCCCCTCCCCATGCACACCCTTTCCACACTGTTCCCTAAGCCTTAGGTGCAGGTGTTATAAATGTATCCACTGGAACTGGGCTCCACGATCCTGCATTTTGACTGGTTGTAGATTTCTGTAGTAGCCACTGTTGGTTGCAAAGCAAAGTTTCCTTCATAAGAGACAAAAACTACACTTATCTCTTGGTATAAGAACAAATATTTAGAATGTGGTTAGTGAAGTAGTGATTGTAGGTTCTCCTCCAATACCCATGACTTGACTAGCCATGGGGAATTGGCTAGGATGCCAGTACAGCCATGATTTCTCTCCTGTTCAATGGGTCTTCAGTCCATTAGAGAGCTGTTGCTTATCACCAAGCTATGTGTGCCGCCATTACACCCTCAGGGTTATCATGCCCTGTGGGTCATTGTTGTGCTTCATAAGCATAATAACTGGGTAGGACTGTTGGTTGCTTCCCTCCTTTGGATGCTTGTGTGGTACTTTCTGGTACCATGAAAGCTAATCCTCAGGGAGGAGGCCTTCAAATTAGGTCCAACTCAGAGGCCTCTGGGTCCTGCACTATAAAGTGCATGGGGTCTTCATCACTAAGGGCTCTCCTTCTACTTCTGAGTTGTGCACTCTAATTTGAGAGATTAGTGTCCTTTCACCCAGAGGAACTACTTCATTAATGTTTCCTACCCTCTCCTAGCTGTCTCACCCCCCAATACTCCTTTGAGTTATATATTGGGATTCTTGGTGCATTCCTTCGGGTTCTTGTATTTTTTATTTTATGTTTGTTCATCTACTATGCTTCTAGCTTCATCTTCCTTTTCAAAACTCTGGCTTCCTGATGAATTAGTTAAGTTAATTTTAATACCACATCAACAATTCATTGACTCCATTTTCCCCTTGATTGTTTTCTGCTTCTGTTTTGTGGACTCTGATATATTCTGGACTTGTACAAACATTTGCTGTTCTGTCCCCTGACTTGCCTGTGCAACAGAATATTTACTGCACTCTGGACACTATATTTGGATGCGTCTCTTGTTTTGTCTGAGGAAATGGGAGTTGAAGAGAAACGTTCCATTTCTGAGCAGAAGCACTGCATGTCATCTACTATTCTGCCACCTTGCTTCCTTCCTTTATGAGACCAGTGGTGTCACAGATAGATAACAGCCAGAGTCCTGGTGATGACATAGAGCAGCACTGGAGTGGTCACACAGAGAGCATGTGGCTTGAGTATAAAGTCACCTTTGTTGCTGAAGCGACCAAAGTCTGATCATTAGCTTCATTTCCTTCTGCTCCCTGTTCCCCTCTCTAGTCTTCTGTGTCTGTTTCTTCTGAACTGACTTTTCTGTTTGTTTGGCCTTTGTATTCTACATTAAAGACTTTTCCCCCAAAGGTCTGGTGCTCCTTAGCTATCGGCTCATTTTTAAGGGTGGAAAGTCAAGAGAATTAGAAATGGAGATCTAGCAGTTTTCAACTGTCAGTGAGTTTTTCTGGCTTCTAAGGGGACAGTCAAATATCACTCTGGCAAGGCAGGGGCAATCATTGCTGCTTGGCTCCTGTGGCTGACTTGAGGAAAAGAGCATAGATGTTTCTGTTCAGTGTATGGATGATTCTACTTCAGAGATTCTGGGAATAGGCCTGCTGCCTCTGTGTCCAGTCTCCTGGGAAGAAAGTTTCCAGTGCTCTGGCAAAATACAAGAAGACATTTGGCAGGTCAATTCTGTGTCATGGACACTTTGAATTGCACTTTGCCTTTTAAGCATCAACCCACTGTCACCTTCAGAAGTGTCCTGTACGTCTTTTCTGTGAGGTCTACTTCTGTGCATCCTGAATTACCAGATCTAGTTCTCATCTGTTTACTCTTCATCGCCTATCATTTTGTTGTAGCTGCCTCTAATCTTCCATGTAGTTCTTTAACAACACATTTTCAAATCCCTTTGATGGAGTGTTAGTAGGACTTAGGCCTGGCAGGCACTACTAGGGGTTCTTGCTTAATCTACCACATTTGAACTTGAATCCATGAGATGTTGGCTGAAACATTACTATCCTGTCGGCAATGTGCTTAATAATTCTTTCTGAGCCCTTTCCCAGGCCTCAGCAGTATTGGTTCAGGATGTCTGCAGAGAAAAATAGGGCATCCATAGTCAAAATCAGCCAATCCCCCATCTCTCTAGCTAAAGGGAAAATGAGGCTCCCAGGATGACTGTAGTCAGGGGGTGGGCATATTTTAAGGGAATCTTGCTAAGAAAGATATTAGAGACATTTCAAGGCTAAGGAGGCATTTGGGCTGAATGAAGCAAGGGTTTTCAAGAGCCGAAGGACTAGTGGACGGCTCTAGGGGAAAGCAGAGGAATGAGGACAAAGGCATTCGGAAAATGAGTTGCTGAGTTACTAAGTGAGAACAAAGTTTGCAGGAGGCAGCAGGATTGTACAAGGCAGAGAGGTGATATAGAAAGTATGAAGATGGGCCCATGCTTTGGATTCTATCTGTCTCCCACTGAGGAAGACTAGCTCCATCCATTTCTATGGACTTTCTTCCCTTCTAAGAGGGGAACAATTTTGTCCAAGTAGGATCTCTTTCTTATGACCAGTGGGAAGAACAGTTACACCCAAATTCCATCGGCCAGATTGAGAAAAGGACTGGTTTGCGCCTGCGCATATGTTCTGAGGCGGGAATTGTTCCTCTGGGCTTGGCTGGATGAGCAAACCACTTGTGTCCACCCATCCCCGCCCTCCTCCTTGTACAACTGTATTGAATTCCTTACACCCTTTGTCTACTTCCACCACATTCATTGCTTTGCTAAGCCCTAATCAAGCCACCACTGTTTTGGGCCCTGGAGGTATAGAGTAGTGAATGCTACACACAAAGGTCTTACAGGCTAAGAAGGGTAGCTCCATAGCAGGACATATTGTTTGCTGTCTTCTCACTAAAGTGGAATGGTGATCACAGATCATTCTGGATTTCATACAAAATCTGAACCCTGAATGTCAGAGCAGAAAGGCTAATTCTCTTAACTTCTACTGCCACTTAGGCCTGAGACCTACCACCTGGATTACTGTCATAGCCTCTAACTGTCTGCCCTCCTCCCTCTTTTAATGACTTCTACATCAGCTTATTTGTATGACAGCAGCTAAAGTGATTCTGCAAAAGTCTAGGTAAGTGACTGTCACCTTTCTTCTCTATAACCTGTCCTGTCTCCTCAATCCACTCAGGATAAGAGCTCACCATGGCTTGCCTGCCCAGCCCTTTTTAATTATCATTCTTCTCCAAATTAATCTATGTCCCTGCCATAGCCTGCATGGCCTCTTTTCTATACTTCAGCAGCCTTGTCACCCCAGGGATGCTGAGCTGGCTTGGAATGCTCACCCTCTGGTTGTTCTCACGCCTGGCTTCCTCACCCACTTCAGCTGTTCATTTCGGTCTCTGTTTCCAGTGACATAGTATGGTGGTCAATCTTGCCAACTTGAATGGATGGAGAAGCTCCTAGGGGATTAATAAAGTACAGATCTGACTGTGTCTGTGTCTAGAGGATTAGCTAAAGGTAGAAGAGCCACCTGAATGTATTTGGCACTATCCCATTGGCTGAAAGCCCCCAGCAGAATA
This sequence comes from Phyllotis vaccarum, assembly GCA_033318265.1. Classification (NCBI taxonomy): domain Eukaryota; kingdom Metazoa; phylum Chordata; class Mammalia; order Rodentia; family Cricetidae; genus Phyllotis; species Phyllotis vaccarum. The sequence continues at coordinate 61,222,912 of JARWLC010000013.1, forward strand.
AAGGAAAAGGGATCACCCACAGCACAGCCATCTCCTTTTCCCCTCCATCTCTCTTTTTCTCCTTCCTGGCTGCCATGATGTGAATTGCCCCCCCCCATTATTCTCTCTCTTATGATGGGTTGAAATGGAGGGAGGCAAAAGAAATCCCTTCCAAGTTACGCTGTTTATGTGAGGTCTCACGCCAGAGATGTTGAAGTCTGACTAATGCATGCACTTCCTCCAGGTCCCACAGTTGGTCTTTACCCTCTTCCTTGTTCTCTGAGCTGTATCTTACCTTTGTGAGTACAAGACATTTTCTTAATTTTGCTCAGTTGTGTCTTCATCACTTAGTCTTGGAACATAGCAATTGCTTAGTAAATCACTTTTGAATGAATGAACTAATAAATGCGAAAGGTTACCTTGACTGGTAGTTTTGAAGTCTTGTTAAAGAACAGATAGAGCCCAAATTTGCCCGAGTGACTCCACAAATACTTACACACACACACACACACACACACACACACACGTGCACGCCCTATCCCCACCCCTACTTCTTGGCAAGAAGGAGCAGCAAGGAGTCTGAACTGCTGGGCTAGCCCCTGAGTAAGTTCTGCCTAGCCTAACACCTTTCCAGACAGAGCTTTTAAACCTTCAAGATCTTGCTTTCCAAAAAAAAAAAAAAAAAAAAAAGGTTTTTTTTCCTCATTTCCTTCTGATTATACAAGCAGTAAATGTTCAAAATATCGTTCCCAAGGAAGAAATTTTAGGTGTTCCATAAATAGAAATAAGTCTTCCCCAATATTGAGCCTCCAACACTGTTGTGACCCAGCTCTGACTATCTTCTTTTACTCTTCTAGGAATCTCCTTCTGTGTCAGGGCTTTCCAATGACATGGTTGTTTTTGGTGGCTACAGTGCATGGACATACTGTAATTGACTTAGCCAGGCCCCCCTTTTTTCTTTTTGCTGTAATAATCAGACAGTGAACATCCTGATACACACATCTCCACTCTCTTGACCTAGTCTTTCCGCAGGATGAATTCCCAGAAGTGCAATTGTAGGGTCACACAGCTCCTCTTTTGAAAACTCTACAAACTATTGTCCAAGTATGGGAGGGTGCCAATTTTCAGGGGTTGCAGTAACCCTATGCACTGTGCTTTCATCCCACAGCCCTCTTGCCTCTCCCACACTCCTCTCTCTAGAATGCCCTAGGAAGGAGAGTGGCAAAGTATCCAAGTCAACTTCCTTAGCAATCAATTATTATGTACCAAGGCCTATTACAGATTCTTTATGCATATTAACTGATTTATTTGACACAGCAATCTTTTGTCTGTGTGGTTAGGATGGAACTTAACCATACAGAGAATAGGAAAGGACTTTCCTAATGAGCTACCCCCATTTTGTCTCCCTTTTAAATTGTGAGGCAGTCTTACCACAAAGCCCAGGCTGGCCTTGAACTTGTGATCCTTCTGCCTTAGCCTCCTGAGTACCACCACGCTCAGCCGTGTTTAATCATAAAATGTTTTAGTTCCATTATACAGATGAGAACACCTGCAGCCAAGAGGTGCAATTGCCCCAATGTTGTGTGCCTGGCAGAGAATAGGCAGTAGATTCAAGGTCAAGGAGAGGCATACCAGAGCTTAGCAGAACACCCCTCATTGCAATATTGCTTCCAGACCCAGGTCTTTGGAGCTTGATGCACCTGGGTGCACTGCCTCTCTGAAACTGCATGGTGTTAGGCCAGTCTCTTTGCATCTGTTTCCTCCATGTAAAACAAGCCTGCTCACTCCTACCTTACCTGGTTTACAGGGATATTCAATATCCTAATGTAGCAAGAGACACTGCAAGGGCCCTTGGTAAATGTGATCTCCCTGTCACTTTCTATGACCTGGCCCCTCTCGTACTCCCTCTCCCAGACCCCATGACTGTAAATCCCGTGGGAAAGAAAAGAAGTCTTGACTCTTCCCCGGAGGTTTTCAAGCCCCGTGTTTCTGGCCCTTTCTCACGCCATCTCCCTCACAGGCCAGAGCCCAGGAAGTGTGCATTTCAGAAACTCTGCCCCTACACACAGCCCGATAACCCCACGGTGGCAAGACTGACAGTTGGGGCAAGCCAGCCCCACCCTCTCCCAGTGTCCTGTGCTGGAGGTGGAGAGGGAGGACAATTGGCTCCCCTCACCCTGCTCCCATCTTCCCTGCTCCCTAGTCCCTGGGCCCAGCTCGCCTCAGATTCCGGGCCTCTGAAATCATTGCTCCAGCCCACCGGACTGGGCCCTGGGCCAGCTCCTCCAGCCCTGGGCTCGTCGGCAGAGTCTTCGCCTTTGCTCCCTGAAGACTAATCACTGTCCTGTCAGCTTGGCCCTCTTCCCCTGTATTATTGTACAGAAATAGCCCTGGGTCCGGCTTCCCCTCCCTCCCTTCTGGCTCGTCCTGCCAGAGCCTCACTGCTGGGCTCTTCCATTTCTGTTTCCTCCTCCTCCTCCCTTTTATGCTTTTGTGGCTGTGACTTGACCCCTGCCTGCTGGAGCCAGGCACAAAGTAGACCTAGCCCTCCTCTCCAAGGACTGGTGGATGGTTGATAAGGGAGCATGGTAGCTATTGCAAAGGGTCTCCTAGAGGGTTAGGGGCACATCAAGCTGATGTATGCTCACTGAGCCATTGTTCCTGGCTGATGAAACTCCTTGGCATCCTTCTGCTCCATCTAGGTTGTCTCATCTACTCTCCACAGACAGGACAGAATGGACATTGAGTTGTTCCTTGGCAGAGCAGGCTGTCTGGAGAGGTATGGTGACAACAGTGTGTGTGTGTGTGCACGCGCGCACGTGCACGCACATCCAAAAAGCTCTTAGAATCTAGAGCCCCATACGAAGTCATAGCAACAGACAGTGTCCAGGACAGATGATCCCAGGCAACAGCAAGAAGTGGCAGGACCCCAGTATGAACTAGGATAGTGATGTGGACTCCTATACTGAAGGGGACCAAGAAAGGCAAGAAAGAGACTTCAATAGTTTCACAGGTCACTCAGGCACTAGAAAAGTTGCCTAGTGACCAGAGCAGGAATTGGCAAATTGAGTACTGGTCACTGTTATCACCCGATGCTTATAATCAAGACAGAAAATCAAGATAGGACTGTGGGAATGGGGACCGAGAGAACTCAGATGTTGAAGCTAGTGGAGTGTGTCTGAGGGTAGCCATGTCAGAATGAGGAGCAAGCCTAGGGATAGGCTTGAAGGAAGAGCCATTGAAATAGCCCCCCACCTGAGTGAACGGTTAAGGGCCAGGTACTATCTGTCCTCGGTGCTTTCTATGGGTGTATTCGTTTCCTCCCCACATGATTGCTGCAGCCCACAGGAGGTGCTTGCACTCTTGCTGTTTTAAAAATGAGGAAATCAAGGTGTGGAATGATGAGGCTGTGCAGAGACATACAGTAAACAGAAGAGTCCAGACTTGAGAGCAGAAAGGTTGGGTCTACAGATTTTGTTAAACCTTTGCTCAGAAAAATAAAGTATAATGGCACATACTTAAGAAAAATGCTATAATGAAGCCTATTATGGTGTCTGCTAACTTTAAAAATGGAGTTTTAAAAACCCTTGTTGAGAGGAACAGTAGGTGTTCAACTCTGAGGACCAAGCTGAGCATATTACCCACAGTTCACTCTGGTGGACAGGACAGAAGTTCTGGAAGCCAGGCTCTGTCACTCATATTCTGTATGTAGGATCATAGGCTACTCCTCCCTGAGCCTCTGTCTCCTCATACATAAAATGGGCCTAAGAAAGTACGTTTTAACAGAGTGGTAACACATGGCTGCAATGTCAGTATTTGGGAGGCTCAAGGAGGATGACACGTTTGAGGTGAGCCTGGACTACAGGGTGAGATCCGGTGTGAATGAAAGCGAAGAAATGAACTTTTCCTTGATTGCCGAGGAAAACTGCGGTTGACCTTTATGTTGCCGGGGAGCTGTCATGAGGTCATCTCATAGGTGGCAGGACCAGAGAAGATAAGAAGGGGCAGGGCTAGAGTTAAGAAAGGGAACTTGGGACCTCTGGGGAAGCTTCCATATTCTCCAAGCCTTCCCTGAGTGGGGATAAGGAAATTCATTGTCTCCCCCAATCCTTCCAGTAATTTCTCAAATTCATCATCCCTTGCTAACAAGAAGGAGCCAGACCACAGTGGTTTGGAGACAGGTCAGATCCTCATTGTAGCATTAGGGGGCTCTGCCCAAGTCTGTAGCATGATCCTCCTTCCCAGGACACCCCTCTGTGGTCCCCACTGTCCTCCATCTTTAAGCCAAACCATTTCCCCTTTTAGGATCCCCAGCTTTGGGCCTTTCTTCTCTGGATCTGGGGATGGAGGACCCTTTGCACCAGTCCTGTATACTCAATGGAACCAGTAAAAAGGGCAGAGGCAAACCCAAATAGAAAGTTGGGAGGCTTGCAGGGTGGGTAGGAACAGCTAAAAAGAAAATCCCCTAAAGAAAAACTCTCTCCTGCTCTCCACATCTCTGCCAGAAGAGCCAGGCAACCTTGACTGTGTGACGCTGAGGTCACAGTTAAAAACCTCCCTTAACCCAAATAGGCATATGTTCCTTGGTGGGTTCAAATCCTAGCTCTGCATCTTTCTCTCAGTGTGCCCTGGGTTCTTCTGAGGCTGTTTCTACCTCTCTACAACGCCCGTATACACAGTGTATGTAGCATTGGCTTGTCATTGACTTTAAAGGACTCACATGTGCAGAGTCTACCACAGCGGCTGCCTTCAGAAAGGCTATTATTATTGTTGTGGGTACCAGGTCTTTGGGGTCTAGAAGCACTAATTTGCTTTCTGACGTAAGTAGGTGGAGTGGAGTGGTTATGAAAGGGGGCAATAGTACTCTCCTTCGTGGGCTCACTGTACTATACTAGTATATTAAACCATGGATGGTCATAAGATCTTTGTATCACTCTGGCCTGAGAAGCGTAGAGCTAGTTGTTTTGAACCAGGCACTGGCCTCGGACCTTGAGCTTCTTCTTCCTCCATGCTTAGGGGCCAATATACCCTTACCAGGGTCAGCTTTGGGTCTTGCTCCACGCTTTCATATGTAAGTTTATGAACCTTGTCCAGGCGCTGTAGAGTCCTGCACTCCACAGCCTCGGGGAGTGAACGAAACTTGAGCCCCTGGAGATGGCCAGGACAGGGGGGATGTGGGGGCCATGTCTGGGAGAGAGACAGGATGGAAAAAGTGGCCACTCCCTTCATGGCAGCCCTGGTCTCGGCCCCTGGCCCTGGCTCCCCGGATAATGGCCCTGGCTCTAGTTACTTCTCCTCTTGCTCCTACCCAGGAAGCCTTGTCTACCAGCTGGCCTGGCTTCTGACACCCAGAAGGTGTTCTTACCATAGCCACCAATTGACTCACAAATTAGGCAGTGACGGAAAAACATCTGCATAAGAGAATTCTAGAGAACAGCCCTGTTGGGACATCCTGCAGTTTCTGTGCGGCCTCCAGAGAAGAGCAGCTGTGACTTTTCCACAGAAACCTGGCTGCTAGCCTCCCATCCTAAACTTGCTACTACTGCTTTTAGCCGGTGTTCTTCAGGAGTCTTGACCACATATTGTTGACTTTCTCAACCTTATCAATTGGTTTCACCCCTATTTCTTCAATATTTGACTTGAAAACCACTCCATCTTACAGGACTGCTGGATTCACCTACACGGTTAGCATACCATGACGGTCCCACAGGTGCCATTTCACTCTGAGCTCACAGAAGCCTGAGCCTGGCTCCCTAGCTCTGTAGCCCCACCCTTCACCCAGATTCTGGGAATGGTGTGTAGCCCAAAGCTTCTTATTTCCCTCCCACATAGCCCTTCACTCTATGCTCAAAAATACATCAACGCTACCCAGTGTGCTGAGCCCACTTTAGCCTTCCCTTGGGTCACGGGAGAAGTCTCCCGACGGTTTCTTCTCAACTCTGCAGCCTGTCTTGACACAACTCACTCAGACCACATCCATCTTCTATACCAGACCCTATCAGGGCACACCCATCTCATACACAGCATGTGCTGGAGTTCTGCAGTGGACACACACAGCCCTACGGGATGCATAACCATTATTCATTGCTCCAGTCAGCTAGACTGGCCTCCTCCTCGTTCTCTTAATATTCCAATATGTCCCACCTCAGGGCCTTCTACCTGCACTGCCCTTCCCTTGATAGGTGCACAAATAACTTCTTCACCTCCTTGGAGCCTCGGCTTAGTGTCACCTTCTCAGTGAAACCCATCCTGCCATCTCCACGTTCTTCACTTCATGATCTCCTATTCTATGTAACTGCCTTGTTTCTTATCTGTCACCCCAGTCTTGGCTGTCAGCACCGTGAGCACACACATTGTCCAACTGTCTCCTCAGTGCCCAGTGCCCACTCTCATGCCTGGCATATGTCAGCCACTGAGAGGAAACAGTCCCCGTGATTCTAGAGCCCTGCTCGAGACAGGGCGGTCAACACGGACACAGATCTTGGCGCTTAGCCCCTCACTGTCCTTGCTTTGCTTGCCTGTAGCCGAACAGGGCCTTATTGTGGGTCCTTTCTGAAGAGTCCCACTGCAGCGTGGTATATGCGAAGGCTCTGGCGTCTCAGCAGGAGTCCAAACCTCAGCTGCCTCTGCAGTCTTGCCCCCACCTTACAGCAGGAGAAGAGGGGTTTGAAAACAAGAATGTGTCTGCACCTAATGTTGATCTCCTGTAGTCCCCGCAGACAACAAAATGTCTCTGGCACCCCTTTCGAGTTGGTGCCACCACCCCCGCCTTGATTATAGTTTAAAGGGCTAGGCAGGAATGCCTGGCTCCAGGGCCCGTGCTCATGTGACTGGCAAGCACTGTCTGGCCAAGCCAGGGACCTAAAATTACAGCCCAGCACTGGCATGAGGCCCTTGCCCACTCCTGAGGGCAGGCTGAGCAGAACTGTCTTGAGTTGAGGGCTCTGTGAGGAAGGCCCGCAGGCATTGTACAGGAAAGGAGGGAAGACGGAAGAGGAGGGAGGCCAAAGAGAGTAGAGAGGAATAGAGACGGGAGAGGAAGGAAGGAGTGTACACTAAATGGACGCTCTGGCAGCTCTTCATAGATAGCTGCAGCTGAGTGTCTCTCAAATGCAATTTTTAAAGTGCTCCAGGATGCCTCCAGAAGACCAGATCTGTTATCTACTTCGATGCTGGACTTTCACATAAGGTCTTGCTGCCAGGTTTCTGCTCCTAAAAAGGGAAGGAAGAAACAGAAGAGGAGAGAAGACGGAAGGAAGGAAGGGTGAAAAGACTGGAGGATGGACATTTACCACTGTCCTGGTACAGGGGGACCAGTGTGGGAGCTGGAGGAGGTAGGATTCAGCCAGCTGCTTTCTCTCTGCACCCCGACGTTTCTTGTGGGTCTGAGGGCATGTAGAAACACAAAAGCAAAGAGAGGTTCATTGCTTTGCGTGAAGAGGAACATTAGAGAGGGCTTCTGAAGTTCTGAGAAACTAGAAGCCCACGCTTCTAGGGTTCCACAAATATTCGAGTATTTCCTACCGTTTATGAAGATGGAAACAGCATAAGGAACTTTCTGCTTGTTTTTGTATTCTCCGTGGTTTGGTGGGGTCCTAATAAAGGGCTGTTTTCCAAAAGATCGAGACTGCAGCTGTCCACTACACTCAGGGTGGACAAGTAGTGAAGACAGTGCCAAGGCCTCAGTGACAGTTCCACATCCTCCATTGCCCACTTCACACCTGAGGCCTGCTGTTTGTGGTTGAGGAAGTGGCTTTGGAGGAATCTGAAACCAAGATGAGGCCTTGGAGGCTTTAGGGCATTGGGGCATTGGATGCACCCTGCAGAGAACTGGCTGGAGATACAGAGGTGAGTCAGACTGAGGCAGGGAAATACTGGATGGAGGAGGGCAGGGTGCAGTTGGTGGAGTTGAGGAATCCTGGCTGGCCCTACAAGGGAGGTTCCTCAGCTTGGTGGTTCTTGCTTGCTGGCCGGCAGGCCTGGCTGGCCCCTCCAGCGTTGCCATAGTGCTTGCTCTGTGGATCTTCCCAGCAGCCTGCCAGGCGGAATGCGGCCTGGATGGTTTCCCAAGGAATGTAATCAAGATGTAAATGGGGGGCCGGGAGGAGCTGGTCGATAGGGTTGTCACCTCCTCAGGCCTGTATGGAGCTGGCCTGGACTGGCCTAACCGGGACAATCTCCTGGTTGGGCTCTGCTGTGGGACAGAGTGGCTGTTGAGTGCCAGTTCCCCTCCTGGTGGGCTCTGAGAGATGGGCAATGCCTACTGGGGCAACAAGTCCTGAGGTCTTTGGCTGGTCCTCTTAGCCCACCTCTTTCCCTGTGAGCCAGCCAGGCAGATGTCTCTCTAGGTGTGGGAATTGGGCTGGGGACATCTGGCAAAGATTTGCAGGGCCTTCAGTTCAGCTTTGTCTTATTAATGGAGTTCAAAGGAAAGCTCCCAGAAGTCCCAGTTCTCACAAGCCCTGAGACGCAGGCAAGGGTAACCCCAACCAGGACTGCCACCTTGGGACCTAAGACCTCTGGGATGAAGACAACATGTCACAGTCCTAGCTGAGGTAGAGGAGATAAGCATCACACAGTAGCCCCTTCCCCTTCTGTGAGGAGCTTAGTATCCTTCATCTACGTGCTCTCCTCTAAGCCACTGCTCTGAAGAAGCTTTACAAACCACTTTGAGCCATGATATCAGGGTCATGCTGCTTCTCCGACATCTCCAGCCCTAGAGCAAGCATGGCTTAGGTCTGAGTTATCAGCACGAATTTGCTAGTGCCAACCCAAATCTCTTAGTGTTACAAAACCCTATCAAACTGAGATTCAAATACCGACATTTTGCCATGTGAATGTCAAAGGCCTTTCTGAAGCACTCTCACAAGGCATCAGCATCTGGGTTATTTCTATGTTCAGGTCTCTGTCTTTTTCACCTACTAGATGTTCTGATTTGGCACAAGTCAGGCCTTTTTCCTTAAGTTTCTTTTTCCTCATCTTCCAAATGAATGATTGTAGGCTGAGATGCAACTCAGTGGTAGAGTGTGCCTGGCATATATAAGGCCCTGGGTCCTATCCAAAGCACAGCAAGACAGCAAATAAAGAACTACATTAGTATCCAATTCTAACCCTTGAGGTCACTTCCAGTAGTGAGAAATAATCCCTGCTAGACATCACATGGGGCTTTCCAGGCATGAGGTGTGTGTTTCAGCCACACAAGGTCCTTTGACTCCTCAGCTCTTCCGCTAGAACAGTGTTCTAGACATTCCTGGTGCTGTGACCCTTATCTAGTTCTACAGGTTCCCCCAACTATAAAATTATTTTAGCTACTACTTCAAAACTGTAATTTTGCTACTGTTATGAATCATGATGTAAATATATCTGATATGCAGGATATCTGATTTACTGCCCTTGTGAAAGGGTCGTTTGCCCCCCCCCAAAGATCACAACCCACAGATTGAGAACTGATGCTCTAGAAGCTACAGTGGACTGGAGGCATCGGTTCTACTGTCCAATTGATCTTGACTGAAGTCTTGTGGAAAAGTCACCTTTCATTTCACAGTATTATGTCTCTGTCCTGAAAGCAAGTAATTCAGCTAGGATAGCAGGTGAACAGTAGGAGTACTTTCCTGGCATGTGCCAAGGCGTGAGTTACATCCACAACGTTACAATAAATATAGAAATAAATGAAACCCAGGGGAAACACACACACACACACACACACACACACACACACACACACACAATAAGTAATAATAAATGTGGCGACGACATTTAAAAAGCAAAACCCCAAACGCATATATAAAATGAAATTGGGAGCAGAAGTGTCTAGAGAAACAAAAGGAAGAGAATGAAGGGCAGGGTGCACAGGAAGAGCTGCATCACTCCAAGAATAATACATACTTGTACAAAATTAAAAGTTCTTAAACTTAATTGAAAAGTAAGAAAAGGTGAAAAAAATGAGAGCGTCCTTCTTATCAGTTCTGAGAAGCACACGAGGCTCCTGTGCAGACGTAGAAATGAGTGTGTATAAGAGCTGCATGTGGGAACAAGAACCGGAGAGAAGGCGGTCAAAGGCAAACTCAGCAGGGCCTAGAGACCTTGAGCTCTGGGGAGAGTAGCAGGCAGACTTCCCTAGCCCGAGGAGAGAGAGCAGCCCAGGGCTAGGGCTGAAAGGGCTTCTTTCTGTTGGTGCTGCTTGGCAGCGGGGTGCCCACCTCCTGCTGCTGCCCAGACACCCGTGCCTCCCCTGACCAGAGTAGCCTCTAGCCTGGCCTCACCCTGCCTGAGATCAAAGAGGATGCAGCTGGCTCCACGCCCCAGCTCCCTGCCTACTGTGACTGGTTTCGTGTATTTGTTCAATCTTCATTTCAGCATCAGTCAGGAAAGCATAGCCAGAGGAGGGACCCAAAGGAACCATCTGTATGCCACCTCCTAACCTGTCTCCTTCTCACTCCTCACTCTCTCTTCCCTCCTCATTGCCTTTGTTCCTTTCTGCAGGATCAGTTCCCAGAGTCTCTGCCTCCACTCCCATCTGGGTTGTCTTTACCCTTTGGGTTCCTGGGCTGGTACCTAGTCTTTCCTTGGAGGGAGGGCCTAGGAAGTGCTAGCCAGTATTGCTTCAGGGACTCAGTCAGTCTGGAATACCATGAATTTGTGTGGCCCACCCACACACTCAAAAGAACAAGAGAGAACAAACGGAACAACATTCTTCTAGCCTAGGTGGGCACTCAAGCAATGCTCCAGCCGGCCTTCTCAAAGTTGTCTTTTCCGGGATCTTGGCACCTGAACCAATGATTGAATTTGGCAAAGCAAGGATTCCTTTTAGTTTAAAAAAATTCTAAGGTCTAGAAGCTGATGCAAGAAGGTTGTGAGTTCAATGCCAGGCTGGGCTCTATAACAAGGTGCAAGTCCGGTTTGGGGTACATAGTGAATCCCTCTCACAAAAAAAGAGAAATATTTAAATAAGTGTTGCAGCAAGATGCCCTGGGTGTCTTTCTACCAAACAACTGACTTCCTTTCCCATGTAGCTACCAGCTCCACACAGGGCTTCCTCAGAAGCCCCAGTCCTCTGCTGAGGGTGCAGGCCATGTTAGAAGTGCCATCCTTTCAATAGAATTTAGGGGTATTTGATCCAGGACAGTGCCGGATTCACTAAGTGGTGGTAGTTGTGGGGTGAGAACTGCTAAAGCAAGCCTGAGTATCCTCACCAGTGGGCCTAGAGGAAGTATTGTTCAAGCTGAAGCTTCTAGCTAGAAGCTTGACAGAGCAGAGTGTGGGAGTTAGTTCTGTGCCATAATCGTATTAACGATGTGCCAAATTCTATTCTCATTGTCTTACAGGTAACAGCTATCTAGTGTTCTTAGTCACACTAAGGACAAGGAGAAGTAATAGCCCATTGGTCAGATAGGGCACCGAGGCTTAGAGAAGCCAAGAGATTTGTCCACAGCCACAATTGCTGATCATGTTAGATATCCAAAGCCAAACGGAATCCAGGCAGTGTAGCTGTAGAGCCTGAACTCTGTGTTACATGCCCCCCAAACCTTAATAACACAAGGAAATGAGAAGAAATGAAAATGCCAGGAGTTATAGCAGGGGGAGAGTGTCTCATGGGTGGCACACTCATAATAAAAGCACATCCTGGCAGGGTGGGTAGGAGACAGCGATGCAAACACAGCATACAGCGAGGAAGCTGCTCCAAGGGTCCACACAAAACCTGCTTAGGGGCATGGGCTGCATTCAAGGTGAGGGAATGAGGTATAGGAGATGAATTTGGGATCTTTAGAGGTAGAGTGGACAGGACTAATGGGAAAGTGTGGAGAATTTCTCAGGTTGCTGCATACTTCTACAGGCAATGTTGCTTTTATTGTGCTCAAGACCCATGTTCAATAGCTAAAATGAAAAATTGTGTTCTCCTTATTCTCAAAAGTTAAAAGTTAAAAAAAAAAAACCCTGAATCCCAGAGAGGGGCACAGCATTTTTTTAAGATCAAAATTACAAATGGGAATGTGTTCCTGAGTGCCTGCAGAGGTGCCTGCACCCATGCAATCATGCATGGGAGCGTGTAGTGTGCAGGTACAGGTGTGTGAATGCACACATGCATGTAGCTATGTGCCCACATGTGTGGATATATGTATGGGGGCTTTGTGCAAATGTATGCTTGAATCCTGTGTGTCTGCTACAAGCTCAGGTGAGTGGTTGGGCTGCAAACTGGGACCTTGGTGGGTGGCTGACTGTGCAGGAAGAGTGTAATTCCATCTGAGCTCACAGGTGAAGACAGGACCACAGAGGAGGTGCAGGCATGACAACCTACCCAGCCTTCTCCTCTGCACCTGGGTTTGCCTTGAACTTGGCCTCATGAGTCCATCAGAACACAGCTCTAGTTATTGAGCATTTATTCTGTCATTTCTGTGTTCAGTCTGCCACATGCGTTTTGTCAACTCACCCTTAGAATCCTATGGGTGGCAATGATCTGCGTTAGCAGACTAGGAGACAAAGGGTGTGTAACAGTCTCAAGGTCACACAGCTGATAATCTCATGGAGTTAGACTTGGACACTACTTTTTAAGCCCTTGTGTATACTCAGACACAGATCCACATAAATAGGGACATCATCAGACAGGCATAGAGCAGCCAAGGAAGTTAATATCCCTGGGTAACCTCTGGTGTTAGGCTCAGGGTCCAATTGTTGGATTCAGAAGGATGGACAACCTGGTGCCTATTCCTTGCATCTAGGCCGGAGCCCTGACTCTGCCACTCCTGAGACTGCCTGTCTCAAAATGTGATCAAGTTTCTGGCCTCTGGCCTCCAAACTCCAGGCTTTAGGCAGCTAGTGAAAATTTATGGCTTGAGAAAGTTCTTGCAAGTGCAATCCCCACATGCCCCCTCCAGCCTTGCATGGTTTATCAAGATATCCTCCTCCTCCTGCTGTTGCAGACTCTCTTCTCACCCCCCCCCCCCCAGCCCTTTGTCTCTGGTCACAGCTATCCCTTCACTGCCCCCTCCCTGCTGACCTTGTCCACCACACAACACAACCTCCATTTGCGGATAGCATTCCTTCTCTTTCTGTTGCTCTTATGACCATGGGAGCTGAAGCAGGAATGTGACTGTGAGGAGACAAAGTGCACACACCTGCTGTGTATCCAGCAGCCGTGGGGCAGGCTCATGCAGGGTAGGGGCTGGGCAGCTGGGATCTGGTTGATTGAAGCACTGAAAATATATGGACAGTGCCCAGTTTCACAATTCTATGGCCAACATAAGGCCACTGTGCATACCACACTAAATCTGAGAATAGTTTTTGCAGCATGAATGGACCTGTGCATGATGCATGTATATTTGAGGATATATATTGCTCTTACAGCTGTAGGACTGTGAGTTTGGCCTTAGCTTCAGGAAAAATGCTGTCTGTCCTAGTCAAGGTAGATGGGATATTAAAATGATCACAAGTATTGACTTAGGGCCAGATAGCTATTTGCTAGCCATGTGGCCTGGAACCATAAATGTCACCTTTCTGTGCCTCACTTTTCTCCTCTGTAAGGTGAGGGTGATCAACATAATACATACTTCAAAAGGATCACGAGGAATATAATAAAAATGTTTCTAAGTGTGCATGGTCAGGTGGCTTTCCTTCCTATATGAATAAAGGAGATAAAGTTCTTATTGCCTGGGCTCTTGCCACATAGTCAGTGTAGGACTCAGCCCTTTCCATGTGTCACCACAATTTGTTGTAGCACTTAGAATGGTGCACAGCCCTAGTAAATGCCCCATTCCTATTTGCTGAGTGGATGAAGGAAGTCGCAGAAACTTCTGTGAAGCAAAAACAGTTACAAATAAGAAGCAAGAATGCTCAATGCCTGCATATTTGGATCTCTAGCATGTGTTTTGAACCATTTCAATAAATCACACAGATGGTGAGAAGCCATAAGTGTTAGCATGACTGGGAATGATGACACATGCCTGTAATTCTAGTGCTTGGGAGGCTGAGTCAGGAGGTTTGCTTCAAACTCAAAGCCAACCTGGGCTAAACACTGTGACTAAGGGCAATCTGAGGCTATATAAAGAGATCCTGTTTCCAAAAATAGTTTGTCATAAAGCACTGACATTTTGTGCACAGATATTGGTGAATGCAAGCTTGAGCACATGTGTTCACTTACCCCCTTACAAGGTGAAGGAAGACAAGGGCAGTCTGGATTGGGAAAGGACACCAGCAGGCCAGCATAGTGCTAAGATGGCTAGAGAATTCATCCTGGAAACTCAGTCTGATATTTTCCCTGAACATGGGGAGGAAATCCAGGACCTGGCATATCTCTATCTCAGAGAATTTCATAACATACCAGGTCTTTGGATTCTCCAAGAATCTCAACTTCCAAGTAGGCTCAAATAAGATAAGAGATTCTAATATGATGCTAGGGAAATGGATGCTCCATTAGCCCACAGTTGAAATAATCTAGGCTTAGAAATATCACAAAACCATGTTCAAGTACTCCCCAGCTAGGGGACATGCAAAGGGCAAAAACTAGGCTCTGTCCGCTCTAGGAGGAAGCAAACCTCACTCCCAGGCATAGCCAGAGACTAGAGAGAGTGGACTCCAGTGGTTCTCCATGACCATGTAGGCCAGTTCTGAGAAGAGAGAAGGAGAAAGACAGAGTCAAGGAGACTCACTTCCATTCAGAACACACTTAGACTTACCAGGGTCCCTGTAAATGCTGCCTGGACCAGACAGCCTGTATAAGGCTGGGCCCATTCTGGTCCCTGTTTGCTGAGTCAGACTTACACCAAGGAAAAATGTTTGGAATCTGAGACACAAGAGAGGGATCTGACATCGGTCACACATGGCCCCCATTCCAATATTCCAGACATCAGCATGTTTTTTGTCTTGTCCCATTTTGCTGTCTATGGCTGTGATCAACACCAAAACCAAAAACAACTTGGGGAGGAGAGGCTTTATTTCATCTTACGGCTTCCCATGAAGAGAATTCTGAGCAAGAATTTACAGGAATCTGCAGAAAAGAACTGATGCAGAGGCCATGGAGAAATTCTGCTTCTTGGCTTGTTTTCCATGGCTTGCTCATCTTAATTTTTTATACAACTCAAGGCCACCTTCCCAAGGGTGGCATCACTCACAGTGATGTAGACCCATCCACACCAATCAATCAAGACAGTGTCACACAAACTTGCCTACAGGTCAATCTGATATGAGGAATTTTGTTTTCCTCTTCCTTGATGACCCTAGCTTGTGGCAAGTTGACAAAAAACTAACCAGTACAACCAACCCCTTGTCAACTTGACACAAACACATCACTACTAAATCACATTTTTTCTTTTCCTGTTTTTTTCCCAAGAGCTCATGATAACATAATGTTATAAAATACAGAGTAACTTTAGAATCTCCACCATCTTTTAAAATTTCAAAAAAAAATAGTCTCTTTAAAATATCCAGCATCTCTTTTAAAATCCAAAGTCTTTTAACTGAGGGTTTCTGTAAAATAAAAAAAATAAGCTACATAATTATTTCCCTAAGAGGGAAGAAGCAAGATACAGTCACAATTAGATCAAGGCAAAACCAAAATCCAATGACATAAATAGCTCAGTGTCCACTGACTGAGACTCATGTATGATCTTCTGGACTTAGCTTCACCTCTTACACTCTGCCATAGGCAGTGCATGCAGCTTGCCCCTTAGGTTGGCTTCACTCCACAGATGCTGCTGTTCTTGGTGGTCATCCCACAGTCCTGGTGTCTTCATTATGCTGGGGTCTTCACTTCAAACGAGGCAGCACCTTCACTAATAGCTTCTCCTAGGCTCCCGAGGGCCCCTGACACTGCCTCACAGTATCAAGCCTTAGTTTCTTGGAATGACTCCTTCCATAATGAGACTTCTATGGCAACTGAGGCTGTGCATTCACTGGTGGCTTCTTCTGGCCTATTACAGTGCCAAGTCCCAGCTTCTCTCCATGACCTCTTCAATCTTATGGCTCTCGTATCTGGCAAAACAAGTAAAAAGTGAGGGACCCTTACACATTAGCGGGTTCAGTTACCAGCTTGGAAGACAGGCTTGGTGCTCTATGGGCTACAGCTCTGTGTGTTGACCCAGAAGAAATATATACTGGCTTCTGTTAATTAAATATGAGTTTTCATACCTAGATGACCAGAATCCACACAGTCTTAAAACCAACTATTGTATGAACAGCCCTCACAAAGTCTTTGTCTCCCTCTGAAAGCTCACAAACCAGGCCTCCATCTCTTGCATTTCTCTGAGTATTTGTATCTGCAAAGCTCCCACAGAACCGTCCATTAAGCTCTAAGCATTCAACAGCTTTTCCAGCCCAAAGTTCCAAATGATTCCACAACCCTCCCCCAAACAACACGGTCAGGTCTGTCACAGCAATACCACATGAACCAATTTCTTTTCTAGTTTATATTATATTGATGTGATAAGCCACAAGTAACTTGAAGAGGATAGGGTTTATTTCAGCTTACAGTTTACAGTCCTTCGCTGAAGCAAGCCACAGCAGGAACTCGAGGCAGTAGGACCTGAAGCAGGGACTGAAGCAGAGGCCGTGGAGGCGAGCGGTTTTTCATTTTGCTACCCATGGCTTGCTCAGCTTTCTTTCTTCTACTACCCAGGACACCTCCAAAGGTCAACCCCCACCCCATATCAATCATTAATTTTTGAAAGGCCATGCACACTTACCTCCAGGCCAGCCTGATGAAGCATTCTCTCAACTGATGTTCCTTCTTCGGAGATGAATCCTACTTTGTGTCGTGTTGACAAAAACCTAACCACCACACTGTTCAATACTCTCTTTGCCTGCAAGGTCCCTGTACTAACTCATTTGTCAGAGGGCCAGATCCTGATAGACTATCAAAGATGAATGTTTCTACTCCTTATACATGCATGGAGTGTCCAGGCTGGGAGGCACCTTCAAGGCTGCAGGCACCTCCCATGTTGTCTTCATAGCATAAACGGATCAAGGACTTTGCCAAAAACAGAGTTGCAGAAATGTAAAGCTGGTAGCTAGGCCTTCCTAGCCTAGGTTATGACCTTTCTGTTTCCGCAATCCACTGCTCCCTATGCTGAAGTCCTGGCCTCAGTGCCCAGTCAGCCTAAGCCCCCATATCTTAGCCTCTTAACCCAGCAGGAGAGCATGGGACCAGCATGAACTCCTGCAACCCTAGCCTATCTCTCCCCTGAGAAGAGTGTTCTTCCAGCTCCTCTGCTCTGTGGAGATTAAGAACTGGAGGCAGGCACAACACTACTAAGGATCTACTGTGTACCAGGGTCAGCACTAAAGAGTTTGCACACAGAAAGGATCTCATGTCAAATCTCCTAGATGCCAAATACTACAACCATGTAAGTTAGGAAGTGGAGTGTAGCCAGAATTTATCACAATGAGTGCTCTTTCTGCTATAACATATGTTCTGACGACTTTGGCTGGTAGGTTTGAATATCGAGTAGTGCATGTGCCCAACTTCCAGCTGGCACTCACCTATGTCACATTAGGTCACAGAGCAGCCACTCTCTGCAACTGAGACCAGTCGCCAGATTGCAGCCACAAAGACAGAGTTGTCCCTGTGAGAACTTCCCAGGAGCCAGCTGATTCCAAGTCTTCAGGGAACTAATATTCTGAAATAATCACCCTTGAAAGAGGGGCAAGGGCCAAATGCCAATAAGGTCCCTGGCGCTTTTCTAAGTTTTACTGTAGAGGCAGGTCTCTTCCAAACAATGAAGTTACCTTTGAAATCAGCTTAGCTCCCCTCACTGCACTGCTAACAGGCTCTGTGCAAGGGGCTTGATTCAGCAGGAGTCAGAAAAGTAGAGGGTTGGAACCAGTTCTACGGAAGCGGGATGTTCCAAACCTAGAAAGAATACACTCTAGCAGGCTTGATCCCAAAGCATCCTGCCAGTAAGAAGCGGCTCCAGCGACAGAGGGAGAATGGAGATGCCTGGCTAAAGGACACCTCCTGTGGAGTTTAAGGTGTAAAGTGCATTTCAGTGTCCAAGGCAGTGAGAGGAATAGCGGCAGAGGCTAATATGATGAGTGGAGGTCTTGAAGCCAAAGCGATACTTTATGTCAGATTGCTGGCACCCATCCCAAGAGCTGCTCTTGAGAGAATAAAACATGATGGGATGTAGGAAGAAGAGGGCAAGAGGAGAAGCTCAGGGTGTCACCACTAGCCATAGCCAGGACTTCCTCTGTGTGTCTCTGTAGGAAAGTAAGATGACACAAACCTCACCACATTTGAGTTCAGTGCCGCAACATCTCCTGGAACAGCACCTGGTTCCCATTTACTTTTACGCAGCTCCTTTCTGAGCTTCCCAGCCTATGAGTACTGACTAAGATGCTTGTAGGATTTAGCGTTCCATAATCCCCAGAGGT
Source organism: Phyllotis vaccarum (assembly GCA_033318265.1). NCBI lineage: Eukaryota > Metazoa > Chordata > Mammalia > Rodentia > Cricetidae > Phyllotis > Phyllotis vaccarum. The sequence goes on from JARWLC010000013.1 coordinate 61,241,251, forward strand.
CTTCACTGCAGTCATATGCTGTGTAATGTTCTGGTCCCTGGCCACCCCACATACACGATGAGGTTTCCCAAAGATTAAAAGGGTGCTGAAAAATACTTATCACCTAGTGACACCATAACCATCATGATGTTAGACATAGAACAACACATTGCTCACATGTTCATGGTATGCTGATGTAAACAAACCACTGCTTGGCCAGCCACATACCAGTTGCATGACAGTGTGTGCATGCAATGATGTATATGACCCCTGATCCCTATAATAAACAATACTACTGGTTTGTGTGCTGTTATTATGTGTATTTGCATTGTGCTTTTAGAATGTAATTCTACTTAAAAACACTTTGGCCATAAGATAGTGTGCTATAACCCACTGGGAAAGCTGCATGCCACGTTTGCTCACCTCTCTGGACTGAAGCTGAGCCTAGTGATTATGTCATAGGACATAGTTTCAGTTTGTGTAAGTATACTCTGTGATGTTCACACGAAGGAAGTTGCCTAGTGATGTTGGTTTCTGTTGTTAGACAGTGGATGATTGTTCTGCTTGTCTGTTATGCTGAGGCTCAGAGATGGGAAGTCATGTTGCTGGGAAGTGACTGAGGCTGAAATTAGATGCTGTGATCCTGTATCCTCAAGTCCCTCTCTAGAGCCTCTTCCTAGTAATCCTGTTAAGAGCAAACCCAGTCACAAAGACGCAGAGCTCAGCCCAATTTTTGGTCTGCCATAAAGGCTTGGTAAAGGATGACCTCTGCTCCACCGAAGCTCTCTGTATCTTGTCCCTGTTTAGCGGAATCATAGCATCCTTCAGAAAACCAGAGAGGACCTGGAGAGGAGTGACCATGTTTGTAGAGCAGCAACAGGAATGTAGGCAGTGAGGTTAGCCTCACAAATCCAAATGAAAGATTCTGGCAAAGGCACGATTCTGTAGTTCTAGCCTACATAAGCAGAAATGATGAGGGCTTGGGAAGGCTGATGAACATGAGAAGAGAGATATTATGTACAGGAAGCCTTGGGCTTCCAACATCATTTCTGTTGCTATGACAAATCATGATGAACAAAAGGGTTTATTTGCCTTACAATCCCAGATTACAGTAAGTCTATCATTTCCAGGAAATCAAGGCAAGAGCTCAAGCAGCTAGTCACATGATGTCCACAGTGAAGAGCATACTCATCCCTGATGGCTTGCTCTCAGCTAGCTTCTACTATCTTACTTGGTTCAAGATCCCTTACCTATGGAATGATGCTATCCATATGGGCTCTGCCTTTATCAATTCACCACCAGGGCAGTCCCTTTCAGATATGCCCAGAGGCCAACCTTTCTAAGACTATCTTCCCAGGTGATTCTAGGTTGTGTGCATGTCATTACAGTCAGCATGAGGCTCAACTCAGCCAACACTACCAGATATGCCCCCCAAGTTCCTAAGTGGGGAGAATGACAACATGGGAGCAATGAAATCCCCATCTTGGAGCTGAGGCTACTCTAAAAACGAGGGTAGGCATTGGCCTGCAGAGATCTAGTAACAACAAAGCCTGGAAGAAAGGTATGGTTGGAAGGGTGGTCAGAGACAGAGATGGAGACCTGTGGGAAGTTGATTTAGTAGCTCTCATACTCACCAGACCATCAGTCTCTCACTTTTCTCACAATTCCCTTTCCAAGGTCACATCCGAATCCTTTGAATTACCCCACGTAGGATATGGGCTGTGTTTGCTCTCCCCATTCATTAAAATAGGAACTGGATGCTCAAGGTCACTCAGCAAAGGGAAGGTCATGTCAGAAACTGAAATGAAGTGCTCTATTCCTCCCTACCCAGGGTCCAGCACCACCTCACCTCTGTAGCACACAGTTCTCCTCTCTGCCAGAGATGCTCCAGAGCACTGGTCACTACCCTACTTGATCTGTGCTGCCTGGTTGTTGGCTGTTACTGCTCACCAGGCCACCCTTAAGTAGGTATACTATGAATGGCTTAGATATGCCTTCTCTGAAGCTTCTGGGGACACCTTAAGTGTCATTTCTCATTTCTTCAGGATCATAGCATGCCCAGCTACAACATGAAATGCATTGAATTCACAATCTATTGTCCTGAGAAATGCTGGAGAAAGTTAGGGCAAGGCCTAGCCATTGTCTTCTCATGGAGGCTCGGCGATCTGGTTATTGACAATTGAGGATGCTTCCCTTTGTGCCCAGTTGTGGAAAATATTGCTTTAGGTATACACACTGGACCACTGTGAGCCTCACAGTAAGTGGTAGTGTGTTCATCCTCTGAACAAAGTAAAACACCATGTCAGGCACAGGCACTACTAGGTCAGAGCAGGGTCTGTTAGTTCATCTGGCCACATCCTTCCCCAGATAAGAAGTTAATTCTCCTGGTTTCTCTGTAACTGCCTTTCCAAACTTCCCCAAGAAGCTCCAGATCCTAGCTTCACCCATCTGTGGAAGTGGTTTCCATCATGGATGGGTATGGTCCCTTCCTGATATCCTTGGCAGAAGGTGACCCAAAGCCCTGAAGATAGGTTATACAATTCTTGGCAGGCCCAGAGACTGAGTCAATAATATAAGAGTAGGCCATGCTTGCTGTAACCTAAGGAGCTTGTACATGCCTATCCCTTCTCAGAGACCACTGTTCCTTTCTGCTCCTCTTTCCCAGGATAAAGCCGTCTCACTCAGAGCTTCCACTTTAGTCATTGAAGCTTCCAGCAAGGCTTTCTGATGCCCCATCTAGATTGGATCCCCTATTTGAACTTCCACAGCTTTCTGCCTAAATTATATAATCACAAGCTACTTGTCCTCACTGCTAGATTAGGAGTCCTCCAAAGATGGGACTGTCCAGTTAAGAGCTAGAATGTGATCAATGGTGGATGAACTTTTGGTAAATTAATAATGGTTCCCTCTGTCTGGCTTAAGATTTTCTTTAAGAGGGTAGAGTAAGCTCAGGTTTTTTTCTGGATGTGTCAAAGCCCTAACTTGTGGGTGTCTATTTGGGCCAGTGACTGGCAGTGGGCCTGGGCCCAGTACCACAAGTCTCCTTTCTTTAAAGGGTAGCCCAGTGGCCTCACTACTGCCTTTTTAGAGCCAGGGCCGGCCTCCCAGAAAGCTTAAACAAGCATTTGCCCACTTCTTGGAATTCTGATTCATGCCACCCTGAAAAGCTTCCTTGTCTCAGGAAGACTCCCTAAAACCACCTCCCAGACCCCACCTTAGTCTCTAAGTCCCATCCCTAGGCTTCCTTTGGGATAGTGGTTCTCCAAGGGTGGTCCAAGGAATAGTGATGACTTGTGAGACCTTCAAGTTGCTTGGGGGCAGGTCCAAAATTTATGTCCTATACAAACGTTTGGTGGAGTGTTAGGGTCTTTGTAAGCATAATTCCCACAGCAGATTCAAATGTGTATCTAAAAACTCAGCTAGGGCCAGTGCTTCAACACAGTCACAATAATGGTTATTTATCCAGTGAAGGGCTCATTAGACAATTTAAGATTTGAGACTATGCCAGGACAAAATGGACAGTCTTGAAAGGACTTCCCAAAACTAAAACATGAAATCTACAGTGTAGGTGGACAGGTAGCCTAAGAAGCCTAGTTAACTTAGAACCAAGGGCAGCATTGGCTTTAAAATCATTTCATAAGCCTCTCCCAAAGGGGCCACTATCATCTGAGAAATCTCGGGACTTCACTGTTCCCAGTCCAGACTGATGCCTCTTGGGCCAGGGCTTTGCATGCTGCTGCCCTATCTTTGGCCTCAGCTTCTACCTCTCCTGACAGCCCTTAAGACGGTGGCCCTTTGGGGATCCCCCCACCACTGGCTCCAGGCCAGCCAAACAGGCAATCCTCCCTCCACATACACACAAACACAACCTGCATTCTTGAATAGCTGCCACCACATTGGACTCAGCCCCAAGGAGTGTGGAATGTGTTTCTCTGAGCCATTACTGAGCCTAGAAGTGGGGGAGCATCTGCAAGGAAGGGGCTGACAATAATGTGATAGGTTATAGAGGGAAGAAATCTGTGATCCCAAGAGCTCAGCCTAATAAAGATAGAAGAATTCAGACAGTACCCAGGAGAGAAGGCTTGCAAGGAACCTTTGGGTCTAGATCTCATAGCCTGCCCCATGGGCCTGCACTTATAGAACACAGACAAACAAGTACCAAGGCTCTTATGGCACAACTCTAAGATTCACCAATCAGAAGCAGGGTAGGAATGGCTGGAATCAACATTAAGAAAGTATAGAGTAACAGATCTCTGCTCTGTCACAGCCTCCATCTCAGTGAGCACCAGCATCCAGCCCTTAAGGCTCTTTTTTTCACATCAGATACATTGAGTGTTAGAAGCTACTTGTCACCTACTAATTACAAGGAAAGACTTGAGGACTGCAAATTATTTCCAGTCTTTTCCTCTTTGGAAGATTTTTTTTTCTTAAATGGAAAAAGGGATAACAGAATTTATAGTTTCAGATGGAAAGGAGAAAATGCACTTCTCTCAATTCATCCTAAGTCCTGTAAAAGGTTTTGCACAATCTGTATCTGTATTGACATCTGCATCTATATATCCACGCCTTCACTTACATGTACATATCTCTGAAAAGTGTGCAGAAAACTAAGGAACAGGGAATTCAAGGAACAATACGGTGGAGAGTTTCTTGGGCTGAAGAATACTACAGATAAAAACACCAATAAGAGTATACCAACCACCCTGGGGGAAAAAAAAACCAACCAATCAAGCAAGCAAACAAAACCCCCTGTCCTTACAGAAGCCTGCTCACTGTTGCCAAAGAGCTAGAAAAGATGTGCATGCCACGGCAGAAAGTTATTCAACACTTGCTTCATTCCACTTTAACTGTGGAAAAAGCCTGTGACTCCACCTCCCCCATGAGTACAAATGCCAAGTTGGGAGCCTAGGCCTTCACCCACTTCAGACTGTAATATGCTTCCCCTGCCCATCTTGTTTTGTCACACCCCCACCACTGAGTTGTACAAGAAGGTCAAAGACTCCCCGTTTTGTGGAAATAAGGCATTCCCTATTTCTATGTCTGCCAAAGTCCCGCAGGAAGTCTGAAACTGTAACTCTATCTACAGTAACAATGCACCATCCACCTGAGTAAAAAAAGCAGAGTCAAAAACCTGGACTCCGTGCTGGCAGTGTGGAAGTGTTATCCTCCTTCTCATACCAGCACATCGAGAGAGGAGTCTTTCTAAAACAGACGACCTGAGTGGAATCAAGAATCCAATAAGATAATATGGTAAATGTCCAGACTTCACTTTAAAAAAAATCACTTCTTATACCAAGAATCTCAGGACAACTTTAACTTGAATAAGGAGAGCAAGTCAATGCATGCACAAACTGAGCTGATACAATATGAAAATTAAGCAACAACTTAGATACAAATGTTTAACACAAAACTGAAGACCCGGAAAGTTGGTTTAAAGAAAAAAAAAATATGTAGAACAAAGCAAAACTGAAGAAAAAAAAAACCAGAGTAAGAAAACATTCTAAATGAAATGCAATCTGCTGAGAAAACTTAAAAATAATGATGGGAACCGTCGGAAGAATCAGTAAATTTGAAGGCAGAGGATTGAGTATTATGCAGTATGAAGTGGAAAGATAAAAGCCACCAGAAGACACAATCACTCTGAATTCTCCAATTCAGAAAGGGACACAAAGGTGCAGACCCAACAAGATGAGTAAATACCAAGTAAGAGGTGTTTGGTCAAACATCTACAAACTGAAACCAAAGAAATCTAGTGAAAATAACAGTGGATATATACATATCACCTTACTTACAAGGAGGATTGAGTCACGTTACAGCATAGGCTTCATCTGAAAGGGGGGAAGTTGGAAGGAACAGGTGTGACATTTTAGGGGCTAAAAGAACTGTATCCAGAGAAAATATCCTGCAGAAATGATGGCATTTTCAGATAAGAGACAAGAGCGTTTGAGTATCTGATACCAATAGGCCTACACTAAAAAAACAGCTAAGGGGGGATCGGGAGGGCTGGGAGGGTCTTAAAATTTAAAAAGGTAAAGGAAGAATATTGGGTTATCAGGAAATAAAGCATTCTGGAAAAAACATTTTAAAAGTGGATAAAAATACTTGCCTTCCTTTTTCTTAACTTTTAAAATTACATTAGACACTTGATGTAAAATTTTAACAAACTCTAATATAGCTCTCAACATAAGTAGAGAAAATATGTCTTGGAAAGGGTGTGTAGTGAAACTCGAAAGAAATACCGTTTTCACATGTCTCTTGAAGTGAGGAAATGTTGACTCTGGCACGCAGTGACAGGAGTGAATGAGAATGAAATATAACAAATAAAGATCTATATAATGCAGCCAAAGCTGTGTTGAGAGGGAAATTTATAGCACCAAATGCTTACATAAGAAAAAGGGGAAGCATATCAAAGCAGTCTAAACTCACATCATAATACATTAGGAAGAAAAAGTGCAAGATGAATTCAAAGGTGAACAGAAAGAAGGGAAGTCACCATCCCTTCCTGAGAAGGAGGGGGAGGAGAGGAAGAAGAAGAGCCAAAACAGAGCAACCCTTCTTAGATATACAAAAGAATATCACAGGGCAAGCTACCGCCCCAAGTTAGAGACAGCATAGCTTACTGGAGCAGAAATGAACAGGGACAAACCTGGCTAGAACCCAGGTAAAGAAGGCAGACTTGTAGCCAACAGCCTGCTGAAAACACGCTATCATACTTTGTCATGTTTGGTTGTTATCTCTTAGAAACCTGTTCTTTTCTAGTGAGAGACAGAAAGGAGTGGATTCGGAGAGGAGGGGATGGGTAGGGGGAACTGGGAGGAGTTGAAGGAAGGGAAGCCATAATCAGGATATACGGTGTGAGAAAAGAATCTGTGTTTAATAACAGGGAAAAATAAAAACAAAGGAAACTCAGTGTGACATTTAGAGATGAAAAGCCTAAATGAAACTACTCAGAGGGTCTGGGCAGGCTTTAGGAGTTCCTGCACACCTACTGGGGTCTTTATGAGTTCTGCAGACTCACTGGCTTCTCTGTATTCTCACACTGAAGTAAGTGGAGGAGAGTAGACTACATCCAACAGGGAGAGGAGAAAAGGAGCATTTTTTTAAATATGCCTGAGCATTCTTTTAAAATATGCTGTGTTTTTTTTTTTAGAGCAGTCTCCTCTCCCTTAAAACCAAGTGGTAATCCTAGCCATAACTACAAAATCCCATCAGCACTAACGCAAAGATGAGAATTTGATTAATTAAGTGCTTACTGTAGCCTAGTCAAGTTGACACACAAGACTATTGTTTCTTTTATTGCTTATAGTTTTGATGTCACACTCATATCTAAGAGTCTGTTGGCAAATACATCTTTGTCCTTACATTTTCATATAACTTATGATCAACATGTCCCTACTTCCCACACCCTTCAGCCCCTGGTAACCACTAGTCTACCGTTTGCTTATGGCAGCTTGGGTTTTCCATGTATAGAATATCAGGCAATGCCTTTCTATGCTTGGCTCATTTCATTAGGACAATGTTTTCTAGATTCATTAAAGTTAAAATGGAAGGAATTCCTTTTTTAAATGCTAAATAACATTCCATTGTATATTCATACACACACCACCTTTGTTATTCACTCCTCTGTTGGGGGCATTAGGTTACTTCCATGTTATGGCTACCTTAAATAACACTGCAACGAACCAAGGTCGCAGATGTCTTTTGAGGTAATATGCGATACAGACTCAGAAGCGAAACGATCAGATCCATTTTTCACTTTCCGAAGAACCTCCAAAAGGTTTTCCACAGCATATATTCCAGTTCCCATATTCATATGTACACAAGGGTACGGTGATCTATCACCACACAAGGTTTCCTGTTTGCTTACTAGCATTAATTATCCTCTGGAATTTTGATACTAGCAATTCTAACAGGTTAGATGCAACATTTCAGTGTGATTTTAATTTGTAGTTTCCTCGTAATTAGTGCTATTGAGCATCTTGTCATATACCTGTACCTTTGGAAAAAAAAAAAGTCTCTGTAGTCTTTTGCCCGTTGTTGTGGTCTGAATACTTGCCTCACCTCCGTCTTCCAAATGCATATGTTTGTATCTAATCTCTCCATGCAGTACATTAAAAGCTGGCTCAGCTGAGACATAAAGGGACTTGTGTTTTACAGAAGATGCTAGAAGGTACTTGTTTGTTCCTTCCACCATGTAAGGACCCAAAAAAGATGATACCAATAAGAAGGAGACCTATCAGTAGACCCTGAATAGCTACTGATTTTGGACCTTCTAGTCACCAGAACTCTAAGCAATGAATTTCCGTTGTTTATAAATTACCCCGTCTGAAGGATTGGATGTTTTCCTAATTTTCAGGTATAAGTTATTGCTAAATCAGTTTCAACTAAGATATCCATTTTTAAAAGAAAATTATTAATACTTGTTTTCTTTGATGACTCATCTGGATGCCTTATATACTGGAGTTATCAAGCATTATCAGATACATGATTTGCAAATCATTTTCCAACTTGCCTTTTCATTTTATTGATTTATATTATTTTCATGCTTTCTGGTCTTACATCTCAGTCTTCAAAAAACTTCAAGTTGATTTTTTTGTGTATGGTTTAAAATAAGGTTTGTATTTACTTCATCCTTTCTTCCATTTTTCCTTTTTATGTATGACAATTCAGTATTCCCAACATTGTGCGTTGAGTAGACTGTCCATTTCCATTGTGAATCTGGAGTGTTGCTGAAGATTACTGGACTATGTCAGTAAGGGTTACTTCTGTGCTGTCTATTGTGTTCCACTGCTCTGTATTTCTGTTTTTATTCCAGTACCATAGTGATTTTATTATATTTTTACAATATAATTTGAAATCAGGAGGTGTGGTGCCTCTGACTTTGTCCTTCCTTGATTGTGTTAGCTCCTTGGGGTCTTGTGTGGCTTTACTTTTGATTATTTCTGTAAAAAATACTACTGGAATTCTCTAAGATGTCATGCTGAACCAACAGAATACGGTGGGTACTACGGATATCTTTAAAAGGTTTATGTTTAATTTATGTGTTTGTTTGTGTGTGTACCTAAGTGTATGTATGTGTTCCATATGTGCACAGTGCCCATTGAGGCAAGAAAAGGGACTTGCATCCCCTGGAACTGGAGTTACAGACAGTTGTGAGCCACCGTGTGAGTGCTGGGAATTGAACCTGGGTCCTCTGCAAGAGCGGCCAGTTCTCTTAACTGCTCAGCTGTCTCTCTAGTCTTGAGTATGGACATTTTAAACATTACAAGTTAACGAGAACTGTGTTTACAGATAATTGTCCTCTTTCACTTCTTTCATTAGGGTTGATACATTGCTTTGTATAGCTTTCACTTTTTGGTCTGAATTTTTGTCTGTTTTGTTGTTGTTACTGTATAAAAGCATAATTGACTTTGTAGTGACTTTATGGTTTTCTCTCTATAAAGCCAGATTTCCTTAAAAGAGGCAAGTTAACATCTTCTTGCCCATTTGGACACCATTTCTTTCTTGTTCTTCTTGCATAATTCGTCTGGATAGTATCTCCAGTACTACACTGAGTAGAAGCGACAAGAGTGGGCATTTCTTAACTTATTACTAATATTAGATAAATACATTTCAAGGTTTCCCACTGACTTTGATGTTGTCTTAGGCTTTTGTATATACCCCTTAATAGTTTGTGCTACATTCCATCTATACCTAAGCTGTTGAGAGTTTTATGATGACAAGATGTTGGCTTTTTTTCAAATGCTTTCTCTACATCTGAGATGACCCAATTATATTTCTTCATCATTTTATTAATACACGAGGGTTATTGATTTGTATATGTTGGGCATCCCTACCTCTCAGGGAGAAACTCAGATGGATCACAGTACCAACTTAACAATGTGCTGACACCTGTGGTTTGGCAGTGCCTTGCTGAGAAGCTCAGCTTCTGGTTCATCAGGTATACAGGCCCGGAATTTTGTTTTCCTGAAGTGTCCCCGTCTGCCTTTCATATCAGGGTAATGTTTGTGTCATATAATGAATTCAGAAATGGTTTTTGTAGGGGTTTGAGACTTGGAATTAATTCTTCTTTCAATGTTGGTTGGAAATCTTATCTGGGGCTTTCTTGGTTGGGAGTTTTGATTCCTGATTCAGCCTCCTTATTCATCCCTGCTCTGTTCAGAGTTTCTGTTCCCCACTTCCTTAGTCTTGGAAGGTTGTAGGTTTCTAGGAATTTACCCAGGTATTCAGTGCTGTCCAGCTTGTGCATACTTGGTCATGGTGGTGGCTTCTGATCCTTTGTGTTTCTGTGTTCTTGGGTGTGATGTGTCTTCTTTCACTTCTGATTTGGAATTTTCACCTTCTGTTTAGGATCCCTAGCTAAAGATTAGTCAGCTTTGTTTATCTTCAGCAAACTAAAGCTTGGCTGTGCTCTAGTTTTCCTCACTTTTTCTTCATTTACTTCTGCTCTGGTCCTTGCTGTTTGACTGCTCAGCCATGCTGTGGATTAGCTTGTTCTTTTTTCCATTTTCTTGAAGTGTAAATTTAGATTTGCTTGAGATTATTTTTCCTTGGTGTTTACCAGTGTAGACTTCTCAACGCTCTGCTGCTGCATCCTGTAAAGTTTGATGTGTTCTGTTTCCATATTTGTTTGTCTCAAGATATTTCTTATTTCCCTTTAATTTCTTCTTTGACCCTTTGGTTGTTCCGAAGTGTGTTTAATTTCTACATATTTTTGAATTTTCCATTTTTTCCTCCTGTTATTGATTTCTAGTTTCATACCACTGTGGTTGGAAAAGATACTTGATATTATTTCAATCTTCTTAAATTTGTTAAAGCTTGTTTTGTGGCCTAACATATGATCCACCCTAGAGAATGTCCTGTGTGAGCGTCAGAAGAATATGCATTCTGCCGCTGTGGAGAGGAATGTTCTGTAGATGTCTGTTATATCCATTTTCTCTGAAGTATACTTCAAGTCCAATGCTTCCACACTCATTTTCCGCGTGGATGATTTATCCACTAGTGAAAGTGAGGTATTTCAGTGTTCTTCCTTTACTGTATTGTCTATTTCTCCCTTTTGGTTTCTTAATATTTGATTTAAATATGTAAGTGTTCTGACACTGTTGCATACAAATGTATAATTATTGTAGATGAACGAACCTCTTTATTATCATAGAATAACTTTCTTCATATATTATGCTCTTAGAAATATGTAGCCCACTTTGTCTGATACAGGTATAGCTACCTGTGTTCTGTTTTGTTAGCATTTGAATGGAATGCCTTCGTCCATCCTTTTGCCTTCAGCCTATCTGTGCCCTTCAAATCCAAATGGCCTTTCTGTGAGTGGTATATAACTGTCTACTAACTTGTATTCATTCCGTCATTATTTGTCTTTATTTTTCTTTTTGGTTTCTCTGAGACAGGGCCTCTCTGTGTAACCGCTCTAATTGTCCTGGATCTCACTCTGCAGTCCAGGCTGGCCTTGAACCAACAGAGATCCTCCTGCCTCTGCCTCTTGAGTGCTAGGATTAAAGGCACGTGTAACCACTGTCCTACCCTATTTGTCTTTTGATTAGAGACTTAAAAGTAATTATAGTTAGGTAAGAATTTACTATTACCATTTTGTTACGTTTTCTGGATTTTAAAAAAATTTATGTAATACCCTGTATTCATTCCTCTTTGTCTTTTATGTGCATACTATAGAATTTTGCTCATTGTTTATCATGGGACATCCATAAAATGTCCCTAAGATCTAAGAGTCTATTTTAAGCTGATAATATAATTTTGATTATACACAAAAACTCTAAATTTTGCCTCCCATACACATTTACAATACTTTGCTAGTTAGCTACTTTGCGTGTGTGTGTGTGTGTGTGTGTGTGTGTGTGTGTGTGTGTGTGTGTGTGTGTGTGTGTGTGTGTTTGAGACAGGGTCTTGCTATTTATCCTATGCTTGGCCTTAATTAAGCTGCCAGTTCTATTGTCCCTACCTCCTAAGTGCTAGAATTACAGGTGTGTGCCACCCTGCTTGGCACGTGTAACAATTTTTTGTTAAACCTATTTCTTTTTATACTTGGGATATACTAACAAATTATCATAGTATGAGTTTGTGTGTGTGTGCATTGTGAAATATGTATTCATGTTTATGTACATGTGCACATGTATTTGGATACACATGCCTATGTTTTTGTATGTGTGGAAGTCAGAAGCTGATGTTAGGTGTTTTCCTCAACCACTCCCCACCTGTTTTTTGAGACAGTTTCTTACTGAACCCAGAGACTACCAATTGAGCTGAATGTAAATTTGACCAGCAAACCATGGGGATCCTCCCGTCTCTGCCTCTCCAGTTCCGGGATTGGGGAAGATCTGAACTCAGGTCCTCATGTTTGTTTGGCACTTTATCAACTGAGCTACCTTTCCAGTCAAAATTATTTTGAAGACTCACTTTTTATCTTTTACACTACAGTTAAACATAATACATACCACTCTACCAGCACTAGAGTCTTCTGAATTTGGCTATGTACTTACCTTTCTCTGATGACTCTTACATCTTCATAATACTAATCAGGATCCTTTGTTTCAGCTTGGAATACCACCTTAAGCTTTTCTTGTAAGGCTAGTGAAATGATCAATGAACGCAGCTTTTTGTTTGTCTGGGAAAGTCTTCTTATTTGCTGCAGATAAAATACTTTTGGCTAGTGGGGTGTTTTGTTTGTTTTTTAAATCTTACTTGAGTATATCATCTGTTTCTCTCTTGGCTTTCTAAGTCTCTGCTGAGATATCCACTGGTAGGTTAATGGTGGCTCCTTCATGTGTGACAAGCCTTGCTTGCTGCTTCTAAGTGTCTTACTTTTGGTTTATAACACTTTTATTGTAACGTATTTGGGTGAAATATTTGAAATGAACCTATTTAGAGACTTTTGATCTTCATGTACTTAGATATCTATATCTCTGGCTCTAGGAGATTTTCAGTCATTATTTCTTTAAGTGAACATCATGCCCCTTCTACATCTTTTCTCCCTAGACTCTCCTCACATATGTTTAAGTCTCTTGATGGTATCCCACAAATCATGACTTCTAATTGTGATTTAATTTTAAACTTTTATTCCTATTCATTTAGTGTGTGTGTGTGTGTGTGTGTGTGTGTGTGTGTGTGTGTGTGTGTGTGTGTGTGTGCAGGCATCTGCACACCATGCCACATATGAGGAGGTCAAAAGAAGACTGCTTTTGCAGAAGTAGCTTCTCACCTTTCACCTTATTTCTGAAGTCTGCATTGGTGTCCCCACCACCATGCTGCTGACACAGGCTTTTCGCCTATTCTCCTGCCTCTGTCTCCCATCACTCTGCAAGAATGCTCGAGCTGTGGTTGCTTTTCTTACAGAGGCTCTGGGGAGTGTCCCTCGGGTTGTCAGGTCTGTGCAGCAATCACTTTTACCAGCTGAGACATTTTTGCTGTCCACACTTTGATTTAATTCTATTCTTTAGACTTGGTAACTTCAGTGGACCTGATTTCAACTTCAGTTACTTTTCTACCCAGTCAAGACCACTGTTGTCATCCTGAGAATACTGATTTTATTTTACTCACTGTGTTAGTCAGCTCCAGAAAAATTTAATGTCTTCATTAATGGCTTTTATTTTACCGAGGTCTCTTCCTCTGTGTTTCCTTTAAACAATTAGTTTAATTTTCGCCAGGAAACTCTTATGTGTCTATTACTCCAAAGAATTTTTGCAGTACTGAGGATCAAATCTAGGAAAATGTACATGCTATGCAAGTAATCCTGATTTGGGAGCTCAACCCTCAGTCTCCTCTTAAGATACTATGCCTTCTTTAGATCCCACAAAGCTGCCCTGGGTCCTAAGAGCTTCCATGAATACCCTTAAATGATCAAATTTATTTGTCTTTTTCCCATCCTACAAAGTGGCATAGTCTGAGCACACATGCTTCTGAGCCATAAGCACAAGGCCACATGCCGTATCCAGGATGCACATGAAGAGTGAAGATTATTATTAAATGATAAGACCACTTCTTAGACCACGTTTCTATTGCTCTAGCAGAATACTTAAGAATGATAAATTTATAAATAAAACCTACTTAGTCAGCTCATGGCTCTAGAAGTATACGAGACATACTCAGCATCCCTTCCACCTCTCGGGAGGGATTCACAGCAGACGTACATATGTAGCTGAGAGTAGGGGGATGTCAGGTCCTCTTTAAAACAAGTTCTCAAAATAATTAGCCCCCTCTGTGACGATGACACCACGAATCTCCACATGATAAATGAAGCCTCTGTGGTGGAATTACTTTTTAAAGAATTCATCAGTTCTCAATGCCATACCACTGATAATTACATTTGAATATAGGTTTTAATTGGGACAAACCAGATGCAAATCCCAATGAAGGGATAATTTTCAAGGAAGGCATAACAATTAGTTTTTTCTTTTGAGAAAAATGTTCTGTGTAGCGCTGGCTGCCCTGGAACTAGCTCTGTAGACAGGGCTGTCCTCAACCTCTCAGAGATCCGCCTGCCTCTGCTTCTTAAGTGCCAGGATTAAAAGCGTGTGCCACCCCTCTAGCCCTATGGCATAACAAGTTTTAAAGCCTCCATATCAAACCAGTGTCAATATATTGAAGGTGAAATCTGATAGAAATTCATGGACAGATGCATGTACTCACCATTATGCTTTTGATTTCAGTGCTAACTCATCTTAAATAGATGCATTTATATCAAGCATCAAATCATTAGGAATAGTTGAACTTATCAACATTAGCCAAATGCTGTATTAGACTTCAATAGATTGCTTTAGCAGCAGTGGGAAAGCTACTCTTCTCCAGCTCACATGAGACAGTCACAGATCAGATCATGTTGGAGACTGAGGACTTGGTCCTTTTCATAAAGCCTTGTGAAACCCAAGACCATAAGTTTCCTGATGATAAGGTGTTTTCTCTGATTGCTAGAGTAGCTCTTAGTAACTGATTACCAGAATAGCCCTTAGTAAAACCACAGAATATTCCTTTGTCTGCTTTCCCGCCTTTCCAGAGTGGGTGGGACGGTGCTGAGCCCACCGACATGCCATTTACCCTTCCCCCACAGCTGCTATTTGCCATCCACTATCCCCCTCCTCACTCCCCTCCCCTGAAGAGTATATATGTTACAGCTTGCAGCTCAATAAACGGAGACCTCGACATGATCTAGACGGACTCTGTCCTTCTTTGCAAGCCTGGTCTCCTTTCTCTCTTGCCCCCATTGGTTTCTTTCAGGAGGTACCCCCTCGATACCCACGAAATAACTAGACACGCTGGTCGTGGACAAGATCACTCCCTGGGCTATGCTACAATCAGCTTAAAGTGATAGAAATTATATAGTGTCTGTTCTCAGACCAGAATAGAAGTAAAGAAACCAAGAACAGAGGGTGAGGCATGCCTATCTTTTGAGAGGTGGAAGAAAGAAGATGATGAGCTCAACACCAGACACTTGGAAATTAAATGCTGTGTACTTAAACATAAGGCACAGAGAAAATCTCAAGAGCTTTAAATTTTTTCTTTAAGAAATGGAAGAGAACTTATCAAAATATGTGAGATATAGCTAAAGTCCTGCTCATGAGATAGTTCTTAACACTGAATGCATGTATTAGATAAAAAAAAAATTCAAGACTATCATCCACACCTTACTCAAATCACAGAAATAATACTAAAGCAGAAATCAATTCAATTGATTCATGAAATGAGTGGAAATGATTATGAAATCAATAGGGCAGCTCAGCAAAACCAAAAGTCCTTTTAAAAAACAAGATCAGCAAAATTGATAAGCCTCTATCCAGACTCATAAATAAATGAAGAAATAAAGCCATCATCAAAACCAAAAGCGGAGACATGCACTAAAACATTGCAAGGCCATGCCATGAAGATGATAGTAAAGGAATAGTATGAACAACCATATGCCAACACATTTAATAGCCAAAATGAGCCAATTCCCTGCAAGACACAATGCTGGCAAGAATTAAGATAAACTAAATCTTATACATTGCCGGTATGGAAATATATAATGTTACAGCTACTCTGGAAAATAATATGGTGGTTTCTTTAGAAACTAAACATGTACTTACCATGCAACCCATCAATTACACTCCTGGGCATTTATCCCAAAGAAATGAAAAATTATCCACACAGAAAACCTGTGCATGATTTCTCATTCATAACAGAATTATTTCCAATAGCGCAAAACTGAAAGCCAGCAAAAATGACCCTAAACAGGTAAGAGATGGAATAAACTGGTACAGTCATAGTATGGAATACTTCTCATCAATAAAAAGAACACCCTCTTCATGTATGCATGAATGCATCTCCAGGGAACTCTGCTCAGTAATAAAAACCAATTTCAAAGGTCGCATGCTGTATTATCCCATTTATATACATTTTTGAAATGACAAAATTGCAGAGTTGGGGAGTAGATTAGTGGTTGCCAAGGATTATGGATAGTGGTCTGAATGGGGCTGTGGCTCTAAGGAGATACCATAAGGAAGATTTTTCTGGTAGTGAAAAGTTTTGTGTCTTCTTCATGGTGGTCTTTATGTAAACCTATGTGTGATAAAATAACATCAAACTATGGTTTGCATGCTGTAAGGATGTCAAATTCCTGGATTGATATGTTAATGTGGATTGTAAGATCAGAGACCACTGGATAGATAGGAACCACTTCCCTGTGTGCTTTTTCATTTCTCATTCAGTGTTTTTTGAGAAATAGTACTTACCCAAGAAATTCAGCCCTTAATGTGCAAGTCTTGGTGTATTCCCAACACTGCCCAAACATTGGCACCATCTAATTCCTAGAATATTTTCACTGCTTCAGTAGGAGACTTGGTATCACTTAGCAGTTACACCCTATTTCTCCCCAAATTCCTGAAAATCATTAATGTACTTTTCATCTCTAGACTTTTTTACTTTGAACATTTCGCATAAATGGAGTGATGTAATCTGTGGTCTCTTGACAGACTCCTTTCATTCAGCATAACTTTTTCAAGGGTTAGTCAATTGTAGCATGTATTGGTGCTTCATTACATTTTATTAAATGCTATTTCATCATGTGTATACATTGGACCTTTATCCACTCATCAGCTGATGGGCACAAAGGCTATTTCCATTGGGGACATTGTAAATAATCCTCTTGCAAACATGCATGTACAAGTTTTTGCATGAACGCATTTTCAGTTCCCCGGGGTATACTCACAAGGAATAGAATTGTTTGATTATATGGTAATTTATGTTTAGCATTTTGAGAAATAGCTGGGCCATTTTCCAAAAAGGCTGCAACATTTACACTCGCATCAGGAAAGGATGATGGTTCACTATTCTTTTCAACATGTGTGATTATCTTCCGTTTTGAAGGAAGACGTGGGTGTGGAGTGCTCATCGCTGTGACTTGTACTTCACAATTAATGATGCTGAGCACATTTTATGTACTCATGTATTTTTCTTCAGATAAATGTCCATCGAATCATTTACTCATTTAAAAATCAAGTGAGTATGTGGTATATGGAGGCATGCGCCTGTAGTTCCAGGACCTGGGAGGCACAGACATCTTTATTTGGAAGTTCAATTTATCTTTTTTCTTTAATCATTTGGTGTCATATCTAAGATAACATTTTTCTTAATTTTGTCTTTTAAGTCTTGGGCCTTTGATAATTGTGAGTAATTATTTTTGATATTGCATCTGACTCTGTAGCCTTGAGCTTATGGTATGCCTGCTTTTGCTTCATAGTGTGAGATAGAGACCCAAATTCCCTCTCTCTCCTATTGGCATAATCATTAGTCGGTAGCATGTTTAAGGAGTACTTACTTCCCACTGGGCAGTCTTCTTGCTCTTATCTCAGATTTTACACAGGATGACTTTAGGCCTAGATGCAGCCCTTCCTCTCTGATTCTTCTCCCTATGCTGTGTCAGTACCACACAATCCAGTCCCGCAGCTTCGTACAAGTTTCAAAGAGCCAAATTATTTTATACTTTTCTGCTGTTTTGAATACCCCTCTATTGCATTTCCATATGAATGTTTAAAATCACCAAGCTACTTTCTAGGGAGAAAAGGTAGCTAGCATTTTGATAAGGATTGGGTGTAATCTGGGAAACCGTTTTTGTGAGTATTGCTATTTTAATAGCATGTGTTCCCAGCTTTCCAGTTAGGTCTTGTTTAATTGGATTGTGGTCCACCCTATGCCCTGCACGTTATCCTAAGCATTACATTCTTTTTGACACTATTGTATATGGAGTTGTTTTCTAGCCTCATTTGTATTCCCAGCCCCACTAACTATTGCTTTGTTGTTGGGGGGGGGGGCGGGTAGAGGGGCTTCTATGTTCCTCAGGTTGGACTTAAGTTTCCAGGCCCAAGTGACCTTCCCACCTCAACCTCCCTTGTAGTCATATACACGAACCTGCTGCCACCTCCAGCTACTGGAATTCCTTTCTTGGTTCCATTTTTAGTCTCTCACTGCAACGGGCACAAAGAGAACATACATTCATTTTCCATTCTTCTATCTTATTAAGCTAAGTTGTTAATTCTAATAGTTCTTTCTTGTAACCTTCTGTAGTCAGTGTCTTTTAGAAATCTGTCCAATTTGTCATGTAAGATCTTTCCTTTGATCGCATGTAATTGTTCATAATATTACCATGGGATTGTGTTTATTTTCATCAGACTAGTAGTAAAGTATTCTTTGTCATTCTTGTCCTCACTCATTTGTGGCTTCTTATTCTTGCTTGTTCAGTCTAGACAAAGGTTAGGGCATTTTCTTGATCTTTTCAAGTACCATATTCTTAGCTTCTTTATATTTTTATTTTCTTACTTCATTTATCTCCACCAAATGTTTCCAAATGCATTCTTTCTGTTCTGGCGTGTTCCATTTATCTCCTTTTTCTGGTTTTGTTTTAAGCTGGAAAGTTAGATTATTCATTTGAACTCCTTCAATTTTGAACATTGGCATATACAGCTGTAAATATTCGTGCATTGCATTGTTTGAGGATCCTGTGCTTCCATTTCCACTCATTACAACTTTCTAATTGCCCTTGTGATTTCGTTGACTCTTTGGTCCTTAGGATTGTACCATTAAATTTCCTTGTACTTGTGACATTATCAAATTTCTGTTATTAATATCTAATTACATTCCATTCTGTTTGTAGGATATATTTTCTATTAATTATTAAAATTTATTTGTTAAACTGTCTTATGGTCTAGAATATAATCTAACTAGATACTATTTTATCTGCACATGAGAAAAATATGTATTAGCTCTTGATGGGCAGAGCTGTATAGATGTCTCTTAAGTCTAGTACGTTTTGACGGACAGAATCTCAGCACGTAACCCAGCTAGCCTCAAATTTGGTATCTTTCTGCCTTGGCTTTCTGAGTGCTTAGATGAGAAGTGTACATCATTGTACCTATCTCATTCAAGTGCAAGTATAATGTTTAAGTCTTTTATTTCCATGTTAATTTTCATCTGATTTTTATCTGTTACAGAGAGTAAATTATTAAAGTATTTAATTATTATCTCTTTTCCTTTTCGTTTGTCAAAATATGATTCATATATTAAGGGGCTATGTTGTTAGATGCATCTGTGTTTATAGTTTCTATGACTTCTTGATATATTGACTCTGTTAACATTACACAGTGTTTCTCTTCATTATAGAAAAAGTTTTGCTTTGAAGTCCCTTTGTGTTACACTTGCCAAGCAATTTTGGTTCTCTTTTTCCATGCTTTCACTTTCAACCTAGCGACATTGGAATCTAAAGTGTGTCTTGCTGGACATAGACGTGGCATAGACTGTGCATTCCTATAATCCCAACTACCCAAGTCTGGGGCAGTAAAAGTGCAAGTTTAAGGCCATCTTCAGTGACTTAGTAAGACTCTGTCTTAAGATAAAATTTTTAAATGTGGGTAGGAATAGTAATTCAGTGGGAAATCACTTACGTAGCATGAACAATGCCCCATACCCAATCTCCCACAACTGCACAATTAAAAGTGTGCTTTGTGCATACAGAATACAGCTGGATGACAGAGTGTGCAACCTTATAATTCCTACTATGATAAGATTTTTATCTGCCACTTTCCTATACATACTATTTTATTTCTGTTTCTCCAACACTATCTCTTTTGTCTTAAATGTGTATTTTCTAAAATATCATTTAGTCCCTTTCCATTCCTCTTATCATCTTTTAAAATGTAATTTCTGTATTGGTTGTCTGGGGGATTAATAGATTCAATAGTATGTATGTACTATGTAAGTCTCCTTTCCTTCCCTGTTTTCCTATGCTCTTACAGTGGTGGTGCTGGGGCAGACACACGGGGCCTTATGTGTGGTAGGCCATGTTCTAGCAGTGACCTTCACCTCCAGCTACCTTCGTCTTTTCCTTACCACAAAATATCTTAATGTACTGAAGGTTCATAAACACAAGTTTTAAATTTCCACCTTAAGTTTCCTTTTAAATCCAATGTGTTTTTTCTGGGTGTGGGTATGGCCTTGTTGGAGAAAGTGTGTCACTGTGGGGGCAGGCTTTGAGGTTTCCTATGCTCAGGATACCACTCAGTGTCTCAGTTGACTTCCTGCTCCCTGGAAGATGTAGCACTCTCAGTTCTAGCACCATGTCTGCCTGCATGCCACCATGCCCCCTGTCATGATGATAATGGACTGAGCCTCTGAAACTGTAAGCTAGCCACCACAATTAAACAGTTTCTTTATAAGAGTTACTGTGGTCATGGTGTTTCATAACAGCAATAAAAACCTTAACTAAAAGATCATCTCTTTTTCTGGATAGTCAATATTTTTGAACTATTTTCATATTTCTTTAAATTCTTTTTGCTTATCTATTCAAATGCACCATTATCTTCCTGGAGTAGTTTCCTGGTTTCTTGAGAAACATTGTCGTGTGGTCAAGGCTCACCTTGAACTGACTAGCTTGAACTCCTGATCTTCCTACCTTCCTGCCTATGTTTGCAGTGCTAGGATTGCAGCTGGGTACCACAATGCTCAGTTTCTGAGGTGCTGAGTATCAACGTAAGGCCTCAGGCATTCTAGACAGTCATACTACCAACTGATTCTTACTCTCAGTCAACTGCAGTGCAGTTTTCATCTCACTTTTTACTTCATACTTTCAAAATTTCTATTTTGTTATTTTATGTAATCTGTCATGTTTTATAGTCCCTAATTAATGAGATGTTAGAATTTCATAGTTATTTAGTCATTTTGAAATTTGTGATCATATTATAAAACTATTTGTCTGATAAATCTAATATCTGAGCTTCCTCAGGGACACTTGCTGTAGACGTTTTTCTAGAGTATAGGTCACACTTGAATGTGCTTTGCAGATTCACAATTTTCTAAAAAGCAACACATCAAATAATATGATCATTCTACTCTATATGGGCCTAGTTCTCAAGCTCCTTTCCCATCACATCTACCTGTCTGTCTGTTTAACTTAACTTTATTAAATGTCAATTATATGCCAAGCACTATTGTATATGTTGGGGATACAGGAATGATAAAAACAAAGCACCTTCCTTCATGAAGTTAAATTCCTAGTGGAGAGGTGCAAATAATCACACGTAAATTAATAAATAATATGCCTGATAGTTAAAAGTGCCATGAGGAAAATGACAGAGCATTATCAGTGAGCAATGGCCTTGCATGAAGTACCACTTTAGCTGAAATTCTTAGGAGACCTTCTTTGAGAAAGTGACATCTGAGCAGGAATTGAGTGAAGTGAGGGAAGTATACACATTAATGGACAGAGAAAAAGCATCCCAAGCAATAGGGACAGTAAACCCAAAGGCACTCAGTCAGTGATAGTGTTTCTTGATGTTTGAGGAGAAGCAAGAGAAGTAGATGGAGCAGAGTAGTAGAAGGGGAGGGAGGGGGAGAGAGCATGCATGTGTGCAAGCCAGAAAATCTGAAAGAGAAGGGTAATAGGGGTCAAAGAGGTCCTATGGGCAATGTTTCTCAATTTTGGCTACACATAGAGTTACTTAGTATATTAGTTACTTTTCTTATAGCCATGACCAAGTACCTGACAAATATCAACTTAGTGAGGGACTTATTTGACTTACACTTTAGCAGAATGTAGTCCATTGTTGCACATAGCCATGGTGGTAGGATTATGTAGCACCTGGTTGCATTCTGTCTACCTTCAGGAAACATAGAAATGAATGTCCTTGTTCATTTGACTTCTTTCCTTTTGCCTTTTTATTCAGTGTGGGAACCCAAACAGGATGTGCCTTTTCCCATCAATCAAACTTCTCTTTAAATACTCCTACAGACATATCTAGAGGTGTGTCTCCCAGGTGATCATAAAGCCAGTCAAGTTTAAAATGAAAACTAACCATCACAAATCCACTTGCCACCCAAATATATAGCTTTAAAGTATAACTCTCTACCCCAGGATCCACCATATAGATGAAATAGTCAAGTTCTGCTGTCAGCTCGAGATATTTAGCCTTGCCCCCTTGGAATATAGCTACAATGGTCTCTAAATGTCTTTGCAACCAAACCTTGAAAAATACTTTTTGAACAGAGAACCCTTGTGTGGAATTCTTAGTTCAGGCTTCCCACTCAAAAGACTTTTCATTTTTATAAACTAGTGCCTTTGGCAAACAGGATTTTTTCATTGGGGCATGTTTCCTATTGTTCCAGTATAGACTGAGGGTTTTTTTTTTTTTTGATGGTGTTAATGTCTTTATCAACCACAGTTGATTTTTCTGCACTTGCTTTGCCACCTTTAATTTGGTTCAAGCTCCTTAGCAAACTTCACACTGTTCATGTCTTTCTGCTCTCTTTCCTTGTAAATTTAAGTGAAGTGAACTATAAGTATGCCACAGCATGAATCATATATTTTAAATTTTGTTTTATTCTTTTTAAATTCATGCTCACTCTAGTTTATAGGACACGGATAGAACACACTCAGATTGCTTTCTAGGTTTTAACATGAATAGCCTCCATCCCACTTCCTGATAGGGTCTTTGCTCTCTTTAGAAACTTCATGGGGATGCTCTTTACTGTCTCCATTTCTTTTGGCATTCTGATCTGAAAGAATTTGTGGTGGGATTCAGGTGTCAGCTGATAAGGTCCAAAGACGCTTATCCAGGGTCCCGGGCTCCTGAAGGGGGAGTGGCCAACCCCATTCATAAAAGGCTGCTGGGATCTTGGGGCCCCGTTCTCTCTCTCTTTCTCATCTAGCTCTTCTTATAGCATTTTTGAGCCCACAGCTCTAAACTCTTCCACATTCTTCTTACAAACCAACTGGCCTACAGACCACAAAAGCAAGTCTGTCAAAAATGGCCCGCTTCTTGGTATCAAGTCTATGTATTAGTGACGTTTCTCATTGCTGTGAACAAATACATGACAAAAGTGGCTTAAGGAAAGGTTTGTTTTGAGTCATTATTTGAAGGGATACAATCCATCATGGCACTGAAGTCCTAGAAGAAATACCACGAAGTACTGATTATTGTGTCCACAAACAGGGAGCAGAGAGGGAAGAGAAGAGGAAAGGGGGAGGGAAACAGTAAAGCTCAACTAGCTCCCTCCTTTCTCTCTTTTCATTCAGTTTGGGAACCCCAGTTCACGGGATGGTACCACCCACAGTCGGGGTGGCTCTTTGCTCTTTCTCGAAAACTCTAAGAAACACATCCAAACATGTGTCTCCTAGGTGATTCCAAATCCAGTCGGTTGAAAATGAAGATTGAATAATTACATCTGGAAAGCTTTTTAAATTCAGATACCCAGACTACATCTAAAACCAACCAAACTTAACCCATGAGCTTGAGCCAGACACCAGCATTTTAAAACTTTAGAAGCAGTCATGCTTAGAAACCCACAATATAGTGTATTTTAGATCACCTCTATGTCCTTGGCATTTACCATGTTTATGAGAAGCAAGAGATGGTTTCAAGAAGAGACATAATATATACTATATGTTTTAACAGCATTTCTCAGCTGTTTCTGCATCTGTAGGGGAAAAGAATAGAGGCAGGAAAATCAGTGAGGAGCCAGTGTACTCACTCAGGTGAGGCATATGGAAATAGAGGGTGTGCTATTAGAGAAATAGAAAATCTGAAGGTCACGGTGGGAAAGAGACTGGCCCAAGTAAGCCCAGCTAGGCATTGGCAGTACAAGAATTGCAGCCATATCTGTCTCCTTCCTAAGCAACTTTCACTGTTTTTACAAATTTGCCTTTCTGGCAGTCCTGGAAGATGAGACAGCCAATGTGGTTATTATCAAACTTCCCATGGGTGAGACAGGACATGAGAATAGCTGGTCCATGGGTGAACTGAAGAAGCAGCTTAGGTAAGGGTACGGCAAGCTGAACACATGTGGGATTGCCAGGGTTTCTGGCCAGCCATTCCTTATGAAAGTACCTATAAACTGATAGAAGGTGTACTCAAGGGTAGCCATACTTCTTCACTCAATGGTGAATTTTATTTTAAGAAAAACAAGAAGAATATATGATGTCTCATGCTTGTAGTAATCTCAGCACTCAAGAGTGATGAGGCTGCCATGAGATTCTGGCAATAATACATTCTAAGGCAGCTTGGGTTACAGTGTGAAATTTGGTCTCAAAAACAAAAAAAAAAATCAAAAAGAAAGAGAAAACCAAGGATGGTGTGTTCTTGCTATAATCAGCTCTGGTTATGCCTGTAATTGCCAGAGTCTGGCCCAGGTGAGAGCCTGGGAGTTTCAGAGTGTCAGGACACCGAGTGAAGTCACCTGTGAAATATTACTCAGGCCAGAAGTAAGTGAATCCTCAGCCACTTGAACTTCTTTCTGAGTCTTTAATACAAGAAAGTAGGGGATGAGAGTACCGACTGTATTGGTCGCTGTCCTCTTGGGCCAGCCTTCTAATCCTCTGCCAAGGAAGTATTACTTTACTGTTGAGAAAATTGAGACTTAGGGAAGTTTTTGTCACACTTGTCCAAGGGTGTACAGCTAGAAAGTTGTAGGTCCGAGACTTAGGCTCATGCCTATTCTATGCTATTTTCTCAGCCTATGCTGCCTGCCTTCAAGGAATGTCTAGGCTACACAAGTGGTAAATGGTCTGTCTAACACACAGCAGTCTCTGGGTTCCTTTCTTAGTGCTGAATGATAGTAGCCAAGTATGAGAGAGGATGCATTAGAGCACTGATGAGGTTCCACGACAGGGGACATCCATAGTATGGTTCAAAGGCTGCTTTTGTGTGTCAACATAACACAAGCTAGAGTCGTCAGAGGAAGGAGCCTCAGCTGAGGAAAAGCCTCCATGAGATCCAGCTGTAGAGTGTTTTCTCAATTACTGATCAATGGGGGAGGGCTCAGCCCATGGTAGGTGGTGACATCCCAGGGATGGTGGTCATGAGTTCTATAAGAAAGCAGGTTGAGCAAGCCATGAGAAGCAAACTAGCAAGCAGCCCCTCACATGGCTTCTGCATCAGCTTCTGCCTCTGGGAACCTGCCTGTTTGAGTTCCTGTCCTGGCTTCCTTTGTTGATGAAGAGTCCTGTGGAAGTGTAAGCCAAATAAACCCTTTCCTCCCCAGTTTGCTGTTTAGTGATGGTGTTTCACATAGCAATAGAAATCCTAACTAAGACACTCATAGATAGATGGAGTAGTTGAAGGATGAATGTGTTGGAAAGAGAGTATTACAGGCTAAGAGGAGCCCATAAGCAGGAAGCACTCCGGAGATGGACATAGATAAAGTTAGTCTGCATTTTTTTTTGTTCTGCTAAACCAATACTAACATAACACATGCCCTATGCACAGCACCATTCCAAGGGTCTTACATACAGCAACTTACTGAAGATTCACAACAACTCTATGGAACAAACCTGTCTCTGCTCAGTTCACTTAGGCTGAAACTTATTAGCAAGAGATTTATAAGCAGGAAGATGGAGTGCAAGCTGGAAATGTAGCTGGGAGCTTTCATGTAGATGGCCCTGGGTGTCAGACTGAGGAATTCATTATTTAACTCAGCAGAAATGTGGAGCTGTGAATGAAAACCAAAGTGTGCATTTGGAAAGTTCGCCTGGATGCCACTAAAGAAAGAAGTTGAGGCAGCATCTCAGGGGAGCATCAGAAAACTCTGGACAGATTTGGTGGGATGGATGCAAAACATAATAAAGAGTGGGATCAATAGTTAGCAGGAAGTCCTCATGAGAGTTGGATTTAGTAGCAACTCAATGGGTCTAAGAATAGGTAATCTTGGCCCCAAGCCCAGGACCAATAGAAATATGGTATATGGGCTTGAGCATGTCCCTGACCGCTCTACGCCTTGTTCTTTTTATCACCCCCATGACAAGACTAAATATGTCCATTGGTAGCGGCTCAGCCATGGCTGAGTTTCTTTTGCCTGTGACCCTAAATGTCCAGAGAGACTTTCAGACTGCTGTCCAAGATGGAGCTTTTGACATTAAAAAGAGGCTGGCTTTTAGGAGCTGGTTAAGAGCACTCTCTGGCTCAATTAGCACTCAGTAGAGTACTCAGGACCCTCGATTCCTCCAACTGCTAGCTGGAAGCCATGAGTACAATAGAAACTCCAGAGAGATATTTGGGGAGACTCCCAAACTGATGTACATGACACACTCCATGCTGCTCTGCCCACATAGTGACTGCCACCATTGCTGTCTTCCTTCTGGTTATCAATAGCAAAGATACAGCGTGGGAACCTGGTTTGGAGGTATTCGGGTTCTGGAATCATCATAGCTTATGGCATGACCTCCTAGCTCAAAGCCCCACTTGACAGTTTATACAACTCTTTTCCACTCCAACAAGTCTAGGAGGTAGAAATGATTATCAGCATTTTACAAATGAGGCCCAGCTGGGATGTTAGGGAGCATCTGCCCACCAGGCCAGCTTTCCCATTAGGCCATGTGTACTGGCATAAGCCTTTTGGAGCACCAACACTGGAAGAGTCCGTTCATGAGGCATCCGGAGAAACTAAGGACCCAAGAAGGTAGCTTCTCAGCCACCTCCAGACCCAGTGGGTACACCAGAGCTCAGTTAAGAGCAGGTGCCACCAGGAGCTGGAGCCTGGCTTTCATTTGGCACTGGGCTGGACGCCATGCAGCTTGCCCAGGGCCATGGTTTAGTCCCAAATTGGGGTGTTTGGTTCCTTTCTTTATGTCTCCTCTTGTAACTCCAGCTTAACACTCCCCAGATGGCCATTCCTGCCGGCTCCCTGCCCATGCTGCCATTCAGACGGGAAAGCAATCATTTCACAGCCCCATTAATTAAAGACTAATTGCTGATTGGAAACACATTGACTGGGCCCTGAGCCGGTATCATGTTGTGGGCCCTCTGGCCCTGGGGAAGGCCCAGCCCTACCAAGACTCTGACCCCTCAGAGACTTGCTTGCTTACTGCAACAGCACAATTGGACCTGGACTTAGGCTAATGAGGTGTCAGCTGACTATTAGAACCACATTTCTGGGGGAGGACCAGACCAGATAGGAGCTGACACATGGAGCAGCCATTAGCTCTGAAGTTGCAGGGCCTCCAATGATGGCTCTCTGGGGGCCACCAGCAGCCGAGCCCTGGCCTTCACAGCCAGTTAGCATTGGACTCATCTTCAAGCTAGGCCTCTCCTCCAAGAAGCTCAGTATCCCCTGAACCAAGATGCTCCAGCTCTCCCCTTAACCATGCAGCCAAGAAGCACCTTCTTTGTGCCAGTCCTGGCGATATAGAAGTGTATAAGCCTAACTACATTTATTGAGCACTTACTACAAGCCAGAGATTGCTCTAAGTGCATTCCATGGACTCCTTTGGTTCTCACAAAAGCCCTTAGGGGAATTGAAGCTCCCAGAACCCACATTTCACAGAAGGAAGGTGAGACTCAGTACATACTTGACAACACTACAGGATCCAAAGCCAGAATGTGAGGCCAGCCTTCTCCTTGTCCAGAACCACTGTGATCCAGATGCACCTTGGCCCTGTCTTGGGGGCGAGGAGTCTCAGGCATGTCAGAGGGAGCATTAAGGATGACACTTCAGTTTAGGGTACACAATGGAGCTGAGCCTGGGGGGAGCACTTGTCTCAGGCATGAAATGAGGACAGAAGTGGGGACCTACGAAGGGAACCTGACATGGAAAAAACAATTCAGCAAGACGAGCTGGTAGAACAGAATTTCCAGGTGACAGGAAATTCAAGATACCAAGTGGGTATAAGTTAGGCTCAAGGAAGGCACCATCAGCTCTGGCTCCTGGAAGCTCAATCTGGCTGCAGCTGGGAGGCACGCAGACTGAAAGGCAACATAGTGCAAATCCAGATCTAAGAGACTCTTGTGGTCCTGGTGAGAGGTGAGGTGCATGGAGTAGGGGCAAAGCTGTGTGGATGGAGAGGATTCTGGCTTGAATCTGGAGCATCTGCTGCAAACTCATGCTGGAACACTTGCTTGCTAGCTAGTTGCGCTGTTTGGAGAGACCAACCATAAGACCTTTAGGAATGGGAGACTAGTGGGGAGTAGGTCACTAGAAGCAGCCATTGAAGGCTATGGCCTCTCTGGATTCTGCTTCCTTTATCTGCTGACCAGTACTCCATGATGTGAGTAACTGTTATACCTGGTCCAATCACCATCATTTTCTGCTCAAGAGCACGGGATCAAGGTCAAGCAAGTATGAGGTGAGCTCCCTGAAGCTGAGTCAAAATAAACCTTTTACCATGTCTGCTGTTTTTGTCAGGGTATTCTGTCACAGCGATGCCAAAGTGATTAAGACAGAAAGCTAGTCGGGAGGTGGACGAGTGGAATTGGGGGCAGAAAAGGTTAGGACATGCTCACTCAAGTCCCCTGTCCCCAAAGACACAGCAGATGTAGGCACTCTCCTGCTGGAGGTCTTCAATGGCTTCCCAGTGCTCTTTCTCCCAATATGAAGGGAGATGGGGGATGGGGTACAGGAAATTCTTACAAATACTTGTGCATTGAGCAAGTATTCAACCTCTGAGCCCTCTCAAATCCTCTAATAAATGCCTCACCGATCCTTCCTTCACAAGAACCCATGGTGATGATGAACTGAGCTTGCTCTTCACAACATGCCAGTCAGAGTGTCCAAATCATCAGAAACCTGGGTCAGCAATGTTAGCCCCCAACTCTTTTCCATCACCTCTACATCCTGTCATGCTGAACCATCCAGGGGGGCCATACATAGCCCATACTGTTTCTACCTCCCTTCCTCTGCTGCTCTTGCTACACACTCCCATCTTTCTTCTTTCATTTCTCTTGGGGACTCTCTGAACCCACAAGAGTCCTTTCCTTTCTCAGGCACAGATGTAGCTTCTCCCGACATTGCCCAAAACAATGCCCTCTCCTAGCTTAGAGCTCCTTATTTATGAACAACAGAACTGACTGTGTTCCTGGATTTTGTCCTGTTCACCTAGGTGGACAAGATTGTGTGGATGGACAGAGGAAGGAGTGTGCTGGAGAGGCTGGGACAATATAGACAGCCACCTTTGCCCTCAGAGCTTCCCTTGGACTCACTCTCCCTGATGGAACTAGCCTGATGGCTCTTCCAAGACAAGCAAGTAACGTAAGCGAATGAACAAGGCGAGGAACAGGAATGGTACAAGTGGGTTAAGGAATGACAGCTGGGTGACCACAGGGAACAGTAGGGCCTGTGGTGAAATGGATAACCGGTGCCCATCTGCAACACTGTTGCAGTGTTGGAAAGGAGGCCTAAAGCTGCCAGGGCTCGTGAATCTTTTGAAAGGGGCAGGTAGTTGGGGTTTTCTATAAAAGTATCTTAAGAGGCTGTCTTGGTGACTCATTTGGAGAGCCTCCTGAAAGCACTTAGTTAAACATACTCAGTTGGTTTTGACCTGTGAACTCCTAGAGAGCATTCACCCACTGTATGTGTTCACCAAATACCCCATTGACTACGTAGCCTGGTGCCAGGCACTGCTGAGGCCCCCTCAATAGTGGACATAGAGGTCTATGAGGACTTGAGTTCCTCTGAGGGAGTCAGACATGCTCTCTGATTCATTGGTGTCATAGCTGCCTTAGCTATGAATGTTGACCTGGAGTTCAAAAGATGTGAATTAATGCTCTGGCTGAATTGTATACTAGTTGTGTATTTCTGGGCATGTTGTTTAAGCTCTCTGAGGCTTGGATTTTGTATACATAGGTAGACAAAGAGTCAAAAAAAAGTCTCATTTCCCAGGATTGCCATGCCTTCTAAATGAGCTAATGGCTGGTGAGCCCTCTGTGAATCATCACCTGTGCAGGTGTGTCAGGATGACCCAGAGAACTGAGATGACAGGCTTGGGGCCATGCCTGGAATGGGCTGAGGCTTTGGTGTACTTCCGGCTGTGTAGACACTACTAGAAGCTGAGCAATCAGATGCCTGAGCAATAGATGGTGGGGCATTCTGCTGCAGAGTTGGCAAGGCACTGTCCACATTTGTTCCTGCTGGCTTCTTGTCAGTGTAACCAGGGCAGCATCTCTATAAGATGCTGGGAACATGTGATGATCCAGAGAGTGGACAGGCACAGAAGAGCCTGTACACTTAGGAATTCTACCGGCACACCAGAGCCACCATCTTACTGATAACTAACCACCACCTACACAGCGTTCCCACAGGCCATCCCACTCCCAACACTCACATGTATTGACTCTTTAACCCTCTATACAAGCCTGGGCTCTGGATTCTATTGCCATCAGCTCTACTTCAGATAAGGTCACTAAGGCACAGAGAGGTTAAGTGGCTTGCTCAAGCCACACAGCAGCACTAGCTGAAAAGCTAGTCAGACTGTGGAGTCTACACTATCAAGTCCCCAGAGTATCATTCGATCTGTTGAAAAATTGGGGGTGTTTTTTTCCTAACTGCTCCCTGACAGTTCTCATCTGTGCCACAGGGGAACAGAGGAGTTCCTTTCACATCACAAACCTTCCCATTCTGAAAGTGCCAGCCGATGCCTGGAGCTCCATCATGCTGAGGCCTAAGATCCTGGCTAATAAGAACTGGCTTTTTTCACTATGTACTCTGCTCTGCCTCAACATGACTTGAGGCCTTAAGAGAAAGACTGAGAGCCACACAGGGAAGGCTAGATTGGAAGCAGAATGGCTAGGTGAGCTCTGATGTAGGTGTAGAATGAGACCAACAGGTGTTCCCCAGGCAGGCTGGTGTCAAAGAGATCAGTGGAGAGCCAGGTGTCAGCCCTATGCTGAGAGAGTCTTAAATACCTATGTATCCCTGCACATGCACACACACACACACACACACACACACACACACACACGCACACACACACGCACAATGCACACACACTTTACTGGCAGACACACTCACTCACTCGAACGTGCCTAATTACTCATAGATACAGCAAGACACACAGCCAAGTAGACACTCACACCTGGTCCCAACACCTCTGCTCATGAAGATACATTTGTGAACACAGGCATACACACACACACACACACACACACACACACACACACAGCACACACTCTCATGCAGAACCCTCACAGACATGTGTGTCTTTGCCAGGAAGGATGCACAGGGAGTGCATGGATCTCTAACCTCATATCACATTCCCACTGTCCTTGGGGAAAGAATGCCACCCACTTGGCATCAGCTCAACCTCCTTTCCTGGCCTCTGCTGTTTCGGGCGTGCCCTGTGCAATCTCCAAGTTTCTGCTTGGAGTGGAGACATACAGGTGGAGGAGGGGAAGAGGAAAAAGACAATGTTCTAAATTAAGAATCGAGTCCCTAAGAGAACAGTAGGCCTTTAGGGTCTCTGTCAGTTTGGAGCACAAGAAAGGCAAGCGGGAAGATCAAGAACGTGGAGCACACTAGTGGAGTCTTTAGGTTGTGAACCAGGATTGTTATGAAAAAAAGGATAAACTTCACCAAACATTTGTTGTGTTACCTTGGGCCAATCAGTTAGACTCTGAGCTGTAGCTTTACCTTTCGCATCAGGGTGAAGAACATGTATCTGGAGCTAGACTGCTAATATGAATTCTGACTTTCTGTGACCTTGGGCAAGCAAGTTAACCTCTATAAACCTAAATTTCAATACTATAAGATGGGAGTTTATAACATCACCTAGCTCATAGAACGGGCAGGAAGATAAAATGACTTGATTGCATAAAGCTATTAGGATTGATGGATAAATAATACATGTTTGTATTGTCACAGCATCATGTAAGTGGCAGCTACTGCTGTTGCTCTTATGCAGTGAGACACAAATAGTTATTGCACAGGATTGTGGGAGGATTGTGTGAGACAGGGCTTTGTGGTCTACTGGTATGAGTGTCCAGAAAGAAAAAAGGCACAGGGCTTTGTGGTCTACTGGTATGAGTGTCCATAAAGAAAAAAGGCACTTCTGGGTATGGATGCATGCCTCTGATCCCAGAACTCAGAGGGGCGAGGCAGGGGGATTCAGAGTTTGAACACAGGTTGCGCCACACAGCAAATTCCATATGATTACATAGTGTGATTACCTCAAAATCACTCACATGCATGTGAATGCGTGTGCATGTACACTCCCCCCCACACACACACACAGACAGAGAGAGAGAGAGAGAGAGAGAGAGAGAGAGAGAGAGAGAGAGAGAGAGAGAGAGAATGAAGGGAGTTGGGGAAGAGAGGTGCTTCTGGTTGAATTGTGAGTCTGAGGAGGGCCTAGAGTATAGCTTGAGGGAACAAAAGGCTCCATGCAACATCTAAAGGCCTTTCCTG
Organism: Phyllotis vaccarum; assembly: GCA_033318265.1. Lineage (NCBI taxonomy): Eukaryota > Metazoa > Chordata > Mammalia > Rodentia > Cricetidae > Phyllotis > Phyllotis vaccarum. The sequence continues at coordinate 61,273,879 of JARWLC010000013.1, forward strand.
CCCTGCAATTGGTCAGTGGTGTCCTCTCAAGTCTCCCCAGGCTTCCTCCTGCCCCCTAATCTTTGCATTGGCTGTTTTCTCTGCTCTGAACACACTTCCGCAGATACTTCTAAGTACTTTCTTACATCCGTAACGTCTTTGTTCAAATATTGCTTCCTCTGGGAGGCCCATTCCACACTTGGGTAATTCTGCCTCCCTCATCTCCTCCAGCATCTCTCTTAGATTCTTCTTTGTATTTCCTAAAACCTGCTCCACCTTTCCAGACTAAATGCAGTACTTGCAACTTACTACGTGATGGGGGTATTTTGTGTTTTCCTGCCATACTGCTAGCTCCCCTAGTGCTAAAGCTCCCTATGATCCCATATCAGCAGTGGTTTTTGATGGATGAGTGCAATGTCAAGAACTCCTTAGGGTGATAGGTAAGTGTAGAGGTGGGGAGAGAGTGAGGGGGGTTGGCCATTGGAAGGGTCTGTGGAGGATGCCTGACGGGCAGTCGCAGAGTAGTGACAGATGGAGGGCGGAGCTGAGACACAGGCACACACAGGAGAACAGGAATGTGACTGCTGGCCTGTGAATGGACTGAGTCCCAGGTCTTGGCACATGCCAGGCCAAGTCCAGGCATGAGGACTGTTTGCCAAAGGTGTGTCTGCCAAGTTCACTGAATATAGGGTAAAGGAATCACTCAAAGTTAACGCCCTAGGCTTGAGCCTAGGCCACCAAGAAATAAATGGAAAGGGCCTCATATACCAAAAATTTAGAGGCAGCTCAGAGTGGGCATTAGCTCTGATGTCACTTCGTGTACACCGACTTCCTTAGTTAAACCAGATCTTTCTGAGTGGCCTCCCATGCCCTACTGAACTTGACCTTTCTGGTCTTGCTTGTATGTAGCACATCTCCAGAGCCTAGAAAAGTGGATCTCCAAGGCCTGAGCCAGCTACCAACTATCTCAGTTTCTCTCCTCCATTTCCCCCTCAACACTCCCTTACTCCTCTGGGTCAGCCTCTTCTCTTCCCCCGACTCCTGTGTATTTCTTCTCTTTCTGCTGCCTCCACTTTGCTCCCTACTCTGGTCAGTGATGGCTTGGATTAAGCCACGAGAACCGAGAACCTGCAGACTGCAGATGGAGTGGGAAGCCTAACTGCTTATACAACAATTTGGTCCCAATTCACCTGAAATTGGAGAATGCAGCATTTGAGCTAAAAGCACTGGGAACAGGGCTGGGGATTCATGGATCTTGATCCACATAGGTCACAGTCCCCCAGCAGACATATATACCCAGTGGCTTAGAGAGTATCCCCATAAACACACTTACAGCATGCCTCTACCACAGCACTTCCACATCAGTGGAGAGAGCATCAGATCTGAGACTGCCAACACCCACTCACCACAAACATGTACTACCATAGTACCATAACACCTACTACCCCCATAGCATAGCTACATCATGTGATGTCAACCCTCTGCCGCACACCTAGTGTAAGCACACTCTTGGAGTGAGTACTGCAACAGTCTAACAAAAACGATGATAACACAGACAGTTTTCAACAGCTACACAGCACACACATTGTCCCCTGATTTGTACCTCTCTGGTCATATGTATGCATACATACATGGAGGAGGGGGAGAGGCAGGGGGAAAGAGACAGAGAAAGACAGAGAGATTGCCTCACTTCATGCCTTGGCTGTTTGGCCATAAGTCCCTGGCTGCTCCAGAGAACAGCTGAGCTGGTAGGCGCCATTTCCTAGAAGGCTGTGGATTTGGTCTCAGCTGATCAAACACATGCTAGGAGGTCTGCGTTTGAACTCCGGCTCCAGGGGTGGCTGGTATGTGGTCCCCACCAATGAATTGCAAGCAGCAGCTGGCTGCTGTGGGACACCCCACAGGGAGGGGCCCTGATGTGACTGAGCTTAGTGGGTGGGGGCCAGGCAGGGCCCAAGCTGACTGAGTTGGAGTGAGGGGGCGTCTAGAGTTCAGGCGGCTGGTGGCTGGGAGGGGGAACACAGGAATGCCTCACCAGCAGGGGCCTGAGATAGAAGCTGAGTCATGAGGTAAGAAGAGAGGCTGTGGTGGAAAGACAGGAAGTAGGGTGGAGGGGAAAGAAAGGCTAAGAGGGGGATCTTGATGCTCCTCCAGACTCTTCCCTCAGGAGACAACAGGCAGGGATTGGGAAGGGAGGCAGGCAGAGGGAGCCAATCCCGGAGACAGACATAGGACAAGGCTAGATATGAGGCTTTGAAACATGAATAGAAGGCTAGGGGATGAGGCTGAGTATTGAGCCTGGAGCCTCATGGCTGCCCAGATATGAGAGTGAAGAATTAGAATTTGGTCAGGAGAAAGGCCTGGTGGTGAGAACTTAAGGTATGCCATTATCATGGACAAAATCATTGACAGGTGCTGTGGTTCAAACTCCAAATATCACCTTCAGGCTGATATTTGAAAGCTTGGTACAAGGTTGTAGCACTACTTTGAGGGCTATAGAGCCTTTAGGAGGTGGGGCCTGGCTTGTGGAAACAGAAAACTGGGAGGTGAGTTTGGGTTTTCTGCTTTCTGGTTTGCTTGCTGTGAAGAGATGCTGCCTCATGCTCCTGCTGCCACGGACTGAAGCTCTTCTCACACCATGCCTTCAACAAAATAAGCTTTATCTTCTGGAACCATGAGCCAAAATACAATTTTCCTTCCTCAAGTTATTTCTTTCGGATATTCTGTCCCAGCAATGAGAGCCCCAGCTAGAACAATTAGGAGAACAAGAAAGGAAGACATTTGTGAGATCAGCCTGTAGTGATGGGGCTGCCAGGCCTTAGGTGAAGAGCTCACATCCTGCAAACAAAGAGAACCTTACATACTTGGTGCTGTCAGAACTCTCAAGTCAGCAAAAACCCACCTCTGCCTTCAGGTTGCCAAGAAGGCATGACCTTTAGCTTCCTATAGCAAGCAGGGCAGGATTGCCAAATTCAGATACTGGTCAGCTCAACTTCTGATCTCAGAAGGACCAAAATGTGGGAAGATGAAAGGGAGACCTTTGGCCTATAGAGGTTTCCATCTTGTTCAAGAAGCCCCCTAGCCAGTTGACTCAAAGCTCATGACTGATGTATTTATATGTGAAGGGACTTAAGTGAACAACCCCTGTCCCTCTCCACCCAAGCTGAACATGGGGAAACGTTATAGCTGGACTTCAATTTTATGTCCCCAGCTATCTCTGAACCTCAGGATGCTTTGGTCTTGATATGCCCTCAGGAGGCAGTCCCTCTGAGTTGGGAGCTAACCCAGCCCCCATGGCCAAGCATCTTCTTCCTTTCCTGCTCTCTCCCAGACTGAATTAGTACCACCCGCACATAGTCAGCACTTTGTCTTTCCTGAAGCATGAACTCATTTGAGTCCCGCAACAATCCCACAAGGCTAGCAGAGCAGAAAGTATTACCCCTATTTTCCAGTGAGGAAACTGAGGCCCAGAGAGGTAAGACAATTACCCCAGTCACACCAGTAATTCCAACACAGACTCCAGATCCAGTTCCTCCATTGGAAGGCTTTCCAGGACCTTTTGTTGCTAAAATGTTGATTTTTACAGGTCACAGATGACATAATAAGATGGAAAGTTTGGACTAGGAAGTCCAGTCATCTGAAAGTAGGGCTGTAGCAGGGATTGGGGAAGGAGATGGATGCTTCTTTGACATGTACCAGGTACCAAGCACTGGAAAAGATACCTGGTACCTGTTGGTTCACTTAATCCTTATAAAACTCAGTGTGGTAGACCTTCATTGTACAGAAGGGAAAACGGAGGTTCAGAAAACGGTATTGCTAATCCTGAATTCACACACTGAATAAGAGAGTTAAGAATTGACCCTGTTTCTGACTCCAGTGCCCATGCTGTCTGAGGAAGATTCCCCCTTCCTTGCCATATGACATACTGCCTTGGGACACACTCAGTTGCGAAAGGAATCATCCCTGACATAGCTTTAGCAAGTGGTCTTTGGAAATCATGGAACTGAGATGAGGGTAGGGAAAGGGAACTGCGGGGGAGGTCAGAGCTGTGATAATCTGTGGGAGAAACCAGATTCCTCTGGGGAATGGAGAGCAGTGTCCCCTCCCGCTTTCCTTCCTCTCCCCTCCTTCTTACCACAGCCTGCCTGGGGGATGGAAGAAATGTCCCTGAAGGGCGGCCTTTTGGCAGATGCAGGGCTGGAGGCAGCGCCACAGAGGCCCACATCCTGGGTCACCTCCCACTCAGAACCACAAAGAATCTAGACAAGAACTCCAGCATTTCTCCGAAGCACCACATTGCTTGTCTCTTCCCTGTGCTGATGTTTCCCCCCCATCTTTGTCCTCTGCCTGAACATAAAATCCCAGTCTCAGGACACAGTCCCATCATTTCCTTGTGGGGTGCACCAAAGAGTCAAGGTCTAGAAAGTGTTCTTCCTCCTGTCTTAGAACAGCAAGGTCATCATCTCTTGATTTGAGCATGTTCAATGGAAAGACCTTGTGCAGCCTGCCTACCTAGATGTCCAGAGGTTTTCTTGTTCCTGAATCCCTAATTCATTTCTTCGATACAAATACTAACCAGGCCTAACACTGCTTAGCTTAGGTCGATTGAGTGTGTTCAGGGTGGGGTAGTCATAGACTCCCTAATCCTTTTTCGTTTGAGCTTTACTGAGAACAGAAGAATATCCCTGAAAGACCATCCCAACAACAAATGAAACTGAGATACCCAGATTCTCTTCCAAAAGTTAACAGTTGCAGTGCCTTTTTGCTTGTTTTTGATTTCCATGAAATAATAACACTAGTAAGTAGAGTGATATTAAAATCAAGGGTATTATAAGAAATGTATCGCAGTAAAGGTAAGGTAGCAGATATTATATAGACTCAGTGAGTACACGAATTAGATTCTTGACTATTGTAGCTTGCAAATAAACCCACAAACACCAGAATTAACCAGATCCAGAGTCTACACAACTTAACAATCTTCTATACAGTGTAAAGTTTCATGTGAAGCTTCCTAGCTCTCATTTCAATGCCAACCCATCATTGTTTTTTTATTGCCATCAACATCATAATTATCACAATCAACTCCGTTCCCATTAGCACATAATTCCTCCATCATTATTACCCTTAGTATCAGCACCTTCATCAATCACCATCATTGTGACTTCTCTCACAAGGACCACACCTCCCATCAGCACCACCATGCTATCTGCTGTCTTCTTCCCACCCTCATCATCATTGCTATTGTTATCCAACCAATTAACATTTCATCCTCCATCTCTTCCTCAAAATCGTTTCTTCTGCTAAGATGGCTCTCATCCTCATCATCATTATCTCTACTGTCACTACCGAATTCATTAATATCACTGCCTTCAGCACACCATTGTGTTAGACTTTTAGTCACTGGGACAAAAATGCCCGCGGAATCTACTTAAAGGAAGAAATACTTCTTTGGGGTCAGGGCTTCTGTCTCTGACTCCATGAGAACTGAGGAAGACATGGTGGAGCAGAGCTCCTCACATCAGGGTGACCAATAAGCAAGAAGAGAATGCCTGACCTGATGAACTCTCCTCCTCCTTTCTATTTCTCCTGGGCTCTCAGCTTAAGAGATGGTACCACCACATTCATAATCACTCTTCTCCCTTCAGCCAGTCCTTTGTAAAAATGCTCTCAGAGACACACCCAGACCCGAGCCTTAGCAGTCTCCTAGTCACTTCTGTATCCAATCAAGTCAATGAGCTTCAACATCACCTCCATTTCACCTCCATCACCACCCTCATTGTTACCTTCATTGCTACCATCATCATCAATACTAAAGTTATCAACACTTTCATGATTGTGTTATCGTTAGTGAAAGGTATCATTGTGGCCCCTGTAAGAATATAGAGGTCCTCTAGTATCTCTTTTAACTGTGGCTAAAGAAGGCATCCCAGTGAGGAGCATAAGTCTATTCTGAAGACTGTGGGGATGTGGGATAGGACTCTAGGTCTACAGCATCAGGGCAATGAGCTTCTAAGCCACAGGATACATGCACTTTACAGACACTCTTCAGTTGAGCTTCAGAAGTAACTTGGACCATAGCAAGCCTAGATGGGCTCTAAGAGGCTGAAGCCAAAGAGGAGGGTGTCCAAGCAGTTAGAAGTGCGATGGAGAACAGAAGAGGACCACCTCCTCAGTTGTTCAGTCCTCGGTTAAGGAGAATCCATCATCCTCCAAGTTTCTAGACACCCCAAAGCACCCAGGTGTTCTAGTCCCACTCCATGTACTCAACACTAGTACAGGCTCTGTGATTCACCAAGAGGTGATATGCCTGGTTGAAAGATGCCACTGGGTTGGGAGAGGGTAGCTTTCTTCAGGCTGCTGCCTTCCGCTTACCCTGAGCCCCTTCTGGGGCTCCTGTTCTGTCATCTTCTCAGACCTCTCTCACCTTGCAGCCTCTGCTCTCAGAAGCCCCACAGCAAACCTTCTGTCGGTGTAGGCACCTCTCCAGTTTCCCTTCCAGGTGACAGGCACAAGGAACCCTAGAGAGCTTTTCTTAAACTGATGTTGCACTGTTGGGGATGGTTTGTGTCCAGATAACTTGCCCTTTGCCCACTTCTCATTAGTTGTGCTGCCAAAGAAAGAGATCCCTAGTGTTAGTAGGTCTCTATCCTATAGCGTCTGTCTGCTCTCCACGCAGGCACATGGCCTCAGCCCCTGTTTTTAGAGTTTCCCTTCCTGGGGGTCATCCTTGTTGTTTCTCAAGCATTCCAGCCTCTCCAGAAGATCTTCCTTCCTATGGTACTCAAACTAACAGACATACACACAGGCTTATGCTTGCACTATCCATGTGGCACATATAACTCCTGGCAGCCAGGCTCTACACAGTTTATCACCATCATCAACACTCACTATCCACTGGGTACCTGCTGTGTGTTCCCCACCCCCTTCCCTGTAGGCTTATCATAGTTCCTTCCTTAATCACATTTAGATAGATTTAGGGGTGATATTACAAGAATGTACAGGTCTGATTTCCAAGCTTGTACCTTGAACTTTGAAGTGCTCACTCCCAGCCTTTAATCATTTCCTTTAGGACAGATACAGTAGCCCCCTACTCACAGTGTACTACAGGTGGCACATGCAATATATTCTCACAGAGCACAGACACACTCTGTGCCTAAGTCCACCTATTTTGTACACATCAATCACACAGAATCTATCTCTGGAAAGAACACACCTACTCATTCTGGTTGCTGGCTGAGCATTGATTAGATGTCTACTGTGTACAACCTGCCTAGCTGTGCCTAACACTAGGCACTTTGGTAACCTAAGAAAGGCAGGAAATACCACATCCCAAATCCTGGATCAAGGGGAGTCTGTGCTCACAGCAATTCATGCAAATCCACACACATAAGCATGCATTCATAACACATATACTTAAAGTTGAATTGTCCTGGCCCTGGCCCTGACACCTCTGGATCATTGAGACTATGGACCATGGGACAGGTATTTGATACCATGCTATTTGATATAGGAAATAGAGGTGGAACAGTGGACTGTTACTGAGACAACTCAAACTACTTCTCAAGAATCCTAGACTTGAAGGAAGGATCCCAAGAACCACCTTCCCCACCCCTACCAATGACATATATTGTATGTGTACCTTGCTTGTTTTCACAGGCTTTGAGGCCTGAGCCAGTCTCTGGGTTCCAGGGACCTTGGAAACTTCTATGAGCTTTCCCACGTAGCCCATCACTGAAGGACTGACTTAGCTTTACTTACTCATTAGTAGGAAGAACAGATGGAAAATTAAAGATAACTAAGCACTTTGGGAGGGTTAAGAATAAAAGGGACCAACATAATTGTGTTGTAGTCACTCACGCGCAGAGGAAATGTAAATGGCCACAGAGCAGTCAATTACAAGTCCAGCAAGCTGATAACAGAGTCCTGAGGGTACAGCAGAAATACTAGTCACCTAGCAAGGCAACCACCCCTGCCCAGCCTAACAGGTCTGTAGACCCAAGGAAGGGTGAGACAATTGTTCAATGCCTGCCTATCTGGCACAGGCTCTAGTACATCTAGTGAAGAGGCCTCTCTTGGCTTGGCAGCTGCCATCCTTAGTCTAAGGAGCTAAGATACTTCTAAATCCTAACATGGAAGAGTTCATAATCGATGCTGTATTCTAAAAAGTTCTGTAAGCTAAGTGCACCGTCTTATCTGTGTGGCCTTGGGCAAGTCATTTCCTCTACTTGGGTCCCCACGATTACAATGGAAGAAACTTTTAGAAGAATAAAATAAAATAGTTTTTCCTGAACATAAGAGTTGGTCACAGTTTGTTGTTTTGTTTTGTTTTGTTGGCAAGGGACCAGACATGAATAGTTTAGATTTTGTACCTTTAGAGACTCTATTGTAACTGTTTTACTGGGATGGGATAATGCAAACTAATCATGGATCATAGATAAAGAAACTAACATGGTTGTGTTCAATTAAGCTCAGTCTGTAGCAACGATGACAAGCCATCTTGGACTGAAAGATGTAGGTGTTGATCTTTGAACAACTGTGCTTTACGCTTTAATTTAATGATCTCATTTTATCCCCAAACAACCGATATGTTTGTGTGTACACTATTATGCATTATATACACACACACGCATATACTGTTATTACTATTATCTCCATTTCATAGGTGGGTAAACTGAGGCATTAAAGAGTCAAGTGTTGTACCAAATGTTATATAGCAGGGGGGAATGGCCTAGGTAATCTTCCTAACTGAGCAGTTTGCCTCCCAAGCCTACAGTCTTAACCTTTACACTTCATGCCTTTCAGAATAAAAGCAATGATAATAGAACAATACCAATCATTGCTTGTATTTCCATGGATTCATACATTATCAGGAAAGTCATCAGAAACACAGACGTTCTCCCAAAGGAGTGCTATGCCACCGGTGTGTCACAATCAGTTTCGCATTGTGTCAAAAGTCATTTACTGTTAATCGTAGTTTAAAAGAATGACTTGGAATTGTTTTTAAAAATGTCAATTGACACAGTGTTATCTCTCTGACAAAGTCCTTCTCATGTGCATTCAGCTTTGTTTCCTGGAAGGAGCCCCAAAAGGCTGAGCTTTCAGCTGCTGGCAAAGAATGCTGGCAAGGATGGATGTCGCACGGAATCCACAGGCCCATTGTCCATTGGCCCCACACAGAGAACCAGGACAGCAGGTTATGGGCTGACATGTCCAGTGTCCCTGGATTGTTATTAAGCCTGGAGGGAGGGCATTAAACATTCCCATTGGGCAACTGAATAAAGTGAGACTCAAGAAAAGCAGAAAAGTACTCAGGGTCCTAGACTAGTGTAGGGCATAAATTACCATTAACTGGACAGGGCAAGAATTACAGCAAAACAAAAAACAAGGAGCCTGTGGGGATGCTGTTTACATCTTCATCTTTACTGTGGATCGCTCTGTTCCAGGTCTTATTTCCTGGTCTGTAAGATGGGGATGCTGAATGGTGCCTGACTGGTGCCTGCTGCCAGGTTAATAAAGACAGCAGTATCAAAGCCTTCTGAGGCAAGCAGTTTTAAGTCTTCAAAAGATAAGAGTTATAGAACTAATATTTAAGCTATATGCTAGGCTTGACTGGGTATGAGTTCCAAGCCAGTTTAGGTCACAGGGTATGACCAAATTAATTAATAATAATAATATGTGATAAATTAATAAACAAAGTCAAAGGAGATGTCACATATTTGTAATTCCAGCCCTACAGAGGCTAACGTAGAAGGATCAAGAGTTTGAGGCTAACCTGGGCTACATAGTGAGACCTATCTAAGAAAATATAAAACAAAACAAAACAGTACCCCAACTATGTGCCAGAAAAGCTTTCAAAAGTCTCTTGGGAAAAAGTTCTCCCAATAACTAAGAGGTAGGAATAGCCATCTCCATTGTACAGATAAAGAGACCGTGTCCTAAGGTCACCTACCTAGAAACTGACTTAAACAAAATTAGAAGTCGGCCATGAGATGCAGAGCATTGTGAGTCTTGGCAGCTTTTGATGTGAGAGTAAAGAATCAATGGGAAAACAGAGGGGGGTCATGTGGCTAATAAACGATTATCAAACACTTACTATGTGATTCAGTCCTGATCAAGACAGTCCTAGTCCTGTGAAGCTATGATCTGTAGCTTCATGTACATATTCTACATTGAACCAGTCTAATTCACCCACGATCCTGAGACATAAAGTATTTACTCCTTACTTCATCAACCCCCACAAAGGAAAACAAAAGGAAAACTGACTACCCCAGTTCTCCTCCACCCCCAATCCCCGCCCAAATCATCATGTCCTGAGTGGCTTCCTGCCCAATGAAAAACAAAGGCTGGAAGAACTTTCTCTGGGACATCACGAGCCTCCTCCAAGGGTGTGGAGGTTGAGGACCCTGGCATGGCCCAGGTCTGACCCCAATGAGCTGTCTCTGGGAACAATGGTCAGAAGCATCTCCCCAGGGCTCCCATCAAGGGTGGTAGGTAGGGATCAGGATGGGCTGGCCTGGGCATTGTTTAGAATGCACATTTCCTGGTTACACAGGCAGCTAGAGCCCCTGGAATACTGGAGTGAGCCCAGGAGCACCAAAATTTTTCTTCTCCTCTGAAGCAAAGCTGTTCTTTCTATGCCCATCTTCCTATGCCCCTAGGGGTGCATAGCTTAACTCTACCTGCTCCAACTCAGGACAGTACACAAGCTCCCAGACACTGTTTCTACTGCACAGAAGTGGCTACTCGGTGTCATAAGCTGCTACCCACCTACCAGCACACAAGGAGGCAAGTGAACTGTCAGGGACAGTCGGGCACTGGCAGGCTGCCAATCTCTCCACAGGTGCATGTACAACAGTAGAGTAAGGTAGCATTCAGCTTGTCACGTGCCCCCAACCCACTTTATCAAGGAATATGTGAGTACCTTGCTTCCCATTCACAATCTACTTCAACGATGGCTGCAGGCACAGCCTTGCAGTGAATGATGAACTAGTGAACGCAGGGGCTGGGAGCTACCAAGGCATCCAGGCAACCAAGAGAAAGGACTAACCCTTCAGCAATGTGAGGAACTTGCCCCCAGCCCCTGCCCCGCCCCACCCGTGCCTTTGATCACAGGCAGGCCAGCCCTGGCCCTGCCCTCCACATGGCCACATTTCTTCAGTCTCCCCCGCCCCCTGCCCCCACATCACATCTGGGAAGGGTGCTGTTGTGCCTTTGGGCCTCACCTCTGTGTGAACCTCTTCTTTGATCGCATCATCCAGAGGGAGGGAGAGAAACTAAGAAAATCCCCTTTGCTTTGCGCTGCTGTCCACTGAGCACACTTCTCTAAGGCACAGAGGAGTCAAGCAGCATACTGAGGGGCCTCCAGCAGAACAAGAAACCAGTGTCCCAGGGCTGACCTTCAACAGGCTAAGTCTCAAGGAATCACACAGGATGTTGTGGAAGGGAACAGGGAAGGTGCCCTTAAATGACAGAAAGGCACAGAACCTCTTTCTTCTCCATCTTAGCCATGCTGATAAATATAGCGCATATACATATAATTATAGCCTTTGGCTCTCCCAGAGCACACGCCATGTGTTCCTACATCTAACCCTCCCAGCAACTTAGGCATGAAAATGTTCTCTTCATTCCCATCCTATACATGGGAAAACAAAGGCTTTCACTGGGAAATGGATCTATTTTTTCAGGGTCACACAGAAAAAAAAAAAAAAAGAGGATCTATGAGGATTTTGTCAGGCCTGAGGTCCTTAGAAGCCCTGCATTTTCAGTGGGGAGTTCTGAGGCTAGACTGAAGGACAGCTGGCCTGCTGCCAATGGGATTTCAACTAGCAACTTAATAGGTACCTATTGAGGCTGCATCAAGGAGGTAGAGTCACAAGGTTCATGATTTCCGAATGAGCCTGGATTCATAGTAGGACCCTTTGTCTCCAAACAATAAGAAACCAACCAAACAAGAAGAGCCCTTATCATATTAAAACAAATCAATAACAGCAAAACTCAGCTGAGAGTGGCAGTTCAGACCTATGATCCCAGCACTAGGGAGGCAGAGACAAGTAGGAGGATCATGAGTTCAAGTCCAGCCTGATTCCCATAGTAAAATCCTATCTCAAAACAACTGAGGGCTAAGGATACAGATCAGCCCTTGGCCACAAGCAAGGCCTTAGGATCTTCGCCCACCCCTGGAGTACATACACACATATATGCATGTGCGTATACATCCATACACACATAAATTAAAAGATCCCAATTTGCTTGTTAGTTCCTAGGGTAAGAGCTTGTCATCCTACTAATGTTAGCCTTCCTACACGCTCAGCAATCCCAGCCTGACATTTCTGTCTGCTGTCCTCCTAACCTCTGTTTATATCCCCTGTACCTCCTACTGGGATACCCTGTGGCTAGTACTAGGACTCTAGACCCACCTCCCAGTAACATGCTCATGAGTCGGATATTCCCTGGCTTCTTCTGTTCTTGTCCAGCCTATGACATGGCTCAGGACCTGGGCTAGGGGTGCTAGGGGTGGGTTGAGTCATCCCCAGGCCAGAAAGCACACCTTTTGTCAGGGTTTCTGGGCCCAACTCAGAAAGGAACAGAACACTGAGTTACAGAGGCTGGCCTAAGGCAAAGAAGAAGTGAACGCGAATGGGCGCTGTGAATCCACAGAGACAGGAAACAAACCAGAGTCTACAGGCTCTGGCCAGGGGAGAAGACCCAGGGAACACTGCAGCATCTGGCAGGAGGGGGACTGAAGCCAGCAAGGCCTTAATACTAATCATTCTCCTTCCTAAAACAGGCCTCAAGCCAGGGCCTTCTCTCCCCTGTGGAGGTGTGTGACAGCTGGAGCAGTTCCAGAAGAGGGATCCCCTTATACCCTACCGGGGAAGGGCGCCACCTCCCACTGTCTCCCTATACCTCTTCCTGTCACGTCCTTGGCCACCAGTGTTTCAAAATATACTGGATCTTGGCTGACTGTTTACTTAAGAATCAAAAACATCAAGTTTCAAGTTCATTCCCACAGCTTCAGCTCTCACCTCTCGACAGAGCATTCCAGTACAAACTGCTCCACTGAGTTCCAGGCCCCCAGTTGACAGCCTGCTCCATATTTCCTCCATGATGACCCCCAGATGCCTCCAGCTCAATAGAGCCTAAACTGAAAGTCTACTCTTCCCACCTCCACAAACCCATTCCTGAAAGTCTGTGGGAGTGAAGCTGCCTCCTGATTGGGCTTCATTCTTGATGGATTCTTCTTCCTTGTCTTCAGCATTTATAAGCACTAACCAGTCACTGCTCAAAGAGAGATAAGACATGAAAACTTCCTTCCATCAAAACCCAAACCAGTAACCAGACAACTTCTGTGCAGGTTACTAAGGGTTGAGATAGAGGAGTAGCAGGATCAGAGGGAGTCTAGAAGAGGAACAACCATTGATGGCTTGGTGGGAGATTGTAAAGCTGAAGTTTTAACAGAACTCAGGGCCACCCAAGGGCTAGGCTCATAGGAGGGACGGCTGTAATTGTCCAGGAAGAGGGAGGAAAGTATATAAAGAAATGCCTAAGGTTCTAAAGAGTGGAGCTAGGCATTATGATCCATAATTGTAATGCCAGTATTTAGATGCTAAGACAAGAAGATCTGTGAGTTCAAGGCCAGACTGAACTACATTGTAAAAGCCTATTTTAAAAACCTAAAGCATACACACACACACACACACACACACACACACACACACACACACACACACACACACGTGTAGGCATGTACACACATACACACATACTTATAGGAGAGCTTGCTGCAATAGGTCAACTTGGTGGAAGGAAGTTTACACTGAGTCGAAGGGATGACACTGTATTGAAGGAAATGAGGCTGAAGAAGTGACTACTTGCCAGAGTGCCTGGGCCTTAGCAGGGTCTTAGCCATTGAGAGTAATTAAAGCACCACATGCAATCAAGAAAAACTATTTTGTGAGCTTCTGAAAGATGGCCCATCTTCCTCACTCTCATGTGCAAACTGTCTAACTCCACCATGACTCATGAATGAAGCCTCCGAACCAACCTTCAGATGCCCTTCATCTTCTAATGTTAGAACCAGCCATGCTTCAAACAAGCATGGGGAGAGATAACACACACACACACGCACACACATACACACACACACACACACACACACACACACACACACACACACACACACACAAACGTGTAGGAATAGAGACTGGTTCAATCTAATCATCTCATCTATCCTGCTTCAAGTACAGATATTCCTCAACTTAGGATGACTCTGTTTATGATATTTGACTTTACAATATTTTAAAAATAAACTTGCATTCAGTGGAAATGCTACTTGGAATTTTGGATTGTGTTCTTTTCCCAGGATAGTTATGTGCCACACAATACTCACTCTTGAAGCAGGCAATAATAGCCAGCAGAAGCCCCTTGTCATGCACACCACCATGAGGGCAAAAACCGCTAATGTGAGTTGCTGTATTGCTAACTGGTGATGTTTGTAGGTTAAGGATACAAAACACATTTTCCACTGATGATCTTTACAACTTATAATGGGTGTGTAGGGGTGTCACTCCATCATAAATTGAAAAGCACCAACATGTCTATAACTCCCACGACCTTGAAATAAAGTCAGTTCTCTCTGTTGCATGAATAAAGGAAACTCAGGGCCAAATCTCTGGGAAAGGCAGAGATATCAGAGAAGAAACACCACAGTCAGATCTCACCCAGCTGTCTTCCAGCTTCCTCAGCTTCTCTCCTCCTTTTTTTTAAAACTTTTTTTGTTTGTCTTATCTTTAAGTTTCTTGACTGAAAATGACGTACTAAAAGCTGCTAAAAGGCAGTTGATTACAAATGCTGTTGGATTAATTCAACCTATATATTTTGTAAGTGAGTTGGCTTTAAAACTGAAATTTAAAGATATGCTGCTTTGGAGAAGAGGTTTTCTTTTTATTTCCACAGAAAATGAGAGGCTGTGGATTTATTTCTGGATAAAGAACATAAAGTTTGATAGAGGAAGACCCCCTGAAAAATCTCCAGTGGAAATAGATGGCCCAGATGATTCAGCATTTCAGAGCACCTCTGTTGAAGTTTCCCGGAGCTCTATATTCAGAATAATTTCAAGGAGACTGGCTGAGATGACCCAGCCTTACAGACTACTCCACGAAAGACTTGTGCATAATCCTAAATTTTTCTTTGGATTCCCATGGGATTTCCATTGCCCTCATTCAGCAGGAAGTAGCCTAGAGAATGGAGCCCACATTCCCAAAACATGGATTATGGATGTTTGTGTTTATTTACAGTGTTGGTTACAAGTTGTTATAGATAACAATGAATAAAATTATACAAAGAAAATTAGATTTGGGGTTCTTGTTTAAAAAGGAAAAAGGGGATATGTAGTGGAATTATGATGTTACATTGTAAACAATTGTCCCACCTATGAGTTAAATAAAAAGTGTTGATTGGCTAAAGGCAGACATGAAGTATGGGCAGGGCTACCAGACTAAGAAAATTCTGGGAACAGGAAGAACAGAGCAGAAATGCCACAGAGACTCCAGAGTTCTCAGACAAGCCAGAAGAAGCAGAGGACACCTATGCTGCTCTGAGAAAAGGTACCGAGCCCCATGGCTGAACAGGGTAAGAGTCATGGGTTAGTTTAAGGGTAAAGAGTTAGCAAGTTAAAAGCCTGGGCCTTAGGCCAATCAGCCTAAAATTATTGTAAGTGTCTGTGTGCCTCTGTGGGTCTGTTGTTCAGTGGGTCTAAACCTTGAGGCTAGGCCCGAAAGTCCCAGACAGAAACCTCTTACTACATATCTCTTTAGTCCTGGCCCTCTCTAATAGCTCCATCTGTGGCCTACTCTCCTGGGTGCTCTTCCCAGGAGACCCCATGCAGCTTGCTAGACAGAGCATACTCCTGGGTGTAGCCTTGGCTCCTGGTACAGCCTGTAGATTACTCTATTGAGTCTTCTGTAGTTTTTTTCCCAGTGCTTCAAGGTGCCAACACCATTGCTTTCCACTCACCAAGGCAAGACAGCTTGACTTCTGGTTCTTCTAGCACTTGTCTATGTTTGTTGTAGGTAGCCTCTACTGGGCATTAAAGACACATCCTGAAAATCAACGTGGAGGCCTCATTTTGCATCTGCTGCTGCTGCTCAGTCCTTCAGGCAATAGCCAGCTTAGAGACATGGAATCTTCTTGGAAGTCCACATCTGCCTTAGCCTACACACTTCCTTGCAGGCTTGTGGACAGATCCTAGTTGAATTGTGGGCTCTTCTATATTCAATCCCAGCAGCCTTTGGACTTTCAAACTCCTCCTGGCCAAAGAGCCTATCAAAACCTGGACCTGCTTTCTCAAGCTTCCTGGTCTTCAGAAGTCTGAACTCGTGTGTGTGTGTGTGTGTGTGTGTGTGTGTGTGTGTGTGTGTGTGTGTGTGTGTGTGTGTGTGTGTCTGTGTTGCTGGAAATTGTACCCAGGTCTTTGCACATGCTAGGCAAATGCTTTACCCATGAATACAGCCTCTATCCCTTGTTTATTTTTTTTTTTTTTTGAGATAAATCTTACCATGTAGCACAAGCTGGCCTTAAACTTAGGATCCTTTTGTCTCTGTCGCATCTGGAGAGTAGCTGAGAGCACAGTGCTGCCCCTGTCACAGCACCCATACAGCTTTTAATGGAACATCCCAGTTTGTAAGCATAGCTTGCCTGCCTGCCTGCTCAGGAATAAAGCTGTCAGGGGCTGTCCTGGCTTGCACTCTGGGTTAACACCCAGTTCCAGTTCGGTGGTATGAGTTGGGGACCAGGCTGGATCTGTCTCTGAGGAGTCACCATTTGAGTGAGAGAGGTAAAGTCTGCCATGGTGAAAAGTCCACCTCCCTTCACCTACCCAATACTTTTGACTTAAACAAGAAGCCTGTTCAAGCTCAAAGGCAGATGAGATGCAATGAGTTCCCTGACCTAAGCCAGGGCTAGCTCAGGCTACTTCTCCTTCTCCTCTAATGCAAATGTTGAGCCCTCTGCCTGAATCACCTTGGGGCCTCTGGACTACTTTCAGGAAGCAGAGTGTTTCTTTACAGCTCAGCCTCAGAGAGAGGAGCAACAGATATCTTGAGATGGATTTTTGTGGTTGGAGGTGATTGGAATCCCAGCTGTGTTTCCCAGCCCTCTCCCCTCCCCTGTATCAGTCCTTATCCCTTTCAGAGATGAGTGGGAGAAGGAGAGCAGAGAGCTCTGCTGGTCTTTCAGGGACTGGAGATGCCCCACATGTACAGCTTCCAGGCTTGCCAAGAGGATTGGCACTCCCTGATGAAGGTTAGATATCTGACACCAATGATCCTGGGTAGTTTGACTATTTGCAGTGTCTGTCCTGACAGAGTTCCCGAATAGAAGGTTTGTACTCCTGGCTTCTCAAGCTAATTACTCAGTGAGATTATACATGTGCTAATTCCCAGACCCCAGGTCTACAGGCTCAGTTTTAATTGGCCTCAGATGGAGTCTATGTGTCAGTGGGCTTCACACCCACTTAGGATGTTTCTTATGTCCAGGTCCAGGGACCTGGCTTTAGAGCATGACTCTCTAGCTCAGCAGACTTGATACTTCAGAGCCCCCAGGAGATAGCAACTTCCTGGGGCTCTGAGCACTAGATGTCTCTAAAAGCTATTTCTCCTTATCCCACAAAGGTGACAACCATGGGCAAAAGTGTTTCAGGCAGAAGCAAAATCCTAGGTTAGCCTCATCAGCAGATGGTGGCCTGACACATTCTATCCAGCAGTGAAGATAAGCAGGTAGCAAGGAGAGTAAGGTGGGCTCCTATAGGATGCGGGCTGTCTTCTCAGTCCCTGAGAAACATGACAGTCATGCATGGTTCACTTTGGCTCTGGAGACCATCTCTTTCCCTACCTTATAGAAAATGTGCCAGTGTCAGTAAAATGGCTGGAAAGGGGAGAAAGAGAAGGAGGCAACCCCTGGAAATAGCTGATGAGGGTGGGCCCTGTAATGTCAGTGGAGTTGGCCTTGGAAGGGGGCCTTGAATGTGGTTGAGGCAGAAGGGGAGGTGAGGAAGATTATGACTCCAGAATTTGGTGGGGTTGTGACAGTGTCATCTATTGAGACATTGAAAGATGAGAAGGGACCTTAAGGGTGTGCATGAGCCACTGAATTGGAGATAAGTGGGCTCACACTGATGGAACAACCCAGAGACACTTTAATGTTGCTGATGTCACATAGAAAAGATTTGAAACACGAAGTCAAATTCTTTCTCAATAATTAAGAATTAGTGTATCTTTCTTCTGTAGTGTTTCCTTAGTGCATATATTCTCGGTTTTAAAGATAGATGGCTGTAATTGGAATTGATAAAGCTGGCAATTCAAAATAAATATCTTTGACTCAAAAGACAAAAAAAGCGCGTGCCTGTCCTCAAGGCCATAGTCATAGATAAATGCCACTATGGCAACAAGAAGGAGAAGTGGGGGGGGGGCAGAATGGAGGCCCACAGCCCTGAGATCTCCCTGGGAAAGAGGGCCAGGCAGTGGGCAGGGGGTGGGAGGAAGCCAGCAAGGGATTGAGCTCATCCTCTCTGGCTCTGTGTGTCATCTCTGAGCTGTGTTTTGTGGGTACAGCATCTGGTTCCACAGGGCAAGAGTATAGCAAAGCTCTCTGGGAGTACAGGAAATGCTCCCAATTCCAGGAATCAGAAGAGTATCAATTCAAGGTCCCAAAGACTAAAGAGGATTTCCACCAGCCCGGAGGTGAGCCAGGCTGGGAGGCAGGGACAGGGCGGGGTGGACATTCCAGCCTGAGGGAGCTGGGGGAGGAAACTACAGAGGCAGGAAAAAAGCATGGACTGTTTTGGAAATCCTGAGGAGTCAGTTTGTCTCCGCTCTGGCTGAGGATGCTGGAATGGGATTGGAAAATGGGGTGATGATAAGAAAGATTAAGGAGTCACTAGATATGGTCAGGTAGATTTGAATCCTGTGTCAATTCTAGAGCTCTGCCACCTGGGAAAAGTTACTGACCACAGCCGTGGTTTCCTTATTTGGAACAAGATTCCACCTCTCTTCTTCAGAAAGAATGAAGACCACCTTGGGTACTGCCCTTAGTATGTCTTTAGTCCCTAGCTGGGATTCTAGATAGATCCCACAGATAGAGAATGCTTGGAATCCATAGGTAGTTTCCTGAACTGGCCAAAGAGCCACTCCTAAAGACGCTGGCCCCTCCCTTCCTTCTTTGACAGCCAGGCTTTCCCAGAGACAGAGCCCCAAACAAGCCTGCTACTGACCTCTGAATGGAAGTTGCCTTTGGGCCCTCACTAGCCTCCATTGGCTCTGTTTGAGGAGCCCAGAAGGAAGAGAATGTTCTCAAGAAGGGGCCTTGCATTTCCTGGGTATTCACTAAGATCTGGGGCTCTTCCCAGCAGCCCCATTCCATAGGTGAGAAGGGTCTGGCAGCCAGGAAGCTGCATGGTCAAACCAAAACCCATGAAACCCAGGTCTGCCTGCCTCCCACACCACCTGGCAGCTCTAACACCCACGCCTATTATCTCTGAAAGTGCCCATCTGTGCCTGTGTATCTGGGTGCCTCTGCTAGCTCCCTCTGCTCAATATGGCCAGTGAATTCGATGTACGATCCTCCCTCTCCTTCCCTTCATCTGCCCTCTCTGGCCCTGGCACACATTCCCTCCAGCCAGTCCTGAAGCCATGGCTGTCCTCTCTGCTGGGACCCAGACAGATGACATTGGAATAATTGAAGTGTCCTTCCTATGACCTTGAGCTCTGGCAAGGCTGAATTCCCTTTGGTGATCAGGGCTGGTGACAGCTGAGTGGCAAAAGGACGAACCACATCGGATCGGGCATGGCCAGCACACCCCAGCTGCCTTTCCTCCTCAGGCAGACAGCTGGGAATACCCTCATCAAGTGACAGGGCTCAGCAGCCGCCCTCCATCCATTCAGCCAGCCAGAAACACCCCTGCCGACTGTGGGACACAGTCACTTCCTAGAGCTTCAGATGGATCCCCAGGTCACCCTTGCCAACAGATGGGACACAGCCACCCCTCCTGCCTTTGGCAACAGCAGGGGATGCAAACAAGACTGGCCAAGTTCATACAGAGCTGGAGAGGATGCACAGGGATCCCAGGGGCCCTGGGAGGCTGAATTTATAAGTACCAACTTCTCTGGGCCTTGGGCACTGATAAATACCAGTACCACCAGACTGCTCAGTGTGTGCCAAATGTCCCATGCATGTGTTAAATCACGAGGGGTTGCCTGAATGCATAATGATGATTTGAGGCCTTCCATCGTCCAGACAACTCTTCTACTTCACACCACTCTCAGAATGCAAGGGCATGCACATGTGCACATGTTTGCCCTCACCTCAGTTCTCACCTCCTGGCTGCCTTAGGTCACATTCTGACGCCAACTCGGAGAAGGTCCTGGTCTGGCTACTAGAGTTACAAACAGGTATAAAACAGCATTCCCAGCTTACAGGCTAGAGGAGACCCCATTGGTGTTGAGGCTTCAAGTTCAAGTACAGAAACTATTGTGTCTGAAAAGACCAAGAAGGTGTTCTGGTCCTCTGCAGCTTTGCCAGACACCTCCTAGGAGACTGTCTGTACACAGACCCCACACCTAGCACATCACAGAGTAGGTTCTGTGAATGCTCAGGGGCTGTTTGATCTGGAGAAGAGGGAAGTCAGGATTCAGACCTGGGTGAATTCCGGATCCAGAAGGCCAAAACACTGTGACAGTATAGATGGCAATTTGGAGCCTCAGAAGATAGAGCTAAGTACATCCCATTAAGGGAAGCCACAGGGAAATTTTTTTGAGAAGAAACTTCTAATAGACAGCTACACAGAGATGTCAGAATAAGGCAGGGGCAGGGAGCATCCCATCACTAGAGATGAGCAGAGTTTAGGTAATGACCTGACACAGGCAAACAGAAAGCAGTTAAGGAGACTCAAGCAAGTTCTAGGTGGAAAGTGGAATCATATGGTCTCTAAGAGCATTTTATCCAGAGATCCCTAGACTTCTGACATTCAGCTAGAACTCTTCATGCTCTACAAAGGAGACCAAGGTCCGGAGAGAGGCAAGACCAAGCTCAGGGTCCCACAAAGCACTGCTGGTACTCCAAGGATAGAGCCTAGGATTCCATACTTCCAGTCTTGGATACTCTATTTTTCAGACAGGCTCAGCCAGAAAAAAAAAAAAAAAAAACACTGGGCGGCAGCAGGTCCAGAAGCAGCTTGTCCAGTGTATCCTGGGTGGTCTGACAGACACCCTTGCTCTTTCTCAGTCCCAACCCAGGCTTAGCTGATGGATGAGCTTCTCCTTGGGTTGTGTTCGCTTTGGCTCTGGGTCTGGTTCCCTCTTCTCACTCCAGCTCCACAGATGGATGCTCTCAGGTCTGCTGACTGAAAGGAGCACTTCACTTGACCTGGATCCAGATGTGGAGCAAAGAAAAGTGGGATTGGAAGATCCCGGGCTGGATGGGGCTGATCTGTAAACATCATATGCCTTCATAACCTGGCACATAGGAGGTATCTGGTAGAGTATTTGGAATATGACCATGGACACTGCAACCCCAACATGTCGAGCTGAGTTTTCTTAGACCCAAGGCAAATTCTGAGGCCTTGGACAGAAGTCCTTGGACCCTTTCACCTTCACTGCCACTCACTAGGACCCCATCCTGGCCACCCACCACCGTGCCTTCCCCATCTCTTGCCAAACACATAGGAAAGGAAAGGCAATTCCATAAAGTGGTGAATGAGTGAAAGTACATCTTCCTATTTTGTTTTCGTTAAGAATACTACAAAGATGGCAGGCTTTATCCATGCCTTTGATATGCTACACATTATCAAATGGAGGTTTAAGGGTGCAGAGAGCTGAAAGGACTGGCCCAATATAATCCTGTGTCAAGAGTATAATGCTGACCTCCAGTCTTCCAAGCACAGATACTTTCGTACTAAGCCTCTTGTTTCAACCTGCATTGGTTCCAGGAACTAACTTAACTAGGGTGGTGAGGGAAGAAGACAGACACACAGGTATTCATACAGAAAAGCTGTGGTGGGTGGGCTGGGCTCTGGGATGGAGACACTGTAGGACTGTGGAAGCCCAACATAATTATATACAGTTGAATAAGTTATTGCATACAGATGAACAAGCAGGCCAGTTTAGCTAATTTTAGGAGGAGTGGTCCCTGTAGGCAGCAGTCTTCAGGAAATAAACATTGCAGTGGACTGGGAAGACCAATGGCTGATCTTTTCTTCACACACTGTTGGCATTCACACTCAAACCTAAAGAAGGTTTTGCCATCTCTCCAAGCCTCGGGTGAAGAAGGCTTTGCCACTCCCATGGGTCTGAGCCATTGAGTGCATCCTTGACATGGGCCTGCTCATGTCAACAATACACATTCACTTCACTTTTTTGCTCTCTCCTAGGCCATTTGTAATTACAGATGAGGTAAGCCCCATTGCCTTTGTTTGCAGAGCCAACACCAAAGAGTCTCAATGACTTCCCAGTTACCTCCCCTCTGTATACTTACAAGAATGCAACGTATGCTCCTGGGGCGGCAGACAATTGGCTTAGGAAAAGGGCCTTACCATGGACTTCCAAGCCCATGCATGAGAAGCATATGTGAACAGTCCAAAGGTTACTATGGATAAAGTTCAGAAGTTCCAGGAATCAAAAGAAGTGTGTGCATGTGTCTCTGGGTTTATGTAAGTTCTGACACTATTCTAAAAGACATGACTCCTTAGCGATTAATCCTGTGAATTACTATCTACTGCTCTTTATATATGTGGGGATGGAATTCCAGACCTTGAACATTAGGCAAGTGCTCTACCACTGAGATATGCCACAGCCCTGGGAGTCATTATCCTTGAGAAGCATCTCCAGAGGATGGCCATGTGGCTGGGTTTCAAATGAGAGCAGCCAGGCTAAAGGCATTTCATAGTCCTCCTGCTGCTATTGTGAGTGAGGATACCAGGAGTGAGCATGGATACTGGGCAGCTATCAACCATTCATCACTGCTTCCTCTTTTCCATCAGACCTCCAATTTTGTCACCCACTTCTGAGCAGTGAGCTGGGGCAGAGGTGCCTGGGCCATGGGGGCTGTATGTTGCTTAGTCTCAACTAGCAGTTAATATCCCTGACTGCATTTTTCACTTCACTGGAGAGCTTTTTCAAAATACTAATTGTTGGGTCCCTCCTCCAGAGATTAAATTGGTCTGGGAGTGCAATCTGTGCACTGGTGTTGTGTTTGTCTGTTGGCTTGTTGGCTTGAGCAAGGTTTAGAGCTCTGTTCTAAGTCAGTCGTAATTGCAACTTCTCCATGCGGTTGGGTTCAGCTTGGCATGGAATAACATTCTCTACAATGAAAGACTTGGACAGAGTGCCACTGAGGTCTTCAGAGGGGCGGTTTGTTTTTAAAAAGTAACACAATTCAAGGTTGTTACTTTTTCCAGTCTTGGGATTTTATTTAATTAAAGAATCATGCTTGGTGCTGCTGCAGCCACTTTGTCACCCCGAAGGTACAGTCCTGGGTCCTGAAGGCAAATGCCAAGAGGTCAGAGGACAGTGGAACAAAAATGTGGAGGTATTCATCCAAGGCTCTGACAATGAACGAACCAACTATTGAAGCACACTTTTAAAGGGCCTCTTCTGTGAAATGACCTATGCTTGCCATTACAACTATGTTAAAGAGATTTTCCTCTGCCTTGTGACTAAAGAGCTATTCCAGTTTGATGGAGGAGAGGGAGCCAGAGCTCATACAGGTAAAGCTACAAACCAAGATAACAGCCCTAGTGAGTGACAGAGCTGATCTGGGGACTGCACACCCCTCTGCCACCATGATATAGTTCCAAGTGGTCCCTAAACTTTAGGTGGTAGTGTCTAGTGGAAGAGCCACTGAGGAGGCCTGCGTGGAGAGAGGCCATTTAGTGGTGATTATTGGGTCAAGCATCCTGTGGGTGTCCCCTGCCTCCCAGCAGGGGAGTGGCAGCTGGTGTCTGCTCTGGCTCCATCAGCCATTAATTAAAACTTGACAAGAAGATTAATACACAGGGGACAGTTTTAATTAGAGACTCCTGGAACGTTAGTGTTGGCATGGCCCTGAGAGACTATTTCTGCTAGTCTTCTTGTATAGATGGAGAAACTGAGGCCCATGAAAGAGCGGCACTTGTCTAAGTTTCTTCAGGGAGTCTGTGGCCCAGAAGTCGGGGTGTCCATGGGCTGCCTGGCCAGGCCTTTTTCCTATGCCCTGGGGTCCCCCATATATGAGACAGCTTTAATTAACTTATTATCCCATTCAGCTTGTCACCAATTCCCAGGGCCCCTGCAAAGGCCCACAAGGAACGTTCTCTTTTGTACAGGCTCAGCCTGGCCCCAGGGGGCTGATGGGATAAGGGCAGCATTGAGGAGTCTGCGGCAGCTGAGTTTGGCCACCTCCTGCCCAGGGATTGGCCAGCTAAGGCTATGATCCTGGGAACAGTCAGCCAGAAGCAGGCCTCCTCAACCTTGTTCACAGGGGCACGGGGCAAAGGGGCCTTGGGTCTCAACTGAGAATCACCCCCCCCCCGCTGCCCCTCCCACACACCCCAATGTGAGGGCTTTCGTCCTTTTCAAATAAATTACTTCTCTTACTTTAAAGTAAATATGTTCTTTGTTGGGAACCCCACATAATCCCTACATGTCTATATCCATATCTCCCTCTCCTTGAGCCTTCCTCATTCCCAACATAGCCATTGGGAACCTGTGCAGTCACGCCTTCTCTCCAGCCACACTCAAATATGCCTGTCTATTTCCTGTGTCCCTGGTTAGAAGCTCCAAAGTGAGGGCCCTCCCAGGCAACCCTCAATCTAAGCCAGTCAGCCTCGGGAGATGCTTGGTGCCAATTGGAAAGGTATCCACTCCCTGGGCAAGCAGGTTATCAGAGAGCATCCTTTCCAGGCACATGCTCCCCTTATGTTAAAGCAGCATCAGGAGGAACATGCAGCCCAGCAGCCACATCAGAATGACCCATCTCTTCCTGTCTTTGCACAGCTCTTCAGCCAGGCTGTTCCAGCCTTACGACCAGGGATCCTGCTTCTCTGTCCCTCTGAGGTCCTTCCTTCTACCAACCTCCCACCGGATGATTTTTTGTCTTGGATGAATCAATTTCAGTCCTTCTAGGCTAAGCGTCCCAATGACTTTCTCCTATATGAGTGTCAGGGCCACATTCCTTAAGGATGAGAGAAATAACAAACAGCATGGTTAGGCACATGGGCTCCGCCCCTGTCTCTGCACACAGCAGCTGTACGGACTGGAGCACCTGGCCACCACAGGCCACACTGCTACTTCCCTGTTTTCTTATCTGGAGAATGGGAATTAAGACCATAACTACAGGATCCACCTGGCCGCTCAGGAGTGCACAGTAAACAAGGCAATCTGGGCCAACCATACCTAAGAGTGGTGGCCCCAGCAGTATGAGAGCATGTGAAACCAGGGACCGAAAGGGGTCATTCAGGCCTGCGTCTAGCTCCAAACAAGGCAGGTCGATGCCAGAACTGGAAGGAAAAGAGGGGGGTTTTAGGAAAGGCTTGGCCCGGGTCTGGTGTTTCTAGAATCCAAAGGAAGGGCTGGCTGGACCAGGCTATTCCTAGATAGAATCCCTTGAAGAGGGTTTAAGCACAGGCCACCAATGTCCCTACTACCCCATGCTGGAGTCTTGAAGGACAAAGAACCAGAATAGTAGGGGTTTGCCCCAACTCTAGAGTGAAGGAAATATCCCCCAAGTAACTATGAAGTAATAGGGTGAAGCCTAGAAAGCATAGCACTGTGCCTGTAGTAGAATAGGCATTCATTAACCTTTGGGGACTGAAGAAATGGTAAGGGCACATGCCTACCTACCTGCCTCCTGGGGACTAACAAGATGGGACTTCTCCAGAAACTACTGGAATGTTGTCTTTTTTTCTGTTGGAGCCAAGCAGGCAAAGCAAAGAAAGAGAGGAGAATGGCTACACCTCAAGCACATCTTGTGTGTGAATGTTTCTTCTCTGGGTAAGGGGAACAATCTCCAAGTCTACACTATGGAACGTAGGAACACCTTGGCATCTCATCTGCAGTAAAGAAGCAAAATAGAGTTGTGGTTCCAAGCAGAGCCTCGAGAGTGGGCCCGATCCAGGTACCACTCTGCTTCTCCACTTGCTAAACAAGCTTAGCAGAGCAAGTCACTTAACACTCCTTGACTTTGTTTTCTCATCCATACAATGGGGATGGCAATCATGCTGACCTCACAGGGCAAGCAAAGAAATTCCACTTCAGTGAACTTTCCAGCTTATATAAATAATCAAGACACAGTATTGTTACAAGAGAATAGAATTCCTTCAGAAGAGAACTCGGGTCTTCAATTTCCAAAGTCCACTTCCTAACCCTACCACGTATAGCTGACAACCAGTATAACTTAGTGGGAAAATCTTTAGTGCTCAGTAATCCTAAAGTCTTGGAATGTCAATCCTTGAAAAACTTTTAAACTCTTGAAAAATGGTTCTTCCAACCACCTCATGATGCAGATGAAGAAACTGAGGCTCACCACAGAAGGGATACCTATGAGCACAACAGCAGTTAGGCCTAGACTGAGGCTTTCTGACAAGCCAATGCTCCCTCCACCCCACCCCGCCCCAACAAAGTTGCTCCTTCAACTTCAACAGAATTGCTTCTAAGTGCAAGAGATTTCTCCTAAAATCTCCACAGCTTATAACCTTTGTCAGCCTCCCATGGCCTTCCCTGGCCTTGCCCCAGGCCACACCTAGCTGGCCGCTGTGACCGGCCTGGCCTGGCCTCTGCCTGCCTCCCCAGCTCCTCAAGAGCCTGGGCCGGGTGGTCCTTAATTGCTTCCTGTCCTCACAGGCTCTGTTTGTTTGCTCTGCTACAGCTTCCTCACACCCCAGCACACCGGAGGCACTGCCCAGCAGTGTGGGGCTCCTGGGGCCCAGCCCCCAACTAGTTCTTAGATGTTGGGCCAGCCCTCTCCAGACCTACCATCTGGAGCCCAGGAACCCAGTGAAACCCTGGAGACACCCCCTTTCAGGCCCTCCCTCAGCTTCCGCCTCCCACCCTCAATCCCCCCCCCCCTCGGCAGCTGGTCCTGACCTCAGCTTGGGGTGGGGGGTGCAAAAAACTCAACAGGTGGCACTCCAGAGTAAAGCCCTGATAGCGTTGAGCTGAAGTGGACTAAGATTCCCTTCCCTTAGGCCACCCTACCACCAGCTGCAGGCCAGTGAAACTCAAGCAGTATGTTCAAATAACACCTAGTTTCTCTGAGACTAAGATGAAAACTCAGTGTAATGAAACAGCAGACCTTGGGTTCAAGCTGGTCACTCCATGTTTGATATCAAGGCAACATCTTAAACATGTTCTTGGTTTACATTTGCTCCCCTGCAAAACGGGGCTAATACACTATAACATTTGTGAGGCTGAATGAACCAATAATCATGTGCTACCTGGGAGCCATGGAATGAGGGTAGATTGAAAATCCTGCTTTACCTGGGATGAGGCGTTCACACTGAGAGATGTTCACTGAACATTTGTTCCCGGGGATCATCTCTGAAGATTCCGTTGAATCTCTCTCTTCTTGACTGCATAGGCCACTGTATTTCTAACGGAAAAAGCCTGTTCCCACAGATCTGCTCCAGATGCTTCTATAGGAAGGTTCTTGGCCTCGTGTCACTTAGCACCTTGTGTGTCCCCTTCCTCCACATTTGAGCGCACAGATTCTCCTGCCATTTCAGTTCTTCTCCAGTGCAGCCCCTTTACCAATAAATCCGTCATGTCTTTTCTGAGCTTCCTGCCCACATCATACACTTACAGGATTATGCCTTCTTCCTCTGTCTAGGGACATTATGTCATGTACCTCCCTGGCCCACCACACCCTCTGAATCCAAACCTCGGGATTCAATTTCACCTAGAAGCCTTCTGCTTCACAACTGGACAAAAGCTCAGACTAGGTGACAGAGGATCGTGGCTGGCTTTGCAAGGGATGGTGTTGTCTGGGAGCAGAGAGGTCCTGGCCATGTAGCACTTGGCTTCCAACTCCTGAGCTGTTTCCCTCCTCCCAGCCTCTGCCCTTGAGTTTTAGGCTGAGAGACAGGAGAGACACAAGCCTGAACTCCTTGCAGCTGACTCTGCCTGCAGGCTGAAGAGGAGTTATGCATTGGGGAGTCGAGGATTGGGGGGGGGGGTGGAGAGCTAGGCCACCAGCAGCCCTGCCCTGAGTCTTTTGCGGCTGGGGAGGCGCCACGGCCAGCTAGGGGTTGCAGGCAAGGGGGAAAGGGGGAGGGAGGGACACTGCTCTGGCCTTAGGGCCTCCGCCGCAGGCTCGCGCGCTGCCCCTCCCAGGCCCGAGGAGAGCGCTGTCAGCAGAATTCCGCGCGCCCTGCTGTGGGCCGTGTTTACCCTGCCGCCCACCAGCTTCTCGCTGCAGCGCAGCCCTAGGCCGAAGCCCTCCGCAGCGACACTGAGGGACATGCAATCCTGGAGTCGGGGCCGCTACGGGGCTGCAGCAGGGCGCGCTGGCCCTCGCGGAAAGACACAGAGCGCTGTGGCAGTTGCTGGGCCCTGAAGCCATGCGGGTTGAGAATGCGGGTGCCCGCAGCTGCAGAGCCCAAGGCGCCAGACAAAGCCCGCAGAGCAGAGAGGTGGTGGCCGAAGGGCTTGTGCTCAAGGCAGAACGTGGGGACCAAAATTAGAGGTGGATGCCCACAGAACACCTAGCCCCAGTCCTCACAAAGCCCCCACCATAGTGGTTGGCTGACCTGGGAAAGGGCCCTCCTTCCTCCCTGGCCTGCGTTTCTCCAGTTGTCCCAGAATGAGCAAATTGAGGAAGGTGGGACCACAAGAAGCCAAGAGTATGTGCCCCCCACCCAGAGGACAGCTGCCACTCAGCTCCAGCTGTCTGTTCTCTGTGAATGAGAGCATGGATTACTAGGTCTTCAGAGTTTTTTAAAAGTTATAAATCTGGATGTTTATGTAAAAATCTCCTGAATTTTAAATGATGAGAGCTAATTTCTTCATCATGCAGGCGCTGTGTGAGCCAAAGAAAACACTTTGAAGGTTTTAAGTGGCCCATAAGGTGACTGTTTATGGCAGTCTCTAAGTCCCACGTGGGCTCTGACAATGGCCACATGTGTAGCTCTACCATCATTCTGACTGGAGGCCAAACCTCACCCAAATGCCACACCCTCCCAGAGCCACCAGGAGGAGGCTGCCTTGCCCTGGCATTGGGTCCTTGAGAACATAGACAATATAGTTCAAGACATCACCAGACTTATGATGGCCCAGGGACACCCCCCCACACACACACACACACTCACATGCACATACTCACTCACAAAGAGAGACAGAGACATACATACTCAGAGAATGAGATAGAGGGAGGGAGGAGGCAGAAACAGAGAGACATACACATAGAGATAGAGGGAAGGGAACAAGGAAGGGAAGGAGACAGAGAGAGAGAGAGATACTCTTACAGCCTATTACATCTAGATAGGCTTTTTCTCACTAGTACATGAACTAAAAGAGGCAGTGCCCCAAAGGCACATCACTCTACAACTGTCTCCTTATTCTGGTACTGAAATTCCTGGGCCACCACCCTGGGCCTAACGGGGAGGTGGAGAAGGGGGAAGGGAGCAGATTATCTTGTGTGCTGAGAATGGGCCTTCCCTGAGACCTCCCAGTCCCCACTCCTTCCCACTCCACAACCCACGAAGACCAGCCAAGCATGACAAGGGTTAATTGGATACCCCCAGCTGGAATCATAGAATCATAAGGCTGGAACGGACCTCAGAGGTCATCCACCAGGGGTAGAAGAGAGATTTTAATTACTCAATTCAGCTGGTTTGGAAGTACCTCATCCCTCAGCTCTAGCCCAAGTTGGGGAGGAGCCAAGGCCTGGAAAGGGCCTCTGGCCTGGAACCTCTCTGAAGGGTAGACTCTGACCAGGCTGGTCACATTCCTTTCACAACCCCTCCCCCAGTCCCAGCAAGGCCTAGCTTTGGGATGAACACACAGCTCTTGGCTGAATAACAGTCAGGAGTACTAGTAGTAACAGGAGAAACTGTATCAGGATGTTAGACCAGAAATCAAGTGGTCAGGGCTCCATGATGAGCCTTACTCGTGCTCACTAGCTATGAACAGGTTACTCTACACTACACTTTTCACATCACCTTGGGCACCTCCTTCCATGGCCCCAAGAACATTCAAGTCAACTATCTGGGTTCCCATTCTAGAAGTTTCTGAGCCTCTTCACACTGTCTAGCCTGTGTTACACAGGCATCTGAACTCCACTCTTGAGAAACCTTCCCCCTCACCATTGGAGTAGAGTGGAGAAAACTAATCTGGTTATAGCCAGAAGATTCATAGTCAGACACCAAGAAGGACTTCCTGAAGGTGGAACTTGTTACAGAGGCAGGAAGCTATGTGGATTCTGAAATCTCTTGAAGTCTGAAGAACTGAAAGCTCCACGGGGAATTGAGAAGTATAATAGCATAAGAGTTGGGCACAGACAAGCTCGGTGACATTTCCATCGATATCCCTAGGCCCAGAACTTAGCATGTGGGAGATACAGCTCCCAGGATTAAGGGCAAGAGCAACCCAGCCAATTTCCTGTCCACTACTTCACTGCTAATGTCAAGGATGTTGGGGGGGGGAACTGATTTAAGGTGGAAGCTCATGGATTCCATGGCCTCTGCTCAGAAGCCACCCCAGAGGTGGAACCTAGCTGAGGCAGGCAGAGGCAGACCCTTCCTCCACAGGCAGAGAAATGAATTTCTCTTGGGAAAGCTCCAGATCACTTTAAAGGGAATTTTGAGTTCCCTCCCACTCTTCTTTAAGAGTCCTGAGGGTTCACTAACACTTCTAAGTGACATCTTCTGTGTGGAGGTTTCCACTGGCTGCTGGCCCAACCTGTGTCATGTCAACCCAACTTTTTTCCCACAGCTGAGCTGTGCGTTTATCCCAGCCCAGGAACCCAAGCTTGCTCAGATTGAAAGTTCCTCTTTTTATCAGCCCTCCATCCTTACTGATGTGGTACCTCATTCTTTTTTTTTTTCTTTTTCCCCTGCCCCAACGTGGAAATGAAGTCCTCTTTGGTCCCTGAAATGGAACAAAGCTCGGATTTTAAAATGAGCCTGTGGTTCAGGAGGTAATCACAGGGTCCTGCCACCTCCATTCCCCACCACTGCCAGGCTTGCCAATTCCCTCCAGAGAAATGGCCCAGGCTGTGGGGATTAGAGGAAAGGGGCTAGAAGCAGGCTGGCTGAGGGTGGAAGACAGAAAAAGGAAGGGGAAAGGAGGGAGGGCCAGGCCAGGGCGGCCTTTGGGTTAAGTCAGATAATAACCCTAAACCACCTGCCGCGTGAGCCGAGTATAAATCACTAATCGGTTTGGGACTTCACATAGGCTAATGAATTTCACTATCCAAGGCAGTCTCTCCAGAGCCACACCCCCTGGCAAGTGGCCAAACATGGAGTTTCTGGGGCCTGGCACAGGAGCAGCTTGTGGGATCCTCCAGCCTGCCCCTCCTTGTCTCCTTCACTGCATGTAGGTCTAAGAACTTAGGAAAGACAGTGAGATGCGGGGCTTGGGCAGCTGTGGGGGCTTGGCCACAGGTGGCCACTGTCTCTGAGTATGATATTTACTCATATGTAAAGAGGCCCATACCACTTGGTTTGTGGAGCTGAGAATAATAGAAGCACAAAGAGCCTAGCCCACTGCCTGGCATGTAGTATGTACCCAGTCAATTAGCCAGAGTCTTCTCTGCCTCTCATGATATGGAGAGAAGGGCCCGGCGCCATATGAAGGACTGATAAAAGTGGCCAGAGCAAGACTGCAGGGCTGGGTGTGGTACAGGGCTAGAGGACTTGCCCAGCCTGCTCAAGGCTCTGGATTCCAGCCTAAGTACCACAAATAAATCAAGATGGGCCTGTGACCCAAAGGGCTGCTGCTTCCCAGCGGCCAGGGCAAGTTGTTAATGTCAGCAGATCCCATAACTCTCTGCCTGTGAGTCACAAGGGACAGAGTCAAGGACCACATAGACAGATCTGTCCTCTCCTAGAGCACCCAGTGGCTTAAGGACAGTGGGCTATTCTCCATGCAAGTCAGGGCTGTGTAGGAAAGGACCCTATGCCACGGCTCCTGGAGGCAGAGCCATTTCCATGTGTATATGAAGATGACCCTAATTCTCAGGGCCCTCACCCTGAGACTCTGCTAGCTGTCTTGCCCTCATCCCTCCCCATCCACCACTCTCCAGCCATACACACACACTCAGAGAACTTCTGCAGAGCTGCAGCATGAAGGGAGTTGGAAGAAATTAAAGACTCTGGTGTCTTGTACTGTGATAACAAGATGCCTCAGTGGGTGAAGAAGCTTGCTGTTAAGCTTCACACCTGAGTTTGATCCCTGGGCCCTACATGGTGGAAAGAGAAACCTCCCACAAGCTGTCCTCTGACCTCCACATGCACACCATAGCACATGTGCACCTGGGTATGCACATGTACACACACACACACACACACACACACACACACACACACACACACGCACGCACACACACACATACACATACACACACACACGCACACACACACACACACACGCACACACACACACACGCACACACACACACACACGCACGCACGCACACACACACACATACACATACACACACACACACAAACACACACACACACAATTTTCAAAAGGGAAAATAAACTGAAAACAAAGTTCCTCAAAAGACTAGCACGTGGGTAGGGGGAGACAATGTATAGTCTAGGAAAGACATCCTTAAAGGTATCCCAGGTAAACATACACTTTCTGGTAGGACCTTGAGCCAGGACCACAATGGCAGGGTGGTTGTATAACTAATAACTAGAGATACTTTGGAAACTGTCCTGGGCACTAGCACCACCCACCACCCCAAGCATGTGCGCAATGTTTCTGAACACTTACAAATTATTTTTCAATCTCAACTTGAGTATATTCTAATGGTGCCTCTCTGCTCTGATGCACTGAGATTCTGCTCACTTAGGACCTTACCAGTAAGCCCATGCTCCTTCCTATCCTTTATCCCATCAGCCTTCTGGCTCTGTGCTCACACATTCTCTAGCAAGACTGAACAGTAGCATCCTCACCTCCTTCATGGGGTTGGGAAAGGGAGGGCACACATGCTCTGTTGCTTCCTCCCCTCCTGGCCTCAGTGTCCACTTAGACAGTGGAAAGGGTTGTACTCACCATTTTCAAAAGGCCTTCCCAAGGTTAAGGTCATTCTGCTGGGTAAAGTCAATCTCCAAGACTGATCTTAGTGGGTAGGGTTACAGTTGAAAATGTCTCCTGGAAGATAGGGCCAAGGATTATAACCCTAATTTATGGAGATTCTGTCTGTGGTTTACTCAACTATACGGCCTTAAGTAAGTTGTCTTCTTTCTCTGAGCTCAGTCTTGCCATCTATAACATGGGCATAGAGTTAGCAGGAACCCTACATCTGGTGTTCTCTCTATCTTTATAAATTGAGTAGCTGGTTCTGAGCAGGTTGGGCCCAGTTTTGCTCAACCCCCAACTTTCAAGGGCTTCGCCTTCTTCTCTCCCCGTGATTTTCCTAACAGGTGCCAAGACGAAATTCTCACATTACCCTCGGTGTTGATGGATATGTTCTAGGCCTACCACAAGGTTGTCTGTGGCAGTATAGGTCAGTCTAGAGCAGAAGGAAGTCATATGTGAATCTCCAGCCAGGGAGATGGTTCCCCTACATGAAATTCTCACTATCACAATGAAGAGAGGTTTAAACAGGAGATGGTGGTGCCAGGCACCTGCTACCTCAGTCCTCTGGGGCTGCTGGCAAAGAATTATGTGATTTGGTGGAAAGCACACTAGCTCCTCACAACTCTGGTAGTTGGGAAGTCTAGGATCACAATGCTGGCAGTCAGGTCTCTGATGAGACCCTGCTCCTTGGTTTGGTAGTGGTCCTTTTCTCTCTTTGGGTGGTGAACAACAAGGTCTCTGGGCCCTTTTCTTCTTTTAGTAAATTATCTTTTATTCATTCTTTGACAGTTCATACAGTGGTTTTTGTAACCCTCTGAATTCAATTAATGCTGCCTGCTGGAATGTTGCATGGCCTGGCTGGCTTGATCATATGCAGGGCTTGTGTAGTGACAGTGAGCTCATGAGTGCAATGTCACACCCAAAAGACAGCATGTCACACAACACCCCTTACATCTTCCAGCTCTTACATTCTTTCTGCCCCCTCTTCCACAATGTTCCATGAGCTTTGAGGGATTTGATATCTCTCAATATGCTACTTATAGCTAAGTACTCAATAGTCATTTATTCTCAGTTATAAGTCCCCTCATTAACTGCTGCCGACTTCAGAGATGCTTCTTCGGCTAAGAGCAACAATAATTTATGGGTATAGGCCATAAACAACTCAAAGGCAGCTTGACAGTATGTCTGACAAAACAGCAGCAACCTCACCTGAAGGCCTGACTTCTGAGCCATAGAATTTGACCAGCTTTACACTATCAGGCATGAATTCTCTCCTATTGAACAGGCCTCAAATCCAATCCAAAAGTCGTTATTCCCACAACCTTCATGCCGCTATTATACCAGTGGATATATCTTGCCTGGCAGGTTGGCATTATAGCATGCAGTGCTTGCCTCTGGCTCATACCATCCATAGCTTTTTTCCTTCTATGACCTGCAAAGCACCTTCCAGTATTATAAAAGCTAGCCAGCCAGGAGAGAGAAGCTTTTAAGTGAGTTTCAGCTTGATTTCTCTATGTCCTGCAACCAAAGTGTGCTTGTGTCTTCAGCAATAGTGTTAAACATGGGGTTTTGTTGTCTCAATTGTAAGCAAAAATCTATAGTAAAACTGTTGGGCTCTCCATAATTCAATCAAGTCAGCAATTAAGATGTTAACTATCAGAAGTCTAGCCCTAATCAATATGACACCCAAACACCTCTCCTTAAACTGTAGTATTCCACTCCTCATCCCCCAAAGGCTCATGGCCATCTCACAATGCAAAATGTATTCAGTCCATCTCCAAGAGTCCACATGGCCTTAACAGTTCTATCATTGCTCAGAAATTCAAAGTCTCCCAAGGCAAGCATTGAGCTGTGAGCACTTACATGATTTTCAAAGTAAGTTTTATACTTCCAAGACACAGTGGCATAGAGTAAACATTCCCATTCCAAAACAGAAGAGTGGGAGAACAGAAAGGCAAGATTAGACCAAAGCAAGCCTGAAACTGTCAAATTCTGTAGCTCCATGCCCAGCTCCTGAGGCACATTATGTATCCATATGTGGGCTTCTGAGGTCTGAGAAACTCAGTCCTCTGACTTTGCCATCTACATCCCACATGGACCCTCTTGGGCTGGCTCTGTGGTTACCTGCAGCTCTGCCCTCCACAAACGGTCCACATCTGAGCATCTCCATGGGAATGTAGGCTGCATTGCACTGCATAGATAGTACTCCCTGTAATTTCAACTTCACTCTAATAGCATCACACATGACCTTCATAGGGGCTGCCTACAGAAAACCTGACCCTGCTAAGCCATTACCTGGCTTTTCTCTAAAACCTGGCTTGCAAGCCTCCAGGACCCCCATGGCTCTTACATTTTCTGTGGCTACAAACTCAGCATCATATGATGATGTTAGGGTCTGGAGCCAATGTGAGAGGCAGTTTGGAGGCCCTGTGATAACAGAGAGCCTAAAACCCTCTTCCCCAATAAGTCTTTCAAATACATTTACCTGTTTATACACTGGAGCCTATGATGGGTGGGGTCAGGCCAGTTCCCGGAATTCCCTCCTGACTCCAAACTTTCCTTAGCTCTAACTCTCAGGGCTTTTTTTGAACAAACTGTACATTTTCCCACCATCCTTTGCTTTTTGTTTCTGATTCTAACTGTGAACCCAGATTAAAGCAGCTAGCAATTACTACTCCTCTGTCCAGGTATTGTCCTGCCAGTATGTTTTCCTCCACTATATTAACTAACTTTAAATTCGAGTATTTCCCCCATTATCCCCATGTTCTAGATGGGAAGCCAGGCCTCAGAGTTAAGTGGACTGTTAAAAGCCTGGCAGCCTGGAGTTGGCAAAAATCTGCACTTGAAACTAAAACTATGCAAAGAAAATCAGGACCAGGATAAGATGCACACAAGATCATCACCAAAATGTGAAATGCATGGTTGATAGTCCGATTCCTGATAGAGTCCTTGCTCCTATTTGAAGGCACCCAGTCTTCACGGTCTAGGTTTTATCAATATTCCAGTCTTCTGAACTCCTACCAGAATCACCCAGTAAATTCTGATTACAGCTCTTCTCTGGTCTATCTCTCTTGAGTTTCCCAAATCCCTCCCATAAACCATTTCCAATTTTCTGTGTTAGTCAGGCTTTTTGTTGCTATGACAAAACACCAAAAGCAACAATTTAAGAAGGGGTAGGATTTATTTTGGCTCATGATTCTAGAAGTTTCAGTTCACTGTGGTAAGAAGGACATTACAAAACAGGACAGTTGACGTCATCACAGAGACAGAAGATGCCTGTGGTGGCGGTTCTCTCCTCTTCTTCCCCTTGGACCTCCAGCAAAGGGTTGGCACCCCTAACATTCAGGGCGGTCCTTCCCCCTTAGTCTAATTTTGTGCTTTACTAACTTCCTAAGTGCCTTTCAAGTCAATCAAGTTCACACCTTCCAAAGGCCACACCTTCCAAAGGCCCCACCTCCAAATGGCATCGCACTTGGAATTCAGGTTTCTACACAGAGATCTGGGGAGGTGTAAAAAAATGTTCAGTACATTGTACACACCTTCTTTCCACTTCTATTCCTTGAGATCCAGGAAAACCCATGCTGAAAAGTGCCGACCACTGCAATACTCCATAGTTCTGAAGAAGAAACTGAGAGTGGGGAGACAGGAAGACTTGGTAGCCCCCTTCCTCTGCTGCAAGAAGTGTTGGCATTCACAGGAGACTCCTGTGGTCAAGTCCTGGCATGCATTGGCTGAGGGAGACCACACAAAAGAGTGATAAAATGGAGAAATGTATTTTCCCGTTATCTCCACTTTCTAGATGGAAAGTGTTCCGGCTAGTTTTATGTCAACTTGAAATAAGCTAGGGTCATCAGAGAGGAGGGACCTCAATTAAGAAAATGCCCCTATAAGATCAGGCTGTAGGCAAACCTGTAGGGGATTTTCTTAATTAGTGATTGATGGGGAGAGCCCCGTCTACTGTGGGTGGTGCCATCCCTGGGCTGGTGGTCCTGGGTTCTTCAAGAAAGCAGGCTGAGCAAGTCAGTAAGCAGTACCCTCTATGACCTCTGTATCAGCTCCTGCTTCCAGGCTCCTCCTTTTTTGATGACGAAGAGTGATATGGAAGTTAAAGCCAAATAAGCCCTTTCCTCCCAAAGTTGTTTTGGTCATGGTGTTTTATCACGACAATAGTAACCCTGACTAAGACAGGAAGCCAGGGCTCAGAGTTAAATGGACTTCCCAAAGCCTGGTAGCCTGAATATAGCAAAACTCTCAACTTGAAACTTGAACCTATCTCCCACCAAAGTCTCTTCTCTAAGCTTCTTTGTTCCAGGATCCAACCTAAGTTGCTTTTCACCCCCCTGTTGCTTGTGAGCTGCTATTGTGCTAAGCCACAACTGGACCTGACAGGGCTTTGAGGCTCTCAGAACTCAGATCCCCATCCTCAGGGTGAAGGAAGAAAAAAGATTGCTGAATGGCGTGGAGAAATATTTACAGCACACTGAGATGGGGAAATCCAGGGGACAAAGCAGATTAGACACAAGATATACCCACGCGTGAGTTAGAAGGTGCCCGACGCCACTCTTCAGCAGGTGACAGCAAGTCAAAACCACTATGAGATGTCCACTCATACCTCTGAAGATATCAAACAATGGAAGCTACAGAGAAAAGAGGGTCCCTCTCCACTGTTGGGGGGGGGCAGCCAAACAGAAGGGAGAAAGTTCAGAAAACTGAAAATAATACTATCACCCCACTAATCATACCCATTCCAGGTAAGCAGCCAAATTCCAATGAGGGTCTCAAAGAGACAGACTTGAGGCCAATTGCTACATAGTACCCCAGCAGCTGAGAACTGGGTCTGTGTACCATGCATGGGCCAGTGGACAGGAGAAGATGCACAGTCAGAAATAAGTGGGCATTCGTTTTGAAAGAGAAACGCTGTCATGGAATAAAATGTGGATGTCCTTGAAGACACCATGCTGTGTGAACTGACTGCGGGCCCACTTACGTGGCAGAAAGTTAAACTCCCAGAAGCAGAGAGCAGAATGATGTTTCCCGGGGACTGAATGGTGGAGATCTACCGTACAGTGACTACAGAGTTTCAGCCAGACAAGATGGAAAATCTAGAGCCCTGTTGATCCAGTTCTAGAGAACTTAACTGCTCTTATAGAAATATATATAGCATGTTAAGTGTTTTCTTTGTTATCATAATTTGAAACAACAAAATGGCAATCATTTCTCTCCTGTGGAATAAGGGAGAGAGAGAGAGAGAGAGAGAGAGAGAGAGAGAGAGAGAGAGAGAGAGAGAGAGAGAGAGAGAGAGAGAGAGAGAGATACAGAGGAGGGACTGCCAAGAAGAAATTTAGCAAAACATCTCCAGTGTTTTCCCTGCTTGTGAGGGGATAGGGTCGATTTTCTAGGGTAACACATTTCTAATCTTCTACAGACAGTATCATGTTCGTCATTTCCCTTCTCCCCCCTAAATTTCTGAGGAGGAGAAAAAAAGAGAGGGGAGAGAAAAGAAAAAGAAATCAACCTAGAAATAGTAGATTTGGAGATAAACAGAAATTCCACCTGGTTGTGCCTCCTATCCACTCTGTGGCTGTGGACAAGCCACGCACACCCTGTGAATGGCAAATCCCTCACCTGAGAGGTGAGCTCAGCATTCCCATAGCTTTGTCTTCATGATGGAGCCAGCTGAGATGTTCTTTTGGTTTCTCAAAAGAGTGGCAGATCCCAGGGGGGAAAGAGCCAGGATATGCAGTGCCCCGCCAACTTCAGCTCTGCCAGAACTACTTTCACCTCTCCAGTTAAGAGAAAGAAAAGCATGTGGTTGCCATCTTTTTGTGGCCTCAGTTTTTCAACCTGGAAAATGGGAATGTTGTATAGATCAGACTCTTAGACCTAGCATGGAACTGATGAGGGGTGTTTTAGTTTGGGTTACTGTGAAGAGACACCATGACCACAGCAACTCTTATAAAGAAAGCATTAAATTAAGGGCGCACACTTGCAGTTTCAGAGGTTCAGTCCATTATGATCATGACAAGGAGCATGGCAGTGTGCAGGTAGACACGATGCTGGAGCTGAGAGCACTACATCTTGCAGGCAACAGGAAGTCAATTGACTGTCATAGTAGGGGAGGCTTGAGCAAAAGAGACCTCAAAGCCCACCCCCAAAAGTGGCACACTTCCTCCAACAAGGTCACACCTTCTAATAGTGCCATTCCCTTTAGGGACCATTTTCTTTCAAACCACCACAAGGGGTGGGTGGAGCTCCTGGGCAAGGTCTGCCTGGTCAGCCAACAGTCTCTCTCGCTGAAGACAAGATCCTGGGGTCTCACCTTCTCAGCCCCACTACCATTGAACCAGCACAGGGCTGGGACAAGTCTCAGGGACTCTTCTTGGCTAAGGGAGCCAAGAGCTTTAGGGGTATTCGTCCTGCCCCTCCTAGTGCCTAATGTCAACCCTGCTGGGTTTTGCCTGTATTGCCCAGCCTGCTTCCCCACTCCTATGTTACTCTTATCTGTGTCTCCCTCCATGGCTGGGCCTTGCTGGCTCTTGGTTTTTGAATCTTATGCCTTCATTGTGTTCTCTTTCCCTCTGCTTCTCTTACAAGGTTCATGATGACTCAAAGAAGGGGTCAAAAGCCAACTGCTCTGGATTTCTCCCCCCAACAAGCATAGTTGCAGAGAGTGAGGAAGCTAGAAGGGTGCACCCTAATATAGGAACTCAGTATCTGACACCAACTAAGGAGTCACTGTGAGCATGAGGATGAAAAATGCAAAGACAGCTTAGCTTTCTCCAAAGAACTTTCTCCCAC
Source organism: Phyllotis vaccarum (assembly GCA_033318265.1). NCBI lineage: Eukaryota > Metazoa > Chordata > Mammalia > Rodentia > Cricetidae > Phyllotis > Phyllotis vaccarum. The sequence goes on from JARWLC010000013.1 coordinate 61,313,928, forward strand.
TCAACCAAGGATATGGTGACCAATTTCATATCCACTGATGTCACTACTAAGCTCATGGCAGACAGGATATTTCAGTTGGACCAAACAGCCACTGATTCACAGCCCTTCTTGACACATACCTTTGGCAAAGAGGCCCACACAAATCAGGAAGCCTGTGTCAGGCAAGGTTGGGATTGACTATGGGTGCTTGCATCAAGGCCAGCACGGGCTGTGTGTGCATAGGCTATTCAGAGAGTGCAGAAACCTCTATTCCAAGCAAACACAGACCGGGGAGCGGATGGCCTTCCCTCTGGGATCCAGATGCAGGGACCGGCTACTGTGCCCTCCCCTTCAATTCTGGGTCCCACTACTAGTGCCATAGTGATGGCCCTAGGACTTTGTAGGAGAAGGACTTTGAACTTCTTTTTGAGATCAGTGCCTGAGAGGGGAACTACTGGTGTGACCAGAGCCCTGGACCTCACATCCTGCCCTCAGGCCCTGATGGTGTCTGACAGGGGAGCTCCTCTTCATCCTTGGTATGTGTCAGTGCCAGGAAGGCATGCATGCTTGCCTTTGGCTCACTGTTCTATCCACCAGGGAGAGGAAGACAGTGATATAGCTGGCCACTTTTTCCTCCTGAGCAGGATAGACAAGGACATGCACAGAAGCCCTTGGACTTCATATTCTCCCTGGCATGTATCTTGGAGGATGCAGGTCTCTCCTGGTGGTTCTACCAGCCCAATTGGTAAGGAGCAAGAAAACTCCCATAATGCCCATAGAGTTCTATCAAGCACATACCGTGATCTCTGGTCATTCATACAGCAGCATACACCTTCAAATCTTGGCACTCAGGAAACAAGCAGAGACAGGCAAATCATGATGAATTTGAGGCTAGCCTGTTCACATAGTGAGTTCTAGGCCAGCTAGGGCTACATGGTGAGACACCTTGTCTAAAGGAGGGGGGAAGAGGAGGGAGGGGGAGAGAGAGAGGGAGAGAGAGAGAGAAAGAGAGAGAGAGAAACAATCTGGGTATGATGCCTGTAGTCACAGAACTCAAGAGGCTAAAGTAAGAAGATCACAAGTTCAAGGTCAGCCTGTGCTTCAAGGTGAGTTCCAGGCCTACCAGGCCAAGGGCCATATAGCAAAAGCCTACCTCAGAAATAAAACAAGCCATGAAAAAGCCAAGTATGGTGTTTCATACCTGTAATCCCAGCACTTGAACTTCTATAAATCGGATTGTCACAAATTGAAAGCTACCTTGGCCAATATAGCAAGTTGTAGAATAGCCACAGCTATACAGTGAGACTTTGTCTGAAAATAAAAAGAGGAGAGAGAGGAAGTTGGAAGGGAGAAGGAGGGAGGAGGAGGAAAGAGAGGAGAAGGAAAATAATGTTAGCTAGACTAAGATGATGGATCTGGGGTGGGCACTAGAGTTTGGGCAGGCCTGAGGGCATCCTTTTTGGCTTACCTGTCCCTTTCCTGGTTCCTTGAAAGCCAGCAGGTGAGCAGGAGCCTGGCATTGAGCCTAGCTTAGCTATCACCCTATTGTGTGGCTTTGCTCAAGCTTCCTAATCTTCTCGTGCCTTATTTTCTCAACTTTGCCACAGGCTCCAAAGGGTCACACCCAGTCCCTAGCTTCCTCTTCCTTCCTTTCTTCCCCTCTTTCTTCTTCTTTTGTTTTGTTGACATGGGATCTGACAATGTTAGCCCTGAACTCATAATCTTCCTACTCATGCATCATCAAGGATATTTCTAACCACCACATTTGCCACCCTGTTTCCACCCATTGTATCCTGCCCCTTCCCAAGAAGATGCCACAAGGGCCTCAGTGGCTGCAAATAAGGACATTCTGCCTTTGTCTGGGCCCCAGAGGCCAATCACTCTTGCCTGCTGTCTGCCTGGCCCCACATCTCCACTCCCCTCCTCAGATGGAAACTCTGTCTTCACTCACACTTGTTCCCTTTATATCTCTCCCCTCAGTTTTATGGGGCGGCTGTGGCAAGAACGAACTGGGGAGGCTGTGGCTCCGAGACTGTCCTTTATTAGTTCTCTTCCCTGGGAAACAGGGGCCCGCAGCTGGCCAGAGATCTGGGTGGGGTGAACTGGCCTCTGGCTGCTGGGACGGCTGCACATCTGGGGTAGGGGCCTGCAAAGGAAGCTGAGATGCATTACCTGTGTGTGCTGGGAGAATCAATTGGGCATGCGGGCATGCTGCCTGCTCCGCTGGAATTAGGGAGTGGGGTTGGGGGCTCCATCTGGGGACCTATAAGAAGGCAGAGCCCCTATAGTGGAGCAAGCAAGGGCAGAGCCTTAGAGAGAAAGCCCAGCCTCCCTGTGAAAGAAGAAAGTGCTATTTTCTAACTCAGGAGAAAACTGTTTCTCAAAATGAACCCTCCCTTCTCTTTAGAACCTTTTAGCCATACCACTAGGCCCACGTCCTCGCCATCCCTTTCCCCACCCACCCCACAGCTACTTCTGGCTGGACCCCCACATCTCCTTCTTCTACCCAGTTGGCATGGGTATTTCATACATTTCCTGCACATACATGCACATTTGTGGACAGGCTCACATTTTCCTCTTCTCTCAACATCTCCCACCCCTTTCACATTTCCAAGGCTATTATTGGCTACTCTGACCCTTATTGGGTGTGTGTCACTTTGCTTTTCATAGTCTGGGAAACAGAACTGATCATTCTAAACAGGAGGCTTTGGGTTGTTTAGTCATTTCCAGTAATGCCTGGCCCTGCGCTCCTGTTCCTTGCTAGAAGTTTGCTGGACCTGGAGAAGCTTGGATTTGAAAGACGAGTCAAGCAGGGCTCAAATGTGGACTTGGCCATCTTCTATTTTCCAGGGTCTCAATTTCCTTTATACCCTGAGCTGATTTTTTTTCTCTTTCCTTTCCTTTTCTTTCTTTTCAAGCTCAGAAGGGTGTTGTGAGTCCAAGCGCTTCCCCATCGTGGAGCTTTCTTTTTGTACCTTCCCATGAAAGTGCCCTCAGCCACCCCCAGAATGTGCCTCCTCAGCTCCCTGAGTGCAAAGAGAGTTAGCAGGCGGCTAGGGGTCAAAGAGCCAGGTGGGCTGACTAGTCTGCAGAGGACAATGAGGATAGCCTCCCTCCCTCCCCCAGCAGCAGCTATTCGGGTCCCTTACTCTCCAGGAGGCAGTCTCCTCTCTGACATCATCTGTAGTCAATTCCCCTGAGGGCCATCCCCAATTTTCATTTCCTCTCACTAATCCTCACATGCAGTCCCTTTGCACAGCCCGGAACAGCCTCTGTCCCGGAGCTGGCTCCACTCACCAGATATGTGTTGCAGCTCGTGGACCCACATTTCTTTTCTCAGTAGGGACAGCCTTGTAGAGTTCATCATTACCAATCCTCTCCCTCCAAGCCCACCCACCCACTCAGCACCTTGGTGCCATTAATAAAGGGTTCCCTCAGGAGGATAAAGGGTTCCCTCAGTAGGCAGAGATAGTCTATACCTGCACAAGGTTGATGAGCAGAGCACCAGCTCTCAGCCCCCATTTACACCCTTGGCTCTTGTGTCGTTCACAACATGGACCACTTCCCATGGTGGCTCCCAGAGACACAGATTAATCATCAGAAGCTATGATCAGAATGTGTGGACTGTGCCTTATCTGAGGTCCTGGTTTAAGAAAGGTTGGAAATGGTATATGTAGTCCCCGTGGTAGGAAAGCAGTAAAGGAAGTTGAGTTGCTGTGACAGGCTATATCTAAGCACATGTACATACAGCAGGAGTCACCCATTCACCTCCAAGATCACCCACCACCTCAAAGAGTGGGGTCAGAGCTGAGCTCAGGATTAAGCAACAGGGGGAGAAATGAAGTTCTCAGTGGAAACTCAAGCAGGAAGCACTGTTTGGAGAAGAACAATCCAGGACTGAGGTTCAGGTTGAGCCAGTATGGTTAGAGTTAAGGTCTAACAGGAAAGAATCAGGTGGGTGACCCTTATAGGACTCACAGACCATCCATACAGCAGTGAGATTTGTGCACAGGCCCAGTCCACTTGCCCAGTAGATCCTTCATCACTGCGGAAGCCCCAGGAGACAATGTTGGAAGAATATAAGCATCCTTCAGCTTAGTGTTTTCACATTATGCTCTTGGGCCTTCTCTGGTGCCTCTTTTTTTGCATGAGCCTTTTGGACCTACTGCTGCTAACTCAAATGCTACCTTCTTGTAGAAGCTTTCCTTGATGCCCATCCCTGCCACCCCTGCAGAGCGCCCTGGCCTCAGCTGTTATCACATAGCCTCATTACACTCTATCTCTTAGTTTCTCCAATTCTGGCATTGAGCCTAGCAACTGGGTAAATAAATACAAAGTGAAGCAAAATGGGCACGTGTTTACAAAGAGGCCACCAGTTCTGGGTCTGAGAAGGTGAGAGACTTTGACAGTCAAATTAGGACATAAAAGTGCATGATTTTTCTTATTGTCAACACCCAGGCTATGTCTGGCATCAAAGTGAAGGCATGATGGCAGGGCAGAAAGATGGGAGGGGGCAGATTCCTATGGCAGGGGATCCTTGCTCCTTGTAGGCCAGGTCTCCTAACTCTCCCCCCCCCCCCCGGCCCCCATCTTGCATCAACCTCTGAACTGGATTCAGAAAACACATGCAGAGGATACCTATGTGATATCTAAGCCATCCTTGTAATGGGCAACTTGCCAATGTCCTGTTTGGATTGACATGCTGGAACAGTCCCAGTTGCCCCTTCTCTGGCCATTCTGGAAGGCTCTGTTTTCCTAGAGAGGCCTTATTGGTGGCCTCAAGCCCTATTCTGTACCTTCTACCGGAACAGCACAGCCAACCAAGGGGAAGTGATATCAGTGAACCTGGCCTCTGGGATTCGGGACTCAGCTTTTCCATTCACTTCTCTGGTGACTGTGGTTGAGTATGTGATCCTCAGTGACCCTTGGATTCTCCCTACTGGAGACTGGAGGCCTCCTAGAAAGAGAGAACCTCCAAAGAAAGCCAGCTGAGGATGGCTTTGGGTGCCGAAGTGTGGCCCACATTTGGTGCCCTGCGCCAGGCGCCCTGTCGTCCACCCTAGTGCCTGAGCCTGCACCCGCCTGGCCACAGGCTGAGGAAACATAATTGTGCCGGGCTATTTCAGACCCATTATCTCAGCTCAGCCCTGGCTTCCTGAGCAGGCCCCGAATTAGCCTGGCGCTTTGTTCTCAAGTGCATTCGTCAGATCGCTTGGCCTGTACCTCGGGAGGAGGGAAGGGGAGGGAGGGGAGGGCAGGGGCGGAGACTGGGCGGAGAGGGAGCGGGAGGAGGAACTCGATGCTAATTAAGTCTCATTAAAAAGAAGACGACAATGAGGAATAAGGCGAAGAAGAAAGAAAAAACGAAGTGGAGGGGGGAGGGAAGGGCTTGCTGAGGAAGCAGAACAGCCACCGGGAGAGACGCACACAGAAGCGCGCAGGCACACACACGCCCACAGAAAGACTGGCACACACACACAGCTCTCCCTCCAGGCAGCCTGTGCCCGCTCTGCCCGGTCAGCCTTGGCCCGCCAGTTTGGCCCCAGACTTCCGCTCAGAACCTTGTGCTTTCTTCCGGTACCCAATTCAGGCAAGATTCAAATTTTGCCTGGGCTACTCAGTAGTTCCAGGCCTTGGTCTAATCCTCTCAGGACCTCAGTTTCCAACACTTGTCCTGGGGGGAATCCCCAGCTCCTCTTAGCAAAGCTGGCTGGCTGGAGGAGGAGACCAGAGTATGCTGAGAAGTGTCTTGCTTCAGCAGCCACCTCTGAGTGCTGTCAAGGGTCAGGCTTGGCCAGGCAGCTACCTCTGAGCAGTTCTCAGAGCTGGGGTGAAGGACAGCCTCAGGGCTTAGGCCCTGCTGGGCTCCCTTCCCTCCTGCCTGCCACCAGACCAGGCTGCTTTCATGGACCATTGCTTGGGCAACAGACAAAGCTGCCCAGGGGTAGGGAGCCTCTGCATCACCACAAAGGTCCACAGTCGCCCTAATGAACTAACTCAGCTCTGTTTCTCTCAGAATTCTTGTTTCTTAGTAACTCACATCTTCTTCTAAAGGAGCCCAGCTCAATGCCAAGCTTGCTTTTCACAATACTCAGCCAGACCTTGGGTAGATGAGAAGACCTAGGCATGGGATGCTGGCACCACCCCTCTTTGTGTGTTAGGAGAATCCAGCTCTGCTCTCCTACTTACCCCAGGTCAGGCCTAACAGTTCTTCATGCTCTTTTCTGAAAGGAATAAGACCACCACCAGTTCCTCTTCAGTAGTCAAAAGATGGAAACTCGGGCTGGACTTTGTAATTATCATTTAAACTCCTGCTTAGGCTCAGAAGGTGTATACAGGGACTTTAATTCAGAGCTCTTTCCCAAGCTCAATAGCCCAAGGCAACCCCAAGAAAGCGTTGTTGCAGAAATGACCATCTAGACTAGTGGTTCTCAACCTTCCTAATGCTACAACCTTTAGTACAGTTCCTCATGCTGTGGTGACCCCCTAACCATAAAATTATTTTTGTTGCTACTTCATAACTGCGATATTGCAACTGTTATGAATTATACTGTGTTTTCCGATGGGCCCTGTGAAAGGGTCATTTGACCCCAGGGGGATTGCAACCCACAGGTTGAGAATTGCTGATCTGGATGGTCTTGAATTCAAATTTTGGCTATGAAAATCACTGGCTACATGATTGACCAGCCAAGACTCCTTTTGAATCCTCAGTTCCATGCAGCGACTATGGCTGCCCCATGGAGTGCCTGTTGGTGAGCAAAGCTGGGCCTGGGTGGTAGTAGATGGGTCATAGTAGTTCATAATATTTGTGCTTCTTCCATTCCATTTCCTCATGTTGTCCTTATCCCAGTGGGCTCAGCCCATACACAAATGCCCTCTGAGCAACCCAAATGTCCCTGTGCCTGGCAGGGAAGAGGAACTGGAGGAAAGATTCCCTTCTGTGGGGCCATGGAGTCTGCATGAGTCTAGGATCACAGGAATTCAGGCATTGAAATCAGGGAGTAGAGTGCTTATGAAGCAGAAATGACAAGGCCTGGTGTTGGGAAGCTTGACTACCAGTCCCAAATTTTCCATAGACTTCATGGGCCCTTGGCTGACTGAGTCTTTGCTCCTATATGGATGTCAGCCAACACCCCTCCCCCAGTGGCAAGGCTGTATAGGCTCCAAGATGCAAAACTGAAGGTCAGCGCTGAGCCCACCTCCCACCCCCATCCAGCTCAGTGAGGTCAGCTGGCAAGTCTCCCCCACACTTCACTCTCCTCTAGCAGAGCTGTTTCTCCACAGCATCTTCTATAGCAATGAGCCCTTGGAGGAGCCTTTCCACCCCACATTCCTGTGCAAGCCTTCAAGCAGTCCCAGACGGAGCCAGGGCTGGGATGGGATGCACTGCGAGCTGAGTTGAGTTCCCATTGTCCACAAATCGGGACCAGCTGTGTGCAGCCTGACAGCCCCGGGCTCATGGCCGCCCCCACTCTCACTGCAGTTACAGAAGAAGGGAAAAGAGAGAGCCCACCTCACCGCCGGCCCAGAGCTCCCCCTCTCCTATGTGCACGAGCATATGTGCGTGCGCACGTACACAAACAGCATGCCCAGCTCTCTAGCCAGGGACAATCAAGCATTATGAATAAAGATATACAACTGGATAGAGAATTCCTCCACACTCACCTGGCCCACCAAGTAACACACAACCTTCCTTTCCTGTCTTGGCCCTCAGCACCTCAGAAGCACCCAGGCATGTAGAGGTCAGTGCTCAGGGCCACAGGCCTACCCTAATCTGGTGGAGCCCTCAGTGGGGAATTCTGGCCCTCTAGAAAATGTTGCTTGCCTCTATCATGTCATGATATCGGAGTCTGAGTACGAAGCAGGCTGTGGCTTCAGATTCCAGGGCTGGTGAGGAAGGAAGCTAGACTGGGGCCAAAACCTGACTTCAGGGCAGAAAAGCTGGTCCAACTAAATATAGACCTTGAAAGTGGTCTAGCTTGGTGTTGGGGCTGGTTCAATACTAAGAGACCAGTGCTCACATGAGCATTTGACAGCAGAGGAGTATCTGTGTGTGGCTACTTTGAGTTTGACTACAATTGAACCATGGCCTGAGCATTCAGGAAACTGTATCCTAGGCTCACAAGAGAGCCAGCACAGGCTCTGCCTGGGGGCTTCCAGCTGACCATCAAACCCACTGGAAAGACATACACCCTATTGGATAATGAGTCAAACCATTTGGAGCCATGAATGACGGAGAGGAGCAAGAAGTCAGTAGACATGAGCTGAGTGGAGTGATCCCTGCCAGCCCTGTGGTGTCAACACCAATAGAAAATAATTCTGAATCCCCCTCCTATTGTGTCCCCTCTAGCCCCCTACCCCATCCCCCATGCGGCCTCAGAGTCAGCTTCACTAACACCCTCTCCCCAAACCCGTGAGAATGAGGTAGATTTCTCAGGTCAGCATTTGCTTCAGAACTGAGGTTTGGATCACTAGGCCAGTGGGCCTCAGTCCTGCCTGCCTTATGGAACCTAGGAGGGGTGTTGACAAAAAAATCACAAAGAACTAGACACATAATACAGTGGGAGAGTGTCTGGTGCAAGGCCCTGGGTTCTGTCTCTGACAATCTCAATCTTTCTTGCTCCCTCCTTCCCTCCCTCCCTCCCCCCCTCACTCACCACTCCCCTCCCCAAGAACAAAGCTATACTCCGGAGCAATCAAGTCAAGCTCTCCAGGGGTGGTTATCAAGTGCGGTCAGCCAGTGACACTGTTAGGAAGCAGTGGCCTAGCAGCGAACTAGGCAGGGGTGCTGTAGAATCCAAGCTCTGCCTCTTGTGTGCACTGGGCAGAGTACCTATCCTCTCCAGGCCTCAGCTTCCTTATCCACAGAGGCCAGGTTCTATAACTGTTAGGAGGATTCACATGATTCGCCACTGAAAGTGGTCTTCAGATGTAGCTATTGTCATCGGCTGGAGAGGCTAAGGCAGGAAGGGGATGCCAAATGGGTTAAATGTCACCCCCGCTTTATCCTGAGGCGTTGACTATCAGGAAACAGGCTGCTAATGTCAATAGTATCAGGTGGGTCATGCCATTAATGATGGGGTTGTGTAGGAGTGAAGCCAAGAGGGGCATCAAAAGCCACCAGATGCCACCAATGTGTGGTTCAAAAGTAAAAACTCGAGAGCTGAAAAGAGAAGAGACTTGAAATGTGGCAAAATGGACACTAACTATGTGGCAGGCATTGTATTGGTATGAAGGAGACACAAAGGTAGATCCGGCAGGGTCCTTGGCTGAAGACCCCGTGTCAGGTGCATAGCCCTGTCACAACAGAAACAGAACAAAACTGGGGAAGGGTATATGGCCTTGACATAGAAATTGGTACTCATTCGGGAAGCTCTGGAGGTGGCTTGAAAGAGCAGAGGTGGCCTGGGGGAGCTGTCTCAGGTCAATGAAAAGACAGGGGTAAGAACACTGAGGGCTATGGAACAAGGTTAGCCTTTCTACCCTCCAAGGAGCCTCACTTTCTGCAAAGTGGGGGTGGGAAGGAAGGGCAGGCAGCCAACAGCAAGGGCCAGTTGGAGGGACTTGAATCTCAGCCTTGTGGTCCTCCCTCAGTCCCTGCTTTGGGAAACTTCTGATTAGCCTCATAAATTCTACAATCCTGTCCCGCCATCCCTTCCTGCCTCCTGTGCTGATGGGAGAGATCAGACTTTTCTCCTGTTTCAGGCGAGACCTTCCAACTACCCAGTGTCCCCTCCTCACCATCTCTTCTGGAACCATTCTCTAGGTATGATAGGACAATGAGCATTTCAGGATCAGAGCAACTATGATTACTCAGAGCCAACCCTTACAAGATCAAGCCCACTAACGATCTAGGGCTCTTGAGGTCTGGCCCATCCCTAAGGATATAAAGCTGTTAACAATTGCTGGAGGATACTCTTTTGGGGGTACAGGATGCCTATACATTGTCCGTGCTCCTGGAAGCAATTTAAATAAAATTGGTTCCCCATGGTGAACTTTGGGTGGATTGGTTCTTTGGTCAGTGCTTACCCTCTCTGGTGTGAACACAAAAGCCATGTACTTTCCCTGGGCTCTTTCCAATGGTCCCTTCTCCTTTTTCACTTTGTCTCTTTTAGAAAAAAAAATGCTATCTTCCCTCTGAAGACAGGAAAACAAAGGGGGAAGGAACGAACATAAAAGGTGAAGAGAGATATAATTGGAAAAAAAGAGAAGTGGGAACAGGGAGGAGAGGACAGAGGAGAATGGATGGTACTGGTTTATAATCTCAATATTCAGGAGAATGAGACAGGAGGATTTTGAAATCCAGGCCAGGAAAGGCTACAAGCAAAGACCTTGTCTCAGACAAGTATTCCCTTTGGTGTGTGTTTCCGTCTACCTACAGCCTTGTTCCCTTAGCTTCCTTTACAAGGAAACTTCTCAAAAAGTTGTCTGGACTCTTTACTTCTCGCCTCCTGTTCATCTATCAAGCACTATAGTCAGCCTTCACTCTCCACCCTTCCACTAAAGCTGCTCTGCCTAGATCTCTGACAGCTGCCAGACTTCCAAATGCAGCAGGTCCTTCTAAGAGCAGCTACAGTGAGGCACACACCATCGTAGTGAAGGAAGACTGTCTGGGCCTGATGTCTCACACTACTCCGAACCAACTGGATAACTATGAAAGTTAGTTAAGACCTCCATGTCCTAATCTGTAAAGCCAGTGGGCCTGATAACAGCACTCATCATAAGGATTAAAGGGGTTAACCTTAGTTAATCCCTCTAGCCTCCCACCCCAGGTGCTCTATAGGAGCTAGTTTCATCCACAGCTCTCAGATGACTTCCCAGAAAACCTCCCAAAGTTGTCCAATTCCTTCACAGGCCTGTAACAACACAAGTGTTCTATTTCCCCAACCTCCCCAGCCACTCAGTTCATTTCTCTGCAACATCTGCTGCAGCGTCCCCTTGGACACCTGTGCCAGGTTCGCTCAGTGATCACAGACAGTCTCAGGATCTTGAATGTCACTGAGAATCTTGCATTCCCAAATGTCCACTGTCCTCCCAAGCCCCTTTGATCTCCAGGCTCAGTTAACCAACATTTACTTTGATAGCTTGATCTCAAAACGTCAGAAACAGTCCAAGATGGACATGTCCAAAGAAATATGTGTTGTTTCACCCTAAAGCCTGGTCTCCCCCAGGGCTGCCTATCTTAGGAATCAGCATAACTCATTAAGTGCTGGGAAAAAAGCCTCAGGACTGCTCTAGACTCTTCCTACTCTCTCATTGCCACCTTCAGTTGAACAGAGGTCCCGATACTCTTCCCTCAGTAGATGCCACCCATCCATCTCTCCTCAGCCTGTGCCACTGCCACCATCTTATCCTTAGGGAACAACTGTGTGGGCCTCCTTACTTCTGTCCCTATTTCTTGTACCCTGCTTCAGTCTGGTCTCCTAGTGATCACCAGAGTGGGTTTCAAAATGCATATCAGACTCTCCTCCTCTGTAACTTCCAACCTTGTGGTTTCTGCCTCTTTCCAGGATGTGTGGGACTCATTTCCTTCTGACCATATGGGTCCCACGAGTCCCTTCTCCTCCTGCTTTACCTGCAGTAGCATCTGCTTTGGTCCTTAGCACATGCTCTTTGCAGTGGCTATTCTCTTTGGTGGAAAGGTGCTTTTTTTTCACCCTGTGACACTTTGATGTCACTTTGTTAGCCTACAGCTCCTTTCCATATCATCTCTCTAAAGAGGCCATCCCTTAACATCATAGGTAAAATAGGTTTCTTCTGTTATTCTCTGTAGTAGCGATCTGCTCAGTCCTTCTTTGTCGCCTTGTGTACTTGTTTCTTCTCTATTGCACTTGCTGGGATGGATGTATAATTAGAACAGGCATGTTGACTGTGTAGTTTACTGTGGTTGCCCCAGAGTATAGGACAATCACTAGTACAAAGAACTCAAATGCCGTTTTGTTGAATGAACCAAAGAAAACATGGCTGGAAAGAAGTGGACAGGGTGAAGAGAAAATTTAAAAGAAAAAAACCCTAGAAGCCATAGAGTAGACACTATTGCTCTGGAAAGAGAAAAGGACAGCCACGTGGGCCCCAGAGAGAGCGAAGATGGCACTTGTGGCCAAAGAGGAGAGTAATAGAGAGCCATAGAAGGCAGTGAGAAGGGCATGAGAGCATTCCCTGAATCCATAGCTAAGGCAGACCAGAGAAGGGCAAGCAGAAAGGGACAGTTGGCAGGGACAAATGGAAGGATGGCCACTCCATCTGGTCACAAAGGGAGTCACTGATGATTGGGAAAAAAACACTTTCCAGCAAGGTGGGGTGGAGGACATGCTGCAGTAGACTGAGGCATGAGTGGGAGGCCCAGGGCAGAGAAGAAGACAGCTCCTCCAAAGAACCTAACTGAGAAAGGAAGGGAAGAAAGAAGGCCCAGCCTGAGGGGGAGGCAGGGTCAAAGGAGGGTCTCTTTGAAGGATATGGGAGAGCTGAAAAATCCTTATAGGCTGGGGAGGAAATATCACTCAAAGAAGGGAGAAAGATGAAAATACAAAGGAAGGGTATAATTGATGACATCATGGGGAGGATGGACATACCTTCTGAGGAGGCAAACAGGAGATGGGGAAGGAAAGGTGGGGGAGGGAGGACACACGTAGAGATACTGAGGTCAGGTGCACAGCTCAAATAGTGAAGCTGGAAGTGAAGCACAAAGACTATGCATGTGGGGTAAAATTTAAGAAAAGTAGAAACACAGAACAGTGTTTCCTTGAGATGAGTTGCAGGTCGCGGACCGAGGCTGACATAAACATTAGAAGTTAGCTGGTCAGAATTTGGGACAGTGCAAAAAGTTTGGGCACAGAGTAACGTTAGAGAATGTTTTGGATGACAGTAAGGATTGACAGGTAAGGTTTTCTGTGGAAGAGGGTGCACTGTGCACAGGCCCAGGGGCCCAGTGGACAAAGTCAAGCACCCATTGGGAGTTGCTAAAGGAATGTCAGATTTCAGTTTGGATATGGGGCTACAAGGAGTGTGCTTCTGCAGAAAAGAACACCCTCCCAGCATGGGGAAGTGAAAGAAAAGGGGGCTTTGCCTTTTGAGAACTTGAAGAAATTGTTGAACATTTCACTGACTGGGAGCACTGGGTCATGGAGCACATGTGTGCTACCTGGAAATATGTCACGACTTCTGGCACTCTAGTGAAGGCCAGTAGACATGCGGGCTTGTCCAACTGTCTGGCAGCTCATCTTTCCACCTGTCAGAATAGAAAGCTGGCACCAGCTCCTCATGCCAGGATGGGACTGTGTAGGTTTCCAGGCAGGTGAGAACTTAGTAGAGGCAGGAGGCAGGAAACCCGACTACTGGTATTCCACTCCCCCAGGCCTCCAGGACCTGTAACTTCCGGTCCTTGTCTCCTTGACTGCTGGCCAGTTAGATGTTGGGTGAGAACATAAGAGAATCAGACAAAACTGGAGGTGATTGTCCACAGAACTGAAGAGTGATTGAGAGAAGCAACAGTCTGTAGCCAGGTAAAGCCATCAGGGAGTGAAAGAATATGAACTCATCTTTGGAGCTGAAAGCTGATGGAATCAAACACAACCCACCTGATTAGGACCACTGAGGCCAGCAGGCTCCCCACAACCTGCTCCCACTATGTCACCTGGGCTTGGCTTCCATAAACTCAACAAATTAATGAAATTTGTAAGTGGGACTGCTGGGGCCACTTACATGCCCAGCTATGTACTTACTAGTGGGGAGACCTTGAGTCCATAAATTCATACACCTCAGGGTTGTCCTTTATAAAAATGGACTGACTCGTCTGAAGTTGGTAAAGCTATAAGAATGGCACATGACATATACTAAAGTACTCATTGCTTCTGGAGTCCTAGCCTAGGCAGCAGGAATTAAGCATTAGGCCAAATCAACTCTGACAGATATGGGTATCACTTCTTCAGTGCCCCTGACCGCTCTGGGCCTCCAATCCCTCACTTTTACAGTAGCCAGTGATTAACTAAGCATACAGGTGGCCCAGGGTTAAATGATGGATTGTCTATGGATATGTCTGGCTATCCTACTACATTCTAGCTCCTCAATAAATAACAGCCTGTCACCATCCCTGCCAAATACATAGCTCTGTAATCTAGAGATAGCTAAAGATACACAATTGAAACATCAGGCAGCCCAACATCACCCTTCAGTGAGCTTGGTACCCATTTTTGTGGAAGTGGGTTGTAGCTGGAAACTTTTTAGGGAGAACTTCCTGCTTGGAACAGTTTGTAGTATCCACAATTTTCAACCTCTAGTCCATTAAGATCTGTTGCACGGCTTCTTAAAATACAGACTGCTGGACCACACTCCTGAAGTTTCATATTCAGTGAAAGAACAAGCATGCATTTTTGACAGGTTCCAGGAAGCTGCTGATGCAGTTAGTCAGGGAACCATATTTTGAGATGCAGATTTCAGAGTGGCAACTAACTATAACTATAATGTGTACCCCAAACTTCTGGGAGGCTGGAGATGTAGCTCAGAGGTAGCACGCTTGCCTAGCACATTCAAAGGCCTGAGCTTGAGTCTCCAGTACCACAAAGAAGCACCCAACACCTGGAGAAGTTGTTGATCAGAGGATTCTGAAGAAGCAGGGCTGAAGTGAGGCCTGGGGTTCTGTAGACAGGGCATTGCAGATAGTTTAACCATTCCACACATACCAAGGCTTATAGGTTAAGTGGACACACAATTCATTACCAGTTCTTCCTAAAAAGCTGGTAAGTAAATATGTAGTGTGGAGCACAGTGTTCAGGAAGCACAAGTTAGACAAAAAGGCAATATCATAGAGGAGATAAGGCATAGCAATTGACCGGCAAAGGGAAAACCATGAGAAATAAGAGTAACCCCCTGTAAGGCACTAGCATAGCAAAGGTATATCTGTGCATGGGGACAGGCAGAAAAAAGGGGGGGGGGAAGAGAACATTTTGTAAGACATTTTTTCAAGTATCAAAGTAGTATCTTGGATACAAATCAAAGCTTTGTTGGAGTTCTCTACACACATTTTAAGAGTT
The DNA here is from genome assembly GCA_033318265.1 of Phyllotis vaccarum. Classification (NCBI taxonomy): domain Eukaryota; kingdom Metazoa; phylum Chordata; class Mammalia; order Rodentia; family Cricetidae; genus Phyllotis; species Phyllotis vaccarum. The sequence goes on from JARWLC010000013.1 coordinate 61,328,936, forward strand.
AGTATTGTTTTTAATTTTAATTATACATGGCCAGTGGTGGACTACATAGTCTAGAGGTTAGGGCTTCTAAAGGTTTAAACCCCAGCCCTAAGAATGACCTAAGCCTCTGTCCCTGAGATTTAGAGCCAGAGGTTGTGGCCAATAGTTAGTTCTCACCCAACTCTAGTCCAAGAATCTCCAGAGGAGATTTCATATTTTCAGGTGGAATGTAAGTAATTATCTGTACGATCCAAGGTTCTTTGGATGTAAGATGTCATGTAGGATGTCAGAGGGTCCAGGAGTCGGAGCATGGAGGTGCACATATATAACACAAGCACTCAGGAGGCTGGAATAGGAAGATGATGAGTTCAGAGCCCAGAGTAAACAGTAAGGCCCTATCTCTAAAACAAAGGGCCCAATGAATTGTAGGGGCATTGATATAAATGCCCTTGGATCCAGGAAGAAAGGAAGGGCAAATATTTGCCATGGTACCCCACATGAGTATATTGTGGAAATAGCAGCTGGATGAGGAGGAGGAGTCCCAGTTGCTCCCAACGGCAAGGGGCATGGAGCTCTATGTTACGTAGACTGCCTGTATTCAATACCTTGTCTTCCATCTAAGCTGTATGGCTCAGAACATGCAACTTTCTGTTCTAAGCCTAGGCTTCTCTATCTATAAAAGGAAGATAACTGTCCACACCTTATAGATTTGTTGTAATAACTAACCTGGTTAGTTTATAATAATTTATAATAATACCCAGAGCACTGTAGAGCCTCAAAATAATAGTTACAACTCTCTACTCAGAGTTTTGAGGATGGGGCATCTAAATAGAGAAAAAGAGATGAATCGGGGCTCAGGAAATAGCTGCTTAAGGAGGCAAAGGGCACAGGTGAATTATGTGAAATATGTCTAAGACACATTTGAGAAAAGCTCAAAGTTCTTAGTGCTAGTTGCTGCTACCCAGTCGTTTTAGGCTATATGGGAGCCAGTGAGTCATCAAGACACAAACCAGAATGAGTTTTGAATGATCAACACACCCAGTGATAAAATGGCATGCTTTGGTGACATGGGGGCTGTTTACATTGTTCCTTGTGAAAAAATTACAATGAGAGACTTGGGGGTGGATGTCCTCTCTCTAAATTACAGTGGGCATCAAGACCCTGCTAAACAGCTGTTGCACACTGGGTGTCCTTCAGTGACCATGATCCTAGAAGAGGACAAACAACAAACAGGCCAGTGTCTTCTCTGAAACTAACCCTAGCCCACAGAAATAACATGGTTGGGAGAAGGCATCAGTGGGCACCCTAAAAACAACCAAGCTGGCTATTTCTTCACTAAGATGGATAGCTAGGCCTGATCATCCAACCTGGCACATAGTCAAGCACTAGGAACATAGAAGCCAAGGGAAGCCAGGGTGAAGACTGGAGAACACTATCACTTAGAGAGGTGACTCTAAGATTCATAGAATGGGAGGCTCATGGGTAGCCAGAGAGGGGTGAGAAGAAATGGGATTTGCCGTGTATTATAGGGCACAGAGGAAGGGATATGTGAACATGTGTGAAAGCATCCAGTGGTGCGTAGAATGATCAGGATCACACCTCATTCCCCCATAACACTGTAATGTTAGTATAGACCCCGAATGCCCAAGGTCTCCCATTCACAAAGGGCACTGTATACATCCAGATATACCTGGGAGTCCTGCATCTGTGGAGCATTGTCCATTGACCAGCTGCAATGGCTACAAGCTGGCTTCACAGAGTGAGAAGAGATGACCCTTGTCTCTGCCTGCCTCTACACATACCTTGGCCATTCTAGGTCAGTGGGTGGGGGCATGTTAGCATAACTTTCAACTTGATTCCTCAAGCTCTGAAAGATTTGGCCTCTTTGGAGGCTAACGCCAGAAGATTGTGAATTCCAGGCCAGCTAGGCTATATAGGAAGACACTGGGGGAAAAAAACAGAATTATTCTCCCAAACACACAGAATCAAGTGGAGTAAGAAGTTATTTCTCTCCTCAGCTTGGGTGCACACATCCTCCAGATAAAGCCTTAGAATGAGAGTCAGGGTGACATTTGACAAGACCACACTGCACCAACACCGGTACAGTGGTCAAAGGCAGCACGGGCTTTCCAAGATGCTACGTCTGACTCTCACATTCTTTTTCAGTATTTTCTTCCTGGGCTCTGCTATGGGTGGGAATCATCCATCCTGCCAAATCCTGTCATGTCCCAGAGAGGGCCAGAGACTCACCCAAGGGCACACAAGGAGAGACAGAAAGCAAAGCCATGTCTTTGGCCTTCTGGTTCTGGCCTGGAGCCATTTTACCAGATCGCCACAAACTTTTTACAAACCTTCCTTCAAGTATGCACACAGTGCCTATTAAATTAGCCTTCTTGGCCTGGCCAAAGTCCTCTTCCCCTTCCCCCACCACCCTCCATCCTGTGGCTGACCTCCCTCCTTCCTGCTTGGTGCCTAATCCCAAGTGTCCTTTTCACATCCGCACCCTCCCCTCCCCCAGTCTGTTCTCCATAGGAGTGGGCCTCTCCCAGCCTCCCCATCTCCTGCTTCCCACCCCCTTGCCCCCAGCCCTATAGAGTGTCATAAATTCTAACGAAACCCCATCAGGGGAAGAAAGGGAGCAAAAAGTGCCTAATTGGCAGGGGCCTGGAAGCCCTTGGTCCCCATGGTGGGATTGATAAGGTTCCTGGGAAGCAGTAGGGGTTTGGAAAGAGGAGGGGGAGACTGCAGGCCTGCCTGCCAAATGTAGCCAATTAATGTCAGTGCTGCCTTTCATGCCAGCCAATTAAGTCCCACATACTTGTCACCAGCCCTGGGAAGGGGGGGGGTGGGAAGGGCGGGGCAGGGGGTTTCAAGGGAACAACTAATTTTCCTGCAGCCTCCAATAATGCTGCCTTCAAATGGGGGAAAAGGTTCTGGGGGAACTGGAAAGTGGGTGGGACCTTCAGGGACAGGCTGGAGGGATGTATTTCAGAACTGTGATCCTCTGTGAGGACTTTGGTTTGAACCCCTGGGATAAATGGAAGATAGGGTTGGATTCAGAAGCCATGAGTGGTTGGAAACTGAAGCTTTCTTACTTTCTGTCCTGTAGTAGCCAAAGCACCGGCCAGAGCTAGGTCATTTACCCTTTAAAGAAGCTCCTGGGCACGTCAGATATTATAAAGAACCTCCACAAAATCATTTGGCTCAAAGGAATCTGGCAGTCTATCATGCAGACCAAAGTCCTGTGCGTGATATCTTGACACCTGGCTTCAGCATCCAGGAACCTTTTCTCATCCAGCCTCAGAGCTACCACCTAAACAGAGTGTCCTAATAACAGAGCACAGAGCTGACTCCTCAATGGGATAGTTGGAAGGGGTAGGGGTAAGAGAGACACTGTTTCCATAAGGATGGTCACCAGGAAGCCAGGAATGTTCTCTAAGCTGTCCAAGGTTGCAGCTACCCAGATTCAAGGGACATTTCCAGGCATCTATGCTTACTGTGGGGATCTCCACAGTTCTCTTGAAGCTTAGGGGGATGGTCCAAATTGCTGGCCAGGGGAAGACTTCTAAGAATTCGTGAAAGAATAGATTAAGAGGTTGTAGCTTGAGGAGTAGGCTAAAAGCACTTCTGGGCAGGAAAGAGACCCCTGATAGGAAGGCAGAAGGGTGAAAGTGGGAAGGATTGAATGGGAGAGGTCTGCCCTTCCAACTCTTACTGAACCACCTCTGAACTAAGTGATTTTTGGTGAGTCCAGACTTTTCTGCAAGTCTCAGTTGCCTCATCTGTGAAGTGGAAACCAGTAGAGGACTCACCTCATGAGACTCTTGTGAGGCTTGTGAGCCTCAAATGAGAGGAAAGATAGGAATTGGAACCTATGCGTCGATCAGGGTGGAGGTGCTTCTGAGCAAGGGTCGGGCAGGGGCAGATGTGCCCAGGAACTGGTTCCATAATGGAACCAGCTGCCCCTCTGCCCTGGATGTAGGCAGAGGCATCACAATGTGTACATTGTCATGCAGATGCTCTATCCACTCCCCCACCCCAGTGGGCCCACTAATGACCCTGAGAGTTGGTTGGAGGCTGGGGCAGGCTAATTACATGGCCCGCCAAGACCCAATAATTACACAGCAACTTGTACAGAGAGGGTGGCTAATTGTGTGACAAGCTGTGAGGGGAGGGCTAGGGCGCCCCTAGAGCTAATGAGCTTCCCCCAGAGTCCATGGGGCAGGGCCAGGGCCAAGAGGGGATGTGGCAGGCAAGGCCTTCCCATTCCCAGCCCCCCATGGCGCCCAACTCCTGGGAGGGTGGTTGGGCGTGCAGGAGGGAAGGAGCGGTGATTAAGAGCCAAGGCTCGCCTCAGACCTGTCTCCTCTTGCCAAGTCTTGCTCAAAGCCGCACCTGGTCTGGTACCATGGGCCTGGCCCTCTTAGGAGCAATCCCCCCCCACACCCCCGCCCCCACCCCAGCCTTCCTCACCCCAGGGTGGCTTCACTTCTCCCAGGCTTTCCTCCTGCCCCTGGCCCTAGCTGGCTAGAACACTTTCTGTCCATGGCAAGGAGAAAACAGATCTGAGATACCATTTGAACTGACAGGACCCTTGATGACCCTGCAGCTCATCTCTTACTTCTTGTAGGGACAAGACGTCAAGGTCCTAGTAAGGGCAAGAGTCCTTGGTTACCACCATCCTGTCTTCTGTGCAGCTTTTGGGGCCTTCACTCAAAATGCCCCAGGTGCTTGGAAGGTCTTGGAGGAGGTGGAGGACAGCTCTGGCTTCTAATTCAGCCTTTCGACTTTCAGTGTACATGGCTTCTAACAAGTCACTTTACTTCTGTAAGTCTTTTTTCCCCACTTGTCAACCGACATGGTTAAGTGGATGAAATGAGCTAATGGCAATGAAGTCTGGGTCTGAGTGCCTGGTGCAGTATGACACCCGCCCACATTCCCTCAACTATGCATCAAAGTATCCCATGATCACACCCTACCCCCACTCATCCCCACCTCCATTTCAGGCTCAGTCCTCTTCTGTTCATTAGTAACCACCACCCCACCTGCCTGCAACCACACCAGCCATCGCTGACTCTCCCCAATCACCCTCTTTTGTCTGAGGCTAGAGCCAAGCTAAATGGAAAAGTTGGAACCTCAGGGTCCCAGCTCTCTTCCCTCAGACATAGCACCCTTCTGAAACAAGGTTTCAAGGTGAAGCCAGACCTGCATCCTTTCCCCCTAGAGGCCCATTTCTAGGCCTCTCTAGCTCACCTCTCAACTTTTTATTAACATTTTTGAACCCCCTCCCTGAAAAAAGCAAGCAGGAGGTAAAGCATTGAAGCGGCTGCTGACAGGTTGGAACAGCTTAACAAATTGCTCTTAATAAACTACTGAGCAGGAGAGAAGGGGAGACTGGAGACCAGTGTGTTCCCCAAGCAGCGCCTCCCTTCAGGTCCTGATGCATCAAGGGCTCCCTTTGCTATCTGAATACCCAGAGGGTGTGGGCTCCCAGCCCCCTAGGTTTGACAGCTGGGAGGCCTCTAGGGAGTACATCTTCAGGCCTTACCAGCCCAGCCCTGGAAGAGGCACTGTGGTCTCAGAACTACAAGTTTGTCTGGATCCAAGAGGTCCTTAGTTTCCCTGAAGTCCTAGATGGCAGCCTTATTCTGCTTGGAACTGTTCCAATGCAGGAAGGATGGGAACAAGGCGGGGTGGTACCTAAGGGCAGCTTTTTGGCCTGGTAGCTCAATAAGGAAGGCCCAGCTTACTTGGTACCTGGTTCTTCTGTCTTATCTTTATAAGGTATGTAGGGAGGATTCCCTGTGTGGACACAACTATGATCATTTGCTAAGACCCTAAGTTCTCTCAGGCTCAATACTTGTCTTCATGGAAGATGCTCATCCCCCATATGCCTGTCTCCTAGGGACGCTCTCTGTGTAAAGTCAGCTTATTGGAGAGAAGATGCTTTTGAAGTGTCACATCATGGTCTTTGCTGGAATGACTGCTCAGTGCTGTTGCTACTACTTTTTCCTTCTGAATTCTTCACCTCTGGACTCAGCAGGAAGAAAAGTTTGACTAAATCCACCCAGGAATAATGTATTTTCACATAACATATCTTTTGTGCTGTGATGGCTACACCCAGGACCTTGCACAAGCTAGACAAACGCTCTACCACAGAGGTATACACTCAGCTTGACAGATCTGGTCTCTATCTTCTCATATCAGCACTTCAAGGGCAAAACTCTTGCCCGTTTTATGAATGGAAATGCTAAGGCTTTGACAGCATAGTTGACTTGTCTGTGGCCACACAGCTAAGGAAGACAAGGTGTTTTACTATGAACCTCATTTGAATGGCCACTGCATACCTTATACCCTCCTAGGCATCCCATTTCCCGGACTGGAACTCAGTAACCTGGAGAGGCAGGGAGCATCCACAGTGAAGGTTCTGGGTCCAGGCTTCAGAGTGGGTTTCAACCCCAGGGTGTGGGTTCCAGAGAACACTGGAATTGAGTTACTATTGAAGACCTGAAACCTTATTAAGCCAGTGGGGCTGCTGTCCCAAGCACGTGCTGTTGGGCCACTAAGTTCTTCAATTAACCCCCAGACTAATCTGTTCCTTGCCTCTGTCCCCTTCTCTCCAGCTTCTCCCAGGCTCAGTCCCAGCCATGAAGTACCCCCAGGCCTGAGGAGAATGAAGGCAGCCCCTGGGTCACCTGGTACTCAGCAAGGCTCCAGATTGTTCCCTGGGGTGCTGCCCTTGCCACCCTCCAGAGAAAGGGACTCAGCTTGCTCTGGCTGTCTTACTTACCTTGGTCCCCCCCCACCCAATCCTTAGACCCTCTACTTCTTAAAGATCTTCATTCATTCAATAATTTATTGAGAACTTTAGTAAATACCAGGCTCTCATCTGAAGTCTAGTGATTCCCAAGCTGGACAAGGCTCAAGGGACTTCTCAGTGCAGGGAATAGAAGGGCTAGGTGCGTATGTGATATGTGTGCTCAGTCCCACACAATAGTGCTTGAGAAGGTCAGAGAACGAGGTCATTACTAGCATAGGGCTATAGCGCCAATGAGGTCTTGGTCCCCATGGACAGATGGAGATTGGAAAGTATATGACAGGTTCTGCTTTGATGTGCCCATGATCACGTGAGAAACACAAGAGAGTCAGGATGTGCACGTGCTTATGGATATGATCACACAAAACCCCCATGTGCATGGGCAGCGACAGCCACTTCTGATGGGCACTGGGATCAGCCCATGTGCTCCAGGGTGTCTGTCTGTGGCTTGGACAGTGGGTCCAAAACTATCTTCTTCAAAACTTTTTGAGTTCTCTGGAACCTCTAAAAGTCCCGTGCCTCCATGCCCTCTCTATTCCAGAAGACACTGGAATGAAGACAGATTTTTCTCTAGCTGGCATAGCCCTGTCAGCGTGTGGTCCCCTCAACCACACTGCCAGCACCTCAAGAGGTGGGACCAGGGTTACCATTTCTCTTGTAAATTACTTGTTCACAAAGGACCAAAGACCACACCTAGACACAGCTTCCAAAAAAAATCCCTGAACATAGTTCTCAGGTACACAGAGTTGGAAGCAATTCCTTCACTGACAGAGTTCCTTCACTCTGCCCCAGGGAACCCTTCAGAGCCAGACAAGTATGATGGACTAGTGATGTTGGTCTTACTAGAAACCTCTTTCCCCACATCCCACCTAAGTCTTCAGCCATCTCAGATTGCTACGTGGCCAACTCCCTGCTCTCTACTTGCGGCCTCACCAAAGCCTTTCGTGTAACAGTGAGGAGGGTCTTAAAGTCAGATCTTAGTGTTCTACTGGCAGTGGCTCCCATCTCCTTTACGGTGAAAGCCACTACTATTCTTTCCAAAAGCTTTACTGTCGCCACATAAGATGGAGGGTACATCCTATGCCACTCCCAACAATTGGTCTTCTGATCATCCTTCCTACAACTACTCCATGGGCCCACTGTCCTACAGCCATGCCTGTCTCCTTGCTGGTCTCCAGTACATCAGGCACTCTCTGATCTCATAGGGACTGTGCACTTGCTTCACCTCCTGCACGCAGGGCTCTTCCTAGTGAATGACACCGGACTAACTTCCTCTTGACCCTCACACCCTTCATTTCTCCCATAATGTCCTCAAAGAGGCTTGTGGGGACCACTCTAGTTAAAATTGGAGATTCCTGCCTGCTCTTCTGAGGTGGTTCTTATTCTTCTTCCTTCATCTTCTTTTCCCTTGGAGCAGCTCTCATATCTGTTTCCCTACATGGGAATGCAGCCTCATGAAGATCCGTCAGACCTCATTGCCCTAGCTCATTGAAAGAATGCAGCCTAAGTCAGAAGTCCCAGGAACCAAGATCTTTAGGATACAGGAGCAAGATTTCCATAAAGTTTGGGATACAGGTGCTCTGTATCCCAACCATGTCTTCTCCTAGGATACCATTAGGCTCCTTACAAATACAGATAAATATAGATCAACAATGTCCATTTGTGTACACATGTACACTGTGCATGCTCATACATGCGCAGACGCTTACACTGCCCAGAACTTTTTTTTTTTTTCAGCTCTGCCACTGTCCCATAGCTCCAAAGAAGCTCCAGGCTCTGTCTCTCCATGCCTAAATTTCTCTCCACTCATTGCTAATCCCTTCCATGGATCCCTTTCCCCTTCTGGGCACCCAGCTTCTGCCTCCCTGCCCTGTTTTTTTTTCCCCCCTTTTTCTTTTTTTGAGTCTCTCTCTAGCACTCATAGGCCCTTTCACCTTCTCTCGGGCTGCCAATTCCTGCTTTTCTCCTGTCAGCATCCCCAGATCCAACGTTTCCTTTCACAGGCCCTCAGCTGCTGTCACCCTGCACTTAAGGTCTTTACCACACCCTACTCCATCATGTTGGTGACACTCCCATTGTTCTTGCCCTTCTCTCCTTGTTTTTGTTTTGCTTCGTTTTGTTGAGGCAGGGTTTCTCTGTGGCCCTGGCTTTCTGAAACTCACTATGTAGACCAGGCTGGTCTTGAACTCACAGAGAACCACATACCTCTGCCTTCTGAGTGCTGGGATTAAAGGCATGTGCCACAGTAGCCCAGCCCCTCTTTCCTTGTTGCCCCCATGTCTATTGCTTTTCCTATCCCACTTGCTGGCCATTGCTCAGGCTTCAGTTCTCCCAGCCTCTGCATTTCTTCCTGGCCTTTATGTCACCAGCAGGCCCAGCGTCCCCAAGGGTCCTCCACATAGCCACTCACTAATTAGGTCAATTATGAGGTCAATTATCTAACCCTCTCCAGTGTTGCCTGCATTGCTCTACACACACACACAGTCCTTCAACACTTCCAGGGGCTCTGGGAAGCAGATGCTGCAGCCTTTGCTGATTCTTCTGCAGAAGCCTCAGCCTGTCTCCAGTCCGAGCAACTGCTTACTCCAGAGAACTGGGTAGGGGGCAGAAGGTGCTGAGACTTGAGAAGAATGCATGGAGAGCATGGCACAGCATTGCATGATACCAGTGTGGGCTTTCCAGCTCTGTGCCACTTTCAATCACCAGAGTTGGGACATGTGTGTGTGTGTGTGTGTGTGTGTGTGTGTGTGTGTGTGTGTGTGTGTGTGTGTGTGTATCTGTGTAAGAGAGAAGTGGGGAAAGACAAGATGTACTATGAACAAACAAGTCATGAACAAGTTTTAATTACCTTGGAGAGGAAAGGGACTGTGAAAACAATTCATTTTGAAGAATTGGTCCTCTGACACATGGAAGTTGTCTGGAGATGCTGAGTAGGAACTTCAATCCAGAACCTCTGGTCCCATGACTTTTCTAGGAGTGATGCCATCCCTCTTGAGAAAGTCCACTCATTCAGGATGAGTCCATGGAAGCCTCCATTTTCCCTTCCTTTCCTCAGAGCCTTAGTTTTCACCTTGTGACTGTCATGCTTGCCTGCCCAGTTGCTTAAAAGCTAGTGCTAAGAAAACTAGTGCCACTGAGCCCATGAAACTATCCAGGGCCCTGGCATCCATACTTTCTTCAGGCTCATTGGGCCAACTGAGAAATGTCCATGGCCCCTGATTAGCTGAACCAAAAGGGAAGTCAAGCAGGTATGAGGAGGGGAGCAGAGAACACAGCAAAAGGAAACAGGTAAGTGGCAAGGTGAAGACTAGAGAAATACATGGAAGAGAATGAAATAGAAGGACACAGATCTGGGAGAGAGCTTGTGCTGCTGTGAAAACCCATTAGCTCCAGGTCTGATCCTGTCCACTGTTCACAGTAAGACTGAGGCTCCAGGTATCACTGCACGGAGTTCAACATCCTCGCTCAGGAGCCACCTTGGCAAGAGAGAGGTCAGGAGAACAAAATGACAACTTTCAAACCTCTATGTCATTGGCCATAAAGACATTCGTGACAATAATTATATCACAATGTGTGTGTGTGTGTGTGTGTGTGTGTGTGTGCATGCTTGCACATATGAATGCCATAATGCATGTGTGAAGCTGTTGCGCAAGCTTTGTGGTTTGTCCTCTACTTCCACTTGTTTGAGGCAGAGTCTCTCTCTCATTCACTGCTGTGTACGTCAGGGTAGCTGGCCCATGAGCTTCTGGGGATGCTCTTGTCTCTCACCTACCATCTTGCTGTAAGAATACTAGGGTTACGGATATGGGTTATTGTGTCCAGTGTTATGTGGGGTCTGGGGATAGAAACCCAGATCTTTATGTTTCTGCAGCAAATGCTTTGCCCTCTGAGCCAACCCCCAACCCATAGCAGGAAAATTTTAACCATTACAGTGGGGAATTGAGTAAGAAATTCCGGTTTCCTCATAGTGTTGAATCCTTTTAACAAAAAGAACTATAGATCAAATTTCATGACAGAAAATGATTACAATCTACCTTAAAGAGCAGTTTATAAGGGGCTGGAGAGATGGATCAGTGGCAGAGAGCATGTATTTTTCATGCAGAGGATCTGAGTTCAATTCCCAGCACCCACATCAGGCAGCTTACAACCGCTTGTAACTCTAACTTCATGGGATGGCCCTAACCTCAGGGACATGCACGTTTTCAGACATACACATTTTTTATGTACACATAAAAAACAATAAAAACATTTTAAAAGAACAATTTATAAAACCAAAATTGCAAATACATTCAGAATGTGGAAAGCAGGTGGAAATATGTCAGAATGTTCCTATTAGTTATCTATAACCAGATTGTGCAAATGATTGGTATGTCAATATATTCAGTGTTTTGGTTGAATAAACTATGGATAGCTTTTGTAACAAGAAAAAGCCATAAAAGTTATGTGTAAAAGTTTAAAAAAGCCAGTTCTATCTCCAGATCCAACTTTACCCTGTCTTCCATGTACTAACTCTTACCATCAACTATCACTTCTAACCAAGAAGTTGAGCCCAAAGCCAGAAAATGGGGCCTTCTCCTGCCCCTATGGCTCCTGAAAATTTAAGCCCACCATGTCTCAGAATTCCAGGTCTTTCTCTTTCCCTTCAGAGCCGTGGCCCAGCCCAGGCTATAGTATAGCCTGGGTTCAGAGCTCTGTACCCTATCCATGGATCACTCCCCAAGCTAACCTTCCCTCACTTTCCCCATAGTGCAAGCTGAGACACTTTGTGACGGGTCCCATCTAATCACGTGTCTCTGGCCTGCAAACCAAGTTGGTAGATCCTAAATACTTTTAGTGAAAAATGGACTCTCTTTGCAAACCTCGTTTCCCAGGTTCATCACCTATAAAGAGGAGGAGCATATGGGTGCATGCGTGTACACACACACACACACACACACACACACACACACACACACACAGCACTTTTATTCCTATTTAGCAGAAGCCCTAATCATGAAGCTGCCCCATTCACCCCAGTCCATTACTCCCTATCTGTCTTCCCTGAGAGTTGGTTTTGTCTCCAAAATTAACACTTGTGTGGTTTGGGAGTAGATTATGGGGCTCTAATACGGGCAGCCACAAGAGGCATCATGGTGAGTCCTAAAGCAGCAAAAACAGTTGGACTTTTTTATGTGACTGGTAAGTTTTCAATGTGATACAAGTAGCCACTGTCAGGGTTTCCAGCACATCCCCATGTCTGTACCAGTCCCCCATATTGCCTGCATCAGCACCACAGTAGACAGCACTATCTTCCTCAGTACACACATCCTCCCCTCAGCAATGAATGCATATCGCATTCCAGAATGTACCACCCTTCATACCGCTTTTCACCTGCAGAGGCCTCTGCCTGGTCCTGTTATGGAGGCCTGAAAACAAACACTCTCCCCTCCTGAGATAAGGTCACAGCATAGTGAATGGAGCCTTCCCTGAGTGTAGCTGGGTGACAAAAGGATGGCGTGGTTGTGAACAGTGAGATCACTGGTGCCACCTTGGCTCTGACACTCTCTCACTGGGTGGCCCGGGTACAACTTACATCATTTCTCAGAGCCTTGCATTCCTCACCTGTAAAATAGGAATGATAATAGTCCCTACTTCGTGGCTGATGGGAGATGAAGTAAGATGATGTATGTGAAGGGTTTTGAACAGTGCCTGTCATGAGGGTGTTTGGGAGGTGTTTGTTGTTATTTTCACAAGTCATAAAAATGTACACCTACATATACACAATTCAAAACCCTTTTGCAAAAGTGATAGATGTGTGTGCATTCCCTTGTGTATATTGGAGGTGGGGGTTGACCTTATGAGTAAGTGATTATTTAAATAGTATGGTTTAGAGGAGACTCCACACATCTCCACCCATAAATGGCATGATTGCCCAAAATTGCACCGATATGGCATATATGATTTGAGTTGTGAAGACCATTCCTTTTCTACAAACCCCTATTAAAATGCACATCCCCCTTGGGGGTGTTAAGCCTTATCAACTAACACCTTGGTTGTCAGCTAACACCTTAGTTATCAGCTAACACCTTAGATATCAGTTAACACCTTAGTTGACAGCTAACACCTTAGTTGACAGCTAACACCTTAGTTGACAGCCAGCTGAGAGCAAGACCCTGCAGGACCGGCTTTTGGAAGAAGAAGGGCAGGAGTGGTAGAGATCTAGGGGCTTCGCCAGAGTCAAAAGGAAGGAAGCAGGCTGGAACCCAAGTAAGTTCTCAAGGCTACCAAGCAACTGTTTTAGCCTTCTGTGGAAGAGAACATCTTTCCTTCCAGCTGGTGTCACCAGGTGTGTATATGTATGGGGAAGGGGGTGGGCGAGTCAGAAAGAAAGAGATCTTGTGCCATATGTTCCCCAGAAGTTGAGGAAGGTTGGCATAGCTAGCAGTGGGTGGCAGTCGTGAGCTAAGGTCCCTGCCCCCTCACCCCACCCCCACACTGTAGCTCTGGCGAGTGCATGTTCTGTCTGAGACTCCCTGCACTCAGCTAGGGGTAACACAGATGGAACTGTGGGTAAGAAAATACAGGTACATGGTCTTGGGGACTGCTTCTCAGCAAGCCTAGGGCTGCTCTCTGATTGGGCCCTAAGAGGCTACTTCCCTGCCATTGACCTTAGAGGTCAGCACTGGCAGCTCCTGCTCTGAGCCATCCATGTCTCTGGCATTCATCATTCCATCCAAAGTCATTTCTGTTTCCTGCCTGGACCATTCCTGTGTGTAATGAAAGCCATAAGCTCATTAAGTTGGGGTGAAGAAGGACTTCCTTTGATTTGTCCTCAATTTACCTCCCTCAAACTTCAAAGAGGCCTCCCACATCCACAGAGCTGGAGCTTTGATGGCCGGAGTTGAAGCCCCTGGGTTCACAATGTTCATAATTTATAACATTTAAACTCAACTTATTCTAACCATTGTTGAAGACCAAAGAATCTTGGAATTGCTGAGCTGGAAAGACATTCCAGAAAGATTCTCAGAAACCAGAGTATCCCACTACACTCTCCTCAGCCCCTGGCCATCATTCAGATAAGGAGGCCGAGGCCCTAAGAGGTTATTAATCCCTTGTATAAGTACACACTGATAGTGTGGATAAAAGGCTTTAGCATGTATTCCCATAGGGAATTCTCAAAAAATTCCGCAACTAAGCCATGATTATTATGCCCAGTTCTGGGTGTAGAAATTGCTTAAGAACTTTTCTAATTCTCAACAAAGATGGAATAGGATGGATTCTAAACCAAACCTTCTCTAGATGGTACTTCCAAACAGGATAGAGTGCTTAACTGCATGAGCTTTGGGGTCAAACAGAGCTGGTTGCTCTAGTTACGCTTCTCTGTAGCTTACACTTTTAGATTGGCATAAAGCTTATGGCTCAGTCTCTTATTGGGAAAACCAAGGAAAGTAACTGTGATTCTTTTGAGATGATGCACTGGAAAGGTGTTTATCTGTTCAGCCCATAAATATTCAGTGACTATCTACTATGTGTCAGGCACTGTTCTCTGCCTGAGAGTATAGCAGTGAGAAAAACCAAGACCAGCTCCTGCCCTCATGAAGCTCATAATGCAGTGTAATGGAAAAGCACATGCAGGAGAAAACTGGACAAGATGCCATCAGCTAGTGGTAAGTGGTGGGAAGGAGGTAAAACCTGGGACTGTAAGAGAGTATGACCAAGCAGAAGGCAACTTGTGGGTGTGTGGGTGCTTGCTTTGGTTTTGCTTTTTGAGACAGGGTCTTGCTATATAGCACATCCTGACTTAACACGCCAGTCCCCTGCCTCAGTCTCCCAAGTGCCGTGATTACAGGCCTGCACTCCCAAACTCAGGAGGTGACTTTAAATTAAGATGATATGTCAGGGAATAACTCAGTCAGCAAAGTTCTTGCCTCGAAAGCATGAAAATCAGAACCCATGTAAAAATACCAGATGTAGTGGTACAGGCCTGTCATCCCTTCTGTTCTGGGGTGGAGGCAGAAATATTCCTGGGGCTTAATGAATAACCAATTTAGCCCAATTAATCAGCCTCAGATCTGGTTGAGAGATCTCTTGAAGAAAGTAGGACTGTATTTCTGAGTACGACACCCAAGGTTGTCCTCTGGTCTCCACATTTAATGTTACAAAACACATATGTGTGGAGAGAAAGAAGGGGGGAAGAGAAGTTTGAGCTGTGAACTAAATGGGGACAATGAGCCTGTCATATGATGTGTGCAAAACAGAGGGCAGAGCAAGTTCAAAGGCCCCAAGGTGAGAACTCGAATACCTCCCACTTCATATCTCTTGCCATGGCCATTCAGCTGAGCTCCGGGCAACCTGACACCTCTGCTTAAATATCTAATGGGATCTTGAACTTACCATGGTCAAAACAGAACTCTCAGTTTCCCGACAGGCCTTCCTTCTTGTGCTGTTTCCCATCTCAATGACTGTCACCACTATGTACTCAATTCCTAGGCTCTCTAGCTTAGAAACTACCTTTGAATTTTTCCAACTTTCTACGCCCAACATCCAATTCACCAGACGAGTCCAGAGGTTATACTTGGGTGCATTTTTGAATGTACTCACCACTTATGTCTCCCCAGGAACTCTGCTCTAAGCCACCATGCTCACTGCATCAGACCAGCGAAGGGGCTACAGGACAGTCTCCCCTCACTGCCTTCTCTACCACAGCTTGTCCTCATCCTGGAGACCTCAGTGATTTTACATTTGAAAATATGAGTTGGCATGCCTGGAATCCCAGCAAAGATATAAGGATCAGCCTCAGCTACAGAGCAAGTTCAAGGTCAGCTTCAGCTACAAAGCAAGTTCAAGTTCAGCTTCAGCTACAGAGCAAGTTCAAGACCAGTATGGTCTGTGAGATCTGTAACAAAAATGCAAATCAGACTCCAGTCACAGATACATATTTTTAAAAAAAATCCCAATCAACCTCTTGTTTAACTCTGAATAAAATCTCAAGTGTATGGCTTTTAGGACCCAAGTGGTCTCATGTAGCCTGCTATTGCAGGACACTCTTAATATGCCCATCTGGATTGCTCAGCATCAATCCTGCCCACATCCTCCTTACTGTCCTCTCCAACACAACAGAGTTCTTGGCGGTTAGAAAGTGCCGAGAAGACAATAGAGAATAAATAACAATCAAGGAGAATGAAGATAGGGTAGACCGGGAGGAGGGACTGTAAGAACTCTGACCGGGCGGTCCGCTGAAGCTGTCACTTGTCTCTGTCTGTGCATCTATCATTGGTCTACCTATCTACTTTGTTTCTTTAGATGTTCCCTCAATGTATTTATTCTATGTTACCTCAGCAACCCTGCTTCCTCGGGGCCTGGGATTGCCAGAATGAGGCACCATTCTTGACCTCCGGCCCCTTCTTTTAGCCCTTACCTCTTCCCGTGCAAGGAAGGCACAAAATGCCCCCTCCTGGCCCAGCACACATGCCTATTCTTCCTGTAGTCTAAAAGAGAGCCAAAGTCATGAGAAGGAAAAAGTTCACCAACAAGCAATACAGTAAAGGGAACAGTAGAGGTTAGAGGGTAGGCGTGAAGATATCTAGGAAACACCAGCAGAGAAACAGGAGGACCAGGGGACATATAATGAGCCCTGCAAGGAGGAGAGGATGGTCATGCACTCATGTCCAAACACCAGGTGGTGGTTGTCAAGGCCCAGGACTGGAGGGAAGAAGATGACCTCCAGTCCTCCAGACATGGCTGCTTCTCACAGTGACAGCAGGGAGTGGGAGGTAGGCCAGGAAGGGAGTGTAGACACTGGCTGGGAAGGCTTGGCTGTGAGAGGGTTTGGGAGCAGGAGGGAAGGAGCTCCACGGGGTGGGCCAGCTTAGCCATGGAGGACGTTTCTTTCAGATGGAAGAAACTAGAACGCATTTGCAGGCTGAGGGCAAGGAGCCAGCAGAGGGGAGATGATTACTGGAGTGTGGTCCCTGGGGGGCGGGGCTAGTTGAACTTAAGAAGAGAAGGCCACTCCACTCTCTGAGGAAGTACTAAGAAGGACAGTTGAGAAGGGAAAGCAGGAAAGAGGGAGCATCCTGCTTCCATGGCGCCCTTCCCTTCCCAGTTGTCTTGCTAACACTCACCTGTACAGCAGCAGGTCTTCCTTAGCTCTAACATCCACACACAATGCCACAGATGCTACTTCCCCTGACTTGGAGCCGCTGCAAGGGTCCCACGTTTGGTTCAGGTGGCAGGGAGGAGATTATTAGGGCTCATATCTGGTATGGCCTCTCTACCCGGATTACTCACAAGAGAGGGCTATCACCGTAGTAGATTCTTGTTGGAGATGTTCACCCTCCCTTCTCAGCCAAGCTCACATGCCCCCTTGTCCTTCTGCAGTCCGCTGTGAGAAGATACCGTCAAAAGGCCCTCCTTAGCTATAGGCCTGAACCTTGGACTTCTCAGCCTCTGAGACTGTAAGAAGTAGATCTCTCGCTTCTTTACAAACTCTCAGTCTAATACTGCTACAAAATCACAAATGGACTGATAAAGGCCTCATGCTGCCCAAGGCCCAATATGCACCAAGCCAGTATCTGATATGCACCTTCCAAGATCTTCTGAGCGAGACAGTTTTCTTAGGCTTTTTCTACAGTTGGATAAACTGAGTTTAGAGGCATGCCATCAGTTGCCCAAGGTCACCCAGAGCCACTGACCAAGGGAAAATCTCCACAGAGATGATCATTTCTAAGTCACTGGGCATTGTGTGTCTAGAAGCAGCAGTCACTGCAGAGGGGCAAACCCCTTTGGCCTGTCACCATCTAGCTGGGAAAATGCAAAGCTTCACATGGATAGTGAAATGAGCTGCCTCAAGCCACAGGTGAGAGGAAAGTTGGGATCCATGCCTTCAGATTTCCTGGCGTGTGATGCTGCTGCCTGACTTGACGAGGCATAGGGGAGGAAGATATGGGAACTTGTGAAGAAGAGCCATAAAGGATGGCTGTGGTGATACGCTCAGAACTCTATGGAGTCTGAGGTAAAGGGATCACAAATTCAAGACCAGCCTAGGGTATACACCATACCCTGTATTAAAAATAAATCCAGAGCTGTTACACAGAGAAACCCTGTCTTGACACCACCCCAAAAAATAAACCAAGAATAGGGGTGGGCTCTAGGTTAGTAGAAGAACACTTGACTATCATGGAGGTCCTGGGAGCAATCCTCAGCAATGCCAACAAACAAACCAGAAGATAAAGACAAGGAAGAAGCAAGGATGCAGCACTAGTATTGATGATCTTGGGAAACAAGGCCATGTTTGCCTGTTGATGATACAAGACTGACAATGAGGAAAGGTGTGCTAGATGGATGGGTGGAAGAGCAGCCGAAGTAAACACAGTTTAGAGTCTGCACAAGATCCCCCATTAGTGCTTCCAGATCCTCTCCCAGGGCCAGGACCTTCATTCACATTCCAACTACCTGGAGGCTGGACCCTGGTTTCCTTGTCAGTGAGAGGTGCTAGCAATGTTCTGCTGACACTGACTTCTTCCAAAGCCATGAGCCTCTATAGGCTGCTCAGCTTTGCCCAAAATGACTACCCCAAGGGAATCTCCCAGGGCCACTGGACCTCAGTGATGAAGGAGAAACCCTACCTGTTGGCCAACACATGTGCACGAACTCTGCTACCTGTCACAGTTGTGCAGAATCTGGGAGCAAAATCCTTCCTCTGTTCCCTGGGCTCAAATGGAACAGCTGTGTGGCTGGAGCTGGCCTAGTCAGGGCTGCCAGCCTTTCAGGCCCTTGGGCTTGGTTGGGTCTCTGGTGCCTGTTCTCCTTACCTCTCTTCCCATTCCCTCTCATACATCTACCCATCCCATCTGCCCTTTAGCACATGTATAGGGATGGTTTGTGCCTGTTCACAAGTATGGAGAAATAGGAACATTAATATATCTGCCCACATCCTTAGCCCCCTTCTCTGTCTCTGTCTCTGTCTGTCTCTGTCTCTCTCTCTCTCTCTCTCTCACACACACACACACACAGAGAGACAGAGAGAGAGAGAGAGAGAGAGAGAGAGAGAGAGAGAGAGAGAGAGAGAGAGAGAGAAACATAAAGAGATAGAGGGCATGCTCACAAACAGTGCTATGGCAGATACCTCTTTCTGTTATATCTGGGTACACATATTTCCTGCCAGGGCCAGGCTGAGGGATCTCTCCCATGAAGGTACCTTCCATAGCAGGGGTAGGAGAGATAAGAAAAGGTAGAGTAAATTAATTGGTCCTTTCATGGCTAGTTAGGCCCCTGGGTCCAAAGAACGGGATCCTGAGTTTGGAACTGACTCCCTTTGTCTCTCTCTGTCTCATGCTGTCTTTTCAGCTGGGCTTCTTCAGGAGGCTTAGCACTTAGTGTCTAGCCAAGGCTTTCTACCCTTGTGCTACATCGTGAGTAGTCAGGGCTTAAGCGACAGGCCTCATCTTACTCTGGTGTGGAGATAGGCCCCATAGGCCAGATCTCTATGGAAGGAGATCTTCTCGGAAGAGAGGGTAGGAGGTATTTCCATCCTTCCCTGCCTTCGACCAGTAAGCCCAGTAGAGAGCCTGCTGACAGGGAGAAGAAGAGAGGAAAGAAGAGAAGAGACTAGTCTCGTCAGGGTGTCAGGGTCAGGGAACCCCAAGACTCCCTGCCTACCCTATTGCTTGTCTCTACCCTGTCTCTCTTCTCTCCCCCATCCCTGCCCTGTTCCTCTCATGAAAAATGGATGGAGCATTTATTAAACTGTTTTCTCTTCAAAGGAGGTTTCAATTTTTAATGTCTCACCAAGGCTGGGGAGACACACTGGCCCAGACAGACTGTATGGAGAGGCAGAAGAGGTCTGCCCTGGGATGGAGGAAGGGCCAGGGAAAAGAAGAATAAAGAGTATAGAGCTAAAAATATAGATACAGCAGAGTAACTCGTTTTGGGACATAGAACCACTATGGGGGTACTGGACACTGACTCCTTCTCCTGGTGTTCTCTTGCCTTATCTGTAAGACCTTCTGAAGGAGGCAGATAGTGCTTGTCAGCTACTGTTATGAGACTGAATACTGGTGAGGCATTTGATACACAGATGCACCACTGACTCTGCTGACCATCTCACTGATGGGCGGCTCCTTAGTATAATAACCAGAAGCAAAGACTCTGGGTCTACATGCCCGTGCTCAAATTCTGACCTCATTGCTTGCTTTCTGTGGGGTACTAGACACACCATATATTCTCTTTTTAGTTTCCTTATCTGTCAAATCTAGGTGCCTGCTTATAAGGTTTCTATATAAAGATGTATTGAGAAACGATATGTGGTAGCATATACCTACAAATCCTAGTGCTTAGAAAGCTGGGGCAGGAAAACTTTGAGTTCAAGGTCAGACTAGGCTGCATAGTGAGGCTTTGTTTATGTGATAAGACTATATATGTGTCAATGGCATGTTTACATCTGACACTTGTATGCCTTCAGTTTGGTGATGGCAACGGTGTGATAATCATTGTCCATAAGTGAAAACGATGCGACTGCCAGCCTCCTGGAAGTTAAAGGCTGAGGCTAAAAGACACAGGGCCACCAAACAGTGAAGACAGAATTTGGACTCATTCATTCTCTTTGGCTCATGCCTGTGTGTGTCTACAGCCTCTCAAGTGATGGAATTCTACCTTATTGAACATCTCTGACGACTGGTCTGCAAATGGCATGCAGAAAGTAGGTGTTGAATAACTGTTTCTACTCTCTGAAGTGTGCTGCTCAGCCCCCGACTTAGTCTCAATTAATGATCTGTGACTTTACACTAATCACATCCCTGTTGATGGAGACTAGAGTCCCCCACCTCCCTCCCCCGGCTTCTTGGCAAACAGTGACTTTAAGCAGTGAAGGCATGGGAATCCGGTTACTCACCGCTTAAGAGAGTAGTAAGACTGGGGATTCTGATCAGGATTCACAAACCCACCCTCAAACTGCCTTTCATCATACTAGGCTGCTGATTTGGTCCTGTGTGTGTGTGTGTGTGTGTGTGTGTGTGTGTGTGTGTGTGTGTGTGTACCCATGCATTCATGCCAGTGTATTTATGGAGGGGGCTGAATAATAACCTGCAGGATTTGGTTCTCTCCTTTACCATATGGGTTCTGGGAACCGAACTTGTGCCGTAAGGATTGGCAGCAAGCAAATTTACCATGAACCATCTTGTTATTGGTCCACCTTATTTTTTTTCAAAGATTTGCTTATTTTTATTTTATGTTCATTGGTGTTTTGCCTGTATGTATAGCTGTGTGAGGGTGTCAGAACTCCTGGAACTAGAGTTACAGATAGGTGTGAGCTGCCATGTGGGTGCTAGGAATTGAACCTGGGTCCTCTGGAAGAACAGTCAGTGCTGAGACATCTATCCAGCCCCAGGTCCACCTTATTTTTGAGGAATGAAATCCAAAGTTTTCTAGTTCTACTAGGTTGGACAACCAGGAAGTTACAAGGATCCTCTTGTCTCCATCTTCTCAGGGCTTGGATTATAGGGATGTACCACTATTTCTGGATTTAGTTTTTCTTTTGAGTTCTGGGGATTTGAACTTGAGTCCTAATGCTTGCACAACAATATTTTACTGACTCTGCCATCTGCTAAGCTCTTGGTTCTTTATTTTGAGTATATGCTTTCATACTATCTGCTGTACAGTCATCATGTCTTCTGCGTGGCATTTGCCTCACCAACATTTTCAAGCACAGAACTCAGCCTAAGCTTGTCTCTGAAACCACACATCACCTCAGCTCTGCCAGCAAGTAGCATCTGCAGGGGTGGCCCCTGACTGTCAGAAAAAGATGCTAAGCAAAAGAGGCTTACATTGAAATAGGGTATATATTGACATCGACAAGCATGTGGACTAAAGTTGAAGTTGGCATCACTAGCAAAAGATGTAAAGGCAACACAGTTGAAGAGCAGATGGCATTTCATTGAAAGGTTTCCCAAACTTACAGAAGCCAAAGCTAGCAAACGGAAACATTTCTATTTCAATTCACTTGCTTCGGGGGGCAATTTACTTAGAACCACAGGTAATATTTCAAAGGTCATAACAACATTACTGAGTAAGCTTGGTGGGAAGAATGAGTTGGAAATGGATTCCCAAATTATTCTACTTCAAATAGATGGTTTCTAATATAGCTAGGAGACATGCTCAAAAGCTGCAATAACTCCCCCTCTCCTCAGTGTGTGGAGGTGACTACTATAGGGGAAGCCACCAACTGGAAATATTAGTTCTCCATCAATTTGTGAGTTTCACAAACTTACCACTGTCTCTAACCTTTAACAAACTTGTTCCTGACGTAGACCCAAATACTCAAAGATTTCTCAGTCTTGGGTTCCTGGGGGGATGATTTGGGGACAGTGAAGAAATACTGTATCAGGAACTGGAAAGACCCTGTGATCTCATTGCTCCTCTCTCTGAGCAACAGCTTTCTCTTCTGTGCACTGGGGACAGATGACACATTTCCAGAGCTAATGTGATGATCACAGGAAAGCAAGGAATGTAAAGAAAGTGAGCTGAAGAATCAATATGTTGGGCTCTGCTATCTATGACCAGTGTACTTGACCTTTGCCCCCACTTTCATGATCTACAAAATGTAGCCGTACCTTCCTCAGTCACATCTTGACATCCCAGTTGTGAAACATCCGGCATTTAGCAAATGTTCGATGTGTGTCCAATGTCATTATAGGTGCAAAAGTCCACTTTGGAGAATTGTGAGACATGTCATTATCTTTAAGGTCTGCTCATCATCATCATTCACAGCCCAGCTAGAACAAGTCAGAGATGGATGCAATATACAATATTGGTAAATTGTCATGTGCTGTTTAAGTTTGTTGAAAGTGAATAGGGCTCACTTGTCCCAAACTCCAGCATGCTTATTTTCAGAGTCTTCCAAAAGTCCCTGTCCTGAGGCAGCTGCCTCCCCCCAATTGTTTAACAGGAAGACATCATAGCAGTCTATGAGGAAAATCACCACAGCCTTAAGAACAATTAGAAGGTAAACCATTACCAAGTACATGTTACTGTTGCTTATCGCATCGTATAAATATGCCTGCAGCTGAGCTAGAGGCCAAAAGCCAATCAATAGACTCCCTGTCGGGCACTGCAGCAAGGCTGCTTCTTCCCCTGTCACTCTCTGCTGTGTTTTGTAAGCCCCAAATTTGACGACTGTACGGTCCCTTTACTTGCTCACTCAATTGAGCTATACCAGTTGTTTATACCTGATTTGATGACATCTGTCTGTCTCTCCACATGTTACTTGCTGTTTGCCCTTTTATTTTTATTTTCTATATGTGTAATACACCCATTCATTAAAAACGAAGAGCAAGGCTATCACAGGTCATTCTCTGCGTCTTACCCCTCCCCCCAAATACCTTATCTATATATTGGTCATAGAACAAAGACAGGGGGGTCACTATGAAAAGGTTTTTAATCCCATCTGCTCCATTCGTTATCTGGCTAGCTGGATCTCTTTATAAGGTCAAAATAAGTCTGTATTCTTATAGTGTGTACAGTCTGTTATAGTCTGGATATAAAGAGTTGCATAAGAGAGTCCAGTATTGAAAACTTGGACTCTAGCTAATGCTATTATTTTGGTAGGCTCTAAAAATTGAAGGAGGTGAAGGCACGCTAATGGAATTAGGTCGCTAGGGTCAAGCCCTGCAGGTATTTTGCTTTTGACCCCGTTCTGTCTGTTTCATGTTTTCCACAAGGTGAGTAGCCTCTGCACATATCCACAACATCATGAGCTTCTGCCTCTTCATGTACACAGCACCAATGGACCCCAGGACTAAATCCTCCCGCTTACTAGACTGTTTCTTATTTGCTCTGTCAATAATAGCCCAATTGATTCATAGCCCTGGTAAGTAGGAAAGGGGGAGAGACAAATCGTAGTGGGGACATCGTGGACACATACCTCTGCCACCTATACTCTGTTCTGCCCATATTTTACCTTCCCACCTGCAACTGTTTGACTATTACCAAGAGTTCGTGGGTTGAAAATGTAATACTCAATTCAACATACTGCGAGATGAGCCCTACTAAGAAAGCCCTTTCCACTTGGTCCTCAAGATTGGATTCACTCTGCTGTCACAGGAGTAGGTGTGTCTAGGTTGGCTTGTTGGAACAGTGGGCTTGGCCCCTCTTGCTCTCTCATTCCTGCCCTTTTGTGCCATTGCGCCTTTGCCTTGCCATGACACAATAGGAATGCCCTCCCAAATGCTAGCACCCCACTTTTACAGTTCCCAGACCTTCAGATCTATACACTAACTAATTTCTGTCCATTTTAAATGATCTAGTGTTAATCTGCCGTAGCAGCAGAAAACAAGCCACCATAGCCCGGTAGAGTATGACAGGATGATTCAGGACCTAGCCTCTAGGAGCCTGGTCTTGAGGTGTTCACTTTTCTCTGGATGTGTTGGAAACCTCAAATAAGTACCTGACTGTGTCTGGGCCTTAGTGGCCTCTGGTGGTACTGGATGATGTCAGTCCTTTTCATAGACCATAGGACAGAATTTCTAGGAGAGATATTTTCTGAATTGTCAGTTACAATCCAGTACAGATCTGTATGTTCCCACTTGAGAAACATAGAATGCTATCTATGAAAATGCCTTTCAGTTGCAAACTGTACTTGTCTTTATAAGAACAAGTACATCTATGATTGAAACAAAAGCATAAAAAAAAAAAAAACTCATCCTCAAAGAACTTGTGCCCAGTCATGGTAGTGCAAGTCTGTAACCTTGGCATTCATGAGGCTGAGACAGGGGATACGTTGAAGTTCAGTGTGGACTACATAGAGCCCATATAGGCTCTATGGAAGCCTTTATCTCAAAAATAAAACCAAACTAACAAAAAGGAGGGGGAAGACGGCAGGAGAGATTGGGGGCAGGGGAGGAATGGAAAGAACTTGTGGCTTCTAGTGATACAGCAGTAGACCCCCCAAGATGCCACAAACCGTAGAGAATCAGTGGACCAAGTGCTTGCCAATATGCTTTGGACAGAAGCCCACTCTCACAATCTGTTAGATATGTGTATATTTATATCTGGGGGGACTAGCTATTTCTTCTCTTCATGCCCCCCTTAGTCACTCCCAGCCCCTCTGGCGAGCTAAACAAGACAGTGCTCCACTCACTACCAGGGATGCCAGACTAGGCCTTAGCTGGGGTTAAAGATAGGCCTGAGTCAGCCTAAAGCCCCACCTCTTCCCTCCCAATGGGATCAGGGTCTTGTGTCCTAAACCAGTACCAACAGAGTTTCCATATTCAGCAAAGAAAAGAGAAGAGTCTCTGAGGCTAAAGCTTCAGTTGCCTCTCTATTCTCTAGAAAGTGGCCACTGGGCTCCAAGCATCCTCCTCCTTCCCAAGACACCTTCTTCCTTCCATGCCAGGTGAGCTCACCTGGAGAAGACAGAACTTGTTCTGCAGGTGCTGCTGACAGAAAAGAGAGAATGTTGGGGAAGGATGTGACAGGGCAAGTGAAGTTGCCCATCCTTCTCTTTTCTCCTTCCAGGGGGAAGTCAGGCCTGGCTTGGGGGAAAGGGTGCAGGGAGGCTATGTGTGCCAGAGGAGACTGACATACTCAACCTCAGTCAGGAACTGGATATCTTGTGACCTCACTGCCAGGGGGGTCAGCTTACTCACTGAGAAGTAGATGGGATCCCTGTTGCTGAGAGGCTTGGAGGAGAGGTTACAAGTAAAGAGGTCCTTTGGAAATTAAAATGCAATGTGCTCTGAGCATAAATGTGAATTCACATGAAATCACAAACTCCCGGCCTTCTGTAGGACGTCACTTCTGTACCTTTGAAAAGGCTTCAGAAGCTTTGAAGGGCTTGCTAAAACACAGGCTACTGGGCCCCACCCACATCTCTGACTCAGCATTACTGGACTGGAACCCAACACGTTCTTAGCTCCTGATGCTGCCAGCCTGCGCCACACAGTCAGGAACCACTAACATCCCCTGCTTCATCTATCTGTCTATGTTCTGGTCAGGAGCTTTAGCTACTCTTAAACACAGGTAAATCAAGTCACCACACAGGCATACCAGAAAGGTCTCATGGAGAATTTGCCCTGTCCCCAAGCAGCTCCATGACAGAACCTGAAACAAGATTTAAAGTCATGGATGCTGTTGAGTCAGCCTTCAGCCACATTTTCACACACAAGCACAGCTCTTGCATAAACATCCATCTCACACCTCTGTAACCTAGTGGCTAAGTACAAAGTCATTGGAGCTAAACTGCTGAGATGGGGTCAGCTGCCCAATTTTCTGAGGTGTATGGCCTTGGACAGGTCACCTAACCCTTTTGACCTTTGGTCTCCTCATGAAGGAAATTAGGGGCAATAATAATCCCTCACAGTGTTCCTGAAAGACTCAGTGAGATAACAAAGGGAAAGCCCTTGCAGCACAGAGGTCAATGGTGACTAGTTTGGAGCAGTGGCCTGCAAACTATCAAGCTTTGGTAAGGGAAAGGGGAAGCTGGGTCCTTTGAATGATATTGTTCATTCACTCCAAGTGAGTCAAGAAAGACTCACTCAGAGGGCAAGATGGTAGGAATGCTTCTGACTCCTTCACTGTGTACCTCCAGGCTGGTTCTTGGGTTGCCCAGGCCTCAGCATCCTTATCTGTCCTATAGGTAATAAGTTGTTAACATTTATTGGGCCTTCCTTCAAACATTGCCTCACTGTGGGTTCATGTTCAGTGCTGCAAGGTAGAGGCAGTATCCACAAAGCCACAGGTCTAGTAATGGCCCAGCTTTCTCATCCCTGAAACTGTAGATGCTGTTCATCCCTTCCTCAGCAAGAGATTGTCAGAGACTTGCCTTCTCTTCCACAGCTCCTCAAAGAGCCCCGGAGCTGCTGGAGTTCTGAAAAGAGATGCTGGAGAAGATCCATAACATACAACTTAGTCCTTGGCCCTGCCTTTCTACCATGAACAGCCCTGTCCGTTGTGAGCACAAGAGAGTATGGGGGCTCCCAGAGATGACTCTCGCCTGAGGTACCAGAACATGAAATCCCACATTTCTTTCCAGGGCCTACCTATGGCAGTTTGGGAATCAAGCATGAGAAGAGTGGCCACATGGCCTCCACTTTCTTCAGGTTTTTCCTTCAATATCATTGTCTCTATAACATTCCAAGCCAGCCTTGCCTTTCAGTCCTAACTCTCCTGTATACCCAATTTTCTTTTTCTATAACCTCTCTTAGTATATAAATTACTACTATTTTCATTGTTTATTATGCATGTACCTCTTTCCACGTAGAAAAGTAAGCTCTCTGTGGGCAGGGAACATATCCACCCCATATTGTTTAGTTGAAAGATCAACACATATGATAGGCCAGGGCATGGCAAGAACTCCTCCTGCCTCTGCCCACCACATTGTTCTGAGTATATGGAAGACTCTAAAATGCAAGGTTGACTAGACCCCACCCCTGCCAAGCCTCTCCCAGTAAGCTTCATAACACACTTCAAATGCCTAGGCCTTCTCAGTCAGTCTCTCCTATGGCTTCATCTCTTAGGCCACTGGCATGAGCCCTGCCCTCTAGGAAGCTTCTCTCCTGCTCCTGTATTTTCTGTTGTATCTCAGCTCTTCCTGACCTCCAGCACTTCTGAAGCCTCACAAACCTTTAATCAGCCCCTCCTCTCTGCTCAACTCCCCTCTCAGAACCCTTTTCCAAAGAGATAATGACTTCAAGCACTCTCTGCCTCTCTCTCTGATCTACCCTGACCCTGGACTGCCTCGGTGCTTCCCAAACTTCCTAAAGAGGTGTTAGCCCAGGGTATCTGAGGTAGCTTGGTTAAGGGTACCTGCAATCTTTGTATAAATCTTCCTTAGAGAGTCAAAGGCCCTTGAGGGTGGGGACTCTCCACTTCTTAGTGATCTTTCTATCTCCAGTGCCCAGCCATAGTGTAGTTTAGTGACAGAGCCATGGATGAAGGACTATATATCCATAAAGGCTTCAATGCATAGGCACTAGCATCTATGTTAGTAAATGTCCTACAGAGAAAGTGTTTCCTAATGGCAATACTGTGTGTGCTAGGGTACCAGCTTCTTTTGCCTTGGGCTAAAATTCTATCGCCTGGATGAGGCCAATCTCATTATTATCCCATGGAAAATGCTATCACATCTTCACATTTCTGTCTGCCATCTAGACCTATTGTGCCTGCACATATATCTATCTACCTAATCTGTCACCTGAATGCATGCATCCCCTAGATACTGCCTTTGTATCTGTCTTCTGTGAATCTGAGACAGCTCAGAAAGGAACAGACTCAGCCAGTGCAGGTGTATTCCCAGAACCATGAGCCAGATGGATTGATGTGATACCTTAGAGCTTTGGAACCTTAATGCCTTTAGCTGTAAAATATGGGTGTGACAATGAACCCTTCTTCATAGAGTGGTGAGATTAAATCAACTGTTTCTCTGTAAGCATGGGTGACAGTGAACATTTGTTACATGATGGCACTTCTTACAACAGTCATTCATATCATGTTATTCATGGAAAGATTTGAACAGCTGAACAAATGCCATAAAATTGAAAATGATCAAATATGTATTTGAAAAGAAATCAAGATAAAGTAAAATGAGTTTAGGAAAATAATCAACCCGGGGGCATGGCTTACACATACACAAGACACCTTCGGCCTTGGCTTGGCTGAAAGTCACAGAAGCAAAGGAAATGCCATCAGTTATAACCTTCAAGAAATCTGGGACATGGCCATAAACCAAGGATTCCTGAGTAGGCTTCTCTCTCAGTCCTTCACAAAGAAGACCCCAAGAGACACTATCACAGGGCAGAGTAGCAGGTTGACTTTCACATGATGTTTATTCCCTGCAACTCACCTACTAGAAGAATCTCTGGCAACTGTTCAAGAAAATTGATAAATAATGCAGCCACCATGTACTATACACTAAGCATTGAATTCCTGAATAAAAGCAGAAGGCAAGCACTATTATTACCTTGGCCATACAGAGGAAACTGAGGTCTGGTAAAAATCACTTGTCTGAGGACACACAGGGAGAAAGTGGTAGGTAGGCGGTAAACCCAAGTTTCTCTGCTACTAGAGCCCAGGTTGATAACTATCATCTTCTCCTGCCTCCTGAAAGGTCATATGTGGCACAACTCTCTGATAAGATGCCTTATGTTAAGGACAGCAGGAGACTTAAGGACAGAGACTCACAGCCTGCCTGCTAGGCAGTCTATGCTTGATACCATTCTTCAAGCTGAGTCAGCAGTCAGGCGGGGGGGCATCAGGCATTCTTAGACTGAGCACTCTGAAATAATCCTGCACCTCGATAGTTGTGAGTTGTTCATGCACAGCAGAGTCCCGGGCACCCTTTCAAGCTAGGCAGAAGGACGCTTAGACAGATGAAGAAGTCCTAGGGGAGATGCTCACAGAGAACCATGGGGTAATCCTAGACAGGGCATTTCCCTACTGAAAACAGTCTACAAACCCTCCAATGTGCTAAATTCCCCACCATCGAGCCAGGCCTGCAGCTATTTCTGTCTGGAATGCTTTCAAAGCAGGCGTTACCAATTGCCACTGTGTCCATTTAAAAACTCTCAATAAAACACCCCTAGAACATCTAATTTAGGCAATATAGCTTCCTGGTGAACCCTCCAAGATGAATTAGTTGCAAATTGCACCCGCAGGTAACTGAATGATTTGACCTGCTGTATTAAATTGTTGGAGAAAAACCAATTGAATGCTGGGGGCCGTCTGCCAACACTGATGATCTCGGGTTTCGGGTAGTTGATCTTAAGTCCTGCTTTCCGACAATAATTGGGCAGTGGGATCAATTGTCTGTTACAGTCAATCCTAGAGCATGACAATAAAGCCATATCAACAGCAGAGAGGAAAAAACTGATATTTCTCTTCTCCCTTACAGGGGGCCTAGCACAAGCATCCAGTATGCCTAGAAGTCACATGGAGTCATTGAAACTCAAGATCGGAAGAAAGGGGGGTGGTGGTGGCAAAATCTATATACCTCTTAAATGTGGTATCTGATTTCCCAGGAGACCAGCCTTTCCTGCTAGTCCTGATTTATAGTTTTAAATGCAGAGTATTTGGTAGACAAGCTTCTGCAGAGCCCTGGCTTCTGGGTCACAGAAGAAGAGCTAGGAGGAATAATTCCAAAGGGCAGGACTAGGTGCCCAAATGGTTAACGGTCTTTGTACCAGGCCAGCTCTAAGGTCCCATCCAGCTTCACAGGGATGATCACACTTTAATGACCCTCTATATGCCACCTCCAAGACTGGCCACAGGTACACTGCCTTTCTAAGTGCTGGCCTGACCCCAACCACTTTAAGATGTAAGCCTTTGTAGAAACAGACTTGTGGATAGGTAGCAGGGTTTTCTGGGACAGGGCAGTCAATCTATGTGGTGGGCGCTGCTGGGAAATGACTCAAAAGCAAACAAATCACTTGGGTGTTCCAGAAGCCCTCAGTCCTGTAGTGCATTTCAGGATGAGGCACAAGGGAGGCCCTTTAGGGAATTTAGACTTTACGCTGGTGCTACTGAGGAGTCAGAGGTTTCCAAGGGAGGTTAAAAAACGACAGTGTGGTTGAGAGGCCAAATGTAGAATCAGACAAAGTGGCTTTGATGCTTGCTCCGCAGGTTGCTAGCAAAGTGAACCATGGCGAGGTGCATAATACCTCTGAACCTCCAACAGCCATCTATGAAATGAGATGACAGCAGTGACATCATGTAAAATTGTTGAGAGGCTTACGTAAACTACTCACGTGACGTGCTAGAAGAGTACACAGCGCAGACACTGCTCCTTCAGTGTTGGCTTGTTTCCTGATGAGCAGGCTACTTGGTGACACTGAGGAGTCGTGCTACTTCAGGCCTGGTGTTGGAGCACTTTCTGAGCATGCTCCCTGTTCATCCTCAGAAGCCTGTGAACTGGGCATGACTCTTCTCCCACTTCATGGATGAGCAAACTAAGGCTCAGAGAACAGAAGCAGCTCACTGGAACGTGAGGTAGTAGAAAGTAAGAAGAGCTGCAGTGTGTGGGAGATAAATTGGAGGGCTAACTAGGAATAGGGTGAGCCTACAAGACAGGCAAAGAAGAGGCCAGGCGTGGAATGAGAGGCTGTGGGGAGCTTGAAAGGAGCAACAGCAGCAAGAAAGAAAAATAGGGTGAATGGGTGTGGCATGGGCCTTGCTTCTCAAGGCAGAGCTGGGGCTTTTAAAGGCCTATCTGGACCTCTATTAGCACGGAAAGAGTTATGCCTCATGCTGGAGGTAAACATCACTCCCTCTTAGCAGGCACAAGAACCCGGGTTTGACCACTAGCTACAAAAGGAACCAAGATACTTCTTGTGAACATCAGGAGACAAAGGCAAGAAGATTTCCGGCAAGAAGATTTCCGGTTCCGGTACAACTTAGGCTGTGTAGCGAGTCATGTTTCAACAAACATCAGTGGGACTCAGGCCTTGTCCAGAAGCTGGATAGAAACGGGGACTAGGTAACTCTATGTTCCAGTTATGGCCAGGACAGCACCAAGCAGGAAATGAAGCGTATAAGTGGCATGATTGGCGTAAATGGCCACGGACATAGTCTAATGACCACATCTCATCACCCTCAGTCCCCAATTAAAGAGATAGGCTTCTGGTGTTTCTGACTAGAGTTGATCATGAAAGCATAGTATGGGGAGGCAGAAGCAAGGTGAAAGTGCCAGGTGGAGATGTCCTCAACCAACCAAACTTCTTTTTACTTGTCATTGATACAGCCTACACAGTGTCACCAGCTCCCCAACCCCAAAATCACTGTGACCCTGGGACAGGGACTGCCTTTCTCTTTTCCACAGAGATTCATTGTTCTGTTGGGGCTGAATACCAAAGGGTAGAGCTGGCTGAAAGAGAATCCCTTTTGGCCACCACTAGCAGCCACAACTCTTCCTTGCTATTCCCAGCCCCACCCAGGGAAGCTCCCCAGTGAAGACTGAATAATCACAGGCAACTGGGCCCTGTCTGGTGTTTGGGATACGTCAATGGGTAGCATGCTGGCAGCCCCGCACATGCAGGTGGGTGCAATGGGGAGCCTCGTCCACATATTATTCACATCACAGCAAATGGAAGGAGTTAATCTTAGTGGTAGCAGTCTAGGGCTGTCTCTCTATTCACCATTTCCCTTCTAGTGTGGATACTGGGCAAGTCTTCTCTCTTTTATAAAATGTGGGATTCCACTGAAAGTTTCTGGCTCTTTCCTTCCCAAAATCCCAGCAAGGGAGCACTAGAAGCATGGGAGAGTGGCTGTCCTGACCCGTGGCTATGCAACGACCATGGGTCTTGTCTTTATCTGAACATCCACAGACAAAAGCCACTCTAAGAAAATCAGGGTGGGCTTTGGAAGCACAAAGCCCCAGGTTGGAAACTCCAGCTCAGTCACTATATGACTGTGTGATTCTGTGTGACTTTTGTATTTTCTCAGCCAGAGAGGTCCTCTTTCAATAACCAGGGAGTACACTACATTCCTTGTAGGCTTAGGGCGTTTTGATGAGAGGGGGTTTACAGGACCCTAAGTCATTGCCTCTTCATCCCTATCTTCATCATCTGGAGATGCTGCAACATCAAAGAGCAAGCTTGGCAAAGAAGGGGACAATGGTGACTGCAACAGGACATCCAGGACCTCGACAATTACAGAAGGCGAAAGGCATAGTGAAGACCTCAGATGCAAGTGCAGAGAGTTAGACACAGGCCCGAGGAAGGGGAGGTAGAGGCAAAGGAAACCTTGGAATGGAAAAGAAGGGAAAGGGAGGGAGGAAGTTTATTATTCTTCTTGCACACCAATCACAGGGTTCCTGAAGTGTCGAATTCTAACTCCTGCAGCCAGATGTGACCTGTTCCTGTTATCATGGAATATTAATCAGAGGGGCCTTGGGTAATTGGGGAGTTTTGATTAGAGTACTAGCCCTTACAATAATAAGCAGGCAGGAGCCTGGGGATAGCCACCCCACCCCTGGCCGCCCACCTCTTAGGCTCCATGCTTTTGAAGCCCATGGCCCCAGACTATAGCGTCAGAATGCAGAGAGGGGCATGGCCCCATTGCTGGTGTGGGGACGAGGATTGGATGGGGCTGATGGAGGCTGCGGGGATAGTTGACTACAAGTTGGACTGTACTGGAGATCTGAGGGCCTGGGGCTGGCCTGGCTCCACTCACCTCCCCATCAATCATCACATTAGTTGTTCTCTGGGCTTTCCAGGCCCCCTTCCCAGCCAGCCCTCTGCCAGTACTGCTGCCTCAGGCTCAGGCCCTACTGGGACCCCAGCTCTGTTGCAGGCTACACATGGCCCCCAGGCTCTGTATATTTAGATGGTTAATGAATCTTCCTGTTTGGCTAGACTAGGCTAGAGCCCAGGATAGAGGAAGGAGGGCAAAAATGGGGATGGTGCAGGCCACTTGGCCCAACCTTGAACACTTTCTTATCATAGGGAGTCCAGACTAAGGATGAGAAAGAGTCAAAGATATCCAGCCCCAGGAATCTAGTAGGTTGCTCCCCACCTGACACCTGTTGCCCCAGGAGATCACAAAGAAAGGACAGAGCCTAAATTCCAGTCCCAACTCTTCTTCCCTCCAGAACTTTGTATTGAAGGCATGATATAAAGTTTATTCTTTCACCAAACTCACTCAGCACTTACCATGTACCAGAGCATCAAAAAGATAAATAGAAGGTGGTCCCCACACTCAGAGAGAGCATGGTTTGATGACAAGAAAAAGATGCACTGCCATCCATCTTGTGTTGCGACTGTAGTTGCAATAGCAATATTTAACAATTATGATGTGCCCAGCACTCAGGGTTTCACGTGTGCTATCCCTTGGCATCTTCTAGCAGCATCATAAGCTGAGTTCCTGCAATGCAATAACACATTCTTTTTGCCCTCCAGAAGAATTCTAGGCCACTCCAAGAGTGAATGTGCCTACTTCAGAACTGGTGTTCTATCTCTTAGAAGCTGACTAAGCAGGGAGTAGATTGTAAGTGGAGAGCATATTGGCTTATTCACTATGAACTGGCTTTTTCTAAGGTCCAGGCCCAACACTCCAGAAGTATATACATTCTAGTAGGAAATGCTGGCTCCTCACACTGATGCACACTTGCTGCTTGCTACAAAGGAGTTCTGCTAACATCATCCTATTCACATTCAGCAGATGTTAAAAGGCAGACCTGAGGGGAGAGATGACATTTGGGTATCTGTGGCAGAGTCACATCTACAAGCAAGTCTGGATATTGACTTCAAGCTCTGACAGGGGGCACAGTAACCTGGGAGTCACATTCAATCTTGGTAAACTGGGGCCTAGAAAAGCTTGCAACCCACCACTTCTGCCCCCCTAAATCCTCACTGTAGTCTACGAGCTGGCAGCTTCTCTCAGTCCTATCTGCTGGATGTAAAAACAAAAGAGCAGTAGGGTTTAAATAACTTGACTGATAATTCCTCACTAAAATATGACAAAACTGTTGTGTGAACCCTGATAGCCTAGTCCAGGCACTGAACTTCTAGCTACCACACTACACTGCTTCTGTAACCATATGGCCATAATCAAAGGTGTGAGTCCTGAAGCCTAGCTCCCATCAAGCTGATCACAGCATTTTGCTTCACAAGTCTAAAATTTGAACTCAGGATTCAGGTCTTATGAGTTGAAACCCATGCTATAACTTTGTAGCCATGTTCCTGAGAGCAGGGTACTTTCACTCTCTGATTCTTCATTTCCTCAATCATAAAACAGGCTAGTCAGAGTCCTATCTCAGATAGAGACCTCAATGAGACATCAGTAAAACAGGAGGTGTCAATGAAGGAATAGATGCAGGGTTGAGCAAGGTGCCTGGCCCATCATAAGAATTCAATAAATGATAGTGTTTATTGAAGGGTAATATAATGGGACACTGCATCCCTGGATTGGCTGGGCAGCAGTGTGAGAAGTAGAGGGCAGGAACAGAGCCCAGGAATGACTGTCCCAACCCAGCCAAGCCCTTTCAGTTGAATAAATATCTCAAAGGTTTATTGACATTGCCTTTATGCTAAGCCATATGCTGAGTATCCCTCAAGGTGAGAAGTTGGGACATGTCTGCCCTCTAGAAGTTCACCATCTAGTGTAAGTAACTATAGGTACTAATGGTAAGCAGAGTGCTGTGTAAGCCTAGCTTCCATGAGGGTGAGACATGGCCTGAAAGGACACAGGGATTTCTGGCTGATGGACATGTATGTGGAAAGCATGGAGGCCTAAGGCTATCCTCCCTGGTTAGATGCCAAGCATGGGTTGGTGGTGCTGGGGACACAGCTTAAACAGCTGTGTGTGAAGGGAAGAGTAGAAGGTGGGGGTGAGATGTTAAAGACATGAAAAGGTCTAGGTCATCCAGGGCCTTCTAAACCATGTTGAGGGATGCAGGAATGACCAACAATTGGAAAGGAAGCAGAGATGGACAAGACCCTCCCTCACTTTTCTTTTGGTGTTTATTTTTATTTCCTTGTAAAGTTCATTTCAGAAAATTCCTCCACCTTGTTCGGCTAAACTGAAGGGAAGGGAGCTGGGCTTTTCTTTTGTTTCACACCCTAGCTAGACCAGAGTTTGCAGGACCTCTGAGTGGGCCCAGGCTTTGCTGGTAGGAACTCATTGGAGCTGTGAGAATGCGCACACCTGGGGAGGCCACAGAGGCCTTGGACTTGCTCTTGAGGCTCAGCAAGCCTTCCGGGCTAGGCGAGTAGTTTGGCCTGGATCAGGGAATGGGAGGCAAAGAGACCAGCTAGCAAATGCTCCCATTGCCTGTTTCAAAGGAAGATGGCTCCCTTCCCTGGGCAATTCCCTAAGTCACAGACACCTCTGGCCCTTTCATTCCAGATTTCACACTCCCAGGCCCCACGGAGGGGTGCCTAGGAGAAACTATCGCGCCAGAGAGAGGGGTCCCTGGGCCCATAGTAAGCAAGCCAGATGGGAGGGGGGCTCGTGGGTGTTGAAGAGGCAATGGACTGGAAGTCGGAAGACCTGGGTGTGGGCCAGTCCGGTGAACTCTCTGCGTGACTTGGGCAGTTCCTGCCCCCCTCCCCGGGCCTCAGTTTTCCCATCCATCTAACAAGGGGGCTGGACTCCAAGGTCTCAAAACGCCCTAACAGCTTGAAAGATTCCATTCTCTTCTCTGAATCTGCCCAGGGGGAGGCCTTGGGGGCTGGGGCACCAGCAGGGGCTGAGAATTCCATAGCAATTTGCATGTGAAAGCATGTTACTGCCATGGCTATTAGTGTGTGCTGGGGGACTGAAGACCGGGCAGGGACAGCTAACTGTCAGGCTGGCCAGAAAGGCCCAGGCAGCCTGGTAGGGGGATGGAGGGAGCCTGCCCTGAGATGTGCCTTGGGAGGCTGGACAGTGGTACTCAGCATCCTGGGAAGCAGGAGGCCACTGGATCTTTAGGCCTCTGTTTAGCCTTGGATTGCCCAATTCAGAGTCTACAACAAACCAGTGGGTCGAAGGCCTTTATAGATGTTGTCAAGTTGTTATGCTGATGAATGGCTTCAGAGCTGTGAGAGGTGCCCCAGAAGAGCGGCCCCCAGGGAGAAATGCACACTGTTGGTGCACTTTTTAAAGTCAGCTTTGATCCAGGCTTAATTCTCCCAGGGCCACATTTTCCTCAGCTGTTTTGGTAATCACCTTAAATAAACTTACCCAGTTTGTCAATATAAACATTACACATATGTAGATGTGATTGGCTCAACCCCCTACAGTCCCTTGGCGGCGCACACCTGCCCCCTCTCTCAGGTCTCTCCTCCCACCGGTCTGTGCCTCCAACCTTGAGGCCCCCTGTGTCCACAGGAAGAACCTGCTAGTCTCTGGGCCTCAGTTCCTTCATGAGAGGTTTACTCTAGCAAGGAGATAACAGTAAAACGCTAAAACTCAGCAATGTGGTCTCCCCTAGTTTCTCCAAGACCTGAAATTATCACATGGACCATTTCCCCAGGGATCTGGACAGAGAATGGGAAACTCTTCAGAAGCTTCTGAGAAAGGCAGGCTAGGCAACTCCTTCCTCTAGGCTATGGAAGCATTTGGGCTATATATAAAGGGGGTATTCTGGATGAAGCAGGACTATGAGAGCAGCAGCGTTAAGATCCTAGGAACCTTGTAAGAAGACAGCTTTGGTCAGCTATGACGATAGAGCACCAAGGTAGCCAAACTATCCACTGCTCACTGACAAAGCCACAGTTGGCTATGTATTCAACATGACGCACTGACTTTAGAATCCCAATATTGAGTCTGCATGTCTAATCTGCCTCTCGCATACTCATCAGCTGGTCACCAAGTAAGCTCAAATAATTTAACTGAGCACTAGAAGACTTTTCTAGAACATGGATGGCCTAGGATCAGGAGTCTCACCTATGCTGTTTATTGCTGTGACTGCTTTAAGAATATGAACAAGTCTAATACTACCTTTACCTTATCAGAGAGGGAAATGAATTAAAAAAAAAAAAAAGGCAGAGGCTTGGTCAAAAGAGGAGCCATGGCAGAGCATGTACAGTGCCTCACAAGCCTGGAGTTCTTTCCTGTGGATCAAAGGGCCTTGTGGCAAAGTCCTCTCCCCATCCCATAGACCTTCATAAATTCCTTATTCCCCATAACCTCCAGCATTTCCGCTTCCCCTTTTCGTTGCCAGCTGAATAATCAACCATTGGAA
The DNA here is from genome assembly GCA_033318265.1 of Phyllotis vaccarum. Lineage (NCBI taxonomy): Eukaryota > Metazoa > Chordata > Mammalia > Rodentia > Cricetidae > Phyllotis > Phyllotis vaccarum. The sequence goes on from JARWLC010000013.1 coordinate 61,366,363, forward strand.
ACAAGAACCTACAATTATCCACCCCACCCCGCCCTCCCATTGCTTTCATTTGGGGTTCTGTGACCCCTATCTTGGGTAGCCGCTGGTTTCCCCTCTCAGCTGTTTCCCAAAGTGGGGAGCCAATGTAACAAGTACCAAGTGAGGCCCTGGTCTCCATGATCTGATGGCCAGCTGTGCAGGGCACCAGCAGCACTTGGACCAGAATAGTCCTTTGGCTGACTGAGCTGGGCTGTCACTAGGATTGTGACACGTCCAAGCAGGTCAGGAGGCCAGGTAAACAGGTGGGTGGGCTTCATTTCCAAGAGTGATTGATGCCAGCTGGCCAGAGGACCACTTGCTTAGCAGGGCCTAACCCAAAACATCCCCAGGTGGGTCACAACCCTCTTGAATTTTGGACCTGTTTTTTATGCCTCTGCTTAGTGGGCACCAGGCGTCCACATCCCACAAAACATTGGGAATGCTTCCTAAGATCTTAAAATTGACTAGGTATCAGCAAGCTCAGTGGCGCTTTGGCCTTTAAGTTTCACAAAGCCTGTGCTTTTCAGGGGAACCAAGACCTGAGAAGCACATGCTCAGTTCAGTTTCACAGGTCAATAGGGTTCTGCTTGCACAGGAAGCCAGGCCGCCCCACCCTCACCTGGGAAGCATCCTCTGTTCCTGACTCACCTGGAGCTTGGGCCCAGCTGGGACAGGAAGGTGAGTAAAGGGTGGGGTTGCTCTGGAGCTCTACCACTGGAGGACTCCCTCTTCTGCTTACAGCTAGCTAGGCCTGGTCCTTCCCTGACCAGACAGGAGGGTAAGGGCACTGGGAGAACACTCTTGTTCCTCAAAGCCCGCCAGGAAGACAAGAGGCAAATGGGAGTGGGGGGGGGTAGTGGAGTTGCGCCCTTCCCTCTGAAGAAACTTCTGTTTGCATCCTTATGCCTTTCTTCACCTGGTGGATACTGTTGGGTAAGTTACAGCAGCTCAGTTCCCTTAGTCAAATATGAGGCATATCATTTCCCTACTTACCACCTTCACGGGGCATCTTCTGCAGCTTAGAAATAGACAATGTTATATATTGGACAAAGAGCCAGGTGGGGTCCTAGTGAAGGACACTATACCACACAGAATACAGTGTACAAAGGAGTGCCAGCCACAGCACTTACGGCAGGAAACATGCTTTTTGGATTTGGGTAGACTGCCCAGACTTTACTTGATGCCCACATCTTACTCCAGGATCGTAACTACAACCCCTCCCCGGCCCCACCCCATCACCACTGATGATGGGGCAAAGGCAGCTGATACTCTGGGCCAGATTAGGCGACTGGCAAAGGATACTCTATTGGGGGAAGGTATATAGGTAAGGCTCACCCGATCTGAGGTCAGTCAGAGACACTAATCTGTCCAGAGTTGGCCCTGGGTCAGAGACCCTCAGCCCAGGCAGGGCCCCACTCTGGGCAAGCAGTCAAATAGCAGAGGCCCGATCTGATCCACGCACTTCCTTTGGTTAATGAGAAACCAAATAAACAGACTCTGCCCCAGCTGGCTCCAGAAGCACCCCAGGCTGGCCCAGCCTATTCTAGCCCAGCCTCTTTCTCTCCTCTTGCAAGTCCCTCAGTCTCGAGTCCCTCCTCCCTGTTCCTTCCCTAGGTGTCCCCCACTTCCCTGGGAGCTGGGCCTGTTCTGTGCTCTGCTAGGCTTCCTGCTCTGGATCCCTTCCTTCCTCCTCATCCTTTCTTCCATCACCTTCTTACCCATTTTTAGCTAGTGGGATCTCACTTGTCCTCCTTGCCTGATATCTGGATAGCCAATGCCAGAGGCAGTCCCTTGACAAGGCCTGCAGGCTTCTCTGGGCCCTGACAGTCTACAGCTCTAGTCATAGGATAGAAACCATTCTGTTTAGGGCCTTACCATACTCTCTGACCCGAATGACTTGGTTACTCATCTGCCTGTGGAAGGAAACCTGAATGCTCAGGGCTGCTCCAGCTTCAGGGCCTCCATTGCTAGCCAGAATCCATCAGATATACTATGGTGGCACCTCTGGTGTGGCCCCATTGTGAAGACAAGAAAAGAAAGATTGCTTTGGCTGAGGTGAAATGGGTAGTCTGAAGTAGCCCTAGTGACCTGTGTGCCATCTTCTGATGTTTCTCTTCAGCTCCAGGCATCTTGGGGCAGGTCAGGGTTGGGCCTGCCAGTAGGTTCCACATTTAGCCCCAACCAGCTGGTGGCAGTACCTGCAGACACACCCAGGTTCCCCATGGGAACACCCCCCCCCCCGCCCCATCAACCCTTCCTGGCCGAGCCTGGTGCCAGACTGAGCAGATACCTATGCCTGTGCCACAGAGATGACGGACAGACAGGGTGAGGGATGGACTCAGGCACCATGACAGCAGAACAAGGAGGCAGAAATACTCAGGAGGTGGAAAGCAGCGGGAGAGCATGGGTACTCGAGAACATCTTGCTTCATAGGACAGCCCTGATCACCCACAGTTAGGCAAAGGAAAGCTGTCACAGACACTGCAGGCATACGTACAGACACATTGTCACACTTCATTTCCTGACATCATGACACTAGTTTACACTCATTTCTCCATGTGGTTAATTTTTTTTTAGTTCTCTTTTTTTTTCTAAGAAAAAAGCAACAAGAAAATAATTCAGAGTTTATACAAAACATCTTTACATTATTTTTTCCAAAAAGACTAGTATTTACAGAAATGGCAACAGAAACGAAAACAAAAATCCCTTCCGACTGCCACCTGGAAGGGGCTGGCTGTTTTCTTCCCTCTCCCACTGGCACTGGGGTGGGCAGCTGACCAGGAGGCAGTGTGGAGGTGGGTGGTGTAAGGCCCAGCTCCTTCCATGGTGGCCCTGGGAGTGCCTGCAAGGCGCACTTGAGTGGCACACTCTCTTTAGCAGCTGTGCTGGCAAGGAGCTGGGGTCAAAGTGCACTGCAGGCTGGCTCAGCCCCAAGCAGCCTCTTCCTCTGTCCAGGCCCCAGCTCAAAACTAGGGGCTGGTGGGAGCCGAATTGAGTGAGTGGGGTGTGTGTGTGCTTACTTGTACTAGAGCCCAGAGAAGGAGCAGGCTGCCTGGACTTAACACCCGCTTAGATCTCCACTTTGGACCTCTGTTTCCCCACAAAAACCAAAGATACCAAAGGTGGAGAGAACAGGGTGGGGTTGGGGGGGGGAACTCCCAGCTCTGCAGGGCAAATAGCCACCTGGGCACCCCACCTCCCTCCACCCCCCATGAGGTCATCTGCCTGCAGCGGCTCTCCTGTTCCCCAGGCAACAGCCAATTAAGACATTAATTACCGTGAGAGTGAAGGAGGCAGGAGATGCCCAAGAATCCCACAAGGAAGGGCTTTTTTTTTTTTTTTTTTTGGTAGAAGGGTGGTAGTCACTACCCCACCTGCTAGGAACAGCATTGTATTATGAGGGACAGAAAAGGAGGGTGGGACACCTTGCCCAGTGGCTCTCTCCTCTTCCCTCACAGGCACAAATAGCCCCGGTGTGCCCTCCCCCACTCCCCTGAAATACTGAGGAGTCTATAAAAGAAATGCCATCCTATGCTTCCTGGCTGCCCACATCCTGCCCCAGGCCCTCTTACACTGGGTCAGGCCAGGCTCAGAAAACCTGGGGAGGGGCTGCCTTGTACATTTTTTCCATTTTTTTTCAAAAAACAGATGAAAATGAGTTGACAGCTAAAAAAATGAACACAAAAGCATTAAAAAACAGTGATGGTAGGTGGGATGAGCAGTCCTGGGGATGGGTAAAGGGATGAGGAGGGGGCAGGGCCAAGGGGCTGTCTCCCTGCCTGCAGTCCATCAGTGTCCAACCCTGCCCTCCAAGAAAGGGCGCCCCCACAGAGCCCAGAGGCCTGGCCAGAGGGGGAAGGCACAAGAGCATGGGGATTGGGGGCACAAGCACCCCCCTCCGAAGCCCACGGGGCAGGAAAATGGGGGATTATAAAAGCCAAGAAACTACAAAACTAAATACAAAGGTGGGCACAGCTGGCAAGGGCAGAGGTGTGGGGGAGAAAAGAGGCCGGTCCAGGCCACGTGTCCTGTGGAGCCTGAGGCCATTGTTGGGCCTTCAGACCTTGTAGTAGATGTTCGCTGGGCTCTGAGGTGGCATCTCCTGGACGATGTAGACGGGATGCCCGTAGTCCCCACTCACCTTCTCATAGTGGGGACAGTAGTTGTTTTCTGTAGTCCGTAAGGGGATGATGATGTCGCTGGGCTCGGTGCCTGCTGTGCCACTACCCCCTTTGGGGCTGGCTAGGGTACTGAGCGAGAGGGCAGCCGCCCGCTGCTGTGTATGCTTGCGATGCCGCTTGCGGAGCTTGAGTAGTAGGACTGTCAGGAAGATGATGATGAGCAGGAAGATGACACAGCCAGCACCCACAGCTGCGAACAGTGCTACCTTGGAGTTGAAGAAGCTGTCGGAGTCCCCGCTGCTGCCGCCACTTGCACCTGGGCCGCTCTTCTCTTCCTGGTTCACAGTCTCTGAAGAGAGGGAAGGGAATCAATTGTCAGAGAGCAGAAGAAGATGCAGTTAACATGGCGGCAGCAAACAATGCCAGAGCTGAAGAAACTGTCTGTGGCAAAGTCTCGGGGAGGGGGCGGGCAGCAGGAACTTCTTCAGGTATAAGACCAAGAAGGCGTCTGAGTAATACTGTCTGCAGAATACATACACATACACACACACATATATGTATGTATGTATGTGTATACTTACCATGCTTGCCATCAGAGTCACCCTGGGGTCCCCGACCAGGGCCCTGTGTGGCTGTCTTGACAGTGTTGTCTGACTCCTTGCTTGGCCGGCTGGTAGTCAGCTGCTCAGGTGTCACAGCATTTGGATCTGCCGGCACACAGAAGACATATAAGAGGGGGAACTACCAGCATGGATGCTCTCAACGATCTTGGGTGGGTTTTAAGACTGGCCTGAATATTAGACTTCTGCCCCCCCCAACCTTCTGACCACTTCCCAAACACACCCCAAACAGCTGCCGATATCAAAGGCCTAACTGGATACTCACCTTGCCCAACCTTCATAACGATCTTCATGGTGCGTGTACGACACACACCTCCCTCCCGGTTCTCCAGCCCTTCCAGGCTCCCATTGGATGTTGCTGCAGGAAAAGTCCAGAGAAATCAGAAACTGGGGTTTTCAGTGGATTTTTTCTTTTTTCTTTTTTTTGACAGAATTATCAAGAGAGAGCCAAGAACAGCCATTGGGGGTGAAGGATGGAAAACATCTCCTACCCACCCCAAGTCCTTCTACTTTCCTCACAATAGGAAGTTAGGGTCATGAGCCCCTCTCCTAAGGACATCACTCCTTGTGGCCAGGACTTGGTCCTGGGGACAACACTAATGTGTGCCTTCCCATTGGGAGATCATGCTCAGATCAAAACAAACAGAACTGGTACCACTAGAGGGGCTTTTTCCTAGATAGGAAGGAATCCTAGATAAGTGTGTGGAAAGCCAAGCTAAAGCCTCCATTTTATCCCATTGTATGATATGAGGCAAGGTCCCAATACACCTCCTTGGGGCCTTTGGAGGAGGAGGGCAGTGGCTAAAGATTGAGCCAGGGCCTCACACATGCTAGTCACACATTATCACTGAGCTACATCCTCAACCCTATTCACCTCTTGGGGCTCTAGCACTCCCCCACCACACAAAAGGCAGAACAGCTGGCTGATCTCAAAGGATTCTGCCAACTCTGCCATTCCCAAGAAAGAAAGAGAAGGCAACACGGATAGAAAGCCTTTCCCATTTATGCCCTGGAGCTGAGGCAAGCTGCCGTGTGCTGAATGTTGGGGCCAGAATTCCAAGGCCAAGATTTCAGGAGAGCATGCTTGTCTTCAAAGAGAATCAGATGAGGCAGCGCTGTAAATGTGAACAGGTGTTATCACGGAACCACTCAGAAGCTGCCACAGCTACCCCATAGGTAAGGAGACTGCAGGAGAGCAGAGCTAAGGCCAGGTGGGTGGGGACTCACATGTAATGTAGTAATCGTGATACTTTTTGAACTCCAGGCCCATGTAGTTGGGGCTGAACTCCTGGAACTTGATGGTAAAACGGATTTCCTGCTGTGGCTTGTTGCAAGTGACCAGTACATTGGGATCAAGCACGGTGCTGCAAGCCGCTGCCTGCTCTGGCCGCACCAGGTACAGCTTGTAGTACTCGTAGGGCCGCCCTGCTTCTGCTCGGGGGCAGATGATGTCCAGCTTGTCTCCAATCTTTGGGTAGATCACCAAGCCCTTCCCACTTAGGAACCTGTCCAGAAGAAAGAAAATGGTCAACCACAAGGTTGGGATCTCTGGCTATCCCAAAACCAGGGGTTATGACAATGAAGGCCAGACCAGTCCTACTGGGTGGAGATAGCAAATCAGCCTTCAGCCCTTCCTCTATCCTTAGGCTGGGGGATGGGGAGAAAGAACCATACTGCCAGCAGGGTGTGGAAGGGGTGGCCCATAGGCAAGGCTGCCAGGCTTTCAGTGCTTTGCAGGGTGGGGCAATGCCTGGCTAGGGGAGCCCTTTGTCCTAATGGGGCATTTCCGCAGGGGGGCTGACGTGGCCAAATGGGCCAGGTACCAATGTGTCAGGCTCAGGCTGTCTGGAGGTGGTGCCCTGTTCCCCATACTTCCCCAACACACTCACATTCCTTCAAATGTCGCTGCTGCTATTTACCCCCCCACACACACTTACACACTTACACACATACACACACACACACACACACAGAGAGAGAGAGAGAGAGAGAGAGAGAGAGAGAGAGAGAGAGAGAGAGAGCAAGCTCACACATGTCTTAGCCACCACCCCCGCAGCTCCCAGCCAAAGGCTAGGGGAGCTCAACCAGCCTGGAACCTGCCCCTTCCATCTTGCTAATCTTGGGCATGATGGGAAGATAGGTATAAGCAATGGAGCCAGGATCTTATGGCCACCATCTCTGGTTAGGAGCAGCTCTATAATATCATTCTAGAGATGCACCCACCCCACTCCAAGAGCCTACACCCCCAAACTTGATCAGTCACTTACTCTTCAGATGACTATGGGAAATAAAAAAGGTACTCCTACCAAGGACAGCAGGTATAAGACAAGATCTGAGCAAGCCCACATACCTGCAATCTATGCCTTACCTCTACACTACAGCTACTACAGATCCCAGGAGATGACCAAATTCTAGACCAGGCTTCACTAATTTGGAACCAACAGTAAAGAAATAAAGTTCTGTTGGCCATTTCTCAGCTTGTGCAGACAGAAGCTGAGAGCAAGGGAGAAAGAACGTTGGAGCCAAATTCCAAAGCTAGGCCCTCAGTAGCTCCATAGTCTTGGACGAGCTACACTGTGTCTTTGATTCTTCACTTTTAAACTAGGGCTCCCAACTCCTAGGACTGGGGGTGTCTGAGTACCTAGAATGCAGGAGGTACTCAATAACACTGAATCCTTCTTTGAAATAGTTTAGCAAGAGGCAGGAGATCAGATACCAATATTAAGCTCTGTGGTTTCTAGGAAGAGAAGATACAGCTTAACTCTCATGGACTTGATTATCTGGTTTGGTTCCAAAAAGTAAACAGCCCACACTGTAGCCATAGACAGCTCTGGGCTATCTGGAGTTTACCTAGGAAGACACTGCTTCACCTAGCCAAGGTGGGTGGCATCAAGCAAAAGACAGTCTATCTGACTATAATATTGTAATGCTCTGAGATGGCTTCATACAGAGATCAGGATGAAGGTGGGTACTAGCTAAGTGATAAAATGTCAGTACATGGCAACAGTGGACAGCAATGGGCGAGACAAAACCCAGGCTTGCTAATGACTCATCCAGCCTGCACAGGAAAGAGTCGAGTGTATCAAAGAGGTGGAAAAGATATCTAGGCTAGATGGAAATTCCTCAAGGGCCATGACAAGAGGTGTGGTTTTCATGCCCTTGGTGACAGACCTTCTAGCAGAAAGAACAATGGAGATCTAGTGCATACCAAGAATAAAGTGAAGGCTATCATTTGGTGTGTTGGTACAGAACCCCAGTTCACAGGTTACTACAATGTGGTTCCATTTGCTGAGAGCCACAACACAGTCGAGACAAGTGTATTGAGAGCTCTGGGCAGATGCCTTCACCATTGTCAGGCATGTGCCCTTGTCCTGACACCTCAGTAGACAAGCAAGGGATTTGACTAAGTGGCTGAAGTAGATGGGGGGAAAAGAGAAAGCCAAACCAGCCCTCCTTCCATGTCACGTGATGTTCCCCAAAGCTAAGGTATGCCATCTTGATGTATAGAAGGGTCAATGCCAGAATGGTACACCCTGTCCTTTAGTCTCTACCTCTGCATTTCTGCAGTGGACAAAAAGTAAGTAAACAGGACATGGAGGCCCAAGGAAACATCTGAGAAGGAATTCCCTCATCCACGTGCTATACAAAGCCCACAAGTTTCACCAAAGCATCTGTGATCCTCAAGGCAGTTTTCACTTTCCTCTAGTTCTCCCCAGGTGGCAAGAATAGACCATTTCCAACATTTCAGAGCTCAAAGGAATCCTAGAGACCAAGCCTAGACCCTTAATATGAAGAAATGATCAGTCAGAGAAATGTTCTCATTGAGGAAAGTTGCTTAAATTCCCTAGGGCTCTAACAGTAAGTACCTCAGCAGTGTCTGATCCTTATACAGTTGTACCTCAGCACGACATACGAGTGTAGCTACACAGATGACATGAACAAGGGAGACCGACCAGTTCACGTCTAACCACTGAGCCCCAGCTTTCTGACCAGAGAAATCTGTCTTCTCTGGTACACTCTTTCATTGCTAACCACCCAGACTCCAGGGCCCTAGGACTGAACAGGGCTTTTAGCTTCTTGGGGTTCTACTTTGAACCCAGACACATTGAGGAAACAGATGTCTGCATGGTGGGGGGAGGGGAGAAGAAAGGACTATTGCCCCCAACACCCCTCAGTGTCTCAAACCTCAGTGAACAGACTTCATAAATATTCATCAGCTCATTTGCATACCAGCCGGCAGAAGAAAACTCACCTTCTCCTAAAGTGTGGAAGGCAAAGGAGTCTAATGAGGCCTGCATCCCTGACCCCAATCCCAGCTTTCTTAGCATCTTCCTCTAACTGGAAATATTTCACTTAGGCACAGGAGCAGTCCAAGAACGAACTTGGGATCACAAGGGTTGGGTGTATAGCCAGTGAAAGCGAAGCCCAAAGCCAGGCTGTGTTAGTAATAAAATACTCGGTAGGGACACTCTACCTATCTCCACTTTTCTCACAAAGTTGAGTGGAAGAGGAGGAAAGGGCAAGGGTCTCTAAATTTAAACTCTTTAGGCCCCACCTTCCAGAAAGGACTATGCCCCCATCGTCAAGCCAAGCTTTCCTGCCTGGGGCCACCCCCAGACAAAGCCCTTTTCTAGAAAATAAGGGGATTGACATGGCCCCCGCAGGAAACCTAAAGCAGGTCTCCATGGCAACCTGAGGCCTTCCCTCCCTAGCCTCTGATAGCCCTGGGACCCCAGGGAGCCACCCCAGGGAGTAAAAGGACTTTAGGAAGGCAGCTGGAACTGTTTCAGGGCTTGTGGCCTGCCCTCTCCTTTCAGCCCTAGCCCAAGACTCTCCCTCAACCTTTCTGACTTAGAAGTGCCACTGTAAAGTACTCAATTCCCGAGCTATGAAAATCCCACAGGCTCCAGGGACAGTAGCCTCCAAGGCCCTCCCTGCAGTGATGTAACACGACTAGCCCTCTGAACCTGCACCTTTAGTCCAGATGAGGTGCTCTCTATCATTCTGGAGGTCACCTATACTACAGGGAAGAGCTTGCAGCTGGGACACTTCTGGCCTAGAAAACTATTCTTGTCTCACCAGGCCTGTACTTCCTCCTTCCAACCTTTTCCTCAGGCTCTTCCAGAGAGGTTTAAGGGGAAGCCTGATTCCCAGCCATGAAAGTCGAAATGTGGTAGAAGACTCTAGCCATAATTTTGGTTTGGTGACCCCACCACTACTAGGCCTGCTCTAACCCCAGGATGAGAGACAGACCCCAAGCCAGAACTCAAGTCTGCTCTCATCCCAGCTAGGGTGGGGAGCCCCCAAATTAAAGGCTCCTCTTTCAATCCCCCAGCTCCACCCAGCCCCCGAGGCAGCAGGAGCAGGCCTGGCGTGTCCCAGCAGTGCCCGCCCAGGCGTGGGTGGGCAGGAGCAGCAGCTGGGCCCTGGCACACACACAACTCTGTCGGAGGCAGGCAAGCCAGGAGAGTCCTAGAGGAAGTCACTCTCCCCACCTACATGAACTATGCCCGCCTCTTTGTCCCACCTGACCAAAGCTAGTCTACTAGAGTTTAGTCCACTCCCCTGCCATGTTTTCCCTGGAGTTCCTAAGAGGAAGAGATTCCTGGCCCAGGGAGGAACCAAAGGAGGTACTCAGATCTGGGAGGGGCAGAATGCCAGTCTGTGAATTGGGCTAGGTCACCTGTGCAGGGTGCCCTCAGAACTAAGCCTAGGAAAGGCAAATGAAGAGGCTGGAACACTACTTACTCTACACAGGCAGGGCCTGAGTCATACAAGTAAATGCAGGCCCGCCTGGGAGGTGAGAGGAGAGAACCCAGGGACAGCAGATGTCTGCTTCAAACCCTGCTTTAAATTCCTACCCCTACAGCAGGATGGCATGGAAAGAATGGTACACAGCACAGCTCTGCCCGATTCAACAAGTCACTGGCTGACCTCAGACAAGTCATTTCCCCTTTCTGGGCATATGCCTCCTCTGGAAAATGGGGCCAATGCCGACTTCCCAGGGCTGTTGGGAGCACCCGATGAGATCATATATGAGAATACATTGTAAGAAGCAAGGTACTACCTGCCTATTATTTAGCATGCCAACCACGGTATCATTTAGAAGTAGCAAGATGAAAATGCTCACACTTCTGGCTTGCTGGCACCCTGATCCCAAACCACCACCATAAAAACATACCAGAGAGAAGGGACTTTCACAGTCTCATAATGCTGCTGAGGAGCAGCCCCCACTTCAGATCCCCTTATAATCACAGAATGAACTATCCTTCAAACCTGGTATTCTCATGGAAACCAGAAGCCTGGTTGGCTTACTAAAGCCATACAGAGCCCTAACCCCAGAAAACAGTACTGCAAGGCAAACTATTCAGGGTCCAGCCATCCCCCTGCACCCAAGCTGGTAAGGCAACAGAGGGCCCCAAGAGCCCAAGAAACAGAACCCCCAACTCAGTCTCCACCCCAGCTTCCTCAACAGACCCTTCTGGCCCTTGCCTAGCTTCCCTGGGTGGGGTCAAGGAACAGGAACCTTTAGGAACTGTTGGGTTCCTAGGACTCTCAAGCTCTCACCTATGGTCAATCAGACCTAAAATAAAATAGTCAGGACCCTAGCCACTCTGCAAAGAAGTCCCTTAGGCTGGCCTCCCCAGGACTATGAGCTAGAACAGCTGTGAGGGGGCTGGGATGAACACTTTAGCTTGGAGAAAGCAAGCATGGGTTGGGGTCTGCAGCTGCCCCACCCTTGCTGCATGGAATCAAGGGTCCTGGATGCCAAACTGAGCCCCCCATCACACCCCCATCGTAGGGAAGGTTTGTAATGTGATCTCAGACACATTCCCACTCCTTGGAGGTGGGGGAACCTGAGTGGAGGGCAGGACAGGGTCAGAATGGGACCAAGAGACTGAACTGCAGCAGCTGGACTTGGCTGAGGACTCAAGTGTGAGGCTTACCGGCTGCCCAAGTTCCCGAGGGGAAGCAGCTGGGGGAGGTGGCTTCCCTGCGACCATTTAGGCCATGCCCCCAGGCCCCAAACATATTTGCTCTGGTTTCCACCAAGCCCCAGAGAGATCGAATCCATCTTCTCACCCTGTACTCCAGGGGCAAACCTGCCAGGAGGGGCCCAGGCGGCAGAAGCTCCCATCACCCAGGGATTTACCACCCGGATAGCCCCTAGAGACAGACAGGCTGGGAGTCTTAGGCAGGCTCTTTCAGCTCCCTGGGGCTGGGGCTGCATGTGCCCTGGAACCTAGAAGCAGACCCCAGCACTTCTTTATTTTGATTTTTTTTCCCAAGGAGGAAGCAATTAAGCAGGGTTTATAGGCACTGGGAGATATTTAGAGGGAGGGGTGCCAGCTCCTGACAGGGCTGAAGAGAGGGACCAAACAGCTAGGAGGGGAAGAGGGGAGGGATAAGAGAGAATGAGCCTGCTCGGGGAAAGCACGGGCATGTGCCAGAAACAAAAGGACTTGAGAAAAAGAGGCAGAGAGTGACGAAGAGTGAGGGAGACTGTGAAGAACAGGGAGAGCAGGGAAGCCTAGCTGCAGAGGGAGGTGAGCTTGCTCCACTCTCACAGGCTGTTAGAGGGCAATAATGCCAGCCTGACAGGGAGCACTCAGGCACGACACAAGAAAGCAGAAAGACAGTGGTTAGGAGAAAAGCCGTGGCAGTCCAGGGGTTGGGTGCGGTGGCAAGGCGGCCCCCAGGGCGAGGGCAGTGCCCCGTCCTATCCTCCTGTCCTGCACCTGGTGCCAGCAAACACAGACAGAGACTGCATTCCAGACCCCTGAGCAGAGATGAAATGGGGGCAGGGGACCACCTGGATCAGTCCAAACTGTTCCCAGAATCTGCTTAATTACAGGATAGAATCCAGGCAGGTTCTACTGAGTCCAAAGTCAGACCCATCCCCACCCCAGGATGCCTGTCCTCAGCTTGAGGTGGACAGGATGAGAGTGGAGGGGCCACAACCCTCTCAAGCTTGTAAACTGTTCTAGAGCACTAAAGGCAGAGAACACAGAAAGAGGGACGCTCCCATTGATCTAGTTTCTCCCAGCAACCCCAACTCTGCAGGAGGGCTCTTCTCCAGCTGTGGAGTTGTAAGGTATCTCAACCCAAGAGAGCAATTAGGTCATTCCCATGAGCCCCTAGGATGGGCTACCCTAAGGGGATTGCAATTCTCCTAGCTAAGGAGCATTTCCAGCCTCCACCTATACAGCGTGGAACTGGGTACTTCACAAGCTCTCCCCCACGGACTTAAAAGCCTAGAGGGGTCCCCAGAACAATTTGAGCCCCAACAGTTAAGGCACAGTGACCAAACTGGCTTTTACTAAGTAAGGTAGAAATCCTTGCCAGTTCCTTTCCTTGTATAGAGGCAGAATCCTTCCTCCTGACTCCCCTTTAGCCACCAACGGGTTATGGGACCCTACCTTAACCCAAGGAAAAAACAATAAGACCTCTCACTTTTGGGGTGAGAGATGCACCATCTCTGCCCAAGGGGCCAAGGCAGGCAAGAACCTAGGAAGTTAACAGAGAGCCCACAAGAGTGGACAGGAGGAAATTCTAGAAACAGAAATCTGGGAACATGGAAGGAACAGCCCCCCCCACTAGTTTTCCACTAACTGTGTTGTCCACACATTGCAGGGACTGCCAGAAAACGGGAAGAGCGATTATGACCCTGAGTTCCTATCTAAGTCCTAGATGCCAAAAGAGAAAAGGGTCCAGAGGTCACAACAGCCCAGAAACCACTGAGCCACCGCCCTGAAAGGTGTGTGTTGTTTAGAGATGGGAGGGGGCAGAGTTGGGAAGGGGAAGGAGAAGAAAGAAAAAGACCTCCTTTATATCTCTGCCCCCCCACCAACCATTGGAGAAATCTAAGCAAGGCTCTCCAGTCTGGGGGGGGGGGGTGTGACTAGAACCTGCCTGGACAGGAATCACACGTTCCCCACCCACCTCCCTCGCTGGCTCCGCTACCATTCTCAGCCCTGGCTGGCTCTGGAAAAAGCTCTGCTGCTAGGTTCAATTGGACCCCCGACGGGCGCTGGATGGAACTCCCTCCTCAAACAAACCCTCTTCCACTCCGCCCTTCTCCACCCGCCGCCTTTGTGAGCCTGGAAGCAGCGCCCGCCTTTCTACCTCCCCGGCAGGGAGAAATGGAGGGGGGGGGGTGCAAGAAGAGATGGCAAAGAGAAAGACAGGGAGGCAAACAGACAGGGAAGAAAGACAAATGAAAATGGGAGAAGCTAGAGAAGCCACACAGATGCTAACCACTCGTTCCCGGGCGCTTGGTCCCGAGCCGCCCTGACACCTAAGCAAAAGAGGAACCTGTGTTCTGGCCTGGTCCCTCCTTCAGGTCGATCTCACCCCTGGAGTGGCTGGGAGTGAAAACCACCACGTCCCCAGGGGCCCCGGAGTGGGCTGCTTACTCGCCCCCACCCGGCTCTCTGGTGCGCTCTCGAGCGCCCAGACATCCTAATCTGCCTGGTGTGGCCATTGCGACTCGATCTGGGACTTGAGGAAGCTAGGGCCAAACCGAAGGGTTGCAACACAGCCAAGTACCCGCACCCCACCCTTTTGCACCCTGCCCCGACCGCCCGCAAGAAAACACTAGTAAAGACCAGATATAAAATAGGGCGCCGCACCTCCTATGGGCACCCCCCCATGCACTTGGGGGTGCACGACCTCACAGCGAAGGAGTGCCTCCCACTCCTCAGGGACCAGAGCAGATAAGTTACTCACTTAGGGTTAAGAGAGCTCCAGGACACTGGCTCCAGGTTCTTGGCCAGCGGCGTGGCCAGCCGGCACAGCGTAAGCACGACCATCGCCACAAGCCACTTGCTGAGCCAACGCTGCCCAGGCCGGGCCATTTTCCCGGGGGCAAGATGCACTTCAGGATCCCCTGGCGCCTTCTCAGCAAAGCTCGCCTTGCCTGCCCGTGCCGCGCAGCGCTCGGAGCCACTCAGGCGCCCATCCTCCGCAGCCGCCGGCCTTGAAGCTCTCCCCTCCCGCCGGCCTCGGGGTCGCTCTCCTGCGCCCGGCTGGCCAGGAGGACTCACTGGGCAGGCGTCCCCAACCTGAGCATGGGCTGCGGCCTCCGAGGACTCTCTCCCCTGGCCTCTCCGCCGCACGAGGCGCGACGGGGGCTCGCCGCCCCCGAGTGATCCCGCCGAATTCCGCTCGGCTCCCCCAGACTGTTTGAGACTGCGAGTCCTTTCCCCGACGGGGTCTCCCCGCAGAGCGCTCAGTGGTTGCCCCGAAGCCGCGACGGTCCTGCAATTGACGCCTCTGGGAAGAAGTGGGGAGTATTTCCCAACCAGGCAAGCTCGGTCCCCAGGCTCCCGACTGGGTCCCCTTAGCACGGACTCCTTTCCTCCGGGCCACAGTGGGACTCCGCGCCGCGCGTCCCAAGACAGCTTCTACTTTCGCACCGGCCCCTCTCCGTGTACTTAAAAGACTAGTACGATCCCGCTGAGCAAACCAGTCCCATCAATTTGCGCCTCAAAAGCCTCGGCCGGGTAGCCCGGCAGCCCAATCACTAAGTCCTTAATCCCCGGCGATTGAGCCCGACTGTCTGCAGTCAGTCCGATCCTCACACACCCCCCACTGCTGTCCAGCGCGCATAGACTCCCTCCGCTGCCGCTGAGCTTTCTACTCTCCTGCTCAGGCGAGCGCAAGGCCAACCCTGCTCCTTTGAACCAATAGGAAGCTCTGTGACGGGGTCCTTGCCCCACACCACGCCCACAGAGCAGGAAGGGGCGGGGCTTCGGGGAGCTCTTAAGGACGTTGCGCTCTCGATGGCACTGATCTGAATGTGCGGCCCTTGCGGTTACTGTAGTGTCCTGCTCAGTCTGGTTCCCAGGGTGTTCTTGGGAAGTTGGCGCTTCTCAGAAGCTGCTGGTCTGCTCTGCTTCATGCACACCTCGTCACCATCTGGCCCACTGACCTAGACCAGACAAGCCCTGTCCCAAGTACCTCCAGAAAGCATTCCTGCATTCTTTTGCACACACACACCCTACATACACATACACATACTCGCGTTCCAGACGCAGAATCCCACTCTGTGGCCAAATCAGCCTGCCTGCTCCTAGTCCAGTATCCACTCTCTGCTGGGCCTTCTTTCTGTTCTTGAAATACACTCCGTCCTCTCATTGACCACAACAAAAGTGTCAGCTATGGGTGGTGGAGACTCAGAAAAAGTACTGTGCCCAAAGGCAAAGGAAGTTTATTTGTATCTAGAGACCAAGCCATTAAGAATCACATCTTTGACAGTGAGCCCTGTAGGACACCCACCCTCCATCCCAGGTACACAGATTTAGAGTCAGTCTTGTCTGAAGGCACACGAAAGGGTCTAGCGTGGCAAGAAGGGACCAAAGGTCACGGCTATACAGAAAGCAGAGGGCATAGAGGAAAAGGAGCAGAGCAGAAGCCTTTGAAAGAACATAAGCGGGCATCTGGGTCCTGAGATTCCCGACTCCAGCCTTTCCCGGCCTCGGCCTCACCATCTGGGGCTTTGTCTCTCAGCCCTGGCCCATTCTCTCCGCCCCTCCTTGTCTCTTTGCTTATAATTTGGCTCAATCCCATGGCTCAGATCCTCCCGGTCTGACCTACTCGCCTTCTTCAGGTCCCAGCGGACGTACCTACGTGCCAATGTCTCCCCCTGCTGGCCTTCTATAGACTTGCAGGCTCCCGGGACAAGCTGAAGCCTCTTTCCCCAAAGCTTGACACAAATAGGGACAGGCTTGGCATTAGCAAGAGCTGCCACTCGGTGTAAAAAAGATTGGAAATAGCTAGTGGAAAGATATGGATTTAGGACTTGGTTTGGGGACTGCCAAGGATAGAAAGACTTCCTGTTAATGCTCCTCCTGTTTCCCCTCCTGGCCTGCCTCCTCTTCCTCTCCACCTTCCTTTCTCATTTTAATGAATCGGGGTTCTAACTTGGGGCTTCAGACTTACTAGGCAGGGGCTCTATCAGGAATTAAATTCCAGTTCTTTTTTGCTGCTTTTATAAGGAGGCAATTGGCTGAGCACCTTTCTTTAAAAGTGGTCTGCCGTTTATGAGTTTCCTGCCCATCATCTCATTTGATGGGGGCTAGACCTACTAAGTCCTTTGCTGTATCAGCTAATGATCTCTGTAGCTGTAGTGGAGAAATCTGTGGGGAGGGGATAGGAAGGAAGAAGTTGAACCCCTCGTACCTTTGGAGATGGAGACCTTCTGACACCCAATGACTCCGGGTGCAGTCTAGGATCTCTGTGTTCCCAACTGGACTCTGCACTGGGATGTAAATAAAGCAAAGAGAGGTGAGAAAGTAGAAAGACACACCATCAGTCCACCTGAGAGTCATGCCATCGAGAGGCCACCAAGCGTGAGCCTACAAAGCAGCCAGCTGCTTACAAAGTGCCCACTAGGCATCACGAACCATGTCAGACGGTTTTCTTTCCTTGCCCCTTTGAAATCAGGTCGGCTGTCCATTTTTACGTAAGAGGGAAACTAAGAGATCAGGGTTGAAAAAGTGACTTATATACCTGGGGCGGGGTGGGGGAGTGGACTCAGTTCCTGGTGTCTCTATGCCCAGTCTCCTGTGTGTTGGCACTCCTGTGGACAAGGACATCTCCTGGCCATTCTACTGTACAGTCATATGGACACACTTGAGCTTCTTCATGCTTCCTTGCTCTCTTGGCTCACTGAGAATTCTGAGCCGCGTAGTGCCCGTAAAACAACTGTCTCCAGGATGGCCAGACCACAGCTCTTCACTCACAGGTCTCAGAAGGTTACCGGGCCCGGGAAAGGTCATTTATTTTGTCCCTAAGTCAAAGTTATTCTCAGACAGAATCACTAGTGCTAAGCCAAGATTGGCCTCAGATTCTTCCTCGCCATGGCCAACATGCCCTGTGCCCCTCCAGCGGACAGTCCCAAACTAAACAGGAGCTGTGGGAATATAGCTTTGCTACCAGACTTGGGAAACCTAGCAAGACAGTAGTTCCTGAGTGTGCCAACATCTAATTCGGGGGAGCTAGGGAGCAGTGGACGAAATGTGGGAAGGACACATGCCCAGACCTGCTCCACACACTGCCCACCTCTGGTCATGGCACGGCCTTTCTGCCTCAGCTCACAGGGACTTCAGGGAAACAGCTAGCAGCTGAATGTTCCCACTCCTGCTTGACTCTGGCAGGTTGTCTGTTGTAGTGATCCAGGTAACAATTATTCTCTAGGGGGCCCTGGAAGGATCTGTGGGGAATATTATTCTCTTATCCAAGCCTGCCATAGACCAACAGTCCCAGGTCACTATGCACATCAGGATTGAAGACCTCTTGTATTTCCTAAGCGTTGGCCAGACGAGTGATCTAAATGAGCCTCCTCGTCCACGGGAGTGCCAAGCATTTGGGGCTTCAGACCCAGATGTGTATAAAAAACAAAACAAAACCAAAAACAACATATGGTAGCAGCAGGAAGCACTGGGCAGTACACACATGCACACGCACACGCATGGAGCTTTGTCCTCAGGTTCCAGCTGCCCACACCCATAGGAGGAAGAGGAGACTGACTTTCAGTCCTATGCCCTTGGGCAGATCACCTCACCTCTGCTGGCCTGTTAGTCTTCTTTGGCCTGGAGGACGTTCCTTCTTCACCACCCCCGTTACTACTGAAGGAGATAAGGTTTCGCATGGACCCTGGCCTGTCAGGGGGCTTACTAAATGGAAACCCTTCCACAGAGCGTCCCATGGAAACACTCTTCTCCCTAGTGACACACATTTGCACCAGTCCGCAATACTTTGTGTGCCATGCACCTATTTTCCAACTCCCTTCCAGTCTTTACACACATGTCTTCGTTCACACACAAATGTTCTCTATTTCCTGAGCAGCAGCTGGAAAGTGCTTAGGGGGCCCAGAGTCCATTCTTCATATTCTCGGTACCTATACCAGTGCAAAGGTCACCTTCTTTCTCCTTCTGTGGATTTTGTCTATAACCTCTCTCACCTGCCTTAGAGAGAGAGAGAGAGAGAGAGAGAGAGAGAGAGAGAGAGAGAGAGAGAGAGAGAGAGAGAGAGAGAGAAGTGAAGCTATTCACCCAAGGCCACATGGCCAGGAAGTCACAGGATCAGGCCACCTGGACAAACACCTTTCTAATCACAGCTTTCTATTGGTATCCCAGGGCTCTGGGCTCTGGGCTCTGGGCTCTGGGTGGTATTTTAATGATCCAGCAGGACCAGCCAGAGGCAACACCTGGAAAAGCATCTGGAGGGTCAAGGAGCAAGTATCCCGACTCTAGATACAAACCCAGTTGAGGCCGGCCACCCTCTGGTCTCAACAGCCATCTCTGGGATCCCTGTGCTTTTGATCCTGCTTATGTAAAATATGCTGCATCTGCCTGTATCCCCCTACAGTTGTACACACCCATCCCCACCAGGCAAAGAAGAGTTACGTTCGTTAGATTCCCCAGGCCAGAAATGGCAGGTGACTGCTTTCACCTTGGTGTGGCAACACCTTGGTTTAGTCCTTGCAACACCCAGGACATTATGCATTGCCTGCAAAAAGCCTAAGGCTGTGGGTTCAGTCTGGCTGTATCCTGTCCTCCGCACTCTGATCTTTGGTTTGCAAGGGCCTTTATTACTCAAGTAGCTTATTCCCATTCCTACTTAGAATGGCTGCCACTTGCCCTCTAGCTGAGGGCAGCTGATCATCAGGTTAGATCCAAGCTAACTTCCCCCCTCCAATGAATTTCCGGGCTTGTCCTAAGTGAATATTTCTAGGTCTGTCTCAGAGCAAGCACTGGCTGCGCCCCAGGCACCCTTCTCTTCTTCGTCCTCACATGTGTTCCAGAACCTTAGAGCTAAGCCACACAGGGCCAACCCTAGGTTACTTGCTTAAGACATACGTTTCACAACTGTGGCCAGAGAATGTGGGGACAATCCCAAAGGCCAAAGAGTCAACCTCTCTCTACCCCGAAGCCCTCCCTTGTCTCTGTTCTTGCTGCGTGCCTGGTTTATGGGTGTTTGCCCTGAGATCACCTTGATCTGTCAGGTGACAGCCTGGCTTTGGTCAGGCAGCCAGCAGGAGGACACCAGAAAAGAGAACCTCCACCAGGCTTGGTCCCTGTGTCTCCGTATCCCACCTCTTCATGTCCCTAGATTCTAGACACCTAACCCAAGTCTTTAGGTCCCATTCAGGCAAATGTCCTGATCTTTTACCCACAAGAGCTTGGAAAGGGCATAGGAGAGTGAGTGCCTACCATCTTGGCCAGGCTCTGACCCACAACTAGGGGCCTGGGTTTCTCAGAGGCATCACACTTGGCATCTCAACCCTCTTGGGTATAACTGAGCAGGTCTCAGCTTCCCTTGGCCTGTCCTCTCTCTGGTGGAGCAAGAGGTAGCCCAGGTGGGGGAAGCCTGGAGCACTGTGGCCCAGGCCACCTGTTGTTCCCTCACTCTGGTTACCTGGGGAATGTACAGGAGGGAGGGGCAGGGCCATTCATCACTGTCTAGGGCTCAGGAATTCAGGGGAAGGCAGCTGTCCTCGCTTGTTACTGACCCCAGCCTGGCTCCCTATCTTAGGGAGGGAGGGCAATGCTGCCTGAAGAAACGGCACCTTTGCCCAGACCGAAGGAAACAGTGAGCACAGCATGCTCTGTGTTTACGGAAAGTAATGCTGTAGAGGAACAACCCAGGTTAATGGAACAGTGTGGGGAGCCTCGGCTGCTTAGAAGATCTAAGCCCAAATAAGCCTGTGCATTAACTTCTTGCCTCATACCTTAGTAAACAGGCTAAAGGGTCAGATTCTAGAGTTTCTTCACTGATAACCTCAGGCCTGTGGGAGACAGGTCACGAGTTCCAGGGGACTTTCTTGGGCAGATAACAGTCTGAATTCACCTTTCCAGATACTGGGCACTCAGGCTCGCTGCCCTTCTTCTGTTCCCCAGTCAGTTCAGACAGCATGGCTGACACCGAAACAGCCCCTCCCCAGTCACAACTTAGCCCAGGTGGGCTTTAGACCCCATTCTCACCTCCTCCTCCTACTTCTGACAAGACCCCTATTTCTTCTTAGACCTTTAGACTCCCCACTAAGTCTCCATACCCAGACCTCTTCCCTCTAGAGGCAAGGTGAGGTTGAGGAGTTGATCTCAATTAACAAAGCTTATGCTCGCACTTCCCAGGCCTGGCTTGTACTTCACAGCCCTTCTTCAGGACACAGAGCAAAGCATATGACAGCCTCTGCCTCATGACAGGGACATGGGAACTTCCTTCCAGGGATTTCTAGGCTAGAGGTTTGAAGGCAGGAAGATTAGGAACCCCTGAAAGGAGATTGCCTCCTTGCGTTAGAGATCCAAAGACAGGAGAGGACAGAAGTGGGTTTCAATGATGGGAAAGGAGTCGTCCCCCCACCCCCCAATGCTCCACAGGTCAGTCAGGACAGGAAGAGGCAGAGTCCTTGAGGAAATACTTCCCTTGCCCCAGTCCCTTCCCTATTCTTCAAACTCTGTCTCCCTCTAGTGGCAAGTGTCGGAATTGCACCCTCAAAGCTGACCCATCAGCGTCCAACAATCTAACAGCAGCTCAGGAGCCTGCCAATTTGCAGTGCTGGCTGGGTTTAAAAGAAACCAGGAATGCAAGCCCTTTTCTCCATAGCCTCTGTCCCAAGATGGAAAATTAAATTATCAAGTCTTAAGTATTCACTTCTGGGTGGCCTTCTTAGAAGACGCTAGTCCTGCGTCAAAGTACTGCCTGAAATTGCCATTTGAATTCAGGTTATTTATGTGCCTCTCACCTATCCATTAAGTACTAACCTGAAACAGAATCCTCTGACTGTTTCTCTTTTGTCTGTTTGCCAAGACTATGCACAAGGACTGACATACAAGGGGCACTCAATAATTGCTAACAGCGACGTAGTAACACCAACAGTGAAAGATACAATTTACTGAGCAGCTATTATTATGCTCCAGGTGTTTTGTATACATTCTCTCAAAACAAAATGTGTTTTATATACAGACAAGGAAGCCAGGGCTCTCAGAAGTCAAACAATTTAAACAGTACCTCCTGTCCAAGACGAAGCAGAGCCCGAGGTTTATCACGGGTCTCTCTGCCTCTTAGCTACAGGAACCTCCATCTTCTATGCAACAAGTCAGTTCCTAGCAGCATAGGTTATGCAGTCCCCAGGAAGGCTTGTGTGCTGCCCAGCACATGTAGTGGCTTGCTGGACTTAACTTCCTTCTGTCTCCCATCCCAAGGCAACTCTGCTCTAATCCAATCTATTAGCTGATGGACAAATTTCAGCTTAGATGCTCCAATCTCTGGGATCTGCCAAACAAGGAGGCTGTCTGTGGTCAAGATAAAGACCCCCTACAGTCAGCAGACTCAGGAAAAGTTTAGGTCTTTAGAGCTAAGGAAAGTGATTCCCTGAGAAGTTTGTTGAAATCTCCTAGGGATCCACATGGGTCATTCTGCTGGTCTTCCACAGGAATCTACCATGTTCTGAGGCCTGGACACTAACAAGAGAGGTGAGAACCAGAATTATGCTTTCCCTTCCTTGGTGCTATGCTGTTAGCTAACATTCTCAAGCCAGCAAGTACCATACAAGAGAGGCCCCTCACCAAATCTGATCTTTATTTTTTTTAAATCCCTATTTTATGCAGATGGATGTTTTGACTGTGTGTCTGTGAACACATGTGTGCCTGGTGCTCACTGAGGTCAGCAGAGGACACAGGTTCCCTAGAACTGGGATTAGGGATGGCTAAAACCTACCACATGAGTTCTTGGAACCAACCCAGGGCTTCTGCAAAAGCAACACTTGCTGAGCCATGTTTCATGGTCTCTGAAGTTTACACTCCTCTGGCCTTCCTTGAGACATTTTATTTGTGAGCAGTGTGATAACCCTGGAGGAAGCCAAGGTAGATTATTCTTGCATAAGGAAGCCCCTCTATGAAGATACCAAGAGCTCAGTTGTTGGTAAACCTTGATGAGAGTGTCTGCTTTGAGTTGAGACAACTGTGAGGGATGGAGGTGGGCACAACTCTCCCCGTTTTGTCCTGCCTCCCCACTGACTTGGCCACAGCCGGGCATTAAGGCTCAGGCCTTAGGAACTGTGATCCCTCCCCACTTTTTTCCTCATTTGCTGAAGAAGAAGCTTGGCTCTGCCCCCAGGGTCTCCCAGGACACTTTCAGAAGGGACAGGCCATCACAGGCAGTTCAACTTTCACCAGTGACTGACAGGCTCTCTTCCAGCCCGACGGATTGCTAAAACTGATGGCGCTTGCCTGCTGCTCCAAAAATCGACACTCCAGGTCCTCATTAGAGAAGATGAACTTGCATGCTGCTGCCAGAATGGAACCTCCAGAAAAAAAAAAAACAAAAACAAAAAAACCAAAACAAAACCATAGCCAGCAGCCTACCCAAAGAGCCTTCCCATGCTCATCCATACCCCGATGAAATCAGGTTACACTCGAGTCAGTAGTGCCCAGGTGGGCATTGTGGGGGTGCATGCCACCCCATACAGCTCATCAAGGGTCCTGGACAGGGAGGGCTGTTGCTCAGGCTTTGGGATGGAGTAGGAGCCTACTTCACAGTCATTACAAAGGCAGGATGACCCGTGAAAAGCATTTATCTGTCAAATGCCATAGGAAAGGTTTTAGACCTTCTTAGCCATCTGTGACCGCTTCAAATATTTGCTCACTGTTTATATCTCAGTACTTCTTTGAGTTTTTATTGAAACTGGGCTTTGGAATCTACATTACTTTCATTGAGTCCCCGTTTTTCAGGTTATTTTTTATTTTATGACAACTTTACAGAGATAGGATCTGTATGCCATAAAAGCTGCTCCTTTAAAGTGTACAAACCCAAGGGCGAGGGCGGGCCTCACTGATAGAGTGTTTGCCTGCCATGCTAAAGGCCCCTGGTTTCACTCATGGTACCACAAAAATCAGCCAGGCAGCCAACCAATCAGCAGTGCTTAGGATCGGTGCATTTTAATGCACTCGCATTGCTGTGTAAATATCACCATAGACTAATTTCAAAAGATTTCACTATCACCCTGATAAACCTCTATTCACCACTAGGCTCATCTCTTCTTCTTCAACTCCAGCTCCAGACTAATCTTATTTTCCTCAGGATTTGCCTATCCTGAGTCCGATTATATAAATGCATAAACTACGTGATCTTCAGTGGCTTTTTATGTAGGATTTATTTAGAGGTTTATCCATGTTGGATGATATTGCTACATGATAGTCTACCATATGGATAGATGATATAATTTTACTCCTTGGATATTTCATGAACATTTGAATTGTTTCTACTTCTGACTATTATGAACCACATTGTGGGGAGATTGCTCAGTGGTAAGAAACACTGGCTGCTCTGGAAGACGACCTGGGTTTGACTCCAGTACCTATACTGTGTCTCACCGCTGTCTGTAGCTCCAATCCCAGAAAACGTGATGCCCTTTTCTAGACAGACAGACAGACAGACAGACAGACAGACAGACACAGGCACACAGACACACACACACACATACACACACACACACACACACACACACACACACACACACACACACACACACACACACAGGAGCTGAGGTTTGAGAGCTTCACCAAGGAACATTCAAGAACAGATAAGAAAGAATTTGGGAAGTGAGTAGCCTGTGGACTGTAGGAAATTGTTTTCGTCTTACAAATAAAACCATTAGAAACCATGAAAAAAAATGAACATATCAGAATCTGCAAAGCTAGATCTCAATTTGAGTCCTGAATCAGAAAGAGCCAGGGTTGCCACAGAAGACCTCCAGGAAGATGCTGTTACCAAGGCAACGAGGACCGGGCAGCCCTTTGTTCTCCTCAGCAGACCTTCAAGTGACTGAGTAAATGTTATTCACATAGGAAGGGCAATCTTCTTTACCTACTACACCCACTAAATGCTAATGTTGGGGCTCAGTGGTTAAGAGCTCCTGCTGCTTTTGCAAACGGCCAGAACTGGGTTACCACACCAACATGTTGGCTATGGCCATCTGTAGGTAACATCAGATCCAGGGAATCCAGTGCCCTTTTTTGGCCTCCCCAAGCACATGGCATGCACATGCAAACACTCATACATATATAAAATGATTATTACTGGGCAGTGGTGGGTGCACATCTTTAATCAGGAGGCAGAGGCAGGCGAATCTCTGTGAGTTTGGGGCCAGCCTGATCTACAAAGTAAGTTCCAGGACAGTCAGGACATAGTGAGTCCTTGCCTCAAAAACAAAACAAAACAAAAATTAATTCTAATGTTATCCAAAATCCCTCCAGAATAATCATTTGGGTTTTGGTGTTATTATTGTAATTTTTTTGTAAGTGAATTTTGGGGCTTTATTATACACTGATGGAGTAGATGGGGGGGGGGTGGCTCACGTCCTTGGCCACCTACTCCCAAAGTTTGAAATCATTACTACTCTGAGATTCCCAGCAACTCCTCATGATTTCTATGTGAACTTTTGAAGACAATATAATCACGAAAACTCTTAAGTTTTCTTTCTTTATACATGGATGCTGTTATGCACAGGATTTACTTTTGCATAGATGTTGAAAATTATACTATGGTTAATCACTAACTTAATTTCAGTTTGCCCTTCTTAAACCTCTTTACTAAATGTCTCCACTGTTCCATTGACTTTTTGCTCATCGTCTTTTTGATATTTTTTATTTAAAAGTATTTTGTAACATACTCACCACAGTTCCCCTTCCCTTCTCTCCTCCCACTCAACCCCCACATTTTCCCCATCCCACTCCACCATCCACTTCTCAAAGAGGGTAAGGCCTCCCATGGGGAGTCAACAAAGTTTGACATATCAAGTTGAGGCAGGTTCAGCCCCTCCCCCTATATCAAGGCTGTGCAAGGTATCCCTCCAAAGAGCCAGTTCATGCACCAGGGGCCCACAAATTATTCAATTCACACAGCAAAACCTGGTGCTATGGAAACTCCCAGGGATCTACAGGGATGACCTAGTGGAGAGGGTGCCTGAACTGGCCTTTCCCTGTAATCAAATTGATGACCACCCTAATTGTCATCATAGAACTGATGATAAGAGCAACTGATGGAAGCAGATGCAGAGATCCACAGCTAAGCCCTGGGTTGAGCTCCCAGTCCAGCTGAAGAGAGGGAGGAGGGATTATACAAGCAAAGGGGTCAAGATCACGATGGAGAAACCCACAGAGACAGATGACCTGAGCTATTGGGAGCTCACTGACTCTGGCTTGACAGGTGAGGAACCTACATGGGACCAAAGTAGGTCCTCTGAATGTGGATGACAGTTGTGTGGCTTGTCATTTCTTGATGAATGCAATATCTACATCTTTCTTTGGATTTTCTGTACACTTCTTGTTAAAGAAGACCATGAAGAACTTCCAGGAAATACAACTGCAGAATGACGGAGACAAAGTCCAAATGATGGAGACAAGAAGTTTACTTCTAAGGGCAAAGTCAGTGGGAAGAGAACTTGCTAGAGGTCTTGAGGACAAAGTGAAGTATCCCAGCTCATGTGGCAGAGGAGAAAGTCAGCAGAAAAGATATGGACATCCATAGAAAGGGTCAGAAAAAGAAAACAGTCCTTGGAAACTCAGACCTTAGGTGCCTGAGATCTAGAAATGCTGGAGCACAGTCGAGAGAAAATAATGTGCACTTTTAAGACAAGGTATTTTTTTTTTATGGAGCCAGATTGTCCTTCAACTCTTGGTCTTCCAGCTCAGTCTCTTGAGTGCTTGGATTATAGACACTATATCCATCGCCCAGAATAATGTTGGATCAAGCATCTGCATGTTACATGGCTCATCTAAATTAATCGGTAAAATTAACCATTAAAAGACCATCTCTTATTAATTTGGCACCAATACACATCTCCTTAAGCCAGCCAGGTTTGACCTCCAAGACAGTTGAAAGAGTTATAATGGCATCCAGAATGAAGTGACTACCCTGTGAACAGCCAAAAATGCACTAACCTCTTCCCCAGACAAGAAGCTAAGGCCTTGGCATGATGCTATCTCTCCAGACATCTTGCAACTTAAATATATTATAAATGTAACAATACTCAAATACTGTGATAATAAAATAAAGTAGCTCCCACCCCTCTCTCTCATAGGGACACTTGTCATTGGATTGTTTATTAAGATAACCCAGACAGATCTCTTCATCCCAAGATCCTTAACTTAATCATGTCTACCAAAAATGCTTTTTCAAATAAGATAAAACCACATGTCCAGGATTTAGGACATATCTTTCTGTATACATCATTCACTCTCTGTGGTAGATAATGGGATAAAGAGGGGAAGAGCAGGGGAGAAAGACAGTGCTGTCATGATGTGTTTGTCTCGGGTACTGCCACCAGCTCATAGACATTCATTGATCGGCTACTATGTGCCAAGTTCCCATGCTAATCACTTTATGTACATTACATTATTGAAGTGACTCAACCTTCTGAATTCCCACTATTATTGCTGCCATTTGTCACCAAAGAAGTGATAATATGGAAAGGTTTGGTAACTTGTACACATTCCCACAGTTAGGAAGTGGTGGCATCTGGTTACTAGCTGTCTGACTTCAAATCCAAATTCCTAACTACAGTCCTCAGCTTCCCCTTCAGACAAGCGTAGGGGCTGGATATCAAGAAGCTGCACTGATTTCATTTGCCTCTTAATACAGCTGTGGAGAGCTTGAAATCTGAGGTCAAATTGATTTGAGTTTCAAATACACTTCTGACCTTTATGAATGCTATGTGACCACCTTGAGTACAGACTAATACAGAGCTTTCTAACATGTACTACATTCTCTCTCTCTCTCTCTCTCTCTCTCTCTCTCTCTCTCTCTCTCTCTCTCTCTCTCTCTAAAAAAATGCACATGAGGTGTGTGTGTGTGTGTGTGTGTGTATGTGTGTGTGTGTGTGTGTGTGTGTGTGTGTGTGTGTGTGTGTGTGTGTGTGTGTGTCTAGTGTTAGAGAGTTTGATAAGATACCCTGAGTCAAGTTGGGAAAGCCCAGCCAGGGACACCTTGAACCATACAAGATTTTAGTACTCATGTTAAGATCATGAAAAACAAAGACGCAAAACCTCATGTGTCTCTAGAGTCACTGTGAAAATGGCAGATGGACATCTCTAGTGAGCCTTCAGCCAACTGGAGAGGTGATATGGGCATAGGAGCCATTAAGGGCACTCCGCTTGTGTCAAAGGTAGAGGCTCAGTTTCAGTCAAAATTATGGAACTGCTAAGACTTGGTCTTCCCCAAGGTTGTCATTTGAGAAAGGGTAGTAAGTGGAGGGGAGAGGAATGAACACAGCAACATCATCCTGCTGTCAAAGTTGGTTCTCATCTCCCCAGTACAGCAGAGAGCACATCAGAGATGCCTTAGGGATTCGGTGCTTGAGATAGTCCTTACATACCAGGGAGAAGAGAAAAAAAGAAATGAGGTGGTGACCAGGAGACTTAAAGGGAGTCACCAACAGTTTAAAGAGGATAAGGCAGAAGTATGAAGCAGTAAAGGCTGGGATTGGTGGGTGGGTCCCTTTAGAGGCAGGCATAGTGGTACCCTTCAGAAGTTCTTGTGTGAGGTGATATTAGAGCAGTAAAAGTATCCCTGTACCAGCACTACAGTTTACCTACACCACAGGGATGCCCATGGACTCCCACTGTAGCCCAAGCTAGCCTTAAACTCACAGCAATCCCTCTGCCTCAGGCTCCCTTGTGCTGGATTTACAGGCATGTACCACCATTCTTGACCTTTTCTGGTGACCCTATCATGAGCGCTTTCTTTTTCTGTCTCACCTGGCCTTTTTACCCTTCTTCCATGTTAGGATGAAGAAAGAGACCTTTAGATAGGAACTTTTCATCTTTTTCATTTGTCTGTGTCTTTTCAAAAATTTATTTACTTATTATATATACAGTGTTCTGCCTGCATATATGCCTGCAAGCCAGAAGAAGGCACCAGACCTAATAGGCACCAGATCTCATTATAGATGGTTGTGAGTCACCATGTGGTTGCTGGGAATTGAACTCAGGTTTTCTGGAAGAGCAGCCAATGCTCTTAACCGGTGCTCTGAGCCATCTCTCCAGCCCTGTTTGTGTCTTTTTGCTTGTTTGCATGTTTGATTACTTGTCAACACAACACAACTAGATCATCTGGAGAGAATCTAACTGAGGCAACAGCATCATCATATTGATATTTCCTTTGATTAATGATAGATAAGGACCATCCAAACCTACTATGGGTAGTACTACCTCTAGGCATGTGGGCCTGATTTATATAATAAAGGAGACCCAACAAGCCATGGAGAGCAAGTCTGTAAGCAGCACCCCTCCATGGTCTCTGCTTCAGTTCCTGCCTCCAGGTTCCTGCCTTGAGTTCTTGCCCTCGCTTCCCTCAATAATGGTATTAGTTACTTTTCTGTTTCTGTGATGAAACACCAGGACCAAGGCAACCTATAGAAGAAAACATTTATTTGGACTTACGGTTACAGTGGGCTAGAATCCAGAATGGCAGCAGGTGCGGCAGCCGAAGCAGCAAGCTGAGTGCTAGCATACTGACCTACAAGGATGAAGCAGAGAGAGAAAAAGAGAACATTGGATATGGTGTGAAGTTTTGAAACCTGAAGGCCCAATGTCAGTGATATACTTTCCTCCAGCAAGGCCATACTTCCTAGAGTCCCCCAGTGTCACCGACTGCTGGCCATATTAAAATGCAAGAGCCTAGAGGGGACAGTCTCACTGAAACCACCACAGTGCTGGATTGTGATGTGGATCCAAGGCAAATAAACTCTTTAAAGTTTTTTCTCCCCAAATTGCTTTTGATTACTATGCTGGCTTTTTGTTTCGTCACCCTGATACAAGCTAGGGATATTTTGGGAGAGGGAACCTCGATTGAAAAAATACTCTCACTGGATTGGCTAATAGGCAGACCAATAAGATACATTTTCTTGATTAATGATTGATTTAGGAGCCCTGAGCAAGTATTCCCAGTTTATATAAGAAAGCAGGCTTAACAAGCCATGAGGAGTAAGCCAGTAAGCAGCACCCCTCCAGGGCCTGTGCATCAGTTCCTCCCTCAGGGTTCCTGCCTTGCTTTGAGTGCCTGTCCTCACCCCCTTCGACAAGGGATGTGACTTAAGCTATACAAACTCTTTAACCACAAAATCGACTTTAATCTTTGTCACAGCAATTAAACTATGACAGTGAGGTGTTTATCATAGCAAGAGAGAAACCTAACTTGAACAGGTTGCTTGGTCTTGCTTTTCTGAGACAGAGTGACCTCAAATTCATTGCAGAGCAGACACTGACCAATTCTTGACCTTTCTACTTTCATGTCCCAAGTGCCAAAACGACAGCCATACAAACCTTCAATCTTGAACTTTCCAGTCTCCACAACTGTGAGAAAAATAAACTATTGTTAATGGTTTGTTCTGGTATGGAGTATCCTGCCGCTGCAGCAGAGAGCAGATCAAGATAACCTCCTGGTGTGTAGTAGGTACCAAGAACATGTAATTGTCATTTTTCCTATCCTTCCTTATATTAAAAAAAAAAACACTAAAAACTCGTTTGGATGTTATACATCTATTTATAGAAGATACGGGATGCTTCGTAAAGTTGAATAACAATCACCTTCATTAACTCCTGCAGGCACAAATAGACCATGTCTCCACCTTTTTGTGCATTTCCTGCCAGGCTTCTATGTTTTCTTTTCCATTTTTGCTGAAAAAAAACTTATTTAGTCATGCCTTAAACACCATAAGGTTCATCTTTTAAAATATACAATGTAGTGGTCGATTACTAGATTCATAAACATGTATGATCATCATTATTATCTAGTTTTACCTCCCAAAAGGAAACCTTGTATCCATTAGCAGCCACTTCTACTTACCTCTCTTGGAGTCTCAGCCCTACATAAGGATGCATCATTTGCTTTCTGCTTCTATCTATCAATTTGCCTATTATAAATATTAAATATAAGTGAAGTCATACAGTTTGTGATCTTTTGTACCTGGCTTCACTTAGATTAAGTTCAGTGCTCATCTGTGTTGTGGAATATAGCAACACTTCATTTCTTCTCATCATATATATATATATATATATATATATATATATATGTATATATGTGTGTGTGTATATATATATATATATATACATACATACATACAGATATACCATATTCCACTGACTCGTATTTTAGTAGACAGCCATTTGGATGGTTTTCTTCTAGTTGTTATGAATAATCCTGCTATGAACATTTGGGCTTAAATTTGTGCATCAACATATATTTTCATTTCTCTTAGGACTGGATTTTCAATGTCATATGGTAAATATGATTAATATTTTGAAGGACAAACAGACAACCTCTATTTCTTTTCTTTTCCTTCCTTCTTCCTCCTTCCTTCCTTCTTTCCTTCTTTCCTTCTTTCCTTCTTTCCTTCCTTCCTTCCTTCCTTCCTTCCTTTCTTTGAGACATAGTTTGTCTGTGTAGCCCTGGCTGTCCTGGAACTCGCTCTGTAGACCAGGCTGGACTCAAACTTAGAGACACCGTCTGCCTCTCCTTCCCAGTGCTGAGATTAAAGATGTGTGCCACCACCAGCCAGCTTAACCTCTGTTTCTTTCTTCATGGCTCTAGTGATGCTGCAATACAGTCCATTGCACTAGCTTCCTGAGACTTTCTTGTTTTCTCTCATTTCTTGGTAAGAACAATTTTTAAATCATCCTCTCCCAAGGCATATTCAGATCAATATTGCGTGTTCTAAGCCTTAGGCATAGACAGTAGATTAAGAATGTGTCATCCAATACAGAGGAAAACCAGAACCATCTGGTTAAATTCCATGTGACTGAACTGTTACAGAAAGACAGGTCAAATGTTGAGAAAGCACAGAAGAAAAGGAGAGGCAGACTTCCTGTGGCATGCTAGAGAGAGCTGTTGCACGAATAAATGAGACTCAGGGATAGATCTCTGAGTCTCATTTATTTGTGCGACAATTGGCACCCAATGTGGGGCTCGAACCCATGACCCTGGGATTAAGCCAAGCCAAAGGAAACGAGGCTGAGGAAGCTGGAAGACAGCTGGGTAAGATCTGACTGTGGTGTTTATTCCCTCTAGTATCTCCAACTTCTTCAGAGATCTATCCCCGAGTCTCATTTATTTGTGCGACAGAGAGCTTCTGAAGGAAGGCTAACACAGGCCTGGCAAGGTGAGTGTGGGCCTATAGAGGAGATGGAGGAGAGGAGGTGTGAGTCAGGGAGAGGTAAGAAGATGTGCAATCAGCCTGTGGTGCTGCATGCCTTTTAATCCCAGCATTCGGGAGGCAGAAGCAGGGATGTCTCTGTGAGTTTAAGGCCAGTCTGATTTACATAGTGACCTCCAGGTCAGCCAGGACTACATACACAATGAGCTTCTGTCCCAAATTTTTTTAAAAAAGCATATAGGATTGGAGAGAATGATTTCCAAGATGCTGCATGGCCAGGGTCATTTCAGAATGAGCTAGTTATGACATCAGCAATGTAACTTGAGATGAAGTTGTGAAGGGATCAAAGTGATACATGAAGGATTCACAATATAACCTACTTAGCCTTAGAAAGAATATCAGAAGTGACATGGTTGGCTTTGCAGAGTTTATGACATCTTTTTAAAAGAAATGTGTGTATGGCTAAAGATCAGAGAGCATACGTTGTTTTATGCTGACAATCAACAGTCTCATTTGCCTCATTACCTCTCCTGAGAGACATCCCCTTCTCTCAGCTGCTTCTCTTGGTAATGAGTTTTTGTTTATTCCTATGACTATGCTTAAGCTGTTGCCCCTTATGGTATCAGCTGAAGTAGTGGAGATAATATCTTCTCAGTGCCCGCCGTATCCTTCATTCCTTCATTGCTTTTATGTGTAGCTTCAGATGGTATACTTAGGCCTATATTTTTTGTTCTGTCAACCCTAGACAGTATCACTTGACTTCCCCATCCTACAAGATAAGAATGCTCGGCAGCCCAGCCACCTCTCAACTCTGTTCTTTTCTGCCTGTTATTTTCATTTGTAATTTCACATTGTTGACGATGGATGTACTTCTGCGACATAGGTAAATCACCCTCGGCTTCTCTGTAGGCTGAGTTTTGAAGTTGGAAAGGAGATAGATCTATGGCTCAGAGGTTAAGTTCACTTGAAGCTCTTGCAGAGGACTGAGGCTCAATTCCAAACACTTACAGTGTTACAACCATCTGCAACTCCAGTTCCAGGGTATCCGGCATTGTTTTCTAACTTCTGTGGGCATCACACACACACATGTAGTGCACATTCAGGCAAAACACTCATGTGGTGGGATTCAGGTGTCAGCTGATAGGGTTGGAAGGCATGTCTCTAGAGTCCTGGGAGCCTGAAGGGGGTGTGGCCAGCCCCGTTCAAAAGGGGCTGCTGGGATCTTGAGTGCCCCGGTTTGTTCCTGCTTTCTTAAAGATTAGATCAACATCCATCGCCTAGATCATCCTATCGCCAAAAAATCGTCCTACAGTTTAACTTATGTGTTAAAACACCCTCCAATAAATATGAATCCTATATTTAATATATTACAAATAAAATTTATTACAATACACTGATACACATGAAGTAAATAAACAAATCTTTAAAACTCAAAAATAAACAGTAGCCGCATGATTGAGGGGATATACTGTGGTCCTTTCACAGCCCGGCTGTATATCATGCAACCATTTCCATTTCTTACACGGTGCTTTGTTTTCCTAGAATGTTCTTTCTTTTCATGTAATGTGTTCACAGCTTTTTGTTTGTTTGTTTGAGATGATCTCTGAGAATTTTGAATGTGGCTCAGGCAGGCCTCTAGTTAAGACCTTCCTATCTCAGCTTTCAAGTGCTGCTTTAAAGAATGCGTGCACCATCACAGCAGTCATGGTTGGAGAGTATTATTTTATATGGAGACGAAAGATTTTGTTTATCCACTCATCCATAATGAATATATCAGCCCTTCCTACTTTTTGCTAACATGAATAACGGTGTTATAAACATATGTATACAAATGTTTGAACATGGGCTTTGAACATAAAAAGTGGGATTTCTAGGTCATAGTAATTCTAGGTTTAACTTACTAAGTAGCTGTCAATTACTCTTCCACACTGGCTGCCTCACTTCATATTGCAGTGACTACATAGGCCCAGTAGTTCCATATCTTCACCAACCCCCCTCTTCTCTGTGTGTGTGTATCCATGTAGGTATACATATGTGCGTGTACATATTTGTATGTTTGCATATGTGCATGTAAGTGGAACATGCCAACTTCTAGGGTGATTTCTCTATAAAGACACTCACTTTGTTTATTTAGTTTTGGAGACAGAGTCTTTCACTGGCCTGGACTTCATCAGGTAGGTTTGGCTAGGTTGCTAGAAAGCCCCAAGGATGTGTTTATCCTCACATCCCTTGCACTGGGATTACAAGGGCACCCCATCACACCTGGCATTTATTCACAGGTGTTCTAGGGATCAAATTTGGGTCTTTATGCTCACAACGCAATTACTTTTACTGATTGAGCTGACTTCCCTGTCCAACTTCGTTGCTTTTGGTTTATAAAATTATGACCAATCTAGAGGCAGAGAAATAACTCTTCAGCTGTGGTTTGAATTCTCCCAAGGACTAAATGATATTAAACATCCCTTTAAGGACTTGTTGGGATTCTTTTCTATTTTTCTATTTTCTATCTTCTATGGAAAAGACAAACACACTTAAGTTCTCTATGTTTGTCTGTTTCATTAGACTGTGTGCTCACTGAGAAAAAGGCTGAGTCTACCCCTGCAACCTCAGCACCTCCCGCAAGGCAAGCACAGAGCAGGCATTATGAACACACTTGGAAGTAGTGAGGAAGTTAGAATAGGTTCTTTAAGAATGTGGAGGGAGCCAGGCTAACTAATCCCCTGGAAGCTTTAAGAATCCTGTATCATGGGGCTGTTCAATGACTGGGAAAGTTAGGGTCTAGCATGGAGAAACTTTAAACTTCCTGCTTTCCTCAGCAGAACCTCACACTGAACTGCTTCAAGTGGAGCTTCAGGCTGCCAACCGTTGGTGTCCTAGAAAGAGGTGAAGAAAGGGCAGGTCCTATAAGGTGCCAGAGTCAGGAAACTTGGCCATACTCTTCATTTCTTTAGATGCTCTAATAACTTTCCACCCCGAGGCTCTAGTGTGGAACATATCAGGAATTCTTTCATCCTTGATTTAGGTAATTACCTCTATATGATGGAAGTTTTCTTTTAGGGTCATTTCTTCATAGAAAATGTCCTTGGCGTGCCCAAAGCCCACAGTCTGAACAAGATTCCTTTAATTAGTCTCCATCCAAACCTACCCCTGCTCTCGTGTGCGTGTGTGCATGTGTGGGCACGTGTGTGCACGTTTGTGGGTCTGTGTGCACGTGCATGTCTGTTTGTGTATGTATATGCATGCATTCGTGTGCGCATGTGTGTGTATATGTGTCTCTCTCTCTCTCTCTGTGTGTGTGTGTGTGTGTGTGTGTGTGTGTGTGTGTGTGTGTGTGTGTGTGTTTTCAGAGCATTCATCACAGTTTAGACTTAGGCATCATTCTGAAGAATGGCTTGGCTAGTCTGTCTCTCATAGCAAGCCAAAGTTCCATAAGGCAGAATGTTAAATGCCCAGTCTTTAACACAGTGCTTGGCACATAGCATGCTCAATGCATGTTTATTATAAACAAGGAAAAATAACGATTAAGAGGACAAAGGCCTGACATTTTTTCTTTCCAACATCCCATTCTGCCTTCATGCTGAATATTGTTTCTGACAACCAAGTAGAGCTCAACAAAAGTTAGTTTCTTCTCTCCCTCTCACCTGAATATTCGTCATCCTTTAACTTTCCATCTCCACTTTCTTCTTCCTTCCCTATTTCCATGGCTAAACAATTTCCAAGGAAACTGCTGCCTGTAAGTGTTGGCAGATGCCAAACCGCAGTAGGTCTGTTTTAGGTGTCCAAGACCCATCACTCACCTTGCAGCCAGGACCAAGGGTAAAGAACTCAAGTCCGTGAGGCAAATACGGAAAGCAACATGGATATCAAGGATTGTCTTTGCTATTACTCACGAGCCCAAACGAAAGCTAGATAAAGTTGCTGGAGAACTGAGTCCCCCTGTGCATACATAGGAAACCATGTGAAGGAGTCTCTGGCAGACAACTAGACAGAATCTCCAAGTTCCAGTTCTGAATCAGGAAAGAAAACAGAAATGTGTATACTTCTATTCTGTGTCACCAGCCTCTGATGCTCAAGTCACTCTATAACATCCCTAGCAACAGTTCTCAGTTTCTGCTTTCATAACCCCAGATACAGGGAACCCACTACTGTTACAATGAGGTGTTCGACCCAGCTGCCAGAGGTCCAGACCCACAGACCTGCCGTCCCAGAGCACCTAGCCACCCGTCGCTGCTTAGGCTCTGCCCAAAATGATTCAGATGCTTATATTAACTTCATGCTGTTTGGCCTATGGCTCGGGCACATTGCTAGATAGCTCTTTCATCTTAATTCAACCCATTTCCATTAATCTGTCCTGCCCGTGGCTCACCTGTGTTCCTTACATGTTTCTTCTTTGGGTGCCTGGCTCAATATGTCTCTGACTCCACCCTTCCTTTCCTATCTATTCTGATTCCCCACCTACTTATTCTACAGTGCTCACCAAGGGCCAAAACAGCTCCTTTGTTTAAAGATTGAGATTCACAGCATACAGAAAGATATTCCCACATCACACTACTCCTAAAGAAGGTTCTAGGTGAGTCCTCTCTCGTGTCACTTTGCCAATCTTTCTCTCTATACTATGCTGTCAAAGTCCAGACCCCATCTCCAAGGGATGATACTGGTTCTGCAGAATAGTTTGTCCCTCAGTGGACCCATCTGAGCCAGAGGACAAAAAGATCTGAAGGACTCAGTGGGTATCTATATCTGTCTCTATCTATATCTGTCTGATAAATATCTAATATGGAAATGATATACACTAACATGTTAACAATGTTTTCACCCGGTATAGTGGAACTATTTGTTATTTTTTCTTTATAATGATCAATCCTTGATAACTTTTGAACGTTCCGTCCATGAGAGAAGAAAGCAGTGGCCTGGGATATACCAAGACTGAACATCACTGACACTGTGCTTAATGGATGAAAATAGTCACAGAAAGCTAGCTACTATAAGACACCACTTAGAGGCAGTTTCCAGAGTGGGCACTATTGTTGGAAAATAGATCAGAATTGTCTAAACCTAGTGGATATGGGAGGCTGGAGGAACTACCTACAGGGTATGAAGTTTCCCTGAAAGGAAATGAAAACATCCTTGACTGTTGTGCTGGTTAGATTTTGTTAACTTGACAGAAACCTAGACATATTCAGGAAGAGGCAACCTTAATCAAGAAAATGCTTGTGGTGGTTTGAATAAGAATGTGCCCCATAAGCTTATATGTTTGAACAATTCATCCTCGATGAGTAGAACTGTTTGGGGGAGTGTGGTGCAGCATTCTTGGAAGAGGTGTGTAACTAGGGGTGGATTTTGAGGTTTCAAAAGCTTACACGATTCCAAGGTAGCTCTCTCTTTCTCTCTGACTTATGATTATGAATCAGATGTGATTTCTCAACTACTGCACCAGTGCCATCCCTGCCTGTCTGTTTCCATGCTCCCCACCATGATGCTCATGATTCTAACCCTCTACAACCATGAGCCTCAAATGAATTTTTTCCTTTATTGCTGTTGTTTTGAGACAGAGTCTTTCTGTGTACCCCTGGCCATCCTGGAAGTCACTCTGTAGACCAGGCTGGCCTCAGACTTACGGAGATCTGCCTGCCTCTGCCTCCCAAGCGCTGAGATTGAAGGCGTGCGCCTCCATGGCCCGGAAAACTTTTTCACTAATAAGTTGCCTTGGTTGAGGTGTTTTGTCATAACAATAAAAAGTAAGTAACTAAAACAATGTCCCCATAAGACGGCTTGTATACAAGTTTGAGGGCCATTTTCTTGATTAGCTATTGATGTGGGAGGGGAGGGCCCACCCTTCTGGAGGCAGTGGTACTCCTGTGTTGTTTGTCCTGGGTGCTATAAGAAAGTAGGCTGAGCAAGCCAGGAAACACCACTTATCCATGGTTTCTGCTTTAGATCCTGCCTTTATATTCCTGGCCTGCTTTTGTTCCTGCCCTGACTTCCCTCAGCAGATTGTGATTCAGGATATAAAAGCCAAATAGACCCTTTCTCACCATGTAGCTTTTGATTGTCTTTATCACAGCAATAGAAACCAAACGTGGGTAATTATTATGTGTACTGAACTCTGCAAATATAATAAAAACCACTAAACTGTATACTTTCCGTTTACAAAGAATACACTGTATGGCATGTGAATTATATCTAATAAACTTTCTATCTTAAAAAGGATGATGAATCTAACTTTTAAAATATGTGTTGCTTTTAGAACATGGGAGGACGTACTGAAAATTTTGCTTGTAGATCTTACTGTATAATTTGCTTTTTAGAAGGAAAGGTAAGAATGGAGAAGAAAGCCAAGAAAGAACAAAACAGGTGTGCAAGGAGAGCGAGCGGCCAGAGGCTGCCTTGCCTGGTTATCTCACCACCTGAGCAGGAGCAGGTGCCCTTCTTATAGCCAGATTCCATGGGTCAGGACAGGGGTCTGCACCCCTCCATGAGTCTGCAGCCGGACTGCCCTGCTGCTTACAGGCCCTGAGACATCCGTACTCTGCTTCACCAGGCCTCACTCCCAAGATGCCTACAAGCCCATCCAGTGTGTTTTGCAATTTCATTCCTGTCTTGTGTGACCTCTAAGCAAGAGTCCATCTCTTTGCCTGGCAAGTAGGCATTTTCAGAACAGTTTAGTAGGACTCTGGAGAAGGGAAACACTTGCGACTGTTTGATTCTTGAGAGGGAGGATGGGAGAGAGGGAGCAGGAAAGAGAAAGAGAGATTATATACATCACATATATACACAAATATATATATAATATTTATATACATGCTTTGGTGGTGATTATTTATTTTCAAAAAACATCATTCTTGATTTCAAAGTGCCAAGGCTATATGAAGCTTTTCAGAAGACAAACACCCTGAAGAATCCACTGTGCTGGAAGAAGAGCTGATGAGCAGAGAAGGTCAGTGAGAAAATATTCCAGATACGCAAACAAGCATAAGACCACACATGTAGCATCTGAAAGGAAGTAGATAATAGGTAGGAATCCCATTTCTTTACTTGGTTCCTTCTTCCCTTCTATCTCAGAATTTCATAGCTGTGGCTGCCATAGGTTGGGACAAGGCTGAAGGGAATGTGTAAAAATATATATTATCATTGAGTTATGTAGGTAGAGTCAGAGAGATGGTCATATAGCCAATAAAGTGCCACCAGACAGATATGGCTAGCTTCTATGCCATGTGTGTGTGTGTGTATACCAAAAGATAATGTCCAGCATCATTTCTTCATAAGGTTGTCTACCTATAATTCAGGGGTCAACCTCAATTCTACAGAGCACGCTGCACTACTATTCCAGTATAAATCACTTTGCAACATCTTTATAGTTTTGTGTATTTTTCTGCACAAGGAACTCAGTGACATCATGGGTGGCCTTGTCCAGTGGTCAGAAGTGGATAAACACTAGGGAATGCTTCAAAGGCACATATAGGTTTTGGATAAGGCCACCATCATAGTGCCACCCACTAGGGGAAAGAAAGTGTCATCTAGACCAAAACTGGGACAGGTAAGGGGTATCGGGTTCTTTTGTGAAAATAGGGACTTCTACCAAGATGCCCTGAGACTTTCTCTAGGATGCAAGGGACATGGGATGCTAAGTCTTGAGTTGGCCCCATTTTCTACCCCCACTTCTATTATGAGGATTTAGAGTTCTCAGCTATGATATGGAGATGACACTGCCCCACAGGGTAGTTGTCAAGTCACTAACAAGCTCTTCAGCCAGGCATGATAGAAACTGTCTTGTCAGGCGCGGTAACTTATGCCTGTGATCTCAGTACTTCGGAGACTCAGGCAGGAGGATTGCCACAACTTGCAGGTGAGCCTGGTCTGTTTAATGAGTTTCAGCACAGCTTAGACTACAATGTGAGACCTGTCACCATATATATATATATATATATGTAGACCAAGAGAGAATGGGGGAAAAGAGAGAGAATGTGGAGGAGGAGGAGAGGGGGAGGTTAAAAGGGAGGAGGGAATGGAGGAGGAAGAGGACAAAGAGGAAGGGGGAGAGGAGAGGAAAGGGAAAAGAAAATCCAGGGCTGCATGTGCAGAGAGCTATCACTCCATGGCCACTTCCCTCCCCTATTTCAGAGGAAGAGTATCCAAGGGCTTCCGTCTTGCCATTTCTCAGCCTAACTGTCTGAGGAGAGCAGACTGGTGGCTGTAA
Source organism: Phyllotis vaccarum (assembly GCA_033318265.1). Taxonomy (NCBI): domain Eukaryota; kingdom Metazoa; phylum Chordata; class Mammalia; order Rodentia; family Cricetidae; genus Phyllotis; species Phyllotis vaccarum. The sequence goes on from JARWLC010000013.1 coordinate 61,406,476, forward strand.
GGGCACACCAGCAAATCCAAGTTAGCTCTTAGTGAAGCCAGTGCTCCCAGTCCTGAAGACTTCCATTTAATTCACCGCCTCACTAAATGTTTCTATGTGCCTTGGAGGAAGATGTTCTCACGATGGACCAGCCATCATCATCAGTGAGGTGAGGTGACCGGACCAACGTTACATGGCCAGCAAGTGACAGAGACAGCTTATTTTTGCAAGGCTTGGGGCTTGATGTCGTGTGATCCACACAATAGAGTTACGAAAAAGGCTCATCAGGACATTCTCCAGCTATAACCAAGGCTGATTACTTTTGAAGATAGGGGGACAAATTTTCAATTAGGCAAGACTATGGGAAGCCAAGCAAACAACAGCAACAATGATAGAAAAATGGTCAAAGATGTGTGTAATGGTCGGTAGACAAACGAGGGATGCACTAGTCATGGATCACTGCTACAGCTCTAACCCTGACTGCTGACATGTCACTGTGGACATTTTCTCTTACTTCCTTGGGCCTCAGTTTTCTTATCTGCAAAATGGAGGGGTCAGAGAAAGTCTCTTGCACAGCTGTTAGGTAAAGTTGATGAGAAAATTCAGGTACGGCTCCTGAAATACTATCCATCGATGCATATTCGTTCACAGAGGTCAGGCAGGCAAGTCAAGGAGGGAGCTCAGAATCACAGGTGCACTCGGGATGGTTTTTTCCTGAGGAGAATGAGAATGGGGCAGGGCGCTTGATGATTTGCAAACCTGGGAGTGTCTCCAGCCACAGCTGCATTCTACACAGATCAGATTAGTGGCAAGTCAGAGACTCTCCAACAGAGGTCAAGGAATTCTGACATTTCTTTGAAGTCTGGATACTAATGGAAACATCTTGTCCTGTGACCTGGATAGAGTGAAAGCAATGTCAGCTTGAGTACCCAAAACATCTGTTCACCAATGTGCTGTCATAGGAGCCAGACAGCCAGGGGTGGAGCCTTCTGTGTTTCCTGTGTCCTAACGAGCTACAAGCTCCTAGCGATCAGAAACCCAGGCACATTCCTCTGTAAGTGATGAGGTCTCACTTTATTTTGCTCTGGGTTTGACATAATGAGAGAGATTTGCTGAGGCTGCTAGGGGGTTGAGAAGTGCAGGAGAGTGAGGCTGAATGGGAGAAGGGGGGGAAGAGAGGCTGACACTGACCGAATGAGAGAGAGGCTGGGGAAGATTAGGCTAATTTGTATGTCCTCAAAATGAAACTACTCCTGAGATAGTGACACAAATCCATTGAGGAGGTCTTCATGCTCATAACCTGTTTACCTCCCATGGGGCTTCACCTACCAATCCTGTTGTGCTGGAGTCTAGCCTCCAATACTCTAACCCAGAGCAGACTCCTTACTATAGCAGATAAGCAGTTGAAAAATGTCCTAATATAACTGAAGGCTCTGTCTTTTCAAGGGTCCAACAGAGGACTATGGGTCACGATTCCATACAAATCTGGCTCTCTGACTGTTCAGGGGGGACTACTTCGGCCTGCATCACCACCAGCTAAGGCCCGAACAAATGGAATGCTCATCAAGTCTCTATCTTCTAACATCTCCTTTCATTGTTCATCTGTGTCTACATGCCCCTGATTGCCTTTAGCCATTTCTGGCCAATACCTCAAGGAATCTTGAAAGGGAACCAGGCAAGAAAAACAACCAGTAAGCCTCTGGGTTTTGGAGGTACAAGAGGGTAACTTTCCACTGGGAGGTAGCATAAGCAGAGGTAGACTTCCAGGACACAGTGTACCAGTGCATAGTTAAAGGCACAGGCACAATGGATGGGTCTTCCGCAGAGAGGTTTCCCTGATTGCTCTGGGGGTGGGCAACTATGGTGATGAGGGTGAGAATAAGCTACCAATGAATATCAACTCCTTGAAAGACCAAACTAATACTCCAGCCGTCTCTACGTGGCTTCAAATGCCCTGAGCTGGCTGCAGGGGCACAGGGAGCCCCAGGAAGATCCTGATGCATCAAGAGAGCATGGGGTGCTGACAAAGGCTAGAGTTCAGGGTTCAGTTCCACATTAACGCGCCCCCCGCCCACTTTGTGGCATGAGACCTTCTTTGCAGGTAGTCATGGGCCAAGTAACCCAGCAAGGAACAACTGCTGAGTTGGCTTGCCTCATACCTGAACATGTGCCTGTAATCCTTCCAGAGACTTATATTTCCTAGGCACCCACACCTCCCATAGGGCTTCTGACCACATAGAGCACTGAGCCTGAGAACTTGCATTTCTGGCAAGTCATCAGATGGTGCCAGCCTGGTGGTTCACACATTCTTATTCAGGGCCCTCTGACCTATGAATCCTGGAGGTTAATGCTAATGACAAGTCCCCAGGTAGGTGAAGTCAAAGCAGGTGGCTGAACTACCTCCCAGGCCCATGAACAGCCTCTGAGGTCCAGAGGTAGGAGCTGAGAACCTCAAAACTGTTATCCACTACCAGCCATATGGCTTGCTTTCCTAACTCACTGAGCCTCAACGCTCTCATTTGTAGGTGCAGAGCACACAACCATATACACAGGTCATAGTAATCAGCTGCTGGCCCAGCACCCACCAGTGTTCTGTCCCTTGCTGCTGATTTGCCTTGCTGCTATAATACTACCTCACATCTTCCTTCGTTACCCAGCTTAGATTGTGAGCTGCATTGTAGAGGGAAGGACTTTAGAACAGGAGGAACTGGTGCCTGTTCAGGGTGCCCTCCTGTCACCCCAAACTGTATCACCCCTTCATTCACCAACAATCCTTCAGGGACCCTCTTTTGGTGACCTTCTTTGATAGCCACTTTACCGAGGCCATTCATTTCCTTCTCAGAATACTGCACAAGTCTTCAAGTAAAATTCCTATAGGATGCTGCAGCTTTCCTGGGAGAGCAAGTGCTAGCAAAGGACCAGGTGGCTGGAGAGTGTCCTACCATGGGGACAGAGCTGATGCTCTTCCCAACTCTCGTGCTCAGGTGGGAACATGGGTGCAAAGCCAGATATCCACAGATTTGAGGATTCTTAGGGAATCTATACATCCTGTTATTGACATGAAATCTACTTGTGAGATAAGAAATTTAAGTTCAGGATAACAGGCTAGTCTGTCACCCAAGTATGTTTGCACAGAGGCATGCAAGCTCACTGGGTTGCCTTCTCAGTCATTAGACCACAATTGCAAAATGGTGTGGCCATCCTCTAGAGCAGTGATTCTCAACCTTCCTAATGCTGTGACACTGTCATACTGCCCCTCATGTTGTGGTGATCTCCAACCACATCATTATTTTTGTTGCCACTTCAAAACTGTTATGAATTGTAATGCAAATATCTGGTATGCAGGGCATCTGATATTTGGCCCTCAAAGGGGTTGACCACAGGTCGACCAACACTGCTCTACTGTCAGGGCTAGGCACCCTGTCCCTCTTGGGCTCAGGCCCTGTCTGCTGTCACCAGCCACTCAGAGTTGCCCATAGTTCACAAAACTACCCTGAACTTGGATGACCACAAATCAGCTGTGCACATGCACTGTGGGAAGAGGCCTAGGCGGGTGGCACAGGCACTACTCAGACTCGGATGAGAAGTCACCAACTCAAAAAGGAGGACATGCTTCCTGGCGGCTGCCCCTAGTCATAGAAGCATCTGAGTAGCTACTTGGACTGAGCCTGGTAGAACTGGCCTGCTGGGTGGACAGGAAGCTACAGCCTGGAGCCAGCTAGGCCTTGGTATAGTCCACAAGAGGGCAGTGGTACTCCATGGGGAATGTGGGTCATAGAAGCTGCTGGAAAGAAAGCCCATTCTCAGTTACTGCCTCCAGGCTTTTGGGAGCCTCTGCTTTCTGGTTTCTAGGCCTTTCCCTTCCCAAAGCGATCTCAACCTTGTTCCTTCCTCTGCCCACTCAGTCCTCCCCAAACCCTTGAAATAAGGAGGCCCCTGTTCATGGGGGCCAGCGACTGGTCTAACAAATATTTACTGAGTGTTTAATATGTGACAGCCCCTGTTTTTACCAGCAGGCATAGATCAGGGACCGACGTCAGTAAGAACCCCTGCACTTGCTGAACAAGCATTCTACATGAGGAACAAATATAGTTAAGTCACCAAAACAGTGAGTGTTTTTGAAAGTGACCAGTTCTTGGGCAAACATTAAAGCATGAAAGAGGCAGGCAGAGACTGTATTTTCCTTCTATGGATTTATCCATTTATCTACCCACCCATCCATGCATCCTCCCAACCACCCATGCATTCAGCCCTCTACCCACCCCACCACCATCTATCCGACTTTCCAATCATCTGTTTATCCATCCATCTACCTACCTGTGCTGGCCAGTTTTATGCCAACTTGACACTAGCTAGAGTTATCCGAGAGGAGGATACTCAACTGAGAACAATGCTTCCTAATATCCAGCTGTAAGGCATTTTCTTAATGAGTGTGTTAATTTAGAGGGCCCAGCACATTGTGGGTTGTGCCCTAGGCCCTCCAAGGGTAGGTCACTGTTAGTTGGCATGGGCAGTGTGTGGAGCCTTGAGGGGTGGGATCAGACTATGTTCCGGTGTGTGGGCTGGCACCTTGGAGCCCATTCCCTGCAGAGGAACACCTAACCCAGTCTTTATATCAGGATGAGTAAGTTGGACTTGCCTGGAGTGGATGTGCCCTGCTGAGCTTAACCACCTTGGGACTTCTTGCCCCTTTGGAGGAGTGGATGGGGGATGGGTAGGAGCCAGGCTGAGGGCTAACTAAGAGAGACTGGGAGGAGGAAAGGGAGGGGGAGCAGGGCGATACAGGGATTAAAAAAGACAGTTTTTGTTTAAAAAGTAAAATACAAAAAAGAAAAGAAAGAAATCAGGCTGAGCACACCACGATGAGCAAACCAGTAGCCAGCACCTCTTAATGACCTCTACATCAGCTTCTGCCTCCTGGTTTCTGACCAGTTTGAGTTCCTGTCCTGCCTTCCTTCTATAATGAGTAGTGATATGGAAATGTAAGGGGAAAAAACTCCTTTCCTCCCAGACTTGCTTTTTGGATATGGTGTTTCAGCACAGCAATACAAATCCTAACTAAGACATCACCAATTTAGTCATAATCCATCCATCCATCTATCCATACACCCATACACCCACCCACCTATTTTTTTGTCCATTTACCCAGCCATGCATCCACCCAAACAATCATCTACCTGCTGTAGGATTATGCTTTTGTATACTGTAAATAGTTTTCATTGTAAATATTGCTTTAGCTGATCAGAAAAGTAGCTAGAAAGCAAGTAGAGGCAGGGCAATCCGACTATAAAGTTCTAGGAAGCAGAAGAGCAAAGAAAGAGACAACAGCAAGATGCAGAAGAAGTAGGTGAGAATGCTGTTCTGAGAAAAGGTACCAAGCCATGTGGCTAAACTGGGTAAGAGTCATGGGTTAGTTTAAGAGTAAGAATTAGTAAATCATAATCCTGAGCCATAGTCAAGACAGCTGGTAAATAATCAAAGTCTTTATGTGATTATTTGAGACTGATGGTCCAAACCTCAGGGCTAGGCTGGGCCAGAAACTTCTGACTACAAATAGTGTTCCAACGTGAGGCTCAATCTACATAGACCTGAGAAAGCTTTAAAAAGATTCTAAAAGGGAGCCAAAGACAGCCTTTAAGTTGTGTCTCTCAAATGGGCCATAGTACAGAGGTGCCATGGTATGTGGACTTGAGCTGCAACATGTTGGATTCCCAAAATCTCACAGTAGCCTTGGTACAGGCATAAACTATGTATGATGGATTTAAGGTTACTGCTCATACAGATGGAAAGGGAATAGAGTCAAGCATGGCTTTTTGGTAGCAGCATTTTCTTGGGAGGGCTCTATTTGCTGGTGGTGAGTGGAGGCATGGCTCTGTTAAGAGGGGCTTCCTGACTCAGCTTTTTCAGCAAAAAACCTCGAGGCTCTTTTTAGAAGCCCTGCTGTCAAATATTTAAACAGTGTTCATGAGCAGCTGGCAGTGGTGCTGTACTTTGATGGCAGTGTGGACCCTAAAATTCTCCAGAATTGGGATGGTAAACATGGTTCCTGCCAGTACCTCTGCCATGAAGCTAAACTCTCACAGACCAAAAAGCTGAGTGGAACAGGCCAACATAATGGAACCTTTAATCCTAGATACACCTTAGCAGATTAACAGTGTGTTCAGAAAAGAGATAAATAGTCAAGACAGATTCAGACCAAAAAAGCCTCTAAAAGGTTTATAGTGTGTTTAAAAATATCCATAGGCTTGGAGAGAAAAGAAGAAGGATGAAGGATAAAGTCCTTTAAAAAGAAACAAAGTTTTTATATATGCACCACATAAAGATGGAAAATACACAGGGAGTCTGAATACTGTATGTTATGCTGTCTTTAAACTGTTTGACTGCTGAGGAAGGAGTAAGAGGTACTAAGAGACATTTTATTATAAAGGCTGCTGGATTAATCTAACCTATATATTTTGTAAATGCCTTGACTTCAAAATTGAAACTAAAAGTTATGTTACTTTGGAGAAGAGGTTTTCTTTTTATTTCTACAGAAAATGAGAAGCTGTGGATTTATTTCCAGGTTAAAGAAAACAAGGTTTGGTCAAGGAAGAACCCCAGAAAATGGGAACGATGGCCCACATGATCCAACATTTCAGAGCACCCCTATTGCAGTTTCCTCTGAGTTCTGCATCCAGAACAGCTTCAAGGAGACTGGCTGACATGACCCAGTGTCACAGAATACTCGAGATAAGACTTGACCCTAATTCTGACTTTTCTCAGGATCCCCATAGGATCACCAGTGCTCCCAATCAACAGGAAGTATTCTAGAGAGCTATGTCCACATTCCCCCAAAATGAATTATGGATGTTTGTCTTTATTTACAGTATTGGTTACAAGCTGTTATAGATAATGGTAAGAAAAAAAAAGCTATACAATGAAGATTAGATTCAGGGGGTTTTTACAGAAAAAAGAAGGGAAATACTGTGGGATTATGTTTTTGTACACTGTAAATATTTGTCACTATAAATATTGGTTTAATAAAATGCTGGCTGGTCAAGTAGCTAGACAGGAAGTAGAGGCAAGTCAGCCAGACTAGGAGAATTCTGGGAAGGGGACGAGCAGAGGAGACAAAAGTGAGATACAGAAGAAGCAGAATGCTGCTCTGAGAAAAGGCACCAAGCCACGTGGCTAAACTAGACACGAATCATGGACTAGTTTAAGAGTAAGCAATAGCAAGTCATAAGACTGAGCCATAAGAGTTAGCAACTAATAAGACTGAGCCATAGACCAAATAGCTTGTACTTAATACAAACCTTTGTGCAATTATTTGGGACTGCTGGTCCAGACCTCAGGGCTATGCTGGGCCAGAAACTTCTGACTATATCTACCTATTCAACCAGCTATCCATCATCCACTTTTCTGTCAAACTAATCACACACTCATCCACACATCCTTCCACCCATTTGTCTACACAGCCTTATACCTAGAAATCTGTCCACCAATACGTTCATTCACTTACCCTCCTTTCACCCACACTCCCATTCAAATTTCTTACCTTCCCTCCATAAGTTTTCTCAAGGGAGGGTGAGTGGAGGAAGGTATATACTAACAAGAAGATACAAAGGCTGTATTCAGCTATGCCAAGGGCTATGAAGATGATCACCCAGGGTGAGATCATCATGGGTGAATGTCTACCCTGGTAGGGTGGTCATCAAGAAAGCCTCTGAGGGGGTTAAGCTGCAATCAAACCTCCAGGAAGTTACCTATGCAGAGATGCAGGTGGAATTGTCCTGGCCTGAGGAAGCCGTGAATAAGTGTAATGGTCCTGATGGGAACAGGCGAGCATTTTCAAGGACCAGCACTCAGCAAGGGTGCTGTCCAGAGGTCAAGGTGAGAGAGGGCAGAGCAGTGGAGAGGTCAGTAGGGCGGCCCTTGAGGAGACGGGCCCTCCTGAGGTACTGGCCCAGTCCCTGAGGACTGTTCCCCCGTCCCCAGCCCCTGTCTGTCTCTGAGGCTCCTCTCCTTATTCTGTTCCCCTTTCTTGTCAATTTGGGAACGATTCCCTCTTCTGCTTTCTCTTCTGTCCATCCCCATCTGTGTTGCTTCCACTTCAGTCTGTTAGACGTTTAGAGTTGTTTCAGGCATGCACCCTCCACTTTCTGCCAACTGACCACTAAAGTGCCATTTGTGACCCCACAATGTAGTCCTCCCTGCCCACTACATCCCTCCCCTTCATTTCCACCTCTTCACTTGCCATGTATCAGATAGTGTCTGCCACAAGTGTAAGGGCCTGTCTTGAAGTCAAAAGGCCCTGTGTTTCTCATTTTTTCATCTCTGGGGCTCTCAAAAAACTGTTCTCAGTGTACATCTATTACTTAGCAATGTAGGCTGTTTATTGCTCAGTGTTATCAACCTGTCCAGAGATTACTATATCCTAAGGCCTTCTGATGCTACACCCATCAGATGATACTGAGGTCAAACATTTCTTCTCCTTGAAGTCATCATTGAGGCTTCCAGAAAGACATTAACCTTGGTTTGTCTGAATGGCTATAATTATTTTAGTATATAATTGTTTCATCATGGCTCCATCTTGCTTATACCCAATCCCCCAAACACTCAAGTTTAGGTTCTTAAGATATCCATCATAAAATGTGTGCTTTCACAGGGAAGACATGAACAAAATTATACTCAGTCCAGATAGCAGACTATCAATAGACTAAAGAAATAATTCCATGTGTAGCTTGGTCAGCAGTTTACTGGGATTACTTATAGGAATATAGGTGACTTATACTTAGAGGAGCATGGACATCTCAAAGCAGCTGCATTGCCAAAAATCTCATCCAAGAAATCAACAATGCTCCAGAAGCTGTATCCCTGGGATTTATTCCATTACTTAACAGGTAGTTTTGCTGGTCAGAGCATCTCCTCTCTCAAGCAGTTATTTCTGCCTATATAATCTTCTGAGGGGCCTTGTGAATTCTGAAACCCTGTGGAACTTTCTGAGACTTGTAAAGTTTGTTTACTTCCTGAGCCTTATAAGCTTCATTTACACCGTGAAACTTAATGAGTCATTTTCCCCTTCTGGAAAGGAATTTTCAATGCTAAGGAAAACTGTACACAGCACATGACCACCTTTCTTATAGCCTGAGAACATCTGGATTCAGGTGCTGTTCAACCTCCAGTCTTGTACTTTGCCCAATGCAATGAGGTAGGAAACCTATCCAGTTGTATTCAGAGCCATTTTTTGAGATGTGATTACATTCTGCTTCTTCCACTTCTTACCAGTCAGAACTTGTATAGACCACATTGTTCTCAGCCGCTCAGTTTTCTCATCTATCTATCTATCTATCTATCTATCTATCTATCTATCTATCTATCTATCTACACATTTAATTCCTGTCAATTGTGCTGCCTCATTCACTCTAGTGTCTTGCTCTACAAAGTATCAGCCATAATTCACCTAGCCTCCTTCACCCCCTGTAAGGTCCACACACTTCAAGCGTTAGCCAACCTTCCTTGGTCCACCCATCTCTGATCTTTTATTACTCTAATGTTATATTCTGTCTTCGGCTATGGGCATCAAGGATAGGTACAGGGGTGTGTTGTCTCATGTGGGAGTGACCAACACCAGGTCTGGTGTAGAGAGGCCTGTGCAGTCAGCTCAGGAAGCTTGAGGCAGGTTGCATGCATGTAGACTCAAGAGAAGCAGAGAGTCCTGGCAGAATAGGAGCTAGAGGCTGTGGTCTAGAAGCAGAAAACTGGGCTGAAACAAGCCTAGGAAGTGGTGGGTGAGGATGGTATTCACACTTCTGTTGCATATGAGGGACTACATGGGCACTAATTACATGCCAGGCACTGTGCCCTGCTCTCTCCCACTAAGAATGCCCTGTCAACTTCAAAGTTCACTTGTGAAATGTTAGTATTCTTTTGCAAATGGAAATCTAAGAGTATGAGAAGCACAGTGCAAAAGGTGGGGGAGTCTCTGACCTCTTGCTGAATATTCTACAACTGCCGTGTAGGAGCAAGTGAATAAAAAGTGGTCCATGAGAGCTGTGGAAATGTGAGGAGCTATATTTCAATAAATGTTTCAGAAGCTAGCTGGCTGCAGGAAATATAGACGACACAGAATTGGAACAGAGATGCTGCATGCACATTGCTCTGCTCCATACAGTCTGCTGTCTGTCTTCTCGGTCCACACCAAAAGCTTTCTAGAGATGGCCTTCTCTGCCTTGTCCCTTGGATTCTAGGTAACCTCAAGAAGAGCCTGAAGGTGACCTGGGGCTCCTGCAACACCTCAAAAACAAGCAGAGAGAGTAAGGAACCTGGGACTGCCACACAGTCTGGTGGTCACAGATGAAGTTTAAGAGCCTCAGGTTATCTTACTTTTATAGTCCTCCTTCATTCATTAAATAATATTAACGTTGCACTTTATAATGGAATTAATATAATGTTAATCATTCTACATTGATTATTACTACATTATTTTTTTCTGATGTTCATATAAATTAAAACTAAAACATTTTTTCCTGCTGGACTGTGTTCAATGGTAACATCTCCTGGCAAAGCCAATCTGATCCAGAGGTTATGAAAGAGTAAGACTTTGCTGCTTAGATCTAGGACAGAGGTACATACATTTGAACAGCTACATGTTAGTCCCCTCACTCTGGGGACAGGAAACACATGGGCACATTCGGTATTCCTTGCATCCCTTACTAGAGTATAGACACTCCTTCTCATTTCACCCTTCCAAGACTTAATCAGATCTCACTCCACTTGGATTCCAAGATCAGACAAGAGCAGGCATGTTAAGAATAGTCTTCACCTCTCAACTGTAGTCCAGATTCTGTGCAAGCAGATTCCCATCAGGGCCTCTTGCTCTCTCCAATGATCTTTGACAAGCTTCTCACTGTCAGCTGAGAACAATTTACAGCAATTCCCCGAGTGGGAAAGAATGAAGCAAGGCATGAGGAAGCTTGAAGAAGAAACCCTATGGCTCCCAGCCTTCTCCCTTCTGAGGGGTGGCGGAAGAGCTGCACCCAAGTTGAGGCTGGCCTCCTTCCACTCACCCTCACAGCCAGGGGATATCGGAATCAGTGGTGGTTTCAGGCTGTCCATGGACTGGGACACATTGTCCAGGTCATTGAAAAAAGAAACATAAACAAGTACAGGAAATGGCTGTGTCCTGGCCTATGACAGCTTTATGAGAAGGGGAAGCAGGGAAGACAGCAGGGAGTGTGAGAGAAGTCAGGGGCGGGAGGTGCTGACAAAGGACATAAGAGCTCAGGGAAACACGGGGGCATCTCAGAAATTGAAGGAAAACCAAACAACATTCTCCAGCATGGTTAACGTAACTTACCCACCTATTTTTTTTTCATTAGATAACTGCAATTCTTTTTAATCCTCCATCTTAGAATCAGGCTCAAGAGATAGTCAGTAGGAAAACAAAGCTTGCCCTTTGTACTTATATTCTGTTAGTAGTGTAGCTGTATTTGGACAAATAATGTCTGGGTGACTTCAAAGTATTGGGTAGGTGGGAAATTAGTCAATAATGCAGTGATAGGACTGAGGGTGTGTGAGATAGAAGTGCCATTTCTTTTGTCTTCACCCATCTTGGGAGCCAGTCATCTTCATACAACCTGTAAAGATACACCTCACTTGTTTCCAAAAGGTGGGTATCATCAGAGCAACTAACATTTAATGCCTGTAATATGCCAAGCATTGCCTACTCATTTAAAAACCTTTTCTTATGCTGTGAGGCACTGTGTTGAGAACATAATCTGCATTGGCTTATCTACTTTTTATAGCAATTCTGCTCCCAGTGGCCCGATTTTGTAGGTGAGAAAAACTGAAACCCAGAGAGATGAAGAAGCCCTCCTTAGGTCAATCACTGTGGTAGCAAATGAGGAAACCTAGATTTTGTGGCCTGGCAAAGTCCAAAGCCCAAAGAAAGTTTAGGATCGTGAAGGACAGAGAGTGTTAGAAGCAGTAAGAAAATCCAGCAGAAAATGGAACACAGTAATAAAATTATCAGTAATGACTTAAGCATGGTAGATACACCAGGGAGCAGGCGTGTGACAGGGACTCACACGAAAGAACTGCTATAGAGAAGGCATTACTTCAAGGTGACACTAAAAAGGAGCTAGACACTGAGAGAGAGGTAGAAGCATGAGTGAAACTGAAAAGGTCAGAGTAAGTCTTGTGGAGATGAGAGAGATGCCACGTTAGCAAAAAAAAAAAAAAATGGAAATCTGTTTGTCTCATGAAAATAAATTCAAGATTACCCTATGAAAGAAGTGTTATGAGTTTCAAGCATACACAGATAGCCAACTAAATTAAAACAGGAAATGACACTTGAGTGGAATGTTAATAATAACAAACTATGAAAAAGATTCTTGAGTTAAAGAAAAACTGATCTAAAAACGTTATACAGAGCTTACACATCAAACGTGATAAGGCAGAAGAGAGAAAATATAGACCATGGAAACAGCTAATTTGAAATTATCCAAAAGGGAGGAGGCTCAATGGGACAACATAAAGTGAACCAATGTACCCATTATAGAAATTCAAGAAATAAAAGACAAAAGGGGACAGGAAGATTGTATAAAGAATTAATGCCCAAAACTTGCCAATTTGATAGGAAGATCGGAACCCAGATTCATAAAATAGAAGGAAAAATTACATTTTAGATGCATTAATACTAAGTTCTCTTTTTCATGCAGATAGATTTTTAAAATGTATTATTTGGCAATTTCATGCATGTATATAATAAATTCTGTTCACAACCTATATACACTCTCTTACCCCTTCCCGTTCCTGCCATCCCCAGTAAAATGCCCCTACCACTTCCATGTTCTTTTTATTTGATTTTTAAAGTTCAAAGACAAATAAAGAATTTGAAAGCACTAAGAGAATCCCTGACTAATCACTTGCAAAGGAGCCTGGCTAAGTCTATATGTATAGATTTCTTGGCAGACACTTTATAGGCTGGGAAGGGATGAGGTGATGATACAAAGTACTGAAATAAAAAAAGTCAACCCATAGTGCGAGAGCCAGCAAAAACTGTTCTTTCAAAGTAAATGATAAGGGCATTCCATCATCAACAAAAACTAAAGGAGATTGTTTCCACTTAGCCAGATTTACAAGAAATGCTAAAGGGAGTTCTTAAAGTTAAAACAAGAAGTTGCTAAATGGAAAAATGAAAGCATATAGAACTGTCAAAGTACATAAAGATTAATATAGAGACCAGTGTAACACACTCTAAGGCTGTAATGGTGCTATATAAATCATCCATTGACTACAGAATGAAATTAAAAATGAAATATTAAGAAATACATAATTATACCCATGTATTTATGAGTACACAGTGCAAAGAATATAAATTCTGACATCAATAATATAGAATACATTATAAGAGGAAAAGAGGACGGAAGAAGAACTATATGACAGAAAATAACAACAGGCAATACCAAGTCTTTTACTGTCAGTCACTGTCGTAAATGTAAATACATCAAATTCACTCATCAACAAACTCAGATTAAGTTAATGGATTAAACAAATTAATATCTAACATATGCTTAGAGTTGATTTCTTTGTGGCACAGTTAGCCACTGGGCAAGAAGGTGCTCTTGCTTTGACTGCTGACAGTATGATGTCTGAAATGGACAAATAGGACATACAAGAAAGAACTGCCAAACCTTGCCAGGACAAGATAGGAAGGTCTTTAAGAATATCCTGCTTCACAGGAAGTGTTCAACATCCTTAATTATTAGGTAAATGCAAATCAAAACTCTGAGATACCATCTTACACCTGTCAGAATGGCTAAGATTAAAAAAAAACTCACTGATGAGAGCCTATGTTGGAGAGGATGTGGAGCACGGGGAACACTTCTTCACTGCTGGTGGGAATGTAAACTTGTACAGCCACTCTGAAAAGCAGTATGGTGGTTTCTCAGAAAATTGGGATTAACCTATCTCAGGATACAGCAATACCACTCTTGGGTATACACCCAAAAGATTCTCAACCACACCACAAGGACATTCACTCAACTATGTTCATAGTAGCATTGTTTATTCATAATACCCAGAACCTGGAAACAACCTAGATACCCCTCAATGGAAGAATGGATAAAGAATATGTGGTACATTTACACAAAAGAGTATTACTCAGTGGTTTAAAAAATGACATCACAAAATTTGTAGGTAAATGGATGGAACTAGAAAAAAATCATCCTGAGTGAGGTAACATGGACCCAGAAAGACAAGCATGGTATGTACTCACCCATAAGTGGATAGTAAATGTAAAGCAAAAAATAAATTGTCTACAATCCACAGCCCCAGAGAAGCTAGGTAGAGAGAAGGACCCTAAGAGGGACACACATGGATTGCTCCAGGAAGGAGAAATGGTTAGGATCTCCTGGGTAAACTGGGAGGGGATGTAAAGGGGGGAGAGATTGGGGATGGACCCATGAGGGTTCAAGAAGACTGCAATGGGGGAGGGACAGAGAAGGTGAGTAATGAGATATCCTGACAGAGGGAGCCATCATGAGTTTAGGGAGAAACATGGCGCTAGAGAAATCCACAGGAACCCACAAGGAGGACCCAATTAAGACTCCCAGCAATGCTGGAGAGGGTGTCTGAACTATCTTTTTCCTGTAGTCAGATTGGTGACTACTTTAATTGTCATCATAGAACTTACATCCAATGACTGATGGAAGCAGGTGCAGACACCCACAGCCAAGCACTTGGCCTAACTCCTGGAGTTCAGTTGTAGAGAAGGAGGAGCAACCAAAGGAGCAGGGAGGGTGTTTAAGAGCACAATGGAGAAAACCACAGGGACAGCTGACCTGAGTATGTGGGAGCTCACAGACTCTGGACTAACAAACAGCTAGAGAGCCTGCATGAGACTTTACTAGGCCCTTTGAATGAGGGAGGGAGTTGCATTAATCAAACTGTTAACAGGCCTCTAGCTATAGGACCAGGAATTATCTCAGTTACATGAATTGGCTTTTTAGAGCCCAGTCCCTATGGTGGGATGCCTTGCTCAACCTTGATGCAGGGAGGAAGAGATGGGTCCTGCCTTGCCTTGTTAATCTTGCCTCCTTTGAGGAGCAGATGGGGGTGGAGTTGGGGAGAGGAGGAAATGGGGGCAGGATAAGGGGTATGTGAAAGGAAAAAAAAACCTTCTTAAATAAAAAGGAAAGAAAAGCAAATGTCCACAGGAGACAAATGGCATGATATGATAACAAGAGTTAATTCTCCAAGCACATATAATAAATGTTTGTACTTAACATCAAAGCACTGAAATACAAGGAGCAAACCTTGGTAGATTTAGGGAAGAAAAAGCAGCACATAAAAGTACATTTTGACAGGCACTTCCAGCAACAACACAAACAAAAGACCAGTAAGAGAACTCTCTCTTGCAAAGCTAGAAAATAAATAGATCTAACAGAATACTCAGAGCACATCACTCAGTGGCAGAATATTTTCTCCTCAGTAAACATGGACCATTCACTAGATGATAGATTACATGCTAGGTCACAAGATAACTGCTAACAAGTTAAAGAAGACTAGTGATACCAAACAGCTTCCCTGCGTCTTCTCCTCTTCCTCTTCCTCCTCCACCACCACCACCATCACCACCACAATGGGTTGAAGCTACATATCAACAGCAGAAGGAAAGCCAGAAAAGCCAATTATTTGCTAATTATCCTAATTTGTGTGCATGCTCAGCATGGAAGAGGGTGGCACACATGCTGACAGTGTGTATGTGGAGGCCAGAGGACAACTTTATGAGGTCAGTTCTCATCTACCTTTATGTGTGTTCAGGGGCTCAGGCTCAAATCGTTAAGGCTTGAATCATCTGGCAGCAAGCTCTACTGCTGAGCCATCTGGCAGGCCTAACCTCATACTCTTGAATAACCAATAGGCCAAAGGCAAAAAATGAAGGAAGAAATTAGGAAAATATAAAATGAAAAAGGAAATACAATGTGCCAAACTTACAGGACACAATAAAAGCAGTAGTGCAGTAATAAAATAATAATAATAATAATCATCTCTCCCTTCCTCTCTTCCTCCCTCCCTCTCTTCTTCTCTCCCTCCCTCCTCTCTCCATTTAGGTGATGCTTGGGATTGAACTCAGACCTCTCAACACACTAGGCAAGCATACTACAAACGAATTATTTTCCCAGTCCTTTAACAACAATAAAACTGAGACATGGTTTCACTACGTTGAAGTCACTCTGTAGGGTGGAGCAGGACTTTGAACTTGTGGTCCTGCTGATTCAACCCCCCAAGTAGCTGGGGATAAATAGTTGTGACGCAATGACGGATTGACTCCATATAGATGTGGGGATGTATTAAGCCCCAGGTTTTATGCCCAGCATACTCCCTGACACACACCTACCCACACACATGCACACACTCAAGATTGTTAGAAAAATAATAGTAATAAAGATCAATGGAACTGAAGAAGTACAACCTCAATAGACACTCTAAAGTGAAAGGGGGAGATCTCAAGGGGTCCCCTTAACTCTACATAGAGAACTGCAGGCTACTAAGGATTGCTGAAAGATGGAGAAATAGCTATGTCTGGGATAAGCCCTCCCAGTTGGTTATTCAATAGAAATTGGTCAGCCCTGGGAAAACAATAATATTTAGATTGAGGAAGTTGTATTTATATGTCTATTTATGTTTATGCATATATATGTATATATGCACATACACATATATCACAAAGAAAAGGGGGCATGAATTACAGAGGAAACAGAAGGACTTGGAAGGAGTTATAGAAAGGAAAGGGAAGGTAAGAAGTGATGTAATTACATCTTAATTTCAAAAAATAAAGAAATAATGTTTAGTGACAAAATTCAATTTCTTCAACTGGCAAAAGTTCTCAAAAGGTTAGGAATAAAATGCACTTCATTATAATAAAGGGCACATGCAGCAAGCCCACAGCTGTCATCATGTTCAGTGAAAACTGAGAACTTTCTCTAAATTATGAGACAGGGCAAAGATATGTGTACCCTCATGACTTCTAGTCAACATGTTACTGGCAGTTATAGCCAGAACAATTAGGTAAGCAAACGAAGGAAATGACATTCAAATTGGAAAGGAAGAAATAAAATTATCACTGCTCACACATGACATGATTTTGTATATTGAAAACATCAAAAAACCCTCCCTAAAAGAAGAAATACTAGAACATCAGTAAACAAATTAATTTCCAGAAGAAAATGTCAACAAGCAGGAGTCAGTTCTATTTCTGTAGACTAGTAATGAACTATCAAGAGGTAAATAAGGAAAATCTAATTTAAAGTACTGGTAAATACAACCAAGTGTTTGGAAATGAACAAGGAGCCCAAATACTTCCCCCACAGAAAACTACACCCAACTGATGAAGGAAATTAGAGAAGACAGAAATGGAAAGATATTCCTTGCCCAAGGATTGGAAGACTTAATGTTAAATTATTCATACTAACCAAATCAATCTAACCAGGCCTGGAGACATGGCTCAGCAGGTAAAAGTACTTGCTGTGCAATCATGAGGGCCAGAATCTACATCCCAACACCCAAGTAACAATCCAGCATCCAGCACAAATACCTGTGATTCCTTTGTTCACCACTGTAGATTGAATTGACAATGTTCGCTCTAGAATTCAGGCTGCAACTTCATCCTCACTGCAAAAATACTAAGAGTTTAAGGGCTCTATCCTCATGAATAGAACTCACATCTTTATAAAAAGGGGTGAGAATATGGAAGGCATGTTCTTTTGCCTCTTCATCATTTCTGCTACTTGAAGACACAGGTCTAGAGGATGGATCAACCAGATCTTTTCTAGAAAGTAGAAATCAGTTATCAGCAGCCATTGACCCTGTTGACATTTTGCCCTTGAATTTCTAACCCTTCAGAACTGAGTTACTTGTGAATTATTATACCACTCTGTGGTATTTTGTTACAGTAACACAAATACTTGCTAAGTCTCTTTTTTTGTAAAGAAATAACTTTATCATTTCTATTATTGTTATTTGGATTTAATGAGAAACTTTATAATTCATTATTTGAATATGTTGAGAAAGTTTTTAAACATTTTTTCCTTTTATTGAAAAGAGATTTTTTTTTCCCCCAATAATGTATCCCGATTATAGTTTCCCCTCTCTGTGTGCCTCCCAGTTCCTCCCCATCTCCCCTCCCATCCAGGTGCATTCTGTTTGAGTTTCTCATTCAAAAATAAACAGGCTCCTGAGGGATAATAATAAAATCAAATAACTAGACTAAAACAAAACCTGACACATCAGAATAGAAAAAATAAACAAGGAAAACAGCCCAATAGAAGACACAAGAAACAGTGAATCACTCTTTCACACACCCAGGAATCCCTAAAATTCTAAAATAGAGGCCATAATCTATGCAAAGGACTGAGTGAAGACCTATACAGGCCCTCTGCATGCTGCCCTTGAGTTCATCATGTTGGTTTATAGGGCCTGGTTTCCTTGGTGTCGTCTGTTCCTTCTTGTTCTTACACTATTTTTGCCTCTTCTGTGGAGTTCCCTAAGTTTTGTGGGGAGGAATTTGAATTATCATCCCATTTAGAGTGGAGTGTTCCAAGGTCTCTCACTTTCTGCACAATGTCTGGCTGTGGGTCTCTGTATGTGTTCCCGTCTGCTGCAGGGAGGAAGCTTCTCTGGTGATAGCTGAGCAAGGTACTGATCTATGAGTATAGAAGAGTGTCATTAGGAGTTATTGATTTGGGTTTTTTTCTGAAGAACAGCAGTATTTGGTTTTACCTTAGGTCTCTGAGCTGTCTAGTCTCAGGTTCTTGGCCACCCAAGTAGTGTCAGATATGGGTTCTATTTCAGGAAGTGGACCTTAAGTCAAATCAGATATTGGTTGGTTACTCCCTTAAACTTTGTGCCACCATTGTTCATATCTTGCAATTAGGACACCATTATAGATGAAAGGGTTTGTGGCTGGGTGATGTTTACTTTTCTCTTTTGGTAGCATTCAGACTTGCTTCCTGTATCAGAGATGCTAGAATTTGTACATTTCTTAGTATTCCTTCATGTATCTCAGTCTTTGAAGGAGGGAAGCCACATGAGGCTAGTCCATATGTGAACAATCCTGAAAGAACTGTGAGGTAAAAAGGTCCA
The DNA here is from genome assembly GCA_033318265.1 of Phyllotis vaccarum. Taxonomy (NCBI): domain Eukaryota; kingdom Metazoa; phylum Chordata; class Mammalia; order Rodentia; family Cricetidae; genus Phyllotis; species Phyllotis vaccarum. Next base: position 61,425,583 of record JARWLC010000013.1, read on the forward strand.
AGCAGAATTAATTCCTGGGTCATGAAGACTCAAGAGCCCAGGAGAGCTGGATAGAATGGAAAAGCAACCATTGGAGTCTTAGCTTAACTTAAGAATGGTTGGAAACGGACTTTGAAGATAGCTTATTCAGCACCCAGGGAAAATCCAGGTGTGTTGTAGAGTGTCTGTGACACCCATACTTGGGTGTGGATACAGACAGATCCCCAGAACTCACTGGGAAACCAGTGTAGCCAATAGGTGGTTTCCATATTTAGTAAAAGACTGTCTCAAAAACTCAGTGGGAGCCATAGAGGAAAACACCAGATGCCAACTTCTGGCCTTCTCCATGTACACACAGACACACAGACACACACACACCAACACACACATACACTACATATATATATATATACAATTAAAATAATTCAAAGGAGAGAAATACTAGGAAAATTCTTAGTTGTGATAAAAAGCACAGACCTATTTCTCTGGTGAGCTGAACCACAGAATGTGAGTTTTTCTTAAAGGTTCCAATTACTGTAAATGTTCTCATTGACTCCTTACAATAATACCCCCAGAAGGGGGCAGCCAGCTCACCAGTGGCCAGAGTTGTCAGTACAGCAGGTATGAGAGTGTTCTGGGCAGCACATTCATTTGCTAGAAACATAGCTCAGTTCTGTGTTTGTAAACCAAGAATTGGGACTGAAGCCTTAGTCATCTTTGTTAAGGAAGATCTTGCTAAGATCTGGGACAAGGGATATGATAGATGTCCCCCTGCATCTGACCGGTGATCCCTGGGCATCACTGATTCTTTCACCTTGTGTCTTTTTTTAAGTGAGAGCTGAGTATCCTGTACACAGAGGTGATAGGCAGTAACTACTAGGCTTGGTAATTATCCTGAGGAAGCACCATAGCCCCTTCAAATGTAAACTACTCTGTGAACTTGGTGTATCTTTTCCAATGGCTATTGGGTCTTTGAACAAGAGTCCTAATATTAAGCCCTTACCATCTAAAATGTTGGGAAATTCCAGTGTTCCTCATCTCTTCTACCAGATCACCAGCCCTGGACTGAATCTGAGAAACTTGGTCCTCAGAGCCCTCTCAGGTCTGACAGGCTTCTAAACACTGTATGAGCAGTGGATAAGACTGAACTGTCTAAAGGAAGCTGAGAGCAGTCAGACAAAGGGGCTGTGCTCTCATGTCCATAGAAAACCAAGGTCCCTTCTAGTAGGACAGATCCATAGGGCCAAGGAAATAGGCTCAAAACAGTTCCCAAGGCATGCACATAATGTACTTCCTTATGAACCAATCTGGTGTCTGCCCAAGGGCCTAGCAATAGCTACTGCCCAAAGTTACTGATTGTTCAGAATCTGCCAAGAAACAGGCACTGACCAGAGTTCCTGACCATTGGGAATCTGCCTAGCAACAGATGTTGTCAGATCACCTGATTGTGCCCAGCCAATGATAGACAGCCATGCAATATCATCAGATCATGACAGAGCCTGGGTGCTGGGAGGAGAGTATATAAGGCTCTCCCACTGTTGAATAAATTAGTTAGACCTTCATAACTGACTCTCCAGGTCTGTATTGTTGACTCTGTGCCTTCTTACCCCTTCCATGAGGAAGGAGACTAGCAACAGTCCCCAAAGTGATACCTGGCATCATTGGTTCTCTCTGGTTTCTACCAGGGCCTGTCAGAGATGTGGCTCACGTATATACTTCTCCAAGTCAGCTAGGACCTTACCTGCACTGAGAAGGTAGGAAGTTTTTCAGGAACTTGATCAGCCTTACTCTGCCCTGCAGCTTGGGTGTGATTGCATATTTTAACTAGCAGTGAAAGAAAACTCCACTTGTCCAGTTGTTCAGGAAAAACCTGGAAATCATCCAGTTCAAATCATCTAAATTCAAAGAATACTCATTATTTGCAACCTTGTGGTCCCAGTGAAAAAGTACTACTTCATATGCTGTCCAACATCTGGCCATATATATTCACATTATGCCTGAGAAAGCTAAAAAATAAGTTCTGAACAATCAGCTTTCTGGTGACAGCAGTCTCTCAAGTAGGCTTAGATACAGAGGCCTAGCTACTGGGTACAAATGCCTGCCACAGACAGAGACAAGAAAGCCCAGGAACTGGGATGGGTAAATGCTGTTCCAGGGATAGTATCTGCCAGCATGAGGCTAGGCTCCTATCAGACTTAGCAAAGAAGAGCCAGCTGCCAGCACCATGTGCTAAGAGGAGCCATACAGCAATAGCCTAGCAGTTAAAGATTTGGCTGCAGATGCACAGAAAGTCAGGTTCAGATTGAAGAAAACCTTTGAACAGATATAATATGCTTAAAATGTGCTTAGATGATGAAGAAAGAAAAGAAAATGGGTATATAACAAATAAATAGCTTTAAATAACAAAATAAAGTCCTTAAAGAAAAAGTAATATAAAAGGAATGAGCCATGTTAACATAGGAAATACACAGAGTATCTGGAGCCTGTATGGTGCTTTATTAATTTGGAATTTTTTAAATACTAATGAGTGAATGGCAGCTGTTGAGAGACACTGGATTGTAGAAGAGTCTAAACTAGCCTATATACTTTAGGAATGTCTTGGCTTCAGAATGGAAGTTATAAAGTGCTGTGTTGGCAGAGAGGTTGTCCTTTTGTTTCCACCAGAAATAAAAAGCTATGGATTCTTTCAAAGTGAATAAAGATCAACTTTGATTGGGGAAAACCTCCTGAGAATCTTAGTTACAAATATAAAGAAAAAAAACTAGGAAGTGTAAGACAGGTGACACATATGCTTATCTCTCTACAGAAACAGTTCTGAGACTGAAAGAGACATGATAAATCCTGTTGGCTATAGAGTCCTCAAGACAGTGTGGTTATATCTTCCAAATGGATACTTGCTTGAATATAAAGCAGAGAATTATCTTTAGCTGATTTGTGCATAACACACATTCCGTGCTTATGTTAATGCAAATAAGTATAGTATGTTAACTTTAAAACTTTGTATGTTTTCGGAAAAAAGGGGACCAGACATCAATGAAGACAAGTATCCCAGGTGATGCAGTCTCTCAAAATGTCTCTCTTGCAGTTTCCTCAAAATTATGCAACTAGAACAACTTCAGAGCTTCTAGCTGAGATGTTATAGCCTCATAGTGCTTCCGATAAGCTCTACACTTTCCCATTACAAAAAGGCTGAATAGCAAATGATACAACTAAATCTCCCAGGGTTTGACCATTATCCTATTTTTCTCAGGGTCTCCTAAAGATGCTGTCACCCTCAGACAACAGGAAGCAGTCTAGAAAACATGATGCTCACATTCCCAAGGGCTAAGGTAGGTGGGTTTTTGTCATTTGGTGGGTTTTAAATATTTATCATCATTTAGGGGGGTTGGTTACAGTTGTCATAATCAGGAAGAAAGATGAGCAAAGAAGATTAAATTCAGGGATTTATTTCTGAAGGAAAAAGGGGGATATAGTATAGAAATGATAGTAAAAAGGGGTAGATTATTTAATCTACTTTTAAACTGAAAAGCAACTACTAGTCTTAAATATTTTATACTGATATGGATTTTTTTTGTACATTGATACAAATTTAAGGTTGTTTTTAAAGAACATACTCTATACATGTTTTTTCTCCTTAAGATATTGTTGTATATTGGTACAAATTTAAGGTTATTTTTGCTTTACTGTTTATGTTTCTACTCTTCTTTAAGGCATTGTACCTATGCATTTTATTTTAAAATTTAGTATAATTAAAAAAATATAGGTTAGTAGTTAGTCATCTATAATAATCAAACTTGTAGTCATGTTAGGTATTTTTTGAGGTGAAACAGATATAAAAATTTAGATAGATAGATAGATAGATGGTCTTCAAATACTTCAGAAAGCTACATAATATGGTATTTAAGATGTTTTAATAACCTTGGGCTTTCCATGACAGTGAGACACATCTGCTCCTGGCAGCACCAATTTACTTCAAAAAGGAATGACGGGCATCTAAGAACCTCTATATGGAGTTTGCTTATATTTGTGGCAAAAAGTTAGCTACCCAGAAAGAAACTGCCCTTTTCTCAACTGCTTACACTATGCTGTTCAAACTGGACAAGCAGGACGTAAAACAAAATGACTGCCAAATTTTGCCAAGACAAAATAGTACAGTTATTCAAAATTCCTGATGTACAGAAAAGTCTTCCAAATATTATAGGCCTTTATGCCAAAGATGGATGCCCAACATTACAGAAAAATCTTGCACAATTGTTCAGACACCCATCTGTTTCTGTCATTTCTAAAATTTTCAAAGTTGCTTGCTCTGTACTTCATCTTTACTCAGGTAATACATCCTTCTCAGGTCTCTGATGGGGATTGAAGACCAGTTAGTTATACTGTTTTCTTAGTTACCAAATTAAAAAAAAAATAAAGAAGAGATGCATATCAGACTGAGAGACATAAAAGCTTAAGTTGATTATCTAAGACAATGTTTCAATGTCTAAAAAGGTATTTTAGGATGATAATACAAGTTATGATAGAAAGTGGTTTAAATATAAAACAAGACTTGCCAACATAGGATAGGTAATGAAGTAATTTCTTTAAATTTTTCAAATACAAATATACTAGATATTATAAATCTAAATTTTACTTGATAACTTTTCTTATAGTATATAGTTTTACTGTATTAGAGTTAAAACCTTGCATTTTTATTTGGCAAAAAGGGAGGAAATTTTGTGCAGTGTATCTACACTGTGTGAAGATGGATGGCTGTGACTGATGTAATAAAAAGCTGAATGGCCAGTAGCCAAGAGAGGATGGGTGTTAGGAGGAATTTCTGGGGAGAGGGAAAGATAAAAGGACATTGTTGTTTTTAACTCTTTGGCTCTTTTGGGGCCCACCACCCAGGTCCCCAATAAATACATGGAGGTTTTTTCTTATGAACGCCCAGCCTTATCTTGGCTATTTTCTATCAAGCTTTTCTTAATTTACCCCAGTGTACCTTTTGCCTTTGGGCTCTTACCTTTCTCTATTTCTTTACTTCCCACTCCATGGCTTTCTGTGCATCTGGGTGGCTGACCCCTGGAGTACTCCTTGATCCTGATTCTCAAACTTTTCTTCCCAAATTTCTCCTCCTTTTTATTGTCTCTACCTGATAGCCCTGCCTATCCTTTCTCCTGCCATCCAGCTCTTTATTAGACCAGTCAAGTGTTTTAGACAGGCAAAATAACTCAGCTTCACAGAATTAAACAAATGCAACATATAATAAAGCAACACAGCTTTGCATCATTAAACAAATGTTTCATAGTATAAACAAATGTAACACGTCTTAAAATACTGTTCCACAATAGAAGGAGGAATCTAGACTATTGGATTATGCCAGTGAGATGCCAGGGAGACACTTTAGAGGTTGGACAGATGGTACAGAGTAGAGGTAACTGAAGCACATGGCAGAATGTAGATTAGTAAAAGCAGGTTAATTTGAGTTATAAGAGCTAATAGGATAAGCCTAAGCTAAGGCCAAACTTTCATAACTAATAAGAAGTCTTTGTATACTTGTGGAGCTGGCAATCCAAAGATAGTCTGAGAAGAAAACATTGCTAAAGAGAAAGAAACATAGCCAGGAATGAGAGGTGTGTGACCAAGGGCCACTTGTAGAAATGGATGAGGCCTTTCCTGCCCAGTTTGCCCCCCAAAAGGCACTGTCAATAGCTCAAATATAGGGCCTAATTAATCCGCATGCTGCTTAAGGCCAAAATATGGGCCACCTTCCTGGGAATTGATCCTTCTGAATTGTTTAATGAGCACTCCAAAATGAGTATTATGGCCTTTTTGGGCTTCCTTGCTGTGGTATGAGGGCCTTGAGTATCATGTAATAGACAGTACTTTATGTCATGTCCATCAAACGAATATGAAAAGAGTTTAAATCACAGAAGAAGCACAGCTTTAGAGTCCTGAAAATCCTTAATGAGGCAATAGGGAAAGTGTAGGAAGGGATTCCAGCTGTGGGCAATGTGAACAAACATTAGGGGCTGGAGAGTCTTGCAGATTCTGGTTCTCCCACTGAATTCTCTGGATGCTGTGCTCTAATAAAAAGATGGATTGGAAGGGAGATTGGTGTCAAAAATAGTGGGGCAACATACTTGCCTTCGACCACTCTTCTCTGTGAGCCTCAGTACACATTACCATAACTAAGACGTTGATTTGTTCGGCCATTGAAATGTTTGATTTACTTTATGAGGGCAAGAGGATCAAGACTCTTCCAATATATTTGTCATGTTGTCTTTAGATCATAGTGAACATCTCAGATCACATAGGAAATTTTGCCCCAGACATTCACCAACGAATTTTAGATGGGGTGGAAGGGGTGGTTGATAACCATAGGCTAGCATTTCAGAACACTACAGTGCGGAGACAAAAAAGGAAAGAAGAGCCAAAGGAAAATCAGGAGAGATGACTCTCAGTGTACAGGCAAGAGAAACAAAAGCCCTTCCCACAGCAGTGGCGCATAAAGGGATGTAGTGGAGTTAGGACCTGCCACATCTTTGAAACAAGTTCAGCCAACATACCATCTTTCATGCCAACATCCCAGTAGCATTCCGGGCTTGGTCTCTGCACCAACCAGATCCATTCCTATCACCTCACACAATCCCTTCCAGGCTTCCTAAAACAACTGTGTGATGGCACTGGCCCTCACACTCAGGGGTGGAGGGTGAAGGTTATTTTTGGCCTTTTTCCAACCTGAAACCTTAAAAGGATGGGGTCCCATGAAACCCACAGTCGAAAATCAATTTCTTCTTAATAGGGGCTTCAAGCCTTCTCTTTTATAAGCATTTGATAACTTCCCATTAGAGGGAATTTGCTGGAAAGACTGGCTGGTTGCATGACAGTACTGAACCGATGAGATGGAAGAGGTGTCTGACTGGAACGGAAGGTAAATCATGACTCTTGTTTCAGTGCATCAACCTCATTGCCTTGCCACAATGAAGTGTAGAGTCAAGTTATAGGGTGACACCCCTCCAGACTGTTTCCATGGGCAAGGCTGTCAGATACCTCTCTCCACATATATACAATGTGTAAGTGGAACAAAATCCCACATCATACAGCAAAGATCTGGGCTGTTTTAAATGTTCATAAAAGGGAGTCCATGGTTCCCTCGTATGCTCAGAAGCAGGCACATGCAGTAACACAGAGAGATTGGGGGGGAGACAGAGAGAGAAGTAGGGATGGAGGGAGGGAAAGAGAGAGAGAGAGAGAGAGAGAGAGAGAGAGAGAGAGAGAGAGAGAGAGAGAGCATATGGCATTTTGACCTGACTGCTTTGAGGCATCCATTTAGACACAAGGAACATTGTGTTCTGCCGGCTTTGATGAGATGGCTTTCACACAAAGAGATTTTTTATAAGGCCTAAAATTAAACCATTAAAGTTTCAGCTTCAAAACGAGGATTATTATCCAGCACTCTTTGAAAAGGACATTTCCATCTTGCCACTTAACCTCACTCTGTTGATGACCTTAGTCCTGATAGGGCTTGATAGAGGAATTTAAGAATCACTCAGCCTGTTTGGGGCTTCCAGAAGAGCACATCACCTGACAATAAAAATAAGGCCATCTGGAGCTGTTCAGTGTTGCTGTCAGAATGGTACCCAAAGTGTTCTTGGTGTCACTGTGTGCTACAGATGGTCATGCAAGGACAGGCAGGCCATAATAACCTGAGTCCACACAGAAGCACAGAAAAACCCTGGGCGCTGAGACAAACATGTACCCTCATGGATACACAGGCCCATGGCCCTTCAGCATCTGGCTAACTGGTGGAGCGACCTTGGCTTGTGGGAACTGTGACGACTCAGCCTCTGCTGGAGTCAGGGCACGGGAGTCATGTGTGGCAGGAAGAACTGCGTGGTACATGGCGCTGGGGCTGATTGTGCTCAGAACTCAAATGCAGGAAGCAGAGAGCCAGTGCTGCAACTTTGGAGGCTCAGCTACTGAATTCAGCCTAGAGCTGAATCACAAGTGTCATCAGTGTGTCACAAATGGGAACAAAGGGATATGTAGCACACACACAAATGCACACATATGTATGTGTGTGTATATATGCATACATGGGAAGGTAATAGGGCCTGTGGCCCTGCTCTGCATATCTGTTGCAGGGCTCCGGGACTATCTTTCCTTGGATACTTGTCCTGTAAGGAAAAGTGGTAACCTGTTGGGATAGGAGGCTTGGCTCTGAGCTCAACTCTGCAGCATGGTATAAGAGCAGAAGGAGGCAGGACAGCAGTCCCCAGTCCCCAGTGAGGTTATGATTCAAACCTGCCTTCTAAATAGGAATACAGAGTATGGGGCTTAGGTGGGCATTCTCTTGTTATAAAGAATAGGCTGACCAGATATGTGGGGAGGGTATTGTTCCTGCCTGAGCTCAAGACCCTCCCACAGCCTCTCTCTTTCACAGGTAACCAGCATCCACAGACCTAACTGCCCTACAGCTGGGAAATGAGTCTGGTAGGGTGTCTCTTCCTTCTTCTCAACATCTTGATACACATGGAGGCATTATACTGCTTCAACTGGAACCTTCTCTCATTCTTGGGCAAGTGTAACACTGCCCCGACTCCTTACTGATGGTACTTTTTAACTGTTGATTGACCATCAGTTTCATCTCTTCAGAGGTGTTGGTAGCTCCTTCTCTCCAGCTGTCTGCCACTGTCTGTGAACCATGCAGGGCCCTGCTACTCACAGCCTTATTGTCTGAAACCTGAGGGACAGTTCTGAGACACTGGATGGAGCAGTCATGGGAATGTCCCCAGTGTTGCATTCACAGTAGAAGAAGCATGGCTCTGTGAGGCCACAGGACACTGCAGATGCAGAAGTCACAGGGTGACTCCCAGGCCTCCTCTCTGCCCCTTATGATGATTACCAGTGGGCCATATCTGAAGGCATTTGTTGTACCTCTAATTAATGAGCTCTCACAAAAAGAGAGGAGGGAGGGAGGGAAGGGGGAGAGAGAGAAGACACCCCTCATCCTCAGGCACATTGGTCTTCTTTTCTTTACAACTCTTACTGTCAGGGAATTCATCCTGATGTCCTAACCAAAGTGTCCATGTGATCAATTGCACATCTGGGAAGTATTCCTCACTGCCACCCTCATCTCAAGTACAAATTAAGTCAGGCTCCTCTTGTGGGGCCTTTAAGAGAAATGCTAGGGTTAAATAAACAGAGAATGGAAAATGAGATCTCTGTGGAGGCCCCTAGATGGGGAGGGTAGCTGGGGGATATGGCATGATTTATACTGTGATACCTCCTCCTGAGTGTTGGTCATGGAGGTTCCAGAGGCACCCCCAAACAATACAAGCTATTGTCAATCCTCTTAGTTCCCCGGAAGAACTGGATGATAGGACTCTATTGTTGAAGGCATCATAACTCTTGAGTATTTTACAAAGGGCAGAAGAAAAAAAAAAAAACTTGGGTCATAAGGGGATGAAGATAAAGGGCCCCACAAACCTTGCTGTATGTTATACAAATTATCTCTCATTAGTAAGAAACACCTATGGAAGAAGTCTTGGCAATTAGAAAATAATTGCAATCCTGTACCTTGTAAGGAAGTTATCTAGAAGTATTTTCCATATACAGGCTTGGAAGTCAAGCAACTGAACTGCCGGGTACACTCATAGCTGAGCAAATCTGTTCTCTGAAGGGGTGAGGGTGCGAGGCAGATTTGACTGGAATAATAGGATCAGAACCCCCTGCTAAAGTTGAATCACTCCTGAGAATTGGAGCATCCAGACATCTGGGCCCAAGTCTCTGGGAGATGATTATCTGTGATTATGTTCCAGTTCTGCTGGGTCACTCTCCTTATTGTAATCACAGGAAACTGCGACCCTGAGGACAAAATTGTCACTAGCTAAGACAAGGAGGAGTGTCTGGATGTCAGCATTCCAAACTCCCTCTAGCTTCAAGGCTTTTTTTTTTTCTCTTCCAGGAAATAAAAGAAAAAAAGGGAGGGGCGAAATTTTTGTCCGTTGATTAAAAGGTGGAGGTAGACAGGCGGAAATTTCTCTTTGCTGAGTGTCTCAGGACTGGTTACCGGTAATTCAGCAAGATAAGAGGTCAGGTGTTGTTGAGCTTATCTTTATAGACTTCTTTCCTGAAGTCAGAGGTAGCAGAGCAAGGTAGTAATGCCCCCATTCTAAATCCTGAAACTGCCAAAGTAGCAAAGGCCTTAGGTCTTGGAGGAAATGGGTAGCTCGTCATATGCACCAGGGGCTTCAAAATAACAGAATAGGGAAAACAGATAGAAAGAAGGGCATTTTATATAAGGAATTGGATTGTGTGATTACGGAGGCTGGGATGACTCGAGTTCTGTCGTTGCCATCTGGAAGCATAGGCTAGGAAAGTCCTGACCCTAGTAGGAAGGACTGATATCTAGAAGAGCCAGCAACGTCAGCTCTGGGCTAAAAACCAGCAGAATCAAGACCCAAGAAAAACTTGTACTTCTGTTCACATTCAAAAGCCAGAGAAGATTAATAGCCCAGCTCCACAAATCAGCTGGAAGCATTCTCTTTGTCCTAGGTGCTGGTTCAGGCTTCTCCTGATTGGATGAGGGGTGTTACTCAGTTTACTAGTGCATATCAATCTCATCTGCACCTACTCTCCCACACACACTAGAATAACACTTGACTGAGCTGGAACCTCATAGTTAAGATGTGTCGCTGCAGAGAGGTTTCTGGGGTGAGAATGGAAGAGCCCACCTGTGAGAGAGAGAATAGAAATAGATTTTTCAGTCTGGAGGTCACATGCCCAGAAGCAAATAAGGAGTTGGGGTTTTAAAACTAGGAGCTCAATATGTTGGTATGCATGGAACAGAGTGGTCACCAGAAGCTCCTACAGTGGCTGGGTTAGCCAATGATAAGGAGTGGGTTGAGAAGACTCACCACAGTTCTCATTGGTTACAGATGCTATTGTCTTTCTGACCTTTGTAGTTTGCTCAAGGAAATTGGTTCATGGGACAAGGATGTTAGGAGTCCTGTAATTGATCCTTAGACCCTTACTGGATCCTGTTCAAGGGAAATAAAGTTTGTGGGACGATGTGGGGTATTGTATTTGTTTCTCAAGGCTGCTGCAACATGCAACCTCCATTTAGGTCACTGAGTTCAACAGAGATTTATTTCCTGGAGGTCATGAAACTAAAAACATAAATAAATAAATAAATAAATGAATGAATGAATGAATGAATGAATGAATGAATGAATAAATAAATAAATAAATAAATAAATAAATAAATAAATAAATAAATAAATAAATAAAGTGTTGACAGGGACCCAAGCCCTCCTGAGGTCTTGAGGAGAGGTTGTCCCACGTCCCTTTCATAGCCCCTGGTGGCCTTCTCTGTGGCAGGTGTGGGGAGTGGCAGATGACCTGTAGACACAAGTCCCAGGCTATATAAACTCCAAGCCCTGTCTAACAGGGGTAGCAATAGTCAGTTCCTTGCTCTGGATTGCAGCATGTTAGGATGTAGGGTTCTGTCTATTTTAGAGATGGAGGGATGGAGATGCAGAAAGCTGAATGAATTTGCCCAAGACCCTTCAGCTACAAAGCAATAGAACCAGGACAGGCACCCAGATGCTATGGTTCAAGAGAGGGATTGCTTCAATGCTTTCCCAGATCAAACACCTGGCACCTGATGCAGCCTGCTAAGGGCACTCCAACAAAGGAGCGAATTCCTACCATATGAAAGATAAAGTTCCCGCCCCAATGGCTTGTGTTTTTGTGCAGAGAGGCAAACAATAAAGCAACCAACAAACAAAACGCAAACAGTATATGAAGTTGATAGAAATATTTTGCAAAGCAAAATATATGTTGGCAGTGATAAGTTTGACCTTTGTTTTCACTGTGTATATTCATGTGTTTTGTTGTGTATCTGGGACGGACAGTAATTGTTGATTATGTTGCTTTTTAGGCAGTAGAAACAGCCTTATGGTATATACTTTGAACGAAATTGAATATTTTATCATTCAAGCTTCTCAAATCTGTCAGAAAATAATTCTTCACCAGATTAGGCATTTTTCACTTCAAATCTCAGTTTTCTGATCTTAAACAGTGTGGGCATGAGAAGGGATGAGACAAAGAAAAAGGAGCAGGAGGAAGAAATGGGAAAAGGAAAGGAGGAAAGAGAAAAGCGAGAGAAAGGAAGAACTCCCTGCCTGTGTCTGCCATAGGTCATTTGTGTGTCCTAAAAGGTGAGGAATTTGAGGCTCCAGCGATCAGGGAGTCTGAAAGAGCCAGGGTTTCCTTGAAGGTCGGTATTTCTCTGAGCTGCCACTTCCAAGATTGGGGGAAGGATCAAACTTTGTCCTTCAATTTCCAGACAGGCATAGCGAAGACTAGTTCAGGACACACTCCATGTGTCCATGTCAGGGACTTTGGATTCTGGCCCTAGCTCTTCCACACATTGGACATCTATGGATAAGTGGCTACACTTCCAGAGCTCCAGTTGACAAATGGAACTGCTAAGCTCTGACCTGTTTCCTCCCAGGTTATGGTGAAGCTGACAGAAGATGCATATGAGAAAAGCCTTTGATCTCAACATTGCTCCGGATGCTTAGCAAATATACAGCTGTCCAAGCTAGTGAGCTATTGAGCAGGAGGCAGAGCACAGGTAATTGCAACCATCAGTAATGTCAGGGAAACACTGGATCAGTGGTCCTTAAGCCTGGCACCATATCAGAATCACCCTGGGAGCTCTGAAATCTCCATGTGTCCAATGACCTCAGTGTCTGGGGGTGACACCCAGACATCTATATTAAAAAGGATTTATCCATCATTGGAAACGTTGAAACAGAAGGATCTTGCATTCAAGGTCAGTGTGAGCTGCATATTTAGGTCTGTCTTAGAAACACAATGACGAGAAAAAGGAGGGCAGGGACAGAGGGAGGGCGGGCAGAAGGGGAAAATGGAGAGAGGAAAGGAAGGAGGAAAGAAGAGAGGGAGGGAGGGGGTGAAGCAAAGTTCCAAGTGATTTCAACATTCAGACAGGGATAAGAGTCACTCTCTAAATTCCCAGACATAAGGATTGCTGCTGCTGAGTACAGGGCACCGGCAGCTGAAATGGGAAGGCTCCTCAGAGAAGGGAGTTTTGAAGGGAAGGCTGTATGAGTCTTAGAGCCAACTGATCTCGTCTTACTTCCCACTTGCTAGTACTATGAGCTTGCCTACCTCACCTCCCATTTCTAGAACCACCAGGTATTTTTAGCCTATAGTAATTGTACAAACTCGGGATTCATTGTGACATTTTCATATATTCACTCTGACCATATCACCCCCTCATTACCATCTCCACCCCTTCCTACTGATCTTTTTTCCTCCCAAGTACTATCCCTTGTATTCTCACTTCTATTTTTTATGATCTATATTCTTCATATAAAAGAAAACATGACATATTTGTCTTTCCAAGTCTGGGGTATTTTTTCATATTATTATCTCTAATCCCATCCATTTTACCTGTAAAGTGACATAACTGTTCTTTAGAGGTAAATAAAACACTCTCTCTCTCTCTCTCTCTCTCTCTCTCTCTCTCTCTCTCTCTCTCTCTCTCTCTCACACACACACACACACACACACACACACACATCTTGGCTGGTCGATATCTTGGATACTGTGAGCAACTCAAAATAAACACAGATAACAGGTATATATATTGGGGTAACTAACTCTGGAAGCTGGCTTAGATTCCTTCCTTCGCACATGCACATATATATGTATTTATATACATACATATATATGTATACACATATATCCAACAATCCAAGTAATCAAGTCTAATTTTTTCAAAAATATCGTTTTAATTCTTGTTTTGCACATATGTGTATTACCAGAGGTATATACGATGTCAAAGATCAATCCCGTGGAATCCGTGCTCTCCTTCCATTTTTACTGCATTCAGGGGATCCAAGTCACATTTGCAGGCTTGTGTGGAAAGTGCCTTTATCTGCTAGCAGCATCTCAGAACCTTCAAGGTGTAAAAGGTTCAGTAGTGCATGAACTGGGAAGATGATAAATGAAGCATCCGATCAACCTGAAAGCCTTGTTTCTGGGAGGAAACAGATATTTGTCACTGCTAACAATTCCTCTAATCCTTAGGGAGGGGACAATATGTAGCCTGTAAATATGATTTACTCCTCCCTTAACTGCAGGATAGAGGGAGTCACAGAGAGAATGAATAAAAGAAATAACCTTGCTAGTGGTCCTCTTGGCTTTGTCCCTGGGTTTTACAAGAAACAAGAATTATGCTTTATGGTTAACAAAAAAAAAACAAAACAAAACAAAAAAGGATGGAGGAGACTATTTCTAGGTTTCTCTAGCCCCACAGAATTCTCACATCAGTCCTGGTAGATACACTGATACACTCCACTCTCCAGATGAGGCAACTGAGACTCGAACAGGTGGTAAGCTTTATCTGAGGCCACACAGCTAGAACAGGAACAGCTGGATGAAGTTAATAGATTACAAGCATTTCTTCAGCGAATGTTTCAGAAAAACAATGACCACAGGCAAAGAAAGAAATAGAATCAGTACCTCACTTTGGGATTTTTAAAAAAAAAAAATAAATAAATGAACTTAAAATTATGTAGACAGATGATATGAGCACTCTGTTGTATAAAACACTCTGTGGGAAGGTTTTTTATTGTGGCTATGAGGGAGAGAACAGCCAGAAGCATCTGGAAGAGTCCAGAGCAGGGAGAGAAAGTAGTCTGAATATGGCCAGCAGACTGGATCTAGAGCGATCTGTGAAAGAGGGAAGACCTGTAGGGGATAGAGACAGAGAACAGAGAACAGAGAACAGAGAATAGAGAAAGCATAGTAAGGGGGAAAGGGAGAGAGGGGGGAAGAATAGCAGGGTTATAAGAAGAGTGAGTAGCTGGGGGGAGGCAAGCTTGTGAGCTGTAGGGAGCTTTGGGCAGGAGAGGAGGTGAGAAGGGCTCAGATGGACTTTGAATTATGTAACAGGTACTTGTGATACACTGAGGGAGCCTGGAGGCCAGTGTCATTTTGCTATGCTAATATGCATCATGGGTAGCCATTTGTCCTTGTGAGAAGGGAAATGACTCCTTTTGGTAGCTGAGAACTGGCTTCACAAGTTCCATCAGAAATCCTGTATAGTCCAAGTTGAGCTCATTTCTTGATATTTGTACTGCCTTTTGGACTAAATGAACTTGATCATCTAAATATCAGAGCTAAAATCATTAGCAGCAAACAATTATAAATCTTCATGATTTCAGAATTGGTTAATAATTTTTCTTTTCTTTTGAGAAGGTTGACCAGCTTAAAAGATGACGTCTTCATAGTTCAGGTTGACATAGAAAAATCTGTCCTCCTGCCTCAGTCTCCTAAATGCAGGGATTACAAGTATGTTCAACCACACCTGCACTGATTTTAAAAAATCTAGAAAGTTTTTAAAACTATAAAGTCCAAACAACCAAAGGAAAAAATATAATTTTAAATTTTTGTGCTTTAAAAGGCAGCATCATTTAAGTTAAAAACTTCCAAATTGGAAAATTGTTTATACTGTATACATCTAATAAAGGCAGTGATCAGAATGAAGGAGGAAATTTCATAATTCAACAAACAACCCATTTCAAAACTAAATAAGTGACATGAATAGACACATTTCTTTAAAAAATACACAAGTAGCTAACAAATACATGAAAAGATGTTCAACATAATTAATCATTAAGGAGACACTCAAAGGGATAAGGAAGTACAACTTCATACCCACTCTGATGACTATAAAAATGGAGAATGTGGATAAATGGGAGATTTACATACCTCTGGTGAATGCAAAATGGTGCAGCCACTGAAGAAAACAACTTGATGATTCTCTAAACTGCTAAAGGCAGATTATTTGTGTTTTAACCTATAATTTTACTTCTAGATTAAAAACTTAAAGCAGATACCCAAATAGCAGGTCATAAATGTTTGTAGTGGTGTTATTCACAAAAGCAGAAAAGGTAGGAATAAGCCAATATGTAAATAAGTACATGCTATCACTTGGGTAGAGTCCAAAAATATTAAGCTCAGTGAAGGAGGCCTTACATAATCTCATATTTGTTATGGAATATTAGTTAAAGATATATTAAATTTGTTTATGCTGTGGAGTATTTGTTTAATGATGCAAACATGTTGCTTCCTTTCATGTTGGATTTGTTCAACTCTGCAAAGCTGTATTACATTGCCTGTCTAAAATACCTGATTGGTCTAATAAAGAGCTGAATGGCCAATAGCAAGTCAGGAGAGGGATACTCAGGGCTTCTAGACAGAGAGAATAAATAGGAGGAGAAAAGGAGAAGAGAAGACAATGCCAGGGGCCAGCCACATAGCCACACGGCCACAAAATAAGAAGGGAAGAAAGACATATAGAATAAAGAAAAGAAAAGGCCCAGAGACAAAAGGCAGACTGTATAATTTAAGCAAAGCTGGCTGGAAACAAGCCAAGCTAAGGCCACGTATTCATAAGTAAGAATAAGTCCTGGTGTATTTATTTGGGAGCTGGGTAGCAGGACCTCAAAGAGGAAGGAGTAAAAATAACCTAACTCCACATATTGTTTGATTCATTTGTGGGAAATATCTAGAGCAGGCAAATCCTAGAAATAGTGCTTAGATAATTACCATCAAAAATGGTCTGTATGGTGATTGCTTAATGGACATGGGAATGCTTTTCATTTTCCTTTCTCTTTCTTCACTTGTTTTTTTATCTTTTCACAAAGAGAATGTTTTGAAACTAAAGAGAGAGATTAGTTGCAATGGGAATGTATTGAAAGTCGGTGAATGTTAATTCAGTCATTCTGTAGGAGCGACCAGCCAGGCTGAGGACTCTTGAACACAGCATTCACCCTGTTTAGCCTGAGAAGTTGACTGGGTGAGAATTGACTGTGGCCTGTTTCTTCTCTCTGATATTCCAGCTTTCCCCCAATATCTGGCTCTGGGTTTTCATTAAATGACAACTAGAATTCATGCAAATATTAAGTACATGTGATAAAGGGACTGGTATCTCCAGAATCCTAAGAGGAAGTTAGGACACAAAGAAGATGGAGACCTGGATAATATTACTATGGTTATTCAGAGAAAAGAAGAATCACATTTTCTGAAGCTTAAGGGATGACTTCAAGGTGCTGATATATTTGAGCTGAGAGTCACCAGATGAGTGAAGTTTGAAGAGGTCTTAGTATTAAGCCACCTCTGGATTTCCATTACGGCTTACTTGGTGGAATTCTTGCCTAGTGTGTACTAGAGTCTGGGTTTGATCCCTGTACCACATAAAGCCAGGTATAGTATTATACGTTCGTAATAATAACATAAGGAGGATGAAAGCAGAATAATCAGATATTAAAGGTCATTTTATGCACAGTTCAAGGGAAGCCTAAGATATGTAAAACCTTTTCTCAAAATATAAATGAAATAGGAACAAATTACCATAAATATATTTAAAGGTATAGTTAGCTGTGGAAGGCTGATAGCTTCATGCAAAAACACCACACACTGTTTAGCTTACTTGTGAGCCTGCCTTAATGCCCGAGGAAATGGAGTCTCTGAAAGTTAAATTATTTTCCCAGACTCCCATAGCTTAAAAATGACCAAGTGGGGCCTCGAGCACTGGATCCCCTGACTTCAAGACAGGCCCTTACACTTGTGGCAGACACTATCTGATACATGGCAAGTGAAGAGGTGGAAATGAAGGGGAGGGATGTAGTGGGCAGGGAGGACTACATTTTGGGGTCACAAATGGCACTTTAGTGGTCAGTTGGCAGAAAGTGGAGGGTGCATGCCTGAAACAACTCTAAACGTCTAACAGACTGAAGTGGAAGCAACACAGATGGAGATGGACAGAAGAGAAAGCAGAAGAGGGAATCGTTCCCAAATTGACAAGAAAGGGGAACAGAATAAGGAGAGGAGCCTCAGAGACAGACAGGGGCTGGGGACGGGGGAACAGTCCTCAAGGACTGGGCCAGTACCTCAGGAGGGCCCGTCTCCTCAAGGGCCGCCTTACTGACCTCTCTACTGCTCTGCCCTCTCTCACCTTGACCTCTGGACAGCAGCCTTGCTGAGTGCTGGTCCTTGAAAATGCTCACCTGTTCCCATCAGGACCATTACACTTGTTCACGGCTTCCTCAGGCCAGGACAATTCCACCTGCATCTCTGCATAGGTAACTTCCTGGAGGTTTGATTGCAGCTTAACCCCCTCAGAGGCTTTCTTGATGACCACCCTACTAGGGTAGACATTCACCCATGACGATCTCACCCTGGGTGATCATCTTCATAGCCCTTGGCATAGCTGAATACAGCCTTTGTATCTTGTTGTTAGTATATATCTTCCTCCACTCACCCTCCCTTGAGAAAACTTATGGAGGGAAGGTAAGAAATTTGAATGGGAGTGTGGGTGAAAGGAGGGTAAGTGAATGAACGTATTGGTGGACAGATTCCTAGGTAGAAGACTGTGTAGACAAATGGGTGGAAGGATGTGTGGATGGATGTGTGATTAGTTGGACAGAAAAGTGGATGATAGATAGCTGGTTGGATATGTAAAAGACTGAGTGGGTGGGTAAATGAACAACTGAATGGGTGTGTGGGTGGATGGATGGATGCATACACACATGGATGATGATTGAATGGGTGATGTCTTACTTAGGGTTTTTATTGCTGTGCTGAAACACCATGATCAAAAGGCAAGTCTGGGAGGAAAGAATTTGGGGGAGGGGGGCTTAAACTTCCATATCACTGCTCATCATACAAGGAAGTCAGGACATAAACTCACAGTGGTCAGGAACCAGGAGGCAGAAGCTGATGCAGAAGCCATAGAAAGGCATACTGGCTTGCTTGTTGTGGCTTATTCAGCCTGATTTCTTATACAGCTCAGGACCACCAACCAAGGATGGCACAACCCACAGTGTGCTGGGCCTTCCAAATTAACTCACTAATGAAGAAAATGCCTTAGAGGTGGATATTAGGAAGCAATGTTCTCAGATGAGTATCCTCCTCTCGGATAACTCTAGCTAGTGTCAAGTTGGCATAAAGCTGGCCAGCACAGGTAGGTAGATGGATGGATAAACAGATGATTGGAAAGTCAGATAGATGGTGGTGGGGTGGGTAGAGGGCTGAATGCATGGGTGGTTGGGAGGATGCATGGATGGGTGGGTAGATAAATGGATAAATCCATAGAAGGAAAATACAGTCTCTGCCTGCCTCTTTCATGCTTTAATGTTTGCCCAAGAACTGGTCACCTTCAAAAACACTCACTGTTTTGGTGACTTAACTATATTTGTTCCTCATGTAGAATGCTTGTTCAGCAAGTGCAGGGGTTCTTACTGACGTCGGTCCCTGATCTATGCCTGCTGGTAAAAACAGGGGCTGTCACATATTAAACACTCAGTAAATATTTGTTAGACCAGTCGCTGGCCCCCATGAACAGGGGCCTCCTTATTTCAAGGGTTTGGGGAGGACTGAGTGGGCAGAGGAAGGAACAAGGTTGAGATCGCTTTGGGAAGGGAAAGGCCTAGAAACCAGAAAGCAGAGGCTCCCAAAAGCCTGGAGGCAGTAACTGAGAATGGGCTTTCTTTCCAGCAGCTTCTATGGCCCACATTCCCCATGGAGTACCACTGCCCTCTTGTGGACTATACCAAGGCCTAGCTGGCTCCAGGCTGTAGCTTCCTGTCCACCCAGCAGGCCAGTTCTACCAGGCTCAGTCCAAGTAGCTACTCAGATGCTTCTATGACTAGGGGCAGCCGCATGTGTAGCCAGGAAGCATGTCCTCCTTTTTGAGTCGGTGACTTCTCATCCGAGTCTGAGTAGTGCCTGTGCCACCCGCCTAGGCCTCTTCCCACAGTGCATGTGCACAGCTGATTTGTAGTCATCCAAGTTCAGGGTACTTTTGTGAACTATGGGCAACTCTGAGTGGCTGGTGACAGCAGACAGGGCCTGAGCCCAAGAGGGACAGGGTGCCTAGCCCTGACAGTAGAGCAGTGTTGGTCGACCTGTGGTCAACCCCTTTGAGGGCCAAATATCAGATGCCCTGCATACCAGATATTTGCATTACAATTCATAACAGTTTTGAAGTGGCAACAAAAATAATGATGTGGTTGGAGATCACCACAACATGAGGGGCAGTATGACAGTGTCACAGCATTAGGAAGGTTGAGAATCACTGCTCTAGAGGATGGCCACACCATTTTGCAATTGTGGTCTAATGACTGAGAAGGCAACCCAGTGAGCTTGCATGCCTCTGTGCAAACATACTTGGGTGACAGACTAGCCTGTTATCCTGAACTTAAATTTCTTATCTCACAAGTAGATTTCATGTCAATAACAGGATGTATAGATTCCCTAAGAATCCTCAAATCTGTGGATATCTGGCTTTGCACCCATGTTCCCACCTGAGCACGAGAGTTGGGAAGAGCATCAGCTCTGTCCCCATGGTAGGACACTCTCCAGCCACCTGGTCCTTTGCTAGCACTTGCTCTCCCAGGAAAGCTGCAGCATCCTATAGGAATTTTACTTGAAGACTTGTGCAGTATTCTGAGAAGGAAATGAATGGCCTCGGTAAAGTGGCTATCAAAGAAGGTCACCAAAAGAGGGTCCCTGAAGGATTGTTAGTGAATGAAGGGGTGATACAGTTTGGGGTGACAGGAGGGCACCCCGAACAGGCACCAGTTCCTCCTGTTCTAAAGTCCTTCCCTCTACAATGCAGCTCACAATCTAAGCTGGGTAACGAAGGAAGATGTGAGGTAGTATTATAGCAGCAAGGCAAATCAGCAGCAAGGGACAGAACACTGGTGGGTGCTGGGCCAGCAGCTGATTACTATGACCTGTGTATATATATGGTTGTGTGCTCTGCACCTACAGATGAGAGCGTTGAGGCTCAGTGAGTTAGGAAAGCAAGCCATATGGCTGGTAGTGGATAACAGTTTTGAGGTTCTCAGCTCCTACCTCCGGACCTCAGAGGCTGTTCATGGGCCTGGGAGGTAGTTCAGCCACCTGCTTTGACTTCACCTACATGGGGACTTGTCATTAGCATTAACCTCCAGGATTCATAGGTCAGAGGGCCCTGAATAAGAATGTGTGAACCACCAGGCTGGCACCATCTGATGACTTGCCAGAAATGCAAGTTCTCAGGCTCAGTGCTCTATGTGGTCAGAAGCCCTATGGGAGGTGTGGGTGCCTAGGAAATATGAGTCTCTGGAAGGATTACAGGCACATGTTCAGGTATGAGGCAAGCCAACTCAGCAGTTGTTCCTTGCTGGGTTACTTGGCCCATGACTACCTGCAAAGAAGGTCTCATGCCACAAAGTGGGCGGGGGGCGCGTTAATGTGGAACTGAACCCTGAACTCTAGCCTATGTCAGCGCCCCATGCTCTCTTGATTCATCAGGGCCTGCCCTATCCTCCTCTTTCTCTTTGACAGATAAGGCACAATAAATTGTGTTCTGGAAGCCCATTCCTGCTCATGCTACTTCCTGCCAGGAGCTACCTTCTTGTGCCCTCAAAAGCCAGAGGCTCACTGATTTTTCTGCCTACCTGCCTCCCTTCCAAGGTCCTATACAGCACTAATGAGGAAAAGCCAAAGAAGGATTATGAAGGAGGTGATAGAGGTGACTTTATGGGGACCTGTGGTATCTTTTGTTTGTGTGCTAACAAATAAAGCGTCTCGAGATCAGAGGGCAGAGCTAATACTAGTTAACCACAGAGGCCAGGCAGTGGTGGCACATGCCTTTAAACCTAGAACTTGGGAGGAGGAAGCAAGAAGATCAGGAGTTCAAGGCCACCCTGGGGTACATGGGATTGATCAGTTTTAAAAGAGAAACAGAGCCAGGGGATGGAGACTCTAGTCTTTAATCCCACTTGGGATCTTAGGCCTTGACCCCAGTACTTGGGAGGCACACACACCTTTAATCCTAGCAGTAGGGAGGTGGATACAGAAAGTGATATGCCTGCATATAGAGAGGAATATTAAGGCAGGAGGAGACAGGAGTTTGGCCCCTTTGGTCTGAGGATTCTGTAGAAGTAAGAAGTCTCTCTAGTGGCTGGCTCCTTTGTTTCTCTGATCTTCAGTCAAGCTTTATTTGTTAGAGCACAAACAAAATATCACCACAGGACCCTAGTATGTTTTGACAGTGGTTGATTGTGATGCAGGTCAAAGAACTTCCACCTGAACACTCAGGGAGCCAGGCATGTGACAATACAAGATTCAGAGGCCTTTACTGGAGCTCTGATGAAGATGAGCTCTGACAGGCAGCAGGACTTTTGCATTCCTGCTAAAAATACTCCTGGGAGAATGCAAATGCTAGAGGATTCCAAAGACTATACAGTGGTGTAGTGGATTTATGATGTTACATTGTAAATAATTGTCCCGCCTATGAGTTTAATAAAAAGCGCTGATTGGCCAAAGGCAGACAGGAAGCTTGGGTGGCGCTACCAGACTAAGAAAACTCTGGGAACAGGAAGAACAGAGCAAAAACACCACAGGGACTCCAGAGTTGCCAGACAAGCCAGAAGATGCAGAGGACAACTATACTGCTCTGAGAAAAGGTACTGAACCCCATGGCTGAACAGGATAAGAGTCATGGTTTAGTTTAAGGGTAAAGAGTTAGCAAGTTATATGCCTGGGCCTTAGACTGATTGGCCTGAAATTAATGTAAGCATCTGTGTGTCTCTGTGGGACTGTGGGCCTAAACCTTGAGGCTAGGCCCAAAAGTCCAGGCCAGAAACCTCATACTACATAGTGGTATGCCATTTAACAAGCATTTATGTCAGGATTGACCATCTCATCAGATTCTCTCCTTGAATGATGTCATAGCTCCCATAGACTTTCCTAAGCACACTATGATGCTTGCAGAAATTCCCATACCCACTTTGCTCAGAAATCTAAATTGTATGACTGCTTTCTTTAGAAGTTTCCTGGAACCTTAGAAGTTTTATTAGCTTTTTATATTGACAGTCCTTTCAATATACACTCGTATTGTAGTATTTCATATAATTTATTAATGTCATTTTCAGAGAGATCAGTATTGACCTCATAGAGACAAAGGATAAAGTTGGGTTTTCTTATGTATCAAGTATAAAATATGTGTTAAGTTAACATAGACAGCACTTGTAAAAGATCAACTGTTGTAGAATATTCTTTAAAGTATGTTACTTGTGTTTAATTCCGTGAAGCTGTGTTACTGTGCCTGTCTAAACACTTGATGGTCTAATAAAGAGCTGAACGGTCAATAGTGAGGAAGAAAAGAAACCTAGGTGGGGCTGGCAGACAGATAATGAATAGAATGGGAAATCTTGGAGGAGAAAAGGAGTGAGAGAAGAACCCCAGGGGCCAGTCACCCAGCTAACAACAAGCAGCAGAGTACAGGGAAGATTTATAGAAATAACAGGAAAAGCCCAGGGACAAAAGGTATGTGGGATAGTTTAAAGTTAAGAAAAGCTGTCTAGAAACAAGCCAAGCTAGGGCTGGACATTAATAAGTAAGAATAAGCCTCCATGAGTGATTTGTTTGGGAGCTTGGTGGTACTCCTCCCAAAAAAAGAGCCAAAAAAACAAAAACAAAAACAAAAACAAAAACAAAAAAAACCACACAGGGCTCATCAGAGTCTGTCCAGACATGATTCAGTCTTAATAAAGTAAGAAAGTGGACCAGGTGTGGTGGTAAACACCTTTAATCCCAGCACTAGGGAGGCAGAGGCAAGCAGATCTGAGAATTCAAGGCCAGCCTCAGCTACAGAGGGAGTTCCAGTACAGCAAGGTTGTTAAACAGAGAAACCTTGTCTCAAAAAAATAAAATAAAATAAAATAAAATAAAATAAAATAAAATAAAATAAAATAAAATAAAGTAAAATAAACAAGATGGGCCTGAAGATTTCATTTGGAGAGGACAGGGTAGTCTGACCACTTCCGTTGTTTGAATAAAATTCACGTATCTTGCACTCATTTTTACTTTTCAAGTGATACTGACTTGGGGAGAATCAAATTTGTAAGCCAGAGAACTAACTACATAAGAGTCTGATGGAATATCACGAACCTCAAAACTCCTATCTGGCTTAAGAAAAACAATGTCTCCCAGCTCTCAGGCCATGGAGATCTGGTCCTGAGGCTTCACCTCTGAAACAACTGTATGCCATTTAATCTTGAAACAATCTCTTAGACCAATAGCACTGTCTCCCAGGCCCTCAGCAGCATCCCTGGGAACCTCTGATTTTTTGACATCCCCTGATGGTAGCAGTGTAGGATGGGAAAGAGCCCCCACAGAGTGCCCCAATTGACAGCAGCTCTGAGGAGTCTGGGCCATGTGACAGAGCTTAAAACTTACATGGTCACACCAAAATGACAAATTAAGGGTCTTTCCTTTGGGAAGGTCAAATAGTACCTGGCTTAGACATCCTTATGCTTAGCTGCATCAAAGCATCTAGCCCGTTTTTAGGGTGTTGTGTATGTGGCACAGGATACCCCCCCAAACCTCTGAGGACTGCACCCCTACTACTTTTGCTTTACCTGGACTGCATGGGAATGGAAAAAAGGGGACCTGAACCAGGAATACCCCTCCTTAGGGCTGAGGTCGTGTTGTAGGCTGCTGCTCAAATCCAGGAACCTGGTCTAAGCACAGGATGAAGTTTGAAGTTTTTGTCTGAGTCTGTGCCTGTCCAAATTCTGCTTGCCTTCCCAATCAGCTTACCAAGACAAGAGGTCTTCCCTTTTTCCCATGGTGTTACCCTAAGTCCTGACACCATATGTTGGAACTCAGCAGAAGGCAAGGAAAATGCTCACGACCTGTGACCTATGGGTATGGGTTGCAACCCCAGGCCCCAGCCTATCGTCTCAGCAAAAAGACAGGTACAGAGCCAGTGTGCATCTTCAGTCACGTTTTATTGTTCTGCAGAGGGAACTCCTGTGGCCTGTCCTTCACCTCTCCTCTCTCATTAGAACAGAAGTGTCTTAGCCCAGGCCCTCCGGACCCTGCTCCCACCCAGAGATTATAATGTACTCAAGAGGGAGTAGTTGTGTGCACATGTGGATTTGTGTGTATATGTATTGGTATATACATATGTATATATATATACATACATATACACATATATATTCTGTCTGTACAGTATTTATAGGTACAGAGAAAACAAGATTAACATAACAATGATAGCTGCGACCCACCACAATACAGTTTACTTAGCCAAAGACAAAGAAAGCACCACTTAGCCTCTGAATGGCTGAACAAAAATTGCCACTGAGTGGGATGGATTAGGCTGGAGTCAGGGTCTGGATGGCTAAGGGAAGGAAGCCCTTCCCTGTGTTTTGTTTGGGGTGTCTACTTTACAAAACGATTCTTGTAGACCACTCGCCATGGGTAAAAGGCATGAGGACACATCTGTACATCTTATCGCCACTGTCAGCTTTGGCCTGGCCTGTGTCATGGGAATGATCTAATCTACCCGTAGCTGAGGCCATGACTGGCCAAAGGCTGCCTACAGCTCTAGGGAGTTACAGAGAAAGTGTGGACCAAAGCAGAGAAAGATGGTTAATTGGTGTCT
This sequence comes from Phyllotis vaccarum, assembly GCA_033318265.1. Lineage (NCBI taxonomy): Eukaryota > Metazoa > Chordata > Mammalia > Rodentia > Cricetidae > Phyllotis > Phyllotis vaccarum. The sequence continues at coordinate 61,451,093 of JARWLC010000013.1, forward strand.
TGGGAATTGAGAAAAAAAGAAAAAAAAGCTTCTCCACTCTTATATCTCAAGCTATCCCAATTCGTGACATTACCTATTAAGGGCCCATAGGGCCATTTTCAATCTGCCTCATAAAAGTCAGCATCATGTTTATGTAAATAAAATGGACTGTGATCATTGGTGCTGTGCTGTACCCTATGCATTGCTCCAGAACTGTATTTGGGGTCTTTGTTGGCCCCAAAGACAGGATCAGAACCTCCAAAAGAACCCAAGTACCAAGAAATATGGCCCCACTTCTTGGTATGGCAGAGAGCCTGGGCTGCACAATGCTCTCCACCTTCTTCCCCTTGTCAGTAGGTAGCTGCTGGGGATCAACATATAGTAGTAGGGTCTTCTTGCTACTAAGGAAATTCTCTTCTCTTGTGAGAATAGGATATGGTATGGGGGATGAAAGTGGGTGGAGACAGGACACTTGCACCCTTTCCTCTTGTGTATGTGTAGGATGTCATCGGACAGGAAGCTGGGGCACCTAGACCTGGCTCTGCCCCTAGAGGTGTCTCAGTTCTTACTCTCACTCATTTCTTTGGTAGCAGAGGCCTGGGCAACACTGGCCTAAGGCTCACAGCTTTGTTTCAGGGCCGGCTGCCTGAAGTGTGGGGAAAGAGTCCCGGATCTTTGCCACTTCCATGGCACACAAATGCCCAAAGACTTTGTTGTACCAGTCAGGAGAACGGCCCCTAGGGAGGAAGAGATGGGCAGACATGAGAAATTGGGTTTCCACTGGGGCCTTTGTCTGGGAAAAGGAAGAACTCTCTTTTATACTGGGGATCACTGACTGGGTGATGGGCAAGAGATGGGCTCAGGGCCAAGGGGGCGAGGTAGGCAACCCAAGCCTAGTACCTGAGGTCAGCACGGCAGATATGAGTGAGGCGAGAGCGGCCCAGGCCACAGGGCTCCATGAGGTACTGGGAAGTAAGCATGAGGGCCCGGACTCCAGACTCTGGCACAGGTTGCTCAGGATCCAGGGACTGAGAGACAAGGAGGCAACCACCACGAGGGAGGTCTGAGCGCCACATCCTGAAACATGGAGAGCAAGAACCCATGTTCAGATCCTTGTTGCTGGCTCCTGCCCCACCTTTCTGGTCCCTGAAGTACAGCAGGGTGGTTGCAGGAGTTTCTCACCTGAGCACCACAAAGTCACGGCAAGGATGAGGTGCCATGCTGTCAGTGACATAGTGGTACAGTTCCACCCCTGGCATCAGGGCTTCCAGCACCTGGGCCCGCAGTAGGTCCTCATCCCACAGGGCCCGCTCCCGCAGGACACGATGCAGCACCACAGCTGGAGGGGCAGCCACTTCTGTGGATACCTTCCACATCCTCAGGGGGTGCCCATCTGGTGCCTATAAGTCAAAGGGTTGGGGAAAGGTGAGAGCACTCCAAATTCATGGCAGGCCAGGTCTCAGGCTACAGATGGTAAAGCTCCCTCCCTCTAGATACTGCACTCCCCTGCTGACCAGATCCAGACAGACTGGCAGACACCCTCCCTGGTTTCTCTGTCCTTCTTACATGCCTACTCATCAGCTTGACCTAGAGCAAGAAGCAATGAAGGATCCCACACATTCAGATGCTTACTGTGCTTATGACAATGTGGGCACAGCATGTGCTATTTCTGGATTCGGGAAAAGAAGGGGGTGATTAACTTTAATGGATTCACCATAAAAGCATTTTGCATGTTATTTGCCAGTTCCATACCTTAACCTCATGGGGAAGGTTTAGTCATGACTATTACACAGAAAATGTCTGGCTCCCAATGCCACTCAAGAGCAACCTCTCAGAAAGTGCAAGGCTACTAACACAGGAGCACTGTTAGGAGCCACCTCCCAGCCCTGGCCCTGACTGAACATAATGGATGGAGGAAGCTATAATGTGGCAAGTAAACATGGCCTAGGAGAGGTCTTAATTGGGGGCAGATGGGTCCAGCTAGCAGAATAGCATAAACAGAAGCAAACAGCAGGGGTATTGCAAGGCGCCTGTCCAAGGCCAAAGGAAACTCAGACATTCCAATGAGCTATCATGGTGGCAATGAGTCTGAAGTAGAGTTGTGGAAGAGAGAAGTGTCTTATGAAGGTGGCCCCAGAGAGATGCACTGGCTTCATAGGGTTTCTGACTCCTTTCAGACACGTGTTCAGCTGGCTGCCATCTCCCATGTATCAGGCACAGGCCCAGCACAGGTTGACAGAGCAATTCTATGGAGTATATATCCAGTGCTCTCTCCCAGCCTCCAACCAAATGAAGAGTGGGATGCTTACCTTCCTACATGCCAGCTCTGTGTGCTGGGGCCCAGGCACATTGGTCCAGCCCTTGAAGCGTTCTGCAGCATCCCGAAGCAGCTCCTGCACACTCTCTTCCATGTAGAGGCTCAGACTCACCCCAGCAGCCTGTGCCTGCCTCAGCTCAGCCAGGGCTGGTCCAGGAGGGCTGAGTTCAGCTGCACTGTATGAACCACACAGTTGCACCACCATATCCTGGGGCACCTAGGAGGGCACACACACATGCACACACTGAGTGGGTGCTGTGGAGAGCAGGGTACCCCACAAATATCAGTGTTTAGAATAAAGTTGAGAGGCACAACTGCTGCACTACAGTGAGGTAGATAAGAGATTGATGAAGAAAATGTCACAAATTAGAGCTTGAGGGGTATTGTCAAGCTGGGCTCCCTGCCTGACGTAGGGCCTGTGATGGTTGATCTTGGTTGTCAACTTGACTAAAAACTGAAATCAACTAGAAACCAAGTAGCTGGGCACACTTGTGGAGGATTCTCTTTATTGGATTCTTTGAGGTGGTAAGACCTACCCTACATCAGGGTCATTTGAGGCCAGAACACTCACCCTAAGTCTGGGCCACACCTTCGGGTGGCAGCCCACATGAAAGCAATGTTAGAAAGAAGATTTTTGCTTTCATCCTGCTTGCCCTCACTCTTGCTGGCAAGTTCCCCTCTCCTGCTGCTGAGGCAGTCCTTCACTGGTATTAGAACCTATTTTAGGATCCCAACATAGACCAAAGACCAGTCTCTGAATAACTACCAGACTTGTGGAGACAGTCACTGTTGGACTAGTCAGACCACAGCCTGTAAGCCATTCTCTCTCTCTCTCTCTCTCTCTCTCTCTCTCTCTCTCCATATATATATATATATATATATATATATATATATATATATATATAGGTAGCAGTTTTCAACCTTCCTAATGCTGTACCCCTTTAACACAGTTCTTCATGTTGTGATCCCCAAACCATAAAATTATTTTTGTTGCTACTTCATAGCAAAAACTTTGCTGTTATGAATTGTAATGTAAACTGTTTTGAAGGTAAGGGTTTTCCAGAGGGGTTTTGAAGCACAGGTTAAACTACAGTAAATGAGAACTACTGTTCTAGAGAACCATGATACAGGGTCCAAAGGTCAGGCCTGATAATTCTCATAATCAGGCCTTGCCAGACTCACCTGGAAAAGTTTCTTGCAGTCACTGATCATGTGTGAGAGGCCTTGGGTGGCAGCCATGTTCTCACTCAGGTCCCTAGGGCCTGGCCGACCAACCAGGCTACGTTTGCTTTTGATCCTGGAAAGAGGTGGGGACAGAGCAAGATGTCACCAAGGCACAAACCAAGATGAATGGCAGCTGCCTCTTCATTCTTAGAAAGCCAGCTTGCCAGTCTTGACCTGGTATCTTTGAGGAAAGGCATGCCCCACGGTGGCTCAGGCTAAAAACTCTTGCCATAAGGGAGGGAATAGCACTAATGCCCCCCAAGCCTGAAAGTCCCATAAAGCCAAATTCTCCTGGACTGGTCCCAGCATGTGCTAGCAGGCTCACCTGGGAGAAGGGCTGTCCTTCTTGGGGACATTGAGGTGGAAAATGGAGGGTGCCAGGCACACTGCTAGGTTTCCAGCTGTCATCTGGTTTTCCTTGGCAGAGGCAATGTCACTTAGGAAGTAGAGCAGCGTTTGTAGCACCTCTCGGTTCTCATCAGGGAGCAGCAAGGTGGCAGCTTGTGCTGCTGACAACCACAGTTCTTTGGGGAAGACTGCAGGACAGGAAGGACAGAAGGGCCTTCTTGATTTCTCCAGAAGCGCCAGCAGCAAGCTTCATGTTTGCCACAATGCACAAGGTCTGGCACTCTCCAAAGAAAAGGGTCAGATGGGCTCTGGTAGCTAGAGCAAGCACTAATCTAATACTCAGGGCAGCCTTTGGAAAAGTTCTTCCCTAAGGACCTCAGTCTACCCTACCAAAAATGGGTGTGAGGGAGAAGTAGAATGTGACCCCTCCCCAAGGATCTTTTCAAACCCACAGAGTAGGTGTTCCCATGAGCTCATGTGGCCAGCTGTCAGGGTCATTTGCCTCAGGCCCTTAGGATCAGCCAGGCTGAGTATGCAGCAGGTTAATAAGGAGGGATACAGGAGTCTTACGCTGGTAGATTTGCAGGAAAGTGGTGGTGAGCTTGCTTGTAAAAATGGGCTCAGGCAAATCCCGGAAATACTGCTTCAGTAGGTCAGCCACATCATAGGCCGACTGGCCCTCATAGCAGACATTGTCAGGGGAGGTCTCATTCATTTGGCGCAGACTCTGGATCCTGGACTTGACCCCAGACTTGCGGAAGATGCCCACCTGACCCATTGAGAGAAAGGAATAACGTGACATGCAGAAAAGAAGGGAGATTGTGAGGGCAACCCAGGACAGGGTATCAGGAACATGGGCCATCTTGGAGACTGGGAAGGCTTCCTGATGGGCTCAGCAAGTCCAGAGAGAAAGTTGTTTACAGCCTGGTGCCAAAGAGAAAGATGGCTGTCATGAAGATAAGGGGGAATAGGTGGCCTTAGGCTAAGGCAGGCTCTGAGATGAGGGAGACTACAAAGCCTGTGACAGAAAGAAGCTGCCCCAAATGTGAACAGAAGGCTCCAGCCATAAAGAAAAGAAGGGGGCTTCGGCATCATCCCTGTTGAGCCTTGCAAAGAGAGGAAAGGTTTCTGGTGAGTAGCCTAACCCAAGAGAAAGTGCTGAGCAATCAGCCCTGGGCCTTCCTTACCTCCCAGCACTTTTGTGCAGGCTCCCTGAGGACTTACCTGGTCTAGGCACTGGCTCCGTAGGTAGCGCATGGCTTGCTGAATGCTCTGGGGCAGAGGCTGGCCTGTACGCTGCACATGAATGAGGGGTGGAACTCCAAATACATGATGCCCCCGGTAGTCTGGGGTCTTATTCCTTTTCATAAACTTAGGCACTGACCTGTTTGGGGTTTAACAAACCATCAGAGCTGGGTTTGAACGCTATCTATCTATCTTCTAGAAGGGATAGGAGTATAGAGAACACATTATGTCCTCAGAAACCACATTCAGTGGGGACCTGCTTTAGCTTGAGCTTGCAGAAAACTCTCAATAGGAGCCCTCATCAAGAACTCACGTGGCCAGCAGTAGGTCTTGAAGTTAAAGGAAGAGCCATTAGGAAGTAAGAGGACGCCTACTAGGTCATAGAGGCTAAGGAGAGGAGATATCCCACACAAGATGTTGTCCCACAGAAGGAGTAAGACAAAGGCACTCCAGGCAGAGAGGATAGCATGAACAAAGGCAAAGGTACACAGAGAAGGGCAATTAGTTCCTCAGGTCATCAGATGGTACTTCTTGAGAATGGCTAACTAAAGAACCAGAAGGATAGGGCTACCCCCATGAGGATCATGACAGAGAGAAATCGTCAATGGGAAGCCACAAGGCGAGGCTGTTTATTTACTCAACACTCGACAACCAAAGTGTACTTTAGGACAGTCTCACTGATGGCAGCATGGAGGCTGGGATGGAGAAAGGACAGCTGAAGAACCTGGGGATTTCCAGACCACATGTATCCTTACACGACCTCTCTAGCCTCCTGGTACTGCTTCATTGGCCTATGGGCTCAGTCTGACTCTCTGTCCTGCCTCTAGACTGTGCTCTCAGGACATAGAACCTAGGAAAGTGCATAGCTTCTCTCCTGTGTGGGTCAAGTGACACTCACCATACCCAGGCCTGTTTGTGGGGTACAGTGTACTTCTCCATGAAGCCAGTGAGCCGCAGCAGCGAGCCCTTGTGAAGCAGGTTGATCTGGCCTGCAAACTGCCGGTTGATCTCCAGTGACTCTGAGTTAAGGCTAGGTCGGTGGGAGTTCTGGAAGCTGTGCCAACGGAGTTTCCTGAGGTGAGAGGGGCAGGGAGCACCAGAGACACAGGTTTGCCAACCCTTATAAAAGGCCATGTCCTTCTGGTCCCTTGTTATATCCCCAAGGAAAGTATAGGGAGGTGGGAACACATTGTGTGCTATGAGGGAATGGCAACAGCTTGGTTTCAGCTTTTAGGTCACCCAGGGTTTAAGAAGCTCCCATGGAAGGTGGCACCAAGCTCATACCCATTTAGTCCCAAAAGGGTGCCAGTCTCCACCTGTTCTAAGGTGACCATGGCAAAAACAAACAAACAAACAAAACGAAACAACAAAAAAAAAAACACTCTTCATCACAACTGAGGAGAAGAAGCCATGTCTAACACCCCTGCTGCTAAGATGAAGAATTTCAAGGCCAGAAAAAGCAGCATTCTCTCAAGGCCACATCACTGTTAGATCCTGTCCTGAACATTCAGAATTCCACATTCTTAAGCTGTCTACTTCTCTCTTGGGACTGGCTGCCTGGAAATGACCTCCTGCTCCCTAAGAACTTTCCCTTGGGCTTTATGACTAGGAAAGCGGACCAGAGAAAAGTCAGAGACTAAGAAGGGACCCCACCCCCATCCCTACCCCAAACTCCCACCTGCAAGGTCTGGTAAGTGAGGCCCCAACACCTGAGTCCCGTCGTTCTCGGGGCACTGATGCCTGGAGCACTACTGGGGCTTCTGCAGCTTCAGCCCCATCCATGGAGTTTCTGCTGCTGTCATGTTCATTGGAGGAAACAGCAGTGTCGGCAATGGAGTGTCCATCTTCCACAGACAGGCTGGAGGCAGAAGTAGGCTCTGCAGCCGAGTTTGCTTCTTGCTCATGATCCTGGGCCTGGGATGGAACCGTAGCCTCAGCCTGAACCAATGGCTCGACCACAGCTGTGGCCTGAGCCACAATTATCAGTGGAACTTCCTCCTTGGCTTGGGTTGGGCACTCTCTGTGGACTTGAGACTCTGCTTGGGCTAGATCTTCTTCATCCTGGCCTTCCACCTCAGCTGTGGCTATTTCAACTGATGAAGTAACCTCCTCCTCCTCTTCCTCTTCCTTATCTCCAGGTCTCAGGTCTGGGTACATGGTCTGAGACCAAAGCTCTACCCGTTGCTGCAGCCCCCACACATGCTCCAGGATGTCATCTAGATGAGCATAGCTGCCTTCACCCTCTTCAGCTTCAGCCTCAGCGTCAGCCTGTACAGGCTCAGCTGGGTACAGCTCAGGCAAGTTGTCGTAAGTGCTGGCATGACTGCCTGTGGAACCACAGGAGCCCCGGCGCCCTTCATAGCCCCAGCACCTACCTGCCTGCCAATCTGCTAGGTGATGTCCATCATCTGGACAAAGACTTTCAATGGACAGAGAACGAGGGAATGTGCCTGGTTTATGATCCCTGGGCACATGCACCAAGCAGTCCCGCCGGCGAACAGGTTGAGGATGTTGTAATGTGGCAATAGACCAAGCTTCCCATGGCTTTTGAGTCTCACCATCTCTGCCCCTGGCTGAAGCGGTGGCTCTGTTCTTGGCCCTGTAAAATCCAGCTGAGAGGAAGCCCCGGCAACTGCGGAAAGATGAAGCTTTGGTAGCCTTTTCTGAGGTGGCCAGGCGTTGCTCAGGCTCTGTTTGACGACTCTCACCCTTTTCCTTTCTCCTTAGAGATTCGAGGTGCTTGAGGAAGCTTCGGGAATAATGCTTCTTTACTTTGTCTTGAGAACCCTCCTGGCCCTGAGTGGGACTAAGGAAGGGTTGGTTACTTGGGCTGGGGCCAGGATCTTTCACGGTCACGTCTGCTGACTCCGGTGAATGGCTCACGGAGATGGCTGGGAGGGAGACAGCACTGAGCTCAGTGAGGACACTTTCACAGCTTGAGGTCCCTAGGAGGCTAGGGCTTGGTGGGGCCAGGAGGGCAGAAGAGCCCATGGGAGACCCACACTTGCTTTCCTGATCAAAGGCCCAGTGGCTGCGGACGGTGCATTGTTCTTCTCCTGAGTCTTCATCCTGGGGAAGCATCATAAGAAGGGGTCACAGACGCCCAACACACAAGTACCAGCTTGTGCCTTACTCTGCTTCTAAATAGTTTAGGGTGGGGCAGGGTGAAGAACTTTGCTTTCAGGTAGAGGACGTTGCCTAGGAATGGAAAGCAGGCTCTGGGATTGCTGTAGGAAACCAGCAATCACAGAGAGAGCCTAGATGTATTGTGACGATCATCTACTTGACCCACTACCCCGATTTCACAAATAGGAAAAAGTGATACAATCAGAAGCTATTTGCCCAACATCACTTACTGTCATGGTAATGTCAATGGCAGAAGACTCTACAATGTTAAAAAGGGTATAGTCTTAGACTAAAATTATGCTAAGAATTGAAGGTTATTTTAGAATTTCTAAATCATTTTCTCCTTGGCAAGCAAACTGAGACCCAGGGTGAAGCTTGCCAAAGGGTACTTAGGAGTCAATGGCAGACGTGTCCCTAGGTCAGAGCTCTGTCAGTTTGGCTATCCTACCTAATTGCAGGCCTCTGGTGTGGAAAGCTTCAGAGGAAAACAACAAAACTTCTCCCCAGGAAAAAAAAATAAGGCCATAAGATTTACTTTGAAGGTCATATACCGACAAAGAGGCCTATGGCATTTGTAAGAAAGGGACAAGTTGGAAAGGCCTTAGACAGCTATCAATCTGGTCTCCTGACTCATTGTAATGATTGGGAAACTGAAGCTAGGGACCAAGGAAGTAAGATCTTATGAAGTAAGGCTGTGGTTATCCTGACTTCTAGACCATAGAGGCCATGATCATTCTGTCACATTGTTCTGTCTCTTCTCTCTTTTCCTATTCAATAAATTTTAGCCATGACAAACCAAGCAGTAAGTGGTTTTCTCTTAAGGAAGTGGTTCTCTCTAAAGAAAGCCATTACTAGATCAAATTACTAGCAAAAACAAAAAGGGGGTTGGTGGTCTGAGTAGGGGTAGGGTCAGGCATGAGCCAGGGTACATGCTCTCACACACTCCCTTAGGAGAGGCCCATCAAAATCCTAAGTGATCTCATAGGGGCTGCAGTACAGAAGGTCCCTGCATCTCCAACCCCCTGATATAGACCCTGGACTCCTTGGATAAGAGAACTTGTTCACAAGTGCATGTTCCAGGATTTTCCCAGATACCAGGAGACCACAGACTTTGCCCCTCTGCTCGCATTCACCTGTTTGCTTTGAAAATGAACCTCAAGCTTCATCGAAGCACAATTGTTCAAGGTCATCAGCCTCCTGCAACACAAAGTACGTGTTCACCCAAGGTCCCCAATTCCCCAGAGCCTACCAAGATACTTTCAAGATACCATCCACCATTTCCCATGAAAACTCTTCCAAGCTTAGTATCCACGATCTCTTAAGTATGATGCTGGGAAGATTAGAGCCTCTGCCCTCCAGGTGCTGATAGATATGGAAATGAATCACTACTCATGGGATAGGTTCATGAAAAGAGCATGCAGAAGGCACAGTAGACACTGGGGATGAGACAGGAACTTTGAGGGAGCAATAGGGTACAGTCCAAGAAGGCTTCCTTGAAAGCAGAGTGGGTATTCCGAGAATAAGAGAAGCAAAGACAGCTATTCCAGACTTCTACAGGAGCTATGACAAAGTAAAGAAGAGGTCAGTCAACAAAGAAACTACTGGGAGAGAGTGTGATCGAAGCTAAGAGAGGTCAAAAGAAGGATGTCAAATGTGTCGTGCTGAAAAGGTTTTGTGTTTTTGTACATAGGCAGTGGCAGATTTTAAACAGAGGAAATTACCCACCTGGGGTTTTAAAAAATTGATTCTGGTGTCTATAGAGAGGATGGCTTTGTAGAGGAGGAGGAGCAGAATACAGAGGCTAGCCAGCAAGGTCACTTTAATAGATTCAAGGAGAAATCATGGTTTAGTCTCTTAGGAAACAATCAGAACTGGTTTAAGTGGAAAGCGACTGAATCCAATACTTGCTTTGAGAAATCTGAATCAAGACCAGATCTGGAGCTTCTAAATACAGGCATGAGGGAAGGAGGAAGGTGCCACAGACACAGTAAACATAATAAGCAATGTGTTTGCAGAAAATGAGCCTCATTAATAAATTATGCCCCCCTCTAATAGAAGGAACAGGGGACATTGACATTTTCATAAAGAAGCATGAAACTGAATCCTCATCCCCCCTACCTGCACAGGGCCCCCAGAGAGTCCTGGTCCAGAAAACTGTAGTCCTTCTTCACAGAGTCAATATCCAGGGGGAACACACCCTCTGTGTGGTGGAAAGAAGCACATATGAGTCTGGCAGGGGATTAGAAATGGCCCCAGCTACCCTTGAGCAGTGGAGGTTAAGAGAAAAGAAGAAATTAAGTGGAAGACAAGGGCCACAGCAAAGGCAAAGCTAAGAGTAAAACAGAGGCAGTAAGCTTTGGCTCTTCAGGTCTCTCCAATCCTTAGACCTTAGACCCACAGGAGTCGCATACAGATACTTACGTTATAACTCAAAACAGTACCAAAATTACAGTTATGAAGTTGCAACAAAATAATTGTCTGGTCGGGGGTCACCACAGCATGAGGAATGAGATTAAAGGGTCACAGCATTAGGAAGGTGGAGAAGCACTTAGAACCTAAGAACCATGCCTTAGAGTTTAAGGTATGGGTTGAAGGCTAAAGTCTCCAGCTGAAGGTGGCCAGAATGTGGTGGAACCTTTAGGAGGTAGGATTCAGTAGAAAGAGTTGAGTCATTCATTGAATGGGTATCAGAACTTCACTCATACCCACACTAACCCACCTAACCCTTCCGTCTTAGCCCACCATGAGGGGTGAAGCTCTCTTTCACTCTGCATTTCCACCACGATGTTCCACCTGGCTATAGGCCCTAAGTAACAGAACCAAGCAACAATAAATGGAAACCATAAAGCCAAGTAAATTGTGCTTTCTTTTAAGTTGTTTATCTCAGTGTCTTAGTTAGAATTTCTACTGTTGTGCAGACACACTATGACCATGGTAGCTCTTCTAAAAGAAAACATTTTTAATTGGGTGGCTTACAGTTTCAGAGGTTTAGTCCAGTATCATCATGTTGGGACATTTCAGTGTGCAGGCTGACATGGTGCTGGAGAAGGAGCTGAGAGCTCTATATCTTGCAGGAAGTGAACTGAAACACTGTGCATGGCTTGAGCATATATGAGACCTCAAAGCCCGCCTCCACAGTGAAACAAGGCCACACCCACTCCAAAAAAGCCACACCTTCTAACAGTGCCACTCCCTATGAGCTCATGGGGACAATTACATTCAGACTGCCACAGTATTATTATATCACAGAGAAAGAAAGCTAATGAGCCTGAGGGGACCTAGGGAGGTAAGAGTTGGTAACTAACAGAAAAGCCAAAGAATGTCTAAGAGGTCTGAGCTGAAATGAAGAACCGAGTAAAGCAGGTCCAGGTCCAGACAACAAGCCTGAGATTTTCAAGGGCTGCCAAGAGTCACCTTGAATTCTGCTCTTTCATTTGAATTCTGGGCTTTCAGACAGGGGACTCACTGCAGGCCAAAGAAATTGATTGGGGGTAGGGAAGGAACAAGTTTAGAGAGAAGAGCAAGTAGCCATGCAATCCAAAGCAGTGGGAGCCATCTCCCTAGGACTCAGGGAAAGGAGAGAGAAAAGAAAGACGCGCAGAAAGGAGAGAAAGGGAAACCCAGTCACACAATTACTCACTCAGCTGATACTGATACCAATTCATGCCAGTCAAGGTAGTAGTGCACAACACAAAATTGGGGTCCCTAGCTTCAGGGATTGTACACTTATGTAGGTAACAGGCAGTCAACAATACACGAAACCTAGATAACATAAATGCCATGATTACCTGATCAAGGGTAACGGCAAATAGAGGCGGGTGCAGGTGTGGCTACTAGATGAGATGGAGTCAGTCCAAGACTTTCTGGGGAGATTTCTGAGAGAGAGAGAGAGAGAGAGAGAGAGAGAGAGAGAGAGAGAGAGAGAGAGAGAGAGAGAGAGAGAGAGAGAGAGAGAAGGCGTGAAGTCTGAAAAAAGCTGGGTAAGCAGAGAAATTAGGAGTCTGAGCCAGAAGTAACACAAATACCAAGTTCCTGATGAGGGAGAGACCTGGGTAGGAGCAGAAGGTAGAAAGGAGCCAAGGATATAGTGAATAAAGAGAACAGTAGTCAGCCAGGGTACAATATTTGTGCTTTTCCCACTAATCAAAGCATGGGTCGGTCACATGGTCATACGCTGTGGTGGACAGGTGTGGGGCGATGAAATAGAGCGTGGAGGTCAAGAAGGATCCAGAGCAACAAAGTGGATGGCTGTGCCTTTAGTATGTTTTCGGCTTGGCAAATCTCAGAGGCACCTGCTGGATCTCAGCGCAAAGACACGGAGTTGGTGGCTGATTAGACAAGCCAGACGCTCTGAAATGAGGTCTGGATAGACCCATTCAGGAGCTCTCACAGGAAAGATGAATGAGCATCTCATAGCAAAGAAATGTGGAGAAAGCAAAAGGTCTGGACTGAGCCCTGAGACACCCTAATATGTAGATGCCAGTTAAGAGGAAGCAGAGTCAGCAAGCAGCCAGAGATGAAGAGGCAAACAGAGGTGTTTCAGAAGACAAATGGGAGTGATTACCAGTACTGAATACTATTGAGAATATGAGGAAGATGAGGGCCGGGAAGTGGCCAAAGAGGTCATGGGTGAGTTTGACTGGATGAAATAGGGGTGAAGTCAGAGTGCATCAGGGGTGTGTGAAGAGCAGGGAAAGCAGAAACAAGCATCAAACACTCAGAACAAAGCCCAGAGAAATAAAGAAAAACAGAAATGAGGCTATCGTTATGGGCAGAGTGGGGTCCAAACCGAGAGCCACAATTCCTGCTTCACATTGTCATCAGGAGGCACACAGTGAGCAAGATGGGGGCCTTTAAAACATGGCTGGTCCCAGAGCTGGAAGCTGATGAGAGCAATCTCATAAGAGTTCTGGGCTTCAAGAGTAAAGTCTCTTCACAAAGCTGATGAGGATCAGGATACACAGTGATTTCTGTGTGGCTGCAGTGAGGATGTATTTTACCCATTTTGCAGATGAAAAGCTGCAGGAGAAAGTAGATTTTGGAATAGGATAGGGAGAGGGGGGAACTAAGTGGTTTTACCTTCAAAAAGCTGAGCATACTGAGGGAATCCTGTTGCTCGAAGCCATTCACATGCTTTTTTGGCCTCCGCTTCTAAAACAGAAGAGAGGAAAATAAACAGGCAGAGTTAATCCCAGCACTTGAAAGGCAGAGAGGCAGGCAGCAGGCAGATCTATGTGAGTTTGAGGCCAGCCTGGTCTACAAAGTGAGTTCCCAGAAAGCCAGAGCTGCTAAACAAACAAACAAAAAAATTCTGGAAAAAAAAAAAAAAAAAAAAACGAGTAGCAGGATACTGTGTGAATACTGCCTCACAGCCAGTAGGCAAACATACCTTGCTCTCATGATTCAGGAATGGCAAGGAAGGCATAATGCGACTGGCCAATGAGGCACCCTCCGCTCCCTTAGCTCATTTCTGGAGTCAACCTGAACCTCATTCCCTGCCTGTCCCAAGTCCCTCTCAGTCTCTCAACCAATGCCCTAGACCAAAACACAGCACTGCCATCAGCTTCTAGAACGCTTCTAGAACTGTCGATCTTCCAGGCCCTAGGTAGAGCATCCTAGTCCAGCTAGGAGATAGGAAATGCCCCACAATACTGACTGCCTTCATCACCATCATACTTACCATCACCCTGCCTGCTGAAAGGCAAATCTCACTGAACATATCATCACCTGTAAAGAGGGCTCTGCTGTTCTCATTCAAAGAGCCATATAAACAAACTCTGAAAGGAAATGACTCAAACCAGGCACAAGTCATGCCTGTAATCCCCGAATCTAGGAGGGAGAAGTAAACGGATTGTGAGTTCAAGACTAGCCTGAGCTTGAGACGCTGAGGAGAGAGGAGGTAGGTGGACATGTGAGAGGAGATGTGCCTACCATGTCACAGCTGACAAAGAGGCAGTGCTGAAACTGGACGCCGAGGTAAGTGTGACTCTTCTCTGGGCTTCCAGCCCTTGTGAAAGCAGCTTCCCTGGTTCTTTCCCTCGCCATTAATATCCAGTCCTCCTGCCCCAGGAGCTTTCCCAGAACAGTCCTACTTCTTCTTAGGAGCTCAGCCTACTTGTGGAACACTCCAGTGTTGACCCTTAGTCGACAGTGCTGGCTTGTGGGGGTCTTAGAGGGGAACAGCTGGGTTGCCCTTTCTCTTCTGCCCTGGGAGTACCTTACACAGAGGTGGATACAATGGACAGCCAGAAGGAAGCCACAGAAGAGGCCCTCCTCGTCACCAGAGAGGCTAGACACTAGCAACAGAGTTCTGGGACTATGGGGCAGCAGCTACTTGTTCCCCAGGGGAGGGGTCCTGCAACCGTGGACTGTGGCAGTGTGGGCTTGGCGGGGGAAATCTGCTGTCTCAGAAGAGCCTCTCTGGCAACATTCTCCCACATCTTTAGAGTATGTGGTAGCCTGCTGACCTTGGAACTCTAAGGAGGGTGCTGTTTTTGGTGGGGTTTTTTTCCGACATAGGAAGAGCTCTATGTTCTTAGTGCTCACGCACAAGGAAATCTAGGAGGAGATCCCAGCAGCCAGGATGGATGGGAAAAGGGACTCTTAAAACATTCAGAAATGCAAGTAGATACTGAAGAGAAGAGCGCAGGAAAGGTATCAAAAATAGTAATAAACCCCTCAAGAATAACACACTGGTGAGAATTGTGGGGAGGAAAATAGAATGTCTGGCAAGCTTTGGTGTACTGGCAGGCTTTGGGGCAAATGAGTGGGGCAGGAGTGAGTGTCTCCAAGTATAAGCATCAACTCAGCATCTACACTAGCCTAGCATCTGTTGCCACATACAGTTGCAACCAAATCTTCTCATGGTTACAAGCCATGAGGATCAGTACAGGATAGTGCACCTATAATACACATGCAGGTTTCTTGGTCCATGTGTGCAGCCGCAATTCTGCGTGTGTTCTTGTAGGGCAACTTCTAAGGTTAGAACCCTGCTAGCAGTACCTCGCTTGTCCGACAGGGGGCAATGCAAGTCTGGTAAAAGATTCACCTCCCGTGCCGTTTATACACCAAGTAAGGCAGAGTCTGAAGCATATTTTGTCTACTAGGACAACTAAGCTGGCTACCATAACCACTTTCTTGTGTTCTGTTTCCACCAGAGTCCTAACAGAAGGCAGTTCTAGGATCTGAGTACCCTGCCTATCAACCAGCTTTGCATTTTGTCATTAGGACAAAATGAAAAATATGAAGAAAGGACCAGGTCAGATTTTCCAGAGAGGTGGGAACAAGAGACAGTGACCTCTAAAGGGTAACAAGTCTGGTATGGTCACACTAATCCTCTGCATGCCAGGAATACATCCATCTACCTATCTATCTATCTATCTATCTATCTATCTATCTATCTATCTATCTATCTATCTATCTATCCATCCATCCATCCATCCATCCATCCATCCATCCATCCATCCATCTATCTATCTATCTACCTACCTACCTACCTACCTTACCTACCTACCTACTTATCTATTTATCTTGCTAGCCCTGTATTAGTATAGTTAATATAATATTAGTTCAAGGTATAGTGTGCAAGTATGCTCAAAATAAAAACAGTAAGCATCCAGTGTAACCCAGAATTAAATATCATAACTGAAGCTACAATGCTTATCATTTAATTCCATGTTCAGTGTTCTCTTCCATGACATTACATTACCAGCCCACAGATTTCAGGTAAGCAAGGAACCAATTCTAAGTTCTAAAAATGGTTTTTTTTCCTCCTTCTTGTTTAGTGAAATCACAGGCCTGTGTTCAAATCCTATATTGTCAGTCATCAACTCTGACAATGGGTATGTCATAAATCTCTCTATTGCCTTCACAAAAAGGAGCATTAAGTGAAACACTAGAGGAGACAGAAACCATTGGTACGCCATGCCAAGCATTCAATAGCTGTGTTCCCTCCAAAGTCTGGTTTTGAAAGTCCCCAAACAAAGGGAGAACTGGAGAAAGTGGCCTGGTGAACATGAGTTTCTGTATCTGAATAAGTACCATCAATCTAAGAATTGGAGGCAAATGGCCCAGGGAAGTGAGGTTAAGTAACAGACTTTGGATGGGGTTCAGGACAAAGGGAAGAAGCAAAGGAGTCTGGGGTAGGTCTCAGGACTGAATTCCTCAGCAGTCCTCCTAACAGGAATCCTGAGAATGTAATAGGTTATTACTGAGCAGGATGTCAGGGACACTGACTTCTGACAATACACCATCTCAGGAAGGTCTGGAGGCCCTGAGGCTCTCTCCCAGATAGAGCAGCCAGGGACATATGTCTTGGTGATTAAGGGGTGAACTAAAGTACTCTGCTTCATCCATCTAACATGTCCCAGCCTGTCAGGCTAGGCAAGAAGTGACCCTCCACCCCACCTACATTAAAGTCAACTCACCTGAGGCTGGAACCAGCACAGCCCAGACAGAACTGGCTTATGTGCCCAACAGGAACAGTGACACTGGGCAGGCTGGGGCGAGTGAGGCAGGAATGTCTGTAGCCCCTGGCCCTAACCTCTGTGTCCAGATGTGCAGATTCCAGAGCACAGCAGTTTCAACTGTTAGTATTCTGCAGCTGGTGCTGTGGCCAAAGCCAGGACAGGTCAGTAACAGCATTCAGCTGGCACAAACTGGATTCCGTCTGTATTAAAGCTCAGGCTCTCTCCCTGGGGAGCTTAACTGATACAAGCTTAAGAGTCAGGGCACAGGGTAATAGGAAGTTCTGGACCAGAATAGGACCTCAGAGCTCTGCCTCAAAGTGTCCTATGGAGAGTGTCAGCAAAAGAAGGGGGCTTCACAGGGCAGCATGGCAGAAGACTTCAATGACAATATATGCATCTGCATGTGTACAGGACACATACCAGAGATCTTAGCACAGAGCATTTTTATGCAGAGGAGGGACCAAGGTGTAAAGCAGAGGTCCCATTGCTGACATTCTATGAACACGGGAAAATTTCACACACTCACAAAAAAATAGTACCACTATCTGTCGAAGAGAATAATGCCTAATGGTATCAGCTAAATTGAGGGGAAAAAAAATCAAATCAAGCCAGTTTCCCTGCTTAGTGCTTAAATCATCTTGGGCACTGCTTCCTTCTTTAAACGATGGTTGCCACACTTATACAATGCGAATTAAAGACTCCTGCTAGAACGCCGCCCTCTAAATCAAGTAAGCAAGGCACATATGAGCTCAGAGACGGAAGCAGCAAGTGCACAGTCTACACAGGTCTGCACCCGGCTCCCTGCATATATTTTACGGCTATTATCTTAGCATTTTATGAGACCCCTGCTGTGAAAGTGAGAGGGCCTCTGACCTCCTTTCCTCCAGCTGGGCTGCCATGTCCAACTTCAATATGATAGCTTCGCTTCATCTTATTGTATCTAATTTTGTCATGTTTAGTTGTTATCTCTTAGAAGCCTGTTCTTTTCTAAAGGGAGTGGATCAAGAGAGGGAGGTAGGGAGGAACTGGGAGGTGTAGAGGGAGGGAAAACTATAATCGGGATATTCTGTGTGAGAAAAGATTCTATTATCAATAAAAGGAGAAAAAAAAGAGTCTCCCACCAACTTCCTTGGCTACCACACAGGTGTGATCAGACCCTTGGTGGTCCTCCTCCTCCTCCCCTTCCTCCCCTCCTCTTCCTGTTTGTTTTTGTGCTGGAGATAGAATCCAGGGCCTCATTTGTCCAGGCTTGGCAAGCACTGAGCCGCACACCCACAGTCTTCCTATGCTGGTTTTATTTATCGTGACAAATAAAAGTTATCATTACAGAGGGATAGTTTGGTTAAGGCTATTTGAACTTTGTAACCTCCTCCGACTTTAAGGCCCGTGGAGATGCTGTATTAGTTACAGGGAGATGAGAAAAAAAGACTTAGGAGGAAGAGATAAGGCAACCAGGCAATATGCTGCAGGAAGCAAGTAAGACCTCACTCAGCCCCCAGCATGAACCTTACTTAGTCCTGGAATGGATACCACTCTCTGCATGTTTATCTTCTGTAATTAAGGTCCTTTTGTCTAGATACTCAGTGGTCTGCGAAAGAGCTACCCAAGCTCCAGGTTCATCCTTCCCCTTCTCAACCAAAAAAGTCCATCTCAGGCCTCAGCTCCAGGTAAGACAATGGGCCCAAGGCAGAGTAAGGAAGAGATGTCCCAAGGCCTGACATGAAATTGTCTCTTATTAATTACTGCTCTTGGGTATGCCATCTCGTTTCTCCAACGCCTTCTACTCTATGTGCCCACTGAGACTCAGAAAATGCCAGTGCCCTAACTAATTAAATTGGAATCTCTTGGGATAAAGTTGGAGTTTATTTCTTTGTTTCTGTGAGTTCTACGGGTGGTTTTAAAGTGCAGGAAAGATGAAGAACTACCGCCCTACTAGTAGGGCAGTGAGATAGCCACACATGTATAGAGCCCTGAAAAGATGCTCTCCAGAGGCCAGAATCAGGCCTGTTCAAGCCACTGGCCATTTGCTCCAGGCCTCAAGGATACAGGCAAAAGGATACAGCCAACACTATGGTGAGGAGAGGGGAAGGAGTCTATGGGTGTTTGTTTGTGAAAGTCAGTTAATCAAATCAGCAGCCGATGGCCCTTATCTTTCCACAGACATGGTGGTCTTCTTTACCTTATGTACTAGCTTCCTGTTTGGAAAGGCATCTCCACCATGATCCCTGTCATAGGCTGGATGCCTCACACAGCATGGTCTGCTATCAACGCTGGTCTCTTCTACTTTTAGTGGCAACAAGAAGAGCTAGTATCCCAAGTGTACTGGGATACTACTGTCTATGAGACAATGTTAAGTTCCCAGGGCAGGTTCTGTGAAGCCCTGGGTTCGGCTAAGAGAGACAGGCAGGCAGTGGAGCTACACAGCACTACAGACCCTGGACTATGGCTAGCAGGATAGTAAGCCCTGCCTAAAAACTTCTCAGTTCATTTCTCTTCACTGATCCAAGGTCCATTTCCTGTTTTCATTCCCCACCCCTGGAGAGGAGCCTTTTCAAGATAGAATGGCCTTGAGAGGGGACATGTAGCTCAGAAATTACCATCCTTGGCACTGGCCCCAATTGCTCATTTCGTGTCCTTCTTATGGACACACTCTACCCGCCTAGCCTTTGAGCCTAGCATGGGAATGGGACTCTTAGAGGTATAGTCAAGAGATGCTGTGACAGGTGACTAGCTGGGTTTTTTCTACCTCCTTGGGATAGAGAGCAAAGGTGTCTTTACTAAATATCAGGTATTGGGGCCACTGAAACCTTCCTTCTTGAGCATGAGGTGGAAGAGCGTAGGCAGTTCCTTGCCTACTGAAGGCCCAACACATTCACAGGCACATTCTGCTATTGCGGCTCTTAGCTGGAATTGCCACTCTAATTCAGTTCTGGCAGGGAAAGGAGGAGCCAGGAGGAAGGGAGACAAGACGAAAATAGCTCCCATCCCACATTCCAAACCTCACTGGAGGGGCACCATGGCAAGGGACGCTGCATTTCAGCCGGCCTACTTTGGCAGTACTAGACACTGGCTGGCCTTCTGCTTGCTAGGTCGTAGGGCAGAACTGGGGGCCCTGTTGCACCTGTTCAGATGCCAGCCTGAGTCTCTGCCGGAACTGCAGCTGGATCCCAAGCTCCTTGGCCCATGTGAGCAGTACTTTTGGAGACTTCCTGTCACAAACGAAGGACCTACAAAGCAAACAGTGTAGGAGGGCTGTATGGAAGAGGGTGGTAGCAAGCCCGAAAGCCACTGCAGCTTTTGGCTAACTCGTGTGCATGTGCAGACCCTCTAATGTGCCTCTCCTCTGATACTTCATATCCATACCTGCTCACTGGTAAAACTTAAGAGTGCTTACCGAAAGGATTCCCATCCAGGGACAAATTCCCTTCCCATTTGACAATGTCTGGAGACATTTTTGATCATTTGAACTAGATATGAAGAGGCAGTGTCAGAAGTATCTATTTCAGTCTTGCCAAGATACCTCAGGCGTCATACCAACTTGGGAGATATCCTGATGGTGAGTTAAAGCGCAGATACCCCGTCAACGCAGATCCTTTGACTTTATGAGTCAGCCAGAAAGGTGCTGGTATGGATTTCTCTATAGATGGAAATTATATAAGACCCCTGAACACACTACTGTGACTCCTCTCTCAGCCCCCAAAGTAGTGGTTTGAGCCCTATAAGTAGCTGTAAACAAGAAGGCTCACATGAGCTCTGAGGTTAGGTAAATCCTGGCTCACTGTGGCTGTTTGAGAATCTGGGTTCAGAGGCAGCCAGGCCTGTGGACTCGTAGGCTAGCGATTGACACAGTGGGGCCAAAGCAGACAGCTGACATTCCTACCCAACACAGGGTTTCCCGGTGACAGTGAAGGTCAAAGCTGCCACCTGCTCTGCGGCAGGAGCTCTCTTAGCTTTCTGGCCCTCAGGGGCTCCTGTCCCCAACTTAGTCTCAGGTGCTCCAACAAGGTCACCACAGACAAGGAAAGACATTGGTTTTAATAAGATCTTTGTGATTCCCCCCATTCCAGTCTCCAGTCTAGAGGCAAGAGATGCCAACCGAACTAGTCTAAGTAACTGCTCCCCACTTCAGTATAGATCTAAACCTTTGGGCTAAAGGTCAGGAAAACCAACCGCCTTATAGTTTTAGCTCCCCTACCAACCAAGATATACTTGTGTATAATCTTAAGGAAGCCACTACCTCTCTTTGAACCTAGTTTCTCATCTCCTGTGGTTTCTATTCCCCAACTTCTCGAGTCAGAGCTATAAATGGCAATAGGTGGTTCAGCAGAGCAGTTGTCCTGGATTGTGGAGGAAGATGCATTTGGTACCCAAAAGGGAATGGGAGGAAAGAGCTCTGCTGATGTCCTTGCCTCAAAAGCCATCCAACACCTTGTCCTCCTGTTCCCTCCTACATATCGATTGAGTCATCAGCTTCTAACAACTTCTGCCACTAAGTGGTCAGGTTTCCCATACACAGCTATGTTCTGATTCTCATTCCTAGAGTACGTCAGCCCTGTTTCTACTTTCCAGTCTCTCCTGTCAACAGGTTACCCTATTAGCTTCTCCTCCCAGACTCCAGTCCTAACCTAGTCATTCTCTTAGTCTGCAACCTAATCAGTTCCTCATTGCCCAAAACTAGGGCAGAAATTGGCCTCCTCTAAACAGACACCCAAGCTCCAGACTAGAGCAAGCATTCCAACCCATGAAGCCTCTGCAACTTCCAGCATTTATTAGCATGTGAATCTGTCTTTCTCATTTGACTGGTAGCTCCATTTCACTGGGTTCTCTTAAATGCAGTATGATAAAGGATACTGAATGTTCTGGCAACGCCCAGACAGGAAGCTCTGCTTCCCAACTTAACAGTGCTGGCGCTTCTGGCTCTAGCTTCTGTTATCCACACACTATAAAACAGAACTGAGCATCTATGTACCTGAAGCTCACAACTCTGCTTGGCAGAACTCCATGACCCATGTTGAAAGCAAAGAATCAGGAACATCCAGGTAGGAGAACAGAAAATGAACTCTGCCTACAAGTGGAGGCACTCTACCCTGGGGGAACTGTTAGCTCTTCCACTCAGCTTAAGTATGGGCAATGAAGTTCACCTGAGATGGTGAGCACTCACTTCCTACTTCCCTCTCTTGGCCTGCAAAGCCTCGGTGTTCCCTTAGCTTATTTTGACCCTGTGCCACCACCTAGTCATTCTACTCCCCTTGCCTATTTCCCTTTCCTTTTTCTGAAGCCAAATATAAACTCCAGGGCAGGAAATGCCTTAAAGTAGCCTGGCCCCACCCTGTGATCCAGAAAAAAATTTGTCTCTGACAGAAAGGAAATGGGCCTGAAAGAAGTGGCCTCATCAAGAAGCAAGCAGACACAACTCCGCCCCTCAGCCCCAAGGGCTGTGGTGTGTCCGTGGCTAGAGAGGACCACAGTGTGAGTGCTTGGGCCATGGTAGAACCATAAAATGGTGCTGCCAGCCATGTAAGCCCTATAGGAACAGCATTGTGGGATAAGGTGGGAAGAGTGAGGCTCACAGCCTGAAGACACAGCTTTCCGTCCTGTTTTTGCTCCTTGTTAATGAACTGTGCTCATTAAATCCAGTGTGTATGATACCAAATTTAACTATTAACAACAATGAATAACAGAAAGGAAGAGTTATGGAAGAGTTGCTGTGTTTCTGGCCAAGGATTGCACAGATGCTCTTCCTTGGGGTTCTGGAACCTCCCTGTGCTTCAGTGCCCTTATCTCTAAACTAGGCATGTAATCACAGAACCAACTTGGTGTTTGTGAAAAGACCAAATGAGATAACAGCTCATTTAGCCTGGGTGTGTGGTAGAGGGTATGAACCTGGATATTTGGGGTGTTCAAAACAGGGCTAAACTCACTGATCTCATTGACCCCAACCTTCACAGCCCCCCCCCCCACACACATGTGAGTATGAACCCTTAGCCCAAAGTTGTTCCCATCCATGAGAAAAGCACTAGGGTCACCTCATATTCCATTTGGTCACCTCACACTCCATTTGGTGGTCCCAACAACCCTGTCCAAAGCAAGGAATAACTATTGCACAAGCATAAAAGTGAGATTGTGAAAGGTCAGGGGTCTTGTACTGGAATACAGACAGAGCAAGAAACCTGCCTAAATCCCAGAACCCTTTTGGCTGATGGGTTTCTATTTCAGCCCCTCTTGGGTTTTCCCTTCAAATACTATTGCCTGTAAATGGCAGATGTATTCAAGTAATGGTACAGGAGCATTTACTATTGGGTTATATGCTAGGCATCAAGATCTGAAAACAACAAAAGTTGATTTCCCAGGGTATTCAGCCAGAGATGTAGAGATGTTGTCTGGCTCATCCTACTCAGGAAAGCAGAGACTAAGACAAACTGTCCTTTGAGGCAAGATAGATAACAGGGAACAAACCCCAAAGCAGGGGAGCTGGCAGCTGGTACAGCCTAAGGAAGGAAGCTTGCAGCCCCCAAAGAGTCTGAGACAGGGAAACTTGGTGGGGATGGGGAGGCTAGATGTTCTGGACAGCTCCCCCACCCACATAATCTCAATACAAGCAAGGGCTCCATGGGGCGGGGTGGGGGGGTATTCTCTCAAGTGTTAATCAACCCAGTTTTCTGCCTGTCCCTACCCACCCACGCTTTCTAAATAATGCAAGTGGTTGTCAAGACAGCACCTTAAAATGTTTCTTGTTTCCCCAATGACACCAAGCACTCTCTGCTCCCCACCCTATAAAGTGCAAGGTGCTAATAAAGCAGACCTAGTACTGATGCCAGAACCACCCCCAAATTCCTCCTGCAGGCCCTTCCCAACTCCAGTGAGGCTCTATTTTAGAGTTTATCCCAAGTCTTCATGTTTTTCCTCCTTCTACCTTAGAGATGAGGGTGGGGAGCAGAGCCAGTAGGTGGGTGATCTGGGGACTGCCCAGAAAGATGTTGCTTCTAGATAGGATGAGCACTTGGAGGGAGAAAAGAGGCCCAAACCCATACCTTTGCCACTAGGCCAAGCATCTATAAAGAGTCTGCCATTAAGGTTAGAGGAGGTATAGTCAGAATTACTAGGTCCCCATTTTATCACTCCTCAGTTGTCTGACCTTGGACATGTCTTTTCTTTAATTGCTCCTTATTCATCTTCTTTATATGAAATAACTCTAACTGCCTTACAAAACTGTCACAGGAGTTATGCATGGTAAAAATGTGTCAAGGATTTCGAAGTGGTCACTATTACTACTACTATTATTATCATCATTACCATAGTCTGTTGCAGTGTCACAAATGCTACCAAAGATGGCCAGAGGAAGAAGCCCTACAGATATCGCAAGAGAAATCTCCTAGATGGGACAGAATCTGAAGTCACAGGAAGTCCAGACCCAATGTACAGGGGTGGTATGTTGGAGCCCTGCTTAACCCCAAGTAAGTGAAGAACAACAAAGTAACAAGGTGGCACCAAGTACTACTTAGCAACAATCATACAAAGATCTTATTTATACAGTTGGAATGAATACTCAACAACCTTGGGAGGTATGTACATGTCTCCTCATTGTTGCCAAATACAGGCTCAGAGACGTGAAGCCACCCAGGGCTTTGTATAAGACTATCGAAACAGCTCACGTTCTTCACAACATCCTCTTGCTCTGGACACGTGTCCAGAACCCTGCTCTACTCTGGGCCTTTCCCCCCCATTCCATTCTTTTCTTTCCCTTCTTTCTTTTAGACAGGGCCCTATATATCCCAAGCTGATATCAGATTTGTTATGTAGTTGGGGGACCACCATCAGCCTCTGGTCCTCCTGCCCTACATCTCCAGTGAGTGCTAGGACCAGGCAGGGAGTAGTACACAAGACCTGGTGCATGCGAGGCAAGTACATTATCAACTGCGCCACATCTTCAGCCATTCTATTTTTTGTCTATTGAGAAGGTCCTGCTGGGGTACAGGCTGCATTCATCAGTTGTTTTGAGCCAAGCCCTTCCTACACAACATCCCTGACCCTGCCCGGCCTGATTTGAACTCAGCCTGCAGCAAAAATGGTGGTCTCCAAGTACATACTTCAGACCCGCCAGTCTTTGGCCAGTACAGATAAAGGACAGGAAATCCCAGGCCACCTCCCCTGGACGTTGCTCCTTCTACCACAGGAACAGACTTGCAGCCTAGGCAGAGGTTCCTCTGTGGTGAGGAAGCTGCCGAGTCAGCCACAGCTGCCCTGAGTGCCGGGAAAACAGGGACATCTGAGTGTCTGAGACTTGGGTTCCAAATCTTGCCTCATTGGAATCTGTTTTCGTCCCTTCCTGATCCCCAGATGGGTTTGTCAAAGATCACACGGAAAGGATCAGGGTGCTACTCTGGGAGCACAGAGAGAAGTGAAAGGGTCCCGGAAACTAAAGAAAGGGGACTTATGGTTGTCATCACGGCGTGCCACAGGAAGGAATGACTGAGCTGGTATTTCTCTCTGCCTGATTCACTCTTATAGTCCCCACTGTAGGCCAGGGCAGGGCTCACAGCCACTTCTGGCTGCGGTACTCTCTAAAATAGTGCCTTTCCTCCCCACCAGCTATGGAGGGCAAATGGCAGAAAAAGCACCGTGTTCAAAGCCCTCCACCCAGGCTATGTAATAATGAGCACATTTAGCTGGATATCTATTATCAACAATCTCGTCACCTGTCAAGGAAGAGGACAGATACCAAGAGAAAGGCCTTGCTTCCCAAGGGTTCCCCAGTTTTGCAGATTGGACCTGAACAGCACCACCTTTGTATAAGGTGTCTCAGTTCAAGATTCTAGGGCCTTATGTCTGCCTGATGGCTCATCAGAGAGGGATTATTAAAATGGCCACCCTGAAAGATTCATAGTAAAAATAAACAGGAGAATCTGGTATACCCCAGTGTTAAAAGGGCCACAAATAATCCCAATATAGAGGAGAAAATGATGAGGCTGCGGAGGAAGCTGACCCAGGTCCCAAAGGAATATTTGTAGGAGCTGAAATATTTAGGCTGGAGAAAACAGAGGAAGTCTCTGTTCAGTCTTCAGACTTTAGAAGGTGAGGGGAAAGGAGGCTCTAGGTAGTTCCAAGGGGCAGAACTGGGTCTCCTCTGAGTTAAAAGCCTTAAGTAGATTCTGTTCAATTCAACAGGAGACAAAACTTGCAATCATCCCACTGATGGGAAGTAACAGCTTGAGACTTACATTGCTCCAGGGGGCTGAAGCCAGGTGAATAGTAACTAGACAAGCACAAGGGGGGGCCAGTCTAGCTTCAGAAGGTGTGGGCCTTGTGTCCTCTAAAGGCCCTTCTTCCCTGGAATCTGTTTGCATACCTACCTCTAGGGGAGATTGTGAGAAAAAAAATAAAGGTGCCTGGAACAGACCAACCCCTCCCTGATTCCCACAGAGTCCTGAGATCTCAGGAACACCTTGGCTCACATTCCCCAGAGGGAAAAGTCACTCATTAACTTGTGTCTGAATGGGTCAGAAGAAGACCTCCTAGGACAGATGCAAACATGGGGAGGAGCTAGGGAGCAGACTGCCCATGCCTGAGAGAACTCCAGCTGTGGCAGTAGTGGACTCAGACATCCCAAACTGGGGCAGGCCATGGAGATTTAGTGGCTGGACCTGGGAAAAACTGTAGCCAGCTCTGTATCACCCTGTGGATAAGCAAAAGGTGTTAAGTGGAAACACATGCTTACACAGCTGGAAGGGAGCTGGGAAACCTGGAGTCAGTGGACCTGTCCCACCCAATTTATAGATGTAGAAATCAAAGCCCAGGGCTAACACATACATTTTCCTGAAGTCACTCGGAGATGGGAAGAGAGGCCAAGTTTCTGACTCTATTAGATAGACAGGGTCAATTAAACGTTGGTTCCTCTGTTCCCTCTGAAACTACAAAAAAGTGCTTGTGTCCTAGAACTTTCTAAATTGTGCCTGGGTTCTGGCCTGACTCTTCCCACCTCCCACTGCCTGTCTAGACGTAGGTTCTTGGTGAAAGACATTTTCCTCCACTCAAAGGGCTCTCAGCCTCTCAGCTATCTGGTTCTAGGCCCCTTCTCCCTCCTTCTCATCTCACCAGCTTTTTGAAATGGACAGTGGGCCTCACACATGCTAGGTAGGTATGATAGCTCTGTGCTTGTGCGCATGCGTGCGCTCTCTCTCGCTCTCGCGCGCTCGCTCGCGCTCTCTCTCTCTCTCTCTCTCTCTCTCTCTCTCTCTCTCTCTCTCTCTCTCTCTCTCTCTCTCTCTCTCTCTCTCTCTCTCTCTCTCTCTCTCTCTCTCTCTCTCTCTCCTCCTCTCCCTTTCCTATTCTGAGGCTAGGTTGTCCAAATGGCTTTTAAACTTACTCTGTACTCCAGGAAGGCCTTCAACATATTACCCTTTCCCATAACTTCCTGAGCAGCTAGGATTACAAGCTTCTACTATCAGGCTCATTTCTTGTTCTTCACACGTTTAGGCTCCTGGAAATACCTCAATCCCTTTCCGATTCTTATGTCTACACAAAACTCAATGACATCTACTACGGGTATATGTACTCCAGACAATAGAAACTACTTCTGTCCGTTCAAATATATGACTGAGGGGCAGAATTTTAATTGACTCTGGAAGTTTTTATGACTGATACTTGTCAGTATCCCTCTGGGAGGAGGCAAAGTTTAGAATGGGGTCCCTTTAAGGATTAGAGTGGATAGAGTAGAAGAAGGATAGGGTGTTAGTTAATGGCCATCCTGTAGAGGTGACTTTTCAAGGTGGTTATTATGTGGCTCAATCATTAACCAAGCAGTGGCAGGACCCCAGGCTTATTGGAAAAGGGCCACTCCTTTCCCAAGGACAGCCCAAGAGCAAGAAGCTGTAACTACGCAGGACATTCCTGGGGTCTTTCACTCCTGACAAGACATAGCCTGCAGTGGTGTAGATGAGGGCAGAGGCCTCACCCTGCCCACATGGGGCTGGAGGAGGGCTGGCCCGGAAATGGAGGAAGTCAGCACACCCTTAATGAGGAAGGAGGGAAAAGAGAGACAGTAAAGGGTTTTTATCATAAATGAAAAAGGAAGCTCTAAGCTGGACCTTGGTGATTAGATGACAAGCTGGGAAAGACGCTCATCCTGAATGCATCCTGTTTTGCTTCAAATTGGCCTCAGGGTCCCAGAGCTGGGGAGGGGCCTAGATAGAGAGCAGCCTCCCAGGAATTCTCCTAGGCCTGCTGACCTCAAACACTTGGGTGGCCCCTGAGCACAGTAGGCAAATGGGAATTAAATCTCTCTTTTGCTGCTAGAGGAATAAAGAAGGCACAGAGTTTCTGAAATTTCGACAAGGAACTTCTTACAGGTCAGCTTTGGGATCAGGAGCCCCAGAGGCAGCGAACATCTGCTACTGGCAATGTGGCATCTGTAAAAACAAAGATTCCCAAGCTCTATAATCCATCTAGCCTCTCTTCTACAGTTCAGATCAAATGTCATCCACTTGTCAATCACTTCAGTCAAAAGCAGTTCCCCTCTGGTCTGAACTCTAGGGCAAAACAATTAGAAATGGGAATAATAACCAAACTTTTGGTGACACTAAAGGTCTGGGTTTGGTATGATAATGATGCTGTGGTTATTTTGTTGCAAGTCCTTATCTTTTATAAAGATATATGAAAATATTTTTTAGATGAGTTGATAACGTGTCTGAGATTTATTTCAAAGTAACAAGAAATGGGGAGAATAACTAGAAGTACGGTGTGATCTAATTACATTATTGTTTCTCTTTTTAAAATTCTTCATAATATCTTTAAACGCTCAATGAGGAGCACCTCAGGCCACTAAACCCCTAAACTAGATGGCAGATTTCCCAAAGGTGGGTATTATAACCAAGGGTTCACAAGAACAAGCGACTAGCCCGAGTTTAGTGACTAATCATCTATTAAGCAGCTTGTAGTTTACAAAGCATTTAAAAACAGAAAGAAACTGAGGGTTTGAGGCACTGGGAGAATAAGAGACTAGATTTAGACCTCCATGTGTCTAGCCCTCCCTCCGATCCCTTGTGTTTTGCTAAGGAACTTAACATTGGGTTCTCAAATCCCTGCATGCGGCAGTGGTAAACAGGAACAGCAACTGCTCAGCATGCAAGTCCTCAACATGGAGGGCCACACCAGAGGAAACTCAATACATGAACTCAGCACTTCAGATTTGTGCCTGGGGCCCAGACTGGGGGCCTGGAATCCACTGACTCATATCTACAACCCATGTACATAAACAAATACACACACACACACACACACACACACACACACACACACACACACACACACACACACACACACGCGCGCGCGCGCCAAGCCCCCGACTCACAGATAATTAAAGCATCAACAAACCCTTGACACCAACAACTGCAAGACCAGCACAGTGCTCAAAAATTTCATCTAGGGTTGTGGTGTTAGGAGGAAATATAAAACTCACCAATGGCTAAGGCATATCTCCGAACTGGAGTGATTGCCTGGAATACACCATCCCTACACTCCAGCACCAAAAGAAAACAACCCCCCCACACAACTCCAGATCTTCACAAACCTTAAGACATTAAGGAACCCATGCCTCCTATTCCGAACTCTGAAATCACTGACACCCTCAACCTGAGCAGCAGTGCCCTAAAGACATAAGACTTGATCCTACCCAAATTGGGAACTCAAAGAAAATGTTTTCTTTTTACTTAAGAATAAAGCAACCTCTTCTTTCAGCCAAGGGCCCCATTTTCATCCTTCCTCAAGAACTTGCCATTGGTGGGACCAATTATTATCCAAGTCTGGAACAAGGAGCTCCAGAAGTTAGCTAACAAAAGGCAATAAAGTATCTCAGCCTACATTCCCCCTCCTTCCCTTGTGACTGGCTTGCTTTCATGTCTCTGCTGCTATCATACCTGGCTCCCAGAGGTCCTGTACTCCCATCCCAATGTGTAGTCCTCAAAATAAATTTTTAAAATTTCAATACAGATAGCCAGAGATGTTAGATGGTATGAACATGAGCCAAGTATAACAGTAGCATGCAAGTATGGAAATATTGTAATGATACTCATTATTTTGTACATTAAAAATTAATAAAGATTAAAAGACAGAAGTTCAAAGTTTGGGCCTCTTAGTACCCCCTTCTTTTTCTCCTGTGCTCCAGCTTTGAAAGTATAAAGGCATCATCTTTCTAAGACCCATTGCCTGTTCCTCTGCATCTACACAAGGTACACAGCCACTTTGTCATCTGTACATCTCCAGATATTATCTCTAGGTAGTTTCTTGGCAAGGCAGGAGGGACCTGCAGATGGTCACAGAGGCTTGGTATTCTTCAAAGAGCTTTTTGCAATGCGGAAGAGGAGCACGCAAGCAAGGGAGAGCAGCCTATTATCAGTATGGCGTTTCTCAGCCCTAACTAGAGAGATTCAAGGAGCAGAAATTCCAAGGCCAGAGCCTGGATGAAAGATCAAAGCTCTGAAGTAAGGATCAACACCAGATACACAGCAAAATGGCAGCTACAACTTCACAACGAAAACTTTAGCCCCATCCCTCCCAGACAAGCATCCCTGTCCCCATTCCACTCTTGCCACTCCACCGAACTCACGGAGACTCCACCTGAAGTCTTCCCTATGCCTTGGGCTGCCCACCTCCAGTCCCCAGGAAAGAAATGTCCCCCCTTCCATTCCAGGAGTGTGAAATCAAGAGAAAACTCAGACAGCAAGGATACAGATGGCACCGGCAGGGACTACAACCCTTAGAGTGAGTGGGTGTGGGCGCTGGTGGTGCAGCCGGAGTCAGGGTTTGAAAATAGCCCTGGGTGATTCATTACTCTCTCCTCCCAGGATTACTGGGTGCCCTAAGCAAGACTCAAGCAAACTAGGACACTGGTACTTTGGCTACATTTCATGTCTAGTTACAATTTTGGAGGTCCCCAAAGTGAGAAATTTAGTGTCTGGAAGAAAAATCCCATCCCTCCTCACATCCAATTTGATTGCTGTTTCTCCACAGTAACTTTCCAGCTATTCTAGCTGCATAATCATCCTAAGACTCGCCAGCTGCCTAGCTGCCTAGCTCAAGTGTCTTGGAGACCATCTTTCTTTACTTATCACTTAGGACCCTGGACCTAGGCACCAAGTTAACCAATGTCAGAGCAGAAGAGACTGGGCCCTTCTGATACTGAAATCTAGATGCCAAGTGAAGAACTGTGGAAAACACTTAAGAAAGCATGACTCGCTTAAGGTCACATGAACTGGCGGAACCCAGTTTCCTGCGTGATGGTAATTCAGTGCTGAACTTGAACAAGTATTAGACACTGAGACACGGAGAGAATCCTAGAATATTCAAGTTAGAGCTCTTCCAAACTTCCAAGTAATATTTTTTCATCTGAGCTTTTCTAATGTAAACTTATGTGGGACTTCATGGCAAACTGAGCCCCAGAAAGATGAGACTTATCCAATAATATTTGCTATCTTGCTCAATACAGCTATCTCAAACACAGTACACTTCCAGGCGTTGTCCAGGTGGGAAGGCAGTGTGTGTGTGTGTGTGTGTGTGTGTGTGTGTGTGTGAGTGTGTGTGAGTGTGAGTGTGTGTGTGTGTGTGTGTGTGTGTGTGTGTGTGTGTGGTGGGGGCGGTGACGGGAAAGTAGAAGGGGCCAAAACCTTCCTGGAAATGCCCCCCGAAGTAGGAGGCAGAGTGGATGAGCTCCCCCCTACTGGGTCCTCAGGAAGTCAGCAGCTCCATTCAGGCCCGGGGGTCCTGAGACCTTTGGGGCTACGATGAGAGAGTGCAGCCGGAGCCCCAGGAGTCCCCAGTTTCTCTAACTCTGAACCCCAGCCCCTGAGCAAAGGCAGCTCGGCTACTTTCCTTCCTGCCTCCCATGTCCTCAGCCCAGCCGAACTGCCTGCCATGAGACCGGCGGGGCCAGAGCGCCAAGGAAGGCTAGGCGGGCAACCGGAACCCTTGGCCCCCGTCCCTCTGGATGTCCCCCTGACGTCGCCCCAATTCTTACTTGGCAGCCAAGTCCACACAGAGGCAAAGGGACGGGAGGCAAGAGCGGGAAGGGCTGCTCGATGAGGACACGCGTGGAGCCAGGGGTAACGGTGCCAGCCAGAACAGCAGCTGCGGCAGCTGCTCAGCCGTTGTCAACTGGACTACGCTCCGCTCGCCGCGCAGGTGGGGAGGCGGGGGAGCGTCTGCTTGTAGGCTGCAGAGGTGCTCCGCCCACCTACAGGTCCCAAGACCAATGAGAGCTCAGTCCTCCCACCCACCCCACCCCCTTGTCTCCCCAGAAAGCCGCTCAAATAAGGTGGGCGGGGCTTTGCCAGCCAGCTCCTCTAATGCCCTGATCCCCAACAACCTCCGGTCACACCGCTGGAGGGAGGAGGCACAAGGCCAGAGCCCAAGACAGAGCTTGAAGGATAGAGTTGGCCAGGCACACAGACTTATATTTATTGAGTTCTGAATGTGTCTGGCACTTGCATTCAGGCTTCAAATATAAATGCCATGTGCACGAGAGGGTTTAAATGACTTGTCCAGGATAATTTATAGTAAGTGCAGAAGAAGACCACGTCAGTGAGATACACAACCAAGTGAGGAAGAAACCCCAAATATGACCAGGAAGTGGTCATTCCTGCCCTATTCAGGCAACAGCTTTTCTACAACTTCCCCAATATCACCCTCTGCCCCTTGTGAATCCAAACTTTACTTCCACATAGAAACACATGTGGAACTTAGAGCACCAAAGTTAATTTCGGCACTAGAGGGCTTCCAGGAGTTTCTGCAACCAAATACCTACAAAAAGCCTGTTCAAATTCAATAAGAAACAGTGTTTAAAAATTGGTTTCTTCCTTCCCTTGCCTGTGAAGTTCCCAACATAAATTGACAACTTTAATTTCACTATGGAACTAAGAATTCCTATTTAGCCAGGCAGGGCTAAGAGTATCCAAAACTCTCGGAGCGTTGAAACTATGTTTACAATGACAGAAGCTAAAGAGAGTTGACTTATTCTGGGCTACTCAGAGAATCCATGGCAGGCCAATACTGGTATTTTCTCCATACCTAACAGATGAGTGGAATGGAGCTAAGGTCACTAGACTTCAGGAATTGCATCCATCTCACTGGATTGCTAGAGTGTCCAACATAGCAGTTTGCTCAAGGTCATTTAGAGGCAATGGCAGAACCAGGCATTCTGCCTTTCTTTCTGGCTAGCCCTCATGAGAACCAAAGCAGTGACAGTGAAGCAAGGAAACCCCTACTGTGTTTTCTCCCCCTACTGGGTACCTTCTGCTCTTCACAAAAGTGCTATCTGTGGCAATTTTTTGCCAAGTGGCCCGTGTCCCCACAGATCTTAAATGTGGTTTTAGCCTATATACCTGAACTCAGTTCCTAAGCCAAAATCCTACCAGGAGGCTAGAAACCTTTTGATGGGTAGGAAGCCTCTTTCCTGAGGCAGGGCTGTATATAATAATGTAAGCATACTTTGAGGGTTGAATTGAAGCCAAATGAGTATTGCTTGTACACAATGCTAGAAAAGACTGGGACACTTGCCATGCTTCGATCCCTAAGGACAAGAAACCATGTCAGAGCAGAGCTCATCTACCTCGTGGCACTGAGCACAATGTTTTCAATGGCTTCCGGGTAATGTTCACTAGTAGGTGAAGAAATGCTAAGACATTTAGGGGTAACCATGAAGAAATCATAAGCATATGAATAACCAGAAACCCAACTTAATACTTAGTAGATACTAAGACAGGATCTTAGTATCTTAGACAGGATCCTTAGACAGGATCTCTGTTTGTAGCCCAGGTTGCTCTCAAAGTCATATTCTCTACAGCCTCCTAAATGCTAGGAATAGAGGTTTGTGCCATCACCTGGAATTTAGTAGATTGTTCTAACCGGATTAAGATAGTTTGGGTTCTGAAATACCAGTGTGTGTGTGTGTGTGTGTGTGTGTGTGTGTGTGTGTGTGTGTGTGTGTGTGTGTGTGTAGACAAGACAACAACCTCCAGTGTCCTTTGGGTGCTGTCCCCTTCCCTTTTGTTATCAGGCCAGGTCTTTCCGTGGCCTGGGGCTGGCTGGCTAGACTAAGTCTGCTAACCAGCCAGGACCCACCTGTCTCCACTTCCCCAGTGTGGGGATTCCAAACCCATTTCCATGCATGGCAGCTTTTATGTGGGTTCTGGTAGAGAACGCTGATTCTCATGCTTGTTACCAACCAAGCCTTCCTCTCCCTAGCCCCCCTCTTTGGTTTTTGGTTTGTTTATTTTGTCTTATTAAGTGATAAAACCAAAAACTGCTAAAGGGTCAAAAAAGTACAAAAACAAACAAACAAACAAAAAACAAAAAACAAAACAAAAAAAATACCAAAAGAGGAAAACAGCATGAAAAAAAAAACACCAAGAAAAAGTACAACCTAACACCTATAAAATGCTATGAATAAATACAATGCCAGTTTCACAGTGCCTGACATGTTTAACAAAAACATTCTTTTGTTGCATCACAGTCTCTCACAAAGCCCACACCCATGTCTTCGGTATTTACTGTCTTCTTTCTGTAAGTGCCTCTCTCTTCCCTAATACCTGCACTTAAATACACGTTAAAACATTTTTTCTTAATAAACACTAACTTTAATTTAAAAATATTTTAACGAATGAGTGAACACAATAATTAAAGAAAACTTTAGACCTAACATTTATAATGCATAGTCATGTTACTTTGAAATAGCTCAAGGGTCATTTCTTTTTTTTAAAAAAAAAAACAAAAAGTCTCCCTCTTTTATCTTGAGAACTTTGCAAAGACAAGCATGTTCAGCCTTTTTGTAGGGGACAAGATAGTCAACACCTTTACCAGTACCAGCGTCTTTGTCCCCACCTCAGCCGACAAGATGGATATTCTGTAATGGTTCCTGGAAAAAGGGTGGGGGAAATGGTGTCTTTTAAAAAATAGGAATAGTTCTAGAATGCAGCCTGATCAGCTTTGGAAATAAGCAGAGCCTGCAGGTCCTGGCTTCCCTTTTTTTTTTTTTTTTTTTTTTTTTTGTCTACAAAACCCACTCTTGCCTAGGTGCTTTGTAGTGTCACATTGCTACTTCTGGATGTCAGAGTGGTCACCAGGCAGGGAACCAGTGATGAATGAAACAAGCTGGTGGCTAAAAAACTCAAGACCTCACGTGTGTGTGTGTGTGTGTGTGTGTGTGTGTGTGTGTGTGTGTGTGTGTGTGTCTGAAGCTTGAGGTGTCCTTTACTCTGCCGCTATCACAGGTGAGCTTTTTCATATAAGAGGGAGGGAGAGTAATGAACTGTAAAACCAGATGGTCAGTGTACAAAGCCCAAATCTAACCGTGGCTGTATGCATCACTTTCCTCACCTATGAGATGCAAATAAAAATCGAGGCACTGTTAACTTACTTAGCTGCCGAGCAGATGCATCGGGACCATAAACACTTGAATAATCAGTCACTGGAACTAAATCCTAGGTATGGACAAAGCCATTGAGCCGTGGTAGAGAGTATCCTGGCTCAGGAAGTATGAGAGGTGCTACTTTTACCACTTTCTGGCAATGCCACCCAGAACAAGTCACTGTAACATTGCAACTACCAGTGTTTTTACCTTTAATAGAGGAGCACTGTGGGATAGCTAATGGGCAAAACAGAGGCAATGGATGGAAGAGTTTCCTGTAAAGGCTGGCCACAGGCAGCAGAACAGCATTCAAGGATCTAAATTCTCTTGACCCACAGTGGTAATGAATTCTTTTTTAGTTCTGAACTGTACAGAGAGTGCCTCTAGATCCAATTACGCACAACCTTCCTCTAAGACCCTTGGATCCTAATAAGGGCTGAGATGAGACCCCCCCCCCCCCCGTCCCTGCGCATGCATGCTCTCTCTCTCTTTCACACACACACACACACACACACACACACACACACACACACACACACACACACACACAGAGCTGAAAACAGAAGCTCGCTCATCTGGCTATTGCAGGCAGAGTCATGACCCTAACTCTGAACCAGATGAGATGAGACAGATCCAGGGAAGGCACCAGACAGACAGATCTTTACACTATTACTTTACATAGAGTCCCTGATCAGAGACCAGCAAATTGTTGCCAGGAAATCACCATGGGAATGTAAAAACAGGAAAATGGATCCTTGGGGGGGGGGCAAATGGGTTATACTCCAATCTGTAACACCCAGCACATGACTCTCACCTGGGGACCTCCACACATTCCTTCAAGCCCCATTCAGGCCCACAAGAAAAACCTGGTTATTGTTGGGCTTGAGGACCCCCACCAAGCCTCATGAAAGGAGCCTATTGCTCATGCTTGCACAACATGAAACAGTCATGGGTGATACAGAAAAAAATATCACAGAGGGTCACGGGTTGTGGAGTTAGGTGGGATTGTCTGAGCATGGCAGGCAAGAGGCAGCAGGGGCAGCCATAGGAGGGATGGGAAAGGTGTACGGCACATATGTGCCTCATTTTTTGTGCCACCAACTGAGGATAGAGAACAAAGACCCCTGTAGGCTCACAGCCCAGGACACCAGCATGACTGCGTTCACCTACCACCCTTGAACACCTTGGCAGTAGGAACTCCATGCTGACCAAGAACTCATTTCCTCAACTGCCAGGGCCAAACAGTATGTGGCCAACTCCTGGCACCTGAGCTAGGCCCTGGAGGCAGTCAGCCTTTTTTTTCCCCTCTATACCCATGAGATCTCATCCCCACAACAAATACCAGGTCTGCCAGAAAGTTCACCCCCCCCTTAATTCCAGCCCCATGCCACAGCAGTGGAAAAGGCCCCATTCTATAGCAAGATACACCCTGGCCTGATCTCACTGGCCCATCTTAAAGGGCCAGAGGCTTGCTGCTGTGAGTAGATTGAGTACACACATACTCCAGCCTCCTAAGGGACTGCCACCTATCCCAAACCACCAGGTGGGCAGAGTTCTTGGTCCTTGGTGAACCTGGCATAGGTACCTAGAGCAGGATGTCCACACAGACACCACACCCACTTCTGCCCTGCCCCTGCTAAGAGGGTTACAGTGTGCAGAGAGGAGATAAACAAAGACAAGCCTACATCTAACACTTCCTCCTCAACACACACACACATAAACACACACCATTAAAGTCTGGGCTTGAGTCTTTCTACACACTATTTTCTGGAACTGCCATATCACAATGAGAAAGCAGGGGTCAGCTTTCACACATAGAATGCCTAACCCAAACAGGTGGATAGCCTGAGGCCAGGTCCCAGAGGACATGGAGGGAGGGGGCATCAAGGTTCAGGAGTGGCTTTATATCTCTATCTCTGGACCAACAGATCACCTCAGGGAAATTGGTCCTTTTCACACACATACACACACACACACACACACACACACACACACACACACACACACACACACACACCTATCCACACACCAAGACGTCTGGACTAGAGGCCAGGATACTGTAACTCTGACCTTATTTTGCTTCTTTTATGAGACCCAATGGAGTTCCCTGCTGGCTCTGGACATTAATGTCCACATCTAGTCTGTCAAAGTCTGTCTGAGAATCTCAGAAAGCCCTGTAATTTGGCACGTTAAGTTCCTTGATAAAGCTACAGCAGGAAACCTGACACTGTTGCCTATTTCCTCCCTATAATTTGCATGGGACCAAGAGGAAAATCTAGGGAAGACATAGGAAGTAGTGACTGGAAATTGTAAATGCCCACGGAGAGTTTAAAAGTTTGCAACTTTTAAAGGGATGGAATGCCAGGCATCTTAGCGTACTTCTGGGGGTTCCAGAGAGGGCTTGGGATGGAGTTTTCAGACAACAAATGCCCCCTAAAAGGGTGCTGTCAGGGAGCCATGGTATGCATCTGAGACACTGGATAAAAAGGTGAGAAGTCATACCTTTGAAATGACAGAAAATGTAGGGAACTACTATCTAGTTGCTAAGATCCAGAGATAGGGAGTCCAATCCTTTGGAAAGGATGGATGAAAGGTGAGACTGACAAGGAGCTGGTAAGGGAAAAACATTATCAAGGGTTTAGTCATACAGATGGTCAGGAAAGCAGGTGGGAGAGTAGACAGCCTGATGTCAGAGACAGTCTTGGAGGACGAGATGGTAAAGGACATACTCTTTACAGATGCCAATGGTATGTCCATAGCCAGATTGTTGAGTGGAAGCTGGCAGCAAAGTCCATAGGGACTGAGTCTGATGTACAGTCCAAAGGAGAAGATGGGGCACGTGTGGGGCTAATCAAAAGCTGGTTAGGAATTGGAAGAAACAGACAGGTAGAGTAGAAGGTCTGAAAAAGAAACTCTCACCAAGGGAAAGAGCTTCAGATAAAGGGGACCCAAGGCTAGAAGAAGAAAGTGTGACTAGAACCAAAGGGAAACTTGAACTTCCAGAGCCAGTGGGTAGGAAACTTGGCACTCCCAATCCAGGCCTGCTGGCCTCTGTTCACCATGTCTCCAGCATGTTGGGTCCCACCTGGTGCCCTTTAGACTCCAGAATATCTACATCCTAGGCTTCGGGAGCCAAGGCAGGCCCCCAGCTCTGCATCTCAGCCATGTTTTGCTGAGCACCTCAGCTGTACCAGGTGGCTCCTGAGCCCTGTCAGAGTGGAGAAAGTGTTCTGGAGACCTGATGGTTGCACCAGACTGTGCTCCTAGTGGAAACATTTGAGGGAAGGAGATGAAGAGGGAAGGACACAATATGGCTGTGGCTGCCTGGTGAGAACTGGAAAGTTCTGCACCCCCACTTTGCTCAGGACACCCTCTTTCTCTAGTTCCTTGGCCTTTTTTGGATACCTCTACCACATAGCCACCCATAGCCATCGGGCCATCTCTCCTGGTGGGCCTTTTGGATCTGCTCTCCTATTTAAGAAGTGTTTCACTACCAACTCCTCTACTCTTTCCTGATATCTCATGCCTACGTGAGGCAGTGGAGGGGGGTGTCTCAGGCTCAAATCAGCTCCTCCACTTCCTATGTGTCTCAAATCTCACCAGTCCCATGTGTGGTATGAAGATACTTCACATGGCAGCTAGATGAAGAATAATAGGGGTGATTCCTGACATCTTGGTGAAACTCTCTGTCTCAGCTTCCTCTACCCACTGCCACCCTACTTTCATCCTGTTTCCTCAGTGTGCAATGAAGCCATTGATATCAACAGAGACATCTTGGAATCTCCTAGAGTGGAGGCAATCCTTATAGACTCTCTTATGCTACAACTGGAAAATTAAGGCTTAATACAAAAGATTTGGCCAGCCTTTAGCAGGGACAATTTTCTCTGTGTATTGTAGAGCTGTCTGAGGTCTGAAAAGCTTTGAACATGGCATCTGGGATGAAATCCAAGCTCCATAAAGAAACATAGGCTCTTTCAAGCCTCACTATAAGGCACAGAAGCTGCCACTCGCTACAAGCAAACTTGTTTATTTTCTTGTGTACAGAAATGGCGGCAGGCTTAACTTGGCTATTTTCAAGTAACTGAAGACAGAAAATAGTCAGCTCTATGACTTGATCACTTCTATTCCAGTTCTCTGGATGGCTAGTCAAAGGATCAAGATTCTCATTCTGGCCCTGTGAGAACTCTGACATAACTTGGGCCATGACACAGAGCCTCGACTTCCTTGTTTGTAAAATAAGGATAATAACTCCATGACACAATGGGAATAATCAGCACAGCTTGTAAACAGGGCATTGTTTGTACCTCTTATCATTTTCAAAGCAGGTTCCATATTCCCATTGTAGCAGAGGTCACACACACATACCCCAGATCCGCACCTTGTCCTTTTAAATTAGGGGAGTTGATTCTATTTGTGAGTGTAGGTTAGTCAGAGAGTTTGCAGTTCATGTTTGCTGAGATCTGTGCTATCTCTTTAGGAAACTGTCAGCAATGGAAGGGAATGAGAAGCTGCATTTTAATCTCTTCTCCCTGGGGTAAGGGAGGCACACAATAGGCCTTGACAAAATATTTAGTGAGCAAATGACTGTGTTTTCCATGTGAGGTAAATGGAGTTGAGGATTTTCTCAAGGTCACAGAGTGAGCCTACTTCAGAACTAAGAAACCTGACTCTCTACCACCTTCCACCCAGCCATGCAATATCACAGAATTCTTTCTGTTAGGACAGCTGGCCATTGGGATGGCTCCTCTGTCCCCAGTTTGGTACTGCCAACTGGACCTTGGAACATCCGAGTTTCCAGTTGTCCCTGTTCTGTCCCTAACACAGGGTCAAGATCTTCCTGAGGAAAAGGAGGCCTCAGTCAACTTCCTTCAAACTCAGGAGTCTCCCTTTTGCTCTGTGGTTAGATGAGAGTATGGAACACGGGCTCTGAGTGGCAGCAGCTTAGGAGGAAAAAAGGCAGCCATTTCCGATCCTGGCAAAGGCACCCCCCTCTCCATCTATTCCTCCCTTATTTCTGGATTTCCACTATTGCCATAGGCCAGAACAGCAAAAGCAAAGGACTTCCAAGACTGCTTTGAAACCCAGAAGGTAGAGCTAGAAAGACCACAGAGGTCACTTATTCCCACCGCCTCCCTACTAAAGGACTGCCAGCTCTTAAAGCAGGAGAGTGTCTTACCAAGACCCTTACAATGTCAAAGGACCATGTCCCCATACAGAACGGACACCTAGTCAACAATGCTGCTGTGAACAGGCATGCAAAAAATAAACCAAGAAAAAAGATTTTTGCTGTTGTTGTGCTAAGAAATGAATTCTTAACACATGTTGTGTCTATGGATTCTAGACTAACCTTGAATTCCTGCCTCAATCTCCTGAGTGCTAGGATTTTACCACACCTGGCAAGGAAAAAAATGTAATAAAAGTCAAAGTATGCCCAGCACTAGCTCTGTGCGGGTCCTTTTTCAAGTGCATTTAAAGTAATATTGAAAGTTTATAAATACACGCAAAAGTAGCTATTTTATTATTTATCATCCTCACCACTGCCCCCATGTCACTCATGAAGAAACACACAGAAGATTGTCACAGGTGGGCTACATGTTGAGTTGGAGCAGCCAGTAAGCAGCAATGGCAGAAGGTAAAGTTGGATTGCCATTTTCACCTACAGAATGGTGAGGCTCACACTTGGAGTTGTTGTAACTTTGGTGTTTATTCCCCCACGGGGGCTGAGGGAAAGAATGCTGAAGACGTAACCTGAAGCTTTGGTTCTAAGTGGGGAATGCCTTTGAAGTCCCTGCTCTCTTATCTGAAACGTCCCTGTGAATTTTCCAACTACTCTCCAGTATATGTCCCCATTAGTATTTTCTTCTTTAAACCTTTAAGTTCCTTTGGCCTCAGAGAAAGATGTCTAGCTTTGGTCTTGTGGATTCCTATTCTCCCCTACCACTGCTTTGTATCCCAGGAATTCCTGACACTGGCAGTAGGCTGGCCCTCACTCAGTCAGAATAGCTAACATTTTTGTGACATGCCTATGGTAGGAGCCAAAATTCGGAGCACCTTTGCCATAAAACTTTTGTGATTCACATAATACTTGCTTGTTTGTTTACTTGCTTGCTTTTGAGATAGAATCTCACATTTTAGATGGATCTGGGCTGGACCTCACTGTGTAACCAGACTTACCTCAAAACGTATGACAACCATCCTGCCTCAATCTCTGAAGTATTAGGTTTACAGAGGTGAGCCTCGATACCTACTTCTACTTATAATCTTAATCATCAACTCACAGAAGTCAAAGTATTCCTGCAGCCTCCATTTTCGCATGATCCAACTCCAACCCAGTGAATTTTCATAATTTGCTCAATGTCATAATTCGGCCTTTCAACTCTGGTTTGTACCCATTATGTAGTATGAGGTTTTTGTTTTGGTTTTTTTGGGCCTAGCCTCTAGGTTTAGGCCTGCAGACTCATAGACTCATAGAGACATATAGATGTTTATAATAGTTTTAGGCTGATCAGCCTAAGGCCCAGGCATATAATTTAACTTTTTATTTTTAATTTAACTTATGACTTTTATTTTATTTAGCCATGTGGATTGGTATTTTCTTTTTTAAAGTAGTATAGTTGTTTTTTGGTTTTTTTGGCTTTTCTCTGGCAATCTTTTTGTTCTTTTTTGTCTGTTTTTAGAGCCTTTTTAGTCTGGTAGCCCCGCCCATACTTCCTGTCTGCCTTTGGCCAATCAGGGCATTTTATTAAATTCATAGGCGGGGACAATTATTTACAATAGAACAACATAACCCCCCAAAACCATTATACATACTGGCTTTCAGGGCACACAAGAGCTTTCCTTATCATCTTCCACCATTTCTCCCATGGGCACTTGCTTGGTCATTGACAAGCGTTCAGCATTCCATTCAGGTGGGCAGATCCTTTAAAGCAAAGATGTAGTTTCTTTTCCCTACCCCAACTTTCTTCAGATCAATGCTAAGACCAGGGCTAGGTGGCCTACATAGCTGTTCCTCATTCACACTTGGCAACTATTTCAGGCTTCTCATCTGTTGCCTAATGGTTAAAGCATTAGCTTTTCATATACAGGTTCTCTGCTACCCTAAATGCAAAACATGAGCTTCAGAAATGCTGCTCACCAACTAGAGGAACCAGTCCATGTTTTCTAAGCTTGGTGTTCAAAGTGCTGCTCACACTGGCAACTCAGTCAGCCCTCCCAGAGCACACTGTGTGGTACTAATTCTCCCAATGTATTTCATGTGCCCATATCGCTCCTATGAATGTTCATCTGATTTCCTTCCTATACCAGAAACAGTTACATGGTAATTCCAAAGTGTCTGAAATCCTGCAGGTACTATTATTATCCCATTTTACAAGAGAAGAAACTGAGGCACAATGATGCTAAAGTGTTTGCCCTGTCTACTACATTTGGAAAAGTCTCACACCTCTCTTAAGTATCCCCTATAGAGAATGTAAATCATTAATCTTTTTACAAAGTGTGTGTGTGTGTGTGTGTGTGTGTGTGTGTGTGTGTGTGTGT
Source organism: Phyllotis vaccarum (assembly GCA_033318265.1). Classification (NCBI taxonomy): domain Eukaryota; kingdom Metazoa; phylum Chordata; class Mammalia; order Rodentia; family Cricetidae; genus Phyllotis; species Phyllotis vaccarum. The sequence continues at coordinate 61,493,730 of JARWLC010000013.1, forward strand.
TTGTGTGAGACAAAGGGAGAGAGGGGTAAGGGAGAGGAGAGAGAGAGACTGCATGAGTATAAGTGCAAGAGCCCACAGAGGCCAGAAGAGACTGTCCGATCCTCCTGGTTACAGGTAGTTGTGAGCTACCATGTGGGCACCAGGAACTAAACCTATGTCTTCTATAAAAGTGGTAAGGTATCTTAACTGCTGAGCCATCTCTCTAGCCTTACTATCTCCTTTCTTGATGACGCCACAGCTCAGCTACATTAAAGGTGATACCAAATTGAAGCTAATTTTCTTTATGTCTTTCTTCCAAATAAGAGTGAATTTTCTTGGGGCTGGAGGGATGGCTTAGTGGTTAAGAGCACTGACTGCTTTTCCAGATGACCTGGGTTTGATTCCCTGCACACACTCACTCATCCACCCCCCCCCACACACACACACACATACAGCAGCATATGACTTTCTGTAATTCCAGTTCCAGGGGACCTGCCCCCTACATGTAGGCAAAACACTAATGCAAATGAGAAAAGAAAAACTGCTCATCTTTAAAAAAGAGTGAATTTCCTGAGGGCAGAGACTACATTTTTTATTATTTATAGAATATATCTATTGCTCACGAAGGGGTTTGGCACAGGGCTGGTACGTAGAGATCATTTGTGAAAGGCTTGAATGAGCAGTGATTGAAGGACTGCCTGGGCAGGTAAGAACCAAGCCTGCAAGCAGTCATTACCAAACTAAATGATGATTGAAAGCCCCAAGATGTTCTTTTTTCCAATGTTTGGAATGAAGGGGCATAAGGACAACTTAATGACCAAGTTGCAGTCTCAAAGGGCAGAAAGGAAGGCAATCCTGTGATTGCACCGAACTAAACATCATAGTTTCATTGTCCCCTCTAGCTAAGGGAGCATCCAGCTAGTCACCAAATCAGCAGTTCTTGGGCTGCTCTGGAAACTGCTAGCTTCTCTGCTTTCCTCACAAAGGCCCCATGGTAGCTTCCGCAGTTCAGTTCATATGGAAAATATTGAAAGGCTTCCAGTCACCCCAGGGAGTTGGAGTTTGTTGTGGTGAACTCACTCTGTCCTCTCCTTGCTGGCCAAATGCACTTTGTGGAAAAGAAAGAGGGGGGAGTTTGGGTACAACTCTGGGCTTGAGTCCTGGATATGCCCCACAGTAGTTATGTAACCTTTGGCAAGTTACTGTCCCTCGGTTTCTTCACCCAGAAAGTGGATTCCCCCTAACCCCCATGGGTATAGTCCTTAAGAGAATGGGCAGGCAGAGCGTTTTGTGAATGGAAATAACCTGATGTAGATGGACTCCTTCAAGGGTGTGCCACACCTTTCCAAAGGTGAGTCTCAGGCCTTTCTCAAACTTGCCTGGAATGTCTATGGTCCAATTCTAGACACTCACTCAGTATCCTGCCCTGTCTGTCGTCAGTAAAATGAAAGAATTCCTAAGCCTTTGCAGCCAAACCTTAGATCACAAGTTCTCAACCTGTGAGTCATGGCTCCTCCGGAAGGGTCACATATCAGACATCCTGCATATCAGATATCTATATTACCATTTATAATAGTAGTAAAATTACAGCTACGAGGTAGCAATGAAAATAATTTATAATAAGGGTCACCACAACATGAGGAACTGTATTAAAGGGTGGCAGAATTAAGAAAGTTGAGGGACCACTGCCTAAGATGGTTATTGGATAGACAGTCAACTTGTATATGAGTAGTTTTTTTCAGTGCTGAAGAAAGTGGCCTCTAAGGACTGCAACTCTCAAGAAACCTGGGAGACAGACACTAGCTTCAGCAGATATGTCATGTCACTACCCTGGGCCTTGTTAAATAAGGGAGGTATAGCTGGGGCTATAGCTTTGTAGTCACTGGTAGAGTGGAGCTCAACTGGCAAGCCCTGAGCCCCGAGTTCAGCTGCACACATAGCTAGAAGGGAAGAAGGGGGTGGGGGAGATGGAGGTCAATGAATGTCTGCCATCCTGAACTGTCAAGTAGATCAGACACGAGAGTATCAGTCAGGTGTGTATGTCAATAGGCAGCACATCCCTATCCCCGCCTCATTATGTCTTGCCCTTGTACTGAGCAAGGTACTCAGTTCCAATGCTAACTAATTTTTCCTGCATTTGTCTAGGAAGTCATGCCAGCATGTTATCACAGGTAACCCTGATCCCTATCCACACTCCTGGCCTTAGTACACATACCTTGGCCCCAGACAAAAGTTGGAGAAGCCCCTTGTCCTCTGTTCATCATCTAATAGGGGATAGCATCAATTCACAAGGAGTACATACCCTGAAATCTGGCTCATGTTTCTAGAACCTCTCTATTTAAGCAAGTAGCCAGCCATGAACGCAATGTTTGGTTTTGCAGCCCGAGACTAAAATATATATATATACTTCCCACTATGAAGCCTGCTTGGCAGCCCATCCCTTCGTATGCTCTTCTGGGATTCAATGCCAATGTATGAGTAGACAATGGGTGCACAGGGTCTGCACAGCAGGCCAGCCTGGAGCTGGCATCTTCAGTAAGCTGCAGATCTATGTCTCCAGGTTCAAAGGAAGGCTCTGAGGCCCATGTCAAGAGAAGTAAGCCGTTCACAGTCTTGTACCCAGTATGTGCCTTTGCCTTGCCCTCCCATGCCCCCCAATGCCATTTGGTGTTCTGGGTTTCTCACTACACTGCAGTGGCTCCAGACATCTGCTAGGAAGAACTGATTCCACAGAAACCCCAAACTTTATTGAGAGAATGTATTCCATAATTTCTCTTCAGGGTCATATCTCCAGGTAACTCATGTTGAAGTCCTGGAAATAAAAGCCAGCAACTCATAGGTTTTTGGATGACTAATAGGACTGGTATTCAAACACATACCATTGGATGCACACACAGCATAGGGCTCTACAAATGCTCTCCATTCCAGCTTTCACTGACCTTACTCCAGATCACCCCCATTCTCCCCACTCAGCTTGCATCCTTCCATTTTCACTTTTTTTTTTCTGGTCCCTCTACCTTTATCTTCCCCTCCCTCTCCTTTTGCTCAGCAAGATTCATAACAACTTACTAAACCACAACCCCCCTCTATTTCTACTTTCCAGGGGAATTTTGCAGCCAGTCTGACTACCTCTCTTAATTGATCCTCCCTCCTCACTGGCCACATTCATCTCTATTCGGGTCCCACATACCTCCCCCTCCCCCAGGACAGTTCCCTCAACTTTAACCTCTCACCCTACAGGTATATTGCAGAGGCTTGTTCCCCGCTCCCCCCCCCCGCCCCCCCTCTTCACCCAGCCGTGCAAGCTGCTCACTGTCTGGACAAGTCCCTTATCTTTCCAGGTCTCTTAGTTTCCCCATCTGTTTGTTAACTGTTAAAAGGGACCAACAGAGGTAGGCTGGAATGTTTGACATCTGCCTTTCACCTTTCACTGTCAGAAGGTTTTATATCTGGTTTGTTAGGATACTGAATACTCTTCTCCACATCTTTCTACTTCCTTTATAGGAATACACATGTCTTTTTTGACAAGCAGTTTTGAAACAATCTGTTGAAGCCAGAAGCTGGGGAACTGGATGCGAACGAAGGGTGGCAAAAAGCAGAGAAAAGGCTTGCAGAAATTTCGAAGTGATGAAAGTGCCTGGGAACAAGGCCAGGCCAGTGCCCACTTGGTGGAACAACAATATTTGACAAGGCAAGCGATTTTAGAAAAATGGTTCCCTCATCTAGGTTTAACTTCAAAGAAAGGTCAAGGGACTCTGAGTCTGCAAATACATGGTAGCAGAGCATTAGCAGCGCTAGGTGTGTAGCATATAACCCGAAGAAGGTGCTGTCGCACATTGCCCAGATTATCAGCTGCCTGCTTTGTTCAAGACATGGGGGAGGAGGGAGCACTGGGGACAGAGCTCCCTATGGGCGGAGGTTTCTCTTTCAAAGGTGCAGAGACAACATGGAGATTAATAGAGTGCTTCTTGCGGTTCCCAAGATGCTTTCCTTTGGTTTGCTTTTACAGCAACCCTGTGAGATAGTGAAATAGGAATGGTCATCCCATTTACAGATCAAAGAGGAGACAGAATTTGCTCAAGTTGATTTGATAGCAAGGGTAACCAGATCTTAACCTAGAGTGTTTTGATTCCAGAACCAGTGGTCCATTCAAAACCCCCACTCTCCTGTTTTCATTTTTTATTCTTAAGGTACTGGTGACAGAACCCATAATTTCATACATGCTAAGCAAGCTCTGTATGTCTGAGGTATATATTCAGCCATTCTTTCTTTCCTTTTTCTTTTTCCCTTTTGTATTTTTTACATTGAGTTAGGATCTTATTAAATTGGTGAGACTAGCCTTAAACTTGCAACCCTACTGCCTCAGCCTCCTTCTCTCTGGGACTGTAGGTTTGGGCCACCAGACTCAACAAAAATTGTTACTTTCTTTAAAAAGATATATACTTTTATTTTTGCATTAATTTATTGTGTGTGTGTGGATTTGCAAGTACAAGCAAGCAAGCAAGCAATTATCATAGCGCATGCGTGGAGGTCAAAGGATGACTTGCAGTTTTTGGTCCTATCCTTCCACCACGTAGGCTCCCAAGGTGGAGCTTAGGTCACCCGGCTTGTTGGTAACTGGTAAGTGCTCTTTATCTACTGACACACCTCACTGAACATCTTTTGCATTTTCAATAACTCTGATAATAATTTCTGGCAAACTATAACACACAGGGGGGGGGAGATTCTGTAACAGTGGCTGACTCTAGAAAGTAGGAGAGTATGGTGTTGTGGAACTTGGGCTATCTATTTGATAAGCAGATACCCAGTTTGAGTTTTGGCCTGGAGCATGTATTTTACTTAATCTATGTATGAAAGGAAATAGCTCAAATACAAAGCAGAGTATACTGAGGATCTGAGAGAGGAGCCAATGTTGGCAATAGGCTTCCAAGAATGGCTAAGGTCTAAACAGACTGCAGTGGGGGATGGGACACCCAGAATCCTAATCTGCAAAGTTTACCTTTCTCACTCAGCAGTGGTTGCTAATTTGTGAGACAACAGGCCTGCAAAGGAATTCTTCCGGAACAATTAAGGTGCACAGAGTGAGTAGGATTTCCTGTTTCCTTTCTTCACCTCATGCTATGTTGTGCTACCTGTGTCAGAGCCCCAGGCTTGGGAAACACCTGCTTTGATCCTTCTGTCTGTCGGGTTTTCTCTAGGCAGTTCCAACTGGATCAGTTCAGCTGGACACAGACAGAAGGGATTGTCTGAACTAGTCAAGGACACTCCTCTGACTGCTTTTTGCCCTTTTCTACTAAAACCCAGGGTTTTGTGTTATAGTACCTGATAACCAGATTGATCACAGTTTTGGTAAGTCCAGATCCCTTTCCAACTAAAGTTCACAGAAACAGCATCGGTACAAAAAGAATCTTAAAAGCCACAGACTCCAATCCTCTCATTTTAATGATTCGGAAATTGGGTCCAGAGAGAACAGGGATCTGCCCAAGGTCACAGGATCTGCTAGGGGTGAAGTCAACACATCCTGCTTGGTTGTACTTTAGTCCCATGATGGGGATGAGTGACTAGCCTGTGAACTGGTGTTTTCAAAGGTGCTTACTAGCACATATGAGAAGGAAAGCACATCTGGTCTTTAGGAATCTGAAATCACAAGGTATTTCTTATCTCTCCATCACTATACCAGCACTTTCTCTCTGGCCTGAATGCTATGGCCTCCCTGGAGTGGGGGTTGGGGCTACAGAATCCGGATTCAACATATGCAGTCTCTATCTCAGAGGTCTGGGAGTTCATTCCTTGAGCCTTGGCTGATGTTTTTGTGATCTCAAGTCAGATTTCTGGATGGAAAAAAAAAAACACTTTACAACCACTCTGAGCTAGTGGTGGTGATAATTTAATCACCATTTTAGAGTATCATCTGTGTCTTGTCTGCAAGCTTGGGGCGTTCATTCTTATTCTCACACTTAGGTCCTACAATATAAAAATGAAAATGTAGAGAAATGCCAGGGGTGGTGGTGCATGCCTTAATCCAAGTGCACATAACGCTAAGACACAAGCATCACTAGTTCAAGGCCAGCATGGACTATATATGAGTTCCAGATCTGTCTGGACCACAAACAAAAAATAAGAGAGCTAAACTAAGGCTCAGAGAGGTATCACAGGTCTGACAGCCAACATTCAGACCTAGAACTGTCTTAAGTTCTCTTGTTCTAGAGGATATTTTTTCTTATTTTGCAGCAAGGGTATAAGAAACTGGAGGAAAATTCTTCCACACTCACGTTTTTATCTAAAATGATGTCTTGTCCCAGATTTTCTAGGACAAACAAGCCATCATGAGTGGATGGTTGAGCTTGGAAGGGAAGCATCCCCCATAGTTTCTTTCTCCTTTGGCTTAAGGGGAGGTGGTAGTATGTTTTTATGTGATGACCGTCTTGTCATACTACAAAAGCTAGGATTTTGGTAAAGAGGTTTTGTGTGCATATGTAGTGATGCCTCAGTGACATGCATGCCTATAGAAACTTTCTTGCAGGGCTATATTTATATTTCTCTGAGACCCAAAGGTGACTACGCTTCTACCTCAAAAGCTAGCTATGGGCCATTCATGTTGTTCAGCCCAGAAACCAGAACTGTAAAAGACTAGAGTTCCAGGAATGCTGGACTTTTCTCTGGTTTTCTAGCTCCCCATTACACATTGGCCTGAATAGGGAAACATAATGGTGTGCACTTCTCAGTGGTAGAGAGCTGAGATGATTAAAGTCAGGAATGCACATCAGCTCTTAGGAGAGGTAAAGTGGTTGTCTTAGGAGACAGTTAGGGGATGTAAAGGTACTTCCATGCACTGGGTTTCTAAACACAAGAAGCATGTATGTTGCAAAGATTAGATGTTGTTTCGTGTGTGTGTGTGTGTGTGTGTGTGTGTGTGTGTGTGTGTGTGTGTGTGTAACTACTGTCTGTTTCCTCTAGGTTTTAAGGGAAGGTTCTGAATGAATGCATACTTTTGCTATCCTCAGACAAGAGAGAAACCCAATTCTTTCTTTAGCTACAGCTTAAAGAGAGCAGGCCATTGCTGGGGGTCAAATGTGTCGATAACACTGATTATATAAAAGTATGACAGTTACAAGTAAGGATATATAGGGCATGAGCAAGGACTGGAGAGTCTCAACCAATGCCCTTCCCCTCTTTAAAAGTCTCCTTTTGGCCTTTTATACTTTCCAAACCTTCAAGGGCTCCCTGTTTGGTTTTTAATATGGGAGGCCATTCCCTTCCTCTGCAGAATGTATGCCCTGAGCTATCCTGCTGCAGGGACAAATGGACACAGGGTTGGAAGCTTGTGTTCCCAGGAACTGCACTTCCTATGTTTTCTTTTCTCTTTTTTTCAAAAAGGCCAACCAAATCAACTCTTCCTGTTTCTGGGTTTGGGATGTGGAAGGTCACACAGCAGGAACCTCCAGCAAACAGTTCAGACAGGGACTCAGAAGCTGGCCCTGGGCTGTCCTGCCATGGGGGGGGGGGGATGGCTGTTTGAATGGATGCAGACCCGTGAGAAGAGTGCAATAAGAAACAGCATTCAGGTTGTGGCAAGGGTCAAGTCTGCTTCTGACATCAATTTGCCCTGCTTTTCCACAGGAGACCAAGCCTGGGCATCGTGGAGCAATTAACAGGATAGCGCTTGATCTCCCTGACCATCAGGAGGCTAGCTGAGGAGGTCAGAGGGACTGTGGGAAATGATGTTATAGTCAAGGCTACTCCCTCTGGGAAAGGACAGAGTCTGAGGAGAACATTGTAGAAGAGCAGGCTCGTGTCTCTATCTCGTCATTCACCTAGCCAACTATATGTTCTTCTGCAGTCACTTCTGTGTTGGGCTTTAAGTTCCCAACCTCAGTGAGTACATTGATCCACACAGCAATAAGGTCCCCTCTACTCCACACACTGGGAAAGTGCAAATAGTAATAGTCACAGGGAAGAAGGAATATACCACTCTCATGAAACTCCAAGGGGTAAAAATAGGATCAGTAAGTAGAAGTTGTTTTACACCCAGTTCAGACTCAATATTAATTAACAGTCACTGGGCATAGTAGCAGGTATCTGAAATCTTAACACTCAGAAAGCAGAGGCCTATGAATTACTAGAAGCCTGAGCCCTCCTGAACTATTTAGACTCTGTCTCAAAACAGCATGGGAGAGGGAGGGGGTGGAGGAGGGGGACTTTGAACTGAGTATGGAATGACCAAGGCTTCACCATACCTCGAGAGTTTGGTCAAAGCCAAAGTGGGCAGATAGCAGGAATGGTGTAAAAGGGAATGGCCAGTACTTGCACACTGGGTTCAGCTATACTCGCTGACATTTGCTTTTATGTGGAAAACTCAAGACTCCAAAATATATCTCCAGGAGACCTCTGATTTTTAAAGACGGAACTAAGTAAATGCAGCAGGTAGGAGATACCCCTTGATACTGTCCTTTCTCATGGTTCCCAAGGACTCTTTGAGGGTTCTAGGACCCCCTCAGTACTTGCTGTGAGAATCACTAGTTAACATGGCTCTTGATGACTCTGCCTATCTTGAGATATAGGACAAGCTCCAGGTTCTAATGGTTTAATAGAAATGTGTCATACAGATCTCTTTTGCAACCTCTATGCCATGTCTTAGGGCATTTTATCATCTGAATCTGCGGGGGGGGGGGCTTTCTCGCCATTTGTAATAGCTACTTCAGAGCCAGAAGTTCTTTGATATACCATCAAATTAAAAAAAGACAGTCCCTGGAAGATCCACGGGGAGAGGTCAGGCATGTAGACAGTATACCAGAGCAAGCATGTGGCCAGTATAAAAGATCTCATGGTCTATTGGAGAGACGAGAGAAAAAGACAATATCAGATAAGGTGATGTGTTGGAATAGAAAAACAGGCAAGATGGGAATGCCATCTATATGGTGGCTTGAAAAACTGGCAAAGCTAAGGATAGAGTTCAATGGAAGAGAACTTGCCTAACATATGTGGCCATGGGCTTGATTCTCAATATTATAAATAAGAAAAGAAGAAGGAAAAGAAGATGGAGGCAGAGATGGAGATGACGGAGATGATGGAGACAGACAATGGAGATGATGGAGACAGAGACGATGGAGACAAAGATGACGGAGGTGATGGAGATGGAGACAGATGATGATGAGGAGAATGGGAAAGTTGTACTGGTACAACAAGCTTGGTGGTAGAGAGAACATTTATGAAACAGTAGAATGCATGCATGCCTGAACTCCTGTAGGTCCAGACGAAGGGCTGTGATGGTTTGGGTGGCAAAGAAGGGGCAGATTTAGGAACCATTTCAAAGGGATCCCTTGTGCATGACTTAGCGGCTAAATGGCAGCAGTAAGAAGGATGAGAGTCTGTGAAATGCCCATGATTCTTGCTTGAGTGGCCAAGTGGCTACTGATGCCTTAACCAAGAAAGCGAGTCCTGGACTGAGGGTTTCCTAAGGAATGATGGATATCTGTGATCTCTTGTGGTGAGTTTGAAGGAACCACAGGCCCTTCCTTCTGTGATAGTGCTGACAGAACCTTCCAGATCCTCTCAGATCTAGCACTCTACCTGCAATTCTGATTCCTCTCTATCCTCTAACCTTCTCGACTGGCTCGGGCTACGAAAAATAGGCAAGTATATTCTGTGCCTTGGTGCATTCAACTGACTGTCAGAGAAGGAGTTAATGGCAGAGATGGGACTAGGTGCTAGCTCTCTCAGCCCAAAGCTTAAAGCCAGTGTGTCTGCATTTAGATTATGGCTGAAAGATTTCCTGTCCCAAATGATAATCCATTCCAGATACCCCTACAACTAAGTAGATGTTTACGATCTTCCAAGTTGCTGAAAAAAATATCTGTCAAATGATAAGCAGGCATGCATTGCAAATGTTCTTTGCAAAAGCAAATAAGGAGTGATTGAATCTATCAAGAATCAGTTATAAGAATGAGTTAGTCCTTTTCAGTTTCAATGAAGGAAGTGGGCCTAAATGATGATGATGATGGTTTTCATATGCTTAGCATTTTAGTCTCCTGCCCTTCTGAATTTGGGAGGTGATACTCAATAGCATCTTAAATTTATTTTTTTTAAATGGACAAATCTGTTTCTATTTTCTACCTTTTACAAAGACCATCCTACCCCCTCAGAATTGGAGGGAGGGTACTGGACAGCTGATAGGCAACTTCCAGTACAGAAGACAAGCCTGCAGCCAGCCTGGAGCCAGGCGGGTTGGGAGTATAAGCTCTGGTTACAGGCAAAGTATTACCCCCCAGGTTGCTGCAGCCACTTCAGCAGGAGCCTGGAGAGAGGCTCTGAATGGCTTTGTGCAACAAAGGAGCTTTGTGCAGTGTGAGCAAGGGGCCTCAGAGAGGATTTGGCACAAGAGTGGTAGGAGGAAAGGCCCAGGCTTCCCTCATCTCTGCAGGCTGCTGGACAGGAGAGCTAATGGCTTCCATTGAAGTGTGGAGTCTGCAGTTGGAGTCACTGATTTTTCAGAGCAACATATACCATAGTGATGTTTTAGTGAAGACTAATTCATTGTATAACTGGGGGCCACTTAGACCTAGAGAGGAGAAAGAGGAACCCTAAAGTCACAGGGCTGGCAAAGGACAAAGCCAAAACCAAAATAGAGATCTTCTGCCGGCAGCCCCCATCAAGTATTGGAGGCTGGGTTGAATTATGGTTTTATTTGGAAGAAATGGGTTCCTGTTAGGTTCCAGAAATATACCCATCATAGAAATAATCCATGCCAAAATAACATGGTGGGAATGGAGGAACACTAAAAGCTTGAGTATGGCAAAGGCCCTAAGCACTCCAGGAAATGCAGGGATATTGCAAACTTGAGTATGGCAAAGGCTCCAAGGACTCCACTCTTGACCTGCTAGCTCCTATTCCCATACTCTATATTATATGGAATATATACCCACTTTTAACTGTATTTTGGCCTGAGATGATTTGCTGCAGTATGTTGGCTCTTTGAACTGAAGTAGCCATTGGTTTAATTTACTGAGTATCAAGAAAAACATAACTAGTACCATAAAAATCTAATAGATGCTACCACGTAGGGTGGCCTCAAGATTGAAAACAGGGTTGATGGAAAGAAAGGAGTTGAACACCCACAGCACAGGATGAAGTGGTAAGGAAAATTCAAAGGTTTCTTCATAGAACTGTGAAGTTTGGGAAGCATTGTGCTAGAGGATCTGCAGAAGAATCAAGGTAACAGGGGTGCTGGGCAGTCCACCCTAGTTGAAGTGAGCTGGAACTCCTCTTGCTCTTTGGTGAGGTAAGACTATAACAGGAGATTCCATGAACTGTCATACCAAGTGTTTCTCTGCGGTGGAACAGAGGAAAGTAATACTGTCTAAGAGAAGTCTTTGGGTGACTCACATAAAAAGGAGATTATATATGCAAATCATAGGCAACTGCCAGATTTGAGGCACTGTCTTATCTTTTTTTGCTCCAAAAAAAATCTCTGGCAGGTCCTCTCCTCCACCACTCTGCTCTGCTGTGCTAGCACATGGTTATACTGAGATGCTTAGAAAGGAAAGCTTTTCCTAAGGGCAGTTCCAGCAGAGGGGGTAGGGCAAAGACTGACTCCCAACCAAATGCTGATTCTACCACCCCATGTTTCCTGCCCCCACATTTCCTCCTCTGGCACCCTTTCCACGTGCCCCCTCTCCACACCCGATCAAGCAGCTCACTTCCTTCAGACCATTTAAACTCATCAAGGAACCAAAAACTGCTAACATCCTTCACCTCTAGGAAGATTGGTGATTGAGAGACAAGGGCAACAAGATATTTTGGTTTTATAAAACTCTTGAATTTTAAAACAAAAAGGCACTACCTACTCAACCTTCTATCTGTGAAATAGCAGGAAACCTCACTATTTTCCAGTAGTTTGACGTTTTGGGGTGGGGGTGGGGGATATGCAGGTTCTCACTATGTAACTAGGCCAGCTTGGAAGCCATCATCCACAGACCTCTGTCTCTGCTTCAAATGCTGGTATTGAGTTGTGAACCACATGAGCATTCTGCTATCCTTGTGTCTAATCCTTGTGCAAAGAACATACCCATTTTCTCTGGCTTGTTCCAGTTTTATTACATGTACTACTAGTAAGCACACCTTTGATGCCTGCAGTGTCCTACTTCTTGTGATCCATATGAGTCTTATTTTATTGATATGGCCAGTACTCCAAAGAGGAATCAATTGGCCAGGACTCACACAATGAGCTCCGTAAGGAACTCTGGGCTACTGCCTTGCTGCTACAATTACCACATTCATATAAACTCATAATTTCTGAGGACTTCTCCTTGACCTGGTCTGAGAACATGTGCTCTTCAATAGACATTTCAAACTTGAAGTCAAACCAATAGAAAGAAGAACAGTCCCATCTCAGCTTCATAGATGGCAACCTCTCCTACCAGCCACTAAAAGATACTCCTCTCTCCTCTGGAGACCACATAGTACCCATTTTCCCAGGGTTCAGCACTGGTGTGTTAACTTTGTACAGATGTTCTTTTTTTTTTTTTTACTCAGTATGTAGACATGGATGACCTTGAACTCTGATCCCCTGCCTTCTGAATACCATCTGCCCCACCACACCCCATTTTTTCTGTGCTGCATATTGAACCCAGAGCTTCATGCATGTTAGGCAAGCACTTTCGCAGCTGAGCTGTATCTATGGCTCCCCTGGCACAGATATTCTAAGGAGTCAACTTTGCAGCTGTAAATGCATTTGTCTGGGATAGGGGGTCACTATTTCAGGGCCCGAGGGGCTTCTTTTAGCCTGTGCAGCTGGTGTCTGGGAAATAGAGAAGTTTGTCATTCCCTTAGTATGGGCAGCACCCGGAACTTACTCCTAGAGGGTCCCTGTGCAGAGAAGGAACTGAACTCAGCAAGAAGCCCTGGAATGACTGGGGGTGGGGGGAAGCAGATGCATACTGTATGCTTGTCAAAGCAATGTTTCTTCTTCAAAATAGGTCTCTGTCTTCTGCTGTCATAGCAATACAAATAAACACCTCGCCCTGCCAGTTCTCCTTTTTAGTAGCCACCACCCAAGAACTCCGGGTTCCCCTGTTGGAAAAGTTCTTGGGAAGTCACCAAATGCCCCCCCACACCCCGATTTCTGATAAAACTGCCTAAAGCATCTCCAGCGATCTTGTAAAGTCATTGAGAGCAAGGTTCCTATTGTCCCTTCTAACACCTTCGAAAGATGCCTCATCTTTACCTTTAACATGACACTTCACTGATTCCTTTTTGTTTTAGTGACCACCCCACCCACAGCCCTAATTGCCTCATAGGAATGATGCTTATTCAAGTCATGAGCTCCTCCTGATGAAAAAAAAAATGGCTGAGGCCTTAATGACCTCAGCAAAGCCTGGCCTAGGCTATGAGTTCTGGCAGGGACTGTAAACCCTCTCCTGGCTAGCATCCTATGGTCTCTTGATTGCCAAAGCAGTCGGCCCTCTCTAGATAGCTGCATTCTCTTCAGCTCAGTGAAGCTGCTTTCAGACTGCTACTGGCTTATTCACATCCCCAGGGACACCAGGGGACAGAAGGCAGATAGGTGGTAAGGGTCAAAGAAACCTGCCAGAGAGCAGTGGGAATTATGTAACTACACATAACCCCCTAATCTAACTAGTCCCGGGGTCTACCTCCTCTTGGAATCTTTCCAAACACAGAAAGTGTTAGCATGTCATGGATATGAACCCCAAATATCAAGCCTCCATCCTTCTACCTCCTGTCACCTATGTTCCTTTCCTAACACATTGCCCATCCGTACTACATTTGCCAGTTGGGAAGAGGGCATCTGAGAACAAGGGAAGCACATGGGTAGCTGCCGCTTACTGATAGCTCTGGAGGGAAATCCTCCCCTGGCTCACAGACAAGAACCAGACCTTCATCTGAGAAATAAAGAGGCGCTGCCCATAAGCTGGAGCCAAAAAGCAGAGCGGAAAGAGGCCAGGGTGTGCCCAGGGGAGGGAGACAGAGAGAATGTCTCCACTTTTACACTTGGTCTCTGCCTCCATTCCTTAAGGTGATCAGCTAGCCCACACAGATCACTCAGAAGCTTTAGCTCACTGTAAAGTCATTTGGGAGGCAAAGGGGGCATCTTGTAGACTTACCACCATTCTTCCTCACGGGCGGCAATGGGAAGCACTGCAAAAGGAAATAGAGAAAAAGATGTCAAGTTTTAAAAGTGGGCCAGGGAGGTGGCTAAAGCTGCCAAGAGTCCTTGCTCCTGAGCCTGACAACCTGAGTTTGATTCCCAGAACCCTAATGGTAGAAGGAGAGAACCAATTCCCGTTACCTGTCCTCCAGTCTTCATATTGGTGCCATGGTACATATGTGTGTGGGCACACACTGTATACCTCCCAGGAAATAAGCACAGATTAAAAAACTGAAAGGCATCTTTAAACTAAGGAAGTTCAAGTTAACCATTTTATGGAAGGACATGCTGACGCCCATAGAAGAGAAAGATGGAGAAAGAAGAAAAGTGGAGCCTACAATCCCAGGCTTCTCTGCCTGCTCCATACTACTTCCTCTTACTCCGCTGGCTAACTCTTCTGATTCACTTTTGTCTTACATAAGGTAGAGTGCCCCAAGTACTTCACAGCACAGTTTCAATGACTGACAATACAGATGGTCAAAGAATCAGTAAGCATCTGGTTGGCACAGATATTCAGCACTGGGCAGGCTAAAAGTAAGGTTATTTGGTGGAAATAAAATTATTTAAAATGGTTAAGCTCATACTGAGGGCAGCCTCCCTTTCCATATTGATCATATGTGACCCTGAATAACACTCACAATCCCTTGAGTTTCAGTGTCTGTATACTTAGGAGCAGGACATTAAAATCCTGCTCTCTCAGGTTTTGTGAAAAAAAAATGGATATAAGAATGTTCCTCAATATATTAAAAATCCTTTATGAATGCATTCAGCAGATATTTACCAAACACCTTGCTACATGTTCAGAGTATAACTGCCCTCTAGGCAAATGAGGTCCTATGACAGGCACTTGTTAGTAGAAAGTGACACTAAATAAAGAAACAAGGACATTTCAGGCATCACAAGATCCAAGGAGAAACTTTTCAAACAAACGAGCTATAGCATGTCAGGCTAGTGTGAGTAGGGAGATGGACACTGAGAGCCTCTCATTCTCAGGAGCTGAACTTTGAGCAGTACCTGGATGATAAGGAGTGATCTATGTGAAGATCTGATGCAGAACATTCTGGGAAAAAACCTGAAGGGGTGGGAAGCAGCCAAAAATCTACAAACTTTGAAAGCCAGCAAGAGGATCTTGGCTTTGTTGGGAGCCACAAGTAGGCAGCCTTTGGGGAGCAAAGAGTAGAATGATAAGATCTGACTGCTGCCTTAAAAGGCTCCTTAGAGCAGCTGCACATGGAGGGATTGCAGTGCTGTAATGGAAGCACGGAGATCTATCAGAAAGGCAAACAATGGCAGAAACTTGGACTAAATGACAGTCATCAAACTATCAAGGAAAAAGGAAAGGAAGGAAGGAAGGAGGGAGGGAGGGAGGGAGGGGGAGGGAGGGAGGGAGGGAGGGAAGGTAGGTAGGTCTATTTTTCAGCATCTTCTTCCTTGTCATGTCCTTCAAGTGACCTGAAATCCAACAAAAGGTTATCAGGAAAGGGGCTGTCAAGTAGGTGCCCTGTCTCTTACCTCCAGGGCAATGATAACCAAATTTGATATAGACACTTAGTCCTGGTCTTTCATAATCCCACGAAGACTTGCCTACATCTTAGATCACCCTAGAATGGCTACGGGTCAGGCAGGTCTGTCCTTGAAGAGCACATTTTTTTTCCACAAGAAAAAGAAGGGATTGCAAGCATATTCACCTTAGTGTTCACTGGTAAGTCCTCAGAGGATGTTAGTGAGATAGAAAGTTACAGAATCAGAGAAGCATACTCAGAGATGTCCAGATAGGAAAGTCTCCTGAGAAGCTACAAAATCGAACCAAAATACTCACTGGTGGACAAAAGGAAAAGCAATACAAGAAAAATAATTCAGGGGTAGAAGGACAAAGCAGTGCCCGATGAGGCCCTAAATGTGACAGTTCTGGGAAAGTAGAAAATGCACTATCAGTTGGGAAAGACAGCTACTCTTCACTCCAGTAGTGTCTGATCTCCTCTTTCCTACCCCACTACCAGTCTAACTCATCATGGGTATAATAAAATTAAAGTTTGTTCAAAAGATAGAGGAGGGCCTGGTGGTCTAGGCCTACAAAACTAGATATTTAGGAAGTCAAAACAGAGACACAAATTCAGTGCCTACCTGTGCTACAGAGTGAATTCAAGGCTAGCCTGAGCTATGTATTGGGACCCTGCTCCAAAATAAAAATTTGAAAAAAAGAGGGCTTGGGATATAGTGTTCTTGCCCTCTCCCCTCCCCCTCAGGCAGTCCAGGTCAGTTTCACATTCATGATTCTTGTACCTTCACTATTGAGCTGCTTGGTTTACAGCATCTACTTCTACCTTAATCTTGTCCTTAATCAATGATTTCTTTCTGGTAGCTAAAAACCCTTCTTCTAAGAAGATGGGGCATGGACATCTGCATGCTGGTGTTAGGCTACAGTGGAACATCTTGTCTCCTGGTAGATCTGGGACATATTCCTGCTAGATCTGGGAGTTCTGAACCCAAGAGCCATGAAGTGCAACATCGCCCAAAGAAGAAAGTCACTCTGAGCTGGAAGTGGTGGTGGACACTTAGAATCCCAGCAGTCTGGAGACTGATCAGGAAAATTACAAGCTTGAGGCCAGAGCCTGGGTACCCAGTAAGACCTCTAAAGCAGGAAACAAGTGAAAATACGTCAGATTATCAGTGACGACTTCTTATTTGGTGAGCCATTGATTCATATTGTGTTTATCCAATTTTCTATTCATTCTGTAGGTGTCCCCTCAGGACTAGGTCCTGAGCTAGGTACCAGGGATGGAGACACATCAGACAGGTTCCCTCCTTGACTGTGAATTCAAGCTACACATGGAAGCTGTCCCATGTTCAGAGCATAACTAACCCCACTGCGACTGTAAAGCACAAAGCTCCCTGGACTGGGCCAAGGGGGTCATTTTTGTTGTTGTTGTTGGAAGTGGGAAGATGCTTTCTCAGGAGGCCCTTTTCAAAGCACTTGGACCAGGTCTTGAAGGGAGACAAGGCAGTGAAAACATGACAATCAAAAGGAAGAACATTAAAAAAGGGCAAAGACGTATCCAAACACATTCTCTGAGAAACTGCTTGTAGTCTGGCCGGGAAGGAGAGTATCATATGCAACCGGATGAGCAGATAGGGCCCAGATGACAAAGGTAAATGTAGGTCTGGGAAGCCATTGAAAACAAAGGAGCACAGTTACATTCATGCTATAATTGGCTGTTGTTATTTAGTTGGTTTGGTCTGTTTCATTTTTGGTTTTGGTTGGTTTGGGTTTTGGTACTTGGCATACTTAACATCATTAGCCATCAGAGAAATGCAAATAATATCACAATATTTTGTCTTACCCCATCCATCAAGAGAACAAACACTAGCAAGGATGGGGGAAAGGGTTGCTGAAACACTGAGTGTGGGGATATAAGCTATTCCAACCACATGCAAATCAGTGTAGAATAAAATAGATCTATCATATGACCCAACTATTCTACTCCTAAGATTTTCGCCAAAGGACTCTTTAAAAACTTTATTTATTCTTTGTGTCTTTCCCAACATACCTCCTGATCCCACCCATCTCCCTTTCCCAGAATAAAACAGAATACAATTTAAAAGAAAAAGGGGGGAAGGGAAAAATTGGTCATGAAGGCTGCACTATCACACAGTGAGTTATCCAGTAAACTCCTTTACCCATACATTTTTACATGCAGGTGTTCATCACAAAGAGTCATTGGTCTGCTTCAATGCCTCTGGTCTCTGTTATACCATCAATGCTGGGCCCTCACTGGGACTCTTCCTGGATATCCTGTTGCTACCCTGTGTGTGGAGATCCTGCAGCCCTGGATCCACAGGATCAACCTGATTCCCACTCCTCCTCACCCTTGTGCTTCAGAAGATCACAGATGTTGGGGTGGGCCAACACATAACCCTGGTTCTGGGCCTGGACACCCTGGATGAAGGATGGACTAGGTCTCCTACACTCACATTCTTGAGTTGGCTCATCTATTATTCCCTTGTCAACAGGGTCATCTCTGCTGTGCTGCCGAGATGAGGTGCAAGGCCTGCTTTCCTACGTGTTGCAGGGTTGGACACCTGCCAGATCTCTCCTGTCCTTACCACCAGGGTGAGCTCTCCAGCATTGCTCTGGCTAGTTAATGAGCAAAGATCAAGGGGTGGAGTGAATTCTCCAGCTTTCACATCCTCTGGATTGGTTCTCCACACCTACACTTTCAGGGCCAGCTCTACTGTGTTGCCCAGGCAAGGTGTAATGGTTAGGACAGCTCTCCTGCTCTTATGACCTCAGGCTTAGCCCTTCCATCTGCCTTGGGCATTGATGGGCAAGGGGGCATCTCACCCCTGCCCATGTTGCCACTTGACAGATGAGTAATGGGAACAGCTCTCTCATGCTCACAACTTTGGGGCTGTCTCACCCACACCTCCACCAACAGAGTCAACTCTGCTGTGCTGCCCAGGCAAGGGGCAGGGTCCACTTTTCCTTACTGCTGCAGCTGGTATGGGGAGGGTCAGCTTCCTCATCCACCTACCACAAGTGGCAGGGGCGGGGCAGGGGGGAGGAGGGCATCTTTCCCTTATTCTCACCATCACATGGCAGTTAAGGTTCAGGGAAGGAATGGGGCCCACTTTCCTGAGTGTTGCAGATGGTAAAGGGGAGGGTCAGCTTCCTCTTCTGTCACAGGCATTGAGGGGTGAGGAGTAAGGGGGCATCTTCCCACCTACACTGCCACATGTCAAACAAGTAAGGAGATAGCTCTCCTATGCTCACAAGTTAGTAGTTGGTTTACCCACAACTCCACCAGCAGAGGTGCAGGGCCTGTTCTCTGGGGTGTTGCATGCAGCTGGGCAGGGCAGGGACAGGTTTCCTGCTCTTATGATCTCAGGGCCAGCTCTTTCACCAGCCTGAGGCATCGATGGGGGGCATCTTTCCTTGCCCTTGCTGCCATATGGCAGATGAAGGATGGACTAGGTCTCCTCCACTTACATTCTTGGGTTGGCTCACCTATTATTCCCTTGTCAGCAGGGTCAGCTCTGCTATGCTGCCCAGATGAGGTGCAGGGCCTGCTTTCCTGAGTGTTGCAGCTGACAAAGGGCTCAATTCCCCAGACAGCTGGAGGCAGTAGGGACAAAGGGGAGGGCATCTTTCCCTCATCTCCACCACCAAACCTCAGACAAAGGAAGTGGTACCAGCTATGCCCTCCTCATGCCCTCAGGGCTGGCCCATCTGTGTTCCTATCTACAGGGACAACTCTACTGTGCCTCCCATGTGAGGTGGAGAGCCCATTCTCCCAAGTGCTGCACCTGGTGAGGGGTTAGGTCAGCCCCCCCCCCCCCACCTGCTGCAGGGATTGAGGGGTAAGGGGGGAAGGAGGGCATCTTTCCCTCATCCACACTATCACATGACAGACAAGAGGGCTGTGACTTTCTCTCATATTCTCACACCATCAGGGCCAGCTCACCTATGTCCCTGGGGATAGGGTCAGCTCCGTTGTACTAAGGAGATGAGGTGTAGGGCCCTCCTAAGTGTTTCTGCCAGTGAGGGCTAGGGCAAACTATACAGCTCTATCCTCTCTACTTTCATCAGAGTCACAAACCAAGCCACGGCCCTTGGCAGCAGCCCAGATGCAGACATCTAGCCCTGGGTGGCAGTAGGGCATCTGTGTCCATTCCTCACCTCTCTCGCCTCTCTCTCTCTCTCTCTCTCTCTCTCTCTCTCTCTCTCTCTCTCTCTCTCTCTCTCTCTCTCTCTCTCTCCACACATTGCCATCCTATACTCACTCTTTCCTAGTTGAGTTCTGTCTCTAAAAGCCACAATAATTGATTTCTGTCTCTAAAACCACAAAAAATGTCAGGGTTGCTGTTATAGCTCAGCCTGGGGCTAGAGTCCCCAGATGGTTCCTGGTTGAGTCCAGCCCCTGCCAGCTGCATAGCATGGCAGGGAGCTGCTGTCCTGTCTGTTTCTTCTTCTTTCTTTCTTTTTAAAGACAATCATGGCCAAGATTGTTCTTAAACTCACTATGTGCTCCAGCTTAGCCTCAAAATTAAGCCAATGACCTAAATGCTGAGGATACAAGCACAAGCAACTATGTGTTCATGGTTTTGAATTTTCTTGTTTCTGTTGGTTTGGGTGCTGGGGATTGAACCTAGTGTCTCATACATGTTTGGCAAGTGATTTACTGATGAACTATGTCCCAGCCTATAGATTCATATTTCATAATGTTACCCTAGATCTGGGGCTCTCTACCTGTGGGTTGTGACCCTCACATGGGGTTACATATCAGATATTTACATTATGATCCATAACAGTAGCAAAATCACAGTTTTGAAGTAGCAACAGAACAATGTTATGTGTGGGGGTCAGCACACCATGAGGAGATGTTTCAAAGTGTTGAAGTATTAGAAAGATTTGTCTCAGACCATTTTATTCTCCACCCAGCAACCCTCTTCCTGCTATCATTTTGGTGCTCCTTCCCTCCCTCTCTCCCTCCCTCCTTCCCTCCCTCTCTGTCTTTTACATCAATTTATTTCTTTTTTTCTTTGCTGGGATACTCACTACTGTAGGTCATGTTAGTCTTGAACTCATGGCTCTCATACCTCAGACCTCCAAACACTGGAGTATAGATGTGCACCCCATACACCTGGCCTCTCTTTTCCTTTCCAAAATTCATCTCTACTTTTTCCTGTCTGGTCACTTTCTTTCCTACAAGATGGTGGGCTCTTTGATGGTAGAGGGGGCATCATCTTCCTTCTATCTTTCCTTCTGCAAGTGTACCCCAGTACCTATTAGATTTCTCTGGAGAGATGTGCCAGTCCCCTAAATCTATCAGATTTAAGATAAGATTCACAGTAATGGGGAGACCTGCTCCTATATACCCTAGAGCTATCTTGTCCTCTGTCTCTGACTTTAGTGCTAGCATCCACCCAGTTGCCAGGCCCCATATGTAGATGTCCTCCAGAAACCCATTTTCAGGAACCCATTCTTATTTTCTCATCCTCTGTCCTTTATCTGACTTCTCCCATGTGACTAGTCCATTTGTTTGTCCCCCAGTCTGATCCCAAAGGTCTCTTACTACTGCTCTGATCTCTCTATGGTTTTGCCTCCGCCCATCCAAGGATGTAGTCCCTGTAGTTTTGAGTTACAATATGAGAATCTTCCCAGCAAAGAAAAAAAAAACAGAAGAGAAATAGAATGACATCAAAAAGAGAGAGAAAGCCAAAGTGAAAAGTGGGAAGATGGTTGCTGGGTGGAGAATAGAGAGGTCCGAGACAGGTAGTTTCATAGAAACTACAAAAGCTATCAACAAACATGATCCAGACCAAAAGAACTCTCAGACCTATGAGGAAAACCAAACTCACTGCCCCTGGCACCCTCTCTGGACAGTTTACAGGCCCTCCACAGTCCCTGTCCTGCTGTTTGAGAGGAGACCTGGAAAGTTGTTTTGTTCTTCACTGCCTGGTTTCTCTCTCCACCTTTGTTGCCCCCTGACATCCTGTCACCCCTGATCAACCCTCTGCTACAGACCCAGGCCTCAGGCCACAGTCATGAGAGCACGTTCCTCGCATTCCAGCCTCCCCCAGTCCTCTCAACTTGGCCACACAGAGCCCTATTCACGGCCTGGCCCTCCTCCCTTCACACTGGGACCTCACCACCCCCAGGCCCAACCCAGCTTTTGCCAACACAGACTATGATTACTGTGGAAAGCAAGATCCCCTGGCCCCTCTAGAGCTTCATGTTCATGCCCCCAAAGTCTTTCAGCTGGTAAATGGGTAGGTGAATTTAATAGTGCTCATGTGCAAGCGTGTGCGTGTGTGTGTGTGTGTGTGTGTGTGTGTGTGTGTGTGTGTGTGTGTGTGTGTGTGTGTGGTGTTATTTACTATACTCAGTAAACTTGGTAGGGCTAGAATGGGTGCTGGATTGAGCCAGGCTCTCACTAGATATGAGCAGCTTTGAGAAGCTCACAGTTTAGTGTGGCAACAGCTGGCTACATAGAAAATGGCATGTTGGTGGGGGATGGGCTAAACTCATCACTAAGTCCTACATTGGAACCCTTCTGTCACAGCTCTACTTATAAACCCCATGCCAGTGTCCTGGGCACATGCACTAGTGTTCAGTATATAATATCTCTTGATGGTGGAAGATATAAATCTGTGCCCTAAATGACATAGTGGAGAGCTGGTTTTAAGGACTACCTGACGCGGATACTCTAGACTTCCCACTGTACCTTTGAGTAGCCAAACCTCTGAGGAGCCTCAGGCTTGTTGCCTCCTATAATAATAGGGCCCTAGCAACTCTTCCATTCCCGCATAACAGAAGGGGAAGGACAGTTCTAATTGGCTGAGAGTGATGGAATACTTCCAAAAGGGCTTTTGTAGAGTTACCTCAGAGACATCTCTCCTCCCTTTTTGTGAGACAGGGTTTCATGTAGCCCAGGCTGGTTTGGAACTCACTGTGTAGTCAAGGATGATCTTGGGAGTCCAGACCATCCTTCTCCCTCCCGAGTGCTGGAATGACAGGTGTCTGTTACCATATTTGCTTTTATGTCACACTCCGGATGGAATCCAGAGCTTCATGCAAGCTAGGCAAGCACTAGGCTAGAAAACCTCACCTCCCGTCTCCTTTCTGAGGCTGCAGCTATCATATACCTGCTTGGCATTTATGGCCTCTCAGGAGTGTCCATTCTTATCACTACTGTGATCTGTTTAGTCAGTAACTACCCCAAAGACTCCCTGACCTGTAGCCTCGGGATCACCAACCATTCTATCCATCACCTTCAAAACCACACCCAGAAATTCCTGCTGATTTGTTAAAGCTACCATTTCTGTTATGTTAGGGTTTCCTTCTTCCTCCACCCTAACTCCTCAGCAGGCCCTCAGGGCTGATGCAAGCCTGGATGGATCCCTGCATTTATCCCCCTTTCCCTGAAGCCTTCCTGAGTCTCCCCCCTAAGGTATTGTCTTAGTATGCTAACAGCCAAGCCAGAGAAGAGAATGAGGGAGAAGCTACAACCCCCAGGGGTTCCTGAGATAATCTCCGGAATGTCCTGTCCCAAAAATTTGACTTTCCCACCAGTCAGCACAGATGTTCCTTCCTGCCAAAACCTTGGGAATCTTTTTAGGCAGAGCAGAATGGCCTTAGAGGGAAGAGAATAGGAAGTGACTGGTGGGGGAAAGACACAGTGGTTCCAGTGTGAGTGGAGCTTCCAGGCTCTGAACTCTGACCAGGGGCGGGATAAGGGACTTGGGGATACAAAGACTAGGAGATTGTTTAAACAACTCACTTCCTGAAACCCAAGGTGAGATAGCATCAGTGTTTTCTATCATTCTTTTGATTTCACAAGATGCCTTCAACAAAAGGCTTACCAAAGTCAGGGGAAGAAGGGACTAGCAGGTGTTCCCATTTTTCATAAGTGAGATAAATGAGAGCCTGAGCCATGGGCTAAAGATCTTGAAGAGGAAGTCTTCTATCCTCATATTAATTCGTATTTACCAAGCACCTTCTTGTGGCAGACTTTTTCACATGTCATTCCTGCAATCAGAAGAATCAATTCCTATGAAGCAGGCCCTTGTGTTCTTTCTGGTGTTGTAGATAAGGGAACTGAGGCACAGGGAAAGATGAAGAGGCAGAAACTGGGTGTATTGCTTCTTGTTACTTTACTGTATCATCACCACTTTCTTCCCTCCAGTTCTGTGTAGGTGATCCAACTCAGGACAGAGGAGAGGCCAGAGTCGGTTTGCCTATGACCATTTCCAAGACCTCGACTCCTTCTCCAATCTTTCTGTGCTTTGGAAGCCTCAGCCTCAGAACTACCCAGTAGCCCAACTGTATGCTCTTTGGCATCAGAGGCACAGGTGGCCACCGAACAGTTGAACAGAGACATGGGGTTAAGGAATGCCCTCCTTCTACCCCCTTGGAAATCTCTGACTCCAAACCCCAGCACAGGTCATCTGGGCTGCTGCTCCTTCTTATTGTTACCAGTGATTTGGAAACATAAACCAAACCCTGGCTTCCATAGCTTCCTGGGTCTCCAGCTGTTCTCGGCCCTTAGGGGCTACTGGGAAGAACAGTCACAAATGTAGGCTCTTTTCCCTGAGTCTGGGCTCCCTTCCTTCCTCCCTAGGGAACCAGAGTGGAAATCACTGACATTTTTAAGGTAGTATTTTATATTTTATTTGGCTTTGAAGTGTGTGTGTGTGTGTGTGTGTGTGTGTGTGTGTGTTATACATATGCACATGTGTATAAAACTCTGATAATGAAAGTATCAGAGTAGGAAGGACTTGATAACCAATCCAGCCTTCAAATTCTGTAGACAGAGAAACAGGGCCTGAATTGCATATGATCATAATAGACTTTGGAACTAGGTTACCTACATTGAAATGTCCACGGTTATCTCATCTTGAATAAATTTCCCAAGATTTCTGTGTTTCAGTAAAATGAAGATGATACGGGCTAGAGCACTGTCTTACAGTGTAATCGATATGGTTCAGTGAGCTATTACACAAGAAGGGCTTGGGATAGTAAGGACTCTTCAGTGTGTACTTTATAAATACTAGCCAGCAGCAGTCTGAACTTCCTTTAATATCTAGTCTATAGTCGTCTCCATTTCTGCTCCCAACAGCCCTGGTGTCAGGCGCATAGTCCATCCCTCAGCCATCTACACTTGTACACATTTTGGCACCAAAGAAGCTGAAGGCAAATCTATGGCTCAAATAGACAAAAGGATTAATGACGTCTCCTCACTCTTTTTGACTGAATCAAGAACATTCAAGTAGAACATCCACAGGAAACTTTCAAGGTCTCAGTGGTAGAGCACTTGTCTAGACTGTAAAAGGCCCTGGGTTCCATTTCCAGCACTAACAAAGCTTTATCAACATCTCTCATTCTCATTTATCAACATCTTCTCCACCCATCACCACTTACTTCCAACCCCTATATCCAGGAAAGAAAAAAAGAAAAACTGCCTGGACCTTTACCTCCTTCTTCTGTTTCCGCCCTTATTTTCCCTGGAATTTCCTTGTTATTTTCATCAGTAGGCCAGTCCTTCAGATTTGGATCCATGTGCCAAGCTCTTATCTATCAGTTCCTTGGAAATTCCATTAAGGAAATGTCTGGCCCAAGAAGACTGCTTGGCTTTGATATGGCCATTGTCCAGTGCTTTCTTCCCTACCCAGTTGTCTCCCATCTATACTAAAATTCTTCTCCCAGAAATCTCCAGAGTACCGACAGATCCTCTTGAACTCCATCTGATCAATAAATGTCCTACCACCTATTCCTTACTTTAGTCCATAGGCCGTGACTCAAAAATCTTTGGCCTAAGTCAGCATCTAGTCAACCACTATTAGCCATGCACAGATAACCTACATCATGGATTGTTCATACAAGTTGAGAGCCAACACCCACTACTCATCTGATAGAATAATTGACTTGGCTGAAGAATTATACTCAGAGAGTCAAGGAAGTAAATCCTCTATCTTTAAGACTGAGGGCTTTGTCCTCAAAGCAGTTTTGTCATGACCTAAAATTCTATGTCATAATTTCTTAGATCCAATAATTTAGAGGTAGCTGCATATATATATACATATATATATAGCTTATATATACACATTTATGTACATATACACACACTCACCAGAGACTGGTTTATTAACTTGTGGAATGTAGAGATAGGATCCAGAAGTCCTTTCCTAGCTCTGAGAATTTGTATACATTTGTGTATACTTGAATTCTCCACATTCTCCTTGCCCCTCTCAGAAGAAATACACAGTGCATGTGATTAGTATCTGTTTATAGAGATAAGGGCAAAGGAATGGAAAAACCAGAGATGTCCTGGAAGCTAGGAGTGGAAATACTGAATCATTGTCACACTAACATCCCATATCCTTCCAGCAGCATGAGATGCTATGAGTTGGCATGGGGCAGAGAAGGCCTGGGGTATGAACAAGCACATATGAGAATGTATATTCACACCATATGCATGTACATATGTATGTACATGAATGTGAGACAGTGTGGCAAGTTAGAAAGCTTACTGACACAAAAATAGGTGCTTGAATGGCCACATGGAGCTGGGTACTGAGTACATACCTATCCTAGGACCAAGAGACCCAGGCCAGCAGATTGCCATGAATTCAAGGCCATCCTGGGGATATAGAGTGAATCCAGACACAACCTGGGCTACACAATGAGAACTAGTCTTGAAGGAACAAAAAGAAATAGAAAACAAGAGAGCAGCCATTTAGAAGTCCCATGTGTACTGGGAAAGAGCATGTACAAGAGAGGATGCTTGAGACTAGGTACCTGAATGAGTTTGGGAGGGCCCTATACATATATGCACTCGGTGCATGAATACAGCATATGACGTCAGAACAGCCTTGCTGCCCTGTGTTGAACTACACTTGGCTGGTTAACTTCTGAGGGCCTTCCAGTGAATAAGAGACTCCTCTATCCATGATTTCCTCGACTACTACAAACTCCTTTACACTAAATGAGAGTTAAAATGTGTAAATACATGCGCACTGTGTATGTGTGGGTAGAATGTGTATAGATACCCCCACCTAGCATCACCGTATGATTTTTTGTAATCAGGTATAAGCAGGGAGAGTACAGTATATAAGAGAGACTACATTGGATCAGTCTGTGTCCTGACTCTTCCTATGATCTTGGGTGCCTCACTCTTCTCCAGGCCCCAGTTTCCTCATGAGTAGTTTGGAAGAAGAAAATAGATAACTTCTAGGAGCCTTTCTATATTAGATACTATGTAATTATATACTTATGTTTTAAGAGGAGGGAAATGAGGGACAATAGAGATTTGTAACCCTCTCAAAGTCACCCAGAGGTGAGGGCAAAGACGGATCTCTCAGAGTAGTGTCCACTAGACACTATATTCAACTTGATAGAGGACACATACCTAGGCTTATTATATATACAGTACAAAACTAGGTGATTGGAAGAAGCAAAAGGTCACACTAAAAAATCAAAAAATTAAAAAATTAGTCTGGACATTGGGTCTTATGCATGCTTGATTGTATAGAGAGGTGGCCATATCTACCTTCCTGGACCTGCTGGATCCAGGAAAGAAACATTAGGAACTGCCTATTGGGCTCATTTCACACCTAAATGCTTTTGCCTAGGCTGCTATTAGCCTCGAGAAACTAAAAACAATTCTAAGGCGTGAATTGGCCTCTTGCACCTCCACAGTAGCCTTTGCTTCTGAATTGTCAGCCTTCAGCTCCTAAATCAGTCACTTCTGTCACTACACTAAAACAGGGTCAAAGTAGAGAGTTGAGGTTTAACAGTGACAAAAGATTGGCCAAGATCTGAGACCCTAATCCTCACTCTCCAAACATAGGATTAACCCTGCCCTTTGTTTTGATCCTTCCCAGTATACTACCTGAAAATCTGCTTTTAGCAAGACAAACTCACTGAGTTCTCATTATTTCTTTGTGCTGAGAACACTGGCAATATACTTCTTCAGGACTGTAGGCTGTGGCTCAGAAAGGTCATGCTCAAAGATGCACAGCTAAAATGCACGTGTGATGGTTTGTGGTGGAAGTTAAACCCAGATTGTCTGCTTTACTCCTATCTCTTCAGATGATGGAAAGAAAGCCTCATGGCATTTGGAGTTAGCAGGACTTGGTTTCCATATCAAGGCTACAAGAAGGCAGACTAGTTAATCTAAGGGGTCCGTCAGCTGCAGCAGGCTCTGCACAGCCCCGGCCCACCTTCAAGTAGCCTTTTCACTGCTGGGTTCATGTGGAGGCCTGTCTCTGAAAGGGTGAGTTTTGCAGAACAGGACCTTCCTTTGAGCAGGCTGACAAGTCCAGTGTACCCAGCCTTTGACTAAGGCCCTAAAGCAGCAGCATTTGAAAAAGGGACATGAGGCCCAAGTTTAAGTGTGGGTTGGCAAGCTGCCTCTAAGCCCTGGGATGGAGTCATGCGTTGCTCTGTATCTGTAAAAATCACAAAGAACAAGTGTCCCCATATTCTTCTGTGTGTGTGCATGTGCCCATGCATACATGTGCATGTGACCTTGTACTCAATTTTATGGATATGCCTAAATCTATATATCTTCATACCTGTGCTTAGAGGGGTATGTAGTTGTATGTGTGTGTGTATCTACTCAAGTGTTTTTCAACCTTCCTAATACTGCAACCCTTTAATATGTCGTGGCGCCTCCCCAACCATAAAATTACTTTCCTTACTACTTCATAACTGTAATTTTGCTACTGTTATGAATTGTAATTGGCTGTTTTCTGATGATCTGAGGCAACTCCTGTGAAAGGATCATAGATCCCTGAAGGGTTTGTAACCCATAGGTTGAGAACTGCTGATCTACATATTTGTGTATGTCTATGTGTGTCTGGCTGAATGTACACAAACGCACATAAATGTTTTGTGTTCATGAGCATATGCATGCATGGAATCACATATGCTTCTTGGACCTGAGATGGAGATCTCTGACCTTCTCTTTTCATTACATAGTCTGGTGGTTTTGAAGAGACTATCGGGAATCAGGGGTATTTGCTGAGCACCTTGGACTAATAAGTACAAAGAGATATAAATTCACGTCAAGCACCTAGCATAGTTCATTAGTTGGATAGCAGATGGGTCCTCTCAGGCATCAAGCCCTGAAGTCACTTTAAATTCACTTTTCCTTTTACTTCATCAATCTACCCAAGTCCTCTCTGCCCATCCCCAACCTTATGGCCATTGCAGCAATCTCCTTCCTGACCCCTCTCTCCACTGGGACCCTTCCAGATCACCTTCCCCTGCTGTTGCTGCTGGAACACTTCTAAAACCACTCATTTAATTATATGCCTACTTTATTAAAAGTCAGCTCCCTATGCTCTAAAAGCACAGGCCCTAGACTTCAAGATTTCACTGGTAAGAATAATGATTATATAATATATAAGAAACCGGAGACACGGTCTTTAATTTTGCTGAAAGCAGACAAACTTTTCTCAATCTTACTTCATAAAAAGAAATATCATCTGAACCCTAACCCCATAGAAAAGACTCAATAATTACCAAAGAAAATCTAGTTCACTGAATTGAATTAATATATATTTACAAAAGCTGGACTTATCTTTGCTTTTCTCCAATTCTACCACAGATAGGCAAAAATTTTCAATAGAAACAACCCCCCCCCCCGTAAAGAAGATCATGAGTCCCCAGATTAGTTCCAAAGCCTTTGAAAAGTAGCCCCATTTCCTATTCTCTGTGCCTCTCTATTCCAACTCTTCAGTCAGCTCATCAGCACCATCAGATCATGCAACTAACTTCCAGACCTGTCACTTTCTGCCAATTGCTACTCCTGCAGTTCCCTGTCAAGAATGCCTGGAATTCCCAGCCCCTTTTTGTGGACTGACACTCTTCCTTCCAGCCTTGGGCTCAACCCAGATGTGACCTTCTGTGAAATCTTTCCAAGTCCCTCTGGGTGGAATGGAGCTTCCTTTCCTAAGAGCCCTAGCAAGCCTTCCATCCTATCGTAGAGGAGGGCTAGTTGCTCAAAAGTCTTCACAGCAGACTGTACTCTGAGAAGCCATATTATATCAAGAAAAGCACAGACTTTAGAGTTCAGACTCCGACTATGTGGTGTTGTATCATTAGACATTTACAGTGTCTCTTTCACAACTATCAAAGAAGGAAATTGTTGGAGAGTGAGAAAGATCACCTAGGTCTAGCACATGCCGATTCTAATTACACGTTAGTGCCTTGGTACTTGAGAACAGAAATCTTGCATGCTGCATTCCCATGGATGCCGTGTTCCTGCATTTTCCATGACCAGGATAGAGTAGGCATTCAACAGACATTTAGCGTCTGCCTGCCTGACTATGAAGTATATAGTGCTTGGCTTGATGAACATCTGCCATGGCTCTCATTTCTTTTTTGAAGGATCCAAGCCACACCCTTTCTGTTTTGTATAGCTCCCTAGTATCTGGTACACAGTAGATGCTCCATGTTGATGGATTTCAACAGTAATAATAATACACACCATTGGTATGGATGCCACATGCTAGGCACCATGCTAGAAACTTCACACCTTAGCACTTTGTGTTTGAAAATATTTACTACGTGAGCAGCAACAGCAGCCCCTTTACGCTCCAAGGTTGGGTTAACTATCTTCATTTTAAAGTTGGGAAACTGAAGCTCCAAGAGGTCATGTATCTTATCTCTGTGGCAGGCTTGGGAAGACACGGGTTAGAGACAAATTTTACCCCCCCAAAAAAGCCAGCTCACTTGCTTGTTTCCATAGGAAAGAAGCAGAAGTTCAGGGACTCAGTTAAGTGACAAGGGGTAGCAGGAGGAGGGGGTTGGGAGGGGAACTGGGGGAATCTAACCCCCTCTCACAAGCTAGCCAGCCCTTTCCAATCATCATGAAATGGGCTCAGCTGCCTGGTTCTCCCATAAATAGGGGCCTTAGCTGGGCTGCAGCTGAGGAGACACTTACCTTTACTTTCCTGAAGCAAGCCCAGAACACATCTAGCAGAGGCATGGTGGGGCCGCAAGACGGGTTGGTGGGGGCTCAGCAGGACTCTGCTGGGCCTGAACCCTCTATCTAGGAGAAAAGTGAGGAGAGTCCCAGGGCTCTGTGAGAGCCAGCCCTATCCCTGTGCTCCATCAGCCGCACTGGGAGGGGAGAGGCAGACAGCAGCAGTCGGCTCAGCTCAACGACAGGCCCCTCCTGGAGAGTGTAGGGAGGAAAAGACTGGAAAGTGGGAAGGAGGGAGGGAGAGAGGCTGGCTAAGGAGGAGGGACCAGGGGGCGGGTCACTGATTCAAACTCCGCACAGTTAGCCAGTTGGCTGGGATGAACAGGAACACTGATTGAAATTCCCTGAATATCACAGTTTGCCGGGCTGGGTGTCCAGACTGTCTACTGGCTTACTCGCTTGTACTGCCACCTGTACGTGGACACACACGCCAGCTTAGCCTCCTGGCCTACCAAGTAACATACAAACTATCCCTGGGGACTCCAGGCACAACCAAGACCACAAGGGAGTTGTGGAGAGTGTGAGCCTGCACAGTTCCTGCACAGGAAGCTGTGAAGGTGTGAAGGGTGGGGAGGGGGGAGGGAAAGGGCTGTGGCCTTGGACACCTTCCAGACAGGAGCTCTGGCCCTGCATCAGGGTGGTCCTTCCCCAGCCCTGTTCTAAAGCCAGCAACCTTGCCTCAGTCTGACACCTTACAGAGGCTGTTGTCTTTGGGTCTCAATGTTCTTGACTGTACAGTAAGAGGCAGGCAGGGCTAGGGGGCATTCATTCTATTATATGACTCCTGTTACGGAGTTAGGTACAAGGCAAGTGTGGAAAAACCCTACTGTGGACAATTATATCTCTCAGAATTTCTCACCTACCCCCTGGGAGTCCACTGAAAGTCAGACCACATCCCTTAAACAGCAAAGGCCATTTCATCCATCCCCCTGCCTCAGGGTAGAGCAGCTCTCTCCTAGTTCACATAGGTTGAGTGTATAAATTTTAATGAACAGCTTCTGAAGAGACGATAACTTCCTTCCTTTGTCCACAGCCATGCCAAAAACCTTCCAGGTTCTAAAATATAAACTTAAGCCCTCTGGATATTATGATGTCAGTTCTAACAGCAACAACAGGGCAATGGGCAGTTCTGGAGGCTTTCTGGGCAGGAAGCCATTTAGAAACAGTGATCCTTCCACAGAGCACCCAC
This sequence comes from Phyllotis vaccarum, assembly GCA_033318265.1. Lineage (NCBI taxonomy): Eukaryota > Metazoa > Chordata > Mammalia > Rodentia > Cricetidae > Phyllotis > Phyllotis vaccarum. The sequence goes on from JARWLC010000013.1 coordinate 61,525,555, forward strand.
CCTTCCCCAGACCTCAGAAGGCAGGGTGCCATGCCTGCTGTCCTGAGTCCCCCAGGGACCCCGTGGCACAGAGCCAGGTTTTGGTCTCTGGGGAGAAGGCATGTCATCACAAGGCCCAGAATAACTCACTCCCAGTGGCCTCACATCCCTTTCAGGGGTCAAACTGGTCCGGCAAAGGGCCAAGTCCTGAGACCCTGAAAGGTCCAAAGCCTGCTTTGAGCAACCCTCTGTCTGTTTTTGAGGACCTTCTTTATTGGTGTTTTTGTCTTAAAATTTATTCAGAGAATCTGCTCCTAGATCTGCTTACAATTTACCCTATGACCCCCAGTTTCCCCGTTTATATACTGAGGTGGCTGAAAAACTCTCTTCTACCATTTCCTGAGCTCTAGTCTGAGAAATATCTTAGAGTTCCGTAGGGCCAGGTCAGAAAGATAATAGCTAAGACAAGTGGCTCCTTCGCAGTGCAGGACACAGCAAGCCAAACAGACAGAAAGCATCCCTTTGAGTATGTGCTCTCTGTCCCTTCAACCAGAAGCCTGAGCATGGATAACTTTGCAGTAACTGCTATAGGATAGGGAGTGTGGCTGCTCTTGATGACTGCATTGTCCCTTGCTCCCCAGAGTTTATCTCTGCCTTTAGATTTAGCTGCTGGGAGGAAGGGAGTACAACCTCTGTGGCTTTGGTATTTATTCAGCAATCAAGAGTACGCAGCATCCCACACTGGCCTTAGAAAGCCACAGATTTCCATTTCAACCCGACCTTCCACATGAACGTAGCCTTGAAGTGGTCAAGCCCATGAGCTCCAGAAGTAGAGTGCCCAGATTCCCAACCCATTCTGCTACTCTCTACCTGGGTGGCCTTCGGCCTACTACTGCCTTAGTTTCCCCATCTGTACAACAAAAGATAATAAGATTACTTATTTTGTCAGGTACTTAAACAGGATGAGTTGCAGGATTTAGATCTATGACTAGTGTAGTTGAAATTCTCATCAAATGCTATTAACTATTAGTGAAGAATCAGGTGCTTTGGAACCTGGCATACTTAAATCTTGAATGTACCTTCTAGCACTCAAATTCCACCCCTCTCTAAGCCTGGCTATGGCTTCACATTTGTGCTGTTAGGAGCCAATGAGATAACGTGCTTGGTCCTCACTGAACAGTCTTTAAATGTTAGTCCCTCCCTCCTTTTCCTGTCCTAGATGCTCCGGACTCCGTGGCCCTGAGAAAGTAGTGGCAGCCTCGATTTAGCACCATCCTTCTGTGAATTCAAATCTAAGCACAGCTACTTTGCATTGTGTGATCACTTTAAGAGGGACCCTCGGGTTTCCTAGCTAAACTAGCAATGTGGAAATCTCTAGCCATCTCCCAGAGGTGTTGTCATTATGAACAAGGGAACCATCAGGCCTGATATAAAGGGAGTGGTCTCCATTCACACAAGATCCCAGTTCGCCTACCCCTTTCCACACCCTTACCTGACATGAAGGCCTGCTATGATTGGGTAAGTGAAATGGGCCATATGCCTTCTTTCTTAGGGTGAGAGGTTTGGACAGTGTAACATTAAAGAATTAGGGTGAGGGATTTGGAGATTCTAACAGCTGGGGAAGGTAGAAAGGGAGTGGCTGGACAGCTGTGCACAGGCCGCCAGGAAGGCTGCTTTATCCACACTCATCTTTCCAGCTGTCTTATTTTCTCATCCAACAACTGACACGGCCCATGATGGAGGATCCTGGCTAAAGCCCAAGTGAATATTTTATGTCAAGAAACCCAAGTAAAGGAGAAGGGAGGCCCAGTGTGGCCAAAGGTAGAGAAGCGAGAGTGGTCTTGATTCCAAGGATGTTGTGTGGGCTATCGATCAGATTAGACTCTTGGTAACAGGAATTGGCATGAATAGAATGCAGCAGATGTCAGAGAAAGACTAAATAAAACAAGACCGCTTTATACTCCTAAAAATGAAGGGGCTCCAAGGAATTTTTATTTATGTGGCTTATATCTAGCAGTATTTATCATAGAATGAATCAAGATAGAAACACTTAAAAAATATTGACTGACTTTGAAAACTCACTGCTGTGGGATAATCTTAAAGTTTTAAATACTAACATAAATAAGTTTTAGAGCATATTTGATATAATCTGTAAATAATATTTTACAGAACAGAGATAAAGCTACTGTGTGCCACTGTTTTAAATTTCTGGATTTAATATCTCATATCCAGATTCTCTAGCAGCTTCTGCATCCAGCCCATTAGAGATGCAGTTTGGGTTAAAAGATACGAGGATATCCTGCCTTCTGGGAAATGTAGTTTACAACCGGAGGCTTCAGTGCTCCTTATCTCTGCAGTTTACAATCCTTTCTGCCCCTCCTTCCACAATGTTCCCTGAGCCTCTGGAGTGCAAACGTTTTGTAAATGCATGCATTGAAACCGAGCTCTACGGTTCTGCATATTGACTTTGCTGGGAGAGTATCTCCTAGTAACATCAGAAGCTACACCAGTAAAGACTTACCGTGACTACCCCAGCATGAACTGAACCAGAAGCACATCAAGGAACATACCACACTGCATGGAGAAAAGCCCATGAGGCCTCAACAGTATGCAAAAGGACTACAGAAAACTGAGGGAAGCTGTGAGCAGGAGAGGTAACCCTCCCCAGGGAAGAGCACACCAATTGATTTCCAGGTGCCAAATGGTCAGTCCCCCCCAAACACACATACAAGTGACTTTATTAGGACTCAACAGGTTATATTTGTATGAAAATGCATACATGCATGAAATATTAATTAACAAAAGGAGCATGAATTTAAAGGAGAGCAGGGAGGAGTATATGAGAAAGTTTGGAGAAAGGAAAGGGGAGGGAGAGATGTTGAAATTAAAACACAATCTCAAAACTAAAAAAAAAAAAAAAAAAAAAGGTATTTTTAAAGAAAATGGTCCCAGGGATGCTTGAACCACACATAGACTGCATTAGAAGATCCAAATTAAACCACATCAGAGCATCCTGGAACATCTGAACTAGAATTCTTTCCCAGAGCATCCTGGAACATCTGAGCTAGAATTCTTTCTGAGCACCCAGTTTGAAAGCCCTCATTGTGCAAAATGGGAACATGAGGCCTGATTAAGGATTGGGGTTGTTACCTAGTTGCACACAGCAGGCCAGTGGCCGAGCTCAGGCTTGGCTGGATCTAGATCTTTTGCTTCCTAGGAAAGTTGTGTTTTTCTACTGCTTTTTAATGAAATAAATATTTAAATTCTAAGGGTGACTGTGGTGGTACGGTGGAGAGTAGTGCAGTCTGCTGACAGGGAGGCTTGGATACCAGCAACTATATGTGATGAAGCAGTTACAGCCTTCTAACTCATTCAAAGACCAAAGCACAGGCTGCAGCATATGATAGCTCCTAGCCACTAGATATGTACATGAAAACATCGTTCCAATTAACTTCTCATGTTTCTATCAGCCGCCAGAGCCTAAAAGATGGACCCGTAAAAGACACCCAGTTCAAGCAGGGATCTCAAGGCAGAGCAAACTCAGTTACTTTTCCAGCTTGAGCCAGGAACATAGTAGGCAAAAAGAAAGTAAAATTGGAGCTGTGAGATGGCTCGGCAGGTAAAGGCACTTGTTGCCAAGTGTGACAACCTGCCTTCTATCCCTGGAATCCATACGGTGGAAGGAGAGAACCAGTTCCTGAAAGCTATCTTGTGACCCAAGGCAGTACTGTGTGGTACTGAGCTTGCTCCCCACAACTACACACAAATAAATAACTGTGATGGAACTTTTGAAAGAAAGAGTAAAATCCACATTTTGTTAAATGCATGTATATATTTATTTTTTATTATCTAGTAATTCAATATTTAAATATTTATTTGACATCTATTATATATAAGGCAACATGTATGTGAAAGAAGGAACTTTGGAAAGGTTGGATTTTCCTTTGTGACCACTGCTGGAAGAATACATGTGCACAGGTGCTCCCAAGAGACAAACATTTGTGCTATAATCTCCAAACAGCAATTTCCCTCCCTGGAAAGAAACTATAATATTGATGCTATTATAGACAGGTGTTCGCAGGCAGACATTTCTTCTGACAGAGCAGCTTTCTAGTGGAACAGTGTCAGTGGAAAGCTACTGAGGCTGGCATCCAGCACATTAGTCATATGTTCACTTATTATTTCGTCTGGTAGAATTTGGTGTTCATTCAGGAACATCTTCCCCTTGAAGATACAGAGGTTATGATGATGATTTGTGCTGCATGAACTTTTGCTGGAAAGATGCACAGCAGTAATAGTCCAAAGTTAGCATCCCATCCAAACCTAGCTGGGAGAACCAGTGAATTTACTGGGCTTACTTCTGAGAGCATGAAGGAAGGGTTAGTAACAAGACTGTGCGTGTGGCCAAAACAGCCATATCACTAAGTTATTCTCCTTCCTCAGCATAGATGGTGACTTGCTCATAGCTGCATAGAGGAAGTTCTAGTTCAGTTACTATTTCATTCCTTATATCCATTAGCATCACCTGAGACCACATGCAATGGTACATGTTTTCATTACTTTTCTATTGCTGTAAAACACCATGACCAAGACAACTTATAAACAAAAGTACCTAATTGCCCTTACAGTTTCAGAGGGTTGGAGTTCATGAGAGCAGAGCAAAGGTACATTGGGAGGAAGAGCTGAGAGCTCCCATCTTGATCTGTATGCAGAAGGCAGGAAAATGTGGTGGGAATAACACAAGTCTTTTGAATCTTCAAGGCCCCCTACTAGTGACACACTTCCTCCAACAAGGCCATACATCCTACTCCTCCTCCAAAGGATTCAACTAAGTGGAGACCAAGTATTTAAGCACATAAGCCCATGGGGAACATTCTCATAAAACAACCACACTCCAGGTTCTGGCACCCATAGGCAAGTAGCTATATCATAGTGCAAAATGCATTTTTTCCAACTTTAAAAGTATCCATAGTATTTCAGTCTCAACACAGTTTAAAAATCCAAAGTCACTGCTGAGACTCAAGACAATCTCTTCATTGTAATTGCCTGTAAAATCCAAAAAGGAAATTACATACTTCCAACCATACAAATGTCATAGGACATACATTACCGTTCCAAAAGCAATTTAGTCCATTTCTTTTTAATTGACTCTCCAAAAAGGAGAGTCTTAAGACAAAGGCAGAAGGCATTCAGATTCTTTCCCAAAATATCACAGGAATGGCCTCTAGTTCAGTTGTTTTTAAAAGCCTTGCTTTCCTCTGAAGTCTCTTGAGATGGGCCTCCACAGTGCACAGAGCTCTTGGCACCTGTGTCTTTCCAACATCCTACTAGGGTGGCTCATTACACTCTGTTTACAGTATTCAACTGGTTTTCTAGTCCCGAGTCCCAAATCCTCCACATTTGTTTAAAAATCCCTACATGGTCATGTTTTCACAACAATATCCTAGTACTTGGGACTTATGGGTGTCATTTTCATTCAGGCCACCACAGAGTAGAAGTTCATAGAGTTTGGATAGAGTTACAAAATGAGTGGCTAGAACTTCTCCACTTCCTTAAGCCTGTGTCTGTGGGGGAACCTCACCAGGTCTAGCCTTGTTAATGACCTCTTTTGAGTAATCACAGCTACTATTACAGAAAACCACAAGTGGCCAAAACTCAGAGAACAAATTATCATGGGCTTCCCAGCCCCGGTTGATACATGCACACACAGTTCCTACACCTAAGGCTCAGGAAACACTGTGGGAGAGGAGCCAGAAAGATTTTTTTAAAAAGCAAGATGATCTAGATACTTGCTGTAATATGTGTTCTTCTTATATGACAGAGAAGCTACACTCATGAAATGTCAATAGCATGGTCACCTAAACAAAATATGAACAGTGACAACGCCAGTTGTCATGACAATGTAAATGGAAGAAATCTCACAAGGCCAAGCCCCTAGATGAAGAGCTACAGGAAATTAATGATTTCTGAGAGGTGAGTCAGTCTTCCTCAGGGATGAGTCCCCAATTGGATATCCAATACCAAGTGGTCAGTCCTAAAAACATATACATACATTAAATGCACTTCTATAAGTACATGGTGAGTCCATAAATAGTTCTTGTGAATCAATTTTATGTATGATTATAGAAGTGTATATGCACATGTTTATACATTAGTGTGTGATTACAGATGTGCATATTAGAAGAAAGAAAGCAGAAAAGTTTGCTTCTAAAATACGGACTTAATTAGATATTAGCATATTAAATTAAGTAAATCAAACAGAGTGCATAATGGCTTTAAACTCAGAGAAAGGTATTTGAAAATATCCCCACAGAGAACAGTGTTTCACAACAATTTGTGACAATATTCAACATTTATTGAGCATTTAATAAATACAGCACAATTTATTCATTCGCTTGCTGGTGGACATTTGAGGGTTTTTATTACTAAAATGGGTAATATACATTTCTTATAAGAGCCTGTTATTAACATGATTTTAATACTCATAAATAAGTACCTAAAAGTAGAATTGTTGGATCATAGATGAAATAAAAATATGTTTACCATTAAAAACTGGGGGTGGAAAAGTCTTATCCAATGTCACAGACAGGCTAAAGTACACATAAAAGTCATCTGAATCCAGAGGCCATGCTTTTACACTTTACTCTCTGCTCAGATATGACCCCTGCCCTAGCACAGGGCTGGCTCATATTCCCCAGGAGAGTTAAGTCAAATAGACAAAGGGCTTTGATCTAGAATAGAACCCAAGAAGATGGAAGTAGGGAGGAGGAAAGAGTGTTATCAGAGCCTAGATGAAGGTCTGATCAGGGGATTTAAAAGACTCAAGGAAAGAGGTGATATTTGGGTTGAAAGACAGGTAGAATTGGGGGAAATAATTAGGTAAATATTCCAGACACAGGGACTAGAGTTTCTAACAACCTAAAAAGAGGAATTCAGTAATTACATAAGAGAGACTTTACTCAGGTGGTCTGTGCCACATGGTGCACAGAGTAGCTGTATTGAATAAGCAAAACTATAGGACTCCCAGTTAAATTTGAATTCTAGAAAGGCAGCATATCTTTTCTTGGTTTGTCTAAAACTCAGTTTAACTAATTTCCTCTATTTTCTATGTCAACCTGTCAGTGGCTGTTCCAACTTTTATTACTGTGGTGGAGAGGGGAATGTCCATTGAAAATTACGGGGACAGAAAGAATTAGACATAGACTGCTACATTAGGTTTCCGGCCCCTTCCGGCCAGAGGTCCAGACCCACAGACCTGCCATCCCAGACCAATTAGCCTCCTGCCACTGCTTTGGCTCCCAAAATGACACAGACATTTATATTAACTTCGTGCTGTTTGGCCTATGGCTCAGGCACATTGCTAGCTAGCTCTTACATCTTAAATCAACCCATTTCTATTCATCTGTCTTCCACGTGGCCCGTGGCTCACCTGTGTTCCTTACATGTTTCTTCTTTGGGCATCTGGCTCCATCTGCCCCAGACTCCACCCTTCTTTTCCTACCTATTCTGATTCCCCACCTACTTTTACAGTGCTCACCAAGGGTCAAAGCAGCTCCTTTATTTAAAGATTAATATTCACGTATACAGAAAGACATTCCCACATTAGTAGACAGAAAACTAGAGTCAGGAGGGCACGGAATGAACACTCAGCTGCCCTGATTTTATTTCCCCTGGGCTTTTTATGCCAAGCAAATGGGAGAGGGAAGTACAGACAGGTGTAAACACTTCTTTAATTCTCAAAACATAAGACATCTGGTAACCATACCCTTGGCCAAAGCATCCTATTATGCAGCTTTGCAGTGGAAAACAAGCTTAGATTCTCTGACCTTGAGTCAAAATGGAAAGAAGCCACAAGCTGGAATCTCTTTGGGCTCCGACATCATTGCCAAGGGTACATAAATGGTATGATAAAATGAGAAAAGTTAGTTTAGAAGTAGATCATAGTAAGCCTCCAGTGTCAGGTGAAATAGTAGCTGACTTGACCTTGACAGCATACCTCCTGAGCCTCAGTTTTTCCTAACCTGTAAATTGGAGAACACTAGATTATATCAGTGTTTCTGAAATGTGGAGCATATTTCTTTTAAAAATATACATGTTATGATGATTAGATAGACTACAGAATCCCAAGAGGCAAGCCCCTGAATATATCTGTTAAAGGTTATTTAGATCCCTTAACTGAGATAGGAAGACCTATTCTAAATGTGAGAGGCACGATTCTGGGGTCTCAGACTGCATAAAAAGTGAGCACAGGCCTTCATTCATTCACCGCTTTCTGCTTTCTCACTGAGGTCAAAGTATGGTGAGCAGCCTCCTGCTGTACCCTCTCTGCCATATATTCATGTAAAATATACTCATGGAAACTGTAAACCCAAACAAATCCTTCTTTATTGAAGTTGATTTTAATATTCTGAATTCTCCTCAGATTATGTAAATATCTTGCCTTTCAAAAGTTGGTTTTGCCAGGAATGCTACTGTAACAATGAGAAAAATAACTAAACACAAAAAATGTATATGAAGAGTGGGGCCATTGCTGTGATAATCTTGAACCTATGGTTCTTGGGCTTCTGGAAATGTTTTGTGAGAGGAATGTGGAAAAGTTTAGAACTTTGGACTAATAAAAATCCTTAATACTATAAGTAGAAGCCAATGGGTCTCATGGTTGTCATTCAAAAGACCTGTATATGAAGAGAAACTCACAGGGGAGGCTCACTGAGCTCATGATGTTTCAGAAGAGAATGAGGCAGGTTCAAAAGAATCTGTAATTATTTTTAAATTTAGTTTTATTTAATATTATCATGCATGTGATCTCTGTGTGTGTGTTTGGTCAGCATGCACGTGGAACACGGAATGTGTGTGAAGGTTACAGGACAACTTTTGGGAGTTGGTTCTCTCCCTCTACTATGAGTTATACGGATTGAAGTCAGGTCCTCAACCTTGCGTGACAAGCACTTTTTGTTTTGTTTTTCATATTTATATATTTTATATGCCAGCCACAGTTTCCACTTCCTCCTCTGCTTACAGTTCCTCCCTTCCTCCTCCAGCCGCCACCCCTCTGTTACACACACACACACACACACACACACACACACACACACACACACATTCCACTCCTCCTCTGTTTCTGTTTAGGGAATGTCAGGTCTCCCATGAGTATCAAGAAAATATGGCATATCAAGTTGCAGTAAGACTAAGCATTTCCCCATTTAATAAGACTTTGTAAGTCAAACCAGTATGAGGAGTAGGGTCCCAAAAGCCTGTAAAAGAGTCAGGGACAGCCCCTGTTCCCACTGAGGAGTCCCGCAAGAGGACCACACTACACAACTGTAACATATATGCAGAAGGCCTAGATCAGTCCCAAGGGGTCCCTGGTTGTCAGTTCAGTCTCTGTGAGCCCCTGTGAGCCCAGGTTAGTTGTTTCTGTGGGGGTTTTTTTTTATGTGCTGTCCTTGACCTCTCTGGCTCCTACAGTCCTTCCTTCCTCTCTTCTGCAGGATTCCTTGAACTGGGCCTAACGTTTGACTGTAAGTCTGCATCTGTTTCCATCAGTTGCTGGATGAAGCTTCTCTAATGACAACTGGGCTAGGCACAAATTTGATCACAGGAGATGGTCAGTTTAGGCTATGTATCTGCTATTGGTAGGTGCCTAAGCTGAGGTCTTCCTTGTAGATTCCTGGGAGATTCACTTGCACCAGATTTGTGGGAGTGGTGACCCTGAGATGCCCCACTCCCAGTAGTCTCTTTCAATAGTCTCCCCCTGTACCCCCAACCTAACTGCTCATGTTCCCATCCCCGCATGCCCTCAGTGCACTCACAAAATCACTTCTATTTCCCCTTACCAGGGAAATCTTAGTTTCCCCCCCATGAACCCTCCTTTTTACCTAGTCTCTCCAGGTCTGTGGATGGTAACATAGTTACTCTTTACTTTATAACTAATATCTACTTATGAGTGAGTACATACTGTATTTGTCTTTCCCTGAATTACCTCACTCGGGGTGATTTTTTTCTAGTTCCATCTATTTGTCTTCAAATTTCCTGGTGTCATTGTTTTTAACAGATGAGTGACACTCCATTGTGTAAATGTATCACATCTTCTTTATCCATTCTTCAGGTGAGGGACATGTAGGTTGTTTCCAGTATCTATGTATTATAAATAAAGCTGCTATGAACATAGTTGAGCAAGTGTCCTTGAGCAAGTGGTATGATTGAACATCCTTTGGTTATATGCCCAAGAGCAGTATAGCTGGATCTTGTGGTAGATTGATTTCCAGTTTTCTGAGAAACTGCCACACTGAGTTCCAAAGTGGCTATATAAGTTTACACTCCCACCAGCAATAGAGGAGGATTTCCCTTCCTCCACATCACCTCAAGCATGAGCTCTCCCTTGTGTTTTTGATCTTAGCCATTCTAACAGGTGTAAGATAGAATCTGAGAGATGTTTTGATTTGCATTTCCCTAATGACTAAGGATGTTGAACAGCTCTTTAAGCGTTTCTTGGCCATTTGAGATTCTTCCCTTGAGAAGTCCAGTTAGATATGTATTTCATTTTTAATTGGATTATTTGAGTTTTTGATATCTAGTTTCTTGATTTCTTTATATATTTTGAAAATTAGTCCTCTGTCAGATGTGGGATCAGTGAAGATCTTCTCCATTCTGTAGGCTGCTGTTTTGTGCTATTGACAGTGTCCTTTGCCTTACAGAAACTTCAATTTCATAAGGTCCCATTTATTGATTGTTGATCTTAGTGCCTGTGCTACTGGTGTTCTCTTCAGGAAGTTGTTTCTTGTGTCAATGCATTAAAGATTATTTCCCACTTTCTCTTCTGTCAGGCTCAGTATATCTAGATTCTGTAAGGTCTTTAATCTACTTGGACTTAAGTTTTGTTCAAGGTGATAGACATGAATCAACTTGCGTTTTTCTACATGCAGACATCAAGTTATGCCAGTGTTGTGGGATTATGTTCTGGTACATTGTAAATATTTGTCCCTCCTACTGGTTTAATAAAACACTCATTGGCCAGAAGGCAGACAGGAAGTATGGGCAGGGCTACCAGACTAAGAAAACTCTGGGAAGAGGAAGAGTCAGGCAGAGACACCAGCAGACACTGTAGAAAGAGGACCAGGATGCTGTTCTGACAAAAGTTACTAAGCCACTTGGCTAATCATGGGTTAGTTTAAGGGTCAATAGTTAGAAAGTTATATGACTTAGCCATAGGCCAATCACCATGAAATTAATGTAAGCTTCTGTGTGTTTTGTTGGGACTTGGAGACTGCTGGTCCAGATCTTGGGGCTAGTCTGGGACAGGAACTACTTACTACATGCCAGCACCATTTGTTGAAAATACTTTCTATTTTTCATTGATAATTTTGGCTGCATTGTAAAAAAAAAATCAGGTGTCTGTAGGTGTGTGGATTTTTGTCTGCATCTTTAATTAGATTCCACTGATCTACCTGTATGTTTTTATGCCAGCACTATGTGGTTTTATTACTATAGCTCTTTAGTAGAACTTGAAATCAGGGATGGTGATATGTCTGAAAGTTCTTGTATTGTACAGGATTGTTTTAGCTATTCTGGATTTTTTGTTTTTCTATATGAAGTCTTTCAAAGTCTGTAAAATTATGTTGCAATTTTAATGAGAATTACAATGAATATATAAATTACTTTTGGTAAGATGGTCATTTTTACTATGTTAATACTACTGATCTATGAGCATGGGAGATTTTTCCATTTTCTGATCTCTTCTTCAGCTTCTTTCTTCAAAGACTTGAAGTTTTTGTCATACAGGTCTTTCATTTGCTTGGTTAGAGATACACCAAGATATTTTATATTATTTGAGGCTATAGTAAATGGATTAATTCTTTAATTTCTTTCTCAGCCCATTTAAAGTTTGTGTATAGGAAGGCTATTTGTCTTTTGAGTTAATCTTCTTTTCAGCACTTAACTAAAGGTGTTTATAGTCTATAGGAGTTCCCTGGTGGTGTTTTGGGGTTGCTTATATGTACTCTCAAGTCTTCTGTAAATAATGATACTTTGACTTCTTCAATTCCAGTTTATATCCCCTTGGTTTTCTTTAGTTGTCTTATTGCTCTAGCTAGAACTTCGAGTAGTATATTAAATAGATATGGAGAGATTGGACAGAATTGTCTTGTTCTTCGTTTTTGTGGAATTGCTTTGTGCTTCTCTCCATTTAATTTGATGTTGGCGATCACCTTGCTCTGTATTACTTTTATTGTCTTTAGGTATGATCCTTGTATCCTTGACCTCTCCAAGACTTTTGTCATGAAGGAGTGCTGGATTGATGACAAGCACTTTTATCCACTGAGCCTTCTCATTGGCCCAAAAGTAACAGTTAAAGAGATTAGCACTATTGAAAAGAAGCCTTAGAACAGCTACTCAGCAGGTAAAAAGCATATATACCTGAAGACCTGAGTTCAATCTCCAGAACTTATGCAGAGATAGATAGAAAAAGCTGATTTCTCAACATAATCCTTTGACCTACACACACACACACACACACACACACAGAGAGAGAGAGAGAGAGAGAGAGAGAGAGAGAGAGAGAGAGAGAGAGAGAGAGAGAGAGAGAGACTAATAAAAATTGTTTAAAAAGAAAGAGAAACCTGAACTATGCTGCTATGCTGCACTGGGACAAAAAGAAAGGTGCCTTGGCGTGCGTGTGTGGGATTTATGGGACCTTTATCGTATGAAAATGCAAATTCATTTGAAAAGAGAGTCTAAGTGGAGTATTCCACTACAGTGGTTTCATGCTTATAATAATAATAAAAGAATACAAGCTGAACATAATGGTACATGCCTTTAATCCCAGCACTCCAGTTGCAGAGGTAGATTGTAGTGGGATTATGTTACATTGTAAATAAGTGTCCTGCCTACTGGTTTAATAAAAACACTGATTGGCTGATGGCAGACAGGAAATGTGGGTAGGGCTACCAGACTAAGAAAACTCTGGGAACAGGAAGAACAGGATAGCGATGTCACAGAGATGCCAAAGGTGCCACAGATGTAGAGGACATCTATTCTGCTCTGAGAAAGGTACTGAGTTTCATGGCTGAACAAGATAAGAATAATGTGTTAGTTTAAGAGTAAAGAGTTAGCAAGTTATATGCCTGGGACCTAGGTCAATCAGCATAAAATTAATACACGCATCTACGTGAGTATTTGGGCCTAAGCAGCAGTGGGGCTGAGAGTGGGTCCAAACCTCTGGGCTAGGGCAGAAAGTCCAGGTCAGATCTATGTGAGTTTTTGACCACCTTGGTCTACATAATGAGCTCCAGGATAATCAGAGCTGCATAATGAAACACTTTCTAGAAAAAAGAAAAACAGGAAAATGTTTCTTCAGGGCCAGCACACAGAGCCTGAAACAATTAAGTACTAAGGGGGTTAGGCTGCATCTCAAGCTGGCAACAGAACCTGGCAGCCACCTATGTGTATTGGTTTTGTAGACGTGAAAGATAAAATAATGAGAACATCACAAAGGCTTGACACAAGGTTCCAGAAGTTTACTGTGGCTACGCAATGCGAGGCAGGATCACGTTCCCCATAATATGGCATGCATATTGCATGAAGCTGTGAATGTTAAACCCAAGTTCAAATAGAGACCCCAAGATGTTGATGATGCCAGAACCAGAACCATAGTATGTCTATTGAAACACTTGGAGGCAGGGTAAAGCTGGTGCAAGAATGAGGTTAAATAAATGTGCACCAAGCAGCAGGTATGGAAGGGCAGGGCTACTCAAACCCTTTGGAATTTCACCATGAGTTCTAGACATAGAGATGTAGGATTTCGTGTTATCTTGTTTTGGTCCATTTATTTTCCTGCTGTGTCCCCATTCCTCTCTTTTTAAACTGGAGGTGTTTATTCTGTGCCATTGAATATTGGAGCTATGTAGCTTTTTTATGTTAGAGTTGCTCACAGTTAAGAAGTGGCCTTGAATCTCAAATGGCCTTGGACTTTAAAAGAGTATTGGAACTTTTGAAGACTGTAGGGCCTTTTGAAATTGAACTGATTGTATTTTGCATTATGAGATGTGCAAGAACCTATGGAGAAAGGAGTGAAAAGTTATGAATTACAAGTGCAATACCTAGGTGTTAGGTTGCCATACTTATATGGTCAACTTGATAGACTCTAGAATTAAAAAGAAGATAAGCTTCTGGGCATGTCTGTGAGGGCATTTATGAATTAAGTTGACAGGGGAAAAACCCACTGTAAGTGTGTTCAGTACCATCCCATGGGCTTTGGTCATAAAATGAATAAAATAAAGAAAGCTAGCACAGTGTAAGCCTTACTCATCACTCTGCTTATGAACCATGGATGCAATGTAAATAGCCATCTCCTTCTCCTCTTTTCATGATGGAATTTATCTCCTAGAACTGTAAACCAGAAAAATCTTACCTCCACTGGAGTTGTTTTTGTTAAGTATCCTCTTGGAGAAAGACAAGTAACTAACACAGGTGCCTAAACTATCCCATATATGCTTAATGAGAACTTTAAGGAGTATAGCTCAGCACTGGTGATTCTGATGAATAGGTACATTTCCAAACCAGATAGCCAGTTGATCCTATGAGACCTCCTAGTTCAATTGCTTTTTGTGATTAACTCAAGGTAGACTACACCTTTATGCAGTTAAGTTCCTCAGTCCCTTCTGACTCCTGAGTTTACTCATCAGCAAGGCTCAAACATTTCCACCAATGTCTTGGGACTCTCTTTTATTTTATTTCTGTCCCAGATTTCCAGAAGCCACCATGTTAAATGTTCCAAGCATGTAGTGTTCTGGCAGCTGGGAAGCAGCCAATAATTTCCTTCCTGGAAAAAAAAATGTCCCTTTCCTTGGAAGAAATTTCTTCCTGTCCAAGGTAGAGAATCTATTTTTGTCTGGGGGATGGAGTAGAGACTGAAATTCTGTATATCATAGGAACATCAAAACTAAGGCCTAGGATAAGCCTGATCATCTCTAGAAAAGAGATGAGATAGATTCCTTGAAGAGTAAAATTCCTGTCGTTCAAAATTCTGGCCTTCTAGTCATCAGGGCAGATACACTGAGAGACAAGACCTTCCAGCTTGGGAACACTGGGTTCCTGCTCACTGCCACAGTTGGCTACTGACCTTAATAGATCCTCTCAGCCCTTCCTAGCTCCAGCAGCTTTCTCAACTGTGAGGGAGCTTAGTGTATTGGAAGTTAGAGGCAGAGCAGGAGATAGAAGGTCCATAAAGATCAAGTTCATCTGTCTCTTTGGTAGGTCCAGGAGCCCCTGCTTTAAACCAACCTATTCTATCATTCCAGGAGGCTTTCAGATCCATCCCCAAATATGAGAGCTCTTCAAGAATGCAAGTGTCTCAGTGAAGTCTCAGCTAGGGTTAAATGGAGGGGGCAGCAGTAGTTGAGTGCCTTGAAGGAATAGATATTAGGCATCCTAGATAATCAAGTCAAGCCCAAGATGCCTGTCTTTCAGTGACTGATACAAACCAGCTAATATAGCTGACTCAGATCCTATCATAGTGGAAACATGGCTGCCTTGAGACTTGGACTTTGAAGAGCCAATTCCACATTCAAAAGTGTGTTCTTCCATATTGGACCATGAGACCTAGGATAAGGCACTATTCTGTACCCCAGTTGCCCCATCTACCAATGATGCATAGAGATGGGGGAAGTAAAATATCTGGATATATAGAAGAGTAAAACCATAAACAGCAATAATATGGATGGTTAAAACAGCCTTGATAACAATAGAGAATACGATGATGAATTGTACCAAAACAGCCACAATTGTGGCTAGTATGCATTGAGCACTTACAATGCACTGGACATTGCTGTACATTTTATGGACTGCCTCATTTATCTTTCACACAAATCTTGTCAATTTGTAGTGGTGAGAATCTTGATGAGGTTCCAAGAGCTTTGCCTAAATCCATACGGTTGCTAAGTAGTAGGGCCAGGCTTCTAATCCTGGCAGGCTGGCTCCTGAGTCTACATAAGAAGCCTTCATGCTCAATTGCCTTCTGAAAGCAAGTTCTTTAAAAATAGAAATGTAAAACAACCTCCTTGTAGTTCTTCTTTTGAAAGGTTCCTATTCAGAACATTTGCTGTTTTTTTTTTTATAAAACTGTATGTATAGCTCACAGATTTTTGCTGTCTTTAAAGTTTTTGAGTTCTTTATATATCCTAGATATCAGTGATACTATCAAAGAGCTATCAAATATTTTTTCCATTCTTGTATCCTTTTGCTCTGTTGATTTCTTATTTTGCTGTTCTGCTCTCAATGTTGGCAAAAAGTAGCAAAATAGGAATTTATATATTGGTAGTTGTGGGGATTCAATAAAAGTTTCAGAAGTTTTGGAGATATCAGAGGGAATCTACCCACAGTCTATGTGGGGGGGGTTAGTAAAAGCTCCAGAAGTCCCAGAGCTCTAACCACAGTCAGTCTAGGAAAATCAGAGTGGTGATTCAAACCTTTAATCCCAGCACAGGGAGTATCCTGGGAGTGGTGACCTACACCCTTAATCCCAACTGAGTCAAGGTCACTTCAGATTATAGAAGGAATTCCTGGCTCCCAAGCAGGTGTGGTGGGGCCACGCCTTAATTATCGAAAGAGTACTTAAAACAGGATAGAACCACAGAGGGAGCCATTTGAAGAGAAGCGAGGCTGAGGCTGAGGAAGCTGGAAGACAGCTGGGTAAGATCTGACTGTGGTGTTTATTCCCTCTAGTATCTCCAACTTCTTCAGAGATCTATCCCTGAGTCTCATTTATTCGTGTGATAGGTAGTGACGAAGAAATTAGGATTGTCATTACGGAAAACAGTATGAAGCATTCTCAAAAATAGAGATAGGGAGATTGTTCAATGGGTAAAGTGTTTTCTTCTCAAGCATGAATCCTGAGTTTGGAACCTCAGCATCCATACACACCCCAAATTCCATCAGTTGGAGGTAGAAGCAGGAGGATCCCAAAGTGGCACTTGCCAGCAATTCTAGCCAATTAGCAAGTGCCAGGTCCAGTATGAGATCCTGTCTCAAAACTAAGGAGGAAACGACAACTCATTAGTGTGCAGTAGTGTGAATGATAAATGTCCTTGTGATTTCAGTTATTTGGATACCTGGTCCCCAGTTAATGATGGTGATGTTGTTCGGGGAGATTGTGGAATCCTTGGGAAGTGAGGTATTGTTGGAGAAAGTATGTTACTGGTGGTTGGGTACTTGCAGTCTCAACACCACCTTCCTGCTGTTTTCTCTACATGCTTGGGTTTGAAAATGTGAACTCCCAGTCTCCAGTTCCTACAGCCATGCCTGTCTCTTGAAACTATGTTTCCCTGCCGTGACGGACTCTTAAACTTAAGGATCTATAAGCTCAAATAAACTTGCTCTTCCATAAGGCACTTTTGGTCAGGTGGGTTTTTTCCACACCAACAGAAAAGTAACTAAAATATAATGCTCACTGTTATTGCAGAAGAATAGCCATTTCAGTTCCCAGCACACATGTTGGGCCTCTGAGAAATCCTGTGACACCAGCTCTAGCAGATCCAACATCCTCTTCTGACCTCCATGGCTACCAGCACCCATGTGCACACATGCACACTAACACACACACACACACACCTCACACACACATAAATAATAAAAATAAATCTTTTAAAAAACCTGCCAAATAAATCAGATGCAATTACTGGAGAAATATCCAAACAAAGCAAAACTAGTAATATCAAATAGATATTTGCACTTCCATATTCATTGTAGTACTATACACAATAGCAGGAAATGGAAGCAACCCGTCTATCAAGTCATTCATGAATAAAGAAAATATGGTCTACAATAGAATACTATTTATCCAAGAAAAACATAACATTTTGTCATTTGCAGCAAAATGAAAGGAACCAGAAGATATGTTAGTGAAGTAAGACAGACACAGGAAGCTCAATAGTAAACGTCCCATCTTTTATATGCAAGCTAAAAAGGATTGTCTTGAAAGTAGAATTAAGATTACCAGAGGTTAGAAAGAGGAGAATGGGGAATAAAGGGAGGTTGGATTTAATCAGTGAACATTGTGTTCACGCATATAAATACCCACTATGAATATATTATATATAAACACTCATCATTTTTCAAGTCCCTTGCTATCCTTGCTAGCTCATTTTCAGTGAACTGAAGTGTGTGTCTTCTATAGTGAGGAGAGAGTGGTCATGATTCACATTTTTTTTCAGTCTCCTAGACCACTGAATAGCCTTAGGCAGCCAGATCTGAGAGCATGGCTTGTGGTTAAGGACATTCCTCTGGAGACAGTTTAAGACTAAGGTAATTGCAATTGGCTTATTGGCACAGATCCTGTCCACAACATCAAATGCCCCTTCTAGTGTCTTGGACACCCAGTGTGCAGTGATGTAATGTTAAACCTCGACTCCAGAGGAGCAGAGATCGCTGCCATGAGAGCCAGGACAAAGAAGGACATGGTGTCTGGTGTTGTTTATAGCAGTAAATACACACAGACATCACTCCTCCACACTCTCTGCCCATTTCTTCCTCTCTCTTACAAAGTCTCAGGATTGGCTTAGAGTTTCTATTGCTGTGAAGAGACACCATGACCATGGCAACTCTAAGAAAGAAAACATTTAATTGTGGTGGCTCACTTACAGTTAGGACTTTCAGCCCATTATGGCTGGGAGCATGGTGACATGCAAGTAGGCATGGTGCTGGAGAAATAGCCAAATGTCCTATATCTTGTAGGCAACAGGAAGTCAACTGACTGTCACACACAGTAAAGCTTGAGAAAAAGACCTCAAAAAGCCCACCCCCACAGTGACACACTTCCAACAGAAGGTGTGACCCAGATTATAGGTGGGCTCTCCAGTCTCAAGGTCTGGATTAAAGGTGTGTGTCATCCAGCCCCCTTCAGCACTACTGTATTTCCTTCAACAAGGCCACACCTCCTAATAGTGCCACTCCCTATGAGCTTATGGGGGCCAAATACCTTCAAACTACCACAATAATGTAACCCAGGCTGGCCCCGAATTTGAGATCCTACTGCAGTAGCCTACTGAGTTCTGGCATTGTACTCGTGCTCTGAAACCCTGGGCTCTGGACACAGAATTTAGGACCAGTCTCTTCTTTGTATATCTGCAGGGACCCATTTGTGCATTTCGTTTATGCAGGGAGCCAATATTTATCCTCACACACAGTCAATGTTCTAATCACTAGCCACACAACAGTAAATGGTCTAGGTATAAGGTGCTGCCCTCCTGGCACTTATATTCTAGTGGGGAACATAAACAAGAAATGAATATATAGTAAAAGAAAAAGTACAGATGATAAAGACCATACAAGATATGGCCATGGTAGAAGATGCCCTATGCCAGGGAGGTGTCTTTAGCGTTCTGAGGACAGTGGCCCCTACTTCTCCTCCTTGTGGCTGAGTCTGGAATTTCAAGTGCTGACAATGAAATTTAGAAAAAGTCCTATTTCTGGCCTAGGTGCCCAGAAAGTTCTCCTTTACCTTTTGCTTCTTAAAAGAGTTCTTTCTTAATTATGTGTGTGTGTGTGTGGGGCGGTCTGTGCACATGAGTTCACGTACCTGGAGGAACCAGAGGTTCAGTTTACCTCTGAAGCTGTATTTAACAGCCATGGAAAGTGATCCGTGTGGATTCCGGGAATCAAACTCCTGATCCTCTGAATTGCTGAGCAGTCCCCTCAGCCCTGCCTTTTGTGGTTTTGTCTCTACAGAGACCCCCTTTTTCCAGCTCCTGCCTCAACGGTACTTTCCTTTTCCTGCTACTTCTGCTTGGTTCCTTCCCAGCTGCCTCCGAAGTTCTCTTTTACAAAAAGGACACTTCCAGTGGAAGAAAGCAGAGAAGATGCCAGGGGCCTGAGTGTGCTGCTTCTGCACAGGGAAAGTGGCTCTTCTAGAGTCCCATGCCTTCCACCCAGGAAAGCCAGAGAACCAGGCCAGACAGGACAAGGTTGGGGGAGTTGTCCCTAGATAGCACCATGCCATTTCTGGGAGGAGTGTAGAAGGAGGGGTTCTTCGAGGCAACCAGGGATGCCCATCAGCCCCCTTGCTTCGTATTGCCCACGGAGAAGCAGGGAGGGGCCCCAGTGATGGCCTAGCCAAGAAAGGGGAGAGAGGGAGAGGGAGAGGGAGAGGGAGAGGGAGAGGGAGAGGGAGAGGGAGAGGGAGAGGGAGAGGGAGAGGGAGAGGGAGAGATATCAGCCAAAACACCAGGAACTGTATGCAAAGACACAGCTGTGATCCCACCATCTGAGGTTCTGCCTCCTTAGACAGAGAGTAAGACCTGCATACTCCGTGTTTGGAAAGAGGCTTCTCATAGTATGCTGTTAAGCAGTCCTGGATATGAGCCGTTTCTCTGAATTAGCAAGGCCTGAGTAGCAAGAAGGGAAATCGCGAGGGCTACAAATGTCTGTCTGAAATCACAGCCTAGATCAAGGGTCTGGGGCTGGAACTAGAACCCCAGTGCCTTTCTCTTTCCCCTCCATCTCACTTGTCACCAGTCTCACAGAGCCCCGTTGTTCCAGAATCACCTAGTAAACCCAGGGTACAGGATATATATCAAATAGTTTCCACAATAGGCAACGTCCTTTTACTAGCTATTAGCAACAGCAGCTCAAATTTGTCTTTGTACTTCTCCCTCCATCCCACGCTTATGCTGACCCCTAGTGGCAAGGTCAGGCAATGGGCAGAGAAGCTAGTTTTCTTGGACATCAGAAGAACTCATCCCTCACAATGATCTTGGACAGTGCTCTACATCACTCTATGCCTCAGATTCCCCTGCAGGAAAAAAAAATCTAGATAAAAGTCTCTGTCATTTCCAAAACAGCAGCTTATGGAATTGGAAAAGATCTTCACCAACTCCTTATCCAACAGAGGGCTGATTTCTAAAATATATAACAAACTCAAAATCTAGATGTCAAGCAAAACCAAATAATTCAATTAAAAAATTACTACAGATATAGAGAATTCCCAACAGAAACATATTATGCCTGTTATAATGGCTAAGATCAAAAACACAGTCAACAGCCTATGCTGGAGAGGATGGAAAAAGGGAACACTTTTCCACTGTAGATCAGAGTGTAAACTTGTACAGCCACTCTGGAATGCAGTATGACAGTTCCTCAGAAAACTGGGGATCAGTCCACCTCATGGTGATATAGCAATATCACTCTTGGGCATATACCCAAAGGATGTTCAATCATAGCACAAGGACACTTGCTCAGATATGTTCATAGAAGCTTTTATTGTAATGCCCAGATACTGGAAACAACCTAGATGTCCCTCAACTGAGAGAATGGATAAAGAAAATATGGTACATTTACCAAATGAAATACTACTCAGCTGTTAAAAACAATGACATCGACAATCACCCAGGAGCCACTGATTGTACCTAGGCCTGAATCTGTGATGGACACAGATGGTGCCTCCTCCAGAATTTTGGAACTTAGGGGGAAACAATAAACCACCTGTCTGGTACCTCTGGAAATCAGGTACCATCGTACCAAGTACTGCCCAAGGTCTCTAGGCCTGGGAGCAGGAGACAGGAAATGCAATGGTTCCCAGTGGCTCCATATCACCCCTTATGGCTGGAGCAGGCATTACTCAACCAAGCGCCACTTATCGACAGTTCCGGTGCAGGGTGATGGAAGACCATTGTGATGAGAGAATATAAGGTGAGGAGGTAGAAGAGAGGGAGAGGCAGAATGGTTCGTGGGTTGAGAAGAGAGGCAGATCTAGAGAGGTGAGGTTAGTGAAGAACGGGCTGAAGTAAATGGTCATCTAGTCACCAGAGTCAAGAGAGATGTGTGGGCCTGGGCTATGACCAAGAACCAGGTCTTGAACCAGGACCCTGGAACAGCTGAGGAGGTCTGACTTGGTGTCTGTGGCTCCCATTGTCACTGGGGTCTGTGCAGATGCCTGTGGTCTGGGCTGCCACCTGGAGCCATGATGGTGGCTGAAGGCACACTGCTGTAGGGGGAGCATACCATTCTGGGTGGCTGCACAGCTACATGGGACCATGGTGACAATATGTCAATGTAATGACACCTAACAATATTCTGCTATACTTCTAGATGGTGCCTAGCCCAATTGTCATCAGAGAGGCTTCATCCAGCAACAGATAGAAAGAGATACAGGGACCAATAGACAATATTAGACTGAGCTCAGAGAATACTGCTAAAGAGAGGGAGGAAGGACTTTAGGAACCAGAGGGTTCAAGGACACCACCAGCCTTCATGTGACTGACCTAGACACTCTGTATATATGTGACAGTTGCGTAGTTTGATCTTCCTGAGAGGCTCCTAACAGTGGAAGCAGGGGCTGTCTCTGACTCTTTGTTGGCTTTCAGGACCCTAATTCCTCATGTTGGGTCACTTTTCCCAGCTTTAATACAGGGAGAGGTGGTTATTCTTACTACAACTTGATATGCCATGTTTTGTTGATACCCATGGGAGACCTGCCCCATTTGAACAGAAATGGAGGAAGAGTGGTCTGGATGGGGGGCAGAGGGGAGGTGGGAGAGAGGGAGTGGGAAGAGAGGAGGAAGAGAAAACTGTAGTCAGGATACAAAATAAATTTAATTAATAAAATAAATCTTGGTCTTTCCTAGAGCAGTAACTCAACCTGTGGGTCATGACCCTTGGGAGGTTGAAAGACCCTTTCACGGGGGTCACCTAAGACCATCAGAAAACATAGATATTTACATTACAGTTCATAACAGTAGCAAAATTACAGTTATGAAGGAGCAATAATTTATGGATTGGGGTCAGCACAACATAGAGAACTGTATTAGATGGTCACAGCATTAGGAAGGGCAAGAACCACTGCCCGTAGAGCTATTCCTAAAAGTAAAGAATAGAAAGAATGTGAGAAGGAGCAGGTTCTGTAAACTGCCCCACAAATGGAAGGGGCCCCATTTCATAGTCTGAGCAGCTAGCCCTGGTGGAGCAGAGTGTGGGGGTGAGGAGTTAATGAGACAAGGAGAACATGTGCTTGTCAAATCATTTCCACCTCTATCATCTGAGGAGAACTCTAGAAATTCAGCTCAGCTTGCACAGCACCCTTCACCAAGGGAGTCATTTAAATTAAGTGCAAATTTACACGTGATTTTAAAATACACAAACACCCATGTTCAACCCAATACAGGTCTTGTTGACCTTCAGCTGTTCTTAACAATGAAAATTAAACAATTAAAAGGTATGAAATTGTTTCTGCAAATTGGAAAACACATGAATATGGGCTATTATTGTCAAATGTAGATCACATTACATATTTTTTTTCTAACATCCCCTAAATTGAGATTCTTCAGTGGCTGACTATTTGGAAGCTAAAAACTCTTCAGAATCTGCTTTTCGATACTACTTATTATGTATTTGGTTTCTGCAATTGTGTTTTCAAGCAGTTGCTACATAAAAGATAGACACTCTAAACAGTTAATCATTCTACAGGCCAGATCTGCCTCAGCACTACTGACATTTTTGACTCACAAAGTCCCTCTTCCACCTTCTTTTGAGGTCTCATGTAGTCTAAGCTGGCCTTAGAATTCATTGTATAGCCTCCACCTGCTGAGTGCCAAGGTAACAGGCATGCACCATCACACTTGGTTTTATGCAGTACTGGAAAGTGCAGAACTCTTCCCCCCGTCTCAGAATCCATTTCTTTAGGCTTTTTCCTGCCATCCCTACCTAGTGGTAGAGTGTCCCATTATAGAAGTCAAAATGCTAGAGATTCATTTCCTCATTTACCTGAGCATTCAGGGCACAAACCTGGGACTTCAAGGGATGCCTGATGGGGTGTTTGAGGGCCAGATCTTCCTCCAGATTCTGAGGATGAATAGGGACTGAAGTGTTCCTCCTTCTTATTCCCTAAAAGTACTTGTACCTGCATATGAGTCAGTGATTAGGTAGCAATCAAGAAGAAAGATACTGGGGGGCTGGAGAGATGGCTCAGAGGTTAAGAGCACTGACTAGACTTCCAGAGGTCCTGAGTTCAATTACCAGCAACCACTTGAGAGCTCACATCCATCTGTAATGAGATCTGGTGCCCTCATCTGGTGTGCAAACAGAACACTGTATACATAATAAATAAATAAACCTTAAAAAAAAGATAATGTCTCTTTAAAAAAAAAGAGAGAGAGAGAGAAAGATATCATTGACAAATAATGGATACCAAGGCAGAAAAGTTAGTTTTTGTATCTGAATTGCTCTCAGAGCCTATGTGCTCACTAGGGAGATGACTGGATCATGATGGCTCCAGTCACATGAATGGGTTAATACATCTATGAATGCATTGTTCATTAGACCATTGAAAACTTTAGGAGTTTTCTATATATTTTAGAGATCAGTGCTCTGTCAGATGTAGGGTTGGTGAAGATCTTTTCTCATTCTGTAGGCTGTCATTGTGTCTTATTGACTGTGTCCTTTGCCTTACAGAAGCTTCTCAGTTTCATGATGCTGAAAAAGCCTTTCAGAAAGTCCAAAACTCCTTCATGATAGAAATCCTGGAGAGATCAGGAATGCAGGGAAATACCTAAATATAATAAAGGTGATATATAGCAAGCCAACAGCCAGCATTAAACTAAATGGAGAAACACTCAAAGCAATCTCACATAAATAAGGAAAAAGACAAGGCTGTCCTCTCTCTCATTATCTATTCAATACAGTTCTCAAAGTTTTAGCTAAAGCAATAAAAGAAAAAAATGAGATTTAGGGGATACAAATTAAAAAAGAAGTCAAACTATCTATATTTGCAGATGATATGATCATATACATAAGTGACCCCAAAATTTCTACCAGGGAACTCCTACAGCTGATAACACCTTCAGCAATGTGACAGGGTACAAGATTTGCTCAAAAAAATCAATAGCCCTCCTATACACTAAGGATAAAAGGGCTGAAAAAGAAATAAGGGAAATATCACCCTTTATAATAGCAGCAGATAGCATTAGATATCTTGGCGTAACTCTAACCAAAGAAATAGCAGACCTGTTTGACAAAAACTGTAAATTGCTGAAGAAAGAAACTGAAGAAGATATTAGAAAATGGAAAGATCTCCCATGCTCCTGGATAGGTAGGATCATCATAGTAACAATGGCAATCTTACCAAAAGCAATCTACAGATTCAATACAATTCTCATTAAAATCCCAACACATTTTTTTTTTACAAACCTTGAAAGAAAAATATTCAACTTCATATGGTATAACAAGAAACCCAGGATTGCCAAAACAATCCTGCTCAATAAAAGAACTTCAGGAGGTATCACCATCCCTGACTTCAAGTTACACTATAGAGCCATAGTAATAAAAACAGCCTGATGCTGGCATAAAAACAGACTTGTGGATCAGTGGAATCGAATAGAAGACCCCAACATTAACCCACACACCTATGAACACCCAATTTTTGAAAAGAGGCAAAAAATATTCAATGGAAAAATAGTATCTCCAGAAAATGGTACTGTCATAACTAGATGGTAGCATGTAGAAGAATGCAAATAGATCCAAACCTATCACCCTGAACAAAACTCAAATCCAGGTGGATCAAAGACCTCAACATAAACCCAGCTACACTGAACTTGATAGACTGATAGAAAAGGAAGTAGGAAATACCCTCCAGCCTTTTTTTTTTTTTTTAAAAAAACTTACTACATAGATGGGCTGGCTTGGAGCTTGCTATCTTGCCCAGGCTTTTGACTTTAAAGAATATGTGTTTTTACCTCACCCCCTTTCCCCCCAACCCCCTCCCCTCCCCTCTTTTCTACTTCCTTCCCTCCCCTCCTCTCCATTTCCAAGCATCTTGACTCCATTACAGCTCTCTACAGTCGATCATGAACTGAAACTGTAAGGCACAATAAACCTTCCGTCCTTGATTTCTCTGATACTTCATCACAGCGGTGTAAAGCTGGGCAACACTAACAAGAAAGCTCCAGGCCATTCATATGAGCTGTAGAACCTGTCTGGGATCTACTTTCCTTTGAACATCTTGCCATGTGATACAATAAGCCAACTGATATTCATGATTCCTTTAGTGGGCATCCACTTACTTGCAGTTGAAAGCATCATATCTAATTAAATATACACATTCTAGTATTTGTATTGGCCTAACAGACCAGCAAATGCCTTTACACATATTTGTGCCTCTGCCTGGACACAATCGCTCTCAGATATGACAGGCACTTCCATGAAGTCCTATTGAAAGTACTGCTTTCTTTATCACGAAGCATTTTAAACCCTCATAGTATCCCTGGAAATGGTGAACATCTTTCGTGAATCTATTTCATCTTGTTGATATGTTACTATAAGATATATTACACTGAATTGGAAGTTATTTGTGGGTATGTTTCTTTCATTAGACTGTGAGTCCCATGATGGCTGAGGCTATATATGATTTCTTTCAACATGAACATGCTCATTGTAGAATTTGGCACAAAGTAAAGCCCTAGCATATAAATGACTCAGTGGATAATTGATGAATGATGAAGTGAATGACCAGAGAAAGTCATCTAGAAGATAAATAACCTTTTCTGAGTCCCTGTTTCATCCCATGCTAAATGGAACCCTCAAAGATGAGAAAAAGGAAATGGTATTTGGAGACTCTTCCAAGATTTCAGCTCATTCATGCTGTACTGCTGCCACTACTTTCCTGGACAGAGTGAGCCTCTGTTCCTATTCCTCTCCCTACTGATCTCTGCCTTTGAATCAAAGTAAAGAAAGAGAGAGGTGGGCATCAGTCCATGTTCACTGGAGAAGTTATCATCTTAAGGTACTTGATCTCAATGATATCATCTACCCAATGGAATTTCAAAGTATCTGGGTATTAGAAATATAAGATCTTGAGTCCTGTGCCAGATCTTCACATAAGAACATGCATTTTTAACAAGCCCCCAGGTAATTCCTGTGCATATTAATGTTTGACTAGCATAGTAGAATATCTCTTCATAAAAGGAGCATGCCACTTGCTCAAGTACAAACAAATGGATATCTCCTTTTCACCGAGACCTCATGGAAAAAATCATTCAATTACTTGTCTTAGATGTCTTTTGAACTTGTCCATTCAGGGTATTTTTTTTATGGTTCCTATATGGTGGTGGCTTGCCACCTTCAAATTTAGTTATATTACGGACTGCTTGATTTCCAGCTCTTGGAGGAATCTATGTACCCAGAAATTGTTCTTTACCTGTATCTTAACAAGTAATCTGGAAGAAGAGAAATGGCTGAAGGATATGTCAAGTTTCTCTAAGAGGCCTGGCATGCTAGAACCTCTGAACAGTAGGCATAGTGGTATAGCCTGTAATCTCAGGCTGTGAAAGTAGGATTTCAAGTATGAGTCCATCCTGGGCTACATAGGGAGGCTATGTTTCAAAAAAGAAGAAAAAAAAAACAAAAGTGAAAAATAGAAACCCAGGATAACAGTAATAATAATAGCTAGGAGGTATGCTGTGGGATTATACTCTTGTACTTTGTAAATATTTGTCTCTCCTACTGGTTTAATAAAATGCTGATTGGCCAGAAGGCAGGCAGGAAGTATGGGTGGAGCTACTAGACCAAGAAAACTTTGGGAAAAGGAAGAGCAGAGCAGAGATGCCAGGGAGATACAGAGGAATCAGGATCAGAATGCAGCTCTGAGAAAAGGTACTAAGCCATGTGACAAACCATGGATTAGTTTAAGAGTAAGAGTTAGCAAGTAATACATCTGAGCTGTAGGCCAAACAGCATGTAACTAATATAAGACTTTGTGTGATTATTTGAGACTGATGGTCAGGATCCAAATCTGGATCTAACTGCTGGTTAGTTTCCAAATATCTCACAACTGTTGTAGCCATCTGTGGTAACTTGAAAAATAATGCTCTCCCATAGGTTTAGATACTTGGTCCCCAGTTGGTGGAACTATTTGGGAAGGATTTATAATGTGAAGTCTAGTTGTTATTAAATGAAAACTCAGATCCAGATACCAGGGAAAAGCTGGAATATTAGAGAGAGGAAACAGACCACAGTCAATTCTTCAAATGTCCTCTGCCTGGTTCTCTTCTACAGAATAAATCTCTAACTTCCTACCAGTGCCTTAAATATCTTCTTTGCTCAGTTGTTTCACTTTTGGGTTCAACTCTGCATCGTAATTCTAGAGTTAAAAATTAAAGGTGTGGGCTACTACTGTTTGGTAGTTAGGCCTTAAACTCAGAAACACAGAAAGATCGCTGTCTCAGGAGTTATGGGATTAAAGGCATAGGTCACCACTCCCATTCTTTCCCATGCTTGGATTAAAGATATGATTTACCACTCTCTGACCCTCTTGACTTGACTGTGGGTGGATCTGTTCTCTGATATTCCAGACTGAGTTTATTAAATATAAAATTTATCACCACAAGGATTAGGAGGAGTTCCTCTCTCTATCTCCCTCCCTCCCTCCCTCCCTCCCTCCCTCCCTCTCTCCCTCCCTCCCTCCCTCTCTCTCTCTCTCTATCTCTCTCTTTCCTTCCTCTTGCCCTCTGCCTCCTACTTTTGGATAAAGATGTAAATTCTTAGCTACTACTCTAGTGCCATGCCTACCTGTCAGCTGCTGCCATGCTCCCTGAATGGTGGTCAGGGACTTACTCTTTAAAATGGAAACTGTAATCCCCAGTAAAATCTTTCTTCTCTAAGTTGCCTTGGTCATGGTGTCTTGTCAAAATAATAAAAAGCAGATAAGAGACCAATACTCTGACCAACCAGGATGGAATCCACAAGGACTATGTACCTGCTGAAGGTGTTCATAGAGCAGTGAATACTTCCCTAATCCCCATTTTCTTACTATCACAACAGCAAGGGAATAATGGAGCTAAAATTGCAACCCATCTTTATCATTTTTTTTTCTGAGACAGGGTTTTGTGTAACAGTCCTGGCTGTCCTGGAACTCACTCTGTAGACTAGGCTGGCCTTGAACTCACAGAAATCTGCTTGTCACTACCTTCCAAATTCTGGGATTAAAGGTGTGCACCAACACTACCCTGCATCATTTTTAAGTGCAAATGCATGCTATCAATTCTGTTCCTCTGGAGCAGTAGTTGTCAAAGTTTGTGTTGGGACCCCTTTGGAAGCCACATATCAGATATTCTGCATATCAGATATTTACTTTATGATTAATAACAGAACCAAAATTACAGTTATGAAATAATAATGAAACAATTTTATGCCTGGGGCCACCACAAGATGAGGAATCGCATTAAAGGGCCATAGCATTAGGAAGGTTGAGAACCACTTCTTGAGCAAACAGATGAATGTCAGGGCCAGTTGGGTTTTTTTTTTTTTTTTTGACACAAGTTGAAGTTATTTGAGAAGAGGGAATGTCAATTGAGAAAAAATGCCTCTATCAGCTTGCCTGTAGGTAAAGTCCCAGAACATTTTCTTGATTAATGATTGATGTGGGAAGTCCCAGCCCACTAGGGGGCTACAACCCCTGGACAGGTCAGTCTGGGTTCCATAAGAAAGCAAGGCTGATATTATAGAACCTCTATCCAGCAATGGATGGAGGCAGATGCCTAGCTATGGAGTTAAGCAGGTTGAGATACTGGTCCTGCTAAACAGAGGGAGGAGAGAGTATATGAGCGTAGGGATCAGGATCATAATGAGGGAGATCCACAGAGTAGGCTGGCCCATGTTATTGGTAACTCACAGATTCTGAAGTGACAGTTGGTGAACCTTCATGAAAAGGATCTAAACCCTCTGAATGTAGATACAGTTGAAAGGCATGGGCAGTTGGTGGAGCCTCTTACAATCAGACAAGAGTTTATTTATGGTGCATGAAATGGCTTCTCAGAGCCCATTCCCTACAGAGGAACACCTTACTCAGCCTAGATACTGGGGGGAGGGAGTTGGTCCTATCTCAACTTGATATGCCAAACCAAACTGACTCATCTTGGGATTCCTTGCCCTCTCTGGGGAATGGATAGGAGATGAGGTGGGGAGGGGGAGGGAGGGTGGGGAGGAGAGGAGGGAGGGTGAGCAGTGGTGGGTATGGGAAAAATTAAATAATAAGTAAATAAATAAATAGATAACCATAATGGGAATTCACAGGGCAAAAAAGAAAGAAAGAAGGGAAGGAAGGAAGGAAGGAAGGAAGGAAGGGAGGGAGGGAGGGAGGGAGGGAGGGAGGGAGGGAGGGAAAGAAAGAAATAGAGAGAGAGAAAGAAAGAGAGAGGGAGAGAAAGAAAGAAAGAGAGAAAGAAAGAAAGAAAGAAAGAAAGAAGGAAAGAAAGAAAGAAAGAAAGAAAGAAAGAAAGAAAGAAAGAAAGAAAGAAAGAAAGAAAGAAAGAAAGCAGGCTGAGCAAGCCATGAAAAGCAAGCCAATAAGCAGCACTCCTCCAAGACCCCCAAACCAGTTTGTGCTTCTGGGTTCCTGCTTTGGTATACCCTAATTATTCACTGTAATTTGTACACCAAATAAACCCTTTCCTCCTCAAATTGCCTTTGGTCATGGGGTTTTATCACAACAGTAGAAACCCTATCTAAGACAAAGCCTAATGCTTCTTATTTACAATAAAAATTAATAATCCTCATTGTATTGTTGAACGTTTCATACATGCACACAATTTATTTTGATTATATCAACCACCTACCTAGTACCCTCTGTTATCCTTTCTTCTTTTCTTTCTGAATCCTTTCTTTTTCCCAACTAGTCTCCCATTGACTGCAACATTGAAGAAAATGATACCCATCTCACAGCAACTATTAGCAGGCAACAGCTCCTCGGGAAAGGGTGAGATTTCATGGTGGCTTCTCTGTCCATGTCCTAATCTCATCAAAGTAACCACTGCTGCTGCATGTTCATGATTTCAATAGTTGCACAATATCTGAGTGGCAGCGTTTCATGACACTCTTCCCCATTCTTCTATTCTCCAATTGTTTCTTCCTCCTCTTCCACAATGCTCCCTGGTGGTGGTGGTGGGTGTGTACATGTTTTCATGTTATAGCCGTCCCTTTTAAGGCTTGTTGTTCACATCACTTCACCCGAAGATAAGTCTCTGTATTAAATGTCACCTTCTGCAATAGTACTTTCTCTGCCATTGAGTTTTATTATGTATTTCTACATGAATCTGGGTGAGCGGCTCCTTACAGGAACAGAAATGACTCAAAGACAGCTGCATCATAGCTCACAAATCTAGGCCTGGAGCACACTGAACATCTTGCAGGCAGCTCAACAAATTGGAGAGAGTCCTTTCCAGGTGGCTCCATTGGTCTAAAACTCTTGGGGCAGCTCAGCTGTTTTGCTTCTTCCAGGCAGCTGTTCTGGGCAGCTTTTGTTCTCCGAGTGTCTCCTTTGCAACTTAGTTTGTCTGAGTCTTAGCAGCTAACCTACTCTGAGAGTCTTTCTAGCTCAGCTTCCTACCATCTGAGGGGGCTCTCAGCTTTTATTGCTTACACTGGAGGGAGCGAGGGGGGGGGGTCTGAATCTAGTCAGTTTCAGGGAATTCTTGAAGCTCTTTTGTTTACTTTCCTGTTTTAAAGAGCTTTCCTGAAAGCTTGGAATGTTTCAATCTTGGAAGAAAGCACTATATAAAATCCCTGAAGGAGAGTGACACTAGTCTATAGGTACAAATACAAATGTTTAGACAGAAACTTGATGAAGTTTCCACTTAGGCAAACAATGCTTAGACTTGGGCCCATGATCTCTCATGCCATATAGCTTTTCAAACAGGGTTATTGTACTGGATGTGTACACTACTCTGAAGTGGGCCTCCAGTTTGATATCAAAATATTTGATTACAATCATATACTTGTGCTACTATTGCACCAATGGGTATATCCTACCCATTGGTGAGTCAGTATTATAGCCAACCTGACCTAGAGCTGGGTGAGACAATTGAAGAATTTTCTCCCCAGCACTACATAGCACCTTCCAGCACTGTGAACACTATTTATTTGTCTCCTATAACCAAAGTCACAATGTCCTGGCCTCTTGACCAGACATTTTGGTGTGTTGAATGTGCTAATGGGGTAGGTGGGGAGCAAGGGAACCACTTTTTGGGGTGATATGTAGCTTTAGAGATATACCCCTCTGAGCCTTGCTGCATCTGCATCCATCTCCTCTGGGACCTTACCTGGCTACCTACCTGTCTGCCTTAGGGAATCTCTGTGTGCTCTGCCTCTCCCCAGTACTATGTATGACAGCTCTATACAAGCAGGAACTGTGGCCTTTTGGACAGTCTGTCTTATTCTTCATTACTGTGTAATCTATGCCAACACTTGGCATAGAGATGATCTTAGTTTCAATGACATCTGGCTGGTCAATAGAGATATAGAGGAAGCCTCACCCTAACTGGGAGTCAGATTAAAACCTTAGCTAGTATGCATGCATGCATATGTGCGTGCATGTGTGCCTGTGGGGTGTGTGTGTGTGTGTGTGTGTGTGTGTGTGTGTGTGTGTGTGTGTGTTATGGTGAGGGAGCAACTGTAGCTCAAGTATGGGGGAAGCATTAGATGTGGGTCTGCTTTTGTACATCTCCCCTTTGCACACTGTGACCTCTTAAGGGCAGGAGTAGGTGCAGTGTCTGGGTGGACATTCTTCTCTAAGTGACTATTCCAGGTTCACCAAGCACCAAGAACTCTGCCCACTTTTTGGTTCTGCGTAGATGGCAGTCCCTTTGGAGGCTAGAGTGAGTATGTATGCATTCTATGTACTACAGCAGCATGCATCTGGTCCCTTGAGATGGGCCAGTGAGGCCAGGCCAGTGTGAATCTTGGCATAAAATGGGGCCTGTTTCACTGCTGTGGCACAGGGATGGAATTTGGGGACTGGACTTCTGCTATTTGTTGTGGGGATAAGATCTTATGGGTATATGAGAAAAGTCTGGCTCTCTGCCTCCAGGGCCTAGCTGGGGTGCCAGGTGATGGCCAAAGCTCCCTGGCACTGGCAGTTGAGGAAATGAGTGCTTAGCCAGCATGGAGTTCCTACTGCCAGGGTGCTCTAGGGTGGTAGGTAAGAACAGTTATACTGGTGTCCTGGGCCATGTCTCCCAAACACATAGCTTACTCTTCCTTATCCCCTCTTGGCAGCATACAAACTGAAGCATGAGGGTGTCATACCTTTACCATGCCTCCTATCTTCCGGGCTGAAACCATTCTTCTCAGTACACATCCTCTGCCCTACACCTCTGAAATTCTTTGCTTTATGAAACATGACTACTTCATTATGTGCAAATCTGAACAGCAACCCCCTTTCTGGAGGCTGGGTAGGGACCTCATACCACTAAGAACCAGGTTTTCCTCCATGGGTTTGAATGATGTCTGAGGTAATGTGGGAGCATGGTGATCTCTATGTTGGAGCACCTGTGATCATTTACCTCTCAATTATTTTCCCCACTCTGTATTCCACCGCTGATGTCCCTGAAACCATTTTCCAGGCTGGTCTCTGATACTCTTATGGTAAAGAGTAGTGGAAAGGCTTTCTGAGGATAGGCCTTTACCTTCCTTTCATATGTATATGTGTATGTACAGAGGTATCTTCTAGAGGGTAATGGTGGGTGTTCTATACCTGTTCTTTTGAAAGGTCTGTCCTTTGAGAATGCAAAGGACACTTCCTGGATCTTTTTTGTATATGATCACCTGAAGGGACTTGGGGACTGGAAAGTCTTTTTCCTCATCTACCCTTGTGATATGAGGGCCTTTGGCCATGTCAGTAGCTTCTGGACTGATTTCTCTTCCACTGCACATGGAAATACAAGAACCACAGCATCTCTCCATGATCATGATCACCCTGAAGACAAATCTGAAACTCTTTGAGCATTTCCTGGTCCATAAAATGAGTGAAAAGACAAGTAATAAATACACTATGAGCCTTTGGAATTGACAGTAACATGCTGCACATGAAGAATGGCTGTTAAAATGAGAAATATTTTTAACGCGGTGGCAGGGACTAATATACTATCTAGGCACCAGTTACCCACATTTAACAAATAGTCACCTTAGCTATTTTGGTGTCATTCCCATCTTCTCCCCTTTTCCACCAGTGTAAGTACCACCTTGATAATAGTTTACTAAGCATCATTTTCTTAGAAACTGGACTGTGAATGTTTTTTCTATCTATCTTTCAATTAGCTGGATTTTGGGGTCTTGATTATATTTACATAAACACCAGCAGGA
Source organism: Phyllotis vaccarum (assembly GCA_033318265.1). NCBI lineage: Eukaryota > Metazoa > Chordata > Mammalia > Rodentia > Cricetidae > Phyllotis > Phyllotis vaccarum. The sequence continues at coordinate 61,559,647 of JARWLC010000013.1, forward strand.
TGTCCGTATACTTTAACATTGGCTTTGTCTGTTTTGTATTTGTCTAAAGTATTAGATCAAATTACAACATAAAAATGTTTACTGTGCCTACAAAAGACCAGTTCCTGACCCAAGAGATTTTGAAGATAAAGTAGTCAGAAGCACTCTATAGCCGGTCCAGCATGCTTTATAAAGCATAAAAGAGGATCTATTTTGACCTATTGCCCTCTTACATATTATACATTAACATTCCTCAGGGCAAGTAGGACAAGGTACTATCATTCTAGCTGATTGGTTTAATTTCACTCAGGAATGCAACATTTATCTTTTGTGTTTTCATTATGACCAGAGTTAACCTTTTTGGGAAGACACGATGACCTCATCCTGGGTTATATGGTTATGGACAGCTATCCATGCACTATGGCTAAATTATGGTCTCCATTGTTATTTTGAATACTTTCTTCTAGCTTTTCCACTTCTGCATAAAGAAATATATTTAACAATTTCAAATGCAACATCAATAATCACATAACTATATTGCAACTTATTTCTTATACTGAATGACAGTTGGGTTATTTAATATTTTGTCTTAAAAATGTTGTGACAATAGAAATTTCTACACATATCTCCTTACATGAAGACTTATTTTCTGAAACATATTTAAGACTGATTGCATGAAGTCTTAGAGTATATGTATTTTCAACTTCACTAAATGTTATATGCCCATTTTCTCTTAATTAAAACACTCCCCACCACCACCAGAAGTGATAAGATAGGGTCATGCCTTAGGAAGCTCCCCAAATCCAGAGGATCTAAGAATCTCGGATGCTTGTAAGATTGCCAAGGTCTTCCCCTCTAAAAGGTCATGTAAGCAACTGGTGGAGAAGAGTAGAGTGAGGCTGCCTATAAATCATGCACGGTGCTAGAGTTGGGACTTTGGGGGCTGCACCTGCCTTTGAGTCACCCATGCTCCCATAACTAATTTTTCACCCAGGTTCCTGTAAGTAACCCCAATGACATCACTGGTTCACCTAAGCAGACATGAATAGAATTGTGTTTCCGTTCCTTTATCAATGTATCACAGAAAGTGAATAGACATTAATTTACATCTTCCTGGGAAAAGTCAGTCACACATCAAATATTTTCAAAAGTACTCTTCAAAAATATTTCTGCTAACTTGAATTGGCAGTGGATGAGAACTTTTACTTCATTATAGAATACTCAGCATTATCAAATATTTCAAAGAATTTTTAGTGTAATGGACATATATAATTTTAAAGCCAGATAGTTCATATTGCCTTTAATGAATTGAAAACTCTGCCTCTCAAAGCCCCCATCCTGACTTCCCCAGTTTATAGTTTTTCTATTTTTTTTAAAGCTGCATCTTTTAAATATTGCTGTGTACGGTGTTATACAGTTAAAGATTATCCATTTACCTCCTCCTATGATTTCATTCATCAATACCTGTCCTCTATCTCTGCTTGCCTTCACCAGCTATTCTTGCCCTTTGTCACTGTGAATCTTAGTGCAAAAATTCATTGCAAGGGCAATGTGGCTTAGTTGGTAAAGTGCATAAAGCCCTGGTTTCAAGCCTCAGCTCCACCTGAAGCCAAGGTGACAGCACACACCTATAATCCTGTACTCCAAAAGCAGGGACAGGAGGATCAGATGTCCAAGGTCATCCTTGGTTACATAGGGTGTTTGAGGTCACACTGGGCTACATGAGATCCTGTCTCAACAACAAGAAAAGAAAGAATGAATAAAGAAATTTGACCTCTAGAGGATTTATATCAAATGAAGTTGAGAAACCTTGGAGGCTGTGCTCCCCCCACCTTCCTGACCTCTGCAGTGTAATTTCTGCCCCGTGGCTGCTCAGGGCATTCAGCTGAAGCTTGTCTTTAGTTGAATTCACACCTTCACTCAACTACTTCTGCCTTCTCCCTTTTCTCACTTTCCCTTTTGCCTGAAAACACTCCTTCAGTACATCCCATGCTTCTTTTCACAGTGTATCAAGGGCCTAAAGTGTAGACATCATCCACCCTGGGTTGACAAGGAAGGCAATAGAATGCAGATAAAGGTGATAGATTGTGTAGTGTCTGTGTAAATTTAAAAAAGAATAATTAAGTCTTGGGAACAGCATGCCTGACCTGTCAATGCCCTGTGTTCAAACCCTATGGAAAAACAAACCAGTGTCTGATTTAGTATTGCCTATCATGTGGCAGCAATTCTAAACAATGTCAGTGAAATAAAATTACTACTTAAGCAACAAAAGCTTTTATTATTCTAAGATGTAATGCCTTAGACACAACTACTGTTGCAGCCGCTGCTGGGCTTTCTTAATATACACACAAGTATTAGATTAGTGTGGTTTGTTTTGCTTTTCTTGAGAAGGGCTCTAATGTATGTAAGTCAGACTGGTCTGAAACTCAGGAATGCCAGGATCACAAGTGTAGGCCCGCCCCCTTCTGCTGGTTCAAATTAGCATGTGTTTGTTACTTATCTTTTCATGATAAACATTGGGTTGCACATGGAAGTCAATTTTAAGAATTCCATTTTGCTTGTCAGGCTTCCATGAGCTGTTTCAACAGCATGGATCGGAAGGATTCAGAAGAGTCGGACAGTTTGTGTTTCTAACTCCTACAGTCTATTCATCATAAGGCAAATCTGAAAACTGTCATATCACTGATTATTAATAAAACTATTAATGAAATCCAATGCAATAAAATTCTTATTGTTTCCTTCCTAGCTATTATCAGGATTGCTAATGAAAATAGCAGTAAGACAGCTGGACAGTAAGAAGAGAGTGAGAGATCTTGGAACACACAGTTCTAAATGGGATGTCTCCATCAAATCCCTTCCCTCAGGGTTTAGGGAACTCTGTGGAAAAGGAAACAGATTTTATGAGCCAGTGAGGATGGAGGTAACCAAGGAAACGGGCCTTCTAGACACAATAGGACTGATGCGCATATGAACTCACAGAGGCTGTGGCAGCATGCACAGGCCCTAACCCAGGTGGGGTTGCAGAACTGAGAAAGGAAGAGGAGACAAGTACCCAATTCTAACTCAGAGTCTACCTCCAACTGATAACCGTCGGCAAAAGAAAATTTACTTTCTGCAACAGAATGTCACTGGGTAGACTAACCACACTTAGGGGAAGACTTCATGTCCAGCATTAAAAGGCCAACACAAAACAAACTCAATGGTATTTTGGGAGGGGGTTTTATCTCACCGTGCCTTGTTTGGGCTTTTTTCCCCTTACAGATGTTAAGGGGAAAAAAACGAATAGGTTATAGCTTCCGATTTTTTCAGGGTTTTCCTTGTGTGACAGTGTGTGTGTGTCGGTGTCTATATGGACTTTTTCTCTGACTTTTTTTTTCTGTTGGTTTGCTGGCTTTGCCCTATTCTGGTTTGTTTGTTTGTTTGTTTTTAACTTATTATTATCTTAGATGCCTCTTTGTATTCTATTGAGAGAGGGAAAGAATGAATTTGGTTGGGAAGGAGTGGGGAGTGTCTGGGAGCAATTGGGGAAGGAAAAGCTATAATCAGAATATACTGTATAAAAAATCTATTTTCAATAAAAAAAATAATGAAGAATTAAAAGAAAATTCCCCACAGGCTTGCCTACAGTATCTTACAGGTTTTCTCAATAGAGATTCCCTCCTTTCAAATGACTATGGCTTCTGTCAAGCTGACACGTAATTAGCCAAAACAGAAGGTGTGGAAATGTACCATCTAGCTCAAATTTCTTTTAGAATGAGATAGAATATAGAAAATAAATAGAGGCCACTTAGGTTTCCCCATTCTTCCACCTTGAGGCTCCTGCCAAGACTTTAGCCATTACTCCGGGAAAAGATGATTCTGGTCTATGCTGAAGGACAGCAGGGAAGATGGTGAGATTGTGCTGAGCTCATGCTCATCATCTGAATCAGAGTTGACAGATATTGCTTATGCATTGCCTGCAGAGTTTAAGGAAACAGAGATTCTAAAGGTGCCTCCTATCTGAGAAACTGGATTAGAACATCATCAAGGTATGTTGGGGAAAGTGTGGTTTTAACGTAGAATACGTAGGAACTGTTTTGAAACAGAGTCTGAACTCAATCATATACTTCCAAGCAGTGATCTTAAATTCATGCATAGGTAAGGAACTAGAGATGGAAATTTGTAGTCAATAGTAAATAGATACTATTTAAAGTCACAAGACTGGACAAGGTCATCTGGAGAGTAAATATGGGGAGAAATAAGAGAACTGAATTCTAAGTCTCTCTACATTTAAAGATCAAAAGTAGAAGTTGGGGCAGTTGAAGGAGATGGAGAAAAGGTGGGCAGTAAGAAAGAAAATTGGGGGAGTGTGGAAGCCAAAGAGGTGTTTCAGGGAATGCACAATTGGATGGAGTGTGTCAGCTCTCTTCAGATCCATTGGATTTAGCAAGATGATGATCTTGGAACCTTTAACAAAACAGGAGAAGAAAATTTCAAACAACCAGGCTCCAGTGTATGGCCCCATATGCAAAAGTATATGGATAGCACCAATAGGAACCTATGAATTACTGAATGTTTTAAAAGGACATGAAATTAAAGGATAGGGAGGTGGAGGCAGATCTGGGAGGAGTTAAGATGAGAAGCTTGGGTAAACAGGATAAGAATACATTGTATGAAATTCTCGATGAATTAATAAACTGCTTTTCTAAAGAATAGGGGGGTCTGGAATGATGGCTCAGAAGTCAAGAGCACTGGCTACTTTTCCAGAGGTCCTGAGTTCAATTCCCAGCAACCACATGGTGTCTCCCAACCATCTATAATGAGATCTGATGCCTTCTTCTGGTGTGGTATGCAGGCAGAAAACTGTATACATAATGCATGCATGCATACATACCTACATACATACATAAATCTAAAAAAGAATGGGTTAGATAAGCCAGAACTTCAGTAGCACTGGCATCTGGCATCTTTCCAGCTTGAGTGGAACCAGCACCTCCACCAGGAAACAGTAGCAGGTAGACGGTCCATGATGATTAAAAAATGCTGAAGAGATTTGACAGGACTCAATGCAATGTGCTACTCAGACTTCAGAAATACCTAATATAGAAAGGGGTGTTGCAGCCCATATCAAGGAGGACTTCTTTCCACCCCAAGACAGGGCTTCTCTGTGTAACAGCTCCGGCTGTACTGGAATTCTCTCTCTATAGGCCAGATTGGCCTTGAACTTCCAGAGATCCATCTGACTCTGCCTCCTAAGTGCTGGGATGAAAGGCATGCTCCACCACACCCTGCCCATATGAAGGAGTTTGACAACCTTTCTGGCACTGCACCTTGAAGTAAAACTTTAGTAACTGTGTAACACCTGTAACCAAGTATTTCATCTTTGTCTAGTTGGGTCACATGGCTATCCTTCTGTTAAAATGAAGTCAAAAGCATGGACTATGCCTAACACCTGCTGATTCATCCAGAAACAGGGACTAAATTCCAAATACCAGAGACTGACATCTTTAGCCTTGCTAAGTGAACTTCTTCCTTTCCATCTTTATTGTGTTCTGTACAGGGCAGCCTCTGTACTCGTTTGTGATTAAAGAAATCAACTATTTACACAGTTTTAAGTTGTATTTATTTTCTATTCCACACTTCTGTGTCCCATTTCCTCCTTAGAAAATACTTCTACGGAATTGTAAAAAAAAAAAAAAAAAAAAAAAAAAGAATAAAAAAAAAGAATAAATGAATAAGAATTGAAAATACCGAGCCAAGAAGACAAAAAGGAGAACTCTTTGTACAGTACACAACTGGGGAGTTCTTGGTAGTTGACCTATGCTATGGGGAAGCAATAGGTGTTAGGATTTTGTGCGGATTTGGTATGGCATAAATTATCTGGTTATCTGGCAGTGGATTTCTATGGATGTAGGGGCCTCATGGGGAACATGGCAGAAGGCAATGGCAGATAGTAGGAGACACTTAACAGCTGTTTCTATGTAGAAAAGACTTTATTGTTAGAGGGGTATAGTTATGATTAACAGAAAAGGTTATGAAAACAGGGAAGGTTATGATTGCAGAGAAGGAGGACAGAAAGAGAGGAGAGAGAGAGAGAGAGAGAGAGAGAGAGAGAGAGAGAGAGAGGGAGGAGGGAGGGAGGGAGGGAGGGAGGGAGGGAGGGAGGGAGGGAGGGAGGGAGGGAGAGAGAGAGAGAGAGAGAGAGAGAGAGAGAGAGAGAGAGAGAGAGAGAGAGAGAGAGAGAGAACTCTCAAAAGAAACAAAGGCAAGAGAGGGATTCAGAGGCAGGAATCCTTCTTTAAATGAGGCTTGACATGAGAGCTCAAAGGAGGGTGTGGCTTTAGAGACTAACAATAGATGTGTGATCAAGCAGGCAGGAAAACAGTTGTGGTTGCACAATAATGAAAGAGGTTTTTATTTTTGAGCAAAGCCTTCTAATTGACAGTGGAATATGAGGTCTGGTGCACAGTGGGGAGATGGAACCATGACAAGGGCATAGTAGCCTCATCCTTTGTATCAGAAAAGGAAGAAAGGATGAAGATAGACGCTGGTAGAGTCACAGGTTTGCTTGTGGGAAGATGGACCACTTTTCTTCAGTCTGTTTATTTCTGAACAGAAACCCAAGGAGTGAAGTTCTTCTAAAAGCAAAATAAAAGTGGTCAAAGAGACATTTAAAGCCAAGAAAGAGGAAATGGCCCAGGTTGTTGCATGAATAAAGGAAACTCAGAGCCAGAGCTCAGGGAAAGGCTGAGATACCAAAGATAGGAAACACCACAGTCAGATCTCACCCAGCTGTCTTCCAGCTTCCTCAGCCTTGCTCCTCGTGGCTTCTTCTGCCTGCTCTGTCTTTCTATGCCTGCCTTAAATATCCTCTTTGCCCTATTGTTTCACAACCAGGTTAAGATTAAAGGCGTGGACTACTACTATTTGGTAGTCAGCCTTGAACTCACAGGAACATAGAAAGATCTCCTCTGTCTCTGGAGTTATGAGATTAAAGGCCTGGCCCCACCACTGCCTGCCTGGGAGCCTGGAACTCTCTCTGTAAACCAAGCTGGCCTCAGACTCAGATCTGCTGGGATTAAGTGTGTAGGTCACCACTCCTGATATTCTCTGTGCTGGGATTAAAGGTGTAAATCACCCCTCTCTGTTCCTCCTGGATTGACTGTGGGTAGATCTAATAATTCATACTGGTTTTTAAAAATAGGAAACTATCACCACACCAGGCAGTAATAAAAAGCTTGGAGTTGCTTCCCATGGTACTCCAGATAATTGAGAGTGTACGGCATGCTGTGCAGTAACAGTCCTGACTATCTTATAAAAGTGATGCTAAGTGATCTGGTCTTTTTCCTATTCCTCAAGCATACTAGTCATTCATGTGCCAACCTGTTCCCATCTTGTACTTTCCTCCTTTAAGCTCCCTTCCCCGTGGTCACTTGTTCATTGTCGTCAGGCCTTCATTCAAATGTCAAGTTCTCATTGGCTGTGCTGGCAATCAATACTCAGGAGACTAAGGCAGAAGGAACAGGATGTTGGAGGACAACCTGGGGTAATTGCAAGATCTTGTTCCAAAGAAAGAAAGAAAGTACTTCAGAGAAGCCTTCCCTTATCACTCTATTTAAAACAGAACCCCCTCCTTTTCACACTTGCCATATCCTTACTATGCTTTTCTAAAAACAGCTCTGTTGGAGTACAAGTGATATACAGAAGTTACATATATTCAATGTATACAATTTGAGGAGTTTGCAAACACTGGTGGCACTGTCAACAACAACCAAGGTAATAAATGCATCAAATAGCTCCCTGTGTGTGTGTGTGTGTATGTGTGTGTGTGTGTGCTTGCACACACATTCTCAAATGTGCACGCATGCACATGTATTTGTGCAGGCACATAAAAACATTTGACATGAAATCCATTCTCTTTTTCTTTTTAAAAATATATTTATTTTTATTGCATGTGTATGAGTGTTGATCTGCATGAGTGTATGTGCCTCATGTGCTTGGTTGGGGAAGCCAGATGAGGCTATCATATCCCATGGAACTGAGTTTCAGATGGTTGTGAGCCTCCGTGTGAGTGCTGGAAACTAAACCAGTTCCTTTGGAAGAGCAATTGATGGAGGAGCCATCTCTCCAGACCCCATTATAGTGTTTTTAAATTGCATTCCACAATGGCAAGTACAGGTACTTTGTGGTGCAGCAATTCCTGGAACTTACTCTTCCTCTTCTACTATACTACTGTGCTATAGTATAACTACTTTCCTGCTATACCTGAAACTCTATACCCATTGAGCAACAACTTCACAGCTCCCTATTCTTGGCCCTGCACCTATTGTACAATTTCTTGCTAATATAGGTTTGGCATTTCATTATTTGCTGTATTGTATAAACTATCTGTGACTGACTTATTTTACTCAGGATAACTTTGTCAGTTGTGACCACTGGATATATCACCTACGTGATCTCAAGACTTTATGCCTGTTAGGAGCCAGAAGAACCATACATCCTCCTCATTGACCATGGAGGTATTGAGAGGTTTTTATTCTGAATGTGTGGGATAGTGCCAGGGACAGGTTGACCATTTTGCATCAGGGTTGCTTTGGAGAAAATAAGATAGACTGGAGCAGAAAGGAAGGCAGCTCAGCTTCCCATGTCAGGTTCCCTCGTGGATAGTAATCCTTCCTGCTCCCCAGTCTCACTGAACAGTATTTATCAGTAGAGAGAAGCCGACATCTGGTGTTCTCAAAGCTTGAGCAGTGGGTGGTGCAGCCAAGTAGTGGAGATGGCATCTGTTGCTATTGATGGCTACTGGCTCTAGGTAGAAGTGTAGAAGATATCAAACTTGTCTATCAGGGAGGAAAGAGGCTTGAGTCTTGTCATCCGCCCAGGCAAAATGCCAGGACTCACTGATGGTTTTCGTGTTACACACTTCTGAAGGGCATGAGCAGTAGCAGGGAGGATGATATCTGGAATCTTTGGGAAAGGCATAGATAGGAAGAGGGTCTTGACTTATTGGAGTGTGGCCACATAAGTGCAACAACTGGAGAATACTCCTCAGACATCAGGGAGGCAGCAGGTAATAGACCTGAAGTCATATGACAAGAAGTGACTGTTATGACCAGAAAGTCATCGTCACGGCAAATAGGGAATTGTTTCTCTAGGAAGAGAGGGACAAAAGCATGAGGCAAACTTTCAGTACACTGTATTTGGGCGTTTCCTCGACCTATTCTTAGTCCTGAATGATTTGGGGATTTCTCAGAATACTGGACTACATGTAGGCCAACCCCCTGGAAAGCTTCACCAAGAACAATGATGGCCAGGCTGTCTCCAAGGATAGCAGCGAACCCGAGGCAGAACACTTGATTTACAAAGTCTTTGTTGAGGATCCCTCAAAAGGCTGGGTTGATATAAGTGTGTTCCATGCCATGTGACAAGTTGAGGAGACTCTGAAACTCTGTCAAACACAATTTTTTCTGGGGGCTGAAATTGTTGCTGTCTGGTAACTTGACATGAGGTAGAGAATTCAATAATATTGCCAAAGTAGGAATATCCTAAGGTGGAGAGACAGTACTTGATTTCTCTAATTTGAGGTTATTACCAGAATTACTAAACAAGTGGCTCATGGTAAGATAGGCTCTGGGTAAAACAGAATATGTTAGAGGGTAGAAAAAGGAGACCTTATAGTCCAGGAGGTCACCGAGAACACTGACAAAGCCCAGTAATTACTTTGGCATATTCATCACACAGGCTAGAGAACATACAAGGCCCAGGGTACACTAGCTGCCATTTCAGATTATCCTCCATGTGGTTTCATTGAGAAAGCCACCATAGACTCACATGTTTTAATACTTTGTATCCGGTTAGTGGAACTGTTTGGAGAGGACTAGGAGGTATGGCCCACTGGAGGAGGCATGACACTGGAGGCAGGCATTGAGGTTTCAAAAACTCAGGCCCTTGCCAGTTATCTCTCTCTGTGTCTCCCATGCAAACCTCAGCTACTAATCCAGAGCCATGCACACCTTGCTCTCATACTCCCTGACATGATGTTCATGGACTCTAATTCTGTTTTCTTTTATAAGTTGCCTTGTTTGTGGTATCTTATCATGGCAATAGAAAACTAAGATACTCCATCATTGACTAGTGCTCTGTGGAATGGGACAACCCAGGATGTATGCCACATCCAATTTCAAGCTTTTTCTTTCACTGAAAAGAAAAATTGGCTTATTATGCACATCTGTTGGAACTGAACTACAGGGTGCAATTGACAGGACCTGGCTCCCTACCCTGTGATGTCATTGAATCAAAGTGCTATGTATCTTCTTTTTCATAAATAATATGATGTCAACAGAAGAAACAAGGCTAAGCTGACTTGGAATACAAGTCACGATACAACTTGAATGTCAAGACTATGCATTGAAGCTATGCTTTCTTTTGCAAGCTCAGGTAAAATTAAGGATGTGGTTGTGGTTACTGTATGGAGCAGCTATTTATGATTGTGACTGGAGTTAGGGTCAGATTCTGTGCCCTGATAGCATATCTCTCCCTCAAACCTCACCAAAAATTCAGGATCTGCTGACTATCCTCAATAATTCAATTAAAGACACAATAGTGAAAAGTACAAAAAGAAAATTTGCTCAATGTGGCAGTTTTGGGAAGAAAAGCAAATAGTTCAATGATTATTTTCCTAAGTTCCTCTTTGGGGTTCTGATATGAGGATTGGGTTTAAATAAAAATCAAATGCATGGGACCATGTTTGTGTTCAAGAACCATGTGTGGACCATGACAAGCCTTCGCTGCTACCTGGGACCATGGAGACATCCAGGCCCAGTATGTTACTAGGGACTATGTTTGGGTCCCTGATCCCATCAAAGCCAGGGTCTATGTTGATGTCCGTGGCCCATGGTAACACTAAAGGCCACAAGGATGTCCAGGATCCAGGCTACAATCTGTGGCCATGCTGGTGTCTGAGAGTCATGCCACCACCGGGGTTATGGAATCTGGGACATTACTACACAGGGCCGTGGTGTCATCTGGGCCTGGAATGCTGCTGAGGACCGTGCCTGGTTATGTGGCCCAACAGCATCCAGGGCCTGAAATTATGACCATGGCTCCTGTTAGCACTACGAACTGTACTGATGCTGATGGTCTGGACAGCCACCTGAGACCATGCTGGTATCTGAGGGTCTTGCTGCTGTGGGGACCATGCTGTTAGGGGCAGTTTGTTCTGCTGCTGGGACCATGGTGACATCTGGGTGTGAGCTGCTGCTAAGGACCATGTCTGGGTCTGTGGTCTTGCTATAGCTGGGGTCTATGATGATGTTCATAACCTGTGTTACCACAGGGGCTTACAGGAACCATGTGGGCTGAAATGCAGGGTATGTGCTGAGCTGGCCTTCCCCAACACTTACACTGGGATAGATGGCCCTGCCTCCCACTGGTCACTGCAGCAGGAGAGCTGGCTCTGCCCCCACACTCAGGATACCTGGCCCCACCACTCATCCTGGGCATGGGAGAGCTGGCCCAGATGGCATGAGCCTAGGAGAACTGGCTCTGCCTCTCCCCTGAGGTACGGCCATCCCAGTGGACAAGACCAACCAGTTCAGCTACCACCAAGACCCACATCCTGGACCTTGAGCTGGCCAAACTAACATGTACCCCATCAATGACCTACTGGAGTGTGTGAACGGACTGGTGCTGCAGAATGATAGCCTGAAAATCTCCACAACTCAGGACAACAGCAGGATATCCAAGAGGATTTTGGTGAGGGTCCAGTGATGGAGTGCCAGAGGCCTTCAACCAGACCAGTGGCTCATTGCAATGAACATTTGTGGATGGGGCTTATTTGACAAACAGGTATGCTGTATGACACACCAAAGCACCCAATGTGTCTCAATTTAAAAGAGAGAGAGAGAGAGAGAGAGAGAGAGAGAGAGAGAGAGAGAGAGAGACAGAGACAGAGACAGAGACAGAGACATAAAGAAAGACAAGGAAGGTCAGCCTGCCTAAAGAGATGTCTTACCTAGAAAATCTTCTGCTACATCATCCTCCATAAGAACTGTGAGGCCTGGTGTTCATAGAGCTTTTCAAATGTATGATGAAGAATGTGTCTTCATCCAACACCATTTGGGCAGTAGCATCAGAGACACCATGGCACATGGAGGAAGGAGAGAATCTGTCAGCAGAGAGGCAGAAGGGTGGTGGGATGTCCCTTTGATCCCACTTGAGCTAGGCATGAGATCTCTGATACCATAAGTTATTTTTGGAGACTGTGGAAGGTGCCCCCAAGGCACAGGACTCATGACCTGCCTTTGACTCTGCTTCTCTAGAACTGTAAGTTCCCATCACTCCTAACTCAGCACCAATATTTAATATCTATTACTGGGTAACAAATGACATCCCATAAAACTAAAATGTCTTTTTAAAATATTTTATGGGTCAAAAATTGGGAGCAGCTTAGCTGAGAGGTTGTGAGTCAAGCCAATTGCATGCTGGAGAGATTTTGACAAGAACTATAGACTCTTAAAGGCTTGGATGGGGCTGGAGGGACTGCTTTCATGACAGCTATTGCCAGGGAACCTTATCCCCTCTCCATGTGGACCTCCACAAGTTACTAAAACATCATCATGGCATAGTAAAAGTCTTACCCTCAGGTGTGACAGTGTTTGTAATCTCAGCCCTTGGAAGGTAGAGGCAGAAACACGTAGCTGTTCTTTAGCAGGCTGGTTTACAGAATACAACCCTGTCTCAAACAAACAAACAAACAAAACTCTCAAAACTTTCCCCAAAGTGAAACATCCTATGCACAATACAGAGCAGCCTGCACAGTCTTCTTTCTGACCTATTCTCTGAGATGAGAGTGAATCAGGTCACTCAGTCCATCTTTAGTATTCATCAGAAGTAAGATGTTACAAACACTCGCTTCCAAGGGGGAGAGAAACTGGTATCACCTTTGCTTTGTTTTGTTGTTGCTTTCAAGATTGGGTTTCTCTGTGTAACAGCCCTGGCTGCCCTGAAACTTGATTTGTAGACCAGGCTGGCTTTGAACTCAGAGATCTGCCTGCCTTTGCCTGACAAATGCTGAACTGAAATTCAAGGAGTGCACCACAACTATCTGGCTTCAATGTCTGCCTTTTGTAAGAAGAGATAGGAAAAAAATTGTGGGCATGTTTCTGAAGTACTGTAGTCTTCCCACCACAGCAGCAGTTCAAAGCCCAGATGTTCATCATCTCCAGCAGGCAGACACACAGGAGGCTCCTTCTCTTTGAGTAAATTTTAAGTACAAATCTTAACTTGATGACCTATGAACTAATTACTGGCCCTAAGCCATCCCCAGCATGGAATAGTGGGAAAGCAGGATAACTTCAATGGATATTATTGAGCAAAAAGGGGAGTAGGGAACCAGGCAGAATGGAACACACATGTAATCACAGCATTTGAGAGGATGGCCTTGAGTTTGAGGTCAGCCGGACTTCTATAGCGAGATCCTTCCTTAGAGAAGGGACTGGGAGTGTAGTTCAGTCACCTAGCATGTAGAAGACACTGGGCTTCACCTCTACCACCCTCAAATTGTAGATCAGGCAAAAATGAACCCCTGTGGGGCTGGAGAGAGGGCTCGGTGGTTAAGAGAACCCGTTGTTTTTACAGAGGACCTGACTTTGGTTCCCACCACCCACATCAGTTGACTCACAACTGCCTTTGAGTTCAGTTCTGGAGGATCTTATGCCTTCTTCTGGCTTCTGCAGATACAGACATATATATGTAGGATGCATACTCACACATATATAAAATAAAGTACTTTTTTAAAGGAGCCACTGTTTCAAAAAACAATTCTGAAAACTACCTGGAGAAACGTTGAAAGTTCTGGGTCAGGATATACTTTCTCCTCTTGCCTGGGAATAATGAGCCATGGGTCCTAATTCTGGCCCCTGGGCTCTTGGGTACACCCTCTAGCTCATCTTTCCTTTCCAAGTGAAGAGTATCAGTGTTTGCAACAGCAGCCTGGGTTTATTTCAACTCTATTTTCACCAGTAGAGGTTTGAGGGTCTTAAGGTTGATTCTTGTTTTATACTGTCTCTATCCCTTTGTTCCATGCTGGAGGACTTTTCTAAGTATAGTTGTCTTTAAAACTGTGAATCTCATTAATGTTTATTCCATTACATCAAAGCTTCATCCAGAAAGTATCTTTGGATGAGCCCTTTTTCACCCGAGGCTTTGGCAGATCCCACTGAGAAATGATTCTCTTAAGCTTCTTAAGCACCCCACTGACTGAGTCTTAGAGGCACAGCCTTGGATCCTCTTATAGTCTTAGTCGTACAGACTTTACTGGCAGACCTTTAGCTTTAGTTTTAGACCAGGCCTTCATGAGAGTGCCCTGGATTTGATGTTTGTTTCAAAGCCATTTCTTATTTTAGCCTTGTTCACCATTTGGAGGATCTAGGAATGACTCTTCAGGGCCAGTGCATCCAGACACACAGTTTAACAATCCTCCACTCACTCATCACTGTCCCTGCACATTATGCTACCGGCAGCAAGAAGAAGTGAGGTAACACCTTATAAGCTGTTGGTGAGAAGCTTCTCAAGCTGGATCATCCATTTCATTAAACACATATGCTACATTCCAAATAGTTTCAGGTAACAACACTGTTAAACTTTCTGCCACTAAATGATGCAGCATTCCTTTGTTTTACAATAAATGGTTTTTGCTTATATGTATAGCCTTATTGACAGCCTCCTCATAGCTCAGACTGTTACTAACAGTAGGTTCAAGAAATTTTAGCCTTTCATTAACTCTCTCCTGAAAGGCCTTCCAGTGTCTGCCAACTGCTTGATTCTCAAGCTTTTCTCAAAATTTTAGATATTTATTATTATAGCATCTCACTTCAAGGTAGAACTTCATTACTATCTATTACTGTGTAAGAGATGACTACAAAATTCAGTTGCAGTAAGAGGTTTCTGTTCCGGACTTTCAGGCTAACCTCCAGGTCTAGGCCCACAGACCTGCAGACCCACGGACCCGCAGACCCTCAGAGACACACAGATGCTTACAATAGTTTCAGGCTGATCTGCCTCAGGCCCAGGCATATAACTTGCTAACTCTTTACCCTTAAACTAACCACGGTACCTTTTCTTCGAGCAGTATAGTTGTCCTCTGCTTCTTCCGGCTTCTCTCTGGCTTTCTGCTCTGCGCTTCCTGTTCTCAGAGTTTTCTTAGTCTGGTAGCTCCGCCCACGCTTCCTGCCTGCCTTTGGCCAATGAGTGCTTTTTATTAAACCAGTGGGTGGGACAATTATTTACAATGTAACAACATAATCTCCCACACTCAGTGGCTGTGAACAACAAACAAGTAGCTTTTGTTGTGTTTTTAAAGATTTATTTTATGTGTATGAACATTTTACCTACATGTATGTGCACCCTGTGCACAGCCTGATGCCCACAGAGGTCAGAAGAGAATATCAGATCCTGTGCAGCTAGACTTATGTGGGCTGTCATGTAGGTGTTGGGAACTGAACCTAGATCCTCTGCAAGAGCAGAAACTGCTCTTAACCACTAAGCCATCTTCTTAATGCCTCTATTTTATACAGTGCTGGAAACTTAATCCAAGGCCTGGCACCTGCTATATAAGCATGGAACCACTGAGCTTCACCCTCACTTAGAATGGTAAACTTTTGCTATCTCACAATTTCTGTTAGTTAAGAATTTGAGAGTGGCTTATCTGTAAATTCTGGCACAAAGTCTGTCACATGGCTGCAATTGAGATATAATCAACTCTTTCATCATCCCAAACTTGAATAGTATTGGAGGATCTGCTTCCAGAATCACTCCTTTCCATGTTGTTGGAAGAGGATTCATGTCCTCACCACACAGGTCTGTCCTCAGATAGTTGGAATATTCCCATAACATGGCAAAATACTTTTTTCTAGAAAAGAAAGCTCAGAACAAGCCAGGCCACTTCTAAGAACCCAGTCTTTAAAATTGCACACTGTCATTTCTCTGTTGTTTGTTGGGAGAAATTCTAAAAGAAAGTGGAATTTATAATTTACTTTCTTGAAAGGAAGAACATAGAAACGTTTGCCGTGGCAGAGGATGATGATGATGATGATGATGATGATGATGATGATGATGATGGTGATGATGATTTTAGGTAGGTGCCTCACCATGCATCAAAGGTTACCCTCAGACCTGCAATCCTCCTAGCTCTCTACCTCTTCAGGGCTGGAATTGCAGTTGTGTGTCAATGGGCTCTGCTACTTTTAAGTTATCATAGTCTCCATTTCTCCCAGCTTGTTATAGCTAGGGCAGGTCTTTAAAGGTCTCTAGTCTAAATAGAGGGAAAAGGGCTCAGAGACATTGTTTTGACTGAAATTCCATAATAATGTTTATGACTCAGTAAAGCCAGGTATAGTAGCTCATGACTGTGACCTCAGTGTTCTGGATCTTGGGCAGGAGTGCAAGCCAGCCTGCATTAGAGAGCAAGACCTTCCTCAAAGCAATTACAACAGCAGAAATCCACCATACCACCCAAACCACAGACAAAGTCAGTACAGCTTCCAACTCAGGTTACCAGAATAGAGTCAAGGAGACTCAGATGATGCCACATACTTGAAGAATAATTCTCTGCATCCTGCACTGCCACTGGGAGCCATGGTGACAACAAGGCCCAAGCTACTGCTGCTGTCCATGTCTAGGTTCATGGTCCTGATGCAGCTGGGGCCTTTGTTAATGTTTGTTGACCATGATATCATAGGGGCTCATGCAGCCCTCACCATGGATATGGAAAAACTGGATCCTTCCTCACCTGAGCAGGGTAGTCGTACCAGTTCTGACTGACCAACTCAGCTGCCACCCAGGCACACATTCAGGGCTTTGAGTAGGCACTCTCCAACATCTACCCTATCTGTGACCTGCTGGAGTATGTGAAGGGACTACAGAACCATAACCACAGGATCTCCATGACTGGGCAACAGCAGACTATGTGAGAAGATATCCATGAGGATCCAGTACTGATGGTGTACCAAAGACAGAGGCCTTGAATCTGAACAACAACTCATTACACAGTGAACATTGGCAAGTAAAGCTGTTTGGACAAAACGGTCTACTGCATAATACACCGCAGCTCCCAATGCCACTGAGGCAAACAAACAATGGAGAGGTGGGGAAGATGGAGGAGTGAAGTGAAGAGATTTTTTTTGTTTCCCTTTTTGCTTTTTTCAGTTTTTGTGTTTTGTTTCTTTGAATTAATATTTTTATTTTTTTTAACTTTTCCTTTGGAGGAGGATGCTACACAGGTGATGGGTGGATACAAAGGGACTGGAAAATGAGTGGGGTTTGGGTGCATGATGTGAAATTCCCAAAGAATCAATAAAAATTATGTTTATAATTTTTTAAAAAAGAATAATTCTCTGGAACATCTCTTGTCCTCTCATGCAGAAAATGGCTCATTTATACCAAGTGCCAGTTTCACTATATGGGTCTCTTCACCAATTTTTTTTATACACATCAACCTAGTTAAGACTCATAAAACTCTTTGCAGTAAAGGTTTGTATCTTCACCCTTTCATATGTGTGGAATTCATAAGATCATCAAACAATGGCAGAAAAGTCAGGATTTGAACTCAGGATTGTCTGAAATTAGGCTGGTTTACACCACAGTATGAAAGTGTGAGTCACCCTAACTCTTGGTAGCATTATTAGTGTTTCATAAGACAATATAAGTTGGCAATATCAGTGGCTGAGCGCTTACTAAATTCCCAAAGTCCTGATCTGATGGTCTGAATGAGAGCAGTCCCCATAGGCTCATAGATTTGAATGTTTGGTTTGGAGTTGGAACTGTTTGGGAAAAATTAGAAGGGGTGGGCCTTCTGTTTCACTATGGGTGAGCTTTGAAGTCTCAGAAGCTCTTGCCACTCCCAATTGCTTTCTTTTTCTCTCTGCCCCTTGCTTGTGGATCTTAGTTAGTTAGCTCTTACTTACCATTCCAGTGGCAGGATTGTCTGCTGGCCGCCATGGTCCCCCATCATGATGGTCATGAACTGTAATCCTCAGTTCAATGCTTTTTTATTTAAAAGGGTTTTTTTCCATATTTACCACTGCTCTCCATCCCTTCCCTGCTCCCAGTCCCTCCCAGTCCTCCCTCAGCCTCAGCCTGTTCTAGAGATTCCTGAGGGAACATAACCAGGTCTTCTAGAAATAATCCAGAAGTTATTCTGTCAGTAACTGAAAAAGGTTATACTTATGACATTGAAATTATCACTGTGTTTATTTGTTTATTTCTAAGATGACTGCCAATCATCCTAAGTAGTAACTATTTTTATTTCCTTATGATGTTGGGCATGGAGCCCAGAGACTTACATGGACTAGGTGAGCACTCCATCACTGAGTTACATCCCCAACCCTTAGTAATTCTTTAAAAGAAAGGCAGTAATATGGTTGAGGGTGTAGCTCAGTACAGAGCTTGCCTAGTATGCACAAGGTCCTGTTTCAATCCCTAGTATTTACAGCAAACCATTCAATTAATAAATGTAACAATAACAGTCAGAAATTCTAGTTCTGTGTGAACAGATTTTATGCTGTCTCACTGAGTGCATCTTTGAAATCTGACTTATTTGAAGTTTGTGGAAAAGCAGAGTAGCAGGAAGATTGGGAAAGAGTGGAGTTCAAAGTACTCACAGCTGGTGAGTCTATTCTTTTCTTCTATGCAGTGTTACCCAGCTTGGAATCCTTCCCTCTCTCTCCCTCCCTCCCTTCCTCCCTCTCCCTCCACACTTCTCCCTTCTTCCCTTCCTCCTTGTTTCCTGGAACTTGCTCTGGAGACAAGGCTGGCCTTGAACTTTCAGAGATCTGCCTGCCTCTACCTCTCGAGTGATAGACTTTAAGGTGTGCACCACCACCACCTGCTGCAGGACTATGCTTTTGTACACTGTAAATATTTGTCACAGTAAACATTGGTTTAATAAAATTCTGATTGTACAGAAGCTGGACAGGAAGTAGAGGCAAGGCACCAAGACAAGGAGAATTCTGGGAAGTGGAAAAGCAGAGCAGCAGTTGCCAGAAGAGGCAGAGGGAGGAAGATGAGAAGGCTGCTCCGAGAAAAGGTATCAAGCCATGTGGCTAAACACAAATAAGAAATATGGCTTAACTTAAAGGATAAGAGTTAGATAGTAATATGCCCGAGCCATAGGCCAAATGCTTGTGGTTAGTATATATCTTTGTGTGATTATTTGAGACTAAATGGCTTCAAGGCTGGCAGGGCAGGACACAGAAACTTCCTACTACAACCACCAGTGAAAAGAGGTCTCTTCATGTCCTGAGAGAGTGAAAAAAGTTCTTTAGTCCTTTCTCTTGTCTTATTATTTTTGCTTTCTCATCCCCTGGCACCCCAGATCCCATGCAGCCCTAACATGTCAGTGGTAGGGAAGCACTCTTATCCCTTAGGATGGAAAAGGAAAATACTAAAAAAGAAACAATTCCTCTCTAATTAGAACTGCCATGTCCCCACAATCTCCTTGGCATTTTTTTACTCATTTTGGTCTCATATGCAACTTAGCTAAAAATATGAGCAGTTAGATGGTAGAGCAGACTTTCTGAGGACCCTGATTTCTGACATAAGTACCCAAACTGAAAACTCCTGAAAAGAAAGTGTCAGGAATCCTATTGAGAGATCCTTAAAGGAGGTCATGGAGCCTTACACTTATATTTCAAGCACAATATACATGGATCTGACTGGAAGTAACACAAACAGACTTTAAAAATGAATACCTATTAATACTAGTGTTAAAGTTTAATACTGTGGTAAATTTGGTGTGATATTTCCATGCATGCATACAGCATGCACTAATCAAATTCAACATCCTTATTTCACACCTTTACCCCTTCATATACCCCTCTAGTCCTTGAAAATATTTCAAGTCAACTTTTTGTGTTTTTACATATGTAATAATATGTGGTACTTGGCCTTTTATTGTCTGGAAAAGATTGAAAGGGGAAAAATACCACAAAGTCAAACTGGTCTGCCACTTCTTTGGTTAGAGTTACCCCAAGACATCTAATGCTATCTGCAGCTGTTATAAAGGGTGTTGTTTCCCTTATTTCTTTTTCTGCCCTTTTATCCTTTGATTTTTTTTTATTTATTTAAGCTTGTACCCTGCTACCTTGCTGAAGGTGTTTATCAGCTGTAGCAGTTCCCTGGTAGAATTTTGGGAGTCATTTATGTATACAATCATATCATCTGCAAATAGAGATAGTTTGACTTTTTATTTCTGATTTGTATCCCCTTAATCTCCTTTTGTTCTCTTATTGCTTTAGCTAGAACTTCGAGAACTATATTGAATAGATAAGGAGAGAGAGGACAGCCTTGTCTTGTTCCTGACTTGAGTGAGATTGCTTTGAGTTTTACTCCACTTAGCTTGATGTTGTCTGTTGGCTTGCTGTATCTTGCCTTTATTATATTTAGGTATTTTCCCTGTATTCATGATCTCTCTAGGACTTTTATCTTGAGGGAGTGTTAGATTTTGTCAGAGGCTTTTCTTGCATCTAAGGAGATAATCGTGGGGGCTTTTTTTCTTTCAGTTTGTTTATGTGATGGATGATATTCACAGTTTTTCATATGTTGAACCATCCCTGCATCTCTGGGATGAAGCCTGTTTGATTGTAGTGGATGATTTTTTGATATGTTGTTGAATTCGGTATTGAGTATTTTTGCATCAATGTTCATGAGGGAGATTGAAAAAAGATGGATATCTTGATAGAGGGAGCCACTTGTGAAACTGGAGAAAAACCAGGTGCTAAGGAAACCTCCAAGGACCCACAAGATGCCCCTGGCTAGGACTCCAAGCAATAGTGGAGAGGGTGCCTAAACAGGACTTCCACTATAATCAAATGAATGACCACTCTAATTGTCATTATAGAACCTTCATCCAGCAATGGATAGAGGCAGAAGCAGAGATCCATAGCTAAGCACTAGGTCCCCGGTTCAGCTGAAGAGAGAGAGAGGAGAGAGTATATGAGCAAAGGGATCAGGATCTTGAGAAGACCCATAGATAAGGCTGACTAGAGCTATTGGGAGCTCACTGAACCAGAAACAACCACTGCAAGGAACTAAACCCTCCAAACGTAGACAACTGTCGAAAGGCATGGGCAGTTTGTGCAGTTTCTTGCAGTAGGACCAGACTATGTTCCTGATGTGTGAATTGGCATCTTGGAGCCCATTCCCTGCAGAGGAACACCTAACCCAGCCTTAATACTGGGTTGAGGGTTTGAACCTACCTCAACTGGACACACCAGAATGAACTGACCCACCTTGGGACTCCCTGCCGTCCTTGGGAAATGGATGGGGGATGGGCTGGGGGGGGCAAGGGAGGACTGGGAGCGACTGGGAGGAGGGAAGAGAGGGGGAGCAGGAGTATATATGGAAAAAACTTTTAAAATAAATTTAAAAATAAAGAAATAAAGAAATAATAAAATAAACCACAAAGTTTCACATTGGCCAGTAGATGGCATCAGCCTGGAAAGCTTTAAATAGCACTGCCTTTTTTTTCATTTCTTTTCTTTTCTTTTTTCTTTCTTTCTTTTTTTTTTAAACAATGAACCCAGAAACTGCAGCCCACTTGAGGATCAGAACCCACCTACCTGCCCAGTTGTTTGCAGAAACAAAGACTACAAGCTTTCTCTTTAAAGTTTAAGTAGGAAATAATATTATTTAAAGTGTCCAAGCTACTTTCCAAAATTACTGGGTATATGAAGAATCTTAACTTACAAGGGGAAAAATATCCAAAGACACCAACACAGTGATAGCACAAGTCTTGGAATTCTGACAAAAAAAATTAAGTTATTATAAATCTTTAAAATATTTAACTACTATATAGGAGCACTGAAAGTGAACTATTATCAGGAAAATATGATGCCTTAATAAAAGCTTAATTGTGAAATGCAATGGTTGATTTTTTTGTAAATAGGGCCTTGCTTTGTAGCCCAGGCTAGCCTCTCACTACTATGATCCTTCTACCTCAGCTTCCCCAGTACTTAGGTTACAGGTGTACAGGCCCACACCTCCTTTATGATGTGGTTTTTCTTCAGTATTTTATTGGTGTATTTTCATTGTATATAGTGTTGGGTTTCATACAGACAATTTCTTTCAAGTTTAGCATGCAAACCCACTCCAGTTCTTTCCTTTTAACTCCCCCTCACCCACTCCTCTCTACATGCTGGTCTCCTTTCCTCTAGTCTCACTCCTTTCTGAGTTCATTTTTTTTATATATATACATACATGGTTTTATGTTTCTATAAAGAATTCTAGGGCTCATAAATGAGAGAAGACAAAAGATACGTGTCTTACCACCTGAGTTTGTTGAATATGATCTCCAGCTGTACCTATTTCATTGTGTGTATTTGTGTGTTTTCTTTACTCATCATTGATGGGCACCTAGGCTGACTTTGCAACGGGATATATGGATAGCAGTGCTAGAAGCATGGGTGTGTACCTACATATGTGATATGACTTTGGGTATATACTCAGAAATAGTACAGCTATGTCATATCATAATTTAATTTTGGGTGCTTTTTAAAGGATGAATTATATTATTATTTAGAAAGGTATTTTTCCATGTATCCCCCTGCTTGCCCTCCCTTCCCTCCTCCCAATCCCTCTCAGTTCTCCCTCAGCCTCCTCCCATCCTTTCCCCAAGTAGGGCAAGGAGTCCCAAGGTGGGTCAGTTCAGTCTGATATATCCATTTGAGGTTGATCCGACTCTTTCATCCCAATATTAGGACTGGGTTAGTTGTTCCTCCACAGGGATCGTGCTCTGAGATGCCAGTTGATGCACAGGAACATAGTCTGATCCTCCTCCACTAGGAACTTCTTTTCCCAATGTTTCCCCAATGGTTGTATTTGGTTCAGTGACCTTCCTAGAGCTCCAGCCAGCCATCTCTGTGGGGATTCCTCATCTCTCTCTCTCTCTCTCTCTCTCTCTCTCTCTCTCTCTCTCTCTCTCTCTCTCTCTCTCTCTCTCTCTCCCTCCCTCCCTCCTTCCCTCCCTCCCCCCTCCCCCCTGGACCAGGAGCTCGGCCCAGTGCTCAGCTATGGATCTTTATCTCCACCTCTATTCATTGTTGGATGTAGGTTCTGTGATGACACTTAGGGTGGTCATTCATTTGATTATAGGGGAAGTCCTGTTTAGGCACCCCCCCCACCATTGACTGGAGATCTGGCCAGGGACATCCTGTGAGTAATTGGAGGTTTCCCTAGCACCCAGCCTCTTTCCAACCCAACAGTGGCTTTTTTTTCTATGAAGATATCCATCTCTTCTTTCTCCCTCTTTGTTGCTCCTCTCACTGAACCATCTCCTGTCATTTGTTCCCACCTCTGTTTGGTTGCTACCAGTTATGATCCTAATTTACTAAGGTGATATTCTCTATTTTTTCTTCCAAGAGGGATCCCTGGATGTCTCTCTTAAGTTCCTTCTGATCCAAAACTATTCAGGGGTTGTGGTTTGCAGCTTGGGTATTCTTTGCTTTTGTCTAAAATCCACTTATGAGTGAGTACATCCCATGCCTATCTTTCTGGGACTGTGATACCTCGCTCAGAAAGATATTCTCCAAATCCATCCATTTGCCTGCAAATTTTAGAATGCCATTTTTTTTTTACTGCTGATTAGTACTCCATTGTGTAGATGTTCCACAGTTTGTTAATCCATTCTTCAGTTGAGAAGCATCTAGGTTGTTTCCAGGTTCTTGCTATTACACAGGGTGATCAAGAAATTGAGGCCAGCCTAGAGACCTTGTCTCAAAGAAAAAAAACCAAAAAAGGGCATAGGCTATGTTTCAGTGCTTGCCTAGCATGTACAAGGTCCTGGCTTTGACTGATTTCCAGAACTGGAAACAAAATGCCACCACCCCTCCAGAGCCTTTGAAGAGTGTGTAGTGGGCTCAATGGAGAGGGGGAAATCTCAAGTTCCGGTCCAATACTAACTTCTTAGCTATAAAACTTTATTGTCAGTCCTCAGCAAGCATCCATTGCAAAACACATAATAATAAAACTACTGAATTCCATCAAAGAGAAAAAAATATCTGAAATCAACCAGAGAATAGGGTGCATTAAAGAATAATTACACAGTTCAGTTTCTTATTACAAAGGAATAAGGACAGCAAATCCAAATGCTGAAACAAGTTAATTGTCATCTTGGAGTTTTGTATTAGGTAGATTATGCTTTAGAAATTAAGTAAAATATTCTCATGTATATTCTAAAACTGAAGCTCAGAAAATACACTGCTAGCAGATGCACTCTATAATAACCACCGAGGGACATTCTTCACAAAGTCAAATGCTAGAAATATGGACCAAAAATGAAAGATTGGGGAGGTATGTGCTTACCTAAGACATATGTTCTATGACCAGCATAGTGTGGTGGCACATGACTGTAATCCCAATACTCAGAAAATAAGGGAAATAAGCAAGAAAACAGTAAGGGTGGAACAAATACCCCAGTGTTAAACTCTTGGTGATCCCGTCTTCTGTGGTAGAAGAAACTGTAGAAAGGAAGAGAGTTTTAGAAAACCTCGTCTCAACTCAGAGTAGCAACTGCACAAGATTGGCTCCCTCAACATTCCATCATGGATTTGGGAGAGGGGTATCATAGGGCTCTACACCTCCCTGAAGGAGAATCATCTTCTGGTGTAGCCACTGGTAAATTGCCCTTGCTCAAATAACCTCGCACGCATGCTCATGGAAGCAACCCCAGTTAAACACAGTGGAGCATGTATACAAAAGGACAGGAAGATAGGAGGGGCATTTGTTGGGAAGAAAAAAAGTTTGGTGTAAGGAAAGAGAGGTTAATGTAGGGGACATGATGCAATTGTGAACAATTTAAAAATAAAAAATCCTGTTTAAAAAATGGAGTGCATATATACATACACACATACACACACATATATATGCACATACATATATGTATATGTAAATATATATATATAAATGGGAATATATTTAAAGGTGGGACTGTAGCTCTAATGAAGTGCCTACCATGTGTGATGACCTCAGTTCAATTCCTAGCAGCCCTAACTCCCCCAAAATTTTGCCTCTAAAACTGATTTCAGTGAAGCATTGTGATGAAGAGTACCTGCTGCATTCAGTATCCAGTCCTCAATAGCAGCATCCCAACTATTTCAGGCAGTGATGTGCATAGTCAAGAGTATATTTCTAAGCCTGTCCCTGTAGCTAGAAATGCTTGAGTAACAGCTTTGTCATTTAGTATTGTGTGGCCTTGGGTGTGTGATGTTGCTGCTTACACGTCTTGGACTAATATGAACTGCTCTGTGAACGCATTTATGAATGTGCAGTCCAGTTTCCCCATTGTCAACAGAGGACTTTTGTGGGGATATATTTCAAATTTAATAAAAAACCAGTCTGGAATATCAGAGTTCAGAACCATAACTTCCAGTCTTTTTTTTTTTTTTTTTTTGGTCCTGGCTGTCCTGGAACTCCCTTTGAAGATCAGGCTGGCCTTGAACTCACAAAGATCATCCTGCCTCTCTGCCTTTCAAGTGCTGAGACTAACAGCAGGCACCACCACTGCCTGCCTGGGAGCCTGGAACTCCCTCTGTAAACTAAGGTGGCCTCAAACTCAGATTTGCTGGGATTAAGGGCATAGGTCACTACTCCTGGGATATTCCCTGTGTTGGGATTAAAGGTGTGAGTTACCACTCTGATCCTCCTAGACTGACTGTGGGTAGATCTGACATCTTAGACTGGTTTTTATTAAATTTGAAACATATCCCCACAGACTTGCTTTCCAGAGACTAGAGTATCCAGTTTCATGAGCCACTTTCACAATTGAGAATGAAATTGTCTCCACCACACTGTGGGCTCCCACAGCCTTCTGTTTAGATATATTTGTTTACCTCTCTGGTTTTTGAGACAGGTTTTCTCTGTGTAGTCCTCACTGTCCTGGAACTCACTTTGTAGACCAGGCTGGCCTCAAACTCAGAGATATGCCTGTTTAGTGCTTGGATTAAAGCTATGTGCCACCATCACCCCCCAGCCTGTTTACCTGTCTCTTTTCACATTCTGTCTTTTACTATGGACAAAGACTTGAATCAAAGCATCCTCCTTATGAGTTGAATCTTGTGGTGTACCTTGTAATCCTAATACTCAGGAAGGAAAGGCAAAGAACGTTAGTCGGTTATGTGGTGAGACCTTGCCTCAAAAAGATCGAGGGACAGACAGAAATATAGCTCAGTTATGGAACATTTATCTAGCATGTGCAAGGCCTGGGTTTGACCCTCAGCACTGTAATGATGGTAACATATTTATGGAGTTAAGTGTCAGATGATAATACATGAAAATCCATAGCAGATTAAGTTTCAACTTCATTTACTATTTATACTTCTGAGTTATTCTTCACTCTTGCCCTTAAGCAACTGTTCTCAAGACTGGCCAAGACACCATGTTCTTTCAACATTAATGACACCTATAAGTTACAACTTCTACCCTGCAGGCTTGTATTTGCAGTCATCCAAAAAATATCACTTTGATAGCCAGAGCCAATGCCTTCTCAGCTGTTCTCAGAAATACATTCTTCTAGGCTTCAGGCTTCCAAATTATAAACATGGGCACACCCTTCTACCCACAGTCCTCTCTTAATCCAATTGCTCTCCCCGTCCTCATATATTGCCTTGAAGTCACTTTCAGTAAGATAGTCTACTGAAGGCATCCCAGCACAGCAAATTCTACCCTTCACAGCCCGTGAGTTTTCAACTATTGTTTGCTACAAGAAACTTTTCTTCAATCTTTGATATCCCAGTTGTGTTTATGTGTGGGGATATTTTCAAATATAATAAAAACTCAGAGATATCAGAGGACAGGCCCACCTTTTCAGTCTTTTTTGTTTTGTTTTTTTGAGACAGTTTTCTGTGTAACAGTCCTGGCTGTCCTGGAACTTGCTATGAAGACCAGACTGGCTTTGAACCCAGAGATTCTCTTGCCTCTGCTTCCCAAGTGCTGGGACTAACAATATGAGCCATGGCATCTTCTGCCTGCTTTTTCTATGTCTGCCTTAAATACTTTCTTCGTTCAGTTAAGGCATGGCACCATCACTGCCTGCCTGGGTGCCAGGAACTCCTTCTACAAACTAAGATGACCTCAAACTCAGATTGGATTAAGGGCGTAAGTCACCACTCCTGGGATATTCTGTGCTGGGATTAAAGGTGTTAGTTACCACTCTGATCCTCCTAGACTGACTGTGGGTAGATCCCTCTGATATCTCCAACTGTTTTTATTATATTTGAAAATATACCCACACTTATGGGCTTGACACTACATTTGATTACAAAAATGCTGATGTGAATAGAGGAGATACAATGTGTTAAGGATTAATATAGAACCTGGCGTGCAATATTTGCTTAATAAATGTGATTGCTCTTTTAAACTTTTTTCACACAATTCTACATTTCTTTAGAATATATGTATCATCTTCCATCAATATAGTACAAATATTTATGTACCTTCAGCAAAAAGGCAGACACATATTGCCCCTTTCCAGTGTTTTATTGACACATATAACATTCACAAACCATTATACAGGTTTCTTTGCACAGGTTTATTGTTCATAGGAATAGGATTAAAGTAGAGTACCAAAGACAAGAAATGAACAAGCTTCATTAAGGCAAAGTCTTTATTCTCACATTGACCCAAATAACAACAAAAAAGGCATTCAGTTCTCAAATAACTTCAATCTTTAATCTTAGAAATATACCCAGTACCCTATGTGACCAGATACATCCCTATAATATAAACACCTGAAGAGGTGTTAGATTTTGAGGCATTAACCATTCCTTTAGGAAAAGTAAAAGTAGTCAAGTCTTCAAACATTGAGAAAAACAGACTATGTATATGTAAAACAGGACATTTTAAAGTAGTAGTTTGATTCTTCAAACTGAGAAAAATAGATTGTATGTGAAAGGGAAAAAAAGGGGAGAAAAGAAGGCTCAAGGGCAGTAAACTTATGTCTAAGTCTGCCTGCTTTGCGTACTCAGATGCCAGAGCTCCATTACTCTGAAAAAGGAACAAGACATATCTCCAGTCAGTTCTATGGTGCAAAGGTTAGTAAGAGGAGACACACCCTGGGAAGGAATGTATTCATTTTATGTGCCTAACAGTGCAATGTAAACTGAGTCTCATCAATGTGTTCTTACCATAAATTCACTTCCTGCATGATCTTGAACAATTAAATTTCTGTGCCTCAATTTTCTACTGTAAAAAGAGAATTATAGTACTTGATGTTAAGGAGTGGAGAAAATAGTGCCTGGCCAGATGAACACACAGAACGTAGACAAGTAGCTGCAGCGACTGAAAGTGGATAGAAAGAACTGGAATGACTAGTTTCTCTGCAGTGAGAAAGACAAGTTAGATAGCAGTGATGGTTGTGGAACTGTACATCTAGTAAGAACTGCCGAATTTTACACTTTGAAACAATGGATTTCAGGGTAAAGTGTACTTTAATAGAGCTATTACAAAAATTATTTTTAAAGTAGAATAGTAAATTGATATACAGTAAGTGCCCAATAAATGTTGATTATTAATCATAAAATTATTATCCCTGTCAGTTCTATATTCATAATAAAAGTGCACAGACTCTAGAAAAGGACCTCTAATTTACACACACAGTTCCATCAACATTCATACATTTAGTTCCATCCAACAGGGTCAAACTAACAGTCTAGTTAAGGATCACTTCCGTGCTCAAACCGGATTAAAACATCAGCATGCATTGGATGACTTGATGGTACCCAAAAATATCAACTGACAAATTTTCATTTTCATCCCCAGGAATAAGCAGGCATCTTAAATGCAGTAAGTCAATAGATTATATCACAAAGTACAGGCTTATTAGCCTTCTCATCACATTTTTTGGGGTATGTTTATAAAAGACAGAATCAACAGTGAAATGATTACCAGTTTCATGTGACATAATTGTGCCCAACACAATGGAAAGATCAAATTTAATGTACATAACTTTGAGTTCAAAATTCAAACAACACACATACACACACATCCTTAATATTTGATAATAATGACTTTCAAGATTGATTCGAAACATTTAAATATCTTGTCAGAGTTTTTTTTTTTTTAAATCTGAACACCAATTTAATCAAGTCTTCACCCTATCTATTGCTAAACCATGTAACATCAGTGTTGTCTCAGATGTAGAAGCAGCAGGTTATCATCCAAGCTACAGGGATACTTAAAAGCTTCAGATTCACCAGAAGCATGAAATGTCACCAACCTAGAACAGGAGTTCTTCTACTAGAAGCTTCTGCCCCTCCAGTCTTCATTTCTACAATCAAGCATGAGCCTTTGCAGCAAACCAGGAAAAGCTATAGTACAACTTCCAGACTCAGGACTGTGTCACAGAAAACAACAGACTTTTTGCATATATTAAAAATAATTATACCCTTTGATCATTCAATTCTAGAAAAAAGTAATTAATCCTCCAGTTTATTCACTTTTTTGGCACTGCCAAGAATTGAACCAAGAGTACTGTGCATGCCTGGCAAATGCTCTACCACTGAACTACGCCCCCAATCCTACATTTCAATTACATAAAACCATTCATTAAATCATCCAAGAGCAACAGATTAACACAGGATCATGGTGCCTTATATCCAAAGTGTTTAACCCTCCAAATCCCCTTAAATTGTGGCCTTAGAAATTTCATAGTAAATGTTTCACCTGAGTAAACTCTAGTAGAGACTAAATCTCCTTTGAAAAGTATGGTTACTTCATTATTATGATTACTTGAGCAGTTTACAAAACAACTTAGGAAAGATATTTGAGTGGAAAGCTTAAAACTTTTCAGATAGTGGAAAGAATAAATATATTACAAATTTCAAAGATCAGGGTCAGTTTCAAATTTTTCTTTTACTAACAAAAGAGTAAAGTGGTAGACTCATCCTCACAGGGTTTATAATTTAAAAGATAAATTACAAGGAATTCAAATATACCCTCAAATCTTTAGACAAGGCTGGAAAAAGAGGATAAACTCAGTAATGCTTTGTAACTCATCCCATGAACCCATTTGGCCTAGTGTTGCTCATTTGGTTACTCTGAGAATGGGAAAAATTACGTTTTTAGAATCATATATTTATATGAAGGTAGTCTTTAAATACAAAATCAATACTTAAATTCTATGATAAGGAAAACACATGAAATAAATTCCTACCTCTATAAGTAACTGCATATTTACAGTGAATGTTCTGACTCCTAATCTTTGTCTATTAGAATTCTTCAACTGAAATGTAGAAGGCAACAGTTCTTACTACCTTCCAGGAGTCCTGTTTAGCTGAGAGTCAGCCTGTCTCAGATGTTCTGTTCCCTGAAAAGCCTTCACAATTGTGTGCATAAATATCTGAGTACAGGTAGGTGCGCATGTGCAAAATGTACATATATAAAGGGAAGCTAATTAGGTTTATAAATAAAAGTCTAAAATACAAAATTGCTATTCCCCAGCCAAAAACAAACAAAACAAAACTCCATATATAATAATGATAACAATTATAAAAGCCTGCTGAGCTCACTATGAGAAAGGCAGCAGCTATAAACTTAACTTACCCTTTGTCATGTTACATAAATGTCCCGTTACCTAGGTTTCGGAACACTAGATTCTGTGTCCATGTAGTAAAATGCACACTTGTGATGTAGCCTTCCTTTCTAGTCTGAGACTGGATCATACAAAATAACGACTAGGTTCTTTTAGCTATGTAACATGTAACCTATACCTTAAAAAAGAAGATGCCCACATAATAATATGCATTACAAACCATGAACCTAGATTTCTGTCTTCTACTTAGAAAAAGCTCAAACACTGGACCACCAAGAACTTCAAAGGAACATTGCAGATGTGACAGCTACATTGTATATTCAGGATGTGAAAGAAAGATTAAAAACTAGAGTGCTAGCAGAGGTACAGTTAGATATGACAGAAAGGTAACTATACAAAAATATTATTAAAAGCTCATTCTTTAGATGTTATTTGCTTAAAAACAAACAAATGAACAAGTACATCACTACCTCTGATCAAAATCTAAAAATTATATAATGCTCATTTTCTCCTCCCACATCTATAAGCCTTCCTAACCTCTGTCTTTGAAAGAAAAAGAAAATGGATACAGACTTTTACTACTTATGAAAGGAGGCATATTCTAATAGTCATAAGGCAATGTGTTTAAGAGCTGCACCTGAACAAATTTTCTCCAAGCTGAAGATGGTCACCAACTCTTTTAAACTTGCAGAATAGATCCGCTTATCCTATCACTGGTTGTCAACTTAATAGACCACAGTAACTTCATCATGCCTTAGGGAGGCATTTACTATGTGTAGTATGTACATGTGTTTGAAAGAAATAACATTAAGAGGAAAAGGACAGCCTTGCATATATCAGTTCCTTATATAAATGACAACAGTGCTATATGGCTCCCTTTTTTAATACCTCGAGAACTGAACAGGGTGGGGAAGTTGCCGGTAAACTTTTTTCAGGGGAGCCTTCAGTTCACTGGTCTGAATGTCTGCATCCAGATTTACTATGGAGTGAACGTGAGTATCATCCAGCTGATCACGAAATAAAATAAAAAGACTGGATAGACGGCGAGAATTTTGCGGTTTGGAGGCTGGCTATCAGCAAGAAAGGCTGTAGATGCTAAAGAAAACAAAAAGGAATATTTAATATAAACATGATACCAGAACTACTAATATTTACCAAACTCCAATGTATCATAATCTGGAACATAGAAGTATACTAAAAGTTTAGTTTTATTTGTAGGTCCTCGGAGAATAATACTTCAAGTTCAGTTATAGGGCAGGAATGTATGGTTAGGTGGCAGAGCACTTGCTTAGCATGGACAAGGCCCTAGGTTCATTCACAAAACACACAAGCAGAGTTCACATATCTGTCATCTTCCAATTGTCCAGGAAAGCTTCTTTCAAATACTAAAGTTTCAAATGTGTTTGACTATTTTGGACAGAAACCCTTCTTAAGCAGGTTCCTTGGCCTTTTGTGAAAAGTTACTGAACTATGTAGCATGAGGTTTCTGGCCCGGACTTTTGGGCCTTGTCTCAAGGCCCAAAGATCCCCAGATGAACAGTCCCACAGAGACACACAGATGCTTTCAATAGTTTTTAGGCTGATTGGCCTAAGGCCCAGGCACTCCTACTACAAATGGCAGCCCAATGTGGGTAAAATATACCCACAAAAAACCAAGAAAGCTTAAAAAATGGTCTAGAGCCCAAAGCAGCCTCTGAATTGTGTCTCTCATGTGAGCTGTGGTATAGAGACGCCCTGGTGAGGCATGTGGCCTTGGGCTACAATGGCGGGCTTTTGGAGTACTGCTTAAGGTGTAAAATGGCTGGTTCCTGAAGTCTCACAGGACCCTCAATATAAGCAAAAGGTTGTAAATGATTTATTTAAGGACAGAAAGAGAACAGAATCAAAGATGGCTTCTTAGTGATTATATTTTCTTGGATAAGCTCTGGTTGCTGGAGGCAAATTGAGGCTTGGCTTTCTGAAGAGAAACTTCCTGATTCAGCCTTAGAGGCAAAACACTTGTGAGTCTTTTAGGAGGCCCTGCTGCCTAATACTTAAATGGAGTTAATGAGCAGCAGATGGCAAAGCTTGACTTGGTAATTATATGGACCCTAAAATTCCCCAGAGTACCTGGGTTAAAAAGATAAATTCTATGAAATTAGACTAGGAGCTGGGTGGAGCCATCCATCCATCCTACCAACCTGGAATCCTGGCAGATTAAAGGTGTGTTCAGAAATAGAAAGAAATAGAAGAATCTGGGTGGAGTCAATCACCCTAGACAAGCAAAGGTGTGGTCAGAGACAGAAAAAGTTAAGAAATAAATATACAGTAAAGACAGTTTTTTTTTTTGTTAAAAAAGTCTAAGTGATTTAGAGTGTGTTGAAAATATATATACATAGGCTTAGAGAAAGAAAAGGTAGAGAAAGCTCTTAAAAAAGAAATAGAGTAAAATAAATAAATAAATAAAAATAAGCCACGTAAAGATGGAAAATACAAAGAATGTCTGGATACTGTATGTTATTGTCTTATCTTTAAGCCTCTTGACTGAAATGACTTAGTAAAAGCTGCTAAAAGACAGTTGATTATAAATGCTGTTGGACTAATTCAACCTATATATTTTGTAAATGAATTGACTTTACAACTGAAATCCAAAGATATGCTACTTTGGAGATAAGGTTTTCTTTTTATTTCCATAGAAAATGAGAAGCTGTGGATTTATTCCTGGATAAAAAACATAAAGTTTGATAGAGGAAGACCTCCTGAAAAATCTCCAATGGAAATAGATGAACCAGATGATTCAGCATTTCAGAACACCTCAGTGGAAGTTTCCAGAGCTCTGTATCTAAAACAATTTCAAGGAGACTGGCTGAGATGACCCAGCCTTACAGACTACTCCACTAAAGACTTGTCCATAATCTTAAATTTTTCTTTGGATTTCCATGAGATTGTCAGCGTCCCCATTCAGCAGGAAGTAGCTTGGAGAACGACACCCACATTCCCACAACATGGATTATGGATGTTCGTATTTATTTTCAATATTGTTTATAAGCTGTTATAGATAAGGGGGGGAAGAATATTAGATTTAGAGTTCTTTTTGTTTTAAGAAGAGAAAAGGGGATATGTGGGAGACTGTGTTGTTTCATTGTAAATAATTGTCCCACCCACTGGTTTAATAAAAAGCGCTGATTGGCCAAAGGCAGGCAGGAAGTGTGGGCGGGGCTACCAGACTAAGAAAACTCTGAGAACAAACAGGAAGCATAGAGCAGAATGCCAGAGAAAAGCGGGAGGAAGCAGAGGACAACCATGCTGCTCTAAGAAAAGGTAGCCAGCCACATGGCTGAACAAGATAAGAGACATGGGTTAGTTTAAGGGTAAAGAGCTAGCAAGTGATATGCCTGGGCCTTAGGCCAATCAGCCTAAAAACTATTGAAAGCATCTGTGTAACTCTGTGTCTCTGTAGGTCTGTGGGTCTGTGGGACTGTGGAACTGTGGGACTGTGGGACTGTGCATCTGGGGGTCTGCGGGTCTAAACCTTGAGGCAAGGCCCAAAAGTCCAGGCCAGAAACCTTGTACTACAGAACTATGCTTATCAGATTTAACTATATGTAAAGTTATTAAATACTAAAGCTTCAAATGTTTTTGACTATTTTGGACAGAAATCCTTCTCAAGCAGGTTTCTTGGCCTTTTGTGAAAAGTTACTGAACTATGCTTATCAGATTTAACTATATGCAAAGTTATTTGCACTTATACTTTATGAGTTAATTTGTACGTGGTGGTGGGGTTGTTACTGTCACTATTGCCATTTTTTTCATACAAGGTCTTACATAATCTAGATTGACCTTGAACTATGTAGCTGAAGGTAACTTTGAGCTCATAATCCTCTGCTGCTACCTCTTAAGTGCTAGAACTATAGGCCTTCGAGTAATTAGTTCTCTTTAAAGTGTTATTCTGTCCATCCAAGAAAAGCCTACTCATCTTCTTACTCATCAGGAATAAACCCCATAGGTTAGGCAGAGTGGTGCAGATCTGTAATTCTTACAATTTAGGAGGCAAACGCAGGAGGATTATGAATTCAAGGCCAGTTCTGAGTGGCATAGAGAGATCTTGTCCCAAAAAATGTGGTTCTATATAACTTTTTGTTTTGTTTCGTGGTGCAGAGGTTTGAACCAGGGCCCATAATTGCTAAGTAAGTACTATGCCATTAGTACTACTATATTCCCAGCCTCATTTTAAAAGTTTTATTTTGAGATGGGGTATTGCTAACTGTCAAGTCTAGCTTGACATGAAATCTTATTGCCTCAATCTTCAAAGTAGCTGGCATTATCAGTTCACATCAACGTGTTCAGTGACTTTCTACATCTTCTAAGTTCAGATGTCCAGCTCATTTTAACATGGACACCATCACTTTCAATACTTAGAGCAACAGGTTCTATGGCTGCTACGTCATTTGACAACAGAATTTCATTGTTCATAATCAGCTCATCTTTAACCAAGTTTTTATCTATTCTAATGCTACAGATATCAGTAATACTCACCAATTACAGACCAAACAAACATCACCACTACCACAAAAAGCCGAATCATGAAATTTATCGGTCCCTGTCCTGCCAAAAGCACCAGGCGGCAAATCAGCATTGCAACAGTCAAAGGAAGTATGCAATATCCCAGCACGCATAGGCTCTGAAAGAAAGAACTACAAACAACACATATCCACACATCATAAGTATCACTGAGTGGTACCAGGGTATATCTTATTGTACAGATGTTTCCCTGCTATTCTCTCTATTCCTTTACTCTGATTGTAATTTTATGAGACTACTCCCCTGTATCATATACTTTCATACTCTTTATACTCTTCCTGTTTTCTTCTTAGGCCTCTTAATAGTCAATTTGCTAATTTCAGATGATATACTCTAATTCTTAAGAGTTCTCCCATGGATCTTCTAATGTAGTTCTTAATCTATTCTAGTTAGAGACCAATTTGAGAATGTGTTTTACCATAGTTTACCCCAAAACATATGTATCTTCCTAAAGTAAATTTGCTTAACTTCAAAGTTTAGAGAGAATATGAATCATGAGTTCTAAAATTTATTTTGAGTTGTTGCTCCATTCTAATGGTATTAAGAGAACTTTTTATTTGGTATTTAAGTAAAATTTTCTTTAAAAAAAAATCAAAATAGCACAGTTTCCCCAAACTATATTACATGCTATCTAGCAGAGAGGAAAAGGGTACATATGATACTTACATGTTTCCGCCAAGAAGTTTTGAATTGAGTGTGATGGTGACTGCTCCAAACCAGACAACGACAAAGACTTCTGCAAATTGTGGTCCTCCATCCTTTTCCCCATCCACAGAACTCTTTTGTAGCAGTCTAGGAAATAGCATGAAAAGCACATAACCTTTTATACAAAGCAACAAAAATATGCATTCTCACCAGATGGCTATGGCATACCTCATCTGAACATCTATAATGTGTACTTTGTATTGGAAGGAAAACACCAATAGAATCTTACAAGGTTTTATTTAAAATCCGAATGCTTAAGGACTAGAAGGAAGGCTGCACTTTGACTTTTCTGGAAGGTATAACTGGCTTACTAAAAGTTTCTCTGTGCAAGCATAAGTTATTGAACTTAAAAGCCAAAGATGAGCTATTTTGTTGTTGCTGTCCATATAACATGTAAAATAGCTTGAAATTTAACTTGACAGTATTTTTAAGTTGTGATGCTTCACCTAAGACTATGCATTTCTGAAGATAGGTTTGGTGATGTGCATCATAATCTCAACTAAGGAGATTGAGGCAGAAGGCTCTTGAGTTAAAGAAATGAATGTACCTTTCTAGTGAGGCTTAGTTCAATGGTAAAGTGTCTACTTAGCATGCCTGGGGCCCTGGGCTACATTCTCAAACAAAACAAGTCTCTATTTATGGGTTTATGTAAAAAGTGAGATCTTTTGTTTTTCACACTGGGACTCTGATTCCAACACAGTATCAGGTGTAGCTGGCATAGTAATAAGTGCCTTCCAGTCACTGAATCAGTACTCTGTGTGTTTGGATTATTTTTCTAGATGTTAGCAAATCTGAGTGTTTGTTTGCTTTCTTGTTTTTTAAACAAGGTCTGTTTGTGTAGCCTAGACTGTAGTGTAACTTATCTTCCTGACTCCTCAGCTTCTTGAGTGCCAAAATTATAGGAACTATGCTCAACTATGAATTTGTAATTCTTACATTGAGGTTTTAGAGCACACACTCAATAACAGATATTGTCTGTAAGCTTATTTAGTAGCCAATTTTTAAAAATCAGATTATAAATATCATTACTAAAGGACTTTGCTTTGAAACTGAGGAAATCTTGAACTGTCACCTAAATATTCTGGGTCTAAGAATTTAATAGATGTAAATGTTTTGAATTCTGAGGTTAGAATACTTGGTATGTTTTCCCTGAAAGATAATATAAAAAAGTTCATAACGTCTTATTCCATAGGATAAAGACATTATAATAAGTCTTGTTTGGTTATGCTGCCTGTCAATATGTAGAGGATTTATATCATTTATCATATGGTATATGATTTTCATTCCAAATCCTGACCAATAGGTGCGAAGAATGGGCTAGCACTCTTTGTTGTCTGGAAGCCCTATCACTTGAACATGGCAGGGTGAAAAGAACACTAATTTGTGAGACACGTGACTCAAGACACTGATCCTAGTTCTGTCACTAGACATGTCACTCAATTTCCTTGTAGGACTACAGCTTTTTCTGCAAATAAGTGAAGTGAAACTACAAAGCTCTCTGGTTAATATTTTAGAATAAATATATTTTTTTCAACAACTCTTTAACATGTATCCTTTCAAAGCACCAAACTGGTTCCCTGGTACGATTACTAAAAGTACAAGAAAGTAATCCCTCATTATGATCTAAATGAGTATATGATAAATTTAAATTTAGAAGTTATGGGGCATACTTGTAACCCTCACACTCAAGAGGAAGAGGGAGGAGAGGCATAAATTTGAGGCAAACCTGAGCTACACAAAAAGTTTTGGGATAGTGTGGGCTACATAGTATAATCCTGTCTTTTTAAAGAGGTCCTAAAGGCCTAGTCAAATTTTTCCTTAATTCTGGAACTCCATCAAAAGAGTCTAGTTCAAATGAGAAAAGAAATGTAAATACTTACAATGCAAGTGTTACACACAGTATTAATGGGCCCCACAGATCCCCTACAAGAGAAGACAGACAGCTAAGAAACAAATGTGCCATATTTCCTATCTTTATCCTAATGCTTACCTCTCACCCTTATAATCTAAGGAGCAAGTTTTCCCTAAGCCTTCTCAACCATTCTGTCCCCACACCTGTCTTCACCCATACCCTTTAAGGTTTGTTCTCTTCACGAGCCATAAACTACCCTTTCTTTATTTTCTCATCCCCATTCCAGCACATTAAGAGTTAGGGACAATCTGTCTTCCAAATATACAAAATATTCAAGTCAAAAACTCTGTCTGTGACTTCAGAGTCCGGAGGGAATCTGAAGCTCACCCAAGGACTTAGGTGATAATCACCTCAAATTCCTAAGTACAACAAAATCACATCACCAAACTCAGTTATGAGCATTTTTAGGTTCATATTTACTATGAAATTATTAATAAATGAGCCAAGTCCTTCAGTTTCTAAAATTCCATTCCAAATTTCTTGCAAAAATTTCATTTATAAACTCTTCCTGTAAAACAGCAGCTTTATTACCTGCATTATATTATCATAAAAGCAATAATGATATCACAGCAATATGAATGAAGCAAATCCTCAAAAACCTTATATACTCACAATCTCTTAACAAAGCATTACTTTTCCTTGGATATAAAACGTGCATAAATTTCTTCCCCACAGCTTTTAGATCACGCATCTGAAAGAGAAAAATAACAATGTACTGTAATGATTAATGCTACTAGGAAGTCCCCTGCATTTACTGCAACAACTCACTCTCAAAGAGGGAATCCTAAATTTCAAGAGATAAAATATGTTAAAAATCAGAGTCAAACAAAAACATTTGGAAGTATTAGTTGTATTTACTCCCATAACCCTGAAGGGGCTTCTCAACTAGTCTAACTTACGATGGTATGGCGAACAGATTCATTTAATGTAGAGTTGTCAAGTTCTCTGGCACGAGCTCTCACGGGAATAGTAATCTCTCCTTCTATTGGGATGTCTTGTGAAATTGATATATCAGAAAGGCCTGCGAACTGAAAAAAAAGATGAAGGAAAGGAAATTAAGCTTATAACAGAACGCAAAACATCACCATTTTCTATAGTTGGGACCTGTATGTTTTATTTGGGTATTGCATAGCAGTTAAAAACTACATGCTAGCTCAACTGACATTAAGCAATACAGTTAATTCTCAAACACTCTATGAATTAAAGGTGATGGACTCTAACAAAACAAATTCTGAAAGTAAGTGCTACACACTTGCCATCAAATATTTAGTTTTTTCAAGAATGAGTTCCCAGGCAGCCTGGCCAGGACAGTTAAGACCCCATCTATACAAGCATACATACATATATAATAGGTTTCATGGAGGGGGAGCAGTCTGGAGGAAAGAGAACCTAGACAGGTTACCTGTAACTATGTCTCAGTAAACATAATGTTTTATGTACTTTTCACTATTCTGCGATGAGTTTCATTATTTTCCAAATGAGCAAACTGGGGTTTAGAGTGATTTTACTCAAAAATCACAACTGATCCATAAGATGACTCAATCACCAGTGTGCCTTCAGTGCTGGGGATTCCGCCCAAGCAAAACAAGCACCTTTCCACTGAGCTACATTCCCAGACCCAATACACTCTTTGACAGTTTCATTCCTGGTGCCTAAGACACTGTCCAAAACACAGTAGATACTCAATAAATATTTGCTGAATGAAGAGATTATGAACAAACCAGCTAGTAAGGAGCAGAGTGGGGACTCGAACCAAGTTATCTTGCCTCTCACTTCAATTCTCTACTGTTAAGCTGCCAATTTAAAGCAAAACAAATGGAATCATTTATTGAGCAAACACTATATAAGCAAATATTGCTTGGGAGGAAGAACATCAGGGTATAACACACACTTCCTTATACTCCATGGCTCATGGCCTTGATTGTATTAAGCACTTCATATAAGTTATGTCATTTTATCTTCCTGAAAACTCTTAAAAGCAGATACTTTGATTTCGGTTTAAAGCATAAATACCCTTTATTGAAATGAATTGCTTAAACACACATAAGTTTCAGTGTGAATGGACTCCAGACCACTTAAGTTTAACTGTAAAGCCTGTATTCTTAAATACTATGTGCTGTGGCGTTTACCCTGATTTAATGTCCCAAAGAGGATGACAAACGACCTGGAAATAATTAGCCTACTGGAGTCACTAAACATGTAAAGATTCAAGTTACAAGCAATGCAGTAAAATGACGTCCTTTGGGAATCAATTTCTCATTACTTTTGAAGTACTTCACAATGGCTG
The DNA here is from genome assembly GCA_033318265.1 of Phyllotis vaccarum. Classification (NCBI taxonomy): domain Eukaryota; kingdom Metazoa; phylum Chordata; class Mammalia; order Rodentia; family Cricetidae; genus Phyllotis; species Phyllotis vaccarum. Next base: position 61,599,649 of record JARWLC010000013.1, read on the forward strand.
GTGACAAAATCTTGATAAAATGACAGTGACAGAAACGATACTTCAGAAAGCACTCAAAGCTCAGCATTTAACACAGTGTTGGGGACAAGGAATCCCTAGTGTGGAAAGGGATCCCTGAAAAGGTATAGAAGGACCGAAGAAGGAGGGAAAAGGCAATTCACTGCAAGAACAGGTGCTGTGCTAAGGGCTGATTGCAGCAGCCAAGGCCTGCAGGGCCAGGGACTCTATCTCTCTCACTCAACCACCCCTTCCGACCTCTGTACGGGAGTTCTGCCTCACCCTCGTTCCCCTTCTGTCACAGTACCGAGCTTACCAAAGGCCTAGACGTTGCTGTCTCGTGTTCTCCAGGCGATTCCTCGGCTTCTGCCATCTTGACACACCTTCGTCTGGGTCCCTCCCATAAACCTTTGCGAAACCTGAGACGTGGAGAACAAGGCTGGTCAGCGCGCTGTCGCGCAGGCGCCAGAAACTGGTTGCTGCAGGCGGCCCGTCCCCGTGATCCGGTAGCCTCTGGGCTCCCGGCCGAGCTCCTCTTTGCTCACGTTTGGGGGCCGGAACCGCTAGACGGCGCTCCGGCTTTTATGCCCTGTAAGAACACAGGTTCGTCTCCCCGAAGCGCCCAGCGGTGCCCAATAGAATTCACCCGAATGCAGCCGAACACGAGCCAGAAGCAACCCCGACAGCCGAACTTAGCCGAGCCTAGCCGAGCTCACGATACAGCCAAACGTAGGCGAGTACAGCCGAGCCCAGCGGCTCCCAGCCGAAGGTTGCGGAGCCCAGCGGCGCACAGCCCGAACATAGTCGAAAGTATCCGCACAGCAGCTCAATGCCGAGCAGAATCGAGCCCAGAATCTCACAGCAGAACCTAGGCAAGCACAGCCGAGCCCAGCGGTGCACAGCCGAACAAAGCTGAACGCATCTGAGCACAGCAGTTCACAACCGAACACACTCGAGCCCAGAGGCTCCCAGCCGAATCTAGCCGAGCACAGTCGAACGTAACCCAGCACAGTCAAATACAGTCGAGCCAGGAGGCTCCCAGCCGAACCTAGGAGAGCACAGCCGAGCCCTGTGCCGAACAGCCGAATATTACCGAGCACAGCCGAATTTAGGCGAACACAGCCGAGCCCAACAGAGCACAATCGAACCTAGCTCAAAAGTATCCAAGCACAACAGCTCCCAGCCGAGCCTAGCCGAGCACAGCTGAGACAGTGGCGAATGGCCAAACTTAACCGAGCACTGTAGATCACAGCGGGGCACAGCGGAACAAAGCCAAACACGCTTGGAGCTCCGAGGCTCCCAGCCGAACAAAGCCGAACGCATCCGAGCACAGTCGAACACACTCGAGCTCGGAGGTTCTCAGCCGAACCTAGCCGAGCACAGCCGAGCACAACGAATAGCCGAAAGTAACCGAGCACAGCCGAGCCCAGTGGCGCACAACCGAGCCTAGCCGAACGCTTCTGAGCACAGGAGCTCACAGCCGAACACGTTCGAGCCTAGAGGCCCAGAGGGTCCCAGCGGAAGCTAGCCGAGCACAGCCAAGCCGAGCGGCGCACAGCCGAATGCATTCGAACGAAATGGAATCCAGCTGAGCGCTGCCGAGCCTAGCGGCGCCCAATCAAACCCAGCCTAATATAGGGGCACCCAGCCGAAAGTAGACTATTCCCACCAGCGCCTCGCCCAGTTAATCCTAGAGGAACAAAACTGAGCCAAAATACGCCCAGCCAGGACCAGCTGAAAGCAGCTGAGACTAGCAGCGTTTGACAGGGACAGTTCATCTCCTTGTACCCCCAACCAGGCTCTCTTGTAGGAGAAAAGAAAAAGGCCTTCAGCTTCAAGCTGAAAAAACTGATCCTCCTGACCCGGGACTCCCTCTACTGCTGCCCTTGACCTACTAGTTTCCTGAGCTTCTTAGCCAAGCTTCCATCTTCTTAAACCTCTATACTGTTTTCCCACTAATCCTGTAAAAGTTTCTCCATCCCCTGTGGAATGGGAGAACTTCACTGATCTAACTTTCCAATCCCACTGCAACTTTAAAGTTGCAAAGCTATCTGGGAGCAAGTGGTGAAAATATCCTTGGTCAGTAGTGGCGCCTGGGTGGGTATTGGGTAGGGGATGAGTGGGGGTTAGCTACTGTAAACCCCCCCCCCAAAGCTCTTGCCTGGAACAACTTTGAGACCCTACCTCATCCTCTAAATTCAAGGTGTTTCTGACTCTCCCTTGCTCTGGTTCACCTCTTGGCCCAGGATGTAATGAGGTCAAACAAACAGCCATTGTTGATGCTATCAACATTCTCCCTATGTAGCTGCCCTCTGAGCCTGTGAGGAAAAATGTACATTTTAGGTATTTAAGCAAGAGGGGTAGGAAATGAGTAAAAGACACTGCTTTGTATTTTTGGATAGGTAGTTTAAGAATGAGCCCAAATAATAAATGAAGGCAATACATAGAATATGGAAAACCAGACTTCCCAGAATAAGCTTTGGGGGCTGGCTGGTTTTACTTAAAATGTTAATACAATAATTCTTCAAACCAAGTCAATTTTCAGTACTTGACCAAATTCATGTAGAAGTGATAACAGACATTAGGCTTTGCCAAGGCTGTGATGCTTGCTTGTAATTCCAGAGGCAGGAGGATTGTTGTAACTTGGAGGCCAGTCTAATCTATATAGAAAATTTCAGGCCACTCATGGCTACCTAGGAACTTGTCTTAACAAATGTTTAGGCTAGTTAATACCAACTCCTATTTTAATTACAAGAAAATATCATATGTAGGGCATGATGGTCCAAGCTAACCAGTAATCCTAGCCCTAAGAGGTAGAAGTAGGAAGATTGGGAATTAAAGATCATTGTGCAATACATAGAACAGTCTCAAAAACTAATCATAACAACAAAATTTCTTATACAACTGCCTCAAAGTTAGCTTTGTCCTCCTCTTGTAACTCCTCCTCCTCCTGCTGTCTCTTTAGCCTGTCACCCACACTTATTCGCTCAAATCCCTTCCCACTTCCATTGCTGGCTTCATTTCCTTGCTAGCCTCCAAAATTATCTCCCTCACCACTAGCTTCCAGTTTTTATCTCTAACCTCACCTCTTAGCTTCTTTACCACTCTTTCAGATGTCATTAATGCTGAGTCCAAGTGTTACAGTCCTGAAAGGAAAGGTAGCCTGACTTATCAGGAAGTCGGGCTGTACCTGGAGCTGTTAGGACAGCTCTGGAGGGAAAGGTAGCCTGCCTGAAGTCAGTCTATACCTGAAACTGGGATGCAGTGCATGTGGGATGGTCTTCCCCAGGATATAACAGTCCTGCTACTTTCTTAGAGAGAACCATTACAGCTGAGCTTTCTTCTGTTCCCCTTTTTAAGGGTGCGTCCCAGCAGATCTCTGCTTCTTCCCACCCCAAGATGTTTCCTTTGCTTCACTCTGCTAAAGGGGAACCCCCTGAAAAATGTAGCAATCTCCTCCAGCTCCAGTAAAAAAAAGAAAAAAAAAAGTTACTTTTTTTCTCTCAGTCCTCCTAATGGAACATCTTGGCCAAGAGGTTTTCCGGGTTTTTTGTTTTGTTTTGTTTTGTTTTTCTGCTCAGTCCCTCCTAAGGGAATGTCTCAGCAGGGGCTCTTCTGTTCTGCACAGGTGAAAAAAGGTCTTCACCTAAGACTCTAAGAAAGCTATTTGGGAAGAAGGAGTCCAGAAGAGGGGCTGCTTCTGGCAGGGTAGGAAAGGACAGCCAGCAACTGAATAGGCAGAGGGGCTTATATAAGGAGAAGAGTTTCTGCTCAGGGATTGGTTAGTTTCAGTGGTCAGGGAAGAGTCAAACTGTGTTTCTTTCATAGGTACTTTTTTAGTTCTGGTGCTCTAATTTCAGGGCTAGGGCACATTTCTTTCTCTGGCTCTGGTTCTAGGGCCAAAGTGTATTTTCTTCGATGCTGGTTTCAGGGTCAGGGTGTATTTCTTAGGTTCTGAGTTCAGGGCTAAAGTGTTTCTTTCACTGGATCAGGCCTCAGAGCCAGGGTGGGTTTCTTTCATTAGCTCCGAGTTTCAGGGCCAGGGTGGGTTTCTTTGGCTGCCCCTTGTACCTTACACTGAGTTAAGAGGAAGAAAGGATATAAAACAAGCCAATAAGTTTTCAGGATACTTAAGTATTATTTCAGACGATTAGTTTCCTTAACTAAGGGGGTATAGGTCTAGTGTGATGCTTTCAGTTGACAAAGGAAAGCTGTGAACGAAACCATGGCATAAGAGCACTTAAAATAGAAACTTTTTGTTTCTCTCAAAATGTTATGCCCCCAAATTAAATTAATTAAATTAACTTAGTGTTCTATATCAATTTTTTTTATTTGTTTTGAGACAGGCTATCTTATTCAGCCTGGTCTCATAGTACCTATATAAGCAGAGATGGTATCAAAGTTCTGACCCTTTGTTCTCCATCTCCTGAGTACTAACAGGTATAGGCCACTATACCCTTCTGCACTGCTACAGATTAGATATAGGAAAGGGCCTCAGGCATGCTAGACAAGTGCTCTAGTAGGAAACTACATTCCCAGTACTCAGTATTCTTTACACATTTCCAGTCATTATTTCTGTCCGAATATAGGGATCTGTGGTGCTGCAGGATTTGTAGGACATGCAAAAGTTGCTTAGAAATTTTGCAAGTGCTCCTCTAATGAGTATGGAGACTTTTATTGGTTCTACATTTCAAGAAAATATATTATATAACTATAAAGTTAACTTGAAAAAACAGTGAGGAAATATTTTCTTAGAAAATAACAGTTATGATGGAAGTCAGAAGCAAGGCATGGTGGTACGTTTGTACTCTCAACCCTCAGGACACAGAGGTAGGAGTTCGACTTCAAGACTATCCTCAACTACATAGGGACTTTGAGACCAGCCTGAGCTACACGAAACCTTGTCTCAAACACAAATGAAAGGCAGGTGTGGATGTGTATTTCTGTAAGCCTAACACTTGAGAGGGTAAAATAGGAGGCCAGTCTAGGCAACATAGTAAGATAGTCTCAAAAAAAGAGAGAGTAGAATTGATTCAGAAAGATAGTAGAAAATCATATTAAGACAAAATTTTGTAAGAAAAATGTAAATATACAAAAGGTAATATACAAACAATTTATATTATATGATACCATGTGGATTAAAATGTACATGCTGTAAATATATTTTTATATATCCATATACTTCAATATTTATGAACTGATCAAGCAGACTAACTAAACCAGTAACTGGGGAAAGGACTTCCACTGGAGGTCTGTTCATTATATGACCTTCAGTGGATTTTGGTTCTTTATATTTTATTCCTTTTCTTTTTCTCGTGCAGTATCAGACTGGCCTCAAAGTCTCTGTGTAGCACAGGCTGGTCTGAAACTCACAATCCTTTTTTCTCAGCCATCTAAATGCTAGAATTACATGGGTAGAGCCTGTTTGAATTTAACCGCTTTAAATTTTTTTTTACTATATGCATATGAGATTTTTTGAAAACTGCCAAAAAATATAATCTCCCTTCCTGTTATGGCTGATTTTATGTCAAGTTGACACAAGGGACAGAGAATAAAAGACCTTGCTCAAAGGGAAAAGCATTATGAGGAATCTCACAGAGATGGCTGGCTGGAGCTCTGAGGGAGCTCACTTGTTGCACAAATAAAGGAAACTCAGAGCCAGATCTCAAGGAAAGGGTGAATTATCAAAGAGAGGAAACACCAGAGTCAAATCTCACCCAGCTGTCTTCCAGCTTCCTCAGCCTCACTCCTCTTGGCTTCTACTGCCTGCCCTGTCTTTCTATGCCTGCCTTAAATACCCTTTTTGCCCAGTTGTTTCACATCCAGGTTAAGTTTAAGGCCTGGCACCAGCACTGCCTGCCTGGGAGCCTGGAACTCCCTCTGTAAACTAAGCTGGCCTCAAGCTCAGATCTGCTTGGATTAAGGATATAGGTCACCACTCTCTGATCCTCCTGGACTGACTGTGGGTAGATCTCTCTAATATTTCAGACTGGTTTTTTAAATTAAATATGAAACATAAAATACTACAGATACAGAACTAGGAAAATATGCTGAAAGAAGCAAGAAATACTAAGTTTTGTAAGAATATGGGCCCATCAGAGTAACGGCAAATTATTCAGTTAAAAAAGTAAAAGCCAAGAGGGTCTGGATAGGGTCTTAAAGACAAAAACTGTCAACTCAGACACTATAACCATCAAAGTTATCTGTCATATGAAGGAAAAAAATGCAAAACTTTCTATGATAAAAATAAGCCAAAGGAGCACTAAGTCAGCTCTATGGAAAATATTTAAAAGGATCCTTCAGACTGAAGAGAAAAACAAATCCATCCATGAAGCCACAAGAAAGAGTAAATCACACTATAACAATAGTTTAAAAAGAGAGGGAAAGGGAAAAATTCCTCACAAAATCAACAAAGCAACAGGAATGAATCCACACATTTAAATACTATCTCTGAGTATTGACAGTCTCACTTCTCTAATCAAAAGATACAGGCTAGTAGATTGGCTCAAAACAAACAAAAAAAGAAACCAAAAATATCTGGAAACTGATTATTTGCTGCCTCCATCCAAGAAACACATCTTATTTCCCAAAAGGTAACACCACCTGTAGGGGATTGTGTTGTTTCATGGTAAATAATTGTCCCACCCACTGGTTTAATAAAAAGCGCTGATTGGCCAAAGGCAGGCAGGAAGCGTGGGCGGGGCTACCAGACTAAGAAAATCTCTGAGAACAGGAAGCACAGAGCAGAATGCCAGAGAGAACACCAGAGAGAAGCCAGAAGAAGCAGAGGACAACTATGCTGCTCTAAGAAAAGGTACCGAGTCGCATGGCTGAACAGGAAGAATCATGGGTTAGATGAAGGGTAGAGAACTAGCAAGTGATATGCCTGGGCCTGAGGCTGATCAGCCTAAAACTATAGTAAGCCTCTGTGTGTCTTTGTGGGACTGCAGGACTGCAGGACTGCAGGTCTGCGGGTCTGTGGGTCCTAAACCTTGAGGTTAGGCCCGAAAGTCCCGGCCAGAAACCTCTTACTACAACCACCTTAGAGTAAAGGCATGGAAAAGAGTATTTTACAGAAATGGATTTAGGAAACAAGCAGGTATCATTATTATACACATATGACAGTGTAAAAAATAAAGAAGGTCACCTCATACTGACTAAGGGAACACCCCATCAAAAGAACATTATGATTCTACACATATATGCTCCAAACATAAGTGTACCCAATTTATAAAATAAATATCACAGGAAGTAAACTCACAGATTAAGTACAACACTGTAGTAGTGGATGACTTTAGTATCCTATGCTCACAACAGACAGATCATACCTTCAAAAAATGGAGAAATAGATTAATTACATGACATCATAGATCAAATAGCCTTAAGTATCTACAAAACAACCCATCTAAACACTGGAAAATACACATTCTTTTTTTTCTTAGCAGCCCAAGAGCTTTCTCCAAAATAGATCATATGTTAGGACACAGAATGTCAACAAATAAGGAGAAATTAAAATAAAAATAATTGCTTGTAGTCTATTTGATCACAAAGAATAAGCTTGCAAATCAGTAGCTAGAGAAGCTATATAGAAAAAAATGTGAATTAAGCAACATTCAATTGAATGATGAATGAGTTCTTGACTAAATCAAGAAAAAATTTTAACCAAGTTAACAAAGCTAGCATTAACCTCATATCAAAACCAGATAAAGATGTAGCAAAAAAAGAAAAGTATAGACTAATTCCCTAATGACATAGTTGCAAGAAATCTCAATGACATACTTGTGAACTTAATGTAAATTAACATAAAATTCTCTATGATAGGTGCAGGAATGATTCAATATACTGAAATTGATAAATTTTATAAATTCCATAAGTAAACTTAAGGACAGAAATTGTATGGTCATATATACAGAAACAGAAAACTCCTTTGAATAATCTAGTATTCCTTTCTGGTAACAGTTCTGAAGAGACTGTGGATAAAGGTAATCAATATCAACATAACAAATAGTATGTATGAGAAAGCTATAACCTACATTATCTGAGGTGGAGAAAAACCTCAGCATTTCCACTAAAACCAGGAACAAGACAAGGGTGTCTACTCTACTTCTTTTCAATACAGTACTTGAAGTCTTATTTAGCGCAAAAGACAGAAGAAATAAAGGAACACAGATAGGAAGGAAGAAATCAAAATATTTACAAAAACAGTAGGATTTTATCCACAAAAGACTCTAAAAAACTCTATCAGAAAACTCCTATAGCTAATAAATATTTTCAGCAAAATTGCATGATACAAAATTAACACCCCAAATCAGTAGCTTTCCTGAAAACTAAGTACAAATTTCCTATGAAAGAAAATGGAAAGTTTTTCATTCACAATAGCTTAGAAATAAAACCTAGGCAGAAAATGAAAGACTTCTTCTATAATAAAAACTTTAAGAAATTTGGGTAAGGGAGCCTGAGAGATGTCTCAGAGTCCAAAAGCCCTTGCTGTTCTTGCAGAGGAGCCCGGTTCAGTTCCCAGCGCTCCCAATTAGGCAGCTCACAAAAACCTAGAACTCCAGTTCTGCAAGTTCTGATACCTTTTTTCTGACACCCACAGTAATGTGCACATGTACAGACACATGTGTGCACACATAAGCACAATTAAAAATAAAATAAATCTTTAATGAAACAGGTTAGAGGAGACACTAGAAGATGGAAACATTTCCTATGTTCATGAATTGGGAGAACTGGTATTATATGAAAATGTGCATCCTACCGAAAGCAATCTACATATTCAATACTATCTTGATCAACTTCATGTCATCCTTTGTGGAAAAATTGAAATTCATATAAATACACAAAAGACCCTGCATAGTCAAAGCAATCCTAACTTGTGAATAATGCTGGAGGTATAGTCATATCTGATTTCAGTTTATACTACAGACCACAGTAATACAAACAACATAATAATGACACAAAGATCAATAGAATAGAATTAATTAATTGATCTTTGGCAAAAATGTCAAAAGTACAAAAACAATATCTTGAACAAATGGTGCTGGAAAAACTGGACATCTGCATGTAAAATAGTAAAATAGTGAGACTATGTGGTGGGATTCAGGTGTCAGCTGACAGGGTCAGAAGACACTTGTCCAGGGTCCCGGGCCTCTGAAGGGGATGTGGCCAGCCCTGATCAAGAGGGGCTGCTGGGACCTGGAGAGCCCTGTTTTGTTCCTGCCTTCTTGAGAGATTGGAGCAACATCCTTTGCTTGGATCATCCAATAGCTCAAGTATCTTCCTAAGCTGTAACCTGTTATTGTGAGTGCTAATTTACAATTGAATAAATATTAATCCTTTATTTAACATATTGATTATGAGATTTACTTCGATATCTGGTGCCCAACATGGGGCTGGGCATCCAGCCCAGAGGCATATTCACCAGGGAGTGGTAAGCTCTGCCAGAAAGTAGAGGACAGGCAGAGTGTTCAGACTTGGCAGACTGTACTCCTGTGTATGAGCTGGAAGCTCTGCCCTCCTTCTCCTAACTCCTAATTACCACCCCTGTAGTTGTTTGGCCATGCTCTGTCCCACAGCAAGGCAGGCAGGTGCTCCCGGTGGTGTGGCCTCCTTGGCAGCAGCCGGGCAGCTTGAGGTCCCTGACTGCAGCTGAGACCAAGTACCTGCGGCAATTGCTCCTGACTTCTCTGGCATGCCCGCCCGCCTAGCCTTCAGTGATGAGCAGAGGGTCCCTGCCACAGCTGCTATCTGTGTAGCGGGTGCAGACTCTGTTAATCTTGTGAGACTTTGCCTTTCCTAAGAAACATATTCAGCTTGTGCTCCTGCTGGGACCTTTTAAGACCACAAGGGCCTGTAGCCTTGTGCTGCTGAGAGTCCCTGCATCTGCCATATTGCTAGTGAATGGAGCATTGGATACTACTGTGACACCTGCTGACCAAACATTGTCATTGCAACTGAATTGAGATAATGGCTGATAATTATTCTATTTGTGACTTCAGGTCATATTTTTCCATGGTGATTGAGAAATTATTGAATGAATATCTTGAGGGCTTCAATACCCTAGTCCTACTATTTTTTGGCTTATTTCTGTATTTTATGTTTCAAAGCATAATGAAAGAGGTGAAATCTGGAAATCAACAACTGAAGTCTAGAATATGTGATATGGAAATTTCAAACACTAAAATGGAAGATAAGGTTAATTTTCTGGAAATTGGTTACAACAAGCTTTCAGATAAGGCTTCCACTTCGGATATGGATAAAACTGTACAAGAAAAATATAGGCTTTGCATAAATGATGAGAACAAGAAACTCGTTAATTATATTAATGATGAGGACAAGAAAATCGTTAATTACGTTAATGATGTGGATCGAAAAATTTCTGGTTCTATGAGGTACTTGGAAGGACTAATTCATCAAAAAAACCAAGCTCTAGAAAAATCAGTAGTATCCAAACTCCAGGAATGAGAGTCAGTAGTATCCAACTTCAGGAATGGGAGGATGGTACTGCAGTACTTGAAAAGGGTGGTAATGCATTTTCTGCTCAGAACAATTCAGGTTAACCCCTGGTGAGATATTATGGTAATGAATAAACTCTACCTAAGGTGGTAAACATGACAGGGCTACCCCATTCTTCACCAGTATTGCTTCCAGTTACTGTTCAGTCAAAGAAAGCATATGGGGAGTACCCGGAATTTGTAGAGTATAATTATGAGCTGATACATATGAAAGATATCAAAGATTTTAAGGAGGTAATATTGCTTCATGGTATAAACTCTACTTATGTAAAACAGGTGTTAAATTCATGGTCAACAAAAAGCGGATCCCGCCTAATAATTGGATGCAGTTCATTGCCGCTGTATTGAACTATAGCCAAAATTTGCAATGGAGAATTTTGTTTAGGGAGGAGGCTAGGGCCTTAGAGCAACAAGGAAAAAAATGAGGGTTCTTTCATTTCTCAGGACCAAATCCTTGGTGAAGGCATGTTTGCTGATGTGAAGGTTCAGACTACTTATTATGAACATACGTTATTGCTGTGCCATACTGCTGCATTGAATGCTTGGGAAAAGATTTTGGGCCCTGGTTAGAAAATTGAGCCTTATACAAAGGTCAAACAAGGCTTAAAAGAACCTTACACTGACTTTTTACAGAGGCTTACCACAGCTGTACATAGAGCAGTATCAGATCCAGAAGTTAGGAAGCAGTTAATACCTTCTCTGGCCTTTGATCATGCTAATCTGGAATGTAAAAGAAAGCTTATGCCTTTAAAGATCAGATCTGAACCAACAGAGGAATGGATTCAGTATGCAATCAATGTGGAATCTCTCCATTTCTACAAAGAGAATTGGGTAGGCCAAGCCATTGCTAATGTTAAGGTGAGAAACCAAGGCATCACTTACTTTAACTGTGATTAACCAGGCCATATAAGATGGAATTGTACACAAGGTACTTCTGGAAATAATACCCATTTTAGGTTTGATTCAAACAGAAGGCCATTGCCTTCTGGGTTATGTAGAAGGTGTGGCAAAGGATGACATTGGACCAATGAATGTAGATCTACCAGGGACAAAGAAAGCAATCCTCTACCATTGGGAAACACCACTTGGGCTTCCCCGGAAATTCCCAAAAATCAAATTGCAAAGCCAATAAAGGTCTGATCATATCCAGTCACAGTGGAAGGCCAGCATACTCAGGATAAGTAGGAGATCCAATGCCTAATCTAGAAGATCATATGGCATTGGATAGAAGAATAAATTCAAGAGAGAAACTGAAAGTTCCAAGAAAACACAAAACAAATATTTTGGCAGACTTCAAAAAAATGAACAAAGACCAAGATTGAAAGTATGAGTAGATAATAATTATATCCAGGGCTTAGTTGACATGGGGGCTGACATTTTGATCATAAGCCCACAATCATGGCATCCAAAATGGCCTTTACAGGCAGTGGATATCTAATTTCTGGGTATTGGAACAGTATCTCAGGTGAAACAGAGTGTGAGATGGCTCGAATGCATAGGACCAGGTCAGAAAGTATGATTGAAACTATATATGGCTGACATAGTGGTGAATCTGTAGGGTCATGACCTTCTACAGCAATGAAATACCCACATTAAAATTCCTCCAGGTTCCGATATCAACCAGAGACTCAATTATGTTTCTAAAAGTAATGTTTTAAGGTGCTATGAAGAAAATTCACCAGCTGTTCAGGTGGTGCAAAAGAACTGTCCAATAGACGCTGAACCTAAAAGGATGCTCACAGTGCTGCCTTTGAGATGGTTAACAGAAAAGCCTATTTGGGTTCAGCAATGGCCCTTGATAAAGGAGAAACTTCAGGCTTTGGAACAGTTAGTACAGGAATAGTTACAGGCTCAGCATATTGAAGAATCAACAAGTCCATGGAATTCTCCGGTATTTGTTGTCAAGAAGAAATCTGGAAAGTGGAGGATGGTGACGGATCTGAGAGCAATTAATAAAGTGATTCAAACTATGGGCTCTTTAAAATCTGGTATTCCCCTGCCTTCCCTGTTACCAAAGGGATGGCATATTACAGTTATTGATTTGAAGGATTGGTTTTTTTGTTTGTTTTTTGTTTTGTTTGTTTGCTTGCTTGTTTTTTTTTTAACCATACCTTTACAGGAACAGGACAAAGAGAAATTTGCTTTCACAGCACCTACTCTTAATAATTCATGTCCAGTTAAGAGGTTCCAATGGAGGGTCCTTCCCCAAGGAATGTTGAATAGCCCCACCTTATGCCAATACTTTGTACAACAGCCACTAGAGGTGCTGCACAAACACTTCCCACAATCTATCATTTACCATTATATGGATGATATCTTGTTGGCAGACCCAAATCCAGATACATTAGAAACATTGATGAACTGAAGAAAATATTGCCTGATTAGGGACTACAAATTGCCCCAGAGAAAGTACAGAGAGGAGATTCTATCAATTATTTAGGATATAAAATAGGTTTACAGAAAATTAGGCCCCCAAAGGTGAAATTGAATAGAGATAAATTGAGGACTCTTAATGATTTTCAAAAACTACTAGGGGATATTGCTCATCTACGGCCCATTATTGGTATAAAAACTATGAACTAGTTAATATGCTCAAGACTTTGGATGGTGAAAAGGATTTAAATAGTCCCAGAGAGTTCTCCTATGAAGCCAAGAAAGAATTAGTGTTGGTGGAAAAGAAACTCCAAGAAGCACACGTGGATTGTGTGGATCCAGACCTAGATTGCATACTGGTTATTTTACCCTCAAGACAATCTCCAGCAGAAGTCTTAATGCAAAGAGAAAATATTATATTATAATGGATATTTCTGCCACGTAGGCCAAGCAAAAAGCTGAAAACATATATCAAAAAAATTTCTGATCTGATTTTTAAAGGTAAATACAGACCTCCACCAATTTACTGGAAAGGACCCCGCAGAAATTGTTGTGTCTTTGACTAATGAAATTTATCAATTATGGGCAGACAGTGAACCTTGGCAGAAGGCTTGTAATTTTTTAGGAGAGATTAATAGCAAATATCCCCAAAGTAAGATAATTCAATTTATAAAGGAAACTAATTGGATCTTTCCTCATGTGGTACAGGATAAACCCATTTCTGGAGCTCCTACATTTCATACTGATGCGAACAACTTAGGAAAGGCTGGTTACAAATTGGAAAACTTAAAGTGGCTCAAAGCCCTTATAACTGTTCAGAAGTCAGAACTATATGCAATTATTCTGGTGTTGTTGGGTTTTACAGAGTCTCTCAATGTAATTACTGACTCTCAGTATGCAGAAGGAGTTGTTTTACATATTGAAACTGCTGACTTCATTCCTGATGATACTTATTTAACCTTACTGTTCATACAACTACAAAATATCATCAGAGATAGGATACATCCCATGTACATAACACATATCAGGGAACACAAGGATCTCCTTGGCCCTCTAGTGCAAGGTAATGATGAAATTGATCAATTGTTAATAGGAAACATGCTAGAGGCCACAGAATTTCATGAGAAACATCACTTTAATAGTAAAGGATTAAAGAAGAGTTTTTCCATCGCTTGGCATCAGGCAAAAGAAATTCTACAGAATTGTAACACTTCTAGAACCAACCATCTATACCTGCAGGAAGTGATCCTAAGGGTACACAGAGAAATGAGATCTGGCAAATGAATGTGTTTCACTTTCCAGAATTCAGAAAGATGAAATATGTACATCATACCATCGGTACTTACTCTGGGATGGAATGGGTAACTGCTCTGAGTTCTGAAAAGGCTGATGCTGTACTTACTCACCATGGCCATAATGGGAATTCCCGCTCAGATTAAGACTGACAATGCTCCAGCTTATGTTTCCCAAAAAGTGAAGCTGAATTTTGGATATTATAATATAAAACATACTACAGGGATACCACATAATCCTACAGGACAGGCAGTTGTAGAGAGTTCTAACCGCACTTTGAAAGAGATGCTTTATAAACAGAAAAGAGAAATGAGAAAGTCCAGGGAGAGGTTGTACAGTGCCTTATTGACCTTGAATTTTATTAATGCTGATGAAAAGGGAACATCAGCTGCTGAGAGACATTGAGTAATAGGGAAATCTTCTGAGATAAATCAACCCATCTACTTCAAGGATGTGTTGACTTCAGAATGGAAGCTGGGATATGTGCTTTGATGGGGTAGGGGTTTTGTTTTTGTTTCCACAGGAAAAGAAAAGATATGGGTACTGACAAAATTAATAAAGGTCCACATTGAAAAGGAGTCCCTTCCTGAGGAGAAGTACTTTCTCATCCCTAATATAACAAATGGATACATGGTAAGGAAAACACATTTAACAAGACCAGGGCAGGGTCTCAATTTTGTCTTTACAGGAAAATGAATACAACTGTCTTTAAGACATTGACTTGATATTGAATGGTTAATCACCTACAATGGAAGGGAGATCAATGATGAATGAACATAAACAACAGACTATGAGAACAACTGATACAAATATGCACTACTGGGTAGTTTCTCAACTCTCACTGCTTTACACCTTACAACTATACCTCTTCAAAAAATTGTGGTCCTGATTTGACTATCAATAGGGCTGGATTTGGATTTGGAGTAAGTGGCTTTCTCCCTCTCTAAACCCAAGCATATTGGTAAAGAAAATGTGAGAGATTCTGTCTCATCTCAAAAAAGCCGCCTGGTGTGGGACAGAAGACAGAATGTTTAGGGACCAATATTATTGTAATTTCATCTTTAATATTATTTATCTCTGTATCTACAACTCCCAACCATACTCTCTGAATATGATCTTCTCCTGAAGTCATAAAGGATGTAATTTTTTGGGGGGTATCAATAATGCTAAAGTTTTCCATTGTAAACAACATTTCCTCCTATCAGCTATCTATGAAGCATCTGGAACTGAGATGGGGCCCCCACCATAAGTATTCCTACTGGTGAAAAAGGGAGTAAAAAGGAAAGAATGAGAGAGAGAGAGAGAGAGAGAGAGAGAGAGAGAGAGAGAGAGAGAGAGAGAGAGAGAGTCAGACAGAGGCAGAAATAGAGAAATCAAGAACCTGATGTACACCAATAAATGAATCAATGATTGCTTTTAGAAAATAGACTATTCAAAATGGTTGCAAGATAGCTCTCTATGATTATTCTTCATGTCACATCTCTGATAAGAATTCCAGATGGATTTACCCAGTACTCTGAGAATGATTATAGATGTGTATAGTCAGTCCATTAGAATCTAATCATTGTTTTAGCTTTTACAGGATCCCAAAGAGATGCCATCCCTCTTAAGTCAACAGGAAGCAACCCTATGAAAAACTATGCCCCTTTCCCAATAAATTCTGTCCTCTCAGGGTTGTGGGTAATTATTATTCTGATAGAATAGTTATAAGTTAAAATTGGGTTATATAGCCTCAGGGATCTCTTTTAAGGAAGAGAAAGGGGAATAGATAGGATAGATAAAGGTAGAGCATTCTATCTACCTATAAACAATTATTAGCCAAACATATAGGCTAAGCCAAAGACAATTTGCACTGACATAGATATTTGTATATTGATACAAATGTGAAATCATTTTATATGTTTTACTGAGATAATTTGTATATTGGGACAAATTTAAATCTGAAATTATTTTATAAGTCCAAAGCAACTTGTACATTGATATAAAATTGAATCTGTAACTGTTTTGTAAAATTGAATCTATAATTGCTATATTTTACATACACTTCTACCTCTGTGTAAAATATTTTCAATATTTTATTGTCATGTCCACTATACAATTGCTACCTCCATTTAACTATACTAGACATAATCTATGATTGCATTAGTAATGATATATGCACAAGATGTTTTATACACCTCTGTTTGGATGATATATATGTGTATACATGTCTAAAATACTGCTACCATTTTGCATGGTATATATACCTCTGGCTAATGTTTGATAGTCATACTAAAAGTCATTGTTCAGAGATTGTACACCCCTTTATAGATAACCTAATTTTATAATATAGGTTTTAATCCTTAGGATGATAAGAACTGTAGTCAACATTACTAAAGTTGCCATGTCACAGTCTTCCTAGGTACAGGTTATAATACCATAGATAGACAGGGGTCTTCAACCATTTAACATTTGTTATTCAGAATTCGGCCGTGAGAGATACAATGACTCCTGGTATCACTGTTCTTCTCCCAAGATGGTGTTGAGCATCAAGGACACTCTTTTGGAGTTTGTTCTTTTGGCAGAGAATGGCTGGTTGGGTAAAGAACTGCCCTTACTTCAATTGCTGACAGTACACACATGATGTCCAATCTGGATGAACAGGATGACAGATGGAGACTGATGAAATCTGCCTGGACAGGATAAGATGGTCCCTCCAAAAATGTCCTGCTTCTGAAAAGATCTGTCAGATATCATAGGCCTGTAGCCAAAATTATGGATTCTCCAATGGCACAGAAAACCATAGGTGATTGTCCAGGTAACTGTGTCGATGTCCTCTTCCAAATTTTGGAAGCTACTACTCTCATGTGCTTCTGACTTTCAGGTGATATATTTTCCTTCTCAGGTCTTGAAGGGGTTGAAGAATAGGTATTTAAGGTTACTATCCTATCATCCCTTAGCAGGAAACATTCAGGAGTTTGATTTTCACTATCCCAGATGAACAGTTTTGAAGTAATTTATATACCCCATCTACCAATATTCTAGAAATGTATGATGTACTTTATATGTATTAGGTTTTAGTTGTAGTTTTCCCCTCCCAGATATTACCTTGTAATAATTCCTATTGTATATATTCTTAGTTTAGAACCTTCTTAGTTAGACAAAAGGGGGAGATGTGGTGGGATTCAAGTGTCAGCTGATAGGGTCAGAAGACACTTATACATGGTCCCGGGCTCCTGAAGGGGGTGTGGCCAGCCCCATTCAAGAGGGGCTGCTGAGATCTGGAGAGCCCCATTTTGTTCCTGCCTTCTTGAGTGATTGGATCAGCATCCATTGTCTGATCATTCAAGTATCTTCTTAAACTGTAACTTGTTATCGTGAGTGCTAATTTACATTCAAATAAATATTAATCCTGTATTTAATATATCACATGTGAGATTTACTGCAATATGTGGTACCCAATGTGGGGCGAACACCCACATAAAGCCAGAGAAAGATTAGAAAGGGCTCTAAAGCACAGAAGCAGAGCAGTAGCAGATTTCATATTTGTGTATCTGAATCCCGTCATTGTACAGAGAAAGTGTAACATTCTGGCCACATTCAAAATGGTGCCGATGGACTGACGGCAGGCAGTGTAAGCTGCAATCAGGCTGGTTCCTGAAGTCTCACAGAAGACTCAGTAGCATGTGATTGATTTAAGGTTTATGTTTACTTTGAACAAAAAGGAAACAAAGACGGTTTCTTAGTAGCAGCATTTTCTTGGGTTTGCTCTGTTTTCTGGCAGCTAACAGAGACACAGTCCCTTTAAGAGAACTTACTGATTCAGCTTAATCTGCAAAAACTATGTGGTTCTTTAAGAGAATGTGAGTATTTTAAAAGCTCTTCTGGTTGGAAAATGATTAAGGATTCACAATAAAACAGATTCAGATGGAAAAAAAAACTATAAATGAGTTACAATGTGTGTAAAAGGTACATAGTCTTCAGAGAGAAAATAAAGAAGATAGAGAAAGTCTGTAAAAGAGAAATAGAGTAATAACAATATAATAAGGCACGTAAAGATGGAAAATAGACACAAAATCTGGATTATGGTTATTATTGTGTTTTCTTTTAATTTTTTAACTGTTAATAATCTAACTACAGAAAGACAATGGATTGCAAAGGCTGCTAAGTTAAAAGAGAATATATATTTTACAGGTATCTTGACTTTGAAATTTGTGAATAAGGATATGATGCTTTGGAAGAGAGGTTTTGCTTTTGTTTCTACAGAAGATGAGAACCTGTGGATTGCTTCCAGGCAAATATGGTTTCATCAACCAAGACCACCTGAAAATTCTCTGATGGGAAGAGATGGTCACATCAGCTTCAGGGCTGCAGACTAAGATGATCCAGTCTCAAGAATCTGTAAGATTGCCAACACACCTTAATCAGCAGGAAATAGTAATGGAAAACTATGCCCAAATTTCCAAATTATTGTTTATAAATGTTTGTTTTCATTATAAATAGTTAATGGTTATAGTTAATCTTTTTATAAGAAGAAAAAGTGGATATGGTATATGAGTGATTTTAAAAATTAGATTATTGGATTTACTTTAATCCAAAAATTAACTATTAGTCTCAAAATATTTAAAAATTGGTAGAGATTTTGGTTTATTGATACAAACTTGAGGTCAATTTTATATGCTGTATGTTTTTATTCTTTGTTTAAGGTATGATGTTTATATAACTGATTTAAAATTGTAATGTATAATTAAGAGATGCAGGTTGATAGTCACCTGTAATAACCAAACCTATAGCAATGTTAGTTAGATTTTTAGGTATACAAAGATATATTTCAATTAGTTAGGTAATCTTCAAACACTTCTAAGACTTACAGAATGTGGCATTTAAAATCTTTTAAGAACTTAGACTTTTTTAGACAGTGAGACAGATCTGCTCTTGGCAGCACCAATCTACTTCAAGGAAAAAAAATGGGCATCAAAGAAACTCCATATGGAGTTTACTTTCTTTGTGGCAATGGTTAGCCACTGGACAAGAACCTGTTCTTGTATTGACTACTTGACAGGATGCTGTTTAAACTGGGCATGCAGGTTCAATAGGAAAGTGACCTTTGAACATTGGCAGAACAAGCTGAGAGGGTCCTTCAGGTTCCTGCTTTGTAGAGAAAACTGTCAGACATTCTTCAGGACACAAGGGGAAGTGACTGAACTATACCAGAATGGGCAGAGCAGATTTCCTGCTTCATTGAAATGAAAGTGACTCTGGGCCTTTAGGCTGAAGATGGAAGCCCCAACTTTGTAAATGAACTTTAGGTGACTGTCCATGCAGATAGGTGTCATCTCTGTCATTTCTAGATTTTGGGATTTGCTGTACTTCCAGTTTACTTGGGTAAATATATCCTTCTGTGGTCTTTGATGAAGTTGAAGATTAGATAGTTATAGGTATAGTTTTTCTTGGTTATTTTAAGGTATATTGGATATGAAACTTTAGATTCTAAATGATAAGGTAGATGATAGAGTATTTAATTTTGTTTAATACAAGTAGACTAGATATTGTTGTTGCTTGGTAGCTATTTTGTTATATGTAATTTTGCTATGTTAAAATTGAAACCTTCCTTTTTGATTAGACAGAAAAGGGGAGGTGAGGTAGGCATGTCTTTCTGTATGCTGTGAATAGCAATCTTTAAATAAAGGTGCTGTTTTGGGCCATGACAGGCACCAACGAAAAAGTAGGTGAGGAATTAGAATAGTTAGGAGAAGGAGGGCGGAGTCAGATCAGATCTTGCCATCTACAAAAGAAGAAACATGTAAGGAACACAGATGAGCCATGGATGGTGTGGCAGGGCAGATTAATGAAAATGGGTTGAGTTAGGATGAGAGAACTAGCTAGCAATGTGCCTGAGCCATAGGCCAAACAGCATGAACTTAATATAAGTGTCTGAATTATTTTTGAGGCCTGAGCAGCAGTGGCGGGCTGCTAAGCGATCTGGCGCTGCAGGTCTGTGGATCTGGACCTCTGGTCGCCCTGGGACCAGGAAACCTTATTGTAACAAGACTATATCCTTTTCTCTCATCCTTCACAAAAGTCAAGGAATTCAATATAAGACTTGAAACTCAAACTAAGGATGTATGAAAAACCTTATGGAAACTCACTAAATTTTAAACCAATTTTAAAAAGCAGCTTAAATAGAGGTATCATGAATGGCAGGATTAAAGTACTCCCAGAAGCCACAGTTTATTAAACAAAAGCCCCAGGACCAACTATGGGATATTTCTCTATACATTGTTATTCACAAAAGTCCCAGAGATTCTGACTCCAAAAAAATATAAACTATTGCCATTGTTCTTGGTTACTCATCAAAGCTAGATGGCAAAAACTCTGTTGCTGAAGACACTGTATGCTTTGGTCATAGAATACAGAAACATCAAAACACAGAGACATCAAGCTGGAACTGACCAGGAAACTTGCTCATTACTGGCTAGCTTTAACATTGCCAGAAGATGCTATGCAGGCCACTGGGAGACAGAAGTCATCAATGCTTTTACCCAATGGTGAACCCTGAATATTATAACATTCACTATCAGGAAAGCTTTGTCCACTCATCAATGAAATAGTGGTATGAATGTTGTGGAGATAATCACTTTCAGATTATATCTGAGACCTGCATCACAGTATTCATGCTTGATTCTATATATTTGCTCAAAAGGCCATGGCTGAGAAAGTCATAGACCTTAGGATTGGGAACCTATTACTTTCTTCTTGCTAATTGGATATGTTATCACACTATCACCTAAGCACTTTACATTTATACCCATAGATTACTACTGCTGTCAACTTTGGTCAGAGAAATTTCTTTTGTAGTTGGCAGTAGTTAATACAGAAACTTATAACTAGTCAAATGTTGAGAATATGTGACTGTTGAGAATTCAGTCCTAAGTGGGGCATATATATCATCCCTCCAAGGCTTAAGAAATGTTATGGAAAAGGTGTGGAAAACGTGTAAGAGACAGAGGATTAGAAGGAGGGCTGTAAAATGCTTGTCTTCTGGACATGACATGGCCACTGTGCTAACAAACTCACATTACCAATGGTTATCCACACAAGATTTGAACTGGGTTCTTCACCAGGCATAGTGGCACACACCTTTAATCCCAGCACCTGGGAGGCAGAGGCAAGTAGATGTCTGTGAGTTTGAGGCCATCCTGGTCTACAAAGAGAATTCCAGGACAGCCAAGGATATTACACAGAAAAATCCTATCTCAAAAAAACCCAAAAAATAATTAATTAATTAAAATAAAAACGATTGGGTCCTTCAACGTCCAATCCCTTATTGTTGACCAGCTCTTGAGGCCCAACACCTACATGAGAGGGCAGATAATGGTGGTTGGGTGGGGGGAGTAAATTTTATTTAGATAAATTTCTTCAGGTAATTTTTCTTCTGAATGCTAGTAGATGTTGGAGAGGGGAGTAATTTTCCTTAAGGCAGTTACT
The DNA here is from genome assembly GCA_033318265.1 of Phyllotis vaccarum. Classification (NCBI taxonomy): domain Eukaryota; kingdom Metazoa; phylum Chordata; class Mammalia; order Rodentia; family Cricetidae; genus Phyllotis; species Phyllotis vaccarum. The sequence continues at coordinate 61,621,293 of JARWLC010000013.1, forward strand.
GTCTGTTGGAGGAGGACAGTAAATTTTTCTTCCCTGGTAAGTTGCCCATGATTCAGTAAATAGCTCCATAATCATACACATAGAAGCCAAAGAAGACTACCAGAGATCGTGGGAAGGGCAAGAGAGGGAAATGGGAATGGATGTGATCAAAATATAGTATATATCAAAATACATATATATGAAGTTATCGATGAATAAATAAAGTATTATTTTAAAGAAGAAATTATGTCATTGGAGATAGAATTTTGAAGTGACTTTTGGGACTCACTCCTTCTCTCTGTCATTTCTGGCTGCCATGAGGTAAGCAGCTTCCTCTGGCATGTGTTTCCACTATGATATACTGCCTCACTATGAGCCCCAAACCCATGAGACAACCAACCATAGGCTGAAACCTCTGAAACTGTGAGACAAAATCAACATCTCTTCCAGGCCTGTACATACCTGTAATCTCAGTTGTCAAAAAGGTTGAAGCAACAGGACACTAGTTCAAGACCTACCTGGGCAATTTAGAAAGAACATGCCTCAAAATAAAAAGTACAAAAAGGGACCAGGTGGTGGTGGTGCACACCTTTAAACCTAGCACTCAGGAGGGAAACAGAAGCAGGCAGATTTGTCTGAGTTTGAGGCCAGCCTGATCTACAAAGAGAGTTCCAGGACAACCAGGGAAACATAATGAGACGCTGTCTCCAAAAACAAAACAAAGCAACAAACAAACAAAGAAAAAACTAAAACAAAAGGTCAAGGATGTGACTCATTGGTAAGTTTCTTGACAAGCATGTGCCAGGCTCTACCTTCTTATCTAATATCACAAAAGTCAATTAATCAAGTAAATATTTCTTCCTATAAATTGATTGTCTTAAGTATTTTGTTGTAGTATGGAAGACTGACTGAAATAAATCTTCATAAAAGATGCAAAAAGTTGTTGTGAACTGTAACTCATGTCATTTTTCTATAAAATATTAAGACTCATTGCCTTTTTAATCATTTTCTCTTAAACTTTTTAAACATAGGGTATTTAAAAATATTTTCTACGTATATGAATACTTTGCATGCATTACGTTGTGTACTGCGTGTGTGCAATACCCTTGGAGGCCAGGAAAGAGAGTCAGATCACTAGTGATTGGAATTAAAGATGGTTATGAACCACCATGTTGGTGCTGGGAATTGAACCCAGTATCCTCTGAAAGAGTAGCCAGTGCTTTTAACCATTGAACCATCTCTCCAGTTTGGGAATTGTTATGTTTGTATGTTGTTCAGAATCAAACCCAAGGCCTCATTCATGGTGGGCAAATACTTTCAGACTGAGATATGCTTATAGCTTCACTTTAATTTTTATATTTACGTTAATAAAAAGAGATACAGTCTAATGAAGTGAATAAGTACAACATTCCCATGTTGGAATACTGCATTAAAAATCAATTCATTGTCAGTAAATCATAGAATCTTCATCAAGTCACTGCACTTACATGTGCCTCAATCTTATCATGTGTCAAATAGATATAACAATACCTCACCTGCAGTTATGTGATACCTAAATGTTAGCTTTTAATATTTACAGTATTAGATGAACATGATTTATTTCTGTAATCACAACATTCAAGAAAGTAACTAAGGTAAATTGACAGTTCAAAGCCACCCTTGGCCACATAGCAAGACTATGCTTCTGAAGGGCTATTTACAATAGAGATGTATTTTTTAAAAAGAATATGTAAGTATAGTTTTTCTGCTTCTGGCATGGAGTGAGTATTAAAGCCTCTCCAAAGTGTGTAGCAGAGCTAAAGACAACCCACAGACATCTGAATTGTGATTGGCTTACTGATAATCCCTGTGGAAAAAAAAGAAAGATCACTGCTATAGCATAAAGTGCTTGATATAAGGGCTAGGGGCAATATGTTGTGGAATGGACTGCAAAGGACCCATACAACTTCCTAATAACAAGGCACTTTGTCTCTCCTTCCACTGTCCTACCTAGTGCTATATAGTCCTGGAATTTGGCTAAGACAATTGAAGCCAGAGAGGAAGAACACAAGAAGAAACAAAAACATCAAGAAAATATTTCAAAGGCCAAATGGTTTAGAAAGGATCAAGGGAATAAACAGGCTTTGCAAGTAGAGAAAAATCATCTAGAAAATTCTGCAACTTTGGAAGGACTCGCTACGGTGTCCTATTTTATGACAGTATCATTTAGTAAGTCAAATCATGTCTCACCTCAGTCAACACTGTAGTAATGTTTAGTCTTGGAAATTGAAGTTTGTTGGTGTCTACTAGGAGGTATTTTAAATTAACGTTTATTCTACAGGTGGAGCATACATAACCTAAAAATTCAAAACCCAAAGGGCTGCAAAGAAAAGGCTGAACACCCTGTGTTCAGACATGCTGCCCAAAGGGGAAAGTTCCACACTGGATTTTGTGGTTGCAGTCAAAACATAGGTGCTCTAAAATGTTATGTAAAATTACCTTCAAGCTATAAGAAAAATAATGTTTTTGTTTAGACTTTGATACTATCCTCAAAGTGTTATGTAGATACTCTAAAACGTGAAAAAAATATTACTAGCTCCAAGCATTTATTTTGAAACATTCAGCAACAAATGGGATGTCTTCATGAACCCGGTCTCCCAGCTCCAGGAACTATATGCAGAAGAGGCGAAGACTGTAAGGGCCAGTGTAAATGACACCAAGGAAAGTGTATCTTCCAGACACAACAGACTTATGCACATATAAACTCATAATGGGGCAGCACGCAGAGGGCCTACAAAGATTCAGGCCAGATAGGGTCCCAGCACTAACGGGAACAGTAGACATGTTCTCCTATCTCTAGCAAAGAGGCTGTCTGCAATTGATACCTGCAGCCAAAGGAAAATTCAGTTTTCTCCAGTGAAATCTCACAGGATATGTTAACCAGACTTTGGGGAAGGCACCATGTGTAGGAGTGACGGCCAATACATACAAAACAAATGTATTTTTTGTAGATTTTTTTTCGTTTCATTTTGCTTTATTTGGTATTTGGGCTTTTTTGTTTGTTTTATTGGTTTTTTGATTGTATAATTTGGTTTCCATTTTGTGTGTTTGTGTGTGTGTTTCTTGTTTCTGTTTTTGTCTGTTTTGACAGAGAAGGAGAGAGAATTAAGTTTGGTTTTTAGGGAGGTAGGGAGGATCTAGGGAGGGAAAATCATGATCAAACTATATTGTATGAAAAATTTTAACTAAAAAATACTTTGAAGCTGTGGCTTGAGATGGAAGGTTGTGAGAAGCCTAAGTGTTGCTTCTGTAGTCAGTTAGCTGTTTGCTTAATGGGCCAGATCCCATTTTCTCCTCCCTAAAAATAAAGATGATGATTATGGTAGTTATAAATAATTAACTTGCTGGGCAGTAGTGGCGCACACCTTTAATCCCAGTTCTTGGGAGGCAGAGGCAGGTGGATCTCTGTGAGTTCTAGTCAGCCTGGTCTACAGACTGAGTCCCAGGACAGCAAGGGCTACACAGAAAAACCCTGTCTTGAAAAACCAATTTTTTTTTACTTATCCTATAGTAAAGATTTTTTAAAACTGACAATCATTTGTCACTTTGGAGCTTAAGCACTTGGGTTAAAAATATGACTTTAGATTATAAATACTATTCAAATGGTGGTTTGAAGAGGGGATCAGTTCTGCATAGAGGATACTAGAAATGTAAAATACTTGTGAGGTAAAAAGTTTTTTTGGCTTAAAATATTCAGTATTTTTGTTGTTTTGTCTTTTGTTTTTTGTTTTTTGAGGCATGATCTGTCTATATAGCTCTGGCTATCTTGGAGCTCACCTCGTAGACCAGACTGATCTTGAACTTATCAACAATTGATCTGCCTCTGCTTCCCAAGGACAGGAATTAAAGACTAAAATGTATAGTATATTAATAGTGATTTTTACAATTATTACTGTTTAATCATTGGGATGGAAGCATTACTTTCTTAAGGGAAAATGATAATTAATGAGTGTGCCTATTTGCATTTTCTGCCTTTAGCCTTGTGACAACTGGTAATTATCAAGAACTTCTGCACGTTTAAACCTAGTGTTGGAAAAGATTCCCGTTATCTTGATCATCCCAAACATCAGCTACAGGATGGAATAATTTTAGTGCAGAACACTGCCATTTTCTTAACTGAGTTACTGAGAAGAGTACCATGCTTTATATCCAGCAGTGAAGATGCCGGGCACTGTCACTACCTTGGGTTCAGTTTTTTCTTATACACACCACTCATTAGAACTGTGAGACAGTTAAATGACACAGATAACTTGCTGATTACGATGTTTTTTTGTTTGCAATCCATCTGTTGGTAACTTCTATGGTGGTGGTGATCTGTTATTTTTACTCGGATAGGTTCACAGTGAAAATTAAAATTTCAAATTTATGAAGTCACACTTCATAACTGATAAAGGTTTGGTGGCAATGCATTTGCAAGAACTGGATTAAATGGCGCTTAGAAGGGCCTAAGAATCTTTCAGTGGCAAAACAGACTTTAGACTATTAGACACAGCTTTTCTCAATTCATAGTCCAATAGCTTTATTCACTGCAAAATTTAATTACTTAGTAATGTTTTCTGATCTCTGGTAATGAATTTTAAATTATAGAAACTGTCAAAATGATCTTAATTAAAAATAAAACAAAGTATTGGAATAAATTTGACACTTTTTTCCAAAAAGACTATGTTAAGTATATAAAATGTTCTTTTATAGATTTTTATATGTGTATTTGTCTATATGTATGTATGTATACCACGTGTGTGACTGATGTCTGTGGAGTTCAAAAGAGGATGTTGGAACCCCTGGAACTGGGGCCACCATGTAGGTACTTGGTACTGAACTAGGGTGCTCTGCAAGACCAATAAGTGCTGAGCCATCTCTTTATCTCTGTCTCTCCTATTTTTTAAGTGTCACTCTGCCAGGGATCAAGGGTCTTGTGCATGCTAGACTATTGTTCTACCACTGAGCTATACCCCAAGCCCTCTCTTTACAAACCAATTTCACATACAGTGCTGCATCTGCTTCTCTCTCAAATTTTCTAAGTTCTGTGAATAGTCCCATTTCATAAAAAAAATGAGATTCAAAAGAGTTAAATGGTTTGCTCTAAAACTGTTCAGGAAGGATAAGAGTGATAAAAGTGAATTTAAACTTAGGTTGTGAATAGTGTTGAGAGGACTGGCTGTCGAGCTGTAAAATTCCAACTTGGACCTGTATATGACACCTGGCACAAAGTGATAAAACTCGGATAATATAAAAGATAAATTGGGTTTCACAAAGTTGTAAACCTTCCTTGTGCCTTCTCTTGGGCTCTTTTCCTTCTCTTCATTTCCTCCAATTGTCACTTGGTAGCTTTTGTTCTATCTTAGTATAGTATAATTTATTTTATTTAAACAAATAATCAACAAACAAACAAAAACCATCAGAAAAAAATTATAGGACTTACAGAAATATGTTTTCTAAATTATGCCAAATCTGAATTTCATTTTAATTTCCTGGTTGTTGTTTTCAACTTAACTACTCTGGTTGTTTGGAAGCCCCCTTAAATCTTCCAAGAAATAGAAATTTTGGAATGTCATGGATGCTGAGGAGAGAGCCCTTTTTGTGCATCAAGGTATATCTTAGGGTCAGTGAGATGGCTCAGTGGGTAAAATTACTTGCTTCTGAGACTGATGACTTTAGTTCAGGTCCAGGAGGCCATGGAAGGATGGAAGGCTAGAACCAACTCCGCATACATTCCCTCTCCCTAAATAAAAATAAAACATTTTTTGGGGGGGGGAATCTATGAAGAAAGAAGGAAAAGACAACCTACACAGTGGGGGAAAGTATTTAGAAAAAATATGATATGGATTATGTATCTATAACATACAAAAACCCCTCAAATTTGAGAGAGTCAGGCATACTCACTTAGGCCTGTAATCCCATCACTCAGGAGGCTGAGGCAGGAGGGTGATGAATGTGAAGGCCCTTCAAACTGTAAATCTCACAGCTACCAGAAGGAGGAGTACGGAGACCAAGAGCTTTTAAACCACAAGCAGCCACTTACTGTGAGGACTCTGATCTGAGAGCAAACTACCCTTTGTTTCCTGGTCAGTGTTCCCTCTTAGCTTCCTACAGTGTGTCTCAGTCACCTGACCACCTCACACTCCACATGTAGTGTCGACTTTACCTGGCAGGCATGAAAAAATATCTATTTATTAGATAAAGCACTGATGGAGAGTAAATTAACTATTCCACCCAAAATCATCTTGCCAAACCAATGAAATTTTGGGACTTATGCATAAAGACATGGGTGACCCCAAAACAACTGCATCTCCAAGCATTTCACCTCAGCATAGATAACTTTCCCATAGCTATATGGATGGAGTTACTTCAGCTAACTTTTCACTCTCTCTCTATACTCTGGGGCCTCAAGCAACTAAACACAGCTGAGGGAGAGTTAAATATAACTATAAGAGAGTGCACATAAGTTCTGAGTGGAGGGCACAGGGCAGGCAGAGGCAAGTGGATCTCTGTGAGTTTGAGACAGTCTGATCTACAGAGCTAGTTCCAAAACAGCCAGGGCGGCTACACAAAGAAATCCTGACTCAAAAAACCAAAATAAAATAAATACATTAAATAGATAAATATAAGACAAGACTCTCTGATGAGCGTTGAGAGCTGTACTTATCTATGGGTACAATGACAAGTCTTTAGAAGGCATTTTGGAATGGTATTAATAGGAAAATAGAGTCAGTAAAAAGTGGTATGGGAGGGGTTGTCTTCTTTAGATTCTATTTTGAGTCAGAGTCTTCTATGTTGTTGGTGGGTGGGGCTGGTCTGGCACTCACTCTGGCTTTAAACTCATGATAATATTTTTGCCTCAGAAACTCACTAAGAGGTGTAAAGTGTGTAAGTTTGAGAGATATCAAAGATAATTTTTAGTTGGTAATGCAAGTTAGATAGAAAGTTAATTAGGTGTAATACTTTAGACTCACCAAAATAGGATAAGTAATGGAATATTTTCTTTGAATTTGTCAGTTGTTAATGGACTGGACACTATTGGTATAATTATTGCTTGTATATATTGCTGTATATAGTTATTGTATCTATTGCATATAGTTTTTCTTATATTAGTTGTAACCTTTATTTTTTATTTTTGACACAAAAGGAGATATATGATGATATATTGTATATTTAATGAAAACAATAGTCTGGAATATCAGAGGAGAGAGCCTCCCACAGTGCCTAAGCCATGAAGGTCAGGGAGTGGTGACACATGCCTTTAATCCCATAACTGGGGAGGCAGAGTTTCTCTGGATCTCTGTGAGTTCAAGGCCAAACAGTGGCAGGTGTTGGTGGTGCCCACCTTTAATCCTATCTCTAGAAAAGTTGAACCAGAAATTTAGGTAGCTGGGGCAGGGAGGAGAATATAAGGCAGGAGAAGACAGAAGTTCTTCCCTTTTGCCTACACACCTGGTCAGTCTGAGGACTCAAGGAGATAGGGCCCACCCTGTTTGGCCTGAAGAGTGGCTGAGTGAGAATTGGTTGTGAATTTTTCTCTGTCTCTCTGATATTTCAACTTCTTCCCAATAGCTGGCTCTGGGTTTTATTATATACTAAATAGAATTCATGAAATACCAAATCTGAAAACAAGAAACCTGAGGCAGTAAATCTTACTTAAAATATATCAATATAATATTAATATTTATTGGAAAATAAATTAACATTTATGATATTAGGCTATAGGTTAGGAATATATTTGAGTGATTGGATGGTCTAAGTGATTGATATTGATCTAGTCTCCCAAGAAGGCAGAAACAAACAGGTCGCTCAATATCCCAGCAGCCCCTCTTGAACAGGGCTGGCCACACTCCTTTCAGGAGCCTGGGGCCCTGGATAAGTATCTTCCAACCTTATCAGCTGACACCTGAATCCCATCACAGAAACCAAACACAAATAAAAGATGCTGAAGAGATGGCTCAGTCTGTAAATAGTTGACAACACAAGAACATGAATTTGGTGATGGTGTGTTGTGGGATTCAGGTGTCAGCTGATAAGGTCCAAAGAAGCTTATCCAGGGTCACGGGCTCCTGGAGGGGGTGTGGCCAACCCCATTGATAAGGGGCTGCTGGGACGCTGGGAGGCTCTCTTCCTGGTTCCTGGCTGCTGGAGGGAGGATCCCATCGTTCCTGTTCGGGTGCTACTGTAATCTGTTGCCTGTACCGTGAGTGTTGGTTTATATTCTAATAAATATCTATCTGGTATTGGTGTCCTTGTGGGTAAACTCCGCCTACATAATAAATATCTATCTGGTATTGGTGTCCTTGTGGGTAAACTCCGCCTACAATGGTGTGTGTTCATAATCTCAGGTCTGGGAGGTGGTCAAGACCAGTCATTGGAGATTGCAGGTTTGCCAATCTAGCCTGATCAATGAGCCCAGGCTAGTGAGAGATTCTGTCTTTAAGGGGGGAGTAAATAGTACTTGAGAAATGACATCTGAGCTTGACTGCTGACCTCCATAAGCATGTGCACATATGGGTACCCTGTCACCCTACAACCAAACAAAAACAGGCGTAGTGGACATAGGGACATAGGGTTAGTTAAAGCAACTTTGCACCACTCTCCTCAAAATGAAAATCAGAGAGTGGTTGGTGGTATAGATCAGCAAGAAGATGCTTGCTTAGCATATACAAAGCCGTGGGTTCTATCTCTAGTACCATTGGGGGCAGAAAAGGATGATGTTCTTGCTCAGAGATATTGGGGTGCATTCTAAGTGCACTTTGAATAAGCTACTTAACCTTTCTGAGCTTCAATTTGCTGATCTGGTAAGGGGTGATGATTGTGGCAGAGACCAAGTAGATGACTCTGACATAGCAAATGTTAATGTTTGAACTTGGTTTCCTTGAAATATTTGATATTATTAAAGTTCAATTTGTTTGGAGACAAGGGCTCTCTATATAACCCAGACTAACCTGGAGCTCTATGTGGATCAAGCTAATCTCAAATTTGTGCCAATCCCTCTGTGCTGCTCAAAACTGTCCCAAAGAAATCTAAAAATAAGTAGCACAATGCGGTGGCCTAATCAAGCTCTCTGATAGTTGAAATGCAAATTCACTCACCATTTTTAGCAAGGCGATGTGAAGCCAGTTTCCTTCCTGTGGTTAGTGTTGCCACCATAATGTGATAGGGAAGGCATGATTGGCATATATTGAGACTTTTCTGGGTACCTTGCTGTGTGCTTTCCCCCTTTGTCTCACTTTGGAGGTATCCCCAGATATCTTGAATGTTAGCAGCCACTCTGCCTTAAGTTATTCCCTCAGCTTTTGACTTTCTTCTCTTTAGACAATCATCCCAGGGCCCAGCACCTGTGTGGTGTGTGTCCACTGCCTGTGTATTGTGTGTTCATCCTGGGTTGCCTGTACACTGCCTATCTGGAATGTGTCCACTTGCCTTGTGTTGTGTGTGCACTACTTGTATGTTATGTGTGCGCTGTCTGTGTGGTATGAGACCATTGTGTGTGTTATGAGCCCACTGCTTTGTGGTGTGTGTCCACTGACTATACGTTGTGGTTACACTGTGAATCCATTGTGTGTTCACTGTCTGTGTGCGATGTTTCCACTCCCTATGTGGTGTGTTTCTGCTGATTTACAGAAATTGTAAGAAATTGTAAAATTTCTGGCATAAAACTTATTGTAAGTTTTTGGGAAAGACCTGTTAATACTGCCTTAGAATTGTATGTTAAAAGGATTCTTTTGTAACAGCATCTCTCTTGGTAGCTCTAAACTGTCTGAATCTCAGTATGTATCTCATGATGCCTCAGACTTTCCTGCCTAAGCCTTCTATGTAATGGGATTTTAGTCAGTATCTATTATACCCAGCTTTTTAAAAATTTCATTTTAAATTTTTTTGGTTCTGTTTGGATAGTGGCGACACACAATAACAAAAATCTGGTTTTGAGGATCAAACTCTCTGTGCCACTGAGATGCATTCCTACCCTACCAGCTTTTGAGATATGATTTCAATAAGTTACTCAGTTTACTCTTGAACTTGGGCACCTCCTACCACAGCCTCCTGAAAGGCTGAGTATGGGTCAGCACTGAATGCCAGGTTTTTAAACTTTTTACCTGGTTATTTTACTGTTAGCATAACTGCACACTAGTTTGCAGTCAGTGACATAGTATACTGAGCATTTGTCTTTTTTTATTAAGGAAGGGGATTAGAATTAGCTGTTGGAAACAGTTCAGTTATTTTTCTGATCCTATCTTTCCAGTAGTTCTGTTAGTCATATGTAATATGTTACGTGACATGATTGAAAATGACCTCACATAAAGCAGTGTGTAAATGCTAGTTATTGAATTATATTTATTTCATTATTAACCTTAAATCAGACAAAATATGTAACTAATATGAAAATAAGAAAGCCGAACTGGCGAATGAAAATTTTCACTCAAGTCATTATTGAAAACCATTATTCCATGAGGACTGTAATGTCTCAACAAGTCTTTAGAGGTTAGCAGCCTATCTTAATACATGAACTCAGATGCTGGTACCATGAGCTTCTCTATTAAAATCATTTCTAAAATTAGTGAAAATGTAGTGGTTTATCTCATTGGTAGAGTACTCATTTGAAGTCCTGGGTTCCTTCTATCCCTAGCACTGCAAGAAAAAAGTAAATGATATAAAACTCAGATTTTTTGAGGCTTTTCCCTCCTCTCCTCCCCTTTTCTCCCCCTTTCTTTTCTCTCTGTCTCTCTCTTCCATAAACTGCCCACACTGTCCTGTAACTTGTGATCTTCCTGCTTGCTGCTTCGGCATAGCTACAATTGTATGCTCTAGCCACCTCCCAGTAACCTCCCATTCAATAGCTAGTCATTATTTTCAGGCCCAAGCTCACATCGCAGACATCATTGTAGTATGTATTCCAGAAAACACCAGATGCGAAGTGAAGTGCAGGGACCATTAGTGGAAGATTAAAATGTATGTTGTGCTATTCTGTGGGAGTCTCTGGGAACTGTTGGAAAGTGGGTAGCCAATCGATAGATTTGCCTCCCCTCCACTCCACGTTCTCCCCCTATTTTGAGAGTCTTACTGTGTAGTGTATACTGGCTTCAAAACTGACTTTCCTGTCTCAGCCTTCCTAGCAGTGGAATTATGAATGTATAACACAACATCTGGCTCTGCTTTCTGAGATAGCATAAAAGAGGGTAGCACATCTGGCTGTGTTGAAATGGAAGGTGTTGATACTTTCTTGAAAGTTAAGAAAAGTTCAAAAGTAAATATAACTATTGCTTTATTACCCCCATAAGCTTCTAAGAACCAATGTTCTCTCTCTCTCTCTCTCTCTCTCTCTCTCTCTCTCTCTCTCTCTCTCTCTCTCTCTCTCTCTCTCTCTCTCTCCCCTATTGCTAATTGGGAATCAAATTGAACACAGAAAATACTCAGGTTTTTACCACTAAGTAGTTTTGATGTGGCTCTGTTGAGGTGAAAGTGTACCAAAGATGAGGAATTTAATGAATTAAAATAATTGTGGGGTAAACTGCAACCCATTTGTTCTCTGGAACCCCACAAAGCCACAAAGTCGTCCTGTGACCTCTACGTGTGTGTGCGTGTGCGTGTGTATGTGCAGGGCAACAACAAATTTGCTACAAGGCCAGGTGTAGTTCAGTGATAGAGTGCTTGTCTGGCATGTGCAAGGGCCTGAGTTTAGTCCCCCAAATCACAAAGAACCAAGCAACAAACACATGAAAAATACCCTAAGAGTTTTGGTAGCTATTTGTTAACATGGCTTAAGACATACAGAATCTCACTATCTCGCCCAGGCTGATCTTGAACTCCAGGGATTCTCCTGTCTCAGCCTCCTCATAAAATGGATACATTGTAAGGTTATATTAGAGAGGATTTTTCTTCACCAAGAAACATTGAAGAGGGGCGTGGAGATAAGTAAGTGAAGACTTGCACGTGCAGAAAATTTCGAAGAGAATTCTTCCTTCCTTGGATACATTTTCTGTTCCTAGGCTCCTAAAGGTTTTTAAGTTTTGACTTTAGCTAAGGAAAGAAACCAGGCCAACTCAAGTCAAAGCAGAGAAGAGGCCAGTGCCAGGACCCGACTGGGAACGGTGCCAATGCCAGGGTGGAACAGCGGTGGGGCTGCAAGCAGTTAGGCACAGTGTTTTATGATCTGCTCTGTGCCAGTCTGGAAACTCTGGAGTTAACATGTGGTCATGGGAGCCAGTCTCTCAACCGGCTCTTCAGCTTTTGTTAGCCCACAACCTCATTGAATCATTTGCTATGGTTACCAGCAGGTGACTCAAAACTACTCTTTTCCATGTTGAGGTTCCACATATATACCCCCCCACACACACGAGGAGATAGAGAGTAGATGTTTATGCATTAGCCTGAATTACAATGGCAAAAAATGGCTTCAGATTCAAGCCTGGATTATTTTCTGGTAACCAGTGCCAACTAGTTTAACTCCGGAATTTCAGGTATTTCTATGTAAAATGAAGTTGACAACAGAATTTTCTTCATGGAATTGTTGAGTGAAGAAAAATAATTTTTTCCTAGAGTACTTGACACAAGACATTGGTCTTCATCAGCCTCCCCCATCACTCATTTTTTTTCACACTAGTTTGTGTTGCATATAAACTAGACAAAGGCCAGTTAACATTCTTAGCTACTTTACTGGCTTGTGAAGGAAGGCTTGAATATTTCAGGATACAGTCTTTTTAGATCTTTGACATATAGAGACTAGAAAATGCTTTATATATTCAGGACACACTAAAAAAAATACCAAATATCATTACTGATACAGAAAAAAATGTGATTTGGAAAATTACCCTTTTTTCCAGAGTTTCAGGCAAGTTTTTTTTAAGTTCTTTCCACTTTTTATATACAGAGAGGTCTAAAAATCTAGCAAGTATTGTAAAGAAAAGCTTTAATGACATTAACTGAAGTCCCAGATGGAGACAAGAAGCAGAAGCTGCCACATTGCCTTTCCTAAAGCTTCACAACATAACATCTGTTTTCTTTGTTGTTGTTTGTGTGTTTTTAAAGAGATGGTCTAGGTAGACTCAGCTGGCTGGGAGTTTGTGATTCTCCTTCTTCAGCATCTTGAGTGAGTACTGAGATTAGAAGTGTGCTTGTCCTTTGATAGACATGCCAACAGAGGACAATCCATATAATTGCAGAGGCTAGGTGAAGAGTAAGAACCTAGGAGAAAAGGGGAGGATTTCCTTAGGAAGGGGAAGTAGAATAGTTATGGGGAGATGGAGGCGGGGTAGGGAAGGGCTAGAACACAGGGATTAATTTGGGAGGAGAGGAAAGGGGGGGATAAGGGAAGGAATATTGAGAGGGACAATGAAAACTAAGGGCCATCTGAATGGTTATATAGAAACCTACTACAGTAGAATGTTCTCTATATATATCTGTATGAAATGCATCTAAATGGAATCACCAAATAATGGAAGAGACAAAAACCCAATGAGACTCTTCTCTCCACCAAGTAAAACCTCCTTTGGCAGGAATGGGTTACATCTAATCAAGTTGTTGGTCAAAGGGTCCCCATGGGAACCCCTACGCAACTCAGGCTATTGCCAAGGCCAGTGATTGCTCTTCAAAAACTGACTGTAAGGCCTTATTGTTGGAAAATAACACCTACAAAGCTCAATGAATACAGAGATGTTGAGCTGGTGCCTAACTCACCTTCACCCCTCCTCACTAGTGTTTATGGCACTGGAAGATTCTCTGCACAATACCAGAAGATCAACCTTTGATCTACGATGGTGACCTGCCTACATGATATGCTGGCACAATAGTGGCACAAGAGTTGTGGGAATAACCAACTACTATTTGGTTGGATTTAAGACCCATTCCATGAGATGGAATAAATGCTTCACATTTCTCAGTGGCCAAGAACCTGAGACTAGATAGACCACAGACCTAGGTTAAAACCAAATACTATTTTTCTGATAAAGAAATATAGCAATACAATGTCTCCTAACAACATTCTGCTATACCTATAGATCAGTGTCTTGCTCAGCCACTATCAGAGAAGCTTCCACTTGCAGTAAATGTGAAAAAAATACAGCCATCCATAACTGGACAATGCAGAGAATAAACACCCAGTCCTAAATGGGATATCTCCATCAAACCTCTCCCCTTAGGATTCAGGAAACTTTGCAAAAGAGGAAGCAGAAGACTGTAAGAGTGGACATGGAGGACACCAAGGAAGCAAGGACGTACAATAGGGCTAGCACTTGTCTGTGCCTGCCAGACAGAGTCCTGAGAAGAGAAGTGGACACAAGCCCCCATTCTTAAATCATAAGCTATCTCCACCTAATAATCTCTAGCAAAGGAAAAATTAGTTTTCTTTAGCAGTGTTTTATTACAAAGCATACTAAAGTTCAGGCCCCATGCCCAGCAGTAGATAGGCAATTACAAACTAAATCCAATTGTACTTTGTGTACTTTGGGAGATGTTTGTCTCACAATGCCTCATATGGGCATTCTCTCTCCCTCTCTCTCTCCCTCCCTCCTCCCTCCCTCCCTCTGCATATTTATGTGTTTTCTTTGCTTTTCTTCTCTTTTTCTCCTTTGTTTTGTTCTATTCCATTTTGTTTGTATTCTAAAGAGAGAGAAAAAGGCGGCTTGGAGTTGGGTGGATGGGGAAGTGGAAAGGACCTGGGAGGGCATGAGGGACTAGAATTCATGACCAGAATACATTGTATGAAAAGAAAATCTGTTTTCAATAGAAAAAGAAAGAAAAAATAAGTAAAATAAAATTTTAACCAAAAAAAAAAAAAGAAGTGTGCTTATATTCATATGCCACCACAGCAGGCTCAACATCTGTTTTCCTTGTTTCTGTTTCTTTCAAGTTGTCAAAAGTATTGTGCAATGGCAAGAGGCTGGTTCTGACCCAGATGACTGCTTCATTAAGTCAAATGGTTTGGTTCTGATTCTGCCATAAATGACAGACACAGATGGACTCAACAAGCTGATAAACATCCAGACTTAGCTCGATAAACCAGGTCAAAGGGCATGAAGATTTCCTGACATCCTGCATCTCTCTCTACATTAGAGCGGTCAGCTACCATGAAGGACTCCAGGGTTTCAGCTTCTGGTCCTTAAACCCTTGAGGGCATAGTGGCTTCACACTCTAAGAACATCCTGTAAGTTGAGAGAACCTATTAAAGCCAGCACATACCAGGTTA
Organism: Phyllotis vaccarum; assembly: GCA_033318265.1. Classification (NCBI taxonomy): domain Eukaryota; kingdom Metazoa; phylum Chordata; class Mammalia; order Rodentia; family Cricetidae; genus Phyllotis; species Phyllotis vaccarum. Next base: position 61,636,477 of record JARWLC010000013.1, read on the forward strand.
GGGGATTACAAACTCTTCTGGGAATTGAACCCATATCATTGGGCATGGCAGACAAGTCTCTATCAATGATCTACTATTCCCAAGCTAGACTTTTTTTTTTAATTTAAGTCAAAATGTAATTTTTTTCTGGAGAAGAATGGCTTTTAATTGTCCCAGGATGATAATGAACAGGTGTCACTGTGTGTATGTATGTATGTGCACGCTCGCACTTAATCATTAAGAATATTTTCCTAAGACTATCATTGTAATTCATATGATGGCCTTTCTGCCTTTAGTGCTACTTATCAGAACAAAAAGCATGGAAGAGTACTTAGATTTAACTCATATTAAGAAATGCTTATGTGTCAGTGATGTCTATATATATCATCTAGAATTTAATCCTTAGAATTAAAAGGGATGCATTTTTATTATTTTTAATTATGCATATATGTGTGAGTGGGTGCATATATGAGTACAGATGCCCCAGGAGGCCAGAGGCATCAAATTTCTTTATAATTGGCACTTCAGTCAGTTGTGAACTGTTCTATGCAGGTTCTGAGGACCAGAGTCTGGTCCTTTACAAGAGTAATATGTGCTCTTAAATGCTGATCAGTATATTAGACATATAATAAGCATAACTTAAATACTTTATTTCATACATTTCTCTAACATTCTTTATTCATTTCAAAGTAAAATATACCCATGTCTCATGGCATATACCTATAATCTTAGCATTTGGCAAGTGGAGGCTACCAAAAGTGAGGTTCTGTTTCAAGAAACCAAAGCCAACCAAACAACAACAAAACACTCCAAACCAAAAAAGCTGGGAGAGACTCATTTTATGTGCTTAGTCCAATGGTGGCAAAGCCGCTTTCCACGTGTGTCCACATTGGCATGCATTCTGTTGCCACAGATTCATATCACTTTTACTTAGTGGAGCTAGTGAAGCCCTTACTGGCTGTCAGAGACTGGGCAACCATTGAGACTTTTGGGGCATCCTGCTCCTTGCTCAGTATTGAGAAGCATTTGGTTGTTGTCTTTATCCTGGGTAATGCCTATGGTTATCAGTCCATGTGGGTGGCCATTATAAAATAGACATAGAGTGGCTCCTAACTGACACAAATGTATTTTGTATGGCTCTGGAGCCCAAGAAGTCACTATTAACACAGACATAGTGTCTACTGTAGGCCTTATTTCTGGTTTAGATACTACTGTTTCTTTTTTTCTTTCTGTATTTTCATGTGGTGGATAGGAAAGACATTTACTCATCCCATTAATAAGGAATTTTGTCTTATGACCTAATCATATCCCAAACTCACACTTCTTAATACCATCAAGTGGAGGGCTTTTTAAAAAAAAACACATTATAATGGAACATCATGGGTTAATGTCTTGGTGAGTGCAAAGTGCATAAGTAAAACTAGGAGGCAGAAAAATAGAGAACAGTTTGTTATTACGACAATGAGTACAAGAGCACTGGGAATAATTACCAAAGCAGTGTCTTCACAAACAAACCAAGCAAGATTGCCAGGTGTCTTGCCAATAAAGCGCACAGGAGACCAAGGTAAGAATATTACTACTTCCAGTTCAGCATCAGCTGCATAGCTAGACTTTGTGTCAAAGTAGTTTAATAAATCTAAGTGTCACTTGGTGGAGAAATTCAAACATATTCATACAGGCACGCGGGAAAGATTTGTTGTCACAGGTAGAGATGGTGACCTGCTTGAGCATGCTCTGTTTGAATTCATGCTTCCTACAAGGCACATTTTAAAGAAGGGTGATGAAAGCATCTCTCCTAGGGGTTGGGTTTAATGCTGAAATACACAGTTACTGTAGGCAACCAGGAGGGAAGGAAGGGGCAGGCCAGTTCAGCCATTTTGGCTAGTTCTGGGCAAGCTTCTCTGCTAGGCCTTAGCAACAGAAAATAGCTTCAGAGACTGTGTTGTCATTATAGGATAAGTAGCTTTTAATTTTACAAATACAGGTGATTGCCCCAATAATCCATATCTAGTGCCTAATAATATAAATTGAGAGCTGCACATATTCATTCCATAGTGAAGTTCATTTTCCAAGCACTATGGGCTCACCACAGTTGAAAGGGAGTCATTTTTCAAATCCTAAAATTCCTTTAGAGGTGATGTCACAAAGGCCTCCTCCCAGTTTTTCTTTTCTACCCCCTTTCTCAAGCCCTCAAAAGAAAAGCACGACCTTCAAAGGTCAGGAATCTGACAAACTGTGCATGTGCAAAAGTCTTAGGATTAAACAGACTAACCAATATTTTAGATGATGAGGTTAAAAAAATTGAGGCTAAGAAATCTTTTGTTTTGTTTCTGTTTTCAGAGGACTCTTGTTCAACTCTAGATCCTGTAGCTTATATCATCTCTATATTTCTGATAGGAGTTACATGCACAATCATTTTGCTTAGTAATAATAATAATATATAATATTTTAGACATTTATATGCATAATTGCAATTATAACTCAATTCAAAGGACTTTTATATATGGGAGCCCTATAACCATCATAAAGAAATAATTTAATTTCTATTTTTGGTCATAGTTTTGTTGGGAAGAAATTCAATATGGTAATCAATATCAGATTTTAAGTAAAAATATTTTATGGTGAACAAAATTCTTTGAGGAATATGTAATATACATTGTCAAAGAGAAATCAAGTGGTAAAACAGTATAAAAAAATTCAGGATTGTGTGAGAATTTATATTTTGTTTTGCTTTAAAAATGTTGAAGCTCAGTGTCAAATACCAAGAGTTGAATATGATAGTTGGCAGACACCTATAATCATAGCATTCAGGAGGCAACGGCTAAAGGATTTGGAGTTTAAGGTAAACCTGGACTAAATGAATGTATCTTAGGACAGCTTTGGAGGTTAGATCCTGTTTCAAACAAACAAGTAAGCAAATAAAAAATAAAAGAAAAAATATTTATTAAAAACCAAAAATACAACATACCAAAATAAAACCAATAATGCTATTGGATGAATGAATGAATGAATGAATGACAGCCCAAAGGAAATATTCAATGGAAACCTTTTTTACGTCCTGCATTTCTTCACTCACCATGCATTTAAAGTCTATTTTGGGTATATTTTCGTAAAAGATAACCTTTTCCTGTTCTATTTTTGCTTTGTTTTGCTTACAGTACTAGAGATCAAACAGCATGGTGGTAGGTACATACATAGCACTAGGGACACAAAAGCAGAAAGATTCTTAGGAGTTTGAGGCTATATGGGTGATATAGTGAACTTTAGTCTCTAAAATTATCCAATAAACCAAAACAAAATACCTAGTAAGCCATGGTCTTGGTAATCGGAGGTGAGTGATTTACAAACCAAGTTACACACCCAGCTCTTGTTAACCTCCAAAATAATAAGAGTAGGAAATAAGGATGGGAGTGTAGAACAGGTCATAGGACTCTTGCCTAGCATTAGCTTTGACCTTGGGCAAGTCAACTTCTCTTTGATGCAATTTCTCCAACCTTAAATGAGCCCACACAGGGCTATTTTGAAAACTTGTAAGGCATTCCCTTGCCATTGTTTTAATTTTGTTTTTCCTTGAGACAGAGTCTCACTGTGTATCCCTGGCTGGACTGGAGCTTGATATGTGGAGTAGGCTAACTTTGAATTTAAGAGATCAGCCTGCCTCTATCTTTTGAATGCTGGAATTAAAGGTGCCTCACCACCTCCAGCTACTTGTGATATGGCTTATAGGATTATACAGCAATTGATTGGTGGCCCTCCTGAATATCCATGTCATATTCTTTGAACTTGGGAATATGTTATCTTAAATGAAAAAAGATTCATGTTGATGTGGTTAAATTAAGGATCATGTGGTAAAGTGATGATTCTGGTTTATCCCATAAACTTAACGTGATTCTAAGAGTTCAGAAAAGGAAAACAAAAGGCAAGGGTGTCAGGGTCATAATAATGCAGGGTGAGAAAGGACCTGCCAGGCACTGGTTGGTTTTTGAGGACTGACAGTTTGAGGGTGGCTTTTAGAAGCTGAAGAGGCAAAGAAATTGATTCTTAGAGTCCAGAAGAACATAGCCATTCTGACACCTTGACTTTAGCTTAGTGATGCTCGTTTCCCACTCTCACTCTCACAACTATAAAATAATACATCTATGTTAATTTAACCAATTTGATGGTAATTTGTTACAGAGGCAACCAGACATTAATACAGGTAGGTTAGCCCTATCTATTATATTTTCATTTTTTTGTTTTTTATTGATGTAATTTTAAACACTGCTGCAGAATCCAAATGGATCTTTTTGTCCAAGTGAACACTGTTTCTCAGTTTTCCTGATTGCAGCTCTTCTTAGAGAGCTGACTTTAAAAGGAGCCCAAGTTTATCTACAATAGACAACAGACATAAGACCTTTCGGATAAATTGCAAGACAATTTATAGTAACCTCTTTGTAGGTTCTCCATTATCAGATGTTATTAGCCTATGCACTTGATGTGTCACAGAAATCATTCTCTAAGGCCCTACTCAGGAACAAGTTCAAATCTAGTTACGGCCTTTGTTTCTTTTTTTCTTCTCTCTCTCTCTCTCTCTCTCTCTCTCTCTCTCTCTCTCTCTCTCTCTCTCTCTCTCTCCTTCCTTCCTTCCTTCCTTCCTTCCTTCCTTCCTTCCTTCCTTCCTTCCTTCCTTCCTTCCTTCCTTCTTTCTTATCTTCTTATTGGTTCTTGATGGATTTCACATCATGCATCCTGATCCCACTCAACTCTCTGTCCCCTCACATGTGCTCTCTGCCCTTGCCTCTGCCCCCAAAACAAAATTTAAAAATAAAACGAAACCAAACAAAAACACAAAACCCAAGAAACTAAAAGAAAAAAAAACTCCACCATCAACAAAAACAAAATCTCGTCCTGGAAGATGTGGCGTGGCCCAGTGAGTCACACAGTATACCCTTTAGTGCAAACATCATTACTTCAAAGTGTTGGCCTCTGTTTCTTCCGCAGGAGGTTTTGAGACTAATAGAGATCTTGCAGTAAGCACCAATGAGAATTAGTGTCTGTGACACAGGAAAAGGAGGAAAATAGTTGATGGATCAGAGAAAGGCTGAAAGAGGAAGGAAAAGAAAAAAGGACAGTCAAGCCAAATAAATACCAGTGAGAGAGTGCCTCCCTTCATCCATGCTTTTGAGTTTTTGCTGCAGTTATGGAAACTTCGCACCCACCCTGGGCGCCCACCCAGGCGGGTACACCTGCCCTTGTAGGATTGCTGTGCCTAGGACAGGCTTAGGGAAGTAGATCTGGGAGAGCGGCCACCCTAGAGAGTTGGTGGGAGACCGCAGGGTGGAGTCATGGGACGCACAAACGGAAAGACTACATCTCCCAGGCCGCCACGCTTTCCAGATGGAGTCCTAGGGCGCTGACTGCTCCCCAGTTTCCGTAGGGAAGCGCCAGGCTACCAGGGCTATTGTGCGTAGCGCTGTCGCCCTCCTCTTCCCGCTGTCGCTGCCCGGTTGTTGGAGGAAAGCTTCGTTTCCTTGCCGCTGACTTTAACCCTTTAAGCGCCAAACCCGACAGCCTGCTGGCTCCCAGGAACGAGTAGGCGGTCTCTGCAGCGGCTGACTGGTAGGCGAAGAGCTCCGAAGACCCAAGGAAAATAGCCGAAGGGAGCCCGTGTTCGTGGTCGGTCTCGGGTTTGGGGCTCTGCCAGCGTTGAGCGGTGGCATTGGCTTTAAGAAGGGGGAGGGGAGCGCGGCGCAGTCGGCCGCTTGGGGAGCCGAGGAAGGAAGCCTTGGCTGGCTTGGGAGCGCAGAGAGGCGGCCCTGGCGCCCGAGCTCTCCCCGCCTCCACCCTGGGCCGCCAAGGACTCAGCAAGGCGCTTTGGGGAGGCGATGACCAGGGGGCGTGCTGCTCGCTAGGCTGCACCCTGCCGGCAGCGTCAGAAGGCGTTGGTAAGCATTCCTGGTCACCCGCAGCCTCCACCGGACTACGCGCTCCTGCCACACACCAGCGGGCGCTCCCCAGAGTTTCACTGGAACAGGTACCTGTCCTCTAAAGGGATTGGGGCTGAGTCGCCCAAAAGTGGATCCTGAATGCAAGCCACGAAGTCTATTCTGCTGACTGATGCTCTTGCTCTTTGTCTCTAACCCCTAGTCCCTCCGCTCTCATAACCATGGGGCATCCCCCGCTGGAGTTCAGCGACTGCTACCTCGACAGCCCCGATTTCCGCGAGAGGCTCAAGTATTATGAACAGGAGCTGGAGAGGACCAATAAATTCATCAAAGACGTAATCAAAGACGGCAGTGCGCTTATCAGCGCAATGAGAAGTAAGTGGAAAGCTTCCAAGAGCCCTTTCTCTGAGTAGGTGGTTCTGGCCTTTAAACCTTTCCATACCATAAGGGCAGGGAGCAGGGAGGATTTGCAGTGACTCCCAAACCACCTCTCTGAATCTGATGGGTTTCCGAATCTTTCAGAGTGGGGTCAGTAGAAGTGGAAAGTGGTGAAGACAAGCAGAACTTTGGGCCTTTCCCTATAGTGGCCCCCACTTAATCTGTAGCTGGGACAGGGTCCCTCTTGCTTTGCAGTTATTCTTACTTAGCAGATCTTTATTGAAAAGGATAGTCTGCCCAACTGGTCAGACATGCCCAGCACCCCTGTCTGGTAGAAGGTGACTTCTCTGCTGACCAAGGAACTACCCCAGCACCCCGAAAGAATTGGGAATTTAAAGCTAAGAGCTCCAGTATAATGATTTTTGTCTAGCCTCTGGTTATTACAAAAAATTGTGGGACGGTAAAAAAAAAAAAAATACCTTTCCCAAATCATTTTCTAAGGAGAGTTACCTTTGCCCTTCCTCGAGACTTTTGTCTTTTATATACTGTTAATGTCATAGTCAGTCCAAACTTAGGATTATTGGTTGACTTCACTTACTACTGGATTCTGCATCAGTGTGGAACAAAGACCTGCCAAGTTCATGCCCCAAGGGTCCTAGATCTCCTGGGTGTAAAATACAGGGATAGGGTGTGGGGCTGCTGCACTGAAAGGACCTTACTTACCTTCACTTTTTCAGTGATCACAGCTTCCTCACTTGTGGGACTGTTTTTTCCTTCTCTGTGTGTAGGCTTTTATTTTTTGCTGCTTGTCAGGAGGCTCAGAGAAAAAGCAAGAATAATAAGCATCCCCTAACAACAGTATAAGTAAGCCAACCTTCTGTGCCACAACATATACCCAGAAGAATGGAGGGTAATGATTAAATAGAGTGATGATTAATTATTTTTTTTCTCTCCTTGGCTGAAAGATTCATTGTAAAGTCATTGTGAAGGAGTCTCTCCATGTCTTTAATTTTGTTTTGAGTGGGTTTTCTCCCATCCCATGTCAAGGTTGTGTGACCCCTGTGTCAGGCTGTTAGAGCCAAGCAACAATGAAGAGAGTCTCTAAAGCTTTGGTGCCACAAGAACTGCAGCCAGTCAGCATTTCTCCTGTATGGGTCCTAGAGTGTGGTTGTCTGGACACTCTTGGTTGGAATCTGTAAACTGTTCCTTTAATTGAGTTTGATCGTCTAATGCATTGAGTTCTTTAATTGAGTTTGATCATTTAATGCATTGTTGTCATGTCACCTGATCAATAATAAACCTGTGTTAGCACCTCAAAGATGGAATATTTGAAATGCTGATTCTTGCAGACTGGGAGGCCCAGCTTTTGGGTGTGTCTCCTCTTAATAGAGTTCATTGAGAGGTTGAGGATATGGAGGTTGTGCCACACAGAAATAGAAACTTGAGGAGTCAGTGAAAGGAAAGGGGAGACTGTTTGAATTGCAGATTTCTTATTACTAACTGTTTGGTGTGGTATTCACCATAAAAGAAAGCCCAGTATAAAAGTGCTGGTTAGGAGGTAGTTTTGTAACATGTATGACAAGCTGAAATTGTGCTAAAAATGATCAATTAAGTCATATTTAAGTGATTAAACTTTGTAAGAAAAAAGTTTAGTGAAACATTTTGGAGAAAGGCAAATTTTTAAAAAATCTTCAGTTCAGGGGATTTGCGTATACTAGCTACACACATAGGTGTTGGTTTAGAATGAGTCTGTCTTAGTATGTAGGTTGGGCTGGCCTTGAACTGATGGTCTTTCTGCCTTAGCTTCCCAAGTGCTGGCTTAAAAGCATGCAAATGTTTTGTTAATTAAGAGGCAAGTATTGGATTTTCTTCTTTCCATGATTTCTGAGACTGAGAGTGGGAAAGCAGAGCAATCTCAAGGCTCAAATCTTTGTACGTGGGCTGCAGGTCTAAAAGCTACTCTAGGTTAGGGGGCTCTTTTACTATTTGTGCTGATTGTCTGTTTCAGAGTCAGTGGAGCCCCAAATGGGATGGGGAAGTATTAAACCCCCCATGACGAACGCTTGCCTTGTGGCTTTCCTTTAAGGTCCACAGGTTTTAAAGACTTGAGTAGGTAGCCAAGGCAAAGATGGAATTTACCGCCTTTGTCAGAGTAGAGTTTGTTCCCCTCAATCTGATTATTCACACGGAGACAGCTCAGCCACTTGGTTTGTTCAGTGTAGGAGCACACTTGCTCCTCCTAAGTGAAGGAAAGATGAAAATATACCCCACTGCGATTGGACTTTGAAGACCCGGGTTACAGTCATGGCTTCCCCATTTTGGGACCTGGCATGAACCATTTCAACTGCGAAATGTAATTCAAAAATTAAGCAAGAAAATTTTAAGGAGAGAGAAATGTTGAACTATGCCACATTTAGTAAATACTGGATAACTTTATGGTAGTGTACAACAATAAATTTGAACAGTGTGAAATTGGTGGTCGGCTGGGCATGTAGCTCAGTGATGGAATGTTTGCCTATCATGTGCAAGGCCCTGGATTCCATCCATAGTAGTGGAATACATAAATAGAAATAGTTGGAAACAGCCTTTTTTCCTTGTTATCTTGTTGGGAAAGTTCACTCATATGGATACATCTCAGTAATAAGCTTTGTATTCATGTGCATGAATCCATCTTCACATCTGGAACCTGGTAATAAAAAGCAGGACAATGACTGACATTTAATTTGGGTATTAAATGAAATGGCTAGCATTCTTGCAAACCTTGAGATATGGCACAGTGAGCTGCGAAATCCATCTGTAATTTTCCTTTAAGTTGTTAACCCAGGTGAAACCTGTTGTCAGTACTTTATCCCACTGTGTGGTTTTTGCGTAGAGCTCTGTATAAGGCTGTAAGCAACAAACATGTATGACTATTAGTGCATTAAATGTGGTCCTGTTTGAATACGGTGCTGGTTAGTTTTTTGCCAGAGTCCTCTGGGAAGAGGGAAGTCCAGTTGGAGGACTGCCTCCATCAGATTTTCTGTAGCCAAGACAGCGGAGATATTTTCTTGATTGTTATATTGGAGGCCTGAGCCTGCTGTGGGTAGTGCCACCTCTGGGCAGTTGGTACTGACTGGTTGGCGTAAAAAAACAAGCCAGAAAGTAGTGTCCTATCTCTTATACTCTACTTCAGTTCCTGCTTCCAGGGTCCTGCTCTCAGTGATGGTTGTGACCTGGGAATTATAAGCAGAAATAAACTGTCTCCTCCCAAGTTGCTCTGGCCAGTATTTTTATCACAATAACAGAAAGCGAACTAGGAGAAATACTTAGGTTTATTTAATTTGATGCTCAGAGGTAATTGATGTCTTAACGCCTGCCTTCTTTGATGGGTGTTTGATTTCACTGCCCCCAATGATGATAATTTTTGGAGCATATGATGATTATAGCTTAAACTAATAGAAAATAAATCACCATCCCTCTGAAAGATGAAGACCGTATTGCCTGCTTTTCTGTGTCCTTTGCTCTCTCTCTCTTTCTATCTCTCCCTCTATCTCTGTGCATGCATGTGTGCTGGGGATAGAACACAGGGCCTCATACATGATGGACAAGCCCTCTCCTACTAATCTATAACCCTGTGTCTCTCCTTTTTTATGTTGACAGTTTTAATCCTTTTGATGTTACTGAATATTTACTAAACCCTGAGGCTAGACATTGATCAGTATAAATGATATAGCTCACTATATGGCTTATATGGCCCCGGAAACCCGAGACACTTAATGTAGACTATATATAGTTCATGGACCAAACACCATTCATTCAGTAAATACCTGTGCACATACTATGTTCTAATCTTTGTTAGGATGACTGTTAAATACACAGAGTGAGTCACAGGTGGATATTGACCTCAAGAAGTTCTAAGATGAGTAGGGGAGATATGTAGAGGGGAAATTACTCCTGTATAAGGTATTAAAGTTCAGGGCTTTAGAGTTGGATGGTGGACATGATTGTATATGACATTAGAGAGGGGGAGAGTTCATTTCTTGGTGGAACGCAGGAAGCAAAGGAGGAAATAGCCTTGGAGTTTGCCAGAATTAACAGCACTTTGACTTACTAAGCTGTTCCCTTACACCAGTGATTTTTTTGTTTGTTTGTTTTTTTAAATGTTTTTAGATGTTATTCTTTATGGACAGGCTATGCCAAAAGAAATGGCTAAGCAGGAGTGTAGTTTTAACTGTCTTTTAGGAAGAGTCAATGAGAGATTATCAAGAGTAACGGATTAGCATTCTTACAAAAATGGTTGTGACTTTTTTTTTAGACAGGGCCTTATGTAATTTGGGCTTACTTTGAATTCACTATGTATCCCAGGCTGCCCTTGATCTCATTAACTTTTTCTGTCACTGTCTCAAGGGCTGTTGTTAGGGGAGTGTTCCACCAAACTTGACTATATTTGTGACATTTAATAATGCTTTGCTTCTTTTGGTTTGGTTTTATTTTCTAAGGCAGGCTCTTGTTCTGTAGCCCAGGTTTGCCTGGAGCATGATAAGTAGCCCAGGCCGACTTCAAACTTTCTAATCTTTCTGTTTCAGTTTCCTGAATGCTGGGTATCCAGGAATAAGCAACCATACCCAGCTAGAGCATAATATTTGAGATGATAGCTCAGTCAGGCTTCAGGCTCAAAATTCTCTCAACTTAGCTTCCTGAGTGCTGGGAGTGCTGGTATCACCATCCATGTCTGTATTTTTATATAGTTCAGGATCAATAAATCTTACCTATACAGTATTGTATTTTTTCTATATATTTAGACTTCAAGGCCATGCATTCACCCACAATTAACTCTGCTGTTGTATGAGAGCCAGTGTAGCAAGCATTCTAGGAAAACGTAGCATTGACATGATTTTCAGACACTTCTCACATATTGTGATATTTTATTCCCTAGAATTTTGTCAGGCATTAAAAATACTGCTAGTGGTGACATGTTACCCAGCACTCAGGAAATAAATGCAGGAAAGCTGAGAGTTCAAAGCGAAGCTGGAACAGAAGGTGTTGTAGGACATCCTGCGATGTAACAGAGAGATCCAGTGATTAAAAGAAATGTCAAAAGAAAACTTCCCTAAAATGTGAGAACCATTTTAGTGTTTCTGGGAGAGGGTGATATATAAAAATAGTAAGCTGGGCTTGTTTTACCGGCTGTAGTTTGCAGACCTTTGGTAAAGCTATTTAAGTTAAGTTGACTTTTACTGGCAATTCAGCCAATGTAATTATTGATAGACTAGAAAGCCATATGTCATATTTTCTAGTAAATTGTTTTATTTTGGTGTGCTGTCAATTATGTCTGCTGTGGATTTAAGGATTCCAGGTTCTACAAGGTAAGTTTTGTGGTAGAAATACTTTTAGAAGATTGGAGCCCAGTTATCCTGGGTAGAACTTCTAGTACACTCTCTTAAAGAGGGAAGACTAAGAAGTTTTATGTGATAACATGCATGCAACTTTATACACATATGTATATGGATGTCAATACTACTTACAATTCAATTTAAAAAGTCTAATTAAAATGACAAAAGTAGGAGTTGGTGAGATGACCCAGCTGTTAAGAGCACTGGCTACTCTTTCAGAGGACCCAGGTTCAATTCCCAGCATCCACATGGTGCCTCACAACTGTCTGTACCTCTCATTCTAGGGGATTTGATACTTATACAGACCTACCTACATGTACATACAAGTAAAGCATAAAAATAAGTATACTTAAAAAAATGACCGAAGTGGCCAAGTATGGTGGTACACGCCTGCCCTTCTAACCCTGAGGAGACTGAGGCAGGAGTGTCAGGCGCTCAAGGTCATTCTCAGCAATCTAATTAATTCAAGACCCCTGGATTATTTGAGAGTCTATCATCTTGAAACCACAGCTAAGCAAACAAACAAACGAACAAGATAAAACAAAATACGGACAGGCAAGAGGTGAAGGCCCTTAACTCCAAGTTTGACTACTGGATCTCCTTCTCTGGGACACACTGTGGTGAAAAGAGAGAACAGAGGCCTGTATGTATTCCTTTGGCCTCCACATGCATGCTGCATCATGGATGTACACATGCACACACATACATACCCAAATAAATATAAAACTGGAACCAAGCAGGGACAAAGACAAGCATTAAAAGCATGACTGGTTGAGTTCCCTGAGATGGCTCAGTAGGGAAGGGTGCTTGTTGCCAAGACCGATGCCCTGCATTACATTCCTGGAACCCACATAGTGTGAGGAAAGAATCTACTAGCGTGGTACTTTTGTGCCATTAGGCTTGGCTTAAAATCATTCGTTAGGGAAATGCAAGGGAAGACCACAATAAGGTGTCACCTCTCCCCCACTAGGATGGCTATCATAGCAAGACAAACATAATTGGATAATTTGTAGCCTTATTTATTGTTGGTGTTCATAGCATGTTGTAGTCACTTTGAAAGTTTAGTTGCTAAGCTCTGACAGTTCTTTAAAAATGGTTAGGCAATTTCTCCACAAATATATTATCTATCTATCTATCTATCTATCTATCTATCTATCTATCTATCTATCTATCTATCTATCTATCTTTCTATCTATCTGAATTACTTATAATGAGCCAAAGTGGGAAATAACCTAAATGTCCATTAATTGAGAGGTGAATAAATATACGATGAACACCAACCTCCTAAATGTTTGCTTAGGATTTAAGGGTTAAATGTATTGTGACTGTCAATGAGTGAGGAGTGTCTTATTTGGAGTTGTACACATTAAGTACAGTATGATGGTGGTTGTACAGCTTTGTGAGTATGCTACAACTCACCTAGTTGTACACTGGGCAAATTTTATAGTGCATAAGTAGTAACTTTGCGGTGTGTGTAAAAAGTACAATGATATTGTGTTTGGAAAAGCAGAAGTGATTGTCTTATAAACTGTGACCAGAAGGAGCTGGAACCCAATTTGGGACTAACATGGGATTTCGTGGCTTCCCATTCTTCACTGTACTCTGAAGCAGGTACCTTACTTTGATCTATTTGGATGCCCTTTCTTGGGACTGGAGAGCGCGTTTGTTTGAAATGACCCTGTTGGCAGCAAAATACTATCTTATTGGAAAATTCTCCTTTATTTTTGGCCTGTATCATTGCTGAGATCAGGTGCTTTCCCTGTTGAGCAGTGTTCTGCAGCCCTAATTAACATCTGATGGTATTTTCTCTCCTAGTTGTAGAATGGTAATATATCTTGGAGGTGTGACACCTGCCCTTTTTGGCACTTCCCTAGGAGTCTAGAGTAGCTGGTAGGGCAGTTCTAGGGACCTCCTATTGCTGCTCATCTGTTGACCTAATGCAAACAGCTGCTTTTTGTGTAGTGTGTAGTATACACTGGGAAATGTGTGGCATTACTCATGGGTGACAAATTCCTCTCCCCTCCCCACATTATTTCTGTCCTAGGGCGGCATGGAATTTCTCACAAGTGGCAAGCAGTAGGCCCAACAGTACAGCACCATATTAGGAACTTCACGAAAGGCAGTTCTTTTGCAAAAGGTTTTCATTAAGACTTCGCAGAAGTTCTTCACAGAGGAAGGAGGGCCATACTTCAGTTTCCAACTCTCTTTCCAGAGCCAGGCTGTCGTGGAAATGCCTTTTTTGTGACTGGAAAAATATGTACTATGCATGTGACAGTAGACTGCTGGAGACTAATGCTGAATTCACCCATCCCTAATTTGTTAGGTGGAGATGTTTTTGCAGTTTGCCCTTCCAATTTTTTCTAGAGCAGAGAAATGTAAACAGGAGGGTTGTACGGTGAGTCCCTGCATAGTGGATATGTTACATTTTTCTTGTCCCTGAAATGCCAGCAAAGCCATCTCCCATTCAGTTGATCTGAGGAGGTGGTCTTCAGAGTGCATGCCTGACTTTTGGGAGTTGATTGAGAATGGTAATGGATGGGGAAGGAAGAGTATGCTAATTGGCAGGCAGCTCAGCCAGGGCTTGCACAGTTGCGCTGGTGGAATGGAAAGGGAGAGAAAGCTGGGGTTTCTTGGTTTTTTGTTTGCTTTTCCTTTGTGAAGAACAAACAGATGCCTTTTAACCATTTTTAATTCTTACTTTTTTTTTTCTTTGTTTTTGAGATGAGGATCTCACCATATTTCCCAGGCTGGCCTCCTCCAGCCATCCTTCCACCTTAACATAATAAGTAGCTGGGATGTAGGGCCCGTTGTATGGGAACTCAATGCCCTTCCCCTGTTTTTCACCAATGGGCAGTGCCTTGCCAGAAATACAGAGCAAAGGGCCTTTGTGACGTCTCATTAAACTCTTCCATATTTCAGATGAGGAGACTGAGGACCAACACCTATCTTAGTTAATCCCAGAATCAGTACTGAACCTAACTTCTGTCCCATCCCCACACTGTGTGTGTCTGACCTTTTCAACCTCTGTATGCTGGGCTGCATTTTTATTTTCAGAACCATTTCTACTTTATGAGAGTCTCTGGGTGCTCTAGCCAAGAATGTACCTCCAGTGTGGGCCTGCATACAACCATACAACCACACATTTTCCAGATCTGCTTATGGGAGTGGGGGAAGGTTCCATGAGTGTGAACTTAAAGCTGTAGGATTTTTGGTTGACTTTTTGCATGCCAGAGCCTGGTGTTATAGAAGATCACGAGAACTTCTCTAACTGAGCACTCTGAATCTGTGAGTGAGAAATCATTTTAATACAGTCCAGTTAGAGTTTTAAGTATAACAATGTTTGTCTTGGGTAACAAGGAAAGGGGTATATGTATGTGTGTGTGTGTGTGTGTGTGTGTGTGTGTGTGTGTGTGTGTGTGTGTGTGATCCTGCATATGTATCAGAGTGTAAACTGTTATTTCCAAAGTACTTTATAATGCACAAAGTCTTTTCTTTAAATGATATTTTTACTTATTCGTTGAGACTTTTTTCTGTTTTTAATTTTGTTTTCATTAAAAAAGTCATCTTCATCAATGTATCCCCTCCCCCCTCTCCCCTCCCCCCTCTTTTGATCATATCCTTTCCCTCTTCCCCAACTCCTCCTGGATTCCATTCAGCTCTCTACCTAGCAAACTTAACGTACTTTCTGAAAAGGCCACTTAACATGCATCCTTCAACTTAATCTGAGAAGGAAGTCTTATTACCCGCAGTTCACAGAGGAAGCTAATGCTTTGTGAACTTATGTGTTTAAGATGGCATTAATTAGATTTGTTGTTATTTCTGGAGCATTTCCGCTGTCTACAAATTGTTAGGGTTGGGGATACCAGTATATCTTTAGATGGATTTGTGTTTATATTAAGGCCATAGGCAACAGTGATACTTACAAAATAAGGACACCAGGGTGTTGGGATGCAGCTCAGTGGTGGAGTATGTGCCTAGAATGCATGACTATGTGTGTTATCACCAGCACCACACAAAACATATCTTTCTTTATAGTATTTTTCAGTTCAGCAGAGTTTCACTTGTGCCCTCACAACCATATGAGTTCTCCAGGCAGGTCATTATGTTGTGGAAGTAAAGAAACCCAGAGCAGACACAAGTCCCCATTTTACTGATGATGAAATTAAAGTTCAGGCATTTGCTCAAAGTTTAGTGCAGAATTTGGATTCTGAGGACTTTATTGTTTTTTTTTTTTTTTCCTGCTCGCTCACACTGTGCCAGGAGTCAGCAGTTATGCCTTGTCTGAGTTTGTGACATCTTTGTCTCTGTCCTGTATAATACCTTGCTGTAGCTGCTCGATTCTCCTAGGTGCTCAGCTCTGGCCTGCCTTCACACTCAGCCTTCTGCTCCTGGAACCCCTGGAACCCAGCCTCCTTATACCATCTCCTTAGGCAGCCTCTGCACTCTGGCATTTGGCCAAGGTATTATGCAGCCAGCTCCCTCTCCCTGCAAGACCCCAGGAGGCCCTTTCAGGCGCCATGCCTTATTGTGCCTTGGCTTTTCATTTGTTCTCTTTGCCAACTGTCTCTCTTTGACAGTTCATCTGCCCCACATCACACTGTGATTTCAAGTCTTTCAGACTTTTGCTGCCACATGACAGGCAGCTTCCATTCAAAGAGGTCACAAATATTGGTAAGCCATAGAGGTATTTAGGACTTTCCTTCTAGCCATGTACCTTTAATCTGTTCCTGCTTCCTTGGCAATGGGGGAATAATTGGCCTGGCTTGGGAGGAGCGCCCCATTATAGGGATTTCCACTGCGCTAGGCAGTTTTGTGCTAGCTAGCCTATGCCTGGCATCATTACTGAAGCAATCGTTGCTTATGGGTCAGGTCTAACAAGTCCAGCAAGATCTGGCTGATTGAAGTGTTCAGTTGTCCACTGGGCAAGGCAGCACTTGCTTGGTTGATCTTCTCTCCAGGGAGAATTTTGAGAGAGAGAGAGAGAGAGAGAGAGAGAGAGAGAGAGAGAGAGAGAGAGAGAGAGAGAGAGAGAGAGAGAGAGAGAGAGAGAGAGAGAGAGAGAGAGAGAGAGAGAGAGAGAGAACTTGCTTTAGAAATTAACGATTCTTTTATAACCATTGTTTCTAATGTGCGAACCCCTCTGGTAGCTTGTGGCTATTCTGGAGACTTCTGATCAGTTGTGCCTTTCAGATTTCTCATGACATGCACCTGAGTTTATGAGCCAAGCAAAGCATGATGTTTAATTTTTCTTTTTAATTAACATGCAATAACTCTATTTATGGGCTACTGTGTGACAGTTCATTCTATAGACACAGTACACACTGATCAAATAAGGGTGAGTTTTATTGTCTTACAATGTCTGACATTTGGAGACATTGAGTACTTTCTTCTAGTTCTTTATAACGTAGGTAATAACTGATTGTGAGCTATAGTCACCCTGTGTGTTGTAGACCAATACTTATTTTCCCTTGCCTGTATTTTGGTGCCCATAATCTGATTCCCCGCAATTCTACCCCTCACCCCTTCTCAATATTTAGTAATTTGTATCCCTTTCCCTTTAGTTTGAGCTAAGCTTTTTGGCTTTCACAGTTAGGCAAGAACATGCTGTTTGTTTTCCTGTTCATGGCACATTTCATGTAGTATATATCCCTCCAGTTCCATTAATTTTTGTCACAAATGATAGCACTTCATCTTTTATTACTGAGTTATAATCCATTGCATATAATTTCTAAATTTTCAATTATGTCCATTGCATATATATATTCATATATATATGCATTTATATATATGCATATATATATATATCTCAAGAGCCAAGTGGGGTGGTACATGCCTATAGTTAGAGCACTCGAGAGGCAGAGACGGGTTGCTGTGAGTTGGGAGGCATTCTGGGCTACATAGTGAGTTCTAGGCCAACCAGGGCTCCGTAGTGAGACTCTGTCCCCAAGCATACAAAAATCAAGAAAACAATGGCTTAATTACAAAAGGCCGTGGTACATGCTTTTGATCCCAGCACTCGGGAGGCAGAGGCAGTATCTTTGAGTTCTAGGCCAGCCTGGTCTACAGATTGAGTTCCAGGGGAGGCTCCAAAGCTACACAAAGAAACTCTGTCGTGAAAAAGAAACAAACAAACACAAAAAACATAACAAAAATGTCATCTTGGCAAAAAGATAAATGTAGCCCTGCTCCTTCCATTGAGCCCGTGGAGATTCTTGTTTTCTAATAGCGATGAGAAGCTGAATGCATTCCCATGGTTAGCTTTAAAATGTTCTGTTGCTTTTTATCTTTGAGGATAATGGCCTGAGGGAAATTTCTTAGCTTTAAATCATTTCTCTTTTTGCTTTTTGTTGAAGGTCCTAGGAGTAAAGGAGAGGTCATTTTCTTATCAGGAGATCCCTTTTCTCTCTTTTCCTAAAGCAGGGGTCAGGATGCCATAGCATGTGAACTGCCCATAATAAATAATATGTACTTTTGTAGAAAACAATTTTTAATGCATAAGCTCACCCCTTTGATTTTATATCAATGATCAATGTGGCAAACGGCAAAATTAGTTTATTGAATCAGAAAAACAGTAGCATTCACAAGACATAAATAGGTGGAACAATGTTGACTGGCTGTAGTTGGTTGGAGCTTGCAAGACCTCTCATTTCTTGAGTGTATCTGGCCTTAGCTGGCAAGTGTAGTGAGGTGTGCAGGGAAGTGGTTCTGGAAATAGCCTACTTCCTCACATAGTTAAGAATGCTTGGCATCCAGTAGGCACTCCTAGGTGTTTTACCATTTGAATGATCAAAGTGTTGCCTCTAAGCATTGTTTTCCTAGTTTCTACCCTGAGGCACAACACAAGGTCAGTTGTGATCTAGGAGTTTACTTAGTGCCCACTCAAAATCATTATGGTTCTCTAGTGTAAAACTGTTCCTGTTTTTCTTTGGAAAAAGTTTCATTATGTAATCCAGGCTCCTTTTCAAGTTTACGCTCCTCTTGCCTCTTAGGCTTTATCTTTGGATTCTGGGGATCATTCGTGAAAGTCCATTAGTGTATGTCTATTTGTTTGATGAACTGCTCAATTCGGACGATAGAGAAGCAGCCTGCTTCTTAGAAAAAGGCAAGTTTTCAATGTTCCACGCTCTCTTTGCTCTTTGTCCAGAGCTAACAGGAGTTCTTTGATAGATTTGGGAGCTTGTGGTTCATTAAAGGTGGCAGACAGAAGCTCTCTTGATACATTACTATGACATAATATATCAAGAGGAGAAGGCGACAAGACAGGCACCATGGAAGTCATGGCAGGGTATTCTGCACAGGCAGACCATTTGCAACCGGCCAGATAGTATTTCACTGAGGCCTAAAGAAAAGGAGCGCCATGGACAACCTCTTCCGTTCCTCGGTATCCTTTGTGTTTGACTGTGTGAATTTTATTTCAGTGGAGTTATCTTGGTATGATTTGATAAGGGTATTTTCCTTGAAGTGTGCCAGCTTCTGATATTTCTGGCACCCGTACCACAATGGAGTGAGCTGGACCCTGCAGCTTCGCTTGAGAGAATACTCATAGGTTCTCCTTCGTGAGCATGGCTGAGAGAATAGGGAACTGGTTTTAGAAGAGAGTTTCTGGGAGGTCACAGAGTGAAGCCTTCCCCTCAGCCTGAGAGCTGGAGAAGACATAGTGTTTGATTGTTACCTTGTAGGGATTTGTTTCCCTTCAGTAATTTCTATACTTGGAGGGCACTAGATACTATTTGGCCGTGGAAATTTATAACTCAAGGTTTTAATTAGGTTTTCTATTTCTGTCCTTATATGTACTTATAGGACATTCAGGATGAAATAGTTGAAGACATGGTTTTGGCTCAAGTTGTGTTTCTACTCTTCACTCTCAGCATACTTGGTATCTGGGAAATTAAGCTTTTGAGCGAAGAGTGACACAGTTTACCATAATGGACTTCCGGAAATTAAGATTTCCTTTGGACAACTTGCACAGCCTTGATGGGGAGGGTGGCTGTACTTGCCTCAACTGAATTTACCAGGCTTTGCTGAATCCCCATGGGAGGCCTTACCTTTTAGGAAGAAGGGAATGGAGGTGGGTTTGGGAGGGAAGGCTGGGGGAGGGGAGGAGGGATGAGAGGGAATCTGTGGTTGGTATGTAAAATGAATAAAAAATGTCTTAAATTTAAAAAAATCCTTTGGAGGCATGCAGACATGATTTGTGGACTAGCCTGGTGACAGTTGGCTAGCTATGTACCCGCCCTGTTGTGTCCTCGCCCCTCACTGTGTGTGTGTGTTCACCAATGTGTATGTGTGCTTGCGGTCTATGGATGTTAGATATCTCCTTCTAGTTGTTGTACACCTTTTTGTTGTTGTTTTGAGACAGCCTCTTTCCTTGAACCTGGAGCTCATTTATTTGTATCTAACTCTTTTGCTGTTTTGAGAGAGGTAGGCCTGTATCTGGGGAGGATGAGATGCAGCCTCGTATATTTAGCTAGGATGGCTGGCCAGGCAGCTCCTAGGATCCTTGTGTCTCTGACCTTCTCCCCAGCACTGTGGGTACAGATGTGTGCCACTATACCTGGGCTTTACATGGAGACTGGTTCTTACGCTTGCATGGCTAGCACTTTACCCACAGGAACACCTCCTTAGTTTCTATAAGTTTCTTAAAGTCTCAGCTTTCTCAACAATAATAGGAAACAGTAGACCAACTTTGGACATTGAATATATGCATGAGATAATGTAGCTGACAATAATATACCCCCCCATCTCTGCAGTGCTGGGGACTGAATCCAGAACCTTGCACATGATTGGTAAATGTTGAACTGTATCTTCATAGTTAAAAGTTCTTAATGTGGTAGTACTTATGCCACAAACTTAATTGGGTTGTACTGGTAACTTATCTGCAGTTATATGTATATCGTTCTTTGAAAATTCCAGAATACTTTTTTAGGAAATGACAAGCAAAGGAATGTGAGTGTAAACATGCAGTGCCATAGGGCTCTGTGGTACTTAAGTGACAGCAAAGTAGGAACTGATGAGAGAGCCTTCCCAGGGCACCATGTCAGGTTAACCTCATTCTCACACAAGGTATTGGTGTGTCTTCTTCCTGTAACTCCCCTGTAACCCCACCTGCACCATTTGTAGTGCTCTTGAGTGTACTAGCAAAGGGGACAATCTTTGAGTGTTAAAGTTCCTAACACAGTGCCTGGTTCTCAGCACTCTTTATTTTATTAGAATGCACCAGATGGCCTTGTTTTTATAGTATTTAAATTGAGATCCCAAACAGCTAAGTGGCTTGTTGGAGGATTCACAGGGATGGCGTGGCCTTATTGATAGCCGGTAATCTGCTTTGCTTCTTACCCACCACTCTTTCCTTTCTAGGCTTTCCTTCCCGTCACTTGGTTACTTTGTGAATAGTATGCAGTGCAGACTTCCTTCCTCCTTTTCAGCTGATGGCTTGCTTCTTCTTAAACTAGGAGAGTGGATTAAAAAGTATAATAGGAGTGGCATGTGGCAATTCAAAATATACCATTTTAGCTGGGATTGCTTAGTTAATTAAAGAAACTGTTACAACCTATTCATGGTATTTTTAAAGAAAAAAGATCCAATAAACCTAGGAATAGATGAACCTGAAGAAAAGAAAGGGAAGAAATCACATCAAAATTTTGCCTATTGCATCAGAGTTGAAGTTGAACCAAAGTCCCTGGGTTCAGGCAGGGAACGATAGTCAGCCCTGGTATGGATTTTTCAAGCAGGTGGGAGATTGGCTTGGAGGAAGAGCATATTAATGGTAGTGTGTGCTGTGGGTGTAGAGGGGATGCAACCTTTTGTAGCATGGAGTCCTTGAATCTACCTACACTCTCTGTGATATTGATTAGCTTGCAGTCGTTTTTCCTGATAAAGCCACAGGGCTAGACTAACAGACATGGATTGCAATGTTAGGAGAACTCCTTTCAAAGAATAGACACACTATCTGTAGAAAGATGGCCATTGTTTGAACTTTTTTTCTCCTTTTCAGTTGTTATAGAAGTCATTAAAAACCCTAGAAGACATTCACAAACAGGATCCCTTTCTGCCGTAGACCTAAAGATGCTGGAGAGGAATGACTTCGCTGTGATGGATGACTCCTTCTCCTTCTGGTTTTCCCTTTGCTTCTTGCTTGGCTTAGAATCATTGCGGCAGCATTTTCTGGTGGCTGGATGCCGTGGCCAAGGCGTTACTGAATCAGGGATACTCATTTGTAGTCTACTATCAGAACTGTTCTCAAAGATTGACAGTGGAGAGTGAAAGAAAAATTTCCAAATCCAAGTCCATACTAAGTTTCCACTTTTGGTTTTCAGGTCTCAAGTACATAGGATGGGGTCTCCATTTGCCTTTCTTCCCACCATGTTTAGCAAGTGCTTCTCAGTTATGAAATAGTTTTTTTACTCTCCATCCTTATGTGGTTAGGAAAGAGGCTGTGTCAAATAGTGTCTGATAAATAGTTGTTTTGTTTATTGAGTTAGGGTCTCATGGTAGCCCAGGTGAGTCTGGATTTCTTTATGTAGCCATGGTTGGCCTTGAAATCTTGATCCTTCTGGCTCCACCTCCCATGTTTTGTGGTATAGGTATGTGCCACCAATTCTGTTTTTGAGATGGGGTTCACTGTGGACCTGAGGATGCCCATTAGCCTGTTTATCTTCCTGCCTTTGGAGTGCTGGGGGTTATAGGCATGTGTCACTATGTCAAGCTGATAGTTTTAAAGTGTGGCAAAATAGATGCAATACGAAAGGTACCATCATAGTCATTTACTTCTCCCCCCACCCACTGGTAGGGATGGAACTCACCTAGGGCATGCCACTGACCTACATACACCCCAGCCCTGTCAGAACCATTTTTACGTGTATGGTTCATTGATGTTAAATACATTCACATTGCTGTGCAGTTATCAACATGATGAATTATCCAGAAGTCTTTTCATCTTGTAAACTTAAACCTACCCTCATTAAACAATTGTTTCCAATTGCCTCCTGCCTCGGCCTCTGACAGCTGTTATTCTATTTTCTGTCACTAAGAAGTTGACTAAACTTATAAGTATCACATATAAGTGGAACTGTACAGCATTTTCCCTTCTGGATTTATTGAACATACAATGATGTTTTAATCCGTGTTAACCTTTTGTGATTTTTAAAGGCTGAATTGTGTGTATAGACAAAATTGTACTTATTCATTCATATATTCCACCTTTTTGCTACTATGAAAAAATGCTGCAATGAGAGCCAGCATGTAAAAATATGTCTTTGTCATTTATTTTGGGTGTTTGCCCTGCTGTGGTGTGAGTAAGTCATGTGGTGGACACATAGTTTGCAACCCAACAATATTGAGAGGTATGGCTTTTGGGAAGGCATTCAGGTCTTGAGGTTCAGTCCCCAGGACTGGATAAACACTGTTTAGAGTTTAATGGCCAAACTCTCCCCTTTGACCTTGGATTTTTTTTTTTGCATTCTGCTCCTCTACAGAATGCAGATGTAAAAATGCCTTCTTGAAAGTAGAGCCAGATCCTCACCAGACTTTCAGGAAGCATTGTAGTAACTATTATAGTACCTTCATTTTCGACTTACTGGAGTCTCGGATTTTTCATTTGGGTTTTTGTTTTGCTTTGTTTTTGATGCAAAATCTTACTCTTAGCCCAGGGTGGCTTAGAATTCACTATTTAGCTAAGGCTGTCCATGAACTCATGGCAAACATCTTGTCCTAGACTTCCAAGTGTTGGAACTCTAGAAGTAAACCACTATATCCATCCAGTGTCTATAATTGTGAGAAATAGGTATAGAAAAACATACCTTTTCTTGGGTGCAGGGTCTTGCTATGTAGTCAAGGCTGGCCTTGAACTCACCATTCTCTTGTTTCTACCTTCTGAATTGTTAGATTGTAGTTATATGCTAATATGCTTGACCAAAACATTTAAAATATACTGCCCTGTTTGTTAGTTTTGGTTTAGCAGCACAAATGTACTGTGTCATACTCCAGAAGTACAATTGCAGTATCATACAGTAATTCCATTTTAATATTTTGAAGAATGTAATACATACGTTTTACATTTTTTTTCAGAATTCATAATATGTATGCAAATTTACTCATCAAAGCACTGGATAAGCGACCTTGATTTAGACTGAAGAACTATTCAGCTAGATATCTGTATTAGACAATGATATCAAGAAATACTTTGTAGGAAGAGTGACATTAATTTCCAGAGTGGTAAAATACTAAGAAGTCCTCATTTCTCTGTGTCTTGATCTTATATTAATTTTTCTAAGCCCATCTTAAGCAGGTTTATTATTTTAACTGAAATAACATGAAGTAGAGAGTTACCTGTATCAACTTCATGAAATTATAGCATTGCTTATTTTTTATTATTGTTTTGGCTTTTTAATTTTTATGTATGGTGTACATATATCTATACATGTTCCTGTGTGGGTGTGGGTATGTGTCTGCATGTACAGGCTGGAGATTGATGTCAGAGACATTCCTTAATAGCTATCCACATTATATTTCGTGACAAGGTTTTTCTCTGAACTTGGAGCTGACTGTTTTCAGCTAGGCTGTTGACCAGCAGCAAATACATTGTGGGCAAGCACTGTACCAGAGAACTACATCCCCAGCCTTTGAGAGCTTTGAATTCTTTAGTTTCTTCTCTGTATCTCTTGTTTCATTATCATGTCTACAGTGAAAGTATTTTGCCTCATTTATGGATAGGAATGCTGAGGCTTATGATGGAGCAATTATGGAAATCAAAGGCAATGGATTTAAATCTATAATGGATCTTTTGACTCTACAGCCTTTGTTTACTCTAGGGACCATATGGGTACCATCATTCTTCCTAGTACTTTTGTATAGTTCTGGAAACAGCTAAGGCATATAGACATCATTACCTCTTACTCTCATTTTACCATATGAATTAACTTAAGTGAAAAATGTTCAAGTGATTAGCTCAAGGGACACTGATGGCAAGGACCCAGAGACAAATATTTCACATGGGATAATGGGCTACATGATGGAAAACAAGTGGTTTATATTTATGTACGACTTTGTTATTTCAGGGTAAATAATGTGCAGCTCTGTGATCATGTTTGCATATCATACAAATTATTTTTATTTTAGTGTGCATGTGTGTGTGCACATGCTGATATGCGTGTGTGAGTCCTTTTGTGCCTACACGTGGTGACTAGTTTTATGTCAACTCCAAAGAATCTAAAGTCATCAGAGAGTAAGAAGCCTCAATTGAGAAAATGCTTCCATAAGATTGGGCTGTAGGGCAAGCCTAAAGGGCATTTTCTTCATTAGTGGTTGATGTGGGAAGAGCCCAGCCCATTGTAGGTGGTGCCATCCCTGTTCTAGTGGTTTTGGGTTTTATAAGAAAGAAGAGCAAGCAACCATAAGGAGCAAACCATAAACAGTGCTCCTTTGTGGTCTCTGCTTCTGCTCCTGCCTCCAAGTTCTTTCCCCGTTTGAATTCCTGTCCTGACTTCCTTCAATGACAACAGTGATAGGGAAATGTAAGCCAAAGACATCCTTTCCTCCTTAACTTGCTTTTGAACACACACACACACACACACACACACACACACACACACACACACACACATACACACACACACACACACACACACACGAGTGCTGATGCTTGTGGAGGCCAAAAAAAGAGGGTTTCATTCTCTAGAACTGGACTTACAGGTGGTTGTGAATCACTCAAGATGGGCGCTTGCATTTAGCTCAGGTCCTCTCTAAGATCAGCACACAGCCATCACTACTGAGCTCTCTCTCTCGGCCCACTAGTTCCTTTTTAATGATGGTCAAAATACTAAATTTCCTCCCTTGTCCACAGCATTGTCATCTCGTGTGGCTGGCAATAATGAAATGCTGTCCTTCCTAATGCTACTCCTCTCTTCTTTCCCCAGGCCTTTGCAAGCTTCTATTTTCCATAAATATTATTTTTGTTATTTTATTTACTTTATGTAGGTAGAACTAGACAATGTTTGCCCTTTTGTGACTGGTTTATTCTGCTTGGCATAACCTCGTCAAAGTTCAGTCATGTTCTAGTGTATGTCTAACTGTTATTCAATTTAAAGGCTACATATATCCTTTCATGTATCTGCCACATTGTGTTTATTGGCTTGTACATCAGTGGACATTTGGGTTGTTCCTATCTCTTAGCTATTGTGAATGGATTACTGCTGCAATGAACATGCATATGCAAACACCCCTCTGAGGTTTGGGTTTGAATTCCATTTGCCTACATAACCCTAAGTGGATTGTCTGGTAGTTCTGTTTAAAAACTTTAACTAAACATGATACTATTTCCCATAATGGCTACACCATTTTGACCTTTCATGGCAATCTTTTGAAATCAGTACATTTGTTACTTGTATTAGTAGGTGGTTTGGCTTCTTTATCTGTACAAGCTTAATGCTCACAGTCTTCCCATCATAGACAAACTACTGTGGAAACTCACAGAGTGGTGCCAACGGGCTGCTTTGCCACGTGTGCCTTGTGTGGAAGAAAACTGCTGAAAAGTGAAGTTCTGGGGGCACATAAGCATTTTTCTTGAACTTTGCTGGTGCAGCTGTCCCATTTGTTCAGGAAGTTCCTATCAGACAGTGAGTAACACGCAATCCCCAGAGCCTTAGAATTCAGAATGCTGCCTCTGTTGGGATCAGTCACTGCTCCTTTGATTTGTTCTGTTGAGTCCAGGATCACACATGAGGCCCATAAGAAAGTGTCTGTTGGAGCTGCTCTGTGAGTTTCTGTAGCATTACATCTATGATAGGAGATTTTTTTTAAAAAAAATATTTATTTATTTTTATTTGTGATAAGGTCTCACTAATGTAAGCCCAAGCTGGTCTTAAACGAATTAAGCTCCTGTCCACATTCTGGGCACTGAGATACCAGGCTTGCTGCAGCCTCACCCAGCTTAGTTTGTTTGTTTATTTTAAGTTGAAAGGCAAGGTTCCTCATGATTCAGTTACTGAGTAAAGTGCTCGCCTGACCCTGCCCTGCCTAGATTTCTATAGATTGGAAGTGGATTATCATTTCAACATCAACACCACTGAAAGAAAACATGCTACATATGTGTAAAATGTTGCTGATCTGAAGTGAAGAGTAGCAATTTAAAAAAGGCTCCTGGCTCTCCCATTCAGCTGTTATAAGCAATGCCCTTCTCTAAGATGTTTCTTACCAGGAGTTCTGTATTCCTGATTTGAATTTTTTTTTAAGATAGTGTTTTACTGAATAGCCCAAGATAGCCTCAATTTACAGAAATCCTCCTGCCTCTGCTTCCTGACTGCCAGGATTACAGTTACAGGCATGTATTATAACCACTGTGTTGCCATTGTGCATGGCAGGGTGTTTTTTTTTTTCTTTCTTTTTTTTTTTGTCTCAATACTGGGAATGGAACTTGGGGTCTCCCAAAATGTTAGACTGTCATCATACCACTGTGGTATATCCCTGGCCCTATTTGAGGATTTTTAATTTGAGTTTTCAATGTGCCTTTCTTCTTTCATTAAGGATCGTCTCACTTCTTGATTCTGTGCCCCTCGTGGCTTTTGTGTCTGGATTCTGAGGCTTGTGGTCGAAGACTTCCAAAATAAGCTCTACAGAGCATAGATTCCAGAATAAAGTAGTTGGATAAATTTGTGGACTCGAATTCTTTGAGAGCTGGATTCTTTTCCTCCTGGGCTTTAAAGAAAATCTTCACACCTTACTGTCTAGCATTTAGTGTCGACTTGTGAAAGTTTTTATCTTGTGGGATACTGTCATCCTTTCTAGGCAGGCTGCTTGTGATGCTCCTGTACAATTACAATTCTTTATTAGGCAGTCTGTAATTTTCACATTATCTTGTTTTGTTTCTTTATCTCAGAGGATAAGATTATACAGTTACTCAGTTTCAGAACTCATGATCATGTGTAGAATCTATCTTGAAGCTGTTTTATTCCGAAAATGAATGAAGTCATTTGAAACCTGACTTTGTCAGCATGCTTCTGAATATCTTGTCAGGCTTCTTTCTAGTTATTTTTTGACTACCATGTGTTGTGTGATATGCAGTACCACTTGTGAGTCTTACCAGCTTGTTTGATGAGAACAGATCACAAAGTGTTTCCACATAAGATATGTGACAGGATTTATTTACACTTGGGGCTTAATGATTACATTCATTCTGGCATTTAGTCATTTTCTTGTCTTTGTCTTGAGTAAAATCCCAGCTAAGCATTTCCCCCACATCCCACTGACTTCCTTATTTTGGTTCTGGTATTGCTAGCCAGCCGTGAAACTTCAAAGACAGCCTTGTCCATTTGTTCCCCCTTCTTTTCTTCTCTACTTCCTCCCTGACGTCTCGCATGCAGTAGAAAACCACATCTGGTAGCTTTCCCTTCAGCAGTAATTTGTTTTTGCACTTATCTCTCTCTCTCTCTCTCTCTCTCTCTCTCTCTCTCTCTCTCTCTCTCTCTCTCTCTCTCTCTCTCTTCTCAGAAGGCATTTGCAGATATGCCTGCTTTTCAAACCCTGGTTACTTTTATCTGAGAAAATAGTGGTCCCCACAACTTTTCCCTTTTATTTCATTCAGTACTGCCTGACGTTCTCCTGATGATCAAAGCACTCAGCATGCAATCCCCCAAAATGCTCCGTGACTTCCCCCACTGTTGCCTCTTCCTTCAGGAAAGCAGTGGCTCCATCTTCATGGTTTTCCACTATGAGTCCAGCCACCTTTGCAGTTATATTTGAAAGTTTTGAATATGCTAAAAGTCAGAGAGAATACTAAAATTACCCTATGTTCACCTATATTGACTGTCGACAGTTATCTTATTATGGTCAGCCTGCTTTATTGATATCCATTGCCGAGTTCCTCCCTCTTGGGTTTGGATTAATTTGAAGAAATTCTCAGATATTAATTTATAAGTGCTTTCTATGAAATGTATTTGTTCATGTATGTATGTACTTCTGGGGACTAAGGCCTTGTGCATGCTAGCAAGAACTCTTACTAAACTACACTCACAGCTCTGTAAACAAATGTTACACTATTGAATGTGGTAATGGTATCATAAGGGAATGAACACTGAGAGACAACTTGGAAAAATAAGTGGAGCTGATGACCTCACTTGGACTGGGAAAGATGTAACTGGGCATCTGTCATCAACAGGGTAATAAATGTTGGTAAGAGTAGAAGTTAGGTGATGACAGTGGAAGATTCTGCTCAGCACTGTCACCACTAGCATGAAGAGTTCCCATATGCTTTAGGGCCCTCTACTCTGGTTAATCTGGATCCTTGACTTCACCATGCCCAGTTTATGCAGTACTGCTGATCAAATCCAAGGTTTCTGACATGCTAGAGAAGCACTCTGCTACCTGACCTAAGTTCCCTGGCCTCTGTGTTGGAATTCTTCCTTCTCAGTGGATGCTGGGTTACTTTTCCTTTCTGTGTGCCTCTAAACTTGCCTGTGTTGTTATGTTGCCTCATTCATTCCTGTGCTGTTTGATAATTTTCATGAGGAGTTATGAAGAAATATTTGTTCACTGTAGGTTAAGAGGGCACTAACAGAGCAAAAAAAAGATTCCATCCAGGTCCAGCTTGGTGAAGCAATGAGTGTAGTCAAGTTACTTCTAGGAGCATGGGTAAAGAGTTAGTTACAAGAACCAGAGTGACTCAAAGGGATTTATACCCACTTCTTATATTCTCTCCAAGACCACTGCAGCTGGGGCCAGGAGGCAGTGGTGGCTATATTCTCAGGTAAGTGTGTGGTGCCTCACCATGCACTCCTTTTTGGAGAGAATGTTAATCCCCATTGCCAGGGACCTAGCTTTCACTGTACCTGTTCATTTCATTGCCAGGATTGTGGTCCAGTGTATTTTGCAGGTCACCACAGTGACTCTGCTTCTTATTGGCTGATGGTCCTGTCACACAAGAAGAAAATAGCTCCACTACAACAATCTGCTAGGCATGTGTGACACCTCTGCCACCTCCCTTTCAGAAATGTTCCAGTTTTAGTTCTTATTATATCTTTGATCATTTTTGTTCAGCATCACTGAAGATCAAATTCAGAGCCTCACACATGCCAGGCAAATGCCTTGACAGTAAGCTCTACTGCCAGGTCCTTTGAGCCATTTTGAACTGTTATTATCATTATTTTTGGGTTTAGTAAGGTTCCAACTTCTGTCTCTGATACGTAGATGGCCAGCTTCTCCAGTACCACTTTTTTTGCAAGATTGCCTTTTTCCCATTGAACGATCTTGGGATAGTTGTAGAAAATTAATTTGGCATACGTTGTGATTTATTCCATTTTTTTATATGCTTGTCATTATGCCAGTACCACATTGTTCTGATTAGCATAGACTTTTAGTTAGTTTTGGAATCAGAAGTGTGATTCCTCCAGTTTTGTTCTTCCCTTTCAAGGTCATTTTGTTTATTTGGGGTCTCTTGAGATTACATGTGAAATTTAGATTTTTTTCTATTTCTGAGAAAAGCACTTAGGGCTTACATTAAGTCTGGATTGTATTGGGTGTTGTCCTCTTACAACATTACTTTTAGTCCATGCCATGTCTTTAATTTCTTAAAGCAATGCTTTGTGCTTTTCTTTAAATGTGTTTTTACATCCTGATTTATATTTGCTTGTTTTTGTTTAGTTCTGGGCTAAGTGAAATGATTTTCTTCAGTACTGAACAGTTTCAGGTTTGTAATTTAATGTGGGCCCTGATTGTTCTTTATATAAGATGTTTATTAAAAGAGTTATTAATGCCACAAACAGACAGACAAGCAGCATTATTGTTGGTTTCGCATGTGAGATCAGACACACACTGCCAAATGCCACACTAGAGTTTATTCAGGGGAGTTGCTGAGTGGGTATGCGCGAGAGAAGCAGAAGAGAGAGACAGACTTTCACATGGAGGCTCCTTTTAAGAGAACTGGTTGGCACAAATTTACATAGCCACGCCTAGGGGCATGATCTCCATATGCAGCCTGTTCTGCCTGTGCCATGTTGGGTTTACCATGTGCAGCTACATGCTAAAAATTCTTATCTCACCCAGCACCATGTTGGTCTTACCACGTGGCTGCTATGCGCCAGGAATCCTTACATTTCACCCTTAAGTTTATTATAAAAAGAAAGTCAAGTTTATATATGGGTGGGGAGCAGGGGTAAAATGGATTGGATCAGAATAGGGTCGACAGATCTCTGAAGGCTGTTTCAAGCTGTCTTAAGGGCTAAGTTTGTCTTTTCGGAAGTTGAGACCTGTATCTTCTGGTGGTCAGCCTGCTGGATTTTGCGGCTCATTCTTGCAGTGCAGGTGAGTTTATGGCATGGGATGATGAATTCTGATTTTCTAGAGCTCAGGAAAAAACCTGAATTAGTAAGAGAACCCTGGGAGTGACAGATATAGTGAGGGTCTCTGCTATTCGGGATCTGGACTTCAGATTGAGAGAAGAGGAAAAAGAGGGAGAGAAAGAAGGTCTGAAATTGGGACATGTGTAACCTTAAGTTAGGCTTTGTCTGTACTTTAACTAAACCTTAAGGTCGCTGTCTTGTGTTTCTTCCTTCTAGGGGGCTCCAGTGGCTAGTGGCTGCACAATAAAGTTTGTGGATCTCTGCTAGGTCTGGGGATGGGAAGAGGTTAAAATGTCTCATGGCTTTTGTTTACCTGTTGCTGAGGTTAAAATGGCTCTGGTTCCTTTTCTTTGGCCTTAGGAGGTAGGTGGAATAATATTTGTTTTACTTGTTATCGGCTCTAAAAATGACTCCTGGTTCCTTTTCTCTAGTCCTCAGAGGGTGGTGGTCAACTGTTTTCTGATGGTAAGATGGCTTCCGGGTTTTTTCATTCTCCAGAAGTGGCAGCTGGAGGGTTAGTCTGTGGAGAAGGGGAAGGACAAGGTGAAATACCTCAGATCTTTTTGTTTCCGGTAACCGTCTTGACTTTCGCTCTAAGAAGAAGGCTGGAATGGAAAACTCAGACAGGAATTGTGTCTAGCAACACAAGGATTTTGGGTGTTCTGTACTTGGGAGTCCACCTCGGAGGCCGGCTGGAAGCAGCTGGCGAGGCTGGATCCAGGTGAATGTGGTGACTAAGAGAAATGAAAGCTCCTACTTTAGCTAAAGAATCCCTTCCCATTAGGGCTATGGGGCAGGTTGGCATGACCAAAAATGAGTGGGTGATAGGGATGTCTCTGAAAATGCAGTTAAGTGGTGGTGTCTGATGAGGTAGGAATTGTTTGTTTCCCACCCTGAAAAGGTAGAGAGGAAGAACCCCAAAACTCTGTAGGAGCAAGTATGTGGAACCGGTGTTCACGAGGAAGGAGATAGACTGCCCTGATACCATTATGGCTACCCTAGGAGTCCTATTCATGATGGCAGTGGTCTGGTTAGGGCAGCCGTGGCAGCATCAATTGCCCACAGCCAGGCCTAGGAGATCAGCCAGGAAGTGGTCTGTGTGTAATGTCCCTCTGCCACTGCCAAGCAGAGGCTTGGGAATAGTCACTTAGATCAGTGTTTCCCTTGATGGCGCCCAGGACAGGGCCTGAACAGCCTCCATGCGGCTAGGCAAGAGCAAGGCCAGTGGTCAAACTGGCCACACTTAAAGCATGCACTGGGAGGTCTGCCATGGGAGGAGTCGAAGAGCTGGTCAGATAGCTTTTGCCAGCAGAAGGTATCTTTCATGGCAAGTTTTCTTATCTCTTCTGTGATACACTTTAAAAGTCAGAGCTAAGACTTCTGCCTGTGGAGTCAGTGGTCCCCTCTCAAGAGATGTAAGTTTAACTCTGATGTCAGGGTAGCTCTGGGTAAAAATGGATCATGATAAATTGCCTTTCCTCAGGGCTCTCAGGATCTAAATTACTATACTGCAAGAGCACATTTATGAGGCATTTAAAAACTGGGACAGATTCTCTTTATCCTGTACTATCTCTTGCATTTTTTCAAAATTGACAGGCTTCAGAGCAGCTCTATGCAGACTTGCCAGTAAGTACATCACAAAATTTTCTCTGGCTATGACACACCTTGGTCTATTATAATTCCTATGGTGGTCTACATCCGGGGGTATGCTACATTTGTCTGATGAACCTCATCTGCATGAGTTCTGGCCTGTTCCCAAACTCCGCCTTCGCTCAAGAGCCCAATTTTTTGCCACCTGAGAAAGTTCTGACAGAGGAAATGGGGTATACACTTTCACTGTACCATCTACACCAGCCATTTTCCCTAGAGGGAGAACTGGATCAAGATCCTTAAGATTGTGAGAGGGAGTGATCAGTGGGGTTTGGAGTTCCCCCAAAAGTTGCAGATGAGCGTTGAGATTTGAAAGGTGGAGCTTCCAGAGAAGAATCTGGTTGTGTGTCTAGAAACAGATGGATAAGAACAGAAAGCCAGAAGGGAAAGTTTAGAGATGAGATATGGAAAGAGATAGGGGAACTCTTTCCATCTACCTGTATGCTTGCAAATGTTAGCTACTGTAAAATGTTGGTGTCCAGCGAGCCATTAGGCAGCTATTTTGAGTTATGGTCTAAGGGGTACTAAAGCCATTTCTTTGTGCAAGTATGGATAAGCTTGGTGGTGTCCAGGTAAGGCCAAAAGCTAATCAGCTTGAAAGTCTCAAGAATGCATCCTAGAGGTGAGGATGGAGAGACATTTTCTGCTGGCTCATTCTCTGTTATTGAGGCCCAGAGGGGAGGGATTCCACCTCTAAATCTGGGGCATCACCCAGCCAATGAGTGGTTGGGGGAGGGTCAAAGCTAGCTACTGCTAAGTATGTACATCAGCTCTTTGGGTAGGTGTTAGAACAAAGCTGAAAACAACTCTAGCCACCATGAGAGTGGGCATAAAAACCGTGTTAGCTATCACTAGATGCTTGTCAGCACCTAGGATAGGCATCAGGGCAAAGCCTGAACCAATGTTTGCCGCCCCTAAAAACTCTTTAGTTCTCAGGGCCAGGTGTAAAACCCAATGCTAAGCCACCACAGACACCCATCAACATCTAGAGTGGGCGTCCAACGCAAGGTGGCTGGGGGTGGTCCTCTGTTAGGCTAGAGTACTACCAGAAAGCCAGATAATCAGTGTTCTTTTCTGGAGACAATAGTTCATGTTTACACCTACTGGAAAGGGAAGACTTAACAATTGAGGCCAGCGGTGTTTGAACAAGCTGCAGTGGGGCAGATGGAAGCTGGCCTTGCAGTGAGCCCTGGATCAGGATCTCCTGGCCTATGTGCACCTAAGACCAGGAGAGAGCCTATCTGAGTCACAGCACCAAAATGTTGGTTTTGAGCGTGAGATCAGACACACACACTCCCAGATGCCACACTAGAGTTTATTCAGGGGAGTTGCTGAGTGGATACGAGGGAGAGAAGCAGAAGAGAGAAAGAGACATAGCAGCTCCTTTTAAGAGAACATGTGGGCACGGATTTACATAGCCACACCTAGGGGTGTGTTCTCGTGTTCTGCAGGTGCCATGTTGAGTTTACCACATGGCCACTAACATGCCAGGAATTTTTATCTCATCAGGTGCCTTGTTGGATTTATCACATGGCTGCTATGTGTCAGGAATCCTTACAATTAAGGCTGGGGCGGGGGGTCGTGCTGAAGAGTGAGCATCCCTTTTTAGTTTCAAAGGAGGCAGGGTGTTCTATGCCAGGTGGTTGATGTGTAGCCCATTGTGTGTGTTTGGAATCAGGCTGTCTTTGAATTAGCTGGGCAGGTAGGAGGGGCAAGAATCAAGAAAAACAAGTTACTTCATTATCACTTTTCTTCTATTTTATGTACTCAAATGTTTGTCTGCATGTATGTGTGCCTTGTGCTTGGCTGGCGCCTCAGAAGCCCAGAGAGGGCTTCAGATTCTCTGGAAATGGAATTACAGATGATTGTGAGCTGCCATGTGGGTGATGGAGCCCTAACAGTTTCCCAGCAAGAGCAGCAAGTGCTCTTACTGGCTAAGCAGTTTCTTCTGGTCTGAAAACCAAGGTAGTTTAGTTCTGAAAATCAGTTTGGGAATTACCATGGTTCAACCAAAATAGAAGAGCTTTACAAAGTGATGTGGCCCTGGCTAACATTTCTCTTTTGGGTCTGTTTGTCACTAACATAAGGAATTGTAACTGATTTTTACACATACATTTTGTCCTGCAGTTTTGCTGAATTTATTAGTTGTGGCATTTTCTAATATAGAATCTTTAGAGCTTTTTGGTTTAGAGAAAGGATTGTTATTTGTTTACAGAAATGATTTTGAAGTTCCTTTTTATTCCTTAATTGCTCTGGCTAGAACTCTGTATATGTGGAATAGGAGTGGTGAAGGTGACATTCCTGGTCTTGTTTCCAATCTTAAGGGCCCAAACTTTCAAATGTTCACTTTTGAGAATTGTCATCCATAGGTTTTTCTTTTCAAAGATTTATTTTATTTTATGCAAATGAGTGTTTTGCCTGAATGTATGTATGCCTCTGTGTGCCCTCAGAAATCAGAAAAAAAGGGAATCGGATCTTCTGAAACTGGAGTCAACAGATGGTTGTGAGCTACCATGTGAGTGCTAGGAATCTAACCACTGAGATACCTCTCCTCCTTTCACCTTCTCACCTCTCTCCCTCCCTTTTGTCCCCAGACAATTCTTATTACCTGTGAATTTTGGAAATGTGGTGGTGAAACTCATCCTCTGTCCTCTTTGGAGAAATGAGACAGTAGACAGGGTGGTATGGGTAGTGCTAGTTGTTAATGATGGTAAGTAGGGAGGGACTATCTTTTCAAACACATCCTTTGGATTGTTCTTACAAACGTGTGTTGCTTTCAGAGTAAATCATTTAAAAACATGAATTCATGACTTCCACCCGGAGACAGTTAGATTCAGTAGTTCTAGGGTGGAGCCTGGAATTTCTGGTGTTTAAAATTCTCCCAAATGAATTCAGAGCAGCTTTCTAATTACTTGGCCTCTGGTTTATTCAGTATGCCACTGCACTCTTTGCTTTTTGTTTGTTTTTAGGGCAGGGGCTAATAATCCTCCTGCCTTAGCCTTCCAAGGGCTGACATGACACACTGTATGACAACAGGCCTGTTTCTTGTGTACTGCTGACTCTATTACCTAGCTTATTTCTCTAAAGAGACATCCGATCAAACAACAAATACCTGTTAACAGAAAACTCATTTTACTTCGAGCTTGAAAATGTGTAATTTCCTGGTTGCTATCAGCAAATACTTGAGGAAACAACCTAAGAAGAGTTTACTTTGACCTACAATTTGAGAGTGAAATCATCCATCATGGTGAACAAGGCATAGTGGCAAGAGTAATCCTCAGTCTCGCCCATGTGAGCAGCAGGAAACTGGTCACATTGAATCCAGTCAGGAAACAAAGATGCATGCTGGTGCTTGGGACTTGTAGTAGTTTTTTTCTCTTTACTTTTTTGGGAGGGGGATACCCCCAGCTCCCAAATACTCACATGGAGACTTATTCTTTTGAATGCCTGGCCTTAGCTTGGCTTATTTCTAGCCAGCTTTTTTTTCATTTTTTATATTTTTATTAATTTTCCCCCATATCTACTACTGCTCCCTCTTCCTTTCCTTCTCCCAGTCCTCCCTCAGCCTCCCCCACCTTATCCCCTATCCTTTCCCCAGAGAGGGCAAGTGATCACAAGGTGAGTCCATTGGGTCTGGCATATCTAGTTGAAGTAGGACCTAGTTGCTCCCCCACGTATCAAGGCTGAGCAAGGTATTCCCCTGCATGGTATGGGCTCCAAGAAGCCAGTTCACACACCAGGAATAAACTCTGGCCCAACTGAAAGAGGCTTAAACTGCTCACACCATTAACTGTCACCTATATTCAGAGGGTTTATATCCATTCCATGAAGGTTCATCAGCTGTCATTTTAGAGTCTACGAGTTCCCAGTAGCAGTGGACAGCCTACTCTGTGAGTCTTCTCATCTCATCATGATTCTGGTCCCTTTGCTCATGCAATCTCTTCTCCTTCTCTTCAGCTCGACCAGTATCTCAACCCAGTGCTTAGCTATGGATCTCTGCATCTGTTTTCATCGTTTGCTGGATGAAGGTTCTATAATGTCAATTAGGGTGGTCAATCATTTGATAGTAGAGTAAGGCCAGTTTAGGGACTCTCTCCACTATTGATTAGAGACCTATCTGGGCTCATATTGTGTGTTCTTGAGTGTATCCCTGGTACCAGGTTTCTCTCTAATACCACAATGGCTTTCTCTATCACGATAGCCACTTCTTTGCTCTCCCTCTCTGTTGCTCCCACCAATCAACCATCTCATTATCTCAGGTTCTCTTCTCACTTCCCCTTGCTCCCCGCTATGGTCCCACTTTACTCAAGAGACTTTCTCTATTTTCCCTTCCCAGGGGGATCTATGGACGTTTCTCTTAACTTCTTCTGTTACCTAGCTACTGGTTGGGGGGAGGTGTTGTGGATTGTATCCTGGTTATCCTTTGCTTTATGTATAAAATCCACTTATGAGCGTGTATGTACTATGTCTTTCTGGGCCTGTGTTACCTCCCTCAGGATGATACTCTTCAGATAAATGTATTTGCCTATAAATTTCAGAATGTCTTTTTTCCTGCTCAGTAGTACTCCATTGCGTAGATGTACCATGATTTTCTAATTGATTCTTCAGCTGAGGGGTGTCTAGATTGTTTCCATGTTCTTAGCCAGCTTTTCTTAACCCAAATCATTTACCTTTTGCCTCTGGTCTTTTACCTTTCTCTATTTCTGTATTTCTTTTTTTATTCCATGTCTGAGTGAGTGGCTGGCCCTCGGTATTCTCTCTCCTCCTTTTCTTGTTCCTCTTCTTCTTTCTTCTCCTTCTATTTTTTATTTGTTTGCCAGCCCCACCAATCCCTCTCTTTCCTTGCTATTGGCTGTTCAGCTCTTTATTAGACCAATCAAGTGTTCTAGACAGCTTCACAGAGTTAAATGCAACTTAAAATACTGCAATAAGATGTACCATTAAAAAATGTTTCAGAGCATAAATACTGTAAAACATCTTTAACTTATAAAGTCATGCCCAGGGAATGCTATCATCCCCATTCAAGATGGGCAATTACACTTAAGTTAAACACCTCTGGAAACACTTTGTCTTAGTGAGGTTTATATTGTTGTGAAGAGATATCATGACCATAGCAACTCTCACAAAGAAAAACAAATAATTGAGTGGCTTACAGTTTTAGCGATTTAGTCCATTACCATTATGGTGGACATGACAGCATGCAGGCAGACATGTCGCTAGAGAAGGAGCTGAAAGTGACAAGAAGATGCATCCTGAAGGCAGCAGGAAGTGAGCTGAGACACTGGTCATGGCTTGAGCATATGTGAGACCTCAAAGCCAGCCTCGACAGTGACAAAATTCCTCCAACAAAGCCACACTTCCTAATAGTGCTACTCTATATGGGGACTATTTTCTTTCAAACCACCACACACTTTCATAGACATACTTAGATATTTGGGTTTTTTTTTTTTTTTTTTTTTTTTTAGGCGATTCGGAATCTAGTGATGTTGACAGTAAGATTAATCATCTCATACTCCTTTTGTCTTTAAGAATATTAAATTAAAATTTTTTAACATTATTACTTTTTGTGGTGCTATAGCCTTGGTCATGCTAGGCAAGTACTGAATTAATGCGCAAACCCCCTAATCCTTAATTTCAAAGTTTTCCAAAGTGGTTTCTTTTTTTAAATAACAATGTCTTACTATGTAGCCCTGGCCATAACTGTACCTACTATGTAGCTTTGGCTGTCCTAAAACTGGCTTTGTATTTGTAAATGAACTTGAACTCTTGATTCTTCTGCCACCAAATCCTGGGTACTATGATTAGAGGCCTGGGTTATCATATCTAGTTTATATGGTATTGAGGAACTAGCCCAGGTCATTGTTCATGTTAGTGAAGCACTCTACCAATACTCAGCCCCTTCATACATATTCAAAGTCAAGAATTTTGCTTATTCTTCAAGTTCCATGTTAAGTAAAATTGTTCTCTGTTGAGAAGCTCTTTGTACTATACTCTAACATAGTCTATTTATTTTATATCATCCCTTTGAAGTGCTATATGGAATCAAGTTTTTTTTCTTCTTATTGAATTTCTGAAATGTCTTTACTTGTTTATTAGCATATGTTAATTGCATAAAACTGTGTGCTTTATGGTGACATTGTCTTATGTGTATATGTGCTTGATTCTATTTACTAACCTCAAGCTAGTGGATTTTAACAAGGTTTATGTAAATCCATGAAAGTTAATAACAGTTGCAGCAAATTTGGCTGGAAGAAGTCAGTTGGTGGGTGGTAGAGAAAATAATGGCTTCATTAGAGCCAAATATGGATATTAGTTCTTCTGGCATATATGAGAAATTGCTGGTAGCAAAAGATTATTAGAAAGAAAACAGTGCTCACAATAAGGAGGATTGTGCAATATTGGGCTTGGCCTTCTTTTGAAATATTAGACCCTAGAGTTTGGATACCAGCCCAGTGAGGCCACTGGCAACAACTACTAGTGCAGATTCAGGATTTTTGAATTTCTGGAACTTTAGGCTATACTCTGGGAGACTGCTGCCAAGGTGGGGCTGGCCACAGAGGCCTGCCTTTTCTTCCATAAAGTGGCTGGCTTTTGAAATACATCCTTAAAAGGAAATAGTTTATTCACTGTAGTCTTTCACTTTCAGGAAGGGGTTAATGTTGGCTTTGGTTAGCACTGGGTTTGGATAGTGTTATCAATATTTGTGCCCAGAAAAAAACCTTAAAGCCATCTTTGTCAGAGACTCCGTGTAGATGCTGGTCATTTTCATACTGGTTGACAATCTCTCTGTGTGCTGGCATTCATTAAGTTCATTGCTGCTCTGCTGTATTTTGTAGTCAACTCCCTGGAATTAGATTCTCTATTCTAAGCGATTTACCCTCAAGTTGACAAGTAGCAGAAATAGAGACCCTATTTTTTTTAATCTTTAACACAGAGTTCCTCCTAAGATGTGTAGGGAGAATTTCAGAGCAGGCATTAATAATAGTAAATGAAATTAACAACCACACCCTTTTGACTCCTGGGATGAAGCTGATGAACAACCACACATGGTCTTTTATTGGAGGTAAACAAGTGCTGCCTGCAGAGGGAGTGGTTCTACACTTCCTCAACCTTCTCTTAATGTGCTCTCAACTCAGTTCTACTTTGATTTCAAATGTGAACAACAGACTGTAGTGGAATTTACTGTTTGTGGATTTTTAAACGAATAGTTATTAAGAAACATCTGGTTGCAGTTGTAAAAATTCTCTCTCTTTCTCTCTCTGTCTATGTGTGAGTATGTGTGTGTGTGTGTGTGTGTGTGTGTGTGTGAGAGAGAGAGAGAGAGAGAGAGAGAGAGAGAGAGAGAGAGAGAGAGAGAGAGAACAAGTTTCTTAATTAATAAGGCTCCATGACGGATCAGATATTAGTCTCTCATTGTGCAAGAAATTTTCTCTTTCCTTTCCTCCTCTTCTTTTTCTTTTTCTGTCTCTCTTTCCTTCCTCCCTCTCTCCCTCTCTCCATCCCTCCCTCCTTATTTCCTTCTTCCCTTTTATTTTTAGAGACAGGGTTTCTCTTTGTAGCCCTGGCTCTGCTGGAACTTGCTCTGTAGACCAGGGTGGCCTAGAACTCATAGAAATTCTCCTGCCTCTGTCTCTCGAGTCCTGAGAGTCCTGGGATTAAAAGAGCTTTTTTAGTTTGATACTTTAGGGAATGCAGTACCTAAGTCTGTAGTATGAAGTTTTTGGCCTTGATTAGCCCTAAGATCTGGACCAGCAATCCCAAAGTCCCAAAGAAACACACAGAAGCCTGCATTAATTTCATGCTGACTGGCTTATGGCCAAGGCGTATCCTGTGCTATCTCTTACTCTTAAACCAAACCATGATTAGCTAAGTGGCTTAGTATCTTTTCTCAGAACAGCATCCTGGCCTTCTTTCCTTTTTATCTGCTGGTGTCTCTGCCTGACCCTTCCTGTTCTCAGAGTTTTCTTAGTCTGGTAGCCCTGCCTACACTTCCTGTCCGCCTTCAGGCCAATCAGCGTTCTATTAATACAATAGGAGGGATAAATATTTACAAGGTACTAGAACACAATTCTGCAGTGTAAATCCTTTTTCTTTATTACTGTCACTTCATTTACAATGCAAATGATCTCTCTTTCTTACCACCCCCAAGGTCTTCCCCTTTGGTCTGAGCTATTCTCAAACTCATTTCTCCTCTCTCCACTTCCTAAATTCTGGGACTACAAGTGTGTCCCACTGTGCCTGGATTTAATGATTCCACTTCCCTCCAACCTAGGACTTTGTACACCCTCTACCACTGAGTCATGTTTCTAGCCTTCACTGTTTAGACTTAAGACAAACGATAACAGTGTTTATGTTATATTGATTTATTACAGCAACTTTTGGGGTTTAATTTTTCTTAATTATTTTAATCATATTTTTTGGTTTGGGGAGCAAAAGTAATATGATCCTGGCATTGGGCAGGGTTTGTCCTCCTTTCGAGTCATTCTGAACTATTGATCTCATGTTCCTAGCTGTTTTTAGCTACACTGTAATCAGTACCAGTAGTTGTCTACACATTGTCCAGGAGCAGTACTTCTTTGAGTTTGAGAACTTCTGATCTAGTTAAATCTCTCAAATTTCATAGACAGAAACTGAGGACTTAGAGAGGCTCTTTCAGAATTACACAACTTGAAAGAACACTCTCCTGAGTTTAACCTTGGTGTCCTTTTTGGCAATAGGTTTTGAGGGGCCCATTGAAATGTTGAAGTTTAGTGGAGTAGTCAAGATTTGTGTGATCTTTACTAATGAGAAGGTCTGGGCTAGTCATAAATGTGGTCAGATGGTAGAATATGTAATTTTAAGTAAAGGATAATATACTCTTAATTTTATTAATTCAGAAAATTTCCTACATATGCTGAGTGACAGTATGGGAAAAATGGTATGTCTCATTATGTTTTAAAAAATTTTGTTTTATACTCTTTCAAACAATGTCTCAACTTAACCCAATTCACGATGTAGATGAGACTGTCCTTTAACTTAGAATAATCCTCTGGCCTTAGCCACCTGAGTTAACTGCTACTATAGGCCTTCATTTTTAAAAGAACACATGAAGTGATGATGGAGTGCCGGAGGCCTTGAACCAGATAGATGATTCATACAATGAACATTTTGTGGGTGTGGCTGATTGGACAAAAGGGTATAATGTATGACAAACTAAAGCCCTCAGTGCCACTAGGAGGAATGAAGAGATGTTGGAAAGAGAGGATGGAGGTGGATTTGTTTTGTTTTGTTTTTAATTGTTTTTGTGGGGGCAGGGATCTTATGTTACAGTTTTTAACAGTGGCAAAGTTAGAGTTATGAAGTAGCAACAAAAGTAACTTCTATGGTTGGGGTCACCATGACATGAGGAATTGCACTAATGGGTTCCAGAATTAGGAGGGCTGAAAACC
The DNA here is from genome assembly GCA_033318265.1 of Phyllotis vaccarum. Lineage (NCBI taxonomy): Eukaryota > Metazoa > Chordata > Mammalia > Rodentia > Cricetidae > Phyllotis > Phyllotis vaccarum. Next base: position 61,678,536 of record JARWLC010000013.1, read on the forward strand.
AGTGAGCTGGGGGGTAGCTGCTACAGTAAGCTGAGATATGATGAAATCCTTGTAACCCATTTTCTTTTCCAATTGCTTCCTAATATTCCCTAGGAATAAAGTAAATCACCAGATTTTCTATTTGTAATTGTCTCTCTCCCCTATAGTTGTAGATGTCCTAGAAATTTCGCCTCATTTCCCAGTTAGTTAATATTGGTCAGAGTGGGTGGTGCCTGTCAGATTTGTCAGTAGGGAAATCATTCTGAACCCAGGCCTTGCTTAATGTGGAGTCAAGTGTTCAGCTTTGTCACTAGCAAGGCTGAGGGAAAGAGTAAACAGAGAACTCTGTGCCTTGGGGATTCTGTCTGGAATCAGCAAATGTGATTAGGTCTCCCAAGGATGAGAAAAAGCATCGAGAGAACAAGTTGGAGCTCTGGGAGGATCCCTGGGGATTGGCCATCTTCAGGACAGCCTGTTGTTTTCCCAGTTATTTTCCCTTGTTTTTCATGTTGAGTTTCCCTTAGAGGATTCTCCTCCAGCACTGCCTGTTGATTTTTTTTTGATTGTGCCAGAATGTGTTTTGAGTAGAGCTAGGCGTGTTGTATGTGGGCTGAAACGAGAGGTGATCTGCTTTTCTCCCCTCCATCCCTGATTCCTTCTTTATATCATTTTCCGTATAAGCTCCATGCTTAGCATGACAACACTCACCCTCCTCCATGGTGGCCCAAATACTGTCATATCTTGCCTTTCCCAACAAATGAGAGTGAACTTTGTGGATTCTATAAGCTTTAGGAAAGTAGTGTTTATAATTTGCCTTTGTAGAGACCCATTTTGTTGTTATTTCGCTTTCTATTCTAACTTGCCTGTAGGTATGCCAGAGTTCTTAAAGTAAAAATCATTGGGCTCACTGACATTTTCTTACACATATTGTTGCACTTTGCTTGTGTTTTCCTTCATTGTCACTCCCTTGGAATTCCTTCCTCCTCCCTGTGTCTCCCTTCCTCCCCCAAATTGTACAGCTTCTGCTTTCATGACATATCCATATGGAAAGACAAATATGTTCTGCATATTAAAGAAAATGTGTTATATGTTGTCTTTCTCCCTCCATTGTCCTTTCTTATTCCTCCTTCCCATTCCCTTTCGATTCCTTCCTGTCCATTGAGAGAAATAATACAAGTGAGTGTCTGTGCCTTTGTGGGCCTTTTCTTTCTTATTTTAAAATATTCCCCTGATGACTTTGCTTGGCATTTTAGTCATGTCTCATATTAGTATGTCTTCTATGGGTTTGTTATACAAGTCTCAAGAACTCATAGTGTGGTTACACAAAGACAAAAACAAAAAAATGCCTCTCACTATCCCTGTACATATGGGTCTTGGTACTTTAATGCAACACTTGTTCAGGCTTTCACTCTTGGCAGTTGCTGAGCTGTTCTCAATCTTTCTAATTTTGGCTTTTTATAAAGTGTTATATAAATGGAATCATGTAATATGTGACCTTTTAGATAAGACTTTTTTCCTACTCAGCATTATTCCCTTAAGACCTTTATAAATATGTCAATAGTTCATTCCTTTTTATTGCTTAATAGTATTCCTGTATGTGTTTGTGCCAGTTCATTTACCCATTCCCTGCTTAAGGATACTTGGATTGATTACAGGGTTTTTTTTTGGTAATTACAAATGCAGCTGCTGTCATCTTGTGACTATTTCTATAAGGTAAATGCTGTAGATGGATTGTGGTCTAAGACACGTGTTTAGTTTTACAAGAAGCTACTAAACTTTTGTCAAAAGTGTAATAGTTTTATGTTCCCATTAGTGGTGTATGAGAGTTTTAGATTTTCTATATTCCTCCTAATACTTGAAATGGGCACTGGATGCTATTTCAGTCATTCTAGTCTAGTGGGTGGAGTGGTCTCTAAACCTTAATTTGCTTCACCATCATGACTAATGATATTGAAAATGATACCATTTTGTGTATTTGCTATTTATTTTCTTTAATAAAGTCTTTTTGCTCATTATAATGGGGTTGTTTTCTTACTTTAGAGTTTAGTGAGTATTTTCTATATTCTAAATATGCATGTCAGACATAGGCCTTCAGGTATTTTGTAACAGCTTATCTTTTGCAAATCTTTTCAATGGAATATTTCACAGAGCAAAACATTTGTAATTTATTTTATTTTATAGGTATGAGTGCTTTCTTACAGGTTAGGATATATACCATATATAGTACACATGAAGGTCAGAAGAGGAGGCTAGATCCTCAGGAACTGGATGCTAGGAATTGAGCCTGGGTCAAAAGCAAGTGCAACAAATGTTCTTAACCACTGAGCCATATCTTCAGCTCCAGATTTGTAATTTTTATGAACTCAAGTTGTTTCCCTTTCAATCATGAAGTTGTGTCTAAGGATATTTCATCTATCTTTAGGTCATAAGGAACTTATGATTACTTTTTAGTGCTCAGGCTCAGTCCTAGGACCTTGCAATGCCATGGAAGCTCTTATAGCTATACTTTTGTAGCTTTAGATTTTTAATTTAAATCTGACATCTCTGTTGAGCTGACTAATTTGGAAGGACTGAGATTTAAATGGAAGTATTTTGAAGCCCATGGCACTTAACTTTGAGATCTTCGCAGCCACTTAACCCTTTATTGACCTCATTTTTATTTTCTCTGAAATGAGGATAAGCCAGATTGAGTAGTATACCTGTGGTCCCAACTGTTCAAAATGCTGAGTCAAGAGGAGCCCAAGAGTTTGAGGTCAATTTGAGCTACAGATGGAGGCCTAAGTTCACAATAAAAACCAAAAATGAAATGAGGATAATAGGACCCACCTCCTCAGGCTGGGGTGAGAATTCCCATCTATATATGTAAACACCTAGCTCACAGTAGCCATTGTATTTTACTGTTTCAAATTTTGAGATTTGACTTTGTAATTTCTAAAACTTGGTAAGATATACTACATTGTCCTTTTTCTCCCCTTCCAAGGTTGTTGGGGCAGTACAGAGGTTGGATGCTGGCTGTTGGAGTCTAGGGATAATGACTGTCACCACTTAGCAGAAGAGTGATGTGGGAATGTCTTTTTGTATGCTCTGAAATAAAGGGACTGCTTTGGCCATGGCAGGCATCTTAGAAGTAGGCAGGGAAATCAGAGCATAGATAGGGGAAGGGGGGCAGAATCAGAGATAGAGGTGATCGAACCACCCAAAATCACCATATAAAGTAACACAGATGAGCCACGGGCCTGTGGCAAGACAGATGAATAGAAATGGGTTAAATTAAGATGAAAGAGCTAGCTAGCAATATGTCTAAACCATAGGTCAATCAGCATAAAATTAATATAAGCATCTATGTGTTTCTTTAAGACTCTAAGATTACTATTCCAGATAAACAGTGGCAGACAGGTCCAAACTGTGAGGCTAGTCCAGGCCAAAAACTTCATGTTACAGAAGAGAGAATAGTTTCTAGTTAGGGCAGCTGAGGATAGTGACACTTTCATATAAGGCAAGATTGTATGCCCAAAACAAAATAACAAAGGAAGCCAAATTTTATTGAACCAAGGGGTAAAGGCAATAGAGTTCAGGACCATGACTATGAAGAAACTGGGTATCAAGCCTCCTTTTATTGACTGCTGCCTTGTGTAGAATAATTGCCCTGGCTCGTTTCCTTCAGAATGCCCTTTTTTATAACTGATTGGTGTTTGAAGCATTTACCCTTTGTTCTCTGAAGGGAATCAAGCTAAGATTTTTTTTTTTTTTTTTTTTTTGCTCTGGGAACTACACTACTACTGAAGCCTGGCAATATTCTAGTGACTGACCCCTGTTAGGAAGCTTTCTAATGTTTACTTCTGAGCAGGGTGAAAAGGCTGAAGGAACCCTCTCCGGAAGCTGACTGTGTCTGTTCTGTGGTAGGTCTTGTCTGGGAGCCATTTCAAAAGCTAGATACCATAGGCATTTTGTTGATCCTCACCATGCTTCCTGGCACTTTTCACCACCTAGGCTCCCTAGAAACTATTCTTGCTTCCTCAAAGCAAGAACTGGAAGGCACAATGTTGTTTTCCCTTAGCCTTTGATGAGTGTTTTGCCAACTTAGGTGAATAAAACTTTTGTGTCCACATGTTCATGACACACAGTAAGGTAGTACTGTTAACTGGAAAAACAGAAGCCATTAGCAGTTTAAACAGAATCTTTATTTATCAAGTGAGATGTTTTACCTGCTTGGAATGGCATCACTGCAAACTGTTCCTGCAACTGAAGTGGTTCTTCACCTAAGAGGCACAACAAAACCACTGCCTTTTAATGCCTAGGCCTGGAGAAATAAACACTGTGGTCTTCATATGCAAACCTCCAAGAAAATAATGATACCCGACTTCAACATGTGGTATATTAGAAAGTTCTGTCATGTTTTCTATTTACTTTGACCTAAGAACAGGCATGAGAGCAATAGGGTAGGAATTACTACCCATATTATATATAAGCTGTTAGGTGGAACTTGTGAGTGTTGTGATGCTGTGGTTGATAGAACAGACTTTGAAGAGACTAGATACGTTTGAATTCTGGGGTTAAAAGATATGATATAAACTTGGGATTTTTCTTCATACTTGCATCTATAATATGCAATCATTACTGTTTCTGAAATTATTTTCATTATCCTCAACAGAAACTATAAACAAATATTCTCCCCTTTACCTTTCCTTTCATATTGTAGTATCAAATCTACGTACTTGCCTGTGTGAATGCTTATTCTAGATATTTGATAAAATTCAGTGTTTTCCAGATCTGTCCATGCTGTAGTATGTATGTAAAATTCCATTTTATGTTTTTTTTTGTTTCTTCTTCCTTAGCTCCCATTTAAACACATGGAGGATTATTTTTTTAAATAAATACCTGGCCTTAGCTTGGCTTGTTTCTAGCCAGCTTTTCTTAAATTATCCTGTCTATATTGCCTTTGGGCTTTTACCTTTCTCTAGTTCTGTATATCTTTTCTTTCCTTCTTATTCCATGTCTGGCTGTGTGACTGGCTACTTCTTTTCTCCCTCCTTTGTCTCTTGCTTCCTAATCCTTCTTTTTTTACCTTCCCTTTATTCTTCCTGTCAGCCCTGCCTATCCTTTCTCCTGCCTCACTATTGGCCATTCAGTTCTTTATTAGACCATCAGGTGTTTTAGACAGGCAAAGTAACACAGCTTCACAGAGTTAAACAGAGGCAACATAAAAGAATGCAACACATCATTGCATCATCAAGCAAGTGTTCTACAGCATAAACAAATGTAACACATCTTAAAATAATATTCTACATTTCCCCCTTTATGTATAAATAACAATAAAAGGGTTTTAACTTTAACATAGTAAATCTATACATAACAAAACAGTTATCAAGTAAGAATTACATTTATAGTATTCAGTCCATTTGTATTTAGCATATTCAGAGGAAATAATCCAATATCTATCCTATCTTAGTGAATCCAAAGTTTTTCACCTAATTTATTTTCTATAATTACTAAGGAAAACTGCAACTATAGCTGTCTAGTCTTCAACTCTATCAAAGGAATAAGAAGTAAATAATATTGTCTGAGTAAATAGGAAGTTTTTTGGAAGCAACTTTCAAAACTATAGAAATGACAGAGACATTTGGTTGCCTTGATAGTCACCCAAAGTTCCTCTGCAACATCCATCTTTGTCCTATAGGCCTGGAATACTTGGCAGACTTTTCAGTGAAGCAGGAAATTTGAAGGACTTTCCCACATTGTTTTGACAAAGTTTATCAGTCACTTTCCTCCGTGTCCTGGAGAATATCTGGCAGACTCTTCATGAAGCAGGAACCCTGAAGGACTGTCCTGCCTTATTTTGGCAAAGTTTTAGCAGTCACTTTCTTTTGGGTCCTGCATGTCCAGTTTATATAGCACACAGTCAAGTATTCAAGGCAAAAGCAATTTCTTGCCTAAAATGGCTAATCTTACTACATTGAAAGCAAACTCATATAGTTTCTTTAATGCCCATCATTTTATCCTAAGTAAACTGGTGCTACTAGGAGCACATGGGTCTCATTGTCTTAAAAAACCTTATGTTAATTAAACTTTTTAAATGCCATGTTCTATAGGTCTTTGTTTGATGTATTTGAAGATCATTTATCTATCTAAATATATCTCTATTATAATAGTGAAAACATACCTAAGATATCAACAAATTTGTTATAAATGACTATTAACTTATATTTCTTAACTATATGAAAGTTTATAATAATAGATTTCAAAAACTAGAACTTGTTTAATGTTCTGTACCTATGCAGTTCACTTAAAAATATAAGGTAAAGTTCTAGTTTACTCAGACAATATTATTTACTTCTTATTCCTTTGATAGAGTTGAAGACTAGACAGCTATAGTTGCAGTTTTCCTTAGTAATTATAGAAAATAAATTAGGTGAAAAACTTTGGATTCACTTGGATATTCTTTGCTTTTTGTCTAAAATCCACTTATGAGTGAGTCCATCCTATGCCTCTCTTTCTGTGCTTGTGATACCTCGCTCAGGAGAATATTCTCCAAGTCCATCCATTTGCCTGAAAGTTTTAGGATGCCATTTTTTTTTTACTGCAGAGTAGTACTCCATTGTGTAGATGTACCGAATTTTGTTAATCCATTCTTCAGTTGAGGGGCATCTAGTTTGTTTCTATGTTCTTGCTATTATAAATAACACTGCTATAAACATAGTTGAGCTAATGCCTTTGAGGTACAAATGTGAATCTTTTAGGTATATGCCCAATAGTGGTATTGTTGGTTCCTTGGGGAGATTGATTCTCAGTTTTCTGAGGAATAGCCATACTCTGAGGAATAGCCATACTCCTTTTAGAGTGGCTATACAAGTTTACACTCCCACCATCAATGGAGGAGTGTTCCCCTTGTTCCACATCCTTTCCAGCATAGGCTGTCATCTATGTTTTTGATCTTAGTCATTCTGACAGGTGTAAGATGGTATCTCAAACTTGTTTTGGTTTGCATTTCTCAGATGGCCAAAGATGTTGAGCAATTTTTAAATTGCCTTTCAGCCATTTGTAATTTTTCTGTTGAGAATTCCCCTTTAAGCTCTGAATCCCATTTTTAAATTGGGTTATTTAGGTTTTTGGGCTCTAGTTTCTTGAGTTCTTTATGTATTTTAGAGATCAGTCCTCTGTCAAATGTAGGGTTGGTGAAGATCTTTTCCCATTCTGTAAACTGTCATTTTGTCTTATTGACTGTATCATTTGCATTACAAAAGCTTCTCAGTTTCAGGAGGTTCCACTTATTGATTGTTGTTCTTAGTGTCTGTGCTACTGGTGTTATATGTAGGAAGTGGTCATCTGTGCCAGTGTGTTGGAGGGTATTTCCCACTATCTTTTCTATCAAGTTCAATGTATTTGGGTTTATGTTGAGGTCTTTGATCCACTTGGATTTGAGTTTCGAGCAGGGTGATACGTTTGAATCTATTTGCCTTCTTCTACATACTACCATCCAGTTATGCCAACACCATTTGCTGGAAATACTATTATCTTTTTTTCCATTGAATATTTTTGACCTCTTTGTCAAAAATCAAGTGTTCATAGGTGTGTGGGTTAAGGTTGGGGTCTTTGAGTTGATTCTATTGATCCATAGTGTATTTTTGTGTCAGTACCAGGCTGCTTTTATTACTATGACTATTGAATAGTTTGAAGTCAGGTATGGTGATTCCTCCTGAAGTTCTTTTATTGAGCAGGATTGTTTTGGCAATCCTGGGTTTCCTGTTATTTCATATGAAGTTGAGTATTGTTCTTTCAAGGTTTGTAAAAAATTGTGCTGTGATTTTAATGGGAATTGCATTGAATCTATATATTGCTTTTGGTAAAATTGTCAGGCTTACTATGTTGATCCTACCTATCCAGGAGCATGTGAGATCTTTCCATTTTCAGATATTCCCTTCAATTTCTTTCTTCAGTGACTTCAAGTTTTTGTCTAACAGGTCTGCTACTTTTTGGTTAGATTACACCAGGTTATTTAATGCTATTTGTAGCTATTAGAAAGGGTGATATTTCCCTTATTTCTTTTTCAGCCCTTTTATCCATAATGTATTAAAGGTTATGGATTTTTTTTTGAGTCAATCTTGTACCCTGCTACATTCCTGAAGGTGTTTATCAGCTGTAGGAGTTCTCTGGTAGAAATTTGGGGGTCACTTATGTATATGATCATATCATCTGCAAATAGAGATAGTTTGACTTCTTCCTTTCCAATTTGTATCCCCTTAATCTCCTTTTGTTCTTTTATTGCTTTAGCTAAGACTTTGAGAACTATATTGAATAGATAAGGAGAGAGAGGACAGCCGTGTCTTGTTCCTGATTTTAGTGGGATTGCTTTTAATTTTTCTCCATTTAGTTTGATGTTATCTGTCGGCTTGCTCTATATCACCTTTATCATACTTAGGTATTTTCCCTGTATTCCTGATCTCTGGAGGACTTTTTTTTTTTTTTATAAAGAAGTGTTGCATTTCGTCAAAGGCTTTTCCAGCAACTATGGAGATGATCATGTGGTTTTTTTTCTTTCAGTTTGTTTATGTGATGGATGACATTCACAGTTTTTCATATGTTGACCAACCATCTCTGCATCTCTGGCATGAAGCCTGCTTGATCGTGGTGGATTATTTTTTTGACATGTTATAGGATTTGGTTTGCCAGAATTTTATTGAGTATTTTTGCGTCAGTGTTCATGAAGGAGATTGGTCTGTAATTCGTTCTTCATTGCATCTTTGAGTGGTTTGGGTATCAGGGTGATTGTGGCAATTTTCCTTCAATTTCTACTCTATGGACAGTTTCAGGAGTATGGACATTAGTTCTTCTTTGAATGTCTGGTAGAATTGAAGCCATCTGGTCCTGGGCTTTTTTTACTTAGGAGACTTTTAATAACAGCTTCGATTTCCTTTCGGGTTATAGGTCTGTGTAGATATTTATCTGATCTTGATTTAATTTTGGTAAGTGGTACATTCCAGAAAGCTGTCCATTTCTTTTAGGTTTTCCATTTTAGTGGAGTATAGATTTTCAAAGTATGACCTGATAATTCTCTGAATTTCCTGGGTGTCTGTTCCTCTGTCCCCCTTTTCATTTCTGATTCTGTTAATTTGGATTCTCTCTCTCTGATTTTTTTTTAGTTTGGATAAGGATTTTTCTATTTTGTTGACTTTCTCAAAGAATTAACTCTTTGATTCATTGATTCTTTGTATTGTTCTTTTTTTTCTATTGTATTGATTTTTGCCCTAAGTTTGAGTATTTTCTGCTGTCTATTCCTTCTTGGTGAGTTTGCTTTTAATTCTTCTAAAGCCTTTAGCTGTGCTGTTAGGTATCTTGTGTGAGATTTCTCTTGGTTTTCATATAGGCCTCTAGTGCTATGAGTTTTCCTCTTAGCACTGCTTTCATTGTGTCCCATAAGTTTGGGTATGTTGTAGATTCATTTTCATTACATTCTAGGAAGACTTTGATTTCTTTTTTAATTTCTTCCTTGACCAGTGGTGGTTCAGTTGAGAGATATTCAGTTTCCATGAATTTGTAGGCTTTCTGTGATTTTTGTTGTTACTGAACTCCAACTTTTGGCCATGGTAGTCTGATATGATACAAGGAGTTATTCCCATTTTTTGTATCTATTGATATTTGCTTTATGACCACGTATGTCTTCAATTATAGAGAAAGTTCCGTGGGGTGCTGAGAAATATGTATATTCCTTTGTGTTTGGGTAGAAGATTCTGTATATATCCATTATGACCTTTTGGGTAATAACATCTTAGGTCCCTTATTTCTCTGTTGAATTTCTGCCTGGTTGACCTATCCAAGGGTGAAAGTGGGGTATTGAAGTCTCCCACTATTATTGTGTGGCATTTGATGTGAGGTTTAAGCTTTAGTAGTGGTTCTTTTATATATATATATATATAGGTGCCCTTGTGTTGGGGGCATAAATATTGAGGATTGAGACTTCATCTTGGTGGATTTTTTCCTGAAATACATAAGTAATGTCTGTCCTGGTCTCTTTTGATTGATTTTAGTTTGAAGTCTATTTTCTTAGATGTTAGGATGGCTACACCAGCTTGTTTCTTAGGACCATTTGATTGGAAAGTCCTAACCCTTTGTTCTGAGCCTCTGTCTGTCTTTAAAATTGAGGTATGTTTCTTGTATGCAGCAGAAGGATGGCTTCTGTTTTTGTATCCATTATGTTAGGATGTGTCTTTTTATAGGTGAATTGAGTTCTTTGTTATTAAGGGATATCAATGACCAATGATTGTTATTTCCTGTAATTTTTGGTGGGAACTTGTGTGTATTTCTGTTCTTTTGGTTTTTCTTCTGTGGGTCTATCGACTGTTTGTTGCTTCATGGGTTTATCTGGTTTTCTTAGGTTGGAGTTTTCCCTCTAGTGCTTTTCTGGGGTCAGATTTGTGGATAGGTATTGTTTAAATCTGGTTTTGTCATGAAGTATCTTGTTTATTCCATCTATGGTGGTTGATAGTTTTGCTGGGTATAGTAGTCTGGGTTGGCAGCCATGTTTAAGTGTCTGTATAACATCTGACTAGGAGCTTCTTGCTTTCATTGTTTCCATTGAATAGTCAGGTGTTATTCTGATTTGTCTGCCTTTATAGATAATTTGGCCTTTTTCCTTTGCAGCTCTTAGTATTTTTCTTTGTTTTGTAGGTTTAGTGGCTTGATTATTATGAGGCAAGTAGACTTTTCTGGGGGTCTGGTCTATTTGGTGTTCTGTAAGCTTCTTTTATCTTTATAGGCATTTCCTTCTTTAGGTTTGAAAGTTTTTTTTTTTTTTAATGATTTTTTTGACTATATTTTCTGTGCCTTTGAGCTGGTATTCTCCTTCTTTGATTCCAATTATTCTCCGGTTTGGTCTTTTCATAGTATCCCAGGTTTTATGGATATTTTGTGTTATGACTTTTTTTGGTTTTAGTGTTTTATTTAACTGATGACATAACTATTTCCACTATTGAATCTTCTGCTCCAGAGATTCTCTTTTCCATCTCTTGCATTCTGTTGGTGATGCTTGCATCTGTAGTTCCCGTTCATTTCTTCAGGTTTTCTATTTCCATTTTTGCCCTGGTTTGTCCTTCTTTATTCCTTCTCTTTCTATTTTTTAATTCCCTTAATGTTTCTTTCACCTGTTTTTTTCTTATTCTTGGCTTTCTTTATTTTCTTTCAGGGATTTGTTAAATCTTCCGATTTTTGTTTGTATTTTCTTGCATTTCTTTAAGGATTTTTTATATTGCCTTTTAAAGCTTTTATTATCTTCATAAAGTTGTTAAGGTTGTTTCCTTCTTTGCCCTATTAAACAAATAGTTCACAGCACAAACAAACATGTCTTAAAATAATATTCCATAATACTCATCCTTATTTTTTGGCTCTGGCTATCCCAAAACTTTCTGTGTAAACCAAGCTGGTGTTAAACACACAGAGATCCTGACTCTGTTTCCTAAGTGGTGGGATTAAAGATATACACTCCCACCACCATGCCCTGCCTTTCCTTTTATTAAAATTCTGGGGATAGAACCTTAGTTCTTTATGCATGTTAGACAAGTGCCCTATCATTTAGCTGTCTCTTTCCACCCTGCCTCCTCTTCTTTTTTCTCCTCTCTTCTTACTTTTTATTGTGCTAAGTTTCTTTTTCTTATTAAAAATTTCACTTATGACCACTATATTTATATCATTTTCTCACTTCCTATAGTTACTCCAAGTTCTCCCATGCATTTTTCCATATACTTCATCTCAAATTTATGTGCTTTCTTAAAAAATTATTATATTTTTTATATACATACATGTATGTGAATAAATATGTAAATAAAACCTGCTTAGTTCATTTAGTGTATATGTCTTTAGGACTGACCATGCCATTTATTCCATATATCTCTTCATGTAGGGGTGGAGCCTCATGATAATTCTCCAACCCATATTTGCATGTCAGTTATTCAGATCTTGTTTCAATAGCCATATTGTTGAGATTTCATGGGTGAAGATTCCCTGTCTTTTATCAAATACACAATAGCGTAGGTCCTCTGGCTAGGAGAATCTTTACACCTTCCTTCCATGATGTTCCCCTAGCTTTAAGTGTACATTTGAAGGAGATATATAAATTGGGGTTGGATACTCCACAGCTATTTGTTTTCTGCATTTTGGCCAGTGGAGTGTCTTTCTTCTGCTGCAGTTGTCTTCTTCTGCTGTAATATGTTTGACGGTGGGTGAGTTCCACAGTTATGTGTGGGTATAGGGATAAGTAGAATGCAGGTCAGTTTATTATTGGTTTAGCACAAATGGCAATGGTAAGATTTTCTCTATCTATACTGGTAGTATCAGGTCCTCTAAGATCAGTGGCCTCACTAGCCATGGGTAGGTTGCCAGGTTTGCAGTACCAGCTATGATTTCCTTCCTGTTGAGTGAGCCTTAAGTCCAATTAGCTGTTTTTTACTGCCAAGATATGCTATCGCACCTTTAGGGATATCTTGCCATACTGGTCATTGTTGTGATTCATAGCCTTTACATCCGGGTAGGACTGTTAATTGTGTCCCTCCCTTGGCAGTTTACAAAGCACCTTCTGACATTATAAAAGCTAGTCCTCAGGGAGGATATTTTATGTCAGATCCTGATTCCTCAGAGTTCTGTGTCTGAGTAGCCTGATGTCTTCAGTGATAGGGATTTACCTTCATGGGAAGGTAATGACAATACCTTATATTAATTTGAGAATTTCTTGGACTCCCCTAACTAATGACTTGAAAAGAGATTTTTCATAGTTGGTACTAGAATTTTTTTAAATGGCCTATGGGTTTATGGGAGTATTATCACTTCAAATGGCATAACTTCATTTAAACTATATACGTACATTCTTATACACATGTAATTATACATAAATTTTGTAAATATAAAATAATAATACGATTCCACATAGCTTTTTCAATATTTTTGGTGTTACTTATTCTTCCTCTCTTTCTGTATTGTCCTTCCTCTCTTCTTTCCAGTTAATGTCCTGTTCCCATTCTCTCCATTATATCACCTGTCACCTCACTGTGTAGCTGTGACTACTCGGGTATTCACTATGTAGACAAAGCTGGGCCAAACTCATAGAAAGCCGCCTACCTCTGCCTCTCGAGTGCTAGGATTAGAGGTGTGTATCAGTACACCTGGCCTTTTCCTTACTTTTGTTCAACAAGAGCTTACTATATAGCCCAGGCTGGCATGAAACTTATAAGTGCTGGTATTACAGGAGTGCACTTATGGGGATAATTTAATTTAAAAAGTTAAAAATATCCATCTATTTATTGTGTTATTTTATGCCATTTCACTCTCTTCTGGCCTCTACAGTTTCTGGTGGGGAAATGGCTGTTAACCTTAATTAATTTAATGAGATATATTACTTCTCCCTTGCTGCTTTTCTGAGTGTGCTTTGGCTTAAGAAAAAGATGTGTTTTAAGTGTGTGTGTGTTCACTCACACCTGTAGGTGTGTGGGCAAGTGCACATGCAAATGCAGGCACCCATGGAGGCCAGAAGAGGGAGTTAGATTCATCTGGATCTGGAGTTACAGGCAGTTGTGAACTGCTGGAAGGTGCTGGGAACTGAATCTGAGCCACTGTGGAAGAACAGTATGCTCTTCTAATTGCTGAGCCATCACTTCATCCCCCTATCTATTTCTATTTTGATAGTTGATCCATTTATAACTTGTCTCAGCTTCTATCTCTTTGAATTTATTCTGTTTGGGATTTTTTTTTTGTGCTTATTGAGTGTATAGATTCATTTTTTTTCAAAATTAATTTAGAAGCATTATTAGGCCATTATTTCTTTAAATAATATTTTTAATATTTTGATTTCAGAAAGTTTTATAGTATGCATTCTTCTTTGATTAATGATGTTCCTTAGACTAGTAGCTAATTATCATATATATATATATGTGTGTGTGTGTAGTAATACTCTCTTTTTTAATACATCATTTTCCTGATTACCTTTAGTTCTGCATATTTTTCATTAGGCCTTTTAATATATTTGAGATAGTCATTTTGGAGTATTTGTTTCCTACATATGATAACTGGATATACCTGAGGGGCAGTTTTCCCCCTAGTTTATTCCTTTCATTTGACCATACTTGTTTCTTTGTGAATTGTAATTTTGCCATTAACTTTTTAATGTAGATAATTATACATTCAGGATATTCTAAAGTAAAATATACACATAGCAGCACACACATGTATCTTAAATACGACCTCATGTTCTTTATAAAAGTTTTCTCTGGTGTTTTGGCAAGGTAACCACCTTCTCTCTGCCTTCCTTAGAAGACAATTTGAATTATATTTATACTTGATAATGTTTATCAGAGATGGAGCTGTGTTTATGGCTGGAAGTCATAATATAACCCAGGGTGAACACAACTGAAACCATTAATTTAAAAAATAGAGTTATTTTCATACAATATAATCTGATCACTATTTCCCCTTCCTCATCTTCTTCCAGATCCTCTCCACCTACCCATCCATCCAACTCCATGCCTCCCCCAATTTTTTAAAGACATAATCAAATAAAAAAGACAAAAAAGAATAAAACAAAATGAATAAACTAATAAACAAATCTAAATAAAAAAATAAAATCTATTTCATTCAAAGAAAAACAAGAATCAATGAGAGAGGCTTGAGAAGTGCACACACACACACTCACACACACACACACACACACACACACTCACACACACTCACCTTGTGATGGCTATGTTTGTCAACTTGGATATATGGAATTAACTAAAACGCAGTGGGTGGGTTAATTTGTGAGGGACTTCTTCTCTTCATCAAATAATTTGAGGTGGGAAGATTCCCCTTTAATTTAGATCTTTTGAGGTGGGAAGACACACCTCCAATCAGTGTCACATCTTTGGTTGTCGGCCTATGTAAAAGTCATTGAGGAAGGAAGCTTTTCTTCTTTGCCTGCTTGCTGTCACTCTTGCTAGCATATCCATTTCTTCACTGGCATTAGAGCCTACTTATTCAGGAATCCAGCCTCTACTAAAGACAAGCTGAGACATCCATCCTTGTGGACTGAACAACTATTGGATTCATGGTTCTTCCATTGGCATACAGCTATTGTTGGACTTGCTGGACCACATTCTGTAAGCCATTCTAGTAAATCCCTTATGTATATTTTCCTCTGTATATTCTGTTCCTCTAAAGAATCATGATTAACACACCTTTTAAAAATACCAAATAAGTCTGGGCAATGGTGGAACATCCCTTTAATTCCAGCACTTATGCAGCAGAGCCAGGTGGATCTCTTGAGTTCAAGGTCAGCGTGGTATACAGAGTGATTTCCAGGACAGCTGGAACTGCACAGAGAAACCCTGTCTTGGAAAAAAACCAGTACAATACACAAAATCAGACACCATAATATACATAATATGTAAGCTAAAGACCAGTAAGGTTAAAAAGAAATGTCCAAACAAAGAAATATGAGACAAAAATGTCTCCAAAAATTAGGTTTGTGTTGGCCATCTAATAGTGGGCTTGGGCTTACCTTATTTGTGATTTGTATACCCAGTGAGAGTGGTTATCAATTGTTGATAGCTTCTTCATTGAGGATGAGGGCTGGTGTCTACATCCCCTTTCAGCTTGAACCTGTGCATGTTGTCACAGTTACTGTGAGTTTGTATATGCATCTGTCTTGTCCTCTTGAATCTGTAAGACACAGTTTCCTTGGTATCATCTAGCCCCTGTGGGTCATACAGTCTTCTGTATCATCTTCTGAACAGTTAGTTCCCTTGTCCTGAGGGGAATTTCATGAAGATGTCCCACTTAGAATTGTGTTCTAAGCTCTCTCATTCTCGGCACATTGTGCAGTTGTGGGTGTCTGTGTTACTTCCCATCACTCCAAGACAAAGCTTCTTTGATGATGGCCCAGTGAAACACTGACCTGAGTCCAGGTCAGGTGTGGCCACTGGGGAATCCCAGATAGAGGGTGTGATTTGTGATTTTTGTTGTTGAAAACTCAACATTCGAATATTATAATGTGATAGTTTTGGAAATCAGATATGCTTTCATTTTAGGATTATCTACTCATCCTTTTGATTACTGAAGTTCATATTGTAGTCTGATTTAGCGATTTTCACATAGTGTGTTTACAGTGAATATATTCTTTATAGTGTATGGTCACCAATCTTAGTTGGTGTTCCATAATAGTTTGACATACACTTTTTTCATTAATATCAGGAGCTTACAAAGATAAAAAAAATCATCATCAGTCACCATCATCAACAGCAACAAACTTCTGCTAGGTTTTGCAGATGGACTTCACTGCATTCCATACCTCAATGCCCAAGCTCTTCCTACCTCTGTTCAATTTAACCTATGGCTGGCCTTATGCATGCTAGGCAAGCATTTCACTACTGGATTATCTCTTCAGCCCTCTCTTCTTTGTTTCATTTTGTGACATGATCTTACTGTTCTGCCAGGGCTGAACTTAAATGTGCTTCCCCCGTGAATAAGCTAGAATAGTAAGGTATGCCACCACACTCAGCCAGCTTCCAAGTTTCAAGTAATAGATTCTCTAGCCTGAGTTTATCTTTAGATAAAAACCACAAATCCCTGGCTTCGATACTCTGTGTCACTTCTCAAGTTGGTTAGAACAGAAATTCACGATAGTTTGTGAATAAAATCTGTTTTGTTTTCCTGTGGAACAAGAGCACAAGGCCCACACTAGCTTACAGAATGAACAACTTTAAAACATCAAAATGCCACTTTCAATGGGCCAAAGCTCATTGGCCAGAGGCATGTAGAAATGAAAACAGAACGCTCCTACTTTGAGGTTGCCTTTTCTTGATTCAGCCTTCAATTGGTCATTGTGAATCTTTGCCTACATTCCAGAGCTCTGATAAAGTCCAATTTTAACCGTTTCTGCTTTATTTTAATGTTTCTGTGAGATGTGGGAGTGGGAAATGTCTTGTTTGTCCTTTTGTTAATGTTACCCTCACTACACTTCAAAAAAGAAACGTCTATGTTTTTATTTTATAATTTTAAATGTTAGCCTACAAAATCATGGGTTTTATTGTGGTGTTTCCTACTCATCATTTTGCTTTATTTCGTTCTTCTCTTCCTCCTCCACTCTCCTCTTCCATCAACCCCAGACTCAGCTTTCTGGTCCTTTTCTCCCTCCCACCTCTACTTCTTATGCCTCATATTTTATTGCTCTAGTTTAAACACTTTAAAAATACCATTTATTTTATGTGTATTGATGTTGCCTGCATGGGTGTCTGTGCATTATGTGCGTGACTTGTATTTGAGGAGCCAGAAAAGGATATAGGACCTCAAATTATAGATGGTTGTGAGCTGCCTGCCATTTGGGCATTGGGAAATGAACCTCAGGTCCTCTGAAAGAGCAGCGGAGGCTCTTACACACCAAGTCATCTCTCCAGCCTCTTTGAACTGTTTTGAATTTATGTTGCCCAATGTTGAATTCTCCATCAGCCAGTTACTAGCTCTGTAGCCTTGAAGTAGTTATTTAACTTCATTTTCCCCTCTTATCCTAATAGTATCTGTCTCTGAGGGCAATAATAAGAAATAACAATAATTCTACCACACTTAAAACATGTGTGTATATGTTATATGTGTTAAATTATTCCATAGTTATATATACCACTACTAAAGAACACTATTTCAAGGTGTGATATCCAGCATGGTATACATGATAGCATGATGTATTATGCTAGAAATGTTAAAGTGCAAACATATGTGTAAGTCAAAACTGATGTGGTGTCATCATTATCATCTAGTTTAGTCTTTGCATTTTCCTTTTAGAGTATCCAGCTCTCAGAGGTCAAGTGACTTGCTTATGGATGTATAGGAAATTATGATGAAACCTCATCTTAAATCCATGTCCCTTAGTTTTATTTTCTGCTTGTGCTGGGAATCAAACTAAAGCCTTGCACATGCTAAGTAAATGTTTTAACCGTGACTATTCCTTGGTTTTTTTTTTTTTGGAGAAAATTGTACTAAAATTGGACAGGATGAATTAGGTCAGTATATGATTCAAAATCAGTTTGTTACTTTCTTGCCATGAGACCTTGGGGAAGCCATTTTAATTCTCTGAGCAGAATAGCTGTAGAAATAAAAAAGTAATTTTCTTTCCATAAAGCTGTTTTAGTGTGTGAAGTCATGTCCTATCTAAGCATAGTTATAGGCCCATGGTAGACTTGCACCAAATATGACTTTTCCATTTAATTTTTAATTACATTTAATTCCTCATGCAGAATAGCTTTAGAAATATAAGTGGAAATAAATTTATTTCATAGAGCTGTCTAGGGTATGAAATGTTACTTAAGTATAGTTATGGGTCTGTGGTAGATGACAGATTTGCATCAAATATTCCCTTTGTTTTCTACTTTATTTTTATTATGTTTATTTATTTTATGAGGTATAGGTCAAAGGCCAACATATTGATTTTCTCTTTACACTGCATGAATCCTTTGAATCGATCTCAAGTTATCAGGCTTGGCTCCAAGTACCTTTACGTGTAGAGCCACTCAGCCCCCTTTTCTACCTATCTTCTTGTAGATGATATAGAAATAGGTCCATGGACATTCACTTTTCTCAGCTCAAGCCTTGTTAATGAGCAGAGGTGTATAAAATTAGAACGACATTGCCCTCTGGGGTGAGTTTGTGACTGCGGGAAAGGTAGCAGCTGGAAGCTATAATTCTCCAGAGAGACATTCCTGGTGCTGACTGAAGAGCTGTTTGTGAAAAATGAGGAAGATGGCGATTGCTTCATGTCAGTTCATATGTTCTGAGATGTTTGTTTATATTGGTGTACTCTTCAGAGACTATCATAAACATGCTCCTGCTCATTTGCCATATTGATCTTATGCTAATCTTTTTCAACATGCTGGTCTATGTAGTCCTTCTCCTAATTGAGTTTTATTATTTTTCTCTGTCTGGAAAGTCTTCTTGATTTCCATGTCTGGATAATACCTATCTAGCCTCTAAATCTGTTCACTGTCACTCTCTTGTAAGGCCTTCAACAGAATGGCTGTAGTCCTGTGTAGTAAGAAGTTTCTGGGTGGCCTTTCCTGCTAACCCAAAGCTTTGGACTCCCTCACAGCACCACTGCCACTTAGCCTCAAATAATCACACAAAGGCTTATATTGATTACATGCTGCTTGGCCTACGGCTTAGGCATATTACTAGCTAGCTCTTGCATCTTAACTCAACCCACGATTCTTCTCTTCTTTAGCCATGTGGCTTGGTACCTTTTCTCAGAGGAGCATTCTGCTCTTCTTTCCTCTGTGTCTGCTGGCGTCTCTGTCTGACCCCACCCTCCTTCCCTTTTATCTATACTCTAATTTCCCACCTACTTCTAAGATGCCCTGCCATAGTCCAAAACAGTCCCTTAACTAACCAATGATATTCACAGCCCACAGAAGGACATCCCTCATCAGCCCTATCTCTGGAATAGCAAATTATAATTTAGTTTAAATATGAATTTCCTCATTAGAGTGTTATCATTTGATGGCAGTGGTTATTGAAGTGGATACATTCATTTACTATTTGTAACGTAAAAGCCTTGCCCATGGAGAAGTATTGACAGCTGAAGCCTGTTATGGGATGTATAATTTTAGTAATGATTCTGCCCACAAATTTCTGAGGTGAAGGTTAGAGAGAAGATAGTAGTACATCAGTGTTGGGTAGATAGTTGAGAAGCCCAGAGTAGAAAGGTCTTCTGAATTCCAAAGTTAATGGTCTCAGCCACATTGCTCTAGTATAGCATAAACCAGTAGAACCTTTGGTAATTATGAAATCTTATCTATGTGTTCCATCTGGTACAGGATCCATTCGCTACATGTGACTGTTTAGCTCTTGAAATGGGACTCATGTGACTGAAGAAGTGAACTGTTAGTAGGAATGAATTTCTGTTTAAGTAATCATATATAGAAAGCTAAAGTCCCATCCTTAAACAGGTACCTAAGGATTCTCTTTTAACTTGAAGTCAGTTGCTCTCTCAAACTGGTCTTATTCTACTACTTAATTGTGGTTAAATGAAGAACTTTAGTGAAATTTAATTTAGCCATTTATTTGAGCAAGGAGTGATTCATAAATCCAGCATTCCTTAATCAGGAGAGGTTCAGAGAGCTCCACCCAGCAATGTGGGAAGACAATGTTTACAGAAAGAAACAAAGAAGTGACATTACAGAAACAGCTGGTTGGTTAGGATATGAAGAGGCATTGCTTTAAGTGGACTGGTCTGATTAGTTTACAACCAGTGACTGGCTGAAGCCCTGCTTGGCTGACACTCAAAACTTCTCTTTACAGAAATAAAACTTAACTTTAGGCTACAGGTTGTTTCTATAATCGATTAAGTTGCAGTTCACTGCCTATAGAGGTGGATTTAAGCAAAATCTTTTTTGTGGGGGCAGGGGTTCTCTGTGTAGCCCGAGCTGGAACTCACTCTGTAGACCAGGCTAGCCTCTAACTCACAGAGATCCACCTGCCTCTGTCTCCCAAATGCTGGGATTAAAGGCATCCCCACCACCCTGGCTCTAAAATTCATCTTGATGGAAACAGTAAAATGTTCTCTTATCTGAGCATGGTGAGTCAGGGCCTGTATTATCAGCACTTGGGTGGCTGAAAGATACTGTGAGTCAAGGTCATCCTGGACTATATAACAAGAGATTTGCCCCTGTCCCCCCTCCCCTCCCCCCAAAAAAAACCTCTCCAGCATCCACTCCTCCTCTTCTATTTCTCTTCCATGGATATAAGCCAGCCACGGTATATCAAGTTGCAATGAGATTAAGCACCTCCTCTTCTATTAAGGCTGGATGAAACAATCTAGTAGGAGGAAAGGGTCCCTAAAGTAGGCAACAGAAAGTCAGAGACAGTCCCTGTTCCCACTGTTAGGAGTCTCACAAGAACAACTTACATGCTGTAATATATATGCAGAAGGCCTATGTCTATCTCATGTAGGCTCTCTCTGATTGTCAGTTCAGTCTCTGTGAGCTCAATAAACCCAGGGTAGTTGGTTCAGTGGGTTTTCCTGTGATGTCCTTGACCCCGCTTGTTTCTATAGTCCTTCCGCCCCTCTTCTTCAGGGTCCCCTAAGCTCCACCTAAGATTTGGCAATGGGTCTCTACATATGTTTTTATCAGTTACCTGTGAAGTCTGTCTGATGACATTGGGCTGGGCACCAATCCATGAGAATAGCAGAATATCGTTAGGAATCATGTCATTGACTTTACTTATGTAAGTCTCTGGAGTATTCAACCTCTGGGTCCTGGTCCTCAAGGGTAAATTCCCTCTCAGGTTATGGATCTCCAGCTGGGCCAGTTGCTAGTTGTTCACTTCCACAATTTCTGTGCCATTCTTATACCAGCTCATCTTGTAGGCATGGCAAATTGTAGGTTGAAGGGTTTGTGAATGTGTTGGTGTCCCAGTCTGTCTACTAAAGGTCTTGCTTGGCTATAGGATATGGCTGGTTCCGGTTCCATATCTCCTATTGTTATGAGTCTTAGCTAGGTGTTGCATGAATCCTAATTGGTATTATAATAAAGACCTGGAACCAGATATTGGGGTAAAGCTGAAAGATCAGAGAGACAAAGGAACAAGTCACAGTCACTTCTCACCACTCTGAATCCTTAGGTCAGAAAGGGTAGACTCTGCCTCCAGGAATCCTGAGACTGAATAGGGAAAGTGAACATAAAGTCCAAATTAAAAAAGAGAACTATGTCTCCTCCCACCTGATATACCATTCTCTGCCTAGCTATGCCACTTTCTGGCTCAAACTTCCTAGTGCTGGGATTAAAGGCCTGTGTTTCCCAAGTACTAAGGAGCAGAGACATGGGGTCCCAAGTGCTAGGACTGAAGGTGTGTG
Organism: Phyllotis vaccarum; assembly: GCA_033318265.1. NCBI lineage: Eukaryota > Metazoa > Chordata > Mammalia > Rodentia > Cricetidae > Phyllotis > Phyllotis vaccarum. The sequence continues at coordinate 61,700,368 of JARWLC010000013.1, forward strand.
CCACCACTTCCTCACCTCTATGGCTACCTCTGTGGCTGGCTCTGTTCTTTACTTCTTTAGAGCCTACACAATATATCACCACATACATTCCTCACCCTCATACATTCCTGGGAGTTTCCATTGCTCTAGGTTTCTAGTTCATCCCAGAGATGCCTTCAGATTCCAGTTGTCTCTTTCCATACTTTCTCCTTGTGATTCCATCTTATACCCCCATCTTTGACTGGCTAAGATCAAAACTACTAGGGACATGTTGATGAGGATGTGGAATAAGGGGAACACTCCTCCACTGCTGGTGGGAGTGCAAACTTGTACAGTCACTTTGGAAGTCAGCATGGTGGTTTCTCAGAAAATTGAGATTTTATCTACCCCAGGACCCAGCTATACCACTCCTGGACATATATTGAAAGGATAATTCACCATAACACAAGGGTACTTGCTTAATTATGTTATTTTTAATATCCAGAAAATGGAAACTGGTAACAACCAATATGTCTTTCAACTGAAAAATAGATAAAGAAAATGTGGTACATTTGCACAGTGGAGTAGTACTCAGCTTCTAGAAACAATAACATGAGAAAATTTGAAGGCAAGTGGATGGAACTAGAAAAAAATATTGTGAGTGAGGTAACCCAGACTCAGAATGACAAATATGGTGTGTACTCACTCGTAAGTGGTTATTAACTATAAAGGATATGTTACAATCCACATACTCAGAAAGTCTAAATAACAAGGAGGGCTAGAGGGTTGCTTGAGTCAGTGGAAAGGGGAAATAGAATGGACATTGCCAGAGGAAGGTAGGGGGAGGCTGAAAGTGGTGGCATGTGGATGGGAACAAGAGGGATCACATACTATTTTTAAGCATTAAATACTTCAGTATGCATCTATGAGAAGATCTATCTTTTACTAGAGAAGATAGGTAATTTTATTACAGAATAACATGACACACTTTCAAGGGTGAGAGTGGACAGTAGCCAAAGGGGATATTGCAAAGGAAGATACTTTCATAGAGTGAAAGTAGACAATGACAAGAAAGATGGCTATTTACTATTTGCTTTAATCTCCTGAGCAGACAAGCTTTCCTAAGAACTATATTTCCTATCAATGTGATTGACAAATCCATTTGGATCAACTCTTCAAGCTATGGGGAAGATAGTCTTTCTGGTGGTTCATAAAATCATGTGTCTACCCCAAGCCACAGACAGACTATGATCCCATTCCCTCTACCCCTTTCCCTGCCCTCTCTTCTTCCTCCTCCTTCTGGGGGAATCTTATATAGCTCAGGCTGGCCTTGACCTCTTGACCTTCCTGTATCTCCTATTCAAGTGTTGGGATTAGATTATATGTATGACCCCATGTACTAGCTTCTTAAGATCCCATTTGTTTGGCCAATAATCAAAGTCTTTCTTCTTTCATCCCCATTTTGCAAGCATCTGATTGAGGGAGGGGGGTCCAATCTCATTGACCTTTAATCTTGCTCATTTCTAACTAGTTGCCTCATAATCCCTTTTCAAGAGCTAGGAGCATAAAGCTAAGTGTCAAGTAAGCATTTTATGTCTCCATTAAATAGAACATAGAAAGGTTTAAGGTCTTCATTCTTACAAACTTTCAGAATTTAGGAGGGAAATTAAGGAACCAGATTGATTTCAACTTATTTCTCGCATTGAAATTCAGGCATTCCAAAGCTGTTTGCCAAAAAGATGGTGATGTCTGAAGTGGTTTAAATTGTGTTTTGTAGATCATGTATAAAGCAGATGATGCATTAGCATAATAATAAAAAAATCTACACACCACTTAACCTTGATTGAATGTCCTCTAGTCCTATAGACTAGTGGAAGGTAGATGATCATACCAGTGGAAAACACTTTGAGTCTGTTGATATAATTTTGGCAAATTAGCATGGTATTTGAGAGCTTTTCTCTTGACTATAAAAAGGCAGAAACAAAACTCTGGTTTAGAACCCAAGATAGACATGACACAGGAGCCAATGGGAAACTTTTAGTACTTGCTCTTATTTCACAGGTAGTCAAGGTCATTTTTGTACTCACTTTCCTTGGAGCCTATGTTTCCAAGGTTTGACTCAGGAGTGATAAGTCCAGCTGGCAATTCTAGGGAACTTCCTGGTGGTAAGTGATGAGGACCATGGTGTAGTGGGAGAAAGGGCCTTTCTTAAGAAACACTAATTGGTCCTGAGGGCCCTGGAGGCAAGTTTTAATTAGTGTCTGTTTTGCCTTAGAAAAGAGGTCTGTCCTGTCCCCCCCCCACCCACCCAGTGGATTAGGCAGTCTTTGTAACCCATAATCTTTGATAGTCTTCTCAAATTCATTGATTCTAGGGGCAAATTGTCTTCGAGATTGGGTTTCCTCATTTTAGAATAGATAAGAATACAGAAAAAGGACATCCACAAAGCAGAGCTGAGAGTGGAATGAGACTCTACACAAGCTGTAAGGAGAGCTGCTGGCTGTCTTGGCTTCCAAGTAAGAAAAGTCTCCTCATGAAGCTTTTTAGCAGACTACTGTTATGTCTGAATAGCACATTCTATCTTTCTTGGGGCAGTATCTAGGAAGAACATGAAGATAATATCTAATTTCCAGGGATTTAAATGCAGAGTTAGTGTTCTGGGAAACGAGGAAAGGAAGGAAGGATCATTACAACTTTGAAAAGATCTCTGGAGGCCACATCAGGAAATGATTTTAGTGACCGGCCTGGGATGTAATAGGGTGACTGGCAGGGACTTAAAAAGCCCACAATGAAAAGATTTTACTTGATTAAGGATAGAAATAGACTGGGGCTTCATGCTAGAGAAAATATTGCTTGTGTTTAGGAAAAGCATAGGGATTATAGTTGTTATTGTCTTATTTGCGTATCAGTGGCTCATATTTGGGAGTTAATAGGCAGACCTGTGAAGAATGAATCATTGTCTCTCAAGCATAGGTGATTATGGCCATTAATGTGTAATATTTTGGAAGTTTGAAAATAATTTGAGTTCTTACTTTTGTTAATATGTTTCTGTCCAATAAAGGGAGATAGTTAAATTACTTTATAGCCAGCATAAACACAGAGTGAATGTTTGGTAAAAAGATGTTCAATATTTGGTCAGAGCCAAAGACCAATTGTCCAGAGTGTGAAATAAGAACCCAGTAAGAGGGCCTACTAGCAACTGTAGTATCTGTGGCTTGAGGTTACCCTGAGGCTCTGTCTTATCAATGATGGGGGTGATGGTCAAGTTGGAGATCAGCTTGGCCTGAGGACTTCTTCATTCCAGAGAGAAAGGAAGAAGAAAACGAAAGGGGAAGAAGGGGGAGGTGAAGGGGTCATCTGAGCCTTTGAGATGGGAGTTCTATCCCTCGAGACAGTAAGCCCTGGTGTCCCACTTTGTTATTTTAGGGACAAGGAATCATAGAAGGATGCATGGGTATTTTTTCCCTCTCATGGCAAACTTTCCAGCAGATGTGGCATTTATTTGCCAGTTTAAGGAAGGAGACAGCTGGAGATCTTAAGTCACCCTACAAGGACACAAGAAGATGTGCATAGTTACCCATAGCTTTGGCCTCATTTCTTTAGGTCCATTTATAGAAAACTGAATATTCTGTGAGAGGGGAGATACTGTAAATGACTGGAACAAAGAAGACCCCAGACCCAGATTTCTTCCAAGACAAAAAGAAAAAGTTTAATACAGCCACGACTGGGCTCGAGGCAGAAAGAAGGCAGCCAAGAGCCCTGAATGCTTTCAGGGTAGAATTCTTAAACCGCACTCTAGATAGGGGAGGGGGAGTACATCTGGGCTTGTGAGATATGGGGGTTGCAAAGGAATGTTTGCAGTTATCTCGTGTGGTCCTGCTCGAGCAATTACGTGTGGAGATGTAAGTTCAGAAGGTCAGGCTGACCAGGTGTGTCCCAAGAAGGAGGCAGAAATCACGCCCTGTGTGCAGTTAGGCAAGCAACCATAAATCCTGCAAACAAAGCTTTATTCGAGAATTTGAGTCTTGAGCAAACAGCCATCTGATCAATTGTCTGTCACACAGGGACCAAAACTCCGTCAGCCTCTACTAGTTTCGGGGACCCCAGGAAGGGGGCAAGGGGGTTTAGACAATTCAGGTGGGAAAGAGTCAAACAGGATTTTTCTATTATTACAATACCTGTCTGTTTCCCAGTGATAGTTAGTGGGAAAATAGCTAGTATTTTGTCATTTAGCTGTGGATTTTCTATAAGTGGTCTTTATTAAGTTGAGGGAATTCCCTATAGGTATTCTTTTAATCAAATTATTTTGATAGAATCATATGCCTTCTTCCTTAGCCTATTGACAGGATGGTTTGCACTGATTTTTAAGTGATATAACCAGCTCTACACACCTGTCATAGAGCCCATTTGATAGTTTGTTTTATACTTTGGCCAGTATAGCCACTAATATTTTGCTAGAGACTTTTTTTTACTTATATTTATTGGCCCTATTAGTGGTCTTTCTTTCTTTCTTTCTTTCTTTCTTTCTTTCTTTCTTTCTTTCTCTCTCTCTCTCTCTCTCTCTCTCTCTCTCTCTCCCTCCCTCCCTCCCTCCCTCCCTCCCTCCCTCCCTCCCTCCCTTCCTTCCTTCCTTTCTTTCTCCCTCTCTCTCTTTCTTTGACAAGGTCTTTATGTAGGTCTTAATGACAGGCCTTGAACTCATTGTTTTCCTGTTTCAATCTTTCAAGTGCTGGGATTGCAGATGTATATTTGAAAATCCACTAGACTATTTTTTAAAAAATTATTTGTTTTTATTTTCTGTGCATTGGTGCTTTGCCTGTTTGTTTATCTGTGGGAGGATGTCAGATCTCAGAGTTACAGACAGTTGTGAGCTACCATGTGGGCGCTGGGAATTGAACCCGTGTCCTCCAGGAGAGCAGTCAGTGCTCTTAACCACTGAGCCATCTCTCCAGCCCCAACTAATTTTTTCTATAATGCTTCCCAAACTGTCTCTTCATAGCTAAAAATCGCTCATTTTAATAGCATTGAGTTGATTTACCTAGTGTCACTGAACTAGTTTGTGAAATTCAAGTGCTTAATGTATTTATCTACATAGGTAATTGCAGACATTGTTCTAATCGCTTTATTGGTGTGAACTTGTTTAATCCTCACAGGAAAACCATTAAGATTAGGAGCTATTGGGAGGTTAAGTCACTTGTCTAAAGTCATAAGGCTGTATGATTCAGACTGAAGATTTGAGCTTAGCTCTGATGATGTTATGTTTGTATTGATTATTCTTGCCAATGATGAGGAATTTTTACTGGATTTGGGACAGTGTATAAATAACACTTTTTGATCTATCTGTAAACTGTTCCAGGAGGCTCATGTCTCAGGAGGGTTTCCTTCCTGATCATCCATTATGTTTCCATTGTGTGATTTCTTGTACTTCCTTAAAAACACTGAAACCCAGACATTTCCTCTTCTATCCTGCTAAAGCAGTAGGACCCCTAGGGAGGGGAAGCCCTGAAGGACTGGAGCTATTATAAAGAATGTGGAAACATATACTCAGGCTTTCATAGAATTATAGTGTTAGCACATTCTTCAAATTTATCTAAAGAATAAAGCAGCAGTTCACATGCATTTTTGCTTTGTATATGTTAAAGGTTACATTTATAATTTTATTCTAACTTCCAAAGCCTTGGGAGGGACATAGAAAATGATTATACCTAAGAGGGGTAATCATTGCCGAACAGAAAGGTGGCTCAGTTTTTCTTTTTAAAGGCAGAAATGTTGTGTTAGTTACGTTCTTTTAAGTAATTAGAGTAAAAAATGGGATTTATTAGACTGGCTGATAGGACATGAGCTGAGAGATCAAATAATGTCTGTCGGAGGGCAGAAAGGCTGAGAATCTGGTAGTTGTTCAGTTCATGAGTCGGGATGTTCCTTCAGTCCCAGTCTGTCACTGATGCCTGGGAGGATTCCTGGAGAGCTGCTGGTCTTTAGTGACATTGGAATCCTGAAGAAATTGGCAGCACCAGGATAGGATGGTGCTTGCCAGTGAGAGTGAGGGCAGGCAGGCAAAAAGCAAAATTTCCTTCTTCCATGTCCTTTTCTGTGGTGTGCTACGAGAAGGTGTGGCCCAGATTTATGATGGGTCTTCCTTCAAGTAATATGAGAAGAAAATCTCACATAGAAGTGTCTAAGCAGCTTGCGTCTCAGGTAATTCTACACATAGTTAAGTTGACAGCTAAGGTTGACCATCACAGATGCAGTTAAATTATTGCTTAGGGCTCAGCAGGGAAGGGTGTTTGTTGTGCAAATATGAAGTCCCTAGTTTAAATCTCAAGAATCTGTGTATAAATCCAGTGTGTATAGAACTGTGTTGTGTGGAAACAAGAGAAGTGCTGGGTCTTGATGGCCACTAGCCTAGCTCCAAGTTTAGTGAAGAGCTCCTGTTTCAAAAAAGTAAGACAGAGACTGGTAAGCAGGACCCTGGACATGTTCCTTTGGCCTCTGCACACACATGGGCATATACAACACACACACACTTGCACATGCATATGATAAAGAAAACCCTTGAGAAGAATTAAAAAGGACACACTACTTGGTGCTATAGTTCATGTCTCTAATTCTAATATTAGGTAGGGAGGCCAAGGCAAGAGGATTTCTGGGAGTTTGAGGCAAGCCTCATGTGCATAGTGAATTCTAGGCCAGTCAGGGATACATAATGATACCCTGTCCCAAAAAGTGAAAAGAAAAAGTCACACAAAAGTTATTTAAGCCCATTGTATTTTCCAGATGAGAAACTCTTCTAGACTGAAGCCTAAGACTGCTATTATGAGGGAATAGGAAAGGAAATGGAGGTGGCCTGTAATTTGAGCACTAACATGGGTAGCTTTTGACAGTGCTATTCTTAGATTCAAATTGCATTTCCACTACATAATAATTGTATGATTTAGAGCAAGTTAACATATCCTCTCTAAGCTTTATTTTCTTAACCTGAAAAGAGCAATTCCTTTTTCTTAAATGGGCAAATTACAGGAACCACTTTTAATTGTATTAGTGGTCCATTTTAGCCTTGGTTTTGTTGAGACAGAGTGTCACTATATGGTGATAGGCCGGTGTAGAGATTTCTGTGTAACTAAAGTGAACCTGAAACTGTTGATTCTCTTGTGATTGGCTCCTGAATACAAGGATTGCAATCATGTACTACCATACCTAGCTTACAAGTATGTAACTTTTATTTCTGAGGCAGAGTGTCACTCTCTAGCCTACATAGATAGCTCTGGATGGCCTGAAATGTGCCATATTGGACAAGGCTGGCTTCAAACCCACAGAGATTTCCTCTCTCTACCTCTTGAGTGCTGGGATTAAACATGAACACCACCATGCCTGACTAACATGTAATTCCTAACCTATAAAAAAAATATAATCAAGGACCGACATTTTGATAGCGTGAATTCATAAACAAAATTATGCTTGAAAAAGTGTCTGACATTAAAGCAAGTATGATGTTGTGGGAATCCCATAAAAGAATAGTCCCCAACTTTAGTGTTAGTATTGTGGAGAACTGTGACCTGGCAATTGCCCGATCCTAATGTCTGATTTCTTAACAGTTATATATAAACATATATAACAGTTATATATGAATAACTATATATGTATAATTTGGAGAAATAAATCAACTATCTAACAGGCTGGTTAAATATTCTTCCTCTAGCCAGGACAAGTTCAATAATGGGCCCTGGTTCTCTGAAGCACTGTGGCTATCAGACTAGGAGAGGCTAATTTATCACAACTAGTGAGGGAAGGGTGGAGGTCTAGCTTGTACCATGACAGAAGCTTTGACAGAGATGCAGGCCCATGGGAGATAGGAAACAGGTTATTCTTTCTGGAAAATCAGGCACTTGTTTTCTGGCATGTCTACCTGGAAAAATGTTTTGCTGGAGTGGCCCTTAGTCACAGGGAAATTACCCACATTGCCCTCTCTGGCTTGGCTTAGTTCCTCCAGGAGGGCTGTTTCATGAAGCCCCCATTCTGGGTTTCTGCACCTGAGAGTCAGGTTAAAGTCTGTGTTGCTCTGGGAAGAGGACTTGCCATTGACTGCAAAGGGCCCATAAGTGATTAGCAGCAGAGCCTTAGTTTTAAGCTGCTGTCCTGCTGCTTTGAAGAGCCCCTCAGTGCAGCTCAGGGGAATGATGTGAATCATATTGATGTGGTCCAACAATTGTAGCAGGATCCCACCCTATTGTCCCCATACCCAGGTCATGGCCAGGTACAGCAGGGCCTTCACATTGGACAATCCTTGGATTTGAGTGGTTACAGCATTGTGGTCCAGACATCGCTGGTCCACATCCCACAGCTGCTACTTGGTGTGCTGGAAGGCCTGAGCAAAGGGTGCAGCATGCTGGCTGAAGCCCTTGGCCACCCTGAGCACGAACACCAGGCTGGGTAGGATCCATATACTCGAGGAGCATGCACAGGATGAGCCTCTTGTTTTGCTCAGCAGCTGCAGCCAACATCATAGCTTGGTGTTGCCAGCCCAGCTAGGAGCACGAACAGGCCTGAATTATTTCTTAATATAATTAACAAATATTTGCTTCTTATTGCTCAAGTCTCTGAAGAGTATACCCATCTCAATAAAATTATCCTGACATGTAACCATATAAGAAAGACAGAAAAAAGATAAAAACTCCACTTTGTTGAGAGGTTGAAGAAAGCTATAAAACCATGGAAGTAGCGTGAAAATATGCAAAAACCGTGTATTTAGATATAATTCATATAAAAATAGACCCATTAAAATTTGCAATCTTGTGGCTTTTAGTATATTCACAAAGTTTTACAACCATCATTACAATCAATTTTGGAACATTTTCCAACCCCAACAAGAAATCTTTTTTTTTTTCCATTAGCTTTTCATAATGCTTTTCATTAGCAGCCTCTCTCCCTCTCTCCCTCCCTTCTGCCTCTCTTTCCTTTTACTGTCCTTCCTTTCTCTGTCCATTCCCCCCTTCTTCCTTTCCCTCTTACACATCAAACCTCAGGGTTTGATCAAATGTTGTTCAAACTCCAGGCAAGCTTTTGCTCACCTTTCGAGGTTTCGAAATAGGAAAATACTTCATCTTGAAAGCATGTGGCCTCTTGTTCTTGCCATAGATAGCTTACAACCAAATAAGAACAGGGGAAGGAGAGCTTAAGCCACATTTATCAGCTAGGAACTCAAGTTATCGAATGTCAGATTTTATTGGTCTGCATTCCATAGCAGACATTCATCTTCCACAGAAGACAACAGTCATGTGTTATGAACTTCTGTACTCTCTCCTGTCTCTGTTTTCTGCAGTTTCTGTTGCTGGCTTCTTAAAGGGAATTCATACTCTTGCAGATCCCAGGTGCAGTTGCCAGATAGATTTTCTGATAAAGTTAGAAATATTTTCCATTTCAGAAGGAAGTTTCTCTAGTTACTGTCATGCAAGGTTTAATCCTTTTGGAGTTTACTAATGGTGGAACTCGGCAGATCTTAAATAGATACAGACTGCATAATCCATAGGGAAAGTAGTGTCCTCACTCAGATTCTTGTGATTCTGGTGACAGATGCACCTGCTGGGTCTAGAGGAGCAGGATGTGTGTAGACCAGGTCAGGCTGTTCAGGCCAGAATAAAAATTATATGCCCCAGTCTTTGAGAGAATAGTTCATCACAGGTAGAAAATATTAAGAATGAGGGCAGCTTGAAGGTTGTTTTTTTCATAATTTGAAACAGACATCTGGTGTTCTATGTCATAGTGGCTTTTGGAATATTAGTTACCCCTGCCTTGGCTACAGGCATTGTTGATAGCTTAGGTCATTTTAATGATGTTTTTCTCAAAAAAAAAAAAAGATAGATTGGCTTTGTTTGAATAACTGTGGATTTAAAATGTCTACAAGTGAATCAGATACCTAAGGCTTTGAAACTATATACTTTCACTAACGTTCTTACTAATTTGTATGCTTATTTGCCAGTTATGTATGTAAAGTTTTGCTATATAGCTGGTCTGGAACTTGTGATCCCACTGTCTCGGGCTCCTGAATGCTAAAGGTGAGTGTCACCATGCCTAGTGACTTTTTAGTCTTCGACATCTATTCTGCTGACTTTCAATGACTGTGTTCTGGAATGATATCTTGAGTTATATCACTTGTGATACAGCTAGGGATAATGACATCGAATGTATTAAGTTTCTAAAAATAATATCACTTGTCCTCTAATTTCTGGGTTCTAGTCATTGTGGGTTCTTAAAATCATATAAATGCTGATGAGATAAACATAGAAGTGAAATTGTTCGGGGATCAAAGAGGGCTAATGGGAGGGCAGCATGGGGTGGAGGTATATGGAGGATATGTTCAAATTATATGTGTGCTTGAAAATGGCCAGATGTGACTGTGTTTAATAAAAGGAAATATTTAAAATGCTTTGTGTAAGAGTATGTGCTAGGAAGAAAAAGACTTGACTTGAATAACTAAGTTGAGTATGTTAAAAAGAAAGATATTACAATCAAGAAGCTTTCTAAAGAATTATAAAGAATGCATTGAGGGCTGGAGAGGTGGCTCCGAGGTTAAGAGCACTAGCTATTCTTCTAGAGGTCCTCAGTTTAATTCCCAGCACCCACATGGTGGCTCATAGCCATCTATAATGAGATCTGGTGCCCTATTATGACATGCAAACACAACACTGTATACCTAAAAAATAAATAAGTTTTTTTAAAAATAAGAGTACCATAAAATCTTACAGATAATTAACTGTAAGGAGGAATTACAAGGTATCATTGTTATTTCATTAGTAGTTATTACCACATTTTAGTGTTTAAAAGGTGTGTGTGTGTGTGTGTGTGTGTGTGTGTGTGTGTGTGTGTGTGTGTGTGTATGATGTATATAGGTGTGTGTAGTGATGAATACCTATAACCCCAGTATTCAGGAGGCAGAGGCAGGAGGATAATAATTTCGATGCTAACATGAAGAACATATAGCAATATCTTTTTTCAAGCTAAAGTAAAAAAATTCCTCATTGGTCTAGTGGTAGGTATTAGTAGGCATTTTCTGAAACGACACGAAGCAAAACAAAGTAAAACTAAAGCATATAAGCAAGTAATAGAACCAACAGGTTTTATATTTATACTTTAAATGATTAAATTTTGTGGTAGATAAGATATATCTTCAAACATATTTTTTATTATTTTTAATGTTTTTTGATGGATTCTTGGATTTCTTCAGTTTTTTTAATGCTATCTTTTTCTTCTGTCTTCTGAACATTGTGTTCCATTTCCATGAGGACCATCACAGTGTGTTAGGAGGAGTTCATGTATTGGTTGATCCCAACCATGAGCTCTGGAAGTTCAGTAGCACATTTTTGGGTGCTTTCTTTACCTGTAGACATTCCATGACTGCAGGCTCTATATCTAAACCTATTAAGTCCACCATTACTCCGCAGAATTTAGTACTCTTTTTTGGGCCATCACTTCTGGGCACATATAGGTAACTCCATGGTGTATCACTGAAAGGACATAAACTGCTTTGAAGTGACATATTTCACATGCTTGGTGACTTTTTGGGTCTGTGTATGTTTGGGGACCTATGAAGTTTTATGGATATAGTTAAAGTAAACACAAGGCCAAGTCAAAGATAAATATTGCATTTTTCTCATATAGGAAATACAAATTTTATATGTGTATATATGACATGAAAGTAAAAGGTAATAATTTGGGAATAGAAAGGGAATCAGAAGGGTAAGAGAAGGTCAAGAGAGCATAATGGAGAGAGGATAAATAAGAGCAAGGTACATGGTTTGTATACATGAAAGTGCCATAATAAAACCCATCATTTTGTACAATGGGTATGTGCTAATAATGAATAATATTTTATAAAATTTTGCTGGTGCATACCTATGACCTCAGAGTCTGGGAGACTGAGGCTGTAGGTCACACATTTGAGGCCTGCCTAGACTACATAGAATAAGCTCTGCCTCAAGAAACTGAAGGGATGGGGTCCTGTGTGGAAAGATTCTTTAAATCTTACTATATGGAAGATTTAATAGTAAATAAATGATCTTCTTAAACAAGCCACAGAGACCAAAACCAGTAAAGGCACCAGATGCAGGGCCATGGAGTACTTGTACTGTTATATTTGGTGGCATTCCAGATGAAATAAAATAGTAGAGTTTTCTGAGCACTGAGTAAAAAGCACAGTTCTCAGAAATGATGAGCTTGGGAGAGATGTGACCAAGAAAACAAAAGTCTATTAATAGGGGGTTGTATCAAAGAACAATAGAGTCTACTGAGAAATGAACTAACAGAGAAAGAGCAATGAGATGCAAGAGAAAACAAAGACATCTGCATAAATGGAAGCCACAGCATGCCCATTAATCTGTGGCAATAAACAATTTGACTAGGACTGGGGATGTGGTTCAGCTGTAGAGAGCTTGTCCAGAAGTAGGCAGGCAACACAGAGAAAAGGGCAGCTTCTTTGGGAACAGGAAACAGCTGGGGGAAATGGTTGCCTCAGAAGGATGCTAAATGTGCCCTTTGAAATTATCAGGTCAACACAGAAAACACAAGACAGGAATCAATATAATCTATGATTTTGCATAAGAAGAAGCTGAAGCCAAATAAGGGAACATGGCCTTATTAAAATTTAATTCCATGCCAGAGCTCTTACCACTAACTTCAAATGCATTCTCCAAAGTTGTCTGTATATTGTCAATGGTATTATTTTTTCAAGAAAAATTTGAAGTCCCCAAACCATTACATTCTACATTGCATTAATTATGAACAGCTGGCAATATAATCTTAACTTCTTTGCCATTTTTGCTAATTTATATGCACTAATGACCTCACAGGGCATTTTACAGAGCTAAGTGTGGTGATGTTTGCTTCTAAATCAAACACTCAAAAGACTGATGTAGGAGGATTAGAAGTTATAAAGCAAGTTAAGTCTCTGTTTTTTAAAAATAATTGTTTTAGTGATACCTACTAAATTCCTAAGTTTAAGTGAGCATCTTCAATAAGTGGTTCTACTTTCTGGATAGTCAGTTGGATTTAACATTTATTTATAGCCATCAATGAGGTTGTGTTAGATCCAGGGAATATAGAAGGCCTCCATTTCTGCCTATTTTTTCTGAAAATGGTAGAATTTCATTCTTTGTGCCAATGGCAGAATTTTGTTCTTTTATGGATGAATATATGTCCATAGGACCATTCCATAATGACTATTTGTAATAGTTCTAGGTTTGTTCTAGATCTAACAATGATGCAAAAGTATGTTTCATCTTGTTGAGTGGGATTTAAATCCAATCATAAACTGTCGGTTTCTCCCATGGTGTTTATGGCATTATTACATGAGTGGGTATGGCTTGCTAGGCTAGTCATTATCGTGGCTCACAGCGTTCATAGATGGATATAATTGATGATTACTTTTCTCTGGCAGTATGCTTACATCTCCTGGCACTGTGACAGCTAGCCAGTAGGAATTAAGCTTTTAGGTCTGCAGTAATTCGGTTTCTCCATATATATGACTCAATATAAGGTATCTTCAGTAATATGGTACTGCTATTAAGTTCTAGAGAGTGTCCAAGAGCAATGGCAATGGCCTGTAATGTTTGGGGATCTTTCGGACCTTCTTTTGAAAGGTTCTTCCCATGACCCTTGTGGTGGTTTGAATAAGAATGGCCCTCAGCTGGTTGGTGGTGGCAAACACCTTTAATCCCAGCACATAGGAGGGGAGGCAGAGGCAGGCAGATCTCTGAGGCCATCTTGGACTACAGAGTGAGTTCCAGGACACCCAGGGCTACACAAAAAAAGCCCTTAATGGGAGGGGAAGGGAAGAATGGCCCTCAAAGGCTCATATATTTGAATCCTTAGCCATTTAGGAATTGGTACTATATGAGAAGCATTAGAAGGTATGGCCTTATTGGAGAAAAGTATATTACTGGGAGCAAGTTTTGAGGTTCCAAAAGCCCAAGCCAGTCCTATTGTATCTTTTTTCCTGCTGCCTTTGGATCTGGATGTAAAGCTTTCAGCTGTTTCTCCAAGACCATGCTCACTTCCATGATGATGATGGATGGACTAAACCTCTGAAACTATAATCAAGCCCAAATTAAACACTTTCTTTAAAAGAATTGCTTTCGTAATAGTATCTCTTCAAAGCAGCAGAAGCACTAAGAAAAAAATTGCTGTCAGGAAGCACAGTATTGCTGTGAGAGGCCTGACTATCCTGCTTATTGGTGGAATGTGGACTTAGGGAGTTTGGATTAAGAAAGCAGTTGAACGCTTTGTGTAGTATATTTATGATGTTACATTGTAAATAATTGTCCTGCCTATGAGTTTAATAAAAAGTGCTGATTGGCCAAAGGCAGACAAAATAAAGGCAGAAGAAGCCATGGCTCATACTGTTATTCCCAGCACTTGGGAAGCAGAGGCAAGAGAATCTTCGTGAGTTCAAAGCCAGCCTGGTCTTCAAAGCAAGTTCCAGGGCAGCCAGGACTATTAGACAGAAAACTCTGTCCAGAAAAAAATGTGACCCCCCCAAAAAAACCCCAAAAAACAGGAGGAGGTGGATCTGTCCTCTGATATCTCTGGCTTGTCTGACAACTCTGGGGTCTCTGTTCCCAGAGTTTTCTTAGTCTGGTAGCCCCTCCTACATTTCCTGTATGCCTTTGGCCAATCAGCGCTTTGAGGTTGAGTTTTGTTATGGAGCCACTACCAAGGAGACCTAGAATATTCTTTTAGGAATCCCAGACAGGCTCAGGACTCAGAAAATTGGAGGGAAAAGAAGCTTTTCAGATGTTAATAACTACTCAGTGGACCCAGAAAGTTCTGCAGACTAAAGACTAATGTCATTTTTCCCTGGGCTGTGGTCAGATTCTGACTTTTGATATTAACTAAGAAAATATCCCAAAGTGGAATTCTCTCAGAGGTCATCACACTCAACTTGGATTCTAGTACAAACCCCAAAGTCAGAATAAGCAAGAAGCCCTGGAGTACCAGGAACCATTTGAGTGCAAAGGTTTTACACATTCCATGCTCTTTTCTCTTTTTGTTTTCTTCCATTTTTTTGGCAGAATTCTTAGCTGCCACAAGTTTATTAGAAACTTGAAAAAGAATGTCTCTGCCTTGGAAGGAACATAGGAGCTACAGAGAATAGTCCCTTGCTTATTGTTATTATGAGTATGATTAATACTGGTATGATTAATATTCATTTATACAGTGTAGTGATTTTTAGTGCTGCTATGAATATATACTTAAAACAAGTAAATCATGTAAGTGAGAAAATTGTAGGTTATGTGACTTATCAGTTATTGTTTTATTAAAAGGATACAGGTATAGAGGATTATACAATAAAAATAATTGTCTTCACAGTCCAATTGGGGGTTATCTTTTCCCTGTCTTGATGTATCATTTTGTGTATGTGTTTTTATTTTGACAAATCCAATTTTTCTATTTTTCCTCTGTTGCTATATCTTAGAAATAATTTCAATTCCATTATAGTGAATATTTCCCTTAGAGTTTCACCATTTTGTAGTTTTATCTCTTGTGTTACAGTTTTGATTCATTTTTAGTTAATTTGTATGAATTTTGCCCAAAGTGTTCAACTTATTATTATTTGGGATATGCTTTTCATAGTTTACTCAGTGTATTTTGTTTATAAGATGTTTCTATACTGTACTCTTGGCCAGGTTTTGTAGTATTTAATCCCAGTACTAAGGCTGTAAAGGGATATGGATTGCTATGACTTTAAGGCCATCCTAGACTACATAGGACGCTCCAGGCCAGGCTACAAAAATTCTTGGCACACTTCTTGAAATTCAGTTAACCATAAATTCTAGGCTTTTCTTTTTTGGCCATTGAGTTCTGGTAAACAAGTCTAAATATATGCCTTTAATGCATGTTCTTTATTGGTTCAATTATAATTCATTTGCTGTAAGTTTTGAAATCAGTGTGTGAAATTTACAACTTTATTTCTTATCAAGATTATTTTGGGGCTTTGTCAGGATGGTTCAGCGGGTAAAGGCATTTGCTACCATGTTAAACAACCTGAGTTTCCTTCCTGAGACCACAGTGTAGGAGAGAACTGACTCCCTGAAAGTTGTCCTCTGACTGTCATATACATCCTCTGTGGCGTGTACCCTACAGTTTTCTTATTCACATGATTTGTTTTAAGTATATATTCATAGCTGCAGTAAAAACAACACTGCACTGTAAAAATGTATATTAATAGTGACAATGCTCATGATGACAATAAGCAAGTGACTAGTCTCTGTTGCTCCTGTGTTCTTTCCATGGCAGAGACATTTATTTTTCAAGTTTCTGACACATTTGTGGCAGCTAAACATTCTGTCAAAGAATGAAAAAAAGAGGAAAGGCCACAGAAAGTATAATACCATTGCATTCAAATAGTTCCTGGCACAGACCCCTCAATACTTAAATAAAACTGAAATTTTAAAGATTTTTGATTGTTTGGAGTTCTTTGTTGATTGTTTGGAGTTCTTTGTTATTACATTTAGATTTTAGGATGGGTTTTTCTATTTCTGTAAAATATACTTTGGGATTTTCATGTGGTTTGCATTGAATCTGTAAATTGCTTTCAGTAATATCCTCATCTTAATGCTATTACGTTTTATAATCCACAATTATTGATGCCTTTGTATTTTTTCACATCTTTAATTTTGTCTTTAGTATTTTTTAGTTGTGAGTGTATAAATCTTTTGCTTACTTATTCAAAAGTATTTTATATGTTAGACTATATGAAATTTCTCAACTTTTTCAAATTGTTCACTCTTAAGTACACAGAAAAACACTTGATTTTCATGCTTTAATTTTTCTGTCTAATGACTTTGATAAGTTTATTATCTCTAATACTTTTATTAACTTTTGGATCTTTCTATATATAAATTTGTGTCTTTTGTGGACAAAATAACCTCCCTTTGTCCTTTGTACTAAGAATACATTTTTATTTCTTTTACTTGCTACATTTCTTTGGTCAGAACTTCCAATACTATGTTGAGTAGAAGTGAAAAAATTTCCCCAATAGTCTTACTCAACTGTTGACCCTGTTTGCAATAGTACTGACCAGCCAAAATATATGATCCACTGCCATACTAGTGGTAAATCTGTTATGCAGTAACTAACTAACCACTTTGTAATTGGATTTTTTTTTGCCCACTCTACAAAAAGGAATTCATGTCTGGTACTGAAAATTTGGACAAAGCTCATGGTAGAGAGTGTCATAATTCCTAAGGAGGAAGGCACTGCAATTGTTTTACCAAGTGTGTCCAACATGCTTGTCAAATTGCCTTCTAAAAGCTATGCTCATGACTGTAGAGTAGTGCTGTTGGCAGGATTGTTCAGGGAAGCTTTTTTATGGGGTAGTCAGAACTGCATGCAGAGACTAGTAACTCATTACAATACTGAGAAAAATGACAGTTGAATGTCATACCATAAATAGGAGAGTTATATTACACTTCCAGTGCTCAACATCATAGAAGAAGGGATGGAGAATCTAAGAGCTGGAGGATGGAGCATTTAGTGGTATGGAACAACTTCCAGGAATGTTGTCTTTTGTGCTCTTGAACTCACAGTAGCTGTGATTACTTGTGTAAGAACTGGACCCATTAATATCCTGTTCTGGAAGGGAGAGGAGATCACGAAATCCCACAGTTTCTGAGATGTTCTAAATAGTTAACAGTTTATGAGAAATGGAGATAATTTCTTCACTGGTATAGCTACTGTGAAAATGCCCATGTTCCTATAAATGAACCGAATGAAACCCATTGGTTCACGCATAAATAGAAAGAGATTAAAGTAGAAGAGGAAGCATATTTGCAGAGAAGAGATTGAACAGGCATTGGATCAGGCAAGAAGTGATAATAGGGCTGAATAACATCAAAATACTTTTAAGTATATATACAGAAATACCCTATTATTTGGGGGATGTTTGCATTTTTCTAGAAAACCCATAAGTTTTAAAGATTTGCTTTTATTATTTTTAATTATGTGTCTCTGTGTGGATATGCACATGTGTGCAGATGTCCTTGGAGGCCTGAGGCTTCAGATCTTCCTCAAGCTGGAGCTATATCCAGTGCTGAGCTGCCTGCTATAGGCGATAGGAAATGACTTGAGGGCTCTTGATCACTGAACCATCTCTCCAGGCCCAAACACCATAAATTTCATCATATTCTAAAAAGACTTTACCAGACTTTCCAAATTCAAGCCAATATTTTCAGTAGTTCCATTTTTATACACAACTGAAAAAACTTTTATTAGTTCTTCATATTAAGCCAGTAGGTAACAGTAAAATTTAAAAATAAAACTAGCAATATTTATGTTACTTCATTTTTTGAGACATAGTATATCTACATACCTCTGAATATTCTGCACTAGGCTTGTCTTGAACTCACAGAGATCTCCCTGCCTCTACCTCTTCAGTGCTGGGATGAAAGGTACAGCTACATACTACCACATCCATCAAGTTACTTTTTCTTGAAACATTTTGCTGTATCATCTTATTTTAATGCTCCTACATACCTCTGAGCAATATATTATTGCCATCTTTGAAACAGGATCTCAATTATGTAATCCTTGTTGGCCTGAAATTTATCATACATACCAGGGAACCTCAATTTTTGACAATACTCCTATCTCTGCCTCCCAAATTACAGGTATAACTACTACTTCCTGTCTCTTTTTTTAATCTTAAAAAAAAATGCTGTAGTAATGATAAACATTGTAGTAAGGCAGGAAAATGAAACCTGTAATCCCAGCACTAGATATTCAATTGTAGTCCCATTTCTACCATCTCATTCTATCTTTAAAAAGGCATAGGATTCTACCAAGTGGCAATATGAGGATCCATTTAAAGTAATTAATTGTTAAATATAAAGGGGGTACATTTGTGAAAAGAGCACTCTTTTTCATAAATAAAAGCAGTCAATGTGACCCAAGCCCCGCAATCTCTTAGGTATTTTCGTTGTGCCAACTACCTTAGATTCTACACTTCGAGCTGTCAATTTTAATTTCATCCCAATTAAATATTGGGTATAAGCCAGTAGTATGAATGCCTACAACTAATCTCAGCACTTGAGGTTAAGACAGCCGAGTCAGGCATTCAAGGCAGTCTGGTCTACATGAGACCCTGTCTCACAAAATCAAAACTAAAGCAAACCCAAATAAGAAAGATTATGGTCCCATGTGCAATAAGTGTGGCACTCAGGAGACTGAGGCAAATGATTCACATAAGTTTGAGGATAGACAATGATGCTTAATAAGAGTATGTTTCAAAAACCAAACCAACCACAGAGCCACCAAAATCTTAGTGTAATTGGACTTACTGTGTATCATGTAGGTTAATAAAGATATCCATACAGTGGATAACGTTTTGTTCTTGCTTAATCTAATATTTGCCTTTACTATCACTAAAAACTAATTGGAACTTTTGTTCTACCATTTCTAACTTTATTAAAGTTTTTTTTTGAATATTTAAAAAATTAAGTATTTTCCCACATGTATGTACACCACATGCGTGCCTGGTGCTTACAGAAGTCAAAAGGGGGCATCCTATTGTTTGGAACTGGAGTTTAAGCATGGTTGTGAAACCAGCAAGTCTGTGCTGGAAACTGATTCAAGTCCTCTGCAAGTGCAAAAAGTGCTCTGAGCTATTGAGCACTCTCTCCAGTCCCCCCTCCCTCCCTCCCTTGCTCCTTCCCTCCACCCTCCTCCCTTGCGTCCTCCCTCTCTCAGTCCCTCCTCCCTCCGTGCTCACTTTCTCTGTCCTCCCTCTCCCTCATCCCTCTCTCCCTCCTCCCCTTCTCCCTTCTCCCCTCTCCCTCCTCCATCTCACAGTCCTCCCTCCTACCCCTCTCCATCCTCCCTCTCCCTCCTCTCCATCCTCCCTCCCCCCTCCTCCCTCTCCGTCCTCCCTCTCCCTCCTCCCTCCATCCTCCCTCTCCCTCCTCTCCGTCCTCCCTCTCCCTCCTCCCTCCTCTCCGTCCTCCCTCTCCCTCCTCCCTCCTCTCCGTCCTCCCTCTCCCTCCTCCCTCCTCTCCGTCCTCCCTCCCCCTCCTCCCTCCTCTCCATCCTCCCTCTCCCTCCTCCCTCTTTCCGTCCTCCCTCTCCCTCCTCTCCGTCCTCCCTCCCCCTCCTCCCTCTCTCCACCCTCCTCCACCTCCTCCCTCCTCTCCATCCTCCCTCTCCCTCCTCCCTCTTTCCGTCCTCCCTCTCCCTCCTCTCCGTCCTCCCTCTCCCTCCTCCCTCCTCTCCATCCTCCCTCTCCCTCCTCCCTCCTCTCCATCCTCCCTCTCCCTCCTCCCTCTTTCTGTCCTCCTCTCCCTCCTCTCCGTCCTCCCTCCCCCTCCTCCCTCTCTCCACCCTCCCTCCACCTCCTCCCTCCTCTCCATCCTCCCTCTCCCTCCTCCCTCTTTCCGTCCTCCCTCTCCCTCCTCTCCGTCCTCCCTCTCCCCTCCTCCCTCCTCTCCATCCTCCCTCTCCCTCCTCCCTCTTTCCGTCCTCCCTCTCCCTCCTCCCTCCTCTCCGTCCTCCCTCCCCCTCCCCCTCCTCCCTCTCTCCATCCTCCCTCCCCCTCCTCCCTCCTCTCCGTCCTCCCTCCCCCTCCTCCCTCTCTCCATCCTCCCTCTCCCTCCTCCCTCCTCTCCGTCCTCCCTCTCCCTCCTCCCTCCTCTCCGTCCTCCCTCCCCCTCCTCCCTCTCTCCACCCTCCCTCCTCCCTCCTCTCCGTCCTCCCTCCCCCTCCTCCCTCTTCCACCCTCCCTCCCCCTCCTCCCTCTCTCCATCCTCCCTCTCTCTCCTCCCTCTTTCTGTCCTCCCTCTCCCTCCTCTCCGTCCTCCCTCTCCCTCCTCTTCGTCCTCCCTCTCCCTCCTCCCTCTTTCCGTCCTCCCTCTCCCTCCTCCCTCTTTCCGTCCTCCCTCTCCCTCCTCCTTCCTCTCCATTTTCCCTCTCCCTCCTCCCTCCTCTCCATCCTTTCTCTCCCTCCTTCTCTCCATCCTCCCTCTCCATCCTCCCTCTCCCTCCTCTCCGTCCTCCCTCTCCCTCATCCCTCTCTCCATCCTCCCTCTCCCTCCTCTCCATCCTCCCTCCCCCTCCTCCCTCTCTCCATCCTCCCTCCCCCTCCTCCCTCCCCCTCCTCCCTCTCCGTCCTCCCACTCCATCCTCCCTCTCCCTCCTCCCTCCTCTCAGTCCTCCCTCTCCCTCCTCCCTCTTTCCGTCCTCCCTCTCCCTCCTCCTTCCTCTCCATTTTCCCTCTCCCTCCTCCCTCCTCTCCATCCTTTCTCTCCCTCCTTCTCTCCATCCTCCCTCTCCATCCTCCCTCTTCCTCCTCTCCGTCCTCCTTCTCTCCATCCTCCCTCTCCATCCTCCCTCTTCCTCCTCTCCGTCCTCCCTCTCCCTCATCCCTCTCTCCATCCTCCCTCTCCCTCCTCTCCATCCTCCCTCCCCCTCCTCCCTCTCTCCATCCTCCCTCCCCCTCCTCCCTCCCCCTCCTCCCTCTCCGTCCTCCCTCTCCCTCCTCTCCATCCTTCCTCCCCCTCCTCCCTCTCTCCATCCTCCCTCTCCCTTCTCCTCTCCATCCTCCATCTCCGTCCTCCCCCTCTCCATCCTCCCTCTCCCTCCTCCCTCTCTTCATCCTCCCTCTTCCTCCCTCTCTCCCTCCTCCCTCTCCCTCCTCCCTCTTTTCGTCCTCCCTCCCTCCTCCCTCTCACCACCCTCCCCTCCCTCCTCCCTCTTTCTGTCCTCCCTCTCCCTCCTCCCTCTCACCATCCTTCCCCTCCCTCCTCCCTCTCTCTGTCTTCTGTCTCCCTCCTCCCTCTTTCCATCCTCCCTCTCTCCCCTCCCTTTTTTTCGTCCTCCCTCCCTCCTCCCTCTCTCTGTCCTCCCTTTCCCTCCTCCCTCTCTCCATCCTCCCTCTCCCTCCTCCATCTCTCTGTCCTCCCTCTCCCTCCTCTCCATCCTCTCCCTCCTCCCCCTCTTCATCCTCACTCTCCCTCCTCCCTCTCTCCCTCCTCCCTCTCCATCCATATTGCTATCTTCCCTTACTCCATCCTCCTCTCCCTCCTCCATCTCTCCATCATCCTTCTCCCTCCTCCTTCTTTCTGTCCTCCCTCTCCATCCTCCCTCTCTCCATCCTCCCTCTCCCCGTCCCTCTCCCTCCTACCTTTCTCTGTCCTCCCTCTCTCTGTCCTCCCTCTCCATCCTCCCTCTTTCTCCTCTATCTCTCCGTCCTCCCTTACTTTGTCCTCCCTCTCCCTCCTCCCTCTGTCCTCCCTTTCCATCCTCCCTCTCCATCCTCCCTCTCCCTCCTCCATCTCTTTGTCCTCCCTCTCCCTCCTCCCTGTCTCTCTCCTCCCTGTCTCCCTCCTCCCTCTCTGTTCTCCCTGTCCCTCCTCCCTCTCTCCCTTCTTCCTCCTCCCTCTCCCTCTTCCCACTCTCCCTCCTCCTTCTCCTACTCCTCCCTCTCTCCATCTTCCCTCTTCCTTTTCCCATCCTTCTTCCTCTCTCCCTCCTCCCTCCCTCTTCCCTTTCTCCCCCTCTCCCTTCATACTCTCTCCCTCCCTCCTCCTCCTTCCCTCCCTCTCTTCCTCCCTTCTCTCTCTCTCTCTTTCTTCCCTTTGAACACTCTTAATTTTAGCTCCAGGTTAAATATACTGTATGAATTTTCCTTTGGCACTTATAGGGCAAAATATGTAGAATTCATAAAGCATTTCCTTTGCTGGAGATGTTCTGGCTGACATTGAGACAACAAGAGCATGACAGAGCTGGTCACATCACATTATCCCTAATCAGGAACACTGAATAATTAACGTAGCCATTCTAGTGCTAAGCCCACTTTCTGCATTCTTACACAGTTAAGAATCTTCTATTCAGTGAGCCTTTTCCTGATGTGCTTCCCTAACCCTTGACTTCTTATGTATAGCACTAACTTACAATTGTTCACATGTATTTTTTATATGCTATATCTCTGCCTTTCTGATTCTTTTATCTGCTCGTGGAACCTTATTCCTCATACTGGGTTGCATCATCTAGCCTTGATGTGATGATATGTGCCTGCTCTTATTGTAGCTTGTTATTCTGTATTTGGTTGATGTCCCTTGGAGGCCTGCTCTTGTCTGAGGGGAGGTGATGGAGGGGTGGATCTGGGGGAGAGCGAGGTTGGGGTGAAGAGACTGGGAAGGAGGGGGAGGGAGGAGAAACTGTATTTGGGATGTAATATATGAAAGAAGAGTTAAAAAAACAACAACAAAATAAAGTGTGGTAGCGAAAAAGATTGTTACAGTTATCTGAAAGGTTTCCCTTTCCCTTTCCCAATTACAAGTTTATATGAGGACAAGACTCCATGTCCTCAACTGAAACAAAAACCTTACCATCAACAAAAATAACCATATCTCAACAGATTTGAATGCACAGCAGTTATGACAGTCTAGGTATTTTATGTTAAGTTAGTTGTTAAACATATTTGCAAAATCATAAAAGTAATTCCAGTTTTTAGTATATTTCTTGTTTTATAACAAATTATTTCTCAAAATATTAATGCTGATATATAATTTTTGCTGCTACAATTTTTAATGAATGGATACCTAAAATTGCTTCAATGTTAATATATGTAATTTACATAAAGAATGCTTCTTAAGTCTTAGGAGGAATATCAAGGTTATTGTAAGTGTATTATTATAGGCAGGAAATTAACACTGGTACAGTGGGTGTATAAGGTTTTATACCATTTTGTCATGTGTGTAGATTCAAAGCTGAGTATGGTGGCACATGCTGATAATCCCAGCACTGAAGAAGTAGGGCAGGAAGATCAGGAGCTGAAGGCCAGTCTTGGATCATGATGAGTTGGAAGTCATCCTAGGGTACATGAGATCCTGACTCAAAACAAACAAGCAAAAGATATTACTTCTAATCAGTTTTCACAGCTGAATATTTATTCTATAAAACTTTATAGGTTAACCAGTGTTTTGTAGTTTCAACTACAGAATGGTAAAGCAGGTTGCAGTAATAAAAATGTGGTACTTTGGAGCTGGAGAAATGGCTCAGTGATTGAAAGTACTTTTTTCCCTTGCAAGGACCCAGGTTTGATTCCTAACACCCAAATTGTAGCTCACAACCACCTGCAACTCAAGTCCCAAGGTATTCAATGCCTTATTTTGACTTCAGGAGCCAGCTATATCTATGTTGCATAGACCCATATAATATTCTTCCCAAATACCCATATACATAAAATAATAAAATACATCTTAAAAGGTATAAACAATTGTGGTACCAAAAGGCTAGTCTCTGTGGGTGTTTCTGTCCTCTGATACTGCAGAGTATTTTTATTAAATAAACAGTGTATCACCACACACTAGGACTAACTTACCGATTTTAAACATTCTAGGACTAACTTTTAACTTTGCCATTCACACTTGCTATTCAGTTCTGCACTGATAGTATAAAGTATAAGCTTTCTTCAAGAGACAGAGGTCTCTTCATGTTAACTGGGTAAAAACTGGACATACATAACAAAGGAAGAAACAACGATATTTCAACATGAGCCCTAAGTGCATGTTGAGATTTTTCACCAGAAATATATTTTCTAAAAGCTTTTCATTGATTTAGAATTTCCTATTCTTTAGGATATTTTTACCTCTCTTCCTGATGACAAAAGAAATGTCTCAGATCGCTATGTATCTCTACTTAGAAAGGAATGGGATTCTGACTAATATCTCATTAAATTCTTTGTTCTGGAAGGAAAATAAGAAGGCAAATACCATGTCAGGAAGAAAAGAAATGAAAAAAAAAACCAAATATTTGAGACTTTTTTGTCACCTCAAAGGAATGAAATAGGTATTTTTAATTTTTAATTTAGTACTAGCCAAAGAAATGCTCACCATTACCTTTATATACTTGGTTGTATATGGGTATTAGATAAGGACATTTGATTAAAAGTACTTTGCAGTTAGTTATTTTAATATTGCAGTTCTTTAAAACTCTTTAAGTTTGGTTGTTCTAATGCTACTTCTAGACATGAGCTATAGGTGAGCTTGTTTCAGGCTTTAAGGGTAGATATTCATAACTGGGAACAAGTGGTATCCGAATATTCTGTTTAAAGCACTTCCAGGGTCATCGGTGACATTGCAACCAATCAGTACTCAATTTTATTTTCTAAGTATTTTAACATGGCATTTATCCCTGCTTCAGAGCCCCAAATATTTTTCAGCAATGTGCATTCCCTCTCATTGGCCTGCTCCAACTCTGTCTTGGTGTTAAAGCGCAGTAGGGCTTTTGACTCTTCCAGGACAATTGTATTACATGCGATAAGCTCCTTGATTCGAATCATAACTTCCTGGGTGAAGGTTTGTGGCCAAAATACCTGGGCGACCAGGCCCTTCTTACATGCTTCCTGTGCTGACAGCTTCTGCCCGCTGAGTAACATTTCATTTGCAGAGGCTTCTCCCATAGTCTTGGGAAATGTATAGCTGGAACAACCATCTGGAGTCTGTCCAAAGGTGGTATATGGTGTTTGAAACCAAGCCTTGTCATTTGCCCAAACTATATCACAAAGGGGCAAAATGGATGCTCCCAGTCCAATGGCTGGGCCATTGACTGCTACAATAATAGGCTTCTTAAATTGAATGAAAGAATTCACAAAACTCTTGATTGATCCTGCCATTTTAGTACTTTCTCTTTTCTTGTCCCTTCTGAGACGCTGTATAAAATAATCAAAGTCCAGGCCAAAACAGAAAATATTTCCAATCGCACTGAGAAGTACCAACTTGCTGTCATCGTCAGCAGCCCTTTTCAAAGCATCCTGAACTTCTTTCATCACTTCAAAATTTAGTGAGTTATTTTTTGATGATTTTGTGGATAAAAAAATGTGAGTGAAGCCATCTTGCTTCCTCACCACTATATCTTTGAATCTGGAGGAACTCTCTGTGAGCCTTATGCTGAAACGCACCTGCTTTTCAGGCCTCTTCTTTTTAGTAATTTGCCTGTTCTTGGCCATGTCTTTTGGGACAGGTTGCTCCTCCTTAGTTGTTTCTGTAACTGGTTGTTTTATGTTACTTGTATCCATGGTTGGGGATTGTTCTGTAGCATCAATAGATACGGGCCTGACCAGGTCTGTGGTCATAGAGCAAGATGAAGATTGACTTTTGTTGGTAACAGCCAGCTGTGTGGATGTGGCTGCCATCACTTGGCCAGACTCTGAACGGCTTTTTTTGGCAGCTACCAAGTATGTGGCAGTGGGGACAGTTGTTAGATCTGATGTTGATTGACTCTTTCTGGTAACAGCTAAGCCTGTCTCCATGGCTGTGGTCACCGAGTCCGATAAAGAATCGTCTTTTTTGGCAACTTTGAAGCGTTTGGCTGTAGCTCCGGTCACTGGATGGGATGGCAATTTAGTTTTTCTGGGAATAGCTAATTCCGTGGCTCTAGCTGTGACACTTTTTCTTTCAGTGGTCAAGCATGTGGCCACAGCTTTAGTCAGTGGTTCATTTGAAGACTGACTTTTTCTGGCAGTGGCCAAGTGTGTAGTCATTGGGCCTGGCGAAGATTGGCTCTTTCTGGCAACGGACAACAACTGTGTGGACATGGATCTGGTCTGCGGGCCAGATGAAGCCTGGTTATTTCTGGCGAGGGCCACATGTTCATCCATCGCTGTGGTCACTGGGCCAGACAAAGCCTGGCTCTTTCTGACATCAGCGAAGCGCGTTGCCATGGTCACAGGGTCAGGGGCCTGCGGGTTTATGGCAACTTTCTCTTGGAGGTCCAATAAAGCCTCATCGGGTTCCTCTGTGGGTACTTTATGTGTTAGTATGTCCTCGTGACCCTGCTCAGCTTGATCCAATTTCTTGGGGCTCTTAGTCTGAAGGCCAGACTCCTGCTCCCTTTTTTTAACTGAGTGTCTAGGAACAGTAATCTCCCCACCTGACGGCTTGGAGATTTTTTTCTTTGCCATCGAGAGTGGGGGAGTTTTTCTCGACTTTTTAGGAGGCATTTGAAAACAAGTGTTTAGACTTGGTGATCTTAGAAAAAGAGTGCCTTTCAGGAAAGGCAGGTATTGACTGACCTGAGGATTGATTGGCTTTCCAGTGTTGCTGTTGAAGGTTCTTTCGGCAGCATCTAGATTGACCTTAGGTTAGGTCGTCTTCGAGGGCAATGGACTGGACGTGTTCGAATCTATAGAGACTACTTCCGGTTCATAGGTGATATCCTGGCTGTTGAACTTTCCATGGGCCAGAATAGTCTGGCTTACATTTCTTGTCATTTTTAAATGATTCTTTATAATTCATTTTACTCCTTTCCATATATATGCTTAATATATATTTATTTACCTCCTCATCTAATTGAGGAAATTTTGCTGCCTCCAAGTTTTTTCACTCATGAATAATGGTGCTACAACATCATTATGCAGATTTTTGTGTGAACATATTTAAACAGTTTTAACCATTTTTGCTTCCTAAAAAAATTTCAAGTAAAAATTATTATTCAAAACAATGGGCTTAATTATAAGACATTCATTCATGGATAGCACAGGTGTTTTGAAAATATGACTGTTTTATAAAAGTACCCGTCATCCTTGCACAGCAGGCATACTGATGTTCTCTAAAGCATTTCAACTTTAGTGTATGTGCCACCAAATGAGCACATTTTTAGCATGGTGAAATATCAAGGGCTGTGATCACTGTCTTTTGTTATGTTTAGGTGGTTTAAAAATTATTAATATTTTCAGACAGGGTCTTACTACGTAGACCAACTGATCTGAAACTCACTGTGTAACTCAGGCTGGCCTCAAATTGAAAATCCTCCTGTGCCAGGCTCCCAAGAGATGGAATTGTAGGTTTGGCTCACCATGCCAAGCTATTGTTTAGTTTTAGAAGAGGACCAAATTGTCTTCCCCACTGGCTGTACCATTTTGCATTCCCACCCTAAATGAGAATTCTAATTTTCCATGATGTTGATCATATTTTCATGTGTGCTTATATATTCTCTGGATAGGCATGAGCATAGATTTTTTTTACTATTTTTTAATTAGGCTATTTGTTTCATTATTGTTAATTCTAAACCTGTTTCATTATTATTAATTTTTAAGACTTCTGCATGTTTTGAAAACAGACTTTTAAAAAATTAGATATATCTTTTGCAAATATTTTCTTGTAGTCTGTGGCTTGTCTGTTTCTTGACATTGTCTTTCAGAGAGTGGAAGCTTTACAAAAAATTAATGGAAGTCCATTTTTATCAATTATTTCTTTCATCAATTATTATTGTTGTTGTTGTTGGTGGTGGTTTTTTGAGACAGCATTTCTCTATGTATCCCTGACTGTCTTGGAACTCACATTGGTCAAGTGCTGGGTCAAGTGCTGGGAATAAAGGCATAAACTACCACCATCCAGTCCTTATTCCTTGATATTACATGTAAAATATAATTGCCATACTTAATGCCATTCCAATTTTTCTTGAATTATTTTTCAAGTCTTTTATGTTTTACATTTTTTAGGATTGGAGAATTTTAATCTTATTAAATTTACTAAGGCTTATTTATTGTTCTAATGGACCATATATCCTTTGAAAAGTGATTATTTCACTATGATAAATTGTGTCTGTTCTTAAAATTAAATAATTTCTTCTTCTTTAGAATTTTATGTTGACGTTCATTGTTGTTTGCTTGTTTATTGCCATTTTAGATTCCAAATCATTCTGTAAAGTGGGTATTCTGTTGTTTTTTTTAAATGAACTTACTAAGTCTGTGGTACATTAGTTTACTGGCTATCTAATGTTTGTGCAATAATTTCATTAAATAATTCGAACTAATATACTTCTTGACCTTTGCTTCGACATGCCATGTATGTTTTGAGATGTCTTTAGCATTCATCCATGCAGTTTATAATAGCTTACCTTATGCTTTTCTTTTGGCTTTTGCATGCTTAGTTGGTCTTGGGTGATCAGACACTTCTTAAGTCTATCTTGGGCATTCACACATCTCAAGGCATGTATCCGTTTGATGCAAAAATGTCTTTCTATATTTCTAGTGATAGTTTGGGGCCTTTCAAAGGACTTTGTGAGCATACCATTTTCTGCTCTTTTATTTTCCAACTTTTTAACCAAATATTTTGATCACACTCTTACTAAACCAATTTGCCAAGCTGCTGCTACAACTTAAGATGATTATGGGTGATTGTTTTTGACACTGTGTCTTTTAGGCAGAATTAGTTTCAAGTCAGAACAATGAAGCTCTCAGGATCTGCCAATTGGATAAATGGAGAAAATTTCTTCGGGTTGGGACTTAAAACCATCTAGGCTTCTGAGCTATTGGTTTGCACAGTTATTGCTGTTGTGAAGGTGCTAACAATGTTGCTGCAGAATGAGGAGGACGAAGCTTTTCTTAGGATGACTTGAGTGCACCATGAATGAGATTCTGTTTTTTTTTTCATTTAATAAACAATATTCAAGTTAAGTCTTAGTTGTTAATTTGCAATACATATGATAGGAAGTAAGCCAAGAGAAATAAATGAAAGGCTAAAGACTCAGTTTGACCTCAACCAATGAGAGCTAACTTTTTATTAGTCTAAGAGTTTGGCACCTCAAGAACTTCCTGGGAATAGGAGAATGTGCCCATCATGTAGCGTCTGAGAATTTGATTTTATAGTTGAGAGTAGGGAGTGGGGAAGACCTGCCTTTGCTAAGCCCAGAAGTTGCTTTTTGTAGAAATGGGACTTTGAGATTACTGGGTGGGAGATAAGTCAGATTGTCTGTTTTTGTTACCTCTGAACTGCAAGACATGTGATGGGAATTTGCTCCTTGCTTCAGTTTCATGCCACGAGGGAGGGAGGGAATGTCTTAAAATCTTGGGTCTGTTTTATGGCCATAATTTTTCAAACCCTTCATCTATAAAGGATAGAGAGAGTTGTTTTCCATCTGGCTGCTTCTTGCTGATGGGAATTTTGAGGACTGAAAAATTATTATTATTATTATTATTATTATTATTATTACTATTATTATTATTAATTTTGTCCTGTGTGGTAGACTGAGTGATAGCAGTGATTTGATCCAGGAAGAACTTCTGTAAACTGTTGAAAAGACAGGGTTAAAGCATGGGGGCCATTCAGGGGAGGAGCCAGGATAAGATGGAAGCAAAGACTCACCCAGAGGAAGAGGTTTGTTATATTTTCTACGCCTGGTCCCTCAGTCTTTCGGTCCCATCTTGAACTAGCTTGGACTTATTGGTATAGAAGCAGCACTGTTCCTGGAGGAAGACACAGATTGTTTCATTGACAGCAGTCAGGAGATCTAGCCCTCTTCATTATTGGAGTATCACATTGGCCAAAGAATCAAATTAATTTCTAATGGTGTCAAGCTGATTTGAAATTTCCTTAAGGCTTTCTCAGAACTGCTTAGACAGAGAGGTTAGCTGGTGCAAAGAACCCCCAACTCCTACTGTCCCCAGTCTGAGTCCTAAAAGAATGCTCACAGTGGCAAGAAGAGTGAGTGATAAGCTGGACGGCCCATTAGCTCTGTGAAAGATATCGGTATCAAGGAAAAACAAGTAAGGGGAGGGGGTTTTTAGGAGTTGACAAATGCAGCAGATTTATCTTTGAATAGAGTGAAGTGGTGGGTAAGTATTTGAAAGGACTTTCCTAGGGCAGGGAAGTCAAATCTTTCTCATCATCCCCAACAATACTGGGAACTAGCAGAGGACTCAGATTGAAAATGGGAATGTTGGTTATGTGGTTAGTGTCAGAAGGGTCATCTGGGACGAAGTGGTTCAGATAGTCTTGTGGCTCAAAGGTGGTGATGATGAGGTTGCATTGGTAAAGTTGGAGGGAACTAGCATGATTGTACATATGGAAATAGGGGGTGTCTATGAACACATTAGGGAGCCATGTGAAGTAGGCTTAAAGCCCTTAGGGCAAATGTTGGGGAGGAGTGAGTTTAACAAAATTTGCCAAAAGATGAGAGTTATATCTCATTTAGGAAAGCCCTCCCTACTGTTTCAAGGGTCCCCCAAGTATCTTTACAGGTGAAGTGGAAGTCCAGAGGCAATGTAAGCTTGATCAGCAGCAGGATAGGGAATGGTTGGTTAGCAGTTTGATATATGCAGTAACACACCCAGTAAGGGGAGAGAAAAAGACACTATGTAAACTGGAGGGGGTGCTTGGGAGTCCAGAAGTCCAGTCTCTTTTCCGGCGTTATTTTTCAGATGGGCGTTACTGTATATCTCTGACTGTCCTGGAACTCATTATATAGACCAAGCTGGCCTAACAGAAATCTGTCTGCCTCTGCCTCCTGAGTGCTAGGATTAAAGGTGTGTTCTACTATATCTGGCCAGGGCTAGGATTTGAAAGATTCTTTCCCCCCTAGTTTAGGGTTG
Organism: Phyllotis vaccarum; assembly: GCA_033318265.1. NCBI lineage: Eukaryota > Metazoa > Chordata > Mammalia > Rodentia > Cricetidae > Phyllotis > Phyllotis vaccarum. Next base: position 61,731,680 of record JARWLC010000013.1, read on the forward strand.
GTCAGTTTGAACAAGGACAGGATGACTGATTGACTGACAGCTATGGCCTCTGGTTTGCCTTGAATTCATCAGCCTGTCCATTACCAGGGGGCCTTACTTACAGGAGAAACACCTATGAGGCCTTTGTTTTAAGCCATTAGGCTTTTGTCTCAGCCAGCTGTCTTAGAAGTTAACCATTTTTATTACCTAGTCATGGAATCTGTCCGACTCTGGTGTCTCAATCCTTCCTCTCAGGGGCCACTGTAACTGCAGCTAGGGCTTTTGGGGTGCAGACATCTCTAACTACTTCCAAGCTGTCAAAAGGGGTGATGTAGAAGGGGTAGCCATTCCAGTCCCTCGAGAAGGGTTGATTTAATAGGACATATTTAAACTTAACAGACGGTAAAGATCCAGATGTAAGACAGCCATGTGATGGCATGGCGCATCCTTGGAGTGTACTATGTGAGTGACAGTGCATCTGCAACATATGAAAAGTGACACTGTTAGGATTACTATCATTTTTTGCTTAAGTCTTAATTAAAATAGTTGGGGAAGTTTTGCCATGTGATAGGGAGAGAAAAGAAAACCATATAAAAAGCCTTGTCAGGCTTTGTCATAGGTATTAACAAGATTTATTTATTTTTGTTACCATTGTCTATTACAAAATGTAAGGCTATTTGGCTCAAGTGCTTGAGGCATTTTATTGGCAAGTTCAGAAGTAAGCCATTTGATCTCCTTTATTATAACCTAGACGGGAACATTAAGAGATAAAGTTAATGAAGATGTCTCAATACCATGATTAACATACTTTTGCTTAGCAAGGTGAAATATAATCTTGCAGCTTAATGGATACATACCAGAGCCCTGTAGAAGGATGAATAACTGCATAAACAGCGGTTTGTTACCTCAGACTGCTGTGTAAGGAACGGATCAGCTTCTAACTGACAACTTAAAGGAGAAATGGAATCACATCAGAGTTTTTTTTGTAAGAAGAAATTATCCAGCAGTGTCCCAAGGGTTAGGGTATACAGGGACATATTAAAAGTTGTAAGAATTACTAGTCAGCTAGCAATGTCTGAGCAGTGTAGTCCTTTGGACTATTAAAGAAGCATACTGATAATTTTAATCCTTGTTATTCTTCCCTGCTTGGTGTTTTCAGCGATGTTGGTTGTGAAAATTAATTACAGTTTTTTTGACTGTTAAGGACAGTTGAAGAACTGTTCCTCAGGGGTCATTTAGAATCTCTGATTCTTCTATTCCTTTTATTTATAACCATTTAGTCTGCCTGTGTCAGGATAAGCCAAAGCCTTACTTGACCACTGTTTTATTTGGAAGCATAAGGGAAATTTTTCTCTATGTTGACCTTCCTTTTTGTAGACTGGATAATTATAGACCGGCTCAATCTCCATGCCCTCCTTGAACATTTTAAGAGATGCTCCACAGCCTCTTGGGATCTAATTGACCTTGGAAAACAAAGGGGGAAATATTTCCTATTTAATCCTTCTAACTATATCAGTATAGGTCTTCAGTTATCATCATGGAACACCCAGAAGACAATTTACTAATTTTATAACTGTCTGCTAAATAGACTTTGATTAGACATACAGTTCAGCTAGTCCTCGTAATTATAGATCTTTGAACTTAAAATCTACATAAGGAATTTTAGTGGACCTTTGAAGACAATTACTGCTTATAGAAAAGTTTTGAGGTTTTAAATGACCTTCCTAAGCTTTTGAGGGTTTAACTTGCTCAAATTGAGTGAGAGGAAAGCCAGAGGGTATCCTGAGAAGTATATCAATTTTCTTTTAATCCTGTCTGTAGCGCATACCAAGATGAGAAGTGCTGCATTTTAAGAGATAGAGGCTAGTTCCCTTCCCTTAAGTCTCTGTAAGCTAGAGAATAAAACAATAATAAAAACAGACATCTAAAAGAACTCAGAAGGCTATGCACTCTTAATCTTTTTCTGTTATAACTGAAAGGGGAAAGCAAACGCAAGGATACCCAACGTGTCATGGGGCAGAAACAAAGACAGACCAGGAAGTAGTATTAAGGTAGGGTGGTGGGGCAAAATCTTCTAACTGAAGGGAAAGTGGATCTTGAGATACCAATCAGAAATAGGAGGCATTAAGAACCAGCAGAGCCTCAATCTTCAGCCTTTTATCCTGGTAGGCTTGTTCCTACCTTGTCCATAGCAGTTGCCCACTGGCAGCATCTAATCTACCACCTGAGAACTTATCATTCGAGTATTTCCCTGTTGGGATATGTGTTTTACCAATATTCATCCCCAGGGCACTGTGAATGCTGAACCCTTTGCTCCTGCCTTTGTTAACAGGCCAGTGTGGTGAGCATATTATTGGGAAAATTCTTAAGTCTGTCTTAGAAATCAGTGAATATGTCATGTAAACTGTCCCAAAATCAAAACCAAACCGTAAAAGTTAAAAAAAGCTTGGAGGTCTTGTTTACCTCCCTAGTCTAATGTAAAAGGGGGTGCAGTGATTGATATTGTTACCACCTCCATTTCCCTTAGCCTAAGAATAGCCTCCAGTGCTCCTTTAGCCTAAATGTCCTGCAGATGTGAAGATGGAGCATGTGGAGGAAAAGTTGGAGCTTAGTTGGTGTGATAACTGCCCTCAAAATTTCAAGGATGTTAATATAATACCTGATTTTGTAAGTCAGGCATAGCCATATGTGTTTCCTTCAATCTCCCAGATATTGTGGCAGATCTGAGGCTCACTCTAGGAGTAGAAAAGAATAACAGGCTCGCTGAATTCCTTGCTGAAAGTAACATTTTAAAAGTTGGCAGAAATCATTTATCTGAAGTGTACTTTAATGTGATTTAATTTTTAGCATCATCGAACATTTACAAATGCATATTGAAAGTCATTGACAAAACAAAAGCATTCATCTGGCCATATAATCACACTGACTTTTAAAATTCATTACTTTTGGGGGGTTTAAGCCTTCATCAATACACTGTGGATTCTGAGTGACAGTACCCTATTCCAAGCCACCATCCAATTAATGTGTAAAATTCTCAGGTGGTCCCCACGTTGCCATGGAATGGGCAATGGAGAGGCAGGTAGATCACCTGGCTTCTAGATCCAGCTTTGTTAGGTAAGTGTTGAATTTTGAGTTTCATGCATATAAAATAGAGCTAATTGTTTCCTTGTAGAATGGTTGTTGATATTGTTGTATGCAAGATGAGAACATATTGGTCTTCTGTGCATCATGGAGAGTTCAATTAAGTAGTTTCAGGTCAGAGAGGAGAGGGATTGAGCATGAAAATATGCTGCAAAATGCTCAACTCTTCATTTGTTCAGAATTTCTTCTGAAAATAAGTACTGATTAAAATTTCTTAACGTCTTCAAATACAAGATGTTGCTTGTTGGATGTCCCTTTGTATTTCCGGTGTGCTGGAAACGTGAGGAGGAGCTTGGTGAGCTGAGCGATAGCAGTGCTGACCGTCTCTACTGCTCTCTTCCTTTCCAGGTTACTCTTCTGCGGTTCAGAAATTTTCCCAGACACTGCAGTCATTTCAGTTTGATTTTATCGGGGACACTCTGACCGACGACGAGATTAACATTGGTAAGTCTTCAGCCCTGTGAGGCCATACAACTCAGAAAGCCACTCAGCCCCCAAATACTTTTCTTTCGGTACTGGATTCAGAGCTGCGTGGGGAACCTCCTTATCCCTTTTGATCTAGTGCAAGGCCCTAGAAGCCTGCTTAGGAATGTTAAGAAAACATCCTTTTTGTTATGATAAGGTTTCTGGCCTGGCTAGCCAGAGGTCCAGATCCACAGTCCTAGACTGCTTAGCCGTCTGCTTCTGCTTAGGCTCCCCAAAATGACTCAGATGCTTATATTAACTTCATGCTGTTTGGCCTATGGCTCAGGCACATTGCTAGCTAGGTTTTTCACCTTAACTCATTTTCATTAATCTTTCCTGCCACATAGCCAGTGGCTCACCTGTGCTCCTTACATGTTTCTTCTTGGGCAGCTGGCTCAGTCTGTCTCTGACTCTACCCTTCCTTTCCTACATTTTCTGATTCCCCACCTACTTCTACAGTGCTCACCAAGGGCCAAAACAGCTCCTTTATTTAAAGATTGATATTCACAGCACACAGAAAGACATTCTCACATGACCCTTTTACTACCATTTCTGCTCAAGTAGAAGCAGTGAAGTGGTCTCCTGAACCTCCACAGTGGCCATTGTCTAGACTGAAGGGAGACTTTTCTTTAAATCATCTAATAAGTTAACCATGAGATGGTGGACGAGTCATTTCTCTTTGAGTTGTATCCTTGTCTTCTGCAATTACAGTCAGCATCTCTCTGAAAGTTATTACAGACAAGACTGAACAGTGGAATATTTACTATTTACTATTTTTACGCTGATGAAGATAAATAAAGCAAGGACCAGCAAACTATGGCCCTTGTGCCAAATGCACCTCTCTACGAAATTTTATTGGAACCTAGCCACACTTATCTAAGCATTGTCTATGGGCAATTTTTGTCGGAACAACATTGGACAGTAGTAGCAGTGATCGATGGCCCTCAAAACTTACATTATTAACTTTACATTGTGACTAGATGGAGTTTTCTGACCCTTGAGTTCAGCATAAAGTATTTCCTGGGCTGGCATGTTTTTAATGCTGGCATCTAGGCCAGAAGCACATGGATTTCTTTGAATTCAGTGCAGGCTTAGTCTATGTAGTGAGCTCCAGGCCAGCCAAGGCCTCATAATGAGACCTAGTGAGATGCTGTATTAAAAAATATTTCTCAAAACTGCACAGCTGTTATAAGTGATAATACTGTTACTAAAATGATATTCTATATATAGTCACATTTATAATCCAAAGGATTAAAATACAAAATATTGTTATAAAATCTTGTAGCTGATTTGAATGATATATGAATATATAAGGGGTGCATTATGATACTATTCATACATGCTTTGCAAGGGTACCCTAGCATATTAACTTCTGAATATTTTCTTGTATATTTACTATTTTCTTTAAAAAAATTTTTCTTTCCTCTTTTTCTTTATTTTCTTGATTCAAAGTTGCTGTGTGTCCCAGGCTGGCAGTGAACTTATAAAAAGTTATTTTGATTTTAATTAAATTTTTCCCTATGTGTCTGTATGTAGGTATGGGTAGGTTCAGTGCTGGAAGAGGCCAGAGAGCCAGATCCCTTGCATCTGGAGGTGGTTGTGAACTATCTGACGTGGGTCCTTGGAAACAACATCAGTTCCTCCGCAAGAACAGTACCTGATCTTAACTGCTGAGCCATCTCTCTAATCCCTGGCTTTGAAGCCTTAGTTATACCATCTCAGCCTCTGAAGTGCTGGGATTGAAGGCATATATCACCATAACTGACTTGTATCCATTTTCTTTTCATAGAAATTACTTTTTACTTAATATAAAATTTAAGTGGAGGATATAGCTTAGTTGGTAGATTACTTGTCAGGATTTGATTCCCAGTGCTGTATAAAATTGTATGTGGCTATGAACACCTATAATCTCAGCACTTGGTAGGTAGAAAAAGGAACATTAGAAGTTCAAATTTATCCATGGCTGCATATCAAGTTTGAGTCCAGCCTGGGCTATATCATTCCTGTCTCAAATAAGTGTGTGTGTGTGTGTGTGTGTGTGTGTGTGTGTGTGTGTGTGTGTGTGTGTGTGTGTATACATATTTTGCGCAGGTTCAAATCATAACATTTTATAATTTTTACTTAAAATTTTATACAACAAATTTTCCATGTTGTTTAATTTTTTTCCTAAGTTTCAAGAGAAAGCAAAGACATTGTTTCATTCACTGCTATTTTGCCAACACATTCTTTTGAATGCTAGGCATGTAGTAGCTGTTGAACATATGTTTACTAAACTAAAATAATAGATATATCAACATTATAATTGCTTTATATATATTTGATATATTTATTATTTTCTATTTAACTACATTTGAAGATTCACCTTATTTATGGTTTTTACTATTTTAAGTAGAATCATGATAAATACTTTTGTGTTAATATTGATAAGTATTTTGTTAAATGTGGTTGTTTATCTGGTGAGAGAGGTACTTGTATTTAAGTTATTTCCAATCTGATTGAATTTCATTCTATTTATGCATATTTATTCTATATCTGTCTTGGTCCAAGAGTGTGACTTATTAAGATTATCAAAGTTTGACTTTCAGATCTACCACTTATTTCGTATTACTTGGGCAAGCAATTTCATTTCTTTGAATGTTAATTTTTTATCTGTAAAATGAGTATATCAATTATTTTTTTATGGCCGTGACCAAGTTAAGGGAGGCAAAGTTTATTTTTCCTCAATGTTTGAGGACATATAGTCTTTGTGGCAGGCTAGGCATGGTATTGGGAGACTGCTGGTCACATCACACCAACAATCAGGCAGCAGAGGAGGGGAGATTATGGTGCTTATTTGGCTTTCTCCATTTCTCCTTCTTGTTTAGGTCAGGACTCTAGACTGGGATGTTGTAGTACACATTTAGAGTGGTACTTTCTCCTTAGTTAAACCTCTTTAGAAACTCACAGTCAAGTCCAGATGTGGCTACTAGGAGATTATAAATTCTATCAAGTTGATAATTAAGATTAACCATGACAATGGGGCTGAGGTAATCATAGATAGGTATGCAAAGCGACTAAGTAAATGTTAGCAATGTAAAAATTGTTAATATAAATCTAATTTATTTTTTCTCTGTTATTGAAGACTTTCATATATATGACACATGAAGTTCCATAAATGCCTTTTTTCCCTGTTAGCATGATCTGATATTGTACATTTCCCTAAAGAACAATGAACAGAGCAGAGAATTGTCTACTATCACTGAATGTTACCATAAATATTAACTAGTATTGTGTAAGTAAAAGGACATATGAACTTAGCATAATGATAAGAAAAAATAAAAATGACTTCCTGGCAATGCCAGATTCCTGTGTGTTTCTGTGGCCTCCCTGATAGCTTTTGGCAGTGACAGCTTTGTTTTTTTTTTAATATGTGACTTATGATAGCTCTTTAACTTATCTACCAATTGACTGACAATTTCATAAACTCCAAATTATTATTTGACTATTGCTGTAGCAGATATGTCCAACCATTTTACACTGTAATTTAAACTTGCCATCTATAAAATTCACACCTGAAAGGTGCAGTGTTAAATTTAAAAAAATTAAGCAAGTTCACAATTTTGTATTGGGCTCCATTCATAGCTATTTTGGGGAGGTACTTATAAGCCTGTGGAGTATGAGTTGAATATACTGGCAGAGATTATGACTCAGTGAACTAACCTTTGTTAAAGGAGACAGGAAAGTGATTTTGAGAAGTCATTGGCTTACTGTGTCCACTGTACATTTTACATTTGTACATTTGTTGAGATTCATGATAGTGTCAGAGGAGGTGTCAGTGCTTCAGAGTCTGAGGCAGATACTGTGTGGAGCCTTTGAGACAACAATCTTTGGGACTTAGTAGAGGTCTGTTGTTTGGAAGGAATAACAGCTCTAGAAGCTGATAGAGCAGTGTATGTTGTGCCCTACTGGCCTTGAGTTGTACATTCTCTGTTTCACTGGAGAACTTGTACAAGTTCAGTTAGCATGGAATATAGAGTTCGGCTGTTAGATTTTATGTTGAATACACAGAGGGCCCACATTTCCATGATGGGCTTTTAATGATAGATTTGAAAGACAGTTCAGTACATTTCCCCATAGTAGGTAGGACTTTCCTAGGTGTTGTGGTTTGACTGAGAATGACCCCAATAGGTTCATGTATTTGAATGCTTGGTTCCCCGTTTTGTGGGACTGTTTGGGAAGGAGCAGGGGGTGTGTGGCCTTTTTGGTGGAGGTGTGCCACTGAGGGCAGGACTTGAGGGTTCCAAAGCCCACACCATTGCTCATGTCCAGCTATAGTTCTCTCTTTCTCTCTTTACCCCCTTCTCTTCCTCCCTGTCTGCCTCATTAATTGTGAATCAAACGTAAACTCTTAAGCTACCGCTTCAGTACCATGCCCACTTCTCCACTGCCATGCTCTCTACCATGATGCTCATGGACTCACTCTTGGGAACTGTAATTCCCCAAATAGACCTCTTCCTCTGTAAATTGCCTTGGTCATGGTGTCTTATCCCAGTGACAGAAAACTAAGGAAGACACTAGGAGGAATGGAAATGATTCTATAGCTCATAGAAAGAGCCTGACTTCCCTGAAACATCACGTGATGTTCAGCTTTAGGTCTTATCCTGAACAGTCTGTTCTGGGTCCAGTTGGGAAAAGTCCAAGGCCATAAAAGGACGTTTGTTTCTACTCTAGGCCATGACATTTGTGCCTTTAGTTTGCACTGGTCTTTTCTCAGCTTTCACGGCCCATATAGTGTATGCTATTTTTCTCGTTGCCGTGAAAAAATACCTGATAGGATGCTAATTAGAGGAAGAAGGCTTATTGCCACTTACAGTTTTACTGTGCAGTTCATCATGGTGGGGATAGAAGCGAGAGCCACGAGGCAGCTTGTCACAATGTATCAACGGGAAGCAGAGAGATGTGAACCTGAGTACAGAGTCCAGTTTCTCCTTTTTATTAAGTCTAGAATCCAAGCCTATGGAGTGGTGCTGCCCGTATTTAGAGTGGGTCTTTTGACTCAGTTATTATAATCTAGATAACCTCCCACTGACTCTCTCTTTCTGAGACTCTGTTTCTCTGTGTAGCCTTAGCTGTCCTGGAACTTGCTTTGTAGACCAGTGTGGCCTCAAACTCATAGAGATCTGCCTGCCTCCGCCTCCTGAATAAAGGCTTGCACCACCATTGCCCGCTTACCTCACAGATATTCTTAGAGAACGGCCTAATTTAGATTCCAATTTCCAAGTATGTTCTGAAGCTTCTCTCCTGTGTTTTTATAATCCTGTCAAACTGAACATGTTAGCCATCACAGAAGTCAAAGTTTTGGAGTCTCATGTCTGCTTCAGATTTGAGTTTTGTTTATAACCTGTGGGATGTTAGCAATGTTACTTGAACATGTTGAGCCTCCGTTGTCCTCTTCTGTGAACTATGGAGTATATTCTCCCTCATAATGGTACGTGGAATAAGTAGAATAATCCATGTTAAGATTATTCTTGGCTACATAGCTAGTTTGAGACTGGGCTGAGGGGCAGGGTGGAGATGGTGCTACAAATCTTGTTAAAACCCTGGTGACCAGTTTTGCCACTCTAGACTATTAGAGCTATAGACTTTTCTTCTTTTTTTGTTTTGTGTTTTGAGATAGGTTCTCCTGTTGCTTTGAAGCTCACTATGTAGCAGTGTAGCAGATGAGGATGACCTTCTTGCCTCCACCTCCCAAGTGCTGAGATTATCTAGATTTGCTACCACTCCTGCTTTTTTCCTTTCCTTTTAAATGTTAGGGCCCCCATAGGAGTCCAGCAGTCTACATTTTTTTTTTTTTTTTTGCAGGAGCAGCAGCACCAAGAGCAATAGTTGGCTCAGTATTTTTCAACAGTATATTTTATGTTTAAAAATTATATGTCAAGGGAATGATATTTGAGTGGAGATGTGCTTACAGAGCCCAGAAGAGAGTGGACAGCCCTTGGAACTGGAGGCATTGGTAGTTATTAGCTGAGCCACTGTTCATGGGGAAGTTCTGAGAACTGAATTCCAGCCCTCTGAAAGAGCAGGAAGTATTCTTAACTGCTGAGCCACATCTCCTGACCCCTAATTTTATTCTTGTAATGGAATTATATACAGTCTTCCACTTCAAAAAATGACTGACGTTAGTCACAGCTTTTCTCCTTTTCCTCTTTCCTTCTGCCATTTTAAAATATATTTTTTGAGTTTTTTATTTAATTGTTTTTTAAACATACTCACCAGTGTTCTCCCTCTCTCCCCTCTTCCCAGTCACCCTTCAGCTTTCCTTCACCCCATCCTCCCATCTATTCCTCAGAGAGGCTAAGGACTCCCAGGGTGAGTTAATGCTGTCTGATATATCCAGCTGAGGTAGCACCAAACCTTTCTCCCATGATCAAGGCTGAGTAAGGTGTTCCTCTGTGGGGAATGGGCTGCATGAAGTCCCACTGCCAGAGGTCCCATAAAATGCCCACATCATGCAGCCGTCATGCACATTCAGAGGCCCTAGTTCAGTTCCACTGAGGTTTCCCAGCTGTCATTTTAGAGGCAGTGAGCTCCCAGTAGCTCAGGCCAGGCCGTCTCTGTGGGTCTCCTCCTCATGATCCTGATCCTTTTGCTCATATACTCTCTCCTCCCTGTCTTTGACTGGACTGACAGCTTAGCTGTGGATCTCTGCATCTACTTCCATCAGTTACTGGATGAAGGTTCTATAATGACAATTAGGGTGGTCATCAACTTGATTATAGGGGAAGGTCAGTTTAGTCAGCCTCTTCACCATTACTTGGAGTCTTAGCTCGGATCATCTTTGAGGGTTTGTGATGATATATTGTATATTAGTAAAATAAGCCTGGAATATCAGAGAAAGGAAGCACATACCACAGTCAATTCTCACCCAGCCAACTTCTCAGGCTGAACAGGGTAAAAACTATCTTCAAGAGTCCCCAACTTGACTGGTTGCTTCTACAGAATGTCTGAATCTCTGCCTCTTTCCTCTTTACATATCTTCCCTGCCCAGTTGTTTCACTTCTGGGTTCAACTCTGCATCATAATCCTAGAGTTAGGATTGAAGGTGTGAGCTACTACTGCTTGATTGTTAGGCCTTGAATTCACAGAAAGATCTGTCTCCTAAATGATGGGATTAAAGGTGTGGGTCACCCCTCTGACCCTCATGGCTTGACTGTGGGTGATTATTTTCTCTGATATTCCAGACTGATTTTTATTAAAATATACAGTATATATCACTACTTAGGTTCTTGAGTATTTCCCTAGCACCAGGTTTCTCTCTAAGTCTCCCTCTCAAGTATCTCTTTCACTGCTCCCTCTCTCTTCCTTCCCCAATTTCTCTCTCTATTTCCCCTTACTCTCTTCCCCTACGATCAGAAAATCTTCTCTCCCTATAGTCCCAATTTACTCAGAAGATCATCTCTATCTCTCCCCCCTAGCAGGGGGTGGGCTCCATGGATTTTTTTTTTAGGTTCCTCCTTGTTACCTATATGCTTAGGGGTTGTGGATTGTAGACTGGATTATCCTTTACTTTGTGTCTAAAATCCACTTATGAGTGAGTACGTACCATGTTTATCTTTCTGGGTTTGTGTTAGGGTGATTTTTTCCTAGTTCCATCCATTTACCTGAAAATTTCACTTTTTTTTTTTTTTTACTGCTGAATAGTACTGTCTGTGTAAATGTACCATATTTTTAAAATCCATTCTTCAGTTAAGGAACATCTAGGTTGTTTCCAGGTTCTGGCTATCACAAATAATGCTGCTATGTACATAGTTGAGTAAATGTCCTTGGGGTAAGAATATGTATCCTTTGGGTATATGCCCAAGAGTAGTATTGCTGGATTGTTGGGTAGATTTATTTCCAGTTTTTTTTAAAGCCATACTGCTTTCCAAAGTGGCTGTACAAGTTTGCATTCTCACAAGCAATGGAGGAGTGTTCCCCTTGCTCTATATCCCCTCTAGCATAGGCTGTCATTAATGTTTTTGATCTTAGCCATTCTTACAGGTGTTAGAGAGTATCTCAGAGATGTTTTTATTTGCATTTCCCTGATGGCAAAGGATGTTGAACAGTTCTTTCTTAAATGTCTTTAGGCCATTTGAGATTCTTCTGTTGAGAATTCTTTATTTAGCTCTGTACTCCATTTTTATGATTATTTGGTGTTTTGATCTTTAGTTTCTTGAGTTATTTATATAGTTTAGAGATCAGCTCTCAGTCAGATGTAGGATTAGTGAAGGTTTCTTCCCAATCTGGAGGCTGTCATTTTGTCTTATTTACCATGTCCTTTGCTTTGCAGAATCTTCTCAGTTTCAGGAGGACTCATTTATTAATTGTTGCTCTTAGTCTCTGTGTTACTGGTGTTATATTTAGGAAGTGGTCTCCTGTGCCAATGCATTCTAGGAAATTTTACCACTTTCTTTTCTATCAGGTTTAGCGTAACTGGGTTTATGTTGACATCTTTGATCCAGTTGGACTTGAGTTTTGTGCTGGGTGACAGATATGAATCTATTTGAGGTTTTCTACATACCACCATCCAGTTATGCCAGAACCACTAGTTGAAGATGCTATGTTTTTCCATTGTGTATTTTTTGTTTCTTTGTTAAAAATTAGGCGTTCATAGAGGTATGTAGATTGTCAAGGTCTTCAATTTGATTCCATTGATTCACATATCTTTTTTTATGCCAGTACCAAGCTGTTTTTATTACTGTAGTTCTATGGTAGAGCTTGAAGTCAGGGATGGTCATGCCTCCAGAAGCTCTTTTGTTAAATAGGATTGTTTGGGCAATACTGGGTCTTTTGTTTTTCCCTAAGAAGTTAAATATTATTCTTTTGAGCTCTGTGAAGAATTGAGTAGGGATTTTGATGGGGATGGCATTGAATCTGTAGATTGCTTTTGTTAAGATTGCCATTTTTACTATGTTGATCCTGCCTATTCAAGAACACGGGAGATCTTTTATTTTCTGATATCTTCTTCAATCTATTTCCTTAACAACTTAAAGTTCTTGTCACACAGGCCTTTCACTTCTTTGGTTAGAGTTACCCCCAGACACTTGATGTTATTTGCAGCTATGGTAACTGCAATGTTTAGAGGATTTTTTTTCAGCTCCTTATTATTTGTTTATAGGAGCGCTATTGATGGTTCAACATATAAAAATCTGTCAAGGTCATCTACCATAAAAATAACCCGAAAGAAAAGAACTACTTTATCACCTCATTAGATGCTGAGAAAGCCATTGACAAAATCTAACACCCCTTCATGATAAAGGTCATGGAGAGATCAGGGATACAAAGAACATAAACATATCTAAACAATAAATACAGCAAGCCAACAGCCAACATCGAACTAAATGGAGAGAAACTCAAAGCGATCCCACTAAAATCAGGAACAAGACAAGGGTGTTCACTTTCCTCATATCTGCTCAATATAGTACTCAAAATTCTAGCAAAAGCAATAAGACAACAGAAGGAGATGAAAGGGATACAAATTGGAAAGAAGGAAGTCAAACTTTCCCTATTTATAGATAATATGATAGTATACATAAGTGAACCCCCCCAATTCTACCAGGGAACTGCTATAGCTGATAAACAACTTCAGCAATGTGGCAGGGTACAAGATTAGCTCCTTCTGCCTTTTTGACAAGTTCTCAGTATACAATAAAGGCTGTCCTCAACCTCACAGTTCCCATATTTTAGCTTTCCAAGTGCTAGAATTACTAGCATGCTTCTCTCTAGCAGGCTTATTGTTGTTACTCTTTTAGTGGTTCTTGTTAATATTTTGAGACAGTGTCTCAACTATGCAGCCTTAGCTGGCCCAGAATTCATTATGTAGAACAGGCTGGCTTAGAACTCATAAAAATCTACGTACCTCTACCTTTCCAGTGTTAGGATTAAAGGTGTGTGTTGTCTAGCTTCTTCTCTTTTCATGTCTTGATTAAGTGGGATTTTTCAATAATTTAATCTTGATTAATAAATTTATACATATGTACTTTTTATTGAGAACCACCATTGAATACTTCCCCTTGTCTTGTTTGTCTCAGCATAATGTTCTTTAGTTGTTTGTAACCATATTGTACATATATTTATTTTATTTCGTATACAGAAATTATAAATTGTCCTATGATATATTTTGACTTTTTTTTTTGCTTTCTTCAACACCTCCCAGATATTTCTCATTTCTCTACCCTTCCAACTTCATGTTTCTCTTTGTCTTTGAAAAACCCAGGAAAAGCAATTTTTAGTCAGTCTTTCACACTTAACATTTTATATATTCTGCTTGTTTGACATAGTGTGACACCATAGACTTTTTACTGTGTTCATAAAATTTTGTGTAATATTCTTTTAAGGAAGCTAGAAAAATGGTCCTTTAAGTAGATACACTTAATCATTTCTTAGACATTTGGACATTTTAATTCTTTTTAATTATTCACCACCATTAATAATGTGGAGTGTCTGTCTTGGTTCTAAAAGTTTTTCTTCCTGTGGTCTTGGTTATTTTTAGGCTTGTTATCCAAATGAATTTCCTAGGTAAAGGAGCACAAGCAGTTGTAAGCCATTTGATTAATGAATGTCAGCATCGTTGAAAATTTATGACATTTTTGGAAGGCAGTGTTTATTTTAATATAGTAGACCTTTTACTTAGTCTTACTGAACTTCAGTTTTCTCATTGCTAGCTTGGCAAAAATGAATGATAATAGATCTGAAACACATATAGTATGGGATCTTCCCCACCTTTCTTAACTTCTTTACTTTTTTCTTGGAACTTTCCAGAGAGAGTTAACTCTTGTCAGAGTTTCATTTTTATATTTTGGAGCTGCTTGAAATTATTAAACAATGTTGCAAACAATTTTCCTAGCCATGTTTATGGTGGTTGTTGATAATAGTGCTGGTTTTGGCTCCTCAGGACATTTTCCTTCTTTTTTTGTAGCCAGTTTTCCTAGTCATCATTTCTTTTATCTGGAAAGGAAGCAAAAAGTTCTCTATTAGAAGTGACTCTTCTCTTCTAATAGCACACTAATGGATGATCTGGTCTGCTTACAAAAACTCTTACTTTTCCGCTTCATTTAACTCTATTGGACCATTTGCATGGTTACCTCTCATCAGATGCTGCAATTATCTATAATATTTCACTAAAAGTATTTCACTAAGATAGGACTATTTAGTTAGAAATAGCCATTGGCCAGAACTTGTACTTTCATATTTGAAGCATTTTCAAAGTTAAAAAAGGATAGATATAAAAGGTACATAGAGGGGGGGAAACACTATATGTAGAACAAATGAATAGACAGAGGAAAGGATATGATGTGGGAGTTTTGTCTGTTTCTAGTGAAACCTTGTTATTGTAAAGATGTTGAATAAGCATTGAAATGCTACAGCTTCTGACAATGTAGCCAGCTTTGTGACCTTGGCCAATTAAGTTCTAATTTCTGTTTTCACTTTCTTTGGGACTAAAATGAACCCATGTCTGGTAGAGGCCACCTATAATCCCAGCATTCAGAAAACTAAGACAGGAGTATTATTGTAGGTCTATAAGGTTGGGCTATATAGTGAGCTCAAGGCTAGCCTGAGATACATAGTGAGACCTTGTCATTCAAAATAAAAAGAATGAAATAAGTTAGTTGGAGTAAGAGAGATGATTGGTAGAGCTATGAGATGTTTGGATAGTCAATATATAGAATGCTGATGCTGTCTTGACTTTGCTAAGTATTACTTGCCTTGTACCATATGTCTCAGAGAGATTTTGAAATTGACAATCCACTTACAACAAATAAAGTTATAGAAAATTTTATAAGTCAGAGAAAGTGAGATTCTTTTAAATAGTTATTCATTTTGAGACAATACTGCACTGTTTAGTTTAGGTGAGTTTCCAGATAGCTCACTATGTAGTTGTCAATGGAAATGAGGGGGCAAGGGAGGAAGGGAAGAATGGACGGTTAATAAGCAAAACCCATAACTTTTATTTCAAGGTGGGTAAAAATAGTGTATTCTGGAACCAGATATGATCCTTGGAACATAGAATTATATTAATTTCTGTGTTTAAATATAGAAGCAATTTCAAGAAAGTTTTATAGTAAGGGAACAGAGAAAGTCATGAATCAAGACATCTTCATTGGTAGAAGTATTAGATAGGTGGATTAAAGCAGGGTGACAGCAGCATCTTCTAGGCCTGAGATGCTGTCTGATGGTATCCTTGGCTTTGGGGATGTATTATTATAATGATAATAATCATGGGCAACTGATAAAGAAAGATTATTATTTATTAAAGGGCTCATAGGGAGCACTCACTGATATAAGAGGGATTAAGTAGTCATTTAAGTTTTGGAAAG
Organism: Phyllotis vaccarum; assembly: GCA_033318265.1. Taxonomy (NCBI): domain Eukaryota; kingdom Metazoa; phylum Chordata; class Mammalia; order Rodentia; family Cricetidae; genus Phyllotis; species Phyllotis vaccarum. The sequence goes on from JARWLC010000013.1 coordinate 61,747,600, forward strand.
GCTGCACTGGTTGCTTGAGGCTTCACTCAGCGGGTCATATCCTCCATCCAAGAGCATGAGAGTGAAGAGATTCTGAGTACCTGGACCTCAATATTCAACTGGCAATTCAGTCACACCTCTAATACTGGTGCCCTAAGATCACAAGTGATTCCCACATCTATGTTGGCCAAAAGGCCATGTCTCTAGGTCAAGGTGATAATTCCTGCTCTCCAATATGTCTCTCCCTTTTGTCTAAATAAGAAAGTTCTAAACCTAAATATAAAACTATATACAATATGAACAATTATCAGGTAATGTACAGGAGAGGGAAAGGACAATATCATAAACAAGGTGAAGCTACAACCAACAAGAACAACATTGAACACTAAACATATACTAAATGTTCAGAATATTGGCACTAGCAAAATACAGAAATACTCAAAAGCTGTCTCATCTTCAATAATATAAATCTAGTACATAAATACTCTTAGCTAATATGTGAGATGGTTGTAACTGTAACTACCTAGTCTTCAACCCCATCAAAGACCTGAGAAGGAAAATATATTACCTGAGCAAGCAGGAAGTTGAAGCAAGCAACTTCTGAAATTTAGGAAGAGAAGACAGAGACAGCTGGGTGCCTGGACACTCACCCAAAGCTTTTCTGCAAGATTGGAGCATCTAATTTTTGGCTGCAGGCCCAGAATATCTAACAAACATTTTCAGAAGCGGGGTATTTTGAGAGACCCTCTTATCCTGTCTTGGCAGAGTTCAGCAGTCTCTGATCCTTTGTCTTGTCTCTCCAGATTGGACAGTGAGCTTACTGTTAGTAGTTGAGACAAGGGCAGTTCTTTGCCCAACTGACCATTATTCACCAAGGAAGGCAAACTCTATGTGGGGTGTCTTTGATACCCAACATCATCTTGGAAAAGGAACAGTGCTGCCAGGATCAATCGTATCTCACATCAGCTGAATTCTGAATAATAAAACATTTAAATGCCATATTCTCTAGGTCTATGAAGTGTTTTAAGATTGCCTATCCATCTGATATCTGTTATTGTATATCTAGAAAACCTAATTAACATGACTATAATATGACAAACATGGGTGACTGTAACCTGTATAACCTGTAATTCTTGTCAACCTAGATAATTTAAAGACTAAGGCTTATATTATAAAAATAGACAATCTGTAAATAGATCTACAGTATAGGAATGATGACTTTGAGTATGACAACATACAAAATATCATAAGCAGAGATAAAAATGTATAGTGCAAAATGATAATAAGATTTGTAATATGTATAAATATGCAAAATATTTTGAACAGTGGTAGAATACCCACACATGCATATATACAATATGACAAATATAATTAAACAGGTAGGTATGTATAGTACAAATAATAATAGTAATAGTCAGGGCAGCTGATAAAGAAAGATTATTTATGACTGTTCAGAGGGGAACACTCACTAATACAAGAGAGATTAAGCAGTCATGCAGTTCCTGGAAAGGCCGAACTGGTTCTATGCAGCTTCACTCAGCAGGACAGGAGAACAAGAAAGAAGGAATTCTGCATACCTGTGACTGAATCTTAAACTGGCCCTCTGGCCTTGGCCCTAATACTGGTGCTTCAAGGTCATAGGTGATTCCCAGATTTATGCTGGTCAAGAGACCATGCCTCTAGGTCAAGGTCATAGTGCCTGCTCTCCACTATAGGTTAGAAAATGAGTACTCTGTCTCTACCACTTGATTTACCTAATGCTCACAAAACTGTTAGGTCAGGTACAGAGAAATACAATAAATGGCCATGAAGAGGGATAATGCTAGCCTAAGATAATTTAGCTCTGAACTTGCCACTATTCTACACTCTGAACCATCAATGAGGTTCTTGTCAGTGAATCAGTCTTTCAGAAGGTTCAGGTGAAGGCCAGTTTCTGAGCTTGTGCTCATATAGCTTATGTTGACCTCAAAATGGCAGTCTTGTCTCCCCAGTGATAATATGCCTTGTCCTACCATGCCCAGTTAGGTAATTCCTGACTCAGCAACTTAACTTTAAATCAATTTAAAGATTATTGAATACCTTATTAATTGAAAGTAAGGATCAAGAACCTAGTGTGATAAATGCATGCCTACTATACTAGCATTTGAGATATGGAGGCAGGAGATTAGGAGTTGAAGGCTATTCTTGTCTACATAGTGAGTTCAAGGTCAGTATAGGATACAGGAGACCCCCTCTCTAAAAGAATAGTTAGCTGGATATGGTAATACATGTTTGTAATCCAAGTACTTGGCAGATTGTGACAGAAGGATTACATCAGGATTACATCAAGTTTTAGCACATCCTGAGCTTCAGAGTGCAGTATTTTTTCAAAAAACATAAAACCAAATAAATCATAAAAGAAAGTAAGGACTGGGCAGACGACGTAGCTCACTTGTGGTAGAGTACTTGCTTAGAATATATAAAACCTAGGTTCAGTGTGATCTTTGAAAAGTCTGGTCACGTTGCTTTAGTAGCATTGGTGGAAACGTCACCTTCAAAATATGATCTTCTATAAAAGCAGCAAACACACTTGGAAACATTTTCATCATCAACTTTTTATTAACTCAGAACTTTATCCAGATGAGTGAAGCAACAAGTAAAGCATATTTACTTTAAAAAACGGGTTAATATATGAAGCAGCAATGAATTTTGTAGCATTTTATCTTGGTTTATATTCCCATTGCTTTAAAAAAGTGCTTGTCAGTAACTTTGAAAACTAATTGCATAATCCTAGAACATGTGAAAACCACCAGTTTTGTAGCCATTTGAGAAAGCAGAATGAATTTTCAATTTCCCCAGTTCTGGGAATTATGGCTTCTCTAGCTTGTTTTATTTGAAATGACTCAGAGTTTTCTGTTTCAAGGCTTTTTTCCCAGAGAACTTTAAAAATAAAATTGGGTGGATATGGAGGTTGGGATGATCAGGAAAGAATTGGGGGAGGGAAGAAACATGGTCAACATACATTATACTACATTTTAATGAATATAAAAAGAAAATGCTGAATTGTAGTTGTTGATAATGCCAGTTACTGTAGGCAGCAGAAAGAATTACTAAAGACAGCAAACAAATTACTAGAAAGTATTCCTTAAAGGTAAAAGGAGAGTGAACACCTTTGAGAGCTCTGGAAATGTGTAGCATATTCCTGGAACTCTAGGTCATGAGAATGTAGAGATCTTTGTACGTACCCAGTGTTTGTACTTAGCTAGAAAAGAACTGAGAAAACCCTGTTCCTGAACTTTTGGATGTGAGTCTTTGGGCAAGAAGCAAATGAAGGCTGGAATAGAATTGTAAATTACCTGGCTAAGTGTTGAGGACATACCCTCAAATACATACATAATAGCTCAACAGAGGCTGTCTTAGCTAGGGTTTCTAATGTTGTGAAGAGACACCATAACCATGGCAATTCTTAATAAGGAATGCATTTAATTGGCTATGGCTTACAGTTTCAGAGGCTTAGTCCATTGTTATCTGTAGTCTGAAGTTTTCTCGCCTAGCTGCGAGGTCTGGACTCACAGTCCCTCAGCTGCTTAATCCCAAATAAACATTACAGAGGTTTATATTATTATAAGCTGTTTGGCTTATGGCTCAGGCATATTACTATCTAACTCTTATATTTTAAGTTAACCCATTTTATTATTTATGTTTAGCCATGTAGCTTGGAACCTTTTCTCAGAGCAGCATTCTCATCTTCCTCTCTCTGTGTCTTATAACATCACTCTCTGACTATTGTCAGGATAGGAAGCATGGCAGCATGTAGGCAGACATTGTGCTGGGGAAGGTGTCCAGGATTCTACATCTGGATTAGAAGGCAGCAGGAAGAGAAAGTCATCCAATTGACCTGGCTTGAGATTCTGAAATCTTAAACTCCACCCTTGGTGACACACTTCCTCCAACAAAGCCAAGCCTCATAATAGTGCCACTCCCTTTAGGGGACATTTTCATTAAAATCACTACATTCAACTCTTTTGCCCCATAGGGTTGTAGTTATATTATAAGGCAAAGTGCATTTAGCTCAGCTTCAAAAGTCCTCAAAGTTTATAACTGTAAGCATTGTTTAAAATTTCAAAGTCCAAAATCTTCTCTAAGAGTCTTGCAATCTCATAACTGTAATCTGTTACAATGAGGTTTTCTGGCCCTGGGCAGCCAGAGGTCCAGACCCACAGACCTGCAGCCTCAGACCCTTTAGCCGCCCGCTGATGCTTAGGCCCCCCAAAATGATTCAGATGCTTATATTAACTTCATGCTGTTTGGCCTATGGCTCAGGCACATTGCTAGCTAGCTCTTACATCTTAAATCAACCCATTTCCATTAATCTATCTGCCACATGGCCCGTGGCTCACCTGTGTTCCTCACATGTTTCTTCTTGGGTGGCTGGCTTCATCTGTCTGACTCCGCCCTGTTTCTCCTACCTATACTCTGATTTCTCCTCCTGCTTTTTCTATGGTGCCTGTCATGGACCAAAAAAGCTCCTTTATTTAAAGATTGATATTCACAGCATATAGAAAGACATTCCCACATCACTTCCCTCTTTCTGTCTAGTCAAAAAGGAAGGTTTCAATTTTATCATAGCAAAATTCCATATAACAAAATAGCCATCAAGCAAGAATTACAGTTACAATATCTAGTCTATTTGTATTTAGCAAAATTAAAGAAAATACTCTATCATCTACCTTATCCTTATGAATCTGAAGTTTCATATCTAATATACCTTAAAATAACTAAGAAAAACTGTATCTATAACTATCTAATCTTCAACTACATCAAAGACCACAGAAGGATATATTTACCCAAGTAAACTGGAAGTGCAAGCAACTTCTAAAATCTAGAAAGGACAGAGATGACACCTATCTGCCTGGACAGTCACCCAAAGTTCCTTTATGAAGTTGGGGCATCCATCTTCATCCTACAGGCCCAGAGTTTCTTTTCATTTCAGTGAAGCAGGAAATCTGCTCTGCCCATTCTGGCACAGTTCATCAGTTTCTTCTCCTTGAATCCTGAAGAATGTCTGACAGTTTTCTCTGTAAAGCAGGAACCTGAATGACCATCTCGGCTTGTTCTGCCAAAGTTCAGAGGTCACCTTCCTATTTAACCTGCATGTCCAGTTTAAATAGCATGCTGTCAAGCAGTCAATATAAGAACAGGTTCATGTCCAGTGACTAACCAATGCCACAAAGAAACTAATCTCCATATGGAGTTTCTTCAATGCCCATTTTTCTCTTGAAGTAAATTGGTGCTGCCAGGAGCAGATCTGTCTCACTGTTCTTAAAACATGTAAATGCCATATTCTGTAGGTCTTAGAAGTATTTGAAGATTGCCTACCTAATTGAAATATATCTTTGTATACCTAAAAATGTAACTAACATGCATTTCTTAATTATACATTACAATTTAAAATCAGTTATATAAACGTCATATCTTAAACAAGAGTAGAAAAATACATACAGCATAAGAGAATTGACCTTAAATTTGTATCAATAAACCAAAATCATACCAATGTAAAACATTTTGAGATTAATAGCTAATTTCTTGATCTAAGTAAAGTCAATAATCTAATTTTTAAAAATATCATTCATATACCATATCCCTCTTTTATTCTTAGAAAGAGATTAACTATAACCATTGACCATTTATAACAAAAACAAACATTTATAAGCAATATTTTGGGAATTTGGGCGTAGTTTTTCATTACTACTTCCTGCTGATTACAGGGCGTTGAAAATCTGGGTTCTTGAGACTGGTTCATAGTCTGCGGCCCTGTATATGATATGGCCATCTCTTCCCATCAATGATTTTTTCAGGGGGTCTTGGTTGATTAAACCATATTTGCCTGGAAGCAATCCACAGGTTCTCATCTTCTGTGGAAACAAAAGCAGAACTCTGTAAAAACAAAATAAAAAGCAGATCACATACTTCTAACATGTAGGATATGTATTACCATTCTAAACTGGAGGAAAGGGAACATACTGTGGAAATACTGGACCAAAGCAAGACCAAGAACAAGCTGGGAAAAAAAATCCAAACTCTACATATCTATTAAGGCCTCTTCAGATCTCCAACTCATTTCATCTTTGCTGACCTCAACACACTTCTTTTTCTTGAACCGAATCCAATCCCTGTTGGCATCTCTCCCCAGCACCCATGGTTCTGTCATTTCCTGTATCTTGGGGTCTCTAAGGCATTACAGGCTTCACCTTCACAGATTCACACAATGGCTTCTCTGGTCTCCATGTAGGAATACTCCTGACTTATGCCTGGCCTTTGTAGCTTTCCTGAACTATGGGAGATTCCATGATTCCTTTCTTGTATTTTGTACTCTAAAACCAGAACCGCATGGCCAAAGCTGCCGAGTTCTGCTGCTTGCTGGGCCTAGAACATAGCCTCCTTATTCAAATACATTTCTACCAGCTTTATGTTTTCAATGGTTTTATTCACTGCCTAAACTTGCTCTGTAGACCAGGCTGTTCTTGAAGTTAGAGATCCACCTTCCTCTGCCTCCTGAGTGCTGGAATTAAAGGTATGTGCCACCACCCTTGGACCTAAGCTTTTCTTGAATTCCCTTTCACAAGTTGGAAGCCTAGCTGAGTGGAGCCTTGCTCTGAGGTCACCACTCCCTTTATTTCATTTTGCATCAGGTTTTTATTTGATCTATTTATAGTTTATAATTCCTAGTATCCTTTTCTCCTCAAACTGAGCATTTTGTCTTTTTCTTTACATAGCTTCCTCCTTTTAATTCTAGATCTTCATAAGCTTTCTACTTTGCATGTATACTCCACATTTACAATACAATTTCATTCTTATAGAGAACTACACACTAAAGTAGATATGATCATGCCTATTGATAGGTAAGGCAGCTGAAGCTCAGAGAAGTGAAGTCATTTATACAAAGTCACTCAGAAAGGAAACAATGGAGCAAGGCCTCTAGTCCAGGCCTCTAAAATTTGTGTTTCTTCTCTTTCTATATTGTTTAATAAGATGAAATCCTTATTTTCTCATATCTTATCTGATGTTCTTTCTAACTTATAAGTTAGTTCTTGCTTATCTGTGACTAGGAGGACTAAATACAATATTAGTTGTGAAATAACTCTAGTTGGGGATTAACAGAAAAGGAAAGGAAAAGAAGGGGAATAGTCAGTAGGTAATTAGCCTGTCCCCCTGCTCACCTTAGATTTGATGTCATTCTCTAGTAGCTTTATGAGGTTAGGGCACTGGTCCCTACTTAAAGTTGCCTAGATCTTTGCCTATGCATCATTATGCACCATTACTAATTTGCTTTATTTTTTTTTTTATTTTCTCTTACCAGCGGAATCATTTAAGGAATTTGCTGAATTGCTCAATGAAGTAGAAAATGAGAGGATGATGATGGTAGGTCACTTTTTTTGTAAGGGTTCTGTAAAGGAACAATTGGTGAGTATACATTGAAAGGGAATGTGTTAGATTACCTTACACTATATGGGATATCTCGTCCAACAATGGCTCTGTTCACATCAGAGAGGTTGGGAACTTAGTAGCTGTTCAATCAGTGAGGCTACATATAGCATTAGAGAATATCTGGAGAGTTTCTGGTCTTCAGCCCATGTTGGAAGGCCAAGGACCTGGGCTCTAATGTCACCAAAGGATGGCAGGCCCAGCAACAGCAGAGTAGATGTCTTCACCAGCGGGTAGTGAAGGTGAGAGGGACTAACACAACACTGTTTCCCCCCAGACATCTTTATATCTGGGTTACCTCTTTGGGAGATGCTCTTCCTCTGTTCAGTATTCTTCACGAGATACTGTCACAGACACATCCAAAATTGTTCTCTTACTGGATCCATGATCCAATCAAATAGACAGGTAAATTAACCATACCAGGTATCTTTGGCAAAACAAAACTATGATTTTTATTGAAGCATAATCATTTTTTATTCTTTTAAAATATTTAAAAAATATTCGTGTATATTGCTGTTTGGCCTGCATATATGTTTGTATCCCATATTCACATCTGATACTTGCAGAGGACAGAGGAGGGATCTCCTGGAATTGAACTTAGGTATCGTTGTAAGTCATCATGTATGTGCTGAGAATGGAATCAGGGTCCTTTGGAAGTCAGTCAGTGCTTTTAATGGCCGAGCCCCCTCTCTAGGCTCTATTTTTCTTTCACTGATCTTTCTTTTTCTAAAAATTCATCATGAAAAGTGAGATCATCTAGTTTATTATGTTATCTCTTAAGAGTTTTGTCCAGTTAGGTCTATGGTCCATTTTGAGTTAATTTTTTGAAGGATTCAAAGTCTTTGTTGAATTTTTACTGTGTGGGTATCTATCAGTCCCCTTCTCTCTCCACCCACTTCAGTGTTTTTTTTTTTTTTTTTTGATTTTTTCACTGATCTTTACCATTATGACTAGGGTAAGGTGAAACTTGAAGTTGTTTTGACTTATATTTCCCTAGTCATTGGCGATGATGACCATCTTTCAAAATCATTTTTAACCATGTTTTCTTCTTTTGAGAACTCTATTCAGATCCCAAGATCATTTTTGTTTCAGTGGGTTCTTTGTGCTTTTGACACTTAGTTTTTTTTTGAGCTCTTAACTTATTATGGATATCAATCTTCTGTCAGATGTACAGATGGCGGAGAGTCTTTCCAGTCAATTCTGTGGCCTCCTCTTCACCCAGGTGGTTGTTTCTTTAGCCATGCAGAAGCTTTTGAGTTTTATTAAGACTAGTTTGTCCGTTGTTGGCCTTATTTCTTGGACAAATGGAGCCCTATTGAGAAAGTCCTTTCCTATACCTATATGGCGTAGGTACTGCCTATGTGCTCTTCTAGCAGTTTTAGGGTTTGAGGTTTTAGGTTTATGTTTGTGTATTTCATCCATTTGGAGTTACTTGTTGTGCAGGGTAATAGACACAGGCCTCATTTTATTCTTCTGCATGTGGAATTCCAGCGTTTCCAGGATCTGTTGTTGAAGAATTTTTGGCCACCTTGAAATATTAAATTGCTGAAGCTATCTGTGCTCATGTTTGCATCTTCAATTTTGTTGCATTGATCTACATGTTTGTTTGTTTGTTTTTTTTTTTGCTAGAACCATAACATAATTTATTCATATGGTTCTGTAGTCTATTTTGAGTTCTGGAATGGCAATTCCTCCAGTATTCTCTTTGCTAATGATTGTTTTGACGTTCTGGGGTCTTCTGTGGTTCCTTATTAATTTTAGGATAACTTTTTTTATTTCAGTGACAGACAAAGTGGGGATTTTTATTGGGATTGCATTGAATCTCTAAATGACTTTTGGTAAAATGATCATTTTCCACAATATTTAACTACCTATTTATGAGTATATAGGGTGTTTTTCCCATTTTATAGTGTCTTTATTCAGAAATATAAATTTTTCATTGTAAAGGTCATTCACATCGTTGGTTAGGTTTATTTCTAAATAGTTTATTTTCTTTGAGGCTGTCATGAATGAGAGTGTGTTCCATGATCTTATCTGTATTTTTATTGGTGCTACTTACAAATGGTATTGATCTGTGCAAACTGATTCTGTATTCTTCCATATTGCTGACTTTTCATCATTTCTAGAAGTTTTCTGGTAGAATTTGGACATTTCTAATATATAATATGATCTGAAAACGGCAATTGTGTGACTTCCTTTACTATTTTTGTACATTTAATTACTTTTTATCTTGCCTTGTTCAGAACTACTTATTTTGGGGGCAAGGAAATGGTTTATTTGGCTAACATATCTTGAATCACAGTTCATTTGGAAAGCCAAGGCAGGAACTCAAACCAGGTGAGAACTGGAGGCACAAGCTGATGCAGAGGCTGTGGAAGAGTTCTGTTTACTGCCTTGCTTCTCATGGCTTGCTTAGCCTTTTTTTTTATTATTAATTTTTAAAATTTTTTCAGGCAATAATTTCTCCTTCCCTTTCATGTCTCCAAACCCTCCCATATGTCTCCTATTGCCTTCTTTCAAATGCATGGCCTTTTGATGCATAAATATAATACATAAATATATGTTCATAGATGCAATCTGCTTACTTTATTTAATGTTACTTGTATGCATATTTTTAGGTCTGACCAGTTGCTGTGCTTATTCTTGGGGAGGAATATTTTTCTTATTGTCAGCATCCCTTAGTTACTGTAGTTTTTTGTCTAGGACTGGGGCCTTATGGGCTTTTCCCCTTGCACTGTTTCCTAAAAGATTATTCTTTCTTGATGAAAATAATTCCTTTTTTTCTTTCTCTTTTTTCTGTTTTATGTGTAAATTTCTTTCCAGATCCATATTGTCTTCATTACTATAACTTTGTAGTAAGCCTTGAAATAAGGTATGAACTTTGGAATCTGTTTGGTAATATCCAAATGGAAGTTGCTAGCATTTTTATTGGGGTGATACACACTACAGATCTAGCTGAGAAAGCTGTTATCTTAAAAATGATGGCTCTTTGTATCTGGGAACATGGGTTATCTTTATGTTTACTACTATTACTTGATGTATTTCATCAATGTTTTGTAACTTATCTATAAAGGTCTTTCTTGTATATTTCTAGGTTTGCACCTAAGGATTTTTTATCCTTTTTGGATTCTAATCATTGTAATTGTTTTAAATATAATCTTGACCTGAGTTCAGTAGTACAAAGAAGTTTGGACTCCCAGATCCCATGAAGGAGGTTGAAGCAGAAGAATCAGATATTGAAGGTCATATTTGGCTACACAGAGAATTTGAGGCCACACTTTGCTACATGTGATTCTGTTTTAAAAAGAACTTGGACAGCAAAACTCAAAATGACCAAAAAGCTACCATACAACCAGAGAAAATGTTTTTCTGTGGTCCCTAGATCAACAGCATCCAATTTCTTTTTTGGACATTATTCATGGCCCCAACCCAGACCTAGTTGGTACCCAAATCTGGAAATAGCTGATGTGAAAGATTTTAACTTTAGTTGTGGCCTGTATGTAAGGTGAGAACTCTGTATAGGATAGCAAAATGGTCTTTTGTCCTAGTTTCTCATGAGATGTCTTTTTATTGGCCTCCCAGTTTTCTTAAACAGCTATATTCTGTGACCCACCCTTACCACTGCTTATTTCCAGTACTGTGGCACTAGATTTTTAGGGTACTGCTAATATTTTCTCAGCTCCTAGACAAGCGTGACTGAAGATAGGCTTTGAAGATAGGGTATTTAGCATTTGATTCTGACTTGGCCACTAACTCACTTCTTGACTTTGTACTATTTGGCTTGCTCTCTTGTAAAGTAAGGGAAAATAATTGCCACTCCTCTTATCATGAAGCACCCTAAATGACATACTAAAATGGGAGTGTTTTATAAAGGTGAAAAAGTATTGTGTTTAGTAATCTCTGGTTGCTCATAGGAAACGACAGGACTATTCTGAGTTTATGAAATTTGCTTTTAAAGATAGTACAGGGAGACAGACATGAGACAGACACACCTCACAGATGGCTTTCTAGCTCAGACAGACTTTGTTGGCTAGTCTCTTGTTCTCATCTGTCAGGGTTTCCCTGTCGTGCTGCTCATGTTATTCTCATAGACATTCACCTCTATCTTATTCAGCTGCCACTGGAAAGCTCAGTTGCCTTTCTCTGCAGCACTTCATTTCTTTTGTCTATTTGATAGCCAAGCTTTATACCATTGGAACAAGAGTCATCTTTTGAGGTGTTGTTTTCTTTATTCTTCTTTTGTTCCTTTGTCCCGCATTTATCTGTCATTCTTTCTATAATAAGAATACCAAATACATTTATGACGACAAACAATAAGGAAGTTCATGGTCCAAGAACATGCCCATGGTCCTCCTCCTGGTCATCTCCGTAAGTGAATGTCAATTGTAGCAGGAACTATGAAGAGAAAAAAGGTGGAGTATCTGTGTTGTGATGTGCTTTCAAGTACTATTGGGTAGCTGTCACATCTCAGGAGTGGTGTGTAAGTGTGGATTGCAGACTTCGTGTCTACAAGGAAGCCTGTGTGTATGCGTTTCTTACTGAGAAGGGAGTTTTGTTGGTGATGTACAAAGTCCATGTTTGAGGAATGACAGAAATAACATTATGAGGCCCACACCACTACAAACAATGGTTTCTGAAGCCAATTTTGGTGGCTCTTTTGCTATCAATGATTCCTGAGCAATCCTGTGGTATTAGAGTGGATACCATCTCAATATAGCTTGACATTGTTTAACTTTAATTTTGTCTTTATCCTGTAGGAACCTGGTTCTTTAAAGTCTTACTGTGTTTGAGTTGACACTTTTTATAGTTGGGTTCCTCTCCTGATACAGAGTTGCTTTTGGCGATTTGCACAGAGAGCTCACAAAAATGAATGCAGTGGTCAGGAAGGCAATTAAAGACAAAGCTTTCTTCAAAGGCTAAACAATGAGAGAAGAAAAGGAACAAGGGTTCAGTATGCCTGTCTCCATATCCTCAGTTTCCTTTCAGCGGAAAATAGTGTTATCACAACTGGGAAAGAAGGTTCACTGTATCAGATTGTAGTTTGGGACACTGGGCAATGTCACCGATTCAGTTAAGGGAAGGATATAGAGTCCTAGTTCAGTGAAGTATGTTCAAATATATATTTATCTAGATCATCTGTTAAGCGTTGCTTATATACTTGATTGTTCAGGACAGTCTTCCTTTGAACATGAAGACTAGAAACTGTGCCATCCTGGGCCCATATTTTTTAGGATCTTCAATTGATTTTTTTTTTAAAGAAATACATACATGAGTAATTTGTTTACATGATTTCCACCAATTCTCCCCTTGCCCACAACTACTTCCATGTCCTCCAGCAGCTCTTTCAAATTCATGACCTCTTTTTCTTTGATACACACACATACACACACACACTCTCACACACACACTCACACACACACACTCACACATACATACACACTCTCTCTCTCTCTCTCTCTCTCTCTCTCACACACACACACACACACACACACACACACACACACACACACACTCTCACACACACACCCTACAGAGCATACAGACCGAACAGAGGAATAAGCCAGTGCAGGAGGATATAGCAAGAAAGAAAAAAAAAGAGAAGTTATACATTCAGAAACACAAAATAGAACTAAGAACCCAAACAACAACACAGCAGTCATCGGATACCATTCACTAATAACTTTAAATATTAATGGCCTTCATTTGCTAGTCAAAAGACAGTTTCCCCCCTCTCCTGACAGGTTTCTCTGTAGATTAGGCTGTCCTTGAACTCACAGAGATCCATGCCTTGAACTCACAGAGATCCATGTGCCTCCCCAGTGCTTCGATTAAAGGTGTGCTCCACCACAATCCATCAGGGTGATATATTTGAAAGAAAATCCCTAGTAATAAGGAATAATAAGTTTGTGTTTGAACCTTGTTAATCTACACATTTGTTTTCTTTTTTTAGGTACAAAATGCTAGTGATTTGCTGATCAAACCCCTGGAAACTTTTCGAAAGGAACAGATAGGTTTCACAAAGGTATATTTTTTTTGGTACTACATGCATATATTAGTCATTTTAAATAGTAATTGAGTAGTTTGGGCTAACACTTATTGTTTTACAATGATATAATGGTTAATTATAGGGCTATAAGATGCTCATGTATCTTAGATAGCTGCTTGTCTTATTTTTGAGTTTGTCTCTGTGGGTTTTTCCAAAAGAGCTTCTCATTTTAATTGCTTGGCTGGTGCGTGTGTGTGTGGGTGTGTGTCATGTAATCCATTGAGAGTCTTAGTAAAACAAAGGGGTAGTGAAAGGTTGAATTGACCACTAGGCCACTTGACTTGGAACGTGGAGCCTTTGCTCTCAGGATTACTGGTTCTTAGACCTTCAAACCCAAATTAGAATGCACAGAAGTAACTCTCAAGCTATTGAAACTCCTCACTATTCTACTGGTATTCCTTACAGTTTCCATGTAGCAGATCATGAAACTTTTTAACCTCTATAATCAAAAGAACCAGTACCTTAGAGTATCTCTGTCTCTCTCTGTGTGTCTCTCTGTCTTTCTCTCTCTTGATCTCTCAACTAATACAGAAATTATTAACAGGGAGTAAGCTGCTGTTAACAAGTTAAGAATAATGTGCCACTTAACAATGGGAACACATCCTTGGAAATGCGTTATTCATTAACTGATTTTTATCATTATGTGAACATTTCAGAAAACACAGCATTAGATGGTATAGATCATTCATTGTAGTTTCTTGATACCATTAGGAAATGCAGTAAGCACAAGGTATTTGAGACTACACCAGCACAATATAGTATACTCTTTAACAGTAAATGTTTTCCAAGGCTTATACTCCAAAATAACGATAAAAGTATGGTGCAGTAAATGTATATCTTAGTAACATAGTTATTTTCTTATCATGAATAAGACACATAATTGAATATGTGAATAGCATAGTACACAGCATTACAGACGTATAAATGATACCTGATGCTGTGCTGCTACTATGGCTTTAATGTTGTCATAGGGTGACAGTTATTTTTCTACACTTTTATGATGCCCCACCTCTTCCTTCCCTTTCCCTTTTCCTTCCCTTCCTCTATTTCCTCTTCTTTTCTTCTCTAATCCTTTACTTTTGATTTCTTTACTTGTTTCAGACAAAATGTCAGTGATGCTCAGGATGGACTCAAATCCCTGATCTTCCTTTTTAGGTTGCTGAATGCCGGGCTTGCAGATTTGTCCCACTATACCCAGGTCTATTAGTAGTCTTTTGGGGCCACTGCCATGTATGTAGTCTCTGGCTGAAAAATGTCAAATGTCATTATGTAGCAGATAACTGTATGTGAAACTGAAGGCACCACCAGAACCAAACACTTGGTGGGCTGGAACAGTTTGGAGGAACGTACCAGGGAAAGTGGCCAGTGCTGTGCTGTGACTTATATCTGGAGAGGATTCAGGACAAAATGAGTAAGACAAAACTTCCACTATTTTAGATGATATATTATCAGTTATATTGCGTTGTGAGCAATGTGGGTATTCTGGTGATAAGTTATGGGTCTATTCGCATTCTTCTACATGTAGACATCCAGTTTGACCAGCACCATTTGGTGAAGATGCTCTTTTTTTCCAGTGTGTTTTTGTGGCTTCTTTATTAAAAAGTGTCCAAAATTGTGTGGATTTGTGTCTGGATATCCAATTTGATTCCATCGGTCCAAATGTCTGTTTTTTTTAATGCCAGTACCAAGCTTTTTTTTTTTATTACTCTAGATCTGTGGTAGAGCTTGTAATCAGGGATGGCGATACCTCCAGAAGTTCGCTAATTGTATGGAATTGTTTTGGCTATCTTGGGTGTTTTGTTTTTCCATATAAAGTTGAGTATTGTTCTTTAAAGAATTGTGTTTGGATTTTGATGGCGATTGAGCTGAGGATATTTTTAAGCAGACTGTGTAAGAAGCAGCTTGTTTTCTTCTGCCTGCTAGTAGTAAAACTCAAGAAAGAAAAGTTGAAGGACTTATTTTTTTTACTTTTAACTTTTATTGATTCTTTGTAGATTTCACATCATGCATGCCAATTCTACTTATCTCTCTTCCTCTCACATCTGCCCTCTGCCCATGCAATTCTCCCTCCCCCCAAAAACAAAACAAAATTTAAAATTTAAAAGAAAAATGACCCCCCTCCCAAAAGGAGAAGAATCATGTCATGGAAGCTGTAGTGTGACCCATTGAGTCACGCAGAGTAATTTTTAGTTCAGTTCATCTTTACTTGTAAGTGATCATTGCTAGGAGTTACTGTTCTGGCTTGAGGTCTCTGGCTTCTGCTACACTGTGGGTGGTGGGCCCTCAGTGGGACCTCATTGGGGCTCTTCTTGGGTATTCTGTTGTTGTCTGTGTTGTGGTGATCCTGCAGCTTTGGATCTGTAGGTTCATCTCCTTCACATGTCCAACAGTTCATAGATGTGGTGGATGTCGGAGTGGGCTAACCCATAGCCCTGGTTCTGGGTGTAGGGTGGTAGCTGAGTTGTTCAGCCTTCTAGTCTCTCTAGCTTTCCTTCATCATCACTAGCCAGATGAGCTCTCCAGCACGGCCCAGCTAGCTCCTTCAGTGCAGCCTGCAGCAAGGAGTGGGGCCAGTTCTCCTGCTCTCAGGCCTTCAGATCTGGGTCCCCCACACTTACACCACTAGAATCAGCTCTACTCTTTTACCCAGGCCAGGTACAGGGCCCTCTCCCCAGGTAGGGCAGGGTCAGCTCTCCTGCTCTCAAGCCCTCACAGCTGGCTCACCTGCACCCCTGACCACAGGGTCAACTCTAGTGTTCTGTCCAGGCCGGGATGCAGGGCCTGATCTCCTGTGTGCTGGAGCTGCTTGAGGGGCAGGGCAAGTTCTCTTCCTTTGTGATCCCAAAGCTAGCTCTTTAGCTTGCAGCATGTAACAGGGAAGATAAGGGAGAGTGTCAACTCTGATGCTCTCATGCCCTCAGGGCTGGTTCACCTACATCTCAGATAACACAGTCACCTCTAGTGTGCTGTACTGGTGGGGTCAGCTTCCTGCTGCAGTTATCCAGCTAGGGGCAGGGCCAGCTATCCCAGGCACAGTAAAGGGCAAGGCTAGCTCAGCTCACCCTTCATATTTCCATAGGCATATTTCTTATGACCCCCTGAGGGAACATGCACCATGGATATCATCATGGACCCCAGCTGCAGCAGGACCATGGACCCACATGGCTGTCCGCAGCAACTTGGATCAGTCATTTCCATTACCCCAGGTGGCAACACAGGCCTCTCAGATCAGTATAGCCCCAGCAGCACTATGACCCTTAGACACTGAAGTGGTCTCAGATAGCTGACCAAACCCCAGGCATCTGCATGACCCTTGGTGGTAACAGGAGCCATGGACATCAGCTCAGATCCTGGCTATCTTAGGGCCACACACTCAGACATGACCCTTTGTATTAGCCCCGGCCCAGATTACACCATGGCCCTTGGTGAGAGTACAGGCCACACATATCTGCATTGCTCCGTGGCAGCATGCTTCTTGGACACCATCATGGACCCATGTGGAAACACAGACCACAGGCCTCTGGAGCAATAGCTCTGGCCCAGATATCACCTTGGACTCAGATGGCAAGCAGGCCATTCATTTCAACCTCTTTCTCAGCACCCTCACCTCTTCAGATCAGGCTCTCTCACCAGCCCATGAGCAATTCTGCCCCTTCCTCTCTTTTATTTCCTTACCCTGTACTCGTTTATACCTGGTAGCCTCCTGGTTGAGTCACAGGTGGTACTTGGTTGAGTCCTGTGGGTCCCAGCATCAATGCATGTGACTGATATGTTGTTTTTCATCTCTGGGCCTAGAAACCATCGACTTGGTATGATGGTGATCCACACCTGGCACCAAAGGCAGTAGGAAGGATCCTGCCATCTGAGTGCTCTCTCCACTCAGGCCTAGAAAGTTCTGAGCAGCTCCTGGTTGCTTGTGACCTCCCATACCAGGGGGTCTGGTGGTGGGGAGCCATCTGTGTTCTCTGCTACTTAGGCCTGGAAAGTTTGAATAAGGACTTTTGAAACAAAAACAAACCAGAACTTTAAAAATAATTTGTTCTGTGTATTCATACTGCAAAGGAAGAGAAAGCAGGTTCTGAAGAGAAATTGAGATTAGTATGGTTGGGGCTGGAGATGACGCAGTGATTAAAAGCTTGGGTATTGTTTTTTACAGTGCTGTTGGGAATCTTAGCACCTACAATGGGTCACTCAAAGTTGCCTGTCATTCTAGCTCCAGGGAATAGAAAGAAACCCTCATCTGTACTCAGTGGATACCTTCACTCATGTACATATATCCACACACCACACATTGTGTAAAGAATTTAAAACAATACAAAGGAATTTTACAAAATATTCCCGTGGCATGAGCCAAGGACCTAACAAATTTTCTCAGTGCGAGGCTACACAGATGAGATCACACTGGCACTATTACATCTTAAAGTACAGGAAACAGAAATTAGAATGGGTTGAGTTTGCAAAATTGTGCGATTCTTCAAGAAATGAGAGTGTCCCAGAGATAATTCTGAAACCACTGTAATTCCTATTACAGGCCCTAGGGACAGGGAAAGTTCCTTCTCAGTTCAAAGATATGACTTTGTAGTAGTTTGACATTAGGATGCCTCTAGCTTACACTTCCAGAGATGAACCACTGCAGAAAGCATTGTGAGTCTCCCCTCCTCCTCCTCCACAGGAGGTATCACAGTGAATAGTGTTTAGGCCAACCAGCCAAAAGGTAACAGTAATATTGCCTTCTTAGGAGGTAGAAATCATGGCACTCAGCAGAAGAGGATTATTCTGAAACCTCAAGATCTCATGGAGTTTGACTTGTCTGATATTCACCCTGCTTGGGATCCGTCACTCTTTCCTTCTTTTACAGTTCTCTCTTCTTGAATTGGGATGCCTGTCTTGTGCCTGTACCTGCACTTTTTCGAGAAGTATATTTGTTATTTGGTGCCAGAGGATGACAGCTAAAGATAATTGTATCTTGTAGTAGTAGGTTCTCGGGTCCCGGGCAGCCAGAGATCCGGAGACCCACAGACCTGCCGCCCGGGACCGCTTAGCCACCCAGCCGCCCGGGTCCCCAGAAACGACTCAGATGCTTACATTAACTTTATGCTGTTTGGCCTATGGCTCAGGCACATTGCTAGCTAGCTCTTACATCTTAAATCAACCCATTTCTATTAATCTGTTGGCCACGTGGCCCGTGTGGCTCACCCGTGCTCCTTACATGTTGCTCCTTGGGCGGCTTCAGCTCGATCTGCCTCTGACTCCGCCCTGCTTCTCCTACCTAAACTCTGAATTCTCCTCCCACTTCTTCTATGTTGCCCGCCATGGCCCAAAACAGCCCCTTTATTTAAAGATTGAGATTCACAGCATACATAAAAGCATTCCCACATCACTTCCCCCTTTCTCTCTAATCAAAAAGGAAGGTTTCAATTTTAACATAGCAAAATTACATATAACAAAATAGCTATCAAGCAAGAATTATAGTTGTAATATCTAGTCTATTTGTATTTAGCAAAATTAAAGAAAATATTCTATCATCTACCTTATCTTTATGAATCTAAAGTTTTATATCTAATATATCTTTCAAATGACTAAGAAAAACTATACCTATAACTATCTAATCTTCAACTACATCAAAGACCACAGAAGGATATATTTACCCAAGTAAGCCAGAAGTGCAAGCGACTTCTAAAATCTAGAAAGGACAGAGATGACACCTATCTGCCTGGACAGTCACCCAAAGTTCCTTTATAAAGTTGGGGCATATATCTTCAGCTTACAGGCCCAAAGTCTCTTTTCATTTTAGTGAAGCAGGAAATCTGCTCTTCCCATTCTGACATAGTTAATCCGTTGCTTCTCCTTGAGTCCTGAAGAATGTCTGACAGTTTTTTCTGCAAAGCAGGAACCTGATTGACCATCTAGGCTTGTTGTGCCAAAGTTCAGAGGTTATCTTCTTATGGAACCTGCATGTCCAATTTAAACAGCATACTGTCAAGCAGTCAATATAAGAACAGGTCCTTATCCAGTGGCTAACCATTGCCACAAAGAGAGTAGACTCCATATGGAGTTTCTTCGATGCCCATTTTCCTGTTGAAGTAAATTAGTGCTGCCAGGAACAGACCTGTCTCACTGTCCAGAAAAGTCTAAGCTCTTAAAACATTTTAAATGCCATATTCTGTAGGTCTTAGAAGTATTTGAAGATTACTTACCTAACTGAAATATATTTTTGTATACCTAAAAATCCTAACTAACCTAACTATAAGTTTGATTATCAAAAGTGACTATTAACCTTCATTTTTTAATTATACACTACAATTTTAAAACAGTTACATGAACATCATACCTTAAACAAGAATAGAAAAACACATACAGCATAACAAAATTGACCTTAAATTTGTATCAGTAAACCAAAATCTATACCAATGTAAAGCATTTTGAGATTAACAGCTGATTACCTGTAAATTCAATAATCTAATTTTTTAAAAAATCATTTATATACCATATCCCCTTTTTCTTCTTAGAAAGAGATTAACTATGACATTAACCATTTATAATGAAAACAAACATTTAGAAACAATATTTGGGGAATTTGGGCGAAGTTATCCATTACTACTTTCTGCTGATTAAGGGGCGTTGAAAATCTCACGGATTGTTGAGACTGGATCATAATCTGCAGCCATGAAGCTGATCTGGCCATCTCTTCTCATCAGAGGTTTTTTCAGGGGGTCTTGGTTGATGAAACCATATTTGCCTGGAAGCAATCCACAGGTTCTCATCTTCTGTGGAAACAAAAGCAGAACTCTTCCGAAGCAATAAATCCTTAGACACAAATTTTGAAATCAAAATACCTTTAAAATATACATTCTTGTTTAACTTAGTAGCCTTTGCAATCCATTGTCTTTCTGCAGTTAGCTCATTAACAGTTAAAAAATTAAAAGAAAACACAATAACAACCAAAATCCAGATTTTGTGTCTATTTTCCATCTTTATGTGGCTTATTATATTTTTATTATTCTATTTCTCGCTTTAAAAACTTTTTCTAACCTCTTTCTTTTCTCTCTGAAGCCTATGTACCTTTTACAAACATTGTAACCCGTTTACAGGTTTTTCTTTTTATCTGAATCTGTTTTATTGTGAATCCTTAATCATCTTCTAACCTTAAGAGCTTTTAAAATACATTCTCTAAAAAGAAGCACAGTTTTTGCAAATTAGGCTGAATCACTAAGTTCTCTCAAACGGACCGTGTATTTATTCGTTGCCAGTAAACAGAGCACACCCCGGAAAATATTGCTACTAAGAAACCGTCTTTGTTTTTTTTTTGTTCAAAATAGGCAGAAATCTAAAATCGATCACATGCTACTGAGTCTTCTGTGAGACTGATTGCAGCTGCAGCTTACACTGCCTGCCGCCAGCCCGCCAGCGCCATTTTGAATGTGACCTGTCGGCCACGTTTTTTTTTTTTTTTTTTTTTTTTTTTTTTTTTTTTTTTTTTTTTTTTTTTTTTTTTTTTACAGAGACCTGTTTCGTATACACAACTTGGAAGCTGTCTTTGCTCAGTTTTTGCTAAAACCCTTTTTAAACTTTCTCAGGCTCTAAGTGGATAATAGCCCCACGTTGGATGCGCCATCTGTAGTAGTAGGTTCTCGGGTCCCGGGCAGCCAGAGATCCGGAGACCCACAGACCTGCCGCCCGGGACCGCTTAGCCACCCAGCCGCCCGGGTCCCCAGAAACGACTCAGACGCTTACATTAACTTTATGCTGTTTGGCCTATGGCTCAGGCACATTGCAAGCTAGCTCTTACATCTTAAATCAACCCATTTCTATTAATCTGTTGGCCACGTGGCCCGTGTGGCTCACCCGTGCTCCTTACATGTTGCTCCTTGGGCGGCTTCAGCTCGATCTGCCTCTGACTCCGCCCTGCTTCTCCTACCTAAACTCTGAATTCTCCTCCCACTTCTTCTATGGTGCCCGCCATGGCCCAAAACAGCTCCTTTATTTAAAGATTGAGATTCACAGCATACATAAAAGCATTCCCACATCAGTATCTCCAGGATCGACCATATCTAAGTTATATCATAAAGCGAATATGGTAAACTGTGAACTTTGGACATTTGAAGTGATGCTGGAATAAATTGCTCTTTGAAGTTATAGATGTGAAGTTACTATATTTTGCCTGTGAGAGAGGAGTGAAGTTGGTGAAGACTGGCATAGACAGAATGTTATGTTTGTGCCTCCCCAATTTTAGATACAGAGATTCTAAACCCTGGAAATATTTTAGTTTCCTTATAGGATTTCAGTTGCTTCATTTGGAAAATGAGAGGCATGAAAATAATAGCCATCACTGGGCTGAGCGCTTTGCATTCTTTCTGTAACCACAGCACTCTTGGGGTGTCTGGCAGTGAGGTAAATGGGACTTATGCAAGACAAATAAAATGATAAAAGTTATAAAGTCAGTATCAATGGCCTGGGTTAGGACATTAGGATCTTTTTAGCTTTGTATTTTCCTCCTTTTCAGGATAGGATCTCATTGTAAAGACCAGACTGATCTGTTCCTTTCTGTTCCTTCCTTTTCAGCATTCCTAACATTGGAAGTATAGGTGCACACTGCCACACCCAACTAATCCTTCTAGTAAGCTATGCTGTCTAGATTTGTACTGGCAGTTTAATATGTTTTGCATGTGTGTAAATTTGAGTCTCTGTAGTGTAGGAAGGACTCTAGGCTGGCCTCTTACTCTTGATTCTCCTGCCTTAGACTCTTGAGAGTTGGGCATATAGGAATGTACAACTGCACCCTGTTTGGCTTACCCTTATGATAGGTACCAGATATTTTAAGTCTCAAGACTTCAATGTTGTTAGCCTCACTTGAAATACTTAGTTGTCTAGGTAGCTAGTATTTATTTTATTGGAATGCTCATACATAGACAGTGTTCATCATCATTGAAAGGCCTGTTGCACAGTGCTATGCCAGCTAATTTCAAGTTCAGTATCCTTGGATTTCTTTCATCACTCAATATGTTAAAAGGGGCTATGAATACTTTCAGTTTAATTTATTTCAGGCTAGTGTGCAAAAATTTTTCCAAGATGTATCCAGCATATAATCAAAACATTCTTTCCTTTATAGGTTAAAATGTATCTTCTTGACCCAACATCCAGCCCTAATTTTTGGAATAAGAATATGCCTTATAGTGGTTATTATTGGCAATAAGTTTGGATAAAGAATATGAAAGGAGCAGGAAAGAGATTTATTGTCTGGCTATTTAGAATCTTCAAGGTCGTTGAGATCTAGACTATAAAATAGAAGGTTGAGATTGTAGCTCAGTAGTATAGTGGTTGACTAGCATATGTGAGGCTCTGGGCTCTTTGCCAATCCCTCATATAAAAAAAGAGAATGAAAGCAAGAAAGGGAAAAGTAATTAGTGGATGTACTCCTACTGCTTAATATTATGACTTAAGGTGATATGAGCATTCAAGCATAGTGAGTAGTCTAGATAGCACAGAAATCCTGTGTTCTACTAATCTCATCTGGCATCTAATTAGTATTAGTACTTACTTGGGGAAAATTATAATTAAAAGACAAAATCTTTGAAATTAACAAATGTGATGGATAAATAATTGTTAAATTCCATGACAGTTAGTATCTGACTCTGAAAAGGGTTGAGGTGGTCATGTGATTTGAAACCCATATATCTGATTTTCATTCAATCCTAGATGAGACCAGCAAAAGGAAACTAAGGGTATGCTGTAGTGGTTGACTGTTTATCATACAGAAAGGGAAATTTTGTGATATGCTTTGTGTGTATCAGGCCTGCTAGTCTGATTATTTTATAGACACTGTCTTCCCACAGGAGACTGAACTAGGACTTAAAAATTGATTGTCCTAGTAAAGAGACCAAGACTCTGAAGGATTAAAACACCCGCCAGTCTTTTCCAATCCTAAAGACCCCTCTGTATCAATAGGGCTATCTTGCACCACTACAAAGACCAACTCAGTGTTATGTCTCAAATAGACTACCTGGGATTTTCCCAGTAATGAAATTTAGGGTAGAGAAAATTGCATCTAACTGAGGGCCAGAAAAGTTATTAGCCAATTTCTCTGTGTTTTCTTTTTATTGCTTCCTAGTTTTAAATTCACCCCTTCATATCTGTGATAACAGACAGTTCCCTCAATTACCTGCCTATAGTTAGCTTGGTGTTGAGCTTTCTTAGTAGACAAAACTTCAGGTAGAAGGGTCTTTCTGCAAGGTTTCAGGGCTGTCTCGTGGGCTGCTGCAGTGGTGAACCTCTGATTTAGTTGTTTTCTCAAAACACATGGTATATTGCTGACATTGAAGCTTCTGTCATATTTATAACATTCTATGGTGTATCAACCCTGAAAGACCTGTCACTCTCGTAGTTTTCCCTAATCTTCCTCAATAGACACCTCTCTTCCCCTGCCATGGGTCCTGTCTGATGTATGAAGCATCAGATCTCAATGCTGGAACTTCATATAGTCTGACTGTGCTTAGGCAATTCCTCTTGAGCCAGGCAAACTCCATAAAGCTAATCTACACCTTAATGTGCCCCTCCACTTTCTTCAAACTGAGTGTTGGATATCTCTAGAGAGATAAGCCCACTTATTTAGTGAGTGTAAACTACCAAGCCAAACAATTAGACTTTACTTCTACCTGGAGAGTTATATTGCCATGTTTCCAGTGAGGTCTGATCCATATCCAGTTTTGTTTTGAACATTTTCTTTAGTCTATATAAAATTTTAAGTTTAATAGATACTTTGTTGTGATGATCCCCCCTTTATATTTCTGGGGCTAGAACCTAGGATCTTTTATATGCTGAGCAAATACTCTACCCCGTGAATTATATCTCCCTTTAAAAGGTTTGGTTTGGAGACAGTGTCTTAATAAATTGCTGTCCTTGAACTCACTCTGTACTCTAAGCAAGATTAAAACTTGTGATCCCACACCTGATCTCCAGGCTCTAGAGTAGCTGGAATTACATATTTTTACTCCCAGGCCTGCCTTGTTGTAATAATTCGTGGTAATATATTCTGTGTCCTAATTGGGCTGAAGCTGAATACACAAAACTCTGTTGCTATCTGGGTTTGCGACTTTGTAGTTGCTAGGTACTATCACCAGTAACAGAGAAACATAGCCAGTGCTACTTAACACCAGCATCCTGAGGCGGTCCCTTCCCACTTAGAACTTCTATTCAGGTAAAGACAGGTTTTTGACCATGTTATGGAAAAGAATTTCAGGATCAATGATGATAAATCAACATTAGTGAATTTTAAAATATTTATATAGAGATACATAGGAATAAGGTAGAATATGATCTCTATCTCTGGCCTTCTCTAGAGACTGTCATGCTTAGATTGCTTTGAATGGCATTTATATGATCTTGGGAGGAGTTGGAGGAAGGATATGGAATGGGAAAGGGAGATGTGATTATATTTTAATAAAAATTAAAGTTACATTACTCAAAGAATATGATTTACAAAAAGGTTTTAAGATTAAGCAAAGCTTATGTAACATTTAAAATGAAGTGAAAGTATTTTAGCTAGTATAAAATAAAAGTATTTGAACTTCTGGCTATCCTCCTACCTCAGCATCAGTATGGGTAAGAAAGGTGTGGTATATAATATTTACCTTGCTCTAGGCATTTGCTGGTTAATTTCATTTCCTCTTCTAAGAAGGTCTACTGCATACCAGATTTTGGAGTTTTTCCCAATCCCCTGTGTACATTATAGCTGTCACATGATTAAAAAACCTCTTCTAAATATCATCTCTCTTATACCTACCATGTAATGTCCTCATCCTCTGACCCAAGATGAAGGATGACAAGCAAGGCTTAGTTTAGCTCTGCTCGTACATAATGAGTCTTTCTTCCTGCAGTGTAGAATGCTGGACTGTCCACCAGAGAGGGCAGAATAAAGATTCAGTGATCCCTCTAGACACATGACAGGGAGAGTATTTGTACCCTTTGATTCATATTTTTTGAGTCTTGTCAGAGTTGCCCACAGTATGATGTTTTCATTCTTAAGGACTTTTTTTTTGGCCAGAGAGCAGTAGATACTGAATGGGGTCTTTGTTTAGATTCTGGTGAGACTGGGGCCAAATCTTCTGACTAAGACATCTGAGTATGCATTTAACCCCCTTTTAAGAGTTAAAACCGCTGTAGAAGTAATGATGCAGTGTGTTCTTACTCAACAAATAGCAGGCAAGAGGCCACTGACAGAAGCACCTGGGTTTGCTACTCTTCTTATTGTTTCTTCTTCATGAGCAGAGTTTATAGAAATAGTTTCAAAGAAAGGGCTGAGAATATTCAAAAGGTAGAGATAAAAAAAAAGAAATGAAGCTAGCAGTCTGAGCAAATAAAGCCAAAGGTTATTAGTTCTGGTTCCCAATCCAAAGGCACTGCATGCTCTTGGAGAGTGAAAGGAAGCAGCCTCAGTAGTTTTTAAGAATTTGCATTTCAGAGGTCCCTGCATGTTTTGGAGCTGATGGCCACTAGAATGCATTAGAAGGGCAAGTCAAGTTGTCAAAGTTTCTGAGCTAAATTATATGACAGTAATCCATAAATGATTTAGAAATCAACAACGAATACATTTTAAGCAGTATAATAATAATTACTGTCTACTAGGGACTTACTATGTGATGTATTTGTTAAGTGCTATTATTTATAGCCCATATATGAAGAAATCAAGATACATATTGAACAGATAGCATATTTGTGGACACATAGCTATTAAAAATAGAAAGATTCAATTAGATTTTTGGAACTTCACAGACCTTTCTCTTTCTTAAAGTCCAGCTTCTCAAACCAAGGAGTTCAAGTTAGCTTATAACAGAGCACAGATAAGAGCTTATTTATAGGAATCTGGGTGACTGGCAACAGCTGCACTACTCTAATGTCCCACCACACCACGAATGACAACTTTATGGAAGCTAAATCAGTCTCCTCCATCTATACTTATTCAACTTTCTAATTCATGTTTATTCCGGCATCATCCAAGATGACTTGCTGCTGGAGTAGGATAAGGCAGAGTAATAGCTGGACTCGTAGGTGAGGATCCTGTGGCTTTTAATTCCATCCTTTTCTTAAAGTGTATCTAATAAAAGTAGCTCTAATTCTGTTACCATAGACCTGACTATCATTGCAATGATTTGTTATGGCTAACTGGCCAAGGTATTCACTATTTGAAGATAGCAATGGAGTAAGCATACTATGCCTTAAAGGAAAACATCATACTATAACACTATTCCACTAAACTTTGAGCTTAGCCTTTTGGAGTTGCTGTGAGAAGTATCACAAAGTGGTTGGTGATGCCTATGAATGTTTGAGGGAGTAAATATATTTGAGCAAATTTTATTACAGTTAGGAAAACAAATAAACTAGAGCTGTTGTATGCTATTATAAAGGAATGTGAGAAATACTTGCTGGAATCAAAAAATGAAGTGCTAAAAAACGCTACATACTATATGAATAAATTTCTACACAGATCAAAACCAGCCAAACAAAGTAGTGTGTATATTAAATTTATAAATACAACCTTCTGAGTCCCGTTAGTGTTCTTCATATATATTTAGTGTAGGGCTGACCACTTGGGATCCAATAATGTATCAGGGTCCTTGTTCCTGGAGAAGACTAACTCTTACTCTCTTGGCAGCCATTAATTGCTCTTTATCTAGAGTTGAGGCCTTGTGAGTTTTCCCCCATTCACATCGTCATGTTGACTGGTGCTGTCACTATTAAGATCTTACTTGGAAAACCATATTGTTGTGATTTCATGGGTGCAACTTCCCTGTCTTACAGTCCTCCATATTTTACAATCTGTTTAGTTCTCTTCTGTGATGTTTCCTGAGCCTTAGGTGTAGGGGTTGTGCTGTAGCTGTATTAAATGGGAGCTGAGTTCTCCATGGCTAGTTGTTCATTGCTTTGTCTAGTTGTGAATTTCTGTAATAGTCTTCATGTGCTGCCAAACAAAGCTTCTTTGATGAGGACTAACAGTTATATTCATCTGTGGGTATAAGAATAAATATTTGGAATGAAGTTAGAAATTTTACTAGTTTATGGACGTGGCACTAGGAGACTTTCCTCTAGGGTCCATGCCTTCACAAGCCACAAGTACTTGGCTAGGTTTACAGTACTACACATGAATTCTATTCTATCGAATGGGCCTTCAGTCCAATTAGATAGCTATTTGTTAGCCCCAAGATTTAAGTTTCATTATTGTATTTTTGGGGGATATCTTTCTGTTTTGGTCATTGCTGTGGTCCATAGGTGTCATAGCTGGGTAAGGCTATTGATAACTTTTCTCTTTTGGCAGCTTATAGGTCCTTATAATACTATGGGAGCTAGTCCTCAGGGAGGAGGCTTCAATGTCAATTCCAGTTGAATTCTTCCAAGTCCTGTATCTAAAGTTTGTTCTCTGTACAGCAGCAGGGTCTTAAATGTAACTTCCAGGAGGAAACCAAGGGCAATCACAGTAACCTGTATTGTTTTGGGAGTCTCTTTGGCTCTCCTACCCCTCCCCCCAACCAACATCTTGAAATAAAGCACTGAGGTTTGTGTTAGATGGCTTGTGGCTTTGCAGGGAGCATTGTTATCCCAAGTTGCCTAACTTCATTTAAACACACACACACACACACACACACACACACACACACACACACACACACACACACACACACTAATGTGATTCCCTATGGCTGTTATAAGCATCCCTAGTGTTACTTTTCTTTTTCCTGTTCTCTTCCTTGTAATGCCCCCCCTCTCCTCTCCTCAGGTAACTATCCTCCCCCATTTTGCCCTTTCCCCCCTTCACAGCACCTGTGTCCTACTTACTTTCTTTAGAGCTCTACTACCACAGTTCCTTTTTACTCTTCCAGTAGCTAGAGTTACTACAGATTATGTAATCACATGTGAAGATTTAGAGCTAGGATCCATAGATAAGAGACAACTTACTGTCTTATGGTGTCTTTAATTTACCCTGTTCATTGATAGTCAGCTGTTTCCATGTTTTTGAGCACGAAAATATTACCTTGAAAAAGTACTTTATATGCCTTCTTGTGTACATTTGAAATACTTTTCAGGACCTCTCTCTCTCTCTCTCTCTCTCTCTCTCTCTCTCTCTCTCTCTCTCTCTCTCATATATATATGTATCTATGCATGTTTACTAGATCTAGTATCAAATGCTCCCTAGGTATTTGTGACAGTTTTTAACATCCTTTGCCACAATCAACATAACAGATCATTCTTTGTGTTATATCCCAGAAAAATATATCCTAATTTAGAAAAATGCAAGAGAATTTGGTTCATCAAGTGTTTACTCTTTGTTTATAGAAGAAATCCCGTATCATGAACAAATCTGCTCTCTAGTGAATACAAACACTTCTCCTTAACATCAAATGTGGCCACAACTGTGAAGTACCTGGCTCAGGTAGATCCCTTGATAAGGTCCTTTTAAAGTTATTCTATCCGTGAAATGTAGGAAATATTTATTCTGAAGATCAGAGTTAAAAGAGAGTACCATCCTTGTAGTAAATGACATACATGATCTAGGAAAGAGTCTTCTTTATTTTCTATATCCTTTGCCATCCTTCATTAGTGAAGAATTGTGCTACAGAAAACAGCAGTATTTTGCCCTTTGACAACCGAAATGAGACTGTTATGTTTATCCTTAACCTTCCCAGTGTCCTTCTCATTATGACATTCTTTAATTCTTGAGAATCATCTTGTTGGGTTAACAGGGCCTCCATGACCTTGTTTCTTTATTTGTATTGTCATCTAGCTTCAGTGTTACCATTGAAGTACAAGGAGAGGTGGGGAATCAAGAGCATGTGGTCTTGTTCTGTAGATTGGAATTTGGAGATTTTGGTATCCTCCAGAGGAAATGTCAAATATATATCTGAGTTGTCACTATAGTAACTTCTAGTCACAAGTGCTCAGATACTGCACACTTGACATATTTCCAGTGTGACTAAGAGATGGAATTTTTAATTTTATTTAATTCTAATTAAGTGAATATAACTATGCATGACTACTATATAGGTTAAGTAAAATTTCTGTGTTATGTAAGTAGAAGAATATGTAGGAGATAACATTCATTTGGTTCTTGCTGTGATGTGTAGTAAGAAAAAAATGCATTCTCACAATAAGCCATGAAGAAGATATTTATTATTGTACCAGTGATGTAAACAAAGGCTCTGAGAGGATGAGAACTTATTCAGGGTCACATAACCTACACAACGGCAGGGTCAGGACTTAAACCAATGCCTGTTTGCTCCTTACAACTTCAAAGTCTGTTTGTTCAGGAAGGCTTCTCTTTTTTGTTCTTAGTTTTGTCTTTACATTAGAGAAACATAAAATTAAATTACTTAGCACAATTAACTGTAAATTATTAACTACTAGTTTTGGTTAATAAATGGACCTGTGGAAATTCTATTTTGTTTTCCAGGACTTCTGTAATTTTTAATATGTTAAACAAAATAAGTATCCAGGATTGTCTTAGTTAGGATTTATTATTGCTGTGAAAAGACACTATGACCACAGAAACTCTAACGAAGAAGAGGGATCTCATTTACAGCCCAGAAGTTCAGTCCATCATGGAGGAGAGCATGGCTGCATGGAGGCAGACCTGGTGCTAGAATACTAGTTGAGAGCCCTATATCTTGACTCAGATGCAACAGGAAGTCCACTGACAGTCACACTGGGCAAGTTTGAGAAAAAAAGACCCCATAGCCCATCTCCATCCACAGTGACATACTTCCAACAGAAGGTGTGACCCAGATTAAAGGTGTACCTTCACCCCAATGTGGTGATAATGAGTAGTGGGATGCTGTGGGATGGTTCTTTCTGTATGCTGTGAATATGTGTTGCTATCATTGGTTAATAAAGAAGATGTTTTGGCCTATGGCAAGGCAGAATACAGCTAGGCAGGAAATCCAAGAAAGAGACAGGGAGAAGATAGGGGTGGTCAGAGCAGACATTGAGAGCTGTCAGGTGAATAAGACGTAATCCAACCCAGGTAAAGCCACCAGACATGTGCAAATCATAATTTAATAGAAATGGCTTAATTTAAGATGGAAGAACTAGTTAGTAATAAGCCTAATCCACAGAATAGTTTGTAATTAATTTAAGCCTCTTGGGACGGAGTAGTTGTGGGACACAGAAAACCTTCCCGCTACAGGGGCAGTAAGTCAGAGTTCCCAGAGAGCCCACAAGTAAAAACAAGTTCTTCTCGATTGTTTACTGTGTCACTAACCATTTTTCCTTATTTAATAGTTGAGTCTAGAGATCTGTGCATGGCAGACAAGTGCTCCACCACAAAGCTAAAACCTAGGGTCTTAAAAAACATGTGATAAATTCTTGTTTTATTACCCAGGCTGGCCTCAAAATTCTGATCTCAGCCTCCCAGCCTCTAGCCTTCCATCCTCCCAGCCTCCCAGCCTCCCAGCCTCCTAGCTTCCCAGCCTCCCAGCCTCCCAGGTGCTGTTATTACAGGAATGTGTTACCATGTCTCACTCTGTGTTTGATATTTGGCAAGTTAAGTATAGATGGCACATTTATGACATAACATTTGCAATTTATGATGGATTTATCAGGACATAACCCCTTCATAGATCCAGAGGTAGAGGAGGAGTGAGAGAGTGTGTTGGGCTAAGGTATAAGGAAATGATTGTGGGAGTTGCCAAATCCAAAATTTGCAGGCCAGTTTGTTGGATTGGAAACGTAGATAGGAGACCACATTGCAACTGAGGTATGAAGATATCTTTGTTGATTTGGAAACATTATTTCCTAAAGACTCTGCTAACTGGATGAGTCTCACACTCATTCTGTTAGGTAATATGACTTGCTCAAAGTGCACTGATTTCGTGTTAATTGATGTGTTAATTGGACTAGTATTTGACAACCCTTTTGAGCAACATGGCCTATCCATGTTTATGCATAAAATTACCCAATACCATGACAACATTTGTTATTAAGAGCTCTGGAGTGTAGGAGGTTCCAAGTTTCTCTAAGTCACCTCCAAAGTCTTTCTACAGTTCTCTTAGATGTTACTGCAAGGTCATAGATACCACAGGTTAACATATTATATTGTTATTTTCCAGTACCCCATGAAAGAATGAAGGGTTTCATAATATACCATTTTTATTCTTTTGTCTAGAGAGACAAATGTCTTCTCAGAGCTGCCAGAAGACTTTTCCTTATATCTCATTGGGTGAGTTTTGGGCCAACTGTTAGGTCAATAATTGGCAAAGACAAATGGGAATAATAATAATACTCCCCTTGGCTTAGGAGACAGGCTCTCTTTGCCCTGAGAATATTTGTCTGCTTGAAAGCTATGAAAATAGGAAGGAAGAAGGGGTTGTTATGTTGGCTAGGAAACCTGACTGTTAATCAAGAACTTTTATGAACAGAGATGTTCTAACTTAACCAGGAACTTAGAGTATAGTCAAAATGCAGGGAAAAGAAAATAAATTTGTCTGTGCTATTTTAGTAAACACTGAGGAGGTTTTTTTTATATCCTGTCTTCCACAACGAAGATTGCATTCAAGACTTAGCAAACAAAATGGACTCCTCCATGATTGCACAGTAAGTTGGTGGTACAGTTTGGAATAGATGCTATATTCTGACTATGTTCTTTCTTTTGTGTCCTATTTTATGACCTAAATTAAAAGCTTATGTGGACAGTTCCTGCTGTTGTATGACACTATTCCTGTGGAGACACGAACAACTGACTATTCACCCCATATAGGGTACTGATGAGGGACCAAAGCATAGACACTGCCAAAATTCATCTTGGTGAGCCAATGAGTTTTACTGGGGTTACTTATAGAAATATGAGTTAAGAGTTATTTATAGGAGCAGAAGTGACTCAGAGACAACTACCCAAGCATGGATGACAACTTGCAAATGCTGGAGACCTGAACATACAGCACAAGCTCCAGGCAGCTCAATTAGTTGGCATGTGTCTTTTCTCAGCGGTCCAGTTGCTCTAAGTTTGGCGAGTCTCTGTATCTTTTACGGAGCTTGGCTTCTTCCAGGTTGTTTTGTTGATTTCTTCTTCAGGGCTACTCAGTTTGAGTGTCTTCTAAGTAGATCAGCTGGTCTGAGTATGTCACTTAGTAGTCTTTACTGCTTATATTCTCTTGAGGAAAGAATGGTCTTATGAATCAAGTCATTTTCAGGGACTTCCTGTAGCTATTTTACCAGCTTCTCTACAGTATGAAATGTCTCACTTCTATTTACAATACTCCCTGTAAACATCCTTTGTCTTAAAGAGCTTCCTTTCATAATGGAAGGATTTAATCTTAGGGGAAACTGCCAAACAATACCTGCATATGTATTAGAGCTTTATAGTAATTTTTAGTTTTTAAAAGTATAACTGAATTTAATCAATTACCATTTGTTTGTATTGTATTATATTACTACATGCCAGAAGTAATCATACTTTCTTTCAAAGATGTTCCCTAGTTGTGCTATTTTAGATAGAGTTCTTTTTGCATTTAGATAACCTATACTCCTGTGAGAAGACTTGAAATTTCAGATTGGGGGATACTGCTGCAATAACCTTGCCAAGAGCCATTAGTTTTACACAATGATATGTTGTCACCAGCCCCTTTCTTTTAGACTGAATCAGATGCCCCTGTTTTATACTCTGGTCCCATTTGTTCCATAACAAATGGTGCCTCCTTAAGGGTCAGTTATCTCATCTGAAAATGCATTTTGGATAAAAAGTTTTAATAGCCTCCTCTGCTATTAAAAATAACCACAGTGTAAAAGAGTGGTAATAGATCAAATTCACTTTTCTTATCTGAAAACAAGAGGAGTGAGCTATATATTTTATTTATTTAAAAAATTCTGTGACTAATACAGGCCAAGACTAGAACTTGGCTAGGTTATTAAACTGTCATTTCTAAAACCAAGGGATACATTTCTAAGTTTAAAGAATATTCTGAGCCAAATATCTATCTAGATAACTTAGCTAATATAATGTTTTATTTCTTTGCCCATGTTTTAAACAAATCAGATACTTGGGAGTTCTGTCTTTCAACTGGCAGTGTGTTGTCAGCCGTGTCAGGCACAATAGTCCTGGAGAACATCCATTTTACAAAGGCTGGCTTCATCTGGAAGATCTCCCCCAGGAAACTAAATTCTGCTCATAGAGATGTTTATACTAAATACGAGAGCATGACCAAAGATTGTGTTGTTTGTGAGACAGGGTCTTACTATATGTGCCAGGATAGCTTTGAGTTTATAATCTTCCCACCTGAACTGCTAGAATGTGTTATCACACATGGAAAACCAGAGATGCTTTTTGCTTATTAGTCTGTGTAGCTTAAATGCCTCTTATATATTTTGATGCTTAAAGAAAGTTGTTATTATTAAATAGTAAGGTGGATAAAAGCACATACAGAGTTTGAATTTGGGTACTAGTAACTGTATGTAGAGGCTCATAGATGCAAGGTATGTGCTCTACCATAGAGATAAACCCTACACCCTATCAACTAGAATTTTGTAGTCAAAGGAAAATGTTTTAATGTAAAATTTTAAAAATATTGACTTTCCCCTCTTTGGCAACATCATGGAAGGGACCACTTTCACCTTCACCCCTGTTCTTATCAAATATTCAATATATGTGTTAAGTATTTATCATGTATTATCACTTTTGAGTTTGCAACAACTCTATGATGCAAGCATTACTCTTGTCTTCATTTTGCACATGACGCAATAACTGAGGCTGGGAAATAAGATCTTTAAGAAAGGGAGTATTTCAGCTCAGTGATAAGCTCCCATATTTGAAAAGTTAATATGTGCATGAAGTCTTTTGGTAATGTGTATGACATTTAATTTGGACTCCAATTTTCAGTCCTTTTAGACATTTATCATGGCCCTAGTGTGCTTCTTTCGAGGACTCATCAAACCCTTCCTATTGGTTTCCTATTTTAAAACTAACATGACAAAACACCTTAACACTGAGTGGCACATTCAATAAAGCATTTATTTCTAACTCACCTATATATTAGCTAGGGCTGCTTCATTGTCTTCAGTTGAGTTTGATGGGGCTTGGCTCAAACCAGGGGCTTCCTTTTGGTTTGTCCCATGTATTTGTATTATCCTGGGAAAAGAAAGTGGTAATATATTTTTCTAATGATAATAGCAGCAATGAGTGGCAGTTGAGCAGAGAAATAAGATATTTTAATGTGAGACATAAAGCTGCTACACTCTTACTTCTTCACAGGTTCAGTGGCTAAAATTAGTTATCTGGACAAGCTCAGTATCAGAAGTGAAGTACATTCTGCCTTTAGTGAAAGGCAGTGCAGTATCACATGACAAAGTACATGAATATAGGCAGTGGGAAGTTTTTGGATCTGTTTTTCAGTTGGCTATGTCCAACTGAAAGTCAGTGGGAATCAGGAGTAAGAGGACAGACTTAGAATTATTTTCAAGAAATGTCTTATGTTTACCAGATTGGCCTCTAATCTGCTATGTTGTTGAAGATGACTTTGAAATTCTGATTTTCTTTATTCCATCAAGTGCTGGGTTACAGGCATGCATCATCATGCCAAGCTTATGCAGTGCTGGATTCAGGGCGTCCTGCATGCTAAGGAAACACTCTACAAACTGAGCTGCATACTCAGAAAAAAATATGTGATGGGAAAAATATTTTTTGATGGACACCTATGGGTAGAATGAGGAAAGACAGGGGCTAGGGGATCTCTTCTTAACCCTTCATTTCTTTCTATTTCCCTTTAAAATGTTTTTAATTAAAATAGTTTTACTTCAGTTCTCCTCCTTTTTTTCTCTCTCCAGCCCCCTAGATACCGTCTCTGAAACCCCTGCCCCCAAATTGATACCCCTTTTCTTTGATTTCCTTGATGATACTTGGTATAAAATTTAGGGACTTACACTTAGATGGTTTGAGTCTATTATCCTGACAGAGAGTTGAGAGTCACACATGCTGATCAGCCTGTCCTCTCCATCTTCTGGCTTGTCTGGCAACTCTGCAGCATCTCTGCTCTGTTCTTCCTGTTCCCAGAGTTTTCTTAGTCTGGTAGCCCCGCCCACACCTCCTGACTGCCTTCAGCCAGTGATCGTTTTATTAAACCAGTAAGTGGGAAAAATATTTACAATGGAATAGAACACAATCCCACTATACACACATGCTAAGCAAATGCTTAATTTCTCAACTATGCCACAGGATCCCAACCTTGAATTGTTGGTACCTTGAACAAGTTATTTATAGATACGTTAACATCTAGTCTATGATTTGTTTTGTTTTTAGTTTACTTCTATGACAGGGTCTCATTATGTAGCACTCTGTACAACTCACAATAGAGACCAGGATGGCCTCAAACTCAGAGAGAAGCTCTTGCTTCTGCCTCTTGGAGTGCTGGGATTAAAAATTTGCACCACCACACTTGGGTATTTTCACTTATTAGCTTAAGTTTTTTCAACTAGTTAGCAACAGAGTCTGGACTAGAATCTTAAGTCTTTTCCTCATTCTGGATATTCATCAAAGAAGAGAAAATTATTAGGAGGTGGGAAGGTTCTCAGTTCTCTTATCCTCCTAAAATTAACTATTTTTCTCTAATTCTGTTTCCCACATTGCCATGCTCATCTGTTTTCCATTTCCTGAAAGGTCTGGACAAATAGAGGAAGAGCAAAATCGTGCCAGGAAGTGTGGAAGTATAAACTGAGGAAGTATTTGCTGCATGCAGTTGTGTTTAATGAGTCTGTGTTACTAGGGACAGTTGTAAGCATCCCCCCCCAAATCTTTCAAAGAGGCATCTGTTGCCATTTGATATCTTAATTTATGTTATTTCTAGAAGAAGCACATTGGGTTAGATATGAATCGTGGAACCTTCTAATTTTGCAATATTCTAAGCATATACATATATTTGCATATTGATAAGATGCACAGTATTTAATTTGGGGTAAAAATCACTTATTGCTGTTTCACATATTAAAACAGTTAAGCAAATTACAAAAACAAAAAGCACAGGCAAGTGTCATAGCTCCTGAATCCAGTATACTGTACAGCTGTATGAGAGTGTCACAGCTCATCAACAGAAGTGAGGAGACTGCTAGTTCTCTGACATGGAATGGTTTTGCCTTTCTTAGCTGTAATTTTGACTGTAGTGCATGGGTAATAATTCTGTCCACATTGTTAGGATTAAATGAAATCTGTTTGATGCTAAAATATTATTTCCTTTTCTGTGAGTCATTCATATGCAAATTTAAACTTTCTTTATATATATTGTCTTTAACTTCTGCCTTGTAAATTAAACCTTTCTGGTGATTTAAATGAAAGCTCCTCTTAGGCTCACTTTGAATGAAATTCTTCATAGGTCACATATGTGAATACTTGGTCTCCAGTTGGTGATACTTTGCAGGGAGGTTATGTAACATTAAGGGATACAGTCTTGCTTTCTGGGGCATGTATCATTGGGTGTGGGCTCTGAAAGTTTATAACATTGCTCCATTTCCAGCTTACTATGTTGTTTTGTCTTTGACACAGTGACTGTGCCTGTCTATTGATATTTCAGCCAGTAATTTCAATTCCACAGTTACCAGTCTGCTTCTCTGGCAGTGACCTGACCACTTAGGCCTCAGCCTGGTAGGGATTCTGTTCCCAAAGGCACTGGCTCTGCTGGTAAAGGTAGTTTTAACTAAGTCTTTTTCATTCTGTTTATAAATAAGACTTGAGATTTAAAGGCAGTGGTCAAAACCTGCTATCCCAGAGAGTTTGAGTAGCACCTAGGAAACTTATGTCCTTGCTATCATCTCTGAAAGAGAGCATTCTTTCCCTCCACCAAACAAAAAGTGCCACACTACTTCACATCCCTCCCTGGTACTTCTAGTGCATCTCTGTGTCTCCCAGATGCCCTCTAATGCTCTGTGATGACTTTCTGTCAACTAATTGGCTTCCTTCAGTGATGGACTGTACCATGGAACATGGAGCTTAAATATACCCCTCCAAAGTATCTTATGGTCATGGTGTTTATCATAGCAATATAAACCCTAAGACTTACATATGAGGTCATGGGTTGAACAAACCTAATATTGCCATTATTCCCACCACAGGGGAAAAATCTGAATTACTGTTCTGTTTTCAGTTTTGTGAGTTCATCATTTTTAATGGGCAGCATAGTAAGTATTTTCTTTGTATTCTTATGAAGGGCCCTCCTATGATGCTGCATGCAGAGGTCCCGTTTCCTGCTAACAGTAGCATCACCATCCTGTATGAAGAGTCGTTAATTACTTGTCCAAATAGACCTCCCTGGGCTGCATTCTGGGACTAAAGATACTGGTTCAAGTGGGTGGAAAGAGTAATATCCTCCAAGTGAGAGAGAAGGAGAAGAAGAGGGGAAGGGAGAGGGAGAGGGGGAGGGGAAGGAGAGGAGGAGAGGAGGGAGAGGCCGGGGGAGGGGGAAGGAAAGGGTGGAGGAGAAAGAGGGAGAGAGGGAAACAGCTTCCAGCTTCTCAGCTGGTCTTGCCAATCCATGGGATCCCAATTGCATCTGGCCAGAAAAGAAGAGCCTCCTCAGTCCCTGAGAGATTTGCTAAAGCAGAACCATGTCTTAAACCTTTGGCAGCTCATGTTAGCCTTCTCCTGAGAGGACAGAAGTTGATTGACTCTGCTTGCCTGGACACAGTGTTCTCTAGACATTTTTCATGCTCTTTAAGTGGCCCATCCAAGTATTTCTTCAGAGCAGGTTTTCTTGGTGGAGCTATGCAAAGTACATGAAACACTTTTGTAGGACACTCGTTTTCTTCAGCACTCACTTCAGTATATAACACAAAGAAAGAATGACTTTCTTTTCAGACAAAAGTTAAAATAGACCCTTACAACAACACAAGAAACAGTGATCTCAGTCAGACATGGTGGTGCATGCCTGTAATCTAAGCACTTGGGTGATTGAGAAAGGAAGATTCTAGGCCAGTCTGAGCTATATAGCAAGGCTCTGTCTCAAAACCAAACCAATACAGAAGAAGCAGCATTCTCCATAGGCAATTTGTGTTTCAATTATTTTGATTGTTTATAAGGTAAGATGTTAGCTTAGTTTCAACTTTAATTTTTATGATGTGAAAGGAAAAATGGGCTTTTAAGCTATATTTAAAGTCCTTACTGGAATATGAGGGCCTTGAAAGTTGGTTCCAATGGCCTTGCCTTCTCTAGATTCCCTCGGCTAAATGTCCTTGCCCAACACAAGCTTATTTGCTATATTTTGTCCAAGACAGATAAAAGAATTTGTATAACTAGAATGCTAAATTTATGCATACAAAGAAGTCTTAAAAGTAAATAAGAAATGGTAGTTTGTTTATAGCTTTCATGCTTTGAAAGTTTTTTCTCATGTTTTGTGTAACAGTTTTAGTGCATGTAAATGGTATTATAGTGTTCTCATGTATATATGATGGGGCAACAGTGTTTCTTGTTTCTGAATTGTTAGAGTGAATAAAATATTAATGTAATGCATATAATCATACAATTCTCCAATTATTTTCATCCCTGTCTTCCTCTACTCCTTTTATTCATTCTTTTCCAAAATGTTCATTCTTCCTCACATCCTTCTGAATGCTGCAATTAGAGGCATGCACTACCATACCCGATTTATGTTGTTATTTTATGTACACAATGCTGAGGAATTAGTAGAGGGACTCCTGAGCCTAGACTGGGATATGGGCACACTGAGAAAGGCATAGAACCAACTCTATTGACATAAAAGGAGGGGATCTTGAAGGATGAATTGTAGTTGGCCAGTGAATTAGAAGGAAGAAAGCAAGAAGTGGAGGGCACACTTTGTACAAAGATACAACATTGTCTTATAATCTTATAATTAGTATCTGTGCTGGATAGGTTTTTATGTCAACTTGACAATAGCTAAGGGCATTCAAAAATTAACAAAAATGCCTCCATAAAATCAGGTTGTAGCTAGCCTTTAGGACATTTTCTTAGTGGCTGATGTGGGTGGGCCCAGCCCATTGTGGGTGAGGCTACACCTGGAATAAAGGTCCTGGGTTCTATAAGAAACAAGGCTAAGCAAACCAGGGGAGCAGGTCAGTAAGCAGCACACGTCCATGGCCTTTGTTTCAGCTTTTTCCTCCAGGATCCTTCCCCGTTTGAGTTCCTGTCCTGACTTCCTTTGATGATGGACTGTGATAGAGAAGTATAAACTAAACAAACTCTTTCCTCCCTAAGTAACTTTGGTCATGGTGTAATTTCAGCATTAGTAATCCTGCTTAAGACACCATCTCTCTCAAGGTATATAAACCGAGTACAGTAGTTAGTGTTGTCTTTAAGTAAAGATATTTTAAGTAGTTTGTTTTACCTCTTGGTTCTTAGATAAGCAACTTAAAACCTCTGAGTTTTGGTGTTTCCATTTTTTAAACAATAATACTATCCACATGTTTTATAATCCTACTACAATAAAATATGGGCACAATGAGAGTGAAAACAAATAACTTTTAGGAGCATAAATACAAAATTTCTAAATAAAATGTTAGCTATCTGAATCTTACAGTAATAAAAATATACCATGGGGGGGGGGGCTAGAGAGATAGGTCAGTGATTAAGAGCACTTGCTGCTCTTCCTGAGAACATGAATTCAGTTCTCAGCACCCAAATCAGGTGGCTCCCATGTCTTTGACTCTAGTTCCAAAGGATCCAATGGTTCTGGCCTTTGTAGGCACCTGTATTTATGTGCGCATACTTCCCCGCTCACACAGACAAAATTTAAAAATATTAAAATAAATCTTAAAAGATACATCATTTAAAGTGTGAATGATGAAAACAGTCTGAGAGGGCCTCTATATTATGCACTGCTGTTGACATCTTTTACCTCAATAGTTCATTAAGCATGAACACTTAGTGGATTTTCTAGACCAAAGTTTCTAAAGTCCTTACACAGTCCTCCACAAAACATGGTCAGATGTCTGTCTCAGCCATACTCCACTCTCTGGTACCAGTTTCTGCCTTAGGGTTTCTATTGCTGTGATAAACACTGTGACCAAAAGCAACTTGGGGATTAGAGGGTTTCTTTGGCTTACATTCCCTGGTCCATCACTCAGGGAAGCCAGAGTGGAACTCAAGGCAGGAACCTGGAGGAGGGACTGAAGTAAAAAGCCTTTGTTTGCTCCTTCTAGCTTGTTCAGCCTGCTTTTTTATACACCCTCGGACCACCTACCCATGAGTGGCACCATTCAACAGTAATCTAAGCTATCCCACATCAATCATTAATCAAGAAAATGCCTGTCGACAGGCAATCTGAAAAAAAAGCATGTTGATAGTGAGTAAGTGATAAATGTGTATTGTCAGTGTTTCTTTAGAAGCCCAGCAGAGAAGTTAATTATATTTCATCCCCAAGGAGAGTGAAGGCTGAGTCCCCACCCCATAAAGCTAGCTGTGAATTCTTGTTTCCTATCTAAATCTTACTGGATTTCTCTCTGTCATCTTTTAATATGCAGCAGTAAATACTTAAATAATACCAAATAATTTATTGAAAGAATTCATCCTTGATTTCTATTGCCTTGGAATGGAGGCTGTTTGAAGTCATCCAGATTCATACACATTAACCTTTCCTTGATGAGTTACTCACTTTGTGTTTGTGTGTTTCTTTTTCCTTTATAAAAGATCAGATGAATGATAACCATATGTGAAGGGAAGGAGGGATGTTCAGCCACAGAGATTCCCCCAGTGCCATTTTGGAGCAAGAGCTTGCAGAGGCTTCAGCTCTATCAGTAGGAAGTGCCTTTTTGCAGGTAAACTGATTTGGGATTATAGTTGAGGAAATTAAAACTGCTGAGGTCAGTGCTAAACATCCCATTCCGCATGGGCTGTAGGCTTTCTTTCCTTCCAGGAGCTGCAGGAACTGACCACATGAAACTGGAAACTGTATCTTTCATTCTCATTTCTACATCCACTGTATTAAACCATAGAAATTTAATGTGAAGCTTTTGTTCCATATCTAGGAGAG
The DNA here is from genome assembly GCA_033318265.1 of Phyllotis vaccarum. Taxonomy (NCBI): domain Eukaryota; kingdom Metazoa; phylum Chordata; class Mammalia; order Rodentia; family Cricetidae; genus Phyllotis; species Phyllotis vaccarum. The sequence continues at coordinate 61,789,051 of JARWLC010000013.1, forward strand.
GAAGAAGAAATTTGAAAAGGATGGCGAGAGGTTTTACTCATTACTGGACCGGCACTTACATCTGTCTTCCAAAAAGAAAGAGTCTCAGTTGCTAGAGGTATGTTCACAAAGTCGATTCCTGACTCCATCTCTTGCTGGGACTTAGAAACCATGGTCATTTCTGTGTGTCAGGTTTCTCCATAAAATGGCTTAACAGGGACTGTGGGATCATTTGCAGGGAATACCTGAGGCCTAGGCCCCAGACTCTCTGCGTCTTGAGACAGTTACTCCACTAACTTCCTGAGTTAAGGAACTTTACTCCTGGTGTCAGGCCCACTGTGTGAAAGAGTGATACATAAATGTCTCCAGTGTCCCTTTCAGCACCAGATTTCCAAGTCTGTGATTCTAGATTCTATGTCTGGATAGATTTAGATTAGTATTGGATTTGTTATATAAAGAAATTTTCCTTTTGCTGTACTCCACTATCTGTTTTGGTAGGGGAATGAAAAGCCGCACAAGGGCTACTGCTTTTAAGAACCTTGAAGTGGCTACAGTTCTCCCAAGCCACTGTTTAATTGATATCTACAAAGTCATCATTATTACTGGGAGGAAGAAGACTATAGGAACACGAATACAACTCCCTGTCCTCCTACACCTTATAGCTTAGATTCTAAGTTAAGACTATTCAGTAACGTCATAGCAGCAAAGCCTTTTCCGTACTGTAAAATGTATGTTTATGTAAAATGTGGAAGGGTCCCTCATTCCGTAGCCTTGAGGGACCTAGGAAATGAAGAGCCTTATGTGTGGATGAACGAATTCTCTCTGTGGAAGAAAGGTGCCTTTCTGATTTGAGATAATCATTCAAAAAAAAAGATGTATGCCAAAAATAGAAATGGAGAAATGGCCCCAGACCAAAGCTAGTAGCCTCAAGACTGAAAGGCATGAGATAGTTTTGACAAGTGATTTATTCAGAATTGATATTACTGTGATAGTGAAAGACAAGAGGGGGGGGAGAAAGAAGAGGAGAGAGAGAAGAGAAAAAATATGTTCAAAACACCAAAGAGTGGAGAAATGTTTATTATCTACAGCAGGCAAGGAGAGCTCAGGGATAATTTCCAAAGTGACGCTGTCTGAATAAAAGGAGGGTAAGTGAGCCTTCAGAGGGGCTATTTTAATCGTGGCTTTCTGTGCACACACTGCCTTTGCAGACAGTGTGGCTTTTCTCAAATACCTGTTCCTCAGACAGACTAGAATTATAACTCATGCTAGGCAGGGAGTGCCTATGTTACCAGACTCAAAGAAAACCTAGGGGTATCATCAGTCTCTAGAGAATCGTCCCTGGCAGCTATTTTTACTCTGTTGTTATAGCTTACTAAAAGAGGAATTTCATGTATCCTTTGAGATATAATAAGGAGTCTCTTAGTAGCTTATATACAGTTTCTTCTAGACGCGATCTCCCACACCTTTCTTCTTTGGTGATTTTTCTTTGTATCCTTTCATTGAAATAAATAGCATGTGGGATTATGACTATATGTTGAATCCCCAGTCCTGTGAGTTCTCTTAGTGACTCCTAAATCTGAGGAAAGTCATGGGGACCCATGGGATATAGTCCATATATTGGTGGGGTTTGTTATGAAGGCATCTAGAGTGTTCTAGTAGTTTTGCACACTGTGTTGGTATCCTTGTTTGCACTTTGGAGGGAGATTTTAGTATTTTAAAACAGGGTCTCTCCCAGGATGTCCTCAGATTTTCATAAGTCTCTCTGCCTCTGCCTCCTTGGTGCTTGGAATTTAGTCATGAACCAGGATACCCAGCCTTTGTTGACATTTCTGATAAGCAGGGCTGCAGGCATTGTTCTGTTTATTAAAAAATGAAGTAAAGGAAATTGAGTCATTCACCTTTTTAAAAATGACTATTTTATTTTTAAAGCTAGATTTGGTGGGAAATTGTTATTCTCAACACTCAAGAGGCTGAGGCAGGAAGATGGCTGTGAAATTGAGAACAGCCTGGGTTACATAATAAGTTCTATATAGTAAGGCTATATCTCAGCAAAGAAAAAAAGGAAAGAAGGATTGAAGAAATGGAGGAAGAGAGGGTGGAAGAAAGCTGCAGTTGTAGTTCAGGAGTTCAAGGCCATCTGTGGCTACCTACAGAGTGTGGGGCTAACCAAGGATACATGAGACCGAATTCCCTAAAAAGAAACAAAGAAAGAATCATATCACTGGTAAGTCACTTTTATATTTTATTTTTACATTGCCTCATCTCTCAAAATGGTGTGAAATAAGTAAGTCAAGAGATACTGTGTAGGATGGGTCTAGGTGTTTGTTCTGGGGAGGGGAGATGGGGGAAGGAGGAATATCCCCAGGCAAGTTTTTTTTTCCTTTTTATTTTGATGAGTATAAATCCACGCATGTTCATAACAAATGAGAGAGATTTCGTGTACCATAAAGAAAAACATGAATGGAAAGTACAGAGATAAAATATTGTATTCCTGGAGACATTTTCACTATTATTATGATTTTGTGCTTGTTTATTACAGTTGGTAAGAACAATGGGTTTTATGTTCTGTGGAATATGGATTGTTTGTTTTTATTTTGTTGGGTCTGGAACCTTGCACATACCGGACAGGTACTGTGATATTGAGTTACTTGTCTTTTAGCCCCATTCTGGGGGATTTGACAAGTATACAGTGACATGTGTTCATCGTAGCATTATGGGGAATAGCTTCACTGTTCTGAAATTCTCTCGGTTCTGTACTCACTCATCTCAAATCCGACAGCCCCTGATCTTCATTATTTTGTCTTTTCTATAATGTCATGTTGTTGATCTGTTGAAAACAGCATGGAGCTTTTTCATATTGACTTCTTTTATTTAGCAATATGTGTCTATTCCTATATTTTTATGACTTGATAGCTAGCTCATTTCTGTTCAGAGCTGTTGTCTGGTTGTACCACATAAGCATTTTATATCCTATGGAAGGATATTTTTTCTTCTAAATTTTGGTGGTTATTGACATGGCAATAGTAAATTCACATGCAGATTTAGTTGATGTTGTTTTGGTAAATGCTATAGAATACAAGATTTGGGTTGCCTTCTAAGCAGATGATGTATTTTGTAAGAACCTGCTATTTTCCAACATGTACCATTCTTTTTCTCAACCAGCTCTGAGGCTTTTTTGCTTGGTGTTCTTATCAGCATTTGGAGTGGGCAGTGTTTTTACTATTAGCCATTCTAATATGAGTGGTATCACATTTTTTTGTTGTCATTTGAAATTTCCCAATGACACATTGAGCATCTTTACATATGCTTTGCTGCCATCTCTGTTCTTTGATGAACTGTCTGATCTGATATTTTACCTATTTTAAAATTGAGCTGTTTTCTTGTTGCTGTGATTTAAGAACTCTTTGTATTATGTTAGGTGCCAACCAAGTATCGGATCCATGTTTTACAATGTTTCAGGTATCTATCTTTTTATTTTCTTAGATGGGCCTGTGGTACAGCAAGTCTGGTTTAATAAAATTTTACATATCCGTATTTTCAATGAATCATGCTTTTAAAGTATTTAAAATTCTTGCCAATCTAAAGTCATGTAGATTATCTGCTCCCTCTTCTTGCTTTGTAACAACTCAAGGTGGTCTCAAACTTGTCTCTTGCTGATTTAGACACTTGAGTACTGTCATATGTGTGTATTATCATATATGGCCAGATTTCCTCTGATATTATCTTCCAAGAGTTTTAAAAAGTGTTTCTTCTATTTGAACAAGAAAACATACCCACAAATCTCAACAATATAGTTATTTAAACAAGACTGGCATAATTACAATATCAGTTGACATGCCAGTGTTGATGGTAAAATTTTTAAAAATAAAAATTTGTAATATTTTTTAGCATACAAAAATATGACATTTCAATGTGATATTTTTGTTCTCCGTCTTCCTCTTCCTGGAACTCTTCCCCCCCTCCCAATATCCCCCACTTCTGCTTTCATAATACACATTACGCTATCCTTTCCTGTTCACTCCCACTCCCTTTAGACCTCCTGTTCTCTCCTAGAGCTTTTCCATTTCTTTGTCCTACAAAACCGTATACACATATGTCCACATTCTGAATGAGAGGAGAATGTGATGATTTTTTTCTGATTTGATCATTTCTAATTCTGAAAATGTCATAACTTCATTTTTATTTAGTGATAAATAAAATTCATTTGTGTTTATGCATCTCAGTTTCTGTATCTGTTCATCTGTTGGTGGTCATCTAGCTTGGTTCCATATCATGGCTAAAATAGTGAATAATAAACAGGGACGCACAATTATTTCTGCATTATACCAACTTAGAGTCACTTGAGTGTATACATAGGAGCTGTGTCGCTGGTTAATAAGGTAATTCATTTTGCAAAATCCCCAATTATTATCATTGCAAATGTTTCTCTCTTCCATTCTCTTTCTTCCATCACTTGCATTCTGGGTACACATGTGCTACACATTTGTCTAGCAGTTCTCAGATGTTTTATTTTATGTTGTTTATTCTCTTTGTCTTGACCTTTATTTTGATGCACATTCAACCTCAGTGATTCTTTTGTTTCCTCCTGTATTGTTAGGGCTCTTACTAAGGCCCAGTAAGTGGATAGTGTGCTTTTGAGCAATATCTCTAGGCTCAGACTTATTCTTTCCTCAACCTTGTTCATACAGATGGTGAGCCCAGTGAAGCATGTTTCATTTCGGTTACTGTTTCAGACTTTTGGCGTTTCCTTTGGATCCATGCTTCAGTTTCATCTGTCTTCTAACACCACACATCTGTTGCTGTGTGTTGTTCTCTTTTTTCCATTAGAGCGCTTTGCATTTTACCATAGTTACTTAAAAACTAATGTCTCCTCATTCTACCGCCTCTGCCTTCTCTTCATTAGTTTCTGATGTCTGTTCTCTTGCTTCAGATTTTTTCTTGTGCTTTTGGGTTTCTGCTTGAAAGGCAGAGAGGATGTTTGGATAAAGAAATGGAAGTACATGCTTAGCGTGAGCATTCAAGCTTATTTGGCCAGGACGTAAGTTGGTATTAGTGTGCTCTTGCTATAGTCCCCTTGCAGCCCTTGCTTTTGTCTTTGTATTTTCTTAGCAGTTTATTCTTAATTTGGGTGACAATTCTCTTGTGATAGTGACAATCCCCCAGCATTGATCACCTTTTACTCCATCTGTTGGCACAAGTTCCAGTTCTTTCCATTCACTTATAATTGAGTTTTTGCAGCGGCATTTATTCCCATGACTTTCATTTTCTGTTAGATTTGAGAAGAAAGGTTTTCCAACCCGTGCGGCATTTTCCTTGATCTGCTTCCTCCATGCTGGACTAGAAAGAGAAAGCCTTCCGTCTTTAATCTCTTGCTTTAATATTCCCTCTCTGTAAAATCAAGTAAAATAGAAATAAAGCAATAGCAATAGAATATTTTCAGGTGGCTTAGTCAGTGCCTCTTTAGCTGTAGAATCTTACTGATTTGATCATTCTTGACTTTGAAAAATGACTACACCCACTTGTGACATTTGTTGCCTTCTTTCTACAGGCAGACCTCCAAGTGGATAAGGAAAGGCACAATTTCTTCGAGTCATCCCTTGATTATGTCTATCAAATCCAGGAAGTTCAAGAGTCCAAGAAGTTCAATATTGTGGAACCAGTAAGTTCTATCTGTTAAAAAAAAAAAATCAAAGTCCTCAAGAGAATGTGGAGATCTTTGGTCATAAAATTGGATCTTGAAGAATAGAAATGTCAGTCCATGCTCAATAATATATGTCAAGAATGTTGGCGAATAATCTTCCATCCTCTTTTAGCAATGTTTACTCTCTTCTTTATGTATTTACACTATTTTGTTCTCCATTATGACCATTTTTTCTTCATATTCCTTTTTTTACCTGATTCAATCTCTCCCCCAATTTCTGTGTCACACTTATTTTTTTCCCTTTTAAATTTAGTATTTTATTAATTCTTAGAGAATTTTGTACAATGGGTCTTAGTCATATTTACCCCACTCTTTCCCTTAACTCCTCTCAGACTCACCTCTAACTCCCCCCACCATTTTAAAGAAAAGATTATCTTGCATTAGCTGCTCTTAACAATATTTATGTCTCATTTTCTGTCCCCAGAGCCTTAAGGGTAGGGATTGTGTTCTAAATTGAGGCAGAGACTCTACTATCAGTTTATTTCCACATTTTGATCTATTGTGGTTTTCTATAATAGTCTTCATCTACTGAAAAAATAAGCTTATTCAATGATAGGTGAGAAGTACGCTTATCTCAGATATACTTATATCTATATACCATACCTATATCTTTATACCATAGCTATTTGGCTAAACTCAGAGTGCAAGTATGAATTCACTCCTATTGGTACACCTTAAAATCCAATTAGATGACTGTTGGTTACTGATGTAAGTGCCTGTCGCACGAATAAATGAGACTCAGGGCTAGATCTCTGAAAAAGTTGGAGATATTAGAGAGAGTAAATGCCACAGTCAGATCTTATCCAGCTGTCTTCCAGCTTCCTCAGCCTGACTTCTCTTGGCTTCCTCCAGCTTCTGTCTCTCTATGTCTGCCTTAAATACTCTCTTCGCTCACTTAAGGTGTGGCCCCATCACTGCCTGCCTGGGAGCCTGGAACTCTTTCTGTAAACTAAGATGACCTGAACTCAGTTTGGATTAAGGGTGCAGGTCACCACTTCCGGGATACTCCCTGTGCTGGGATTAAAGTGAATCACCACTCTCTGATCCTCCTAGACTGACTGTGGTTAGATCCCTCTTTTATCTCCAAAACTTTCGGAGCTTTTATTAAATTCCCACAAGTGCCACTACGTGTACCTTTCGGGAAATCTTGCCATGCTGGTCATTGTTGTTATTTATTGGCATTATAGCTGGATAGGACTTGATTGCTTCCTTCCCTTGGTGTCTCTCATGGCTACTTCTGAAATTATGGGGACTAATCCTCATTGAGAAATCTTCCAGATAAGATCCAGATAAATTCCTTCAGATCCTGTGTCTGAAGTGTGTTCTGTCTTCAGCAGTCAAGTCTTATCTTCTAATCTGAAAGGTACCAAAGGCAATGCCAATGACCGATATTGTTTTGGGATGGTCTCTTGGACTCGTCTAACCAACAACTTAAAAGTAGGTTTCATTTTCCTGGCACTTTTTGGTTTTGTCTTGTTGTGTTATTGTTAGATAGTTTTTATTTTGTTTAGGCAGAACATTGTTACCTGAACTTATGTAACTTCAATTAAATGATATATTTCTTTTTGTGTGTATGTATATACATGTACACATTCACAGTAATTTAAGGAGCTATTAAAATGATTCTTTAACTGCTTTTCTAAACATCTTTAGTGTAGTTGGAGGTTTCTGTCCCACCAGAAACTCTTAAATAACCAGCAGTCGCTTACCAAATAATTGACTTAGAGACTTAATAATATATCTACTGCTAGGCCAGTAGCTCAGGCATATTATTATCTAGCTCTTACACTTAAATGAACACATAATCCTTACCTATGTTTAGCCATGTGGCTCGATATCTTTGCTCAGTCCAGCATCTTCATCTTACTTCCTCTGCATCTGTCTACAGTGTGCCTTTCAGCTTCCCAAATTCTCCTAGTCTGGTCGCTCCACCTCTTCTTTCTTCATCATGTATACCACATTCTCACGATCTATTCCTCAGTTTAGGGACATTGAGATTATGTTTATTTCTTAGCTGTTGTGAATAAAACAGTGACGATCATTGTAATGTAGGATGAGGAAGCCTTTGGGCATATTACAAGGAGTGGTAGGTAGGTCATAGCTTTTTGTTTTTTATTTTTGAGACAGGGTTTCTCTGTATCTTTGGAACCTGTCCTAGAACTCACTCCATAGGATCAGGCTGCAAACTCACAGAGATCTACCAGCCTCCGCCTTCAGACTGCTGGTTTTAAAGGTGTGTGCACTACCACCACCTGACTACTTTTAGGTTTTTGAAAATCCTCCACACAGACTTTCAGAATGGCTGTATCAGTTTGCAGTCCCAACATTGTATGAGGGTTCCCCTTTCCCCACATTCTCACCAGCCTTTGTTGTGGACGTTTTCTGGATCTTGGGCATTCTGACAGGGTGAGAGAAAATCTCAATGTTATTTTAATTCGTGTCCCTAATTGCTAAGGATAATTACCATGTTTGGTTTTTTGTTTTTTTTTTTTTTGCTATTTTTATTTCTGCTTTTGAGCACTCTTCATTTCTATAGCCCTTTCTGTTTTAAACAAACTGGTTGTCTTATTTCCTTGACTTTGAAATTTCACAATATATATTATGGATATTGCTTCTCTTTGGGTATACTCCCCACTGGATAGATTTATTTCCTAGCTGTGCACAAGGTTTATAGTTTTATGAAGTTCATTTGTCAGTTGTTGGCCTAATTCCTGGGCAAATGGAGTCGTCTTAAGAAAGTTCTTTCCTACACCCAACTCTTGTAGGATATTGTGTTTTCTTCTAGCTGTTTCAGTCTTTACACTGAACTATTCAGTTTCCTTGGAGTTAGTTTCATACAGGTTGACATAGGCCCAATTTTATTCTTCTACATATAAACATCCAGTTTTTCCCGTACTATGTGCTGAAGATGCCATCTTTTCTGCAAAGATTTTTGGCATTGTTGTCAAATATATGGCTGTAGTTGCATTTATGTTGGTTTTCCATTTTGATCCATCGGTCTTCAATTCTGATTTTGTGCAACTACCATGTTTTTACTGCTTTTACTACTGCAGTTCTGTAATAAATCTTGAGATCTGGATTGTGAATCTTGCCAGTATTTTTTCTTTCTTTTTATTTACTCTTTATATCTTTTACATCATGCATCTCCTTATCATTCATGTCCTATCCCTTTGTACCTGGCCTACCCTCTGCCCTTGTTACCTCCCCCCGAAAAATAAAATTTAAGAGAAACAAAAGAGAAGGAAAAATATCAATCTTGTCATGGAAGCTGTAGTATGACACAGTGAATCTGCAATACACCCTTTAATCCATATATTTTTACTTTAAAGTGTTCATTGCAAAGAGTCGTTTGTGTAGTTCAAGGCTTCTGGCTTTTGCTGCACTATCAACAATGGGCCCTCACTGGGGCTCCTCTTGGATATCTTGTTGTTGTCCTGTGTCATGGAGATCCTGCTGGTTTGAATCTGCAGGACCATTTCCTTCACATGCTCCAACTGATCACATGTAGGATGCTGTGGTGATATGTTTCACATTTAATAAAAACCACTCTGAAATATCAGAGAGATCTACTCAGAGTCAGTCTAGGAGGATCAGAGAGTAGTAACTCACACCTTCAATCTCAGCACAGGGAATATCTGGGCGTGCTAACCTATGCCCTTAATCCCAGCAGATCTGAGCTTGAGACCAGCTTAGTTTACAGAGGGAGATCCAGGCTCCCAGGCAGGCAGTGGTGGTGCCATGCCTTTAATCTTAACCTGGATGTGAAACAACTGAGTGTAGAAAGTATTTAAGGCAGACATAGAAAGACAGAGCAGGCAGCAGAAACCACGAGGAACGAGGCTGAGGAAGCTGGAAGACAGATGGGTGAGATTTGACTGTGGTGTGTCCTCTCTCTGATATTTCAACCTTTTCTCCTTTTCTGATTATCTGGCTCGGAGTTTCCTTAATTCATGCAACAGGATGGATGTAGGGGTGGGCCAACACTTAACCCCATTTCTGGGCCTGTGTAGTTATCAGGTTGGTCAACCTGCCAGCTCTCCTTTGTCCTCACAGCTGTAGGGAACTCTCCTGCATTGTCCTTCTGGTTCACCCCTTGCAGTAATGAGCAAGGGATGGCATCAGCGCTCCTGCTTTCATGTCCTTGCTGTGGAGACATAGCAGAAGTGGGGGGAGCTCTAAGCCAATTGCCATCATGAGCACAGATTCAGATCCCTGAATAAACTCCTTCTAAGCCAAATACAGATACATATTATCACAAAGATCACCTACCATGACCAAGTTGTCTTTATCTCACAGATTCAGGGTTTGTTCAACATATGAAATCTGGTAGCGTAATAAATCATATAAATGGACTTAAAGATAAAAATCTCGTCACCACCTTAATAGATACAGAAAAGGCCTTTGATAAAACTTAGCGTGCCTTCATGATAGTGAGAATAGCATATTTAGACATTCTCAAAACTGAAAATAAGATGTGTCTTCAGATCCTTGTAGAAGAAAAGGGGAGTGTCAAAAAATGATATATGACTAAATGGCATGGGACCCATTGCCATAGGCTATGGTTGGATGAGAGGCTAAACACCGTTGAAGGCCACTAAAGGCTGTTATTAAGTATGACTTGACAGGGAACAGTTTTGTTGTGTGGAGAATGGCTTTACAGGGGATAGGAACACAGTTAAGAAGCTATTATAGCCTGGGTGACGTGTAATAGCCATATCAGAAGGGGAGGCAAAGGCAGGAGAATCACGGTCTGCTTGGGATACCAAGCTAGACTATCTCAAATTAAATAAGCAAATACTATAGTGATCTAGGCAAGAAAACACATTCATTTGAATTGGTGTGATGGAAGTAGAAACAGTAAAGGATAGCTAGGTTAGAAAAACATTTTTGAAGGCTGGGGATATAGCTTAGTGGTGGAATGTTTGCCTAGTATGTACAAGGTTCTATCTCTAGCATTTAAAATGTCATTTTGGAGGATACAATAGCAAAAAATTCGGTTGAATTGGACTTAAATGTGAGTTAAAGAGAAAGATCAGGGCTGTTCCTTTAGCCCCTGGTTTGACTGGCTGCGTAGTAGTGATGCCATTTCTTGAGATGACGTTTGGGAGAGAATCAGGAAGGAGTGTGGATCTAAGTATGAATGTGGTGGATGTATCTCTCTACCACATACTTGTCACACACATCTATGGGTCTATTATATTGTTTTTATGTTTATAGCTTGTTTATGTTGGGTATGGGTATACAAGTTTATATGTTTCCTCTGTTTGCTTTCTGAAACAAATGGAGCTATGTATACTTCTATTATACTTTGCAAACATTGAACACTTACATTAGATATTTATAATCTGAAAAAGAAAAATTGTATTGTATATTTTTTTAGTTTTTTATATACCTGTGTTTTAAATGGGATTGAATGAAAAATATATTTTTTATTATTATTGTGAGGGATATATATGCCTTGGCACATATGTAGAGATAAAATGATAACTTTATGGCATCTGTTCTCTCCTTTCAGCTTTATGTGGGTCCTGAGGATTGAACTCAGTTAGCCTGGCTTGTGCAGCAAGTGCCTTTAACTACTGAGCAATCTCACAGGCCATGGCTTGAATGTTTAGAAAATTAAAAAGTGGACTACTCGTCAGTTGTGTGTCATCTTTTGCAAGAAGAAACAACTATGGGATAGTTCTGTGGCTATATACATTGAATATCTGGTACCCAAAATGTTTGGGGCCAGAAGTGGTTGGGATTTTCAAAAAGTTTTTGGAGTATTTGCTTTCATATAATGAAATGTCTTAAATGGGTCCCCAGTTTAAACACAAAGTCTGTTTATATTTGTTAAACCCGTAATGGTAATTCCTATAACCCAAGGATTTAATGTAATATTTTTAGTATGTTTACATTTTTCACAGTGTGCCTGAGATTTATCGCATGAGGTCGGGTGTGAAATTTTTCATTTTTGGCATTACATTTGCCCTTGACAACTTTCAGTTTTAGGTTTGATATTTCTGGATGAAAGATACTATACAAGTTTATAGAAAAGATGTAGTCAGTTCCTGCAGCATCTGTCTCCTGAGTGAGTGACTTTGTATGTGATCTAAAAGGATGTGGATTTGCTATTTTCTTTCTGAGGTAGAATGCAGGTGAAGTTCTTCACCTAATACGAGAATACTTATATGTGTACCTGCTTATTACACCATGACTGCTCTCAACAGTGTACTTGGTAAACGCTGAAAATTCTTCCCTGACTTTATCGTTTCTCTACTTGATCAGTTAGGGAGTGCTGGTGATAGATAACTGTAAGTTTCTAAAAGTGATATTTGTCTGTTTCCCTTAGGTCTTGGCCTTTCTTCACAGCCTCTTCATTTCCAACAGCCTGACTGTGGAGCTCACACAGGATTTCCTCCCATACAAACAGCAGCTGCAGCTCAGTTTACAGAATGTGAGTTGCATGTGGATGTCTTTACCTGGCTTTCCATACCTTTGGAACTACATGTTTTTGCATTGCAGCCAGTTATCAGGACAAAGTGCTGTGGAATACAAACATGTTACCATGGTAGCATGTTTTTGCTTTTTCAATTTTGACTCTTCTTCTCTTTGAGGCTTCATGCTGTTCAAACGTATCCTCTATGCAGGAACGCCTCTATCTAGTCGGGATGTATTAAGTGTTGGTACTTTACTGTATTTCTTGAAGATCATAATCCATCTGTAGGCCTATTTAAATTTAAGACTTAGGCCTCAAGCTAATTCTGAAGTCATTTAAGATACTTGCAGGCTTTATGATTATGAATGCCCTTATTTATCTTCTTCCTTCTCTCATTATTTAGTCAACAAATACATTTGAAAGTACTTCACTTTGTTGTGCATGCTAGTTCTTATAAATCAGCACAGACACAGCATTTTTTATGTATTGGAACCTAAGAATTTACCTGTTTTATTACTTATCCCACATTGGATGACTATTTATGGATACTATGAAAATATACCCTGCATAAGACAATGTAGCAGTCTCTGGCATACCAGAAGGAGCCATTAAGGTTTGTCTGTCTTGGATGATCATATCATTTTTTCCATTAGAGGCATATCCACAGATAAATTGTAATCTTTTATAGGATCTGTTGCTATTTGGAAACAACCTACATTTTTAAAGACACATAGGCAATGTAACAATTAGTCACAGAAGGTATTACTCAGATCAGGTGATGTTGGACTGGGTGCTACATTGCATGACATTCATAGATGTGTTTTTAAATTCAAAACTGCTGATAAGATGCTTGCTTAGGTGGATTGTGATATACAGTATTACCCACTTTTTTCTTTCTGCATTTATTCCTTCCTTCTGGGTCCTCTCCTTTACCTGAACAAGAGAGTACCTATTTTCTGCTGACTTACAAACTCTTTCTACAATCAAGTTGACTCCTCTGCCATGTGTAACTTGACAAATGTGAGCTAATACCAAGCGTTTGCATGTGTACTCATGGCTGACTCATTGTTGGTATTGTTGACAGCTGGGCCAAACAGCGTAGTCTCTATTTTCTTCACTAACATAAAGAAGTTCCCATGGTAATATTGTCTTTGGGAACATTCTCTGTAGTTGCCCATATTGTCAGTCTAATCTCAGAATTTTAAAGTTTCTTATTGACTTGAAGCTTGAATTAACCCATTGGATAAAAAACCTCTCGCTTCTTGTAGTATCTGTGTTTTTGTTTCTGTTCTAGTTTATAATACCATTAAACTCTAAAGCTATTTCCTACCCACTACCATTCAGCAGTCCTCTGTATGTTTTAGCAATGCTGTGAACAGCAAAATCTCTGTACTATATCTATGGCCTATAAATACACAGTCCTGTTGATGATAATGCTGATAATGATTGTCATGGTTTCTTGACAGACAAGAAATCATTTCTCCAGTACCCGAGAAGAGATGGAAGAACTTAAGAAGAGGATGAAAGAAGCTCCTCAGACATACAAACTTCCGGGACAGCCAACCATTGAAGGCTATCTCTATACACAGGAGAAATGTGTGTGGGCATTCAGGGTCATCTCCTTGGGTTCCAGTTGCCTTGCCACTCTACCTTTCTGAATGCTGGGAACATTTGTTGTTCATAGATCCATGCCTCTTGGAGTGTAAGGTGGAAGTAGAAAAAATGCAAAAGAAACTTGAGGAGGAGTTAGGCTACTGTGTCTCTAGGGTAGTAAAATATAAATAACATTGTGAACAGAGAACTTTGGGTCAAAAAGGAGGCAGGGCAAAGAAGGCAGAAAGATCATATTTATTGTACATGCTATAGGCTGTGCTCTAAAAGCTTCATCCCACTTAATCTTTGATTTCACATTATTTCCATTTTACACTAGAGACTACTGAGGCTTAGAACAGGCACTAGATCTAAGATCAAATTCAGGTGTGTCCTTTGCCAAAACTGATATTCTTTCTGTATCCTCTCCCGCCCAGCACCCTCAGAGCCTATACAGTGCAAAGTGGTGAGCAGCATTCTAGGTTTCTCTCACTTTATGTTAGTAGGATTCTCCATACGCAACATCCTAAATTGTCTACAGGGAAGTAAAATTGCCCCTAGTTGAGAACCTCTGCTATATACTGTATGGCACTTCTGTGCCTCAGTTTTCTAACTTGTCACATGGCTTTCACTCAGCTGAATGAACATTAACCAAGAGTTGTTTCTATCAAGTACTATGAAGCAGATCGAGAGTATGAAAAGAAATATTCACATGTTTTCTTTCTTTCTTTTTTCTGCCAAAGCAATTTTCAGACTGATAAAGGAGATAGGAAAACAGATTCATGAAACATTATGAGCACTGTCTTTGGACCATATCTCTAAGAACTTATTTGAGGGAGCAATATTTGACCTAGAACTTGAATGTTTAGTGAGAGTGTGACAGGTAAAAAGAAAATGGGATAAGTGTTGGTAGAGAACTCCAGGTTACGTGCTCTATGAGTAGAGGCAGAGGAGTGTTGGATAACATACCTCAGGTTTAGGTCTTGGTTTGTCAAGGCTAGCCCGTGTTGTCCTGACGTAATCATTCAATCTTAAATATATGTTGTGTGCAACCCATTTTAAGTGACAGTTGAGTTTGCAGTACAAATGCCCACTTAAGTATTTGGGAACTGAAAGTGACACAGGGACACAGACGTCAGGGTGCCCAATGACAAGCCCCAAATGGTCCATTTAATTAAATTATGCAGGGCTTTGAGGTGGACTAAGTCGTATGGAGAGAATAGGAAAGTCATGTGTGATTTGCAAGGGAAATGGTATCAATAGAAAGATATTTTTAAAGTCATACTCTAGCAACATATTGAAGAGGGGTTGGATAGTTGTTAATCATAAATCGGGAAATGAGAGAAGTCTGCTTGAAATGATTAATGGGAGAGAAAGTAAATCTGTATTTTATGGGTAAATGTTATAAGTACTAGGAAAACACAATGATAACATCCTTAAAGAAATTCATTGCCAAGGGGGTAGGAGAAGTAGAGACAGCTGAAGGAGAGACATGTATGGAGTGGAATGGACACAACTCAGTGGTAGTCAAGTGAGAGGTTTCCAGCTTCTGGATGCATAGGTGTCTCTATTCCCAGGAACTGTTGCAGGGAGTGGAGGTTTGGAATGAACCAAGAATGGAATGGGAAATAGTTGGTGAGGGTCTCTGTGGGTACAGCACCCGGGTAGGTAAAGACGGAGCATAGGCAGAGGGTAGAGATTAACCTGGGCTTGGCCTGAAAAGAGCAAGCAATAGGCTATGACTTTGCATAGTTAAAGAAACCTTGGATTTAATTTCAAGCACTGGAGAAAAAAAACAAAAATAATAAACACCTTCTGTTTTGGGGAACTGAAATATTCTGCTAGTTCATTTTTTCCTGTCTTTGTAGGGGCTCTGGGGATATCCTGGGTGAAATACTACTGTCAGTATGAGAAAGAGACCAGGACACTCACCATGAAACCGATGGAACAGAAGCCAGGTGCTAAGCAGGTCAGGTCTTTTTATTGCTACTTGGTGGGCTCATCTGTGTGACTGTATCTCAGAAAAGAGCATACATTAATAAAGTGTCAGGTAACCAGTTCTATCACTGTCACTTACAAACTGAATTTTACATGCTCTTTTTGACCTGAGTTTACACGGGCCATAACTAAGATCAGGACTTTTGTTATTATTATTTGGTTTGGTTTTTGAGAAAGTGTGTGTATGTGTATCTCTCCCTCCGTCCCTCTGTCCCTCCGTCCCTCCGTCCCTCCGTCCCTCCCTCCTTCCCCCCTCTCTCCTCAAGTTAGAATCACCTACACCACATTCAAATCTCTGTAAGTAGTTCATGTTTCTTCCTCTCCTCTTCAAGCCTCCTCCTATTTTTCAAAATGCTGACATAAGTTTACCACCACCGAGAGGGTAGTTTACTCACCTGAAAGAATCTGATCTTTCCCATGCATGGATGTTTCTACAGATAAAAGCTGATCTTAACATCATTTATTTTCTGAAATTTCCCCTTTTGTTTGATCTCATACATGCTGTCAGTGTGCACCTTTTACATATTTGCATATTGTTGAAAGTTTTATGTATACATTCAAAGGCCCAATTTAGATAGACAGGACTTGGAGAAAACTGCCTGTTTCTATGAATATAATTTCTGTAGATGACCAATCTTGTATATTGAGCACAGAAAGTTAAAGGGGACTGATTTTGATTGCAGACAGTTGGAAGCTATGTTTTTGCCTTAGTCTTTAAGCACAGAATCTTCTCTTGTAACTTAAATGTAGGTTCAAGCTGGGATACACTCTTAGGTAAATGTGTCAATAGGCTTCAAAAATTTATCTTGGGCTAAAGCACAGAAATTGTCTCCAATCAGCTTGAACATGTTTATTGTATCTAAATGGCAAGTGCTTCTGTGTAATACATGGGGATTATTGAAATGGGATTTTGAATAGCCCAGGATGGCTTCAAACTCATGATGATGTAACATATGACCTTGAATTTCTTATCTTGCTGTTTCATTTCCTGAGTTCTGGAATTACCCAGACTGGTTTATGTGGTACCAGGGATAAACCTTGAACTTTGTGTTGTTTTAAAATGAGCTACTTTCCAAGCACCCATTTTTTTTTATTCTATACAAATTATTATATGGAGTCTAGACATCAGTTCTCCTCTTACGGAGAATAATATCTTTTAGGTTTTTCACATTCCTGTTCAAAATAGCACTGTGCCAAGGACACAGTCAGTAGACACCACTTTTGTGTCCTCCTAGCATATGAGAACAATTAGTTTTTTCCCCTCCTTCTTTAACTGGGTGGGGACACTTGCAAAACTTCAATTGGGGGAGCCCAACAGTGAGCCTAAGCAGGTCTTTCCTTTTGTGAGACAGAGTCTCTGTAGTTCTGGTTGTCTTAGAAGTCACTATGTACACCAGGTGCCTTGAACTGTCAGAGATCTACATTCTTCTCCCTCCTGAGTGTTAGGACGAAAGGCATGCATGCATGGCTCTGATCCTGACCCCTTTTAATGTGGAATCCTTTAAGGGATGGAAAGAGGAACCCAGTTCTCACTTAGAAGGTAGGGATTGAATAGAAGTAGTTACTGAATCCACTCAATCGTATTTGGAAATAATTTCTTCTTGTCAATCTTCTGGCACCACTTTTAATAGTACTTCATGTTCTAAAAGGTAAATAATATAAATAAATGAATCAATAATGATAGTAGTAGTGGTAGTAATATAGTAGTAGAAGTATTATAGTAGTAGTAGGAGGTTATAGCAGTGGGAATAATAATAGTAGTAGCAGCATAAGAACCACTTTTTCCTGAATGCCAGTTGATTTCCAAGGATATATGCTACCATGTACCTTCTTTCCTCTCTTAGCAGCACTGTGAAGCTCATAGTTTGAACCCAATTTGCAGGTGGAGTAATTGGTTCTCTTTCTTACTGTGACATCTGCCAGTGTTCTCTAGAGCTCAAACTTAAAGTCTTATTTATAATGCTCAGTTTCCTGGTCTCCTCCACAGCAGTATTTTGTTAGAAATTTATCCTTCCATGTTAATAATGAAAAAGAGAAAGAGTGATGGATTTTAGGATTAAATAACTGGGTTTATGTGACTGGTGATTTGGCATGTCAGGGCACTTCCTGCCAAATCTACACTGGTGCTGCCCCCCACCATCACCATTTAGTCATATATGAAGGAACTGGCTTTAAATTCTAGTTGCATGGTAAACTTTCCTTTTGACTTCAAGCTAATTATTTCATGTTACTCAGGCTCGTCTTCCTCATTAAAAAAGTCAAAAGGATGTTGATTGTGTTTATAAATTCTTTTGCTCCCTGTTTACTAGAGAGTAGGGATAGCTAAATAAGACATCTATTTCCTTAAGGATTTCTCATTTAAGTGAGGCACTGGAAGCTGCATTTTCACATAAATTACAAAGCATGGAGCAGGCCATGTGTAGAGTGGGAGGAAAGTTGAGTGTGGTTTATAGGACAAGTAGCAGTCTATTCAGACCCAGAGTTACTTTGGGTGGAGAGAACAATACATGCAATGTCGTGGAGTCATTAGAGGGCATGGTTAGTGTGTGAATATTTTATGGGACAGAAAGTATTCAGTGGTGGCTAGAGATGCAGCTGGAGTGTGGATGGGGCCTAGGGCCCTAAGCTGCTGCACTGCTGATCCTACTTGGCATGAAAGCTGAAGAGGGAGGATGCCTACATGCCTCTGCTACCCACCTTAAGAAATCCCAAGTGTTAGCTTAGGAATAGTATATTAAAGAGTTAATGGAGATTTGTATTTTTGTATTGGAAGCAGACAGGATTGGCCTGTAAAAGGCTGAACACACCAAGAAGAGTACGGGGTACTGAACCAAAGAGCATTAAGATATGAAATTATTTATACATTGAGTTTCGTTTATTTTTACATTATAAATTTGAGAAAGGATCTCACTGTGTAATCTAGACCAGCCTTGAACTTGACTTTCTCACTCAGGTTGGAGTGTGGGGATTAAAGGTGTGCATATACCACTGAATCTGAACTGGGTATAAATCTTAGCTCTGTGACCTGGTTACTTTTTTGACTTTGAGTAAATTGGTATTTGCTGATGAATTAGATGGTTTTGGATGGCAGAGTGCCATAGGTCCAGACCTAGAGCTTAAGCAGTGTTTCTGATTTTGAGACAGTAGGCCAACAGTGCTAGTATGATTGAATAGATTGTGAAGTTAAGACTTAGAGAGGGAAATTGATTTTCCAGGGTTACATAGTGAATGGCATAACTAAGGTACTTCCCCAGATCTTACGCTTCCTACTTAATGGCACTTTGAACTTACCAGCTTGCAGGACCTTCAGCTATTTTACAGCTCAGGTTGCCCTCTATGTAAGGGCTATAGTGAGGGAAGTTTGTGTAAAACTAATGCAGAACATATTAAACAACCAATTAATTAAAAATATCATGGCTCATTGTAAGTGTTAACTAAACTATACCTCACTTTCAGTGTCACGTTGCCCCCCCCCCCCCCCCCCCCCCGAGATAACAGGTAAAACCAAACAATGGAGGGTTAGTAGTTTCTCTATGGCCACCAATGGGTTCAGCAGATTTGTTTTCCCACGGAATTACTATGAGCCACACTATCCCACATGTATCAAATTTAAAAATGCTGCTGTGGTTAATAAAATTTTGCTTATTTTCCCACTCTGTTCTTCTTTCTGGAGAGATCATTTTTATGATTTTTTTTCACCCTGAAGGTGTGCTCTGCCACATTCAGTGGAAAGCTTCTATACGCAGATTTCCTCACACATTCTCAGGATGATTTCAGATAGCTCCTTAGGCAGTTGCAGCTTCCCTTCTCAGAAGCCTCATGAATATTTAATGCCATTTTGGCAATCCATTTTTCCAGCACTGTCCTTAGGTGATGTGTACTGGGCTTCCTATTGAATCTGCCGTGCTTAGGAAAGAACATTGGCCTGCCCTGAGTACTTTCCCTTGGTCTGAGCCACTTATGCTCAGAACAGCGGGAAGCCATTTGCCATGTTATTATAAGGTTTGAAGGCAAAGGTTCTTAGTGAGTCAACACATTGCTCCTGCTGTCTTGGTCGACACCATCCAAGGGACCCTGAGGACACTACAGGAGACAGAAGAAATGTCTGTGCATTTGAAGTAAGTGCTTGTAACTGCTTCTCTCATATCAGGGACCTGTGGACTTAACGTTGAAATACTGTGTGAGAAGGAAGACAGAGTCGATTGACAAGAGATTCTGTTTTGATATAGAAACTAATGAAAGGTAAGTTTTGATGCTGTGAATTTATGCGGTCACTATGTACCTACCATCCATGAGTTTGTCTGGGTCTTGTATTTCCTCTCTTATTTTTTTGCTGTGGAAAATGAACAGTTTATATACAGGCCAGTGGTAGTCCTGCCCCTCAGTCTGCCCTTAGATCAGGTCTAGGGCTAGTTTTATATGTTTGCTTGTTTTTGTTTTGTTTTTTATATATCCTTAAGCCATACTTACCTCACTGCTTGTGGGCAGAAAAAGTCTCTCCTAGAATTTAATTTGCTGTCATGTATGTTTCTTTCTCAGTGCTGAAAAACTGACGGAATAACCATGCTTGTTCTTTTTAAGATGCTCTTACTATAACTTAGGAAGTAGATTGACACAATTTTTAAAGGAAGACAGACAGGGCAAAGGGCAGAGGTGGTATTGGGAAGTTTTTTCCATACTTATTGTAAAATGATGCAAGCTTTTCCTACTGTGAAGATATATATTTGAACTAGAATAGTTTATTGACCCCAAATGTTAGAACTACTACTAGAAAATTTGGAGCATGATTATATTGTTTCTCCCTGATGCCTTTTTCTCTCCCCTGAAACCAAACAGTTTAATTATGGATAATTATACCTTATAAATTTTAGGATTGAAAATAGATTTTTTTTTGTACAATATGTTCTGGTAATGATTTCCACTCTCCTAGCTCATCCCAGGCCCTCCCCATCTCCCCGCCCACCCAAGTCTACACCCTTTCTTGCTCTCTCATTAGAATCTAAAAAAGAAAAAAATAAGATGGAATACAGCAAACAAATATGAATAGGGCAAATCAGACAAATGAACAGATGGGCATGCTTTCTGGTTAATAAGCTGTTCCAAAAGCCAGGGACTAAGCTACTTGATTTATATTTATTTCTTTTTTTCTGTAATTGGGCACTGGGTAATAGAGAAAAATTTAGTAAAATAATCAGATTGCTACAAAGGACATTGATGGATTATAATATCATAGAATACTCACTAGGGATGAATACCAACAAGATCAGTTCGACTGAGAGTTTAGATTTTTCCTATCCAGAAATAAATAGCAATTAGTCTGTTTCCCTATTTAAAAACTGGGCTATTTTTAGACCCTCATGATTTTGGTTTGTCAGTCTTTATGACTTTGTTAGAAAATAGACGATCTCAGTAAAAACGACTGTGATGGTAAACATTGCTCCAGTAACCAGTGACTGGCATTCATTTTCCCAATGGCATCAGGCCCTGTGGGATGATAAAAATAACTGTCTGCTCTGATTTCTCGGTGTGAACCTGTAACATCTCCAGTTCTTCAGCATCAAGGTGCTTAAAAATGGTTACATTTTCCATGTCTGTTTCCAGGGTGATTCCTTTTTTTTTTAACCTTAAATTTGTCAGCTACCTGTACAGTAAAATAGTTCAATGTAAGGAACGGATATGGTTTCATCAACAGAAATGACACCAAGGAAGACATATTTGTACACCAGACTGCTATAAAGAAGAAGAACCTCAGGGAGTACCTTCGCAGTGTAGGAGACGGAGAGACTATGGAACTGTTGAAGGAGAAAAGGGTGCGGAGACAGCAAATGTTACAAACCCTGGTAGAGTTCCAGTTCAAAGCAATAAACATGCAGTAGACCGTAACCATTATAGACGCTAGCCACGTCATAGGGGTCCTCCACACAATAACATCAAAATTACCAGAATAGTAAGAGTGGAGAAAAGAACAAGGGATCAGAAAACACTTCTAACGGCCAGGCCCAACAATGCACACCCCACCACAGGCAAAAGTTCCGACCTTACTACTTGCAGAGACCCTATGGACACTGACCACAGTATATTCCAACCCTCCTGTGCAAGGTGAAGTGATGGATGGTGCTGACAACCAGGGTGAAGGAGAGCAAGGTAGACCAGTGAGACAAAATATGTATTTGGGTTACAGACCACGATTCTGCAGGGTCCCTTCTAGCCAAAGACAGCCTAGGCGGCAATAAAGAGGGCAAGGAAAATCAAGGATACAAGACCCGAGGTCAGGAGACTCCTCGATGTTGGTATGGCTGCAACTTCAATTACCAATGCAGACGTCCAGAGAACCCTAAACCACAAGACTGCAAAGAGACAAAAGCAGCCGATTCACTAGCTGAGAATTCTTCTGCTCCCAGGGCTGAGCAGGGCGGGGCTCTACCATCATCAGATTTGGTCATCCAACAAGAAGAAATGAATATGAAATTCCATCAATAAGAAATGAGCAAAGATTGGAGCTGAAGACCTTAAGTGCTTGCTTTTTGCCTGTTGACCAGATACACTAGAACTATCTGCATTATCTATGCAGCATGGTGTTTTCATTATTTTTACCTAAAGATGTCTCTTTTTGATAATGACAAATGTGTCTTTTTAAAAAAGGTCTGGTTTTTCTCAATACACCTTTAATGGTTTTTAATTGTTTCAAATCTGGTCAAGTTGTGATTTTTAAGAACTTCATTTTTAATTTGTAATAAAAGTTAACAAGTTTATTTTTTTCAAAAAAAGTCAACAAACTGCAAGCACCTGTTAATAAAGGTCTTAAATAAAAAAGAAAGAAATTAATCATTACCTTTGGTCATCAGCCAGTCCTAGCAAGAAAGGCACATCAGCTAATGGTAATTGGGCCACTTTGTTCTTGTTCCCTGACCTTAATGACATCCTCATTCAACTATGTGCCTTTCTAAAACTTTGGATTGTCTTAAGTTTTTCACCTCAAAGTTATTTGACAGAAACATCCTAGTCTAACTGTAAGTTGTTTTCACAAAGCCTTGTTTTGCTGTGTTGCACTTTGAAACCTGCGAACATACCTCCCAACATTAAGATTAAAAGAATTTAAGCTAACGGGGCTGCCGGTACTCAGTTTTTTCTTAACCATTAACCTAAGTCACAGTCTATATGGTTTCTCAATATAGATTCATGTGTTAGAGCAGGGTGACACTTCCTTGTTTTACTTTTATCATCAAAATTCTATCTAAAGTAACGTAATTAGTATCAATTAGAGAGTACAACTTATGAAGAAATCACCTTCATAATAATCCACAGCTTAAAATGCCCAGTAGAATGAGATGTACTCATGGGATAAACACACTACATCACAGGCAGTGGGAATCTCCCACATCCATTGACATGGTGCCAGATCCCAGAGAAAGATGTCAGTGGCTGACATATAAGGGCACACCAGAAGCAAAAGACACTCTGGGGTCTTTGGTCTTGGGGCCTTAGCTCTCCAGGATTTATTCCTGAGGGTTTTGTTTCCTGGTAGGGCAATCTCCTGAAGTCAATTACCATCTGCTGTTCCTCTGACATGGCCAGGGGCAGGATACCGACACTGAAATACGTTAACTGACTCAGTAGCAAGGCAGAACCCTGGTCTGTCGGTCATCACAGTCATTTCCTTTGTTTTATGGCATTGTTTATTAGAATAGTCAGTATCACAATGAAAAGATACTGACATACTTCTCTGCAAGGGGGTCTTTGTCAGGTTTGTGGCAACCATTGCCCTTGCTTGTTGTCCATCTGATTTTAGAAAGAGCCAGGCTTCCCAGGAGGTATCACCCACATTGACTCATGTTCTTTGGAATGCCAAGCAAAGGTCTTGTGATCCCTTTTTTCCTAGTACAGGAAGATCAAGTAACATAACATTTTCCCCCAGTATTTGAAATTGTAGACTGATATCACACAAGAGTTTGGAGACTCTTAACAATAATTTCAGCAAGCAATTTTGCTTACCATATGCCTCCTGCCTGTCAGACCCTGGTCTCACCCCTTTAAGTGTAATTTTCTTTCCTTTTCATCAGATAGAATATGTAGGTTTTTATTACATCAAGTTCACAAGGAAGAGAAAGAAGCAAAGAAAAGTTAACCAACTTGAATAACATAACTACTAAATGGTAGAGCCAGGGCCCAAGTCCAGGCGTTTGAATCTTTAAGGAAGGTCACCTATTTAACCATTGCACTCTACTGAATATGTGCCATACATTGCTTTGCCCATTGGTTCCAGATCAGCAAGTGGAACTTTCAGGAGGACAAACAATTTTTTGAAGGCCATAATGAATTCCACATGAGGGAGCCTGGACTAGACTAGAACTTAGTCCATTTTCCAGTCTCTTGTCTTGTCCTTAATAATATTCTTTGAATTTGACTATTTGTAGCACTGAAGAATCTCCAAGTGCCTCTCTAAGAGTTGCACATTTATACTTCCAGCCTCTCTCTGTGGTCAGAAGCGAGCCAACAGCTAGGGCAGCTGGACTTGATGAGTAGCTCCACAGTATTTCTTTCTCTGCCTACTTTAATGTCTGTTATTCATTTGCTTCCATTTGACTTTGCAAGCTGGCTGATAGCTGTCTTTCATCGAGAGCACTAGGCTTTCCAGTACCACAATGCATATCCCAAAGGAATATAAAGGAAAGGTAAATTTGAAAGAATCTGGTCTCTAGAGCCAAGTGCTAGCTCTTGCTTAATCTTATCTTAAAGATCATTTGGCTTGCTGGAGTAAGGGGTATTTTGAAGGAAACAGGCAAATATAACAGGAGTGCCCTGATGTCATCACTGGAAAGTACTTAGAGTGTATGTTCTAGCACTCTTAGAGATGAGGAAGAGGCAGTTCTGTGAGGCATGGTGATTAAGCCAGCATCACTGAATGTTCGTGCTATTGCTTTTTATATTCTGTAACTCAGAGTGAGGCTGAGTAATGCAGAAAGGTGAGAGGCAAGCTTCTTATAACGATGTTACTAGCCAGACACTGCACCAAGACTTCAAGCATGCAGGGTTCTGGTCAACCCCAAGTGTCCAGTTTGGTTCTGAAGTATAATAGGTGTAATCGTTTTTTAATATATCTGGATTAAAAACAGTGTCTTCAGTTCAGTGATTTCATACTTGAGAATAGGTTATTTGTAATTATCAGAAATTTCTTTCTTAGAAGGTTTGTAAATCTAAGATCACAGGGATAACAGGTTGGGAATCAGGGAAACTTTGTTTCCAAAATAGTGTCTTGCTTCTTTGCCCTCCAGAAAGAACAAATTTTTTGTTCTCACATGGAAGGAAGGATAGAAGGGGATGGGACCACCTCTTCAAACCCTCAAAACTTTCTCTAAAGGCGTTTTGTCACTTCTTGAAGACTCATTATTATTGCCTCATTGGTGATTGTGTTTAATACAGGATTTTTGGAGGGTATGTGTGGGTATGTATTTATATTTCTGGACCATAGTATATGGAAAACAAGCAAATAGAATAAAAAGAAATTGAAGTAATTTTCCACAGACAGGAGACCTTTTAGTATAGATAATAAGAATCTGGTTTGCGAAGTACATTAATGTATGACAATGTTCTAATAAAATCAATTATTTTGTACAATGAATATGAAATTATATAAAAATGGTGAAAGAAGCACAAAATACCATTCTCTCAGGTGAATTTTCTTATTTAAACTTGTATTTTTTTTTACCCCAGACCAGGAACTATCACTCTGCAGGCTCCTTCAGAAGCCGATAGGAGGCTATGGATGGAAGCCATGGATGGGAAAGAACCTGTAAGTTCCCCCCCATCTCTCTTTATCTGTCTCTCTCTCTGTTTGTGTGAGGGGTGGTGTGTGTGTGTGTGTGTGTGTGTGTGTGTGTGTGTGTGTGTGTGTGTGTGTGTGTGTGTGTGTGTGTGTGTGTGTCTAGGAAACCTCAGCAGCATGAGTCAGTGTACGAGTGCCCTCTAGTGGTTCCAGTGAGGAAATTCTCATAGGTTATTCAGTCTTAGAGCTGGAAGGAATTGTCCCTTCTTGAATTCTTGTTTACTCCAACTTGAGTTCTAGAGGTGAGGGACTTTCGTAGGACTTGCCTCTGTGATTGTGATTGCCTCCAGAGAAGGCTGCAAGGCTCCCTGCTGCAGTGTTAGACTCTGTCTATCCCCAAGTTCTTAATCATGAAAAGTAGTCCCTCTTTATATTAAAGAATTGATTTACCCATATAGAAGAGTAGAAGGAAATTGTTGTGGAAATGAGTAAACCTCCATTTAGCTTTCCTCTAAAATAATTTTTTTCTCACATCTCTTTCACTGCAATCTTAGCTTGCCCTCTTTCATAATTCACCGTTAGGCAGGTTGAAAGAAAAAAAATTTCTTAGAAGACTCAGAAATAGTTCTAGATCCAGAAGAATGAAAGCAGATGTCATTGGAAAGCACTGTCTCTTCAACATCTTTCCACTAGTTTCTTTTAGTTGCATATGACATAGCATGAGCTTTGTGGGTGTTTGAACTGCAAATGCCTGGTCCTGGTTTTGCTGTTACATGGAACTGACTTCAGCAAGTTATTCTACTCTCTCCTTTCAGTTCCCTTCTTCTTCTTAATGAATTCTTTTAAGTGATTTGAGTCTACGTAGCTCCCAGGATCACTTTGAACCTTCAAGGGTAAACCATCCTCCGAGTGCTGTATTAGTTTTGGATCCTCCACCCTGGTTGGAAGGACAACTGTAGGTCTTTTCCAGTATTTAGATACAGCCTTACTTCCTTGCTCTCTTCACGTGAGAAGCTGAAAAGCTACTCTGTTTGAAACATTCTTCCTTTGTGTTTTCTGTTCTGTGGAGGAAAGGTGCATAATCGGGGACAGTGAGATGGCTTGGTGGGCAAAGAAGCCTGGGACCTCTTGAGTTCAATAACTTAGTCCCTACACGGTAGAAGGAGAGATCTGACTCCTGTAAGTTGTCCCCAGAATCACCACATATGCTGTGACATGCACACCCCTCCCCTAACACAAATAAAAATATAAGTGGAAACTATTAAGATTATAGTAGCCATCTTTGAGATTGCATTTGTAGTTGCTAGAAGCAGAATGGCGTCCAATTCCTGAAAACCTCAAGCTTGGCTCGTCCCTGTGGTGTTTCTCTAGCGGGATGCTAGGAGCAAGGCATTCATATATCCACAATCTCTCCTCCACGTGGTATCTATCCCTTTAGGCTTTTGAAGATCAAGAGATTGTAGTAAGAGTTTCTGCACCTACCCCCCCCACCTAGCCTCAAGTTCTGGCCCCACCATCCATAATAATCACACAAAGTCTTACATTAATTACATGTTATTTGGCTTATGGCCCAGCCATCTCACTTGCTAACTTTTACTCTTAAACTAACACAATATTAGCAGAAGTAGCTTTTCTCAGAGCAGCATTTCAACTTCTTTCCTTTGCGTCTCCCTGGCATCTCTACTCTGCTCTTCCTCATCCCAGAGTTTTCTTAGTCTGGTAGCTCCACCCATACTTCCTGTTTGCCTTCTGGTTAATCAGCCTTTTATTAAATCAGTAGGAGGGACAAATAATTACAATATATCAGATCATAATTTCATAGTAGAAGATATTAGTGGCTTGGTGTGGAGAATGCTTCTAAAGCATAGATGCTCTGAATATGCAGCCTCACCGGCTTAATTGCAGCTGACTTCCATAAGCTCATTTATAAAAGTCCCAGCAAATGCTTCACAGTGCAGAAATGCCTCTTACTGAAATAATCATTAACTCTGACATATACAGCCCCTTTCCTTTCAAGAAAGAGAGGCTGGACTTTATTCCCCCAGCCTCAGCCCACTCGTATTGCTGCTTCATTAAACACCAAATTCATGGAACAAACATATCATATGCATACCTTTGCTTCAAGTATCCAAGAGGATCAGGACTTGAAGGAACATCTGTTCCATCCTGACCATTGTATTGCTAGGAAACTTGGAATTCAGAGAATGGAGTAAGCATGTCCAGTCTTCTAATGACAGATGGGTACAACCAAGACAAGTCTCAAAGAAGTCTAAATCTCTATTCTGGTCTTGTATAAAATTATTGGAGTACATACTTCATGATGACTCTGGGACATTCACCAATCCCCTTCAGAGGAACTATTTCCTTTCCAAAGAGAAACATCAATTAGCTATTTTAGTGTGAATGCCCATTATTCGGGTGTCCTTGAGAAGACCACTTCCTTTTTGTATGCATTGCTCCACCACAGAAATGCCATAAGCTTTGCCTAAGGAAATGTCTCAGGTGAGTCAGCTGCAGCTTTAGCTATGCAAACTGTGTGAACATCTAGTACAGTTTTCAAGGACTGTGTTGTCTAGGGATCAGGGCAAGCACAGCTCTATTTAACCTTCTTTCCTTTGTTGTTACAGCCCTACCACCTCTCATCTCTTGATAGCCTGTCTAGGGAATGAAATTTAATCCTATCTGCTCTACTTCTCTGTAGTGAGTCACAATAAGAGACTTTTTGTTTCACTTCTTTTGTAGATCTACCACAGTCCTGTAACAAAACAGGAAGAAAGTAAGTAATTCCATTTCCTACTCTCCTGACATTATGAGTGAAAAGCTGTCCCAATGACAGTAAATGCTAGTATTGGTGACAAGTATCGTTCATGCAAATCTGTGTTAAAATGAAACCTAGCCCTGATTTTATTGATTGAATTAGGGAAGTTACTCCATTGAAACTTCTGGTGTGAATGGTACTGAGGACACAGAGGATATATTATCTGTTTGTTCTAGACAGATGATCAAAATTGTGTGCATTTTCACAGTAGCATTTCATATTTGATATTGCTCATATTTAGGGTAGATATGATATAAAGGGCTAACATTTTGTGTTATGAAAGTATAAGACTAACCTGAGCATGATGTGATTCATTGTAACAGTACACCCACCTTAGTCCCTTCCTGGGACTCTTGAATGTTGGGTAGGAATTTATTATGCTTTGAACTAACTCTCCTTTCCTTTCCTCAAAACAGTGGAGCTAAATGAAGTGGGTTTCAAGTTTGTTAGGAAGTGCATCAATTTTATTGAGACCAAAGGTAAGATCTAAACTATCACATTGAAATGGTTAAATTCGGCTACTCTGCTTTTATCCCACGGAATTGTCTGTGAAGTAAGAATGGCATTATCTCTTAGTCAGGACAAGTCTTAAGGATGGAAACTTTTTATAAATCTAATCTGCAGTTCAACCTGGAAGAATGGAACCTAAAAATGAGGCAGACTAAAGTCTCATGCAATAGCCAACTTTATTCAGAGCATCAGATAATTTATACTCTTTAAGTGTTAAAAAAAAGCCACATTAGTAAAGTATACAATCACAAGGACAAACCACATGTGGCAAATACATGTTATTCCATAGTGGCATATAAACAAATAACAACAACCAGTTGTAATCAATAATCTGAAGTAAACTCACTCTAATCCTTTATGGGCGGGGCATAAAAAGATAATCTAAGCACAAGTCTGTGTATTTGAAGAAACTGAGGTCACAACACTCCTGTTTTCTTGGAGTTTTCACACAAGCACTCAGAATTGCCCTTGCACAGCTCTGTTTTTGGACTGTATTCCAACAGCTTGTATACTGGATACATTTGTTTAAATTGAAGCCAGTTCTAAACTGACTACCATCTTAGTGCTCCTAATCCAAGAATATATGCATAATTTGTTTCCAGTTTTAGAGAGGAAAACCTTGCAATGATTTAAAATGCAACCTAGTGTTCCTCAAGCAGTTCAGCGATAGTTCCATTTCAAAAGACCAAGAGCTCACCTTCTACACCACTGTATCATTTTATTATGAATATAAAAGTTGTTGGGACCAAATATACACTCAGGGACAGAGTAGAATCAGCATGCTTCTTCATGAACAAAATGTCTTTGTTTCCTTCTGAGGATATTTCGAATGCAAGTGGCTGTGGTATATGAATCACTCTGTTTTCTTTGAAGCTCCCCTTCAGCTTTTCTTAGTACAAAATGGACTTTTGCTTCACCTCTTCCATACTTCAACCTTCTCTCCTCCTTTAAATTGCTGCTTGGGAGGACTGGGGAGTTGATGTCACTTCCTTATCTTTTAATTGCTAGCTCCCTTCCAACATGGCAGACTGTTCTTATCTACCTATTGTGACTCACTGAAACACGTGCCTTTTTTTAAAACTATAGTGGGTACTCTCTTCCATTCAGATAAATAGGAGAAAGGTGCAATCAAATGGAGTCCTGAGTCATTTTCGGATATGATTAGAATGGTAGGACTGTTCCTCTGTAACAGGAGAAGGCTGAAGAACTAGAAGAGCAAGGAAACCTCTCTGTCGTCTGCAAACTGACCCCAGTGTGTAGGGGCTTCCTTTATCTGTCTTAAAAGATGGAACATAAAAGGCCGGAACTATTCTAACAAAGATGATCTGCTTTCTTTCCCTAGGGATCAAGACAGAAGGGTTGTACCGAACGGTGGGCAGCAACATCCAGGTTCAGAAGCTGCTTAATGCCTTTTTTGGTAAAAATTTCACAGATTTTTAATTGGGAGTGGATTGTATAGAAACAAATATTACTGACATAAAAGGAACACAGTTCTCAGGAAGGTCGAAGAAGAACATTTTAAATTTGAGTTGGAGTCTTGCTTTTTTGCTCAGGCTAATCTCAAACTCCTGGACTCAAGCAATCGTCCTGCTTCAAGTTCTCAAGTAGCATCATACTGGGCCTGTAGAAGATTAGAAATGTTTTCAGAAGTTAAACAGACAAATATTTTGCATGTGTCCGAGACCATCATGCGTTGGATAAATATCTGTCATCTTTCATCCCTCCCTTTCACTCCTCAGGCCCTAGGAAATCCAGTTCTACTTTTCCCTCTTTGCTGGAGCTTTCCTGCCCGTGATGATTATGTGTGCACTTGGCAAATGCCAGGAGCACTCCAGTCTATTCACTTGCTCTCCTGGTTGAACTTTGTCTCCTTTCTGGGAACTGTCTTTTTTCCATGACTCCCATGTTACAGTTTTCTACTCATTCTTTTAACTTTTTCTGTTACTCTTTTGTAAGAGACTCTTTCTGGATCTATTTTCCCCTCCTAACCTTTACAGTTTTAAAGGCATTTCTCAGAGTTCTTTCTTCACATGCCTTTACTTTTTCCTATACTGAGTGATATTTATCTCGGATATGGGTTACATTTTCCTTTCAAAAGTGTGTGTGTATCTTGTCATGTTTATTGGATGTTGACTTTTAGGATTTACTGAGTGTATTATTTTCATTGAGTAAAAGACCATTGAGGTAGGTGTTTTTGGTTTGTGTACTTTAGTGTTTTTGTTGTTGCTATTTTGCTTTGTTTGGTTTTTGTAGGTAATTATTGATTCAAGTATTTTTGTAAATTTGTTGGGAAGGACATAAAGTGTTCTCTACTGGTTTGTTTAGACTTGCTAGTAAGTCTTGTCTCTTCATTCTTACTGATTAGAGCACACATTTGGGACTAGAGAGAAGGTTTAGTGGGCAAAGCAGTTGCAAGCATGAGGACCTTAGTCGGGGTCCTCAGAACTCACAGAAAAGCCAGATGAGGTAGAGGGCATCTGGAATCCCAGTGCACATGTGGCAGCACAGATAGTGGAGAATTCCTAGAAGCTTGTGGGCCTGTTAGCCTGGCCATGACCCCGTGCAGAAGAGAGTGTCTCAAAAAATTTAGATGGTAAGAAACAGCATCCAAGAGTGTGCCCTGACCTTATACATTTGAGCCATGGCATGTATAATTCTAACCTCAATAACACACAGACGTGCACACAAACCCAAACATAAAAACTGTATATGTACATATTACACACACACAAACAACACGAATGTTTACTATCTCTGTGAATTCTTAGCATTTTCAACATAATGCTTTCTGTTGTTATTATATTTTGCCTAGCCTGTGGTGTGTTGCTGTTGTCCAGTGTCTTAAAGACTCCCTCCACGAAGGGATAAGAAGTAAGGTGTCCACAGCTCAGACATTGGGACTCAGGTGAAAAGCAAAGAGCAGACTCCTTTATTCAGCAATGGGGAAAGCCTTATATATCCTCCCAGCACCCAGGCTGCACCCCGATCTGATGATGTTGCCCAGTCACCCCGCATTAGCTGGGCACAATCAGGACCTCTGACAGTGCCTGTTGCTAGGCCTTAAGGCTGACTCCAGGTTGACTCATAAGGAAGCATGTTATGTACATGCTTGGGCAATTTCTTTGACCTGCTGGGCCTGTCCTACTACATATCCACTATTTTTATTTCATTACATGGGTGTTCAGGAGGATTTGGACCTCTTTACCCTGACTATTGACCCTACCTCAGGAGGGCTCAGAAACTGGACTGTGACTGTCTTAGGCTGGCTTGCCTAGCAACCTTGGGTTTATTATTTATACAAGGCTTTGTATTTAATCACTGACTGACACAAGAGGATCCTTAGATAGGTTTTGGCCAATGGTTTCTCTACATAGATCCTTCTTTTGTACTCTACTGGGCACATTCCTTTTTTTTTTTCTTGTAGTGCTGTGGATGGAATTCGGGCTTTATGCATTATAGGAGAATCTTCTATCACTAATCTTCACCCTATGCCTTAGAAATTCTACATAGGTAAACTTTCCAGAAGTTTTTTTTTTCTTCTGGTTTCTAAAGTTGAGCAAGATGTTAACTTGATTTCTAACTCCTTTTGCTACCCAGAAAATATTTTCAGATATCATGCTATGGTGATGATAGGACTTTGCTTTCTGTGTCCATTTTGTCCGTCATAATCCTGTACTGTTTATTTCTTGACTAAAAGCAGTAGCTTCATATAGTTTGTCTTAGCTTCCAATAGTTATATCAAGACAATAAATCTTGTGCCAGTTTCCACTGTGTGTTGATGTGAAAATTCCTCTGTCTGTTTGGTACTAGTACCTATGTGCCAAAATCTCTGAATTTCCATTCTGGGCATATCTTGAATTCTAAGGATACATGTACTGTCAATTAACCCCATTATTCTCAGTCTCACTTTGGTCCTGTTACACAAGAATGTGTGCAGACTATCGTTGTATCTGTAGAGCACACTGGACATAACCAAAGCAGTAAGCCATAAGGTTCAAGGAATCAACACTAGAATCTCTGCTGTGGTCCACAGGTACTTATGTTTTTCCATGATTAAAATGAAACTCACCTTTTTTCTTTACTTCAGACCCACACATCTTTTGTGAGTGATGGTGAGGTATTTGGTAAGCTTAGATTTTACAAAATGTCAGAGAACAAGTTGTAAGGAAACTGAAGCTTGGATAAAATGCCCGCAGACCCACAGACCTGCAGAGACACACAGATGCTTACAATAATTTTAGGCTGATCAGCCTAAGGCCCAGGCATAAAACCTGCTAACTCTTTACCCTTCATCTAACCCATGATTCTTATCCTGTTCAGCCATGGGCTCGGTACCTTTTCTTAGAGCAGCATAGTCGTCCTCTGGTTTTTCTGGCTTCTCTCTGGCATTCTGCTCTGTTCTTCCTGTTCTTAGAGTTTTCTTAGTCTGGTAGCTCCACCCACACTTCCTGTTTGCCTTTGGCCAATCAGCGCTTTTTATTAAACCAGTGGGTGGGACAATTATTTACAGTGGAACAACATAATCCCCCTACAGGAAAGGAGTTCAGGAAAGAAAGTACCAGAGAGATAGCACATGATTATTCATCCCAATGCTTTCAGAAGACAAGGAGCCGAAAAGGAGAAACTACAAAAGTTAAGGAATAAAGTTTCCTCTCTAGAAGAGATGGAGTAGTGCTATAACTCATGGTTAGCCCCATTTGCATATGCTGTTTTTAGGACACCTTTTGTACTTAATTTGTTGACTTCATTCCCATTATAACCATTATCCATGTTTTTTTCAGTGTAATATTTTAAAACTGCTATAGCCTCAAGTAAGTTTCTTTATGTAATAAGACAAACTGCCCAAAATTTTTATGACATATAGCAACCATGATATCCCTTTTTATTAGTCCACTAATCCATAGAATAGGAAATGCCAGTGTGGTGGGGGAGAGCCTTATAATGAGCTTTGTTTTAGCACAGTGCACACCCATATATTTGCAAGTTATATATTTAAAATAAATGTTGAGATAAAAATGTTAATAATGAACAAGGGGGATGATTTTTCCCCCTCCTAGCTACTGACTTAGGTTTTGGGAAAAAGCCAATGCTTTTATTCTATTACAACTGATTTCTTGGAAACTGAAACTTCACACTATGGGATGCTGTTCTCTGATCTCAGTCTGGGATTGACAATGGGTCACAGGTCTCTGGCCTGGAAGACTGGACTGGGCTTTTTCCTATGGCTTACCCCCTCTGGTCTAAGGACTTAATTTTGTGAAATTGTCTGTCTTAGAAATCAGGATACTTGGCAGCACTTTATACAGAACAAAAATTCCAGGGAAAGAAACATGCTTCTTGAGGGTAACGCACCAGTTATTGAACATGCTTGAGACATGTTGGAATTGCCAGGGAATAAAGGAATCTGCAGCTTTGCTGCAGTAGAGTATTAGCAGTTGCCAATGTTGCTCATTTTAAAGTCATTCATCTCCAGTAACTATAAATGATCCACCATTTCCTTTATTTGTATATAGTTCTACAACCCGATTCATTATTTCTCTGATTTTTTTGAGACTGTAACTCCAAAATTTCTCTTTCCTCCATCAAACCCTTCCTGCTCTTCCTCAAATTCATGACTGCTTTTTGCATCAATTGTTCTTACATACATATATGTATTTGTATGTGGACACATATTCCTAAATATAACCTGTTAAGTTCACATAATGCTACTGGAATGTATGTTTTTAGGGCTGACAATTGGCACTGGACAATCAATTGATGTGCTCTTAGCTCAAGAGAATCGCTTCCCCCACTCTCAGCTTTACCTAGTTGCTTATAGTTTGTGGTGTAGGGTTGGAGATTTCATGGGCTTTTTCCATATCTTGTTTGGCATGTTCATTGTTGTCCTTCTTGTTAAGGTCATGTTTGGGCAGCCATGTTAATGAGACTTTACAGCTATAGCTTCTGATATTACTAGGAGACACAATTCCAAAATGAAATCCCTAATCATCTGCAA
Organism: Phyllotis vaccarum; assembly: GCA_033318265.1. Lineage (NCBI taxonomy): Eukaryota > Metazoa > Chordata > Mammalia > Rodentia > Cricetidae > Phyllotis > Phyllotis vaccarum. Next base: position 61,823,826 of record JARWLC010000013.1, read on the forward strand.
ATTACAATCTTTTGCCCCCTTTTCCACAGTGTTCTATAGGAACCAGGCTTCATATCTCTGCATTTTGATTGGTTGTAATTTTCTGTAGCAGTCTCTTTATCTTGCAAAGGAAAATTTCTTTGATGGGGATGATGACAACATTTATCTGTGGTTATAATGGAAAATGTTTATATATTTCTTTTATGAATTATGCTGGTTTAATAAATTAATGTTGTTAATGTTCTTGCAATAACCATGATTTCACTAGCACTGAATGGTTCAGTTTCTAGGACCAGATATTGTATCCATCTTGAGGAGCAGCTGTTAGGTACAACTAGAGGGCAGTTGGTTACCACCAAAGTGTGTATGCAAGTTATCTGTGGAGTCCTTTGTGCATATGCCAGAGAGTGCTATCGCTGTTACCCTCTTGATTTCTGTTGATGTCTTAGGAGTTCCTAGATCCTCTGTTTGAAGCCACTACATGCAGATGAACTTTTCCAGAACACACTCTGTGTACTATCAAATACAACTGTGTTGGGCGGTGGGGATATAGGAGTGAAAGAGGCAGACAAATCTCTGCCCTCAGTGAGCTTAGAATCTAGCAGCACTTACGGCTCATGGATAATTTTTCCTCTCAAATAAGTTAATACTATCCCTGTTCTAGGATCTTCAATAGGGTCTGAATTAGTGAGTATCAAGTTAGAAAGGCATATAGGTGGGCTGGACATGGTAGTATTTTGGTTATATTGATAATATATGGTGATATATATGTCTAGCCCAGCTTGGGCTACATAAAAGGCCCTGTCTCACAAATCATAGACAGCAATAACAACAAAAAGGAAACATTATAAGCAATTAGAGAAAATAAAAGTTTTATAAAAAACAGTAACCTGTTTCTTGAGATCTTTAACAGTATTAATATGAAGCTCATAAAGAAAAAGGTATTAAGTTTAAAATATATAAATATCATTTTCCTGCTGTGTACTGATGATGGTTAATGTTGGTTTATCAACTTGACACGCAGGCCTGCAAAGGATTTTCTAGATTGGATCGTGTGAGGTAGAAAGACCTACCCTAAAGGTTGCTGACATTTTCCCATTAGATGGGTTACTGACTGCTTACAAAGAAAAAAGTGAGCTGATAACTAGCTTTTATGTTTATCTCTTTCTCTGCTTATGGTTAGTACCCTAAAACTGTGATCCAAAACAAACAAACAACCGACAACAACACATCTTTGCTTCCTTAACTCGTTTTTGTCTGAATATCTTTTTCTGAGTAATAATAAAAGTAACTGGTTTATACCATTTTCTTTGTCTTATTACCATTGGATCTCATTTTCTTTGAGCTCTATTACTTATCTTTTCCCTTGACCTAAGAACCACGCTTTGATTTTCCTTAGATTCATATTTATCTCCATCACGTTCTCTGGTTCCTACTCTGTATATTGAATGTCTACTATATGCTAGATACTAGTGTTTATTGCTGCCATTTATCTTTATACATATTTGTGATTCTTTTTAAAATATTCTTTCATATCTCTTTGCTGCCTGTTTTGACTATCACCTTACTTGCATGAAATGTTCTCCCACTGCCACACACTAGAACTCTTCCAGATACAGGTAGCTCAATAAGATGATAAAAAATACAATACTTCTGTCTAGATCATGAAGCTGTCATCTGAAAAAGTATATTTATAGAATTCTCAGGTAGATAAGATACACTCTTGAGTTTCTCTGTTCCTATCTCTACTAGTTTCCAAGATCTCTAGGAATCTTGTATTAAACAAAGGATTTGTCTAAGAAATGAATCTTTGAATTAATTAACTACCTCTATTTGTAAGGGTTCTTTGGGAAGCCAGTAGAGTGATTATTTATTGAATCTATCTATCTATCTATCTATCTATCTATCTATCTATCTATCTATCTATCTCTCTATCTATCTATCTCTCTCTATCCATCCATACATATATCTATATCTCAAAGGGGGGTTAGATTGGTTTGCACAATGCCACCTGAGTGGTCCAAAAATGGCTGTCTTTATAATGGAAAGGCTGAGAACCCAATGAATTCTCAGTCAATAATGCTGAAAGCCTCAGAAGTTCCAATCTGACACTTAAGGTCTGGTGGATTTCTGGAGAGCCATGAGGCTTGAGTAGCTGTCAGAGGGCTGGAGAAACTGGATTCTGATGCAGGTGATGGAGGACAGTGACAGTAACAAAGTGGATAAACTTGCCAGTGAAATATAAAGGGAAGCATCCCCAAAGCAAAAGAGACCTCCTTGCAACCCCCCATTTATTTTACTTTTATTGATTCTTTGTGGATTTCACAGCATACATTCTGATCTCACTTATCTCCCTGTCCACTTGCATTTGTTCTGTGGGGTCAGCTCTTTTGCTTTCATGTCCTCAGGCCTAGCTCACCTGCACCCCCCTCCCATACAAGAGAATCATCTCTAGTGTGCTGGGTGTAGGACATCCTGTATACTGTGGCTGGTGTAGGGCAGGAATAGTTCACTTACTCTTGTCACCCCAGGACCAGCTCTCTTGTCTGCCACAGGTAACAAGGGACAGAGCAGGGAGAGAATGGTGCAACCTTCTTATATCTAGCGCACAGGCAGAAAGTATCATGCTCAGTCAGCTTGGATCTTCCCACTGCAGTTAATGTAACCAAGAATATTCCTCACAGGTGTGTTCCAAAGCTTGCTTCTTATTTGATTCTAGATCTAGTCAAATTGACAACAAATACTAACCTTAACACTAATGATGTCCTCAGAGTCACAAAGCTTACAGCACAATGCATTATCCAGCTGTAGTTTAATATTCAGTTGTCTCTCAAATATTCTGAATGATAGTGTAAGTTACTGCATCCAGCATGACTTGGGCTTGGAAACCTGAACCAGAGTGATGCGGGAATGACGAAATGGCAGATACTAAAGAAACAGGATACACATATAGAAAAGCTGGGATTGGGTGAGTTGTGTTCACTCTAATGGAGGACACCTACTATGCCACAGTCTGAAAACTCGGCATTTATTATGTACAGCACTTAGAATGTTTGGATGTATATAGCACAAGGAGGGGGAGTTAGCTAGTCTTTGTGGGAGGTCTCTGGAGGGCAGCAGTCTCAGCTTGTTGCTGATTCCCTAAGCCTGATGTGGAGAAGGTCTTGCCATTCCCATGAGTCTGAGGTGTTGGGATCCTTGATATGGTTGTGTTCAAGTCAACAACCACATTATGGACTTTATTATTCCATACAGTATAATTAATTAATTATCAGATATCTTTAACAACGCTCCATATACTTTTCAAATTAAAACAGAGCAAAAATCAGAGACCAAACAAATTTATTGATTCAAAGTTATCAATGAGTGCCACTATAGTATGAATGCAGTTGGCTTCATGGGTTGATCAGTCAATATGTTCTTAGAGAATATTGCATTCCATAGGAAGCATATTTGTAAAATATTATGAAGTACTGTAAAGAGAACAAATGAAAGTCACAAACAATGGACTTATCCACTAAGGACTTCTTTATAAAGTGTTTTTTTTTTGTTTTTTTTTTTTTAACGACAGGGTTTGGCTGCATAGTCTGTATTGGCCTTGAACCAACTATATAGTTCAAACTGACTCTGAACTCACTATTTACCCCAAACTAGTTTCAAACCTGCCACCTTTTTGCTTCAGCCTGTTGAGTGCTGGGATTAGAGATGAGTGAAACCATACCTGATCAACTTTAAGATTAAAATGTATTAATAGATCTTCTATATATATATATATATATATACATATATATATATATATATATATATATGACCTAAGGCATTCTAAATGCTAGATAAGTTGTCTAACACTGATCTATGCTCTAAACACTACTAAACACATGGCTGGTTGTACCTATTACATTTTATTGAAATTATCTTTGGATATGAGTCTCTTCCAGTGGAAGTCTTTTTTGTCTAAAACAAGAACCATCTGCTATGTGGCTATACCTAATACTACAAATTATATGCCACATGTTGTCACAACATTTAATTAATTGTGAATGCCTGAAAATAGTATTAGTATCACTCAGTCATCTGAAATGTCATACAATTAAGACTTGGGATGAGGTTATAAGTGGGAAACCAGTAGTATTAATACATGAGAAGCAAAAACTATCAATAATACCTGGATACCAATCAGAAGAGATTCTTCATTTAATTCACATGAATTAGAATTGACAAAAGCAAACTGTTCCATCTACTGGAGAGCATCTCTTATTCCTTAATCTGAATCCCCTGTTTTTCTTCCAGTGATATTGTTCATTTGCTTGACAGGTGCATGTGGCTTTCTTGTGAAAGTAAGCTATTATTTCCTGTTTAGCTCAGGATCTATTCTTTCAAGCCTCATTCAGATTTCTGATTTAGTCTTTTTTTTTTTTCAAACTGGACTAGTGTTAAATGTTTTTTATTATTATTTTCATGTATCCCCTGCTCCCCCTTCCTTCCCTCCTCCCAATCCCTCTCAGTCAGCCTTCAGTCTTCCCCCCCTCCTCCAAAGGGCAAGAAGTCTCAAGGTGGGTCAGCTCAGCATGGCACATCCACTCCAGGCAAGTCCGATTTCCTCATCCCAATATCAAGACTGGGTTAGGCGTTTCTCTGCAGGGAATGGGCTTCAAGATGCCAGCCCACACACACGAACACAGTCTGATCCCATTCCTCGAGGTTCCACATACATAACAGCCCATGCCAATCAACAGTTGCCTATCCTTGGAGGGCATAGCTCCTTTTCCCGATGGTTTCCCAGTGGCTGTTCTTGATTCAGTGACATCCCTAGAGCTCCACCCAGACATCTCTGTGGAATTTCTCCTCATAATCCCTATCCCCTTGCTCATCCAGACTCTCCTTTCCTGCTCTCAGCTGGACCAGGAGCTTTTCTCAGTGCTCAGCCATGGATCTCTGCCTCCACCTCTGTTCATTGTTGGATGTAGGTTCTGTGATGACACTTAGGGTATTCATTTGACTATAGGGGAAGTCCTGCTCAGGCACCCTCTCTGCTATTGGTTGGAGACCCAGCCAGGGACATCCTGTGAGTTCTTAGAGGTTTCCCTAGCACCTGGTCTCTTTCTAACCCCACATTGACTTACTCTATCAAGATATTCATCTCTTTTTTCTCCCTCTTTGATGCTCCTCTCACTCAACCTTCTACTTTTCTCATGATTTGATACCAACTCTTCTTGGTTTCAACCTGTTATGATCCTATTTGATAAAGAGATCTTCTCTATTGTCTCTTCCTAGGGGAATCTTTAGATCTCTCTCTTAAGTTTCTTCTGATCCCAAGCTGTTCAGGGGTTGTGGTTTGCAGCTTGGGTATTCTTTATTTTTGTCTAAAATCCACTTATGAGTGAATACATCACATGTCTCTCTGGGCTTGTGATACCCACTCAGGAGGATATTCTCCAAATCCATCTATTTGCCTGCAAATTTTAGAATGCCATTTCTTGTTTTCTACTGTGTAGTACTCCATTGTGTAAATGTACCACCATTCAGTAATCCATTCTTCAGCTAAGGAGCATCTAGGTTGTTCCCAGATTCTTGATATTACAAATAATGCTGCCATGAACATAGTTGGTAGTGCCTTTGGGGTACGAATGTATATTCTTTGGGTATATGCCCATTAGTGGTATTGCTGGATCTATGGGGAGATTGGTTCCCAGTTTTCTGAGGAACTGCCATACTGCATTCCAGAGTGGCTATACAAGTTTACACTGCCACCAACAGTGGAGGAATGTTCCCCTTGCTCCGCATTTTTTCCAGCATAGGCTGTCTGTCATGTATGTTTTTGATCTTAGTCATTCTGACAGGTGTGAGGTGGTATCTCAAAGTTGTTTTGATTTGCATTTCTCTGATGACTAAGGATGTTGAGAAATTTTTAAGTGCCTTTCACCCATTTTTAATTCTTCTGTTGAGAATTCCATTTTTAGTTCTGAACTTCATTTTTTAAATTGGATTATTTAGGTTTGGGGCGCTAGTTTCTTGAGTTCTCTATATATTTTAGAGATCAGTCCTCTGTCAGATGTAGGGTTGGTGAAGATCTTTTTCCATTCTGTAGGCTGTCATTGTGTCTTATTGACTGTGTCCTTTGCCTCACAGAAGCTTTTCAGTCTCAGGAGGTCCCACTTACTGATTGTTATTCTTAGTGTCTGTGCTACTGGTGTTACATTTAGGAAGTGGTCACCTGTGCCAATGTGTTGGAAGATATTTCTCACTTTTCTTTCTATCAAGTTCAGTGTAGCTGGGTTTATGTTGAGGTCTTTGATCCACTTGGATTTGAGTTTTGTGCAGGGTGACAGGTTTGGATCTATTTGCATTCTTCTACATACTATGATCCAGTTATGCCAACACCATTTGCTATAGATACTATCCTTTTCCATTGAAGAATTTTGGCCTCTTTGTCAAAAATCAGGTAGGTGTTTATAGGTGTGTGGGTTAATGCCAGAGTCTTCGATTAGATTCCATTGATCCACAAGTCTGTTTTCATGCCAGTACCAGGCTATTTATTATTATTATTATTGTAGCTCTATAGTATAGCCTGAAATCAGGGATAGTGATTCTTCCTGACATTCTTTTATTAAGCAGGATTGTTTTGGCAATCTTTGGTTTCCTGTTATTCCATATGAAGTTGAATACTGTTCTTTCAAGGTCAGTAAAAATATGTGTTGGGATTTTGGTGAGGATTGCATTGAATCTGTAGATTGCTTATGGTAAAATTGCCATTTTTACTCTGTTGATCCTACCTATTCAGGAGCATGGGGCATCTTTCCATTTTTTGATATCCTCTTCGTTTTCTTTCTTCAGTGACTAGTTTTTGTCAAACAGGACTGCTACTTCTTCAGTTAGAGTTACACCGAGATATTTAATGCTATTTGAAGCTATTATAAAGGGTGATGTTTCTCTTACTTCTTTTTCAACCTTTTTATCGTTAGTGTATAGGAGGGCTATTGGGTCTTTTTTTTGAGTTAATCTTGTACCCTGTTACATTGCTGAAGGTGTTTATCAGCTGTTGGGGTTAACTGGTAGAATTTTGGAGGTCACTTATGTATACAATCATATCATCTGCAAATAGAGGTAGTTTGACTTCTTCCTTTCCAATTTGTATCCCCTTCATCTCCTTTTGTTCTTTTATTGCTTTAGCTAAAACTTTGAGAACTATATTGAATAGATAAGGAGAGAGAGGGCAGCTTTTTCTTATTCCTGATTTTAGTGGGATTGCTTTGAATGTTTCTCCATTTAGTTTGATGTTGGCTGTCTGCTTGCTGTATATATCGTCTTTATTATATTGAGGTATTTTTCCTGTATTCTTGATCTCTCCAGGAATTTTATCATGAAGGAGTGTTGGTTTTTGTCAAAGGCTTTTTCAGCATCTAATGAGACGATCGTGTTTTTTTTTTCCCCCTTTCAGGTTGTTTATATGATGGATGACATTCACAGTTTTTCATATGTTGAACCATCCCTGCATCTCTGGGATGAAGCCTACTTGATAGTGGTGGATGATTTTTTTTTTTTTGATATGTTGCTGGATTCTGATTGCCAGAATTTTATTGAGCATTTTTGCATTAATGTTCATGAGGGACATTGGCCTGTAATTCTCTTTCTTTGTCGCATCTTTGAGTGGCTTGTATATCAGGGTGGTTGTGGCCTCATCAAAAGAGTTCAGCAATGTTCCTTCAGTTTCCATTGTATGAACAGTTTGCAGAGTATTGGTATTAGTTCTTCTTTGAATAGCTGGTAGAATTGAAGCCATCTGGTCCTGGGCTTTTTTTACTTGGGAGACTTTTAATAACAGCTTCGATTTCCTTTCGGGTTATAGGTCTGTGTAGATATTTATCTGATCTTGATTTAATTTTGGTAAGTGGTACATTCCAGAAAGCTGTCCATTTCTTTTAGGTTTTCCATTTTAGTGGAGTATAGATTTTCAAAGTATGACCTGATAATTCTCTGGATTTCCTGGGTGTCTGTTCCTCTGTCCCCCTTTTCATTTCTGATTCTGTTAATTTGGATTCTCTCTCTCTGATTTTTGTTTAGTTTGGATAAGGATTTATCTATCCTGTTGACTTTCTCAAAGAACCAACTCTTTGATTCATTGATTCTTTATATTGTTCTTTTTATTTCTATTGTATTGATTTCAGCCCTAAGTTTGATTATTTCCTGCTGTCTACTCCTTCTAGGTGAGTTTGCTTCTAATTGTTCTAAAGCTTTCAGCTGTGCTGTTAGGCCTTTTGTGTGAGATTTCTCTAGGTTTTTCATATAGGCATCTAGTGCTATGAGATTTCCTCTTAGCACTGCTTTCATTGTGTCCCTTAAATTTGGATATGTTGTGGATTCATTTTCATTAAGTTCTGGGAAGTCTTTGATTTCTTTCTTAATTTCTTCCTTGACCCAGAGGTGGTTCAATTGAGAGATGTTCAGTTTCCTTGAGTTTGTAGGCTTTCTGTGATTTTTGTTGTTGAATTCTAGCTTTAGACCATGGTGGTCTGATATGATACAGGGAGTTATTCCCATTTTTTTGTATCTGTTGATATTTACTTTATGACTGAGTATGTGGTCAATTTTAGAGAAAGTTCCATGGGGTACTAGAAATATGTAAATTCCTTTGTGTGAGGGTGGAGTGTTCTATATATATCTATTAAGTCCAATTGGGTCATAACATCTGTTAGATCTCTTATTTCTCTTTTGAGTTTCTGTCTGTTGATTTATCCAAGGGTTAAAGTGGGGTACTGAAATCTCCCAATATTAGTGTGTGGTCTTTGATGTGAGATTTGAGTGTTAGTGTTTCTTTTAAATATGTAGGTACCCTTGTGTTTGGGCATATATATTCAGGATTGAGGCTTCATCTTGGTGGATATTTCCTGAGATAAATAAGTTGTAGTAGTGGGGTTTCTGGGTCTCAGGTGGCCAGAGGTCCGAGACCCACAGACCTGCCGCCCGAGACTGCTTAGGAGCCCGCTGCCGCTCAGGCCCCAGAAATGACTCAGACACTTATATTAACTTCATGCTGTTTGGCCTATGGCTCAGGCACATTGCTAGCTTGCTCTTACATCGTAAATCAACCCATTTCTATTAATCTGTCTGCCACGTGGCCCATGGCTCACCTGTGTTCCTACATGTTTCTTCTTGGGCGGCTTCAGCTCCGTCTGCCTCTGACTCCGCCCTTCCTTTCCTACCTATTCTGATTCCTCCTCCTACTTCTTCTATGGTGCCTGTCATGGCCCAAAACAGCTCCTTTATTTAAAGATTGAGATTCACAGCATACATAAATGCATTCCCACATCAATAAGTAATGTCCATCCTGGTCTCTCTTAAATGATTTTCATTTGAAGTTTATTTTCTTAGATATTAGGATGGCTACACCAGCTTGTTTCTTAGGATCATTTGATTGGAAAGTCTTTTCCCAACCCTTTGCTCTGAACCTCTGTCTGTCTTTAAAGGTGAGGTGTGATTCTTGTATGTAAGCAGAAGGATGGCTTCTGTTTTTGTATCCATTGTGTTAGGATGTTTTTTTTTTTTTATAGATGAATTGAGTCCTTTGATATTAAGGGATATCAATGACCAATTGTTGTAATAAGGTTTCTGGCCCCGTGGTGCCCAGAGGTCCAGACCCACAGACCTGCAGCCCCAGATTGCTTAGCTGCCTGCTGCTGCTTTTCCTCCCAAAAATGACTCAGATGCTTATATTAACTTCATGCTGTTTGGCCTATGGCTCAGGCACATTGTTAGCTTGCTCTTACATTAACTCAACCCATTCTCATTAATCTGTCTGCCACATGGCCCCTGGCTCTCCTGTGTTCCTTACATGCTTCATCTTGGGCAGCTGGCTCAGTCTGTCCCTGACTCCGCCTTTTCTTTCCTACCTATAGTGATTTCCCCGCCTACTTTTTCTATGGTGCCTGTCATGGGCCCAAACAGCTCCTTTATTTAAAGATTGATATTCACAGCATACAGAAAGGCATTCCCATATCAACCAATGATTGTTATTTTCTATAATTTTTGGTGGTAGCTTGTGTGTATTTCCCTTCTTTTGGCTTTTCTTCTGTGGGCTTATCAATTTTTTTGTGGTTTCATGGATGTATCTGGTTTCCTTAGGTTGGAGTTTTCCCTCTAGTGCTTTCTCTGGGGCCGGATTTGTGGATAGGTATTGTTTAAATCTGGTTTTATCAAGAAATATCTTGTTTACTCCATCTATGGTGGTTGATAGTTTTGCTGGGTATAGTAGTCTGGTTTGGCAGCCATGCTCTTTAAGTGTCTGTATAACATCTGACCAGGACCTTCTTGCTTTCATTGTTTCCACTGAATAGTCAGGTGTTATTCTGATTTGTCTGCCTTTATAGGTAATTTGGCCTCTTTTCTTTGCAGCTCTTAGCATTTTTCTTTGTTTTGTTGGTTTATTGGCTTGATTATTATGTGTCAAGTAGACTTTTCTGGGGTAGTCTAGTCTACTTGATATTTTGTAAGCCTCTTGTATCTTTATAGGCATTTCCTTCTTTTGGTTGGGAAACTTTTCTTCTATGATTTTGTTGACTATATTTTCTGTGCCTTTGAGCTGGTATTCTCCTTCTTTGATTCCATTTATTCTCAGGTTTGGTCTTTTCGTAGTATCCCAGGTTTTATGGATGTTTTGTGTTATGATTTTTTTGGTTTTAGTGTTTTCTTTAACTGACATATCTATGTACACTCTTGAATCTTCCACTCCAGAGATTCTCTTTTCCATCTCTTGCATTCTGTTGGTTATGCTTGCATCAGTAGTTCCCGTTCATTTCTTCAGGTTTTCTATTTCCATCTTTGCCCTGGTTTGTAGCTTCTTAATTGCTTCTATTCCAATTTTTAATTCCCTTAATGTTTCTTTTACCTGTTTGTTTTCTTATTCTTGGCTTTCTTTATTTTCTTTCAGGGATTTGTTAATCTCTTTCACTTTTTCATTTGTATTTTCTTCTATTTCTTTAAGGGGGATTTTTATATCCTCTTTTCAAGCTTCTATTATCTTCATAAAGTTGTTTTTAAGGTTGTTTCCTTCTGTTTCCTCTTCATTGTTACGCTCAGGTCTTGATGTTGTAGAACCCCCAGCTTCTCCTGGTGGTGTCTTGTTCTTTATATTGTTATATGTATTCTTGAATTGGCATCTACCCATTGCTTCCTCAATTCACTCTTAGTCAGCTCTTTGTCTGCTATTAGTTGTGTTTCCCGGGACTGTGTGCTTCCAGGAATGGCAGGGGCTTCTCTTAGTAGGTTCTTAGTGGATCATAGGCCAAGGAGCTGTTTGTCTCCAGTTGTTGCAGGGGTTGTTCTTATTGGGCTCTTAGTTGGCTATTATTCAGTTGTTGACCAGGAGGCTTCCAGGTCGGCTTTGATTTATTCTCCTTACTGCATTGTGTGGTTTCCCTCTAGTGGAGCAAATGCTACCTGAGAACAAGAAAAAAAATATGTTATCTGTGTACCCCATTTTGTTATTCCTCCATATCTGTTCTACTTTGGGAATGCTATTAATTACTAACATCCCATTTTCTTATTGTAAAAGAAGAAAAACAATTTCCCCATATTGTTCATAGGTTTTTATTTGGCATGGATGTCTATAACAATAAAAAAGAAACACAGAGCAAACAAAAGTTAGTGCCAATGCGTATTTTATATATACAGAAGTGACATCCAGGAAATGAGTAGTTCTCAAAGAGTTATTTTTGAGTTATAGCCCATGTAGCATCTTCAACAATTTAGAGAAATAACAAAACAGCAAGGAAGTACTCTGATATTAGGGGCAACAGCCAAAACCAGTTAGTAGACCTTGTTCATTCCTTTGGCACTGTGTTTTGGCTAAGAAGTTCTAAAGTTAGGGTCAGTAAGTGTTTACCCTTGGTCCTCTCTAGTGGATGTGGAGTTCCTTTTACCTGCAAATGTATGTCTGCTTTTAGAAATTCAGGGAGGGCTTAGGGCCTGCTGCGTCTGCTGCTATTTAATTTTCTCTCTTTGGTTGTGGGGATTGTACCCAGGGCCTCACACTTGCTAGACAAGTGCCCTGTAAAAAGTTTCTTTTCCAGTCTCCTTGCTTGTCTTAATTGCTTTCACTTGCACAACACTTCACATTTGAGATGGCATATTCTGTTCTTAAGAAGCCAAAGCTTACTTTACTTGCCATGTGCTTAGTGTATCTGTGTGAGTGTATGTGTGTGTGTGCTGGTGGGTTTACCTCTGCATGTGCATGATTGACCTCCAGCATCTTCCTTTCTACCCTATTTACTTAAGATTTATTTTTTATTTTATGCATATGTGCGTCTGAGTGTATGTAAGTGGTGCCTGTGGAGTCTAAAAGAGGTTGTCTGATCCCCTGGATCTGGAGTTATGGACAGTTTGTGAACTTCTTGAAATGGGTCCTGGGAACTGAATCCAGGTCTCCTGCAAGAACAGTTACCTGTTTAATCACTGAGCTGTCTCTCCATCCCCATAGGGATCTCATAGGGAACCTGAAGGGTACTATGTTAGCTAAATTGACTGGCTAGAGATTCCTGGTGTCTGCATATATCTGCCTCCATGGCCAGAACTGGGTTTTGAGACACATAGTTTCATTCCTACCATTTTACATAGGTGCTGTAGGTCCAAATTCAGTTTCTGATGTTTGCACAGCAAGTGCATTACCCACTGAATTATCTTCATAGCTACCCCACAACCTCATTTAAAACGAAACAGTTTATCACTTCTTTTTCACTAACAATTCTGTACTTTGCTGTTTCTATTATTGTGAATTTCCTGGTGTGATATAATTATTTTTGGGTTTATCTGTCCTGTTTCACAATGAACATCTCAAGGAAAGGGACCATCTCTTAATCTTGCTTGCAAATCACACATACATGAATATTTGCAATGTGCAGCATTTTATTGTAATAGAATGTGACTTTAGATAATTATACCCTCTATTATTCTCTGAAATACTTAGAAAATCCTCAAATTTGAGTTTAAGCAGTTAATGTATTTAACATGAGAAACTGTTGACATCAAATTACTTGAATGATCCTTAGAAATTCTTTATACATGGATGAAGAAAGCTTTTAAGGGCAAGGCTTCTGTTTTTAGGATTAACTTCAGTCCTACCAAGGAGACCTGTAGGCTAGCTCATTATATAGTTTGCTTTACAATGACGTGTATGTGCTGGTATCTCTTTCTATCTTGTGCATATTAACTGCTTATCCCTTTTAGATTTCGAAGAGGTTGAATAAAAACCCAGAGGTTATTCTTTGCATTTTCTCTCCCTCTTTCCCTCCTTCCCCTCCCCTCTCCCTTTTATCCTTGTAGTGTTATTGGCTGGTTTTTGTTTTTTTCTCTACTCCTTGTGGGGGGCTGCTACCCAGCTCCAAAACATGGATGCTTATTCTTAATTATAAATACCCAACTGTAGCTTGGCTGATTTCTAGCCATATTTTCCTAAATTATAACATTTATCTTTTGTCTCTGGGATTTTATCTTTCTCTTTTACTTTTATTGTTATTCCATGGCTGACTGTGTGGCTGGGTGGCTGTGTGGCTGTGTGACTGGGTGTCTGTGTGGCCAGGTGGCTGTGTGGAAGGGTGTCTGTGTGGCCGGGTGGCTGTGTGGCAGGGTGTCTGTGTGGCTGGGTGTCTGTGTGGCTGGTGACTGGGTGGCTGGGTGGCTGGGTGGCTGTGTTGCTAGGTGGCCAGGTGGTCGGGTGACTGTGTGGCTGTGTGGCTGTGTGGCTGGGTGAGACTGTGTGGCTGGATGGCTGTGTGGCTGTGTGGCTGTGTGGCTGTGTGGCTGGGTGAGACTGTGTGGCTGGATGGCTGTGTGGCTGTGTGGCCAGGTGGCTGGGTGGCTGGGTGACTGGCCCATAGTGTCATCCTCTCCTTGTTCTCTTGTTCCTTGATTCTTCTCTTATGGTTTACTCTTTATATTTATTCTTCCTGCCTGCCAGCCTGGCCCATCCTTTCTCCAGCTTCGCTATTGGTTGTTCAGCTCTTTATTAGACCATCATGCATTTTAGACAGGCAAAGAATCACAGCTTTGCAAAATTTAACAAATGCAATGTAAAAGAATGCAGCACATCTTTGCATCATTAAAACAAATGTGCCACAGCATAAACAAATGTAACACATCTTAAAATACAATTCTACAACAATGTAGTTCCTTGCCCCAGGTCACTCCATGATCCTCAGGATAGGCCCTGTTCAGTGTGTAGTTGTTGTTGAATGTGTAGTATCACTCATGAGAGTGGGAACCATCTTACAAAATAAAACTAATACATACCTTCCAGGCCAGTCCTGAGGCTTTATGAAACAGTAATTGTTAGTGCAGTACTGTATGATATTAATCCTAGTGCCCAAGGAGTACCCACTAATCTTATAGATACACAACTGTTGTCTGCAAGTTCCTCCCAGTGGTTGTAAGTTTCTTCCTAAATGAATTACCTGCTTCAATGGCTCCAACTATCAGGCTTCTGATCTGGATTCTAGACAGGAGATTTTGTGAACTCCATAGTTTTTTATTTTTTTCCAGAATTGAGATTTAAGTGGGATAGTGTTCCTAAAAAATAATGGAGGATCATTGCAAGTAAAACTATGTCTCTCAATTCAATTAAAATTCCAAACAGGCTTACACTTGTTAGAAAAAAAAATTGATTATGCGAAATTCAACTTAACTGGTCATTCTATGTTTTATCTGATAATCATCCCAGAGTCAGGTCCTGCAGGACTGTATATACTTCTCATGCATAAGGATTTTGATAGTTTAATAGCAATGTGAAACTCCAGAGTTGTTTTATGATTAGCTTTGCGTCTTGATAACTTGATGATTCTGAAAGCTACTAAAATAGACTGCTAATGAAATGAATCCAGGCTTGTTATTTAGAAAACAAAGTAAAGCCACTACCATGACAACATTTGTCCCATGTAACCTCTTAGAAAGGGAAATCAAAGATTGGGGGTGCCTATTTATAATGATTTTGGAATCTGATTTGGGAAGGTCTTTGTTGGGATATGTATGCTTAAAATTGGATAAAGTTAATAATACATTTTTTATATTAAAATTATTACACAGCTTGTGACTTATGTCTTCAAGGGCTTTGGGGTAAACTTTGAAGAGCAAGCAGGCATTTGATAAGCTCGTTTTTGAGCTCTTCTAAGAAGTCACTGTTTATCCAGATGAGAGCTACTTGATAGCTTGTTGTTCGGATAAATGGATTTCCAGGAAGTTTCTGAAATGAAGCTGTTGGCAACTTCCATGTACTGGCAGGAATTTCCTGGAATAGTAATTCAAATTAATGCAGAGAATTAAGCCACACACTCATACAATTCAACACAGTAAATTGTGTGGCTGCCTTTAGTTTCAGTTCTTATTCTTTATTTTTGGTCTGAGGTGCCTTTCATACTTTTTATTTTAATGGGGTTTAGTCTCAGTAATTTTCTATGGTGTCTCTAATCCAGAAGTTCCAAACATTTTCATTTATTAAGTAAGTAATTCCACCCAACTTAACAAATATCTTTATCTTTGTAACTTAGTAGCCCTTTAATTTTATTTAACTTGAGATGAGAGAAAATAATGTTTAGGTTACCAGTAAATTAGCATAACATCTCTGAAGAAAATATAGGTCTATTCTGTGGACAATAGAACAAATCATTTAGCTGTGCCTGTATATTAAAATTTTTCACAGAGTTAATCAAGCTGCTATTGAGGGATATCTACTTTTTAAAAATATTTCTTTTTGTTTTTAATTGCAGTAAAGCATATTTAATAAAATTGTCCATATTAACCAACATTCAGCAATATTAAATATATCCATGTTATTGTACATCCAATATCCAGAGCTCTTTCCATCTTGAGAAGCCAAAAATCTGTGCAATTAAATATAATCTCTCATCTTTAGTTCCCCTTAACTCCTGGCAGCTGCCATCCTACTTTGTGATTGTCAGTTTGACTAAGAGACAGGATACCTAATATTAGTAGAACATTTAATACCTACCCTTGTATGACTGGCTTATTTTACTTAGAATCATCTTGTGAAGAGTCACTTATATTGTAGTGTGTATCCAAAATTTTAGCCCCTTTTATTCCACTGTTCATATACACCACAGTCTGATTATTTATTCACCTGTTGGTAGACATTTGCTTCAACCTTTTAGCTTTTATGAATAATGGTGATATAAAAATGTGATGTATAAATATTTAACAATCAAGATTCCACTTTAATTTGTTTGAGAATATAAGCAGATATGGAGTTGCTGAATCCTATCATAATTCTATTTTTAGGATTTTTTCTTTGAGAGACCATAGACAGTTTTCTATAGAACCTATGCCAGATTTCCTTTTTTAAAAAAGGGTTTATTTTTATCTTACGTGTATGATTTTTTTTTTTGCCTTTATGTATGTGTGCAGTGCCCATGAATGCCAGAAGAGGGTGGCAGATCCCCTAGAATCGCAGTTATAGACAATTGTGGTTGCTTGAAACCAAATTCAGATCTTCTGTAAGAGCAAGCAACCTGTGCTTCTCATTACTGAAGCATCTCTCTAGTCCTCATTTTCCATTTTCACAACAGTGTACACAAATTCTGGTTTGGCCACATTGTCACCCACTACCTGTTTTCTAATTTGATTTTGGTTTTAGTAAGTGACCAACAAAAACGACATGAGACAAGGTCTTATTGTGGTTCTTAAATTACATTTCCAAATGTTAGCTTTGAGCACCTAATTTTCCTCCTGCTGTTGTCTCCCAGGGGTTTTCTCTTTCTTTCTTTCTCTCTTTCTCTCTTTCTCTCTTTCTCTCTTTCTCTCTCTCTCTCTCTCTCTCTCTCTCTTTCTTTCTTTCTTTCCTTCCTTCCTCCCTCCCTCCCTTCTTTCTTTATTTCTTTATTTCCTTTTTTCCTTCCTTCCTTCCTTTTGTCCCTCCCTCCCTCCCTCCCTCCCTTTTTCCCCTCCCTCCCTTCCTCCCCCCCTCTTTCTTTCTTGTTATAGTTATATGGGCATCTATCATGTAGATCAATCTATCTTGAATTCTTTTTTGTAGATGGCGTGTGGGGCAGGTCCAGCTTCATTGCAGATAATGCTAAAAACACAAAATACTGTCTTTTCCCCACTAAATAAATGATCATGATTCCCTTCTTAAAATAATTTCAGAATGCTTGTGAAAGTTTCTTTACATTTTTCTGCACTCCTACACTGTTTTGATTCCTCTAGCTTTGTTAAAGGCGAAATACACTAGATAATTAAAAGGATACTTTTGTTCCCCTGTTGCAGCAGGGAAAACTTCCATTGTTGAAGTATTTCTCAAGAAGAACAAATTTGAGATTTTATAGAGGCAGGCAATTAACAGAGTCATTGTGAGGTTTCTGTGAGTCATGAAGAAGGTTGGACGTGTCTCCTATATGGAAGGGTGGGGTGATTCTTTGAAATTATTTGTTTTTGGGAACACAAAGGCCAAGGGGATCTCCCAATCATCATGAATGTTTCTTTGGGACACAGGGTTCAGGCAAAGTTCAACAAATTGCTATACTGAAGTAAACTTTATTTTCTGTGCCTGGTTGTTGAACATAATATGATTTGTTGTTGTTTTCTATTTAGATGTTTGACTAGGGAAAAAAAAATCCTGTTTTGGTTAAATGGTTACATTTGCTTTTTAGTTACTCTACAACTTATTTTTTCAATTAAGTGCATTATAAACACTGTGTACTCAGATTATTTCTAGCTTTCCAAAACAATGCTATGTGACTCAGAATAGACTTTAAAAATGTATTTAGAAATCATACTTACTAAGTTTACAATATAAAATTTGTTTCTAAAACTATAGTTTTATAATTGAAAAAATCTTGCACATAATGATCTCCAGCCCTGCTTCTTTATCCTGGAAGAGAATTTAATGGCTAGTTGTCTGACCTATGATTAGATGTCTTAGTCACAGGAAACTCATTTGTCCTGGTACATGACCCATGGCTCTCGTCTGTCCAGTTCATTCCTGCCAGCATAGCCACTCTCTAAGAGAGCCTTAACTGGATTAAAGTTAAATATGGATGTGTCATTCTGATGAGACACAGAAAAGAGGCACCAGAACACAGACCATGAAAGAACAAAACAGTTTATTGCTTACAAGTTCCTGAGATAAAATGGGTAGTGGTGAGTATTGATTATCACTCTGCAGATAAAAGCCACTTTGGCCTATAGGATGAGATCCTTATTTGGGTCCAGGACAACAGCCAAGCAGGTTTCCATAGAGAATTATAAGTGATAGGTTTAAATCAAGTTCCATGTGGTTGCACTATGGGAGGAAGGCTATCACCATGGCATGTAAGAGAAGGCTGTGCAGGGGCATCTAGTGAAGGGTAAGTTACGTCTGCTATGCCATAGGAATATAGATACCCAGACCACAACACTGAGGAGCTTGGAGGACATGGAGAACTGGAAGTTATGTTGAAGGGAAAGTGCCAAGCTCTGCTTCCAGTACTATAAGGTTAAATGTTCAAAATGGATGCTGAGCCAACATACAATTATAAGAATTCACCATAAAGTTTTGGGACTATTACAAATACCATTGCCATTAATGATCTAGTACATGCCTAGGTGAATAAGTTTTTAAGTGAATGTGTACATAGAAGTCTGTTGTCAATTCACTTAGGAGTAGAACTGCTGGTTTATAGTGTGTTCATAAGTTCAGGTTTAGAAACAATCTTTTTTGAGATTTTTTACATATCATAATGTTACTGATCTGAAGTGTACAATTGAAATTTTTTTTATTAACTTTACTGAACAAAGCACTCATTCTATTCTGTTGTAGAATATTTTCATAACCCCATTAAGATTTACTTCCAGTGTTCTACTTTCCGATGGTATGTTTGCCTTTCCTGAAGATTCATAAAATTATTCTTACATATGGCCTCTTTCACTTACCATACTGTTTTCTAAGACATCAGTAATAAACACATACTACATGAATTCTTTTCTGTGACTGAATAGAATTCTCTTGGGTCGATTGGTATACAATGTTATTCTGTTCCCCAGTTGATGATCATTTGAACTATTTCTAATTTGCAGCTATTTTGAATAAATGTTTGTGTCTTAATCTTGGTGTGGGTGTATAATTTTATTCTTATTGGATAAATCCATGAGAGTGAACTTACTGGGTTGAATAGATAGTCTATGTTTTAACTTTCTGAGAACCCCAAAAACATGTTCTAATGTAACTGCATTGATTTCTATTTCTACCACTGTCAGACTCTTGATTCTCCATATTCTCATTGTTGTGATTTGAAAGAAAATGGCCCTCAAAGGGAGTGACACTATTAGGAGGTGTGGCTCTTTTAAAGGAAGTGTGTCACTGTGGAGGTGGGCTTCGAGGTTTTGTATATGCTCAACATACATTCAGTGTAACAGACCACTTCCCGTTGCCTGCAAGCCAAGCTGTAGGACACTTAGCTACCTCTCCAGCACCATGTTTTCCTGCACACCACCACATGTTCCACTATGATAATAGACTGAACCTCTGACCTGTAAGCAAACCACCACAATTAAATGGTTTCCTTTATAAGAGTTGTCATGATCATGGTGTCTCTTCACAACAACAGAAACCCTAAGACACCGACATTTACTATTTTCTGTTGTGCATTTATGTAAGAATTCATGAGAGCCCAAATTGCTATTTTACCATGGCTTTAATTTACAGTTCTGTTATGACTGATGGTACTGAGCATTGTACATGCGTTTAGCCATTTATGTAACTTATTTGTTGAATATAAGATTATATATTTTGCCTATTTTTTCATTGAGCTATCAGTCTTCTGATAAGAATTATTTTTATAAGTCTTTCCCAGTCGGTTGATGCACTTTAGTTTTCATTTTTTTAAAAAAATAATTAAAAAATAGAAATTAAAGTAGATTAAAATATTATTGCAAATTTACTCTTTACTTTTCTCCCTCCAACCCTCACATGTTCCCCAATTCTTAAATTCATGGCTTCTTTTTTCTTTTTGTACTATTGTTACATATATAAATATATAAATACAATGTGTTAGATCTGTTTAGTATTGTTTGTATGCATGTGATTTCAGGGTTTCCCACTTGGTATTGGATAATGAAGTGAGATTCATTCCCTTTGGAAGACTAATTCTCCCTGTCTCAGTTGTTTTTACTTATCTGTAGTTCTCTGTCTTTGAGCAAGTTTTATGAGATTTCCCCCCTTCGATGATAGCTTTCCATTTGATGTGTTATTGTTCAGGTCCTATTTAGATAGGAATACTACTGAGTTATCATAGATGTAGTTTCCCTGTCATTTCTAGGAGATGCAATTTCACAGCAGACTTCCTGTTCCTCTGGCATATGCAGTCATTCCATCTCCTCCTCTTCTATGTTACATGAGACTTAGATGCAGTAGTTACATTGTGAGTGTGTCTATTGGTACTGAACACCACACACCCATCAGTTGATCTCTGTCCTTTGGCCAGTTGTGATGTTTTATAATAGTGTCTACAACTCCTTTGATGAGAAGTGAGAGATATACTTATGTACGGGCTTAAGGAAAGTATTTAAAATGCAGTTAGGAATTATGCTAGTAAAGTGGCAATTGTAGGTTCTTCTAGGATTCATGACCTCACTAGGCTTAGGCATGAGGTCCTAGTATCAGGCATGATTTCCTTCCTGTTGAGCAGGCCTTAAGTACAGGTGGTTACTACCAAGATATAAATACCACTATTACATATTTAGAGGTATCATTCCATGCTGGTCATAGTTGTGACTCATAGCTGTGAGAACTGGGTAAGATACTGATTGTATCCCTTTCTTCTCGTACTCTGAAAGCTCAGGAGGGTGGTTGGTTTTAGGCCAGATTCAGCTGGAATCTTTAGAGTCCTTTGTCAAAAGTGTATGATGCTTTTAGCATTAGAGAATTACCTTCAACCTCCGGGAGTAAACCAAGGGAAATAGCAATAACCTATGTTGTTTAGGGAGCCTCTTGGACTATGCTGACCAACAACTTGAAAAGAGGCTTCTTATGCTGGGTTCTGGTGTCCTTTTTAGAAAGTTTATAGCCCTTGTGGAGAGCATTGTCAACTCAAGTGATATAACTTCATTTGAATTGTATATGCATATGTATAAACATCATTTTATCTATTATATATAATTTTAAGTAAATATTATAAATGGTATTTCTTAAGGCTTGGAATACAAAATTTTGAAGGTTGGTGATTTCAAAATTTTCTTTTACAAACTTATCTTCTCTATGGAATCTTTGATAAATACAAAATCACATAGACTTTTCTTGTTTTCTGTAAAGGAAATTAGTTTGAGGATGCACCTCAGTGGTATGGGAGAATATTTGCCTAGTGTGTGTGAGGACCGAGATTCAGTCCCTAGTACAAAACACAAAAACAGCAACAATAAGTGGCTTGAGTTTCCATTGACAATACTTTACTGATGAGAATATGCATTGTTCTGTGAGAGATTGCTCTTGAACACTGAAGGTCCAGGGCCTTTCACATTTCTGTTCCCTCCTCTGTATTCACTGCCAACCATTCTCCTATGCAAGGAGCTCTCCACACTTCCCTGGCTCACCTTACAATCAAGAAGCCAGGCTGCTCTGGATATGTTTATAAAGAAAAAAACATCCCAACTAACTGAATTTCCCTGATGTGTTTGATCTATCTTTAGATAATGTTTGTATATGGCATGCTTTGGATATGTTTATAAAGAAAAAAAATACTTCACTTAATTTCCCTTATGTGTTTGATATATCGCAGTTTGTATATAGCACGTTCTGCATATGTTTATAAAGAAAAAAAATGCTTCACTTAATTTCCCTTATGTGCTTGATATATTTCTAGATAATGTTTGTATGTGGCATATATTGAAAGTCCAGGTTTTTTATTCAGTACTGAGTGTTTTAGCATGAACCCTAATTGGTTTTAATAAAATCCTGGAGACAGATATCGGGGTAAATGCTGAAAGATCAGGGAGTGAAAGGAGCAAACCACAGCCATCTCTTAACCTCTACAACTTCTCAGACCAAAGGGGCCAAACTCCTGTCTCCTCCCACCTATTACTCTCTTTCCAAAGGTGTATAATTTCCTGTCTGTAGCTCCCTAGTGCTAGTTCTGGAATTAAAGGCCTGTACCTCCCAAGTACTGAGATCAAAGGCATGAGATCCAAAGTGATGGGATTAAAGTCAGGAGCTCTACCACCTGACTTTGTTTATCTTTCATATTGGATCAACCTCTTGTAGTCCAGGGTGGCCTTGAACTCCTGATCTTCCTACTTTCTCCTCCCAAGTGCTAGGATTAAAAGTGTGTGCCACCACTACCTAGCCTCTATGGTTAACTAGTGGCTAGCTCTACCCTCTGATCTTCAGTCAAGCTTTATTTGTTAGAGTACTAATGAAGTATCACCACATTTCCCCCTTTTGTCTAAAATAACAAAGATTATAACTTATATAAGAAAAACTACATACAATATATATAATATATAAAAACTATATATAAGTAGTACAATAATTATATACAACCTATGCAGGCAATAAATACAGTAACAATATCTAGTCCATTACCATTTGACAAATTCAAAGAAAATACTTCATTATCTATCCTATCTTGGTGGGTCCAAAGTATTGTACCTAATTCACTTTCTTTGTAACTTGCATTAACATTAGTTTATTTACAATGAGATCCCTGAATCTAATTTCTTTTTTTCACCATGTTTCTTGACCATTGTCAATAAAAACTTCTACCCAACCCCTCTTAAATGATAATGAATATCCATGGCTCATGTTTTGGAGATGTGGACATAGTTTTCTAGATTACATCCTGATGGTTGAGGGCACTAGTAATTTTGGGGGGAACTGATAAAATTCAGAATTATGCTCAAGTCTGGACTAGAGAATTCTGTGAGGCTGGATCATTTCAGCCAGAGTTGTGAACTTATTCTGGATGTAGAACTTAGAGGACACTGCAGCAAAGGTGCTCTGAAACTTTGGATCATCTGGGCCATCCACTCCCATCAGATTTTTCTAGAGAGCTTCCTCGATTAAACTTGAGTCTTCTTAACCCAGAATGAATCCAAAACCTTTAATTTTCTGTAGAAATAAAAGCAGAAACTTTTTCCCAAAGTAATATATCTTTTGACTTAAAATTTGAACTCAAGATATTTTTACAATATAAAAATTGGTTTAATTTAGTAGCTTTCACAATCAAATGTCTCTCAGTAGATATTGTTTGCTCATTAGCAGCTAAAAAAATCCAAGACAACACAATAAAGTGTAGAATCCAGACTCTGTATTTTTCCATGGCTTATCATATTTTTTTATCACTTTCTTCCCCTTTTAAGGACCTTACTATTCTTGTAAAATCATTTTTAATCTATGACTATTTCTACCTTTTCTCTCTCCCAAGTCTTTGAATATTTTTCAGACATAGTGTAAACTGTTTAGAGGGTTTTTTGTTTGAATCTATCTTTATAGCATTTCTCTGTCTTTTTCTGACCACATGAGCCTTTAAACTGCTAAGTGGTGTGAATAGGACTTTCTCTTCTGTCCTGGCTGGTTTTCTAAGAGCCCAGCTTCATGGTGAAGGCATTGGCAAGAGCCATGTTCACCTCCCTAACTCTGGGGAGCTTTTGGGTCCATTCTGCCATTGAGTAGCATGTCACTTGCTGTTCATAAACCCTATTTAAGTCTTTGGTAGCAGGACCTCTTAAAAGAACCATGCCTCTGCTTACCACTAGCAAACAGAGCCTACCAAGGAAAAAGCAGTTACTAAGGAGCATAGTTTTGACTCCATGTTTGTGTTTCAGAATCTTTTTTAAAAAATCTTTTCAGACTTTATGTGGAAATTCTTGCCCTACTTTGGCATGAACCCTGAACCCTGAACCCTAATTGGTTTTGATAATAAAAACCTGGATCCAGATCAGGTAAAATTCTGCAAGATTAGAGAGTCAAAGGAGCAAGCCCCATCCACTTTTTAATATCTACAGGGTATTGAATCCAGGGCTTTACAAAGAATGCTAGACAATTGGTCTGGTACTGAGTTCTAGCCATAGGTGTTTTGTTTGTTTGTTTTTATTAATTTTTGAGACAAGATCTCAACATGTAACACTATTCTGAAACTCTTAGTCTACCTGCCTCAGACACCCAAGTGCCAAGATTACATGTAGTAGCCACTACATCTGCTCAAAGGCATTTTTGTATTTAAATGATCAAACTGTCTCAGTAGCATAATAGTATTTCTCTACTGAATTGCTTTGATACCTTTGGGAATATTTAATTAGTTGTAAATATTAAGATTTTTTTATATTTTCAGAATTATATATTCGTCTTTACAAAAATAGGCTTAGAAATCAAGAAATGAAAGTCCTTAAGTTTTCTTTCTACCTTTGCAAAACTTTTTTTAATATAGGTATTTTGCATTTCTGTTTAACTTAATGTTCTTTTTATCAATTACTATCAAATAGCTCACTAGAATTTTGATGGTAATTGGATTGGATATGCAAATTAATACTGGGGAGAATTGCCATCTTGATCCTTCCAACTGAAATGAGATCTCATTTAATTTCCTTTGCAGAGTTTTCTGTATACAAATTTTTTACTCCAAAATATCTCATTCTTTTTATGTTGTATAGACTAAGTTCTCTATTAATTCTTTTCAATATTATTCATTACTTATATATAGGAATGCAATTGAGTTCTTTCATTGTTGCACATCTAACACTGGGCCTTGTAAATGTTAGGCAATTACTCTATGGCTAAATATAAACTTCCTAACAATTGGGTTTTATGTATTGACCTTATGTAATGGTATATAAATTCAACACAAGTATAATAAGTTTAATCTTATTGAACTCATTTGTTAAGTCTTATAATTAGTGTAAGAGAAATTTTAAGAATTGTCTATGTATGGGACCCTGTCATTAAGAAACAAAAACTTAAAGGCTAGAGGGCTAGAGAGATGTTTCAGTAGTGAAGAGTGCTTATTGCACAGGCCTAAGGAATAGAGTTTAGAGCCCAGCATCAATATGATGAGCTGGACATCTCTGAAAAGGCCTGTAAATGCAAAACCAAGTGGGGGCAGAGATAGGAGAATTACATCACTGGCTTCCAGCCTAGTTGAGAAGTTGTGAGCTCAGGTTCAGGGAGAAAGTTCCCTCAAAGGAATAGATGGAGAATGATACCTTCTTTTTGCCTTTGTGCACACACCTGTAGGTACATGAGTGCAGACTTTCTAGTAGGCACCTATAAACATGTATATACATACCTAAAATTAAGTAATTCATAAAATAAAACAATGTAGGCAATTTTAAAAAGGTAAAATTGCACATCTTTACGTTTTCTTCACTCTTAAAAAACATTTGTTTCTTCCCATTATGTCATTTGTTGGATTAGAAAGTTCTCTTCTAACTTAATTTTGTTAGAATTTTTTTTGTTGTTATGAACTGATGTTGAGTTATGTCAAGTGAGTAGGTGGTATTATGGTTTTGTCATTTATTTTATGGATATACTTTATTACATTATTGAATTTTCAGATATTAAACCAGTCTTGTATAACTGGATAAATCCCAGGTGGCCATGTTAATCTCTTTTATATGTTTTGGATTTATTTCCTTACATTTTGCTGGAAATACTTGCATTTATATTTAAGTATAAATATAGATCTATAGTTCTTAGTGGTTGTTTTTGGCTTTATTATCATACTGTCTTCATAGAATGAGTTCAAAAGTAGTATGCATTCTATTTTCTAGCATGACTTGTTGATTATTGGCATTGACTTTTTGTATGATAAAATATACTAGTGAAAATTTCTGGGCCTGGAAATTTTTCTTATGGTAAGATATTGAGGGGCTAATTAAGCTTTTTATAGAGCTCATTTAACTCTATATGTCTTTATAAGTTTTAGAATGGTAAAGGATTATTTCTGTATCATTTAAATGTAATTTGTTGCTGTATATTTATTTATAATATTTGTTTATAGTCATTTTGGTTCCTTTTAAATTATTAGTATAGATTCTTAAAGACTTATTTTTATTTATGTATAGGCATCTGCCACTTGTAGGATTCCCTCCGACACCAAAAGAAGGCATCATAAACTATTCACCATTCTCTTACCTTGTCTTCTTTTTCTGCTTGTGGATTTGTTCAATTGCCATTATCCAGTGTGTTTGCACTGTAATTACTTATGATGAGTTTATATGGCTCAACTGAACAAATACATCTGTGTACTAGCTTGTATCATTTGAATGATACTACAGTTCAATATTTTACCATTTATGCTTTTCATTCACAGTCATTCTCTAGCAATTTTTCCATGTTATGCAAGTCCCCATCCTTCATTTTTGTTGCTATATAGAATTGTATTATGCGAATATTTCATAACTCTTTTGTTCATTTTTTAATTGATATTCATTGTTCCATTCATATTTCAAGCATTTGACTTTTATAAGTAATACTGCTATGCATCATTTTGTTCATAATCCCAATGGTGTCCATATGTAATTAACAGAGTGAAATTGCAGGGGAATTGGACATATACACCTTAATTTTTTTATGAATAGTAAATTCTTCAGAATTATACCCTTACCATGAACAATATAAAGAGTGTGTGTTCCTATATTTTTACCAGTAATATATTTTGTTTTCACTTTTAGTTTTTACCTACCTGGCAGATAAATGTGATCTCCAACTCAGATCTTCATTCAGGTTTTATATAGTAAGTAGGTGAAGGAAGTAGAGTTTTAAAAATAATTTTATTTTCTTGAGATAGAGTTCTACTATGTAGCTCAGGCTTGACTTGAATGCAGCCTTCTGAGTATTTGGGAATACAGACATGTGTATTATCTTTGGCATGGGAACTACAGGTATACATTCTACCTTTGGCACGGGAACTTTTAAAATATATATATTTGAAAGACATCAAGCAAAATACATGGGAAGATATAGAAATATGAATGCAAAGGGGGAAATGAAGTAATAATATTGTAATTCTAGAAAGAATAAAATAGTTAAAAAATAAAATTTGAAAAATTAAAATATGATTGTATCACCTCCCACTTTTTTATACTTCCCACTCCTTCCATGTACAGTCTTTGCTTTCTGTCAATTTTTGGGTTATTTTTATTTAGTTCTTCTTATTATGTATGTATAAATACACATATAAATACAACCTGCTGAGTCTATTTATTGTTGCTTATATGTATATGGTTTCAAGGATAATCACATTAGAGTTGAATAACCAGTCATGGGTCTCATCCCTGGAGACGACTAATTTTCCTTCTCTCAGAAGTCCTTATTCATCCCTTTGTTCTCCCTCTCTACCCCTCCCCCAACTTGACTACTCCCTTCCCTCCTGTTCACTTCCCACCTCCCCTTATTCCCTCCCACCCATGATCACAGTGTACTCAGAAGATCTTCTCTACTTCCCCTTTCCCAGAGGGATCCATAGATGTCTCTCTTGGGGTCCTCCTTGTTACCTAGCTGCTCCGGGGTTATGGATTGTTGCCTGGTTATCCTTTGCTTTATATTTAATGTCCACTTCTGAGTGAGTAGATACCGTGTTTGTCTTTATGGGTCTGGGTTACCTCACTAAGGTTCCATCAATTTGCCAGCAAATTTGAAGATGTCATTTTTTTTTTCTTTTTATTCTCTCTTTCTTACTGCTGAGTAATACTCTATTGTATAAATGTACCACATTCATTTCTGAATCCATTCTTTGGCTGAGGGCATCTAGATTGTTTCCAGGTTCTGGCTATTAAGAATAATGCTGCTATAAACATAGTTGAGCAAATGTCCTTATGCTAATGAATGTGCATCCCTTTGGGTATATGCTCAAGAGTGGTATTGCTGGATCATTAGACATATTGATTCCCAGTTTTCTGAGAAACCGCCATACTAATTTCCAAAGTATCTGTGCAAGTTTACATTTCCAGCAGTGGAGGAGAATAAAGAGGGAGCCATTTGAGGTTAGAGGGAAACTGGGTTTGAGGGAGTCTCAGGAATCCACAAGGATGACCCCGGCTAAGATCCCAAGCAGTAGTGGAGAGGATGCCTGAACTGACCTTCCCCTGTAATAAAATTGATGACCACCTTAATTGTTATCATAGAACCTTCATCGGACAACTGATGGAAGCAGAGGCAGAGATCCAAAGATAAGCACTGGGCTGAACTCCCAGTCCAGTTAAAGAGAGGGGGGAGGCATTATATGAGCAAAGGTGTCAAGTTCATGATAGGGGAACCCAGAGACAGCTAACCTGAGTTACTGGGAGCTTAATGACTCTGGACTGAAATCTGGGGAACCTGCAAAACAGCATGGGACTGAACTAGGGCCTCTGAATGTGGATGGCAGTTTGGCTTAGGCAGTTTGTGGAGCCTCTGGCAGTGGGAGCAGGATTTATCTCAAGTGCATGAACTGATTATTTGAAACCCATTTCCTACAGAGGGATACCTTGCTTACCCTGATACAGGGGGTATGGGGAAATTGGATTTGGTTCTGTCTCAAGTTGATATGTCAGACTTTGTTGACTCCCTGTGGAAGACCTTGATGGGGGGGAGGTAGAGTGGAGGAGAATCTGAGGCGTGAGTAGGAGGAAGGGAGGGGAACTGTGCTTGGTATATAAAATTAAACTTTTAAATAAAAAATTTAAAAAGAAGTCCTTATTTGCCTAAGGTTTTTTGTATAGGGCGGGTTTCTGTGAGAACACCCTTCCAATGCTAACATATCTATTGGTGTTATCATTGTTCAGGCCCTGGTTAGGTAGCCCTTTTGTTGAAGTACCTTCAACAGATATAGCTTTCCTGTCATTTCTAGTAGACACAATCCCACAGCAAACTTCCTGTTCCTCTGGAAATTATAATCTTTCCATTCCCTCTTCTGCCATGTGTCTTGATCCTGCAATGGAATAGTTGTGTTGTAAGGCTATCCACTGGGGCTTGGTACCCCACCATCAATTGATTTCTGGAGACTGAACAGTAATGGTATTTTATAATGATATTTGCTGCAAAGAGTAACTTCTTTGATGAGGGATGGGAGCTGTACTTATCTTTGGGAATAATACATATTTAAAATGCAGGTAGGAATTCTGCTGGTCTACTAAAATGATACTTGACTCTTCTCCTCTAAGGTCCATAGCCTTCTTAGCTCTGGAAAGTTTGGTAGGTTTACACCACCAGGCATGACTTCTCTCCCATTGAATAGTATTTTTTTAAGTCCAGTTATACTGTTGTTAGTGACTGCCAAAATGAGTGTTACTATTGTGTCTTTAGGGGTATCTTGCCATGCTAAGTCATATAGGTATCACAGCTGTGTAGTACTATTGGTTGCTTCCCTCTCTTGGCAGGTTGTCTAGTACCTTCTGATACTAGAAAAGCTAGACCTTAGGTTGGAGGCTTTTTAGGCCAGATCTTTCTTGGTTCCTCCAAGTCCTGTATTCAACATGTATGGTGTTTTTGGCAATATGAACTTGGCTTCAACTTCTGGGAGCAATAATAGTAGATTTTCTTGTTTGGGGGAATCTCTTGGACTCCTCTGAACAACAACTTTAAAGGTTTCTCATGCTGGGTACTTACTTGTGTTTTGTTAGGTCATCATGACATAACCACACACACACACACACACACACACACACACACACACACACACACACCACAGAGAGAGAGAGACAGAGACAGAGAGACAGAGAGAGAGACAGAGAGAGACAAAGAGAGATTTTGAGGCTATCATGAAAGGCACTGTTTTCCTGATTTCTTTCCAATCTGTCATTTGCATATAGGAAGACTGCTGTTTTGTCTGTCTATTAGTATTTTGTATCATGCCACTTTGCTGAAAGTTTTTGTCAGATGTCGATTTCCTG
This sequence comes from Phyllotis vaccarum, assembly GCA_033318265.1. NCBI lineage: Eukaryota > Metazoa > Chordata > Mammalia > Rodentia > Cricetidae > Phyllotis > Phyllotis vaccarum. The sequence continues at coordinate 61,853,637 of JARWLC010000013.1, forward strand.
GTAGAGTTTTTAGAGCCTTTTCTGAAATAGTTCATATCATCTGAAGTAAAGACAGTGACATCTTTCCCTCCTATGTGTATCTCCTGATCTCCTTCAGTTAGTTGTCTTATTGCTCTAGTTAGAACCTTAAGAGCTATATTGAATTGACATAGAGAGAGGGGGGACAGCCTTGTCTTGTTCTTGATTGTAGTGGGATTGCTTTGAGTGGCTCTCCAGTTAGGCTGCCATTGGTTGTGTGTGAATATGCAATAAACTGCCTTTATTATGCTGAGATACATGCACTTTATATGTTGTCTGTCCAGGGCTTGTATCATGAAGGTATGTTAGATGTTCTCAAACACCTTTTCTGCATCTAATCATGTGATTGTGTAGTTTTTATCTCTCAGTTGGTTTATGTGGCAAATTACTTTTCTTTCACTTTTATCCTTTTTGTTTATTCTTGTGTGGTTTGGGCGTCAGGCAATAGTGGCTTTGTAAAAATTAATTAGGTAAATTTCCTAATTTTCAGTTTCTATTTTGTGGACTACTTTGATGTATTTAGTCTTTAGTTCTTCTTTGGAAGTCTGGTAGAATTCTGCACTGAATCTACTTGATACTGGTCTTGTGTGTGTGTGTGTGTGTGTGTGTGTGTGTGTGTGTGTGTGTGTGTGTGTGTGTGTGTGAATTACTGCTTCAGTTTTTATTTCACTTTCTTATTAGTTATTAGTATGCTTAAAATTCTTAGTTGATACTGATTTACCTTTGGTAGGTTGTATATACATCAAGAAATGTATCCAATACTTTTAGGTTTTCCCATTAGGTAGAATACAGATTTTAAAAGTATATTCTTATGGTTCTCTAAGCTTTCTCAGTTTCTGTTCTGCTCTCTGTCTTTTCAACTCTAATTTTATTAATTTTGATCTTTCTACCTTTTGGCTAATTTTGTAAAGGGTTGTAGCTGTTGCTGATATTTTTGAGATATCAACTTTTAGTTTCATTGATTCTTTGCATCGTTAGGTTTGTTTGGTTTTATTTCACTGATTTTAGCCCTATCATTATTTCCTCCCTTCTACTCAGCTTAGGCATTAATTTTTTATTGTTTTTCCAAAGCTTTCATGTATGTTGTCAAGTTATCAATATAAAACTTCTCCAGGTTATTTTTATGTAGTTTTTCCTGATTTCCTTCTAGACAAATTTAATTCAGCTGTGGTTGTTAAGTTCCCTGAATGTGATGACATACTGTATATTTAATAAGATAGTCTGGAACATCAGAGGACAGAGCCACCTCTCCAGCCATTTGTCCCCCAAGATGCGGATTTTTTGTAACAGTGTTGGTTCTCTTCAAACTTGCTTTGTAAACCAGACTGGCCTTGAACTCACAGAGATCCTCCTGCCTCTGCTTCCCTAGTGCTGAGACTAAGAGTGTGCACCACCACTGCCTGCTATTTTTTGTTATTGATATACAGCTTTAATCCATGGTGGTCATATAGGTTACAGAGTGCTATTTTAATGTTTTTATATCTTTGTGCTTTGTGCTCTAATGTGTGGCCAGTTTTTGAGAAAGTTCCATGGGGTGCTGAGAAGAAAGTACATTTTTTGGTGTTTGGGTGGAATGTTCTGTAGATGTCTATTGGGTACAATTAATTTATGACATTATTGAACTCAAGCATTTCTTTGTCTAGTTTTTGTCTGGTTGATCTGTCTGTTGGTGAGGGTGGGGTATTGAAGTTACCCGCTATCACTGTGTGAGAGCCAACATATGATTTTTGTTGTAGTATTTTTTTTTTATGAACTTGGGTTCCCTTGTGTTTGGTCCATAGATGTTAAGAATTGCAATGTCCTTTTGGTAGATTATTTTCCTTTGGTGAATATATAGTGTCCTTCCCTGTATCTTCTGATTAGTTTTGACTCCTGCTTGATTTGGGGATTCATTTTTTTTGGAAAGCCTTCTTTTTCTATCCTTTTACTCTGAGGTGATATCTGTCTCTGGTGTGTTTCTTGGATGCAGCAGAAGAATATATTTTATTGTAGAATTAAGACTGTTAATATTGAAACTTATTAATGAACAATGTTTATTACCCATTTTTGTTGCTGTGAAGATGTACACTTTTCCTTCCTTTTTACTAACTGTTCTGGGATTATTTATTCCTTTCGTCCTCTTTAGTGTAGTTAACTTTTTCTTCAGACTGAAGTTTTTCTTCTAGTACCTTCTATAGATCTGGATTTGTAGACACTGCTCAAATACGATTTTTATCATGGAATGTCTTTCTTTCTCCCTGCATTGTAATTGAAAATTTTTCTGAGTATAGTTGTCTGGGTTGGCACTTGTAGTCTCTTAGAAAAATAGAACATCTATCCAAACCCTCTGGCTTAGTCCCCATTGAACTGTCAGGTGTGAATTATACTAGGGCAACTTTTGTATGTGGTTTGGTCCTTTTCTCTTACCGCTTTTAATATTCTTTATTTGTTCTGTAAATTTTGTGTTTTGATTATATGTTGTGGGGAGTTTATTTTCTGGTCCTCTCTATTTGATACTTAAGATACCTCTTATACCTTGATACACATCTTTTTCTTTTGGTTGGAATTTTTTTTTCCATGATTTTGTTGAAAATATTTTCTCTGCCTTTGACCAAGATTTCTTCTCCTTTCTAATTTCTATGATTTGTAGACTTGGCCCCAAATTTTCTGGATGTTTTGTGTTTGACTTTTTAAAAATTTATCCCCCTCCCTTTTTTTGGACCAAGCTATCCATTTCTTCTACTATGTCTTCAATACTTTGAAATTCTTTCTTCTTTGTCTTTTAATATATTGATGACACTTATTTCTGAGCTTTGAATTTTTTGTTTCCAGTTATACTTCAGTTCAATTTTACTTTTAGTGATTTTATTTCTTTGTTAAATTCTATCTTAATATCTCTAAATTTATTATTTCACTCAATTGTTTGTGATTTCATGGTCTTCATTACAATATTCATTTACATCCTCTTTAAGGTCTTTGAACATATTCATGGTTATTATTTTGAAGTTCTTGTCTTCTGTGTTTTGGCTAAATTACTTTTCTCTGGGCCTAATACAATATGAATGCTGGCTTTTGGAAGAGGCATATTATCTTGGTTGTTCATGATTGTGTTTTCGCACTGGGATACAGTTGTCTATGAGTTATGATGTTTGAAGTGTTTCTTGGTGTAGATATTTTATTTCATCTTTGTTGAGTTGATATTCTGTTCTTAGGTTTCTGTTGCCCAATTGTGGCAGTTGTGGGATCTCTAAGTATCAGCCAAGTGTGTTGGCTATGGAATCCCTGGTATAGAATGGTTCTGGGCCTCAGCTGACTGTAGTAGGTGTGAGGTCTTTGGTAAAGATCCCTTATGTTGGCCAGTGGGAAGTAACAAAAGAATGGAGATGAGGTTGCAGGAAAAGCTGAGAGGAGCAGAGGGAAAAAGCATAGGGGACCTGGGTTCATGCCAAGAGGTAAAGGTAGACTGCCTACATACTTTGATTATGCAAACATGCACACATACCACAAATACCCAAACAAAATGCACACACACACACACACACACACACACACACACATACACAAACACACATGCACACACACAAGCATACACAGAGCAATCTTTATTTCAAATTCCTTTATGAAAAGCTATAAAACTTTCAATTTTTACGGCCTTCTATCATTGAAGTGAGAACCTGGGTACCAATGGTCAGGGATCTTGGTTGAGGATAATTAAATCCTTTCCTCATATACTCCAAGATCAGGGTATTGTATGGTAATAACAATCATTTGTCTTCTTGGCTTCCTTTTCCTGCCTGGAATCAGTGCCCTATGGATCTGACATAGGCATGATTGTAGCCCAGTGGTACTCATTCATTATTCATGATTATGGTACTTTATTTGTCAAAAGATTTGTTTCTTACGTAGATATGTGAGTACATATATAACTGTATGTGTATCACATATGTGTCTTGTGCACCTGAAAGTCAGAAATGTATGTTACATCCACTGGAACTGGAGATACATACAGTTGTGAGCTGCCATGTGGATGCTGGGAATTGGATGCAGGTCCTCTACAAGAGCAGCAAATTTTCTTGATCTCTGCTTCAGCCCATAGGGTACTTCGTAGAGTCTCAAAATGATTGTTCATTAAAAATAATTTTCTCTATTTATGGATTGGTTTGCTATGATAAATGATTCATGAATCTCTTTTTATTACATTTTCAGACATCTCTTCTGATTTGGTGAAGTCTTTGTTATAAAAAATGTACTGATAAGGCTTTCCAGATGACAATAAAATTTTTATTTACAATCTATATTTCTTGTGCAATTACTTAGATTTTCCTTTACTCATTCATGTGTCACTGAGGTTTAGTTGCACAGCTTTTGGAGTATGCTCAGCTTCTACATGCCATATGCCCTTTGAATTAGATGTTTTATCTTTCTGTGGTCATTTTTCTGTCTCGTATTTGCACAGATTCAGTTAATATTTCTTCTTATCCCTACATCCTTTTGGAGCACTTTTATCAAAGAGATGTGGTCCACTATTTAAAGAACAACTCCTCATCTGTTTTATCACCACTAAATCCATGTCATACACTTTGCTTATTTGTTTATCTTTTGTCCCATATGACTAGCACTCAGGCCCAACACAAAAGGCTTAGTCAGTCCTGTGAGTTTTGGTATTCTTAGAGCCTCATGATGCTTTGCACATAATAGACACCCTCTCTCTTTTGTGTGTTGCTATTGACAGAACCTAGGACTTAATCCATGCTAAACACATATTCTACTATTTAGTGATAACCCCAGGGTACATAGGAGACTTTTAATAAATATTTCTAGAATGAGTAAATGGGTTAGGCTCTGACAATTTTATGGGTCTGGAGGCCAGAGATATCCAAAAAGGATTTTCTGTGAAGATGGAAATATTTTTATCCATGGTCTCTAATATGATAGTGACTGCGTTCATGAAGCCATCAAAGTCTGAAAAGATGGTTAATACAGCCAAGGAACTATTTTTCATATTAATTTAGATGAAAAACCCAAGTCTGAATCTGGCTACTTAAAAGCATAGTTTCTGAGAGCCATCTGCCTTGGCATGGAGTCCTATCAAAGCTTACTTACTTATTTTTAAATTTTTGAGAGCCATGAAAATGAAAGTTTATTCAAAGAGGAACATTTTATTAGAGGTGAAAAGAAAAACTCCAAGGCTGACAAGTTGTAAATCTCAGCAGCTGCCGGGAGGAGGAGAATGAGGAATGGAAAAATGCCATGCTGTGTTCAGCCAACATGGAAGTCAGCCACATGGCAGCCAGTCATCCACGCAGCAAGAAGGGGAGCTTTAGAGAAAACACCAGAAAAAGCATGCTTAACTTCTACCTTATCCAAAAGAAAGAGGCAGAAAAACATTAAAATGGAAGGTACACTTTTCTTTCAGAAAGATGTAACATTAATTCAACATAAGCCTATAGGGACTGCAGTAGTGGGTAGGAAAAGTTTTATTTTTTATTTATGTTCATTAAGTTAATGTCAGTATTATTTCCATTTTCCTATATATTCTTGGGTCCTTACAGAAACTCCCTTTGCTTATTATTATTGTGGATAAACAAGTCTGAGATTCTGGGACATTACACATTCTACTTTTTACCTGCTTCAGAAACAGACAGACATCTAGTTGTCTCCTCATTACTTGATTCATATGGGACACTTTATTAAAATATGGACTTTGATGTATCCAGTTTGCTGCAATAAAAGTGTGACATGTAACATGGAAGAGTTTTGAAAGAATTATACTTATAGAAAGAAACTGTGATAAAATACCAGTTTCTGGGCAGTGAGTTATAGCTCAATTGTTGATTACTTGCCTACTATGTCTGAAGCTCTGGATTTGATCCCCAGCATCACAGATGATGTAGGCTTATATTTGCATGAGTTTCTCTATTTGACTAATGTTCAGGGAATGTAGATTAGTGGTAGTCTAGAGTATTAGTAGATGAATGGAGAGTGTATTAAAGTGTATCACACTTCTTTCCTTTTCTTTTTTGAGTGATGACTTCCTATTATGGTCATGGGTATCCAGCTATAAAAATATATTTTAAGCCTTTAAATTATATTCTTAGATATGTTTCTGTTCACATAGTTTCTTGAAAACTTTTTCATTGTTGTTCAGTAGAACTGAGATTGGAATCCATATGCTTTTTTTTTCTTTTTTATTTATTCTTGTCTCATATATTACAATCCTACTTCAGTCTCCTCCCCCTCCTCTCCTCCCAATCCCTTCCCCTCTACTTCCCACTCTCACAAGTTTTGTGGCATCTTAATTGTTGGTAGAAGGTTTTGTGGCTGAGGTGGTGTTTTAATCCCTTCACTGGAAGCCTTGCCTGATTGCAGAAGATGACAGGTTCAGGCTCTGCATGCCCCCCGATTCCTAGGAGTCTTCACTAGGGTCACCCTCATAGATTCCAGGGAGCTTCCATTGCACTAGGTTCCACCTCATCCCCCAAATGCCCACAGTTCCAGTCATCTCTCCCAGTACCCCCCCCCCCCCAGCAACTGCTGTCTGATCCCTCCTGTCCCCACCCCCACCTGCCTCCAGTCTACCTGCAATATCTATTCTATTTCTCCTTCCCAGGAAGCTCTGTGCTTTCCCACTTGAGCCCGTTTTGTTACTTAGCCTCTCTGGGTCTGTGAATTGTATCCTTTACTTTATAGCTAATGTCCTCATAAGTGACTACATATGAATTTTGTCTGGGTCACCTCACTCAAGATGATTTGTTTTTCTGTTTTCTGTCTAAAAATTTCATGATGCCATTTTTTTTTAACAGCTGGGTGATAACCCCACTGTGAAAGGTACCACATTTTCTTTATCCATTCTTTAGTTGAGGGACATCTAGGTTGTTTCCAGTTTCTGGCTATTATAAATAAAGCTGCAATGAACATAGCTTTGTAAGTGTTCATATGGTATGATTGAATGTCCTTTGGGTATATTATGGCCAGAGGTGGTATAGCTTAGTCTTGAGGTAGATCAATTCCTGATTTTCTGAAAAACTACCATATTGATTTTCAAAGTGGCTATGTAAAGTTTCTACTCTCACCAGCAGTGGAGGAGTTGCTCCACATTCTTGCCAATATGAGCTGTCACTTATTTTTTTTTTTATGTTAGCCATACTGACAGGTGTAAGACGGACTGTCAGAGTTGTTTTGATTTGCGTCTCTCTGATGACTAACAGTGTTGAACATTTCTTTAAGTGTTTCTTGGCTATTTTACTTTCCTTTGTTGAGAATTCTCTGTCTAGATCTGCCCACCATTTTTTAATTAGAGGTTTTGGTTTGTTGATGTCTAGTCTTTTAAGTTCTCTGCATATTTTAGAAATTAGTCCTGTCAGTATTTCTACCGCTGTGCTGTGAAGAGGCACAATTAACATGGCAACTTTTATAAAAGAAAAACATTTACGTGAAGTGGCTTGCAGGCAAGGATGGTGCTGGAAAAGGAGTGGAGAGTCCTAAATCTTTATCCACAGGCATCAGGAAGTGATCTGTGACACTAGGTATAGCTTGTGCATAGGAGACCTCAAAACCCACCCCCACAGTGACACACTTACTTCCTCTAACAAGGCCATACCTACTACAATTAGACCACACTTTCTAATGGTGCCATTCCCCTTGAGGACCATTTTCTTTCACACAACCACAAGTCCTCTGTTGAATGTGGGGTTGGTGAAGATCTTTTCCTAGTCTATAGGCTGTCATTTTGTCCTATTGATGGTGTTATATATCTTCATTCCCTTCTTAATTTGTGTTCTTAGCGCCTGTGCTATTGGTGTTCTGTTCAGGAAGTTGTCTCCTGTGCCAGTGCATTCAAAGCTATTCCTTCCTTTTTCTTCTACCAAGCACAGTGTATCTGGTTTTATGTTGAGGTCTTTGATCCACTTAGTTTTTTGCAAGGTGATAAATATGGATCAATTTATATCCTTATATGTGTGGACATCTAGTTAGACCAGCACCATTTGTTGAAGATGCTTTCTTTTTTCCATTGTGTATTTCTGGCTTCTTTATCAAAAGCCGGGTGTCTGTAGGTGTGTGGGTTTCCTTCTGGGTCTCAGATTCAATGTAATTCATTCACCTATCTGTCTTTTATGCCAATACCATGCAGGTTTTGTTATAATGGTTCTGTAGCACACCTTGAAATCATGGATAGTGACACCTCCAAAAGTTCATTTATTATTCAGGATTTTTTTTAACTAGCTTCTTTTTTTTCCATATGAAGTAGAACTTTTTTAAATTCTAGATCTATAATAAATTATGTTGTCATATTGATGGGAACTGCACTGCATCTGCAGATTGCTTTTAGTTAGATGGAATCTATAGTTCTTAATAGGGGCTCATGTGGCCCAGACTGGTCTTGAACTCACTAAAGTTGGAGAATGACTTTGAATTTCCAACCTTCCTGCCTTTATTCTCAAGTGTTTGGATTACAATTGTGCACTACTATATTATGTATATACTCAGTCATTTCCTTTCTATATTATGTGTCACTGCCACTTTAGTATATAATGATAGCCAAGCACCATGATACTTAGATGCCTTTAATTCCTCAGTTGACATTTATTATTCCTTTGCATTCATTGAATAAATATGACTGATATTTATCCTAGTATACTCTACAGCATGTTCCACATAATGGAAAAGCCTTTTTGCAATAGCTCAGTCTTTCTGTCTGCTACCAGGTATCTGAACCAGAAGCCTCAAACATCCTGTAGAATATGTTCAGCTGTTCTTTCATTAAGTGTGATGATTATATCTTTCTGATTTCTTATCCATATCCTTATTTACATGAAATTCATGTTATTTGTATTTCTATTTTATCAAAATTATACATAAACATGCCTATGTATATATAGGTGGTTGAGCTATACGTGATTGACTCCAGGCCCCCTATGGATACCAAAGTCTACAGATTTTGATATCCCTTGTATATGAGATAGCATAGTATTTACACAAATCTATGCATGCCATTTTTATGCTCTAAATCATCTCTAGGATTCTTATAATACGTAATATAGTTTAAGTCCTATGTAAATGGTAGTTTCATTATATTGTTTAGCAATGAAAAGAAAAAAAGTGTACACAAGTTAAATACAGATGCTATTTCAGTGGATATTTTGGGCCCAGAGTAGATTGAATCCACATGGATTCCATGGATACAGAGTTCTATGTATGTGCATGTGGTTGCTTGAATAAAAATGGCCACTATAATCTCATACATTTTAATGCTTGGTCATCGGGGAATGGCACTACTTGAGAGGGATTAGGAGATGTGACTTTGTTATAGTAGGTGTGCCTTGTTAGAGAAAGTGTGTCACTGGGGGGTGGGTTTTGAGGTTTCAGAAGCCCAGACCAGATCCAAAGCAGAGATCTCTTCTTGTTGCTGGCAGATCTTGATGTAGAATTCTCTGTTACTTCTTCAACACAGTGTCTGCCTGTGTTCTACCATGCTTCCTGATATGATGAAGGACTAAACCTTCATCTTCATTAAGATTTCTATTGCCATGAAAAGACCCTTGACTACAACTCTTACAAAGGAAAACATTTAATTGGGGTGGCTCCCTTACAGTCCAGAAGTTTAGTGTATTATCATTATGGTGGGACATAGCAACATGCAGGCAGACATAGTGCTGGAAAAGGTAGTGAAAGTCTTATTTTCAGGCAACAGGTAGTGATCGACACTAGGTCGTATCTTGAACATATATGAGACTTCAAAGCCTGACTCTACACACTTCCTCCAATTAAGACCACATCTCTTAATAGTGCCTCTCCCTTTAAGAGGGCATTTTTCTTTCTAAACCACCACATTCTACTTCCTGACCCCCAAAGGCTTGAGCCCATATTATAAAGCAAAAGTGCATTCAGTTCAATCTCAAAAGTCCCCAAAGTCTGTAACAGTCTCAAACTTATTTAAAAGTCTAAAAGTGCAAAGTCTCTTCTGAGATTCATACAATCCCTTAACTGTAATCCCCTGTAAAATAAAAATTAAAAAGTAGATCTCATGCTTTCAACATATAATGGCACAGGATATACATTACCATTTCAAAATGTAAGGAAAGGAACATAGTGAGGAAATACTGGACTGAATATCAGCTGGACAAATTCCAAACTTTGCATCTCCATGTCTGACACCTAAAATGCTCTTCAGATCTCCAACTTGTTTCATTGACTGCAACGCGTATTTTCTCTTGGGCTGGTCACATTCCCTGTTAGCAGCTTTCCTTGACAGTTATTTCATGGTTCTGGCATCTCTAACATTTTGGGATCTCCAAAGAAATCCAGGCTTCACCTTCATAGCTTCATAAAATGGCCTCTCTGGGCCTCCACTCAGGGACACCCCTGACACATGCCTGGCCTCAGCAGCTTTTCTTAGGCATGGAAGCAAATGCTATAATTTCTTTCTTCTATTTGTGACTAAAGCCAGAACCATGTGACTGAAGCTGCCAAGTTCTGTTGTTTGCTGAGGCTGGAACGCAGCCCCTTCATTCAATTACTTCATCACCAGTTTTCTGTTCTCCATGGCTTTCCCTACTGCTTAAGTGTGGTTGTCCTGGAACTCATTTTCCAGACCAGGCTGGTCTCAAACTCAGAGATCCACTAGCCTTTGCTTTCTGAGTACTGGGATTAAAGGTTTACTAGCATACCCAGCTCTCAGTTTTTCTTTAATTCCTTTTCACAAGTTGGAAACTTAGCTAGGGGGTGGGGTGATCATGTCCTGAGGTCACCACTCCCTTTACTCCATTTCTGTTTATCTCCTTGAACACAGGATTTAGCTTCATCTCAGTTTTAGGTGCTCCTTTTCTCCTTAAATTTTATACCTGTAATTTACCCTTCTCAGCTTTCTCTTTTCCTTTATAAATCTTCATTAGAGTTACCACTAATAACCACATAAAAGAGTCTCTTCTAGGCCATTTTGAGATTTCCTCTGAAAGTGGAATTAATTCAAAACTCTTCACTTTAGCCTCAGGGAGACTTTGGACAAGGGCAAAAGGAAGCAACATTCTTCACCAAAATATCCCAAGAATGACCTCTAGGCTATATATTCATATTCTTCCCCTCTGAAATCTCTTGAGCTCCAACATTTTATCAAGTTAAATTCAGTACCACTGTCTTCCATGCTCCTATTAGTATGGCCCTTTAAGCAGTGCATAATGCATTCCACTACTTTCCTAACCTAAATGTGAAAGTATCCGAGTCCAAATTCTTCCAAACAAAATCATATTCAGACCTATCGCAGAAATACTAAAGTCCCTGGTAACAACTTTTAAGATAGGGTTTCTATTTCTGTGAAGAGACACCATGACCACAGCAACTCTTAAACAGAAAATCATTTTATTCGAGGTGGCCACTTATAATTCAAAGGTTCAGTCTGTTATGGTGGAACATGGTGCTGGGGAAGTAGCTGAGAGTCCTACATTTCGCAGGCAATAGGAAGTGGTCCAACCCTGAGTGGTATCACGAGCATATATGAGACATTAAAGTTTACCTCCACAGAGACACATTTACTGCAACAAGACCACATTCATTCCAACAAAGCCACCCCTCCTACTGGTTCCACTTTCTTTGAGGGGCATTTTCTTCAAAACCACCACAACCTATGAAACGATAAGCCAGCCTCAATTAAATACTTTGTTTTATAAAGGTTGTTGTGGTCATTGTGTCTCATCACTGCCACTAAGCCTACACATATATATTTGGAGAGAGCAAGAGAGACTTTCAAAAGGAGTTTTAGGGAACATTAACATTTTGAGTATTAATGGTAGATATTAATATTGTTTCAAATTAAAATATCAGTTCTCATGTTAATGCTTGTAATATTATTTGAAGGAATAGCTATTCTAAGAAATGACAGTAAAATATTTAGGAGGAAAATGATCATAATGTGTGCAATACACTATCACAAAAAAATATTTGTTGTTGATAAGATAGCACATGCCTGTAATCCCAGAATTTGATAATCTTGGACAAGGGAACCATGATCTTGAAATTATACTGGACTCTATAATAATATTCCATGTCAAAAATACTGTGTCAAACAGTATGTGGTATGTGCATTATATAATCCCAGTATTTGGAAGGTAGAAGCAGAAGAATCATAGGCTCAAGATAGTTCTCAGCTATATATCTTATATAGGCAGATCTGACATATATGAGATTGTCAAAAATTTTAAAAACCCTAAAAGTAATTGTATATTATATGTTCATATGTACTACACAGAGAAAACAATGAAACTGTGCATAGTCTTTTTATCCTGTTAAGGGGCACAGAAGGAATTCTTTAGATTTTTTTTTTAACTTTCATGTCAATTTGAAATTATAGAAACTAAAACCAAATGCTTATAACTTTTAATTCTTTGTATTGTCAACTTTTGGGTTCACCTTAAAGATGTGGTTTTGATAAAATTAGTTTTAAAATGCTTTACTTTCATATACATTCCTTCAAAATTGTAGATTTTTACTTAACTGCTGTACCAAGCTTAACTGTATTTATGAATGCCTTTCATCGATCAATACTTGGCAGGTTTAAATACATCCATCAGTCTGTTTATACTTTTCATCTACACTAGTCGTAAGTAAACAATTTATAGTTCAAACTATAAAGTTCAATTTATAGCTCTTTGAAACACCCTTGTGATTGCTCAGTTGTTAATGCTGCTGAACAATTTACTTTTTATTAATATTTTTTATTTTTGAGATTTAAATATAAACATTTCTCCCTTCCCCTTCCTCCCTCCAAACCTTTCCATAATACCTCACTTTGTCTCTTTCAAATGGCTTCTTTTTGGCTTCTTTTTTCGTTCATAAATTGTTGTTATGCGCATGCATGTATATACATGTATATTCCTAGATATAACCTGCTCTGTATGTATAGTGCTACTAACAGGTTTGTTTTCAGGGCTGGCCATTTGGTATTGGATAATCAATTGGTGTGCTATTTCCTGGGGAGAATGTTTCCCCAGCTCTCACCGTTCTTTAGTTGTCTGTATTTTTTTGTGTAGGGTCGAGACCTTATAATCTTTCTCCTGTCCACTTTACCATTTCTATTTTGGTTGTTGTCATCCTTGTTTGGCTCATGTTTAGGTGGTCATGATGGTAAGACTTTATGGGTGCAGCTTTTGATATTACTAGGTGACACAGTCTTGCAACAAATGTTCTGATCCTCTAAATTTTAACAATGTTTCTGTCTCCTCTGTCCCAAAGATCTTTAAGCCTTAGGCGCAAGAGTTATGATTGTAGATGAATCCATTGGGACTTGGCCTCAAACTACATTTTGATTGGTTTTGGTTTTCTGTAATGGTCTCCATCTGTTGAAAATAGAAGTTTCTTTGATGATGGATGAGAGCTACACTTATCTGTGAGTATAAGGACAAATATCTAAAATGTAGTTAGGAGTTAGGAGTTACTGCTTTAGTAAAGTGGTGGTTGTAGATTCTCCTCCAAGTTGCATGACTTCACTATCTCTGGGTTTCCACTACTGGGATGATTTACTTATTGGTAAGTAGGGCATAAGTCAAATTAGAGAATCATTGGTTACTCTCATGGATTGTGTGCTACTGTTGTACCCTCAGGTTTATTGTGACATGCTGGTCATTTATGTGGTTCATAGGAGTCATATCTGTGTAGGACTGTTAGTTGCTTCCTTCCTTTGGAAGCTTGTGATGAGTGCCTTCTGATACCATGAAACCTAGACCTTAGTGGGGAGTATTTCCTGTCAGTTCCAGCTCAGAGTCTTCTGAGCCCTGATTGACTTTTAATGGTGAACTATTAATAAAATGTTAAGTTATTATTATGCCCAGGCTTAATATCTCTTCAAAATAATTGCAAAATGACTATCACATTTTAATATTTTATTCTTCCTTGTTGAGATAAAATTTGTTAAACATTTTTACATTAAACAGGTGAGTAACATTAAGTACAGCAGCAGTGCTATGCAGCCATCACTTCTAATTTCAAAACATCTTTATTGCTCTTGAAAGTAAATGTCATACCAGTTGAACAATTTGCCACTTTCCTGAGAACCACTGATCTTTTTATTTTTCTGTATCTTTTTGCTATTTTTAAACAAGGTCTCACTATGGAACCCAAGTCTTGCCGTTAATTCATGGTCGTTTTTCTGCCTAAGCCAACCAAGTGTTAGAAATAAAATATGAGATACAAAGCTGGTCTTATTTCTGCCCCAGTAGATTTGTCTTTTCTCAATATCCTAGTTCTTGATAATTTATATAGATGGATTATACAATGGTGGATACTTTATAACAATTTTTTTCACTTGGAATATTGATTAGGAATTTTATATACTTATTAGAATACTCTGTATTTCATGTTTTAAGACTGACCAAATGATACCAAAGTATACTGTGAAGATTCTACAAGGCCAAATGATTGAACTTCATGATCACAGAAAATTAAAACTTTGCAGACCAAAGCCCATCTTAGGCTATTTTTAGGCCCTTTTAAAGACATTCATTGTCCACCCCTAAATTGAACCTAATACTTTTGTGACTAGCAAAACTTAAAATATATTCCTAGTAAATTGTCAACTTCCTCCAATTCAAAAGCTGAGAGTGTGTTGAGATAGCATCTGAGGCCTGTAAATGATTTTCCTTGTTTGGTATATCCCACCCACCTGATGCTTCCTCCAATGTATTTGAAGTGTGATGATTTATGACTTTCTCTGTTGTGTTATTACAATAACTTTAGGAAAATACTGCCATCTTGGAACTTGGCAGTTAAGGTAACAAATACTTATATTCTTGGTCTTTGATCACTCATATTTGACTCCAGAATAAACTGTCTCATTTCTCTTGAGGTGAGTGCTGTGTTTTTAATTGACACATCCATGATGAATACTTATGCTATTTCTACTTTTCAGTACTTATGACTAGTGCTACTGTAAACATGTGTGCGTGTACTAATTTGCATCAGTTTTCACATCATAAAAATTAATTAATATATGTGTTATATATGTATGAGATGTGTGTTTATATTTGTGTGAGTGTGCACATGATGTCAGAAGAGGATTTTGGTGTTCGTCTCTTCACTCTACCTTATTCCTATTTTCCAGTTGAATTTAGAGCTAGGCTTCCAGACAGCATGGTCCAGAAATCTTATGTCCATCTACTTTGCACAGTTCTGGGATTATAGGCACATATTTTTACACCTGGCATTTTATCTGGATTCTGGGGCTTTGAACTTAGGTTCTCATTTTTGTGCAGCAAGCATTCATACCTGTTTAGCTATCCTCTCCTCTTTCACATGTATATAGAAATTGAATTTCAGGATCACATATGAATTCTGTATCTTTCTTTTTAAAGGACTCACTAGCGTTTTGTATAGGAGCCGAACAATCTCATATATGTTAACAAATTTTCGATATTCTAGCCTCATGTGTGAGAAATGTTTTCATTTGTTTCTCTAAGATCCATAGCTCAATTTTAATTGGGTCATTTGTTTTCTTGACTCTTCATTTGCTAAGTTTTTTTTTGTATATTCTCTATATTACTCTTTTGTCAGATGTATAGTTGGCAGAGATTATCTTTCATTCCATAGGCTTCTTCTTGGCTTGAGCAATTGTTTCTTTAGCTCTGCAGAATCTTTATAGTTTTATGATGCCCCACTTGTAAATTTATTCCTGAGGAAATGGAATCCTATTCAGAAAAATCTTTCCTACATCCATATCTTGTATTGTACCACCTATTTTTCCTTAAGAGTTTGTGTTTCAGGTTTTACATTGAGATATTTGGTCCATTTGAACCTGATTTTTTATATGGTCTGATAAACATAGGTCTAATTTTATTTTATATGTAGGCATTCAATTTCCCCAGCCCCATTTGTTGAAGATGCCATCTTTTCTCCAGCATATGTTTTTGTTATCTTTGTCAAATATTAGATGTCTGTAGTTGTGTGTTGTTGGTAGGTCTTAACAGTTCCCTCGAGGAAGGGGACAGGAAGGCAGGGAGTCAACAACACAGACCCTGAGAGTCAGTTGAAAAAGACTAGCCCTTTCATTCAACAGTGGTGGGAGCCTTATATACCACCCATGGTGTGTCATGATCTGGTGATATTGCAATACTGTCCCTTATTGGTTAGGCATGATCAGGCAATCTGACAGCATCTGCTTCTAGACAGATTCCCAATGGTCAGGAACTCTGGACAGTGCCTGTTGCTAGGCAGATGTCAAGCAATCAGGAATGTTGGGCAGTGGCTGTTGCTAGGCCATCATGCAGACTCCAGGTTTGCTCATAAGGAAGTACATTATGTGCATGCTTTGGCAACTGGTTTGAGCCAATTTCCTTGGCCCTCTAGTCCTGTCCTACTACAATATGTACTCATGTTTAGGTTTTCTATTTTTCTTGCGTTGGTCTATATGTCTGATTTTATGTCAGTCTCATACTGTTTAATTATTATAGCTTTATAATATTTTTTGAAATCTAGAATGACAGTATTTTAATATTGTTATTTTTATTATGAGTGATCTGGCTGTCTGAGGCCTTTTGTGATTCTGTTTTAGTTTTTTTTTTCTATTTCTGTAAAGTATATTGGGGTTGGGGCTTTGACTGAATTTGTAAATTGCTTTTGGTATCACGGTAATTTTCACAATATTAATTCTACTAATGTGTATGGATTTCCATGTTTTGTGTTTTCCTCAGTCTTTTTCTTTGGAGGTCTAAAGTTGTCATTGTAGAAATCTTTTACTTTCTTAGTGAGCTTTCTTCCTAGATAGTTTATTTTCTTTGAAACTGTTGTGAATGGGAGTGTGTCTGTCCATGATTTTGTGTACCTTTTAATGTGCTTGTTAGCTATTACTATGTTTTCTCTTTATTCCCCAGGTTTAGATTTTTTTTCAACATGAATTTAAATGGTAGCATATATATGAAAGACTGTAATTGTAAGAAAAGTTATATTGGTAGAAAAATCTGAACGTTCAGGTAAATGGCATTCTAGTACTGCGAATAACGTACCTGATTGTTAATTTAATGCACACTTGTTAAAGCTTTGGCAAACATTTCATAAATTGGCTTGAGCCATGTTCATTAGAGCCTGCCACTCAAAATATAATGATAGCTATTTTTGACTATTTGCAAGGGATTTAGAAAGGTTAATATATGTAGAGATTTTTTATGAATCAGTTATTTAAAGTGTATGAATTTGAAGTCTGAAGCTGCAGTTGTAAGGAGTTATTTACTGGAGTGATTTTTGATGGAGACTTTAGCACACAATTCTCTACTATAGCTTTGCTATTCTTTACAGTGGTATTCCTAGATTTGAGGAATTTGCCAAGTAGCTGCAGAGCCTCATTGTGCCTTTCCATGGGTGATTGGGACTTTTCCTGTTTTATTACAAATATTTCTTTATAAAAATATTTGAATCACAGAAATACTAAAAATTTGAATTTCTGACATTCTTCTATATGTGATTTTATAAACTGCATGTTTTATTTGGATTTTTAAAAGAAATTAACTTATATTTGGAAGACTATAAAAAGTATCAGGTGGCCTAGACATTGTACCAACTATGTGTCGTGGATATTAGTTCTATGCTTCTGTTTATTATCTCTTTAGACTGTGTATTCCTTTGATAGTGTTATCTTTGCTAAGTAAATTCTTAAGAATAAGATGGTCTTTATAATGGTTTTTTAATGCCTATCTTATATAATGCAATCTAAATGAATTTATCCCTTTCCCTCATCCCATCAGGAAGCCAAGACCTTTTAAGGTCTTAGTTAACTCCATTTTAATTTTGTTTTCCTTCTTTTGGACCATCACTGATGAGTCTCTTATTGCTGGAACTAGGACTTTAACTTGGTGAAGCAGTTTGAGGGTAAACATGGGAATGAATGGTTACTTTTGTAGTCATTTGTTTTCTATTGGCAGCACTGGGGAACATAATAAACCCACAGAGCAAAAAATCAAATAAAAATTCAGAATCCTGTCTGCTCACACCAAAGGGGGCCTAATAACCAGTATTGCAAACATAGTGATAGACAGCGTGTGCAAGGAGGACAGACCAGAATTGGGTCAGTATACAAGTCAGTGGTCAATTCTTTTTGCATCTGTATTGGGTGTTGTTAATATTCTTCCTGTGTCTCCTGTTTCATTTTTAAAATTATGTAATTTTAGAGTGCTGGTTAGGTTTTTTCTTTTTCTTTATTTTTCTTTCATATATTACATCTGAACTACAGTTTCCCCTTCTTCTTTCCCTCCAGTCCCTCTTACCCAGATCCACTCTTTCTGTTTCCCTCCAGAAAAGGGAAGACCTTCCAGGTACATCAACAAAATATGGCATAACAAGTTATAATAAGACTAGGCACAAACGCTCATATCAAAGCTGGACAAGGCAACCCAATAGGAGGAAAATGGTCCCCAAAGCAGGCAAAAGAGTCAGAACATGCCCACTCTTGCTGTTAGGAGTTCAACAAAAATCCCCAAGATAAACAACCACAGAATATATTCAGAAGGCCTAATGTAGACCCACGTGGGCTCCACGGTTGTTGCTTCAGGGTCTGTGAACCACTTTGGGCCCTGCTTAGTTGATTCTGTGGGCCATGTTCTCCTGGTGTCCTTGATCCTTCTGCTTTTACAATCTTTCCTTTTCTGTGAGGTTCTGCAAATTCCACCTAATGTTTGGCTGTAGATCTCTGCATCTACGCCCATCAGCTGCTGGAGGAAGCCTGTCTGATAACAATTGGGCCAGGACCCAATCTAATGAATAAAGCTGAATCCTTTCATTGATTTTTTTTGTCATTTGTGTTTGAATCTATCCTAGGTCTCTGGGCTATGTAGTCTCTGGTTCCTGATCCTCTAGCCAGTGTCAGGCATGGGTTCCTTCTGTGGAGTGGGCCTTAAGTTAGACCAGTCATTGTTTGGCCACTCTCACAAACTCTTAGCCACCATTGCCCTAGCACAACTTGCAGGCAGGACAGGCTGTGGCTTGGTTTTATAGGTGGATTTGTGTCACAGTTCCACCACTGGAAACCTTGCCTGGTTATAACAAGTGGCCAGTTCAGGCTCCATACCTCCATTACTAGGAGTTTTATTGTCAAGTTGACACAAGCTGGGAATCTCAACTGAGGATTGACCTAGGTAAGATTGGCCTGGAGCCATGTCTGCGAAACATTTTCTGGATTGCCACTTCATGTGTAGAGCCCATCCCACTTTGCCGGGCACTATTCCTAAGGAGATGGGCCTAGATTGTATAAGAAAGGTATGTGAGCATGAGGCTGAGCAAGAAAGTTACTAAGCAGCATTCCTCCACGGTTTGTGCTTCAGCACTTGCTTTGGTTTATGTGATGAACTGTTACCTGGAAGTATAAACCAAGGAAATCCTTTCCTCCAACAAGTTGCTTTTGTCAGTGTTTTGTCACAGAAACAGAAAGCTAGCTAGAACAGTTGGCCTACAAACTAACAGGTTTCATCATATTTTCATACATGATATCATATTTATTTGCTCATTTTATCCCCATTTTATTACCATATCTTTTTTCTCTTTGTTCCCCCCACTGATCTATCTTTCTTTCTTCAAATGGTACTCCTGCATATACACCTTTTTTTCTGTATGTAAGAGACAACATATGCCATTTGTCTGTATCTGTCATTGCCTTCTCATTTCCTCTATTTTCTTTCCCTATTCAGAGAGTCTCTTTTCTACTGCCATGGGGTGTGTACCCCAAATGAGAGAAAATATTTTTCCCAAGTGGGGCTTATTTCATTTAACATGATCTGAAGTTCCACCTATTTCCCTGCAAGTAATATTCCAGTCTTCTTGTTTTATATTAACTTCCTAAATCTCATTATATGTCCATATCTTCCATAATTGGCATTTTTAAATCAGTGACTTTCCTGCCTCCCTTTCCATAGAGTGTCTCCTGGCAATCTTCTTTAAAATTTTCATTTTTTAAAAAAATTATTTTTTATGTATACAGTGTTCTGTCTGCATGTATTCCTGCAGGCCAGAAGAGGGCACCAAATCTCATTACAGATGGTTGTGAGACACCATGTAGTTGTTAGGAATTGAACTCAGGACCTAGGGAAGAGCAGCCATTGATCTTAATCCCTGAGTTATCTCTCCAGCTGCTATAATCTTCCTCTTTATTCCAGCTATAATCATAGCCCCAATCCTTTCATTGTTCTTGCTAAGAGTAGAGAGAATAGGTCTATGGATTTCCTTGGCAAGGGATTGCTCAATTCAAAAGCTTAAGAGCTCACTTAGACAAGTTGCTTAGAAATCTCCTGTTCCAGGAAACTGCAACACAAATTGTTTTTATAGACATTAATTTTTTAAATAGTCATGAAATTTAATCAAATTGAGTTTTAGTTTAGGGGTGATAATTTGCCAACTCTGAACTTAAGTAGGAAATATTAAAACATCTATAAATCACAGAAATGAAATTTAACTAATTAAAGAAAATTTCAGAAGGATTCATACATTTTATTACCATTTGGGTAGAGCTTAAAGATCTGAAACAGACAAAATTGTGTGTGTGTGTGTGTGTGTGTGTGTGTGTGTGTGTGTGTGTGTGTGTGTGTGTGGGTGTGGTGCATCACATGAATCATAAATACTGAATTCCTCTAAATATTGATAGATTGACTCTTAGTAGAAGGTAATTGGTGCATAGACTGGATCAATTTGATTATAGTAGTTAACTTCTTTAACTTTAGGAGTACAGTTTAAATCATTTAACAGAATGATCTGGCAAACATAGATTACGAAACTATTATTAGCTGGAAACCTTTTAAAGTGTATACCTGAAACATTTTACAAATTATTAAGACACCCATCATAAGTCAAATAAAATATGTCTGTAGATTGAATCTTATCCAGATGCCATCTTTACCATCTTGCTATTATGGAAAATCGAGCATTCTCAGTGGTAGAAAATGAAGTGTCTTTATGTCAACAGGTTGGAATCTATTCCATATGTATCTGGAGGCCATTAATGCAATAGCAGTTCAGGATGAGTGATCTGGATTTTAACCAACATGTAAGCTGGTTTTCATCAACCTTTATATATTTACTTCCCTCTACAAAATCATTGCATAACTTCTTGACAATATATACACATTACAGTTACTTCTTTATGACCTTGTTTTCTATCATACTTAAATTAAGTTTTTTATTCCCCTCATGCATTCATGGACTCACATAGAGATTCAGCCTGTTCTGATTAGATCTAGTTATTTCATAATCCAATTGACCACTTCTATTCATCATGGAAGGCTGTTTTCAGATTTGCCGCTGGCTATCTCAGCACTATGTTAGAAACCCTGGAAAGTATTTTGCCTTTCTAATAAATAATATGATGTTCCATAATCATTGTCTTGTGCCAAGATCAAGGCTGTCATGCTTTTCTGTTACCTTGAACCCACTTAGTTATGAGTTATGAAATGATTCATACCTTGAACCTCCAGAGGGTAGAGATTTTATTTTATTTACTATATAATGTTAGCTCCCTGAAACACTTCTTGGAACAGAAGGACTACTTAATAAATGCTGAATAAATGTGTCAATAATGACGTTATTCTTGTCAGTGGACACAATTTTACTGTGGTTTCTGGCAGTATGTGACTAATGGGACTAACATTAATGCAGTATAGATATCACAGTGAAACAAGGAAACTGTCAGAATTCTGAGCTTGCAATTAATTAACTTGGACTTTCACCCTCATCTTGTTCTTTCTTTAATTATAATTTGATTTTTTGATTTCCCAAAGTTTTTTTTAATTTTTTCAAGTTCTGAAAACTTAAATGCCAACTTGTAGTTCTTTTTAATAACTGAAAATCTTTGTGTATCTGTGCAAACTTTCTTCATATTTAATTCTTATATCTGTGCTTTGTAGTTTTAGAGTTGATTTTAGCACAATACACTAAGTCCTCATTGCCAAAGCTATAACATGCTTAGTTGAACTTTCCAAAGATTAAAAGGAAAGTGTATCTCTTCCTCACCAAGTTCCAAAAATGTTATCTCTTATATACCTTGAATGTCTCCAAATCTCCCTCCATGCTTCATAAATGGAGAAACTAGCAAGACTTAGCATGCAGTTATTCTCATGGCCGTAATTTATTATGGTCAGAAGACAAACTAAAATTTAAAAAGAGGGGGCATGTATGTGGTAGAATCCAGAAGAAAGAAGGCACAAGCTTCCAGGAATCTTTTCAAGATTCGTTCAGTTCCTCTAGTATTGGTTGTGAGTAGATGCCATACTACTTTGCATGGCGAGATGAGACTGATTTGCTGAGACTTTTTTTTTTTTAATCAAAGTTGTTCATAAAAGCCATTTCTGCTCAGCACATACCCAGTCTTCACAGCCTCAAAATTAAAGCAAGTCTTCATTGGAAGTTCTAATATATTAAAAATCCAACACAGTGAGCCACTTTATAAATTCAAACAATGTTGGGAATGCTTACAAATTACAAGTTCAAAGAGTCCACCTTTCAAGGAAGTCTTAAAGCAATGATCTTGGGACTCCTTATTAACTGCTTTCTGAATACTACATTAGTACAGTTGTTTTGCATAGGTGATTATGTTCATAGAATAAGGCTATATTAACATGTTGCTTATTTCCAGGACAAATTCATGTAACTACATTGAAAATTTTGTAAAATCAAGTAATACTAAGCAAATGTGTCATGTTGTAATTGTCCAGGGCCAGATTCTTAGGCTGTCAAAATTTTATACATGGAAATTGTTGTTACCTTCTAATAGCTAAAGTTAAAAGTTGATTCTCTTGCCAGCATTTTTCTTTCAGACAGTCTCAGTGTGACTCTGGCGATGGCTCATTCTTACCCTTTCTGCTAGCGACTACATCCTCACTTAGCCATGTTGTCTCACCTGTGGATGGGCACTTGTTAGCTTTTTTCATTGTTGAAGATATTTGATTTTATTTTGTTGTTACTTGGTAAGTTTTTATGATACCCCTACACCCTAAGCATCTTCAGCTCTGTATCTTTATCACTGACCATGGCTGAAATCCTTTCTCTGAAATCTTTGCTCTAGAGCATCATTCTGAGCTACTTCCTCCTCCACCATAGACTTTACTATAAAGATCTTTTAAATTTCTATTGATAGCCAGAGTTGGTTAGTTTCCCCTCCTGGAAGTTAGGTTATCAGTAAGAAGTAAAGTATGACATCAAGGTGTATTAAAATACCTTGTTTTTAGCCAGGCATCATAGCAAACACCTTTAATCCTAGCACTTGAGAGGCAGAGGCAGGCAGACCAGACTGGTCTACATAGGAAGTTCTGGGATAGCCAGAGCCACATAGAGAAGTCATGTCTCAAAAACAAAGCAAA
Organism: Phyllotis vaccarum; assembly: GCA_033318265.1. Classification (NCBI taxonomy): domain Eukaryota; kingdom Metazoa; phylum Chordata; class Mammalia; order Rodentia; family Cricetidae; genus Phyllotis; species Phyllotis vaccarum. The sequence continues at coordinate 61,876,946 of JARWLC010000013.1, forward strand.
AAAGAAAACAAAACAAAAATCTTCTTGTTTACTGAAGTGGACTTTAGAGTTCTTTAGAGAACTTTAGAACTTTTCTGAAGATCACAGATTTCTTCAGGGAAAGAGACCATTCAAGTTTTAATACAGGGTAAAGGAACTTACCTATAAATGAACTTTGTAAGCTTATGCCAAAGTTTGTTCCATGTTGAGTCTTCAAAAGATATGAGAACACAGAGCGTACCCACCCACAAATTGAGAGAAACTAAGCAATTTAAACTAGATATAACGAAAAGATCAATGCAAGAGAATAGATACTAAAAACGGTGACAAGCACATGCAGAGTTTTGAAAATTGTTCCATTTACGTTTGACCACTTATTACTTTTATTACACACACATTATAATTATACCATTTCTCCTTCCCTTCCCTGCTATAACCCTCCCATTTATCCCCTTGCTCTCTTTCAAATTAATGGCCTCTTATTTATTGTTACCAACATACTGACATATCTGCACACACACACACACACACACACACACACACACACACACACACACATACATGCATGCATGTGCGCATACTTGTGCAGTCAAATGTGTAAGATAAACCTTTTTAGTCCTCGTAATGTTGCATGTATGAACTTTTCAGGGGTGATCATTTGGTATTGGAAATCAGTTAGTGTTCTCCCATTTTCAGTATTTCTTAGTAGTTCTTTGTCTAGGGTTGAGGCCTTACCAACTTTCCCTCTCCAATAGCATATCTATTGTGCCATCGTTGTTCAAGTGTTATTTAGACCTATGTTGTTGAGACCTGATGGGTGAAGCTGCCTTGACATTTCAAAGAGATAAAAATCTGATAGCAGACTTCCTGTTCCTTTGGAACATGATTGATAGCCAGAGTTGATTAGTTTGACCTCCTGGAAATTTGGAGGAATTGTTTCACCCTCCTCTCCCAAACTGATTCCTGAGCTTTAGGTGCAGGAGTTATTTTGTAGGTATGTCAATTAGGAGTAGGCCCACAACTCTGCATTTTGATTGATTGTAGTTTCTGTAATGGTCTCTATACATTGCAAAAAGAAATTTTCATAATGAGGAGTACTGTCCAACACTTTTCTGTGGGTATAAGGACATATATTTAGAAAATTAAGAACTAGGTTAGTTTAATAAAGTGGTGGTTGTGACTTTACTGATCTTGGGTAGCTGACCAGGTTTCTGGTATCAGGCACGATTTCCCTCTTCTTAAATAGGTCTTCAATTTTAAAGAGCTGTTGGTTACCAGTTTTGAGCTTAAACTTAACCACTGTTATCTTCACATGCTGGCCATTGTATGCATGGTTCCTTCAAGTACCTTAAAAGCATAAGTGGGAAAGGCTTTCAGGTCACATCCATTCCAGGTCTTCTGAGTCTTATGTATCAATAAGGTCTTATCTTTCACCCTGGGGGTAGTTCACCAAGGTGAGCAGTAGTAGCCTCTAAAGTTTTAGGGATCTCATAGAAACCTTAAAAGAGGGTTTCTTATGCCTGATGTTAGGGTTTTTATTGGATAGTCTATGGTTCTTGGGAGAATATTGTCATCCCAGATGGGAATATTTTATTTAAACTATATGTATTTTTATGTGGAGTTTTGTATTGTTATAGATATTTTAGGTATATAGTTAATAGTGTTAATTCCTTATGAGATTTTCTGATAGCCTTACCCTTATGTTACCTTCTTCTCTATTTGTGTCCTTCCTTTTAGACCTCTCCCTTCCTTAGATCACTTGTACCCTGCTCTTCACCTATCTATTATTACTCCTTCTCCTGTAATGGTATTTTTTTAAATTTTCATACTTCTATAATTACTTCAGATTATGTATATACTCACATCTGAAGATCCTCAGAGGTGAAAACTTGTCTTTCTAGGTTTGAATTATATCACTCAATATGATCTTTTACAGTTCCTTCCATTTACCTGAAATTTTTTTTTTGCAGCTGCATTGTATCCATAAAATATATGTGGTGTTTTCATCATCTGTTTTTTAGTTGAAGGACATTCACATTGTTTCATTCCCTAGTTCATATGAATAGAGCAGCAATAAACAAGGCTGAGCAAATGTCTGTGGAGTAGAATACCGAGTACGTTGGGCACATACTGAGGAGTGGTATAGTTGGGTCATACAGTAGGTTTACTTTTTGCACTTTGACTCCCCTCCATCACCTCCTCCGAAAAGGGAAGGCTTCTTATGAGGAGTGAGCAAAATATTGTATATTCATTTGAGACAGGTCCAAATCTGTCTCTCCCCTTCCCCCCCTCCATCAAGGCTGTGCAAGATATCCCTCCATAATGAGCTCCCAGCTCATGTACCAGGGATAGATCCTGATCCAACTGCCAGGGTCCCCTCAAAAAGACTAAGCTGAACAGCTATCTGTCTTTCTTATGTAAAGGACCTAGTTTTGGTCCCATCTACAGTTGACAATCTAAAGTTTGTGAGTTCCCATCAGCTTGGTTCAATTTTCTCTGTAGATTTCCCCATCATGATCTTGATCCCTCCACCCCCTTGCTCACATAATCCCTCTTCCCTGTCTTCAGCTGGACTCCTGGTGCTTGATTGTGAATCTCTGCATCTGCTTCTGTCAATTACTGGATGAAGGCTCTATGATGGCAGTTAGGGTATTTACCAATCTGATTACAGGAGTAGACCAGCTCAGGCACCCTCTCCACTATTGCTAGTAAAGCTAGATAACAAGGAGGACCCTAAGAGAGACACATGGATGAGCCTGGGAAGGGGAAATAGATGAGATCTACTGAGTAAACTGGGGGTGAGGGGGAAATAGAGAGGGGTATGGGGAATGATAATGTAATGGTACACTATGTTGAGCTGAAACAGGGACAGAGAGGGAGAGCCATGAAAGAGATATCTTGATAGAGGGAGACATTATGGGGATAGAGGGAAACCTGGTGCTAGGGAAGGTCCCAGAAATACACAAGGTAGGTTTATTTTTAGGTTGCTTTTTTTTTTTTGAAATTCTGTATATTGATTTTCAGAGTGGACAGGACTGTTTACAATCCAACCAACAGTGAATGAGAGTTCCCTTTTCCCCCACATCCTCTCCAGTTTTTATTGTCAGTTGTTATCTTTGCCATTTTGACTGGGGTAAGGTGGAATTGACATCTAGGTAAAGGATTTTTATGGCCTACTTATTTTCTGGGTATTCTCTTCTTGAATCTGTAAACCATGTCCTTAGACAGTAGCCAACCTGTGTTCTTTTGTTTGCTTTTGCTATATTGAGATTTGTTTTGTTGGAAGTTTAATTTTTATAAGTTATGCATATATAGATGTTTTATTTATAATATCAATTGAAAATTCTAGAAGTCTAAATTCTAATTCAGTGTGTGTGTATGTGTGTGTATGTGTGTGTATATGTGTATGTTTGTGTATGTGTATATGTGTGTATGTGTGTATGTGTGTGTGTGCTTGTGCATTTTCTAATGATTCCTTCCTTTGTGGTTTGGCATACATCGTCAGTCGTAGGATATTCTTAGTTATTTCAGTTCTTTTTCTTTTTTGTTCTTTATCTCTTTTTTTTTTCCTGTTTCCTTATTTTTCCCCCAGCTCTGGGAATTCACACACACAATTCAAGCACTCTGATACTAAGCTACATCCCCAAATCTCTTATCTTTTCTTGCATCATGGTGATTTTTATTACATGCATATTACACCTTTCATAGTTATAGATTCTGTTTTCACTTTTCCCTTTTTTGGGTTTATATTTCCATTTTAGAAGTACCTATTGGCATTTTTTCCAGACTCTTTGATGTTTCTCTCAGTCATGTTCAGTTTTTAAAGGTGTTCATCCCTCCTCTTACAGTGTTTTGATTTTTCACATTTGTTTCTATGCTTTCTTAGATTTTGTTTTTTGTTTTATCCATCTCTTCTTTTCTGTTATCCACTTTTGTGGATTATACCCCTTAACATTAAGTGCAGTTGTTCTAAAGTACTAAGTTCATATTTTCAAAAATCTCCATATTGAAGTATGGTTCTTATGTTTCTTCTGCATCTTTAAGCTGTATTTTCTGACTTTTTGTAAGATAGACATGATGTAATAGATTTTAGAAAATAACAGAAATTCGTGTACCATCAGTATGAAGGGGTATGTTGACTCAGGTAAAGTTTATGTGTTTGACTTTCCTCTGTCTTTGGCTTGCCATAGACACATAGTGAATTGTGGTGTTCTTTTTGTCAGAATAGGTACTGTTAGTATGCAGAAGGATGTAGTGGTAAGGTCTTATGGGAGAGGGAAGGGTTCCATAACTCTTGTGATTCTTTGCCTACTGTCCCCCTGCTCTGTGATCTTTTCTAGTGCTTCTCCGTTTACTTTTGATTTTCCCTTTAAGGAGAGACAGTTTGGGTATAGAGTTGAATGTTTTCTTCAACTACCGGCCTCATTTAGATTGTGGTAAAACTATAGTATTTGGAGTATGGTAAAAGAGTTTCTGTTAAGCCCCCAATGCTGTGGCCATATGCTTAATTTTCTTCTACCTTTAGTAGAAGCATAAATTCATGAGGAGATTTTTTTCCAGATTTCTCCTCAAGGTACAACTACTAGGGAACCTGAACCTGTGGTGTTCTGATGGGATTTGGCCACTCAGGTTTTAACTATGAAACTCATACATACTGGACCTTAACGATGTTTTTGTTTGCAGATTAGGTCTTTCTGTGCCAGGAATGGGTGTTTCTGCTCTTGAGCTTCTGCACAAAGTCTGACTCTGTGCAGCTTGTGTGTCTTCCCAGTTAGGCAGCAGCAGTTTGCTTCACTCTCTCAAAGCTTTGGGAATCTACAGTTGTTCACTTTGTTGAGCACTCTGTCTCACAGAGTGTCTGGAAGTGATGGTTTCCACATTTCTTACATCCTGAGCCTGAATACAAGATTGTTTTTGAAAACTAAAAAGATTTCTTTTTGCAAAGTTTTGGTCTCTTGAAAATTTATTAGAGTAACCATATAATTAATATACTTCATTAAAAAATTGAAGGTAACAAACAGGTTAGGATTTGTTGGAAGATTATTTTTTTGTTTTCTCCCTTAGATCCAAAATGTCCAGGAGATGTCGATTTTTATAACAGTGACTGGGACATTAAGACAATCACAAGCTCCTTAAAATTCTACCTCAGGTATGCTTTCCTTCAGTTGGGATTTTGCTTTTCATGGCTAATGAAATTTGTTTAGGTAGAAATTGGAGTTGATGTAGTTCCACTTTCAGAAGGGTAAAAAAGACTTCTAAATAAAAGAACGGAGAGAAAAGAATTTCTGTTCAATAATGTTTATGTTTGTCTTTGAGACAGGGACTGTAACTATGTAGCCCAAGCTGAACTAGAACTTGATACAACCATCCTGCCTCAGTCTCCCCAATACTAGAATTAGAGACATGAACCTCCACCTCAGGCTCTAGAAAACGTATCTTTATTATGAGGATGTAATATAGAAAGCAGACATGAACCTTCATCCTGCAGCTGATGGAGGCAGATGCAGAGATCCATAACTAAACACCAGTTGAGCTACTGAGCCAGCTGTAGAGAGGGAGGAGAGATTGCATGAGTATAGGAATTGGGATCACGGTGGGCAGACCCATGGAGTAGACAGTCCTGTGCTGTGAGAGCTCACAGACTCTGAAATCACAGCTGACTAACCTTCTAGGAACGGATCTGGACCCCATAAATGTAGATGACAGTCAAAAGGCCTGGGCAGTTTCTGGACCTCTTGCAATTGGACCAGAGTCTATTCAGGGTCCATGAACTGGCTTCTGGGAGCTCATGACTAGTGGGAAAACACCTTTCTCAGCCTTGATACTTGGGGGGAGGGACTCGGTCCTACCTCAACTGGATATGCCAGAGTGAAGTGACTCACCTCAGGATTCTCTGCTTTCTCTGGGGAGTGAAGGGGAAGAGGAGGCTGGGGGAAGATTGGGAGAAGGGGCAGGAAAGAGAGCAGTAGTGGGTATGGGAAAAAAATTAAATAAAAAATAAAAGAAATAAAAAGCATTTTGTTACTAAAAAGACTTTAAAAAAAAAACAAAACTATTCTTTAAAATCATCCTCTTGTGGATATAGGTCAGTGGTAGAGTCCTTGCCCCAGAGGGAGAAAGAGGAATAGAATATGGCTACCATACTGTCATGTTTAAACTCATATAAATTGAAATATAAAGAAAATACAGTATTGGAGATTAATAAAGTGACAGCTGTAAGAAAATAATATTAGCTTACTAGAAAAATTTGGGGATACACAGAGCTGATGAAATTAGTGTTTATTTTCATAAGTATGTGTTATAAAAATATGTTTAAATATGCATAAATAGACATAGGTATATTTATATACATTCAAACACCATATACGATTATGCATGTGTGTGTGTGTAAATTTTTTGAGACAGGATCTTACTTTGTAGGCTGGACTAGAAGTCTCTATATAGATCAGGTTGGTCTCCAACTTACAGAAATCTACCTGTCTCTGCCTCTATACTGCAATCCACCTGCCTCTGCCTCTATACTGTTGATATTAAAGCTGTGTGCTACCCCGTGTGGCACTCCCTTCAGATTTTCACTGCCATTCTTTATGCCCTATAATATGCACTATAGTTTCAAGTTCAACTGTTTTCAATTTTGTGGTCTTTTAACATTAAGATAGATATTTAAACTCTATATTAATTATTCTAAACATTTGGGTCATGATTTTGCTGTTGAATGACCTTCCACTATAGCATCATCTTAATGTAGTTTCATATAACTACGAATGCTCTTTTCAAAGACATATCTACTCTCTGCCATTGGAAAGGAAATGCCATTGGAGGGCTTATCCTGTGAAAGGCAGTGTGCTATTTCCTGTTATTGACACTTTCATTCATATTTTTATCATCACTTTTATTCATATTTTTTTATCACAATACCTGTGTATCACAGGCAGTGCAGTACTCTTTTTATACATGGGAAACTGAGGTTCTTGCTTCCCTAATGAAATATGTTTGTGCTTATAGATGGTAAATTTTTTTTAGCTTAAATCTCTGACTTAAAAATCTACTTTCCTTGGTTATCTTTTTCCCCCTAATACCTGCTTTCAGGATCCATGCCGACTTTGGAATGTGTGGATAGTTTAATAATGAGAGAGCAGTCTTATATGAATAATTTCCCAAGACTTGGGATAATGAGAGTAGTTAGTGAGTAAGTGATGTATTGTTCCTATCCTCCTTAAAAGGAATCAGTATTTTCAAAGATATGTTTCAAAGGCTTTCCTCGATTCCTTTCTAGCTCAAGCTTAATCAACAGAAGGTAAGAGTCAAGCCTCGAACTATGAGTGGCCAACGCATGTAGTAAGAGATGATCATCAGTGGGACTGGCATATGTGCTAGGCTGTTAGCACTATTGATTTAATCTCAATTTAATTTATAAGAAAGAAGAATTTGTTTTGATTTATGGCTTAAAGTATACAATTCATTATGTCAAGGAAGTGGTGGCAGTAAGAACATGCACATTGTGTGTTCAGTCAAGATGCAAAGCTTATTTATTTTTGTTTTTATTTGTATAAAGATTTATTCCAGTGGCATAAATGGCAAGCGGAGAGCTCTGAAAGAGTCTGTGCATAGAGTCCTTTCACTGGTTATTGTCGTGAGGGAGGGAAGAATCTGATTTTCTCAAACAAACAGAACTAGAATCAATTGAGAATAAAGTAATCATGCTAGACCATAGGACCATTTGGATTTACCGCAGGAAAATAATGTTTATTAAAAAACTTAGATGTAGGGCTCTTCTTGTGCCTTTTAATGACAGAAGTAGAAATCATGATTCTGTGCTGGTACTTAAAACCACAAGAACAGATGACCTTCTACTCCAGGAAAGATAACAGTTGAGAAAACAGCAATACAATGTTCTATGGTACCTGCTTTTGTCCAGTAGTAGATACCAGTGAAATAGGTTCAAATCAATGGCCAAAATACGAAAATAGGGATATTTTCTATAAAAATAATTCATTTTCCATCTCTGTTGAAGATGGTAAGACATGACTCCCATGAGCCTATGTGCTTATGTGTATAAGTAAATGTGGTTGCAGTTGTAGAAAATAAAGGCACTGCCATGTAAATATAGATTAAATATGAGACACGTGCAACTTAAAAATTTCCTAACCTCAGTAGATATTTGAGTTTTATAGCCCTCTAGTGTTGTACGAAGAGAAAGGAGCTATTATAAATGAATTTCCAGAGAAGAAGGTTCAGAAAGGCCAAAATGGTTACGAAAAAAACCTAAAATCAAGTGATTTTGCAAAACCCAAGAGATAAGTTTTAAAGAGGTTTGATAACAACTGCAAATTACACAGGGAAGGCAAATGAGGAAAAGAATGACAGTTGTCTATGTGCAGCATTGAGGCAGACACTGATGGTACTGGTAAGAAAAATTTCCTTGGAGCAGTTGGGCTAAACCAGATTATAAGATTAGAGAATAGTCTAGGAGATTCCCGGACTAAGAAGTAGAAATGTTATGTATGTTACTTTCTGTAGAAACTTGGCTGGAAATATGTGTAATATTTTATCATAAGATCTTGTCTATGCTCCTCCTCCATGGTTGGTGATTTCCTGAGTTTTAGTTCCGACTAAGAAGTAGAAATGTTATGTATGTTACTTTCTGTAGAAACTTGGCTGGAAATATGTGTAACATTTCATCATAAGATCTTAAATGCTCCTCCTCCATGGTTGGTGATTTCCTGAGTTTTAGTTCCATCCCAGAACTCATTTCAGTCCTGCATCAGTTCAGAGGATCCATGGAAGGCTCAAATAGAACAGATGAATGTACTTTAAAACTTCTTCAGATCCATCAACTTTTAAGCACATGCTCCTATTTAGAGTCAGTCTCTTTTAGAATTGGCGGGACTGGTCTTTATTTCTTTTCACTTTGGGGAGCTAATTGGAGAGCTTACTACAAGCCCCAGCCTTTATTTTTGCAGACCTTTTAAACCTAGATTCCACTAGTAAACGTCTGTGAGATGTGTATAGTCAGGCTAAGCTGTGGGGTACTCATGAGTTCTGGTTACTCCTTCATGCCAAAAAGTGATGGTTTTCATTCATTTCAGGAATCTTTCCGAACCTGTCATGACTTATAAGCTTCACAAAGAGCTCGTCTCCGCTGCCAGTAAGTATGTGTGCTACTAGGCAAATTGTGTTGTCCTGGTTTCCTTGTAAGTTTATGTCAAAAAGCAAGAAAACTACTTTGAGTGGAAAATTCCCCAAATAAACTCAGATTTTGCTTACTGACAAAGGAGAATGTTTTTTGATTGCTAACTTTTCGAGGTAGATGGTTTTGCTAACCAATGTTAGTTTTATGGTTTCAAGAACATTGGCTGACTGGAGGCATGTGGTGTGTTCTTCTGGGCTCTTTCAATGATTGACTTTGGAAGGCAGCAACCTTGGTACCTCACACATAGTGTGTGTGGGGGGGGGGGATTAACTGGAGGCTTTGCTAAGGGCCTTAGAGACAACCTATTGTGATTGCAATTCTGTCTGCCTCTGAGACTGTCTTGTCTACAAGCTTCTATTTCTTGATGCCTATATTTTTTTCTTTTGCTTCTTAATCTTTCCTTGCTATTGTTGGTTTGTTTTCTGTTTTTGTCATTTAATCAGAGTGTCTGTGTCTATTTATTTATCTTTTCTCTCTTTATCTTTTTACTCTCTTTGTCTCCCTCCTCCTTCTCTCCCTCTCTCTCCTCCCTGTGCTTAGTTAGGTGTGTGTGTGTGTGTGTGTGTGTGTGTGTGTGTGTGTGTGTGTGTGTGTGTGTGTGTGTGTGTGTATAGTCATCTAGAAGCTAAATCATCTCTCTGTGTTCTCTTTCTCAGAATCTGACAACCTGGATTACCGTCTGGGAGCTATTCACTCCCTAGTATATAAGCTACCAGAAAAGAACCGGGAGATGCTGGAACTTCTAATCAGACACTTGGTAAAGTAAGTAACTGCTCGATTTTCAGAAAGAGTTTCTGTTGAGGGCCTGGCACACATGGGAAGACTAAATAAAAACTGACTCCCAATTCGTTGAGCACCATCCCACCACCTTTTTATTAGGCCATTTGAGTAAGAGTTAGGTCAATTCTGCTTTCACTTCTGTACTTATCTTAGCAGCAACATGCCCCTGGTCTGCTTTAGCTGAAAGGTAGCACTAAGGTAGTAAGTTGTGCATGAGGGCCAGACAGGTACTTTACTGTCAGACAAGCCTAGTTTGAGATCCCAGTTCTACAGTTCAGCTGTCAAATCCTAAGCAAGCAGCTCTGAGCCTTTCTATATGTTCATCTCTATAATGAGGATACTGATGACTACGAAGTAGGAATGTCAGGCATTCAAATGCACATAGGAAAGCATGTGACATATAGTGAGCTCTTAAGAAGTGCATTTTTTTTTGCCAGACACAGTCTATCTGTGATCCTAGCATTTGGGAAAAAAGTGAAGAAAGATAGTCAGTTTGAGACCAGACTGAACTATTATGTAGTGAGACCTTGCCAAAGGAAAGAAAGAATAAATCAAAGAAGTAAGGAATAGAAAGGGGTGGAGAAAGGAAGGAAGAGAGAAAAGGAGAGATGGATAGAGGGAAGTAGGAAGGGAGAAGGTAGGGACTGAGGGAAGAGAGAACTTGATAAAATGATAGGGTCTGGCCAACCTCCTGGCTTGGTGTAGTAGATGGTAGGAGACTTAGAAGTGGTACACATGCTCCATGAGGATGCATCATGGCAAAGATTCTATTTTATGACAAAAGTTAATTTGCTTGAATCAAAACGAAGACAGAAGGCATGCAGTTCAGAAGGCCTCACACTCAGATTGCCTATTTCAGTTCTGTTGCTAGCTCATTTGGTTGGTCTGCCCATTCTTAGGCCTCTCGTATTCCAAACAGTAACATGTAAATAAGCTTAAAAATTATTGCAGCCTAAAGATATATTTATCAAGTAAGTCTATCTACACACTCCCACAAATATCATGGTACACTGAACCTTATCTAGAGAGGATCTAAACATTAACACTCAGGCTTTTAGTGGTAGTGATATTTATTTATTGAGCACCCTACTTATGTGGATCTCAGGTGTTCCTGTGATATGAGGTGTCTCCTGAAATCTCATCCAGCTTGTACGTTTGGAAATTTTTTTTTTTTACATTTCTATAGCAAGTAGATGTTAAAGGTGCTGTTATAGATAATAAGCAGGGATAATAAAAGATACATTTTGGTTTATTGTTGATGTGTGCAGCTCAGACTAATGAAGAGTATTAATAGACGTGTTCTCTCCAAAATGTACTTTGATATAATCTTAGTAAAAATACAAAAATCAAAAAAAGAGAAATTATTTGTGCATTAATTTGAAGTTTCTCTAGGGAAAGTAACTTTGAGTTCAATTTTTATGTCTAACTCTAATTTGTCATGTGACCTAAAGACTCCGTCCACTGCTTTGCCCTCGGCTTGTTAACGTGGAACTTGTCCCAGGTGGAAGAGCTGAATCATCTATTTTTCTAGGCATTCTTTTAGCTGTGACTTTCTGGAAATCTAATGTGCTAGAGCCCAAGGAGTCATGATAGCTTTCCTGCTGGTAGTGATGGGGTTTCTGCCTCCATCTTCCCATTTAACTCATTTTACATCCACATTCCTGCTCTTCAGAATCTTTGAAACAAAAGAGATGCATATAGATAGATGCATTAGAGAAGTAGAAAGACTTAAATGTGTGGGAATTTACTGTTCAATCTGACAGTAGTAATAAAATGCATATTAAACTTCTAGTGAGCTCCCATTTATTGACAAATTTCAATTCACATTTTATGTCAATGAGATTATGGGAACCATACACTTTGATTAATTGTAATATTAGTTTGGTATGCTCCTAGAGGAGGGGGATTCAGAACTATTTAACACATGTGCATATTAATTTTCATTTTAGTCTACCAGCTGCACATTTTAGTGTCTACTGTTAAGATACATCTCCACAAATGTAAAACAGTATTGGTCAGTACAGCATGATTTTAATAACAAAAATGGGCGTAGTCCATTTCCAATAATGAGGACTTGTTGGGTGAGTAAGGCTATAGTCTACCGTGTAGTATTGTGTACTCAGAAAAAAAAAAAAGAATAAGGACATTTCTATGCAGTATTTTCCCTAATGGGATACATTATACATGCTAGGTTACAAAACAAGCAGCAACAACAAAAGACCTGTGACATAAATCAGAGGTTTTAATGTTCTAGAACTTTTTTCTAATAGAAGAGGAAGATTAAAAATGTAAGAAATCACACGTTTAAAAAATTGTCAAATGAAACACAGTGTGATTTAAAAAAATACCTAATAATTCCAAAGTTAAATATAGGATTCTACATGACCTGAGAATTCTATTTCCTCACTATCTACCCAAGATAAATAAAAACAGATGCTCATACAAAATCTTACATACATATTTATAACAGCATTATCCATAGTTATTCAGTATTGTAAATAAACCTAGTATCTGTCACTACATAAACTGATAGACAAAATATTGTACAATAATAAGGTATCAGCAATACTTACACTGGGTGTGGCAGTTTTTTTTTAATGGAGTAATGAAAATTTCTTGCATTAGACATTGGTTACAGTTATAGCAATCTATGAATATACTAAAAGCTGTTGAATAATACTCTTTCAAATGGGGAGGCTAAAACTTTCTGATACAGTTTTTACTTCCAATGAGTTCTAATTTGTACAAGTCTAAAAATAAAATTAAAACAAAGCAGTCCTTAAGAACACTAAAACAGGACACCGAAGAAAGCAGATTAGTATTTGACAACTTGATAATAGAAACGTGTAGACAAAGCAGCTATTTCAACTAAGTTGTCAGCACATGCCTCTGACTCATCCTCAGTGAGACAGCCTTGGAAAACAAGAGCAACAAAGAAATTGTAAGCATCATCCAGTTGGCTTATTAGTAGTTATATAAATGTTATCTAAAGCATATACATTTTTACAAGGAAAAAGCAAGTATGTGTATGCATACATATTTTTGTGTTATATACACTAATTTAACAGAAGCTAGGGTTTATGATGTAAGAAAAGGAGAATATGAAGTTATGAAGTTAGAGATGAATAGCAGAGTTTTTGCAGTATTAAAGGTAATGGGGAATATGTATGAATTCACTATACAAAGTTAAAAAAAATCTTTTTCAGCCTTGAAATGATCCCCCCCCCAAAAAAAATGTGAGTATACCTCATGCTCAGTTCTTTGTTTCTAAATACAATTTTGGCGTTCCATTTTCAAAGGGCTTAAAGAAGGCCATTCCCGATCTGGGGTTTGGAAGCACTAGGTGAGCCTTGGTTAAATTATACACAAAGAAAGTGATTTACTTGATAGAGTAAATGATGTTTGGGAAGCATGAACATGAGTATTTGCTAATAGCACATTGATGAAGCAGAGATTAATGGGAGAGTTGGTAAAGAAGGAGTAGCTGTTGTAGAACAGCAGCTAATGAATGTGGGAGTGATAGCAAAATCATTAGCTTATAACTGCAATACCTGTTTTTAAACACTGATCAAATGATCAAAACAACAATTAATACTGAGAGACAAACTACTCATATTTCAATGTATTGCCTCAGGCTATTAATTATTAGTGGGCACTGTGGATCTTTACAATGAGTCTCTGTGACTGATACTGCCTTAAATTATTGGTCAGTATTAGCATCACCAATAATGATACAAGTTGACCCTATATGTCTCCTAATCTGATTAGGATGATTTATAAAGCATAAACTATGAAGTGTTTAATATGAATCAAGCTAAGAAACAAAGGGTTACAAATATAGAGAATGCTCGACATTTTATGAGATTATTGGCTTGGATTCATTTTGTTAAGTCAGTATCATGGAAAAAGAGGTAGTGATTTTAAAAAGCAAATGCAGTGCATGAATTTTGATTTTTCTTACATGTGAAAACTCAGTTTAAAAGACTGTTTTTCTTTGACATTGGAGAAAATTTGAGTATGACATAGATATTACGTAGTGTGGAATTGTAAATTTTCTTTTAAGTGAAAATCTTCTGATAGTCTGGTAGGAAATGTTACTTTCTCTTTTAATGTGAATGCTAGTAGTATGGGAATTAATACATTTACTTTCACAACTTCAGAAAAAAATACACAGAGAAAGCAGATGTGGCAAAGTACTGCCCACTGAAGCTTCCTGTAGGCTGGCCAAATGTTGATAGTACCTGCCTTAGTCTTTCATTGCTGTGACAAAAATACCAGAGCAAAATAACCTTAAGGGAGGGAATATTTATTTTGACTCATCACTTCTTCACGGTAAAGTCTGCGGGGATGTTCATGGCAAAACACAGCACTTTATATTGTGGTGGATTAAGAGGGGCTATAAGGGAGGGAGAGGGGAAGAGAAACATGGAAAGAAGAACATGAATAGCTTAGTGGATTTTGTCCTTTTCCTCTTTGGCTCCACATATACCCAAGCCTATCGGATGTTGTTAACAACATTTAGAGCATGTCTCCCATCTTAGTTAATACTCTATGGAAATGGACTGACAGAGACATTCATAGGTGATCTTTACAATACTAGGAGTTTCACATTCCATTAGTCGCTACTCAATTTTAACCATTACGTTACCTATCTCAAAAATTTTTACATATGTTTGAAAACCTTCATAATGATATATTACAGACTATGTAAATTTAAAATATAAGGTTGATGCTGCTTAGAAAACTTAGGTGAGGAAAGGAGAAAATTTGCATGCCTTCAAAATGCATGTAATTATTCTGCTTGCCAGTTGTTGCTTTCATAGTGTACATAATGGTCATATCTATGCCTTTGTAATGTATTCCTGCTCCTTGCTATTTTCTAGGTTAATAATAGTCAAAATTAAATAGACCTCTGCCAATTTGGGGTTCTCAGCTATCCAGTTCTTTTTTTTGTGTCTGTAGTTTCCATTAGTCACAGATAGTCACTAATCACTAATAGTCTCCTCTCCAGCAATCTCACCATTAGTGGAATACTACAATGGAAGCAAGGTCATGCCCAATTCTACCATTCATACGTGTGTTTATCAGTACACAGACACAAAGGGAGCTGTACATCTTGTTCTAAAATCTCAATGAAGTCCCATTTCTCTGTGCTTTTAGATGCATTGACAACATCTCTTGTGAAAGTTTTACATGAGGCAAATGAGAAAATGAAGTAGTATAATTGTAGTCAGGCAATAAAATTCCATGATCTAATGGGGTAGATGTAAGACTCTTTTACAGTCTCGCCTCTGTCCTGCCATTTGAAAGGTTCAGGGCTATTAGGCTTACTGGATGCTTATTTTTGTAATAATACTTATGTCTTTTCAAAAGCAGTGCTTTGCATTGTAGGAATTAGAAAGTACAAAAAGCAAAGCAAAAATTACCTTTATTCTAGCACTCTGTAATCATTACTGATAATATAACATATTATTTAAATGTTATGTGAATGTGTATTTATACATAAACGTATTATTTCTATTTGTTAGTAAGATAAGATTACAGTGTTCTTCACCTTCCCTCCTGACTCTTTGGAGGCACTCTCAGGTAGTCTAGGGAGATAGGAATGCAGCTGAGAAAGGCAAGGGACTCCTCATCTTCTTGTCTGTCTCTTCAGTTTTGGGATTACAGGTCTGCACAACCATGCCTGACATCTTCTACTTACCTTGTTCTATAGTCTCTGCCTTTCCAGGCTACATTATCATTTCCCCAGTTGACATTAAAAAGCTGCTCTTTAAAGGTGTTTGTCTAACTAGTATATTAGCGCACATTCTACCTGTCTCTTATATTCTTTTCATCTCTTTATCAGCCCTCAACTATTGTGACAAGGGTTTATCGATGAGCCCACATTATCCTGCATGTTGTTGTTCCCTTATTATTGGCTTCTAACAGACAAGCTCATTCTACACTCCAGGTTGGCCTCATACTAATGATACCTGTGAATTAACATTCTCATTGCTGGAATTATAGGTGCTTGGTTCCTACTTACTTATTTTACTTATATTATTCATTGTCTTATTTTTAGCCTGTCCCCTTATTGCTAGTGTTTTTTTGTATGTAACAGGTTTCCTTTAAAGGCTGAATGCATTCCAGTTAACTTATTTGTAGCCACTGCAAGTAGTAGGTGATTATTATGTAACTTATGTTCACTTTATCCAGTCCTATAGTTTTCTATTTGTTCACATAAGGCTGCATGACTGTATGGTATTCACAGTTGATATCTATATTTTGTATGTATCTAGTTCTGAGAAATTATTTTTATGACCCGTTATGTAATTAACAAAGCCTTTATTGTTGACTTGAGATAGTGTTTGCAAAATCTTATTGTAGTTCTTTGTCTTCTTGTTAGTATTTTAAATACAACTAATTACTCCTAGAGTATAAACGTATAGATTCATGATTACAGTAATACAATCAGAAATATATGAGAGCACACATACAAGTAAAGAAAGTAAAAATTTTTTCATTGGTTTTGATGGCCTTTTCAGTTTTCAAGCTGTTATCTGCATTCTGGAAGCATCTTAGAATGAGTTTATTAAAATTACTGTTCATAGATAGTTTTGATGTAATTATCATATCCTCTGTGTATCAACTTGCTAATAGCTGTACTATTAGCATACTGTCACTATTACAGTTCGGATATATTCATTTTTCAGTTTGATTTTGTATTTAAAGTGTCATAAAATATTATATGACAATCTGACACTAAAATTGTTTTTCTTTCGTAAATTAAGTAATGGTTTGGTTTTAATTGGTGGCACTGCATTAGTCTAGGACATTGTACTATGCTGACGCGTGTTTCATAAGTTACAGATAGTATGCTACTGATGGAGAAAGCCAGAACTATCCACCCTTAAAAGAAGGCACCATTTTGGGGGAAAGGGACTAGTCATTTTTGACACCGAGTCTCTCTATTTCCTTTTGATTAAATTTGTATTAAGCAAGACTTCTAGTGTGTGTATACAAAAATTATATGAAGAAAATAGCAAAACAAACTCATGTACTCATCACCCAGATTCACTTCTCAAGAACATACTCTATTATAACCCAAGTTTCTATCTTCCTGTTGTATGATTTTTTAATAAATCCATGATACTATATTTCATTCATAAATATCTCAGCATCAAATTAATTTGAAAAGATGATACTCTTTGTAAGCACATAGATAACAAAATTGTAACAGCTGAAAGGAAATTAATTGTAATATTAAATATTGTGTGTTCACATTTATAGTGGTCACAAGTATATTGTTTCTTTAAATGAGGATCTGATATGAATGTATACATAGCAGTCTGATAAAAAATGAGCTTCAAGTACTTAATTTCTAGGAGAATTTGGCTTAATAGTACACATGTGAGGCTTTGTTAATTATATGGTCAGCCTGTGTCACATCTGCACAGTTGTATACTTATAGCATGAAAGCAGGCACATATACTATTTAAATGAATAGAAAATCCATATTCAAGTAAAGCTTTATTTATAAAAACATATAGTAGTGATATTTGGTTTGGCAGCTTGTTTTTCAAATTTATTGTATAGCAGAATCACCTGTAACATCATAAAACACACAGAGGCCCAGACTTGATGTAGTGTGCAATAGAGACTATATTTTTTTTTTACCGTATACTCAATATATAGGTTTCCTGTACGACTTTCTTTTATCTTGTGATTTGTTAAAGAAAAAAAGTTACTTGTCCTTTAAAGTTTTCTGTAGTTGAGAGTTGAATATAAAAGCTTGCTTTGCTCAGAGTCCAGTTCCTGTGTGTGTGTGTGTGTGTGTGTGTGTGTGTGTGTGTGTGTGTTTGGAATGGGAAGAATATATATAATTGATGGTTCAGGAGACACGTAATGTGTGGCTCTCTCTTGCTCATTGTTTTTGAGAGCAGGATTTTCTTAGATTCATTTCCTGGCAGGCTAAAATACACTTTCGATCACCTAATAACTTTTTCACCTTACACATGACAGAACGGATTCTTAGGGATGGGAAAAGATAGGCACAAAGCCACACAGTACATTAGTAATAGAACCAGGGATATGATTGGAAGTGGCCTCCTTATTTAAAAGTCAAAGTACATTGAGTTCTTAGAGTCACTGAACCCTAAAGCTGGATGATACTGACAAGTTCCCATAGCCTCCAATTTTTCTGCCAACTATCTCTGTAAACCAAAGGTCTCACTCAACTGAATAGCCTGTGGGTAAAATTTAGTCCACAAATATGTTTTATTTGTTTAATCTATTTTGTAGTGGAGTGAGAGTTAGCTCCCAAATTTTAAATTTTAAGTAATTCACATTAATGTCTCGATTTCAGGAAATAAGACTATTTGACTGTACCAGGCCTGGTATGCTGGAGTTGCATATACCTCCTTCTTTGAAGTAGTACAAATTGATGACTTGCCACAGACTCCAGTACACTTTTAGGGTCTTTTTTTATTAGTTCTTTGAGAATTTCATGCAGTGTGTTTTTGTCATATTCACTCTCTCCTAAAACTATTCCCAGATCTATCCCTCCTTCCATACACACCCAGGTCAACTTTCCTGCCGAAATATTTGTAGATATATGACTTCCACTCAAGTTTGGTCAACTTATCAGGACCTATACTCTTATTTCAAACAAACAAACAAACAAACAAAACCCAAAATACCCCTGACTCGTCATTTCCCAGTAACCAACAGTTACCAATAGCACTGGGGGGTGGGGTTTCATACCAAACCTCCTTCTCCATGTTGGAATTTGGTATATCCAGAGCTTGTGTGTGATGTTAAACATTGTAAATTCCTGTGTGCAGCTTCCCTGCTTTGTCAAAGGGATAGTTTTCCTTGTAGTTATCTATCTCCTCTAGCCCTTACCCTCTTTCCATTCCCTCTTTTGTAATGATTATATTAAGATGATGAAGATTATTTCATAAAGCAGGAAATAACATTGACTGGTACCATAATGGTTCAGAGAATGTGTACTTATTTAAAGAGATCAGCCACATGTTCCAGGCCAGTGTACTTCATTTACATGACCTATTTGCTTCTCAAAGCATTTTAATTTATTTCTTCAAATCTAAATCACCTAAGACAGTTATTATCATCTACAATTATCACCTCCTTCAAATACTCATTCTTTTAATTTCTATTAAGTTAGTTCTTTGATATTTTCATGCATGTTTGTAATGCATTCTGATTATGATCTCTGTACAGTCTTTTGTCTCTTTCTTATGCCTGCTTTTCCCCTATCCCCTCCACACACCAGTCTCTTTCCCAGATTAATGACTTTGAGGTTTGCTTTACGGCCTCCTTAGTTAACCAGGGCTCTATGTGTACCCATTAAAGTGGACTATCTATTGGAGCTTGGTAGGGTCACTGGTGGGTGTACAACTGCTGACATGTTGATAATGACTCCTATCTCCATAAATCTGTCAGCTCATCAGTGACAGATAGGGACCCTGGAGCCCCTCCCCTTTTGTCTGACAGTGATGGGCTCCCTCTTGAGCAGACCTCGTGCATTCCTCGGTTGTTATGAGTCTGGAATTGCAATAGCTGTTTGTTGCTCAGAAGTTAGCATTTCACGGCCCCTTTCCCTGTCTTCTGACTCTCACAGTCTTTCCACTCACCTTCTATGATAGAACTTGAGCAGGATGGTACCGATGTTTGTTTAGGGCTCAGTCCTCAGCTGTCATTTAGTCTCAACACTCCCTATGGTCACACCCATTCCTTGAAAAGAGAGCATTTGTCTATGGATAAAAGTGTAGAGTCTTAGAAGATGGTCTAAAGTTACATTGGCTTAGTTAAACATTTTACTTTTAATTTTGATATTGAAGTTGTACTGATTTGTTCTAATCCTTATGGATTAGAAATAATACTATAAATTTCTACAAAATTTTCTATTTACCATGTTGTTGGGGTTCAGTCTATTTATCTACAATTTGTATTTTGACTTATACTTCTCTTTTTTAAATTAAATTTATTGCAAAAATGCAAATAAATAATTATGCAGTAAGATTTTCCAGGACACTATCTATCAAGAAATTTCTATACTTTGTGCTTTTATAAATTGTACCTCCCAGGGTTTCATTGTTCTTCATACCACATTTTTCATTTATCATCTTGAACATCATTCACTACGTCTGTATATTAGATCTTGTTACATATCTCAGGCTGACTTCAAACTCATGGGCTCTAATGATCCTCTCACCCCAATATTCCCAGTACCTAGGACTACAGCCCTAGGCCACTGAGGTCAGCTCTGCTCATCCTTTTTAGCTGCAGGGTGGTGGTTGAGGCAGAAACTGATAACTGGTCAAAGTAAAGAGAATAAGTGCCTGTGGAGTGCTTAGGCACACAGGCCATCTCCATCACCATCCCAGCAAGTGAGTGATGAAACATGTTAGAGCTGCTGTGCTCAGGAATTCACAGCAGCTGTGGATGCCTGTACAAGATCAAGCCAGCCAGCATTGTAGCATGGAAGTGCCAAGAGTTCATTAGTGACCCCCCCAACACACAGACCTTTGGTACTATAGACAGTTGATGGCTTCTAGAGGAGGGAGAATCTGTTTTCTTTAAGGTTGTGACTTCTGGTGAGACTACTCACTCCAGTGAATGGCCCCACACCCAGAAGTATATGAAGAGCACAAATTGGAGTTAAATGGGTTACTAAATTTAAAAGCAAAAGAGGGCAAAAAGTTGCGGAGGAACTAGTAGGGTAAATATAATCAAAATACATTGTATTGAATTCTCAACAAATAAAATATTTTAATGAAATGAAGCAAAACTGTGTGCATAAAAAAATGGAAAAATGTATATGTCTTGGGTGTAGCTGAGGGATAGAGCCTAGTGTGGATGAAGCTGTAAGGTCCATCCCTTGTGACAAAAACAAAGTATAAAATAAGAGGAGAGATGACACTTGCAAAGAAATCTCCCCAGGTTTGACTAGAAGGTTATGAAAGGCAAATACAGTAGGGATTGTAGGAAGCTCCCTCAGAGAGACAGAAGGAAATTCAGCTTCAATTCCTTCCATAGACACTTCTGTTTCCCAAGAGGAATTAGAGAAGCAGGCAGTAAGCGGCAGTGGAAGAATGGTTACACTTGAACACTGACACATACAGGTTTGAATCACCTGCCTCTCCTCTTTTTTTTCCACCTGCCTTTCCAAAGTGACCATACTGAGCACTTTACCTTGGGTGCTTCAGCTGGAGCCTCAGAACAAAACACCCTTCTTTTTGCAGTTGTGAATATTCAGCCAACTGTGGTGGTATTGAACAAACCTCAGGTCCCTTCAAAGCTCACAAAAGGAGATGAGGGTTGGTAGCCCTTTAACCATTCCAGATCACTTGCTGGCAACGTGGAGATTCTTTTCTATTTTAATAACTCAACAAATTCTGTCACTAAAGAATAAAGGTTAATTGCGGAGGCATTTAAACTGTTGAAAGGGACTGATCAGCAGCCAGAAATATCAAAGGCCCGATTGTGGGCAGCTCATTACCATCTGAATGGCACCCAGCCTTTTTTAAGGATTTAAGAGACTTTATTATAAAGATTGGTCTAAGGATTCTATCCCCCTTAATTACCCACTTAGTGTCAAGAATTTGCTTGTTCATGGGTCAGTCTCTCAGGGCCTTTGGCTTGGGTGGATTTGGGTATTAGTATTTGAGTGGGCAGCTGGCCTGCCCCTTATTCTAACCTCTACATCCCCACAACCAAACTGGCCAAAGGGCTGCATGCCTTTCACTTGCCTGCCTCTAGTAGTTGAAAAGCGCTTTAGTGGAGTTCAGTTCCTATAAAAATAATTAACTAGTAGCTGTTGTGTGCCAGGAACACAGTTGGATGTTGTTTACCACTTTAGTAGAAGAAGCAGATAATTAAATTGAAAATTGCAATGTATTCTCTTTGCCAATAGTATCAGTTAAGATAAGGAGAGTACCAAGTGGTCAGACCTGAAATCATATATGCTTAAGGAACACTAAATGGACTCAGCAGGTTGTATTATATATTTGTGCATGTATTTATACACAGGAAGAATAATCAAAGAAAAAGAGGGTATGAATTTGAAAGGTGGTAAGCAGAGTATGGGAGAAAAGAGAAGAGAGAAATGGTATAATTTTATTTTATTTTTTAAAGGAAAGATGGAAAATTGATAAGAGGTTTGTAACAAAGCAGAAGAGGGAGATCAGGAAGCCACTGCCTTCCTCACATGCAGAAGGTGCCTTCCAAAATAGTGCCTTTTATTTCTAAATTTGTTCTTCATGTTCAGCTGAACAAAGCTAGAAAGACCTTTTTTTTTTTTTTTTTTTTTTTTTTTTTTTTTTTTTTTTTTTTTTTTTTTTTAAGTTGAGAGGACAGTGAGATGCAGCCACCTGGAAGGAGATAGATGTCACCTACAGTAAATCTCCGAGAACAATTAGTTGTTCTTTAGCTATGAGATAGGCAACATTCAAGGGCAAGGGTGGGCATCAGAGAAAAATAGAAAGCTCTCTCTGCAATAACCATGGTGTAGCCAGAAAACGCTGATCTAAGCCCATTTAGTGTTAACACTTGTCAAAGGTTAGCAGTGCCTATAATGGATGTTCTTCAAAAGATAAGGGCAGTGGGTATCACCATGCTGAAGCTCTGTCCCACTTCACTTTCTTCTACTCTAAAGTAGACACTATTTACACAAGCAGGAAAATTGAAGTTCAAAGAGGTTGGAATTAAAAATCCCTGTTGCATAGCTTGGGAGGGCACTGTTGGGGTCTACACTGAGGTCAACCTCAGAACCTAGGCTATATATAGGGATTAGAAATAGGGGACAAGTTACTGAAGGCTTTAACTGTGCTTTCTAAAGACCTTTTGCCTTCCTTCAATAAGCTATGGGTAGCCAGTAGGGAGAATTTATGCAGAGTAAGTAAGCAGATTGTAGGACCTACTCCCTTACCTCACAAGTTATGATTCCAGAAAGATACTTTCCTCATCTTCTTTGTTTTATAAGATGAAGAAGATGGTCAAGGAGTGGTCAACCATAGTACCCTCTTCAGCTCTTTCAGGTTTCTGCATATATCTTTATCTATCTATCTATCTATCTATCTATCTATCTATCTATCTATCTATCTATCTATCTATCTACCTACCTACCTACCTACCTACCTACCTATCTATCTATCTATCTATCTATCTATCTATCTATCTATCTATCTATCTATCTTTTTTAAAGTTTTTTTTTTAACATACCCACTACCGTTTTCCCCCCTCCCCTCTTCCTAGTCATTCCTCGGCTTCCCCATCCTCCCATCCATTTCTCAGAGAGAGTAAAGACTCCCAGGGTGAGTCAATGCAGTCTGGAATACCACTTGAGGCAAGCTCCTTCCTTCAGCATTGAGGCTAAGTAAGGTGTTCCTCTGTAGGGAATGGGCTCCAAGAAGCCAGTTCATGTACCAGGAATAAATTCTGGTCCTACTGCAAGAGACCCAAGAAACTATCCATTCCATTCGACTGTTATCCACATTCAGAGGGCCGATGTCAGTCCCATGGAGATTCCCCAGCTGTCAGTTCAGAGTCAATGAGCTCCCAATAGCTCAGGTCAGCTGTCTCTATGGGTTTCCTCATTATGATCTTGACCCCTTCACTCATATAATCCCTCCTCCCTCTCTTCACCTGGACTGGGAGCTTGACCCAGTACTTAGTTGTGGATCTCTGCATCTGCCTCCATCAATTGATAGATGAAGGTTCTATAATGACAATTGGGGTGGTTGTTTATTTGATTATAGGGGAAGTCCTGTTTAGGTACCCTCTGTACTATTGTTTAGAGTCCTAGCCAGAGACATCTTGTGGGTTCTTGGGTGTTTCGCTAGCACCAGGTTTCTCCCTGGCCCCACAATGGCTCCCTCTATCAAGACAATCAATTTTATTTGTTCTCCCTTTCTATGGGATGAGAACGGCCACAATCCTTACTAGAATGAGTAGTAGGCACACTTTCCACTGTTGTTTTTAAGAAAAAAATGGAGTACTAGGAAATCCCTCTACCTTTGTGTTATACTCCTAATCTATCTTACTGTCTCCTACACCTGCTGTTCTGCTTGCCATGCACATACATACTCAGGCGTTTCTCCCTCCTCCTCATACCCTTTATTACCTCCACATCTGCCTCCAAAGTCCTTCAGGTTACTAACTCAGGTCCCCCTCTCTCACTTTGGCTCCTGCTCATATACTATCTTGTGTTATTTGATAGTTTTTTTCCCGTTGTGTTTTTTTCTGCCATATATGCGTTAGGCCCCTTTCCCCTACTTTTTGGTGTCTCCTACCTCCTTTAGCACCTAGCATAGTCCTAGTTACTAAAAAAGTGAATCTCATTCATCATTTTCTTTTTCTTCTGGCAGTGTGTGTGAGCACAGCAAAGAGAATCTTATGACACCTTCCAATATGGGAGTGATCTTTGGGCCCACACTGATGAGAGCTCAAGAGGACACTGTGGCTGCTATGATGAACATCAAATTCCAGAACATTGTGGTAGAAATCCTGATTGAACACTTTGGGAAGGTAATCATTTCCTATCCTCAATATCTCCTCTCCAAAGAAATGACATCTGTCTGTCTGTCTTGTCTACCTTTTAGTTTTCTATATACCTGCCTCCATCCCTCCTTTTTATCCTTCCTCCCTCCCTCCTTCTCTCTGCCCCCTGTCTTTTCTTGCTTTTCTCTTTAGATTTTTATAGGAAAACATGCTATTAAAGACTTGGCTATGCTGGTACTCACTGTGTAATGTAGATCAACCTATAACTTGTCATCCTCCAGACTTAGATCCAGACTGTTGAGATCACAGACACAAAGTTGTGTGTCTTATTATTTTGTTCAAATTGACAGTGAAAAGAAATCCTACTGTGCCACAATGACATGGTTTTTGGAGATCTATAGATTAAAACCAGGGCCTTGTACACTATAAGCAAATACTCTACAATTTATCTGTCTTCAAGCCCTCTTTTTAGTTTTTATTTTTCAGGCAGAGTCTTACTAAGGTGTCCCAATCATGCTTGAAGTCACTCTATAACCCAGACAGAGCTTGAAATTATGATGTTCCTGCCCCAGCCTCCCAAGTATCTGAGATTAAAGGTTTGCACCACTAAAACTTGGCCACAGTGATGTTTAACCTTAAATCTAACACTTGGCATTTTATCTATTAAGCAACTGTTGCTTGAACATGTACTATTCTTATTATCAGGTAAATTATGAGAATATTAAAAAAGAAAAGCCACTATTTCTAAGATATTAGCCATGAAGTGTGGTGATATATTTAAGCAGAGGAAAATGATGAGGAAGCAGGTGATACATATACAATGAAACTATAGGTTAGAAGAGGAATAGTTCCTCACATAATACCAAGTCCATAACTGACACCCCTTAATCAATTGACAGATTAATAAGAGAAAAGTTTTATATGACATAGCACTTGGTAACACCCTAGAATAAACACACCCGTAAAATAGCAACAGGTAAACTTGTACTGTGCAATGAAGTATATAGTTCTAGAGAAATATGACTACAGGACAGTACAGTCAGATGGAGTATTAATGCACTGGAGGGGCGCCCATTTGTTCAGGTGGTTTTTTCTTTTGCTCTTTCTGTATCTTGGAGGATACCCCTGTGTCGCAGAATTTTATTGAGTATTTTTATGTTGCACGAATGAATGAGACTCAGGGATAGATCTCTGAAGAAGTTGGAGATACTAGAGGGAATAAACACCACAGTCAAATCTTACCCAGCTGTCTTCCAGCTTCCTCAGCCTCGATTCCCTTGGAATGGCTTTCTCTGTGTTTGAATCCCGATTTAAGTATTCTTTCTGTAATTAAGGCGTGGACCCACCACACCTGCTTGGGAGCCTAGAATTCCTTCTATAATCTGAAGTGACCTTGACTCAGTTGGGATTAAGAGTGTAGGTCACCACTCCCAGGATACTCCCTGTGCTGGGATTAAAGGTTTGAATCACCACTCTGATTTTCCTAGACTGACTGTGGTTAGAGCTCTGGGACTTCTGGAGCTTTTACTAACCCCCCACATAGACTGTGGGTAGATTCCCTCTGATATCTCCAAAACTTCTGAAACGTTATTAAATCCCCACACCCCTGTTTGTTTTCTATGGATTCCTCAGGATTTAACTTATATAACATACTTTAGAAGAATGTTAGAAAATTCTTTAATGGCCCATTTTAGTGAACACGGGCAGAAAGTCCTGAGAACACTCAACGTTTGCTGTTTCCTTAAATGTCAATTCCCATATTTCAGAATAGCAAGTTGACCACAATAAATCAATATATTTATTTTAAATCACATCTTATTCTAAAATTTTTGAGGTAGAATATTTGATATCACATATATATTATAAGGTAGCATACAATATAATTTGGTCAATTAAAAAGATAAAACAAAGGGAGATAAAAAATGAACTCCGTAATGTGGTTGAGACAAGAAATACCGCTTATCACATGTTGTGTACTTGTCATGAATGTCTTATATTTGTAAGAGTTTTTTTTAGCAGACCGTGCCCTCCATTGGAAACATTTTTTTTAAAAGAACTTTATCTGGATTGTGGAGACAGATACAGTCTGATTCTATCCATAGCTCAAGTCCAAGCTTGATTACTTATTAGCTACATTAAGTAAGATTCTTAGGTGCTGAGATGCTATACATAAAATATCATGGCTCTAATATAAGAGATATTTATTTCTTGGTTGTAAAGTTACCCAACTAAGATGACTTGATGTAATCAGGATTCTTTGTTCTTTCTTAGTGCTCTGAGCCTAATATCCTGCTTTTGCCCCATGGTCATTCATCATCCTCATTTTAGCAGTTGAAAAGAATGAAAGAGAGAACTGAAATTCGTAACACTTTTCTTTAAGGTTCTGATCTGGTTGTTAGACATAATTTTCATTACATTCCTTTTTACAAAATTCAGTCTCACAATCATACTGGCTGGTAAGGGAGGCAGGAAATTAGTCCTTGTTTCTTTTTGTTGTTTTTTAAACCACGATCTTGTTACATAGCCCAAGCTGGCCTTGAATTTGTAATCCATCTGCTCAACCTCCCAAGGGCTGGGATAAAGGCATATGTGGCCGTGTTGTCTCAGGAAGGCAAAGTCTGTAGCCCAGCACATTCCTAAGAATTAAAAAGGAATAGGAGAATGCATAGGAGGAAATAACTAGTGTTCTCTGCCGTATTGTCTGTGTGACCCAAAAAACCTTTTATAACCTTTTTGATTTTTGTCATTAGAAATTCAAAGAGAATTATAAGCACACCTTTGTGGTAGTCACAGGTCCAAGGTTATTTCTTTAGGAGGGGCAAAGATAATGGATGCCCAAATTCATATAGGTAGAAATGAGTTCTAGTCTTCCATAGCACAACAGGGTGATTATCATACATAAACTATGCTGAAAGAATTTGTGAGTCTTATCACAAAGAAAAAATAATTATACAAGGAGATAGAAATACTATTTGATCCATATGCACTGTGTGTATGTATTGAATTATATCACTGTACCACATATATGTATGACCCATGTCCACTAAAAGTATTAACAGATATTCTGAATAAGAGTCAAAGTATTTAATTGGGTCCTACTGTATCACCAGTCATGATATATTATAGACAGGTTGGGCTCTATGCAATGTGCCTTGTCATTATCGAGCTGTATTAATCAGGGCTTTCTGGAGAGGTAGAACCAGTATGTTACATATGTAGATACTGTAGAGGAAACCTATTGGTGGAATTGGATGGCGTGTTTATGGTAGCAAAGAAGTAGCAGCACAGCCCACCTATGATGGGCTAGAGACCCTAATCAAATTTTAGAGGCCTCAGAGCCAGGGAAGCCAATTGTATAAATCATCTTAGACAGAAAGACTACAAAGGGATGCTGCTGTGGGTGATACCTAGTATAAGAACAAGTGTGCAGAGGTTAGTGGGCCGATAATCCTGATGTCCAAAGCATCAGAAGAAAATCCTTGTTCAGAAATTAGTATTTTATATTTTCATGACATCAAGAGATCAGATGGGTTCTTCCACATTGGAGGTAGATCTTCCTCATGTGGTCCACTTAGACTCACAGGACAACCTTTTCTGGTAACATCTTCATACTCGCTCTCAATAATGTCTCTAGAATTTCCTTAGTCCAGTCTGTCTGACACAGTTCTTCATCATGTATCCAAATGAATAAAAAGAGAAACAGGGAAAGTGAGTTTCAAGCAGATAGTCCAGTATGAACAAAGGTTCAAGACCTGATATTCTGTTAATATAATATGATGTGGAAATAAGAGTAACAGATTATATTTGAGGCAGACAAGGATCAGGACTGAAAAACACTTGACAATATAGTTAATGAGTTTGGAATATATGGGTTTTATTTTGCCATTGCTAGGAAAGTATTGCCTACTAGTAGAAAAGTACTATAGCCAGCCTTATAAAAAAGAGGCTGTATTCAGGCTGTAGTTAGAAGAACAGCTCAAACTGGGAAAGCAATGCTATAGTCTGAGCACAAAGAAATTATATTCTGAGTTAGGACAGTGGGAAGAAGAAGTGTTAGGAAAGCATTAGGACTTAATAATTAGAGGATGCAAGAGAGGGAAGTTTCTGATGCCTAGGTTTCTTATTTGTCTGACCAAGTGGTGCAGCCATTCTCTTTTTTGTAAGGAATATAGAATAGGAAAGTTTGGGAGAGATGAAGGAAAGATCAGTTTGGGGCAAGTTAGATTTGGCAATTCTGAAGGTATGCAGTGGAGTTGGCTAATGTGAATCTAAAGCAAGCGTCACTGAACTTTTCTTAAACAACTATATAGTAAAAAGTTTAGGATTTGGAGGCTATAGAACTCTGTCAAAAGTGGCCATTGCTGACTATAAAGTATGGAAGCAACCATATGTAAGCAGGCATAGCTGTGTTGTACTAACTCCTTATAAAATAGGCAATTAGGCCTTTAGCCTATAACTAATTCAGCCCCGGTGTCATGATTAGATTTCATTTACTAATGACTTGATTTGTTCACACAACATAATTATCTATCATCTGTCATCCATATATCATGTAACTGTTGATCCATCCATCCATCCATCCATCCATGTCTGTATGTGAGGTTTGTTTAGACATAGACAATAGGAGAATCTGTGCAGAAGAAGATGGACTCAAAAGGATAACAAGGGATGTAGGAAGATTTAGAAACCACTGGAAAGATATTTATTTGGCTTTGCTGTCCATGATAAAAAGTGGATTTATAGCAGCGGAGTGAGATGATTTTATTTATTTTTCATAGGAATATTCTGACTGATACAGGGAAAATAGCTAATAGTAGACAGAAATAGAAGTAGGAAGACTAACTAGAGAGCCATTTTATTGTATAATTCAAATTGTATTTATTCATTTAGTCATGTGTCTTGTTCATGATTTTTTCCTCCTGTAATTCTTCCCAAATCCTCCCCACTTAACTGATTCAATTTAATGTTCTTTCTTTCTCTCTCTCCCTCAAAACAAAAACAAATAAAACAAGAAAGAAATCAGTTCAAATAAAACAAGAAACAAGTAAGACAGAAAATGCCTAAGTAAAACAAAAAGCCACAAAAAATGTCCTTTTGTTTTGTGTTGGTCAACTCTGGGCATGGGGCCTGCCCTGGAATCTTCTTGATACACCACTAACGCTCTATGGGAGAAAACTAATTTCCCTTTCCCATCAGGTAACAATTGCAATAGCTTCTTGGTTAGGGATGGGGCTTTTTGTCCGTTTCCGCTTCTCAGTGCTGGGGTTTTCAGTGCTGGGGTTTAATCCAAAATCTCTCACTCTCTGCTCTTTGTTCAGTTGTGGGTCTCTGCCTTAACTCCCATTTACTGCAAGAGGAAGCTTCTCTCATGTGTATTGAGTGAGGCACTGATCCGTAGGTATAATGATAATCTCATGACGAGTCATTTAGCAGAAAAAATAGTTGCAAAATTTCCCCTAAACCCCTGACCTATCTAGTCTCAGGTCCTTGGCCACTTTATTAGTATCTGGTATGAGCTTTCTCTCATGGAGTCATCCTTACATTCAATCAAAAAGTGGCAGATTATTTCCACTCAAAACAAATTAAAAACTTGAATGTAAGCCTAACAAAGCATTTATTGGAGTCACATGCTCAAACTACAGAATACTGACAAGAGAATTCACAATAATTATTGGTATATTAAGAGGCACACTGTTCAATGCATAATATACTCACATAGTAATGATATTTCTTTCAAAAATGATGTGTATGTTTAAGACAATATCAAAATTCAGCCAAATTATTTTGTAGGTAATGGCAAGATTTTTCTAAGTAGAAGGATACAAAATGGACTATAAAAACTGGTACGTTTTTTGAAAAGGAAGAGACTGAGATGTATTAATATTAATGCTTATGATAGTCAGGACCTAAGACAATTTGCAATTAGCATATGGTTAGACACAGACCAATGAAACAGAATAAAGAATGTGCACGTAGTCCCACACAGTTTGAATAAATTATTTTTTCACAAAGGTACAAAGGTAGCTGACATGTGTCTTATATAACTCAGGCCGCAAATTCAGTCTCTAGGTACTGCAAAAGGAGTTTAAAGAAAGGCAGAATATTTTTTTTTCAATAAATGCACTGAGAAATTGCACATATGTTGGTAGTGAAAGTGAATCTCAAATCTCAGAGCATGTGCAAAAGTTAACTCAAAATGGATTGCGTAAAAAGAAGCAAAATAAACAGCAAAAAAATTGGAATATTCAGTATTAAGTTGCAGGTAAACTTTTGGAAAACTGCATAGAATAACGATTGTAGGCCCTTGGGCTATTTGAGGACTTTTTTTTAGTGTGATACCCAAAATACAATCCAGAAAGGGAAAAAAATAATAGATTGGATTTGTATCAAACTTTCTACCATGTGGGCAATGGATTCATATCTAGAATATATGATGGATTCTCAAATGCAACCACAAAAAAAACATTATAATTATTAAACTGGGTAAAGTCATGAACAGTATGTACAGATGGCAAGTAATAGATTAAAAGTTGTTCAGGATAACTAACCAGTAGGGACATGCAAATTATGACCCTAATGAGATAGCACTACGTAGTTAGTAGAACAGCTAAAATAAAAAATAGTGACAATCCAAAATGTTGACAAGGATACACAGAAGCTCAAATGTGTCATACATTTCAAATGGGAATATAACATAGGACAGCCTTTCTGAAAAAAATAGATGTACAGCTTCTTAATTAAAACAAACCAAACAAAGCATGGACTTCTGTGGAATGCTATTTTATTCTCTGGAGCATTTGTCAGAGAGAAACAAAAGCTGTTTACGTGAAGCCTCTGCAAGTATTTCAATTTATCTATTACTTTACTACTGTATGCCAGGCATTATTAGAGATATTTTACACCTGCATTCACCTTAGGAGATTTAAGATGTAGTCAAGTGACTTGTCCAGGGTCACAGAATAAGTAAGTTTGGGAATTCAGATTTGACATAACTGAAATCTACACGAGGCTACTTCAGGGTCTTTCCTGAGTTCTGAAAATGATAGTCATTAGAGGTAAAAGCGGCAAGGATTATTGAGAATAGAGTTGCCAAAGGGACATCTACATAGAGAAGATTTGTGTTAGAAGATGCCTGTTTAAGTTTGAATGACAAATGTCCCCCATAAGTTCAGATATTTGAATACTTGTTGACAGTTGGGGGCACTGTTTGGGGAAGGTTCTTGAAGTTTTAGAAAGTGGAGCCTTGCTGAAGGAATGACAGCATTGGCGGGCAGCTTTGAGAGTTTGTAGTTTTGTCCCACTTGCCTCTCTTGTAGTTTGCTCTGCTTTCTCTGCTTCTTGTGAGTGGATAAAAATATCATCTTTGTGCTTCCTGGTCCTTCCACTATTCCTGCTGCTTGCTGCCATACTTGACCAGCACTGCGGACTCTGCTTTTGGTACCGTAAAACCAAATAATCTTTCTTCTTTAAGTTGCCTTAGTCATGGCATTTTATCACAGCAACAAAATAACTAATACAATATCCTAATTTTAACAGTTGATGGTCAACTTATGAATCTTGTTTGTCTGAGTGAAGAGTTTTGCTCCAGGAAAAAGGGTGTCATGGAAATGCTTCAATATGTCCCAACTTAGTACACTTTAAATGTTCTTATTCATCTGTGAATGGATAGAGGAATGATGATGGCATGTTTAGTCCTTTATCAAAGTCCCCAAATTTCTGACTCAGTGGTGGTGGCCTATGTCTTTAGTCCCAGCACTTGGAGGCAGATTTCTGTGAATTCAAGACCACTCTGCTCAACAGAGCAAGTTCCAGAAATGGCCAGGGCTACACAGAGAAACCCTGATTCAAAAACAAAAATAACAAACCCCACAAACCCCTCACAAATTGCTGTAAAATTTATTCTATAAAGTTCAAAGATAAAAAGCCAACTTTAATTTTCCCCAAAAGTTCTACTCTTTGATAAATGATTTTAATCCTAATGGGGTTTATAAAATGATTTTGCTGAATGTTTGGTCAGGATCCCAAACTACACACACGC
This sequence comes from Phyllotis vaccarum, assembly GCA_033318265.1. NCBI lineage: Eukaryota > Metazoa > Chordata > Mammalia > Rodentia > Cricetidae > Phyllotis > Phyllotis vaccarum. Next base: position 61,909,441 of record JARWLC010000013.1, read on the forward strand.
ACACACACACAAACACACACACACACACACACACACACTTTAGCATTATGTAAAGAGCTATTATGAGTACTGAGTATCCCCGACTCTTAACAGGAGGACATTTCTGCTGACTCAGCGGTGAAGTGAACTTGTTTCACTTTGCTAGCTTTTTTTTTTTTTTTAATTTTAAAGGTTTTTTTTTTTTCACATAACAACCACAGTTCTTTTTCCCTTCTCTTTCCCCAATCACCCCCAGCTTCCCTCACCATTTATCCACCCCTCTGAGCTTTTAAATACATATTATGTGATGGTAATTCTGACCTTTGTGTCATACCGAAGATATATATTGGCTATGTCTTCAAAAAGCATTGTGATAACCAAGAATATTTTCTGATTTATAAATTTATATCATGTGAGACATCTGATGGGAATATAGAAAATGAACTTCCAGTTTACTTTGCATTTATCAGATTGCCCTTTTTTGAAGAAGGAGAAAAATGATGTGTGAGGTTGTTCCAGAAATGATGGACCTTAGGTAGGTGTAACTACGTAGAATAGTTGTGGGGATTAAAAGAGATAATATATGTGATAGTTGAGGCTGCTCTGTGAGTCCTAGGGATTATATGTTCCTGCCAAGTTGTTCAGCTAATGGGATATGATTTTTCAGTTGACATATATTATTATAATTTCAATAATAGTTTCCATCTATGCTTGCTCTTTGATAGAAAGGCCTTCAATACTCTTATTTTAAGTTTTGCTTTCAGCCTCTTTTAAAAACTATCCATACAGTCTATAAAAAGAAAACTTAAATGTATAAGGCAAGCTGATGGTTAAAGGAGTCTATTCCTAGATTTGTCTTAGCACTTTTTTTTTTTTAAGTAATTTGAATCAGTTCTAAATTTCTCAGTAGGGGAGCAGGTAAGTAATGATAGAAAGGAAGTTCTCCCTCTGCACTAATTCCCTAGACCAGCACTGTCAATTATTTTGTAGTTCCCAGTCTCTTTAGCTCATGAGACAGTGCATTTCAGAGTGTCCAAACCCAATAGTGCTGGCATGAGACACAGAGGTAATTTGGATCGACAGGGGAAGGTTAGTTTTTGTTTTCTGAGCATTTTGTTTTGGGAAGCTGCTGGGAATTTCAGGGAAAGAGAGAGGCCAACTGGGAAGGCAGTTCTTAGTGTCGTAGTTCCAAGGTCAGAGTTGTATTTCCCTTAAGGAGATAGAGTACAGGATCGATCCATTTGAATATCAGAACTAGAAAGTGACTTTAAAGATCTTCTGTCTCAGGCATATCCTTTTAAATAAAGCCTTTTTGCAAAATGCATGGCTCCAACTTGATCCCCACTCCTAGTCTTTGGGACCTCATATCCCTATGGTTCTTCACAAGTACTTTATAAAAGAGCTCAGGTACCAGCCTTCAATGCCTATCTACGCCCGAGTGTACTTTGAAAATACATTTGTCAGCCACACAGCCAGACGCTAGCACTTTCCTCATTTTTTGCTTTTAATCACACTGTGTTAGTGCTAGAAACCAGTTGGTCAACTTCCTCAGACTTAGATTTATGTGCAGTGAATCTGGAATCAGGCTGGGCGCAGTGATGTGCAATGTACTCTTAGCTCATCTCGTTCTCATTCTGACTCCGAAATGATACGTATTACTGATTTTCTAGGTTAGGGAACAGAGATACTGAGTGTGTTATGTGGTAAAACTCAGATCTAGTTCTGTTGGCTTAAACGCTGCATCTCAAGGAATGGAGGCCCATTTTCAAGTGAAGAATTAAGAACAGCAGTCAGGGGTTCTTGTCTTTGTATCACTGATGTTGCCTTAGCTATTTTTTTTTGTTAAGTTACCTCTGCACTGCTAATGTTTCAATACTTTCATTTTCTTTATACGATCTTTAAGTAAAAGGGATGTAACACAGGGCATCCTACATACTGTATGACTGCTGTATCACTGAGCTACAGCGGTAGCCCAGTATTTTCCTTCTAGTGGGTGAGCAATTGCTTTTCACTTATGCACAATTTTGCTTCACTGTCTTAGTATAGTTTTCTGGGAAAGAAATTATTTTCAAGGCAGTTAGAATCTACTACTAATATATGTCAAATGGGTTTTACTGTCTCTAAAGAAGGATGCTTAGAAGCCCTGGTTGAAAGAAATGGAAAACTGAAGGATACAGTCCTTGCTGCTGGCTGAGGGCAATTCTTCTTATAAAATGGCTAGAGAAAGCTGGATTGTTTTCAATGCAAAGTTTGTGAGAACTCAAATGCTGTGTATGTTCCCAAATGTCCAAATAGGAACTTATCCAGGATAAAATCTCATGGATGTTGTAGCAACTTTATAGATTTTAGGAGGCAAACAAGAGTCCCTTTTAGGAAAAAAACCCCCTCTGATTTATGTATTTTTCTGACAACCATCCTAGCAGCCCAGAGGACACAGACCTCAGCCCTGGTCTGCTTTTTCTTTCTGAAATGTGGTTTCTGTGAATTTGAGTCTGCCGCCAGAGGGCAGCAAGAGAACAGAAAAATGTGTTTCCCTTTTCTTTGTGGAGTGATAAATGACAAAAACATGTAGATATATAGATTAATTTAAAATGTAACTGATGAATACAAAGTATAATACATTTTTACTATGAAACTTGTTTTATATTTATATTTAAAATTTACCTATCCTTATCGATATAGTCATTTATAGTATATATACACATGCATAAATATATATGTGTGTGTTCAATTGATGTGTGTTTATGTAACATAGGCATGTAGAGAGGGTAAGAAAATATAATTAAGCCAGGCCTGTGCTTCATTGTCTTTAATTTCTGAAATGATAAGTTTGAGCTAAAAAGTTATTAAAAATAACATTTGTATTAGCTTGTACATGTTAGGACATTTTCAGAATCTAATATGTAGTTAACTGAGAATTTAACAAACATTTTCAAATGAATCTTCAGAAAAATAGCTTTAAGTATGAATGTTAAGATCAAAGTGTAACCTGAAGAAAATGTCTTTAAGCAGAGAATTATTAAGATTGAGAAATTTCAGACGTATTCATTAGTCATAGTGAATCTTTAAAGATAGAGTTTCAAGATTTCAACCATGGCTGAGTTGAGATCTTCACACGTTCTCCAGAAGCCAGGTTCTCTTAGCCTTTGGAGCAAGGTCAGGACTTGTTGTAGGTGAATAAGCATGTCCAAACATGTGAAGTACAGGATGCATTTGGGAGTGACATTTGCCCCCAGTATTCAGACTTTAAATGCTCACTATGAGTCACTCTTTCGATTCTGATCACCCTGATAGTTTTCTTGAAGATTCAGCAAAAGGTAACAAGACATTCACACCCCTCTTTCCTTTCTCCAGCTGCTACTGCAACCATTCCATCAGTAAAAACAGTAGATAGCATTTCATAGGGACTTACTATATGCTAAACCTTTGATATTCGGCATCTCATTGAATCCTTCCAACAACTCTATACAATGTTTTCCTATTTTAAAAGTAGGTAATGAGACATAGAAAGGCTGTTTGTTTGGGGTTATCAAAAACGAGTATGCTGTTATTATGACTAGTTTACATGTCCAGATGGAAACACACATAAATAGAATAAATAATCAGATTTTTAACGGTATTATTTACTTACTCGTTGTTATTTTAAGTGCTTGGGATGGAACACAGGGTCCTGTACCTGTGAAATGCTAGGCAAGCACTCTACCACTGAGCTACATCCTTAGCCCTTAAAGATCTAAAAGGATTTCCCAAATCATATAGACTGTTTTCCTCAGTAGACAGTGATTGTTTCATAGAATTTATCTCTGACTCTGCCATTGCTTTGGAGTGCTCCAAAGTCTCCGGTCAAAGTCTAGACGATATGGTAAGACTGGGGTCAGTAGGCTAGAGGGCCAGATGGTGCACTCTGGCAGCCAGACTTGGAACAGCCTGACTTTCTGCAGTCAGACAATTGTGCCAATAAGAATTTTAGAGGCTAGGGATCAGTGGAGGAGCACTGAGAGATTGTGTAGTTTATTTCTGTTCTCTGAGATTCTGTGGCTGATGACTTGGTCACTGCTACTTCTTCGGATTAAGAAAATAACCCAGGGAGTGTCCAAGTTACTTACCTATGTAGGATTTTTAAATATCTCTGCTAATGAGAAAACATCTAAAAGAATGGAAAAACACTTTAGAACCAGACAGCTCTAGAGTGTAGTCCTAATTGTATCCTTTGCTAGCTGGGTGGTCTTGAGCAAGTCAGTTTATCTTCCTGAGCCTTGTTTGCTTCTTTTTTAAAAAGGAGACTAATGATTAGCCCTACCTCAGAGTTATTAGGCAAATTCAATATGTTAAAGGTGTTGAGTGCTTTGTATACAGCACATTGTTCATCTTCATGCTTTCTCCCACAAGTGTTTTATAGTATGGACGGGAAGTGAACTTGATCTGTGGTGACATTCTCCTATCGTCATTTTACCTCACTGTCTCTTAATTTAATGTAATAAAATAAGCTCGTCTTAGAGGTCACCAGCTCCTTATTTACTAATGTTTCCTTGTGGTAAAGAAGCTCTTAGGTTTCACAGCATAAATCCTCCTATGCTGGTCTAAAAGAAATACTGCACTTGATAGCTACCAATCCATTAGTAGAAATCACATAATTATCAATTCTAGTCAGAACATTCTTAGCAGGATCTGACTGCATTCTTTTATTCCCTTGATGTTCTCATTCTAAGGCAACTAACCAAGGAAATGGATAGACAGTCAGAGCACGGGTTACAGACTTAGTAAATATAGTTACTAGAAGGCAATGACTATTTTCTACAGTAGATGCTGTACTTTAAGGGAAAGGATACCATATTGGGCCTTAGAACTTGGGCACAATTCTACCTTCCACTAGTTTTGGAACCTTGGGCAAATCATATCTCCTCTTTGGGTATTAGTTTTTCTGTATGTACAGTGTATAGATAGGACTATATAGCATTCTACAATATTATATCTAAAAAAATCTTAGACTGTGTTACTGAGTCAAAAGACAGTCTTAATGACAGCCCTCTTTTAAAAGCTGGCTCTTGTTTACAACAGACGTGACATTTCAAAGTTCTGTACATACTCCAAGCATACTTGGTGACACACTTGAAGTTTAAAGTGGTTTGTGCCAAATGCTAAGAGCTTACTATTGTTGACCCCATTGCCACTTTTGTTTCTAATGTAGTTCTAAATACAGTTTCTGCTAATATAACCAGACCCCAGAAAAGGGGTCAATCTAGTATCAGCCAGAGTGTAAATGGATAGTTGGTGGAAAGCTGGGAGTTTTCAGAGACAGATATTGTAGCTTTAATTTATAGAAAGTCCAGGTAGGGTTTTTTCATTGTTGTTTTTCTTTTCTTTTTTATTCTGCTAAAATCTGATATATGCATCCTGGAAGCCCCATATGGGGTAAATCACCATAGTTGTTCAGCTCTGTGAAGATTTGCAAGAGTTGTTTGATATCTTGGTTTTTCACAATTTGAAAATGTCCATCTTACATTAAAATTTATTTTCACACCTAACCACATAACAGAGAAGAATCTACAATAGGAGAGTTGTATCACCAAACTTAGGCAAGTAGTTCATGAACCCCCAGTTCATGGAACATAATCCATTTCTAGCTATGCCTCAAAACCCAAATGTTATCATCTAGATTTAGTCCTCAGAACTCTTTAGAAAGAAGTGAATTGTCCTGGAATTAGACACCTGAGTCCAATCCCAGGCTATAGCCAGCAGCCAACAGCTATCAGAATAGAATATGGTCTTGAATATTGATTTCCTTTAGAGCAGTCATTGAGGATTCAACTCAGTGGATTTTTCACTCAGTATTAACCATGTGTCCACAAATAAGCACTATTTTCCCCCTGGACTGTTTTTCTATCCTCTCTCTCAGTGATGGCAAGAGCCTGTGTATTCTTACCTAGTTTGTAGAGGGAAAGCAGTTGGTCCTATAGTTTCTAGAGTTTTGATGCGTGAGAAAACAAACTGTGTCTGACCCTGTACCTATTCAAAGAATTATTTGTTGAACCTGAAATGTTTCCTTCTTATATAGTAGAATGACTGTTATCCTTGAAGTCAGACACTTCTGAGTTCATAACATGGCCTTGTTACTTATTATCAGGTGGCCTTGGAAAATACACACTCTTTATTCTCAGCCAAGCCCTTGGCCTCAAATTCCCTCTCCAGTCTTTTCTCCAAGTTGATTTAGTCTTTCTGGTAGTTAAGAATGCCTACTGACTGTTTCAGCTACATAAGCGACCCCAGAATACAGAGAAGGGCAAATGAGAACCAATGCCCTCTCAAATTCTAGTGATAATTATTTACCTCTCATGTTTAACTTCAACCACTCCTTCTTCTTTTAATATTGTCAAAGGTGTGGATAAATGGATTAATTCTGTGCTGACCATAATTTTGTGGTTAGCTAATCAGGTATTTAAAACCCAAGTTTTCTTTGGAGAGAAAAGAAAATTGGGAAGAGTCCCTAAGTAAGTTAATATACATAAAATACTTAGAACTGTGCCTAACACATAAATATGGTATGGGGGTTTTCCATAAAGACAGACCCTGACCCATTGCTTGACCTTGCGAAAAGTTTGTACTATCAAAGCTGTACTCTAGTCCCTTTTATTGTTTCTATCTCTTCCTACCATCGCTGTCACCTTCCCTTTACAGTGATATCAGAAGGTGTAAGAGAGCTTGGTTCGGTATCCTCCATGACTGGCCCAGTAAAACGCCTTTTTTCCTGTGAGTTTTGAGCTCCTTTCTTCTATTTAAATGATATACTGTCCATCATCAAAATCAGCTTAGACTAAGTCATTTCATGGATAGTCAAGAAATCAGTGGTGGAATTAAGCAGTGGAGGCTGGGGCTCTTTTCCTGTGCCTCTTCAATTCCCTTTTTATCTATAAAAGTTTTCCCATTAAAATTGGGCTGCCAACAGTAAATTGGGGGGATTTGGGGTTCCTGGTTACAGAAACCAATAAAATGTGCTCTAAATAATGAAAAGTGGGGGTTTCTGCTTTTGTCCTCTCTCCTTACCACTGTTTTAAGAGAAAGTATGACGTCTCCATTATCAAGTTTCTCTTCTCAATCCCTCAAGTTAAGTCTGTGGGTTACAACCTTGTTCTCAAGCCCACCATGATTTTCATCCACTAAATGTTTAGTAAATTCATACTATATAAGAATCAAAATTCTAGGCTCAGGGGATACTCCTGTAAACAAAACAAAAGCCTTTTAAAATGAGTCTTATATTCTTCTAGGGAAAGAACAATTAGATATATTTATCAAATGATAGTAAACATTCTGAAAAATATAAAGCAAGGTAAAGGTTGCTATTTATAAGATAATGGAAGAAGGCCTTTCACAATGGAAAATGTAGACAGCAATCACAATTGGTTAAGGGTATAAGCTATGGTAGCCATCTAGAGGTCTCTGAATACTAAAAACCAATTACAAGGGTCCTGAGGCGGGAGTGTGGTTGGCATGTTGTACAGTAAAGGGACAGTAGTGGAATGAGCAAAGGAACCATTTGATTCATTTCTCCTCTCAAAGGCAAAAAAGATGCGGGCTGGGCAGTGACTCTGTCTCCAAAAGTAAACAAAACAATGAAAAAAATACACGAAGTGTTGTCTTTAGAGGGCCTAAAGAACAGAAAGAGGTAAATCACTTCTCTTACCACAGGAATTGCCAAAATTTCCACATTAAAGTTTGGCTCCATGGTTTACATCTGCAGACCAGCTTTAGGAAAGATGTTGCAAAATCATCCGATGTTGGGGTTATGCAGGCCACATTTTCATTTCAGAATGGTCACATAACCAGGATTATATGGCTCCTTTGCTTTTCTATACTTCTCTCATTTAAACAGACTACAACTTTAAGCTTTTAGCTTCCTTGTGGGCTGATTACTGATATATTGGTAAAATGAGTCTCAGAAGGTTGTTGATTAGTGTCTCAATCAACTTGATGCTGCTTCCTAAAGAAAAGCAGGCTTCAAGGAAGTGCTGTTGTCAGTGAGATGCAGATAGTTTGTGTAATAAGGGGAGACATAAAAAGATCATTTGATGTGGCAGAGACTTTGGAGAGCCCTCGAGTCTGTATCCCTTGTTCTGTATGTCACAGAATCATCCCAGCCACCCCATTTCTTTCTTTCCTTGATCTTTCCCCTTCTTTCTGCCTCTGTCTTTACCCAAGTGTCCTTAGATGTAAGTTCTTTTAGTGCTGTTAATAATTACAATCATTACCATATATCAATAGCCTACTATTTTTCAGTCTAGGCTCATAATCTCATTCACTGGCCACAACTCTATGAGATAGCCATTATCTTTGTTTTGCAGCTGAAGCCTCATGTCTTACCTAGGGTTGCCTAGCTAGTAAATAGCAAAACCTCGATATAGCTGAACCTGACTCCAACCAGACTCAGGAGCCTTTGTGTGATACATTCTCTTTACTATTCCAATTGGACACATGGTGAAAAGGTGTCTGTTATGTAACGTGTTACTGGGCCTGGTAGCCAAGATTCATCTGTTCATTGCGAAAACTGTTACTGAGCTGCAGCTTTTGTCCAGTGGCCCATTCCACCCTAGCTTTAACACGTGCATGAGTGGGAAGTCTCTGATGTGAGGAAATGAATACGATTGCCTGGGAATTTTGTGTCAACTAATACTTGGGACGTAATGTGTTAAATATCATGATAAAAATGTGCACTGGATTCTATAGAATTCCATGGAGAAATGGCAGTAGTTTCTCCATCACCATCACCTCCTCCTTCATGTCTTCTCCTATTTGTCCTAATCTTCCTCTTCATTTTTATTCCTTTTACTTTGGGTAAAATATAAATTGATATAGTTCAGGGTAGCCTAAATCCTTGATTTTCCTGCATTGGCCTCTTAACTGCTGGGACCACACTTGTACACAAGCACATGGGGCTACAGAAGTTCTCTTACAGCAGTTAATTCATGAGGAGAATCCTGAAAGTCAAAAAAAAAATAGATTAATTAAGGTACCAGAAAACTCCCTATATTAAAATTCTTCTATAAGAAGGTATTGTAAGTTCAGTGGTTCAAGTAAGGAAGAAGTTCTAGAAGACTAGAGGTGACAGTCCATGGTAGGATACCAGACCATCTTCATTACATGGATTCACTATCTCAGCTTTAGCTAATATTCCATTTGTCCCTCTTTGCCATCCAGAGAGAAAGGGAATGGAACACATACAGCTTATTTATACCAGCACAGTTCAAAGGGTTGCATGCATCATTTCCACTTATGTTCTACTGTTTAAAACAATTCCATTACCTTACCTCACAACAAGAGAGGCTAAGAAATGTAGGCATGGGTACTCAGCTAAAACACAATGACATCTATTAAAGTGAAAGAGAGGATGGATGTTAGAATGATTAATGAGTAGCCTCTACCACAATTGGGGATGTGGTATGCTAGTCAGAGAAACTCTAGATACATACAGGTGTTACAATGAGGTTTCTTGATCCTGGGCAGTCAGAGGTCCAGACCTACAGACCTGGAGGTTAAGATTAGGCGCTCTCACCACCGCGGCCCGAGTTTGGTTCCCAGTCAAAAAACAGAAAACAAACAAACAAACAAACAAACAAACAAACAAACAAACAAACAAACAAATAACAAACGGGACCCCAAGATCCCAGCAGCCCCTTTTGAATAGGGTTGGCCACTCCCCCTTCAGAAGCCCAGGACCCTGGGCAAGCGTCTTTGGACCTTATCAGCTGACACTTGAATCTCACCACATACAGGAATGAGAGATCAAAGAGGCAAGGAAGTATTAAAAAGTCAAAGAAATAAACACTTAAGAATGGAAAGACCTATAATAACTCAGTATAGGGGTAGTATGAGGTGAATGGAGCCATATAGGAAAATGGAAAGTGGAGACTGTGAGCAGTACACAGATTTTAGAGTACCTCCTGCTCATCAAGGAATTGAATTTGTATTTTGTCCTTAAAACAATGCGGAGTCACTGAGATCTTTTAAACTACTGAGGAAGCAGCATAATTAAATTTGAGTTAAGAAAGATCACCCAACATATACCAGAATAAATTACAGATTCAAGAAAGGAATGATGGGAAGCAGAAGGAACAATCAGGAGGCTATGTAGTAATCAGAAAGAGACATAAAACTCTGAGCTAAGGCAGTGGCCATAAGTAGATGAGAGAGATCAAAGAGATATAAGGAGGTGTAATTAGGAAACCTTCCTTGGTGAGTAAATGGATGTAAAATTGGAGACAGGGAGAATATTGGAGTGATGGGCAGATTTCTGGCTCAAGCATTACCATTTTTTATGTAAGAAATTATAATAGAAGAGTCAAGTAGTGATGCTTTTTAAAATGTTGTTTGAGATGTTTCTGGGTTGTCCATGACATCACTGAATAACTAGATACACTGGTATAGAAAAAAAAGCAGACGAGTCCAGGAGTGCAGGAGGCAAGAATGGATGGAACTGCTGTGGTGAGTCTATGTTCATGAGATCACAAGAGCATTGAGATCACAAGCCTCAACAATAGCAAGATTTATTGGGAACCAGGGAAAGTCACAGGGTGGTAAGGCTCAGAATCAAACAGAAAGTGGAAAGGAATGGGAAAGACATTGTTGTCAGAGTTCTAGGTAACTTGTTATATTGATGAACAGTCAAAGTGATGATTGAAAGTTGTCCTTTAGATCTGGCAGGTTAATAGCGATTATTGTAAAATATTATTTAGAGCTAGAGAGATGGTTCAGCAGTGAAGACAACCTGCTGCTCTTCCGGAGGATCCAGATTGAATTTCCAGCTCTCAAATGGAAGCTCATAATCATCTCTAACTCTAGTCCTGGGGGTCTGACACCCTCTTCTGGCCTTCAGATATAACACTCATGTAGTGCACAAAGATGCAGACAAAACATCTATACACACAAAAAAATAAATGATACAATTTTAAAACATTCTTAAAGAGAAGAGATGTGGCCATGGGCCACACTGAGGAGCAAATAGAAGATGAGAAGTGGAAGTCAACAAGGCTGGGGAGTAAAGATGAAAAAGTGTATAATGCCAGGTCAGGAGATGGTCCAGATGAGAGAGTTCAGTAAGTTTGAAAGCTATGTATACATAGTAATATACTTTTAGAGAAAGTGGCAAATGATGGAAGAAGGTCTTTCAAACACTAGGAATAAATCACATGGGCTTGGGGACAGATGTAGAGGCTTCTATCTCCCGAAATATAAACTGGGGACAAGGTAAGATGAGTTTATGAATGTTGGTGCTAATGAGAAAACAGAAACTGAAGATATTTCCTTCTAAGGACCTCAGCTTTCTCTGATCTGTGATACAGGGTCATCTAAACAGAAATATTCTCTGATCTAATGTGTTATAAATGTTTGGCAAAATTACATCTAACTGTGCAAGAGGTAGCAATGATGAGGTTGTCTCGAGGAATAATGCTCACTTTAGTGCTATCTGAAGTGTTGGGTATATAGGTGAATGGATGGGTATTAAAAAGAATCCAACAAACACTAACACACTAGGTATTCTGTTTCCTCACTCTATTGAACTTTTTTTAAAAAAATACATTGAGAAACTCTATCCAGGCTAAAATTTTTCTTGGATCCCACTCACATTTAGTAATTATTTGTCATTCTTCTTCAGTTTTAATAAAGCAAGTTTTTTTTTTCAACCTTGACTTTATTTTGACAGTTTGAGCCAGTAGTTCTTGGTTGTAGAGACTGTCCCGTGCATTCTGTGAATGGCATGTTTAACAGCATCTCTGGCCTGTCTCTATTACACACCATTCCCCTTTTTACAGTTACGACAACTAAATATTTCTATAAGTAACATGAAAGATGCCCTCAGAGACAAAATTGCCCCGAGTCAGGACATTCTCCTGTTAAAATAAACACAGGTTTTGAGAGAGAGAAGAAGGGAATTACTGCTAGGGAAATATTTATATTTAATAATTGACCATTAGAATTATATTTGAACAGGTAACAATGATACAGCTGAGACTTGAACTCAGGCATGTTAGATTCCTAAAACTTAGGTTCTTTATTAAACAGCAGTAAAAAAAGCAAGTAAATATTAATACATACATACACATTCAAAGCCATATTTAAATTATGCTCTCATATCCATACTGCCCTATCAGCTACTTTAAAATATTTACTAAATCTTTCAACCTTATTTCCTGTGAATCTATATCACATTTTGACAGTCACATAATATTTGTCTCTAGATAAATTATAATTTATGTGACCATCTTCATGTTATATGATTTTTAAAATTTTGTTTAAAGAATGCATGTTAGTGTTTTTGCTCAATAAGAGTCCTAGAAAGAGTGATAATCAAAGGGACATTTAAAGTTTCTGCTTGAATGAATCCAAATATAGCTAAAAATTCACTCAATAGTGTACAAAGATGACTTTCTCCCATTATTTACTAGATAAGAATAATATAATAGTCTAATGGAAAATGTGATATATTGGTCTTTTAATATGCATTTATGATTGCCAGTAAAGGTGATACAGTTTCATGTTTCTGAGACTTTTTTTTACATTTTCATATGTCCTTTAAATCTTTGTCATTTTTCTGATTAAACAGCTTGCTTATTTCTTATTATTTGATATTAGCTCATTGACTATTATGTGTATTGTATTTTCCATAATTTACCTTAAAATGTATTAATAGTATCTTTTTTCAGATTAATTATTTTCCATAATAGCTACTATTTATATTTTACTTAAGAAAGCGTAATTAGATTAGTTTTAAGGTTTATAGTGGAGGCTAATCATATGCTAATTCGGCTGTTACATTTACTGAGCTTAGAATTATCTCTCTCATAGGACACAAAAATAACTCTGTAGGGAATATGTTATCTAAGTGTTGAAAGCAATAATTAGAAAAATAGTGGTGAAATATTTTAGGATGCTAATACAGAGATAGTCTTACTAAGCAAATGTTTATAAAACAAGAAATGCTTAAAGCTATTGATGGTTGTGTAGATGGTACATTTTATACAGCTTTACAGGGATATAGATTTGTAACTTAAATGAGAAAGCACACTTACTATGTGTACAACTTAGTAAATTTTGACATTCATTCCTAAACATCTCTGAAGTTATCACCACCTTCAAGAGAGTGGGCATATTTGTCTCCTGGAATACCTTCTTGTCTCCTTGAAGATTTTCCCCTCTATTTCCTTCCACATCACTCCTACCTTTGGAAAGCACTGATCACTTTCTGTCAACACAAGTTCACTTTCATTCTCCTACAAATGGAAACAAGTAGCTTACTGACATTTTCCTTTTGCTGTGGATTTTACACTCCCAATAATTATCCTGAGAATAATTTATATCTTCCATAGAAGTTTCATGTAGCACAGAACATGTATGTACTGTTACTTTGCTCTTTAGTCTTTATCCAGCATAATTATTGTGAGGTTAGTAATTGCACAAATCACCGGTTTCTTACTTTTATTTCTGCTTAGTATGGCTTTCCATCTACCATAATCTCATTATCTTTGAATTATTTGCACCTTGACAACATTATAGGGAAAGCTTCTATGAACATTAAACATTATAGATAAATGAACATTTGTGTATAAGACTATATAATTAATGTTTTTTTTTCTTTAGGTCACTTGGTAATAACATGTTTAATGGTTTCAAATTTTGTCAAACTGTTTTGTAATTTTGTGATTTACTTTCTGGAAAAGGCTATGAAATTCTGTGAAATTCTCATTATTTCCCCCACCTCCTCTTTCTCTGTCTCTCTGTCTCTCTGTCTCTGTCTCTGTCTCTGTCTCTGTCTCTCTCTCTCTCTCTCTCTCTCTCTCTCTCTCACACACACACACACACACACACACACACACACACAAACACACACACACGAGAGAGAGAGAGAGAGAGAGAGAGAGAGAGAGAGAGAGACAGAGAGAGACAGAGACAGAGACAGAGAAGAAGGGAGGGAGGAAGGGAGAGGAGACTTTTTCAGTTAAACCATTTGTGCCTGAATATTTCTCCTTTGGAATGTTTAATTATGTATTCAATCTTTTTAAAAGTTGCATGATCATTTATATGCTTTCTTTCAACGAGCCACATTTTTAATGTCCTCTGCATCTATAACACATCTTGTGATGCTGGTGACTTAATCCAGGACCATACATATATACATATGCTAAGTCTGCCCTCTACCACTGAGCTACTTGTATTTAGCCAGCCCCTGATGTGCTTTTTTCTTTTGCATTCCTACTAGGAGTCAGTGTTCCAACTTCACCACAGCCTTCCCAATGTGATATTTTCTGTCAATATATCATTTTTATGAGTGTGTAGGATCTTACTATAGGGTTTTTGCGATTTCCCTGATGATGTAATGATACTAAACCTCTACTTATGTTTGCTATAAGCACACATTTTTAAACTTGATAAAAAATCTAGCATATCAATTTTCGCTTATAAGTCAGTTTTTGCTTATCAGTTTCTTCTTTTATAAATGTTTGTGTCTAAGATATCTTCCTCCATGTCCAAGTCAGGACATTTTTAATAGTTATTATTTCATTTAAGCATACATATTTGTGCACAGAAACAGTTTGGGTTTGTTTTTATGGTATAACACTTGTGTTGATATTCTGATTTTCACAGATTTGTTATTGACTTGTCCCTTATTTTATTATCATTGCGATCTTTCTGCACGAAATTACCTTTCTGAAAAAATCTAATCATCTATATAGTTATTAGGGTTTTATTTGGACTTTCTGTATCCATTGGCCATCTGGACACTGGTGCCAGTGCTGCACTGTCTTGATTATTATAGGTTTATATATTTTGTCTTTTTTCATTTTATTGTTTTTTTATAAAAAAAAATGACATTTTTATCCACTATCCCCCTGCTCCCCCTCCCTTCCCTCCTCCCAATCCCTCCCAGTCAGCTTTCAGCCTCCCCCCTCTCCTCTCCCCTTCTCCTATCACCTCCCCCAAAAGGGCAAGAAGTCCCAAGGCGGGTCAGCTCAGCGTGGCACATCCACTCCAGGCAAGTCCGATTTCCTCATCCCAAAGTCAAGACTAGGTTAGGTGTTCCTCTGAAGGGAATGGGCTCCAAGGTGCCCGCCCATGAACAGGAACACAGTAAGATCCCACCCCTCGAGGCTCCACATACAGCCCATGCCAGTCAACAGTTGCCACAATTGGAGGGCCTAGCTCCTTTTCCAGATGGATCTCCAGTGGCTATTGTTGATTCAGTGAGCCATCACTGTGGGAATTTTCATCATAATCCCTATCCCCTTGCTCATAAAGACTGTCCTCCCTGCTCTGAGCTGGACCAGGAGTTTGGCCCAGTGCTCAGCCATGGATCTCTGCCTCCACCTCTATTCATTGTTGGATGTATGTTCTGTGATGACAATTAAGGTCATTACTCATTTGATTATAGGGGAAGTCCTGTTTAGGCATCTCTTCCACTATTGTTTGGAGACTTGTCCAGGGACATCCTGTGAGTTCTTGGAGGTTTATATAATAAGGCTTGAAGTCAGGTAACAGCAGACCTCCAACTCCATTTTTCTTTTAAGATATTATTTTGGTTATGTCCTTTGCATTTTCCTACAAATCTTTGCATTTTCCTATAAATCTTCAAATGCGCTCATTAATTTCTATCAAAAACCTTATTGGGGTTACATTCAGTCTGAAGTACTTTGAAACTTTTGGTGATTGGGGAAACTGTCTCCTTTCTGACATTTTCCATGGTTACTTCTTATTTCCTTGCCTTTTCCACCCCTGAGAAAGGATCCTCCAGTCCTCCACTGAGGCTCCCCTTCATGCTCTGGTGTTTGCAGTCTGCATAGTTCTCTGCTATTTGCAAGTGTGATAGTGATCAAAAGGCTTGCCTTGTTTATTTTTGTCATCTCTGAGAAACCACTAACTGTCATTACTGCATTCTTAGTGGCTCAGAAACCATTGGTGCATGTATCGCTTCTATTTGGTTTTGTCCTTTTTTTTTCTTGTTTCAGATTGAAAGAAAATAAAGCCTAATTACCATATCTTAGAAAGAAGTAGTTGAAACGGTAGTTTTGATAAGGGTATGAATTTGGCCTTGTGTGTCTTATTTATAAAAACACTCGATTTTTGAGCCACCAATTCAAGGCATTTCTCATGGGTCTCAGAGACATAGTCATGAACATAGTAGACTTTTTTCATGAAGCTTAAAACCTAGTACAGCCATAATGGAAATCAGTGTGAAGGTTAAGAAAGGAAGGAAGGAAGGAAGAAGGAAGGGTTGAAGAAAAAAAAAGGAAGGAGGAAAGAAAGAAACCATTTAAGTTAGGGTTATTATTTCTATAATAAACACCAGGACCAAAAGCAACTAGTAGATGAAAGGATTTATTTTGCTCACACTTCCAATTAACAGTTTATCCTTAAAAGGAGTAAGGGCAGGAGCTCATGCACTGCAGGAACCTGGACATAGGATTTGATACAGAGGCCATGGAGGAGTGCTGCTTACTGGCTTTTTCCACATGTCTTGCTCAACCTTTCTTTTTTTTTTTTCCTCCTCCATCAGTCATGATCCTATTCCCTATCCCTCCCCTCTAACCTCCCTCTGCCCATAGTTTACTCAGGAGATTTCATCTATTTTCCCTTCCCAGAGTGGTCCATGTGGTCCTCTTAGGGTCATTCTTGTTACCTAGCTTCTCTGGGGCTGTGCTTTGTAGCCTGCTTATCTTTACATCTACTATCCTCTCATGAGTGAGTACATACCGTGCTTGTTTGTCTGGGTCTGGGTTACTTCCTTCAGGATAATTTTTTCTAGGTCCATCCATTTACCTGCAAATTTCATGATGTCATTGGTTTTTTTTTTTACAGCTGAGTAATATTCCATTGTGTAAATGTACATTTTCTTTATTCATTCTTCAGTTGAGGGGCTTCTAGGTTGTTTTCAGGTTCTGGCTATTATGAATAATGCTGTTATGAACATAGTTGAGCAAATGTCCTTGAGGTGTGAACGAGCATCCTTTAGGTATATACCTAAGAGTTGTATTGGTGGATCATGAGGTAGATTGATTCCCAATTTTCTGAGAAACCTGCATACTTATTTCCAACAACTGTAAAAGTTTGCACTCCCACCAGCAGTGGGAGGATTTTCCCCTTACTCCACATCCGTTCCAGCATGACCTGTTATTAATGTTTTTGATCTTAGCCATTCTGTCAGATATAAGATGGTATCCCAGGGTCATTTTTATTTGCATTTTCCTGATGACTAGGGATGTTGAACATTTTTTTTAAAATATCTTTTGGCCACTTTAGATTCCTCATCTGCTTACTACTGTTTTATTGTCTATTACTTTCAATCATGAAGTACATTTGGCTTGTGATTGTACATACAATGTTCCTGTTAATTTCCTCACTTTTACATAGGCATTCCACATTAACAGTTCTAATAGCAGCTATTCTTGTACTCCTCCAGCTCATCTTATGTATAATATTCGAGGCAATTTGGATTTTCTTCTCAATTTTATTTTACTTCCATTTTTTTTAAAACAATCAACATGCTACAACATTAAATTTTCTGTAGGAGAACAAAATAATATGAGAAAACTAATTTCTTCTATCTATTCCTTGTCATTGAGAAAAAAATGTGTCTAGATCCTTAAGTGTCCTTTTAGAAATATTGTCTACATATATGTGTATGAACACAAGTGTGTTTAGTAGCCCTTGATCCTCATCGCCACCCATACAAAGCAGCTTGACAGTCCTGTTGGGTAGTTGCTGTTATCCTCATATTCCAATTGAGAGAGAATGCTGAGACTCAAATGTAGCTGTTACCTGAGGTCTCACTGGTAATAAGTAGAAAATCCAGGGTTGTTTTGATGTTTTTTAATCTGTACTCTTTCTCCACACTGAGAGGTTCTGGTCTGCTCTATGCATTCATCATGGTAGGAGACATATGAACATTTCCTGGTAGGTAGAGGGAGCAAGAGAATTCCCCAGTTCCATTAACCATTTTAGTATTCACATGGTCCGCCAGATACAGTGCTGGAATGCATCTATGAGTAGCTTGCCTAATTGTCGTATGGGTATCTTCCTTTCTTCTCTATAGATACATTTAGGTCCGCCTGAGGACAGCCAAGTACCTCCAGTTCCTCCACCTCGAGTGACAGCAAGAAGGCACAAACCAATCACAATCTCAAAGCGTTTGCTGAGAGAAAAAACAGTGTTCTACACTTCTTCCCTGGATGAAAGTGAAGGTCAGTAGTTAGCTTATGCATGACAATTACATACAAAGAAAATATTGAAAGGCAGAAATGGGAGCATGGCTATTATCTTTGTACAATGGTAGACCTTTTCTAATTCTTTGGCTTACAAGCAGTAAGGAGAATCAAGGCTTATATTTTGTATTCTAAGAGGAAATTAGATTATTGGCAGTTGATGGGACAGGTGTGAGTCTTTAATGGAAACTACATGGCCCCTTGTAGTGGCAAATCCATGTTATTCTTGGGTGTGTTACTCTAGTACATTCAAATATGTGAACAAAGTTCTTGCTAATGTTCTGAAAATGTAATTTAAATACAGCTACCATGTATTGAATAACAGTCATGTTCCAAGTAATTTGATACAGGCCAAATGAAATTAAGCCACATGCCTCTGCCTGCCTTCATGGAGCTTGTAGGATACAGACTGGCTATGTGAAAAATAAGCATCATCCTATGCTAAGTGGGCCTTCGTTCCCTACCATTCCACTCAGACTACTTTCATCAAGGTTACCTATAATGTCCACATGACTGAACTAAGCACTCCGCTATTTGTGTGAGCTGGTGAGCAACATGTGACAGCTACCTCCCCTTTCTTTGTGGAGCACTGGATGTGGCTTTCAGGACACTAAAAGTTGATCCTTCTCATTCCATGTCACCTTTCTTTCCTGTTTTTCCTTCCTTTTCTAATTTTGATATTTGAAGACTCCAAATCTTTTTTGTACACCATCTCTCTAAGTCTCTGTGTGTAAATATCCTTTAAATGCTGCAGGTGATCCCCAAATTTTTAAACACAGGATTTGTTCTACCCTTTATCGTTATCTCAAAATCCCTGTTGAATTGTTCTACACAGATTGACTCATTGACATCTAAAATACAAAATTTAAGATGAATAGTTTGCATTTTGTTTTAGTGGTAGTGGCTGGAATCTAGGACTTTGTACAATGACAAGTGGTCATTCTATTACTAAGCTACACAGCTTGTCCTCGGCCCAAAGCACAGTTCTTGCTTATCTGTTGCTTCTGACCCTACTCCTTTTGTGATCCCTCCCTTCTAAACGACTTTCAGCTCCAATTACCTGAATACTGAGGTTACGAATGTTGGTCTTTCCTGGTGGCTCTTTTCCTTTTCTTTTTCTGTTAGATTCTTCGGCAATTCATTTTGGCTTTGGATGCACATCACATGCTAAATCCTTAGATTCCCTTTGGACCACACACACTGAGGCTGTACCATCTCTTCCCAGCTGTCTGTGCTGGCCTGCTTGACTGCCTCTAATCCATTCTCCAAAGCAGCCAGTAAATTGTCCATCCTTTCAAAAATGTGAAGCACATGACCTCATTCGCTCTGCTCCAAACTTTCAGTGACCTCTCTTCATGTTTCGAATAAAATTTGTTTTTTATGCTGTTTTCAGTGACCCCTGCTTATCTATCTGAACTTTCTTTATGTACTTTCTGTCCCCTTTGCTCTCTCACCTCTAGTTTCATGAGCCTTCATATTCCTTATGGGTCTCAAGTTTATAAATGCCATCTCCTTGTAGAGACCTTTTCTGAGCACCCAAGTTAAACAATTCTTCTTTCCTATCCCTTTATACTGCTTTGTTTTTATTCATGGCACCTGCTACGACTTGATGACATATTTAGTATCTACTTTTTTCCTAAGAATGTTAGATCTATTTTTATCACCAGTTCTGGGAACGATCCCTACTATACATTGTGTGTGTTTAGTACATGTTTCTAATGTGAATGAATGGATGTATTAGGAATATGAATGGAAAGGGATTATCTAGCTTAAGGAATTACTTCCATAGAGAAGGAAGAAAAAGTGGAAAATGGATGGGAGTGCCAAATGCTTGTTTTATTGTCCCATAATTAGATTTTTATGAAATAAATTTATTTATAATGTTCTCCACAAAAACCTTATATTTGCAGAAACTTTTTTTTAGTACTTTATACCCTTCACCAGCACAGCATTTGCTACATAGTAAGTGCCTAGTTAATTAGAGTTTATTAAATGAATGAACTGGATGTCAGTTGACCTAAGGTCTAATTTCATTTTGGTCACTAGTCTGTTAAGGAACTTGAACTAGCCACATCTTCTATCTTTGCCCTGCTCTGTGGTGAGGGCTTTGTACCAGATCTTCAGGAAAATTGCAGTCTATGCATTATTTTTTTTTCATTTTGGACTGATAAATAATGCCCAGGCCATAAAATTCATCCTTTTAAATTATAAATCCAGTAAAATGTATTTTGTGCAATCACCTTATCTGAAAATATTTGCATTATCCCTGTAGTATGAGGTTTCTGTTCCGGACTTTTAGGCCTAACCTCAACGTTTAGGTCCACAGACCCATGGACCCACAGAGACACGTAGAGGCTTACTATAGTTTTAGGATGATCAGTCTAAGACCCAAGCATATAACTTGCTTACTCTGTACCCTTCATTTAACCCATGACTCTTATCCTGTTCAGCCATGCAGCTGGGTACCTTTTCTCAGAGCAGCATAGGTGTCCTCTGCTTCTTCCAGCTTCTCTCTGGCATTCTGCTCTGTGCTTCCTGTTCTCAGAGTTCTCTTAGTCTGGTAGCCCCACCCACACTTCCTGCCTGCCTTTGGCCAATCAGCGCTTTTTATTAAACCAGTGGATAGAACAATTATTTACAATGTAACAACACAATCTCCCACATATCCCAAAAGGAAACCTTTCAGTTCCTTATTCTTTTCAGCCTCTGGCAATTACTCTCTATCCATGGAGATTTATTTATTCTGAAACTTTCATATAAATGGACTCATATTCTGTATAGTCTTTTATGGCTAGCAAATTCTTCTGGGGTGCATGTACTTTCTGATGCTACGTGGTATTCCAGGGTGTGAGTATACCACATTATATTTATCCATTCCTCAGAGAATGGGCACTTAAGTTGTACTTTTGTTTTAGCTATTATGAATAATACTGCTATGAGCATTCAGGCTGTTGAGTGAATGTCTGACTCTTGAATATATTGCTGAGTCATATGTTTACTCTGAAGTTAAGCTTTGACAGAGTGACCATGCTACTTTTCAAAGCATATATGCCATTTTACCTTCTCAGTAATAAAGGATGGTGATTCTAATTTCTCACTATTCTGGTCAGCGTTTGTTATGATCATTTGACCTTTTCATTCTGGCCATCTTAAGTGGGTGTGAAACTATAATCTCATTTAATCCTCAGTATTCCTGTATGAGGTAGGTGCCTAAGTTTACGGAAGTCCTTTGTAACTCAGAGTAGGTAATTTGTCCAATTAGAAGACAGCAGTTCACACCCCTTCATTTTATCCCAAATTCTATATGCTTACTTAGTGTGACACCGTCCTTCTTAAAATGTACCTCAAAACCATTCTAAGTAGGAACCAGGCCTACTCACCACTTTTCTTGAGAAGTAGCATCTCACTATTTGATCTCCAAATTTATATTCTGTTTGTAAATGATGTTTTAGTACGTCCTCCCGCATAATCATGGATGCTTTCATATCCTATATCAAATCTTTGGCCATTCTAAATGTGTTTTCTTTGTTTGGCACAGGGTCTTTCTCTGTGGCCTAGGCTGGAACTGAACTTTCAGTCCTTCTCCCTCAGTTTCGATTGATTTCAGAGTGCTAAGATTACAGGAGTGTGTAACTAACTACACCTTCTATCTATCTATTCTCCTCTTTAACAAAAAGCCTGCACTTCTTTACTGGTGCTGTTTTGTCATGAGCAGTCCCATATGTCTCCAAACCTCTAGTTTTTCTGCTCTAATCTGCTTTTCATATTGAACCCAAGTAGATGTTCTGGAAACATAAATTTGACAATGCTTCCTTTCCACCCACCAGAGGTAATGTTCATATTCCTAAGTGTGACATTCAGGCCTAATGAAATACCACCACACTGTCATAGACCCATATCTAGCTACTCATATCTTTTATCATAAATGTTCAAGACCAACTGAACTTGTTAGTCTCTTTTAAAAGATATTTTCTTGTTTTAAAATTATCTTTCATTTTTTGAAATTATAGCTTTATTTACATGTCTGTGCTATTTACTTATTTTTGTGGTACTGAGAATGAAACTCACAATCTTGTTCATTCTATAACAGTGCTCTACCACTGAGTTGTTAACCCCAGCTCTAAGTTTCCTATTATTAATGAATGTGATAATTTCCATTATTAATATGGGGCATTTTTATTATTTCTGGAGATAGAAAATAACTTAAAATTAGTTTTCAAAAATAAAATAATGTTTGTGGACTTATTTTTTCTAGAAAAAAGATTTTTCTGGCTGCTATTTTATTCTTTAAAGTTTTAACTATACTCAGAATCACTTAAAACCTTCTTCTAAGGGATATAGGCATTTATGGAACACAAAGGCTACAGGAAGAATGTAAATTGGCTATTTGAGAATATTTTTACCTGGATGGAAAAAGAGATTAAATTCTGTTAGGTTTGCTAGCTTGAAATTTGAGGAGCCTTAAAATACTGCTTTTAAAAGAATGGCTTGAGAATTAGTTGATACATTTATTTAGAAAGTAAATAATGCAATTGATTGGGCACTCTGTCATTTTTGAATTGTATCCCCTTGAAAGTCTAGTTTAGAATACTGGACCTTATTCCGTTGTATTGGTGAAAGTCATATGAAAACTGTAAATTGAACCTCATTTGAATGAGATCATGACTCCATACAAATTGAGCGGGGTGGAGACTCTTCTTATGGGATATAGTTCAAGTCTGTACCATCATAATAACAATCTTGAAAGTGTGTGCAGATTTTCAAAGGTAAATGTATGTGTATATATATGCATCAAAACAAAATAATTTTATACGTTATCATTAATATTTTTTCTTGTACCAACTTTTTTCAGATGAAACCCAGCATCAAACTCCTAATGGTACAATCACTAGCAACCTGGATCCCCCCAAGCTACTGCAGCACCTCAAACCACCCATTTATAAAATTGTGGAAACTGATCCTGGAAGGAAGTCCCCAAACAGACCTGTTTCTGACTGCCAATTGGAGCCCTGTCCAGAGGTGGAAGTTGGGAAGTTGGCATTTAGGTTGCAGGATGGAGGGACCAAGTCTACTCCAAAGGCCACCAATGGACCTGTGCCAAGCTCTGGACCCACAAAGACTTCCTCTTCCCATATAAAGAGACTAGCTCCTCGGCCCATGGTTCACCACAAGGAAGGTAAAATGTTTAGCAATTCTATGGGAGGCAGAAGTGAACCAAGTTTCCTTTCACCTTGGAAACTTTCTATGGTTGGAGCTATCTTCCTTCCTTGCTCCTGTCCTCCTTCTTTCCCTCTTGTCACACTTCCTCCCGTTCTTTGATTTTTAAATTTTTGAAATTAGCTTGTAAAGTAATTAGTAGGTTTCAGTATGAGATTTTAAGACACACTTCGTTTTGGTTTATGTTCACTCCCCATCTCCCATTTCCTTGATTCCCCTTCCTTACTGTATATTTTTCCACTTTGTTCTATTGTCTTCCCTGCCTGCTCCATTAGAGCCTCTTTTGTTTCCCAGTCATATGGGTCTCTTTCTAGTTTCCTGCCCTTTATACATATTTACTACCCCTCGAGTAGGTGTGTAGGTATATTTTACAGCTAGAAACTATAATATGAGAGAAATTATATTCAGCTGTCTTTCTGAGCCTGGATTAGCTGGCTTAAAATAATTTGTTTTCATTCCAATCCATTTTCCTGGCAAATTTTGTTCTTTCTTTATGAATGACTAAACTTGCTTTGTCTATAGGTACCACATATTCATTTTTCATCTGTCTGTCGATGGATATCTGGGCCTAGCTCTTATGAATAAAGATGCAGTAAACATGGGTGTGCAGCAAATAATGTGGCAGAATACAGAGAGTCCTTTGGTTTTATGCCCAGAAGTGGTATAGGTGGGTAAAAAGGAAGATCTATTTTTGGTTTTATAGATGCCTCCACACAGCTTTCCACAGTGGCTCCACCAGCGTGCACTCCCACAAGTAGGAGTATGTAAGTGTTCCTCTTTCTGCATACTGTTTTCTTGATGCCAGCCATTCTCACTGGGTGAGATGAGATCTCAAAGATGTTTTAGTTTACATTTCTTTGATGGATAGAGATGCTGAACATTTTAAAATATATTCATTGACCATTTGTAATTCTTCCTTTAAGAAGTATCCTGTTCTTCTAATCTGTTTAGTATCTTCCCAAGCATTCACTTGGAGTCTTACTTACAGGTTCAAAGGTTTAGTCTGTTATTGTCAAGGTAGCGAGCATGGCAGCATGCAGGCAGATATGATGCTGGTGGAGTAGCTGAGAGTCCTACATCCTGATCCATAGGCAGAGAGGGAGACTGGGCCTGGCACCTTGAAAACCTCAAAGTCCACTCCCAGTGAAACACTTTCTTCAACAAGGTCACATCTTATAATCTTTTTAATCCTTACTAACAGTTCCATACCCTGGTGACTAAACATTCAAATATATGCACCTATGGGGTCCATTCTTATTCCAGTCACCACAGTGTCTATTTGGATAACTATTTCTTTGGCGTTCATTTTTTTTAAGTGTTAAAACTATTTACTATAAATATTAACTCCTTGTACGCTGTGTAGTTGATGAAGACTTTCCCAAGTTCTCTTAGCTGCTTATCTACTGATTTGGTGGTGGTGGTGGACAGAAGTTCTCTAAATTCATGTGGTTCCATTTGTCAATTCTTGGACTATTTCCTGTTCAGAGATGTGCTGTCTATAACTATATCCTGAAGTGTTTACCCTATGTTTTAGTGTTTCTAGTTTAAAATCCAGGTCTCTGATCGATTTTGAATTAATTTTTGTGCAAACTGGGTGATATGAAATCGAATTTCATTATTTTGGAGCTAGTTAATGGGTTTGGCTGACAATTTGTTGAAAGAGCTGTCTTTCCTTCAGCACATGTTTTTGACACTTTCATGAAAAGTGAGGTTTCCACAGCTATTTGAGTTTATCTTTATCTCTGGTTCTTCTGTTGTCTTCTCCTGGTCTATATGTCTGTTTTGGGCCAGTAGCTATTGTATTACTACATCTCTATAGTGTAATTTCAAGTCAGGTAACATGATGGATGTCTCTGGCTGTGTTCCTGCTGCTTAGCATTGTCTTTGGCTATGTTCTTTCATAGTTCCTAAAATATAAGGATTGTTTTTCTGTTTCTATGAATCATGTCTCTCAACACGTAGCTCATTAAGACCTTATACGTTATATCCTCCTGCCTCAGCCTCCTGAACCTCCAGAATGCTGGGATTATAGGCATGTACCTCTGCAGCTGGCCAGAGATTCTTTGAAGGGAATGTGTTACTGTTTATGAGCACAAAACTAGAGGACAGGTAGATAAATGCAGTGGAGTGGGGAACTTGGAAGTAAGATAGTAATGAAATGCTAGGAATGGAGTTGGTGTGTGAAATGTGCACGAAGCCTTTCCCACTTGCTTAATAATGTCACGGATTTCTTTCTAAAAAGGAGAGAGACAGAGAGGGACTGCAAGGGTGATATTTTAGAGTATACATAATGACAGAGGGAAGCCAGAGAGAAAACAAGCCTGTCCAGATAAAGCACAGGAAAGAAATTCTGTTGTCTGTGGCAGGCTTAGTGCATGCTGACAGCATTGTCTTTGAGCAGTTTTGTAAATGCTATTTTGTGTGAATGCCAGCAAGATTTCCACAGAGCAATTGACATTTTCTAATGCTCTGGTTTGGTCCTCTAATGCATTTGTATGCTCACGTTATTTTCCATGTCTGTACCTTGGGTTTTATATCTCTAAAATGGGAAAAAGTATACCTACAAGTAATTTTTAGGATTAAAAGGAATAACAAACAAAATACCTGGCTCATAATCAGAAAATGAAATATGTTATTAATTTTCTCCCTCTGTCCTGTCTTCCTCCCTACAACGCGCCTCTTGTGGGAGGCAGCCAGGAAAGGCCAGACATTTATGGAGACATCTGCTTCAGTTTAGAAGTCATATATTGATCATCACATTAAGCAAGTAGAAAGTTGGGTAACTGCACTTCTACCCCCATGGTAAACTTTGCCCTGCCCGTTGTCAAGCCAGATCCTGTCAGCTCAGCACACACAGTAACTTTTAGCCTTCCACATCAGTTCTGCCTCCAACATCTTTGGATATAGAATTCTATCCCCATGCCATCCCTTCTGTTGCTTCTCTCTCACTCCCATCCTTTGGGCTGCTGGCAGCAGCAGCTGTGATCTAATGGTATCAGTTAATATAAGAACTGATCTGACTTGTCCAGAGTCATCCAGGCTTTCTCAGTCTGAGCTGCAGCATTGCCAATTTTTTTTTCTTTTTTTCTCTTTTTGCTCTTAAATCAGTTAGCAACTAGCTTATGTGGTACCGTTTTTCTTAAAGCCTCTGGCCTTCAGCCTTGCAGAACTGGGATGGGTTGGGCTATGATAGAGGCCTATAGCCAAATCTCTGGTAGAGTTGTCTTTAAAACTTCCCCACCTATCACTTCCCCTCTGCTTCCCTCCCTAGTCTCACGGATGGTCATGGTAAATTCCTGGACACCAGAAGAGTTGTCAGTTAATCAGTTGCTCCACATGATTCTTCCCCTGAGCTGAAGCTGATGATTAACCCTATGTGCTAACAAACAACCTGAATGGCAAGCTTGGAGAGAAAGTTGTCTCTTCTGCTTACCCACTCACTCTACACCACACACTTGCTATTCTTTTTCGCTTTGTTGATCAAGATGCTTTGTTGCTTCCCTTGTTCTAAATGTATCACTGTCCCAACATCTCCCCATCTTTACCCTTTTCACTCCACATTCTTCCTCAAAGCAATTAGAAATCGCAGAAGGATGGTGCATGTGAAAGGGCTTGCTTCTATGATAATCAAGTAACTTTACAATGCAATACCCATTGTTTCTTGATGAAATTTTATTTAGCGCCCTTCTCTATTCCAGACATGGACCTGTATGCTTTCTCTTATTCATTGCATACTTTTATTGTTGGTAAGTGTGTCAGATAGGTTTTACCCTACCTATCTCAAAAGAAAGACTAGCTCAGACATGAAACAAATTGCCCAGAGTCTTTTGGACTATAAGATGCAGAGATGTTGCTGGAAGCTAGATGTTTGGGATGCTTTAGAACACATTCAATTTTAAAGATTTATTTTATGCATATGAATATTGCCTGCATGGATGTACATATTATGTGTGTGCCTTGTGCTCATGGAATCCAGAAGCAGGTGTCCCCTGGAACTGAAGTTACAGATGAGTGTGAGCCACCCTGTGAATGCTGGAATTCAAATTGGTTTCCTCCATAAGAATAGCAAGTTCTTTTGAATAGATAACCATTTATCCAGCCTCACAGTCTTGTTTTTTTCTACCTTAGCCACAACTTTCTTTTCTGTCAGGCATTACTTTGGGGTATACAAGATTAGTGTGTC
This sequence comes from Phyllotis vaccarum, assembly GCA_033318265.1. Classification (NCBI taxonomy): domain Eukaryota; kingdom Metazoa; phylum Chordata; class Mammalia; order Rodentia; family Cricetidae; genus Phyllotis; species Phyllotis vaccarum. The sequence goes on from JARWLC010000013.1 coordinate 61,937,062, forward strand.
TCTTTTGACCATTTTGATGATGTTGTCTTTTAAATTAATGTTTCTAGGTTAGTATTCAAACTAATGGATGGCTCACTGTGGCATCTTCATGCATATGTGTTAAACTGGGTTGTCATTTATTTCTCTCTTTCACTATCCTTCCCTGTGCCTCCTCCAACTGGTTCCCGTTCTTCCCCCAGTTAGTCGTCCCTTCAACTTTCTTTCTTGTTATATGCACTAAATTACTCTCTCTATTTTCTACTTCCCTTAAGATCTCTTACTCCACTTTCTCCACATTCTATTTTTGTAGCTCTCCATGTAGATAACCCCCCAAACGCACACACACACACTTGCACACACCTATTGAAATCTAGGTTCTGTATGTAAGAGAAAACATGTAGTATTTCCTCAAGTGCTACTTTCTCTTAATTAATGGTTCTGGTTTTACCAAATGCAAGTGTGTAGTTTCTACAAAAAAGATTTGGGACTTTTGGGGAGAATGAAAAGAACAGAATATATTTGTACATTCATTCAGTCGTTACACTAAGCAAAGGGAAAGACCAGATGAAAAGCCATGATTCCGTCTTCCCATTGTTCATGGTGAGAATGGCTCATAGGCTATCAGTTCCAGCCCAGTGTGACTTATGTTCTTGGATGATCGTGAGAGCATTCCAGTAAGAGCAGCAGTAGGAAGCTCTTCATTCTGCCTGAGGTATAGATACCAAAGTAAGTAGCATGCCACACACAGGGGCCCTATGACAAGTGGGTTTAACAGCCCTGCTTAGCTTCTTTCCTCTCTCTGGTGATATACTCCTGGGCTTGGAGGAAGGATATTTGCAAGACGTTTTTCAGTCACACGGCCATCAATTCTTCACTGGGGTGACTAATGCTGTAAGTGGCATTTGTTTCTGCTCTAAAAGTTTTAGGAACAGACTTGCTCCTGCAGTAATGGGTGTTGCTGGCCATTATCCACATTTTCTTGTTTGGACTTATTATGCTTATGCTTTAGTAATCTACTGTTTGGTTTTCATTCTCTGCCTTTCCTGGAGTCTAACTCCAGATTGTTCCATAAGGATAATTAATGGCTAAAGGGAAGGAAGGCTATATGATGCATGGAAGAATGTCATAGAAAGCAAGAGATCATTCTAGAAGACTGGTAGTGAGCTATAAGAAGAAACCATCTTCTCCTGCTCTGTAGCTCAAGTTTGGGTATAGGTGGATATAAGGAAAAGATACAAGAAAATGGCATAAAGTCAAAAACTGATGACTGTTGCATCTGTTAAATCTTCGCGTGCTAAGATATCTGGTCACTATTATTTGTCAGAAGATATGAAAGGAAGTAATGATATGTTTTAGAGAGGACAATAAGCTTATAGCGAAACCCATGTTTTAGACAAAGATTCAAAAGAAATTAAAATTGTAATTTAGTAGAATACCTTAGACTAGGGAGAATTTATGGTTAAAAGCCACTACTTCCCTTGATGTGTATTTTCAATTTGAGTCTGTCCCTCCTAGCTGTGGGATTCAGGTAGATCATAACCTCTCTGAACTTCTCATTTGTATGAGAGGATCGTAATCGTGCCCATTGGATTGCTATAACAAGGAAGAATGACATGTGTAGACCTGTCCCATTCCAACTATCCTGTAAATGGAAGGAGTTGTTTGCCTTTGATCGCAGGATGTTGTAATTAGGTCAGCTTTACATTTTATTTCCCCACTATGAGTAGTGTGGGATAGCACCTCCATTACAGGCAAGGTTTTGTGTGTGTGTGTGTGTGTGTGTGTGTGTGTGTGTGTGTGTGTGTGTGTGTGTAAAGGTAGATGTGGACTATAACACACCTAATTATGTAGTTATATAGTAGAGGCTCAAGAAGTGGCAGATTACAAGACAGGGCATCTGCTTTTCTGTATTTGAGAGCCTTGGAGAAACTTCAAGTAGAAAACATGAGCGGAGGACAAGAGCTCAGAACTACATTTTTTTTTTTTTTTTGTCTTCAGCCTGATTATACACATGATAAACACCCGGAAAGAAGATAGTATTGTGGAGGAGAGGGACAAAAAGATATTCAGCTCTTCTTAGTCCAATTCAAGTTCAGTTTGATCTGTAGATCCTCTGACAGTCCTACTCCTGGGTAGTCACCCACACCTCACTTCTTAGAGCACCCATGGCTGGCCCTTTAATGTGTCTGCCAAGTCACAGGGCTCTCGGTTATTTCCCATAACTATGACTTCTCATCTCAGTTTGGCTTTAAGACCCCAGGGAGACTGTATCAGACCATTTGTGTGCACTCCTTGTTAGACACATATGCCTTCACAAAATTCTCAGTATATTGAAACTTTCTTTAGGTTTCAGAATACACTTGAAGCTGGAGGGTATTATGCTTGGTGTGTCATACAAAGCTCAGTTGGAAGCCTAAAAAGGAAAAGCTTTCTCCACTGTCCTTCTAAAAGTCTGAACTGCATTTTTCTTTACTCAATAAATATTTGTTGAATATCTGCTGGTTACACACAGAACAATTCACTTGGGTCTCTTGGGAATACAGAGATGAGTCCCACCTGGATCTTGCTCTCAAGTTGCTCCCATTCTAATAGCGAGAAGGAGCCATGAAAACAAAGAGCCAAAATACAGGATTCAAAGTACAAGACAAGCAGTGCCTTAAGAGCTGGGGAAAGGAACTCAGAGAATCTTAAGCTTCCTAAGATACATGGCACTTAAGTGGATGCAAATTTGGGCATGTGTGGGAATAGGATAAAGAGTATCTTGGAAAGATGATTAATTGCAAGACATGTACACAGAACAATAAATAATAATGTGTGTCTGGGTTGTAGCGTATGTGAACAGCAATGGTAGACAGCTAGATCAGGAAGGACTGCTGAAGCTCAGTAGAAGACGGTACCGAATGCTAAGTTAAGCATTTTCAGTATTGTCTCAGGCAACAGGGAGCTATGAAATCGAAATCCATTTCTTGAGAGGTAACAGGAGGGTGGAAGAAAGGAAGAGAGAGGCTGATCAGGAAATCAAGGCTTCTACAGTACTCCCAAAGCAGCATGCAGAAGTCAGCAGAGAGAGGTAAAGGGTTACAGACTGATATTATCTACTGATTCATCTGCAAAACAGTCCAGTCTTCATATTGTACTGGCAGAGAAATGAACTGGTGACTTACACAAGCTAGTTTTAGTATTAAGATGAGAATCCAGGTTTCTTGACTCCTAGTTATATGACTTTCTCCGTGCCTTGCCAGTTTGACATTGTGGCTTAACTGTGACTGAAACAAATTAGAGGCAAGAAAGAACAACACCGGGGTCTTCCAGCCAAGAAAACTCTTTGCTGCTACTTCAAAGCATGACTTGTAATGAATCATCAAGTTGGAGTTGCATATAAAAAAGGCCTAATCAGACAAACAGTTAATGGTGCTTACTTGCCAGGCCCTGGTTAGATGTCCATTTGGATGTGGCTGTAAAGGTAATGAATGAGGTTGCTGTTTTGAGGATGATATCTGCTATATTCATCAAGAGAAATGAGCCCGAGTATAGGCACAACTTCAGGTAGAAATATTTTCAGGGTCTGAAAGTACAGTATCTTTCCTGTCACATTCCTCACTCCAGTAACTAGTCTAAATAGAATGCCACTGTCATCTCTGGTCATCTTTGACCTGCATTGAGGAAGCAGTGTTGTGTGGCTTACAACTTTATAGCTCACACTGCCCATCATCACCAGTGTTGGGGGAACATTGAAATACTCATGTGCAAGTCCTACCCCAGTCAAGCTAGTAATGCTGAGGATGGGATCCAGGTACTGTATAGTTAAACGTTTTCATGTGTTCTAATGTGTAGCCAGGGTTGAAATTCACCGCACCACTGGTAACTGGAACTACATAGGTTTCAGAAGTCACATGCACATAGATCTGATAGTGGTAAACTTTAAGGTTCATTTTCATTTTGGAGTGTCTTCCTCAACAGGAGAAAAAGCATAACGTTTGTACAGAATGATGGCCAATCTTAACTATGAAAACTGTGTAAAAAGTATTAAATGCAGGGTTACAATACTTGAAACAGAACTGGTGTTTGATAATACATGTAACCAGAACTGGAACTACTGTGTGTGACCCTGAGATTAATCCCTATACTAAAAAAATCAGTCAATTAAAATAAATAGTAACTGTTGTTTTGCTTATATTTTACTGTTATTATTATTATCATTTGCAGTTTTATTTTACTACTAATAATAACAACATTGTAGACATGGTGGGAAAAAAGTGCATATGAAAACAGAAGTTAGGAATTTCAATTACTACTCTATCACAATCTAGCTATGTAGGTGATGGGTGAGAGGATTTACCATCATGAGCCTCCATTTTCTTCTATGTAAAATGGAGATGGCATGAAATCTCTATTCTTTCCTTCACAGCTTATCATGAGCATCATCCGGGAGAATGTTTCAAACAGTATAAGTTTGTTAGGGGAAAATAAATTATTATTACTTCGATTATATGGTTTCCTAATCCAACTGTAGAAAATCACCCTGATGCTAAGGGAAATAGCATGTCCATGAATGTGAGACAGAACCCATATAGAGAGATAGAAATTCTATCTGTAAACAGGAATAATGTTTTCCTCACTTCTCTACTAGTATAACATTTAAACTGTACTGTCAGAATCCTACCTACCTTTCCCCTTAGGTTTCTCAGTGGATGATTTTTTAAAACATAAATCTCACATTTGAGCTGGCTCTTCTAAAACTTAATTATGGTATTTTTATTTATTTTTTGGCAAATTTAATAATTGCATACAATTTTTTTTTAGAATATTTATCCCCCTCTTCCCTATATAACTCCTCCCAGATCCCTCCATCTTCTCACCACTTTCAAATTTGTTTCCTTATTTCCTAAAATCCTACAGAATCTGATTTGTATGGCCCCCATATATAATACTAATTTCCTGAGTCTGGGGATCATCCACTAGAATGTGTTTGCCCTACCAAGAGCCATAGTGAGAAGAAAACTGACTCTCCCTTCCCTAGCAGCTACCAGCTGTCAGTATCTCCTCAGATAGGACTGGGCTTACATGCCCCTCCCTTCTTTGTCCTGAAATGTTGATGAGCTTGATCTTATAGAGGTCTTGTGCACATAGCCACAGCTGCTGTGTGTTTATGAGTGCAACAATCTTCCAATGTCCAGAAGACATTGTGTTGCTCTTATAATATTTCCATTCTTTCTTCTGCAATGGTCCCTGAGCCTTAAGAGGAGGACATGTGAAACCATGGGGACCTATTCTTTGCACATTGACCAATTGTGAGTTTCTGTGTTAAATGTTATCCATTGAACAGATAAACTGTTCTGGTGATATCTGGCAGCTAGATTAATCTGTGTATCCAGAGAAACAGATTAGAGGGCAGTTTAACTCTGTGTCTATTTATCAAAGTGATAGCAGTAGGTTTTACTCCTTGACCCAGTGAATCTCGCAACCATGGATTTGAAACTCTACTTACAGTACCAGGCATGTTTTTCCTCCAGTGGAGACCCTACATCCAATCAGAAAGTAATTGGTTTCCCCTATAACACATGCCATTACTGTACTGATGAGCCTATCTCTCCAGGCAAGTTGTATTTTAGTATCTAGATTTTACAGCTAGGTATTACTGGTGATGACTTTTTCCTCCAACAGCTTACATTATAACTTTCAGGTATTATGAAAGCTAGCCATCAGCAAGTAGGTTTCCTAATTAATACTAACTTGATTTCTCCCAATTCTCTGTTCAAAGTATGTGGTATCTTCAGCAACAGGGTCTTACCATCAAGTTTTGGTGGGTAGCCAAGAGAAATTGCAATAGACTGTGTTGTTCTGGGGTCTCAAAGACTCTTCTGACCAACAAATTGAGGGGAGTTATCTCATACCTGGCCAGGCTTTTTATTTGGTAACATATGGCTTCTGGAAGGAACTTTATTTCCTGTTTATGGTAACTCTAGTTACATTATCTTATGTATTTAGGAATCTCATAAAATAATAGATCTCCGTATGGCCTTTTCAAATATCCTTAGTATTATATTTCCCTACATCTACCAACTCTTAAAGAATATAGGGCTTATGGTGTGAGCAGGAATCCATAGAAGGAAAAAAGCAAAATGGTCTAACCGTTACTTACCCCTGCTTGTTTGGACATTATATCATCTAACTTAATTCTTATAATTGCCTTGTAAAATGAAATTGTTATATACTAGTTTTCCAGATGAGAAAATGATAGAAATGATAGTCAAAGAGATTAACTATCTGGGCTTTTCACTGCTTGGAAGTATCAGAATATAGTCATACATACAGGTCCTCTGAACTTTCTCCTATAGCATAGTATATAACCTAAAATTAAGACTTGTTTTGATTGGGTGGTGAAGAGACCAATTTCATAGATTAGACTTGGTAGATGATATCTAATGGTTATTACTTTAACAATGATTTGTAGCTGGTTTAAAGGAGTTTTTTAACTTATGTTGAGTTTGGACTGTATCCTGTGCATTTTTGAGCTACTGAGAAGGACTTGAAGAAAAATAAAACTGTGTAAACTTAAGTAAATCCTATAGCAAGCAGAATCATATATATGGAATTTAATATTTTTATTTTTACTTTAAACATTTTGCATAAAGAATGAAAATAAAGATCTCCTAACGTTAAACAAATATCAAGATCTAATATACTTGCATTATTACATATATGGATAAATTAATATTGTTTTCATCAAAGCACAAGTACGTTTTGTCTGGAGTTTTGTTCATTTGTTGAGACTGAGTCTCACTCTATATCTTAAGCTGGACTTGGACTCACTAAGTAGACCAAGATAGCCTTGAACTGATGTCAATCCTTCTGCTTTTAATTCCCCAGCACTTGGATTACAGGTGTGAGTTACCATAACCAGCTTTATGGATTCATTTTTACTTTGTATTATTTCATATACATATTTTGCCTTGACTTTGTCCAAATTCTTGTCAGTTTATATATAATATCTATTAGTTATTTGCTTGTAAGAATGATCTGATGAATTGTTTAGCCTTTGCAGTTATGTCTGACGTTTTGCTATTAGTGTATGTTTTGTACCAATTGATTTTTCTTATCTTGGATGACTTCTTTTGAGCTTTTTTTTTCAAAGTGGAATTAGTGTATAAACACATATGAATTATTGCCTATGCATGATTTTGCATTTCATCCAGATTGTTCCAGAATGCTTGATAGGTATCTAGATAGAATTAGTCCAAATCATCGTATCACAAGCAGTATGTGAGTACATCTGGTTTACTATAATCTTGCCAGTTTAATTCCATAAAAACTATATGTTTAATTCTTCTGATTAATCTATAAGCCAGAAATGTGGATGCAAGAAGATGAGTTAGGAGAGTACTTCAGCACAGAAAGGACCTGGAATATTTTTGAGATCTATTTTAGTTTTAATTATGTGCATGTATGTATATAGAGGTGCATATGAATGCAGTTACCCACAGGGTCCAGCCAGGAAGTGAACACAGAGTGACGGGTTGTTGTGGTTGTGTCTTGATGTGGGTACTGGGAGCCCAACTTGGGTCCTTTGCAAGGGCGGTAAGTATCTTCAACTGCTAGCCATTTCTCCAATTTCAGGATCTGAATTTTAGTGGTGATGAATTTATCAAATGCAAGTTCCTCATCAATCACCTACTATGTGGCTGCCACTGTAGTAAACATACTAGTTCCTAACTTAATCCCTTCAATATCTGTAACCTACTGTGTTGCTACTCTGAATTATAAAGCCAGGGAATGTAGAATTAGGAAGTTCATAACAAACAAATGGTATATGAAGTTTTACAGACCAAATTTAAATATGGACTTTCTAAAGGATAGTAGCCAGAAGAATTTTAAAACAAAAATAAAATTGTTGTTGTTAGCCAAGAGGAAATGGAGACCAGAGAAGATGGCCAAGCCAACCCCAGATCACCTACTGATGTTTAGTGTCCTATTTGGGCAACTGTTCATGTCCTTGGCGTTGCTTCCTCTTTTAGGAGATACTGACTGTTTCAGCAAAGTTCGGCCCCCAGGAGAAAAGCAAACCATCATCCGTCCTCCAGTGAGGCCCCCAGACCCTCCTTGCCGGGCCAGTACTCCACAAAAGCCAGAACCAAAGCTAGACACTGTGGCTGGAAATGCAGGGGAAATCCCATCATCTGTGTAAGTAATGCTTTTCCTCAACTTGACTTAAGGCCTATGCTGACCACTAGAAGTGTTTTCAGGGTTGCCATCTCTGGTTGCTAAGTGTATACAAAACAACTCTAGAACATCATTCTCCTCATAATCTAGGAGACTGTCCAATGTCATCCCTGTATGGAATACTGCAATCAAAACCCAAAACTGGGCTAATTCACTATAAATGAAGACTTTTTAAAAGTCTTATAAAAAAGACCTATTTTTTATTTGTGTTGATATCAATGGAAGAGAAAAATTACTTTTTTATTCTAGAAATCTTTATTTATCTTGTGTTATTGCTACTGATTTTAAAGTGAGAATGTCATATCCTTTCTTTTGGTCCTTGGTGTTCACATGTATTCCACTGCATTTAATCAGACTTGGTTGGCTTCGGTTTGCAGGGTGGCATCCAGGACCAGATTCTTCGAAACAGCATCCCGGAAAACTGGAAGGTGAGAGATACAGGAAGCAGAAGAGAAGGCCAATGACAGTTTTGAATAAATGCATCAGTTTCTGCTCTTCCCATTTCCTGTTCTGTTCCTGTAAGATTATTCTCTCTCCACGTCTACTACACACTCCCTTTTCCTCTCCTGCAATTATTGTAGACCATCGGCTTCTAGTATTCATCTGTGTCCTGTCTTTTTCTCTTTCTTGCTCTTCCATTCTCATTTTGTTTCTGTCACTTTTTGTGTTTCTCTTGTTCACTTTATGTCATCCTTCTTGTTTTTTTCTAACTTGTTTCTCTATTGCCTCCTTTCTTATTTATTTTTTCATTTCTTCTTTTTCTCTTTCTCCTTCCCAGGCATACATGTGCATATACACTGGTGTTTGTACACACTCGGTAGGGTCACTAAAGCATCTTGGGAAAGGAAGAGTTTATTTGGCTTACAGTTCCACATCATAGTCCATCACGGAAGTCTGTCAGGACAGGAACTCAAACAGGGCAGGATCCTGGAGGCAGGAGCTGATGCAGAGTGAAGCTTACTGGCTTGCTCATCATGACTTTCTTGGCCTACTTTCTTATATACCCCAAGACCACCTGCTCAGGGATGGCAACACCCTCAGTGGTTTGGCCCTCTCCTATTAATCGCTATGTATGAAAGCATTCCATAGACTTGCCTGTAGCCTGATCTTATGGAAGCGTTTTCTCAATTGAGGCTCCTTCCTCTCAATTGATTATAGTTTCTGTCAAATTGACAAAAAAAACTAGTCGGCACACATTCTAAGGTCTATTGAAGAAAAGAAACCTTACCCCAAATGAAGGCCATTTTGTTGCTGTTACTTTGCTGTTTTAGACTTCATAGTATATAAGGTCAGTTGGCAGAGGCACGTAGAATATAATATTCTATTGTCTGTGGATTTCAAGTATATGTGGCTCCCATTTCAAGGGTAAATAGTTAACTTAATCAATGGCTAGTGAACTAACTATCCATTTTAAAATCTCTTGAAAAATTGTAAAAAAAAATGAATCCCAGATTCTTGGCTTGTACCCTACACTCACTAAAACTGATCTTTTGAGTGGGGCCTGTGGGTCCATTAGTCCTTCCTTTATTATCCTCCTCCCCTATTTCCTTCCTCTTTTTTATTTTTTCTCCTATTTTTTTTTCTTTTCAAGTTCTGGTACAAACTGTTCAAGTCCTGGGTATTAGAGAGCATTTGCACAAAAGCACCTGGAGGAATGGTTCCTTGGTTTTCAAGTTGTTTGCTGTTAGTTTGTTCCATGTAGCTAGTCTGAGATTTTTTTAAATTGTGCTTTGGGGCCAAGAACAAGAGTTCACTCCTCTAGGTGGTCAGTTAAAAGCAGAACAAGGTACCTTTACCATCAGTGGGGCCAGGATAGGTTTGACATCCTCTTGCTAAAACCATGATTCTAATTTATCAGGGTATTATTCCACATGACAAGTTGTCATAGTTAGCTTGGCAACCACAAACAGCTCTAGGATCAGCCAAATTCTGTTTAGACAATAACTTACCATTTATTTTACCATAACAGATGAAAGTGAGGTCAAGTCCCTACTTTCTTTTTTCCACAGACAATAAGATAAAAAGGGTTTGGACTTAGATCTGGGGATCATAGCTCAGTGCTAAGGTATTTACACATCATGCTTCAAGCCTTGGGTTTCATGGAATAAAGCAGGGCAGAGGGGGAAAGAGAGAGCTTCTTAATAAAGTTGCCTCCTGTGAGCAGCAATACTTCCTGACATCTTTTCTCCCTCCCTAGGGCAAATAAATTGTTTGAGAAATAAACACCAGAGAAATTGAAGGAAATAAACTGGATTGGACAGAAAGAATCAAGGAACTTTGGGGAAGATTTAAACATGAGCTGTGACTTGACAAAATAGAAATACACAACAAAATGTGGTTTGATGTGTATTTGAGAATAGGCTGTCAAGGGACTAGGAAGGGAATGATAAAGAGGCGTGAATAAAGTCTAGTAGAATTCTTAGTGCAGCTAACTTTCAGTAGAAAAGCTATGGCTAAACTGATGTTGAGAGCATGGAAAGATTGGTAGTACTACCAGTGGGCAGGGATTTGTCAGCCCATGCTCGGGTAGACTTAGACCAACCACAACGCCTAAAGGCCTTGGCCAAAACAGGCATTTCATCCTATGCTATTTAATACACTTTTTATCTGGGATTCTAAAACCTAGACTTGATCCTGTTCTGTGTCCTAAGAATCAACTTGAAAGGAATGTGGTTAAGACTAAAATACACCTGCCTTCAATATGCTGCTGCTATCTTGGCTACCCGTAGGTTCTTTGTACTCAGAAGCTGCATAGAAAAAAAGATTCCTCCAACTTCAAATCCACCACTAACAATAGTGTATTTACATGCTGGCCACTGAGCAAGATGTTTCTAGTCATGTGGCTTATGTGACTTTATATGGTCATTGTTACTAGCCTGTTCTATTATCTCAAATAAAAATTGCTGAGCTGTTTAACCATTATCTTGCCTCTTTGAGTTTTCCATTTGCATATGTAACTGTAGCCTGCCATTTTGATAACATCTGTTTCCCATTCTCTTGCCTTTAGTTAAAAAGAAAAACTCAAAAGGAAAGATTATTAGAAATTTCTCAGGAAGAGAAAGGAGAGAATATTTCATAAGGCCATACAGTTTCAGAAGTGACTAGTGTCCACTTTTTCTATAATGTAGGGGTGAAAGGAAGAAAGCTTAGCTGAACATAAAACCAGGAAAATGGATTAGAGCCAGGCTGCAAAGGTCTTGTATGACATATTAAGGTGTTTGCTCTTTGTATTGTAGTCTACTGGGGGCAGGTCATGGAAGATGCTTAAGTGGTGGTGCACATTCTGAGCTGGCTGAGTTGTAAAAAAGATCACTTTGGTGGTAAAGATTGGAAGCAAGGAGACCAATTAGGAAACAAATCTTGCTGGCAAGAGTTGATGAAAGTCCTGACCTAAGACGTTGCTGTGGGACTGGAATACAAGGACATATTTGAGATCAGTTCAGTCAGACCCTGCTGACTTTTCAAATGTGAGGCATTGTAGAAGGGCTAAGAGAGATTTGGGCAATTTGATAGATGGTACAACAACTAATCATGAAGAAATGGGTTTTGTGAGACATTTGCTGTGCTTAGTTTCAAACAGTCACTGTGAAGACAGTGTTAGACATCCACGTAGAGATGCCCAGTGATTAACTGGAGCTTAAACTAATTGTCAAGATGGGGCCTGTACAGAGTTAGTAATAGAACTGTTAAGTACAGCCATTGTATTATAGAACTCTAATGTGGGGCATCACACATATACTGTAATATGAGTAGTGACACTATAGAAGAAGACTCCCAATATTTAGTGGTAATTAAAACCATGGATGGGAATAAAATATTTTAGGCAACTAGTTATAAGTAGTTTTAATAGATGAGAGAAAAACAGAAGGATGTGGATCTAGCTGTGGGAACCAGCTCTTACGTGGGATGCTCTGGACATATATTGGGGGGATTTCTTCTCTATGATTGTGTCTTCCCCCCAGTTCTCAACCCAGTAAGTCAGGCTCATTTGGGGCTGATCAACAGGCTGAGCAGAACTGGTCTGTGTGTTTAAGACAAAGGGGGGTATACCTTTTACATGGTACTTCCCGTGCCTTCTTTTCCTTCTCAGCAGTGGTGACAATCACAGGCTGTAAACTGTGGTTTGGGGCAAACTTCTCCATTATATCTAGTCTCCCATAGTCTAATATTCAAAAGATTATTTCAGTAACTGAAAGGAGGCATCAGGGTTAGCATACTGGGTCCTCTAAACCTCCCCATCCTGGAAGAATGGAAACAAATGTAGTAAAACATCTGAGTAGAATAATTTCCCCCTGACATAGTATTGTTTTGGGCATTCACCTTTTTAGGCTTAGTTTCTTTTCTGTTTTTCCTTTTTAAATGGTTTTTGGTTTTTCAAGACCGGGTCTCTCTGTGTAGCATCAGATCTGGCTGTCTTGGAACTCACTCTGTAGACCAGGCTGGCCTTGAACTCACTGAGATCTGCCTGCCTCCACCTCCCGAGTATTGGGATTAAATGTGTGTTCCACCACTGCCTTACTTGAGTCCTAATTTCAATAGCTTCATTAAAATCTCTTTCTTTTGCCCACAGTTCTCAAGGAAAACTTCCTGGAGATGAGAGCTGAGGCCATAGGTATGTTGTTTTTACCTTTTATTACAAAACATTGTTTAAATACGTCCTTTTCATGGCACCTAGGATTTTGAAGGCTAGAATAGCACACAAGTCCAGAGGGTGAGAACTTAAGTCATGCCTCAGTTCACCTCCCTGAAATTACATATCCCTTACTTCATTTGTGAGGTTTTATATGGGACTTCATTCCTTCAGACCACGTCACTCTTTCAGTTCTTCCCACCTGAACCATCATCTTTAGCCCTTTATGTTTGTTTGTTTTTTTCTTTTTTTCTCTTTGCGCAGAACTTTCATATCTGTGATCTCATTTGATCCACATCACATGCCAGAAATAGGGAGAATACTACGTGTTCTAACTCAACAAACAAAGGAACTTAAGTTCAGAGGGGATAAGTGACTTGCTAAGGTCACAGGAGACTTGGGGGTCAGGGAAATGTCTTTCTTTGCGTTTGATTGCCTGGTTATCAGATCTCTGGCATGACATGAACCAATGTGCACATTAATGAGGTCCAAGTGTCTGGAGTTTGGCTTGCCATGTGCTCCTTAGCCTTCTCTTTTTTCCTGTCACTGCCGGTCCTCTGTGGCCTAGAGGTAGATAAGCCACTTCTTATCAGCCTCAAAAAACGAAGGCCTGGACAAAGGAAGTTTAGAGATACTGTAAAAGACCATAAAGGCAGTGACTAAGATGCAAGGCAGTAGAGTGAGGCGGCAGCCTCAGAAGTTGTACTCTCAGGATTTTGCTTCCCCTCTGGATAGGTTTTTTTTTTCAGGGGGGGGGTAATTGGAGGTGGAGTCAAAGGTATGTAGTCTCTGGTCCTAATTATAGCAGCCTTCAGGCTGTTGCTTCAGGTCTGAAGTACAAGTTCCGTTTTCCAGATTAGGTACCAGTTGCAGGGTAAGTAACTAGAGAGACCCCTCTGCTCAATGCCAGTTAAATATTCCCCCAGGCCTATATAACTCCCTACTTCTTTCTCTCCATTTTAGGTTTGAGAGGACTTGGTCTTGAGGAACCCTTTCCAGATTGTGAAAGGGTGTGCTTCAAACCCTTGAGAGCTATTTGGTGCTGAAGAGCAGCTCGTTTCTGGCCTTGTACCTTCAGTGTCTGGAAAGCTATTCAATAAGGAGCGCATGTCTTAGTTGTGTGTTTCTTTCTCCCTTGAATTTTGTCTTCATCTCCCCAGAAAGTCCGTTGTGAGCAGCTCCTAGGATACTTGATGACTGGATTCACTAAAGCTCCAAACTCTACTGAAGTGAAAATACCCACTGACTTGTAGTGAAGATGGGAACCTAGATTTCCGCTCTTCCCTGAACTTATTGTTTCTTCAAAGATCATTGGACTCTGAATGATTCAGGGCTAAAAACTGTTCTTAGGGGTCTCACCCTGATCTAAAGCCACTTGAGTTGGGACGATTGTTTACCTTATTTGGAAGGGAGAAGGGATGGTAGCTGAATATTGGAGAATTGTATCATGTCTCTTTCTGAGGATATGGACACTGATCAGATTGACACCCTGGTACCATGACATGTTAATGAAATCCAGTGGGGCCAGACTGCATGAATGAGCCCCACACAGTGTCCTTCCCCAGGATGGCTTTAGGAAGGCTTTCTGCTTTTGCCTCCAGCTTCTGAGGACAAATCTGCTAAGCATGTTTTGCATGTCAAGGCCTAGGCCTGTCTGGATTTTCCTTTTTCCTACTTTCACCCAATAGCTTCCTTTCCAGCAATCAACAAATAAAACAAAACAGAAAATGTTTGTGTAAAAAAGGGTCAACTGTTAGGGGAAAATGTTAAGATTGACTGAGTCCAAGGAATTGTTGCTATTGCTTCTTATTTGCCTTTATCTTACATGCTCTTTTATTCCTGAAAAACAAGCAAACATACAAAACTACAAACAAACAAAACTGAATCTTACCCAAGTGCCTGTGTACTCTGGAACTCCATGATGTCCCCAAGATGACATATACAATTCCATGAGGGTAATGCCTTTTCTGAGCAGATGGTTCATAACATTCTACTGGATTTCAAATGGGATTGCAACCCAATAAAGGTTAAGAACCACAGCCCTTGAGATAAAAGACTCTTTACAGCCCATAAAGAGTTGGATTAGAAGGAACTTTCCAACACATTTATACTAACAACAGCTTAGTTTACATGAAGAGCAACTTAGTGACCACAGGAGGACAAGCTCCCAGGTGTCTGAGCTCCTACATAAGGTTCTTTTTAGTGCACCACATTTATCTAGGAAGGGGCCTTGTAGGTGGTGGCTTTAATGGCTATTTGGGGAAGTACTGGCTTTTACCCTCTCTCCTAAGCCTCTCATATCTGCCAGCGAGTAGAAAATTTCAAGATAGAAGCTGCTGGTCCTTTCATTACTGCTGGAGTCGTTGAAAGTAAAAGGCTGTACAGGAAGTACGAAATCTGAGGAATAGGTGGATTTGAGCCCTGTTTTTCAGAGTGTTGGTGCTTCTGTTTCTGTGCAGATGCTGGGCCACAACCTCTGAGGCTTGCAGGGCTCTTAGAGCTGCATCATCTCTGTTAATGAGGGACAAGCGTATAAGTGTAGAATTTGGTAACAGGAGTGGGCCAGTGGGCCTTCAGATCCAGGAAAGATTGTAACAACAGTTTGAATCTGGTTTTCCTGAGGTGAAATCCCATGGTGGTCACTAAAAATATTAGAATATCACTGAGCAGCAGGGAAAGACATTGCACCCCCAATGGAAGAAATATCTAGTACAGTAATTGCACAGTAATTGCTGTATTAGGTGAGACATGGGTGACAACTCAGCTGGGAAAGGTGTGGCCACCAATTTTGCAGGCCAGAGTGCAATTGATGTGGTAGTTCTAGTACTGCAACAACTCCCTTGAGAGAATGAAACAAAGTATCTCTCTTTGACAATCTGCTTTAAAGAGCAAAATTTCTGTGGTGATATGTACCATTGTGAAATGACATTGGCTTGGCCTATGCTTGATGCATAGATACACAAAAGGGGGTGATCAGAAGAGGTGATATGTGAGTGGTAACTATGGGAAATTAGCTAGCAAGCAGGTGAGAGAGCTGTTAGGTCTTAAAGCGATAGTGACACCAAAAGTGTTAACACTTATTAGGTGTCCAACAGGTACTAGGTACTTCGGATGCCTTACCTTTTATCCTTATAACAATCATGCAAGCACCCCTCTTTTTGTACAGATTAAGAAGCTACCCACTTGCATTGTCACTGCCTCCAATACACAGACATAGTGAACACAAGAGGTGTGATTTCCATCGTGTCCTGTGCAAGTTTCCCTGTCATTGGGAGGTAGGTTTTTAAACAGAGGGCACATTACTGGAGGTGAGTTGACTTTTGACTCCTGTGTGCCTTAACAAATATGAAAAGGAAAGCATTGAGGGAGGGAGCCATTGCATAAGGGAGTAGAGTACTCTTGAGTTCATCCAGTTGGTAATATGTTTCAAAAGATTACCTAACCTCGCCTTGTGCAGTGAAGAATTTGATACGATTGGTAGCTGCACATTATTTGCCTTAGTAATTTCCAAAGAGAATGGGTCCTTCTAGGTGCTGCTGCACCTTCACAGTACATCACTGTGCCATCAGGTGTACTGCTTCATCAGGAAGGCTGCCGATGTCCACATGTGCAGCTTGAGAAGCAAGACAGTTCTCCCTGGCCTTTGTGTAAGTAGATGCCCCGGGTCCTAGCCCTATAAAGTTTTTCTGTGGTGAAAGCAAAAAAAACCAGGGGGTCATTTGATAAAAGAAATGGCATTGAATTTTTATATTTCAAGTTAGAAAAGAAGTGTTCTGGAGTATACAGCCACCACAGGGCAAAACGAAGCATTCAATTTAAGGAGCAAAATCGTGTCATGTAAAAGTACTTTGGAAGTAATGGGCTACAATAGGGAAGCCCCTTTCCCTTTTCAAGATGTCCCTTTATTCTGTAAGAACTACAAGAAAGTAAAGGAAGTAGTTCGGCAACTCATAACATAATTGCTTTTGAGAGAACATAGATGAGTGAAGCTGTTGTTAAAGAAGCAGCAGACAGTTGACCTTGACACATTAGAAGCCCACAAAAGCTTTAGAAACAGCAGCAACAGAAAATCCAGGGTGAAGCAAGACAACCTCACAAGATATTGTCAAGGAAGAAAAACCTTCATTTTCATAGGGAAATTGCCTATATGAACAATGTGTGTGAAATCAGAGAAAAGAATGAGATCCTTAACACATTCATGTGATTTTCAATTAAGTGTGCAGGTTCTCTTGTATAAATGCCCTCCAACTGCAGTCTCACCATGGAAATAATTTTTCAGTACATCAGGAATGATGGTCAATCCACTGTCTACCACTTATGCTGCCTTGTAAAACATCTAAAGAGAACTGGACACTGAATTTGTTTGAACTCAAGAGTCTTAATCTATTATCCACTTTGCAACATAGCTTTACCATTCTCTCAGGCCTCATGGCATCAATAAGTGATAGCTGGTGATTCTGTCTTGTAGATAAGGAGACTTGAGGTGCAGGGAGATGAAAATGACTTGTCCATAAGAAGATACTAGAAATTGGTAAAAATCCAAGATTGGAAACTACAGATAGCTTTTTTAAAAAACCATACTGCCCCAAAGTAGAAGTAAAAAATGAATCCTGGGGCTAAATAAATGGCTCAGCATTTAAGAATACTGGTTGCTCTGCCAGAGGCTCTGAATTCAATTCCAAGCACTCATATGGCAGCCCACCACCATCTCTATAAGTGTAGCCCCATGGGATCCAATGGCCCCTTATGGTGTGCAGAAGTACATGCAGACAAAATACCCATTTACATAAAATTCATAAATAAATCTTCAAAAGAAAATGAACTGCAAATGTAACTAAAGATATTTATAAATAGTAGTAATGAAAACATTGGTTTCAGCATTAGCATTACCTGGAGACTTGTTAAGAATGCAGATTCTTAGGCTCTTCCCTAGACATCTGGAATATGAATCTGTATTTTAACAAGACCTCACAAGACATTTCTATGCACATTAAAATTTTAAGAAACACTTGGCTTAGTCTGATCTAATCTATTGAGAGCCCATAACATCCTGTTTCTTGCATTGATTTCCATGCGGCCTGTAACTGTGTTGACAAGTGAATGAAGTTCCTCTGTGTCCAAGAATAGTAGAATGAGTCTAGGGAATAAGCAGACTGAAAGTTACTTGGCTGTCAGACTGTGCAACGGAAACGGTAGAAAGACAGTGTGGCAGTTGGAACTTTTCAGAAGCTCTGTGGTCAAGACTCAACTTTGTCACTTCCTCTCCAAGATGCAGAGCATGTCATGCGCATTGTCTACCTTTGGTTGCAAAGGATCTTTCAACTTTTCTATTCAGGCCATAAGGTAATGAAAGTGGACAAATCTGCTGTTCCTTGGCCAGTTTAGTGTCTTCATTTCACATGAGGAAGGCAATACTGGGAGGACATTTTCATTATAGCAACACAGTATTAACAGAAATTGCAAAGACCAGGAGGAGCAGAGCTATTTAACCAGCTAGAAATTAGTTAATTTTCAAATTAAAGTATAACAAAAAAAAAGTTCTGAAATCCAGCTGTTTCATGCCACATACTCGATGAATCAACTCATATTGTGGCTAAGGCTTTTCTTGCATGATTTAATAAAAACCAAGATTCCTTGCCTCAGCCCTTTGGGGGAATGGTTTGCTATGGGAGGAAAAACATAAACAAAGGGGAATTTCCTGCTTCCAGTCATCTGCTATTTACCTCTCCAGGTGAGTCTGATGCCCATTATTTGAGAGCCATTGTCTCTTAGAGACATAGAAACAAACTCATAGAGGAAAAGGGACTTGCCTAAGGCTGCACATTATAGCCAAGGGTAGAAAATAGGTGTTCATAGCATACAGGACTGTCTTTGGGTGATCTGTTTGCCAGAATCTAGTCAAGACACCTGCTCCCAACAGACACCTATGCAGAGGAAAACTGCTATACTTGTCATCTGGTGTTTTGTTTTTTTCATACATCCACAAGCATTGTTTCTTTTGAGTCACAATCCTTATCACCTTACCAGAGTGGGTGTGTCTTTCCCATTTTGTTGGTACTCAGAGGGGTATCGTAGGGTAGGAAGCAGAGTGGGCCTTGGCTCTTCAAAGTCCTCTTCTGTGTGTTATTTCTTTAAGGGCGAAGAGGCAAACCTACAGACACCTAGTCTTACTCCCAGGGAATATCATGAGCTCTAAATTCTTCTATTGGTTGTAAACATAGCCTTTAGCAACTGAGTTATCTCTCCAGCTCGAGCTGTCATTTCTTCATTGCTTCAATTTCGTTGTTTCAAACCAGATTGATTATTTCTCCTGTTGGAGTACATCAGAGTTTCATGACTTGGAAATTTGCAGAACAATCTTAGGTTCTTTTATCATTTTGTTCTCACAACCTCTTTGGGGGACAAAATAATATTTATCAATCTGACAGATCCGGGCAACATGAAATAGAGTAGCATTGTGTTAGTCTTTATGACTGTTACAATAAATTATCACAAATCTAGGGCTGGAGAGATGGCTCAGAAGGTTAAAGCTCTTGTTACTCTTCCCAGGTGCCTGGATTCAGTTCTCAGCACTCATATGGTAGTTCACAACTGTCTGTGACTCTAGTTCCGGGGCTTTTGACTTCTTCTAGCCTCTGAGAAGTACCGGACAAGCATGTGGTGCACATACACACATACAGGTAAAACACCCTTTCCCAACATCTCCCAGATTCTGTCCATCTTCCTGCCCATCCAATTTCATGCTATTTCTGTCTCCCAAAATAACATAAAACAAAATATCCAGTAAGACAAAAGTAATCACAAAACAAAAAAATTTCCATTTGAAGCCAACTTCCCCAATCCTTCTTGTAGGGGTATTGTATTGTTTCATGGTAAATAATTGTCCCACCCACTGGTTTAATAAAAAGAACTGATTGGCCAAAGGCAGGCAGGAAGTGTAGGCGGGGCGACCAGACTAAGAAAAACTCTGAGAACAGAATGCCAGACAGAGCACCAGAGAGAAGCCAGAGGAAGCCGAGGACAACTATGCTGCTCTAAAGAAAGGTACCGAGCTGCATGGCTGAACAAGAGACATGGATTAGATGAAGGGTAGAGAGCTAGCAAGTGATATTCCTGGGCCTGAGGCTGATCAGCCTAAAATAATTGTAAGCATCTGTGTGTCTCTGTGGGTCAGCCGGTCTGTGGGCCTAGACCTTGAGGTTAGGCCCGAAAGTCCAGGCCAGAGATTAGGCCCGAAAGTCCGGGCCAGAAACCTCATACTACACCTTCTTGAATTGTTTCTGTTGCTTTTTTTTTTTTTAAAATAAGAGGCAAAAAAGTGAAAAATAAAAAATAAAAATTAATAAAGATTTAATCTACAAAAATTAGAATTTTCTCTATATCTTAATGTCCACATCATCAGCTTTTATTACATCATAATATTTCTTTTGTAATGAATTACAATTTTGGGTATGGAATTTTCTCAGGGGACATAATGGATGCTTGCAAAAGTATGAAATAAATACCTACATAATCCCTGCCTTTCAGTTTTCCCAGGGATCTCAGATGGCAATTGTACTTTCCATTGCCATATCACTTGGCTGTAACAATAGACACTTGTCTACTAAATGAAAATGTGTTTTTAAGTTCTTTGAATTTGTCTTAATAATATTCCTATGAAATACCCCTTGGCCTAGCCCATTTTATAAAGGAGAAAACTGAAACATAGGATGTTATAACATTTACCCAAGTTTCCACAGCATAGATATAGTGAATTTATGATTCAAATCCAGACCATTTTTTTTAAACTATATAGTATTTGGCCTTGAACTCACAGAGATTCAGTGGATCTCTGCCTCCCAATGATGAGATTAAAGGCATGGGTCACCACTCCATGACCTTCATTTCTTGGCTCTGGGGGTGTGGGTGGCTCTGTCCTCTGATAGTCCAGACTATTTTTATTAAATATACAATGTGTCACCACATAGCTCAAGTCGCTCTCCATTCATCAAAAGCAGCCACCACTTCTTAACTGTCTTAAAGGGAACCTACTCTTTAACACGTGGACCTTTGGAGGACGTTCCATATTCAAAGAGCTTATACTCAATTTCTGTGAACTCTTTAAAGTTAAGAATCCCCACCAAAATGTCATCTGGAAGTGAAGCTGAAAAGAAGCTTTTCTAGTTCTGATAGTGAAGCTACACAGTGGCCTTGGTCCATGCCCACCTTTTCCACTAGTATTGTCAATCATACATTCATTCCTCCAGTTTCTTCTTCCCCAGCTACTACTACCCAAAGTACTGGAAAGTGCCATCCCGGACACATCATGATGTGAGATGGGTGGAACCTCAGTCCTGATTGTCTGCCATCTCTTCCTTATACTTACTGTTATCCTATAAGATTCCCAAGTCTTTCCACTCCTAGGCCTGAGATGTTATACTGAGTTCCTCCATTACTCCCTTAACTTCTTTTCTAGACATTGCCAGCCAGATTCTGGTTTTTATGTTCCCACCCCTAGAAGCAATGTAAGTAATATTCAGGGGGGGGCACCATAAAGCATAACCTTTGTCTTTGGTACTCATGTTTCTCTGGATTTTTACGATTAAGAGTAGCAGGCCTTGAGATAGACTGTATGACTAGTAGCTGCAACTGCAGCAGGCCATTCTCACACAAGTATGTGTTGTCCACTGCATATTTGTCAGTATTAGTCATTCTTAGCATTATTAGTGGCAGTGGTGTTTCAGTAGCTTTCCAAGAATGGCGTCTCCTCTACATCTACCCTAGATGAGAGCATTGAGCTATGCCAAGTAAGGAAACATTCTTAAATGCCCACCACTACCTAATTTTTTGAGTCTTCCATATGTTTCGACCTACTTCAAATGGAAAGTTTCATGTCTCTCAACCCATGACTGATTATACTGACTCCTACATGCCGTGTCTATATATGCCCATAACTGGGTCTGTTTGTGCTTTTCTGCCATGCAGAGGTTTTCTGATCATAGCTCAGGCTCACCTAATTGGCCCTGTGCATTTGTCAACAGTGAAACCTTGAAGATTTTTATGTCTTTAAAACCTGACAAGAGCCATTTGTATTATAGCTCAGTTCTTGGTGGTGTGGCAGAAGTGCCTTCAACCTCCTGAGCATCCCCCTTGATGTCTTGGGAAGTAACTGTTCCCCACACCCCATTGCTTCCACTTTTTTCACTCCTGCTGTTATAACAGTTGTTCCATGGTGTTCATAAACAGCTGCTCAGCAAGGTGGTAGCTGTGTTCTGGAGATGAGAAAAGAGATGAGAAATAGTCAACTACTGAAACTACTGGTTCATTTCATCCATAATTGGAAATTAACCTTAGATTCTTGGCTATCTAAGTTATATCTAAGAGAAGATTGTGTCACAAAATGTTTTAGGGAATGAGTCTAAATATTATTGAAGTAGATTGTAAGAACTCGAGGAAAGAAGCACAGACAAGCCAAAGAGCTATGCCAGTCGTGGTAAGGGAGGTGGAATACTTAGCTCTGACATGGGGAGAAGAGATGAGAGTAAGACAGCTTTTGAATTTGTTCTTCTAAATTCCAAGTCTTGACTGAAAAAACCTGCAAAGAGGTAGGCTACTCTGTAAACAAAAAAAGGAAACAAATATCATTAAGCACTGCTTACATTCGAAGCATGGAATGGGAGAAGCCTGAATCCGTGGGACTTTCCAGTGGCCTGGGATTACAGTTAGAAAAAGGAATTTGGTGAAAAATAATACTATCATTTTAAGTGTGCACACAAATATACACAAACACAGTATACATGTATGCACACACACACAGTTTTAGTTGAGCATCTTGCCACTTCATTTTAGTCCCATCTTACACATAAAGAAGTGAGATTCAGAAAAATCATTACTTGCTCAAAGTTACAGTAAGTAAATAGTGAAAACCAAAGTAGAAATAAAAGCCTATGGGGCTCTCGAGGCTACAAAAAGGTTTCCAATGCTGAAAACTCCTGTTGTTGTGATAAAATATCCTGGGGAAAGTGACTCAAGAAAGGATCATTTTGTCTCAGTTTGGGGGTCCAATCTATGGTAGTAGGGAAGTCAGAGTAGTGTATGCTTCAGGCATCTGATCATATCGTGCCTGTGACCAGGAATCAAGAGTGATGATGCAGTTGCTAAGATTCTTCCTTTTTATTCAGTCCAAGGGATGTTGTTATCCACATTTATGGTAGGTCTTCCTACCACAGCCCTATCTATAAACTCTCTCACAAACATGTCCGGATGTTCATCTCCAACATTATTCTGTCAGTACTGTCAGAATACTCAGTATCTCCCAAGCTAAGCACTGAACTTATAATGGGAAAGAAATTTATTTGTGTATTCTGTGTTGCTGAAGTTGGACTATGCAGGTAAATGAAAGGTGAGGATGGGAGATATGCAGGAAACCTTTGACCTTGTGTTTGAAAAAGATGCTTCCTTCTGTAGATACTTAAAATCCATCTGCTAGAAAACTCTAAGTACATATATAGCTCTCAGAAATCCAAGAGGCATCCCTAACTTTGACTAACACAATGGCACTTGTAGGTCCTGACAAGTGGCCAGGAGAGCATTTAATAATTAAAAGATTCTTTTCCTGTGTTACTCAAGGAGGAGTTCTGAAACCTATTTAATAAGGAAGGAGCTTTGAAATGCTAATACAAGTTATAAATATGTTAACATTTTTCAATTCCCTGATAATTTGAAGATGTAATTGTCAGCTGAAATAAAATATTTGACACTGGAATAGATAAACCCCTCTATCCTAGGTATTCTCATATCAAACTTCTCATTTAAAGCTCATAAAGTACCTGGAGAATATAGTGTTATATGTAAGGAAACCAAGGCTTTGCAAGATTACACAGCTTAGTTCAAATCCTACAAACATTACTTGCTGCTACTGGTACTTGACTTCATTAGTCTCTAATACCACCCACCCCATATCACAACTCTCCTTCCATTTTCTGTATCAGGCAAAGTTTTCCAGACTAGAAGCTATAAGAGATTTTTTTTTTCAGAGAGCGTGGGACAAGAAAAGAGCAAGAAAGAGATAGGAAAAGAAGAGAGAGATCGTTGAGGATGTAGGAGAAATGTAGAAAAGCAGAGGGGGTGGGAAGAGAGAATTACATCACACTCTGGAAATCATCTCTCCCAGACTTAATTTTTTTCACTTGTGACATAGTGGTGATATGTGCCCAAGGCATAGTGAGAAATCAATGGGACACATTCTAGGTTGCTGATCTTCATTTTCTTGAAATTTTCTTCCAAACTATGACTTGGTAGGTAGGATCATTCTCAAAATCAGACTAATGGCGTCCACTGCTTAGTTCACATGGGCTGTGAATGTGAAGAGCTGCATCCATGCCTACTGAAGGGTAAGATTTCTATCAGGGGAGCATAAAGGGACTGTCATTTCTCCAAATAGGAATTTATCAGAATTAGCCATCTGGTTCTCTGTTGACCCAGTCATTAGGAAGAAAGGGTCAGCGGAGTTACATTTGCAAGGTAGGATGACATTGTCCTAAACCAAGACATCTCATTTCATCACTGCATATACTACTGAAAGAGGCCCCTGGTCATATGTCACCATCACCTTTTACTAGTGGATGGGCCACTGAGCTTCATCTGAGATGCTTACCTTGCAGATTTATGAAATTTTAGAGCTGAATGATAACTGGAATGATCATATAGACTGATTCCCAATCTTACTCTTCTCATTAGTGACAGAAGACTTGACAAGAACAAGCAAAGGAAGGAAGGGTTTATTTTGGCTCTGTTTGCGGGTACAATTTATTAGGGCAGACATGTCATGGTGTCAAAAGTGTGATGTAGCTGATCCTATTACATCTATAGTCCAGATTCAGAATGCTATGAATGTTATTGCTCAGGTGCACCAACACTTTTTAATTCAGTCAAAGATCAACTTCATGGGATGGGACCACCACATTCAGGGCAGATCTTCCTTGATCAATTAAACTTTTTAAGAAAAGCTCTGTGAGCTGACCCACCTTGGGAGTTCTTGACCTTTTGGGGGAGGGGAGAGGAAGATGGGGAGGGACAAGGCTGAAGGCTAACTAGGAAGGACTGGGAGGAGGGAAGAGAGGGGGAGCAGGGGGATACATTGATAAAAAATGACATTTTTTAAATAAAAAATATAACAAAAAAAGCCCTAGTAGACATATGCAGAGTTGTGTTTCTCTGATGATCCAGTAAGATGCAATGAAAACTAACCATTGTGGTGATATATTTTACATTTAATAAAATCAGTCTGGAATATCAAAGAACAGATCCACCCAGTCAAGCCAGGCAGAGGTGGCACAGCATTAGTCCCAGCACTTGGGAGGCAGAGGCAGGAGGATCTCTGTGAGTTCGAGGCCAGCCTCGTTGACAAAGCAAGTTCCAGGGCAGCCAGGATAGAAAACCCTGTCTCAAAAACAAAACAAAACAAAACAAAACAACAACAACAACAAAAAACCAAGCAAACAAAAACGGTGGGAGAGATGGCTCTGTCCTCTGATATTACAGGCTACTTTTATTAAATATAAAATATATCACCACAAATCATCAGAGTCAGAATCACTATGGCAATACATTCAGGCTCCAGACGTAGGCAGATATGGGTTGAAATTTTCCTCTTCCATTGTAGTGATCAGATGTGTATGTTAGTCTTCTCTGAACTTGACAGTTTTGTTTGCTTGCTTTTGCAGTACTGGGTATTAAAGCCAGGGCCTCTCATCTTGACTGAATTATATCCCTGTCCCTTTTCAGATAAACATATTCTCTTATTAAGAGGTTGTAATGATTCAATAAGACATGGTAAAGCAAATATTCTGACCTATAGAAAATTTTCAATACATGGAAGCTACTAATTCTGACATCATGTGTGCATTGGGTCACCAAAAATTTTCAATAGCTTTCTTTTTTATTTAAGAAATTTAAAAAATCATTTTACATTACCAGCCACAGATCCTCCTGTCATTCCTGTATCTGCTTCCCTGCCTCCACTTCAACCCCTCATCCCCTGCTCTGAAAGGGTAAGGGCTCCCTCCCATAGGACATAAGTACAGCCTGGTACAATCAATTGAGGCAGGTCCAAGTGTCGTGCCCCCCCCCCCCCCGCATCAAGATGTCCCTCTATAGGGAATGGGCTCCAAAAAGCCAGCTCATTCACGAGGGATACATACTGATCCAACTTCCAGGGGCCCCTTAAACAGAACAAGTTACACAACTGTCTTCCATGTATAGAGGGCCTAGTCTTGGTCCCATGCAGACTCCACAGCTGTCAGTCTAAAGTATGTGAGTTCCCACTAGCTTGGTCATGTCCTCTTTTTAGATTTACCCATCATGATCTTGACAACCCCCCCCCCCCCCCCGCTTGCTCATATATTCCTTCTTCCCTCTCTTTGACTGACTCCCAGAGTTCAGGCTGGTGCTTGTCTGTGAATCTCTGCATCTTCTTCCATCAGTTACTGCGTAAAGACTCTATGAAGACAGGGTATTCACCAATCTGATTGCCAGGACAGGACAGCCCAGGCACCCTTTCCATTATTGCTAGTAGTCTAAGCTGGGTTCATTCTTGTGAATTCTTGAGAGCTTCCCTAGCACCAGATTTCTCTCTAGTGGCAAAAAATTAAATTGCTTTAGCTCATTGAGTTACTTACCTTGACTCTTAGCCTGTTGAGTATAGTAACCATGGTCATTGATTTGCTTGTGTTGCCTTTGTCTGCTAGCCTATACCATGTATGAGTACATCTCCATCCAAATTGAGCAGACTGGTAGCCAAATTAGCAATGCTTTTTTTGGGTTTCACTACCTGGAGCATAGCATCCAACTGGATGGATAGATGCCAAATGACAAAATCATTAAGGAAGAAGATGACTCCTTCAACATTTCCTGCAATGAGACAGGTACTGGCAAACATGTACCTAGGATACTGTTTGTAGACCTGGAACCCACTGTTATTGATAATATTTGCACTGGTACTTACTGCCAACTCTCCATCTTAAACAGATCATCAAAGGTAAAGAAGATGTTGCCAATAACTAGGGCTGTGGACACTACCCTTGGAAAGGAGATTATTGACCTAATATTGGGCAAAATTTATAAGTCTGCTGACCAGTACATAGGACTTTAGTATTTCTTTGGTTTTTAGGGCTTTGTTGGAGGAACTGACACTGGGCTCACCTCCATGATAATGGAATGGCTTTCTGTTGATTACAGAAAGGATTCCAATTAAAAGCTGGAGTTCTCCTTTTACAAAGTCCTTCAGAATTTTAACACTGTTGTTGAGCCCTACAACATTCACATCACTCTGGAGCACCCTGGTAGTAACTTTATGTTAGACAATGGGGGCCATCTAAGACATCTGCCATAGAAACCGCAATTTTAAGCACCCCATCTACATTAACCTTAATTGCCTTATTAGCCAGTTTGAATCTTTCATCTCTGCCTTCCTGAAATCTGGCGGATCCCTGACTGAATATACAACTGAGAGGATTCCAAACCAACCCAGTGCCCTACCCTTGCACCTACTTCTCTCTGGCTATATACATGGGTCACTTATGCTGAGGAAGCCTACCATGAGCAACATTCTGTAGAAATCACCAATGCCTGGTTGTGCCAGTCAACCAGATGCTGAAATGTAACTCTCTCGGTTTTAAATACACGATTTGCTTCCTGTTGTATTGTGATGATGTAATCTCAAAGATGTTAGTGCTGACATTGTCATCATCAAGATTGAATACAGCATCTAGTTTGTGGATTGGTATTCCAATTGATTGGCATTAATTACCGGCCTCCCCCTGTGGTGCCTGGTGGAGGCAAGGCTAAGGTACGGTGAACTGTGTGAATGCAACATCATAGCCATCACTGAGGCCAGGGCACACCTAGACCACACATTTGACCTGATGTCTGATGAACATGCCTTTGTGTATTGGTAGGTGCATATAGGCATGAAAGAAGAACAGTTTTGCGAGTCCTCTGAGGATATGGCTGACCTAGAGAAGGATTAAGAGGGGGATCTGATGTGAATTCTGTTGAAGGAGAGGGTGATGAAGAAAGAGGAACACTAATCCATTCCTTTCAGCATTTCAATCTTCCAGAACTTCAGCTTCAACATTAGCTGATAGGCATCCATGTTTTTCTATTAGGTTATCTTTATTCCAAATTATGACTATATTTTCTATGTGAACTTCTGAGTTTATTCTATGAGGCTTTGGAGTAAAAGCTTTAAGAAGAAGATCTGTCTTGTATAGGCCCTTCAAGCTCTATACAAAATGCCATAGAAGATTATTTGGTATGCATCTTCTGTTCTCTTTTCTGTCCTTCTTTACTTCCCCTACAGCCACGAATCTTACATTCTCTGAAAATGGATCCATGGGTGCTCTTATTTATATTTATAAAAGTTGTTGAAAAAAATCAACAATTCCAGGAGAGAGAGAGAGAGAGAGAGAGAGAGAGAGAGAGAGAGAGAGAGAGAGAGAGAGAGAGAGAGAAAGAGAGAGAGAGAGAGAGAGAGAGAGTTAGGACCTATGAGAAGCATGAAGCTATTAAATCCCCAGCTTTGATAAAACCTGGCTTTGTGGAGAGATTTCCAGTAGGAGCCATTCTTAGGAAATATTCCAGTCAGTAAAGCTATGAGTGTCAAAGTAAAGGAGGAATGGGGAAGTCAGGCCTCTTCTCCCTCTTGCTATGGGGGTTCCTCCCATCAGTGTTAAAAACCAGTCTGAAGGTCTGAAGGTATGAATATCTAATCTGTGGGGATATTTTCAAATATAATAAAAACTTTGGGAGATATCAGAGGGATCTACCCACAGTCAGTCTAGAGGGATCAGTGGTAACTCACCTTTAATCCCAGCACAGGGAATATCCTGGGAGTGGTGACCTACATTTGCCCTTAATCCAATCTGAGTTCAAGGTCATTTTAGGTTTACAGAAGAAGTTCAGGCTCCCATGCAGACAGTGGTGGGGCCATGCCTTAACTGAGCGTAGAAAGTATTTAAGGCAGATATAGAAAGACAGAGGAGGCAGAAGAAGCCAGGAGGAGTGAAGCTGAGGAAGCTGGGAGACAGTTGGGTGAGATCTGACTGTGGTGTTTACTCTCTCTGATATCTCCAACTGTTTTAATTATATTTGAAAATGTCCCCACACTAATCCAAACAGTTCACGAAGCCAGTTTCCTGGGACACAAAACATAGGGAAGATGGGCAGAAAATGGATCTAGTGGCAGGAATGATTGTGTCAGAAGAAGCAGCACTGCTGATTATTTTCTACTAGCACCTTCCACATGAGTTCCTCAGCCTCTAACAGAACTTCACTAACCCTCCCTCAGCAGACCCTCTTTTTGTTATAGTCACTCCATCCCAAGTGATAACTCATTTCACCACTGATAGTAGTGATTGTAACTATATTTATTCATGCATTTCTCAAGACCCCATGCATTTATCAGTGTAACAGGGCCCTGTTAGTTAATTCTGCTCTAATCTCATAGCACAGAATCAGGTTCACATGTAGCCAATATGGTTGAGTATTGGAACTGATTACTGAAGAATCTAACGTACAAGTTCAAGAGGAACATGAAATGGATTGTTAAGGTGAGTAATTTATTAGGAGTTAGGTAACATGAACAGACAGATAAATAACAGCTTGGTGGAGAAGAATTCAGGCTGTAGAGCCAGAAATGAGCAGCTTGGTAAGGGTTCAGAAGAGTGGAATCAGGGTTAGGACAGATTCCAGGTCCTTTCTTACAACTCTTTGAAGAAATGGAGATTTCACAGGATGAAGGTGGCTGTAAGCTCCTGATTGTCTTGGCAAGTGGCAGACAACAGGGGGGGAACAGCATTGTGTGTGGCCACTAATATCCTTTTGATGTAAACTCACTTGTCTGGTGAGAGATATCCATACCGGGAAGCCTGCTAGTTGTGGCTCACAGAAAATGTCTCAGCAGGGAGCCTGTCAGTCTCTGTGAGAAGGGAAGGGCTGCTACAGGTATAGTAGCATTTTTAGAATCAAAGGTACCTAAAAGGCTTTGTAATGGAACAGTAAAGGTGCTCATCATTTTCTAGGCCCTGCCTCCTTCCTAGACAGCCAGATGCTAGAGCCCACTACACTTTACACCTGGTCTCATTCAGTGACCTCACAAAAATTATTTCTTGGTCATTGCGAAGACATTTTAAAATAACTTTTCTCCCCAAAGAAAAATCTCAATATTTACCATTTGACAAATTAGAGGAAAAGCTCAAAGCTTTGAAACAGGTTGCTCTATTTCCCACCAATTCCTGAATGGTGCTTTAGGGCCTACTTAGAGCACTTGTCCCAGCCTAGGAAGTCAAATAAAGACAGTAGAAGTGGTCAACTGTTGTGTCTAGAAATTTTGCTCAAGGAGTCTTCTTCAGATGGAAGCAGTTCTCTTTAGATGGCCTATAGAGAGCACTTGCAGCCTCTGTAGCTACTTCATCTGAGGATAATAACTGACCAGAACAATAGAAATTACCACTTGTAAAGAAGAGAAGAAGGACAAGGATTATCACCTAGAAATTGCGATCTGTGGAAATACTGATAGACTGCCTCCTGTCCTTCTATCAATACAAAGTCAACAATTATTTACTCAAAACCATCCCAATTTGGGATGATTTTTCAGTACTGGATGTTGAACCCAAGGCCCTTGTGTACACTAAACAAATGATTGTCCACTGAGCTGTAACTTTTCCTCATAGTTTAATCCTTCCAGATTCTCTCATGCTGAGTCTGCCACCGCTTCCTATAGAGGGGACTGGGAGAAGAATGTTGGGAATGTAGGCACTCCTCTGTTATCCGCTTACTGTAGGACATAGTAGACTCCTTTCCTTCCTTGCGCCAAGGCTTCTTCATGTGCAAAACTAGGATAATGATGATTATGAACTAAACCTTGTTAACTGCACTGCTGAAAACTGGATCAATCAAATGTAGAGGAAAAATGGGTTCTAGACCCAACAAGGTGTTCGAATTGGGCTAGATGCATTAAGCGTCGAAGTCTGGGTGGGTGCAATAGTCAGGGTTCTCTAGAAAAAACGAAGGCTATGAAAGTTTTTTGAAGTGTTTTTGAAGGGGGAGCTATTTGATTGGCTTATACTATATGGGCTGGCAATGGCTGTCTTCATGCTGGAAAGGCAGATGATCTGATAGTTGCTCAACCCACAATGCTGAGTACCTCAGCAGTCCCTGGGTGGAACTGAAAGCTTGGACAGCCATGACTCTTTCATCCATGTTGGAAGGCCAAAGAAGCTGGGCTCAGATGCTAGCAGTAGGGGTAGCAGCAAGATGAGAGGGCAAGCAAGAGAAAACTCCACCCACACCCCCACACCCCACACCCGCAACCTGGGCCTCCAGTTGGAGAGGGAGAGGGAAGCCTCCTGTCTTCTCCCCTCAGACAACCAACCAGGAATGACCATTATAGACCTGCTCAGGTGCATGTCTCTTGGTTTATTCTAGATTCAGACAATCTGGAAGTAAAGCTTAACTGTCACAGTAGATCACAGACATGGAAGTATGAAGAAGCTGCAAGTTAGCTAACACAGTTTCAGCTGTGCTACCTGCAGGGGAATGACAGACATCAGATTTGGACAGAGAGGCTGTAAGGCTGTCTGTGAAGAGCCCCGAATGCATGTCGACCACTTGAAGCGTAATAACCAGGGAGGGGACTTGATCATTACAGAGGAACTGTCACCGCATAATTTGGACTCAGGAGCATTTAAGACTCTTAATAAGTTGTTGAAAAACCTCAAAGAACTTTTGTTTCTGTTATTTATATCTGTTCACTTTGCCATGTTGCTCATGGAAACTGAAAATTTAAAAATTAATTTAAAATTTATTGCAAATAAACAAATCAGTTATATATTATTAAAATGTATTGGTTGAGGAAAACAAATATGTTTCCAAAATAAAATAGAAAAAACAATAATATAGTTTTACAATTCTCAAAGCTTTTTGTTGTCTGGCTTTATTATTAGAACATTGCTGTTCTCTGTACTGTTTTGTTTGGGCATCTGGTTTTGTTTGAAGAAACTGGATACCTAGCATATGGATATTCTTCTTTGAGGCTACACTAAGATCAACAACTGTAGTCTCTTAGAAATTAGGTGCCATGTAGAACCAGAAACTGTATGAGTAGCTTGGCTTATTCTGCTACATTAAAATCCATTGGTCTATCTTTTACCTTTAATGAATCTTCCATAACTCATTAATGCATTAGGCTGTGCATGCTTTCTTCATGTGTGCTTTAAAAGCAGCATGGATTGGTCATTTGAAAGCATTTGGTCACCAAATCATGAAAATCTTGTATGTACATTCACTTTATAATACATTTTTCAAAGTTGTGGGTCATATAGCTCTATTAAACTTATCAGGAAAATCAGCATGTAAACTTCTTAAGTTCATTTAAAATTTCAAGCGCATAAAATTTTATAAAATTCTAATTTTTACTTGAAAAAAGCCAACCGACATCATTGGGAACAAATATTTTCGGTTATTTTCCTTAATAGACAATATTACATCATTTATTTGTGAGAAAATGCCTGCCAAATACTCTGAATGACTAAAGTTCATCTGTCACTTATTACCATTTAAAAAGTGTGTTCCTGAGAAAAACTCTAGTTCAGTGCAACGCACAAGTCCTTTTTCCTGTGACAAGCATCAACTTTGTTGTACAGCAGAGGTATATTACTACAAGTACTCTCTGTTGTGTCAAGTAAAGTTTTAGTGGTATATTCAAAATTCAGACAAGATTAATAAATTCACTGCTTAATCAAGGATATTCCTTTAAATGAGTTTTTACTAATTATTTGAAGATTTCATAATGCTTGCAATGTATTTTGATCATTTTCAGCTCCACTCTTTTCCCTAACTCCTGTATGGGATGCCTCTGGGAGTTATCCTGTAACCCACAGAGCCCCCTTACAACTCCATACCTTCTCTCTTCCTTTTAAATGACATATTGGGTCCAATTAGCATTTGTGTGTGTGTGTGTGTGTGTGTGTGTGTGTGTGTGTGTGTGTGTGTGTGTGTGTGTAAGTACGGGTACACTGCCCTACAAGGGACCACACCTACAAAAAACCTTGATCCCTGCTGCTCCAGCAGACATCACCTGTCAAGAGCTCCTCAGCTAGGCCTCATGTAGCTGTATAGCTAAAGCCCAAGATGCAGTGGTGATTTCAGGATATTGGAGATATTCTGTGTTTGTGAATTTGTCTTCTAAAGGAAGCTCCTTGGAGGGTATAGAACTTGGTACACAAAAGACAATACATGTACTATAGATGACAAAACTGTAGTGGGAGATGTTGGAACCCAGATGATTCCATCTCAAGCCTCAGATACCAGACTCAGTGCGGAAGGATTTGACGTTCTTGCTGAATTGCCTTTCTATGGTCTCTTCTTTCTTCATCATATTTCCCATCCCTTCATTTTGCATTAGGAATGTTTTCTTTGTGCTGTTGTATGTTATGAGTAAGTAACTCGTTAATTAATTTTGCTGCTCAAAATTAAGGGATTGCTTTGGTTCTCAGAAGGGGATACTAGAGTTGCTTTCAAATAATGTTGAAAATGTTAAGACTACGGAGACTTTTGAAATTGGAATTAATACATTTTTCATTATGATATGACCTTGAGTCTATGTGGGAAAGGGATGAAATGTTAGGATTTACTAGTGATAGAAGTTGTATTTAATAATAACCACTGGATACATTTACAAATTAAATATGTCTATAACTTCATAAAGTACAATTTACCATGATAAACTCAGATAAAGTAAAACATAAAGTAACCCCCCCCTCAAAAAAACCCCAAAACTAACAGGTGAAAGCTATGTATTTGGGTGTCAAGTCAGATAGAGATAGGTTTGTTGTAACTGTCCATTTTTATTGTCATTGACAGGATTTACATGTAGCCAGGGGATCCAATTAGTCAACTTTGGGGATTATTTCATGTCTTGCTGATATGATTTTATACAAGTCTATAACTGAGCTTAAATTATGAAATGTTTTCCTAATGTTCTTCTCTAAGAATATCAGAATTTTAAGATTATGGGGGTTATTTGGGAGTATTTTATGGTTCTATGCAGATTTTACATTTTTTTCTAGCTTGTGAAGAAAGTTATTGGAATTTCCATGGATATTACATTGAAACTTTTAATTGCTTTTGGTAATATAGCCATTTTACCTATTAATTATTATATTCTGTAATCTTGAGAGGTTTATCTATCTTGCACTCTCTTTTTAATCTCCCTTTTCAGTGTGCTGAAATTTCCATAGCTTATTTCTTTTGTATCTTTTGTTATGTTTGTTCATTCATAGGTTATGTTTGAACCTACTGTGTATGGGATTATTTCTTCCACAGCATGTTCATTACTGGTATATGTTTCATCATGGATAATGCAACCAAATATACATTTACATGCATACACACACACATTAAAAACCAAACTTTTATTCAAAACTACAGTATTTCAAACTTCCCATGAGATTTGAACTGTAAGTTGTAATAAAGTTAACTTTTAGAATGCTTATTTTATGTCTGTGAGTGTTTTGTCTTTCTGTATGTACGTATGTCTATGTACTACTCATGTGCCTGGAATCTGTCTATGATCACCAGAATAGAGCATGGAATCCCTTGAAACTGGAGTTACAGATGGTTGTGAGCCTGTAGGGGAATTATGTTGTTCCATTGTAAATAATTGTCTCTGCCTATAAGTTTAATAAAAAGCGCTGATTGGCCAAAGGCAGACAGGAATTGTGGGTGGGGCTACCAGACTAAGAAGACTCTAGGAACAGGCAGAACAGAGCAGAATGCCAGAGAGAAGCCAGAAGAAACAGAGGACAACTATGCTGCTCTGAGAAAAGGTACCAAGCCGCATGGTTGAACAGGGTAAGAGTCATGGATTAGATTAAGGGTAAAGAGTTAGCAAGTTATATGCCTGGGTCTTAGGCTGATCAGCATAAAATATATGTAAGCATCTGTGTGTCTCTGCAGGACTGTGGATCTGCGGGCCTAAACCTTGAGGCTAGGCCCAAAAGTCCAGGCCAGAAAACTCATACTACATGAGCCACCATATGGGTGCTGGGGAAGGAACCCAGGACTCTAACGGCGGGCAATGCTCTCAACTCCTGAGCCATCTCTCTAGCTCCTCAAGTGAACTTTTCTAAAAATTCCATTTAAGAAACTCATTTAACATATTTATTGGAATTTAGACTCTTAGACATTTATTTCATGTTAAAAACACAGGTCTTTTCTGAGTATCACATCGTAAGTACATACATAATATTCTTACACTAATGTAATTTTATTGACTTGTACAATGAACAAATAGGCGTTGAGGAAGAAATTATATAGACAAAAACTAATCATTTTTCTATGCTAATTTTGAATCCTGGTACTTCTTGAAAAATGTTTTAATCAGATATCAGTGTTTTCTGATAGAAGCTTTAGACTTTCTTACATATAGAATCACAGCATATGCAAATAGGTATAGTATGACTTGTTCCTTTCCTATTTGCATTAATTTTATTATTTTTTCCTGTCTTTTTATGCTAACACTTAGAGGGCTATGTTGAGCAAGATTAGAGAAAATAGACACCCTTGTCTCAAACCTAATATCTAGGAAATGCGTGTTTGTTTATTGGTGTAATATTGGCTATAGTTTTGTCATATCTAACCTTTATTATTTTAAAGTGTAGATCTTCTATTTAATTTTTTTTGTTGTTGTTTAACAAAAGCTTTTGTTACAAAAGGATGATGCACCATTGTGGGGATTTAATAAAAGCTCTGAAACTTTTGGAGATATAAGAGAGATCTAACCACAGTCAGTCTTGGAGGATCAGAGAGTGGTAACTCATACCTTTAATTCCAGCACTGGTAGTATCCTGGGAGTGGTGACCTACGCCCTTAATCTAATCTGAGTTTGAGGTCATCTTAGTTTACTGAAGGAATTCCAGGCTCCCAGGCAGGCAGTGGTGAGGCCATGCCTTAACTTAGAAAGAAAGAGAGGAAGCCGAAAGAAACCATTCTGAGGAAGCTGGAAGACAGCTGGGTAAGATCTGACTGTGGTGTTTACTCTCTCTAATATCTCCAACTTTCTCAGAGATCTATCCCTGAGTCTAATTTATTCATGCAACACACCATGTTATGATCCTGTGACTTTGTCCTTGAGTCTATTCTTATGTTATATTTCATGTGTTGATCTGTATAAGTACAACCATCCTTGCATCCCTAAAATGAAACCCCTTGGTCATGTTGAATGATCTTTTTAATGTTATTTTCAAGACAGTTTGCTAGTAATTTATTGAAAACTTTTTCATTCATGTTTATTGTGGATATTAGCTTTCAATTTTTGTATGTCTCTGTTCAGTTTTAGCATCAGGGTAATACTGGTTTCATAAATGAGTTAGTGTTTCTTCCTTTAGTATTTATGAAATTATGAGAAACATCAATGTTAATTTCTCATTAGAGGTTTGTTAGGACTTACCTGTGAATCCCTCTGGGCATGAGCATTTTTAAGTAAAGAGACATTTTATTAATACTTAAATTTCATTGTCTTTTACAGGTCTGCTTATATTGTTTATATATTTTTGGTTTAATTTGAGTAGGTCATATGTGTGCAGGAATTAAAGTATTCTACAATTTCCAGTGTATTTGAATATAGGTTTTTAAAGTATGTCTTCTAAATATCATTGGTATGTGTTTTAATGTCTTTCTTTTTATTTATAATTTTATTAATTTGAATTCATTTCTCTTCAGGTTAGTTTGACAAGGAGTGAATGTTGTTTATCTTTTCAACTTACTGCCTATTTATTTCATTGATTACTTTTTGATTTTTGAAGTTATCATTTAATTACAAAATTTCTTCCTTCCCTTCTTTCCCCCCAATATGCCCCTCCCTAGTCTCCTTCAAATCATGTACTTTGATTTCATGAAATTCCATGAAGTTTTCATGTTTACCTCTTGATTGCTGTAATATCCCAGTTACCCTTCAACAGTGGATTATCAATTCTTGAAATTGTTCATATAAAAGGTTCAACAGATATTTTCTTAAGGTCCTTTGATCTTGATTATTTTTGACTTCTGTTATTTCTTTGTTGGTATTTTTATCTGAATTACCTATTTGTTAGTGAGAATAGGGTAGTAAAATCAACTCAGTATTATTTTCTTGAGTTTTCTTTGTGTCTTTATAAACAGTAGCATTTGTTTATGAAATTAGTTTTCTTGCATATTAGAATTACCGTCTCCTTTTGGTGAATTGATCCCATGATCAATATA
Source organism: Phyllotis vaccarum (assembly GCA_033318265.1). Classification (NCBI taxonomy): domain Eukaryota; kingdom Metazoa; phylum Chordata; class Mammalia; order Rodentia; family Cricetidae; genus Phyllotis; species Phyllotis vaccarum. Next base: position 61,974,170 of record JARWLC010000013.1, read on the forward strand.
AAGTAAGTTTTATTTCTTCTGTCTGTTTTGGGTTAAAACATATATTTTCATGAATTAATATAGGTACGCATGCTTGCCTTCAGATCCTGTGAGAAGGGATGAGGTCTCATGGGTTTTCCCACTTTGGTAAGTTTATCATTGTCCTTGTTCAATCAAGTTTAAGCAGTCGTATTGGAAAGACTTTATGGTTATAGCTTCTGTCATTATTAGCAGACCCAGTCTCAGAGAAAAACTCACTGATCCTGTGTTTTTGTTTTTTGTTTTGGCTTTTTTAAAAAACAATATTTCCACTCCCTCTTCTACAATGTTTTCTGAGCCTAAAGGGCAGGAGCTGTTTTATATGTATATCAATTGGAACTGGTTCTTATCTAGTCTTTTGTATTCGGCAATCTATTTTTTTTTTTTCTTTAACTAGTTGCCATCACTTTCCCTAGTTCTGGGAAATTTGCTACTATGATTTGTAGGATATGTATGCCTATGCCTTCCTTGTTTGTGTTTCTCCTCCCATGTTTCTGCTTAAGAATTTTATCCTTTCATGGTGTCCCGTACATTTCATAGGTTCTGTTGATAATTTTTTGTTCTATTTTTATTGTTAGAATATCTAATTCATCTCTCTTGTCTTCATTTTTTGATATTCTTTTTCTACTTAATCTGATTTATTGATGGTGTGATCTATTCAGATTTAAAAATTTGACTTATTGAAGTTTCTATTTCCAATATTTTAAATTGACTTTTTAATATTTTATTTTCTGAATTCTTCAATAACATTATTACCAATGTTCTGATTTCATTTAGAATTTTATCTGAATTATTTTTAATTGATTCTTTGATTTCATTGAACATTCATTAGAAGTTTCTGTCTGCAATTTCAATCTCATGTTATCTGTTCCTATAGAACTGGTAATTTTAAGAAGCTATCTTTTCTTTATGTTTCTTGTTTTATTACATTGGATCTTATATAACTGGGATTAAGTCTTTAGTCAGATTTTTAAAAATCATCTGTATCTTCTCAACTGAAACATTTGCAATATTCTAGTTGAGAGTCAGTTACACTAGAGTAAAGGTATAGCTTCTTTCTTCTAGACTGGGGAAGAGTGTTTGTAGTTCAGGGCACTGCATACAATATCCAGCACCACTCTGAGAGTAGAATACAAGAAACATGAAAATACTTGGATGGTATTAATGGACAGTCTGGGAAAATGTTGTTATAAAATATAAATATTATAATCATTCACATATTTATAATTATCAAAGCCCTGGGAATAAGTGAAACTTCCAGAAGAAGAATGTAGAATCTTATGAATGTCCAATGATGTAGAATGGGTTGACAAAGACAAGGGAAGAGTAAGAATGTAGACAGTGAGAATGAATTAAAGGAGTTTAGCATGCGAAAAATCCATTTGACTGACTGGGCGGTCCCACACTCATTTGGAGTGGTACATTTGAGAAAGGAAAGCAGATTGTGGGTCATTGGTTCCCAACAAATATTCATTCAATACTTTCTATGGGATGTTAACCAGTTTTATCCAAAAGCTCACTAGGAGCAAATCTTGGCATAAATAATTTATGCTTATTATCCCTCCTGGAGTTCAGAGGAATACAGCATGGGAGGCAGGGTGTGATAAAAACAAGTGCTACAAAGAGGTTACCCCAGGAGTTGGGCTTTGTTGGGGGATTTTGGCAAGGACTGAAGGAAATAGGGGTTCCTTCTGGATGCTGCCAGAAAGTGGGGGCAATTTTATGACCCTGTTTCATTCTGTACTTAGATTAAATTATGAAGTGCTCTTGCTTTGTTTCATTTTATTGTGATCTCAGAGTAACCTTGTCTGTGGTTGTTTTCTTTGACATTGTTTATGCCCAACAGGAGAACAAAATGGCCTGGTTATGATGTCAGACCAGTTTTAAATATTGTTGAGATCTATCTGAATGCCAGATGAGTTCTGCATGTCAGGAACCATTATTTTTCTCAGTCTTTTCATTAAAGACATATAAATCCAGGCTGCAAGATATTAATGTATAGTGTCTAGAGTTTCACCATTGCCAACGGTTTGTTTATTAAGCTCAGAAAAGTTTCCTTTGATTGTCATCTATAGGCAAACCAACATCAAGTTTGCTTCTGTTGTAGGATAAGCTTTTAGACCATCAAATATGACTTTGGCTTTTAATTCTTATATAAGAATCTGAACAGGTTATATCTGACAACTCAAACATAGTAAGTTGTCATAAATATCTATTAGTCCCTTGCAAGTATTGACGTCAGAGTCCTAGGTTACATAATTCAGACAGTGGTAGTAGCACTTCCCAGAATTCAGCAGGTCCTGTTTTAGACATCCACGTAATTTTTTTTTCTTTTAGCTTAGTTACAGAATGTTCTATTTGTCCTTAGTGTTTATTTAGATGCAACAAACAGGTTTACTGGAGTACTAACTTTCTTTTTGTTGGTTAAGAAGAAACAAAAGCTATATAGTTGTCTATGATAATTCTAGTTAGTGAATTTTGACTAGTTTCTTGGTTTCTAGAGAAGAGTATTATTACTTCATGAATTCAGCTATAGTCAGAGACAAGCTTTGACTCACTTAACCTTTGTGGGGGGGGGGTGTGGTTATTATATTCTATCACTGAAGAAAGCCAGGATAGGAACTCCAACAGGGCAGAAACCTGGAGGCAGGAGCTGATGCAGAGTACATTCACTTAACTTCTGTAGTGGTATCATGCTCATTTTGAAAATTATAGCTCATGTGAGAAAAAGATTATTCCTTTTTGAAAGTTTTGCAGAATATTTCAAGCCTAATTTATTTTTGGAGGCATCTAGCTAGTCTTTTAGTGGAAACATTATTTACTAGGTCATTTACCAGTTTCAGATACCTAGAAATCTCTAATTATTACTAATAGAAAGAAAAACATAGTTTACTATATAGGTAGAAACCTGATGTTCACATAATACAAGTTGTTAGAGCAAAACTTGTATTAAAATCAGATATATAATATAATATAATATAATATAATATAACATAACATAACATAACATAACATAACATAACATAACATAACATAACATAACATAACATAAGTGAATTAATATTATGTTCTTTGTGAATGGGTTTCTTCAGTGGAACCAAACAGTTTCTATAAATAAAGCTTATAGATTTTCAAAAGGAAAAATATGGCTTGTCTGATTGCAATAAATGTGTCTTCTTTTGTTAGTTTGGTTTTGCTTATGGGATTTTAATGACCTCAGCACTAATATTTTTAACAAGATTGAAGACTGAGAATTGATAATCTGTGGGAAATGTAATTACGAAAAAAAAAATCCAAAACATGTTAATTGGTAAAAACAGCTGTCAGAATTCTGTCAGGATATTAAGATGAGTAGTGATATGTTCAGAAGCCTGCTAGATTCACGGCAATAGTTATGGTCTTTGAAAAGACCACAGTGAGCTTTTCTTTAGAAATTAAAGAGAGGAAACTATTGAAAAAACAGTAACAGAAATAATATTGTTCCACTGGTTTTCTCAAAAATTATTTGTGGTATCAGTGAGTTCTGAAGAATTCCTAGTAATTCTATATATTATTTCTATATAGAATGGAGTAAGATATTGGTGTTTGAGGTTGATGGCTGATTATGCAGTGGCAGAGCATCTGCTTAGCATTCATGAGGCCATGGATTTGATCCCCAACACACACACACACACACACACACACACACACACACACACACACACTAAAAAGACACATCTTTTGATCTTGGAAACATGAATGTAAACAACAGTACCTTGACATGATATGTCAGTAATTAACAACGCTTAATGAAAATTCTGTTTCTTACTTGTTTTTATGAGATGTGCTACACAGCCTGGATTTCCTTCCAACTTGAGGTCCTCCTGCCTCAGTCTCCAGAATGCTGGCATTAAGGATGTCAGATAAGATTTTGCTTTGCATATAAGATCTTTTAAATCAAGGACTTGGGATTTTTTCCTGCATTCTTTACAGTAAATATAAAGAATATAGATTCTATAGAGGTTTTTAGATTTTTTAAGTGGGTGTTTTAAAGATTCACATAGTGCTTCTTGACAAAGTTTGACTCACTAGTAATAAATCACAATTCAATCTCCTACTATGCCACATGAATATAATGATCGATCTCCGGTGATTTTATAAGGAGGGAACCTATGGGTCCTACAGAACATCAAGTCAAATAGTAATCATTTAAGACCTGAAAGCCCAATAATTTCTGATAATGTTTTTAGTTTTAGCTTTAGAATTCTATTAATCTGCTCTATTTTTTTTCCTGAGGACTATAGATGACAATTTTCTTGATTTTTTTTTCTGAGAAAAATAAAAGAAGAAATTAAAAGTTTCTTAATAACAGTATTAGTAAAATTGTATCTTTTGTAGCAAGATAAATGAAGTTCTTCTGTTTGGAAAAAGTAAGTAAGCTTTAGAGGGCAAGGAAACAATGGGATGGAATAGGAACAGGGATAAAGACTAAGGGCAGAAATGGGATAGGCATAGAGTGATGGCTTTCTAGTTAAGGAAATCATTTAATCCACCTCAAGAATAAACAAATGATAAGAAAATATTTATAGCTTGTGTGGTGGTTTGAATAAAAATGTCCCTCATAAATTCCTTTATTTGAATGTTTGATCTTTAGTTGATGAAATTCTTTGGGGGAAGGAGTAGGAGATGTGATCTGTTTGTTGGAGAAGGTGTGTCACTGGGGAATAGTGGCACTTGAAATTATAAAAGGCCACAAGCATAGTCACCACCTCTACTTTATATGAGGATGTAGGTTCTTAGTTACCAGCTCCATGCCTGCCGGCCTGCCTGCTTGCCACACATTATGCCATGACAATCATGGTCTAGCCTTCTGAAACTCTAAGCAAGCCTCCCCTTCAATTAAATGTCTTCTTCTATAAGTTGCCTTGGGGTTGGTGTCTCTTCATAGCAGTACAACAGCAACTAAGACACTTTGGTAGGAGCTATTAGAATAATGTCCATTTGAAGGTTGGTGTTCAAAGGGTTTTCAAGATTCAAATTGTTGAATACATACCACCTTTCTAGTTTTGCCCAAATAGTGTTGTTGACAAACAGAATGCATTTTGGAATATATTCAGGAACTTCTCTAAACTGTACAAGGTGATTTAATAATATTTTTAACCTATAGGAAAGCTACAAAACATTTTTTACTAAGTTGAATTTAGATTTATTTAGGGCACTTAATAAGACATTCTGAGAATGACTTTTCTTTTCTTTTGGAGGCCAGTAGGCAGGATTTCATTCTGTAGTCCAGACTGGTCTTGACCTTGTGATCCTCCTGTCTCAGCTCCTTCTCTCATGCCCAGTCTTTAGGGTATAATTGTGAGTTTCCTCCATGGTTCCAAATATTGCTTTATGCATCAAGTATCCTAACTTTCCCTTTTCTTTCTTTTCTTTCTTTCTTTCTTCCATTTTTCTTTTCTTTCTTTTTTTGGGAAGCAGATGGTTAATAATAGCTGTTTTTAATAATAGAGTTTTTCCAAGGATTTCTTTTGTGTCATCTTGGTTACTGCAGCTTGCTTGGCATTGTGCTCAGTTGAAGCCTTACTTTGAGATTTTGAATCTTTGTACTTTGTGTGACCATATTTTTATTATAGCTTGATTATTTTCCTTAGGTACGAACAAAATGTGTAAAACTTCTTCAATTTATTGTTTTTTTTTGCTTTACTCAAGATTTAAGCATCGATTTTCCTCGGTTTCTTAAGCATTTCAAACTTTCGAATTGGTGGGGTACCTCCAAAGTACATCATTGTCAATATAAATATTTTGTTTTGCTTTTTCCAGTTGGCAGACCAAGGTAAGGGTAATTATTTTAGTCATCTGAGATGATTTAATTTTTGAGATGATATTTTAAGAGGACATTCAGGCCTATGATACCATTTCTTTAAATGAGCAAATAAAACTAGATTAGAGGTATTCAACAGAATATGTAATAAAATGATTTAAGATTGTGTTTAAAGCACCGAAAGTTAACACAACAATTCTACAACTGAGAGAAACACCTAGCAATTTGAGCAAAGTTTACAGATTTCATAGGACAATTCCAAATTTGAATTTTCTTCTGTTAGCACAGTGTTCATTAAAAGTAGACATAGACACAAGATATGAAATTAGTTCATAATATGAGACTTTAACTTTGATAATAACTTTAAAACATATTGTGTTATATTTAACATTTTAATGAAGAATGATAACTTAGAACACTTAAAAAGTCATACATGCCCACATGAGACCATTATACTTATTTTATTTAGTTAAATACAATTTTATAAATCTAATTTTTAAATTTGAAGAAGCTGTAAAAATAATAAGAATATCTTCTATTCATAAAAGTAAATATGAGTCAATTTAAGAAACTTGAATAATTAGAATGATAATCTCAGTACTAAATCAAAATATTATAATTAGTAAACTAGTAGTTGATAGAATCCCATGAAAACTTTAATTTAAAATATAAGGGTTTTATAATTTTATAAATAAGATTATAAAAGTTATTGCAAAATTATGCTTTTTATCATGCACAAATGTGAAGCTAAATAAGTTTTTATTCTTTAAATAATTTTGAATGTTTAGACTACATTTTTAAGGCTATATTTATAATAACTGGTTAAATTTCAGTTAGTCTTTCCAGTCTTATGATGAAGGAAAGAGAAAATAGTACAGAGAGAGAGGGAGAGGGAAAGAGTTAGTTTCATGCAGAAAAATATATTGTTACATATATATGCATGAAAGAGAATGTGTCATAGGAATCTTGACATAATTTGTGTTCTTGGCTATTTTATTAATATGAGAATTTAAAGACTCTGTACTTATTAAACCTCAGAATAATAAAAGAGAAGAGCTTTTGCGGATGTTAATAAAGCAGTGTCTTGTTTCAGACAACATCTTTCTTGAATTTTCTCTCTCTTGCTCGCTCTGCTGTGCTGCTGCTGTTGCTGCTGCTGTGCTGCTGCTTCTTTTTCCCCCCATTCTCCTCCTCCTCTTTCTTGTCTTTGTCCTCCTCTTCCTCCTTTTTCATTTCTGGTTAGTTCTCACTAAAGTGGTCATCTAAATGTCAGAGCTATGGTTTTGCCCATTAATTCCATATCATATGTGTAATTTCAGACTTTAATTAAATAAAAGGTGTGAGGGAACATCAAATGCAGTAATAACAAAGTTAATCCTGGGGCTGAAGAGATGGCTCTGTGTTAATAGCTTTTCTCAATCTTCCGAAAACCTGAGTTTGGTTCCTAGCAGCCACACTGGGTGGCACACAACTGCCTGTTACTCCCACTTCAGGAAGTCAAGCATTCTGTGGTCTCTTCTCTGTGTACGTGCGTGTGTGCACGCGTGCATGCACACACACACACACACACACACACACACACACACACATTTTAAAGCTAATCCTCAATGTAGTTTAAAAGTGCTAATTAAGAAAACAATCCTCATGTTTTCCATTAGCCCTAGTTCAAATATATTTTAGGAAACAAAAAGTCTCATAATATCTATTAACAAAAGCAGACTATGGGTTAGTTTCACTTTTGTTTAAAGTCACCTTTCAAAGAGCAGCTTATACATATCAGTGTTTCTCTAATGTGTCTTCTATAATGCCAATTTTTTTAGGTAACATTGTGCCTGTTTTAAAGGTATGCATAAGTGTGTGTGTGTGCATATATATATATATATATATATATATATATATATATATATATATATATATATATATATATCAGTGTATGAGAGCTGCACTGCATCCATATGGATGGTGCTTAAATGACATTTATCTTCTGTAACTTTGTTGTATGCCAGTAATTACTGATCAGAGCCTGGTTAAAACCTCCTGATTCTGGGAGATGGGAAACTAAAATACCAGGAGTTCTCAAGGACACAAAAACAAGGCTGAAGACCTCCTTATAAGGTTTTAGAATTGTGATCTCGGGCAAAGTGTGTCCAAAGGACATTGGTCTGAGAAGGAACTTGCAGAACATCCCAGCTTCAGGAATAGCTGGAGGCCAGACTTACAGAGACAGTTCCTATAGAAATTTGTTCTTGAAGACAGATAACATTCAAGACTTTAGAAATGCAGGCAGAGGGACAAAACAATAGACAACCAGGTATTAGAAAGCAAAAGCAGTTCACCAAGAAATAGTACTTTTTTTTTGCAAACAACCAAAATCACAAAGAAGGATGTACTCCTAAGAAAACAAAATAAACACAAACCCAAAAGATTTCACTGAACTAGAAAGAACACGATCCAGAACCCATTACTCAGTTTTTGTTCTCCTAATCAAATATCTGAGACAGGCTGGCTAAACAAGAATGAGATTTATTTAACTCACAGTCTTTGGAGGATTAAAGTTCAAGATGGCTTTGCTTCACTGATTTAGTGCCTGATGAGGTCAGTGGATGGCATCACATTTGTATGCATGCCTGTGAAGAAGCCAGTGGTCATATAGCCAAAAGAAAGACTGCTGTAAGACTCTATTCTCTGAGCCAAACTGCCATCATTTTTCATTAGATTAAATGTGCCTACTTGCAAGTCTGCCTATACACTTTATTGGATCTTCACTTTCATTTCCAACCTTTCCTCAGAGCAATATGCATATATTCTGCCCTAAGTGTTCATGGTCCTGGGGAGTATGAGAAGCTAGAGTATGTATAGGCTGGGAAAGACTAGGAGAAGGACTAGGACTAGGGAAGACTATGTAGTCACATCTATGTAGTAAGATGAGAAGCCATCATCCACGTTGGGTGAAGACTTTCTAGTGCGGTTCATTCTCATTCTTGTCAGTATTTCCTCACTTATGCCTGCAAGCAATCCCAATATGCTTATTGATCTCCAGGTAACCTGAGCATAAGTTGTAATTTGGTTTATTGTTAGGAACATAGGAGATAGGGGTAGATATTCTTAAAACAAATTCCAAGAGTATAAGAATCTTATACTCCAGGTTGCTGGGAAATGATGTCCTACTCCTAATTTCTCACCAGGTTCAACCTCTTAAGTTTTAACCATCCCTGGGAACTAAACTTTAATGTGGATCTTTGAGAAACAATATCCAAATAACAGCAAGAATGAATTTGTTGTTTAGATAAATATATTTAGTATTGTGAGCACACAGAAATCAGGAAAGACAGTGAGAGGTTTATTTCTTAAACCATATGAGTGTCTGCTTCAAGCCAAGGGCCCTGTTTTACCATCCTTGACTTGTTCGGCAATTCTGCAAGCCTCTTAGGATTTAAAACATTCTCTCTTATTAGCTTTTAGAGAATTTTATTCAATATATTTTAATCATCTTTCTCCTCTCCCCTAATGCCTCCCAGATCCATTCATTCTTCCTTACTCACCTAAACTTGTCTCTTTTTTAAACAGTAAGACATAATGCAACTCATTTTTATATATGTGCATGTATATACTTTAGGATATTTTCATGAGACAGGTTCCTGTTGTGTAGTACAGATTGGCCTTGAACTTATGGAAAACTTCCTGTCTTGTTCTTCCTAGTGCTGGGATCACAAATACGTAGTACCATGCCAGCTTTAGATTCTTGAGTTCAAGTTTATTAACTGCTTCCCATCACCTATCATGTAGCTATATAAGCATATATAAGCCTGAAAATTAAGTACAAAGAAAAAGGATACTCTCCAGTCTGTTAAATGAATGACCTTTAGATATTGCAGTGCACTGCAGGGTTTTGGTGTTCATCAGCTATCCACATGCTGGGCTTGGTTTTTGTGATGCAGCTGTCTTTGAGTCATTTATATTCCTGTAATTAACCTCTTATCCATTGTCCTATAGTATAACCTCAGTAAAATTTACTGTTTCACTAAGTCAGACTTGAGTGGTATTCTTACTTTGGCCTATCATTGGTCCACATCTGGGTAAGTAGAACTTTGTTCAAGTATCCTCAGGAACAGTTGTCACATAACATTAATCCAACTTAAATATTACATGACCTGTACATGTATCAAAATATCACTTATACAACTTAAATGTTGCTATGTCCTGGGCATAATTTATCTAAATTTAAACCTGTACAAGTGATTCATCTGAAAAATGAAAGGAAGCTTTCTTGGAAGGAAATGTGGTCTCTGAGATTACAGAAATTGATTACCAATGATGACTACTAGAGTGGTTCTAGTTGTATTAGAAACAGGAGAGGAAGCAATTCTAGGTACTGAGCTCTTCTTTAGAAGGACATTGTGCTTGTCATTTTTTTATGCTTTTTTAGGAGTACATGATGGGTGAGTAGTATAGTACAGATTAAAAACAAAACCACACAAAGTGCTTTTATATAGTACTACAACTACACATCCCTTCAGGGGATCCAGATTTGAATGGATGTAAATTTGTGTAGTGGAAAGTTGATGAATCAAGGTTCCTACAACATATCCATTAAACTGGAGAGTGATACAACAGATGCTCACAGAAGTACAGAAGTCCATCAACAAAGGGTCCATTGTCCTCCAGTGTATTTGTAGTATTGTGGACTAGTCCCTTGGTGTAAGGAAAAGAAAAACTGCTTGAAAATAGCCACACACACACACACACACACACACACACACACACACACACACACACACACACACACACACACACACATACACACACACACACACACACACACAGAGAGAGAGAGAGAGAGAGAGTTAATTACATATTTGGATCTGAGATGCTATATAGGTTGACTTTATGCAGCTTTAAGTAACTATGTTTGCTTGGTACAAGGAATTCTAATTGTAGGAGAATGGTTTAACTACCTAAGGCAAATCGGGAAATTCGAACTTGATAAAATAAACTAAACTGAGTGGGTGGGCAGTTCAAAAAGATATGTCAGATGGAGTGACATTTAAGCTGGTACTCTAATAATGATAAGAAATCCATCCTCAGTTATCAGGAATACTGGAGTTATTGAAGAACATTCTGAATAGAGGAACCTGATTAGCAAAGTCCTGAAACGTAATGAAACTTAGTGTCTTTGCAGCAGAGAGAAGAGAAGAGGAGGCAGAGGAGGGGGGGGGATATTATCTGAGATTTTTCATGCTTTTGTAGAAATTAAATGTAGAATATTTATAGGGATTGTAGACACTAGATAAGTAGAATTGTCTGGTTTGTAGTTTCAAAAATAGTCTAATGGACTGGTTAGAATACTCAGCAGATAAACCCACCTACTGTCAAGTCTGATATCCTGAGTTTGTTCCATAGGACCTAAATGGTGAAAGAAGAGAACTGAATCCTATATATTGTCCCCTGACCTCCATGTGCACATGTGACATGCATGTCCCTTAAATAAGTAAATACATTTTAAATAAAACTTACAGACTAATATGATTATTTTGTGCACACTAGACAATAAGGAGGAAAGAGTGAATCAAGGAGACACATTAGGAAGCCACCAAAATAATCTAGGTGACAGGGATCGTTATGGCTTCACCAAAGGCAATAACTGTAAATGTGTAATAAAGCATACAAATTCAGTATAGTCTACAGAATTCCTTCTGATGGAAGCTGATCTTATTCATTATTTTGATGAATAAAGAAAGGAAAATAGGCAAGAATGACTCCAAGTCCAAGGATTTCTGTGTATGTAACCAGCTGGTATCATGAAGTTTCCCATATTTCTTGGTGTGTTTGAGATTCTTTATAAAGGTAGTGGTGGGTTTGGGGGATCTTTAAGAAGCTATATGTAATAGTCAGATCTGTATTATATAAAATATATTGAAACCATGTGAAGAATAGATTGGAAAAATGACCTACAAAAGTCACAAGAAGCTCATCTTTGGTTTTGATAAGACAATAGAATAGTCTAGATCAAAGTCCACAGGATTAGGAAGGAATGGACAAAATGGACATTCCAGAAAGCAGAAACAGAGGACTTTTAATTAAAGGATAAAGGTTTTCTAAATTTTAACTTTAAAATATTTATGAGTTTCATATATGAATATTGATTTATAGCATTTCATACCCTCCTTCTGGTCCCCTTCAACAACACCCATGTCTTTTCACTCCTTCCCAAATTTCTTCTTTTTATTTTTCTTCTTCGTCTCCTTCTTCTATTCTTTTCCTCTTCCTCATCTCCCCCTTTTCCTCCTCCTACTTTTCTCTATATATGTAATATTTATATAAACATGCATATATATTTTATTTGCTGTTACTCATATGTGTATGTTTAAGGTTGATAATTGTAATAGATAACCTATGAGATTGCTAATATCCAGAGGAGACAATTGTACCAGTCTCAGCAGTCATTAATTGACTGTAGTGCTTCATGTACGAGTAGGACCTTGTGAGATTGCTCCCATCCTCAGCATATCAACTGGTACTGACACTGTGCCTGTCTTCTTCAGAGATCATATTGTTGAGATTTCATGAGCTCATGTTTCTTGTCGTGTATAGAAGATTTAGAAGGCACTATTTCCTAGCAGACATCTTGTTCTTTGGACTATTACAATTTTCCTTCCCCTCTGTTCTGAAATGTTCTCAGCGCCTTAGATACAGGTATTGTGTTGATAATGTATTTATTAATTAGGATTATATGGCCAATAATTAGTTTTTTTCTGCAATTTGGTCAGTTATGCATTTCTATAATGGTCTCCTTTTCTCTAAAAAGAAGCCTATTTTATAAGGGAAGGGTACTACAATAACCTGTGTAACCCATGGGTAGGTAATTGGAATGCAGCTAGTAGGAAAATGGCAGTAGTAGGTTTTTCTCTGGGATCTATAATTTTATCAGCCACAGGTAGGGAGCTAGGTTTACAGTATCAGGCAAGAGTTTGCTCCTGTTGAGCAGGGCTTAAGTCCAATTAGACAGCTATTGATTACCTTGAAGAGAAAAGTACAGCTATTGGACCCTTGAATACATGTTGCCATCCTGGTCATTGTTGAGGTTCATAAGCTGTATGGCTGATAGGATGCTGATTGCTTTTCTTCCTTGGCAGATTGCATAGAAACTTCATATACTATGAAAGCGAGTCCTTAGGGAGGAGGCTTCCTAGTTACTTCTAGCTCAATTTTTCCAAATCCTGTGTACAGAATGTGTGTTATCTTTATAAATAGCCCTTATTTCAATCTCTAGGGAGAAATCAAGGGTGATAGTAATAGCCTATATTATTTTGAGAGTCTTTTCAAATCCTCTGATCAACAACTGGAAGAGAGGTTTTCCAAGCTTACCATCAGGTTGGTTTTTTTTTTTTTTTTTTTTTTTAAAGTTAGTCTGTGACTCTTTGAGGCAGCATTATCAAGTCTCTCTGTATCTATCTATCTATCTATCTATCTATCTATCTGTCTGTCTGTCTGTCTGTCTGTCTGTCTGTCCATCCGTCTGTCTATGTATGTATGTATGTATGTATGTATGTATGTATGTATGTATGTATGTATGTATCTGTCTGTCTCTCTGTCTATGTCATATACAGTGTGCATATATGTGTTTTTAAGTAAACATGATATTTCCTTATGACCTTTTCAGAATCCTTAGTGTTATATATTCTTAATTCCCTCTCTGTCTGTACTGTCTTCCCTCTCCCTTTCTTACCTATGTCCCCTATTTTTCCATCATTGTATTTCTGTCTTACAATTCACCTTTCAGAGCTCCCCACACTATTGTCCCTTTATGTTTTCCTAGTTTCCTGGTTTCTATGGTTACACTAGATTATATCTCACATCTAAAGATACAAAGCAGAGATGTACAAATGAGAGAAAATGTTCTGGTTGTCATTTTTGGGAGTCTGAGTTACCTCACTCAGTATAACACCTTTTAGCTTCAGCCATTTTCTTGCAAATTTCACATGGGGTTGCTGCAAGCTGCAGGATGAAAATCACAAATCACATATAAAGGAAAGCCTATCAGAGTAACAGCTGGTTTATAAATGGAAACTTTAAAAGCCAGAAAAGTTTAAAACAATATACTTTACTGTCTAAAAGATCATGGATAATAATCTAGAGAATGATTAACAAAACTTTTCATCATAGTTGAGGAGAAAGAAAACTTTATATCACATAAGCAAGCTAAAATAATTCATGTTCACCAGAACCTCCATTCCTACAGAGAATACTGGAAGCAGTACTTTGGACTGAAGAAAAAAAAAATAAGGAAATCTAAGAAATGGTAGAGAAAACAGCATGTAATTAGTGAAACACAAAATAGGACTAAAAATACAAACAGTAAGAAAGACATTAAAGCAACATACAAAGTTTAGTATGATGGTTAACTTTGTGAACTTTACATAATCTTGGTTCACGTGGGAAGAGAGTCTCAATAATGTTGACCTGTGGTCATATTTGGAAGGATTAGCTTGATTATCTTTCATTGAAGTGGGAAAATCTGCTCACCCTGCCATTTCATAGGCAAGGTACCCTGAACCATATAAAAATGTAGAAATACAACTGAGTACTAACATACATACATTCATTCATTTCTCTTCATGGCTATGGATGCAATGTGATCAGTGTTTTTTCAAACTTCTGCAGTGCTCCTTTTTCCACAGCAACAGACTATGATGTGTAACTGTGAGCTCAAATAATTTTTTTTTATCATTTAATTTCCATAGAAATGAAACTAAGACACTTAGTTTACTAAGAATTATAGGTAGGTTTCTTTTTAAGGCTAAGAGAGTAGGAACTTGCTACTGGGAATTTTACTTTTACAGATTCAGAAATAAATGAATGCGTTTTCTAACAATTTTCTTATGTGTAAGAAGGGAGAGAAACGGTTCTGTCCTCACCCTTGAGAATGTTGCTTTAAGATGCCCTTATTGATTTTGATTTTAGAATAAATAGATTATAGAAGAAAGAAAGACACAAAACCTTAGAATATACTTATTTGTTTGCCTTGCGTGGTATCAGGAAGAAATTTGTGCAGAGGGAGTTGTGAGAAGAAAAGTGAGACTTGGGATCAAATCTTTCTGTTGAACTCCATTTTTGTTAAACTAAGAGAGACCTCACAGAGAAAAGGAAACCGTAGTTTTCTTAGTATATGTGGACTTTTCTCTTATGGTTTCTTTGCTCTTTTCTAGTTAGTTTTCTAACAGAAAAGGTAGATGAACTAGTCCCCAAGGTAGGTAAGTATATGTTTCCTTAAAGAGAAAGATGAAACTATGAAAATGGTGGGCTTGAAAGGCACATTACGTACTGATTCACAATAGTTGGTCTTACAATCATATTCGAAATAAGGGTAGTTTTTCTAAGTTTCCCACATTGTGAGTGGGGTTAAGATTCATGTTAAACTGTGAAAGGTTTTATAATTGAATAGGGCATGCATGGTCTTGAGTTGAAAAATAATAATTAGATGTATTACCTATTACATTAGGAGAAAAATAAGAATACTTTTACACTGGAAATAAAGGAAATACAAAAATATGAGTTACTTGAGATATACATAAAGTAAAATTGGAAAGAGATTACAAATCTTGGAGGTCATCTATATTGTAAGCTCAGGAAGAACATTGTCCAGTAAGAGTCTAGTCAAGATTCTGACTATAATGAAGTAATGGACCGGAGAAACTAGCCCTGGAAAAGAGTGGAACCATAGCTCCATAGCAGAGTGGTTGGTTGATATGTGTAAAACTTTGGATTCCATTCCAGATGCCCTAAAAACATCAATAAGAACTGATGTGAAAGGAATACGAGGGTCTAATGAGTGGTTAATATAAGAAAAACACATGATATGCGTGTTTAAAGATATCATAATAAAACCAAATATTTTGTATATTGATTTTTAAAATGTCCCTGGAATATGATTTCATCGAACAGGAGTAAGTCGCAACTGAATCTCAGATTCAACCATAACTATATTAAAAACTATAAAAATTAAGCCGAAAAGGAATTCTACCTCCATATTCCAACTTGCTGATGAATTTAAAATGTCTTCCCCAGTTTCAGTCTGAAGCAGACAGAAGATATTTGTAACTTCAGCAAGAGATTACTAGGAAGATCACAGAGTATAAGTGTTGGGATTCCAAATTCATTTTCTTTCAAAACATCCTGTATGTCCTCCCTGTGTTCACTTAAATCTTTGATCATATAAGCTGACATGATTTCTCAGCCTGCTCAGGAGGGATATTGATAATTGAACATTAATAAATTGACACTGGTTTCTAAATTTGTCTTTGCTTGTTCAGTGATTATAAATTAATTTCTGAGAGCAATTTGCATGCAGGGAAGCTGGGGCCACACAGTGTTTCTGATGCTATAAAGCGTGATGGAAAGCTCTCAAGATGAAATGGTGACCCAAAGGTCAGTGACTTATGGGAAGTTTGGTTATGGCCTTACCCACCCTCCTGGTCTAGATGGTGGGTGGTGACTCAGAATTGCCTAATTAATTTTCTCAATATGGAAATATGTTGTGGAATATTACTTTAATTATGTAACCATGTTACATTTGTTTATGTTGTGAAATATATTAATGTGCAAAGGTGTTTTATATTTGTTTATGCTGCATTTGTTTAAGAATATAAAAATTTGTTGCTTTGCCTGCCTAAGGTACCTAATTGGTCTAATAAAACCTGGATGGCCAATAAGTAGGCAGTAGAGAGAAACGTGAGGCTGGTGGCTGCAGAGATTAGCTAGGAGGAGGAATCTAGGCTAGAGAAAAGAGAGGAAGAGAAAACAGGGAGAAAGAGAAGGAGATGCCCGGCAGCTTCCAGCCAACCAGACAGAGTAGGACATACAGAATGAAAGAAAAGTAAAAAGCTCCAAGATAAAAATGTAGATGATGATAAACACGTTAAATTTATAAGAGCTAGTGAGATAAGCATAAGCTGAGGCCTAGCTTTCATAACCAAGAATAAGTCTCTGCATCATGATGTAGGTGAGGTTGTTGTCCAAAATGAAGCCTGCTACAGAAATATTGAGGAATGGATTGGTAGGGGATGGGGAGTGGGAGAAGGGGAGGGAGGAGGAACAGTCGATGCTATGTAAAAGGAAAAAATACTTCTTACATAAAAAATAAACTATAAAAATAAAAACATAAAAATATAATAACAGTTCCTGGTGAAACTTAAGTTTAGTAGCAATGTCTTGTATGTAATAATTAAGCTGAAAATCATTGTATAGTGTAAATGACAGTTTTCTATTTCTTTTTGGAATATGGTATTGCTATAGCTCAGGCTGGCCTTGACAGTATTGTTGCTTCAATGACAGTATTGTTGCCTCACTCCCTAAGTTTTGCTATGACAGGTGAGTTCCACACCTGGCTAAAGAATTATTTTTGAAGGCATATTTTATCACATAATAACTACATGACCTTGGTTATATATTTCTAATACTGCTTTCTAAATAGAGAAATAAAATTTTAAGAAACCAGTTATCACAATAACAACAAGCCCTATGGGAAATACAAAGATACAGTTGCCCCAGGTTGCTGAGTAGCAAAGAAAATCATTTATGTGTAGGGCAAGAATCTAAACTTTCAGGAAGTGACCAATATAGAGTAGATGTTCCACTCTTATTACCTTATCCACTATGGGAACCACGTTTGTGAAATAGCATTGTGATACAGAGAATTATGGTTGAAATACCTCTGTGCCTTTGGTTATACAGACTAAAAGAGGTAGTTCACTGCCCAAGTGTCTGTGATAGACTGAAGAAGAACCCCCAAAGGAGAAAGTCTTGACTGCAACACTATCTCCAGCAGCTAAGATATAAAGTCAAGTGAGGTGTCGACCGATAAATAAATGAACAAAGATGATATATGTATACACACATATACAGGTGTATTATTTAATCCTAAAAAGAGAAATCTTGTCATTTATTTTACAACATGGATGAAATTGGAGTTCACAGTATTAGGCAAAATAAGGTAGACACAGAAATACAAAACATACATGTTCTCACTTCTCTGTCATATATCACCTTCTCTGTCATATATCAACTTCTCTTTCATACATCAATTCATATCCATATCCACATTTGCATTTATTTATATCTGCACTTCTAATGTTTATTCCTGGTGTCCTTTTAGCTTAGTCCATTAGTTAAAAAATTAGTACCAATTATAAAATTTCAGTTACTGTAGTTTAAGTCCTGATATCTTGTAGAACATATCTTTATTTGCTACTTTTATTTCTAAAATTTCTTGGCTATATTTATGCATTTTCTCTTCCAAATAAGTTTAAATGATCCTATTAATTTTTATGTAAATAAAACACATTAGATTTATTGAGCTCCTTTAGAATTTATAGAGCAATTTGGAGAGCATAGCCATTGTGTTAATTATTGAGTTTGTCTTTCCTTTGTCAATGCAAATCTCTACACTTATTCAAATATTATAATACTTTTAAATAATTTTTATGCTTTTGTTTTGTTAGAGTTATGTCTAGACTTTTTATTTTAGGCTCAGTTGACATAAGTAATATCTTTCTAGGAGATTTTCTAGTTGAAAATTGCCAATGTATATTGATTTGGTATCTGAACTCTTTTATGCACTAGGTGACCAGGCCTATTGTAGTGGATTTAAGATGTTCCATTGTAAATAATTGTCCTACCTATGAGTTTAATAAAAAGCGCTGATTGGCCAAAGGCATACAGGAAGTGTGGGTGGGGCTACCAGACTAAGAAAACTCTGGGAACAGGAAGAACAGAGCAGAATGCCAGAGAGAAGCCAGAAGAAACAGAGGACAACTATGCTGCTCTGAGAAAAGGTACTGAGCCGCATGGCTGAACAAGATAAGAATCATGAGTTAGTTTAAGGGTAAGGAGTTATCAAGTTATATGCCTGGGCCTTAGGCCGATCAGCCTAAAATTAATGTAAGCATCTGTGTGTCTCTGTGGGACTGTGGGTCTGCGGGTCCCAACCTTGAGGCTAGGCCTGAAAGTCTGGGCCAGAAACCTCTTACTACAGCCTATAGTATAAACTTATTTTTTTAAAGCTTCTGTTTTCATTTTATTTTTTATCTATGTATGTATATGTGTTGGGGTTTGAATCTGCTGTTGCATATTGTGGAGTTCTAAGGAAAGTTTTGACAAGTCAGTTTTCTCCTACCATTTTGGTCCTGGGGATTAAGTCTACTCATCAGTCATAATGGCAAGCACATTTTACATGTTAAGCCTCTGTTCTTAGTTAGGGTTACTATTACTGTGATGGAACACTATGACCCCCCAAAAATGGGGAGTAAAGGGTGTATTAGGCTTACACTTTTAGATCACTATTCATCATTGAAGGAAATCAGTACAGGAACTTAAATAGGACAGGATCTTGAGGGAGGAACTGAGGAGAGGTTATGGAGAAATGTTGCATACTGACTTGTTTCCCCGGGAATGCTCAGCCACCAGTCCACTGATGGCACCATCTACAATAGGTGGGGCCCTCCCCTGTGATTGACTAATTAAGAAAATGTTCCGCCGGCTTGCCTATGGTCTGATTTTATGCAAGCATTTTCTCAGTTGAGGCTCCATTCTTTCTGATGACTCTATCTTGTGTCAAGCTGACATAAACCTATCCAAGATAGTACCCTCACTGGCCTATGTTGTCAATTTTTTAAGCCCTCACATAGTAGGCCAAACCTATAGGGTAATTGAAATTCTTCCTATATCTAATGAGTAAAATATTGGCTCAGCTCTGTTAAGCATTCTTCTTTAGTAGACTGAATCCAGTTCTCTTTCCAGTAGAAAGAAAATCAGACTTTAGTCAATTCTAAGGATGATTATTATATAAGAGCACCCCTGTTGCATTCATCTTGTGCTCCATGAAACCCCTTTGTACCCTGAAACATGTTGGTTTACACTAGAGCTCACATACTTTAGCGTTTTGTGTCAGCCTTTTACTAAGAAGTAGGTGCCTACTGCTGGTACTCTTTTATAGCATTTTGGTTTTACAATTTCTGAACTAAACCAAGGGCATTTTCAGAATGTTATATTTCTGAAGTTTTTGGACAGTAGGTGCTATGGAAATATTGGCTCATTGTTTTCAGCTTCTTCTGTGGTTAAATTATAAAATAAAATACAACTGGGACAAGTCTGGGGCACCCTTTTAGTAGTAGAATACTAAGTTTGCCAGCACTGAAAAAGCCAAGAATAGGTAGAATTTAAAAAATAAAATCAAATTGAAATAAGTTTTCAAATACTCAAGCAAAGGATGAGCAGAGTTTTGAGTGCTATAGGACTGTCATAATGTATAAAGTGTAGTAGTAATATCAGTCTCTAACCTTTGGGAGGCACTGAGGTTTATTCAGCTTGTCCCCTCTTCATCCTATAGAAAACATAAAAATGAAGGAAGAAACAAAATAGATATGACTGGATACAGATCATGAGGCAGACAGCTTAAGGACAGGCTTTTTCTTAGGAATGGCTTTCAGGGTCATCCACGAGAAATTAGAGATCAAGAGACTCAATCTCAATAAGATTATGAGGAACCTGTGTTGGAAAAGATGAGAGGGTCAGCTTCTTTGTTGCAATTCTGCTCTCAGACATCCCCAACCCTCTTCAGCCTGAACTTGAGGATAAGAAGGAAGAGGGGGTTACATCGAAATCACTGAAATGAAATAGAAAGTGTATGTTGGCCTGGACTGTCTATTCTCTGAGCAGTATGTTTTTTGAGGACATAGCATG
This sequence comes from Phyllotis vaccarum, assembly GCA_033318265.1. NCBI lineage: Eukaryota > Metazoa > Chordata > Mammalia > Rodentia > Cricetidae > Phyllotis > Phyllotis vaccarum. The sequence continues at coordinate 61,994,727 of JARWLC010000013.1, forward strand.
ATGGTCTACAGCTGGTCAAAGAAGCAGAATTGTGGGGTTCTGGCCAAGATCTTTTCTCATCAGAGGCAAAACTATAGTTAGGGCCAATATCTCTTCTAATTGTTGGCAGATGTGACCAGACATCCATTTTCTTTTTAGTGATTAACTTGAAGTTCTGAAATGTGAAGTGTGTTTACTATAATTTGGGAAGTGTAACAGATATTTGAATTCTTAGCTATTCAGATTCCAGGCCACCATCCTAATATGCTCCCTGATCCTCACACCCGTTCACATCTGTAGTTCTTTTCTGCCTGTGGACATGCTGCTAAGATGTTGCCTGAAACTCTGCATAAATCCTATTCTTTTTATCCATTAGTGTATTCTGTAAGCCCACTAGTGCAGTGTTGGATCCTTTGCAAATATTTCTTAATGCACTTAAAGTATACTTTTACAGGTAACATTAGGATTTTCTTTATGCATATCCTCATTCCTGTTCTATTTCTCTTTCCATATAATCAGCTACAACAATTAATTTATCATGTACGATTTCCTATAATTTTTTATTAGTTTAATAATTTGCCTCAGTTTGTTTTCTGTTGCTGTGGTAAAATATCTTGACCAAAGCAGTGTTAGGAGAAAGTGTTTATTGTACTCTCAATTCCAGGTTAAAGTTCATCACGGTCAGGAAGTCACAGCAAAAGATGTTTGAAAGAAATGATTACATTACATCTATACTCAAGAGAAAAGCCTCCCTCCTGACTTTCTCCTTGAGCACTGGGGAGGCAGCAGGGAGAAGGGTGTGCATTGGAGGTGGGGAGGGGCAGATGGAGGTGAGCTTGGTCTTCACACAAGGAGGAGCTACCTCCTGTTGCACTCAGCCTCAGAGGAGGGAGGATATTCCCTGATTCTCTTCTGGCACCCACATGATGGGGAGACTTGAGAACCCAGAAAAGAGTTGAGTGAGTTGTGAGGACTGTGTGCCCTGTCTAAACTGAGGTATAGTAGTTTCTCCCTGGACTGACGACATTCCAGCCTCAGTTTCCTCATTCTGAAGCTGCTTGTGGTGGCATATGACTTCTAGACCCAACATGAGTGACATTTCTTGCAAAAAGATTGATAACTATCTAGAACAGCATGAGTATTTCATGCCAGTGGCTTTTTTTTTTTTTTTTATCAGCACAAAGAAGCAAGGATCCAAATTCCAAGGGCCTTCTGAATACAGAAAATAAGATTGTTGGTATGAGGTACAATGGAATGATAAATAGACACAGTGATGCCCTGTAGCCTTGGAGAACAGCAGAACATAAGGTGGACACTAAATATTGTTATGTGTGCAATGCTAAGCTAAATGCCGTCATGAACAAGAGTGCAGCTGATGTGAAGGGCTGTAATTTTTGTGTTGATTTGTTCCCACGTAATGAATATACTAAACTTATCATCCAAGAAGGTATGAAAGAAGTTATGCTTTTGGAAAATAATGGGACCAGATGATGGCAGCACAGAAGTATTTGCTGCAAGTTGAGAACTCTCATTCACTTAAGTGGAGAAGGTTGAGGCAGATAATCAGTGTCCTGACAGATAATTAGTACAACTGAATTGAATGAGGATTATGCTCTCAGTTTCTGCTTTTTGGCCATACACAGAGCATAGCTCACTATGCCTCTGAAGAGTAGCAACCCCTTTGGTTCCAGCTTCTTATCATTAATATGTTGGTCACACAGCACTGCTAAATTTTTCTGAAAAATAAATGGTTACTAGTGGAGGAAACATCACTCACCCAAAACCCAGCACTGTGTGTGGTGACAGCTGGAGTTATGTGTTGTGGGGCATTTCCATCCTGTTTCTTTTGCTATGTGAAAACATGCCACTCCTGCTCCATGTGCCAAAGTGGTTACTTTCCGAGGGCACCCTACAACCCAAGAGTACATTAATTCCTGCCCTTTAAGAGAATTGTGGGGAATTCTGTCTACATGAAGGCGATCCATTCTAAATCTCCTGGAGATTGAGGTTCCTTTGTGTCTCTAGTGCTGTGCCTTCATTCACACAGACAGTATCTTCTTGACCAATGTGGTTGGGGAGTGCTCCAATGTGTTCTTTATTTTACTTCTATTAAATATGTTCAGTAAGTTTGATAAAATGACTTTTTTTTTACCTTAAAGATTATTACTTTTGTTAGGGTGTTCTTATTTTATTATGGGTTTTTATTTTGTCTCTGAGATTTTTGTATTCTGTATTCTGTGGCATTTTGGAATTTGACTCTTTACCAATATTATTAAAATTTTATTTATATCTACCAGGGCACCCTACCTCCAGAAAGGAAAAAAGTATAGAGAGTAGTGAATTATGGTATGCACGCTGGTGTTCATCTTCATTTCTCCATCTTATTAAGTCTAGAATCTCTTATTCAAGGAGTAGTTTCATCCCAAATTAAGATGTACTCTATATAGTACATATGCTATATTTGTTAATACTATAAGAATTTTTGCATTGATAAGCAGAATCACAGAATCTTGATTAGGAATAGAAAGTCTGAACTTACATTATAATTCATTCATTTGAAAGCAATGTGATCCTGGGACTCTTAACTAATTAAGATTGTCTCTATTTGTCAAATAGAGTTATAGTAATGACAATAATTATGATAATACAAGAGGATTGCATGTGATACTAGTTATTGCATAAGAGGATTACATGTGTACATATGCTTTCATTATTTGTTGCTGCTTAACAAATGTAGTGTGCATATGTCTACAATGGTTTACTGTAAAATGACGTTTTGGCATGACATTTTTGGCCCAGCCCTGAGGTTTGGACTCATTTGTGGCCCTGCTGCCATTTAACCCCAAATAATCACACAGAGTCTTTTCTTAATTTTATGTTGATCAACCTATGGCTCAAATATAGAACTTGTTAATGCTTAACTTTTAAACTAACCTATGATTACCATGTGGCTTAGTATCTTTATTCAGAGCAGCATTTTGGCATTTTGGCTTTGTGTGTGTGTGTGTGTGTGTGTGTGTGTGTGTGTGTGTGTGTGTGTGTGTGTGTGTGTGTGTGTGTGTGTGCGCCTTTCTGCTGGAGTCTCTGCCTGACTGTTTTTTAAGAGTTTTTTTAGATGGGTTGCCCAGCCCACGCTTCTTGTCTGCCTTTTTATATAAGTGTTTCATTAAACCAATAGGAGGGACAAATATTTACAATGTACCAGAACATAGTCTCATAGCATTTTTTTTTTAAAAACAAGAACTTTAAATCTATTTTTTCATATAGTTTTTAAGACTAATATCTATAATAACTTGTCATCAACAGTGTAAACAAAGACAAACATCCATAACCCATTTGGGGGGAATTTGGGTGTAGTTTTTTAGGTTATTCTTTGCTGACTGGGGACACTGGTAATCTTATGGGGACCTAAAGAAAAATGTAGGATTATGGACAAGTTTTAGTAAAGTAGTCTGTAAAGTTGTTTCGTCTTAGCCAGTCTCTTTGAAGTTGCTTTAGATACAGAGCTCAGAGAAAACTGCAACAGAGGTGCTCTGAAATACAGGATCATTTGGGCCATCTGTTTTTTACTGGAGATTTTTTAGGGGGTATTCCTTGATCAAACTTTATTTTCCTTAACTTCTACTACAGTTTACATAGCACATGCCAAATCAACTTCTGGTTCAGCATTGTAAACCACAACATTTACTGGCTTAAAATAAATATCAAATTTTCAATAACTTGTAGTACTCTGGATGTGATGTGGTTGATTCCTTAGTTCTCTTCCTATATATTCCATTAGTTGAGGTGGCAGTCTAGGAGTCCAGTGTGCCTGGAATGTCTGAGATGGCTCACATGTATGACTGACAGTTGGTGCTGGAACAACTGGAGCTGTTACAGTGGGTGTCTTTTTATGTACCATAGGTTTCTCCAACTTGGAGGTTAGGATTTTATGAAGTCACAAAGGAGAGTACTAAAAAAGGATAAGATAGATGCTAGAAGATTTCTTCAAACTCAGGGTTTTGAAGTAGCAAAGCATCATTATTTCTTGGGTTCAATATCTTCTTCCAAGCACATAGAGACCATTGGAAAAATTAAATTCTTTTAAAAAATCATTTAATTTTTTCATTTATTTAAAAAGTATTTTTTTCCATATCTACCACTGCCCCCCTCCCTTTCCTCCTCCCAGTCCTCCCTAAGCCTCGTCCCACCCCATCTCCTATCCTATCCCCAAGGAGAGCAAGGAGTCCCAAGGTAAGTCAGTTCAGTCTGGCATATCAAGTTGAGGTAGGTCCAAGTCCCTCCCCCCAGTATTAAGTCTGGGTTAGGTGTTCCTCTGTAGGGAATGGGCTCTGAGATGTCAGTTCATGCACCAGGAACATAATCTGGTCCTACTGCAAGAGACTCCACAAACTACCCCCAATATTTCGGATTAACCATCTCTGTGGGTCTCCTTCTTGTGATCCTGATCCCTTTGCTCATATATACTCTCCTCTCTCTCTTCAGATGGACTGGGAACTCTACCTAGTACTTAGCTAAGTATGGATCTCTGCTTCTGCCTCTATCTATTGCTGAACGAAGGTTCTTTAATGACACTTAGGGTGGTCATTCATTTGATTATAGGGCAAGTCCTGTTTAGAAACCTTCTCCACTATTGCTTGGAGTCCTATCCAGGGACATCAAGTGGGTTCTTGGATGTTTCCTTAGCACCAGGCTTCTCTATAACCCCACAATGGCTCCCTCAGTAAAGATATCCATCTCTTTGTTCTCCCTCTCTGTTGCTCCTGCCACCCAGCCCTCTCCTCTTATGATTTGTTCCCACTTCCCCTTGCTTGCTCTCCTGTATGATCCCAATTTACATCAGAGATCTTCTCTATTTTCCCTTCCCAGGGGGATCCCTGAATGTCTCTCAAGTTCTTCCTATTGCCTAGATGTTCAGGGGTTGTGGTTTGCATCCTGGTTCCTCTTTGCTTTTTGTCTAAAATCTTATGAGTGAGTACATACCATGTCTATCTTTCTGGCTCTGTGTTACCTCACTCAGGATGGTACTCCCCAAAGCCATCCATTTGCCTGCAAATTTTAGGATGTATGTATGTATGTATGTATGTATGTATGTATGTATGTATGTATGTATTTATTTATTCATTTTACTGCTGAGTAGTATTCCGTTGTGTAGATGTACCACAGTTTGTTAATCCACTCCTCAGTTGGGGGACATCTAGGTTGTTTCCAGGTTCATGACTATTACAAATAATGCTGTTATAAACATAGTTGAGCTAATGCCCTTGGAATAAGAAAATGCATCTTTTGGGTATACACCCAATAGTGGTATTGCTGGATCCTTAGGGAGATTGTTTCCAAGTTTTCTGAGAAACTGCCATACTGATTTCTAAAGTGGCTGTAAAGGATTGCACTCTCACCAGCAAAGAAGGAATGTTCCTTTTACTCCACTTCTTCTCCAGCATAGGCTGTCACTGTGATTTTGATCTTAGCCATTCTGACAGATGTAAGATGGCATCTCAGAGTTGTTTTTATTTGCATAAGGATGCTGAACAATTCTTTAAGTATCTTTCAGCCATTTGTAATTCTTCTGTTGAGAATTCTCTTTTTAGCTCTTAATCCCATCTTTTAAAAATAGTATCTTCAACAAATGGTGTTGGCGTAATTGGTTGGTAGTATGTAAAAGAACACAAATAGATACAAACCTATAACCCTGCACAAAACTCAAATCCAAGTGGATCAAAGACCTCAACATAAACCCAAATACACTGAACTTGTCAGAAAAAAAGTGGGAAATACCCTCCAACGCATTGGCACAGGAGACAAGTTCCTAAATATAATACCAGTAGCACAGTCACAGAGATCAACAATTAATAAATGGAACCTCCTGAAACTGAGAAGCTTCTGTAAGGCAAAGGACACAGTCAATAAGACAAAATGACAGCCTACAGAATGGGTAAAGATCTTCACCAACCCTACATCTAACAGAGATCTGATCTCTAAAATATATAGAGAACTCAAGAAACTAGAGATGAAAAAAACAAAATAAACCAAAAATTAAATTCTGTATGGATGTAGGGCCATGTTTCCTTTTACTTTCTAGTTGTCAGCTAGACAACACGAATCGCTGTCCTTAGGTGTTACCTTAAGTTCAATAGCCATAGAACTTTGACATAGCATAGTGAATCTCTTTCTATTGTTCTACTAAAGGTTATTCGTATATATAACATAATCATGAAACTGTTGATCTCATCATCCTTGACTCAGAACATACCTCAGACAAAGAAAACCTATTAAATGCTATTCACAGTTTCTGCTTACATTCTAGGGGGAACCTTTGCAAGAGGGAACTTGAGGTCATTTTAGAATTCTGTTTATTACAATTAGCAGAGGGATATGCATAGGGAAACCACAAGAAGTACAAATATACATTAATATATGGAAAGTGATATCAGAAAGTTAAGTTATTTTTCTCTTTATGAAATAAATGAAGAACTTAGACTGGATAGCACAGCATTTGGCAGAATGCAGGAAACTGATCATTTTTACATACTTTCTACATGCTCTCCTCCTAAGTTTAAATCAGTATAATCATTCTGAATGGCAGACTGTAGCTTCATTCTTGTCATCCATATTATCTTCATTTGCTTCAATACTACCAGAAGGAGTTATCTTAGAAGTTGCCCACGAGCATTATTTGGACTCTGGAAATATTACGTATTTAGAAACATGTTGTTTTTAAAAGCAGATAAGCTGTTTGAAGTCGTATCATAAATAACTTTCCAGTGTTCTGACATTAAGAATTCCTTGGGTTTGACTTTTTCATCTCACATATGTAGCAATCTCTATACAATTTTGAAGAAACCATCCTAGTCTGCAGTTGTGTGAGATGTATATAAAAATGACTGAATGGAAAGGTTGTGGTGATCTTTCTGCTGTATAGAAGCATGTGAACATGTGTATAAGGCTTAGAAAAAAACTGGGAAGACATATAGAAAAGAGCCTAGGGTAAGGAAACAAAATACTTACGTTCTAGCTTTCTTCATTAACTTGCCATAACACGTTGTACATTATTTTTCCTGTATGTGAACCTTATTTTTCTATACTTATACTGAGAAGTTTGAACTATTTCAGCCCTTCATTACTTTAACTGTATGTTGAAATTATGCAAGAAGTTCTGAAAAATACTGACAGACTTTATAAAAATTTCAATATGAGTCTTTGGGGGATAGGGACAAGGGTGTTGGTATTTTTTAATGGTTCACTGCCCTATCAGGAAATTGCCTCTCATTTCTATAAAATGCACAATTCCAATATTTGACATGCCATCATTAATTGTTTGAAAGGTCAAATCTGGACATTAGGTTCATATTTTTTAGTGATTATGACAGCTCTTTCTCCAAATTGGACATTTAAGTTGTATGTGGATCATGGGGCTTGCAAAGAATGTGGTAGAGCCAGCTAACAAAGACTGGTGGAAGACCAAGCTCTGCATAGGATGAGATTGATGTTCATCGCTCTCTCTCATTGATGGTAAGCACTTTATGTCCTTATGAATGTCTTCTGAGATGCTAAACATGGGTAGCTTTGTCTGTCTTTGATCTTATCTTTTTCTTAGGTCTGATGAAAAGCTTTTAAATACTTTTCCTCTTATTTTAACAATGGAGGAACTGAAAACATTTTTAAAAATTGAAAGAAATCAGGTGATAGAAGAAAGGTTGTGGTATTTATAGAGAATATAAATTTCAATTTACATTTAGATAGTGAATGGCCTAGATGACTTACAGCTTATAAGAAACTGGGCTCCAGTTTCTGTCCGTGCCCTTAAAACTGGAATTAGATTTTGTTGTAGCACAAGATATCCAAAATTTGGGCCAGAGTGTATTTAAGCAAGGTGCTGAGCCAAGTGTTCAAGTATTTGCCCTAACTACAAGGCAGGCTCCCTTGCTCGAGGTTTGTCTTACCCTTTGGTTTCTGTTGCAACCTTGACCCCAAGACTATACTCTTCCTATGGAAAGATTTCTTTGTTACCTGGCCTCCATGTACTGATCATTCATCTCCTGCTACCCTTCTTTTAGGAGCCCTGACACCAAGCTCTAAGAATCTGACTTTGTCTTGTGGCAGGACTTTTTAGGGAGTCTTATTTACATTGATTTCCTTAGATTAAGACTCTGTTGTCCTTTTTTTGCAACTGTACTACCTAGTTTGTTGACTGCAGCAGATGAATCTTGTCTTTCTAAGCTTGTGACAAGGTTGCATGGAACACTACTCATTTGAATCACCCAGAGAAAATTTGTCTTGCCTAGGGTGGTTCTTAGCATTGAAAAAAAAAAAGAATATTTGAAGAGAGCAAGGAGGTGAGTTTATAGAAATGCCAAATGTCAATGCTAGAAAGAATATTTTGTTAGCAAATCTCGAAAATGAGTATAGACCACCAGTGTATTAGTTTAGGTTTTAGTATTATAACAAAATGTGTGTGTTGCGTCCAATCTCACCCATGAGGAATGACGCAACACCAGGCTCTTTTTCCAACAGTTTATTCAGGAACCTTGAACATGGCTTCTTCTTCTTCTTTGGGGTTCCCGCTCCCTGCTAGATACCTTTTGGACTGCCAATCATGGGGTGCCACGTGGGCCATACCAATAGGTCCGGGTACACGAGAGCAAACCAAGAGCTTAGCCTTAGCCAAATAAGGAGTTGTTTATCTCAGAGAGCGCTCACCATGGGGAAGGTGGAAGGCAGAAGCCAGCGCCATCTTTAAGGTGCGGCTCTCGACATGTGTGAACGTGGGTACTTAAATGGAGAAGTAGGCCAGCAGGTAAAAGTGTTTACTGTGAAACCTTACCACCAGTGTTTAATCCCTAGAACCCAAGTAAAGATAGAAAGGTTAGAAAAAAGACCCCAGAATTGTCCTCTGTCGAATTTGCTCATTGTGTCACACACAAGGCCATATCTACACAGCGATAACAGCAAGAGAAGAAGCTTTATAACTGTTTGGAGGCTGGAAATCCAGGCATCTTATTGTGCTCTTGAAAGAATCCAGAACTACATTAACTTATCATGGCATCAGTATGGTAAGGGCATATGTCAAAGGGAGCCATCACATTACCAGTATCAAGGAAGTAATCTGGAAGCCAGATTTGTTTTTAATTAATGCTTGTTCTTATATGAACTACCTCAGTGACCTGAGACAACTTCAATAATCTTTTCCAAAGCAATGTTCCCAGTGACCTAAATGTTTCACACTAGGTCTAACCTGCTGACACTGTCATTTCAGACACCAAGAATCCATTCCATAGATCTTTGTGGGACGAAAGTCTTCAGTCAAATCATTGCAGCCTGGGAGAAGAAGAAAAAGCGAATATCAAAAGTTAAGGCCAGTCTGTAAGAAAGCCACAAAGAAAAAACAGGACTGAAACAGAAGAACAAAAGAGTTGCCTTGAAAGAAATTTAAGAGGTATGTAAGACTCACTTTACTGACTGCTTTGTGAAGAAAGTGGCCTTGATTATTTTTATTTTTTCTTAGTTGGATGACTTTATTTTAAAGTATAACATCTGAACTGATTGACATTGAAGTCTCTTCACAATTTCCACCTCTGCACACAGCTGGGAAGCTCTTGCCTTTCATTTTTGAGGGCCACTGTCACAGACTTCAAGGAATGGTCATGAAGAGTCTTATTTTTCCTATGATTCCTAGATCCTCTGACTATACAGCCCTTTGACACTACACACTTAGAAGCCTATCATCATAGGGTCATTTAAATTTTTGTATTCCCAGCAAGAAAATCAAGAAGTGTCAGCATTGAAAAGAGAAACTTATTTCCCTCTAACTTGTACTACAGAACAATAGATGAACACTGAGTAAGATAGCAATGATGGGAGATAGTGCCTTATATTTCCTCAGAACAGGCTAGCCATACAGTATTCAGAGCAGGCTGAACATTGGATTTAGCAGGATGGAAAGCCAATGTTAATCTCTGTTATACCAGACTTATTTTTATTTTTTTTCCTTAAGAAATGCTTTTTTTGTGTACCCCTGACTCTTCTGAAACTCACTCTGTAGGCCAGGTTGGCCTTAAACTCAGAGATCCACCTGTTATTGCCTCCTGAATTCTGGGATTATAGGAGTGTGCAGCCGCTTCTGGAAGCAGTAGAACATTTTTTAAAAAACATGGGAGTTAGACTTAGGCAGGTAACTTCATGTTTCAGATCTTGTTTTACTATATGCAAAATGGATATTTGAGTAATATGCAGATTCTAGGATTCTTGTGAAGTCCGCTGATATAATAGGCAAAGAGTGTCTGGCAAAGTGCATGACTTCGTAAGTAAATGGAACTTATTATTAATGTTGCTTGTTGTTGGAGTTTCCTTTGTGATTCCTAGATCTCAGTCTCTTCAACGTAAGAATCCAGATGACAAAGCCCAGCCTGCCTGTCTGTGGGAGGGGGTGAAGTAAAGATAAAAGCACTTCACCAGCTCTGATGGCCTGCCATAGCTTCAATTTAACCAGATAGAGTCAGATTGCTGAGATAAGTCAACATTCTTCCATCTGTTTCCACAAAGAACCAATGTACAAAGAATTTTCTTCTACATGTCTTTTTGTGGAAAACAGCATCCAAGCATGTCTGAATGTGGCTCTACGCAGGAGATGTTAATCAACCGGGAAAGTTACAGATAAATCTCTCATCTACTGAAGAATAAAAATGTGTTTGGAAGGACTGAGTGAAATTCTGCATGCAAGTATGGCCAGCACATGCCTGAAAAATATTAAGTTATGATCTTTTTCTTCTTTGTCTCCTTTGATTCTATAAGAGATATATGTAGTCCCAGTTCATCCAGCTTGGACAATGACATCTTACTATGGGGAGTCTCTGGATTTATGCCCAGTGATTAATTTTCTGCACAAACACTTCCTGAATTTTTTTTACATAGACATAAGTCCATAGTTTTCATCAAAAGAATTAGTCAGTTTAGCAGAATATAGTTACAGAATTACAAAGTCATAAATTATTAGCCAAGAAAGCATTGTTATTCTAAAAAGTTAAAATCTATCTCCCACTTGGGTTGATGGTCCATACTGGCCTTTCAACATTTTACTGATTTACTTCCTGTATGCTTACAATTTGGAAGATATATAAGAAGTTGAGCATATATTTGTGAGTAGTAAAATCTTTTTCATACTAAGTCTATAGTCTGGTATAGGGATAGATAATAGATTAGCAAAGAAACCAATCAATAAATATATGAGCAACATTTGAAGTGCCATGAAAATAACATGTTGATATATAGAATAAACATAGGCGTGAAGAAAAATATTAAGATTGTTTATACATGATGTATGCAGAAGATTGTCAGAAATAATTTGACTCATTTTTAACCTGCTGACTTTAATTAGATTGCTTGCATAAGCATAGGTGGGTATGGCTATTTATAGAAGCATGGATAACTTATCAATGATTTAAAAAAACCCAAACTTTCTCTCCAAGCAACCATTAGCTATCAGTGGTCCTTCAGCAGTGTTTAGTGCCTCATGAGAAACCTCCCCCCATTCATAACAAACTGGTGATGGAGACCAGTCTTTTGTAGGTCTTATGTAGAGCTGTAGTGGAAATCATATATGTTACAGCTATGCCATATTCTTAAGAAATCTTTTCACAGTAAATATATTTATCCTCTAGTTTGAACATTCATCCCAATCTTATTCCACGATGCACCCTGAACCTTAATGTAGTAAGATAGATACCTTGCTTTGCATCAACAGTTACTTATTCTTGATATTCTGACCAGTTATGAGTACTTGAAATGAATGTGTTCACTGTACACAGAAGGTTCTCTGACCAAGGCTAGGGCAGTAGTAATGTATTGATAGAAACATAAAACATTATGTTTGACATACAGTTTGACACTATATCCACTTGCGTGGAATTTGTCTTTGTGGGCTTGTGTTACCTCTCTGTGTGTAATATTTTTCTGTTCTATAAATTTTCTTATATATGACTGAATAAAATCATCTTCTATATGTAACACAATTTCATTACCCATTTATTTAATTAGGATATCTAGGCCAATTCCATTTCCTGGATGATGTGATGAACATGGGTATCTGAGTATCCTTGTGAAAGACAGAGAGTTCTTTAGATATATGTCCAGAAAAGGTTTAGCTAGATTATATACATGGTATATTTTTAGCATTTTGAAATCCATATGATTTCAAAAATGACTGCATAAGTTTCACTCCTGCCATCAAAGAATAAAGATTTCTCTTTCCTTATATCATTTCCAGCATTGTGTTATATTAGGCTTCTGGCCTGTACTTTCTGGCTTTACCTTGTGGCCCTGCTTCCTGGCCTGGACTTTCTGGCCTAGCCTGGTGGCCTGGACTTTCAGATACACAGTCCCATATTCCCACTGAAACGCACACAGACATTTGTATTAATTGTATGCTGATTGACCTGGGGCCCAGGCATATAACTTGCTAGCTCTTGCTTTAAACTTGCCCATGATTATTATCCTGTTTAGCCATGTGGCTCAGTACCTTTCTCAGAGCAGCATAGTTGTCCTCTGCTTCTTCTGGCTTCTTTGTGACCTTTCTGCTCTGTTCTTCCTGTTCTCAGAGTTTCCTTAGTCTGGTAGCCCTACCTACACTTCCTGTCTGCCTTTGGCCAAACAGTGTTTTTATAAAACCAATAACCAGTACAATTATTTACAATGGAACATAATCCCCCTACAGCATTGATTGTTAGAATTTGTTTTCTTGATTATGATCATCCTACCTGGTGTGTGATGGAATTTTTTTTTCTTTTTTTTCCCCCTTTTTTGGAGTGTATATGGAGGGAGCTAAAAGATCAGTTACTACTCATCTAGTCAACTCCCCAGGCCAAAAGGGGTACATCCTGCCCTCCATGAATCCTCAGACTGAAGAGGGAAAGCTAAGGGCAGGGAAGGCTGAAATGGAAGGGGTTTCCTCCCACCTTATATTTCTTTCTCTCTCTAACCATATCATTTCATGTTTCAACCTTTCTAGTGTTAAATTAAACACATGTGTTCTTTCCAAGTACTGGGAGCAGAGGCCTGGGATCCCAGATGCTTGGATTAAAGAAAGGTATGTGCCACCACTGCCTGGTTATTTTTCTCTTTTGGACTGGATTACTCTCATGTAGTCCAGTGTGCCCTTGAACTCACAGAGATAGAGAAGATCTCTGCCTCTGCCTCCTGAGTGCTATGATTAAAGGCATGTACCACCACTGCCTGACGTCTGTAGCTAACTCTGTCCCTGGCTCTCATCTTCAGGCAATCTTTGTTTGATATACTATATATCACCACATTTCCTCTTTTTTGGTCAAATTAAAAAATAATAATGATATGACTAATATAAGAAAAAATACATACAATAAATACAATGACTATATACAATATATACAGACAAAATTGCATCAATAATGTCTAGTCCATTAACAATTGACAAATGCAGAGAAGATACTCCATTATTTATCCTATATTGGTGAATCTGAAGGTTTGTATTACTTTCTACCTAAGTTGTATTACCAAACTGAAAACTGAAAATTGAGATGTCTCTCAAATGTATAAACTTTACACCTCTAAGTGAGTTTCTTTCTGAGCCCATAACTAGGAAAACTATAACTATGTAGTCTTTAACTCTCTCTGAGAACCGAGAAAGAAATAATATTAACTGAATCAGCAGATAGTGCAAGCAAGCTGCTTCCAAAACAATATGAGAAATGACAGAAACAAGTGGCTGCCTGGACAGTCACCCAAAGTTCCTCTGCAATGTTGGAGAATCCATCCTTGGTCTACAAGGCTAGCATATCTAACAGAGATTTCTGTGAAGCAGGGTTTTCTTAAAGACCTTCCTAACTTTAGAAGTAGATTTGTGTTGGTAGGACAGACATATCTCACTGTCATTAAAAAAAAAAAAAAACTATTTTATTAAAACATCTTAAATGCCATATTCTGTAGATCTCTGAAGTATTTGAAGATGGCCTGTCTATCTAAAATATGAGATAGAATTACAAAGTAGTTTTGATTTTCACTTATCTTGTGGCTAAGGATATAACATTTTGAACAATTTTTATTATTTGTATGTCTTCTTTTGAGAATTGCTTGTTTAGTTTCATGGCCAAACTATATATTTTTAAAGAGTTATTCATTATGTATACAGTGTTCTGCTTACATGTATGCCTGTAAACAAGAATAGGGGAATATATCTCATTATAGATGATTGTGAGGCACCACGTGGTTCCTGGAAATTAAACTCAGGACTTCTGGTATAACAGCTAGTGCTCTTGACCTCTGAGTCATCTCTCTAACCTGCCAAATTATATTTTAATTTGTTTGTTTTCTTAGTGTTTAGATTTTGAATTCTTTGTATATTCTAGCTGTTAATCCTTGGTTGAACATACAGCTGATGAATATTGTCTCTCATTCTGTTGGCTGCTCTTCACTTTATTGACCATTTCCTTAGATGAACAAATTTAAAAAATTAACCAAGTCATGCCTGTCAATTTCCTTATTTCCCGAGGAATCAGAGTTGTTAAAGTCTTTACCTATTCCTACATCTAATAGTGTATTCCTTACTTTTTCCTCTATTCACTTCCTAGTCTTGGATTTTATGATGATAATGTTAATCAATTTGTGGTGAAAGATAATGGTCTAGTTTTAGTTCCTCCATTTAGTTTACCCCAACACAGCTTTTGAAAATGCTGTTCATCTAAGTGTATGTTTTTGGATTCTTTAAAAAGAAAAACAAAACAGTAATAACAACAACAAAATCAGCACCAAAAACATATGGCCATAGTTTTATAAACTTATATCTGGGTTCTTCATTCTATTTCTCTGAACTACATGTCTGACTTTGTTTTTATGCTGTTTTTATGAATATAACTTTGTAGTGTAACCTGAAATAAGGTGTGATGGTATGTTGAGCATCACTCATTTGTTGCTTTTTTGTTTTCATTCAACTTTAAATATCATATATATTTAAATACATATATACATATAATATAAACATTTGAACAGAAGATATAAGAATACCATTTTGTTGGATGATCATTTTTACAGCATTGATTCTAAGAATCCATGAGTATTGACAGTCTTTCCATTTACTAGAGTTTTCTTCAATTCCTATTTTTTTTTTTTTTGATGCTTTGAAGTTTTCATTGTAGAGATCTTATTCTTCCTTGATTAGGTTTATTTTTAGGGGTTTTATTTTTAGAGATATTGTGATTAGTATTGTTTCTCTGATCCCTTTATTAGTATGGTTGTTTTTGGTATGTGGGGAAGGTATTTTGTGTTAATATTTATTAGAAAGATTCATTTTTAATTTTTGTCTTTATCTGGCTTTGTTATTAGGATGTTAGTGGCTTCACAAAAATAGTTTGGAAGGATTCCTTTATTTTCTGTTTTATGAAATAATTTTAAAAAGGTTAGTGTTAATTATTCTTTAAAGGATTGGTAGAATTCTGCTATGAATTTCACTTGTACATGGGTTGTCATTATTTGAGAGATTTATTTTGTACTGTGTTAATCTTATTACTTTTTAATAGAACTATTTGTATTATATTACATTGGTTTAACTTTGGCAGGTTGGATGCATGCAGAAATTTAACCACTTCTCTTAGATGTTCCAATTTTATTGAGTATATATATTTATGATAAGCCTTCATGACTTTGTAAACTTTTTGTTATGTGCTTTAATGTCTGCCTTTTCATTTGTGATTTGAATTTCACTTCTCTCCATTCCTTTGCGTTGGCATAAAGTAAAGATTGCCCGATCTAGTATGTCATTTCACGGAATCAACTGTTCATTTCATTCAATCTTTTTGATTATCTCATTTTAAACTGTATTTCTTTCTTTCCTAGACTTATTTATTACCATCTACTATGTTGGGTTTGGCTGTGTCTTGTTATTACAATGTCCTAAGGTGCCTCATTAATTATTTATTTGAGATTTATCTGATTTTTAATGTAGATAATCAGAACTATAAACTTCTACTTTAGAACCATCTTATATTAACCCATTTTAGGAACCTTTTGACTTTTTTCATTGATGTCTCTATAACTAGTTTATTTCATCTCCATGAACTATTTATTATTTCAGAATGTAGCATACATATTAAAAGTTTAAAAGATAACATTCACATGTAAGAGCAAAATATATGTCTTTTTTGTAAGATAAATGTTCAGTATAATTTTTTCTAACTCTATCCATTTATCTTAAAATTTCATTCTTAATAGTTGAATAATATTGCATTGTGTACATGTACTTCATTTTTATTACCTACTTAGCAGTTGATGGACAAATATGCTCTTTCCGATTTCTGGCTGTTCTGGTAGGAATGAACATGGAAAACCAGGTATCTTTGTAGTAAGATGTATAGAACTTTGAGTATATATGATAGAGTGGGATAGATGGAACTTGTGGCAGATTAACTCCCAGATTCCTAGGGAACTGCCACACTGACTTCTTCAGTGGCTGTATGAATTTGCATTCCCTTTAGTAATGTATACATGTTCCTTTTACTCTGAAACTTTGCTGGCATGATTTGTCATTTTTTAAATTTATCTTGATATTGACCATTGATAGCTGCTTGGAGTGAAAGATTCAATTTTTTTTTTAATGGCATATCTCCTTCTAGTTAGTTATCTTCTTTTTATGTGGGTCCCATGAATCAAATTCTGTCCATCAGTCTTGGTGGCATACTCCTTTACTTTCTGAGGCATATCACCATCCTGTAGTATGAAATTTCTGGCTCATCTTAGCCCTACAGTCCAAATGAATCTCTCCTGCCTGCTGCCTGGCCTAGCCTAAGGTTTGGACCTGCAATCCTGCTTAGTTCCAAATAATCACACAAAGGCTTATATTGATTACATGCTTTTTAACCTATGGCTCAGGCTTATTGCTGGCTAGTTTTTGCATCTGAACTCAACCCATTTCTATTAATATATCTTTCACGTGGCTTATGCCTTATTTGTATTCCATTACATATTGCTTCTTGGGCAGCTGGATTGCATGTCTTATGACTGTGTCCTCCTTCCCCTGTATTTATGCTTGGATTTCTCACTTGCTTTTAAGCTGCTCTGCCATAGGCCAAAACAGTTCCTTTATTATCCAATGATATTCACAGCATACACAAAGACATCCCACATTACTTCCCCCTTCCTGTCGAATAGAAAAGGAAAGTTTAAATTTTAACATAGCAAAATTACATATAACAAAAAAGCTATCAAGAAAGAATTACAGTTACAATTTATAGTCTATTTGTAGTTAGCAAAATTAAAGAAAATATTCTATCATCTACCTTATTCTTGTGAGTCTACAGTTTCATATCTAATATACCTTTTAAAATAGCTAAGAGAAACTATTAACTATAACTATCAAATATTCAGCTACATCAAAGACAACAGAAGGATATAATATTACCTGAGTAAACATGAAGTACAAGCAACCTATATAATCTAGAAAATGACAGAGATGACATCTGGCTCCCTGGACAGTCACTCAAAGTTCCTTTGTAACATTTGGGTATCCATCTTAAGCCTACAGGCCCAGAATCTCTGGAAGACATTTTTGAAGCAGTTAATTTGAAGAACTATTACATCTATTTTGACATAATTTGTCTGTTGCTTCTCCCTGTGTCCTGCAGAATGTCTGAAAGTTTTCTCTGCAAAACAGGAACCTGAAGGACCATCTCGGCTTGTTCTGCCAAAATTCAGAGGTCACTTTCCTATGGATTATGCATGGATAGTTTATATATCATACTGTCAGGCAGTTGAGATAAGAATAGTTTCTTGCCCAATGGCTAACTTTTGCCACAAAGAAAGTAAATTCCGTATGGAGTTTCTTCAATGCACATCATCCTCCTGAAATAGATTTGTGCTTCCAGGGGCAGACCTGTCACTCTATCTAGAAGAGTCTAAGTTCTTAAAATATTTTAAATGCCATACTCTGTAGGTCTTTGAAGTGTTTGGAGATTACCTATTTAATCAAAATATATCTTTGTACACCTAAAAACCTAATTAACATGACTATAAGTTTGGTGATCATAGATGCTTCTTAATCTGCATTTCTTAATTATACATTACAATTTTAAATAAGTTACATAAACATAATACCTTAAACAAGAGCAGAAATATACATACAGTATAACAAAGTTGACCTTAAATTTGTATCAATAAATCAAAATCCATACCAATGTAAAATATTTTGAGATTAACAGCTGTTTTTTGGATTAAAGTGGATTCAATCTTATGGGGATCTTGAGACTATCCTGAGGCTAGTTCATCTTAGTCTGCAGTCTTAAAGCTGATGTGGCCATCTCTTCCCATCAGAGATTTTTTTCAGGGGGATTCTTGGTTCATCAAACCATATTAGCCTGAAAGTAATCCACAGGGACTTGTCCTCTATAGAAACCTAAGCATAACCTCTCTTCCAAAGCAATATATCCTTATACCCAAATTTCAAAGTCAAAATACCTTTAAAACATATGTTTAACTTAGCAGCCTTCACAATCAAATATCTTCTGCATTTATCTCAATAACAGTTAAAATGAAAAGAAAACAGTAATAGGCATAATCCAGACTCTTTGTATATTTTCCATCTTTATGTGGCTTATATTTTATTTTTATTATTTATTTATATATATTTATTATTCTATTTATATATCTTAAGGATTTTCTCTATGCTTTTTCTTTTTTTCTCCTAGCCTTCATATTCTTTTTCACATATGTTGCAACACATTTAGAGGTTTTCTTCATCTGAATATATTTTATTGTGTATTCTTAATCATTTTCTAACCAGGAATGCTTTTAAAATTCTAAACTGTAAAGCACTGCTTTGACTGCTGGCTTTACCCTGCTAGGATTTTTAACACGGTAGAGGTACCAGAGTCACACTTACCTTCCCAATTCTGAACAGTATTAAATTTCGTGGAACTATGTTTTAAACCTACAACTGTTTTCCCAAATTTAAAAGCAGCAGCTTGGAGAAGTCTCCCTGTACCACAGGCTTTGAGAGAGACTGGAAATTAGCCACACTGATCAGCTTATGGCTGCTAGAGTCAGCTGCATCCCCCAGGTTGCTGTGGAAGTTGTGGCGCTGAAACTGAATCAAGGAAGCCCTATGTGGCTCTTTTTCTGTACATTTAGAATTTTTTAAAAGCTTTCTTGGGTCTTTCTGGATCAACACCCCACATTGAGTGCCAAATGTTGCTGATTAATAGCCCAATATTAACACAAGAGATATAATATAAGGGTCAATATTTATTTAAGTGACTTACAATATGCAGGAAATACAGGAAATGGAGAAAGGATCCGATTTTCCAGAATGGTGCATTGTTCCAAGTGGCAGAGAAGCAGAGAGAGTGCTGTCCTCATGACATAAAACTTAAAGCTGTTTCTGGCCGCACCTTATGGCTACAGCTTCGAAGTTCATAGGTAAACTCCAAACCTATGCTGGCCCAGAGGCTATTCCGTTGGTTCAGGAAAGTACTGAATCCCACTACATCTCTTCCTTTGTCTTAATACGAAAGCTCTAAACATATCTATCTATATTCATATCTATATTTGTATCTGTAACTCTCTCTCTATCTATCTTTATTTATATTAGAAGCAATTATCAAGCAATATTTAGTAGAGGAAAAATAGGAACAATGTCATAAAATACCTACAACTATAAGAACAACAAACACAAAATAAATTAAATATATAGAATACTGATGTGTGGCAAGATACAGAGATTATTACAAAGCTGTTTATCTTAAATAATATGAATCTAGTACCTAAATGCTCTTAAACTGGATAGGACATGATCGTAAGTGAAATTGTCTAATCTTCAACACCACCAAAGACCTGAGAAGAAAAATATATTACATGAGTAATCTGGAAGTATGAGTGAGTAAATTCTGAAACTTAGTGAGAGAAGACAGTGACAGTCAGTTGTCTAGACAGCCACCAATGGATTTTTTGCAAAGTTGGAGCATCTGAATTTTTGGCTACAGGCCTAGGATATCTGATAATTTTTTTTCTTCAGATGCAGGGTATTTTGAGAAAACATCTTATCCTGTCTTGGCTGTGTTCAGCAGTCTCTTCTCTTTCATCCTGCTCATTCAGATTGAATGGTATGCTTACTGTCAGCAGTTGAGGCAAGGGAAGTTCTTTGTGCAACAGGCCATTATCCACTCAAGAATACAAACTCCATGTAGAGTGTCTTTGATGCCCAACACTATCTTGGGGAAGGAATGGTGCTGTCAGGAGCAATTGTGTCTCTCCTAGCCAAATTTTGAATAACAAAACACTTAAATGCCATATTCTCTAGGTCTATGAAGTGTTTGAAGATTCCTGTCTATCTGATATATTCTACTATATATTTGAGAAAACTAAGCAACATGACTCATACATGGCAAACATAGGTAACTGTAATATATAATTCTTATCATCCTAGAGACTGAAGCTTACATTCTAAAAGTAGACAATCTATAGATGGGTGTATAGTTTTTGGATACTGACTTCAAGTATGACAATCATACAAACACTAAGCAAAGATAAATGTATAGTGCAAAATGACAATAGTATCTTAAATATATATCATCATATAAAATATTTTAAACATATGTAGAATATATATCAAATAGGATATAAATGTAAATGATGACTAGTATAATTAAACAGAAGTAAGGATTGCATAGTGGAAATGAAAACAGTATCATTAATATTCGATAATGTACAAAATATTTTAAACAGAGGTAGGAGCATGTGCAAAATATGACAAATACAGATTCAATTTGTTGCAATATATACATTACCTTAAACAGACATATAAATATCTACATCACCATCTCTTATCCAAAATGTAATTTATTTTAAAATCAAGACTTAAATAACTAAAAGAGCAAAGATTTTGGGATTCAGAATGCCAATAAAAGATAAGAATGTGCTCAAAATTATTAATGCTTTGAAAAGTTCAACAAATTAAAAACAAATGCAATCTTTGGTTAAAAGACAAAGAAATCAGGTTTATATCTGCAGCTTTTTCACAGCTGACAAACATCCATGGTGCTATAAAGTGCTATGGAGGCTGATGTGGAAGGAAAATCATTAAAGGTCTCATCCAGCTGTGTTCCTGTGTTGCAATAGAGGAATGACATTATGGAGTAACCAATTGGATTCTGAATGAATTTGAGGCCTGTTTCATAGTAGACAACTAATATTTGGAACTATAAACCTGGTCAAAACCACTTGGGTGATGATTTAGAAAAAAAAATTAAGAATAATAAGCCATGTAAAAATGGAATATGCACAGAGAGTCTGGATACTGAATGTTATTGTGTTGTTTTATGTTTTTGACTGCAAAGGAATTGACAAGAGCTATCAAAAGACATTATACAATTTTCTGGATTAAAATAACCTATACAATTTTTAAATGCCTTTACTTCAAAATTGAATTAAAAAGATGTGTTATTTTAGAGAAGAGGTTTTGTTTTTATTTCTATAAAAAATATGAGGCTTTGGGATCTATTCTGGGTTAGAGAAAATGAAATTTGATCAAGGAAGACTCCCTGAAAAATCTGATGGAAATGAATGGCCCAGATGATGCAACATTTCAGAGCACCTCTGTGTAGTTTATTCTGAATTCTGTATCCAGAACAGCTTCAAGAGTGCTGGCTGAGATTATCCAGCCATGCAGACTACCCCACTTGAGAGTAGAGTGGAATAGTCTTAACCTGTCCTTGGGTCCCTCTAAAATTATCATTAGGAAGTATTCTAGAGAACTATGTCCACATTCCCAAAAATGGATTATGGATATTTGTCTTTGTTTACAGTGTTGATTTTAAGTTGTTATGGATAGTAGTGAAGAAAAAACAATACAAAGGATATTAGATTTGGGGTTCTTGTTTTAAAAAGAAAAAAGAGGGGGAGAATGCTGTGGGACTATGCTCTTGCATGCTGTAAAGATTTTTTCACTTGTATTGGTTTAATAAAATGCTGATTGGCCAGTAGAGGAAGGAAGATGTGAGGCAACCAGGCTGTGAGAATTCTGGGAAAAGGAAAGGTAGAGAAAAGAAGCAGATGCCAAAAAACACAGAGGAAGATGAAAATGCTGCACTGAGAAAAAGGTACCAAGCCACATGGCTAAACATAGGTAAGAATCATTGGTCAGTTTAAGAGTAAGAGTTAGCAAGTGACAGTCTGAGTCATAGGCCAGTTTCTAATTAATATAAGACTTTGTGTTATTATTTTGGACTAAGTGGCTATGGGACTGGCTGCATGGGACAAAAAAACTTCTGACTACAACCTCTCCTGTTTTTTGCTAAATAGCCATGCAGCCACACTACTTTCTAAATTTTCATAAAATAATCATAGGCTGATGTTGTTCTCATCCTTGGTCAGAGAAGCTTCTTTTAGCAGTGGCTGGTGGTTATTGCATAGACTACTAACTGACTAACGTTTGGAGAATAACTGTATTTGTACTGATTAAACCTAAATATGAAGTCTATATCACTTCATTCAAGGCTCAGGAGAAATCACAGAAACATGTTCGAAAGAATGTAATAGAGAGAGTTTGGAAAGAGCTATGAAATGCTGTCTTCTGGACATGACACGGCCATTGAAATTTTGAAATCACTGAAGGTGCCGCTTGTTGCATGAGACCTGCATAAAATTGCTTTCTCATCGTTTACTCATAAATGAGAGAGAGAGCTCATGAGGTTTCACCTCTCTCTGAGGACTGTTTGCAGAGGACAAGGAGTCATTATCTTCAGTGCTATAGTGCTAAAGTTACTATAATTTGACTAAGTTCCAGTAAATGATATTCAACCTATTGTCACATAGGAAACTTTAATCATACTCAGAGGACACATACATGTTCACACACACACACACACACACACACACACACACACACACACACACACACACGAGAGAGAGAGGGGGAGAGAGAGAGAGAGAGAGAGAGAGAGAGAGAGAGAGAGAGAGAGAGAGAGAGAGAGAGAGAGAGAGAGATCAGTAGAGGCAGTCAGAAAAATTGCATGCAAGAAATGACATCACATTAGAACAAGTTGCAAGGGGGGATATGAATGGCAGGTGGGCTCTAAGTCTTCTGTTTTCAGCACTTGACAAGTAATGGTATTATTTATAGAGACTCAAAATATAATTGGAATTTTGGGAAGCTATTCATAGTAGTAATCAAGATTTCAGTTCTGAATATAGTAGTATTAAGACATTTATAAAAGGAGCCAGAGAGTTGTCACAATGCTTAAGAGCTTCTTGTGCTTCATGTTTTTGTAGAAGACTTGAGTTCAGTTCCCAGAACTGACATCAAGCAGCTCACAATCACCTGTAAACTTCAGAGCTCCAGCAAGATCTGATGCCTCTTTCTGGCTTCTGGGGACACCTTTATCCCCATGCACATACATACCCATGCACAGATATACATACATACACATACATTTCTTAAAATTAAAAAGGACAGATATTTACAAATACTGAAGTAGACATATTAAATAAGAAAGTAAATAATGTCTTATAAAGAATTTTGTTCTATTGCAATTGTCTGAGTATGCCTTATTGACTCCAAAGTTCATGTTGAAATTTGGTCCTCAGTGCTACATGGTCAGCCTTCATGAGTAGATTAGACAAATAAATTGGATAATTGTTCTTCTTGTAAGATTGTGGATGATTGGGCCAATTCTTGTTTGATTTGAATAGGAACTGTGTCCTCTGACTGTTTGTAGAGCAAGGCTGACTCTTTGTTTTTCTCTTTTCCACATGCTTGATTTTTGGGAGCTATTTCATATCATTCCAGTACATTTTCTTCTCCCATAGATTAGATAGTGTCTACTTCAGTAATAAATTCAACAAAATTTGCAAAGAATATTTGAGTCACTGCTATAAGAGCTCATGAATGATCAACAAACCAATTAAAAAGGAATCCTACTTTTAAATAGCATGCATACATGCTACTGTGATAAAGACAAATACAAAAAAAAACAAGATCAATTAATCAATGACATGTACTAGAAGGTTATCTATGTCCTGATACATTGAGCAAGATTGAGGGAACATGAGTTTTGGGGGAAAAAAAGGAGCATTGCAATTTACATATTTATGTTAGGCTTTACTAAGTGACATTTGGTAAACACTTAAAATTACATGGAAGAAGCAGATACGTAGTTTTCTAAGGAGGATTTTAGGTAAAAGGAATACTTCATGCAAAAGGTTAGCAAGTCCATTCAACCATAGCTGTGGGCCCAACACATCCCAGGATAGCTATAAATGTAACCCAACACATTTGTAGATTATAACATCATCTTGCAATGTCAAAAAAAATGGACCCATCTACAATCTTAAGGCCATAGCATATCTAGTATGTCTGAGAATCTGAGAGGTTAGTATAGTAGGAACAAAGTGAGCAGTGAGGAGAGAAAATAGAAAAGAATTTAAGCTCATGTCAGCCTATAAAAGCCATTTTAAGTGATGAAACATTTCCACTGAATTAAAAGGAAATCTGTTGGAAGATTTCCATTGGGAAAAAATGACCTGATTTAGTTTATATATTAAAAGGATCACTCTGGCTGCTATGCTGAAAATATGCTATAGATTTCTTTTAATTACTTATGGTCAGAAACCTCCAACTAATACATAATAAAAGACATAAGAAGAATAAACAAAGTCATGTAAGCTGTAAATATCAAACTGGGGTAACAATTTGTTCTGGGAAATGGCAGAGGTCAGTTGTTGAATTTTGTGTTCCATGTTAAGAAACTTAGTCTTTATAAATTCTGAACATCAGCCTCTAATCTGAAGTATATCTGGCAAAGATTTTTCTCCCACTCTGTAGGCTTTATTTTCACTCTGCTGATAGTTTTCTTTGTTCTACAATTTTTTTTTTAATTTTATGTAGTCCCTTTAGCTATTTTGGGGGACGAATTCCTGTGCTACTTAAATCCCGTCAGAAATATCTTGCATGAAGCCAAATCTAGAAGGGTATTTTCTGAGTTTTCCATTAGCTGATATATATATATTTCAAGTTTTAAAATAGGGTCTTCAATTAATTTTTAATTGATATTTGCACACAGAAAAATATTTAGATCTAATTTCATTCTTCTATAGGTCTGTGTCCACTTGCCAGGACTTGTGACTAATGGGCTGCATTTTATTCATATGCATGTTTCTTCCCTCACTATTGTAACAATTTGGCATGGATGTGTTATGTGAGCATGGGTGTCTTTCCATCTTCTAGTATCTTCCTTCATCTTTCATCAGAGATTCAAAGTTTTTATTGTAGAGGGCTTTCAACTCCTTGGTTAGGTTTATACTTAGACATACTTTTCTAAGTAAAATATCACTAAGGTTATTAAGCTGAAACATGTGTATGATCTCTTAGTGTATTTGTTATTAGTAAATAAAACAGCTATTTATTTTATGTTAATTTTATGTCCTGCTACATTCCTGAAATATTTATCTTTTGTAGATACTTCTTGTGGAAATTTTCACCTCTTACGGATATTATAGTGTCTGAAAATAGGGATGACTTGACTTCCTTATTTATTTTATGCATTTAATTTAATTTCTTTCTTTCTCTTGTCTTATTGCTCTAGCTACAGATTCTTGAAAAGAAGAGGAGACAGTGAACAGACCTGTCTCAGTCTTCATTTTAATGTGACTGCTTTGAGATTTTTCTTTTTTTAGGATGACATTTTCTTTGAGCTTATCAATATATAACCTTTATTATATTGAGCTATGTTTCTCCCAAGTCTTATTTTCTCTAGGACTTTGATCATGGAAGCATTTTAGATGCTGTCAGATAATTTTTCTGTATCTATTGAGATGATCATGTAATGAGTTTTGTTACGTTATTCATTCCATCTGTTGACTGCTTGTTGAACTGTTCTTGAATATGTGGAATACATAAAACTTGATTGTTGTGGATGATGTTTGTTATATATGCCTATATTTGGTTTGTTAGTGCTCTGTTATATTTTTTGCATTTATGTTTATCAGAGATATTGTCTGTAGTTTTTGTTGTTGTTGTTGTGTCTTAAACTGGATTTGGTATTAGAATGAAACTGGCTTGGTATAAGTGGCTTGAAAGTGCTGCTGTCATTTTTAGTATTTAAGTAACTTTCTTTGAAAGTCTGGTAGAATTTTTCTATGACTCTGAGTTGACCTAGGATTTCATTATTTGGAAGAATTTTACTACTATTTTGTGTTTCTTATTTCTTATGAGTGTTTATGTTGTTTATTTCTTCACGGCTTAACATTGTGGTTTGGATGGATCTAGAAATTCTTCCATTTATTTAGATTTTATAACTTATGGGGATAGTTTTGCTGGGTAAGCAGTCTAGATTGACATCCATGGTCATTACCATTTGAAGTCCTTTGCTCCAAGCTTTTGTGGCTTTTATAATTTCTAATGAGAAATCAGCTGTTATTCTGAAGGTTATCCTTCACATGTGACTTGTGTTCTTTTCTTATGCAGCTTTGCAGAGCTATTCTAATATATGACAAAAATACTTCAAACAAAAAACAGTCAGAAGAGTTAAGTAGCATCATTTAATTAAATTATATTAAAATCCACTGAGGGGAAATTAAAATTCTGAACAAATATATAGCAAACACATATATACCTAATGAAAGAAATTCTATTATTTCTAAAACAACAAATTAACCACAACACACTGTTAGTGTGTGATTTCAACTCTCAGCTTTCACTGATAGATTATCAGGACAAACACTAAAAAAAGATACCATCTGTAGAACAAGACTTTGAAATACTAAAGAATGAACATTCTTCTCAATAGCTCATGAAACACATGTTAGGGAATAAAGAAATGCTGAAAAATATAGGAAGATTGAAATAACACCAATGATTTTATCTGACCATAGTGGAATAAATGTGGATATCAACAGAAGTACAAAGTGAAAAAAATACACAATCTCATGGGAACTAAACAGCACACTACTACATGATGTTCAGGTCAAGGATGAAATAAAAAGGAAATTTAAAAATTCCTAGAATGGAATGCATATAAAACATAACATAAAAATCTATGGGATACAGTTAAGTGAGTCCTAAGAAGAGAATTGTATCACTAAAATTCTACACCAAAATTTTGGGAGATCTCATATTATTAGTAACTAAATTCCGCTCTCAGAGGCCTTGGAAAATCAAGAACAAAAAGCACCCAAAAATAGAAGATGTAGAAGAGAAGGGATAAAAGTAAAGAAATAGCAATGAAAAAAATCAATATAAAGAAACAATGAAATTGTTAGTTCTTCTAAAAGATTAGCAAGATTGACAATCCTTTAACTAAAATAAATAGAGAATACCAAAATTAGCATAATTAGAGAAGATAGAGGCATTACCACAGATTATGAATAATTTTAGAGAATTGTAGTGACATAATTTAAAAATGATGTTCCATTAAACTGTAAAATCTAAAAAGAATGAAATTTTAGATATATATCACCTACAAAAGTTAAAGAAAGCTGAAGTAAATAATTCAAACAGACCCATAACACTAATTTGAAATTTCTCAACTAAAAAATATTCAGGGCCATTTTATTTCATTGCAAAATTCTACCAGACCCCAAAGAAAATGAAAACCAATGTTCCTCAGATAATTCATAAGAAAGAAATGTCAAAAACACTCCCAGATTATTCTTATAAAATCAGAATCACTCAAATAGCAAAACCAGATGAAAACCCAACAGAAAAAGAAAATTATGCTTACCTATGAGGATTTGGAGCTAAGAACTACAAATGAGAGAGAACATATGAAATTTTGTCTTTCTGTATCAGAGTTACCTAACTGAAACTTCTAAGGGTGTGTGGGGGGGTAGAAACTAAAAGCTCTACCTACCTATGATGTCTATGAAATAAAATAACAATCGGCCTGACAAGATATATCGAAGTGCACAATAATGACACACAAACACCTTGTGGTAACCAATAGCTCTTTAATGGATTTAAGGCCTGCTTAACAGGACAGAATTCTTGCCTTGTTCTAGAAACCAGCCCAATTATCTGAGACTAGTTAAATCATGGATCTTGGAGGAGAACTTACAACTGCTATTCTACTAGACCAACATAATTTCTAACTATAAGTGTTTATACTTATACACACAGGTAAGTATCAGTCTCACTACACATCAAAGAAATGTCTACTTGCAACACATGGAGACAGCTTCAGAAAACCACAACCAATCGAAATGTAGTGAACAAGTGACAGTGCCCATCTCTAACCAACAAATCTACAATACAATTCCAGCATCTACAGCTTGGAGAATATAATACAAGAAGAGGTAGAAGACTGTAGAAACTAGAGGAATAGGAAGGTTTTTTTGTGAGATTTTTGTCTCAAACCCCAATGAAATCTCATAAAAATGACCACCTACACAAGACTTGAACATGAACAGCACCAACAGACAACTTACTACTGAAAGTGAGAATTACATAAGGTTGCAACCATGAACAAAGAATTATAGGCAACAGAGGAATGCTGTGGCGTGGGATAAATATTTTTTTCTCAGGGAAGAACACACCAACCAGTTATCTATTGCCTGACCATTATGACCATTAGATCAGTCCTGAAACCACATGTACATGAAGAAAATTATATAGACTGTGAAGACATTAGAGATGCCAGAGCCACGTGATACCTGTTTAGAAAAGCTGTTAATAGAGAATAGAACCAGACCAAGAGAAATAAGTGTGTTGCAGTCAGCAAAGCTGAATGGAGTTGAAGATCTGAATTGCATTTTGACATTATATATGGAGATGTGGAATTTAGAGTTTGCCCAACTGTTTTTCAGTCTTGCTTTGGTCCAGTATTTCTTTACCATTCACCATTTCCTATGTTTTAAATAGTAATGTATGTTCTATGCTATTATTAAATCCCATACATAGCCATGGGATTGCTGCCAAATGCTAGTTTTGGGGAGCAGGGAGAATAGTTTTCTGTATAAGTGTAGCACACTATAAGTCAATCATGCACAGGTGGAAGATGACACATCCAAGAATAGTTGAGGAGCACAAGTTATTCTATCTAGTTTTCAAAATACAGGACACAAAGTTGAGTGGGTAGGGAAGTCATTTGGAATTCTGTTGAGAATTCACCTTTTAGCTCTGAATACTATTTTTTAATTGGATTTTTTGTCTATAGTTTCTTGAGTTCTTTCTATATTTTATAGATCAGTGTAGGGTTGAATGAAACCTATTTGATCATGGTGGATGATTTTTTTGGTATGTCATTGAATTTGGTTTGTCAGTATTTTTACATCAAAGTTCATGAGGAAGACTGGTCTGTAACCCTCATTCTTTAATTGCATCTTTGAGTGGCTTGAGTACCAGAGTGACTGCAGCCTCATAAAAAGAGTTTGTCAATGTTCCTTTGGTTTCTATTGTATGGAACAATTTGAAAAATATTGATATTAGTTCTTCGAATGTCTGGTAGAATTCTGCACTGAAAGCATCTGGTTCTGGGCTTGAGAATTTAAATAACAACTTCAATATCTTTGGGGGAAAGTTAGGTCTATTTAGGTCATTCATCTGGTTTTGATTTAATTTTGGTAAGTGGTACCTGTCTAGAATGCTGTCCATTTCTTTTTAGGTTTTCCAATTTAGAAGAGCATAGATTTTCAAAGTATGGTCTAATGATCCTCTGGATTTCCTGGGTGTCTGTTGTTATGTCCCCCTTTTCATTTATGATTATGTTAATTTGGATACTCTCTCTGTCTTTTGCTTAGTTTGAATAAGGGTTTGTCTATCTTGTTAACTTTCTCAAAGAACTAACTCTTTGATTCATTGATTTTTTTAAAATTCCCTTTGTTTCAATTTTATTGAGTTCATACCTGAGTTTATTTCCTGCCATCTACTCCTTCTAGGTTAGTTTGTCTCTAGTTTTTCTAAAGCTTTCAACTGTGCTGTTAAGTCTCTTGCATGAGATTTCTCTACTTTTTTATGTAGGCATCTAGTGCTATGAATTTTCCTGTTAGCACTGCTTTTGTTATGTCCCATAAGTTTGGGTATGTTGTGGATTCATTTTCATTGAATTCTAGGAAGTCTTTGATTTCTTTTTTTATTTCTCCTTGACCCAGAGGTGGCTTGATTGAGAAATATTTGGTTTCCATGGATTTGTAGGCTTTCTGTGATTTTTTGTTGTTGTTGAAATCTAACTGTAGTCCATGGTGGTCTGATAGGATACACAGAGTTACTCCCATTTTTTAAATCTATTGATGTTTGCTTTATAATTGAACATATGGTCAATTTTATAAAAAGTTCTGTGGGGTGCTGAAAAAATATATATTCCTGTCTGGTAGACCTACTCATTGCTGAGAGTGAGGTATTGAAGTCTCCCACTATTATTGTGTGGGGTTTGATGTGAGGTTTAAGTTTTAGTAGTGTTTCTTTTACATATGTAGGTGCCCTTGTGTTGTGGGCATAAATGTTCAGGATTGAGACTTCATTTTGGTGGATTTTTCCTGACATGAATAAGTCACGTCCATCCTGATCTCTTTTGATTGATTTTAATTTGAAGTCTATTTTGTTAGATATTTGGATAGTTAGACCAGCTTGTTTCTTAGGACCATTTGATTGGAAAGTCTTTTCTCAACCCTTTATTCTGAGCCAGGCTCTGTCCTTGAAGTTGAGGTGTGTCTTTTGTTTGTGGAAGGATGGATTCTATTTTTGTATTCATCCTGTTAGCCTATGTCTTTTTTTTAATAGGTGAATTGAGTCTATTGATATTAAGAGATATTAATGACCAGTGATTGTGATTTTGTGTTATTTTTTGTGGTAGTGTGTGTGTTTTTCTCTTCTTTGGGTTTTTCTTCTGTGGGATTATCTATTGCCTGTGTTTCATATGTGTATCTATTTTCCTTAGATTAGAATTTTCCCTCTAGTGCTTTCTAGTGCCAGATTTGTGGACAGGTATTATTTAAATCTGGTTTTATTGTGAAATATCTTGCTTACTCCATCTATGGTGGTTGATAGTTTTGTTAGGTATAGTAGTTTGGGATGGCGACCATGGTCTTTTAGTGTCTGTATAACATCTGACCAGGACCTTCTGGCTTTCATTGTTTCTGTTGAGTAAGTTGATATTATTCTGATGGGTCTGCCTTTATAGATAACTTGGCCATTTTCCTTTGCGGCTCTTAGTATTCAGTATTCTTTATGTTTTAGGTTTAGTGGCTTGATTATTAAAATTTTAGGGGGTCTAGTCTATTTGATGTTCTGTCAGCTTCTTATGTCTTTATAGGCATTTCCTTCTTTATATTGGGAAAGTTTTCTCCTTTGATTTTGTTGAATATATTTTCTGTGCCTTTGAGCTGGTATTCTCCTTCTTCAATTGCCATTATTCTTAGGTTTGGTCTTTTCCTGGTGTCCCATATTTCCTTTTTATGGTCTCCTATGTTTTGTGTTATGACTTTCTGGCTTTAGTGTTTTCTTTGATGTATCAGTTCCACTATTGAATCTTCCACACTAGAGATTCTCTCTTCCATCTCTTCCATTCTATTGGTTATGTTTGCATTTGTTTCTTCAGACTTTCTATTTCCAGCTTTACCTCAGTTTGTGTCTTCTTTATTGCTTCTATTTCAATTTTTAATCTTGAAATGTTTTATTCACCAATTTGATTGTTTTTTTCTTGGGTTTCTTGGATTTCTTTTTTTTTTTTTTTTCCTCTCAGGGATTTGTTGATCTCTTCCCATTTTTGGTTTGTCTTTTCTTCTATTTCTTTAAAGAAAATTTTCATTTTCTCTTTTAAGGCTTCTATTATCTTCATAAGGTTGCTTTTAAGGTTGTTTCCTTCTGGTTCTTTTGCATTGCCATGCTCATGTCTTCTTGATGTTGTGGAACCACTAGATTCTTCTGCTGGTGCCATGTTGTTCTTTATGTTGTTATATATATTCTTGTTCTAGTATCTGTCCATTGCTTCCTCAGATCACTGAAGACTTTGTCTGTATCTCAGGGAGCTGATTTTCGTGCAATTTGTTCTGGCTGTGTCTGTGTCTCAGGAAGCCTCTCTCCAGTTCAATCTGGGCTCTTGTTCCACTTAGAGGTAATATATTCTGTGCCACAGTGATCTGGACTTGTGTAATAAGAGCTGGCTGATTCTGTGTCTCTGATATTCAGTCTTAGTCTAATATGAGCTCTTGATCCAGAGGGAGCTCTTGATCCCATAGGGGTTCTTGATCCAATACGTGCTGAATAGTTGTGGGTCTCAAGTACCCCTCTTAATCTAGTATGTGCTGACTCATTGTGGGTCTCAGGTGGCCTCTCTTGATCCAGTAGTATCTGAGAAACTATGAGTCTCAGGGAACCTCTATTTATCCAACCGATTCTGGAATGCTAAGAGTTTAGGTTGCTGTTGTGGTTTCTGGGTGATAAGGTGGGTTAGGGTTGGTGCTGGGTTTTGTAGTTGGGGTTTCCAGTGAACTTGTTTTTACTGGGGCTTCTGTCATGTAGGAATTTTCTCTGCTGGCCTGAATTTAGGGGAGAGATGAGTAGGGGTGGGGTTCCAACGGCTGTGCCCTAGGACCTGGGTTCTCTGCATGGGCTTGGTATAGCATCTGCAAAGATACTTTCCAAACTTGTTTCCTCTATAGGTGGTAACACTAAAGTAGCAGTCCTTGGAAATGAAGTTAATAGCTTGTTGTTTCTTTGGAGGCCAGTGGGATAATGCTAGCTGAGCAAGACAGCCAACTGAAGACATTCACCCCTCTTCACATTAGCTCATTTTTAAATTGTGTTGTTTTCTCATTTTTTTCAAAGTTTATAGTTGATTTTTCACTATGTAATGCTTTGCTCTTGTCATTGTATATGTGACTGATGCAGTCTCCTGGGCACCCATGGGTTAGTTCATCAGTGCTGGATAGAATTCACATGGGTTTTCAGATATGTGGATGATGGCTAGCAACTTCTCAGTGGCACATTGCTCCCTTCAAGTACAATTCATGACTCATAAGAATGGTCTAGTTGACCTCTGTTGGAAATACTTACCTTCCTCCCTGATGGACATGGCCATCTAGTCTTTGGATGGCAGAATCCTGTATAGATTCTGTAACAAAGTTGATAGAGACTTGCATTATGAGTCCTATACACATATCTGTAGTTTTTATGCATCCATATGGATAAAATGAAATAATAGTTGAACCTGAGTGTCAGAACATGGTCCAATAATGGAATCACGTGAGGAGATTTGTAGTATGAAGTTTTTGGCCTGGCCTAGTTTTAAGGAAACCATGCCACATCAGAGATTTCTGAAAGCTTTTGAGAAAACTCCAAGGAATCAAGTCTTGTTGCCTCAGTTTTTTCAAAACACAGAATTGTTATTGAATCTGTTTTTATGGTCCTCCCAGATGTAATGGATAAGAGTAAATTTACTTCAGCTGTTGTTATTCATAAACCTCTATGAAAAAACAGGTTTATGCTTGAACACTTACTCATATGACTCCTCTTTACCTTCAGAGTATAACTTGTCTGATGCTCTAAATAAAGTTGGTCATTGCATGAGACTTTTGCCTGCCTCATTTTTATGCTTCCCTCTTCAAAGCTCATGCTGCCAGCTAGAGTGGTGGCTACTGGTTCTCAAAGTAAGACTACATTATCAATGATACTAATTTCAAGATAGTACTATATATCAGTAACCAGGTCACAAAGAAAGAAGGGTTTGTGGTGATATAATGGATATTTGATTTAAAAAATAGCCTGAAAGATCAGAGAGATAGGGAACAAACCACAGCCAATTTTTATCCAGCCAGCTCTTCAGTCCTATCTTCCCAAATCCTCTTAGTGGTTGGACATGCAGGCTAAGGAAAGAACCTACTCCCTCCCCTGCCAAGCTTTCTCAATTACTGATTCAACTTTCCTAATGCTAGGATTAAAGGTGTGTGCAACCACCTCCTGACTATTTTCAGCATTGAGCTCACAAAGATCCAGATAATCTCTGCCCCCTGAGTTGTAGGAATAAAGGCATGGGTCACCACTCCCTGACCATTAGGGCTTGGGTCTGTGAGTGGCTCTGTCTGTGGGTATACATTTCAAATTTAATAAAAACCAGTCTGAGATATCAGAGGGATCTACTCACAGTCAATCTAGGAGGATCAGACAGTGGTAACTCACACTTTTAATCCCAGAACAGGGAGTATCCAGGAGTGGTTACTTATGCCCTTAATCCCAGCAGATCTGAGCTTGAGGCCATTTTGGTTTACAGAGGGAGGTCCAGGCTCCCAGACAGGCAGTGGTGTCACCACGCCTTTAATCTTAAACTGGATGTGAAACAACTGGGTGAAGAGGGTATTTAAGGCAAGCATGGAAAAACAGAATAGGCAGTAAAAGCCAGGAGGAATGAGGCTGAGGAAACTGGAAGACAGCTGAGTGAGATTTGACTGTGATGTTTCTTCTCTTTGATATCTCAGCCTTTCTCTGAGATCTGGCTCTGAGTTTCCTTTATTCATGCAACATGTGGCATCTAACTTTGGGGCATAATCCCCCCCCCCCAAAAAAGGCTCTTGCCTGTAGTATGAAGTTTTTGGCCCAGACTTTCGGGCCTAACCTCAAGGTCTAGGCCCACAGACCCGCTGACTTGCAGACCTGCAGACCCGCAGAGACACACTGATGCTTTCAATAATTGTTGGCTGATCGGCCTAAGGCCCAGGCATATAGCTTGCTAGCTCTGTATCCTTCATCTAACCCATGACTCTTAACCTGTTCAGCCATGGGGTTCGGTACCTTTTCTCACAGCAGCACGGTTGTCTTCTGCTTCTTCTGGTTTCTCTCTGGCATTCTCTCTGGCATTTTCTCTGGCATTCTGCTTCTCTCTAGCATTCTGCTCTGTGCTTCCTGTTCTCAGAGTTCTCTTAGTCTGGTAGCCCCGCCCACACTTCCTGCCCACCTTTGGCCAATCAGCGCTTTTTTATTAAACCAGTGGGTGGGACAATTATTTACAATGAAATGATACAATCTCCCACATATCCCCTTTTCTCTTCTTAAAACAAAAGAACTCCAAATCTAATATTCTTTCCCCCCTTATCTACAATAACTTGTAAACAACACTGTAAATAAACACAAACATCCATAATCCATGTTATGGGAATGTGGGCGTCATTCTCTAGGCTACTTCCTGCTGAATGGGGATGCTGGAAATCCCATAAGAATCCAAAGAAAAATTTAGGATTATGCACAAGTCTTTAGTGGAGTAGTCTGTAAGGCTGGGTCATCACAGCCAGTTTCCTTGAAATTGTTCTGGATACAGAGCTCTGGAAACTTCAACAGAGGTGCTCTGAAATGCTGAATCATCTGCATCATCCATTTCCAATGGAGATTTTTCAGGCGGTCTTCCTCTATCAAACCTTATGTTCTTTATCCAGGAATAAATCCACAGTTTCTCATTTTCTGTGAAAATAAAAGGAAAACCTCTTCTCAAATGTAGCATATCTTTGAATTTCAGTTTTAAAGTCAACTCATTTACAAAATATATAGGTTGAATTAATCCAATAGCATTTATAATTGACTGTTTTTTTAGCAGCTTTTACTAAGTCATTTTTGGTCAAAAAGCTTAAAGATAAGACAATAACATACAGTATCCAGACATTCTTTATATTTTCCATCTTTATGTGGCTTATTTTATTTATTTTACTCTATTTATTTTTTAAAGGCTTTCTCTACCTTTTCTTTTCTTTCTCTAAGCCTATGTATCTATATTTTCAACACATTCTAAACCACTTAGACGTTTTAAAAATTTGTATTTACTGTATATTTATTTCTTAACTTTTTCTGTCTCTGACTACACCTTTAATCTGCCACTGTTTCTGACCACACCTTTGCTTGGCTAGGATGATTGACTCCTACCCAGATTCTTCTATTTCTTTCAGTTTCTGAGCACATCTTTAATCTGCTAAGATTCAAGGTTTGTAGGATGGGTGGATGGCTCCACCCAGCTCCTAGTCTAATTTCATAGAAATTATCTTTTTAGCCCAGGTACTCTGGGGAATTTTAGGGTTCATATAATTACCAAGTAAAGCTTTGCCTTCTGCTGCTCATTCACTCCACTTAAGTATTAGGCAGCAGGGCCTCTTAAGAAACTCACAAGTATTTTGCCTCTAAGGCTGAATCAGGAAGTTTCTCTTAAAAAAGAGAAGCCTTAGTTTGCCTCAGGCAAACATATCTGATCCAAGAACACACCTCTACTAGAAAGCCATCTTTGATTCTCTTCCTTTTTTTCCCCTTATGAACAGAAACCTTAAATGCATCATTTACAATCTTTTGCTTATACTAAGGGTCCTGTGACACTTCAGGAACAAGCCATTTTATACGCTAAGTTGCACTCCAGAAGCCCGCCATTGTAGCTCAAGCTGACAGGCCTCACCAGGACATCTCTGTACCATGGCTCCCAGGAGAGACACAACTCAGAAGCTGCTTTGGGCTCTAGACCATTTTTAAGGTTTCTATGACTTTATGTGTGTATATTTTTACCCATGTTGTGCTGCCATTTGTAGCACGAGGTTTCTGGCCTGGGCTTTCAGGCCTAACCTCAAGGTCTAGGGCCGCAGGCCCACTGACCTGCAGACCCGCATAGACACACTGATGCTTTCAATAATTGCTGGCTGATCAGCCTAAGGCCCATGCATATAGCTTGCTAGCTCTGTATCCTTCATCTAACCCATGACTTTTAACCTGTTCAGCCATGGGGTTCGGTACCTTTTCTCACAGCAGCATGGTTGTCCTCTGCTTCTTCTGGTATTCTCTCTGGTGTTCTGCTTCTCTCTGGCTTTCTGCTTCTCTCTGGCATTCTGCTCTGTGCTTCCTGTTCTCAGAGTTCTTTTAGTCAGGTAGCCCCGCCCACACTTCCTGCCTGCCTTTGGCCAATCAGCACTTTTTATTAAACCAGTGGGTGGGACAATTATTTACAATGAAACAATACAATCTCCCACACTTGCCAGCCAGAGGAACTTTTGACTGGAGGAGTAATTACCAGCTGGCTGGGTTTTCTCTTCTGAGTTAACCTCCAGTCTTAGGCAGACCGGCCATATGTGTTTGCATTTCACTTTCATCTGGGTAAGTTTTTCAAACAGTAGCCTCTTTCTCCTGGAGGACTGTGGATTTTTTTTCTCTTTTTGGACTCCTCCTTGGGCTGCTATCACACTTGATAGCTGCCCTACTTCATAGTCATTTGAATCATCACAGAAAACTAGATTGGTGAGTAAATAGAATTTCTTTTAAAAAGGGGGAATTTGTTTAAGGCAATGGATGATGTTTGGTCTTTCTGTGATGTTTCTCTAGATGATTTGATATTAGAACTCATAAAGGAAAAGATAAGTAAAGTAGATGGGATTATAATCATATTGTTTATTATGAGTATTATTTGTTTGACTATTTCTGTTTTATCATTTAAAAAGTCAATTAATGTAAATGTTAAGAAAAAAGTCGTAAAAAAAGCCTGTCAAGATAGACTACAAAGATGTTCAAATTCAAACAGAGGAATATAAAGAACCAATATTAGCAAGGTTGTTTAAAATTACACAAAACAGGCAACATGAATATATCCAGTAACCTTTAAAAAATTGGACAATGATAAACACAATAGAGAAATTAGTTGGGCACCAGTACAAATGCTAGAATTAAGGAGAGTAAAAGAAGCAATTGTAACCTATGGGATGCATTCACCATTTGTAAAACAAATGATGAACTCCTGGTCATGCTGTAATTGGGTTATCCCTAAAGATTGGTTAGATATGGTTGCAGCTCTGCTGGGGGCAGGGCATCTTATCAAATGGAAATTATTATGGAGGGAAGAGGCTACAACAATAGAACAAAGAAGCAGGGTCAGAGGCATAGAAGTCTCCCAAGACTGATATTGAAAGATAGTCTTTATACAATGAATGTATTCTGGCTTTATGCTGCATGGTAGCTTTAAATGCCTGGGATTGGATTGAAGAAATAAGAAAGCAAACTGAATCATTCACGAAAGTAATTCAAAGCCAAAAAGAAACTTTTACAGACTTTATGTACAAATTAATTGCAGAGGTAAACAGAATGGTATTGGACTCAGAAGCCAGGCAAATAATAATTGAATCACTGGCTTTTAATAATGCTAATGCACAATTCAGAAAAATACTTAGACCTCTAAAAGCAAGGTCAACACCCTTGGAGGATTGGATTTGTGAGACAATCAATCTAGAGTCTTATTACAGTGATGATAACTGAGTAGGAGAGCTTATTTCTAGAGGTATAATAAAAAGTCAAAATGTTAAATGTTACAATTGTGGAAGTCGAGGTCACATAAAAAGAGATTGTAAAGAAGGCATTCCCAGAAACAATGCTTTTGTTAGGAATAATCCCAAGAGAAGGACCCTCCCTTCTGGAGTATGTAGAAGGTGTGGAAAAGGGAGACATTGGACAAATGAGTGCAGGTCAACAAGGGACAGACAAGGTAACTTTCTGCCTTTGGGAAACGCCCCAATGGGGCTTTCAAAACCCCCCATAACAAATCCAGTCTGATCTTACTCTGCCATTGTGGAGGAAACACTTTCCCAGAACAATTAAAGAAATTAAAACCTATTTGAAAAAGACATACTACACAGAATGATAGAAAAATCTATAGAAAAAGAAAAAAAATTCAGTAAAAATTATAAAGCAAATATTTTGGCAAGCTTCTATCAATGAGCAAAGACCAAAATTAAAAGTACAAATAAATGATGTTATTATTGAAGGTTTATTGGACATGGGGCAGATGTATCAATAATTTCACCAGTGTCATGGAATCCAAGTTGGCCCCTTCAGGAGGTAAATGTTCAGTTTTTGGGAATTGGATCATTATCCCAGGTAAAACAGAGTGCAAGAAGGCTTGAGTGTATATGACCAGAAGGACAGAGAGGAGTATTAAACCCATATGTGGCTAACATTGCTATAAATTTATGGGGACAAGATTTACTACAACAATGGAACACACAGAAGAATATTCCTCAAAACATAGAAATAACCCATAAACTAGCACATGTTTCTGGAAAAAAACATTAGAACGTATTATGAGAAACAGTCACAGACCATTCAGGTTATACAGAAACAAGGCACAACAGCTGCTGATCTTTTAAAGACACCCATAGCACTATCTCTAAAATGGCTAACAGAGAAGCCTATATGAGTTCATCAATGGCCTTTAACAAAAGAGAAATTACAGGCCTTAGAGCAGCTGATATAGGAGCAGTGAAATGCTCAGCATATAGAAGAATCAACCAGCGTTTGGAGTTTTCCTGTATTTGTTATTAGAAAAAAATCTGGAAAGTGGAGAATGGTAACAGACCTAAGGGTGATAAAAAAAAAAAGGGTGATCCAGCTCTTGGGCTCTCTACAGTCTGGGAGTGGTGGCCTATGCATTAATCCCAGCAAGTCTGAGTTTGAGGTCAGTTTAGATTACAGAGAAAGTTCCATACTCCCAAGCAGTCAGTGGTGATGCCTTTCTGTCGCAATGGGGGTTTCCAGACCACCGCTGTTGCTCAGGCCCCTAGAAATTACTCAGATGCTTATATTAACTTTATGCTGTTTGGCCTATGGCTCAGGCACATTGCTGGCTAGCTCTTACATCTTAAATAAACATATTTCTATTAATTTGTCTGCCATGTGCCGTGGCTCACCTGTGTTCCTTACATGTTGCTTTTTGGGAACCTTGCTTGATCTGTCTGACTCCGCCCTACTTCTTATACCTATGCTCTGATTTCTCCTCCTACTTCTTCTATGGTGCCTGTCATGGCCCAAAACAGTTCCTTTATTTAAATATTGATATTCACAGCATACAGAAAGGCATTTCCACATCACTTCCCCCTTTCTGTCTTATCAAAAAGGAAGGTTTCAATTTTAACATAGCAAAATTACATATAACAAAATAGCCATCAAGCAAGAACTACAGTTATAATATCTAGTCTATTTGTATTTAGCAAAATAAAAGAAAATACTCTTATCATCTATCTGGTCTTTATGAATCTGAAGTTTCATATCCAATATACCTTTCAAATGACTAAGAAAAACTGTACCTATAACTATCTAATCTTCAAACACATCAAAGACCACAGAAGGATATATTAACCAAGTAAACCAGAAGTGCAAGTGACTTTTAAAATCTAGAAAGGACAGAGATGACACTTACCTGCCTGGACAGTCACCCAAAGTTCCTTTATAAAGTTGGGGCATCCATCTTCAGCCTACAGGCCCAGAGTCTCTTTCCATTTCAGTGAAGCAGGAAGTATGCTCTGGCCATTCTGGCACAGTTTATCAGTTGCTTTTCCTCAAGTCTTGAAGAATGTCTGACAGTTTTCTCTGTAAAGCAGGAACCTGAATGACCATCTCGGCTTGTTCTGCCAAAGTTCAGAGGTCATCTTCCTATGGAACCTGCATGTCCAGTTTAAACAGCATACTGTCAAGCAGTCAATATAAGAACAGGTTCTTGTCCAGTGGCTAACCATTGCCACAAGTAGACTCCATATGGAGTTTCTTCAATGCCCATTTTTCTCTTGAAGTAAATTATTGCTGCCAGGAGCAGACCTGTCTCACTGTCTAGAAAAGTCTAAGCTCTTAAAACATTTTAAATGCCATATTCTGTAGGTCTTATAAGTGTTTGAAGATTACCTATCTAATTGAATTATATCTTTGTATATCTAAAAACCTAACTAACATACATTTCTTAATTATACATTACAATTTTAAATCAGTTACATAAACATCATATCTTAAACAAGAGTAGAAAAATACATATAGCATAAGAGAATTGACCTTAAATTAGTATCAATAAAACAAAATCCATACCAATGTAAAACATTTTGAGATTAACAGCTGATTTCCTGATCTAAGTACATTCAATAATCTAACTTTTTAAAAAAAATCATTGATATACCATATCCCCTTTTTCTTCTTAGAGATTAACTATGACCAATAACCATTTGTAATGAAAACAAACATTTATAAACAATATTTTGGGAATTTGGGCGTAGTTTTTCATTATTATTTCCTGCTGATTATGGGGCATTGAAAATCTCATGAGTTAAACAGGATCATACTCTGTAGTCTTGAAGTTGATGTGGCCATCTCTTCCTATCAGAGAGTTTTTTAGGGGGTCTTGGTTGATGAAACCATATTTGCCTGGAAGCAATCCACAGGTTCTCAACTTCTGTGGAAACAAAAGCAGAACTCTTCCAAAGCAATAAATCCTTATACACACATTTCAAAATCAAAATACCTTTAAAATATATATTCTTGTTTAACTTAGTAGCCTTTGCATTTGTAATCCATTGTCTTTCTGCAGTTAGCTCATTAACAGTTAAAAAATTAAAAGAAAACATAATAACAACCAAAATTCAGACTTTGTGTTTATTTTTTATCTTTACATGGCTTATTATATTTTTATTACTCTATTTCTCTTTTTAAAGACTTTCTCTACCTTCTGTCTTTTCTCTCTGAAGTCTATGTACCTTTTACACACATTGTAACCCGTTTACAGGTTTTTATTTTATCTGAATCTGTTTTATTGTGAATCATTAATCATCTTTCAACCAGAAGAGCATTTAAAATTCACTCTCTGAAAGAGCTGCATAGTTTTTTTTGCAGATTAGGCTGAATCAGTAAGTTCTCTTAAAGGGACTGCGTCTCTATTTGTGGCCAGCAAACAGAGCAGACTAAAGAAAATGCTGCTACTAAGAAACCGTCTTTGTTTCCTTTTTGTTCAAAATAAACAGAAACCTTAAATCAATCACATGTTACTGAGTCTTCTGTGAGATTTCAGGAACCAGCCTGATTGCAGCTTACACTGCCTGCCGCCAGTCTGCTGGCGCCATTTTGAATGTGACCTGGCCACCATGCTTTCTTTGTACAATGACCAGCTTCATATATACAATTTGGAAGCTGCCTTGGCTCAGTTTCTGTGATCTAGAACTCTTTTTAATCTTTCTCAGGCTTTAAGTGAATAATTGCCCCACGTTGGGTGCCATCTGTTGCAATGAGGGTTTCTTGGTCCTGGGCGGCCAGAGGCCCAGACCCTGCTGCACCAGACACATAGCCACCAGCTGCTGCTGCTCAGGCCCCTAGAAATTACTCAGACGCTTATATTAACTTTATGCTGTTTGGCCTATGGCTCAGGCACATTGCTAGCTAGCTCTTACATATTAAATCAACCCATTTCTATTAATCTGTCTGCACATGGCCCGTGGCTCACCTGTGTTCCTTACATGTTGCTCCTTGAGTGGCTTGTTTGATCTACTCCACCCTGCTTCTCCTAGCTATGCTCTGATTTCTCCTCCTACTTCTTTTGTTGTGCTTGTCATGGCCCAAAACAGCTCCTTTATTTAAAGATTGATATTCACAGCATACAGAAAGGCATTCCCACATCATCTTTCCTCTTAACCTGAGTGTGAAACAACTTGGTGAAGAGGGCATTTAAGGCAGACAAAGAAAGACAGAGCAGGCAGTAGAAGCCAGGAGGAGTGAGCCTGGGGAAGGGGTTACAGTATTTATTTTTTCACCAGGACAGCATTATAGAGTCTCTTATTCTCTAGATCTATGGGTCACTGTGTTGATAATTACCTGATGTAAATAGACTCTTCTCCAAGAAGGTACAAGAGGTACATTAATCTTCTTTCCTACTACTTCCTTCAAGGGATACTGTCTTTTGTTATGCAGAAACATTTTAGTTTCATTGGCTCTTTTTTATTAATTGTTGGTCTGAATGCTTGAACTATGGGGGGCCTTGTTCAGAAAGTCCTTTCCTGTGCCAATGAATTCAAGGATATTCCCTGTTTTCTCTTCTCTCATATTTAGTGCATGAGGTCTAATGTTAAGATCTTTGATCCATCTGGAGTTGAGTTTTGTGCAGCATAAGAGATAAAAATATACTTTCATTTTCTACATATAGTTTTCTAATTTGACCAACATAATGTGTTTAATTGTTTTCTCCAATATATATTTTTCAATCTTTTTGTAAATAATAATGTTGTTGTAGTAGTGTTTTGTCATATGTAGGGCTTCAATTCTATTCCACTAATCAATGAGTCAAGTTTTATGTCAGGACTATGCTGTTTTCATTACTATAGTTTTAAAGTATAACTTTAAATCTGGGATGTTGATATTTACAGCAGTATTTTTTTTGTTCTTGTTTAAAATTGTTTTGACTATCCTGGATATTTTGTGTGTACATTTAAAACTTAAGATTTGTTTTTACAATTTGTATGACACAGTGCATTGCAATTCTGATAGAAATTGTTTTAAATTTATATATTGATTTTCCTGGGATTATCATTTGCTTTTCTTTTTTCTTTTATTATTTTTAGTTTAAATATGATTACATCATTTCTCTCTTTTATTTCTTCCCTTCAAATCATCCCATATACTCCTTTTTGTTCTCTTTCAAATTTATTACTTCCTTTTAAATTAGTTGCTCTTAATGAAATTTGAATGTTCCAAATAATTTTTGTGCTCTTCCTGAATTTTTTTTAAATATATGAGCTTAGAGCTATAAACCTTTATTTGGAGACTGCTTTTAATGTGCCCCAGAACTATTGTGTTGTGTTTTAAATTTTATTTAGTTCCTGGAATTTTTTAATTTCTTTCTTGATCCATTCATCATTCTGTAATATGTTGTTTATCTCCATGAGTTTGCATAATGACAAAAAAATGATTTGCTGTTATTTTGAAGTTTATTCCATTGTTATCAGATAGGATTAATAGAGTCATTTCAGCTGTGAATTTTAAATAGTTTTCTTTGTGTTCTATTATGTGGTCTATTTTATAGATGCTCTCATAGACTGTTGAGAAGAATGCATAGTCTTTGGTGTTGGAATAAAATCCTCTGTACATGTCTAAAGGTCAATTTAATGTATAATGCTATTTAAACCTGAAGTTACTCTCTTTACTTTTAGTCCAATATATTGAAGAGATTGTGGTGTTGAGTTGGGTTTAATCTTTGTTTTTAATTCCAGTAATACATTTTTCATGAAACTGGATGCACCAGAGTTTGATGCGTCTATGTTTAGGATTTCAGTGCCTTGGTTAACTGTTTTCTTGATTAGGATAAGGTGCCCTATTCTATGTCTTCTGGTTACTTTTAGTTTTAAGTCTGTAGATAATATAATATCATGCATAAGAGATTCCAAGAATCCCACAAGAAAACTTCTGGGAATAATCAAGAATTTAAGCAAAATTGCAAGAAAGAGACTGAAGAAGAGATTATAAAATGGAAAATACACCC
Source organism: Phyllotis vaccarum (assembly GCA_033318265.1). NCBI lineage: Eukaryota > Metazoa > Chordata > Mammalia > Rodentia > Cricetidae > Phyllotis > Phyllotis vaccarum. The sequence continues at coordinate 62,038,928 of JARWLC010000013.1, forward strand.
ATATTCATGGGCTGGTAGAACTTGTATTGTGAAAATAACTATTCTCCTAAAGGTATCTTACTAAATCAATGCAATCCCAAGCAAAAGCCTCACAAAATTCTTTATAGAAATAGAAACAAAAATCTAAATAGTACATGGAACTGCAAAAAACTCTGATATCCCCCCTCCAAAAAATAACTGAGGAGGAAAAGTAATGCTAAAAGGATTTCTATTGCAGATTTCAAAATACATTACAGAGCTTTAGTGATAGAACCAATATGATACCAACACATAAAAGATCATATAAACCAATGGAAAAAACTAAAAGACTCAATCATAAATGAATATGACTACTGACATCTGCTATTTGACAAAGACACCAAAATCACACACTGGAGGCAAGACTACAGCTCTGAAAAATAATGCTAGAAAAAGTGGATGTCCACATGTAAAAGAATAAAATTAGGCCTAAAACTACCACTCTACACAAAAACTAACTCCAAATTGATCAGAGATCTAAGTATAAAATACTAATACTGAAACTGCTGGAAGAAAACATAGACAATACCTTAGAAGATACAGGTATAGGAAAGACTTTCCAAATAAGTAACCATTTCTCTAGGAATGAATGTCAATAATTAGTGAGTGAGGCATTATGAAACAAAAAAGCTTCTGTAGAGCTGAGGAAACAACCAAGTGTAGAGTAAGCCCACAGAGTGGGAGATAATCTTTGTCAGATATATATCTATAAGAATATTGATATCCAAAAAGTTCAAAAAACAAAGTAAAGAAAACAAATGAATCAATTAAAAAAGTGGCCTGTGGGTCTGAACACAGAGTTCTCATATGAAAAACTTAAAAGTAGCTAAAGAACAATCTCAGGAAGTGTTTGTTGTACTTAGTAATCAGAGAAATACAAATTAAAACTATTTTGAAATTTTATCTATCCCAGTTGTGATGGCTAAGATCAATAAAGCACATGACAAAAAAATGCTCATGAGGATGTATGGAAAAGGGAACCCTTATTTACAATTGGGAGGAATGCAAACTAGTATCTAGTCTCTGGAAACTAGCATGGAGAATTTTCAAAAGGTGTCAATTATACAACTAATAGAGAATAAATATCCAGACTATACAGAGAACTCAAAAAAATATGAAGAGTCAAAAAACAAATGACCCATTTGAAAAACAGGCTATGTGAACTATGGATTTGAACAAAGAATCACCCCTTCCCGTGCCCCTCCCCAGAAACCCTCTAAAATTGGCATCACAAAAATATTTAGTGTTCTTAACAATTATGGAGAAGAAAATCTAAACAATTCTGAGATTTTATTTTATTTATTTTTTAGAGTGATGAAGATCAACAAAACAGACAATAACAAATGATGGGTAAGAAATAGAAAAAAGGGAACCCTAATTCACTATTGGTGAGATAACAAACTTGCCCAGCTACTCTGGAAATCAGTGTGGAGAACCCTCAAAAATATAATAGATAAATCTACCATATAACCTAGCTATATCACTCCTTGGCAGATGCCCAAAGAACTTGACAATTAACTTCACAAAGACTTGATCAGTCATGTTTATTAATGCTCCATTTACCATAGCTAGAAAAATAGGAGCAAACTAAATGTCCTTAAACTGATTAATGAATAATTAAAATATACATATAGACAATAGAAACTATTCATCTGTAAATAAAATCAAAATTATGTAATTTATAAGAAAATATATGGAACTAGAAAGTATTATACTGAGTGAGGGAGGTATCTCAGAGCCAGAAAGAAAAATGCCATCAGTTCTCTCTTGTTGTGAGTCATAGTTCTGAATTATTAGATGTGAATGTATTACCTGGAGTCACCATAGAAACTAAAAATTAAAAAAGGGACCAAGGGAGAGCATAGGTTTGAGAAGTGGGGATTCACAGGAATAGTTGGAAAGACTTGGAAATGATTTTAATATAATACAGAAGTGTAAAACCAAAAGAAATTAAAAGTGAAACCTGGAAAACTTTTCAGATCATTTTCTAATGTTTTCTGACTTCACACTAGTGTGGTGAAAAACTATGCTTCTTGCTTTAAAAAAAAGTCTAATTTACCAGTTTCACATTTGTTTGTAGGGGTAGTATGAGATTATATGTTTTTCTTCACACTGTTTGCCTAGATCAGGAAGCTATTACATAAAATTTCTTGATCTTTAATGGCTGCCCCCTTTCTTGGAATAAAACGGGTTTACTCACACAAGAAACACCAACAAGTACATCATCAATTCCATCTAGTTGAAAAATTGAAGTCAATAGAATGTAGGTTTTGCATATGGATTAAAAATAGACAAATAAAACATGCCTATGAGTCTAGAGGTGAAAGTGTATGCATGTATGCATATGATTTATATCAGAGACCATAGAGAATTGCAGAGAAAAATCTTTTTTATTAGTAATTCTAAGTCAATTGCACATGCATATAATGATGAGGTTGTATTATATTTTATAAAATGTGCAACTGGAAATTATTACATAGGAACTAATAAGGAAGTTGTATTTTTAAAAGAAAATACAGAAAATACTTATTTCTTTATGAGATATAGAAATTGATAAATTGGACAATACTGTAATTGTGACACCAGCAATTGGATAAAAATAAAACACAGGGATGAAGATATTTGGAATAACACAAACAATAAGGATAATTTTAGAATGTATATTTTTAAATTTCCTACAAATCAGTAAGGAAAATATGACAGTCCCATAGAAAAGTGAACAGATGTCATAATAGTCTTTAGAAAAGTGGTTATCCAGATGACTGGCTGACATGAAAACTCTTCACATTCCTTAATTATGAAAAAAATTTTTTAAAAAATCTATGGAGTTCTTGGATCATAATGAAGTCAAATGATAAACCAATAAAAAAGAAAACAAAAAATACAAAGATGTCTGATGTATAGCTCAGCAGGTAAAGGCACATGCCATCAAGGACCTCAGTTTGATCCTGGGACCCACGTGAGGAAAGAAAATAACTACTTCCCACAAGTTGTTCTCACATGCATACTATGGCATCTGCACACTTGTGTGCATGCACAAAATAAATGGGACAAAATTAAAAATGAACAAAAAGACAAAGAAGAGACTCCAATATTTATAAATTAACAACACACAATAAAAATCTATTGATAAGTCAGGACATTTAAAAAATATTTTTGAAGGATATCTGAGTAACACAGAATGTTGGAATTTCTCTCCATATAACCTAATGAAGAAGATTCAGAACAAGAAAAAATATAGTATGTATTCCAAAGAGATAGAGGAAGTACTATGGATACAACCAAAGTAATGATGAAGTACTTAAAGCCTGCAAGGGGAAGGAAGTTGACACATAAAAAGAGTAAACCAAGGCAAACATGGCTCCAAGCACAAAGCTCACTTGTAGGGAAAAGGAAGGATAACTCTCTTTAAAACGGTTATCAGGTTATCCCTGGTTAAAAAAAAAAAAAAAAAAAAAAAAAAAAAAAAAAAAAAAAGGACTGTTAGTTGTAGTCTCGGGACAAGTTCATAGGCTTCAGAAACCTTCAGTCTAGTAGGTTTGAGTTGAAATAGTTATTTTTTGGCATATGCGCTAGCAGTGAGGATGAATCTTTTTTTCTTTTCACTCTATATGACTCAGAACAGGTAGTGGATGGGCTCTATCTTGACAAGGAAACTTTTTTTTGAAACTGAGCTACCTAGGAAGACTGAGAATAAAGAACAATCAACACCCTGAACAAAAGAAAGACCTGGGAATCATTAGAGGAGAGCGTTAAGGCTGGATGCTAAAGGCTTGCATTAGCCAACAAAGTACATGGAGAAAGGCACTCTTGCCCTTACGGTGAGGAGCATACTTTAACAACTGAGAATAACCTGGCAGTATGATTGTCCCTTGCTTGAAGAGCTGTTGGACCAATCTGTGATGGCACCTACCATCTTTAATTAACTGCTGTAAAGCCAAAGAACTCTGAAACCATCTGAATACTTTACGTCCACTGCTGCATCCACATGATTAAGCACAGTGAATAATATTTACAAAGTATTTAAATACAAAGACAGATCCCTGACTATACTTATTTCAATGCTAAGGTTTCTTCTACACTGCTAGTATACTTGGGAAATATGCCCTCTTTTGCTGCCTAAAGAGTATAATCTGGGGACTGACAGGAAGATGAGAAAATTAGCTCAGGTCATAAACTGTGGAGTCAAATGTGGTTAGAGGAAGTCCCTTGTATGAAAAGAAGGGAAGAATTAGTAAAGATAAATTGGTGAATATTGGACATTTGCTGTGTGGACATAGCACATATAATAAAAAGACAAGAATCCCAAAGTAAGCTAATTCTCTCCTCTCATGTGGAGAATTGGCAGTCACAAACTTTGGAGGACTGAGAAAAAAAGTGGCTCAAGCACTTACCGTTATTTCTACTTGCTTTTGCCTTTGCCTCCAGTTTTTCACTACATTTAAGCAGAAATTTTTTTTTATTTTTACTTTATATTTTGAAAAGATTATACTACTTTTCTTCCATGTTATGGATACATCTTGCTTTGCTTACAAATTTTGGTTATGAATCTTTTTCATTATTGACCTTTTTCCTTTACTTTGTCTTTTGACTTTTTTGTTTATTCTATAGTTTTAGTATTACTTTGAATTTAGTATTATTTTGAATCCTATTTTCATTTCTCAATTTACATTGTGTGTTGCATGCGTGTGAATATGTGAGCAGAACATGCAGAAGCTATGGGGAGAGGTGTTTGATGTCGTTCTTCATAGCTCTCTGCTTTATTCTTTTGAGACAACATCTTTTGATGAATCAGAAGCTTGCTTTTTTATCAACAGTGGCTGATAAGCCACTTCTCTTGATTTGCCTGTATCTGCACTCCACTTCTATAGTTACAGTCACATGTGGTTATGTCAGGCTTTATGTTGATACCAGGAATCTCAAGTCAAGTACTGAGACTTGAAATAAGAATGCTTTTACCCTTGAAAGTTATCTCTTCACCCTCGCCATTTAAATTTGTAGTGATTTTTAACTTTTCCATTATTAGGAAAGTATTTTTCTGTTCTTTATTCCTTAAGTAACTGTCTATTAAAAAATTATGCCTCAGGGGCAACACACTGTATTTAATACATAAGTTCTTATCTATGTGGGTTTAATTATTCTCTAAATAATGGAAAAAAAACTCTTAAACAGAAGGAAAAGGGGAAAAAGAAACAAATAATATCAATGTTGTTTGATAAAGCTTCAATGAAAAATACTATTCTATATTTACCTAAAATTATGTACAATTCAGATAAGTGTATGGGCATACATACAAGTATATCTACATAGCACATATGTACAATTTAAAAGAAGTTATGTCACTTGGACTCACAATGCTTCTCACAAATATCATATACTATCAAAAACTTCAGTAACAGAATGAGAGTACTCCCTTTAAATAGTCAGTGCTGTTCAAGTGACTTGCAAGACAATATAGGGTATTGCTGTATATACATTTCTTGCCTCTCCAAGATTTAAGGTAATCTACTATTGCTGATATACCATGTACTTAGGACACAGGACTTAGATTATTCAATCTGGATATAACCTGAAAACCTCTTGCCTGTGGTTTAACTTCAATGATACTAGTAATACTATACAAGATGCCAGAGGAAGGAAGCAATTAATAGTCTCACTAAGATGTGACATCTATGAAACACAAAATGATATTCTTGAAGATGTAGGAAGTAGAACTCACATTTGTGCTAATCAACTGCTATCTAATTGGACCAAAGACCATATCCACAGGGGGAAATCATGCCTAGTACTATAAACCTAGCCAACTTCATGGGGCTAATGATCATGGACATTAGAAAGAATCTACTTCAATCAGTTTGCTAGGCCAACACAATTTATTATCTAATTTATTATCTTATCCATATACCACTAGATAACTATAGGCATTTTTTTAACAGCAAATGAAGACCATCACAGAAAACCACAACTGGATACAATGCAGAGATTATTGGGGGCCCCATCCCTAATAGACTCATTTTCAGTCCCTGAATATATTGCTCAGGGAACATCACAGAAGAGAGAGATTGTAAGAGCCAGAAGACCTGAAAATATGATGTGAAACAGTCTGTCTTAGAAATGATGGCACATATGAGATAAGAATAATAGTATATAAAAGGGTATGCTAACATGGATGGGGAAATTTTTGAAGGGTCCACCACTAGACAAAGAACTACAGACAATTAATGACTGCCTGGAGAAGACGAATCCTCTCCTAAAATAATTATTGTTTAATACAAAGTGGCCAGTCCTGAAACTATATATAAACAAACATCAAAAGTAGATTCAAGAGCAGGCTGTACTTGTTCTATGTCATGGAGATCCTGCTATTTCAGATATCCAGGTTCATCCCCTTCACATGCTCTAACAGTTCACAGATGAAATAGATGTTGCAGTGGGCCAACTCATAGGCCCGGTTCTGGGCTTGGCTGGTAGCTGCGTTTGTCAGCCTGCCAGATTTCATTTATCCTCACCACCCAGGCAAGCTCTATAGCACTGCCCAGTCATCTCAATCAATACACCCTGAAGCAAGGAGCAGGACTAGTTCTGCTTTCAGGTCCTCAGATCTGGATCACCCACACTCACACAACCAGGGCCAGCTCTACTGCTTTGCCCAGGTGAGGTACAGAGCCCATTTTACTAATTGCTATAAGGGGCATAAGAGTTATATGTTCAGCTATCCTGATCTCACACCCTCAAGGCTGGCTCACCTATACCCCTGATAACCATGTCAACTCTAGTGGGTTGTTCAGGTGAGGTTCACGGCCTGCTCTCCTATGTGCTATAGCTGGTGAGAGGCATGGATAGTTTTCTCTCTAATACAACACCGGGCCCAGCTCTCCTTCATACCTGTATATAATTTTATTTTAATAAAATAATATAAAATTAAGTTAATAAAATATAGAGCCACCTTTTCTTTTCTCTTTATTTTCACGACACTTCCATTCTTCCTTTAATTTGTAGACCCACAATTCTCCAGTATTTTCTTCATTCCATGCCTTCTTCTTTTATCTAATTAGATTCTTTATCTAATTATTATAGTAATTTTATTTATCTAAAATAATTTTTTAACTTCAGACTCTTTCTCATTTTCATAGTCGTTATATGTTTTTAAGGTTTTTTTTTTAATTTTTTGCCTATAAATGTTTTGCTTGCATGTATGCATCATATTGTGCAGAGCCTGCAGAGGCCAGAAGAAGGTATTAGATACCCTAGAACTGAAGTTACAGACAGTCGGGGGCTTCTATGTGGCTGCTGTAAACTGAATCTTGGTCCCATGCAAGAGTAGTACATGCCTTGACTTCTAATCCATCTCTCCAGTCCTACATGGATAGCTTTTAAATGTTACTCTACATCTTCTGCAGTAATTTTGTTGCTATTGCAACAGTTTTCCTATCTGTGTGATAGTAGGGATTGAGCCCACCACTCAGATTATCCCTATATAGAATCTGAAGGTACATTCAAACTCAGAGATAAGTAAATCATGACCCTTCAGAGCAAGAGGTGGGAAAAATCAAGGAAAATTCTTTCTCCGAAAGACCACAACTTTTCAATTATGGAAATCAAACACTGAAATGGATAAAATGCTGGGTGAACATCTTAAAAGGCTGCTAGAAAAAGCCAACAATGACCTCAAAGAAGATACAAACAAGCAGAGTAATTAAATTCAGGGTTTAGAGAAGACAGTCAACAACATACAGGGATAAGTTAAGAAAATGGAAAAAAATCTAAAAGAAAAAAGATGGTTGGGGGAAGCAGCATTGCATTGACTCATTTAATTCAATAAAAGCCATAGTGGAAATCATCACCAAACAGAGGAAAGGTTATCAGTGATGAAGAACAAGGTCAAGAAATACTACATTAAAGCATCTATGAAGGAAATATTAATGTGAATATGAGCACAACATGCAATAACTCTGAGGTTCTATTAAAGATCAACCCCTAAGAATCCGTAGGGCAGAGACCTGAGATAAAAAGTAAAGACATAGAGAACATATTCAATACAATTATTCCTCAGGTCTACAGAAAAATGGATGTTTAAATGCAAGAGACAGGTAGAATACCAAATAGATATAACCAGAAAAGAAACCCTTCCCGATACATCAAAGTAAATATGTAAAAAAATATAGTGAAAAGGAACAGTATTAAATGATAAAGGAAAATACAACTGTCCTATAAATGCAAATGTCAGGATAATGTCCGATATCTCATTAGTAACTCTAAAAGCCAGGAGATGATATATTTTAAGCTCTGAAAATAAATCACCAACAGCCAAGATTGTATCTTTTAGACTTAGTGGAAAAATAATAACCTTTCAAAGAGGTAGTCAGACGAAGGAAAAGCATAGTATCATTGATGGGAATACACGAAAAAGTTAGTCTTGTAAGAAGAATTACTAAAGAAAACAAACACACTACAGAACCAACATTTTTCATGCAGGAAACTAGCATATCCATAATAGTAACATGGCAAAAGCAAGTAAGCAAGCAAACAAAATTACTCTAACCAGGAAGGCAATCAACAAAATTAGTATCTCTTAATAACTTTAAAAATAATGATCCCTAATTTTAAAAATGGCATGTTCCTGGCACACAAAGAAACACATTAATCAATGGAATATAATGAATAACCCAGGCATAAGTCTACACACATATAAAGATGTCAAAACACACAGTAGAGAAAAAGTAGCATTTTTGATAAATTACAGTATTGAGAAAAACATTGAGATCTGAATTTCTGAAAGTTCTAGAGAAAAGGGTAAGGAATATATTTCAGGATATAGGCTCAGATAAGGGTTTTCTGAATGCGACCCCAGTTTCACAGAACCTAAGACCAACAATCGGTAAATGAGACTTTACAAATTAAAAAGGCTTCTGTTCTGCAAAGGAATTTGCTAATCAACTGAAGAGGCAGCATACAGAATGTAAGAAGTAAACCTGCCACCTATACATCTGACAGAGTGCCTAACTTGTACAAAGAAATCAGAACCTCAATACTCCCTCACTCCCAAATATCCTCACTTTAAATAGGCTGTAGAAATTAACAAAAAATCTTAAAAGAAATAAAAATAAGTAGTATTTTTTAAAGTATTTAATATTGTTAGTTATCTGGAAAATGAAAACTCCATTAATATTTGATTTTTAGGTATGTTTATTTATTATGTATACAGTATTCTGACTGCATATATTCCTGAAGACCAGAAGAAGGAACCATATCTTATCATAGATGGTTGTGAGTCATCATGTAGTTGCTGGGAATTGAACTTAGAACCTCAGAAGAGTAGCCAGTGCTCTTAACCTGTGAGCAAGATTTGATTTTATACCAGTTAGAATGACTAAGATAAAGAAAAGAAATTGCAGCAAATGCTGATGATGATTTGGGGGAAGGCGAACTCTCATTCACTTGAAATAGGAGTACAAAATTATGCAAACATTTTGGAAATAATTTCATTAGTTCCTCAAAAATTTAGAAATAGATTTGCCATGAGACCTATCATATATCTAATTGACTATATCTTACTGTAGACATACATGCTCCTCCATGTTCACCACTCGACCATAAACAGGAAATGGAAACATTTTATATGCATATCAACTGAAGAATGAGCAATGATAATGTAGTATCTATGTGTTGTGGAATTTGGTCAGCTGTGCACTAGCTTTACATCAACTTGACATAATGTGCAGAACCTCAGTTGAGAAATTAACTCCAAAAGATTGGGAAGTAGGCAGACAAGCTTGTATGGCATTTTCTTAATTAGTAACTGAGTTGGAAGGGTTCAGTCCATTGTGAGTGATGCCACCCCTGGACTGGTGGCCCTGGATTCTATAAGAAAATAGACAGAACAATAAGGAGAAGTCAGTAAGCCGGACCCATTCCTGGACTCTGCATCAGCCCCTGTCTCCAGGTTCCTTTCCTGTTTGAATTCCTGCTTGATGATGAACAATGATATGACAGTGTAAGCAAAATAAACCTTTTCCTCCCCAAGTTGCTTTACCCATGGTATTTTATCAAAATAGTGAACTTAACCTAAAACAAGTTGTAAAGAAAAATGAAATTTGCAATTAAATAAATGAAACTAAAAAAAGTATATGTTACAGTGGGGTTTTTTGGTCCTGGGCGGCCAGAGGCCTAGACCCACAGACCTGCTGCCCCAGACCCCTTAGCTACCCGCCGCTGCTCAGGCCCCCAGAAATGACTCAGATGCTTATATTAACTTTATGCTGTTTGGCCTATGGCTCAGGCACATTGCTAGCTAGTTCTCTCATCTTAACTCAACCCATTGTCATTAATCTGTCTGCCATGTGGCCCGTGGCTCACCTGTGTTCCCTACATGTTGTTCTTTTGGGCTTTTGGCTTGGTCTGTCTGACTCTGACCTGCTTTTCTTACCTATGCTCTGATTTCTCCTCCTACTTTTTCTATGGTGCCTGTCATGGGCCAAAACAGCTCCTTTATTTAGAGATTGATATTCACAGCATATAGAAAGACATTTTCACATCACCTCCCCCTTTCTGTCTAATCAAAAAGGAAGGTTTCAATTCTAACATAGCAAAATTACATATAACAAAACAGCTATCAAGCAAGAATTATAGTTATAATATCTAGTCTATTTGTATTTAGCAAAATTAAAGAAAATATTTTATCATCTATCTTATCTTTATGAATCTAAAGTTTTATATTGAATATACCTTTCAAATAACTAAGAAAAACTATACCTATAACTATCTAATCTTTAACTATATCAAAGACCACAGAAGGATATATTTACCCAAGTAAACCGGAAGTGCAAGTCACTTCTAAAGTTTAGAAATGACAGAGATGACACCTATCTGCCTGAACAGTCACCCAAAGTTCTTTTACAAAGTTGGGGCATATATCTTTAGCCTATAGGCCCAGAGTCTCTTTTTATCTCAGTGAAGCAGGAAATCTACTCTGCCTATTTTGGTATAGTTTATCAGTTGCTTCTCCTCGAGTCCTGAAGAATGTCTGACAATTTTCTCTGTAAAGCAGGAACGTGAATGACCATCTCGGCTTGTTCTGCCAAAGTTTAGAGGTCACTTTTTGTGGAACCTGCATGTCTAGTTTAAACAGCATACTGTCAAGCAGTCAATATAAGAACAGGTTCATGTCTAGTGGCTGACCGATGCCACAAAGAAACTAATCTCTACATGGAATTGTTTTGATGCCCATTTTTTTTCTTGAAGTAAATTGGTGCTATCAGGAGCAGAACTGTTTCACTGTCTAGAAAAGTCTAAGTTCTGAAAACATTTTAAATGCCATATTCTGTAGGTCTTAGAAGTATTTGAAGATTATCTATCTAATTGAATTATATCTTTGTATAACTAAAAATCTAACTAACATGCATTTTTAAACCGTCTTTGTTTCTTTTTGTTTAAAATAAACAGAAACCTTAAATCAATCATATGTTACTGAGTCTTTTGTGAGATTTTAGGAACCGGTCTGGTTGCAGCTTACACTCATTGCTGCCAGTCCACCGAGGCAATGTTAAAGGCGGCCTGAATCAAGTATACTGGGTAAGGTAATCCAGACCCAGAAAAACAAGTGTCACATAGTACACATAGGTAAATCCTAGCATCAAGTCCATAGATTTGAGTATTAAATTTGGAAGATATATAGAGTCTATTAGCCTAGAAAGTGACCGTTGATGGCTAGAGGAAGAAAGAATTTAAAAGAAGGTTACAATAGAACATAGGAGATATGAAGGGGGAAGGAAAGCAATGGGGAGAAAAGCCTAAATGGGAATAGGGAAATGTTAGAGTAGAGCTGAAGAGGAGGTAGAAAAGATAGTTAACAGAATGTTTGGAAAGGCCATAGCACAAATGCACATGTTCACATACACAAACACACACACACTTGCTAATATTTTTTAAAAAAACATAAACTGGAGTTATTTTGCAGAAGGGAAAATGTTATTCCTAGGATAATAGATTGCCAAATAAAAATCTCGTTGCCAGGTTTGTAATAACTTTCAATTTTTTTTGTCAAGACTGTCTGAGAGATCTCCCAATTAATATAAGCTGTTGTGCTTTCTCTTGGCTGTTCATGAGAGGTTGATAGTAAGTTCCTGTTGCTTAATAGACCACAAACTTTCATTATGGTACACAGAAAAATCAATTTGGTGCTGATTGGAAAGGTTCTTCCATGCTAGCTACCTTTCATAGTACTACATGATGCTATGAAGGCTCCTGTTGGAGATAAGCCATCAACTGTGTTACCTATCTCTGAATACAAGCTACAATAATGACCAAGCTGGTAAGACATGCATATAGGTTCAATATTGCACAAAAGTTATGGGACAACCAACTGATTTATGGTTGGATTTAAGGCTTGTGCCACAGGAGGAAGCACATACTCAGAACTTTAAATCTGTCCCAGAGCCCTTGTCTAGGGAACTCATGGGCCTAAGGAGCAAAATTGCTATTGGTATTTTACCAAATATACATAGTATCAAGCTAGTTTTTAAGTATATATCTCTATACATGTATAGTAGTGCAGCTCTCAGACTTCATCAGGGCAGTTTAATTGCCTCATGAATAGCAGTAAACACAGAAACTTAGAAATGATAAATGTGTAAAGAGTGTTTTTTGAGTGCTCAGCCATGAATAAGTTCACTGTATCACACCTGCCTTCTGCTAGGGAATATTGCAGATGAGGGACAAGAAGAATTGTGAGAGCATAATTCAGGGAGGGTTGAGGTTAAACAGTGTCTTATTTTTTTTCATGTGTCTGTATATATCTTCTTTTATATATATTTATATTTTTTATTTTCATTAAAAATGTCATCTCCATCAATGTATCCCCTTGCTCCCCTTCCCTTCCCACTTCTCAACCCCTCCCATATAGCCCTCAGCCTCGCCCCATCCCATCCACCCATCCCCTCTCACAAAAGGGCAAGAAGTCCCAAGGTGAGCCAGCCCAGTGCAGCAAATCCACTGCAGGCACATCTGATTCACTCATCCCAAAGTCAGTGCTGGGCTGGGTGTTCCTCTATAGGGAATGGACTACAAGGTGCCAGCCCATGAACAGGAACACAGTCTGATCCCACCCCTCGTGGCTCCACATACTCATGGCAGACAAAAGCTTCCCACCCCTGGAGGGCCCAGCTCTCCCTTCCAATGGATCTCCAGTGGCAATTCCCTATTCAGTGAGCTTCCCAGAGCTCCAGCCAGCCATCACCATGGTAACCTTTCTCATGAGCCCTATCCCCCTGCTCATACAGGCTCTCCTCCCCTCCTCTCAGCTAGACCAGGAGCTCTGCCCAGTGCTCAGCCATGGATGTCCCTCTACCTACATTCCCTTTTGGATGTAGGTCCTGCCATGACACCTAGGGTGTTTACTCATTTGATTATAGGGTAAGTCCTATTTAGGCACCCCCCACACCATTTTTGGAGACTTGGCTGAGGACAGACACCCTGCGAGTTCCTAGACATTTCCCTAGCACCCAGTCTCTTTCCAACCCCACATTGGCTTCCTCTATCGAGATACCCATCTCTTTCTATCTTCCTCTTTGCTCCTCTCACTCAACCATCTCCTTCTTTCAAGATTTATTCCCAATTCTTCTTGATTGCAACCCATTATTACCCCAATTTACTAAGGTGATCTTCTCTATATTCTCTTCTTAGTGTAATCTCTGGATGTCTCTCTTAGGTTCCTTCTAATCCCGAGCTGTTCAAGGGTTTCAGTTTGCAGCTTGGGTATTCTTTGCTTTTTGTCTAAAATCCACTTATGAGTGAGTACATCCCATGTCTATCTTTTTGGGCTTGTGATACCATGCTCAGGAGAATATTCTCAAAATCTGTCCATTTGCCTGAAAGTTTTAGGATGTCATTTTGTTTTCCTTCTGAGTAGTACTCCATTGTGTAGATGCATCACAGTTTGTTAATCCATTCTTCAGTTGAGGGGTATCTCAGTTGTTTCCAGGTTCTTGCTGTTACAAATAATGCTGCTATGAGCATAGTTGAGCTAATGCCTTTGGGGTAGGAATGTGCATCCTTTGGGTATATGCCCAATAGTGGTACTGCTAGATCCTTGGTGAAATTGACTCAGTTTCCTGAGGAACCACCATACTACATTCCAGAGTAGCTGTACAAGTTTACACTCTCACTAACAATGGAGGAATGTTCCCCTTGCTCCCCATCTTCTCCAGCATAGGCTGTCATCTGTATTTTTTAACTTAGCCATTCTGACAGGTGTAAGGTGGTATCTCAATGTTGCTTTGATTTGCATTTCTCTAATGGCTAAAAATGTTGAGCAATATTTAAGTGTCTTTTAGTCATTTGCAATTCTTCTGTTGATAACACCCCTTTTAGATCTGAACTCCATTTTTAAATTGAATTATATCTGTTTTTGGCCTCTAGTTTCTTGAGTTCTCTATATATTTTAGAGATTAGTCCTCTGTCAGATCTAGGGTTGGTGAAGGTCTTTTCTCATTCTGTAGGCTGTCATTTTGTCTTATTGACTATGTCTTTTGCCTTACAGAAGCTTCTCAGTTTCAGGGGGTCCCATTTATTAATTGTTGTTCTTTGTGTCTGTGCTACTGGTGTTATATTTAGAAAGCTGTCACCTGTGCCAATGCATTGGAGGGTATTTCCCACCTTTTTTTCTATCAAGTTCAGTGTAGCTGGGTTTATGTTGAGGTCTTTGATCCACTTGGATTTGAGTTTTATGCAGGTTGATAGGTATGGGTCTATTTGAATTCTTCTACATGCTTCCGTCCAGTTATGCCAACACCATTTGTTGAAAGTACTATTTTATCCACTCAATTTTATGTCCTAATTAAAAAAAATTTCAATAACAATTTGCACTTCCAAAATATTCTTGGGTGTTTGGTCTTTCACTGTAGAATGCTCAACTTACCAGGATCAACACTTAGAGAAAAATGTCACTTCATCTCTCAGCATCCAATAGATCTACTTCTAGCAATGGGATTATATTCCCAGACTCCTCTCTCCATTCTAGGATATGGTCTGATTTAGGATTGTACAGGTTTTATATACTCTGTCACAGCTACTGCTGAGTTCATATGTGTAGCTTCTTGATGCATCCCGAAGACCTTTCCTTGTAGTAATCTAATATGTCTTGCTAATATATTCTTTCTGCTTCCTCTTTGGCAGAGTGCTTCCAGTGCTTCCAGAGGACTTGAGTTCATTCTCAGTAACCGTGTATGGTGGTGGTGTTGGACTTTTTTGTGCCATCTGCCAATTCCCAAATAATCACACAGAGACTTCTTATTAATTATGAAAGCTTGGTGAATAGCTTGTTAGACTTGCTTCTATCTTGTTCTTGTAACTTAAATGAACCCATTTCTATTAATTTACATGTTGCCACCTGGTTCATGGCTTGTTACCTCATGTTCTACATGTCATGCTTCCTCTGAGTGACTCCACGTTCTTCTTGCCGGTGTTCTCTCTTCTCTTGAAATTCTACCTAGCTATTAAACCAATCACGGTGGTATATATTCACAGTGTACAAGAAGATTATTTCACAACATGATGGTTCACAACTGCCCATAACCCCTGCTCCCTGCAATCCTCTTTTGGTTTTCTCAGATACCTGGACACATGTCATAGGAACACACATGGAGACACTTATACACATTTTAAAAATAATAAAACAAATCTTGAAAAGAAGAATGCATAAAATCTCTTCTTATGGGCCATAGAGCCTCAGTGATGATCTCATTTATAAAGTAAGTGCATGCCTGCTATAAAATAGTGGTTTCTTTATATGACAAGAAGTTGCACTCATAACATCTTAAAATATGGTTGTCTAATCCAACTATCCATAATGAAAGCACTAGTTGATGTATTAATATGGATGGGGGAATTTTAAAAGGCCCCACCTGTAGATGAAAAACCACAGGCAATCAATGGCTACTGAGAGAGGGACAATAAATTTTTCACAGAAATGAGAGCCCTGTTAGGTTATCCAATCACAAATGGTCATCCTTAGACACATATACATATGAGAAACACTAAATGGACTCAGAAAATTGTATTGACATATACATGTATGCATGTATGTACATATAAAACAATTTAATAAAAGACAAAGTGTGAGAAATGATGTAAATGCAGTACTCGTATAGGAAAGCCTCAAAAATTAAAATTAGACAAATCTTAGAAAATAAAGGAAGTAAATGGGTAGTTTGTTCGGGTCAGCAGCCAGCCAGAATGCCCTTCTCCAGACACTTGGCTACAAACACTTATGCCTCAGGTGATGACATTGCCAAAACTAAGTTGTTCTTTATTTCATTTAAAAATGTGAATCACTGGAAAGCTCATCCTTTGTGTATCTGAGTCAGACACATGATCGATCACCTGTTCAGATTTGTTAAATGTTTTAAATGTGATATAAAGGAAGCCAAGCTGCAAAACAGGAGGGACTGCTTCCCCACTGAGCGTTCTGGCAGGGTTTCTTATCTTCTCTCAGTATATATCCAGACAAACCACTAATTTTGCCACTATTTCTCTACTAGATCTCTTTTAGGAACATGAAAACTTAGAGCATAAGCTTTGAATAAAATGAAGGAACACAGTTAACCAGAATGAGAACTTTTTCCTTGAGGGTTCTTAGCATGGTGATGTGATACAATGCTGAGTGTAGCAGCTTTGGAGGTAGAGACTGAATCTCTCTACTAGCCAGTGTTAATACTACAATCTCAACAATTTCTTCTCATCTTCGTAAGTGTTACTGCCCCTTCATCTGGAAAGTGGTACAAAATGAGTTTCAATGATGCACTTCCCTGCTTGTTTCCCCTCTGTATCTTCTATTTAATACATATCTTTCCTGTCTTCTTCCAAGAATCTTGTTGTAGAAATGCTGCCATTTTATTGGACTGTAGGTTAACTTGAACATCCTCAGGCCTTTTGAGCCCCAAACCAGTGCTTTGTGGTTTGCAGCCTACAAACTGCAAATGCAAAACAGATTTCTGTTGCATACTTACATATCCTAGTGCTTTGCGTGCCTCCAGCAGTTCAGACAGAACACTCTTAATGGAGTGGACTGGAGGGTGGGGCTTACTGCCAGTCACTGAAAGCTTCCTCTACTGGAGAACAGATGGTATCTGAGGCTGCCAGATTCTTGTCCCTGGAAAAGGGGGCTTGCCAGAAGGCTGGTCTTACTGTGGGCACAAGCTACACTGAACCAAAGGCCCATGGGAGAGTAAAAAAGCATTAGACAAGGAATTACATAGTTGTGCAATGGAGACTTGCACAAGACACAACTCTTTTCTGGAACACAGGTTTTTCTTTTTAAAAAGAGGCTAATAACTTTTGATCCACGTATTTTACAGCGCAGGATTAAAATAAATCATGAGCATGTGTGCCCTATAAGCTTCACTGCTCTGCTTACAAATGTGTTATTATTACTGCAGTGGGATTAATATACATATTCACCTCTAAAAATTTGAGCTGATAGAGTCTAAGACCATGACAATTTGTTAAACTAGGGTCCAATCATTTTGGATAACACAGTGAAGGCAACTTTGCAACTAATGAAAAATGTCAGGCTCTGTAACTAAAAGCAATACAACAAATGAGCCAATTTAGGCAAGAGGGTAATAGCTGCTCAAGTAGAATAGAGTGCTCATCCTAAGGAAGTAGAAATAAAAAACATGTACCCAGTCTTAGAATTATGGCTTATTCATCTGTGAGAGATGTCAGGCATAATAAAGGACCATGGTCTGTCTTTGAGGAGTTTCTTTGATATGAAATTAACTTGATTGCTCTTGGGGAACTACAAATAGCTGTAATATTATAAAGAGGGGCTACTTTAAGGATTGCCTTGAGAATTTAAGTCATTTTGAAGGGAGATCTTTCTCTAGTCAAAATGTCTCCGTTGAGTGAATTCTTTTGCAAAGTGGGCCTCTGAACTTGGAAACAGAAGGGGAAGTCAGCACAAGTGGTCTCTAAGAAAGGTAAGAGGGAAGAATATTAAAAGAAGAGCCTTACTATAGAGGTGAAGGACTTCAGTTTAGAGAGGCTGAAGACAATAAGATGATGTCACAAGTCCGAGTCCAGTGGCTGCAGACTGGAGACAGAGTTCAAGATGCTTAAGCCCTGAGAAACTACACGGTACAGATGTTGCAAACCTAAAATCCTCTCTTCTTCATAATCCCAACATCACAGATCTTTACTTTGACTTTTCCCCCCAACATTTCCTAGGAACCTTGTTCACAGAATGTTATCGTGAAATGAAACTGTGGTGTCTGACACAGTACCTTTGTTATTACCTCAAAGCTCACTTTCTGCCAAGCTTCTTTATTGATTTTCTCTGTTTCATTTAGTATCTGCTGGAGTCACCTTTGAATTTTATTTTATTTTAAGGCAAGAGAAAGACCCTCCCTACTGCATCAAGGCTCAGCAAGGTATCCCTCCATAAGGAATGGGCTCCAAAAAGCAAGTTCATACACTAAGGATAAATCTTGATCCCACATCCATGGCCCCCACAAACTTCCCGAGCCATTTGACTGTCACCCACATTCAGAGGACCTAGATCAGTACCATGCAGGTTCCCCAGCTGACAGTCAAGAGTCAGTGAGCTCCCAATAGCTCAAGTCAGCTGTTTCTATGGGTTTCCCCATTATAATCTTGACCCTTCCCCTTGCTCATATAATCCTCCCTCTCTTTGACTGGAATCCCAAAGCTCAGCCCTGTGCTTAGCTGTGAATCTCTGCATCTACTTTTATTAGTTACTGGATTAAAGAATTGCTCAATATCCTTAGCCATCAGGTAAATGCAAATCAAAAGGACTCTGAGATACTATCGCCTGTCAGAATGGCTAAGATCAAAAACACTAATGACAGCTTATGTTGGAGAGGATGTGGATCAAGGGGAACACTCCTCCATTGCTGGTGGGAGTTCAAACTTGTACAATCACTTTAGAAATCAGCATGGCTGTTTCTCAGAAAATTGGGAATCAATCTACCTCAAGACCAGCTATTCAAATCTTGGGCATATACTCAAATAAATTTTATTTTTAATCATTTAATTTACAATTTTAAAAAGTCGTTATGTTTATAGAAGAGCTCTTGAAGAGGAAAAAATCTCTCCCCAGGGAAGAAATCTCATTTCCTGATACACAGCCTTGGGTCTTTACCATAGTTTTTGCCTCTATAAGGCTGTTTCTTTCAAATAATTTACAATAAACTTAGCTAATTAAATGGTGACCATATGAGGAATTAGTTGTCAATAATTGCAGTGTGACACACAACATTTCTGACTTCTTTCCTCTTTGTTTCCTCAATATCCAGTAAGTTGTTAAATCTTACTTAGTTTCTTTCCTATGAAGCTATGTCTTCATCTCTATTTCCAGGCATTAAATCAGTACTCATATTTATTATCTCCTCTTTCTTCTCAGTGTTTCATACCCAGATTCCTTGATTCACCAGAGAGAGAGAGAGAGAGAGAGAGAGAGAGAGAGAGAGGCACTTTATGTACTGACAAATTAATTACCTGTGATTATCTGGTGCTCCATGTTGTAATATGTGGCTCTGTCAGAAGTCATTGAAAGAAAATACTATCATTGTTTACCACTATTCATGACTCCATTCCATCGGAATGTAGGTGGGAAGAACGTGAGTGCCAGTATATGGTCTGCGTATTTGTTCATGCTTCGTATTTGTTAACATGGATGAGCTCTTTTGGATGAATGGACTAAGATTATCTCTGCTTTTGATTTTTATGTATTTGTAATATTAACTTTTAAATTAATCCCAGTTCTCATCTTCACCTATTTCCACGATGACAGTCTTTTAGGAAGCAGTACTGATCCATGTCCTTGAGCTTGTGTCTAGAAGGCAGATGTTGGAAGAGTACAGAGAATGTGTATGGTTTTGAGTTCAGGCAAGCTACAACCAGTATGCTTTCTCTGCTTTGCATATACCCAGCCCGGTGTCAGGAAAAGATTGGTAGATAAGAAGAACATAAAGTTGTTTGCCCTACACAAACTCTCAGTTTACATGTCTAGATTCAAATGTCTGTTTGTCCATTATAATAACTCATTCCAGCAACACTGGTATATTTTTTTCTTGCTAGTCATCCTTAAGAGATATAAACTCCTGAGGGAAAAGAAGGATCTTAGTTTATTTTTCTTATTTTTGCCTGACAAATTCTCTTTTTCATTTTTAACTGGGCACTTCACATTTCTCAGCAAACCTTTTCTAGGTATGAATGATATGGGTAATGGACTACTAATCAGCTATACTAATGAAGCATTATATTTATTATGATTGACAGAAACACAAAACAATAGTTCCATTGGGAACTTTTTTTTTTCACAAACCAAAACATCCTAAAGTAGATTCTTTGACTCCCCAAGATATACTTCTGACTAGCCACTCCACGGTTACTACTATGTGGGTTTGTGCCAGCTGTGATCGTCCATTGGTACCCATTTGAAGGTAAATTAAATCCAAAATTGTCCTTGTGATTGGAGCTAATATATTCTCCTCATTCTAACTAAGGTATGATCTGATTTAGCAGTAGTTAATCATTGGTTCTCAAGATACTACTTTTTAATCGTATGTCTAGTTACTAGATAAGAAGGGGGTGGTAATAGAGAAAAACATGTCTACAAGGTGAGCCTGATTCAAAGAGCTTTCCTAGAAATCTTTTCTGAATATTTAAACTTCTACTTCATTGATCCAAACTGTATCTCATGTTCTCTTAATTTCACAGAAAAAAGGAAACACAAAATCAGACTTCTTTTAGTAGGGAAGAAGAACATGATGATACATACTTTTCAGAATTGCCCTGAGTCAATCATTCATAATCACAATTATCATAAGAGTTCATCATTTAAAAAGATTTCAGAATATCTTGTATGACAAGCATAGAAGAGAGTGGCATGAGTTAGTTGGCATAATAACTTGTTGTTACAGGGCCATCCATAGTTTTATTAAGCTAGGTGCTTCAGGTTGTTAGGAACATGTTAATAACAGTGAATCTCTTAATCATGAGACTGCAGCTGCATTTCTTTGGCTATAAAATAAGTTCTTTGGTTATAAACAATGTTGTGTGGAATAGTAACGCATTCAATAAGGCATGCTATAAGTCCTTAAATAGCAGCACTGGCAGAAGCGTTGTGACAGGAAAAAATATGATGATTAGCTTCAGTTGTCAATTTGAAACGGGTGGCTAGACACACCTATGAGAAATTGTTTAGATGAAGAATAGCCTCCAATAATGTCTATAAAGAATTGTCTTGGTTGAGCTAACTGATATGTGGAGACATATCTTACTTATGAGTGGTACCATTCCCTTAGCAAGGCATTCTGGACTGTATAAAACAGAAAAAGCAAGCTGAGCATTAGAATTCACAGAATGATTCACTCTCCATTTTGTTCCTGATATAGATCATTGCTTTCAAAATACTGCTTCTATGCCTTCCCTGCTGTGATGAACTGTAATCTGAAATTATGAACCAAATAAATATTTTATATCTTAAGTTTCTTTTATAAGGGTATTTTTCTTTTACCACAACAATAAGAGTTTCTTTGTTTTGTATGTTTAGTGTTTTTATTATTTTGTGGCAAGGGGATTTTCTTTTCTGATACAATCTATTTGTGTTCTGTAAGCTTCTTGCACCTTTATAGAAATATCCTTCTTCAGGTTAGAAAAAAATTTTTTTTCATCCTTCTTTAGGTTTGGAAAATTTTCTTCTATGATTTTGTTAAATATATTCCCTAAGGTTTTAGGCTGGGATTTTTTTTTTCTGTTTCTTTTATTCTCAGGTTTAGTCTTTTCTTGATGTCCTGAATTTCCTGGGTTGTTTAGTTGGGAGATTTTAGATTCATCATTTTCTTTGACTGATGAATCTATTTCTTCTATTATATCTTCAATGTCTGAGATTCTCTCTTTCATCTCCTGTATTCTGTTGATGATGCTTGCATATTTAGTTTCTGCTCACTTATCCAGATTTTGCATTTCCTATATTCTTTTCATTTGTGTTTTATTTATTGCTTCTATTTCAATTTTTATGTCTCGAATAGTTTCCTTCACCTGTTTTTTTTTTTTTTTTGTTATTGGCTTTATTGGCATTCTTTAATAGATTTATTGATTTCCTCCAACTTTTGTTTGTCTTTTCCTCAATTTCTTTTTTAAACACGATTTTAATTGATTGTATGGGAATTTCACATCATGCGCTTCAGTCTCTCCATCTCTGCTTTCAACATTATAGTGTCCCTTTCAAAATAAAAAGTTAAAAACTAAAATGAAACAATACAAATAAGAATATTAATTAAGTAAACAAACAAAAAGCAAACAATAACCCCAAAGACCTCTGTTTTTCTCACCTTCTCATACCTCTCCTTTCATCTTAGTAGCACTGGGAGCTGTGCTGTACCATGCAGTATACCCTTTGTCCAAATAGCTTTGCTTACAAATGTACATTGTGTGGTGTGTTGCTGGTCAGGTTCAAGGCATCTGGCTTCTGGTAAGTTTTTCATTCCCTCTTTCAGAACCTCTAGCACCTTCATAAAGCTGTTTTTAAGGTTGGTTTCTCATGTTTCAGCTGTGATGTAATATTCAAGATTTGCTGTTGTAGGATGGCTAGGTTCTGGTGTAGCCATGTTACCCTGGCTGTTATTGATTGTATCCTTATATTGGCGTTGGGATTGGAGATGATTATAGATCTTGGCACTGACTTCTGGGTTTGTTTTTGTTGGGTGGGTGTTTTTATTCCCTGGCCTTGGTTTCTTCTTTGGTCTTTTGGTCTTTGTGCCCTGGATTGCTGGAGGCCTGAATGACCTTTGATCTAGTGGGAAGCCTTTGTTCTTCTGGGGGCCAGCATAGTCTTTGCTACAGCAGAGGGTAGGGGTCTCTGTTCTTCTGACTGGTGTGGTCTGCACCTGTTGTGACTGCTGGGGACTTCACCTTAGCAGTGGAAATCCCCCAGATTTGGGGGTAGGGGTTATCCATGGGGCAGGCCATTTGGTCATAGAGGGGCTGTGAAAGGGGTCTTTGGGATCAGAATCTGGGTAGGGGGGCAGTTCATCTAGCAGGTAGGTAACTTGCCTGTTCCTCTGACTTGTGTGGCTTATACCTTAGCAAAGGAAATCCTGCTTTCTCACTCTTTAGTCATTTTCTTTTATTAATTTATGGTTTTTTATAATTTATTATTTGTATGTTAATAGTCTTGATTCTTCTCTCAATCTTTTATATATATATATATATATATATATATATATATATATATATATATATATATATATATATATATATCATTGTCTCATTTTGTTCTGGTTTTCCCTATATTCTTTCCAGAGAGATTAAGTAGAACATCATAGAAAGCTAATTTAAAACAGATAACAACTAAATTTGGCCACCCATGGGAGATTTAGTTTTCGTGGGGTTATAATTACAGTTTAGTTTTTAAGCAGTTTTGTATCTTTTACTTATACTTAAAATATACTATTTACATACATTACAGTGTATGCATTTATACACATATATGCCAGGTTAAAACATTTGAAATTAGATGCATATTTACTTTGGACATTGAAGATTATGGTTTTGTGTGTTTTTTTTAAAAAAGATTTGTGTGTGTGTGTGTGTGTGTGTGTGTGTGTGTGTGTGTGTGTGTGTGTGTAACATGTGCATGTGACCCCAAGTGCCTTTGGAATCAGAGGTAGTTAATCTCTTGGGAATAGTAGGTGCAGGAAGCTGTGAGCTGTTATGGGTACCCTAAATCTAATGTGGATTCTCTGCAGAAGCACTATATGAACTTAAACACTAAATCATCTCTCAATTCCATTTTATGTGTTTTAATATTACAAATTAGTGATCATTATTTTTAGCTAAAGAGTTAATCTTTTGTCAAACTCAACAAACCTTAGCCATGTCTAAGGCTCAATCTGGTACCTCAGTATACAGCCCACCCTCATCCTCTCACCAAAACTATCATGGCATCTTTATAGAAGTCATCTAGCCAAGCCAGGATTCTTTTATCTCCTCTACCCATAAGTCAGTATCTACCCCATGGCTGAACTTCATGTAGTATGTAGCCAAACAGACAAGCTAACCAAAGGTACATGAAATACTGAACAAAACAATTACTTGCTGTAGGGATATTTAAAAAAATTTAAAAGGCAAAGTCTATCTTGCATAGCCAGTTGTATATACAAAGACCAAGAAAAAACAAAGTGATAGCCCAAGTTACAGGCAGCCAGAAAAGACTACTGTGGGCCATTGGACCCTGTGGCCTATAAATCCCACTCTGTCCCCCAAACGTATCCATCCCCCAAGACTTCAATGACTTCCTGAGACACAGACTCTGTCATCTCCAATTGACACAAGAGGTCTTCCAGCTGGACAGTCTAGTCTCTATCACTAAAACCAGGAGCACACACCATGTTCCCCATCCCTTCCCATTGTAATCCCAGTTGCAGTCCAGGAGGTAAGACTCCTCCAGGCAAGCCTTCCCATCCCTGTCCCCATCTGACTCCTCAATATACAAGTATCAATATTCTTCCAAACCAACCAACCCCACCAGACCCAGATAGCTGTCTGAGACACAAACACCAATAGTAGAGATTGCACCAAGAGACAGAGACTCCACCTGTACTGATTGGAGGAAGAGATCAGTAGATGCCAGTGCCAAAATACATTAAACAACATATAGATCAATATGACACCATCGGAAACTAACAGTTCAACAACAGCAAGACATAAATATCCCAACATAGAAGCAGCAGAAGAAAATGACATTAAAAATAACTTTATGAAGGTGATAGAGGACTTTAAAGAGGAAATGAAAATTTCCTTTAAAGAAATTGAGGAAAAGAAAAACAAAAAAATGGAAAAAATCAATAAATCCCTCAAAGAAAGCCAAGAAAAAGGAAATAGGTGAAGGAAACAGTTCAACACTTGAAAATTGAAATAAAAACGATAAAGAAGACACAAACTGAGGGAATTCTGGAAATGGAAAATCCGGGTAAGTGAGCAAGAACTACAGATGCAAGCATAACCAACAGAATGCAAATTATAGAAGAGAGAATATCTGACATGGAAAATGTAACAGAGGAAAAAGATTTGTGGCTCAAAGGAAATATTAAAGCCAACAAAATTATAATACAAAATGTCTAGGAAATCTGGAACTCCTTGAAAAAAACAAACCTTAGTATAATAGAATAGAAGAAGAATACCAGCTCAAAGGCACAGAAAATACATTTAATGAAATCATAGAAGAAAACTTTTCAAATCTAAAAAAGGAAATGTCTATGAAGGTATAAGAAGCTTACAGAAAACCAAATAGACTAGAGTCACCAAAACATTCCCTTGATATTTAGTAATATGACCACTAAATATACAGGAAAAAGAAATAATATTAAGAACAGCAAAGGAAAAAAATTCAAAGGCAGACCCATCAGAATAACACTCAGCTTCTTAAGGGAGACCGAAATACAGCCCGCCTAGACTACTATACACAAAGCAGGACAGTAAAACTTTCAATCATAATAGATGAAGTAAACAAGATATTTAATGACAAAAACAGATTTTAAAACTACCAATTCAAAAGCCAAACCCTACAGAAAGCACTAGAAGGAAAACTCCAACCTAAGGACGTTAGATGCATCCACAAAACTACTGGAAATAGATAATCCCACAGCAACAAATCTCAAAAAAGGGAAACATATACATTACCACTACCACCACCACCAAAACCAAAAATTAATGGGAATTAACAATCACTGGTCATTAATACTATCAACAGATACAATTCACCTATATAAAAGATACAAGTTAACAAAATGAATACAAAATCAGGTTCTATCTTTCTGCTGCATACAAGAAACACACCTCAACTTCAAAGACAGACATTACATAAGAAAAAAAAAATGGTTGAAAAAGACTTTCTAATCAAATGGTTTTAAGAAGGAAACAGCTATAGCTATCCATATATATAGCAAAATAGAAACAAAAATAAATTAAAGATATGTTACTTTGTAGGAGAGATTTTCTTCTTATATATACACACACAAAAATGAGAGGCTATGAATTCATTCCAGGTTAAAGAAAACCAGGTTTGATTAGAGGTAGACTCCCTGAAAAATCTCCATTGGGAACAGATGGCTCAGTTGATCCAATATTTCATAACATCTCTGTTGCAGTTTCCTCTGAGTTCTTCATCCAGAACAGCTTCAAGGCTGCTGCCTGAAATGATCTAGCCTCACAGACTCCTCTACTCAGGACTTGCCAATAATCATAATTTTTTAGGTCCCCATAAGATCATCAGCTCCCCCAATTAGTAGGGAGTAGTATGCACATTACGCACCCCCCCAAAAGGGATTATATTTGTTCATCTTTGTGTAGAGTGTTAGTTATGAGTTTTTATGGATAATAGTCAGGAAAAAAGCTAAACAAAGGAGATCAGATTTGGGGTTCTTATTTTGAAAAGAAAAAAGTGGAAGTGCTGTGGGACTAGGCTCTCGTTTAATTTAAATATTTGTCAATCCTATTGGTTTAATAAAATGCTGATTAGTCACTAGGCAGTCAGGAAGTACATGTGAGGACACCAGATTAAAAGAATACTAGGAAGAGAAAATAGAGCAAGAGTCATAAGTCCTCTAGGAAGCAAGATAAGAATTCTGCAATAATGAAAATGTACCAAGCCACATGGGTGGCTAAACAGATAATAATTATGAGTTAATTTAAGTATAAGGAATAGTTAGAAATACGTTTGACATAGTGGACAGCCTTTACTATAATATTAAACATCTGAGTCAATTATTTCATAAGAAACTGCAGGACATGCAAAGCAGGACAGAGAAATTCCAACTACAAAAATCCATCAAGATGAAGTCTCAATTATGAACATATATGCTCCTAATACAAGGGCACCAAAATATTTAAATGAAAACTTACCAAAGCTTAAATCACTCATCAAACCCTATATACTAATTGTGGGAGACTTTAACATCATACTCTCACAAGTGGACAGATCTGTTAGACAGAAACTTAACAGAGAAATAAGAAACCTAAAAGATAAAACCTTGGAGTAACTGTAACCAAATAAGTGAAAGGCTCATATGACAAGAAATTTAAAAGTTTGAACAAAGAAATTGAAGAAGATAGCAGAAAATGGAGTGATTTCCCATGCTCGTGGATAGGCAGAACCAACATAATAAAAATGGCAATCTTATCGAAAACAATCCACAGATTTAATGCAATCCCCATCAAAATCCCAATACAGTTCTTCATAGACTTTTAGAGAACAAAACAACAACAACAACAGAAACAGAATAGCTAAGATAATCTTGTATAATAAGCTAACTTCTGGAGGCATCACCATTTCTGACTTTGTGCTCTATTATAGAGCAATAGTAATAAAGACCTTGGTTTTGGCATAAAAACAGATATGTGGATGAACAAAATTGAACTGAAAACCCTGACATTAATCCACACACATATGAACACCTGAGTTTTGACAAAGAAGCCAAAACCTTACAACAGAAAAAAAAGAATGCATCTTGAACAAATTGTCCTGGAAAAACTGAATTGTCACCATGTAGAAGAATATGTAGATCCATATCTATTGCCATACACAAAACTCAAGTCTAAATGAATCAAAGACCTCAACACAAATCCTGTTACACTAAATCTGATAGAAGACAAAGTAGGAAATAGCCTTGAATGCATTGGCATACTTCTTAAATATAATACCAGTAGCACAGACACTGAGAGCAACAATTAATAAATGGGACCTCCTGAAACTGAGAACCTTGTGTAAGGCAAAGGACACGGTCAATAAGACAAAACAACAGTCTACAGAATAGAAAAGGATCTCCACCGAGCACACACCTAACAGAGGGATTATCTTCAAAATAGGTAAAGAACTTAAGAAACTAGACATCAAAATGCCAAACAATCCAATTAAAAATGTGCTACATGTCTAAACAGAGAATGTCTGAAAGACATTTAAGGAGTTAATCAACATCCTTAGTCATCAGGAAAATGCAAATCAGAATGACTCTTAGATTCCTTCTTACACCTGTCAAAATGGCTAAGACCAAAAAACACAAGTAACAGCTTATACTGGAGAGGATATGGAGCAAGGGGATCACTCTTCCATTGTTGGTGGGAATACAAACTTGTACAGTCACTTTGGAAATCAGTTTGGTGACTTCTCAGAACATTGGGAGTCAATATATCTCAAGACTCAATGATACCACTCTTGTGTATATACTCAAGGGATGCTCAATAATACCTGTGGGACACTTGTTCAACTATGTTTATAGTAGCATTATTCATAATAGCCAGAATCTGGAAACAACCTAGAAACCTCTCAATAGAAGAATGGATAAAGAAAATGTGGTATATTCACATAATGTAATATTACACAGATATAAAAACCAATGACTTCATGAAGTTTGCAGGCAAATGGATAGACCTGAGTGAGGTCACCCAGACAAACTCAGTATGTACTCACTCATAAGTGGATACTAGATAACAGCAAAGGATAACAGACTAAAACCCACAGCTTTAAAGAAGCTAGAGCTTGTGTTCTGTAACCAATGAAAGCAGATGCAAAGATCCATAGCCAAGCACCATTTCAAACTCCAGGAATCCAGTTGAAGAGAGGGAAGAGGGATTGTATGAGCAAGGGAGTTCAAGATCATGAAGAGAAAATCTATAAAGACAACTGAACCAATCTCATGGAAACCCATGAGCTTTAGACTTATAAATGTGAAGACTGCATGGGACTGGACTAGACCCTCTGCATATGGGAGACAGTTATGTAGCTTGGTATTTTTATTGGGCCCCTGGCAGTGGGATCAGTATATATTCTTGGTGCATGAGCTGACGTTTTGGAGCCCACTACCTGTGGTGGGACTCCTTACTCAGCCTTGATGCAGAAAGGAGTCTTGGACATACCTCAACTAAATGTTCCAGGCTTTGCTGACTCCTCATGTGAGACTTTACCTTTAAGAAGAAGGGAATGAAAGGTGAGTTATAAGGAAGCTGGGGTATACTGAGAGGAGGGATTCTTGAAAGGAGAATTTGTGGTTGGCGTGTCAAATGAATCAAAAATTCTTAAATTAAAAAATAAAACTTAAGAAAAGAAGAAAAAACCCTAATATAGAACCACAGACTAAATTAAACTTAAAGTAAGAGGCAGAGCCAGAACCAGAGCACCTTTTACATTAAGACCTGGAATAAGAACTGGAGACAGTCTTAATCAGAACCAGAATTGTCTTGAGAAATCAAGAAGAGCAGAGAGTTCTAAGACAGCTGCTAAGTAAAATTAAAAAAAGAGAAGATGCACCTTTTAATAATAATTCTGAATATTAATTGTCTCAAAGCCCTTATAAAATATGCAGGCTAGTGCCTTCAAATAGAAAACAGAATCTTTTTTTTTTTTTGCCTCAGAGAAATTCACATAACATCTAAAGATAGGCCTCATCTTAAGGTGAGAATATTCACAAATATATCCCCAGGAAGGGGAGCCATGAAGCAAGAGGTTATTGCTATTATAATGTGTATCAAAATAGACTACAAACTAAAAGCAGTTGAGGAGAAAAAGAAAGTCACTTCACACTTATAAAAGAAACACTCCATAAAAACATTATTACAATTCTAAACATATTTGCATGAAACTCAGATTCTCCAAAATTCATACAAACAGGTGCTAACATACATCAAATATTGTAGATTGACTTAATCATAGCACTGGTCGGTGACTTCTAGATCACTCTCCCTAATAAAACAGACTAAACCAGAAAAATCTTGGAGTTAAATGACATCATAGATTAGGTGGATTTAGCAGACATCTTCAGAAGATCTCACCCAAATATTAGAGAAAGTCTTAGATAGCCAGAGTCTTCTAAATAAATCACAAATCAAGATATAAAGCAAGTCTCAACACATGCAATGAAGCTGAATTAACTTATATTTTATCTAACTAAAATTGAATAAATATAAAAATAAATACCAAGAAAACTATACAAAATGTACAAATTCACAAAGATTAAACAACATATTATCAAATGTGAGATAGTTATGAAGATAAAAAAGAAAAATATTATAGTTTTTAGAATTAAATTAAAATGACATTACATACTAAAACATATTAAACACAATGAAGGCAGTGCAGAAAATAAAGTTTATAGCTGTAAGTTCTTATATTACAGAATGAGTAATGTCAACCAAGCAACTTAATAATCACAATAAAATCTTGGAAAAACAAGAACAGCTTAACTTTAGAATTAGTACATAAAAATAAAATGATGGCAGAAATTATTAAAATTGAAATCAATAAAATCAGTGAAATTAACAGTTGTTTTTTTAAAAAAGATTTACAAGCCCTTAGACTAATTAGTTAAAGGAAAAGAGTGAAGACCCAAATGAATAAGATTAGTGATAAAAATGGTGATATTATAACAAATCTCAATAGCATTCAAAAAATTATAACTATAAAAACATATATTTTACTAAACTAGAAAACCTAAAAGGCATGAATGAATTTCTAGATACTCATGACCTACCAATATTAATGGTGAGATCAATGATTTGCATAGACCATTAACAAACAATGTAAGTGAAGCAGTAATAAAATAGTCTTAAGACTAAAACGGCCAAGTTCTTGATATATTCACTGCAGAATTCTACTACAAATTTAAATACTTGAAGCAGTGTTTTTCAAGTATTCTGTAAAATAGGACCTGTGATAAGTACACAAAAGAAAACACAGGGAAAACAGCAATCAGTTGGAAATCTACTCTCAGAACTTGAAACCCTGAACACCAGAGGAAAATAATATGTCAACAATAATACAAATATCGTCTCCAGAACATCACAAACATTCTCATAGAAAGAATGACTTTAAAAAAGTCTAATAATTGAATTTCTCATGTGCAACTCCCAAAGGGAAAAACATAGGTAAGAGGACTTTCCATTTCCCAGTATCACTTCCTACTAGGGATGCCATAACCACTAAATATGGTGTCAACTGAAGAAGCTACCAGTGATCTTCTTTCCTCCATTAGGTCATCCAAGTCTTGAAGCTACTTTGCATGGGTACCTACCTCTTGGCTCATCACTCCCTCACAGCCTGACCCTCCAGCTATCACAGGTGACCTAGAAACTCAGAGTCCTGCCAATTGACTGACTGGGGCTTTCCATTTGTACAACCAGCCTTGAGACACAGAAGTCCACACTAGCGGGGGCAGCTTGTTTCAGCATCCTTGACTAAACTGTTTAAAGTACCATTTTACAGCAGAGAAACAAAAGACAAAGATAGAAGCTTCACGCTTCAATGCCAGACAGAGAAAATAGATAACTCAACCACAGCATGAATTATTCCCTTCCTGAACATTGTAAGTACTTCTACTGAAAAAAAAAAAAGATGAAAAAGACAAGCTCAAGTAACTCTAGCTATAAAATTCCAATACAGAAATAAAAGGAACATGAAAAATCAAACTAGCATGTCATCTTCAAAATATGAATCTGGAACACTTAACTCAGTCTTGACACTGGGGTGAGGAAATTCGACTTGCCTGGAATTGATGTGCCAGGCTGAGCTGATCCGCCTTAGGACTTCTTACCCTTTTGGGGGAGGGGATAGGTCCATGGGCAAGGGAAAGGCTGAAGGCTGACTGAGAGGGATTGGGAAGATGGAAGGGAGGGAGAGCAGGGGGACACATGCACAAAAAAGACATTTTTTTATTAAAAAAATAAAATCAACATACAAAAAAAAGAAAATTAAAAAATATAAATCTCATGGCAACTTCACACCGTTTCAAATAATGTTTATATCCACAGTCAAGCGACTCAATGAAGACAACGACAAAGATGAATGAAATGAAGTCAATAAAAGACATGAAGATATAGAGTTTGACTTTTTTATTAAAAAAAAAAAGAAAACTCAAATGGAAAAAATTCCGGAAATAAAAAATTCAGTAAACCAATTAAAAAGCATGGTGGAAGGCCTCACCAAGAAAACGGATGTGGTTAAACATGCAGAATCAAGAGGATAAAAGAGAGGAACTTCATCATTCCGTTGAACATGATGTGAGAGTGTTTTAGGACATGAGAAGCAGACCTAACTTTGAAATTATTAAGTGTAGAGGAGGAAAAAACATAGCAAAGGTATAGGAAATATCTTCAGGAAAATTTTAGAAGTAAATTTCTCTAACAGAGAAAGAGATGCCCATCCAGGTAGAAGAGGCCTACAGAACACCAAATAGACAAGACCAGGAGAGTAATTTTCTACTACATATATTTGAAACACATTAAACATTCAGAAAAAGGAAAGAATACTGAATGCTGTAGGGAAAACGTCAAGTCACTTACGAAGGGAGGCTTATTAGAATGATGTCAGGTTATGTGACAGAATTGGCCCAAGCCAGAAGTTCCTAGAAAGATCACTTTAAAAGTAGATTATTATACTCAAAACTCTCTATTTAAAAAAAGAACAAATAAAATTTCTACAATAAAAGTAGATTTAAAAAGTTACAAATCTATCTCTACAGAGGATACTAGAAGGAATCCTTGAAAGAGAAGGATAAACACACCAAGTGGGAAAAATACATAATGCCAGAACAAATAATCAAAATATGAAATTAATTAATATACATCTTTTAGCTATAACTTTGAATACTAATTGTCTCAATTTAATGAAGGACACAGCCTAACAGGTTGTATTTGTTTTCTGCCTCCAAGAGACATCTAACCATAAAGATTGGCACTTCGTTAGTGCAAAAGGATGGGAAATGTATTCCCCTCAAAATGATATTTCATGAAAATGAAAGTAAGAAACAAGCATGTATAGCTGTTATATCTGACAAAATAGACTTCAAACCAAAAATAAAAAAAAATTAGTTAGAAAAGATCAGCAGAGACACTTCATACTCATTAAAGGGAAAAATCATCAACAGGATATAACAATGTTAAAATACACACCAAGCACAAATGTACCCAATTTCATAAAACTAAAGTTTCTAAAACCCAAAGTTGACAAAAACAGTGATAGGAAGTGACTTTAATACCACACTCTTGCCAAAAGATCTTTGTGGCAGTCAAATGAGATGTTTCCCATATTAGCATATGTCTGCATATTTGTCTCTCAGTTGGTAGCACTGTTCAGGAAGGCTTAGAAGATGGGCTTTGCTGAAGCAAGAATATCACTGAGAATGGGCTTTGAGATTTCAAAAGCCATGTTTGACCTCTTTCTTTCTGCTTCCTGCTTGGGGTTTAAGATGTGAGTTCTCAGCATGTTGTTTGAATTGCCATTCTTCCCTGCTGCCATGCTTCCTTGCTGGGATGGTAACAAACTATTAGTCCACTGGGACTTCAAGCCTGTACAAACCTTCCTTCTATAAGTTGCCTTGGTCATGGTGTTTTATCACAGCAATAGAAAACTAACTAATACAACAATTCATTAAAAAAGTAAGAAGAGAAACCCTGTAAATAATGATATAAATACAAAGGGCTTACCAGATATCTACAGAACATTTCACCCAAACACATTTTTTCTCAAAATGTACATTATTCACAACCCATGGGACTTTCTCCAAAGTCAACTGCATATTAGGACAAAAGTCTGTAAAAAAATATTCCTCTATATTTTGAGTTTATATAATATAACTAAATCATTTTCTCATTCTCTCTCCTCCATCCTTGCCCTCCCATATACCTCTCCTTGGTCTCTTTCAAATTTCATTAATTGTTTCATAGCTATGTATACATACATACATATATGTACTCTTAAATATATAAATACAACCTGCCCTGCTTAGTCTGTGTAAATTTACTTTTATGTGTGTTTTCAATACTGAGCATTTTGTGTGGGATAAGAAATTGGTACACCCTACTCTGGAGAACATTATTTTTTAACCCTTTCAACATTAATTACCTATACAGTTCATTATTAGGGATGAGGGCTTGTTGGGCTTTCCCAATTCACTTTAGCATTTCTATTGTTGTCCTTGTTCAGCTTATGTTTAGGCAGTCATATTGATGAAACTTTGTGGTTGTAGCTTTTGTTGTTTCTAGTGAACAGACTCCCACAGCAAACTTTTTGATCCTCTAGCTGTTGTAACTATTTTTCCCCCTTCTTTCATGTTCCCTGAATCTTAGGTATCAGAGTTGCTTTGTACATGTACCCATTGGAGCTGGATGCCACAACTATACATTTTGATTGGTTGTGATTTTCTGTAGTGATCTCCATCTATTCCAAATGGAAATTTCTTTGATAAGGGGTGAACACTTCACTATGGGGATAAGTACAAATATTTAGAATGTATTTAGGGATTATGCTGTTTTAGTAAAGTGATGGGTGTAAGTTTTCCTTTAATATCTGTGACTTCACTAGCCCTAGGAAGTTGGCTAAGTATCCAATATCAGACATGATTTATCTTGTTAAGTGAGTCTTAAGTTCAGTTAGAGACCTGTTGGTTATCACCAAGGTGTTTGTGTTAGACTTAAGGTTTTCACACCATGCTGGTTATTGCTGTGGCTTATAGGTTGTCATAACTGAGTAGTAATGTTGATTGCTTCCATCCTTTAAAAGCTTATAAGGTATCTTCTGCTACCATGAAAGCTAGTCTTCAGAGAGCAGGGTTCCAGGTCAATTTCAGCTCAGCAGCCTCTGGGCTCCGTATCTGAAGCATGTGGTATCTCCAGCAATAGGACCTCACCTTCTACATCTGAGGGTCCAGGGTAACCAGGGTAACTGGGGCAATATCAATAGCCTGTAATGTTGAGAGTCTCTTGATCAATCCTGACCAAAATACTAAAAGAGGACTTCTCATGCCTATTCAACAAGTGGCATTAAAAAACTGGATTTCTTCCCTCTTAATAATTAAATTACATTGATATCTTTCACCTGCACACAAGTGAATTCCTAATGGATCAAGAAACCTAATTTAAAACTTGAAGCACGGAAACTTTCAGAAGAAAACACAGAGGATACCCTTCAAGATGTTGAGATAGGAAATGACTTTTTAAATAGAACACCAACCACACAGAAAAAACAAAAAGTCTGTATAGCAAAGAAAACAATTGGCAGAATTAATAGCCTACAGAATGGGGTAAAATCTTTACCAGGTAAACTTCATACTAAAGCAAAGATTTGGAAGCATCCTAGTTGTTCATCAAACAAAACAAAACAAAAATACTATGTCTTGAATTTCATCTTAGTTATCCTTACTGGACCAAGTTTTGTGGAGCTGGTGTGCTTTGGGAGAGATACTTTGTCTCAATTTTTCATATTGCTTGCATTTTGGTAATAAGGCTTTGCCATTGGAGTTAGGTTACTTGTTGTGTCTTTTGATATGAGTTGTTAGCCCACTAGATCATAGTTCTGTGGTGGAGTGATGGGATTGATTGTTTGTATAAATCCTGGAAGAAGATGATCTTTTACCAGGGTATTTTGGGTAACTAAAGAGAGTTCCAAGGCAAGGTGGTAGGTTAGCTGGGTAACTTGGAGTAGTCCCAAAGAGATGAGCTTATGGGAGCAGGTCACTTTTTGGGTTTGTGTAGGGAGCCAGAGAAACACTTAAGACAGTGAGTTGGGGTGGAGGATTAGGTTGTTTGGGGGAATCCTGAAGGGGGAGAGCTTAGGGGAATAGTTCTCTTGCATGGATGAGCTGTGTGTGCTGCATATCTGGAGACCATACTGGGAGTGGAGTACATAAATTCTGTGCCTTAGATTACTTGATAATTTGAAATAGATTTTAAAGGACACTTTAGTTCTTTTTGTAAAAAACATACAATTTTCAAATGGAGATAATTTAAGTTTTTCTTTATAATTTTAAGGTCACCCTCTCATTGCCTAATCGGTTTCCTTAAGACTTCCACTACTATGTTAAAAAGAAATGGCAGAATAGGAGAACACTTGAATTTGTCCTTAGAGAAAGAACATTCAGTTTTTGACCCATGAATCTGTTGTTAATCTTGGTTTTTCACAGATAATCTTTATCGTTTTGAGGTGTTGTCCTGTTCCTTGTGTGGTTAGTGTTTTTGTCATGGAAGGATCTTGAATTTTATTAAATATTTTAAGCATTCATTGAAATCATAGTGTAGTTTCCTCCTTTCATTGTTTTACTTGGATATGTTATATTAGATTCTTTAAAAATATATAATCAATAAAAATTAATTGATTTCACTGTGATATTTCTATTACATTTGTCAACATTTGATTTCATTTACTCTCTCTTCTAGAATCCTGTTCCCCCTCTTGTCCACCCTGTTCCTTGTTTTACTTTTATATCATCCAATTTTGTTACTCTTTTATATAACAGGAAATATTGACTAATTATATTTTTGTCTTCTTTATTTCCCATTGCAGGTTTAACAAATATTTTTATTTTTGAGACTTTCATATGATTATACCCACTTCTACTCATCATATTCAACTTCATCTAGACCCCTTCAACATATTTCCCAAAACATTTATGTGTTCTTTATTTTCCTGAAAGTGAAATTATTTCTGTCTTCTTTAAGGAGAGAATACTACTCCATGTATACACACATGCACACACAAATAGTCTTTATCTATTTACTTCTATTTAAGATGAGTTTACTGAAAATATTTATTTTATACTTTTATATCTATGGGTAATTTGCCTGAATGTAAGTCTGTGTACCATATGTGAGGCCAGAAGAGGGAATTAGATTCCTAGGAACTGGAATTACAGATGTTTGTGAACTGCCATGTGAGTGCTGGGAATCAGATCTAGATTCTCTGGAAGGGAAGGCATTTCTCTTAACCACTGAGCCCTCTGTTCTACCCTATCTATTTACTTCTTGGTAGAAACATATTGTCTTTCCTATTGTTAGTGCTTCTACAACAAATATGGATATGCAAATATCTCTACTATATGTTAATTTTCCTTCTTTTTAGGCATATACTCATGTATCTATATATAACAAGATCATGTGGTAATTTTACTTTTAGTTTTTGATAACTTTTCATACTCTTTTTGAATATTAATTTATATATTACTAACACTGTATAAGGATTCCTTTCATTCTGCGTCCTTGAGAGTATTTGATTTTTTATTGTGTTATTTGTTATTTTCATGTTCTATTTTTTAGTTCTTTATATAATCTCAATATTAATCTCATGTTTGATGAGAAGTTGTCAAATGTTGGCTCTAATTTTATATGCTACTACTTCACTCTAGAAAATGTTTCCTTTGCTGTGTAGAAGGATTTTTAGTTTGAGACAATCACATTAGTAATCCTTTTTTATTTACTAGCTATTGACATCCTGATGTGGGATGTCTTTCTGTATGCTGTGAATATCATTGGATAATAAAGGGACTGTTTTGGCCAATGGCATGGCAGCTTAGAAGCAATCAGGAAATCCAAACATAAAGGGGAAGGAGGGCAAAGTAAGGAAAGATAGGACCCAACTGCCCAAGGAGCAAGTATAATGGAGTGCAGATAGCCACTAGCCATGTAGCAAGACAGATTAATAGAAACAGGTTAAGATGCAAACGCTATTTATCAATAATCCTGAGCCATCAGCTGAACAGAATGTAATTAATATAAGCCTCTGTGTACTTCTGTGTGACTGTGGGTCTGCAGGGCTGGACCATGGCTAGACAGGCCAGAAATTTCATACTGCAGCATCCTATTCAAGAAATTACTATGTCTATATCTTTAATATTTCTACAATATTTTGTTCTAGTTGTTTCAGATTTTTATCTTTTATACTAAGGCCTTTGGTCCATGTTCAGTTCATTTTTGTGTTGAGTTATACATAGATGGGGTATCATTTATGTTTTCTACATGTAAATATACAATTTTCCCAGGATTGTTTGTTAGAAAGACTGATTTCCTCCAAAGAATTTTCGACCTTTGTCAAGAATCAGATGGCACTAGATGTATGGACTTTTTCTTTTCATTTCTATACAATTTACCTCTACGTCTATTTTTGATGACAACATGGCGTTGTTTTTGTTACTATAGCTCTGTAGTATATTTTCAAAGTAGGTACTATAATGCAACCACATGTGTTCTTCATGTTCAAAAATTTCTTCAGGTATTTTAAGTCTTCTGTGTTTCTATATCAATTCTAATTTTTTTCTAATCCTGTGAAGAATGATATTTTGTGAAAAGAATTATATTGAATGAATCTGATCCCTTTCCACTCTATTGTCATCATGCTTGACTAAAATCCAATATTCCTTTTATTTAATTTATATTTTCTGTATTACCTTCTTTGTTCCACTTGAGCTTCAGATGACACAAATTTTGGGTATGTTATAATCTCTTATGTACCAGATTGTGTTCCTTATTTTTCAGCATATCTTCCCTCTGCTGCATACTCTTTTTTGTTTTATTTTCAGTTTACTTATTTCTCTTTTCTTTCCCCTCCATTGTATTTTTACTGGCCTGGGCCTGTGAGGTTATTTATTGTGTATGACGTCTCAGCTTCTGTAAATTCCATTGTGCAATTTCTTTGTAATTGTATTCAGAAAACACTATTTACTTATAGTAATCCATCACCTCTGGCTCTTACATCCTTCTCCTCCTCTTCTGACATTGTCTTGACCCTTCAGAGAAAGAGTGTGATGTAGATGTTTAATTTAGGACTGAGAAATCTGCAGGTTCATGTAGATATTTTTGGAAATTTCTACAGTAGTGGGTTTTCATGTGATGTTGTGAAATGCTTCTAGTGTTAGTCATCTCTCACTATATTCTGTCATATACACTTTCCTCCCATGATCCTCCATGTTAAACCTTTCCTGTGCCATTATTCTCCTTTAATTCTTCAGTTTGTTTGCTTTGTCCAAGACAGAATTTCTCTATGTATCTCTGGCTGTTCTGGAACTCGCTCTGTGGACCAAGCTGTCCTCCTACTCAGAGCTTTGCCAGCCTCTCCCTTTTGAGTGCTGGGATTAAAGGTATGTACCACCACTACCCAGCTCCTTTATTTTTTTTATATTACTTTTTTTCCATCTATCATCCTTTAAAACCTTTCCCCCAGTGGACTCTTACTAATTTAATGCCCCATATTTCATGAGTATATTACATTAATCCTAATTGATCTTTTAATAAAATCCCAGGACCACATACTAGGGAAAATCTGAAAGATCAGAGAGACAGAAAAATAAGTCACAGCTACTTCTCACCTAGCCAACTCGCTAGGCCAAAGGGCAAAGATTCTGTCTCAACAAATCCTCAGACTGACTATCTCTGAGTCCTTATCCAGAAGGGAAGAGGCACCTTTCTCTACCCAACCATATCATTTCTTGATTCAAACTTTCTAGTGCTGAGATTAAAGGTGTGTATTTCCTAAGTACTGGGAGCAGAGGCATGGGATTCAAAGTACTGGGATTAAAGGTGTGTGCCACCATTACCTGGGTCTGTTTCTCTTTTGTACTGAATTAATCTCATGTAATCCAGTGTGGCCTTGAACTCACTGAGATCCTGATGGATCTAAGACTCTACCTCCTGAGTGGTAGGATTAAAGGCATGTGCCATCACTTTCTATGGCTAACTCTATAGCTAGCTCTGTCCTCTGATCTTTAGGCAATCTTTATTTCTTAGATTATAAGCAACACATAACTACATGGGAATTCCAAATAGAATATATTATATATATATAATGTAAAAATTTAAGACTAATATTCTCAAATGAAAAAAATGATATTTGTTATCCCACACTCAGATTGTTTCCAACTCTATCCATTTATCTAAAAAATTCATAATTTTGTTTTTAACAACTAAATATTTTATTGTTTAAGTATATGATATTTTTATTATTAATTCATGAGTTGATGTACATTTGGGCTATTTCTATATCTTGGTTGTCATGAATGGAGCAAAAATAAATACAAATGAGCAGATATCTCTTTAGTAGGATATAGAGTCTTTTGAGTATATACAGAAAGCAGTATAGTGAAATATGTGAAGAATTATTTTTTCAAGCTTTTTAAGAAACTTCCATGCTGCTTTCCATTTACACTCCTATCAGAAGTTATTAAGCGTTCCTCTTTTCCAACATCTACATCAGTATTTGGCATCATTTATGGAACTTAGCTGTTTCAATTTACATTTCCTTGATAACTAGGTATGCTGAATAGTTTCAAGAAATATTTCTCAGGCATTTGTGTTTATTTGAAAACTCTGTTTAGTTCCATGCCACAATTTTTAATTCCATAATTATTTTTCTTTGTGTATGCTAGATACTAAACCTTGTATCAGATGTTGAGGATGAATAGATAGATCAATGTTTAAGAGCCCATGCTGCTCTTTCAGAGGACAGCTTATTGCTCACAAGTAGCAGAGAAAGTCTAGGATTCTACTATCCACTACTAGTTGTATGATAGCAGACATTGTACTAGCCAGGTATGTGATTTGGCATGGTACTTAGTTAGCCTTTATACAGTACTCTACTTTAGAGCACCTTATTATAGTCTCATAATATTTGTAAAGCTTATGCTCCTGAGTCAGTTTGAATTTAACTCTCATATCTGTTCTGATCAGAAAATAAATGAGTCATTTAATATTTTATTGGGTTATCATAAAGTTAGCCAGGTGGCTATTCCAATTACAATTGTTGCATGAGATGTAGTTTCAGTGATTGAATAAATTACCACATCCCCTGCTATTTGGTATACAGCTATTTAACTGGCCAGTGATTTTTATCCATTTCTACTGGTAATTACTGTCGAATAAAAATTGCTGTCTGTTGTCTAGCCAACAATATACCAGTTTTCCCTCCTACAGAGAATTTACTGATTCTCCAGTTCTCTAAGCCAAAATATGGAAGTTTCATCCATTTGTTGCCACTATGCATCACACTGGTCCATTACATTGAAGATATTATGATTATGAACCTAACAAAGATGATGCAGCAGCTCTTCCAGACTTAATTATAAGAGGTTTTTATATTAGAAAGTGAGAATAAATTTCAAAATTAGAATGCGTCTAATTCATCAGATACTACTTAGAATAAGCTATTACAGCTTGCTTCTCCTATAACTAAAATACACATTCCCAATGAACTTTTTTATATTGTAAAAGCAATATGTTCTTCAAATGGGTCTCAGAAAAGAGACATCTACAGAAGGCAGGAGAAACACTACATATTATTTCTGTCATCAGTTGTTTGACTGAGTAATCATAGATATGGAAAATTTATATCAAGTAGGCCAGGAAAACAGTAATGTAGACAGACAGACCTCTTTGAGTGGTTAAGAGTCAAGATACTTGTGCCTTGTATGTATAATTCCAAAGAGTAAACATAGCAGAGTATAATTTGAATACTTAAGTGACTAGGATGACTTATTTTTTATATATCAGGAAGCTT
Organism: Phyllotis vaccarum; assembly: GCA_033318265.1. Taxonomy (NCBI): domain Eukaryota; kingdom Metazoa; phylum Chordata; class Mammalia; order Rodentia; family Cricetidae; genus Phyllotis; species Phyllotis vaccarum. Next base: position 62,080,269 of record JARWLC010000013.1, read on the forward strand.
CTTTCTCTAACCATGTCAGTACTATCATAAATCAAGTACATGTGGTAGCAGGAATGGCAGATACTGAGGTATGGACATAGCAATATGGCCCTCTATTTACCAAGACTGATTTGGCTAAAACCAGTGTAAAAATTAAACTTGTCAAGCACAGATACTATCACTGAGTTCCCATTATTTTTATTTTGTCTCCTTTTTTTTGAAATTTAAAATCTCCTTTTTTCACATGATATAATATGAATTAAATTTAGACTATAGTATTTAAATTACAAAATATGATGAAGCATAAACATCACCTAAGAATTTTTTTGGCAGAAAGGCATAGTGCATTTTTTATTGTATGCAAGACATATTGTGTATGCATTGTTTTACCATGTTAAGTAAAATATTATCTAGTTGTCATTTTTGAAATACTAAATATTACTTAGGTAAATATGTATAGGTTCCCAGTTCATGTGAGGAAAACTGTGATGGTTTTCTTATAAGTCAACATGGCTAGTCAATGGAACTTATCTGTTTGGTAAAACATGTATCTAGATATGAATATGAAGGCTTTTAAAAGATGTTATTAGCATTTAAATAAGTGTATTATTTATAAATATGTCCCATAGTATGGATGAGCCCCATCTAATCAACTGTAGGCCTTAAAAGAGAAGACAAATACTCTTCTGAGAAGGGGAGATTCTGCCCAAAGACTTCCTTCAGATTCCACATGCATTATCAATTCTTCCTTGAATTTCCCATTTCTAGACTACCAACCTGTTTTCAAGTTTTAGGCTGGATATACTCCATGGACAAGTAATCCATTTCCTTAAATTGAAAAAAATTCTTTAAGAGCCTGCCATAGGGGATAGTGTAGTCAGAAGTTTCTCTGTCCCACCTGCAGATCTCCCAAACCCTTATGAAATAATTAGTCAGAGGCTTAATGTTAGCTGCAAGCTGTTTGGCCTATGGCTCAGGATTATTATTTGCTAACTCAAGTTAACCCATATTTCCACTTATGTTTAGCTACTTGATACCTTTGCTCAGCCCAACATTCTCATTTTGTTTCTTCTATGTCTGGCTGGGGTCGGCTGTTCTTCCTTTCCTCTTCCCAGAATTCTCCTGGTCTGGTCACCCAACCTATGCTTCCTGCCTGGCTAATTCACCAATAAGTGTTTTATTAAACCAATATGAGCAAATCTTTAAAGTGTACAATAGCATTATCCCACATGGTGGCCTGGTCAACTTGGATGTGCTCCCTTCTGTGTCCAGCTCTTTGGGTCAATGAACCCAGGCACCTGCTCCATCTGTGGGGGTGTTAGACCTGGGAGTGGTAGGGCTGCATTACCAGATCCGGGAGCACTTCATTACCACCAAAGATGAAAACTTGAAGCATGGCTGTAATCAAAGATGGCAGAGGCTATATGCACCCAAATATGGGACAAAGGAGTAGTCTGAGACTCTCATGGAGACTCTGCAGAGTTCTGAGTGTCACTGGGACAAATAGTAAAAGGACAGGCCCTATGGGAAGATGCATTTATAAGTGGTCTCATGAAATTGGGGAGAAAAGATGGCAGAACAGAGCCACCCACGTAGAGTAAGGGCAGAGAATAATGAAACTACAGATATGACGATGGAGTACCATGGGAGCAAACTGCAGCAGACAAATAGCATGATATTATTGAATAGAATCATTCTTGGGCTTGTGGGCCTGGTCACAGAATGAAGCTGCTGGCACTGCTCACCATGCTTGTAGAAGGAGAGCAAAGAGTTGGGGCCCCCACCAATAGGCTGCAAATACAATGGTTCTATTCCGTGAGTCTCTTTGGGTAGCTGGCATCGAGAGTAGGGAGGAGTATGTATGATGGTCTGGATCCTGTTGCAAGACTCCCTGCCTGTTAAACACAGGATCCTTCTGACTCCAGTCAAGAGCAGGATATCTGAGGAGATTCTCAGCAATATTCCAGTATTTATGGTGTTTAAAAATCCAGAAACAGACCAATGGCTCTGTAAAGCTGTTTGGGGTGATACATTGCAGTTTCCAGTGCCACCGTGAGGAATGCATTTGTGGTAGAGAAGTGGAGAGGTGGAGAGGTAGAGGAGTAGAATGTTGCATGTGTGGCAGAGAGAGGCAGAACCACTTAGGTGTCTGAAGTCCAGCTACCCCAGGAGACCATGTTGATGTGCATTGCCTGAGGCCATGTCTGGGTCCAAATTCCTACTGCAGCAGGAAAGCCATTGAAGAGAACTCTTTAAAAAATGAGGAGAAGACCCAGAGAGACAGCTGACCGGAGCTATTGGGAGCTCACTGACTCAGAAATAATCACCGAGGAGCCTTAAGAGAAAGGAACTAAACCTTCCAATGTTAGATGACTGTCAAATGGCGTGAACATTTGTGGAGCCTCTTGCAGGAGGATCAGAGTATGTTCCTGTGTATCAATTGACATCTTGGAGCCCATTCCCTACAGAGGAACACCGGCCAGGTCCTACCTCAGCTGGATATGCCAGACTGAACTGACCCACCTTGGGACTCCTTGCCCTCCTTGGTGAATCAAAGGGAGGGATGGGGTGGAGGAGGCTGAAGGAGGACTGGGGGGGGGGGACTGGGAGAGGGGAAGGAAGGGGAAGCAGTGGTATATATGAAAAAATTTAAATAGCTTTATAAAATTGACATAGGGATGCTGAAGTGTATCTCTCCACAATAGATGGCTACTAGTGGGGGTAGAGTGTGGAAGGACTCATTTTTTGAGGGGTTGGCCACTGGGAGTTTGACCATGCTTCAGTGACTATGCAGACAACACAAGTTGGGCTTAGCTTTTGTTTAAAATCTTTTTTTAGGGGGAGGCCATAAAGATGGGGGCAAACCTGGGAGGACTGTGAGATGGGGGTGATTGGGTGCATTATGTGAAATTCCCAAGTGATAAATAAAAGTATTATGAGAAAAGTTAAAATTCTCTCATCTATAGATTTATTTTATTTATCTGTTTATCTGTCTATGCCAGTATCACAATCTATTTTTTCTAAACAATCCTTACTAATAATAAATTTGCCATTGTACATTGTTTTTATTGGATTGTCTGATGGTAGAAGAATTATTTATCATCTAAAATTTGATGTCTTGATAGAATAGTCTTCCTGGTTTTTTTCTTTCCTTCCTAGATACAGTAAGTTTTTGTTAAAACATGGTTTCTGTTTGTTCCCATTAGTTTTACTGGATTAAAGGAGTCATCTTGAATATGATATTTTAAATTAACAAATATAAGGAAAACCTAGGGGAATTATCACTGTGTTGCTCCTCAGATTTCAATGCCCTTTGACAGACCACCTTCTTCTCTCTACACTTAATCTTTCTTTATGTTTATATGGAAGTTCCAGGACTGTCCTAGAAAAGGCACTCAGTCATAGAATGCCTAGCCTATCAATCACAATGATCAAAACCAACTAACCAATGAAACAACAGAAGCAACAACAAAGCATCCATGACTATTCACTTTTATTAATATAAATAATAGGAAAAATTGCTTCATCTTCCCAGAAGCAGCAATCAACAAAGAACGTAAAATATATTTTCTTCATGTGTCACAATATATTTCATGTACCTCCCCTGGGGTAGTCCCAAAGAATGACACTTTAAGCATTTGACAAAACTAAGAAGAAAACTAGGCTTACAATTCAGGAAGAATGCATGCAGTCCCAACTTGATTACTTTGTAGCTTTGAATCCAAGATTCCTTTTCCCAAATTTCTGTCACTTCATCTGAAAGACTGAGGTAGTATTGGTTACCATAATTACTTCTCAGTGCAAGGAATCAAAACTTTATAAAGAATGGAAAAATGCTGTATAAATATTAGCAGATACATGTCAGCAAATAGGGCACTTCTGATGTTTGCTAACTCATGGGGATATAATAGGAGTAATCAGACCAGGCTTTTATTCATTTACAAGTGTGTAAGTAGAAGCTAGCTTTGGTTGTATATATTTGTAATACAGAAAATTTTTGTTTGAAAGCAAAATGAACAGAAGGAGTAGAAACTATGGAAGAGTTCTGGTTGTAGAATTACACTCTACAGAAAGTGTCTGAAGATGAGGAAATGAAGAGTTTCTATATATAAAGATTGTATCATTCTTGATTAGGAGAAATTTACTCATTTTCTCTAGCATGGAGGTTTATTTTAAAGAATTGTGACAAAAACCTTGAACAGTAAGATCCTGTGATAGTCAGTTTTTAAAAAGGAACATAAAAGGAATTAAAAGAATTTCTGGGACTCTTGCAGGCTACAGTCACTTTTAAGTCTTCTGTGAATGGAAATCAATTTCAAATAGTCTGTCACAGGTGCCCTTGTCTTTTATTCCCTAGTAACTTTTCAGATTCTGCTCATACTGATAACTACCCCATCTCTATTTCTTAGACTTCCCACAAGTTGAAGTTTCCTCAGTACCAGACAGTATCACAGCATACTGTCATTCTACAGTAAACTCACATTTCATCAACTGACATCCTTGTTTAAATAGCTATGATGATGCAAAAGGTCACAGTCACTTGTTCTTTAGTATAATATGGAGGAACAAGTCAGAATCAGGCTCGGCAATATTTGCAATGAGTATATAAATTACCAGTTGGTATTTCTTAGTATAAAGTCAAAGCACATTTGGAAAAGAAGGAAACTTCAAAGACTTGGCAGCTTAGGATAGCTAGAGAACAAGGACTAAATAACGTCCTAGCAAACAAGCACAACTCTCGAATTTTCTTATTGGGCTCCTTCATGAGTAAGTGCTTGGGGCTTACCCCATGAGCCTTGGGATTTGTGCCTTCTCAGTCCTTATCATTCTGGCTCAACAAGTGACGTCTTTATGGCCATTTCTGATATTTTACTGTGTCTTTTATTATCCAAGTGTCATCTGCTATTTCCCTTGTTAACGATCAAGCTGAGCCATGCAGGTTGCATCTCAAGCCGTTTAGAGCTAGCATTAATTTCATGCATCATTATTAATGGATTGATTTTGTCTCAAAGATGTTTTCCCCAAGCTCTCCAGAAAAAAACTTTGTCAAGTCCACTCTTTCTGTGTGTCATAAGCTTACCTTCCTCTTTCATCTGTAAGATGAACGTTGAATTGTTGGTGTTCTTAGTCTTCTTTCTTGCCACCCTTGTCTCTACACATGACCCCATGGCTGAAATTTTTTTAGACAAAATATTACCTGGCCAGTCAACCATTTCCACACCCAGTTGAACAGCCTGTCAGTCAGAATGCCAGACTGAGAACTCATCCATTGGAAAGAGGGGTGGAAATCTGCCTGCCAGTGTGAGTTCATTAGGTCAGTCAGTCAAACCATCAGAAAATTTGTATATCAGTGAAACAGTTCATTTAGTGGCCTATTAATCATTTATAGGATAGAAGCTGGTCACTACAGAACTAGTCTGCCAGACTGCTCATCAGATAGACAGACAGAAAGCCTGTCCAATAGACCAATAAGAAATCAGTCATCTAGTCATTCAACTGGGAAATCCAAAGTCATCCTATCACTTAAGTCAGTTTGCCATTCACTCTTTCAATTTTTAAGGAGCCAGTCAGAAATTTAGTAGTATATGAGTTGGTCGACCAATCAGTAACACTCATTAGAAAGAACTCTTAGAGGTGCAGCTATCTAGCATAACACAGGGAAAGCTATTGAAGAACCTACCACCCCCCCAATATTCTTACAAGAGAGATGAGACAGACATGTCCTTCAATAGCTCGAGTCACATCTCGCCTAATGATTATTATCTTTTAAGAGAGCAGAGCATTACCAGAACATTTTGAAATTTGGTGCATATTATAAATAAAATGATAAATAGCTGCATGAATAATAACTATACAAAATAAGAACTTCAAGAATTGATTGACAAAAATATACTCTTGACAGAACACCATACTAGATAGAATACAAGGAAGGCTTAGTTATCAGAATGTTGGCTAAATTTCAGACGTTTAATCCTTACTTGAGTGTCTTGTGCAATATACATTGGAAAAGAGTCTTAGTTGGTGTTTATACTGCTATGATGAAACACTGTGACTGAAAAGCATGTTAAAGAGAAAAGGGCTTACTGGGCTTACACTGCCACATTGTAGTCCATCACTAAAGGAAACCAGGCCAGAAACTCAAATAAGGCAAAAACATGGAGGCAGAAGCTGAACCAGAGGCCATGGAGGAGTGTCATTTATTGGCTGGCTCCCTATTGCTTGTTCAGCCAGCTTGTTATAGAAACCAGGACTACCAGCCTAGGGAGGGCACCACCCACAATGACTTAAACCTTCTTCCACCAATCACTAATTAAGAAAATTTTCTTCAGCTATATCTTATGGAGTCATTTTCTCAATTTAGGTTTCCTCCTGTCAAATAGCTCTAGCTTCTGTAAAATTGACATAAGACTAGTCAGTACATAAGGCATTTGTGACTATCCTATGAGGAAGACTTCATGACATAGCCTCAAATAGTTTCTAGTATTCTGGATTGTATCTATTAACAACATCGTGCCCAGTTAAGAAATATATTTGTCAGAATTCCCTATACTCAAGCACTTGCATGAAATTTGGCAAGGACATTATAGAGTGGAGCAAGTTACTGTCAAACATGTAGGCCAGTGTGAGATTACAGTACCTATCTCATAGCTCTTAAAATCAGTTGCTTTATCTAGGGACATATTTTAGAACTTCCTTGATAGTTTAGAAAATTTTTCAAAGATTCCCCATGAGCTCTAGAGAACTATTCATATTTTGTACTTGAACAAAATCATTGCATGAAGTTTACTGTGTTTCTAAATTTCATATAATAGTTAGATAATCCCATAATGAATCACATTTTCAATGCATACAGTAGCTTTTCTTTTTGATCGATACCTTCAGGCACTGTCAGTCACATTCTCTCTTTATCATAATAGCATCATACATTTATTTACCACTGACTGATCATTACCTTTTACCTTCCATGACAGAACTGAAATGTTAGAAAACAGCAAATATATGGGATTTTGCTTTTTAAACATAAATAATATCAGAATAGAGGCTCCCAAGTAGTGTGTTCTTAGTAAACATTTTTGAGTAAGAAAATTTTCTTAGATTTTATAACACATAGGTTTTATTATTTTCTTTAATTTTTAATTTGTTTCACTTGGTGTCTGTGTGTGTGTGTGTGTGTGTGTGTGTGTGTGTGTGTGTGTGTGTGTGTGTGTTTGTGTGTGTGTGTGTTATGTGTGTTTGGACAAATCACAATATGTATGTGGTGGTCATAAGAGAATTTGTAGGAATTTGTTCTCTCCTTTTACCGTGTGTGTCCCTAGGTTTAAACTCAGGTTATCAGGATTGGCAACAAGCGCCTTGACCTGCTGAGCCATTGTTTTCACCCAGGCTTTATTATTTTCAAAGCACTTTCCTTAAATTGGTGATTTTTTATCCCTACAGTGGTTCTCTGAGCTAGGCAAGGATTATTATCTTCCTTTTATAGGTAGGAAAGTACATCTTGGCAATGTGTACGCTAAACAATTTCTTCATCCTACCAACAAGTGAGTATCAGAGTTAGAAATTTCGCACAGACCTCCTGACTTCTAGCCATTGCTTGCCAACAGAAAAGAAGCTCCATTCATGATAAAGAGGAGAGTGTGGCCAAACTTTGTCAGTGGGCTGGAGAGCAGAGTCTGCTCAAGTTATTGGGGTTCTGTGTCCCAAATCTACTTTCAAAGCAACAGGAGAACTCAGAATATCTATTCCAGGGTAAAATAATAAGATATGAGGAATCTGCATCTTTCTTTGGGGTTCTGTTACACCCAAAATCTAGGTATAACTCAATCTGCTTTGTCATAAGTGTTCTGAACTCATTGTTTTAGGGTGAACTTGAGGTCTCAGATTAGATATGTTGACATGTAAAAATAGACCAGAAAGTTATCTCCCCCATTGTCATAGTTGGTGTTTAAATCCAAAGATAACACCTTAGCTCAAGATAAAGTGAATTATATAAGCTATTCCAGAATACTTAAAATGACTTAATGTATAAAGTTTTGTTGAGTTCTATTATTTATGCCTGGAAATTTTTTGAAAATAGGTTTTTAACAAGATATATTTAGTTTATGATTTCTCCTCCCATCAACTGTCCCCAGATGTACCCAACTTTCTCATCCACCAAAATATTCTCTTTATGGGAAACAAACATGCATCAAAATAATTAATAATAAAACCAAACAAACAAACCAGAATATGACACAATAAGCAAATAGAAGAGAAAAGGGAATAAAAAGCTCAAGAAACACATAGAAACGCGCGCGTGCACGCGCGCGCGCGCACACACACACACACACACACACAATTCACTTTTAAGAGATCTCTGAAAAATACAAAACTCATAATCAATTCTCAAAGCGTCTGTAAGAGAAAATTGAAAATTAAAAATCCTCGACTATGCATTATGAGACAAATACATTCACCAAAAGCCATTGAGTTCATTTCATGATGGCTATCTACTACTGGATATGGACCCTACTTTTTAAAGTGGTTTGGAATCTTAGTGAGACTCCATTTGAGAAAAGGAAGTTTTCATTTGCAGTTATCAATTTGAAATAGGTTATGGGTTAAGAGTGGTGGCTTCTGTCAACTCATCACTCAGGGCTGGAATCCTATCTGGCTTAGATTACCAGTCTGTGCATGCAGTAACAGTCTCTGGGAATTCATACTTGCACTGGTCCTATTGTATTTAAAAGGCTTTGTATTCTTGATGTCCTCTATCCCTTCTGACTATTACAATTTTTCTGTTTCTCTTTCTACAAGCTACTGTGAGCCCCAACTGGGAGGATTTGACAAAGATATCCCATTTATGAATGAGTGTTCCAAGGTCTCTCCATATCTAAACATTGTCTGGCTGTGCCAAGTATATTTATTCCATTTACAGCAGGAGGAAAGATCTCTGATGATGACTGAAGAAGACACTGATCCATGAGTATAGAAGAATGTCATTATGAGTCATTTCGTTGCTACATGCCTTTAGCAGAACAGTAATAACTGGTTTTTCCCTAGTCTCTAGCCCATTTACTTTCAGGTTCTTGGCCATATGAGAAGTGTAAGAGATGGGTTCCATCTCATGGAATGGGCCTTATAGACATTTAGTTGGTCACTGTCACAAGTTTGTGTCATTATCGTACTAGCATATCTTGTAGGTAGATCACCATTGTATAGCAAATAGTTTGTAGCTGAATTGGTATGTCTCTTATATTCCTACTTTCTTTGGGACTTTTAGCATGAACAAGTGTTGGATTTTGTCAAAGTTCTTTTGTGCATCAAAGGAGATGATCACATGAGTTTTGTCTTTTAGTCTGTTTATATGGTGGGCTACATTTATTGATTTATGTATTTTGAACCATCCTTGCGTTTATGTATATAGCCTACTTGAGCATTAAACATCTTGCAAGTCTCTTAAGAAACAAAATGCGGGAGGAAACCTCACTGGGGAGGTGCAACCTGAGATATTGAGTACCTTCCCAACATGCCAGAGTAACTTTGACTTCATCTGTCAACTATACTAACTCACTTGTCTTGACTATTGCTGTCAATGACTAATGACTAAAAATAACAGAAGTTGCAGCTGAAGATAAGATTATTATAACTGATGGTGTAACAATAAGATTATATACTGAAAATTTTGCCAGAATACTTTATATCTGAAAGTAAACAAATAGGATTTTGAAAGTTTTGCCAGAATACTTTAGATCTGAAAGTAAACAAATAGGATTTTGAAGAAGAAATGACTGTTAAAAATACTTATGGGTTTTAGGGTTATGGAATATCTCTCCATGACTAAGGAAAGCCGTCTAGGCCGTGTGTGGTATGAGTGTCCCTGTATGGAGGCCCAGAGAGGTCATTATATAAAGCTGTGAAGGCGGAGCCTGGATTGTCTTAGAGAACTCAAAATTTTGAAGATATCAGAATCATCAAATACTTGCCAAGGAGAGCTTCTAACAGGGAGTGGAACCAGTCCAAGAGAAAGAAGTGTGTTGCAGTCAACAAAGATAAAAGGAGTTTGAGATCTGAAGAGTGTTTTGACATCAGACACAAAGATGCAGAGTTTGGAGTTTGCTCAGCTGGTTTTCTGTCTTGTTTTGGTCCAGTATTTCCTCACTATGCTCCTGTTCCTCCCATTTGGAATGTAATGTATATTACATGTTGGAAGTATTTTGATTTCATAAGGTATTACAGTTAAGAGATTGCATGAGTCTCAGAAGAGCCCTTGAGCTGGACTTTTTTTAAAAAGTTTGAGACTTGTTATACACTATGGAGACTTTGAAGTTGGACTGAATGCATTTCTGCACTATGTTATGGTTATAAGCCTATAGGGATCAGGGAATATAATATGATGGTTTGAATAGAAATAGCCCCATAGACTTACATGTTTCAATGCTTAACCCATAGGTAGTGACACTGTTAGAAGGTGTGGCCTTGTTAGAAGGAATATGTCACTATGAAGGTTGGATTTGAAGACTCATAAGCTTAAGTTATACCCAATGTGGCACACTGCCTCCTTCAGTGCTACCTGTGGATCCAGCTGTAGAACTTTCAGCTACCTCAGCAGCACCATGTCTACCTGCATGCTACTATGTCTCCCATCATGACAATAATGGACTGAACATTTGAATTTAAGCCAGACCAATTAAATGTTGTTCTTTTCAGAGTTGTCGTGGTCATGTTGTTTCTTCATAGTAAGAGAAATCCTAAATAACACAGGGAACAGATTTAGTTCAGGAAGCTCATAAATCTTGTAACTCCAGTTCCAAGAAGATCTAATAACCCTGGCCTCTATGTGCATCAGCTCTCACATGCCCATACCCTATAAAGGAACATATATGTATATGTAATTCAAAATCATAAAAAGAAACATTAAAAAGAAGTAAAAATATAGTTTTACTTATAGTATAAGAATGTAGGTGGACTACGTCATTACAGATATGGACTGGAAATGCTGGAATGTGACTCTGGAAATGATAAGACAAATGATTCAGTAAGACTTACTCTCCAACCCAATTTCTAGGCCACAAGACCTAGGGCACATTCTGTGCAACTCCCCCTCCCATATCAGCTCCATCAAGACAGCTGGCCCCTGCCAACAACTCTGGTGAAACACTGTTGCTCTGGTGCAGTCCCCACCAGCCAACCCAGCAGGTGAGAGACCTGAGGACAGACTGCATCCTGTACTAAAAGAACAATTTCAATCCAAGGAAGTTGTATGAAAACATGGGCAATAGATAATCTCACACCAGAAAATGCAAAGAAAAGAAACACACACCACACACACACACACACACACACACACACACACACACACACACACACACACACACACACTGCCAACAACAAAACCAGATCTATAACCCCAGAGAAAATTGAAGCTGTCATTAAAAAGTCTCCCAAGGAAAAAAAATGCCCAAGACCAGATAGATGGTTTTAGTGCAGAAGTCTAGCAGACATTCAAAGAAGAACTAATACCTATACTCCTCAAACTGTTCCATAAAGTAGAAACTGAAGGAACATTGCTGAACTCCTTTTATGAGGCCACGATCACCTTGATATCCAAGCCACTCAAAGGTGCAACAAAGAAAGAGAATTACAAACCAATCTCTCTCATGAATATTGATACAAAATACTCAATAAAATTCTGGCAAACTGAATCCAACAAAATATCAAAAAAAAATCCACCATGATCAAGTAGGTATCATCTCAGAGATGCAGGAATGGTTCAACATATGAAAAACTGTGAATCTCATCCATTATATAAACAAACTGAAAGAAATAAAAACACATGATCATCTCCTTAGATGCTGAAAATGCCTTTGAGAAAATCTAACACTCCTTCATGATAAAAGTCCTCAAGAGATCAGGAATACAGGGAAAATACCTAAATATAATAAAGGCAATATACAGCAAGCCTACAGCCAACATCAGACTAAATGGAGAAAAACTCAAAGCAATCCCATTAAAATCAGGAACAAGACAAAGCTGTCCTCTCTCTTCTTATCTGTTCAATACAGTACTTGAAGTTTTAGCTAAAACAATAAGAGAACAAAAGGAGATTAACGGGATACAAATTGGAAAGGAAGAATTCAAACTATCTCTATTTGCAGATGATATGATAGTATACATAAGTGACCCTCAAAATTCTACCAGGGAACTCCTACAACTGATAAACACCTTCAACAATGTAGCAGGGTATAAGACTAACTAAAAAAATCAATAGCCCTCCTATATACTAAAGATAAAAGGGCTGAAAAAGAAATAAGGGAAGCAAAACTCTTTATAATAGCTTCAAATAGCATTAAATATCTTGGTGTAACTCTAGCCAAAGAAGTATCAGACCTGTTTGACAAAATCTTTAAGTCACTGGAGAAAGAAATTGAAGAGGATATCACAAAATGGAAAGATCTCCATGCTCCTGGATAGGTAGGATCGGCAAAGTAAAAATGGCAATCTTACCAAAAGCAACCTACAGAGTCAATGCAATTCTCATTAAAATCCCAACACAAATTTTTACAAAACTTGAAAGAACAATACTCAGCTTCATATGGAATAACAGGAAACTCAGGATTGTCAAAACAGTCTTGCTCAATAAAAGAACTTCAGGAGGATCCATCATCCCTGACTTCAAGCTGTATTATAGAACTACAGTAATACAACCAGCCTGGTACTGGCATAAATATAGACTTGTGGATCAATGGAATCGAATAGAAGACCCCAACATTAACCCACACACCTATGAACACGTGATTTTTGACAAAGAGGCCAAAAATATTCAATGGAAAAAAGATAGTATCTCCAGCAAATGGTACTGTCATAACTGGATGGTAGCATGTAGAAGAATGCAAATCGATCCAAACCTATCACCCTGAACAAAACTCAAATCCAGGTGGATCAAAGACCTCATTATAAACCCAGCTACACTGAACTTGATAGAAAAGAAAGTGGGAAATACCCTTCAACGCATTGGCACAGGTGGCCACTTCCTAAATATAACACCAGTGGCACAGACACTTAAAACAACAATCAATAAGTGGGACCTCCTGAAACTGAAACAAAAGGATGTACCCCAAAGGCATTAGCTCAACTATGCTCACAGCAGCATTATTTGTAATAGCAACAACCTGGAAACAACCTAGGTGCCCCTCAACTGAAGAATGGATTAACAAAATGTGGTACATCTACACAATGGAGTACTACTCATCAGTTAAAAAAATGACATTCTAAAATTTTTAGGCTAATGGATGGATTTGGAGAATATTCTCCTGAGCGAGGTATCACAAACCCAGAAAGAGAGGCATGGGATGTACTCATTCATAAGTAGATTTTAGGGAAAAACAAAAACAAAAACAAAAACAAAAAAAAAAAAAAAAAACAAAGAAAACCCAAACCACAAACTACAACCCCTGAACACCTTAGGATCAGAAGGAACTTAAGAGAGACATCCAGAAATTCCCCTAAGAAGAAAAAATAGAGAATATCACCTTAGCAAATCAGAGTCATAATGGGCTGCAACCAACAAGAGTTGGGAACAAATTTTGAATGAAGGAGATGTTTGAGTGAGAGAAGCAACAAAGAGGGAGGAAAAAAAAGAGATGGCTATCTCTATAGAGGAAGCCAATGTGGGGTTGGAAAGACCTGTTGCTAGGAAAAGCTCCAAGAACTCATAGGATGTCCCTGGATAGATCTCCAGTCAATAGTGGAGGGGGTGCCTAAATGGGATTTCCCCTGTAATCAAATGAATAACCACCCTAAGTGTCATCACAGAACCTACATCCAAAAATGAACAGAGGTGGAGGTAGAGATCCAAGGCTGAGCACTGGGCCCCGTTCCTTGTCCAGCTGAGAGCAGGGGAGGAGAGTCTGTATGAGCAAGGGGATAGGGATTATGATGAAAATTCCCACAGTGATGGCTGGCTGGAGCTCTGGAGACCTCACTGAATAGAGAATAGCCACTGGAGATCCATCTGGAAAAGGAGCTAGGCCCTCCATTGTTAGGCAAAAGTTGGTTGGCATGGGCAGTATGTAGAACCTCGAGGGGTGGCATCAGACTCTGTTCCTGTGTGTGGGCTGGCTCCTTGGAGCCCATTCTCTGCAGAGGAACACCTGAAATAGTCTTGACTTTGTGATGAGTAAATCGTACTTGCCTGTGGTGGATGTGCGATGCTGAGCTGACCCACCTGGGGACTTCTTGACATTTTGGGGAGGGGGATGGGGGATACGGTGGGGGCAGGGAGTCTGAGGGCTGACTGGAAGGGATTTGGAAGAGGTAAGGGAGGGGAAGCAAGGGGATACACGGATAAAAAAAATACATTTTTTTATAAAAAAATAATAAAATGAAAAATATCAAAACACAAAACATATTAGGAAACATTACCAATTTATTGTCCTCCATTGCGGTAAGAGAGTGAGAGGGAGAGAGAGAGAGAGAGAGAGAGAGAGAGAGAGAGAGAGAGAGAGAGAGAGAGAGAGAGAGAGAGAGAGAGAGAGAGAGAGAGAGATGAACTAGTAAATTGGTTATACCCTAAAAAGGGGACAAGGACTTAAATAGTGCAAGAGAATTATCAGCTGAAACTGAGGAGGATTTGGCTCTAGTGAAAAAAAAAAAAACAAGAAACATATATGGATCATGTGAACACAGAGCTTAATTGCATTCTGGTTATAACACCCTCTAGATCATCCCCTACAATGATCTTGATGCAGAGGGATGATAATATATTGGAATGGATATTTTTAACATGTAAACCATGTAAGAAATTAAAGACATATGTAGAAAAAATTTCAGACTTTATTTTTATAGGAAAATTAAGGCTTTATCAATTGATAGAAACAGAGATTCAGCAGAAATTGTAGTACATTTAACTGATGAGGAAATTTACTCTGTATAGAAAGACAATGAATATTGGCAAAGAACTTGAAGTAATTATTTTGGGAGAGATTAAAAACTGTTATTCCAAGAGCAAGAGAATAGAATTCATAAAATGAACCAGCTGGATCATTCCTCACATTGTATGACAAAACCAGTGTTTGGCATCCCTACATTCTATACTGATGCAAATCAGTCTGGAAAGGCAGGATATAAATCAGGAGATTTAAATAAAGTGGTTCAAAGTCCTTATAATTCTGTATGAAGGTCAGAGTTGTATGCCATTCTTATGATACTAATGGGCTTGACAGAACCTTTCAATATAGTTATTGATTCTCAATATGCAGAAAGAGTTGTTATACATATTAAAACTTCTAAATTAATTCTTGATAACACTGATTTAACTTTTCTATTTATAAAATTACATGAAATTATCAGAAATAGGGAAATTCATATATATATATATATATATATATATATATATATATATATATATATATATCACATCAGATCACATGCTGGTTTGCTATGCCCTTTAGCACAAGGTAAGGATGAGATTGGTCAGTTACTAAATAAGAAATGTGCTGGAGGCCTCAGAATTTCATAAGAAACACCATGTTGATAGTAAGACCTTAAAAATGGACTTTTCCATCACTTGGCAGCAAGCCAAGGAAATTGTAAAATTATGTCCCACTTCTTCCTTCTATAATCAAATTTCATTACCTACAGGAAGTAATCCTAAATGTATAAAACAAAATAAAATATGGTAGATGTGTGTGTTTAATTAATTATACTTTGGAAAATTAAAATGTGTATACCACTCCATTGATACCTTATTCATAATTTCAGTGGGTAACTACATTAAGTTCTGAAAGGGCTGATTCTGTAATTACACACCTATTAGAAGTTAAGGTCATAATGGGTGTACATATGGGTGTACATATCCAAATTAAGATTGACAATGTTTCAGAATTTGTCTCCTATAAAATGAATCAGGTTTTTGCATATACTAATATAAAGCATATTACAGGTATACCACACAATCTTACAGGACCAGTGGTTGTTGAAAGATCTAATTGCACCTTAAAAGAAGTACTTTATAAAGAGAAAGGGGAAACTCAAACCCACAAAGACAGATTTCATAATGCCTTATCAACCTTGAATTTTCTTAATACTGATGAGAAAGGAACAACAGCTGCAGAGGGACATTGGATAAGAGAAAAAAAACACTCGTGATTTAAATCAGCCTGTCTACTTCAAGGATGTCTTGATCTCAGAATGGAAACCAGGATATCAGTTAGGTTGGGTAAAAGATTTTGCTTTTATTTCTGTAAGAAAATAGCTATGGGTACCATCATTATTAATAAAGATTCAATTATAACAGGAGAAACCTCTTGACAAAGAGAAATTATGGCTCATTCACTGATGTGACAATTCTACAAGTTGTTGAGAAAACTCACTTAACAAGGGTAGGGGCAGGGTTTTGGTTTCATCTTCAGAGAAAAATAAAAACACCCATCTTCATGAAATCAAAAGACCTTAAACATCCAGACATCTAAAGTAGACATGAAGGTTATCTAGAAAAAAATCTACAAGGAAAGAGTAATCAGAATTATTGGTACAATATTCTACAAGGTAAAATCTCACTGTCTTACACCTATATCTTTTTTACCACTGAAAATAGTTGGGGTCCCAACTCAAATATAAATCAAGCTGGTTTTTGAGTTGGAGTGTGGCTGTCTTCTTTTAAAAGTCCAATCACATTGTTAAAAGAGAAGAGTTTTGTAGTAGGAGGTTTCTGGCCTTGACTTTCGGGCCTAACCTCAAGGTTTAGGCCCACAGACCCACAGATCCGCAGACCCGCAGACCCACAGACCCATAGAGACACGCAGATGCTTTCAATAGTTTTTGGCTGAATCGGCCAAAGGCTCAGGCATATAACTTGCTAGCTCTCTACCCTTCATCTAACCCATGATTCTTCCTGTTCAGCCATGTGGTTTGGTACCTTTCTTTAGAGCAGCATAGTTGTCTTCTGCTTCTTCCAGCTTCTCTCTGGCGTTCTCTCTGGCATTCTGCTCTGGGCTTCCTGTTCTCAGAGTTTTCTGAGTCTGGTAGACCCACCCACACTTCCTGCCTGCCTTTGGACAATCACCACTTTTTATTATACCAGTGGGTGGGACAATTATTTACAATGAAGCAACACAATCCCCCTATAGGGTTTCTGTCTCATATCAGAAGAGCCACATGGTGTGGGACAACAGAAAACCAGAAGTCTATGGAATATTGCTGACAAAATTCTATTTCCTTCAAAACTTATTTTTGATACTCTAGAACCTCTTTTTGCATATAGTGTTTTCCTAAAATTTAAATTTTTCATTTTGATATTCATAATGTTTAAGTTTTCCACAGTAAACAATGAATTTTCTACAATGATCTCTGAAATCTCCAGAAGGAAGATGGGGCCCGACAATAATGATTTTACCTTGTTCATAATGATGCCATTGAGCTGATAAACACCACTCAAAGATAGCTTTGGACTACAAACTGCTCAGGACAATTCCAAGTTGGCTAAATAAGACATACTATCATCTTACCCCTATAGCCAGAATTTCAGATAAGCTTTACCCATTACTCTGAGACTGGCTTCAAGTGTTACAACTAGCTCTACTGAGACTTAACCATAGTTGTATTTTTTCACAAGATCCTACAAAGATACCATTGCCTCCTAGACAGTAGCAAGCAAATCTAAGAGGATGATGCTTCTTCTCCCAAAAGACTTTTTTTCTCAGGGATAATTGTCATCCATTAGGGGTTACTCATAAGGTGTATTAGAGTTGAAAGCAGAAAAATAAAGTTAAACTTAAGAGTCTTTTTTTGGAATAGAAAAAGGGGAATAGGCAGAACAGATAATAAGGTAGATTATTGTAACCACTTGTAAACTAATTTACCAATTATCAGCTAAATATAATTACTTTTCTATTTCTGTTTAAGATAATTTGTATACTGATACAAATTCAAATTTGTATTTTTTATGTTGTACATATGATCCTACTTCTATTTTAAAATATTTTGTATATTGATACAAATATAAAATTACATTTGTCATAATGTGTATGTTCTACCTCTGTTGAGTATATTTTGTATATTGATACATATCAAAGATATTGTTGTTATATTTGCACTATACATTTCTCCCTCTGATTAAGATATTTGTATTCAAGGACAATTGGATATTTGTATTCAATGTCATCATAATGTATGTCTGTTTCCAGATTGTTTATTTTTGAATGCGAAGCATTAGTATTTAAGTCATTTAAGTTGATAAGAATTACAGGTTAATAGTCACCCATGCTTGTCATATTTATAGTCATGTTAGTTAGGTTTTCTAGATGTATAATCCATATGTCAGATGGATATATAGGTTATCTTCAGACACTTCATGGACCTAGAATATATGGCATTTAAATGTTTTAATAAGTTAGAAATCTGTAGACCTGAGAAGCTATTGCTCCTGGCAGCATTGATCTACTCCCAAGAGGATGTTGGGCAATGAAAGACACTTCATATGAAGTTTATCTCCATGACATAAATGCCCTGTTGTGCAAAGAACTGCCCTTGCTCCAACTGCTGACAGTAAATGTGCTGTCCACTCTGTATAAGCAGGTCACAGAGATAGCCAACTGTCAGATCTTACCAAGACAGTGTAAGATGGTTTTATAAATTATTCTGCTTCTGAAATGGTCTGTCAGATATTCTAGGCCTTAGCCAAAAATGGATGCTCCAACATTGCACAGACATTGGCTAACTTTCCAGGCGGCCAGTTATCTCTGCCATTTCTAATATTTCTCAGAAACTGCTTGCTTGTACTTCCTGTTTACTCAGGTAAGATTATTTCCCTTCTCAAGTCTTTGATGGGGCTGAAGGTTAGATAGTTCCATTTACAATGATCTTGTGACTTTGCTAAGAGCATATTAGGCACTAGATTTAGACTCTTTAGGATAAGACTACTTTTGAAGTAATTGCTGTATTTTACCATTTACCTATATTCTGAACATCTACTGTGTGTTTCTTGCTTAACGTCTTTGTTGGTTGTAGTTCCATTTTGTTTATGCTATCACCCTTTATTTATCCTAGAAAATACTTGATAATTGTTATTACTATATAGTTTTGTATTAGGTTTAGAACTCTGTTAATTAGACAAAAAGAGGGGATGCAGTGGGGAACATGTATCCTACCTTGGCCTTGGGGTAAAAGTTTCTAGGGCATTGGCTTTTGGCTAGTGTAAAGTCTGGGATACACATACATGAGCCTCTTATTTCTTGTGCTCTTGGATGGTGAAAAATATCAGGTCAAGCGATTTGAAACAACATTTGGATAGGTCCAAAGACTTCCAGGGACTCTGTTGTTGAGTTTGCCTTATTCTGTTTTTGTGTGTGTGTGTGTGTGTGTGTGTGTGTGTGTGTGTGTGTGTGTGTGTGTGAGAGAGAGAGAGAGAGAGAGAGAGAGAGAGAGAGAGAGTATATCTCCCCAATTCATAGCAGAATAAATTTTTGTTATTCATTGAACAGACTTACATGGGATCTCATGAAACGGAAAAGCTTCTGATCATTAAACAACATTATCAATCAGGAAAATCAGCAGTCTACAAAATGGGAAATATTCTTTACCAATTGTATATTTGATAGAGGGATAAATCTGATATGGTCAGTAGTTAACACATAAAGAACTAAAGATCTTGAACACTGAGACAACAAATAATCTTTAAAAATGGGATATACAGAACACAACAGAGTTCTCAAAAAATGGCTGAGAAACATGAAACTTTTCAACACCCCTAGTTATCATGGAAAAGCTACTTATAACTACCTTGCCCCATCTTATTCCAGTCCTAATGACTAAAATCAATGAAGCAAATGATAGCACATGCTGGCAAAAATGTAGGGAAAGAAGACTTAATGACGTTGGTAGAGTGGAGTCAGTGGTAAAACTACTATGGAAATCAGTGGGAGGTTCCTCGAAATGTGAAAAAATAAATCTACTACAAGATCTGGCTATCCATTCTTTGTCAAATACTCAGAGAACTCTATGTCTTACAAGAACCTTTATCATTCATGTTCATTGCATAGCCAGAAAGTAAAAACTGTGTAGATTTCTATAAACTAATGAATGGATAATGAAAATGTGGTGCATTTTCACAACAGAATATTACTCAGCTGTTAAGGAAACATGAAATTATGAAATTTGCAAGTAAATGGATGACACTTGAAACAAACATGCTGATAACTCAGACATCAAAAGAAAAAATAATGTTTCCTCTTAAATGTGAATATAAGTTTTAAGCTTTAGGTATGCATATTTCAGTCATAATAATGAGATGCTAGGTAGCTAGAAAGGCATCAGGATATGAGAGTGAGGTTATCTTCCAAGAAAGGGGAAGTAGAGTATAGCGTTATAAAGAGATAAAGTAGACACTAGAATATCAGGGTTAACTGGGAAGGATATGGAAGGGTAGAGTAAAGAATAGACTGTTAAAAGGGATAACATAAAGGACTTTTGAAAAGCCATGTGGAAACCTACTACTACTGTAGCTTCCTAAAATAGATACAAATATGAAAAGAATTTAAACATATAATGGTGTGAGGTGCCCCAACTAAACATCTTATGCTATCAAGTAAATCCTGCAATGCCAGGAATACTTTATATCTTGTTGACTATTTTACCAAAGGTTTCCCATAGACCCTGCTACTACCCACAATCTGATGATAAGCACTATTACTGGAGACATTCCTTAACTCATTGAATATGCAAAATTTGAGCTGGTGTCTAACTAAATTACAGTTCATAGTACTCTGCACACTAATATAAGAGAAAGGTAATAGTTAAATCACTGAGCTACAGGCCCTGCAACCTACAACAGTGGCTTGCCTCCGGGATATATTGGTTTAATAGTGTAACACATATTATAGCAATCCAAGACCATTTTTAAAATGGATTTAAATCTCATTCCATGCTGTGTAACGTATACTTGACACTGTTAAAGTTCCCAAGAACTTCAGACCAGATAGGTTATGGTTCCTCTGGGAATGGGGCTTGCAAACAAAAACTGCTGCCCTTATTCTGCTAAAGGTACATAGAAATAAAATGACTCCTTATTCTGAGATACCTATGGGTCAGAACATCTCTACAGTCATCAGAGAAGCTTCTTTTTGTAGAAGGTGACAATTAAGGCATATACCCACAAATGGACCATGTGTATAGAGTGAGATATTTTGAAGCACTCAGCCCTGAATAGGGATGTCTTTATCAAATCCTTTCTTTCGAGGCTCAAGATTATTTGTAGAACAGAAGGTGGAGGAGGTAAATGATTCCAAGGGAGCAATATCTCAAAGACACAACAAGTTTGCTATACATATGAACTCAGAAAAACAGTGACAACAGACACAAGGTCTGCACAGATTCAAACTAGACATGATACAATCATTGAAAAAGGGATGTGAACTCCAAATTCCACCGCTAAACAAGAAGGTATTTGTAATTGATAACTTCTGAGAAAGGGAGACTCCTTTTCTTCAGTGGAATGTCACAGAATACATCAACCACACTCTATGCCCATGAGTAGTTGTCCAACACAAAACAGACATTATATTTTTATTGTTTTTGTCTTATTTTGGGGGAGCTGGGGAGAACTTGAAGTTGGGTGAGAAAAAGAATGGGGAGGATCTGAGAGGAAATGCAGCAAGGAAAAGAATATGATCAAAATATGTTGTATGAAAAAATGAAATAGAACATTAAGAAAATAATATGTGGTGTATCATCATTTTATTATTCAATTATTATTTTTAAATGATAAACAATGAAATAAATAAGTGTAGTGTCTGAAAAAGAAATGTTATTATGCTCTTTGTTAAGTTAATTAACTTCTAATAAGTCAAGCATTATTAAGTCAAAATATGAAAAACTACCAATTTTCAATATTTTGTTTCAATAGACTTTGTACATATTTATTATCCATTAGTTATACATGAGAGTACTTATTTCATGCATTGCTTTAGATTTGTAAGGGAAATTTGTAGCTGACCATCTCATTGCCCCTAGCCTGTAAAAGAATCATGATTCTTTCACTCTCTCTTGCTTATCATCATTAAATCACTACATTTGCATATTAAAAAAACAGAACTGGGAACATTTTACATTTTGCCAGAGAAGAGTTCTAAAAGAGTAGGGTGTGGGAGGGAAGGTACAGCTTGTATCAAATGCCCATATTTTATCTTCTGGGTTTCACTTTCCCTTGAAGGCTGTGCTTCTCACTGCCACCCTTGTAAGGAAAAGCCTTCCCGGTTTAATCAGCACACAGAAATTCCCAGGTTTGGACAAAGAGGAGCTTAGGGAGAAAGGTCTGCTGAAGAGAAGGCCAGACTGCCCTCAACTCACCCCTTGGGATCAACACTTTTCCCATGGATTCCGACAGCACTGCTCTTTAAACTCCAATTCAAGAAGGTATCAAACTATATTAATTTGAGATTATATTTGGGTACAAATAGTAGAAGCTAACAAATAAAAATCCCACAGGTTTGAATTAGTGGCTTTTTTTTCTTATAAGACAGGAAATCTAAAGTTAGAAATTCTAGGATTCATTGGAAATCCAATTCCTTGGGTGCCTGTGCTCAATCTTTGTTATCACTTTATAGACGTGGAAAGGGAGGTAAATCTCTGCAATACACATATTGCAGTTTTAGGCATCATGTATCCATAAAAAAGATGCAAACATTATGTACTCAATGAGTCCTCTTCCTTAAAAATTTACCTTTGTTTGAAAACCATACAATGTTACTTCTGTTTCCATTTTATGGATCAATACTAGGATATCTGGCTACATATCCAAAACAAGGAATACTTCTTCTAGTTAGGTGCACTCCATCTCCAAACTTCTGTGAAGAGCAAGGGGAAGATGGGTAATGGAAGCTAGGAATGGCGGTGCATGCCTATAATCCTAGCCTTTGAAGGTGAAAACAAGAAGGTCAGAAGTTCGCTTGAGACACGATTTCAAAAATCAATCAAGCCAAAACAACCAACTTAAACAAACCAAGCCAAAACAACAACAAAAAAAGTCAAACCAAGAAATAATAGAGGATTAAAATGCAATGCATATAATATACTTTCTTTTATATCTACAGCACAGTTTAAAGTAACCAGTATCTCACAAATACCTTTATTAAATATTAAAATAGAATAAATGAGAAAAATAAAATCTTTAAATATTTTTGTTACAGTTCTTGATTTGAATAATTAGTGTATGTGCACTAACATGTGACATAGTAGATCTATGGGGGGGGTCATAGGACAACTTTCAGAAGTCATATTTACAAAGTAGGTTTTGTAGTCAGAAGGCAACCTCTACCATTTCAGTAGTGACTCAATTATAACACAAATTAGGACATATATGTCTGCATTCCCAGCTTCCTTCCAAATTGTAAATACCATTCCTCTTGGGTTTATGACACTTTCCAAATCAAAAACAAGGGCAGAGGATTCCTAGGCCCCAGTCTCCTTGGTTAGAATTTCCAGTTGGCCCCATTATTAGTTTACTGCCTAGGTCTAGATAGGAAGGACATCAGTAGTAGGTACATGAAACCTGAGATCAAAGATACTTCTGCTATTGCTTTTGATACTGCATTAGCTTCCTGGACTCTGGTGGCAATGTAGGAGGTGATACGTGGCAAAGTGTAAGTAAGAAAATATTATTCTTTGTAGAGTTGAATTTGTGCCTGAAAGTAATATCTAATGGTAATCCCTTCCTTATTCTAGCAGCTCCTCCTTGTTCTTTTATATAATCCTTTGCTTCTGACCTATCTAACCTGCTTCTTACTATGCTAACCCTCAGTAATTTTATCCTTTGAAACTCACAAACCAATTACGGTACTTCCTGTTGGCATATGGAAGTGACAATGCCAATGTGATATTGAAAAGTTTCAGCTCTGAAGTTCAGTGACCTTTATACATTTACTGTCTCTCTATTCTACTTGACTCTTCTGTTTCTCAGTTACCTAACTTGCCAATGGAGTAAAAATGCCATGTTCTTCACATGGTTGTTCTCAGATTCAATGTGTTAATGTATACATTACCTGCTTAAGTAAGTTCTCAACTAAACTTAACCATTACGATTTAGCACTTTTTTTGAGCTGGCATCTTAGTTTATATCTTTACCCATTCTATTGACAATATTCATTTGTTTACACAAACTACTCCAAAAGTATCTCTTTTTTTGTAAAGAGTTGCTTAAGTACCTGAAGAAAATGAAGAGCTTCCTTTTGTGTAGTAGTGGGGTTTCTTGGTCCCGGGCAGCTAGAGGCCCAGACCCACAGACATGCAGTCAGCCCCAGACCCCTTAGCCGCCTGCTGCTGCTGCTCAGGCCCCAAGAAATGACTCGGATGTTTATATTAACTTCATGCTGTTTGGCCTATTGCTCAGGCACATTGCTAGCTAGCTCTTACATTTTAAATCAACCCATTTCTATTAATCTGTCTGCCACATGGCCCGTGGCTCACCTGTGTTCCTTACATGTTGCTCCTTTGGGCTTCAGCTTGGTCTGTCTGACTCTGCCCTGCTTCTCCTACCTATGCTCTGATTTCTCCTCCTACTTTTTCTATGGTGCCTGTCATGGCCTAAAACAGTTCCTTTACTTAAAGATTGATATTCACAGCATACAGAAAGACATTCCCACATCACTTTTGTTTATTTAAGACTTTGTATATAGTTCTGATCTGATAGTGAGCACCATATATTTTACCTTATCTGCTGTTGCTACTCTTCTGGGAACTCCTTGTACTTTATTTTTTATGCTACACATCTTATATTGGACTTGACTCATAGCAGGCATTTGTTTGCTGTAATGACTAAATAGTGAATGAATACAAAACACAAAAGAGACCATCATCTCCTATTTTAGACTTCTCAATGAAAGCACAAGTTCTTCCATATCACTTAACATATAACCCTTTACCATGCCTTAAAATATATCAATATACCCCATGTTTCGTTTATGAATTCTTATAGATGTTAGAATTTACTGAACCAACCATTAGCAGAAGTAGTTAGTAAGTGAGATTGTGTATTGGAGAAGACAGGGATTGTGGAGAAGAAGGATAAGCCACCAATATATTCTTTTTGAATGGGATATGTTATTAAGTAATGTTTCTTAGAGTAAATGTACAAGTTTCAGGACCTATGGCAGTTATTTTCTGAGGAAGGAGTGGTGGTACCTGCATCTGAGGATGGAGAAAATATCTAAGAATTCATCTACAGATAACAGAGGCAGGTAATAAGATTATTAAGAGGTTGTCAAGATAGCTTTCAAGAAGAACCCAGAGTAATTGTCAAGTATTTGGAATTACATTGAAGAAAACAGTAGGCACTCTTTCCTGATAATTCTGCTGTATTCAAAACTTGATCTTTATCTGAACAAAACTCTCTGAACAAATGAGTAGCTTAGAGAACTGGGTGACAAAGAGTAAAGCATGAGATATGGTAAATTTACAAAATTAAATATTAATGTTACTTTTCCAAATTTTAAGAAGCTTCTGAATTTGCTCCTGAACACCAAGTCACCATTGGTAAACTATTTCTTCTATAGGCCTCATCCTCTTTATTGTTACAAGAAAAAAGCTAGACCTACTGATGTCTAACCCTTACAGCTCTAACAATTTAGCCATAAATAGTAGGATGAGGTATCCAAGACCTTTACAACCAGAAGAATTCTCATGTGTCTTGTTGAAAGGGAGGCTGCCTAGGGTTAGGGCAGGGCTTGTCTTGGATGATTCCCATGGTAGCAAAATGGTCCTTGAACATTTGTGACAACCAGGAGGGAATATACAAATTGTGAGATCACTCAAAAGTTGTTACCTTTGTATTTGTCTATATGTCACCCCCAGGGTAAAGCCCTGGACTTGACAAGTCTGGAAGGGACCCTAGCTAATGGAGGCATTTCTTCCCTAGAGAGTTTGAAATCCTTTCCTGGTCTGAGGAGGTGATAATTTTCTCACTTAAATCACATTTGTCATAAACTTAAATGGGGTTTACTTGGAGAATAATTCAGTTTCTCAAGACAACTGTAAAAAAAAATAGCTATTAGCAGTGGGAGACTGTTCCAAGCAGCTGGCATTTTTATAGCTCTTTGTAGCTGAGAGTAATGGGACCAGAGGGGAACATGGCTCCTTACCTCTGGAGCAAGGCCTGAGAATCTTTATAGTTCTTTGTAGGAGGTAAAGAGGGGTAAGAACTTTGAACTATAGATAAATGGATATTATGATAATAAAGTTACAATGATTATACAAGAAAGGCTCCTTAGGACATATAACCAGGGGAGAAATGCTTAAAATAAATAGATTATAGGATTTAAATAAGAAAGGCCTTTAGAAATAACGAGACTCAAGCATTAATATGGTATATAAGAATTAACTTAAGCCTGAAAGGTTCATATACATATATGCACAATCCTATTCAAACTTAGGTTACAGTAATGGAATAGTGAGATGTGGAGTATCATGAAGCTAATCTAATTATAAAATATTTTAGCTTTTGTGAAATACCTACATGACATATACAAAGAAAATAATAAAAGGATGATAGAGAGAGCAGATCACTAAGTAGAGAAGTAATATCTACAGCAATAGTTATTTGGAAACTCCTTGAAGCTTGAAGCTGCAGATGGAAGTATAGGCTAAGGAAAATCTGTACTAGAGGCTTAACATGCCCTCTACTCATGAAGCATGCATTTTCTCCCGACAAGGAAAATCTATCCTGTATTATAGTCTTTATAAACATAGCTACAAGATGAAGGCTAATATACTAAAGGCTCATGGGAAATTTTCTATAGCTGCTGCTCTTGATTTTTCTTTTTTTCCATTTCTTTGAACTTCTACTGTCCTGTTATGACTTCCTTGGTATCACCTCTAGTTTCTGACTGTCCTGTGCTTTGTGTTTTAAAACCACCAGTCATGTAATAATTGTCTTCAAGTTGATGCATTCTAGAGTGGAGGGAAGCTTATTAAGATTCAGGATGTTGATTGAATATGGCACTGATCTATGAATATAGCAGAATGCCATTAGGAGATGTTTTATTGCTATGCTTATGTTTGTCTTTGTGTGGTTTGGTTTTACCCTATGTCTCTTGTTCTTGGTTACCCAAGAAGTGTCAAATTTGGATTCCTCCTGCATCAGACGGGAACAAATACAGAGACCCACAGCCAGACATTATGCGGAAAGTGAGAGATCTTGGAACACTCAGACCGAAAAGGGATGTCTTTATCAAATCCCTCCCCTCAGAGTTCAAAGGACCTTCAGAAGAGGAGGCAGAAAGAACTAGAGGGGATGGGGACCAAGAAAACAAGGCCCTCTAAGTTAACATGATTGATGTACATATGAACTCATTGAGATAGCATGAACAAAGTCTGCACGGATCTGCACCAGATGGGATCTTAGAGCTGAAAGGAGAACTGGACACATGCCCCCATCTCTAACTGAGAATCTATCTCCAGTTGATGACCACTTACAAATGAAGAATTATCTCCAAGGTAGTCTCACTGCAGAGAACAAACTACTCTTAAGGTAAACTGAATGCCCAGCAGTAGACGGCCAAGAGAAAGGAAATTCAATGGCATCTTTGGAGGATCCTTGTCTCATGTCATGTCAAGACTTTTCCTGTTTTGTTTTTGTTTCTGTTGTTTGCCTTTTATTTTTGTTTATTTTATTTAATTTTTAATTTTATTTTATTTACATGTGTATTTTAAATTTTCCCTCTCTTTTTAATACCCTACAGATATTTTGTGTTTGTGTGTGTTTGTGTGTATGCACATTATGACTTCCAGTTAAGTGTTTTGTGTCATTCCTATGTATGCAAATGAATGGGTCTCTGCATCTATATCTGTTTCTTATAACTTTTCTTAGGTTCTCTTATTTCTGTTTGTTTGTTATTCAGATGTATTAATTTTGTCGTCTTTTCGTATTGTATTTTATTTTATATTTTTCACTTAGAAATCTGCTTGTTTCTAATGAGAGACAGGTAGAACACAGATCGAGATGGGAGGAGGTGGAGAGGAGCTGGGAGAATTCGAGGGAGGGGAAACCATAATTAGCATGTATCGTGTGAGAAGGACAATATATTTTCAATTAAATGAAAGAAAGCCAGTATGTTGGGACTGTATAGAAGGCTCAGTAGTTATGAAAACATGCTGCTTTCACAAACACCTAATTTGAGCTCCCAACGCCCACTTTGTGCATTTTACAATTGCCTGCAACTTCAGATCAAAAGGGATTTGATGTGTGAATCTGAGCATGTATGATGTGTGGGTGTGAGAGGCACCTATCCTGGTGGTGTCACTTGTGTCTCTATTTTGCCTGGCTGCGTGACACCTGTTAAATTTGAAGTGTGGTACACAGCATTTTTTGTTTTACTCATATTCAAAAAATTATTGTTTTGTAGTAGGAGGGGCATAGACAACACAAAAATTATGGTCCCTTCCTACTTGTATTAAATCACTGTTAAAAGAGAAATCACTGACTTCACTGACTTTTTAATTGATGGCTGATTACAGTTAGACATGTGAAGTAGTGGGAGAAAATGAGGTAATTTGGGAGGATTTGGATGCCCCTGATATGACATCTGTCAGATTAGTCATTCAGAATTTGAAGTTATAAATTCTTTTAATGAAGTGCATTAATGAGTACCCACTTTGTGCCAGGTTCTCTGTTAAACAGGAGAAAATCATGAAAGTGAAAAAAAAAAAGCTAGGGGAGTCGCAGAAGGAAGTTTACAGGGCATAGAGTATGTGATTTCCTTGTCTTTGTCTCTGTCTCATCTGTCACCCCCCCTTCTGTGTGTGTGTGTCTGTGTGTGAGTGTGTGTGTGGGTGTCTGTGTGTCTCTGTGTGTGTGAGTGTGTATGTGTCTGTGCGTGTATGTGTGTGAGTGTGTGTGCCCATGGAGCCCAGAAAGAGCCCTGGATCCTCTGTTTCTGAAGTTATAAGTAGCTGCAAGCCTTCCCACAAAGGTACTTGAAACTGAACTTGGGTCCTCTGCAAGAGCAGTAAACACTCTTAACCACTGAGTCATTTCTATAGCCCTCTTCTTAAGAAACTAGTTTTAACAGGATGCTGAAAACTTTGAGCTAAATAGTTTCCTACAAAAGCAAAAAAAAAAAAAAAAAGAGAGAGAGAGAGAGATGCAATGCAGTCTAGCTCGAGGGATATGAAGAGAATCAGGAGAGACGACAGAAAAGAGCTTGTATTGGGTACATTCCCAGAAAGCTAAATATGATTTTATCCAAAGGATAAAGAGAGAAGGAAACCTAAAATCACGGAACACATTGAGATACCAGGAAGAATAGGTAGATGTGATTTCACAGGTAAGAAGGGCATAGAAAGCAGTCCTGCAATGTCAGTTAGACATTTAATCTTATTATGAAAACAATAGTGATCCACTGAGACATTATAAAAAGAAAAGTTGTATCATCATATTTTGTTGGTTGTTTTATTTTATTTCTTCTCATTGTAGTTATGGAAGAAATGGTTCTGGCTGAAAGAAAGTAGTGCTGAAAATTGAGAGGCTACACATAGCATTTTAACTAAGCCAATAGAATAGATAAGAACTTCATAGCAGTATGAACAGCATCAAAGTAATATAGAAACAATGGGTTTGTCAATTATCTCTCACTGGAGGAAAGCTGCAGAAGAACCATACCATCTCACTGCCATATCACAGTAAGTACTATCTCTGCAGATCAGCTGAGGTGCTGTTTAGCTAGGCTTTCTTTGATTCACTACAGTGCTGAAATTTTGTACAACATACTTTTTTTTTTCAAGACAGAATTCTGTGTAGCTCTGGCTGTCCTAAAACTTACTCTGTGAACTAGGATGGCCTTGAAGTCAGAGATCTCTGCCTTCTAAGTGCTGACATTAAAGGCACCACATAGCCTGGCCACAAAAGTACGGTTTAACATTATTTTCAGGTTTGGCATACTGTCACTTATCCAAGCTTCTAACATTTGAGTGTCGTTTGTTCTTCCCAAAACTTGTATTGAGGCTTAATATTGTAATGTAATGGTGTTGACAGTTGGCAGGACCTTTAAAGAGGCAAATGGATCACAAGTTGTCTGCCCTTGCAAATGCATTAAAGTAGTACTTCCTCTGAAACTGGGTTAGTTGTCATTGTAGTGGGCTGCTTTAAAGAGAGTCTAGCCCCTCCATTACCCGCTCATTGTGTGCCTCTCTTGTTGCACAGTTCCTGCGCTCCATTCTCTTTGAAAACATTAGGTTGGCTTTTTACTTTCTCTCATAAAGCAATGACCAGATACAGAACAGATTGCTGGTGCGATGCTCTTGAACTCTCAGAACCATGAGATAAAAATAAACATCTTTCCTTTTAAATTGCTTAGTCACAGGTGGATTGTTATTGCAACAAAGACTGAACTAAAACATAAACATTTCATTGATTAAAGAAAATCATACAGGCAAGCTCTGACTTGAAATGAAAGGGCACTACAATGACACATGCCTGTTGGCATGGATAAAAAGACCAATTAATAACGGAAACAACACAATTTATTACAGTTGGATTTGGAGAAGAATATAGAAAAGGGGAAGAGGTGAAATGGGTTATATGGCATGTCTGAGAAGCTGATATCAAGGGTCATTGTGACTGGATCATAGCTAATGGAGAGGTTTGATAAAAACCTGTTAGGAATGAGACCACATAAGTTTTCAAATATAATGTTAAGGGTTATAATATTTTATTCTTGGTCACAAGAAGGTACTAAAGAATTGTGAGCATGGGTGGAAAAGTCTTAAATATTTAAAATGCTAGCTAGATATGAAATGGTATATATAAGTGAGCCTTACAGAGCCTGGGCCATTCTTCATACTGAAGGTCAAAGGTAGGTATGTAGTTTATCTTAGTAAGTAAAAGGCAAAGTTTCTCAACACTTAGTACTATTAAAATTTGAGGTGAGCACATTATTTATTGTGAGGATGGTTCTGTGTTTTGTAGAATATTTCACAGAATCTCTGGCTTTTACCTACCAGAGGCCAATAGTACTATTCTCTGCAAATTGTAACAAAAATATAAATGTCTCCTAAGACAGTTGAATATCTCTTAAATACAAAATGACTGACTGATAAGAACAAGTTTTAGGAAGTGACATGTTTTTCAGTGTGCTTGATACTCTCTTATATCCATTTTGGTTTTCTACATATTCCTTTCTGAATCTGCGGATCATACATAACAGGAACTCTAACAGCCATCAGAGAGTCCTTGCAGATCTTGGCAACTTCATAAGAATAGCTGGACGGAAAAATGAAAGGACTCTGGGTTTCAAGATTTTCTGAAGATACTATGCCAGACTGCATTATCTGCATCTAGGATTCTGTACAGAAAAAAAAAGTGTGTACTATGTCCACGTCATCTGTTTTCTCCCCTGGTACTGCTGAATCTAGTTCTAACTGCTAAATACTGTGATGCGATTCTTATCTATTATGTGTGAGGGGCAGTTTTTAGAAGAGCTTCTGAGGTTTTTCTTTACCTAAAAATAGGACTGAGAATAACTATTTCCTTTTCTTTCAGCCTTTGAACACTATTATATGAACATTTGACGCCTGGCAAAACTGTAGTCGTCTGCTGACATGCTAATGACAATGAAGCAAATAGCATGAACTTGATATCACCAAGCCACTGATTTGATCAGCACTAGAAATTTTATGAAAGACATGGAATATTTTATCACAAATTAATTTTATTTAAGTCTCTATCATTTAAGTCCTAAGGGCTTTAAAATGATACAAGTAGATTATGAAGGGAAAATGATAAGTTAGATTACATTGAATTTGAAAAACTAAGGAATGTAAGATCTTGATTCGCAGGAGGTAGTTCTCTATGTAGGCATGAGGCCAGAAGAAGAAATGAGATTGTCCTTGATGCCGGAGAAAGAGTTCTTCTTTTCTATTTACTAAGAGATTTGGATAGTCATCGTGAAATACCCTCTTTATCATGGTTAATGCTTCAGTAGTGCCCAATGTTGTGTTCTCTTCAAGGTCATAGGTAAAGAATAACAGGAAACTGTAACAGAGGAGACATGAACAGCATTAAAATTAGCTATGATGCCTTCAACTGAACATTAGAATTTACTCAGGGGTAATCTCAGAAAGTGCTAATAATACTGTCAGTCCTCTTTGGTTTCCACATTCCGGGCCTTCCTCGTAGTAGTAACTCTAGGAAAACCTCCATTCCCCTTGAGGGACTTCCCTTGGATGTGTTTATCAGCTGGTCCTTGTTCTTTTAAGGCCACAACCCAAAGTTCCATAACTAAGTTCCTATATATGCTTACAGCCACCAGAGGACAGTACGGTCTAGACAAGCTTTGACAGCCAGGAATTCAAGCCAGTTATCCTGGAAGCATTTATTGCCTGGATCAGAGGCCCACCTGCCACTGTCTTTAATTTTAGGCTGGGGCGCAAGAGCCCTAAGAAGGAACCTCACAGGCACTGGGTTTTAAAGGAAACCCTAATGTCTTGTTTTTGTTTTCATTACTCAGTTTTAGGCTTTGTGGGGTAGTGAGAACTCCTCATGGTCTCAGAGACATGGATTAAAGCCAAAAGTATCTTGGAGCACAGGCCAAGAGATATATTTGGAAGGTGGATTCCAACTCCTCTTCCTCCGGAAGGGGCAGGCGGACCTTGGCCTCATGCCCAGATCACAGAACCGTAGACTCTCAGCTGAAAGAATCCTTAGCACAACAGGCAGAAATCCTTAGTTTACTGGCCCGTGACTGCCCTGAAATTATATGCTGAATTGTGGCGTCTGCATCCACAGACTTCATCAGATTCTCAGAAGTCAGAGATGCCACAAAAAGTTACAAAGAACCAAATACTTTAAATCACAGATGAGGCCCTAAGAAAGGAAAGACTTGCTCAAGGTCAGTTAGTCAGGAATAGAGCTGGGATTAAATCAAGTAGACACACTGGACTACAAAAAAGTTCATTTGAAAATGTCTGTTTTCAAACTGGAGAGTAGAGACCCAGAGTTATGGCAGAGGTAAGCTAGAGCTGGATGTATAGTGCCTTCCAGAGTAACTCTCTCTCTCTGTCTGTCTCTATGTGTCTCTCTCTTCCTCACTCTTTGTGGGGTGTGTGTGTGTGTGTGTGTGTGTGTGTGTGTGTGTGTGTGTGTGTGTGTGTGTGTTAGAATGGGTTGGAAGGGTAAGGGGATAAGTATAGAGAAAAATTTTAAAGAAATTAATGGTTCCTTCCCTATTATTTTGTATGCTTACTTCTCTTTTTCACTATCATCACTAAGTTTCCATGGATTCCATCCCCATGTGCCAAAACAAATTTTAACTGTGAATTGAACAAAATCTTCACAGCTCCTCTCATATTTTGACTTGAACAAAAGTAAGTCTTGGCGATACTCACTGCTTGGCTGTGAAAGGATTAGAAAAATTATTATTATAGTAAAAATAATTAGATAATCTTAGAGAGTTTTCCAACCATCCCAATCCTGTTATTAAGGTCAGTGACCAATAAATTGCCAAAAAATAAGACATCTTAGAAAGTTTATAAATTCAATTCCTTCACTACAAAAATGAATGTCTATGTCCTCCCACTGAAAACGCTATCACATAGAACTTGTGGAACTATAGTTGTACCCAGTATTATTTATATAAACTCTAGTTCTTTCTACCATGTTGCCTACATTAATCATTTTTCATATTAATTTTTTAATCTGCTAAAATTAACATAAGGAAAGGGTGGTTTTTCTTGGCTCACAGTTTGAGGGTACAATCCAACATGATGAAGAATGTGTCATACATGATGGAGGAGAATGCAGCTGTATCTATGGTGGCAGGACTATGAGGCAGCTATTCAAACATTGGGTCCCTTGTCAAGAAGCAGAGAGATATGAATGCTAGTACCCAGCTCACTTCCAATTTTTTATTCAATTTGAGGCACCAATCAGTTCATTCAATGTTACCTACAACTGAGGTGGATCTTCCATCTAATCTAGAAATTCCCTCACAGACATGTTCATGGTGATTCGAGTTGATAATCAAAAGCCATTCTTCTGAATGCCTTTTACTTAGGCTGGAAACACACAGGAAGACTTACTTTGAAATCCTGTCCTGCAGGTAAAAGTTTTCTGCCAATGGGTTTCTTATAGTCAGGCCCATGATAGTCTTCCTGTTCATAGGCATGATAGATAAGATCCTCCAAATATGCCAACAAGTCTACCCCTTGTTCTCCAACCTTTTAGCTATGTATCTCTGGAGAAGAGTTCCACAGATAAGGAAAGACTTCTTTTCTCAAAACTCAGGTTTCTCATCTTTAAAGCGAGGATAGTGGCTCACCAGACACTCCTTATTTGGAGGCCTTAGTGTTTGTGACAGACTTTCACCACACAGTTCAAGTTGGCCTCATACTTGCTAGGCAGTCCAGGTGGTCCTTGAAGTGACAGCCCTTCTGTGTCTGCTTCCAAGTATTTGGATTACAGAAATGTATCTAAGCAAGTGCATCACCATGACCCTTAATTCTCTTTATCCAGTTTTACATCTTTTCATAGTATTGCTTACTTTTCAGCTTGCTTCATAATTTTATTGCAAATTTTATTTGTTTTCCTAAACACAATATCATACTACACAACTATTCAAATCTTGGTAACTTTATATACTTCTGTATGCTCAGTGCCTAGATCAATGCTTGATACAAAGTGTGTACTCAGTGCAAAGCTGTTGAACGAATGCGTAGGAATTAAAATAAGAATGTACAGGGGAGTTCCCAGTTTACCAAAAACTATCACCTTGATAGTGATCTTTGTCTCCTCACGTGCTACGGATTCTAAGTATCTAAGAAAATGGAGTGTTCGTTTGTTGGCCTATCTTTATAATAACTTCAGTCTGTTCCCTTCTCCACTTACCCAAGTGAAATTATTTCTTTCCTATGTATACAATTGGAGACTATGTCTTCCGACAGTTTTGGAGGTACTCCAGCAGCCAAGGACTGCATCAGTTATAACTCTATCTACATCCCCCAGATCATGAGATTTTTGTATGGGAGGAGATGAGAGGATCCTTTGCTCACTCCTGCAGAAAACAGTCTAAGCTCCACAAAGTATATATGATTGATTTACCAAGCAATTGAGTTCCTTTGGTGGACTGAATTCAAAAACACTTTGTATTTATAAATCTCTTAGAAGCCAGAGGTTATATAACTGCCAAAATTACTGTGGTGTGAGCCTTGTCAATGTAACAAGAAGCTACTGAATATACTGTGCAAACAGACTGGCTTCTTTGGTCTATTTTTTACCTCTCTCATCAGTTGACTCACCTTGGAAGTTATGCACATCTTATCAGTCTTTTTGTTTATCTCCCATACCATCTCATATATCTCAGCTTACCTTTTTCTTGGTGAGATGGTCACAGTATATTTTGCATCTCCCTGATTCTCAGCCTTCACCTGAGGAGACTCTATCATATACACTGAGAATCAGAAGTGACAAAGCAAGTTTTTAGCAGAATAGCGAACACTGAAATCCTACAGGAAAATTTGTGGATCACTCCACAGAACTTTCTCAGGCAATAGTGTCAAAAAAATCTCCATGATCTGTCAGACAATACCATCCTCAATACATTTTCAGGCACACACAGACAGACACATATAGGTATATAAGAGGTTCCCCTAAACCACCCCTGTGTACCTTAGCTGATATATGATTCTCCTAGGCAACATCCTAGATATGCACTTCTCAAGGTGGTTTTTCTTATATATCACCTTTGCTAAGGAGCTCACTCCAACTAATAATAACTTGTTTCACCCATAGCCCACTAATTTAAAAAGTTCTTTATTTTTAGTTCAAATATATCTCCTCTGGTTAAATCATGGATTTCAGTTCTGCTTCTGGGAATCTGTCATACCCTATCTGTGCTTCCTGTCCACAGCAGTTCTTGAGAAACCTCGAGGCAGAGAGCTCCTCCCCCAGTCTTTTCTTCTCCAGCATAAACAGCCATAGATCCAACTTTTTCACTCCTCTCCTCTGTCTGGTCATTCCTTCTGGATACATCATACATATGCCCTCTTAAGACATAACACTCCATACCAGACAGAGCCCTTCAATACAGGCCTAGGAAGGGCAGAGTGAAAAAAAAAAAAAAAACAACAATTGATTCCCTTGATCTGGACACTGTGCACATGCTGATGAAGCTTAAGTTGTCATTTGATTTTTGGCTTTGAAATCTTAATGTGTTGGTGATATTTATTAAGGAAAGTCTCACATCCCTTCCTTTAAACTACATGCAGGACAGTCTCTTTCATTCTGTGAAGTCAGGTGACTCTTACTATCCAAGTGGCAACTTCTCCATTTGTAACTGTCAATCATCTGATCAGGTTCAACCACTAATTTCAGCCTGTTGACAACTTTTTGGAGCCTTAACTCTGTGTCCTGAAGTATTCCTCCTTTCTCTTACAGTTTCCAAACTCATCACATGTCTTTCTTTTGTTATTTTGTTAAAATATCCAGTTCTCCAGTCATCTTTTCAGGGGAGTGGTCACCTTCCCCAAGTGCTCATAGGGACAGTTCTCAAGGCCTGTGGCATGGGAATGACCTTGAGTACTGAATGCTCAGCCCCAGCTGAGAAAGCAGCTCCAACCTTAATCTCTCCCCTAGCCTGGCTGGCCTCTGTCAGGGAGAACCCCACACACTGGCTGGCTCAGTCAGCAGTGAATGGAATAAGATTTCCAGTTGGCTGCCAGGGCTGAAGCTCTGGAATATCAGGCCAAGCAAGGACAAATCAGGGCAATATGATTTTGCTAATGGCTTAGGAGCTGTCAGATTCGGTGGGTCTCCAGCTTGTTGCAAGGGCTCCTTCTTTATTCCAGGTTGGCTGGCCCAACTCCAGCATTAGGCCCAAATACTCTATTTCCTTCCTCCTTTAAAGTATTCCCATCTCTGATACTCACAGAGGAAAGACTAAGGATAAAAAGGACTGTGATTTCTCAACTGTCTTTTTTTCATTAGTTCCTTAAGGAGTTTATATTAAAATTTTATATATATATATAATATATATATATATATATATATATATATATATATATATATATATATAATATGTTCCTGAGAGTAGTGGGTATACTATCTCTATGAAGATACCAACAAAGGCCAGAGGGAGTTGGATCCTTTGGAACTAACATTACAGGAGTTGTGAGCTACCTGATATAGATGCTGGTAACTGAAGCCAGGTCCTTTAGAAGTGAAGCAAATATTCTTAACTACTGAGCCACAGCTCCACTACTCACAGTTTATATTAATAAACCATGTATCAATTCTTTAATTTTTCTGTAACTTATTTTTGAGAATATATTAGAATTACCTTTCTCCCTTCTCTTGTCTCCCTCAAAACCATCCCACATATCTCTCCTCCCTCTCTTTTAAATGTATAGCCTTTCTCATTAATTGTTATACTCATGTGTTTTTATGCAGATATGCATAGTCTTAGGGTTTTATTGCTGTGAAAATACACCATGACCACAGCAACTTTTATGAAGGGTGAACTGGGGTGACTTGCTGACAGTTTAGAGGTTCAGTCCATTATCATCATGTGAAGGAGTAGGGTGGCATGCATGCAGATGTGGTGCTGTAGCTATAGCTGAAAGTCCTACATCTTACAGGCAACACATCTTACAGGCAACAGGAAGTCAACTGAGACACTGGGTGGTTAACCTGAGCATGGGAAACCTCAAAACCTGCCCCAACCATGGCATACTTTCTTCAACAAGGCCATACCCAACTCCAACCAAGTCACACCTTCTAGTAGTGCCACTCTCTATGAGATTATGGGGGCTGATTACATCCAAACTACTATCCCCCCACACAAGATATATCCTATGTACATAAATGCAACATCCTCAGTTTATACCAAGTTATTTCTACATATGTTTTTAAGACTAATCAGTATTAGATAACCAGTCAGTGAGCCCTTCCCTGGGCAAGACTATTTCTATTGCTTTTAGCATTCCTCAGTTGTATGTTCTTTGTATAGAACTATAGCCTTCTGTATTTTTTTTTCTGCACCCACTTTGACATATCTATTGATGTTGTTATTTACCTCATGTTTAGGCACTAATGTTGGTGAGATTTTATGAATGTAGTTTCTCGTAGTGTTTCTGATCCAGCCTAGCCCTGAGATCTGGACCAACAGTCTTAAATAATCACACAGTCTTTTATTAATTACATGCTGTTTTTCCTATGGCTCAGGCATATTACTTACTAGCTCTTACTCTTAAACTAACCCATGATTAGCCAAATGACTTAGACCCTTTTCTCAGAGCAGCATTTTCATCTTCTTTCCTCTGTGTCTGCCTGGCATCTCTCCTCTGCTCTTCCATTTTCCAGAATTCCCTTAGTCTGATAGCCCCCCTCACACTCCCTGTCTGCCTTGCAGCTAATCAACATTTTATTAAACCAATAAGAGGGACAAATCTTTACAATGTACAAGAGCATAATCACACCACATTTCCCCATTTTTCTTTTTAAAACAAGAACCCCTAATCTAATTTTCTTTGTATAGTTTTTGTTCCTCACCATTATCTATAATAACTTATAACTAACACTCTAAACGAAGACAAACATCCATAATCCATTTGTGGGGAATGTGGACGTAGTTTTCTAGGCTATTTCTTGCTGATTAGAGGTGTGGGTAATCTTATAGGGACACAAAAAATTAGAATTATAGACAAATCCTTAGTCAAGTAATCTGTGAAGCTGCATGATCTCAGCCAGTCTACTTGAAGCAGTTCTGGATGCAGAGCTCAGAAGAAACTACAACAGAGCAGAGGTGCTCTGAAACCTTCGATCATTTGGGCCATCTGTTCCCATCTGAGGTTTTCCAGGTAGTCGTCTTTGATCAAACCTGGTTTTCCTTAACCCAGAATGAATCCACAACCAATGATGCAGGATGTCTTTATGTATGTTGTGAATTACTATCATATATTAAAGAAAATGTTTTGGTCTATGGCAAAGCATAGACCAAAACCACTTATAGGCAAGTAGGAAATGCAAGCATACATAAAAGGGAAGGAGGGTGGAATCAGACAGAGACACTGCGAGCTGCCACTGAGTAAGAAAGATGTAAAAGTACAGATAACCCAAAAGCTATGTGGCAAAACGTAGATTAGCAGAAAAGGGTTGCGTTAAGTTGAAAGAGCTAGCAAGAAAGGAAAGAAAGTCTGTATGAGCAAGGGAAAGGGATTATGAGGAAGGTTCCCATGGTGATGGCTGGCTGGAGCTCTGGGGAGTTCACTGTAAAGGGAATTGCCACTGGAGATCCATTGGGAGGGGGAGCTGGGCCCACCGGGAGTGGGCAGCTTTGGACTACCATGAGTCTGTGGAATCATGAGTGGTGAGATCAGACTGTGTTCCTATTCATGGGCAGGCACCTTGGAGCCCATTCCCTATAGAGGAACACCCAGCCCAGCATTGACTTTGGGATGAATGAATTGGATGTTTCTGGAGTGGATGTGCTACAATGGGCTGGCCCACCTTGGGACTTCTTGCCCTTTTGTGGGAGGGAATGGGTGGATGGGGAGGGGCAAGGCTGAGGGCTGGCTGGGAGGGATTGGGAAAGAGGGGAGGGGGACAGGGGATACATTGATGGACATGACTTTTTTTAGATGAAAAGAAAATAAAAAGAAAGAGCTAGCAAGTAATGAGCCTGAGCCATACACCAGTTTGTAACTAATAAAAGCCAGCCATGTGTAACTTCTAACTAGTTTCTTATGTAATTAAGAGACATAATCTTGTAGCAAATCCCTTATTTTTTGGCTCTTATAATCTTTTCATCTACACTTCTGCATTGTTCCTTGAGCCTTAGATATTAGAGTGTTATATAGATGTATCCATTGAAAGTTGGTTCCACAACTCTGTGTTTGGATTGATTGTTATTTTCTGTCATTATCTTCATCTGTTATAAAGAGAAGTTTTCTTGATGAGGGGTGACTATTTAGCTTATCTGTATGAGGCATGCACACACACACAAACACACATACTCTCTCAAACATACACCACTAAATGAAATTAAAGAAGATAAGAAGATAAACATAAATCTGTGAGTGATGTCTAATAGAATACAAAGATACGGCTAAATGAAATGACAAAGACAATTCAAGATTTGAAAACCAAATTCACTAAAGAAATAGAAACATTGGAGAAAACTCAAACTGAAATTAAGATGTGATTAAAAACTCAATAACCAAGTTTTTAAAAAATAGGGAAATAATTTATGAATAGAGCAGTTCAAGTAGAAGATAGACTATAGGGACTCAAAGGTAAAGAGAGTAATTGACTTGTTGAAGAATATAAAAATTTGAATAAACTTAACACCATAAAAGTATCGTGCAAAAATTATGTGATATCACAAAAAGATTAAGTTTAATGATAAGTTATACATGGAAGATAGCAATATTAGATCAATATCATGGGGCAGAGCCTCAATAAGATCAAATAAAACTTCTTGAAATCAAGGAAAGTCACACTTGTACAAATACAAGGAGTACTCATAACACCAGGTAGATAGAATCTGAAAAGAAACTCCCTAAAGTATGCTACAGTTAAACATTATTAACTGAAAAAAGTAAGCAAAAACCACAAATCACACATTAGGGAAAACCCATTAGACTAAAAGCTAATTTCTCAATGGAAACTTTAAAGGTCAGAAGAGCATGTAGTAAGGTACTTCAACTTCAAAAAAACAAAAAACAAAAAAAACAAACAAAAAAACCCCATGATTGTCAACCTAGATCAAGTGAATTTTCTGTCATAGCTGAAGGAGAATGATGTGGGAATGCCTTTCTGTATGCTGTGAATCTCAATCTTTAAATAAAAGAGCTGTTTTGGGCCATGACAGGTACCATAGAAAAAGTAGGAGGAGAAATCAGAATAGGTAGGAAAGGAAGGGCGGAGTCAGGGGCAGATTGAGCTGAAGCCCAAAGGAGCAACATGTAAGGAACACGGGTGAGCCACGGGCCATGTGACAGACAGATTAATAGAAATAGGTTGATTTAAGATGTAAGAGCAAGCTAGCAATGTGCCTGAGCCATAGACCAAACAGCATGAAGTTAATATAAGCGTCTGAATCATTTCTGGGAGCCTGAGCAGTGGACGGCTGGGCAGCTGAGGGGTCTGGCGCAGCAGGGTCTGGGTCTCTGGCCGCCCGAGACCAAGAAACCGCACCATTGCAACAGGAGAAAGACAACCTGTGATTAAAAACAAGCTAAAATAATTCATGTAGACAATAATGGAAGCAACAGTTTTGACTAGAGAGGGGGCGAAGCTTAGCCAAGAGACTGTAGAGAAAATGAAGCTATTATTCAAACCCAAAAGAAGAGTTTAAAAAATGGCAGCAATCACAGACTACCTTTCAATAATAACTTTAAAT
The DNA here is from genome assembly GCA_033318265.1 of Phyllotis vaccarum. NCBI lineage: Eukaryota > Metazoa > Chordata > Mammalia > Rodentia > Cricetidae > Phyllotis > Phyllotis vaccarum. The sequence goes on from JARWLC010000013.1 coordinate 62,121,602, forward strand.
ATTAATGGCCTCAAGATTCAATGAAAGGAAAACAATTATCTGAATGAATTAAGAAATAAAATCCTTCTGTCTGTTGTCTAAGAGAAACTCATTGTACTTTAATAAATAGACACTAAAATGATATGGTGGGAAAAAGCAAAAAGTATTTCAGTTATATATGACCTAAGAAGCAAGCATGGCTTGGTATGTTAGAATCTGATGAAATGCATTTCAAACTCAAGTCAGAAGACATAACGAAGGACACTTTATTCGACTCAAGGAGACAATCAAGAAGAAGGGCATTACAATTCTAAGCATATGTGCACCAAACTCTGATGTACTCAATTTCTTTAAAAAGTATTCTTCTATGCCACCTGGGGCCATGTTGGTATCTGACAGCCATGCTGCCACTGGGGCCATACTGATCTGAATGAAATTATGTGACAGAAGAATTGTACTAGTCCAGAATGATAGCTATTACATATCCTTCTTATAGATGAAGAAATGAAGTCCTTAGAGAGGTAAAGTGATGAGCTAAGAAAAGTGCATCTTCTTCCTCCTCTCCTGCTTGCCAAGGCTTTCCATGATGTAATGGGAAGTGGCTGAGTAATAACTTCCCAAAAGACTTAATAATGATATTTAATGTTGGAATTATGCTTAAAACACGTTTTTCTTTTAGAAAAGCCTTCTTGAAATATTTGTCGATTAAATGATAAGATATATAGTATAGTATTTGTTTAAAAATACTGCAGGTGAAAATTAAAATTGAAGTAGAAGGAGCAAGAAGAAGCAAGAGTATGTTATTATGGTGTTCTTTATTTTAGCTTTATGGTTTTCAGTAATAACAAATTCAAATAAAAATCCATCAGCACTATTAAGTGACGATTATTGAATTACTTGTACAGAAAAAAGAAAGGTGTTTTAACAGCTAACTTATGAAGCAGCCTTGTTGGTATTAGTGAGACGGTATGAGGAGGTTAGTCTAGTTCTCTAGTTTTGCAATGCCTCATGAGGTAGTAAACTAGCTTCTTAATATGTTACAATTTGACACTGGTTGTAAAGAAAAAGGTGTGGGGATAATTTCAAATACAATAAAAACAGTCTGAGTTATCAGAGGATTCCTCTTCCAGTTTTTGTTTTTTCGAGACAGAGTTTCTGCCAGGTCCTTTAGCACAAGGTAATGATGAAATTGATAAATTATTAATAGGAAATGTACTAGAGGCCTCAGAATTTCATAAAAAGAATCATGCCAATAGCAAATGATTAAAAAAAGATTTCTTTATCACTTGGCAACAAGCCAAAGAAATTGTAAAAAAAGATGTCCCACCTGTTCTTTCTATAACCAAACTCCATTGCCAGCAGGAAGTAATCCTAAAGGTATACATAGAAATGAAATCTGGCAGATGGATGTATTTTATTTTACATAATTTGGGAAATTAAGATATGTCCATCATACAATAGATATGTTTTCAGGATTTCAATGAGCAACTGCTTTGAGTTCAGAAAAGGCTGATTCTGTAATCACACATTTGCTAGAAGTTATAGCCATCATGGAAATACCTGTACAAATTAAGACTGACAATGCTCTGGCAAATGTCTCTAGTAAAATGAAACAATAAAGCATATTACAGGAATACCACACAGTCCTACAGAGCAAGCAGTCATAGAGAGATCAAATCAAACTCTAAAGGATAGGCTAAATAAACAGAAAGGAATAATGAAGACTCCCAGAGATAGACTACATAATGCTTTATTAACTTTGAATTTTCTCAATGCTAATGAGAAAGGAACAACAGCTGCTGAAAGGCATTGGACTATAGAAAAAACAGCTGAACTAAATTAGCCTGTTTACTTCAAAGACGTACTAACCTCTAAATGGAAGCCAGGGTATGTACTACATTGGGGAAGAGGTTTTACTTTTGTCTCCACAGATGAAGAAAAGTTATGGATACCATCAAAATTAATAAAGACTCAATTTGAACCAGAGAAACTTCATGAAAATAAGAATTGACAGCTCATCCACCCTTACAATTCTTTAAGTTGTAAGAAAAAACAAAGGGTCAGGGCAGGTTTCTGTTTTTGTCTTTACAGAAAACTGGAAATACCCATCTTCAAGAACTGAAAAGAACTTGGACATCTAGACGTCTAAAAAAAAGGGGGGGAGGCTACCCAGAAAATCTTACAAGCAAAAGAATATGGTAACTATTGGTACCAGTATACTTCATAGGGTAAAATCTCATTGCTAAACCTCTACAATTTTTTTGTAAGTTGAAGTCCCAATTTGATGATAATTTAAAGCTGGCTTTAGAGTTGGAGTGTGGCTCTCTCCTTCTCTAAACTCAAGCATACTTGTTAAAGGAAAATACAAAATCTCTGTATCATATCAGAAGAGCCACCTGATATGGGACAGAAGAATAACAAAAAATAAGGGACTATTCTATTGTTACTAATCCTATGCTGAATAAATACTTATATATTTAGCTTCTTGTACATTGTATTGGGTTTTAGTCTCTTATCAGTTTTCTGCAGTGATCCATGGCAATGCCTAATTGCAAACCTGAAGTATCCAAAAGGAAGATGGGGCCCCACAACAATGATTTCACATGAACTCTGACAAAGCCATTAGGCTGACAAACACCAACCAAAGAACAGATTTGGACTACAAAGTGCTCAGGACAATTTCGAGGCAGCTCACTGAGATGAACCAGCTTCACAGACTACTATAGCCAGGACTTGAGACAAGCTGTGCACTTTCCTGTTATGCAGAGACTGGACAACAAATGACATAGCTGCTTATTTCAGGACTTGACATTTAACAAAACTTTTCTTTTCAGGATCCCCCCAAAATACTGTCACCCAGACAGCAGGAAGTAAATTTAAGAACACGATTCCCAAGAGGTGGGGTGGGTTGTTTTCTGTTGTTCAATGGGTTATGGATGATTATCATTGTTTAGGTTAACTGGTTAAAAACTGGAGTGGTTATGGTTAGAAAAAAGTCAAACAAGAATGATTAGATTCAAGATTTGTGTTTAAAAAAATAGAAAAAAGGGGAAAAGATATATAGGATATAAGGATAGATTATTGAATCTTCTTTTAAAAGGATTTACTAGCTTTAAATATTTTGCATTGGATTGGATCTTTGTATATTGTATACAAATTGTGTATATTGTGAATAATTGTGTTACTGTACAAATATCACTATGCTTGTTCAAGATAGTATACTTATTCAGTTTGTCTAACAATGTAATACAAGTTGCTAGTCCATGAAAGTTTTTATTACCAACTGATTAGAATATAAAGTAGTGCAAGTTAGTAGTTAGACATTACATTCAAACATAGTCATATTAGGTATGTTTTCAAGATCAAACAAATATATTTTAGATGAACAGGTCTTCTTCAAACACTTCAGAGATCCATAGAATATGACATTTAAAATATTTTAAGAACGTAGACTTTTCTGGACAGTGAGACAGGGCTGCTCCTGACAGCCCCAATCTACTTCAAGAGAAAAATGGGCATTGAAGAAACTCAATATGGAGTCTACTTTCTTTGTAGCAATGGTTAGCCACTGGACAAGAACCTGTCCCTGTATTGACTGCTTGATAGTATGCTGTTTAAACTGGGCATGCAGGTTTCCTAGGAAAGTGACCTCTGAACTTTGGCAGAACAAGCTGAGATGGTCGTTTAGGTTCCTGGTTTTCAGAGAAAAATGTCAGATATTCTTCAGGGCACAAGGAGAAGCGACTGATAAACTATACCAGAATGGGCAGAGCAGATTTCCTGCTTCATTGAGATGAAAAGAGACTCTGGGCCTGAAGATAGATGCCCCAACTTTATAAAGGAACTTTGGGTGACTGTCCAAGCAGATAGGTGTCATCTCTGAATTTTGGAAGTTTCTTGCACTTCCTGTTTATTTGAGTAAATACTATTTCCTTTTTGGGTCTCTGAGGTAGTTGAAGATGAGATAGTATAGTTTTCTAGTGACAGTTTTAGAAAAGAAACATTGAAGTTAACGTGTATAAATTTAAGAGACATCAAAATGATAGTTTTTAGTTAGTAATACAAGTTAGAAAGAAAGTGAATTAGGTATAATCCTTTGGACTCATCAAAATAGGATAATTAATGAAATATTTTCTTTGAATTGTCAATTGTTCATGGACTGGACATTACTCATTTATTGTTTGTATATGTTGTATATAATTATTGTGCCTATTGTATATGGTTTTTCTTATGTTAGCTATAGCCTTCTTTTTAAAAATTTGACACAAAAGAAGATATGTGGGGATATTTTCAAATACAGTAAAAAGGTGCATATTGGATTTCAAACAGCTTGAAAGAAGAATGGGTTTGAGATGCTGAAAAGGAAAAGGGACAAGAACACACAGAGAGAGGCAGGAGAGGAGGAAGAAGAGGAAGAGGAGGACAGGGAAATAGACTTGATTTGATATGCCATATTCAGTTACTATCTCTGAGAGTCCTGTCCTTTTAAGGAAGCAGGGTAAGAGTGGATCTGGGGAGAGAAGAGGTGAAGGAGAGAGGCTAGGGGTATAGGAGGGAGGGGACACTGTGCTTGGGATGTATATAAGAGAGAAGAATAAAAGAGAGAGAAATAGTCAATTAAAGTACATTATACACACATGAACAAATATAATGGAACCATTATATTGTACAATAAATGCACATTAAAATAAAATAAAATTCTAAAATGTCAATTATACCACTATTGTCAATTAAGAATTGATTACATGTTGAAATGATAACATTTTGCATATGGTAAATGAAATAAATAAACTGTAAAATTCATTTTTAAAGCATCTAAAAGATGTGTTCAATGAAAAAATAAAATTGTGTGGTCATGAACTATATAATGATGCTCCATTCAATTTTGACTTTATGATCATATGTAAGAACATAGCTCTGGAAAATGACATTGAAGTGACAAAACATGAGATGAACAAGTTCTAAGAGAAAAACAAATTGTTTTGATCTCATTTCTAGATTTCATTAGCAATTGGCTGTGAGACGTTTGACCCTGCAGCTAGGTAGTATATAGTGGAATGAGTGGATGGCAGAGGAATTGCTCATCTAAATCTAAATCACTACTTTGTTTTCCATCCATGCATGGCATGTAAAGAGAACTTTATCACTTTTATGTAGGTAACTAGATTTATATTACTTGATATTTTCTCTTTTTTTGGGAACTAGGAGGTAGTAGTAAAGCAAACTAGGCACCATGGGTGAGGACATCTCAGTCCTGAGAGAATTTACAACTACCATTTCTTAAATCAATATAATTTCTATCTACATTCTGTATATTTATTCTTCTATCCACAGATAAGTATAGTTTTACCCTTGAAACAATCTTCTTTGTTCAATGGATGAAGACAATTACAAAGATTCATGAGCAATCAAAGCACAGAGAATATGTGACAGTGGGGTGCCCAGCCTCACTATACACATCTACAACACAACCTCCACAACTAGCATTTGGAGGACATTGTGGAAGAAGGGGAAATATTGTAAGTATGAGAGGCTCAGGATGCCTTCTCCTAGATAGTGTCTTCTAGATATGAAAGGGAAACTACACACATGAAATCTCAACAATACAGATGTCAAAATAAGACCAGTGTAATAAAGACTGTAGTTGACTTGCCAATGTGAATCGAAAAAAAAAAAAATCACAAGATTCCAACCCACAGATGAAGAGCTACAGGTAATCATTGGCTGCTGACAGAGGAGTAGCCATTTTTTTTTAGTTCAGTCTAATGGGTTAATAGGTCATCTAATCACAACCTATGAGCCTTAAACACACCCAAATTTAAGCAACTTTTTCCATGCACAACCTCATGCCTCATGTGTGTGTGTGTGTGTGTGTGTGTTGTGTGTTGTGTTTGTACTTAAAGAGAAAAAATATGTTTTTTAAAAAAGAGATCTTGAATTTGAGGAGTGAAGCACAGAGTTGAATGGGAGAGAGAAATGTAGAATATAGTACATATAGATGAAATTCTCAAAAAAATAAGAAGATAAATTAAACTGGATTGATAATAATGTGTATAATTTTTGTGGTCTTTCTAGGTATAAATATGTTATTACAGTTACATAAACTTTGATTAGTTCCTTGTAACTTTCATCTTTCATTTTACTCATTTGCTATTAACCTTTTTGAATCCTTGATTTTAAGTCTCTCTCTGTGTGTGTGTGTTACAGAGGCAAAAGAAACATCAGATTTTCTAGAGGTGAAGTTATAGGTTTCTTTGAGACAATCAGCTTGGATGCAGGAAACTGAATTTGAGTCCTCTGTAAGAACAGTACATGCTTTTAACAGCTGAGGCATGTCTCTGTGCTCCTTCTCTGAATTTAACTGGACATTTTGTAACATTCTGTTTTTCTCCTGTCACAAAAATCAATTAATACTCTTTCAATAAAGTATCAGTTTTGTTAATATTTGCAATATAATTGTAGTGGTTTGAAAGAAAACGCCCCCCCCCCCACAAGGTAATAACACTATTAGGAGGCGTGGCCTTGTTGGAGTAGGTGTGGTTTTGTTAGGAAAAAGTGTGTTACTAGGGATGGGCTTTCAAGTCTCCTATGCTCAAGCTATTCCCAGTGTCACAGTTTACATACTGTTGCCTCTGCATCAGGATATAGAACTCTCAGCTCCTTCTCCAGCACCATGTCTGCCCCCATGTTTACCACCATGATAATGGACTAAACCTCTGACACTAAAAGCCAGCCCAATTAAATCTTTTCTTTTTAAGAGTTGTCTAAATTTATTTTTAAATAATTCATTCTGCATTGATGAAGTTGCTGATGACAACTGCAGTGACTGTAAGCATGAAAACTACATTTTATATACAGTTCAAATAACTGAGAGAGTATTCCCAATTCTTCCTTTACATCTTTATGATATTCATTTAATCTATTATGATAAAACTTGGTTACTAGTATCAATTTAAGAAAATAGTTTGCTTTAAATTATCAATATCCTTCTTTTAGTTCCACTTTTTTTGTTCATTGTTGTGGACTAAAATAGTATTACATCTGAAAAAAATATGTCCTACTACTGAGTTATACACTCAGACCCTCATATTTAGGCCATACAAAGCTTAGTATATGACACATCAAGTGATGAGAGTCATAAGGTGCTGACAAAACAGAGTAAATCAGTATGGCAGGTAACAATGCCCATTCAGGAAAGAGTAATAAAATGTTCTCAGAAGAGACAGAATTTATATAGATCTTGGAGGATTTGACACAGTATTAAGGACATAATACCCAAGCTATAAAAAACGGAATGAAAAATTCTGAGATTAAAATTTGACTAAATTAATGTCTCAAGATTCTTATCCCAGCCATTAATTACACTTCTGTATTTGGACTTTGTATAAATCAAGTAGCAACATTCAGTGCTTATAGGAGTGGCAATTATTAGCCATTATTTTTCATTAGGCCAATGTTACAATTCAGGTACTTTGATTATTTTTCCTCAGAAGTTCTCTCAAAAAACTATTGGTAAAAAAGGCAGATTTGGTGCCAAAACCTCTATTTTCATAACATTCTCCAATGACTTTCTCTATATGGGGAACCAAACATGTGAAAATGGTTGCCAGTGAACCACAACTGGAAAGGATTATAAATGGTGAGAACTGGATGGCCACTTTCATTTGTATCTCTCAGGATAGACCTACATGCCATGTACACTTAATTTGCTTTCCAATCGTATTTTTGTTGCTCCCTTAATATTAAAAATACAGATGACAACTCCATTGCATATAACCACAGATATTTTTGATGCTCTATATGTGCTTTCCAGAGACTGTAAAAACATGTTCTCTTGTCCAAAAATAATTTATGTCAATAGAATCTAGTAAATAGGGGAATTTTAATAGAGTCCCAATTAGTTCAATCTCCTTTGTGAGGTGTCACAGTGTGGAAAGTAGGATCCTACATATCTTGTAAAGCAGTGAAGAACAAAGTCCCAGAAACCTAGAATTCCTCTTAGACATAGGTCTGCACAAAAGGCTCTCTGAATGGATTCTGTTGCTCCTAGTGAGAAGGAGAGAACTATCTCAGCAGAACTAGGATATAATCAGAATCAGAAGAATCTACAGATGGAAATGCTTCTTATATTAGGGACACAATCTTTCCTAAAAGGCCTTGGCTAATAATGTACTCCCACAACCCTCAGACTTGCCTATAACTCACCATTGGTAATCTCTCCTATTGAAGACAGTGAATTATTTTTTAAAACATTTTTACCATAATTTAAAAATTATTCTATATGTCTTTTGCATCAGGTATCTTGATACCATTCATTTCCCTATCCTTTTGCACCTGTCTCTTTCCCTGCATCTCTCTGCCAAAAAAGGAAAATCAAAGAGAAAAAAATTTAAAAAACATAAACTTTAAAAATCTTGTCATGGAAGACAAGTGTGCAGTATGACACAGTAAGTCACAGAAGGCAGTGGATTTCAAACTTGGTTAATAAAAACTGCTTCTCAAAATGTGGCATACACTTTCTAGTACAAAGTAAAAAGACTTTCAGTGTGCTTATGCAACTCTACACTTTTTTGCTTATGTATGTTTGAGTGTGTACATGTGTTCATATCTTCATATGGATAAGAATGTACGAGTATTATCTATCATAATAGCTGAATGCTTGAAATGTTATATTCCTCAACCTAGTATAAAAAGAAGATTCACTAAATAATGCTGCCAGTATACATGTAATCACTGTAATATTCTTTATTTTATTAATTTTGTCTTCAGAAAGTTCCAGTTGTTATCTTATGAACTTATTTAATCATTTCAGAGTGAGGTGACATAATATTTGAAAAACACTGGTTTAAGCTATCTCCCAAAGACCTTCTTTTATTATGGATTTTAAAATTAGGGTAAAAAGAATTGTGCTTCAATATGACATTATCATATATGTATACCATTGTACATTACTCATATTCATATCCCAGTATCTTTTCAATAATAATTTCTTAAGTATATTCTAAATATTTATTCTTATATCTGCAAATGAGGATAGTACTCGCCTCTCTTGAAAGAAAGTTCTTTCTGCAACAGATCCATCCAGCATAGTAGAAAACCATATCTAATGTGGTTTTATTTTCTATTTTACTGTTACTTCTTATTGTACCTTCTGAGGGCTCCTGCTCACCCCTTTCCTTTACTTAAGTCCTCCTTCTACTTTAGAATCATTATATATAAATTGAGAGAAAAACAAAATGTTTCTTTTTATGAATCATCTGGGTAGGTACAGAATAACACAGTTGGAAGAATCCAAACCTGTCATTCTATTTTTCAAATGTGTCACAGAGCCTATACTAGGATCTGAGACTGTTGACATGTAGTTTTGAATCCTTCCTGCTAAGAGAAATTATTGTCCCATAGACAGAGCAAGTTCCATAGGCAAGATCTGACACCAAATATTCAACACTGTGTCCCATGGGTGGAATGATGGACAAGACTTTAATCAACTCTTAGTTGGATACAGTACAATCAGTTCCAGCCAGTTTAAGATGACTTGTCATCACCCATCTATTCTGCTGGTGACAGCTCTTGTTGAGAAAACTAGTATCTAGTTACATGTTCATCTTAGTTAAGTAATGAGGGTAAGGAAAGTGCAGTCCCCATGCTGTAACTGTTCTATATATCAGTTGTCTAGTTTGGACAGAGAGGTAGCTCATGGATGGGTGGAAAAGCTATAGAAATCAAGGCACTCACTGTTTCTTTTTGTGATCTTGGATTCTATAAGATTCTAACTTCCTTCTCATGGATAGCAAGGGCCTCATTGACTTAGTCAGTAAGCCCAAATCTTGCTTGGATGGTGAATTTACAAGCAACTTCAAAAAGGTACTATGTGGCTCATTTAATTATAACTATGTTAACTCCTTTCTCACTTTTGGGTTTCTACCTGGGTTGTCTAACTTCTATCTAAATTACTGGCTATATGCCAAACTAATTGGAAAGTAATGCATTGTTTTTGCCTTGGATCACAAAGGCACTCATGTGGGAGATTATGTTGTTGCATTGTAAATAATTGTCCCACCCACTGGTTTAATAAAAAGTGCTGATTGGCCAAAGGCAGACAGGAAGTGTGGGCAGGGCTAATAGACTAGAAGACTCTGAGAACAGGCAGAACAGAGCAGAATGCCAGAGAGAAGCCAGAAGAAGCAGAGGACAATTATGCTGCTCTAAGAAAAGGTACCCAGCCGCATAGCTGAACAAGATAAGAGTCATGAGTTAGATGAAGGGTAAAGAGTTACCAAGTTATATGCCTGGGCTTTAGACCGATCAACCTAAAATTAATGTAAGCGTCTGTGTGTCTCTGTGGGTCTGTGGGTCTGCAGGCCTAAAACTTGAGGCGAGGCCTGAAAGTCAGGGCCAGAAACTTCCTACTACAGCACTCAGCTGAGAAAGTAGCAAAGACTGAAGGAAGAGACAAACTGCTTATCAAATGGGTACTAGTGCTTCTGTTCCCACTTAGAGAAGCCATGTCTGTGCATGCGAGATATCCGGAGGATATCTTTTTATAATTCATATTGTGAAGGGCGGAGAAGCACTGATGAGACCCTAATTACATTTTGAAAGGAATCACTGACGAGGATTTTCCAGAATCTTAGGATTGTTCTCTGCTCACTACCTTTACTTGGTTTGTTTTTTTTTTTTTTAAATAACATCAAGACTTCATTGTTTACTCCCATGTGTAGTCCTCAACCCAGCTCTTTAGGATTAATTTTACTCTTGAGCTCTAGGAAAGCATTAGATTTCTATGTACCTTCTTTACTTGGAGAACCTATTGGCACCTCACATTCGAGTATCAACCTAATCAGTTAACCTGCCAATATTCACTTGTAAACTTTTCTTTTGGCCTCTTGATCCCTTCTTACATTTCTTCTGAATTTTGATGTTTTCTGTAACTCTGACTTGTACATTATTACAGGCTACCCTGATTCTCTCTGTCACACACAGGTCAGAGTACAGGCTTTCTCACTAGGTTCCCACAGTACTCTCAGTATTAGATAGGAATGCTTCCTCCACTAGAAATTGTTCCTTTTAAGGGTAGGGACTGATGCCTTGTTGATCTCTGTAGCCCTAATCCTTTTTGGGTGGTCTTCCACACAGCGAGTGATCAAAGAATACAGAAATGAAGCTGTTTCTTTTTCTTTTCTTTACTCCTCGTTCTACTCTTTCTGTCCTCCTGCTCCTTCCCTTTCCCTTCTACTTCTTCTCTTTCTCTCTCCCTCACCCTTCATTCTTCATTTTTTTTTCATTTTCCTGTGTGCATGCCCACACATGATAAAAGTGCAATGATGAGAGTTGTGGCTGGCTCTAGTACAAGAATTGAGGAATGAGAATTGAAAACAGTGGCCTTGAAGAAAGGAAAGGAAGAGAGATTATTTAGAAACCCACTATTATAGGCCAATCTACACACTGTTAAGTAGCTAGGAGAAAGTTGAAGGGAGTTGTAAAGGAAGCACAAAGGTTTGATATTGCTATTTAAGCACTGGAAGAATAAACACGGGCTATACTGGAAAAATGGTATAGGTTAAGGTGTGAAAATGATCCCAGGGAACTTGCACAGGTAAACAGGTATCAAGAGAACTATATAACTAGACTTTTACTTTTGTTTTCTGGTGATTCTGATTCATTTGATATAAGCTGTCCTGAGAATGTACTATTTAACAGGTATATCCCATGCTACTAAGGCATATGACTTAGGAACTACACTTTGAGCAACACTGAGGTTGGTGGTGTAAGCTGCTGAAGGGTTTCTGAGTTTAAACAAAAGGGTAGTTGAATCTTGGGTTTGTTATGGAGAAATACAGCAATTCAGCATCACTCAAAAAAACAAAACAAAACAAAACAACAACAACAACAAAAACCTAACCTACCTATCATGGTATCCTTAACACCCTATAATAATATATTTTTGTCATTTTGGTATTATACTGACAATGCAAATTATCAGAAAATTCCCCTTTAAGCTGAATTTCAGCATTGCTGCAATTGGCTCATTTGTCCTTGCTTCCTTTCCCAAGGTGGCATCAACCAAGACATCTCTGTGCTGTATGGACTATATCTTCTCGGAAGAACAATAATTAACTGCTCCCACTAGTACACCTTTCCTTGGTGTGAGTAGGCTGAGCTGCTTGAAGAAGAATAGAGAGGGGATTATTAGAGGTAACATTTGAGTAGATTTTCCTGTTATCAAGTTTCTTGTATTTTCCAATTGTTTATAAAACAAGTTTTTACATGATAGTACATTAAGGTAGGCTGCTCCATGTAGTAAAGCATAGCGATATACTAATATTGTATATCTTATAAATACTAGATGCAACATAGTATCACACATTGGGTAGATGTATTTCATGGACTTATAGTACTATTATAAATCCTAAAAGGGGAAAATCTTTTAGATATTCATAGAATTCAGTGAGGTAGGTACTGTTACTATATTTGAGATATGAAAAAAACCCAATTTACAGATAGAACTTCAGATTACCACAGCTAGCAAGTATCAGATTAAAGTCTAGAATTCATGAATTCTAGTTCTGAATAGCAAGAAAAACCTTTCCTCAACAGTCTAAAGGAATAGAATTAAACCTTAAATGCACTAAGTGCTCATGAAACCTCCCCTTTTTATGATCTCAGGTTATATATTTGTAACACAGTTTGTATAAAAATATAGACCAGAAGTGTCAATTAGCTAAGTTTCAACTATTCTACCACTTAATTTAGTTAAAAAGTTTCCCCTATCCACCCCTTTAAGGCTAGAGTTCTTACAAAAAGAAACAAAAGTAACATGTTCTGAGTTTAGAGCTCTGCAACCTCAGTTTTCATATGTACATACATGCATGTATGTACATGAAAGTGCCAAAGATACTGGAGGGGGAGCAGCTTGGTGAAAGTTAGGTAAGGGTGGTTCATGAGTGCCTGGAAGAGGAAAAAAATCTATGTGATGGTCTTTCTTGTACTCTATTACTCCCTGATCTTGCTATCAACATTCCCACTGGAAACCGCAATAACAATATTAGTGGAAGAATCATTTCCTTGTAATGAATAACTACTTGGCATTTCCAAGTCACAATTACTTCGGAATCAAAGCTTCTAAATCAGTCAAGGGTGAAGAAGGTGGGCTGGCTGGCACAGATGGTATTTGAGCAGCATGCACAGAAAATGAGCCTGGAAGGCTGATGGAAGTAGGGATGAGATGACAGAGGTGAGAGGAGATGCAGGGATGGAGAGGAAGAAAAAGGAGGACAGCAAAGGCAGTCTTGATTCCTGCTATTCAGAACTGGAATTACCTATAAACACCTGTATAATTTTGGTCTTTGATGTCCACAGTTTATTTGAACTTGTCTAAGATGACTATGATTTAAAAGAGAGAGTAAAGGCTAGTTCCAGCTCTATCATGTCTGTGTGGTGGCTGCTAATGAGTGTAGGAACCTCAGGAGGCTCAGACAAACACTGAAACTAGCATACAATTCAGAGGCTTCATTGCTTTTCTACATTTGAAATTCTAGCAGCCAATTTTATCCTCTGTGGTATTTTCAGGGTCCAGATGGCTTTCAATCAGTCCTTGATATGAGAACTGCTAATAAGCTTCATGGTTTTCTTCATTTTTCTCAGAGCTATGAAATACCAATGGAAGAATTCAGCATTTGTGTTAGGTATTAAAAGGACACATTCTAAGGTCTATAGTGCTTAATTGTGTAGTAAGGATGCCACCTTTTTCCTTGGCTTGTGCAGAAATATTATACCACTTTATTTATTTATTATTTAAGAAAAATTTTAATTCATTTGCATACTAATCACAGATCCCCCACCTACCCCTCCTCCTTCTACTCCCCTTCCTCTATGATGCACTCCCCACTCCCTCCTCCTAAAACAGAAGGGCTCCCATGGGCAGTCAGCAAAGCCTGGTACATTCTGTTGAGGCAAATTCATGCCCCTCACCCCTGCATCAAGATTGGGCAAGGTGTCCCACCATCGGTAATGGGCTCCAAAAAGCCAGCTCATGTACCAGGAATAGACCCTGATCCCACTACCAGGGCCTTCTTAAACAGATTAAGCTACACAACTATCTCCTACATGCAGAGGGTCAAGTCTGGTCCCATGCAGGCTCCACAGATGTCTGCCTAAATTTTTGAATTCTTACTTGGTTGGTTCTATTTTCTCTGTAGACTTCCTCAACGTGATCTTGATTCCCACCAAACCTCACCCCTGCTCAAATAATCCCACTTCCCTGTCTTCAGATAGACTCCCAGAGATTGGTCTTGTGCTTGGCTGTGGATCTTGACATCTGCTTCCATCAGTTACTGGATGAAGGCTCTATGATGTCAGTTAGGGTATTTACCATCTGAGAACTGGGGTAAGACAGCTCAGGCACCCTCTCCACTATGGCTAGTAGTCTAATCTGGGTCCAACTTTGATCACACCACTTTCTTATCTATAATTTAGATATGCTCTCAATGTCTTTCTTTAGCAATGAATAAATGTTAGAAAAAATTATTTGCAATCTCACATAGGTCAACAGTGTATACTATGTGGGCAAAGGTTGGCTCGATACATGCACAGGCTTATGGTTGAAGGCAGTATTGAGCCTGTAAAAGCTCTTTCAGCACTCTACTGTCTATTCTGAACACTTCCCTGGAAAGAATCAGAAAGGGATAGCTATTCTCCACCTTCAGGTCTTTATGTATTACTTAATAAATGTGATAGATTTCTACTGTTTGCACTGAGAACATTAGAACTTATACTTTCTAGGTACTGAATCAAAACTATTAATTATGATTGATAATTTATTATCTACTTCTGAGCAAAACATATATTTTTGATTTTATTTTTGTTCTTAAAAAAAATCTCTGACCAAAGATTCCCCTCTGTCCTCCCCTCCCGGTCCCTTTCCCAAACTCCTCCCTTCCCAGATCAACTCCTCCTTCTTCTCTTTAGAAAAGGGATATTAACCAAATGTAGCATATCAAATTATAATAAAACCAAACACATCTCTTCATATTAAGGTTGGATAAGGCAACCAAGTAGGGGGAAAAGGATCCTAAAGTCTGGCAAAAAAGAAATGTGTGGTGATATGTTTCATATTTAATAAAAACAAGTCTGAAATATCAGAGAAGAGATCTACCCACAGTCAATCCAGGAGGATCAGAGAGTGGTGACCCACGCCTTTAATCCCAGCACAGGGAATATCCAGGAATGGTGACCTACGCCCTTAATCCTAGCAGATCTGAGTTTGAGGCCAACTTGGTTTACAGAGGGAGTTCCAGGCTCCCAGGCAGGCAGTGGTGGTGCCAGGCTTTAATCCCATAAATTCAGAAACAGAGGAAATCTTTCTATGTTTCTCTGAGTTCAAGGCTAACTACCAAATAGTAGCCCATGCCTTAAACTTAACCTGGATGTGAAACAACTGGGTGAAGAGGGTATTTAAGGCAGACATAGAAAGGCAGATTAATGCAGTAGAAACCACGAGGAGCGAGGCTGAGGAAGCTGGAAGACAGCTGGGTGAGATTCGACTGTGGTATTTCCTCTCTTTGATATTTCAGCCTTTCCCTCATATCTGGCTCTGAGTTTCATTTATTCGTGCAAGAGAAATGGTGACAGCCCTGGCTCCCACTAGTACCACAGGAACTCCAAGCTACACAACCATAATATATATGCAGAAGACACAGTTCAGAACTATGCAAGTTCCCTGATTGTTGGCTCTCTCTGTGAACCCCTATGAACTCTGGTTAGTTTAATCTGTAGGCTTATTCTTGGGGTTATCTTAACTCCTTTGGTTTCTCCAATCCTTCCTCATTCTCTTCTGCGGGATTCCCTGACCTCTGCCTAATGATTTGCTGTGGGTCTCTGTCTGCTTCCATCAACTGCTGGATGAAACTTCTCTGATGATGATTATGCTAGACACTGATCTGGTTATGTAAGATGGCTGGTTTACATTCTCTATCCTCCATTACTAGAAGACTTTGATAGGGTTGCACTAGTGGATTCCTAGGAGTTTCCATTGCACTATGTTTCTACCTCACTTCCCCATTTCATTTGTTTCTCCTACCTAATTCCTCATGTTCACATCTGCAAGGGCCCCAGTCAACCTGATAAATCTATTTCCCCTTCTCAGGGAGACCCTTGAGTCTTCCTTATTACTTAGCCTTTCTGAGTTTGTAGCTTGTAGCATGATTGTCCTTTACAGCTAATATCCACTTAAAGGTGAGTATATAGCACATGTACCTGTCTGGGTCTGGGTTATCTCATTTGGGATGATCTTTTTTCTAGTTTCACCTATTTTCTTGCAAATTTAATAATATTTTTAAACAGATGAGTAGTACTTCATGTGTAAATGTACATTTTCTTAATCCATCCTTTGCTCAAAAAACATCTAGGTTGTTTCCAGTTTCTAGCTATTGCAAATAAAGTGAATAGTTGAGAAAGTGTCATTGTGGTAGGATAGAGTATCCTTTTAGTATACACACAGTTGGATTTTTGAGGTAGACAGATTCCCAATTTTCTGAGAACATATCATATTGTTTTACAAAGTGACTGTACAGGTTTTTACTCTTACCAGAAATGGAGGAGTTATTTCCCTTTCTCCACATCCTTTTCAGCATAGGCTGTGTGTTTTTGATCTTAGCCATTCTGATAGGCGTATGATGGAATCACAGAGTGCTTTTTATTTGCATTTCCCAAAGGCTAAGGATGTTGAACAGTTCTTTAGGTGGTTTTTTTTTATTTTTTATTTTTTTTTATTTTTTTTTTTTTTAGCCAATTGAGATGAGAATTCTCTGTTTAGATATGTACCCAATTTTTAAATTGGATCATTTGGTTTGCTGATCTAGTATTTTTGGCTCTTTATATATTTTGGAATTCTGTCCTCTATCAAATGTGGAGTTGGCAAAAATGTTTTCTCATTCTGTAGACTGCTATTTCGTCCTGTTGAGGGTGAATTTTGCTTTACAGAAGCTTTTTAATTTCATGAGATCCCATTTATTACTTGTCCATCTTAGTATCTGTGCTACTGGTGTTTGGTTTAGGAAGTTATCTCCTGAGCCAATATTTTCAAGGTTATTTCTCACTTTTTCTTCTATCAGGTTCAGTATATTTACATTTATGTTGAGGCCTTTGATTCACCTGGCTTTGAGTTTTGTGCAGATGATAGATATGAATCTATTTGCATTCTTCTACATTCTGAAGTTCATTTACACCAGAATGATTTGTTGAAGAAGAATTTTTTATTGTATATTTCTTGCTTCCTTGATAAAAATCAGATGTCCATAAGTGTGTGTATTATGTCTGGGATTTTTATTTGATTCCATTTGTCAGACTGTTTTTATGCTATTCATGCAGTTTTTACTACTATAGCTCTGTAGTACAGCTTGAAATTAGGGATGATGATACCTCTGATATAGTATGACAAGCCCATAGGATCAAGGAAATTGACTTAAACCAGTTGCCAAAGCATTCACATAATGGATTTATTTATGCACCAACAGAGAATCTGCCTAGGGGCCTAGCAACACGCACTGCCCAGAGTTCCCAATAGTGTGGAATCTGCCTAGCAACAGATGTTGTCAGCTCTCCTGATTGCGCCCAGCCAATGAGAGATAGCCATGCAATATCACCAAATTGCAACGCAGCCTGAATGCTGGGAGTAGGGTATATAAGGTTCTCCCCATGGTTGAATATAGGAGTTGGCTCTTTGCTTTTCAAGTGATTCCCAGGGTCTGTGTCATTGATTCTGCATCTTCTAACCCCCTCCAGTGAGGGAACTATTAGGACCTAGCAACACTCTAGAATTTCTTTTAATGTACAGTATTTTTAAAGCTATCCTGGGCTTTTATCCATATGAAGTTGAGTATTGTTTTTCTAGTTCTAAAAGAATTGTGCTAGATCATGGGGTAGATTGATACCCAGTTTTCTGAGAAACCACCATACTGATTTTTAAAGTGTCTATACAAGCAGCAATAAAAGAGTATTCCCCTAACTTCATATCCTTTCTAGCATAGGCTGTCATCAGTGTTTTTGATCTTAGCCATTTTGATGGGTGTAAGATGGTATATAGAGTTGTTTTGATTTGCATTTCTCTGTGTCAATTTATGTCTAGGTCTTCAATTCAGTTCTATTGATGGACCTGTCTGTTGCTATGTCAAACTAAATGAAATAAAATGAACACAATTGTAAGGGGAACACATCCAGCTAGCATGATGACACCATACTTTCTCTGTTTCAAATAATGTGTCTAGGCATGGGCACTAGCTACTTTCTGCTGAGCCAGCTTGGAGTCTGCTGCTGTTGAGCCTGGTGATTGGTGATTCATAATCACTGAGATGCTGGAAGCCAATGAGAGAGAGAGAGAGAGAAAGAGAGAGAGAGAGAGAGAGAGAGAGAGAGAGAGAGAGAGAGAGAGAGAGAGAGAGAGAGAGACTCTACTGCCAATGGAAAATCAGAAGGGGGTATGCATGTTGCTCCATATCTGCAATAGACAAGCTTGTGCATCTGTCCATTGCTTTAAACACTCTGTGTTTGCTCCTTGCCTGACTCCCAGAGTTTGTGTCATAAACTTTATGCCTTCTCACTATTTTTCCCAAGGGGTGACCAGACAGAATGCTCTGTAACAACAAATATTTTTATAGTATCATTTATATACAACATTTAGAATTGCTAAATATTATAGAGACAGAGTATAATGATGGTCAATGGGTGAAAGACAAAAATAGAATTTTGGCTTAACATAGAGTCAGTTTTACAAGATTAAAAAAATTCTAAAGACTGACATTGATAAACTTTACACCATATAAAAAGAGTTATCACTGAATGGTACAATAAAACTGTTTAATTTATAAATTAGTTCTATAACATAATAAATTATAATTTTTAATGTTCCATATGTTTGATAAAATAAATTTAATTTAAAAATTAAAGAGTATTCTTTATGAAAGTGTATTCTTTTGTGTTAGGGTATAATGTTCTGTAGATATCTGTCAGATCCATCTGAGTCATAACATTTGTTAGTTCCCTTATTTCTGTGTTTAGTTTCTGTCTGGATGACCTGCCCATTGGTGCGAGTGGGGTGTTGAAGTCTCCTACTATCAATATGTGAGGGTTGATGTGTGATTTAAAATTTAGTAGTGTTTCCTTTATACATGTGGTTACCCTTGTTTGGGGGGCATAGATGCTAAGAATTGAAAAAAAAATCACCTTGGTTGATTTATTTTCATTGGTGAGTATGACGTTCCCTTCTATATCTTTTTTGAATGAGTTTAGTTTTAACTCTATTTTTAGAAATTAGAATAACTGCACCAGTTTCTTTCTTAGGTCCATTAGCTTGAAAAAATAATTTTCAACCTTTTACTCTGAGATAATGTCAGTCTTTGATATTGAGTTGTGTTTCATGTATGCAGCAGAAGAATGGAGCCTATTTTCATATCCATTATATTAGTCTATGTCTTTTACTGGGGGATTGATTCCATTAATAATGTGAAGTAGCAATGACCAATGATTGTCATTTCCTGTTACTATGTTGTTTATGTTGATGATGGTGATGGTGGCAGTGGTAGTGTGTGTGTTTCCTTTTGTAGAGTTTTTCTGGTATGAGATTTATTACCTGTACTTTTGTGGGTGTAGTTAACCTCTTTGGGTTGGAGTTTTCCTTCTAGTATCTTCTATAGGACTGGATTCATGGACAGATATTGCTTAAAAATGAACTTCATCATGGAATATTGTGCTTTATCCATCTATAATGATTGAATGTTTTTCTGGGTATAGTAATCTGGGCAGAAATCTGTAGTCTCTTAGATCTATAGAATATCTGTTCGGGCCACTTTGACTTTTAGAGTCTCTATTGAGAAATCAGGTGTGGTTCTAACAGGTCTTCCTTTACATGCTATTTTGCCTTTATTTTTTTGCAGCTTTTAGTATTCTTTCTTTTTTCTATGCGTTTAGTATTTTATTATATGGCATGGGAACTTTCTTTTTTGGGGGGACTTTTATGATTCAATCTATTTGGTATTCTCTAAAGTTCTTGCACCTTATATGCACATTCTTTTTAGGTTTGGAAAACTGTATTCTATTATTTTGCTAATAATATTCTCTGGACCTATGGTCTGGGATTCTTCTCCTTTTTCTATTCCTGTTATTCTTATGTTTGGTCTTTTTATGGTGTTCCAGATTTCCTGGATGTTTTGTGTCAGGGGCATTTTAGATGTAACAATTTCTTCATATCTTCAATATCTGAGAGTGTCTCTTCTATCTCTTATATTCTATTGGTAAAGCTTGCCTCTGTAACTTCTGTTTGAATTCCTAAATTATTCATTTCCAGAATTTTCTCAGTTTGTTGGTTTTTTATTGTTTCTATTTCCATTTCCAGGTCTTAAACAGTTTTACTTGTTTTCTTTTATTGTTTTTTCTTGGCCTTCTTGGGATTCTTTAAAGCATTTATTAATTTCTTCCAATGTTTTGATTGTTTTTCTCAATTTCTGTAAGGGATTTATTCATTTCTTGTTTAAGGACCTCTATCATCTTTATGCATTTGGTTTTTAGCTTGTTTTTTTCCTGCTTCATCTGTGTTGGCATATTCTGGGATTTCTGTAGGGGAATGGTTGAGCTCTGGTGATGACATATTGCCCTCAATGTTGGTGATTCTGAACTAATGGTGGCTTTTAGACATCTGGAGTTGTGTGATTATAGGTATAGGTACTGCAGATTTCTGAGTTTCTATTTGATTGGTGTTTTGTTTTGGGGTTCCATTTTTTTCTCTGGCTTTCTTGCCAGAGGATCCTATGGTTAAGTAGAGGGTCTTTGCCCAACTTGGGGGCTGAAGTTTTGGTGGCTAGGGTGGCTTCTGATCTAATTGTGGATCCTCTGGGGTTCTAGTACTGATGTGGCCTCTACAGATCTGGGTGCTTGTATGGCTTCTGATGGAGCAGGGGGTTTCCACTAGAGGTGTGGGTCCCAAATATGATGACAAGGAGAAGAGGGTCTATTATGTTAGGCTGGTTGGTTTTTATAGGAACTGGGTATCTGGATGCTAGTGTATCCTCTGATAGATCATGGAGCTTCTATGTGAGGTGTGGGACAAGTAGAGAAAGAGCTGAGCATCTGGGTGCCAAGGTTGCCTCTGCTGGAGCAGGGGGGTCCTGCTGGAGGTGTGAGCTGGGGATCATGGTGTTGGCAAAATACTTCTTACCAATAAATATATTAGATTTTTATCACTGTGACAAATACGTAAGATGACAGAGCAGTGATTTATTTTGTCTCATGATTTTGGAAGTTTCAACACACTGTCCATTTACTTAATGTCCATGGTCTTTTAGTAAGAGTGAACATGGGGTGGGGAAGCAGAATAATGAATTGAAGAAAAGACGCTTTTCTCATGACACTGAAGAAACAGAGAAAGAAAAAAGGGGCCTATGACAAAATATAGTCCACAAAGACATGCCTCCACCTTACATTCCATTCTCTACTGAATCCCACCTTTGAAGGTTTCTACCACCTTTATTAAATCACTCTGTAGATGGGTCCATTGATATTGTAAGCATTCTCATACCAAAATAATCTTTTAATGATTGGATTCACCATGTTAGGAAGAAGTCTTCAGCATGTGAGCCCTTGGTGGGAGTTACAAAATATTCAAACTATAATAACAATTTCAAATTTTCCTTAGATTAAATGAAATTTTATATAGGAAGTGGTGGTACCCAACACCAATGGATCAATATACAATACACCATATACACCTAAGGCTTAGAAAATATTGTGGAAGAATGGACAGAAAGTTTGTCAGTGCCAGAGGAATAGGAAGTCTGTCATGAGATTCCAGATACTAGAAATGTGAGAATAGCTACACCCATGAATCCTCAACAATGTGACTACCTAAACAAGATCTGAATAAGGATGATACCAATAAACATTCTAATGTCAAAGGGGGGAAATTCCACAGGACCCTAACCCTAGATAAAGAACTCAGGAATGGTAAGAGCTGGAGAAATAGTCTCTCCTCCTAGGTAAGAGCCACTCTCAAATGGTCAATCCTAAAATCAGATGAATACAAGTGATATATGGAATGAACAGATTGTACTTACACATTTAGAAAGATTTCTCTCTCTCTCTCTCTCTCTCTCTCTCTCTCTCTCTCTCTCTCTCTATATATATATATATATATATATATATATATATATATAAGTATATATATCAACAATTAAAGAAAAAAGGACCATGAATTTGAATTTAAGAGGGAAACAGGGGCATGTACATGGGACAAGTTAGAGGGGGAAAGAGCAGGGAAAAATGATGTAATTATATTTTAATTTTTAAAATTAAAACATTAATTAAAAATTTATTCAATACATTCTAGGTTTCAATAATTGTGTACTGTTATAACCAACCACTTTAAAAATTAGATTTAAGGCCCACTCTATGAGATAGAACCTATATAAATCAGTGGTTCTCAACATGTGGGTTATGACCCCTGTCAAGTATCTCATATCAGATATCCTACATATCAGGTATTTACCTTATGATTCCTAATAGTAGAAAATTACAGTTATGAAGCAGCAATGAAATAATGTTATTGTTGGAAGTCACTCTAACACAAAGGGTCACAGCATTAGGAAAGCTGAGAATAACTGCTATACATTACACTGTCAATGAGTCCAAAACCCTTTGGCTAGGTAAGTCATGGGCTCTAGGGGAAAATCTACTATTATATTCTGCTAAATGAGTGTAGTATTCAAGTAACTCCTAATGACATATTGCTATACACATGAATCATTGCATTACTCAATCTTCATCAGAAAAGCTTCTTCTTGCAGTAGATGGCAACAGCAGAGAGAGACCACAGCTTGTCAATGTGCAAAGAATAAGAGATTTGGGAATGCCCAGACCTAAATGTCTATATCACATCCCTCTCCTTAAGACTCAAAGATATGTATCTAAAAGAGGGCAGAGTGATTGTTAGAGCCAGAGGTGATAGATGACTTCAAGGAAACAATGTTATCCAGACACACCAGGGCACAAAGGCACTTTTAGGAACTGTGACATCATTTATGAGATCTGCACAAGCCCAACCAAGACAATATCTCAGCATGGAGGAGTGGTGAAGCCCCTCCATCCCCAGCTGTGGAGCTATTGACAGTTGATTGCAGTTGTTGCATCCATGTAGAAGGACCCCCAAAGACCACCAGGGAGTTGGATTCTGATGCAAACACACAAGGTTCAGTCTATTGTTTTGGACAGGTTCAAAGGAACCCTGGTCAAAATCCTTTGTTCTGGCATAGAGGAGGATTTCAGTCAGCCATGAGCCCAGAGATGAGGGTGATTTATTTTATTTTATATTTTATGTATTTATGTATTTATTTATTTAAGTACTATCACTTTATTTTTTCATTTTACTATTTTTTATTAAAAAATCATTTTTATCTATGTATCCCCCTGCTCCCTTTCCCTTTCCTCCTCCCAATACCTCCCAGTCAGCCTTCAGCCTCCATCCCCCATTCACCCATAATCCCCAAAAGGGCAAGAAGTCCCAAGTTGGGTCAGCTCAGAGTGGCACATCTACTCCAGGCTAGTCCGATTTCCTCATCCCAAAGTCAAGACTGGGTTAGGTGTTCCTCTTCAGGGAATGGACTCCAAGGTGCCAGCCCATGCACAGGAACACAGTCTGATCCCACCCCTCAAGGCTCCACATACTGCCCATGTCAGTCGACAGTTACCCTTGGAAGGCCTAACTCCTTTTCCCGATGGATCTCCAAAGGCTATTCTTGATTCAGTGAGCTCCCCAGAACTCCAGCCAGCCATCACTGTGGGGATTTCCTCACAATTCCTATCCCCTTGCTCATACAGACTCTCCTCCCCTGCTGTCAGCTAGACCAGGAGCTCAGCCCTTCACTCAGCCATGGATCTCTGTCTTCATCTGTATTCATTGTTGGAGGTATATTCTGTGCTGACAGTTATGGTGGTTATTCATTTGATTATGGGGGAAATCTTGCTCAGGCACCCCCTCCATTATTGGTTGGAGACCTAGCCAGGGACATTCTGTGAGTTCTTGGTGGTTTCCCTAGCACCCAGTCTCTTTCCAACCTCACATTGGCTTCCTCTATCAAGATACCCATGTATTTATATCTCCCCCTTTCGTCCTCTTACTCAACCATCTCCTTCTTTCAAGATTTGTTCCTAAGTCTTCTTGAAGAAAAGCATATATAAGCAGGGTGCTACATGCCTTGCCTTGACATTCCAGGATTGGGCAAAGGTGTATGGGGTACAACAACTATTGGCTATACTTTCAGTGTGAACTCAAACCCTGAATCGGCTTGCTGAACTTTGGATCAGCATAAAACTTACTATTGGCTGTCAGGTGCATTCCTGAGATTCTTTCCAGACTCAGACCTAGACCCTGTCCTTGGGCATTAAATGCTCTTTTCCTGAAATAGTTCTGTAATGATAAATCCATGCCTTCACAAATGGAGTAACATCTGATATATATTGACCATATCCAGGGAAGGCATCATGAGTAACAGAAAACACAAATCAGATTCCATGTTGAGAGAAGGGGGAAGGGACGGAAGGATGGAAGGTGGAAAAAAATAAGAACATGAAGCTGGGTGAGTAGGGTGATAGGGGAGGATCTTGGAGGAAGAAAAAATGGATTATATAAAATTCTCAAGGAAATAAAAATATGTGTGGTGTTCAAGTGCTATGGAATGCCTGTAGAGGTCATAGGACTATTTAGGAGTCTGTTATTACCTTCCAACTTATTTTGACTCAATTTATCTTATCATTTCTGTTGCTGCCCAGAGTACTTCTAAGTAGCTGGTCCATGAGTTTACAATCAATTCTCCCTTCTCCATCTCCAATTGATGTGGAAATGCCTTTCTGTATGCTGTGAATCTCAATCTTTAAATAAAGGAGCTGTTTTGGCCCATGACAGGCACTGTAGAAAAAGTCAGAGGAATCAGAATAGGTAGGAAAGGAAGGGTAGAGTCAGAGACAGATGGAGCAAGCTGCCCAAGGAGCAACATGTAAAGAACACAGGTGAGCCACGGGCCACATGACAGACAGATTAATAGAAATGGGTTGATTTAAGATGTAAGAGCTAGCTAGCAATGTGCCTGAGCCATAGGCCAAACAGCATAAAGTTAATATAAGCATCTGAGTCATTTCTGGGGGCCTGAGCAGCAGCGGCCGGCTGCTAAGGGGTCTGGCATGGCAGGGTCTGGGCCCCTGTCTGCCCGGGACCAAGAAACTACATTGCAACATCCAATCTCATAGCAGAGGTTCTGGAATTACAGATATATATCATTACATCTAACTGTTTATATGGGTTATAGGGATCTGAATTCAGGTCATCAGGCTTGCATAGCAAGTATGTTTATCCACTGAGCTAACTCCTTGCTCAGCATAGTGCACATCTTGGCTTGAATTACTGCTGTTTAACATTGTGACAGTCTTATTCTATATGGATTAGATTGTTCTGTGGATTTTTAAGTGTATACTAAGAGAGATAAATAATTCTGTTCATGGTCAATAATTGGTATATTATAGATTCAATATTTGATCAATGATTTATCAGTTTGTCAATAATCTTTGCAAGCTAACCATGGAGGTTCATCTTTTTTAATTCTAGCACTTGAAAGTTGTCAGATAAAACACTCACTAATTCCATTGTTCCCACTGGAAGCTAATTCAAATCATTATGTTGTTAGGTTGAAGTGAAAGCTTCACTTTTTCAAGACCCTGTTAATACTAGAGGGGGCTTTCACACAGCTAACATTTTCTTATCTTAATTATAAAGTTCAAATGATGAGAGAAAGGATATATACCAAAGTCTGTGGCTTTAGGCCTCACAGCATATCAGGGTGGCACCTGTGTCATTACCAAGCTTGGTTGCTGTGTATACATTCCTGATAATTCTGCTATTATCTCATCCATTTTACAAGACCTACAAAAAGCAGGCTCAGACCTAAAAAAAAAATGACAGACAACTCAAAAATCACAAAGCATGCTAAGTTGAAGACAGTATGTGTTCTGTTATGACCATTCTGGTGCCAGAGTTAGGCTAATGTTCAGGTCATAAAAATAGTAAAAGGGCTACAGGCTTGGATGAGCAATTAAGAGTACTGGTGCTCTTTTAGAAAATCCAGATTCATTTCCCAGCATCCACATGACAGATTGCAACCATCTGAACTCCAGTTTTAGGAAATACAATGCTGTCTTATAAATTCTACAGTACCAGGTGTGCACATAGCACATATACATACATGCAGGCAAAACACCCATACACATAAAATGAACAAAAATATTTTCACGGGGTATGTAAGTCAGAGAACATGCACATGTCACAATAGATAATGATGGAGATCCTTATAAAGTGTCTGCACCAAATCACATTGCCCCTAAAAATATATGAGAGAAACCATTATTTTGCATTCTTACCAGCACTCAGTCTTGTCAATATTCTAAACGATTTTGGCTCTGATTAATAATCTAGGTGTATACTTTTAAGAAGCTCTCTCTAGCTACAATGTGAAACATGCCTCAAGCAATTTTATGGATGACATTGGTATACTTATATCTTACATTTCTATTTCAATAAATAAAATTTCATGGAAACAGAACTAAGGAAACACATTTTGACCAGGGAAGAATTTATATCCCAGAATATCCAGAAATCTGTTCATTTAACCATAGGGTTCACAATTTTCTCTGGGCATCACAATAAACTCACAGGGGTATTTGGTAGTACTTAAAAATTTAAAGAAAAACTCCGTGATATCCCACATTTGTTAAGAAATTCAAACCTGCTTGCTTGAGGTAGTTCATAGGTTTAACATTAGATTTTACTGAATTGTTTTTATGATTTTACTTTTAAAAATTAAGCACTATGTAAGTCAATGGAGGTCAGGAAATAAAAAAAAAAAGTGATGTCCAACCTGATTCTAGAGTATGAAAAGTTGTCTAAAGGTGGCTACTTAATAGGAAATAAGATACTTTATTTATATTAAAATTTCATCTTAATTTAGTCATGGCATTTTAAGTGGCAAGTATACTGTTTATAATGCATACATATTGAGTTGGGAGAACTTAACTATTTAATAAATGGAAATTTTGGATATTCCTATTGGTCTAGACTCACCATGAAAAAAATGCCGAGATGCTAAGGAGTATATTGGCAACCAAGGAAGTTTGAACAGTTCTAATTGAACTTGATGAACCACAGGAAATCAGTAGCAATGGCAACCTAAATGCTTTCACTCTCACCTACCTACCTGTTCTGCATTAGAAGCCAAAAAGCTCTCCATGCTCTTTTCCAGTTTTGTCTTTTATCTCTAACCACCCCCTCACTACTTGAAATCTGTTGGGAGTTGGGTTGAGTTAGACAAATATCTTAATGCCATTGTTGTCTGCAGAAGAAACAGTGATTCCAATGGCTTTTGACTTATGACTGTATTTTTATTAATGATAGTGAAACAGTTTCATAGTTTCATATACTTTATGTTATCTAGTTTCTCATTTTAAATAAAGCTATGTATTTTTTCTGTTCTGATAGATACCAATGGATGAAGTGAAATCATAATTTACATCTGAACTCATTTTTATTAGAAAAACAACTACAAAGGGGATTATAATCACAAGAGGATTTCATCTTTCATCTAATGAACTGATCTTCTAAATAGCACAGGAACTCTGATACCCATGCTAGGTAGACATGCTAGTAGATAATTAGGTCTGGATAGGTAGAAAGTAAATTGAGTCAAAGATATATGATCCAAATAGATATACAAAATCAAAATTACCCTTGAAGAAACAATATAAAAACTAAAGATTTTATTTTAGTGTGTGTGTGTGTGCGTGTGTGTGTGCTTGGAGAGTTCAGATGAGAGTATTCAATCCTCTGGAGCTGGAGTTACAGGTAATTGTGAGCCATACCACCTAATGTAGGTGCTTGTCAAGTTCAAAGAAACTCCATTTCCCAATTTCTTATGGTTACACTAAAGCCAGTATTCCTTAGGAACCTGTGAAGCTGGTTCCACTCTGCCAAAATGGAGCCACTTCCTTTATCACTGGGAGAAAGGGCATGCCTGCGCATACCAAAATTCAAGTTGGTCTCCAGTCTCCCTCGGTATCACAGGTACATGTTATAAATTTCCGATTCTATGGTGGCATTCGGCTTCTTCTCACCTTCCCCTGTACCCTAAACTCCCTCCTGCTCTGGAGCTTCCCTGCCCTTAGCTATTCATTCCTCCTCAGGACCCTGCTATTTCATTTATGCTTGCTTTTTCATGTCTCTATTCTTCCTCTCTTTGTCGTCATCTCACCCTCCCTTCATGTCTTATTCACTCTGCTCCTGTTTCTCTCCGTCCAGCTCCAGTCTACTAATGTCTCTTTTGTTCTGGACTCTCTTAGATGCTTCTGGCTGTACTCTCCCTCATATCTATAATAAAAACCTTCTGCTTAACTATACCTTGGAGCAGTCAAATCATCCGTTTATACAGTGCTGGAAAATAAACTTGAATCATGTGCAAGAGCAGAATATGCTTTTAACTATGGAACCATCTATCCTGCACCAATATTAAACCTTATCAAGATGGGTAAGAAAGAAAACTCAGAGTCATAATGTTATAGACCAAATACTCTAGAATTTTACAGTGGTCATGTAATGACTGTCAACATAGGGGTCCCAGAGATATAGCCAGAATCTAACACAATGATTAAGATTCTAGGGGACAGGGTCATACGGTAGTCCGAGTGCTAACAAGAATTACTTTTTTTTTTTAAATAATGCCTTCACATTTAAAATGTTAATATATTATCTGTTTAGAAAATAGATATGGGATTGGTGAGATGTCTCAATAGATGAAGGTGCTTAGAGTACCATGCCTGATGACTTGAATTTGATATTTGACCTATATGGTGAAAGGAGATAATCAAGTCCTGTAGCTTGTCCTCTGACCTTCACATAGGTGGTGTGACCTGTTCTCTCAAACAAACACATGCACACAGGTACGAAACACAGTAAATAAATAAAAAACTTTTGAAAAGAAAATAGTCATGTTCTGCCTTTGGAAGAATGCAGTTGTGAGAGTAGCTGCTATGTTTCTGGAGATTCTGGGTTCAAGAGAGGGTTTGGAAGAATACAGTCAGAACTAGAACTTGTGGCTCCTGAATAGAAGGCTAAAAGCACTGTCCTATTGGTCCTGTTGATCCTAGAGCCCTGCCTCTGCCTTCCAGCACTATGAATCAGGAAAAGTATAATCCAAACTGGTTTTCTGACTTTCTGTAGACTGGGGAACTCCTTTCACTCAGGCAGTTTGGCTCTTGTATC
Organism: Phyllotis vaccarum; assembly: GCA_033318265.1. Taxonomy (NCBI): domain Eukaryota; kingdom Metazoa; phylum Chordata; class Mammalia; order Rodentia; family Cricetidae; genus Phyllotis; species Phyllotis vaccarum. The sequence continues at coordinate 62,150,919 of JARWLC010000013.1, forward strand.
TGGTCTCAGGCCCAGTGCCCAGATTGCTGTACTGGGAAACTTCCCAGACCGGTTTTGGGCTTTTGGCTTCCCTACCTAAGAGCTCAAATGAAAGAGTTGGTGAATCCCTTGGGGTAAGGAGGATTTGCAACCCACCAGGGAGCTCTGTTGGAATGCTCATTCCTGTTGTCTCTGGAAGGAAAAAGAAAGAAAAGGGAAAGGAAAGGGGGGGGCAAGGAAGAGCCTAAAAGGCAGGGAATTAGTTTCTGCAACTGTCTCCTAAGCAGGTACTGGGCGGGAGCTTTAGGCCTAACTCTCTTAGCCTGAGGGAGAGATCTGAAGATTGCTTGCTAACTGGGTTTTCCACCCTCCCTCCCTTTTTCCTCCTTCTGCTCCTTGGGTTATGGTGACCTGAAACATCTCTCACAGTCAGTTCTGAGGCAGCAGTGCCTGAGAATAGCTCACAGATCAGCAGCAGTCTTTCCCGGACCTCCGAAAAGACAGGCAAGGGGAAAATTGTGGTGCATTGCTCTGCATACCCCACCTCTAAGTGCAGTGGGTGAGGGGGGGAGGTTGAGTGCTGAGGGGGTGGGGAAGTCATGACCTTGTGTTCCTTGATGTTATTTGATGTTGGTTTTGGCTGCATTCAGGGAGCTAAAAAGCATATAAAAATGAAGCTAATAAAACTGCAGGGCTAGAGAATGGGCCAGGCACAAGCTGTGGCCTCCCAGATCAGCCGTGGCTGAACTCTCGAGCCTAGCTGGCTCACATTCCTTCCAAGGTGCAGATTTGGGCAAGGCCACAGCCAAACTACAGAAACTAGTTGACCTTGTTGGCCTATATGATTTGAAATCATGATTAGTTTTTTTTAGAGGAAAAACAATGAATGGCACAGTAGGAAGACCTCAAGGATTCATTTGTGGCTTTCATGGCAATGTGACTGAAGAGGTTTGCCTCCTCTGCAGCATTGGTGCCAATCTATCTGAGAGTGGCTCTGTCAGTCTTCCCACAAGGCAGTCTTGAACTGAGAAAAGCTTATAGGCAAGAGCCGGACTACTTAGGGGATAGTCACTAAGATGGTCATAAAGAAAAGGGGTTCTGATTACTGGGACCTACTCCAGACTATGAAAGTCACCCTATGCAGGCAGATTTGAGCAATTCCTATTGAGGCAGATTTAGAAAGTTTAAGTGGAAATAGTAAGCAGAGCCACCTCTATGGCCCTCTGATTATCTAGGAGTGAAGTGTGACACCCAAAGTATACCTGCATGAATGTGAATTATGGACACCTGTAAATGGTTTCGCATTTACGAAATGCGAAAAAAAGTGGTAGTCCATGCATATAGGAACCCAGAATGAGACATTGCTATTCAGTTTTCTCAACTTTAGAGTGGTTAGAAACTTATTCTCTTAAAAGTGAAAACAAACGTAATGTTTCCCAGTGTGTCCAGTAACACATCAAGTACATGCTTAGTGCTCAACAAATTCCCAGCACCTCAGCTCCAAGTTTTACTAATGTACGACGATAAGGTTTGGGTTAGATATTCTCTCCAATATAGTTATAAATGTTGATATAAAAAAATCTGGAGTTCTGTAAGAGATCCATAAAAGATGGTTCCCCATATCCGTTCTGATGTTGGGAAGTAGAGGTAAAGAAGAGAAAGGAAGTGATGAACAAAAATCCCAGATGACTCAGAGAGGGACAGATTGCACATGACAAAGGTAAAGGGCACTTTGCACTTCAGTATTGGAAATGTTGAAGAAGAACAGCTAATGATATGTGATTTCCTAGTTGTTTTAGGAATCCTTATACCTGTCACCTTCTTCCTGTTTCCATGGAAATAGCCTTAATTCTGGTAACCATTTATCCTGACATCTATCCTCTCTTTACTTTTAGAAGAAACACTAGAACTCTGTCCTATTCATTTTATAGAGAAAACAGTCACCCAACCACAGTAGCAATCTTGAGATTCATTTTTTAGAGTTTATTTTATTTTTTCAGTATTTGTATATATGTGTCTGGGAGTGAGTATGTGCACATGTGAGTACAGGCATCTACGGAGTTGGAAGAGGACATCATAACCTGGAGTTGGAAATACAGGTGATTATGAGTCACTTGCTTTAGAGGTTGGGAATAAAACTCAGGTCCTCTGCAATAGAGTACATTTTCTTAATATCTCAATCATCTCTCCCTTCTCTAGAGATTTCTTATATCTTCCTTCTTACTGTTAGCATAAGATACTTAACTTACTTATTATTAGGAGCTTCAATGATGGCCTGACAGATTAAAATTATCTAAAATTCACAGAAAGGAAATATTAAGATTATAGAGCTAAAATTAATTACATATAGCTACTTAGTGATGGAACCAGGATTGAAGTTCAATTATATGTGACTGTGAATAATTCCAGAAGAATCCCTCCCACAAAAGAAGGAGAAGGAGGAGGAGGAGGAGGATGGAGGAGGAGGAGGAGGAGGAGGAGGAGGTTATAATTAGGTTTTTGGCTTTGTCGGGCCAGCGGTTTAGACTTATAGACTTGTCATCTTGGACTGTCTAGTTGTTTGTTGTTGATTAGGCCCTTAAAATGACTTAGACATTTATATTAATTTTATGCTGTTTGGCTAATGGTTTAGGTATATTGTTATTTGGTTTTTAATTTTAACTTAATTTATTGTTATTAATTTGTTTGTCATGTGGCTTGTGGCTTATCTGTGTTTTTTTATATTTTTTTTGGGGGGGGGGGGTGTTTGCGTAGGAAAAGCCAAGGCTTCAGTAGCATATTTTTCTTCAACACCTGGATCCTCACATTTTGTTTATAAAACCTATGGGATAAAGGGAAAGCACACATAGATTTTATAAACAAAAGTGTTCTCTGTGGGAAAGGCAAGTATCTCACAGTGATTGATATATATATATATATATATATTGAGTTCATGAAAAATCTCTGGCTACCATTTAAGGCATGTCTGTGTTGCCATTTCTCCTATCTCTAGTCCAGTTTTGAGGTAGACTTACTGTCTTAAGGCTTTTATTGCTGTTTAGAACCACTATGACCAGTGCAACTCTTATAAATGAAAACATTTAATTGAGGGGGCTTATTACAGAGGTTCAGTCCATCATCATCAAGGTGGGGGCATGGTGGTGTGCAGGCAGATGTGGTGCTGGAGCTGACAGTGCCATGACAGGAAGTCAGATGATAGTTACACTGGGGAAGCTTGAGCAAGAGACCTCAAATCCCACCCCCATAGTGACACACTTCCTCCAACAATACCATAGATCCTTATCGTGCTACTCCCTTTGGGGGTTATTTTCTTTCAAATCACTGAGTTCTACTCCCCCCCCAAAGGCTTATAGCCTTATCATAACACAGAATGCATTTAGTTCCACTTCCAAAGTCCCCATAGTCTAAAACACTCTCAAAACTTAATTCCAAGTCCAAAGATTTTTCTGAGACACACGGCAATCTCTTAAATGTAATAATCTATAAAAATCAAAATCAAAAAGCAGATCAGATACTTCCAACACATTATAGCACAGGATATACATTGCCACTCTAAAACACAGGGAAGGGGCATAGCAAGGAATCCAAAGCAAGAGTGAAAACAAGCTGGACAAACTCCAAACTCTGCATCTCCATAACTGATGTCAAAATGGTCTCCACATCTCCAACTTCATTCAGCTTTATTGACTGCAACACACTTCTTCCTCTTGGGCTGGTTTTTCTCCCTGTTATTAGTTTTCTTCAGCAGGGACCCCACAACTTTGGCATCTCTAACATCTTGGGAGCTTCAAGGCAATACAGAATGCAACTTCACAGCTTCATGCAATGGCCTCTCTGGGCCCCAATTTAGGGACACCCCTGACACAGTAGCTTTATGCCTGAACTCCTTAATTCTTTCCTTATCTCTAAAGCCAGAAACAGATGGCTGAAGCTGCCAAGTGTTGATACTTATTGGGGCTGGAACATGGCCTCCTAGTTAAATTACATCTTCATCTGCTTTCTGCTCTTCACAGACTAAGTTTGGCTATCTTGAAAATTGTTCTCTAGATAGGTTGGCCTCAAACTCAGAAATATTCCAGCTATCCAAGTGCTGGGATTAAAGGTGTACCCACCACACATGGCTATAAACTTTTCTTTAGTTCCTTTTCACAAGTTTAACTAGTTGGGTGGGAATCTTGCCCTGAGGTCACCAATCTCTTTATTACATTTCTTAACCTGTTTATCTCCTTGAACAGAGAATTTAACTCCATACTTTCTGGTGCCCTTTTTCTTCTCATAGATTTTTTCCTTGTTCAATTTATTCCTTTTCATGATATATCTTCATCAGAATTAACACTAATATCCACACAACAGAGCCTATACCAAGATATTTTGATATTTCCTCTGTCAACTAAAATAATCTGAAACTTCAACCTCAGGCAGACTCTTTGAACAAGGGCAAAGTGCAGCCACTTCTTTCACCAAAATATCACAAGAATGATTTCTAGGCAATATACTAAAATTTGTTCTCTCTGAAACCTCTTGATCCAGACCTGGACAGTTCATCAGATCATACTCAGCACCATTGTCTTTTATGTTCCTCCTTGTATGACCCACTAAGCAATGCTTAGAGTATTCCACTGCTTTCCAAATTCAAAATACCAAAGTGTAAATTCCTCCAAACAAACACATGGTCAACACTATCACAGAAATACCAAAGTCCCTGGTACAAACTTCTGCCTTGGTTAAGGTTTTTTTTCTTTTTTGCTTTGAAGAGATACCGGAACCATGAAAACTCATAAATAAAAAAATTAATTGGTGGGGGCTTGCTTAGTTTCAGAGGTTCAGTCCATTATCAACATGGCAGGGAGCATGTTGGCCTGTAGGCACACATGGTGCTGAGAGTGCTACATCTTATAAAAAACAAGAAATTGACTGACAGTCACACTGAGGGAAGCTTGAACAGAAGAGACATTAAAGCCCACCCAACAGAGACACACTTCCTCCAACAAAGCTATACCACCTAACAATGCCATTCCTTTTGGGGCTCATTTTTTTTTTTTCAAAATACTACACTTAGTTTTTCAGTTTTTATTCTCAAAGAAAACTAGGTTTCCTTTTCATAGGTTTGGTTGCCACTAGAGTTCATAATATAACTGTCCCTCAGACAATGGCCTCACTGCTGATTTGGATACTGTCCTTTCCTCTTCAATTGCCCATGTTCCTCTTTATATTTTTCCCCAAGTATTAACCTTACTTTTTCTTGTTCTTTTTATTCTAATTAAGGAATAAAGTGTGAATTCAGTCTCCTACTATCTGAAATGCTAGAGAAAAGTTTCCCATATTTGGGAAAATTGAATGTGTACATTTGAAGTGAAATTGGTAAAACGTGCCTTGAGAAAACCACCTTCATACTATGATCCTGTCATTCTCTCTTTGTACTTTTGTTTCCAGACACCATTTTTTCCATCTATGGTGGAATTGTCATGGTGCTTCTACTAGCCTGCCCACCAAGGACCTCTTGTCTAGAAATATATCATGTTTGTAAGCATGCTTCTGTTTACACTGGATATATGAAAACATCAAACTTTCATTCAAATGTTCCTCTTAGTTAATGTGATATAGCAAGGTGATACTCTACAAGTGCTGAGATAAAAAGTCTTAATATCTTTTTCTGGGATCCCAAATACAGACATGGCATGAATCCAGAGATTCTTGTGGCTGATTTTCAGATAATCATACAAGTGGGAGGGTGGCAATTATTGCAGTAAGAGGTGTGTGTCGGAATCATTATGCTTCAAAATGAAATATTTGTATGACATTTTTTCTTCCATTTCCAATAAAATTAAGAGCTTTGGGGTCTAAATGCTATAACCTTCAAAAGATACAGTCTGAGCATGACAGTGTTTGTCTATGCACCAGAATAAAGCTTATAAATTAGAATCTGTCAGTCAGAGTTCTCTGTGGAAAGGTTATGCTGTACCTGAGAAACGTGTACTACCTAATTAGTTCTAGTCTAGATTGTAACTGCAGAAGCAAGATAATGTGATGGGGGAGGAGATCAGGCTCTGATTTGCTTTGAGGTTAAATTCTCCTTTATTTGTGACTCAGGTATAGGACTCCCTGGGTTTCCAAGATCTTAGTGACATGGGTCTGACGGCGAATAAATTGCCTAGGTTATTATGACTATAGTGAGAATCTATCAGATGTAGTAGTCTGAGAAGGGCAGGGCAAAACAGAAGCATTATAATTTAATACATTTGCATTGTACTTAATGCACCTTTAAAGGATGGGAAATCCATGAGACACAGGGGTGAAATATTCTCTGGGAATTGGAAGGCTGAGGTGAGAATTGGGGTTGTGAGCATGTGCTCAGATATGCATGCTTAGAACTGTATGAGACAAGGTAATCAGGCAGGAGGTCAAGGTCGTGCAATGGATAAACATAATGACTATAAAGCATAACTCTCCCTGAAATAAGGGTCCCAGAAAAAAATTGGAGAGGGCTTTCCTTTTACCCATATGCTTTGTAGAACATCATTTTGCTATATCATATAAACAGGTTGGAATTCCTATAGCATATGAGATTTTGGATAGATAGAACTTAATGCACTCAATGTAATAGAAGCAGCCTAACAAACGTGATAGATTTATTGAGGATATATTTATTGAGGCTATATCAATGCCCTCGTCTCCCTGCTCACTTACGGAGCTCTGGTTCAGTTAACAGTGGTAATGAAGTGTAAGGAAATGTGAGAATTGTGGTACAGTCACTTAGTGTCAGATCCAGGGAGTGAAATGAAACTCACTTCTATATTGCAGTTAGGTGGAAAAGATAAAGCTTCCAGGATTTTTCTGAGACGTTAAAGACTGGCTCCAATACCAGTGAAGAAAAGTACTAATGAAGCCATGAATGTGACAAAGTTTTGATGGGAACTTCAAAAGGGAAGAATCTGGGTCTTATACTGTACCAGACACAGAAGGAGGAAGAAATGAAGATGTTCTAAAGACTGTGTCTCTCAATCTAACTATGAGACTATTGAGACAATTGACTCCAAAGAAATGGGAATTTTCATTAGAAATCTCAGGCTGGGAACAAGAAAAGGCCTAGTTTAAGAAAAAGAGTCTTCCAGAAAGACTTTATGCAGCTCTAGCAACTTTGTTAGATCATCTTTCTGAAGTCCAGAGAGGAATGGATCGTTGCTGGGCAAGATTACACCCTGACTGAGACTGTTTAGATTCTGACCTTGTAGTTAAACTTTATTCAATTTCAGGACCCTGAAGATGGACTTAGGGGGGAAGGTTGTTAGACTTCTTTGTTCCTCCTACCAATGTGACCACATTGAATCTCATTTTGCTGCTTTACACTATTAATTTAATTGTTTTGATTGACTTATTGAGGATAGCTGAAACTGATTAGGAGCACAGGCTGTGACCCCCAAGTTGGATAATTATATTTATGTTATTATGTTTATTTATTTCTCATCCATTTCCTGACACATACCCTTCATTTATGCTCTCTGTTAACAGTTTTTGAGTAAGTTTCGATCACTTCCAGTACATAAAATGAGAGCAGTATAGGCCTTGAAATAAATATAAGTTTTAGTCCTATATTTTTCTACGTTTTAGTCATGACTTTCTATTAACATTACCTCCAAATTCTCATTTTTTTTTTGTTTATAAAGGAGACAAATAACCCCCTTTTTTGCAAAGTTCTTGTCAAGAGTAATGAAGTTATTCTATATAATAAAATAAAAGCAATGTTTGTTTCAAAGAGATTGCTTGATGTGTATTTCTTAAATATGAACATATAAGGCAAATTTGGGACCTATTTGATGTACAGGTTGATCCTAGTACAAGTCAAAGCTAACTGCACTCTTTGGATGGGTTTGTACAAGCATTTATAAGAAACTGGCCTGAGGTGGGGTGCCTTTCTATATGCTGTGAATATGCTTAATTACCATTTGTTAATTTTAAAAAAAAGCTGTTTTGGACTATGGCAAGGCAGTTTAGAGGCAGGCGGGAAACCCAAAAAGGACAGAGTCAGGGACAGATACTGTAGGCTGCTAAGATGTAATGGAACACAGGTAAAGCCAGGAAACACGTAGCAATACAATAGATTAATAGAAATGGGTTAAGTTATAAGAGCTACTTGGTAATGAGCCTGAGCCATAGGCCAAACAGTTTGTAATTAATATAAGCCTTTGAGTAATTATTTTATAAGCAGCTGCAGGACTTCAGATAGGAGACTTTTATCTGACTGAGGGGCTGGGATGGAACAGAAAAACCTCTGGCTACACTGGTGAAAGTTTTTTTTTTTTTCTTTAAGTCTCTTTTTAGAGAACCAAAAAGCTCACAGTGCAGGATTACGACAAAGGAGAAAATGGCATACTGATATTAGAGGGTGAATATGATTGAGCTGGAGGAGAAAACTAGGAGTTATAGAGGAAAATCATGATTATCATTTTCTCTTGAAGGTGCTAGAGTTAGAAAATGTGGATAAAAATAAATATTTAAAAGGGGACCATGAGGTCAGGAAAAGAATGTAAGAAAGAAAGAAATAGGAAAATAGACTGAATGAGAAAAATGAGAAAGGAAATTAATAACAGCTTGGAATAATCCAAATTAAAGTGTCCGTTGGGTTTGTCTTTCCCCGAGACCCAAAGAAGATTAGGAAAGAAAGTGAGTCATTAAAAGGATTTTGGCAGAATGTATGTTGTACAGTTCTAGTATAGTTGATAGAAAAAAGGGGATAGCAAGGAAATCGCTCTCTTATACCCCACCCTAATTTAGTTTTAATATAACTGAGAAGGAAAACTGTGTGTGGCAGGGATTCTTATATTTTTAGCTACTTCTTATATATCACTTCTTCTAAGGAATAGTGTTTTCTCCAAATTGTGCACCTACATTTTCTTCACGCCTCGTTGTCTGCTACTTTTCCTCATGGAAATCCAAGAGGTGACCTTTTCTTTACTTAGTATCCCAAAGAGGAGTGGCAGACTCAAGCACTGATAAGAAAGAAACCAGACATTAATATTTTCGGTATATCTCCTACTGAATTCCAAAACATTTTTTCTTCTCAGCTATAAACTGACATTATCAGACCTTGCACAGGGAAATCAAGGTAATTATACCCTTGGAAGAGCAGAGAAGCTTTTATATGGCTCTTGGTTGATGATAAAGTGGTACACTTGTAGACTGCTCTTTAGCAGTAAAGGAAGTTCCTTCTGCAGTACTTGGGAAGAATCTAGGCTCCATATATCCCATGGGTTCTGACAAGCCAGGCAGTTTATCCTGTCAATTAAGCCTCAGTGATTTTTTTCTCCTTACAGTTGTTTCTGTATAGCACTTTCTTTCCTTCTGTTTCAGCCATTACTTCATTGTACTACTGCTTTCTATATTCCAGGGTCAAGCTCCTTTCAAGTGTACATCTCATTTGTTCTGCCTTATCAGCAACTACCACAAAGGCTAAAATACCTAACCTTGATTAGAATTTTTGAAAGAATGAGAGAATAAATACATGTTTTTATTTCGTTTCTAGGCCTAGTATATCTAATAAAATGGTACATAGGTGCTAAGTGGAGGAGCTATAGAAGCACTTATTTTGTTACTTCTTTGTTTGTTTGTAATTCAACATATGGTATCCATTAATCATAATAATAAATTGTATGTATGATCTTGAACCAAAATATGTAAAAATCACATACATTGATTACCTATGAAACTGTGTGAAAATATATTTGCAGGGTCAAGTATACTATTTAATATAGAATAAGCTTCTAAAATCACCCATATAAGTATTTTTCAAGCATTGCCAATAGCATCCAGACTGCAGAAACAATAGATAGTCTAACAGATAAAGATAGCTGAAAGTAGGGGAGGAGAGTCTGTATGAGTAAAGGGATAGGAATTGTGAGGCACAGTGATGGATAGCTGGAGCTCTGGGAAGCTCACTGAATCAAGAACATCCACTGGAGAGCCATCAGGAAAAGGAGCTAGGCCCTCCAAGGGTAGACAACTGTCGATTGGCATGGGCAGTGTGTGGAGCCTCGAGGGGTGGTATCAGACTGTGTTCCTGTATGTGGGCTGGCACCTTGGAGCCCATTCCCTTCAGAGGAACACCTAACCCAGTCTTGACTTTGGGATGAGGAAATTAGACTTGCCTGGAGTGGATGTGCCAGACTGAGCTGACCCACCTTGGGACTTCTTGCCCTTAATAGGGGAGGGGCTAGGGGGATGAAGAAGGGGGAGGCTGAAGGCTGACTGGGAGAGATTGGGAGAAAGAAAGGGAGGGAGAGCAGGGGGATACATGGATAAAAAGACATTTTTAATAAATAAAAAATAAAAATGATACTAAATTTATATTAGTGGAACATACAGAGTTGAACAAATAGGGGATATAAGCCTGTCTTTCTCAAGATATTCAGTTAGAAAGTATTATAAGATTTAGAAGCCAAAGACATGGGTTTTAGCCCTAACTTAAGTCAGTTACCATCTTTATTATGGCTTTGAAAAAGTATGTTTTATTGATAATCCAAATGTCTTTTAACTGATAATCTATAATTTTAGATCCCTGTGAGGAATTACTATTTCCTTTAATAATTAAATTTTACAATAGAGAGATTTCTTACCACAGTATTTTGACTCATCAAAGAGAAGATATGATGTCTGATTTTGATTGCCAATTTGATTGCATTAAGAAACATCTGGCACATTAATGGCTCTTTCTTAGGGATGTGTCTTTCATGATGTTTTCAGAGAGGACTAACTGAGATGACAAGACCTGTTCTGAATGTGAGTCGCACAATCTTAAGAGCTGGGAGTCACAGACTGAATAAAAATATCAGGAGAGCATCTGCTGAGCTTCAGTATTCATTTCTCTGTTTCCTTATCCATTAACATGGGAGCAAGTAGTCTCACTCTCCTGTTTTCACCAGCCAAGAGTTGCTTTCGCCAACATGTCTTCTTAGAAAGGTGAGTATCCTCAACCTGTGAGGCAGCATATGTCCTTAGTCCTTTAAGTTTATTTTTGTCATGTGTTTGGTAATAGCCTTAAGAGAAATAATTAATAGAACAATTAGAATACATTCCCCTATAAGTGTAAAATGATGGAATTAAAATACTACTATTCTTCAAAGAGAAAATTATATATATATATATATATATATATATCATGATATACTATATCATTATATAGTCCTCAGCTTTCCAAGTTCTCAGTTAATAGCTGTTTGCCACCATGCTTGATGAGGATGTTACTATTTTTCAACCTTTAATATACTAGTTAATCTAGATAGTAGTTTTAAAGGGCTGCTACCGTATCAAGGAGAAACTCAGATACTTTGTTTTATACAAAAAGGCACATTTATGATTTTTTTAATCAAAACCTTTTGAATGTCAACTTGATCAAGCCATTATTTCCAGTGACCAATTTTTGAAAAGCTCTAAAAGACAAAGACTCTTGTTAAATATACTATGAGGAAGCAAACAGTAAGATGCAAATTGATAGGATCAATCAGTAACATACTTAAAAATCTAAACAAAGAGGCTCAACGAGCATACATTGAAAACAATAAAACACGGTTGAAAGAAATAAAACAAAATCTAAATAAATGGAAATACATTAACATGTTTATATACTGGAAGATTTATGCTTTTAAAATTATAATACCCCCCAAGCCTAGTTATAGACATGTGGACATTCTTATCAATGTTCTTAGTATCATGTTTTTCTTGAAATTGATAAGCTGATTTCAAAACTCATATTACTGTATAAGGGACCCTGTATAGTCAACACTGGTTTAAAAAAGAAAAAATGAAGCTAGCATTTTATAACTCCAAAACTTATCATACATTTATGATAATCAAGAGAATGAGACATTGATGCAGTGAGGAACAAATAAAGAAATCAAATAGAATTGAGAACCTGGAAAGAAATTCTTACTTTAAGTATCATATTTACTTTTGAAATTAGTACTTAAAAGACTGGATGGGGGACATCTTTCACCACACATACTACTGAGAGAATTGGATATCAGCATGCAATGAATGAATGATAAACCTTTATCTCATACAATATATACAAATTAATGAAAGTTTATCAAATACTAAACATAACAAATCATAAATTTTTATGGAAAGTTTAGGCAGAATATTTTTAAGCCTTGTTTTAGACAACAATTTCTTGGCAATACTCTAAAGGCAAAAGCAGGATCAGTACAATAGCTAAATCGCATAATCAAACTGAAAAAATTCTTGCATATAAAAAGAGGTCATACAGAAAATAAAAGCATATCACACAATAATGGGAGAAACTATTTAAAATAATATAAGAGCCTGATTATATATATATATAAGAAAAAGACAAATAATACAACTTGGGAAAGAACAGATTATCTGAATAATGGTTCTCTAGAGGTGATACACAAATAGCTAACATAATGGCATGAAGTGAATACCAACATCATTAAAATCAAGAGAATTTAAATGAGCCTGGAATAGTGGACTATGTTTGTAATCATAGCACTTGGAAGGCTGAGAAAGCCATGAGTTTAAGCCCAGCTTAGACTATAGAGTTCATTCCAGGCCAATCTCTGACTTAAAAGAAATTCAAAAATGAAAATGAAATTTTAATTGAAGTGCTGGTTCATAGCATCTGAGATGGCAATGAAGAAAAAGACAGATAATAACTCACATTCAAGTAAAATGGGAGAATAGACACCACCTCTGGATGGCCTAATAAAAGTTCAGGCAAAAGCCGATGATCTCTATTTTTATAAGAGAAGACTAAAATGGTGACCATAAGATGGGAAAAATAGATGTCAAGGACATGAAGAGGTGAAGAAGAAAACAAACAAAGAAACAAAAGAGGACAATGGAATATGTGACATGAAAGCAGAAAAAGAGCCATTAGAGGAAGGAAGTGTAACAGGGAAGCACAAGGATAGAGAAGAGTGAGGTGGGCATATAAAATGTGTTTAAGGCTGCCACTCAAGAAGAAAAATGTGTAAAACATGACGAATGTTGCTGAATATGTAGAACAAATACATTCTCATACACTGTTAATGAGAATTCAAACTTTTAAAAGTATTGGACAAAGCTGGCACTTCCTCATAATGTTGACTTGTTGATTTACAAGGCCTAATAATAATTCTGTTCCTAGTAATATATTGAAGAAAAAATTAACAACAGCAAATATTCACATAGTATCTTGTATATGAATGCTCATGGTACCAGTAATCACAATAGTCAAAACATTAAAATAATTCAGATGTTCATTAACCGACGAATAGTCACAATGTGGTAACTATGTTTTCATTATTTATACACATTTCCATTCCCCATCTAACTCCTTTCATGTTCCTACAGCTCCTTCTCCCTCTCAAATTAGTGATCTCTACTTCTTTGAACATACACATAGAGAGGGGGAGGAAGAGAGAGGGAGGAGAGGGAGAGTCGGAGCCCGACAGACAAGAGACACATATAAGCATATTTATACGATATTACATAGATTTTTCGAAGTTCATTTAGCTCTGTTTGTTTGTACGTGTGTTATGGCTTGACCCATCAGGGATCGTATCCCTAGAAGAATTGAGTCTTCCTTTCTCAGATGTCATTGATTGCTTGTAGTTCTTCATCTAAGGGTGGGATCTTAGGAAATATCCCTCTCCATCCTGTCATGTCAACTGGTGTTGTTATGTAGAAAATAGATGATGATTGCTTTTTCATTCAGTCTAATGGTTGGTGTATTTTGATTGGAGGAATTCATGTCATTAGTATTATAGGCTATTAATGAAGAATGTGCATTGCTTCCTGCAATTCTGATGATTTTGTACATTTATTTTCCTCTCTTGATTAACTATTAGTATAGTGTGGCTTATTCTTTTCTGAGACTTAACAAAAGAAATCATTTTACTTTTCATTGGAAGGATTATATATGTGTATATATAATATCTTAAATATATACATATTTCTGTAGATATAGATTAGTGGTCATAAATTCCTTTATCTATTTTTTTCATAATTTTACTTTCAATTATGACATAGCTTTGCTGAGTCTTGTAGTCTGGTTGATGTCTTTTAGAATTTGCAAGTCTAGGCCTTCCTGCCTCTTAAAGTTTTAGTTTGCTAATATAATGTTGTTCTTAGCAGCCTGCCCTTATACATAGCTGTGTGGGTCTCCCTAGTTGCTTTCAATATACTTTGTTTGCTCTGTATATTGTTTGCTCTGTATATTTAATATTTTAATTTGACTATAATAAGGACATTTTGTTTCCTTAGCTTATCTATTTGGTGTCTCCAGTATCCTGTATGTGAACTGGTGTCTCTTTCCTAATCCTGGAAATTTTCTGTTATGGTCTTAAAAAATATTTTCTATGCCCTTAGAACAAAATTCTTCACCTCTATGATTCTTGTCTGTAGAATAATTTTCCCTCAGGGTGTCAGATACATCTAAAAATTTCCATTGATACCTTCTTATTAATTGACCTTTGTCCTCGTGGGATTGCTCCAGTCCCCCTGCTTTGTCTTCAAACACAGGTGCTCTGTCTTCTTTGTGATCCAGTCTATTACTGAGACTTCTACAGGGGTTTTAAATTTAATTTAGTGTATATTCTGTCTCCAACATTTCTGTTTTACCTTCCTTCTTTCTCTTGAATTCCTTTTTCATGTCTTGCAATCCCTTCCCTATGACATTCATCCATTTATTTTCTCAATAGGAGCTTATTTTCCTCTTTGATTTTATTAAAACAACAGAATTCTGAGTTCTGTGGACTTTCACATAGCTTATCCTCAATAGATGCTGTTACTATAGGATCAGTAATTTTGGGAGGAGTTGTACTGGCTTTTCATTCTGCTTAAACTGTCTCACTGGAATTTATATATCTGTTGCTATTTCTTTGCTTGGATTATATTTTGTCTGCCATATCCTTGCAGCCGACGTATTTTTAGTGTTCATGTGAGATTTGGATGTGATTATGTTGAGTTTGCTGTCCAGGACGGCAAGGTACCTAATATAAAGTTTATTTTATTCCTTGAGTAGGATATTATTTGAGAGATTGCTGATACTAGATAGTACCAAAACACAGATGTTCTACTAGCCACTTTAATAATCATTTGATGATAAACCACTGAAGCTTGTATGGAGTATATTCAGATTAGTAAGATCAGGAGAAGGAGAGGAGTGTTGAGAATAAGTGCATCATGAGAAGTAAAAACAAAGCAAAACCCAAGCTGGGAAAAGTAGCAGAATGTAGGACGAGTTTTAGCATCCATAGATTTTAAAGGTAGTTAGAACTAGGGAAGGGTATAACTTATAGGTTAACAGATAAGGAGATGAGGATGAGGGGAAGAAAAAAATGACATTTGAATAATAGTAGAGTATCTAGTACATACTACTGAAGAATGCCTTATAAACGTGTACAGAAACAAATATAGTTGAGCAATATGCACACAAAATAAAAACCATAATAGGTTATATGCAGGATTGGAAATTAAATAATACAAAATAAGAAAAAAAAGAGACAGTGCTTATAGCGTTAATTGTTTGTATTGCTGTGCTGAATGGAAAGGTGAAGTTTTTAGATCCCTCCAACTCTAGCAGGATCCATATGGTACCACATAATGAAGGGACAAATGTGAGCCTTGGTCTTTGCAATCTCAGTGTTCCTGGGGCAGGGCAGGGTGTGGAGGAAGTGGAGGCTGTGAGTCCCTTCCCTGATAGTTCACTTGGACTGGTGCACCGCACCATGGCCTTTTCTGATCCTACATGTCATCCCTGAATGTGAAAAGCAACACTTTCTGGCAGGCTCTTCTGCTCTTCCCTAGGCAGCATTATTAGGCAGGCTGGCCAGACATCATATACACAGCTTCCAGAGTGACTCTGGTTCTCATCTTTCTTTCCCTCTTCTTCATTTCTTGTAGTCACTAAAACAGAAATTTCACATCTCCTGAGGTCCGGTAAAATTCTAAGGGCAAAGTTCTGCTGTCATACTTGCTTATTATTTATGATTTTTTTTTTTACTTTTTTGGAACTTTTTTACTAACATATAAGTTCAAAAATGACTTTAAAAATATCATTTTTATATTTAACTTCATCTTTCAGTGCTTATTTGTAATTTCTGATCTGCTTCTCCGTGACACTGAGATAACATAACTGTAAAAATGGAAGTGTGGTGCTAGTGCACATAACTGCAAGCCCACCTAGTGATTTGGACTTAGAAAGGGGAGATCCAAAGTTTTAAAAAGAGTTGCTTATTCCCAGTGTCAGAAATTATTTAAAAAAATATAGTAGTGAATCTTGCTTTTAAGACTAGCATTAATGACCAGGAAGGATTTGCTAACAGAAATATTGAAGAACACTTAATAAGGGAGACCCACCTGAATAAGGACTGCTAAAAAGGATTTCCCCAGTCCCCAGAGGAAACCTTTAGCCTTATTCTGACAATTAAGTCTATATCCTCCAATACCTCAGAGCACCTAAAATTGGCTACATGTATCCATATGGATCAGTTGTTTGTCTGTATCTTTAGCTCACATCAATACTACAGTTCAACTGTAGAATGGCCTAAGAAACATTGATAAAAACACTTTCCCACCAAGACTGACACATACATATGAGTGACAAGCAGGATGGTATGTTATGTGATAGAGTCTGCTGGGCAAGAATGAGTACGTAACAGATTAATAGGTATGTGGAGACAAAGGTGCTAGCTACACATTTGCAGGAGAGGAAGCTTGAGGGCACAGGCATTTGAAATACAAGCATAAGATAACAGGTATAATGAAAGTGAGAAAATCTCAGATTGATAATATTTTGTTTCTTTACATTTTTTTTTCACAATCCAAGAAAGCACAGCAAAGCTGAAAAAAAGGCTAGGCAGTCTATTTCCTTGTTTTACTCATGGGAGATGATGACTCCCCCCAAAAGTAGCTCCAGGAGCTTACTTGTTAGTTAATAACAGAAGCTGATAAACCCCAATGTTTATTTCTTCTGCCTTTCTTAGCAAATATGTATGTAGAATACTTTCATGCAAAATGAATAGCCATACCCCCACCAAACTCTTAACCAGACAGGAATGGAGAGGAGTAGTCTTGGTTCCCAGGCATAGTCATATGAAATTTGGGGATGAGGCCATATGGAAATCACAAATTCATATATTCCACTGACATTTTCAAAGTGTATGTGTTTGAAGACAATTTCATTATGACATAGATCCACCTTTCTTCCTATTTATGCTTCTGTTGCCTAATTTACAGTTCCTTGGGTCTATTTGTTAACACCATTGAGAAGGAAAACAACAGCCTTTTAAGGCAGATATGGTGATCAAGATGGTAGGCTTTGGCAATGTATTTACTTGAGTTTAATGTTAAACTGTGTTGCTTAGAAGTAATCTTAGCCTGTGCTAGAAAAAGTCTTTGATTGCCTGTCTATATAAAGGGGAAGCACTACTCCATTTATATGATTGATAGGGGGATTATATAACATACTGTAAGGAGCTTTATAACATATACAGTGGAAGGAACATAGCAGTAACATTTCCAGATATTTTGTTTTTTAATTGCTGTTATCATTATTATTGTTACTTCTATTCTTTAATCAATCTATGATTCACATTCTATTAGATTTTCATATAAGTTTTGGCTTAGCTTCTTATATGGCAGCTTTATGAAAATTTCTTAGTTATTTCAAATGATGACCTAAAATCAGTTGTGAGCTGTGGTAAGGCATATAGTAATAGTTTAAACATTGGACTTCCAAGATAATTTTCTTTCAAAATATGATGAGAGGCCTAGATTATTCTTTCTAAGACTATTAGTCTCATGTGCACTCATATTTCATTTCTTAAAAAGTAGAGAATGGAGGGAAAGAAGCTCAGTGAGTTACATATCAAGTGTTACAAATGGTCCTAGCAACTCCTCGCAGACTATGTCATATATAAGGCCACTGTCTTTCACACATGGCTCCTGAGAATGAATGGGCTACAGAATAAATGCTAATTCTTATAAATGAAGTTTTTCACAACCACCATTTTTAACAAATAAGTGTTTCACAAACAGATTCATCTTCACCTTTCTCTCTGTTCCTGTTTGCTTTGACCTTTTTTTTTTTTTCCAGAAAGAAGGCACAAACCTTTTTTGCCCTGGTTGTGTACCTAGATACTTTCCTTTCCTGTGAAGTTCTAGCTTATTATTCAAGGACAAAGTCAGATATTATCTCATCTAGAAAGCTGGAAAGTTGTCATTTATCTAGAATTTTCTGATTTCATGTTTACATGTATAAATGAGGTCTCACAATCAACTGAACACCAATTTAGATGTCTTCCCACATCCTTTACTACTTATAAAGTTAATGTTACTGGTCTTTATCTTCAGGGTTTTTAATTTACTATTTGGGAGTCTGGTGCCAATGTCACTCTGGTAAGGCTATGATGGCAAGTACAGGTGGGGGATCAGGCATCACATGCTATGATTATGGAGATTCTTGAACATTTGCATTTCAAAGTCCTGAGGTCTTTGTTAAATTGATATAATGTGAGAATAATAATACTGGAAATCAGGAAATGGAAGTTTATTGGTTCAGAGTTAAAGACATCAATTTTTTCTGTAACAACATTTGTGCAAATAACATTCACAGACCTTATTTGGCTTCTCTGTAAATTGGTTGATCACTAACACCCCTGAATCCATAGGATTTTATGAGGTCTAGATTAAGTCAATTATCTGACAGTGCTCTGTAAATTAAAATGCTGGCAAGGACTTCTATGAATCCCTGTTACTTATAAGATAAAGGCCACACTCTTTTATTAAGCCTTTGAGAATATGTATGTGTGATTCGTTTTCTATACTTTGACTGCTTACAGCCATTCTCTTATTCATTTCTCCCTATTAACTCAAGTACTTCCAGTTTCCTTTATAAGCCTGCAAACTCTCACCTTAGGAAGTATTATCTTCTCTCCACTCCTAGGCTCCTCTTAATCCAATTTGAATCGTGGCCTTGATTTCTTTCAGAAGTCTTCCTTGACCTTACTTCCAGACTAAGCAGGTATAGTTTCTATGTGGCAATGACAGAACCCCGTGATCTCCTTGTCATGGCACCCATTGGATGACACTACATTGATCTGTGTTTTTCTTTGTCTTCCCCAGTGGATCTAGATCTCAATCAGGGTGGAACTACACTTTGTTCTTGGGAAGGAAACCGAATGGGTGTACAAATAAATATTTCTGAACAACAGAAAGTCAGTGGCTGTGAAACATTGGATTATGTTCCTGTGAAGGACCTTTCAGTATTTACAGTCAGTGGCATTTTCTTCCAAAGTTAGTCTAACACTGAAATAACCAATGCTTAGCACATCAAGAGGGTTTTCTTACTTTGGGTATGAATGTTACTGCTGAGTGATCAGTTATATGTAGACTCTTCTGATAGCCTGTTTTCTGGTTTGAGATTTGAGATGATGCAATAAGAAGATGTGAGTGTTTACATAGTCTTTTTAAATCATTTTGTTCTTAACAGAGCCTCACCAGTTAGCATTTAGTTCTCTCAAATGACATTTTTGCTTAAGCAACTGAAGGGAAATGCGAAATTATGGGCTAAATTGTGGCAAAATTATTGGGATGCTCAAGCCATCTATATCTGCCAGTTATCTCAGAAAGCTATTCCTGTAACCGTATCTTTTTGCTTGTGCAGTCTCCACTAGAGCTTATTAAGTGTGTCCTATACTGTGATAATGAAGAAAGCCATTTGGAATGGGTAGACAGTAAAGGAGGTTCAGCAACTGGGGTAGAGTTCTTGGCCTATGCTTGTAGTAGCCATATATCAAGAAGTTGAGGCTCTCACATTTTAAGGCTCCAAATAAGCATGTAGGGGCAGGGTAAGTCCTCTTGGATGTTCCACTACCTTGAAACACTTCCCATGTACACAAACACATGAACAGAGTACAAAGTGGATTCTGAGGATGGTCCTTTGCCACAAGCCATAGACCATAACACCATTACATATTTTGGCTCACATTTCCTATGTAAAGTAGAAATTGGGAATATGCCTAGACATCCTTCTAGCCCTCAAGTTAGCAATTCTAAGCAGGGAATTTATGTTTGTTTGTTTTTCCAAAACAGGGTTTCTCTGTGTTGTTCTGGCTGTCCTGGAACTCTCTCTGTAGATCAGGCTGGACTGGAACTCACAAAAATCTACGTGCCTCTGACTCCTGAGTGCTGGGGTTAAAGGTGTGTGCTACCATCTCCCAGCTTAAACTTATCATTTATAAATTAAAAATCAACATTTCTTATTTGAGTAGAAGGATATGGGAAATTTGTGGGATAGGCATTATGGATTATAATCCCAGACTGGCTTAATCTAGGGCATGTAATATACTGTGAACTCACTGAGACCATGGTGCACAACTAGGGCTTATTTATCTACTACTTATCTCTGATATTTGTGTGATAACCTCTATGATAAATACATGATTTCATTTTTGTATCCTTTCCCAACTCCTAGGGAATCAACAGTATCTGTTGTTTTGACAATTGTTGAACCATTTGTTCTCTGGATATTTGTTGAGTACAAACCATTGAATATGCTAACTCCAAAATTATGTTATGAGGATAGTGAAAGTCCTTTTCATTTGCATCTTAGGTTATAGATATGAAAAGTATTTCTGAAGTTTGTAGCCACCATAGTGATTGAACTAGAAAAGACTTTCTATCTCATGTAGTTCCAAATATCTTCTAAAAGACATTTAATTTACTGATGATTCAACTCCGATTCAGGAAAAGGTGATGAATCTTCTATTGTTATACATTAAAAATGTAGTCTTGGATCATATCTATATATTAGTTGCATGATCATAAGCAAGCCAATACAGAACTTCTGTCTGTAGGCTCTTTCAAGCCTCTTAGGTGTCTTTTCTCTGAACTTGGTGATGCTCCTTCTGAAAAAAATCTGCGGTAGATATTAAACACCTTTCCAGGAACTAAGTGGTGAGTAAAATCAAGTAGTGCCACTGTTGGATTATTTTTTGTAGATGTAAGGGAGCACAGCCTAAGCAATGGTGTTCAGTGACTTATGCTGGAGGAAGGCTCTGACTTATGTAATGCAAAAACATATACATACTCCTTCATTGTAGGCACACAAATACATATCCTAAGAATTGCTGGCATTTCTCTCTCCTTGCTCATGCATTGATGTCAGGAAACATTTGAGAAATCCATGCACTTTGAGGTGGACAATGAAAAAAGTGGCTCAATGTAGAATCCCTATCGGGGGCTCTGGAATTTTAATAGGGAACAGAGCCAGAACAAATAGCCTACCAGCTGTGTGACATATGTTCTCCCTGAATCCCCAAACCAGTCCAGAATGAAGACCTGTAACAACTCACATTACACGTGAGGATATGAGACATTGAGAACATTCTTACTGTTGCCTACGACACCTGCAATACCTCATTGATGGATAAATAATATCTCAAAGTCAACAATCCAATTTAGGATCTCGTATGAATTAGCGTTGGGATGCAACAGGAATTGCTCCTACTTAAACTGAAAAACCACAAAAGAAGTCTCCTTCAGTTTATACTCAAGTGGCTGAGGATAGAATGGCCCTCTAAACAGTAAGGTTGAGAATATGCTCATTCTTTGTTTGTCTGCAGTTTTGTTCAAACTGAGTAGTGGTGCACCATGCTCTTATATGAAGCAGCACATGAATGTGAGTAGTTGAGCTTTGTACAAATTTCCCTTAGTTGACATTCTTGGGGCTTCTCACAAAATGTTTCGATGGGCTGTTGGTGTCCATCTGTGCTTTCTAACACAGATGCTTTGTTATTTTGGTGGTCTCCGGTCAACCTATGCTAAGGTTTAGACAGGGCAAATTTATAACCCCTGGCTAAGAGTTTTTAAAAATATATGAAAATCAAAGTAGCATAAAAGGCCACTGGGCATGATACCAATTCTTGACTCCAATAAAGACAGCCAATAAAAAGAGCTAATGAAAAGAACTCTGATGACATTCATCTGAAATTTTAGATTGTTTTATGTTTTAACAAATTAACAATGGTGATAAGAGGACATTAGCAGCTTTTCTCGGGGCTCTTTGTTAACAATAACTTCAGCCTGCAGCCACAACAGGGGCCGTGGCCAAGTTTTAGCTGGCAGACCAACAAGCCAATATTTTACACAATGGATGACATTTCTAAAACCAGACGCAGAGACAAACCAAGAGTCACACATGTATTCCAACAAACAAATTTCTGCCATTTTTAATTGTATTTAGAGCAACAAAAGATTCCAAGATTACAAAAAGAGAACAGAACGCTAGTGCTTGGGGCTCATCCTGCTGCCCAGTGGAGGCCAAGTGCTGCTGTGAGAACTGAAGCCCCATCGAAAGAAGTTTCAAGCAAAATTAATTTGTTTCTTTTGAATATTTTTTGAAGAATGCTTTCTCTCTATGCTCTCTCCACATCAACATTTAATTCTTATCTCTGGTTACTTGTCTATTCCCTCCCACTTCCAAATTAATCTCAAGGACAGTGCAAGAATGATATCTGCAATGCTCTCCCTCATCAATGTTCATTCTGTCTAGAGGAAAGCAGAACGGTGTGTTAAAGAGTGGTGAGGGGGACTCTTTTTCTTTTAACCTGGAAGATCCAAGTGGTGGCTATTTTCAGTAGCCAAAGTGGCTTATGGGCCAATAGCATAGGCACTTCCCTGCAGGACAGTTAGCATTATGTGCTAAGGTTCTAAAGATTCTACAAACTTGGTCTATCTGCCATATAGAGTACCATGTCTTAGACCACAAGATGGCAGACAGGCAGGGTGAGTGCAGAGAAATTGTAACAGTTCAGGTTTTGGTTTGGGTAATGTTATTTGTGTGATCCAGTTGTTGTTGACCAATGGTATTTTCAGCTAAACAACAGTCTTGCTGAGTAGCTTAGAAACTAGTCCAGGCTACCCATGCTGCCCATTTCATAAGCTTCTATTTTAATACCATGAGAGGCCAAGAAACAAATGGAACAAGAAAATGAAATAGAACCCTGATAACTGAACCAAAATTGAAAAATCCCTTAATATGCACTATTCTTGGACAGATTAAATTGGGTCATATCAAACCTGGGTCAAAGGCGGTTTTTTGCTATTTTTTTTCTTGTTTTTGCTCTAAAACACCACCAGCTCAATTATATTATCTACTGTTCTTTTGAGGGATAGAAGAATTCTTAGTGATTTGTTACCTTGCCTGAAATTTCAAAAGAAAAGTGATAAAATGTGGGTTTTTTCTGCCTTCACCTACAATGATTGGAGTTTAGGAGGCTCTGGGCAACAGACCCCAGTGTCAAAGTCTAAACTGAAGAAAAATACCTCTACTCATGAGTAGCAATGGAACTGTACCTACAGAGATATGACTTCTAGTACACTAACAAATTTTAACAGAGAAAAAATACATTATCAATTATCAAAATCTTTACAGAACATATCCAAAACCAGAATCAGAGCACACGGACACCCAGTAGCAAGAGCACCTCAATCGCAGGGGAAATAATTGATGTAACAGAAGGAGCATTTGCTCCAGGTTCCCAAGATCAGGCAACTTCCCTTCCCTAACAAGAATGGTGAAAAACCTTCTCCCACTGGCTCACATCCCACAAAATGATGCTGGCCACTCTTTTGGGTGGGCACTTGGCCCACATCTGCATTTCTCCCTATTACAATTCCCAAACAATTTCAATGAGATTTCACCACCCTTTCCACATTCATCTGTCTTAAGCTAGTAAAGTGCAATACATCATGTACCCTACCCTTTCCTCCTCTACCCCTTTGTAAGGCCTGAACACCAGGCCCAATGTGGGAAGAGATACTAATTATCTGATCAATCCAGGTGTCTTATCCATTCTGAGAGAGCATCCAAAATGTAACTGCAACCTCTCTTACAAGTACATGGCATCAGATATGACCTGGAACCAAATATAAAGGTGCAGAGAAAGGTAAAGCTACCAGAACACATTACATCTATATATATAATTCAGTTTTGAAACATGGATACAAATACTCATTTACAATATATTTCAACTTTCTGCCTTAAACTGCAGAGATCTTTTTTTGTGCTGTCCAAACTGGGCAGAAATGAGGGTTTCTGCCTGCCCTCCTTCTAGTGCAAAATCTAATCCTTTAAACTCACCCCTTCTCATCAAGGGCTTCACATCTTCAAATAAGCTAACATGGGCACTAGCAAACACAGTGGCCAAGACCAGCTCCATTTCCAATCATGCAAAGATGGAGCTTCAAGAATTTGCTCTGCAACTACTAGAAAAGAAGGAAAGCTAGTTCTGCTTATAAAATCAGTTAGTGAAGGACACTATAATCCCGTTTTTTTTTCAAATTATCCTCAACACTTCTAAATATGTATATTGTGAGACAACCCCTCCCCACAAAGTCTTCTAAGTAAGCCATCAGAAAAATCCTTCAGTCTGTCTCTGGATAGTTTACCAAAGAAGCACTAATGCTTGCTCCTTTCCTGCCCTTAAAAATTTTGGTATCTTAGCAGATACAAGATAATCTTTGGTTATATAATGTAATGCTTTCATCTCCTTTTCTACTTAAAAAAATACTTTCAAGGATTTTCAAAGTGATAAGTGGTGAGAACAAACCTGTATATAAAGGCAGCCAGTAA
This sequence comes from Phyllotis vaccarum, assembly GCA_033318265.1. NCBI lineage: Eukaryota > Metazoa > Chordata > Mammalia > Rodentia > Cricetidae > Phyllotis > Phyllotis vaccarum. The sequence goes on from JARWLC010000013.1 coordinate 62,175,532, forward strand.
AGAAACTTCTTAGTCCAAGAAATCTCACATGCTAAATGGCTTCTTTTGACTTTCCATTTAGGATTTAATGTGGAAGGTTAGCATTCATGGTTCTCAGGTAGGAGAACCATGGCTTTGGCTTATTGATCTCTTACCCAGGCAATTAATACAGAAAAATTTTAGCCAGCCTCTTGTTTGTCCAGGGCCATGCTAGGGTCATGCAGATATATTGTCAGCTGTCTTCAGAAAACTTGCTGAAGTGCAATGCTGGCATAGGTCTTGGGGAGGTGTAAGGGGTGGCTTGGGCCTTTGTGCCCTGCCAAATTTAAGGTAAAGAAGGGGGCAAGGCCACGTCTGTACTGAATAAAACAAACAGAAGCCACTTGAAGCTTAAAATCAGGTAATTTGTGAAGTATCAAGTGATAATGTGGATGGTGGATATAATTTTTTCTTAAAGTGTGTTGAATATATCTTGTTATATATACCTATATGTATTTAGAAATAGAGTGTGGACAGAGAAGGATGTTAGCATTAGCACATTTCTCAACCTGAAAAATTAACCTTAGCAACTACCCAAAGGACAGAATGAAGCTTTTTTTCCTCTTTTTTTCTTTTTTTTTTAGTGCCAGTGAACATACATAAAAATATACATATTACTGATTTTCTGTTTTTCAAAGATATATGACAGAATCCTTCAAAGAAAAAATCCTTTTCTCAGAGTATGGTAATTTAAAAAAATAATGAACTTTCCAAGAACAATAATATTGCCTGTGGCATAGAAAATCTATTGAACAAAGAAGTCAACTCCCATGTCAGCTCAGAGTCCACTCACAATGAGCTGCCCTGTGAATGAGAGTTTAAAATGATATACGACTCTTTTCTTTAATCACAGAGTTCGTGACTTTGGCAGCTGTCTGCTGCCCAGCCCAGATGGGCCTTCTCCATGGTGCTCCTCTTTTTCTCGTCCTCACATTCCATTCCCATCAAGAACTGTAAACCTCTTTGGAGATGATCACCTTTTTGTCCAGTGAGTGATCCTCATTTTCCATCTTACCAGATGAGTGGAGCAAAGGCCAATCATTCACAGGTGAGCACAGTGTGCCAGCAACACTCACTCTGCTGAGTAGAGTACTTACAAGATGAGACTTTTGCTAGTTACACTAGCTGGAACATGGATGGCCAAAGAAAACAAAAAGAAATAAAACAGAAAATCCAAAAAAGGAAAAAGCAAAAGCCAACCACTTCTTTGCCAAGCTATGACTTTCATTGCTCACTCAAATCTCAATGCATAAACAGTAGGCACAGGCCTTGTATAGGCTGTTTTCTCTAGTTTTGTCACTTGGAGACTTGGAGTTATTTAGTTGGTGTTGCTTTAATTGCACTGCTGTTTTGCTGATTTTTGGCCTTTGTAAGTAAAAATAATGAAAATAAAACATATACATTCATAAAGACAAGAGTCATGATTTGGAACTCCATAAGATGAAAAACTTCATAGAGAAATGGAACGAAGAGCCTCTAGTATTTACAAAGAGAAAAATTAGAATGTTATAATAAAATCCATATACCACAGAAGATAGAAATTACTTCAAAATAGATATAAAGGAACTACTAAAATATAACCTAGTTGAACTGAAAAGAGTGGTGATTTTTTTTTCTGTTTAAGATACAGCTAAAGCAGAACCTATACATAAGCCAGTTGGGGTCATCACAAAGCAAATCAGAATTTGTCTATCCTAGCTCAAATAGAGAGCCTGTCAGCTTCAGTCTTTGTCCAGGAGGGTTGGATTTTCATATCACTCATCTTACATTCTCCTTCCATTGTTATTTAAAATGTTGCTTTGCAAGTTTGTTTTGATATTAATATCAACACAGAAATCAGGGAAGGAAACTCCTGTGTATCATATGTCAATGAACATAGTATACCAACTAAAATGGACAGCTTGGGGCTGGCCCTTGAATTCTTAATTTCAGCAGTAAAGTGAAAAGCTGAATTAGGAGAAATTGTACAAATGCAAAAGTGGGTGGGAAGTCCTCCTGCACCCAAGGTTGAGGAACAGAGTCCACAGAAAAGAAGGGTGCCAACACACTACATGAAACTAGTGACCCAGGGCATGCCCTGAGTTTATGGGTGCAGTCTATTTGTAGCCACACCAGCCGGATTTGTGTAATGGGAGTCATGGTTCTATAGAATGTCTCAGTGGTCCTGCACCCTCTGACTGAGAGGCAACAACTCTGGTGGGTAATCTGAGTGACTAGGGCCAAAGTCAGCCCAGCAACTACAATACAGGAGGATGAGCAAACTGGTGCCCATCTAGCCAGATGATGTTCATTGGCTTTAGATTTTTGCCTTTGAAGACTTTGGCAGTCTGTATTCTCTTTTGGCCTTTTCTCTTCTTGCCATGATTTCTGATGGTGAGTGTGCTAGATTGAAAGAACATTGTAAGCTTTCTGGTTCTATTGTCTTCATTTACCCAGCCTTTTAATACAGTTTTCTCCTCCACCATGATCTGGGTAGTCCCTTTAGTCTCTCTGAGGAGGAAATTGACATTTCTCCATTTGATAGGAGTATATTGTCTCTGGAGGACAAGGGCAAGATGCCCAGTTTGTCTGGTCCCTTTGATGATTTCTTTCCAATTTGTCTAAGGGCTCCAGAAATCTGACTGTTGATGAAAGACACTGAGTGAGATGTCTTTTAGACTGTGGACATCTAAACATAGATGTCATGCCTGCTATTCTCCTAGCCTTCATGGTGGTGGTATGAGGGAGATCTTAGCAATGTCTGCAGACACGCCAAAAGAAGTGAACAAGCTTTACCACCATGACTGAAATGCATTATAGTGAAGTTCAGGCCCACCAAACACTGAAGAACTGTTGTTGAGTAAGAATGTGGCTGTAAGGAGCCTATATGTCCTTTAAAAGTAGAGGAAAAGGTGATTGCACTAAGGGATCAACTATTTGCTGTCTGTAAAGGGAGGATGGCTAAGCCATTGCTTCCTTTTCCTCTGACTCCAGCCACAAAACTCCTCCATGGCTCACACATGAAAATATGGACATAGATCTGAATGGAGCCTTCCAAAGAGTCAGATCTCACTGCTTTCTTCTCCCTGACCTAACTTCAGTGGAAGTGGTCGAAGTTTTGGCTAAAGAGAATATTATTTCAAAGCTCTTAGAAAACCTATTGAAAGTCAGTTGAGGGTGGAAGCAGAGGTTGAGAGAGAAAAGGATTTGAAGAAGGAGGCATCCACATGCAGACAAGTTTTCAAACAAGAAGCACATTTCAGTACAATGAATTGCACTGCAACTGAGCAGCACTCTAGCATTCAGTGACAAAGGCTATGGGGAAGTAATGGTTATCTATCTGCCCTCTTTGTCCTCTTTTTTTCTATCCTACCAGGAAGCTTTGGAGTCATCTTGCTCTTTAGTGGCAATAACCATTAGCAACAACTGAAGTTCCCCACAGAGAGACAGGCTAAGCAAAACCAGTGACTCCTCATGTACCTGGGATTTTTACTTTCTTCTCCTCACTGTTGGCTTCTTTGGGAATCCTACATGTTTATTTATTATGAAGAAACAAACCTAGCATGGTTTTCTTTTGGTTTTTTTATTTTCTATGTTTGTTTCTTCCCCAGATACTTAGGAGCTCTCTAAACTTCACATGGCATAAGGTGAGTAAACATTTGCGTGGTTGGCACACAGCACAGTGCTGTAAACAAGCACAATCGACACTGGGCCACATGAGGATCATCACAGGTTCAAAGAAACACAACACAACTCAAAACACAGGCAAGAGCCACAGAAGGCAGCAGATTCAAAATGTGCCATGGGAGGGATGAAAGAGGGAGAGAAGGAGAAAAAGAAAGAGGGAGAAGCCTAGGAAACAGGACTTAGGAACATGTTCATGACAGACTGTACATCAGTAGAGGAATTTCCCCCAAGGCACTGCAGAGAAGTAGTGCAGAATTATATAACAGGCAGAAGACATCTGAAAAAAAGGAACAAGGTGCATTTGGGTATGAAGGTTTCCAAATCTTCACTGTGTGTGGAAATAGATGGGCTTGACTTTCCCAGAAAGGATCTTGGGCACTTGCACAGAGATGATTTCTGCCATCATTTCAGGAAAGTCCACGCTCACCATATGGGACTTGATTAGCAGGTCAAAAGTGAACTGATGCAGCTCCCTTGCAATCTGAAGGGAGAGTAAGAGACAGAAAAAGATGTGGTTAATAAAAACTTGGCTAATGCTAAGCTCTCCTCCCACCTTTGAATTCAAGTACCTTTAGCATTTTGTCCCAAGGCCTAGCCTTGATCCTTCCCAGTGAATGTGTGTGTGTGTGTGTGTGTGTGTGTGTGTGTGTGTTCATGTGCACTTGTGTGTGTATCTGCCTATTTGTGTGTTTGAAAATGATCTTAAGGGAGGCATCAAGGGCTCCTAGAGATCATTTATATCATTTCAAGTCCTCTGACCGGGGACTAAGTATTCCTCTTTTCCCTTTCTTCATCACACACACACACACACACACACACACACACACACACACACACACACACACACACACACGCACACGCGCACACACACACATGTACATGACTCAAGAAAAAGAGGAAAGAAAAATATTTACGTCTGTTTTGTCTGCCTTGGACATTCTTCTGCCTTAAGCTTCTTCTCTGTTACCCAGCTTCTCTGTACTCAACTCCCCCACCCCTTTCACAACATCCAGCTGGGACACTGTGACCTGTGTTCCTTTCTTCTCCATTGCATTCTCTTCTTGGACCATACTCAAAGCCAGAGGCAAATGGAAGCACCTCCCAAGAGGTGGTGCCAGACCCTAGAGGAGCCTATTATCACTGGGCTCTATCAGGCTGCTCCCTCTGATAAAGCACCCTCTGTAGTTTGCTTACAGGCTGCACAGAATCCAGGAGCTTGGTGAGCTGGTAGAAGCGCCTTGAGCAGGATGTGGGATTTTTTCTTTTGCATGCAATGATACGATCGAGTTCCTTGATGTAGTTCATTCGAAGTTCATCAAAGAATTTTTGATTTTTCAGCCCATCCACTGGAACTGATGTGGGATGAAGACAGAATGGGGAGGGGAAGCATGCCCACGAAGGAGCATTAGACAAAGCACCAAGTTTTCTGACCACAAACTTGACCCCACCCCCACACAGAGGGAACCATCTATTTGGGTTTCTGTCAGTTGAAGCATGTGTGTCTGGGACCTTCAAAGTAAAGGATTTTTCTATACTTAATATGGAGGAGTTAGATAAGAATAGACTGAACTTTTTTAAACTAGTTTTTTTTTTATGTACCCATTTCTCAGGCCCCAAACTTCTTTGTTCTCCATCCAACTGTGATTTAGACATTCAAAAAAACCTGGCTTATAAAATACCAAATGCCTCCATTCTCCCCCATTTCACTCTGCTTATAGGAGACGTTAAAGAAAGCTTCCTTGACTGCTAAGCAAGCCCTGTCTCTGTTGCTTCCATCAACCTCCTTTGAAGAGGGACTGTCCTCTAGGTATTCTCTCCTGCTGCACTCCTCTGCAAGGAATTCAAGGTTTCTCCCACCTGTTACTACAGAAGAGACTACAGGATATTTCAGAGGCCTGTTACAACTTCTTTAAAGATCTTTTCTCTGTGAGTGAGAGTAGAGAATCTGGGAGAGGCTGAATTCTGATCTCTATACACAAAACTGGTCTTTGTAAGGAGAAAAAGAATGTTGGGAGAACATGGATGGTGGAGGGAGGGAGAGAGAAGAAGGGGAAGGTCCAGGAGCTGCATTCTCCCTAATAACAATTTAGTGGAAAATGCAGCTCCCTGGAACCTCTGGGCTCCCAGTGGCATCCTCTGCAGGCCAAGGTACTTACTAATGCTGAAGAGTAGCAATGCTTTCATGCACAGGAATTCCTGGGGGGTTATCTGGAGCCATCCAAATTCTTGAGAAAGGTGCCTCATCCGCACACACTGGCTGTACATCCTAGACTTATGCATGCGGTACCTAAGCAAGAGCCACATAGATAAAAAGAAGAAATGAGGGGAGGCTTCCAACCAGCATGCAGAAAATGTTTCTTGGAGCCCCTCCCTCCCATGAATCTCCAAGAAAAGCTGGCTCTTTGTCCTGTTAGGACTTCAGTGACAAGAAATTATGTGGTTCTCTCTGTCCTCCAGACTTCTGATATCCAGATAAGGACTCATCTTCTCTGGTCAGGATATGGCTTAGCACATGGAATTTCCAGGTCTGCATTTCCTTTCTGTTTTCTGAGTCAGGGACAGGAAAGCATAATTAAACGAACACAATGGGGCAGGGACATGGTCTCCCTGACTACACTGTTAGGATCTCAGCTACAGCCAGAGTCAGAACCTGCCATCTAGGCAGCCCATTTCAGGGTTTCTCAGAGACACTACTAGGCAATCTGTTCTTAATGTAAGAATGCCAGGGTTTGTAAGTAGCCACAGGTGTTTATCTTGTCAACACCCCTGACTGCCATTTCCTGTAAATGAAATATAATAATTTCTTTAAAAAAACCTAGTAATAGATATAAATTGCACATTGTCCTTTCACAGTGAGTTTCCATGCTTCTAAATGTGCTAAGGGTATTTTGCAATGTCTTGCAATGTCTATTCCCAGTGTCCTTTGCAGAGGGGAGCCCACTCCCTCAAAGACTGGCTGTTCCTTACCACACTTTGGGAGTTGTAAACATCTGTGAGCTGCTTTCTTATAGTGAGTTGTGAACAGATTATCACATTATCACCTATAAATTATATGGGGAAGTGGCCAAGGCTTTGGACAGCTTCAGGGTGGAGACAACCTCTCTGTTCCATGCCTGGCTATAGCAAGTCTCTAAGAAAACAAACAGTATCTCCAACTAGTAGGCCTTTACATGGAGGGGTGTGTGTGTGTGTGTGTGTGTGTGTGTGTGTGTGTGTGTGTGTGTGTGTGTGGAGAGAGAGAGAGAGAGAGAGAGAGAGAGAGAGAGAGAGAGAGAGAGAGAGAGAGAGACTAATTCATTTGTAGCATGTGAAGAAAGGACAGGAAATTTGACACCAGCTTAAGTGCCTAAGTGATGAGGACAAAGACCTCCCAGATGGACTATAAAGGCCATGTTTTGATATTCTAGTTCCCAAGCCCCTAGCCTCCTGCAGAGGCTGAGCAGGCTTATCATTGCCTGGGCAGAAGCTCTGCAACCTATCTCTTGGAGACCTTGGCTGCCTTGGAGAAAAAGAGAAGGTAGCAGGTGGTGAATTATTCAATCCAGGCTGAAATCCAACTGGACAAGGGAAGTGTTTAGATGGTATCACAAGTCAATTGAGCAGAACAGTGCTGCTCTGAGCTCTTCTACCCTAGAGGACATTTGAGTAAGTTCTGCTTTCCCCAGAACCTGGCTGTGCTCCAGTCTCCATTGTATTTGCACGCCTCTGTTGATGTCAACACCTCAGTGTTTGAAATCATGATCCTGGCATAAAAGATTCCTAGAATATTGCTGTAGGTCCCTGAGACAGGAAAGATAGAGAAGGAATAGGAGAGAAGAAAAAGCAACGAAAGGAATTCAAAGAGGAAATAAACAGGAAGCAGGAAGAAAGAGTTGGAAGAGAATTAAAGGAAAAAGGGGAAGAGCAGCAGGGGGTAAAAATAAGGGGTAGGGATAGAATTCAAAAAGAGAGCAGGAGTAGGTAATGATAAAAAAAGAAGATAAAAGGAAAAACTGAAGATGGGAAAACACTAAACATAGTGCCTGGCACATGGGAAGCACTTAGTTAATGATGTGTAAGGAAGGTACTGTTACATTATTCATCATTCTATGATGAGAGATGTCTGACTCAGAGAACTACAGCAATTCTCCCATGGTTACAGAACTAGAATTTAAGCCTGTTGTCCTTACAATATGGCATTTCTACGAAGAAGGAGAGAATGAAAAAAACTTTACTGAGAACAGGGCTTGGGCATTTTATAAAGCAGCACATTGAATTTCTCAGCTTTAAGTCTTCATCTCTGTCTCTCTGGGCCTCAATTGACAGCAATTATAGTTCTCAACTGGGGAGTTCTGTATTCCCAGTGGACAGTAGAAATGTATGGGGTCATTTTAGGTCTCAAAATAAGTGAAATATTATTTATCAAGCAGGTAAAAGGGACACTAAACATAAGGCATTATGCAAAATTGCATAACATCTTGTACATGAAAGCACCCCAAAATATCAATAGTACCTATGTTGAGAAGCACTGGTCTAGATATTTGTAGGAACTCTGATGACAGTATTGATATTGGTTCCTACAAATGGGAAGGAGCTTTGTTTCAGTTATGGGTCTTTACAGCGTCTGCCCCAGAAGATGGCATCAAAGGTAACTCTTGGAAGGTCTGGAAACCAAAGTCCTGGTGGCTATTCTTAGCTTCTGACTACAAGGGCTGGCTAGATTGAAAGAGAGCAGCTGGGGACACTTACTCTGCCTTTCATGGTACTGCTGTGTTTTAAGGAACCACAAGCTTGTGGATTTTATTTAAAGGCCTGAAGGAGGAGGAAGCTTAATTCCTTCCCTGACTGAAGAGATTCTCTGTAATAAAACTAGCTTAAGGTTCTTGGGAAAGTTATTCTGGTCAGCTTCATTCAGGGTGCCATTGCAAAGCCTTAGGTAGTAGATGTAGAGAACACTGTCACTATCAGGAAAAGGGAAAAAGACATAAAAATGGGATCCCTAGCCTGTTCCTTTCTCTTTCTTCTTGTTCTCCGTCCTTTCTTTTCCCTCCATTCCACATTATTTGTTTCTCCATCCTTTCTTTCTCACTCAGTGAGACAAGGTGTTACTTTGCAGCCTAGGCTTGTGGCTCACTTTGGATATCCTACATGAGTAAATTTAATCGTGAACTCCTGATCCTCCTGCCTCAGTCATTTGAATGCTATAATTCTTTGAGCCATCATTACTGGCCTAAAAGATTCTTTTAATCTTTTTTTTTTAACCATGAGTCAGGGAGATCATATCTAGAAATTCCCATTTAAAATGGTTAAGAGGTCTTGTCCAAAGAGCAAGACACGAATAATAGCAGAACTTAGACTTTAGGAGAAAATATGATTCCAAAACCCTAGTCCTTGCTCAATTTAATGAAAGATAAATATAATTGGTAGGAAGATAGATATGAACTCAATATATTTAAGAAAAGAGAAATGGCTGAGCCATTTTATTTTGATGCATATAACCTCCCACATTCCAAAATATATGACTATTTATGAAAACATATCAGATTATCATGAGAACTCAACAAGACAGGATTCAGGAAACTGGTATGAAAGTAATTGTTCAATAAATAGTGACTGACAGAAGTCCTCAGTGGTAGCAGAGGGACACAAGGCTGACCACAGAAGTACTTACTCATTGAAAACCAGGTCAGGTGCAAAATAGAGCATCCTGGAGTTGACATTAGTGAAGGACCGCCAACCCATGGCAAATACCATGAGTCCCATCCAGGAATATTGAATAACTGCCATCTGGTCATCCACATGCAAGTTGCGGAATCCTAGAGAAGATGGGTCAGAGGTAAAGTCAGATTGACATTGATGGGCTTAGTTATGTATGGGTCTCTGCTTTCCTGAGAATTTGTGTCTGCTCCCCCCATCCCCCGCTACCGCCATTGAGATGCCTTAAAGAACATCAATGAAGGCTCTTGAGGAAAGGGTGGTGAAGAAGAAAAAAATGCACAGTGAGGAACCATTTTCCTTCACTGAGCTCTTCTAACGAGATCATGATAGCACCAGAAAGGGTCCTGATGTTTGAATGAGTGTCATTATCTCACACTACTTACAGTGATTTGACTCTATTGTGAGCCCTTAGTCATTTCATTTTCACATGGAATATTACACACACACACACACACACACACACACACACACACACACACACACACACATACACACACACATTGATACTCTTTTATTTCCACTCTAATGAGTCAGTAAAAAAATGAGTTACAGAGAAGCTCAGGAATATGTTCAAGGTCATAGGGCTGTATCTAGCAGACTGATTTCCCAAGACCACATTCTTGATTATTACACCTTTGGCAACATTTAGTTTAATTGCCAGTTCTCCTACGTGGACAGTTCTTCTCACTTTACAAAGCTGTCTTTTAGTTGTAATCTGATGTCAGTCATGCCACAACCAGGAGGAGGATACTCTTACATATCTGCAAATTATGGGAGGTGCTTAACAAACCTGGTTTTCTCTATATCCTCTTCAGGCTTATTTCTTCCATGGATCTCTTTGTTCCATACTTTATTTCCCTTTTTTTCCACTTAACTCCAACCTTTCTAGTTTTTTATACCCTTCTCACACCTAAGGTCCTGCTGCTATACAAAAACAGGTTCTAGATGACTTATACCACTAGACCAATTTCTTGTTACTTGCCTTCTGATAATTGAGGTCCCACTCATTCTTTAAAACTTACAATTTGTTGAATGTCTCATGTTTTTTTTTTAAGCCTCTGCCTAGGCAGATGCCTTTGCTTAGGATATAACGCTTGCATATTTTTCAAGTGTTTCCCCCAAACTATCTTCTCTGTGATGCATTTTTCAATTTATGAAAGAACATGGACCAATGATTATTCTTTTATCTTTTCAAGGAATCTGGAGTAGCTTTGGCCAACTAAAGAACTAGTTCACAACATTGTGATTTAGAAATAGACACATTCTTTTCCCCTACAAGACTTCTTCCTTATTTTCTGTTTCATCATTAACGTATAGCATAGCCTGGGTATTTTACTGGACGTTTGAAAAACATTACTCAAATACATGAGGTGTGAATTCTCAATATTTTTCATTCTTTTTTTGTAGAATAAGAATTTAATTATCTCCAAATGGCTTCCTTTAAATTTAGGAAGCAGCCTTCTAAATGTTACATCTGTAATAATACATAGGTAAAACATATAGGTCAAGTGGCCTGAAACTTTTCAAATCTTTGTATGGTTAAACAATTTAAAAGCATCACCCCATAGCTCACCCCTACTAGTACCTTTTTTATTTTTCACCTATATATTCAGAATTATCATTAAGAATGTTACTTTGAATTTAGAGCAAGCATCTGTGAAATGACATCATTTGGTTGTAATGACCCAAGATGATAAGCAAAGTGCCACTTATGATATCAACATGAGACCTGAAAATTAGGGTAGTCATGTGACTTGCCCAAGGTCATTCAGCAAGTATGGATGAACTGAAACTGGAGTCTAGGAATTTTAGTTCTCTGCTCCACTGTTTCTTTTAATCATCTACTTATGGTCACAGCTCAGAGATTATGTGGGTCATCGGCTTTTCTTAGCCTTGGGCTCATGTGAGGTCTTCACTCATCCACCCACTCATCTTCCCTTTTCATTTTGTTTTAGATCTCAAGTCTCCCAGTTATATGTTATCCTAGAATCTCTCACAGTGCCACCCTTGGCTGTAGTATTAGCTCCCTAGCTAGTGCTTCTTCTTCTTTGTATTGAAAAATGAACAGACTGGCTGGAGCCTCACTCTACAGAGCATTTCTCTCCAAGCACCTTGTTATAGTATAGAACCTTTGGGTCTGAAGTTTTCCCCATAGAAGACAAGAGGCCAGGTTTAATGAGGTACCAGTTAAGGTTCACCTGGAAAATTAGTCCTGGGAGTTTGAATACTGAGCATCTGTAGTATGATGAAGTAGACAAGGAAAAAAAACTTGGTTGGTAAGTTTTGATCTTCTGATAGAATGAGTGAATCTGAAGGGATGTAGAGGGGAAGGTACTAAGCTGCATAGGTATCAAAGAAACTATATCAGAGAGTTAACAAAAAAATGAAAGGGAAACATTCCAGGTAAGCTGCAATACTAATTAAGAGTACTGAGAGCTGCTTGTCACTCAGACACAATACTGTTAGACACACAATGTAGAATGCCAGTTTCCATTATATTAGATTCTGTTTGTAATACCTTACTGCTGCCTTAATGCATAGCTTTTGAAGTAGACTATTCATATTACGTGGATAATAAGGAAAGACAGAAGAAACTGTAGTCTCAGGCTACTGGGAGGCTGTTTGGGGGAACTATGAGGACTTATGCTCAGGTTTTGAGACACACCCAATAAGGAGTACATGATGTTTCTTTGTTTTCTCATTAGACGGTTCAAAACTTAAGTCAACTTCAAAGGAAGGGTAGTGTCAAATTAGACTGAGCTTAATGCAAGCTATAGCTTTAGTACTCAATCATCCTAACTATAAGTTACCATCTAGAGAGCAGCGAATGTATTTCACCTCCCATACTAGGTATTCCTGATACATAAACTCTATGCTGATGAAAGTTCTCAAAGTGTTCTACCACCTCTAAAAGTGAGGAAAGAGCCACACAAAAACCCATGATATACTCAAGATTATACATTAAGCCATAGCTGGGGTCTAATCCAGATTTATCTGATTCTAAAGACATTGTGTATATACAATGGATTCAAGTTTCCCCAATTTTTATTTATAATTATTAGTGTGCCAGGCACCTTATGAGAAATTTTTCAGATGTTATTATCTACTACAGAAAAATTTACACCAAAATTCATCTGACTAGGTTCTTGTATAGGACAGCAACTCCAAATGTTCAATGTGCAAATTACTTGAGCTAGTAGGCGATTATGGACAATCTAAATAGCCATTCTTATGAATGTAGTAATCAGCGTCCTTCAGGAGCTATTCTTTCTAAATGATTCAGTGTCAGAGGTCATTTATTCTGGAAAGACAGATGCTAAACTGATTTTGGCTTACAGATTTGTTAATGCAAGGAGAAGCTTCCCATGTCGAGGTTTGTGCCATGGACAGCTTGTAGTTCCAGGTTAAAAAATATATATATTCTGCCATGGTCATTTGCACTGGGTTATTTCTAAGGCCACTAGATTAGAAATCAAAGTTTTTAAGTTCATATTCTGGTTTCATTGTTAAATAACTAGTGCAGTAAGTTAGTTAACTTCTCTGAGCTGTGGTATGTGGAAGAGAAATAACCGGATCATTTTTGAGACCCTTATATACGGAATGGTTGTGAATCCTATAAAATGAGACATGTTAAATATTTGGAAATTGAGACTCTCCATTAAAAAATGGCATCAAGACATCCAGCTGGATAAATGATAATAATGTCTTTTTTTTTGTTGTTTGTATTCTTGCTCCCCATGTGAACTCTCAGTTTTGGCACAGTGCATATCCAGGCACAGTCCTTGAGCTTCCTGCCCAGTAATCTTATTGGCTACTTAAATTCTGTTTTCTGATATGAAAAAGCAGTAGGGAAGTTCTAGAAGCTGGGACTGGGGCCTTGTGTGTTAGAAATAAAAATCGAGTTCTTGACCATCAAAGTGCAAAGTTTTCAAAAATAGAATGCCCATTACATGATTCATGTGGCCTTCCAGGAGGTTTTGATCTCTCACTGTAAAGCCAAGAATGACAAAAACAGAGAGCCATTGCACACCATAGCTAGAGTTCATAGGCTGGAGGTAGCTTGAAACTAGAAGAGCCTGGGATCAAGTTGTTTTTAATTTTATTTTTTGTATGTACACATGAAGTTTTGTCTTTAATTGTTAGATAATCACAACTCTTGTCAGAATTTAATTCTATGTAAAACAGAGGAATGGGAAACTATTTCATAGGGAATTCCTATGCAAAACCAATCAGAGAACTGCTTTTTTTCACTATAACGAATAGCAGTTTTCATTAAGAGGTGGGTTAATTTTTAATTTCATAGGAAGAGTCTTGGTTGTTGAAATTTTAAAAGAATATTTGAATTATATAATCTCAGGACTGGGAAAATTAAATGAATAAATAAATAAATAAAATGAATTTCTAACAGCCCCAAGACTGTGTGACAGTGATTAGCAGCTTATAGCTTATTTGGAGGAAGTACTGAGAGACTAAGATGGTGAGGTGGTAAGGAATAGGCAGAGATTCCAGTTTAAATCAATGGGGTCACTTGCCTTTTAAAAAATAAGCAATTTGTTTACTAAAGGAATGTTTGTGAATCCATGGATTGAAACTATCTAAAGTTTCCCTAATCTATTCTAGTTAAACAATAAGTCTTCTTTAAATAACAAATGTTCTAATAAAGACATGAGTTCTCATTCATTACTGGAGGTATCTCAGAGAAGTAAGATAATCACTTGGCAAATCTTTCACCATGACCTAACCTTTCTTCCCACTATAATTTCTAAAGTACTGTAAAAACACTAATGGTTTCTTGAAGTTTAAAAGTATCAGGTTAGCTCCAAATGCTCTTTATGCGTATAAATAAAGAAACAGACCCAGAAGGGTAAGGAAGGGATAACAAATGGGGTTTAAGCAGAGCTAAGACAAGAATCCAAGTTTCCTGACTTCCAACTTTCTTTCTACCATACTATAAGAAAAATTCCTTTGGGATAGCTCAGATTTACTACTATCTCTGGAATGAACTTACATGTTTACACATAGAAGAACATTTTGAGGTTCATGTAAGCTATAGCTATAAGATACGTGATTAGCAGTTAAATGACAAGTATGCTTACTGTGCATCAGTGGAGTTCTGTAGGATACTGGCACTTTGTTTTTCCTCTTGCTTTGTGTTTCAGTTTCCTCAATATTTAAGGTGAGACCTTTTCTATGACAGTCAGTTATCTACAGTATGGCTCAACTGAGTACTGCCTGAGTTAATGAGTACCCGGCCCCAAAATATCATTCAATAAATGTGATATCCCTTATCCCACATCCTCATTTTCTTTTTGCTTACCAGGCAAGGCCTTGGCCCACTTGACCACATGGACAAGCTGTCTCTCACCAAGCTCATTGAGGCTAGATAACAAGGCAGCAAAAGAATCAGGCTGATTGTTGTCATGTCCAGCACATACCACTCCTGGCTCAATGGCTTCCAGGACATTAAGAAAAATAGGCTGACATTCATAGCCTTCAATGTGTGATACTGTCATCTTCTGGGATGGGTCCTCAGTGGGGCTGCCAGCACTGGAATTTTCTCCTTCCTCTTGTAGTTTGAGATTTCCAAGTTTCTTCAGCTTACGAGCTATTGAGAAGTAAAAGACATTTGAATTTATTATCAGTGGCTAAAAATAAACACTATAGTTACCCTATTAAGAAAAGTGATTGAGCTAAAAAAGAGAGAGATAGAGATGAGAGAGAGAGAGAGAGAGAGAGAGAGAGAGAGAGAGAGAGAGAGAGAGAGAGAGAGAGAGAGATCTTTCTCTCTGGTCATTGGAGTCTAAGTTTCCTAACGACCAGTGTTTATTCAAGTGTTAATCCTCCATCCCTGCTAAACCCCTAAATATCACACGTGGCTTTCTCCTTTGATCTTTGTTTCAGACCACTCTGATATATCCTTAAATCATGTCATGTCTGCCAGAATGTGGATTTCATTATTTATTCCTGGGACATTCAGTTGATTCATTTACAAAAACATTTGTGGCTGATTTCTTTATTTATTGATTCCCCACACTTCCATTGGCATTTTTTTTTCAGGTAACATAAAGGGAACACAGGCTCTGCTCCAGTCTTGTAGAAGAGAAATAAACACCCACAAACAATGCAAGAAAGTGCCATAATAGTAAAAACTACAACAGAGGCATCATGAAGGGGGGAACATACCCTTTCTGCATGGCAAGGTTAAGAAATACTTTATCCACAAATGTGGCATTTAACCTAGAGCTTAAATACTGATAAGAATTTGACCAGGTAGAAAGGGATAGAAATAGCATAAGGAAATGGGAGAAGCTAGAAATCAGTGTGGCATAGTTTATAATGTATATATGGAAAAACTGGCTACCAATAGCATAATAAACTGTGGCTGGTTTCAATGGATATTGTATATTGTGTTAAGAGCACAGGCTTTATCTTAGTAGTAATAAGCAAGTTATGAACATTATAAACAAAACAGCAACATAAAGTGTCTATATTTGGCATTCAGAAGTTCTGACTTATAAGGAATAGGCAAATTCTGAATGTTGTAAATAAGAGTTATGAAAAAGCATCTATGTTAAAGAAAGTGACCAAAAATACCTGCTAAATGAAAATATGGACTCAAAAAAAAAATACCAGTTTGGAAATTAGGTCCTTTTTCTTTTCTACACATTCATTTCAGCACTGGGAATTGAACATAGTTGATGCTTAATAAATACTCATCACTTAGCCAATATACTAAGCCCTTTTTTTATACTTTGAGACTAGTATTTTAAAAAGTTTGCTTTGAATTTCCTTTGTATGCTGTGCAGGTCTTGGATTGTGATTCTTCTTTCTTGGCTTCCCAGTAGCTAGAAGTACAGGTCATTGCTAACAGGTTTAACTCTCTCTCTCTCTCTCTCTCTCTCTCTCTCTCTCTCTCTCTCTCTCTCTCTCTCTCTCACACACACACACACACACACACACACACATATTAGTACTTAAGATTTTCTGAAGGCAGAAAGGTTACAAAACACTCATGTCATTGTAGAGCTTCAGAGGCAAGATTTACAGCAGTTGAGAATTTATGTATCAGATTGGAATGAAGTTTAGAAAAAAATCTGAAAATCCTTTATATTTTCAGACTTATATTCCACCTTGGGAATAGTGAGCAGGAGTTTTCTGGTGTGTTGTTTTCCACTACACACTATAAAGTGCCTCAGATGTTGTCTGAATGCTATCATAGCTGATCATGTACCATAATACATATTGATTTTCTTCTTTATCAAAGGAGAAGAAATGGAAGGTAAAGGGTGAGAGCCTGTAATAGATTTAAATAAATAACATAATGTCCATAACTCTCTATCATCCATCTATAAAAAGATGGAAATCATACTAGCAGGCAGCTGTTAGGATGCTAGATATAACATTCTTTGAAACAACCACAGTAATCCCCAACTCAGTCATGAAGAACCATTTTCCTGATATGCTCACACACATACTCACATATTCACACACACACACACACACACACACACACACACACACACACACACACACTTACTTTAAAGATCCACTGGCATTACAATGTTTACTTTGTTCTATTTTTCCTAGCACTTATATGGATAAGTATAAATAATTGAAAAGGTCATAACTCTGAAATCTATCACAAGCAGATGCATTGTGAGTAGACCATAAACTGTATTTTATCTAATCCTTTAAAAATAATAAATAAATAAAAACCAAGAGAAGTTGGTCTCTCAATTCAACTGCATAAATGTGATCAAACCTACTATATTTCTGCTTCTGGCTTTGTGGAAAAATGATATATCTGGAACAGACTTTAAGCCGAAATTAGAAAATTAAGGCCTTAATTGCAAACTTTATCATAATCTTACTCAGCAAACCAAAGTAATAACAGGTTTCATGTTTTTATCAACACCTACGGCAGGGAGTAGAAAATGGTATTTATAAGAGGGGCATTGAGAAGAAAGGGGTAAATAATAAGTAAGCCTGGGATCCCAACTTTGCTTGCAAGATGACCTTGCCCAACAATCATTTCTATAGGATTTGAGCACAGCCAGTAATAAGGAGATCACTTCATTTCCAGCTTCCACTTCCCACTTAAAGGCATAAGGTTTGGACTTTGCTATAAACCAGAGCAAAAGGCATGACTTTCACAATGTTTTGCCACTTGGTGAATCCATTTCTTATACATGGTACGACAAACTGATGATACCTCCAGAATGCCCCTGGTGCAATTCCCAGACAGAGCTCACCCTTATTGCTGGTATTTTCTAGTCTTGAGCTTAGGGAAAAATGACCTCAATGACCTGACCTGCTTTACTCAGAATACCTAAATTCTCTGTACTTTATCATGTGGCTTCTCTAAGGAGTCTGGAGCCCTAAAGTTTTATCTTCTTTGACAATAGACTTTAGCAGCTAGCATCAAATCTAAAAATTGAGAAATAGAAAGTTCTGAAAATACTCAGTTCCATGCCTAAATGGAAACATATTTGGGGTACTGTAGTCATAAAAAGATTCACAGGAAAAGTCCTTAGAAATCTTCTTATCCAGCACTCAAAGATTCAAATATATTCAGAATGTACCCAGGAAATACAGTGTATAGATGTGTGTGTAGAAGAATGGTTGGCATCCTGCCTGGCCAACCGGGATAAAATGCCTTCCTATTCCTAGAAGACATTCTTGTAGTATGTAAAATCTCTCATGAAATGGATGTATTCTAAAATGAATTCATCCTTTAGCTATCACTTTGAGAAGTCTTGTATTAGTCCAAAGTTTCGAGTCAAAGAGTAGAAATTGAATCTAGTTAGGGTCTTGTATAGTCAATAAAATCAGCCTGGAATATCAGAAAGAGGAAAAAAGTCAATTCTCACGTAGCCAACTTATCAGGTTGAACAGAGTAAGTGATATCTTCATGGGTCCTCAGCATGACTGGTTGCATCTACAGAATGAATGAATTTCTGCCTTCCGTGCCTTCTATATTTTCCCTGCCCAGATGTTTTACTTCCTGATTCAGCTCTGCATCATAATCCTAGAGCTAGGACTAAAGATGTGAGCTACTATTGCTTGGCTGTTAGGCCTTGAATTTAGAAATCCAGAAAGATCTGTCTCCTGAGTAATGAGATTAAAGGCAAGGGTCACCACTTGGTCATCCCTTATGATGGGATTAAAGGTATGGGTCACCACTCTCTGACCTTCAGGGCTTGACTGTTGATAATTCTATTCTATGATATTCCAGGCTTATTTTATTAAATATATAATATATCACCAAAGAAGAGCTAGGATTGGAACCAGGGATCTTATTCTTAATTTAAAATTCTTTATGCCTCATTGCTTCCCTGATGTGGGAATGTGTTTATGTATGCTGTGAACCTCAATCTTTAAATAAAGGAGCTGTTTTGGGCCATGACAGACACCATAGAAGAAGTAGGAGGAGAAATCAGAGCATAAGTAGGAGAAGCAGGGCGGAGTCAGACAGACTGAGCTGAAGCCCAAAGGAGCAACATGTAAGGAGCACAGGTGAGCCATGGGCCACGTGGCAGACAATTTAATAGAAATGGGTTCATTTAAGATGTAAGAGCAAGATAGCAATGTGCCTGAGCCATAGGCCAAACAGCATAAAGTTAATATAAGTGTCTGAGTCATTTCTGGGGGCCTGAGCGGCGGGTGGCTGGGTGGCAAAGGGGTCTGGCATGGCAGGTCTGTGGGTCTCAGGCCTCAGGCAGTTCTGGACCAGAAAAACCACTGCAACACTTCCCTTTTATTAGCTTATTCCTGCTCCATTTCAGTTTGTGCCTCTCTGAGATTCTTTCTAGGCTTACACTATTTTATATACTAGCCACTAGTCCTGTGTGACTATTTATAATAATTAAGATAAAGGAAATAAAATTTAATGCTTTAGTCTCACTGGACATATTGCCAGTGTTTACGAACCACATGTAGCCAGTTTCTGCTAAACAGAACATTTCGGATAGAGAACGTTTCCATTATCTCAAAGAGTTATATTTAATAGTGCTATGAATATGGTATTCTTCAAGGGGCAGCAGTTATATTTGCCATACTATACTAAAGCTATTGATAAAGAAAGAAAGAATGCAAAATGAATAATATGTAGATGAATCCACTGGATTTTATTTAAAAAATGACAAAGATAATAATGGTGTTGTTATTATCAGTGAGATTTAGTCTGTTGCCACTATGCTGTACAGTGACTCAAATCACTGAAGTGATAGCTCTTGGGCCTAAACAGGTTCATTTCAAGCAAGATCAATATGCATAGAGACTGTGGGGAAAATCCGTCAAGACGAAATTATTCCCATTTCTTTGAATTGTGCCAATCAGAACTTGGCTGGCATTTTCATATCTTCTTCCAGAGCTATAAGGCATCTGCTTGAAGAAGAGACTCTGCATTTGCATTTGCCTCCAGGACCATCGTAATGTGCTGTCTGTGTGACCATAGTGCCTCAAGCCGCACCAGGTGTTCTTAGCCAGCTGCCTGAAGAGGGTGGCTGCACTAAACATAATTGAAATCGGATTCCATTCATTCTGTGGGGATCCTCTGTTCTCTCTCTGCAGCAGAGGCCAGCATGTTGCTAGACGACTTGGAATCCTAGACAATGAAGCTTGCTAGTCTCAGCTGTTATTCAGTGCCCAAGGCCTTGTTTTCTTCCATGAAGGCCGCCCCCATGCTCCTCCCTTCCCCTGCACCTGAGCCCCAGAGTCAAAGATAACTCTCTCTGTAAGATACACACAAACTAACCACTACGTCAAAGCAGAGGCTTACTTAAACTGAGGGGTAAAAGAGAGAGAGAGAGAGAGAGAGAGAGAGAGAGAGAGAGAGAGAGAGAGAGAGAGAGAGAGAGAGAGAGAGAGAGAGAGAGAGAGAGAGAGAAAGGGTGCAAAAGTGGGTGGTTCTAATGGTATGTGAACTGCTTTAACATCTCATCATTGTTTTTAGACTATGTTAGAGTCGTAGCAAAAAGGGATCCTCACTCACAAGGTATGACCTTGTTCCCTTCTACTGTTGAGGAGCCTGGAAAGCTTGGATCCTGGTACATCAGCCCTTGGACAGTGGATTTCTGTGGAAACTACCCTCCATAGCACCAAGGGGAACATTTTCAAGTCAGGTTTCATTGTGTGTTCCTAGGAAGGCCCACGTGTGATTAATCTGTAACTTCTCTAGCCTAGGTGACCTTTAGAGATGTTTCCAGATTGTTTGTTTTCTAGGGTTATATACCTTCTCACTCTTAGGCAGCAGAGCAATGTAGGTCATGTTTCTAAAGTCTCTGAGACTTTTAATTACTGTGCCCAAGGTCAAGGATACCTCTTCCCTATATTTTACCGTGGATTTGGAATATCAAAGAATTATATTCTCTGGGATACTAATTTCCAGTATGGCCTCCAAGATTCTGAGTCTCACGAATATGTGCAACTTCGTTCAATTATTCGGTCAAGTAGTGATATTGTGAAAGAACAAAAGAAATGATATTAAAGGGCCCAATTCAGTTGAATGTTAAAGGCTTGCCTGAGCCAAGTAGACTTTTTAAAATGCTGGGTTCTTTCCAGTAAGACTATCACCATCACCATTTCAAGGACTCAACAAAAATAGAATTCTCTGTAGCTGGCTTTGAAATTGAGGTTCGCCCCCAAAGAAACCTAACTTTCGTTTCTACAGCAGCCATTAACTACCTATAGCTTCTTAACAAGGGTTAGGTACTTAGCTCCCTTTCATCTCTCATGCTGTAAGTTTTAGCTAGCTGGCTCTTGCACAGGTCTTATATTGGTAACCACAACTGTTGTGCATTTATGTATGTAATTGAGATTTCATGTCCAGAAGACAGCATTTCACAGTGCTCCTCATCCTCCAGCTCCTTCGTTCTTTCTGCTTTCTTCTTTTGCACTCTCGCCAGCAGTGGAGGAGTGTTTCCCTTACTCTACATCCTCTCTAATAAAATCTGTCACCATTGTGTTGATCTTAGCCATTTGGACAGGTGAAAGATTTTGATCTACTCCTTATTCTAAGATTTTCCTGGAGCCACACAGTACAGTGGAGGGTAGTGGGTAGGGATAAATAAATGTTCTTCTGAACTGACAGAATTTTCACATGAATTCTTGCCTAGAGAGGGTTGGGTTTTCATCTTTGGCATAAATCATACCAGTCATCTTTCTATCTATAGAATTAAAGTCAGTGAATCTCACTACAAGACTTCAAGGTTAGAAGGTCAGAGAAACCCTAAATTATGAGCCAAGTTAACTCTCCCTACCTCCATGGAATCTACTTGGTAAAGATCCAGTCTGATTACTCTATAGGACTACTTGTAGGAGGAAATGAGATAAGCCTAGTCAAACTATATATGCCAAGGACAGGCTATGACCTTTCTTGAGAATGGATCTAGGTTTCTTTGAAGGGCACCTGGCAGTGGAATCAGGATCTATTCCTGGTGCATGGGCTGGCTTTTGGGAAGCCCATTACCTATGGTGGGACACTTTGCACAGCTTTGATGCAGGGGTAGGGACTTGGACCTGCCTCAACTGAATGTACCAGGTTTTGCTGACTCCCCATGGTAGAGAGACATTACTGTTTCGGAAGAGGGGGTGGGAGTGGGAGGGCAGGATGGGATGAGCAGGAGGAGGAATGAAAAGTGGAACTGCAGTTGGTATGTAAAATGAATAAAAATTTAAATAAAAAATCATACATAAAATAAGAATGGATCTCTGACAAAGAAAGAAAACTTTGAAAAGCTGCTAGCACTGGCAAATTGTGAGACATATCAGTTTTCATTTTGGGTGAAAGATTGAAGGCCATGCTGACAGCTTTCATAACCCTTATGTAATAGCAAGATTTAAATCACAGGGCTGTGATTTTACAAATGGGCATGTGTGTACAATACTAAGTACAGAGTGAATTGGGTAGGCCAATATATGATGGCTTAAACTCATAATGTGTTCACGCTCTTTATCTTAGGAAGGTAAATGCTCTGGAATGAAATTAACTTATTTTCCTGAAATTTATAGTTTCCATCATGACTAAAATCTAATAGGAAAGAGAATGATAGTTCGAAGGATTACTGGCTATCAGTCTAGTATACCACTGGAGTCCTTAAGGTTCTAGGAATCTCTTCAAACATCCCTGCAGAAAAGCAAAGTGAACTTTAATATGTGGCCCCACATGCTTTCAAATCAGAGCTGTTGTAGTATTGTCTATACCTATATTTGGGGTTCTTTGTCAGACTTTTTTTGAGAACATATTCCATTTTCAAAAAAGAGTTTGGAGACCTATATGCTGTCTAGGCTTTCTCTCACCTTATTTTATAGATGGAGAGACTAAAGGGCAAAGGAACACTGTGCCAAAACACACAGTTATAGCTGAAAAAAGGGCAGAACCAGATATCTTAGATTTCAGGGTCATATGCTTTCCTTCATGCCAGCTTGACCAGCATGCTATTAGTAAGAAGGGTCAGAAACAGGGATTGGATTTGGATTGGGAAAATTAGGACAGTGACAACAGGTAGAGAACAAAACCAGTCCTTGGCAAGCATGAAGTTAGAGCTTAGCAAGGGAATGTGACCAAGTGGCATTAATAAATCTATGACAAATCCCCTCGCAGGCAAAAAAGCTTGTTAGTCCCACCCCTGTCTGCCGACTCCCATTCTTCTCCCAGACCCAATTCTTGGTCGGGGGAAAGAATATCAAATTTTATCTTTCAAGGTTTATGTTGGACTATTTTGTCTAATGGTTTTTAGCTTGTGGAGGAGTAAACATAATTAATAATAGAATGATATGCAATGCTGCACATCCTTGCCAAAGCACAGAAACTATTTCCAAGTCTCCTTTTTCTGACTACTGAGCCAGAAGAAAGGGGTTCACTGTCCAAATGCCATCCTGAGTGAGGAGCACAGGGTCATTACCCCAAACCTGCTCATGAGAACTTGTAGAGCCTGGAAATGCTTTCGCATAGCAGGCTTTTCCATTGGAAAAAGTAAGTACATGAATTTAGAGCATACATACTTTTACAATTACATTTAAACTGACATTAAAAACAAATGCGAAACAGTCCATGCTGAACAGGTCAGCACGACCTGGAAGGCAAACGAGAGTTTTCTTCCTTTCTTTCTTTTAAAGAAAGAAAAGAGAAAAGAAGAAGAAGAAAGACCCAATGTTAACAGGATTAATTATGTCAGTCTGTTGTAAATAAAAAAATACCATTGGTGTATTAATGGTTTCATTACAGGAAAATTTCACTAGCAGAAATATTCAGTATTCAAGCAAATAGAAAACAGTTAAAAAAATAAACCACATTAGCCTTTCAGTCTACATTAGAGAAGTTCTTGTTACCCAGATTAAAATTTTGCTCTGAGGAGGAGGAAACACAACACCCCTAAAACCTTTCCTTGATTTTGTCTTCCACCATATGGCTAAGTAAAGAGAGTGTATGCATACACATAAGAGTTCTCTCTCTCTCTCTCTCTCTCTCTCTCTCTCTCTCTCTCTCTCTCTCTCTCTCTCTCTCTGTGTGTGTGTGTGTGTGTGTGTGTGTGTGTGTGTGTGTGTGTGTGTGTTGACTGGAAAAGGGACAGGGCAGGAAAGGCAGGCCCCAAGCAAGGCAGAAAGAACATTTTACTTTCATTTTGATCTGTCCAGGCCTCATAGTTTCCAACAGGGGGAAACTAATTTCAATATGGAGGTTGTCAAACAAAAACTCATTTGTTACATCAGTACAATTTTTAAAGTGTCTGAGGAAGTCTCACACATGATCTGATTAGAGGCAAGAGTTTTCTGTGAAAGAAAGTGAGGAGTGGAGGGAGCACCAGCTTAGCCTTGGCAGGATACAAAGGAAGCAGGCATTGCTACACAGATTTTTGCCTTCTTCTGCCTTATGAAAGGATCCAGTTGTGTGGGCTACTGGAAGCGGAGTCACCTTGACTTTGGAAACAAAAGGACTATCTGACTCTAGTTATTTCCTCCAGTATTTTAAGAGGGGCTGGCTGGCATCTCATTTGGGAGAAGAACAAAATATGGTCCTTCTTTCCTGTCTGTGGATCAGCAACTTCCTTCAGCTCTTTTGTATAGTCTAAGTTTGAAAGCTGAGTCTTTGGCAGAAATCTGAAAAAGCCTCTTTCACTGTAGGGTCATTTTGAGATATATGTGATTGCCATACTGGAATTTTCTAATATGAAAGAGTGCTTTTATTGAAAGTAGTGGGTTAAGAATGGGTTTCTACCTAATATATCCAATAATCAGATGGCTGATTCAGGTCTTCTGACATAGGAATCATTTTACACAAATGGAGAAGGAGGTGGTTGCCATTTGGAAAGGGGTTTCCATACCTCTTTTCTTATCATCTTGTAAGAAAGAAGTGAGATGAAGAAATAGACAATTGCTAATGGGAATTTCTTTTCTCTTCTGGCTAGTGACAAATGTACATATGAATATGAGTTTGCACACCTCTCTATACACAATAGACAAGAACTATTTTTTCAGAGTACAAAATATGAGGGGACACAGAATATGAAGGTACAATTTAATGTTCTCATTACAGGCACTCAAACACCAACAATGATTCTTTATTGGTGGTATTCTGAATTGGTTTGTAACAGCCAAACTGTCTCATAAAAATCACAGTATTCTTACTCAGCTGGAAATGAAATCATTTAAAAATGAATGTCTCTATGTGTAATACTTCACTAATCAAAGATTCTATATCTTATTTCCTGTCAAGGAGAAAGAACCCCCAATTGCTTTTGGTTTCAGAGTATCTGATATGACACCTCACTGTGTCTGCTTGGGTTAATAACCTTTCATCTTGGTCAAGATCTACATTCCTTCTTAGCTTCAAATGCCAGTCCAAATTTTCTGATGGTGATTAGTACTCACATAATTTTAGCCCCCTTACCAATTTATTCCCACTTCAGCCTCAAAAGACTTTATTCAATGTGATGGTAAGCCAGTAGGAAAAAAAGGAATTGGCACACCTAAGCTTATATTTAGCAGCAATTAGTTGACTAAGTAACATGGAATCTGATAACAAAGGAGGTCATCCAGGGTAGTAATTAGATTTTCAATTTGCTACTTAGATATACATTATCATGGAAATATCAATAACTTCATCTGTTGTATTGATTTATCAGTGAGCACATATTTCTTAGTTTTCCTAAGCAACATTTGAACATCAAAATTTGAACATCAAAAGGTGTTCAAATTTTTCTAAAAGGCATCTTACCCAGGTAAATTGTCTCAGTTAAGTACAATAAAAAATAGTTTAAACTTGTGTGGTCTTAAGGAGCATTTTTCACAATTTATAACCACATAGTGAATGATTTCAAGCAAGTAGTTAAATTATGAAAAATTAAACTCACTAGAGTACTATATTTGGGAAATACTTGGCTCTATATGCATAGTCTGTTGAATGTTCTGGTTTTTGCTCTATACATTAGAAAACATTATCTAGAACATTGTCTTTTGAAGAGCAAATGTGGGATTTTGGATCTCTTATAGCAAAAAGTAAACCCCAATAAAATATTTCCAAGGCTAGCACATTTTTAAAATTCAACAATTTTAAGGAGAGATTTTACAAGCAGTTTTCGAGTATTAGACATGTAGTATCATCAGTTTTGATGATTAGAAAATATTACTTACCTCTAAATAGAATTCAATAAAAGTAAGTTCTCCAAAGTGGAGCACATCTATGTGCTTTCTCAGTTAACTGGTTTGGACGTAAGACAGAATATATGATCTCCTCATACACAAGTTCCCATGGTAAGTACAACTGTAGGATGAGTAGTTCATTCCTTTCAAAGCATGCACATGTGCGTGTGTGTGTGTGTGTGTGTGTGTGTGTGTGTGTGTGTGTGTGTGTATCAAATAGGGAGATGACAATGACAGCAACAGATAGAAGGAGCAGAAGGTATAGTGATAATGATTGTGTACCTACTAAGTGACCCTTTATTTAATGTGAAACATTTTTATAAGAAATGGTATTCTTATAGCTGGGAAAGTGAGGCTCAGAGAGATCTACAGATGTTCACAAGCTCACCAAAATAGTCAATGGCAGAATTAGGACTGGAAACAAGTTTAAGTCCACCATGTTTTTCGACTATAGCTACTGCAAGTCTTTGGCACAAAAGGACTAGTGTTTTAGCTTACTGGTAGTTTTGTCTAATATGTTAAGTCTTTAATTTCCATACTCAACATCACAAAAAATACTCTGGAGTTCCAGGTGTCAGACATATGCTATCCATGTTGATGCTCAAACACATAGGGCAACTTTTTTCCTATGTACATCCTTTTGTGGTTAAATCACTCAGGTATATGGGAATTGTGTGTAGAAGCAACACTTCTTAAAATTGAGACTTCATTCTTGTATTTCCAGACTAAGAACCTTTTAGATTCTAAGTCTATGGAGTTGAAGGATAAAATAAGTCCCCAGTACCTGAGTTTTACATTTCATTATTATAATTTCTTTGGTCGTGTCTTTTGTATGCTAAACATAAGTCCTACTTATGAGTTTTGGTAACAGAATATTGGTATGTTTTTCAGGCTGGCCTGAAACTCATGATTCTCCTGCTGCACATCCTTAAAGCCAGGATTGTAGGTATGAACCACTATTCCTAACTCTCAAATTGTTAAGTGTTATTCATAACACTTTGTTGAGTGTCAAACATGAGATGCAGAGTTGTACCATCATGTTGGTGGTCTGGATATGTATGGGGATGTTGATCAGACAAAGTTCAGCAAAACTGTTAGTGATCACCCTTTGTGATGCTGGAAGTCATTTTATTTCTTAAAATAATGTTTCTAGCATGCTCCATTGATCAGGATTATGTGCCTATGACTACCAGTTGATATGGGCAATATAATAAGGCAAGACAAGCATGCTATAGATCTGATCCACTTTAGTGGATTTGGTAGCCACTGGTACTGAGGGATGCTGAAGATGGTCTGCACTTGTTTGTTACTTTACTGATTTACCTCGTACGTGATGACACATACATTTGGAAAGTGGATGACATTGATTAGGTAATTTTTGCGCACATTATAAAGTCTTTATTTATACCTAAGTTTTTTTAAACTATGTTTTCCAGAGAGTAGTGTTTTGGTAGGATATTAAATGTTGTTATATGAAAAAGGGAACCTGAAATTTAATTTAGTTTGGGGATCCTGAGTTATAAAGCTTCTCAGTTTATTTTATTAAAGTATTTACAGTGCAAATCTTCCTAAGGATAGTAACATGCAGGTTTCTTCTCCCCATTTGAACTTAGAAATCAGTTTCTCTAAAGCATGCACTGAAATAATTTTCTTTGAGTTCATAGTGGAGAACTGTGGTCAAGATCAAAGCAACTGCCATTTGAAGTACATGCAGGTTCTGTATACATGTCAGTTGCTTTGGTCTAGGTCAGTGTTTGTTCTTTTGATTGGTCAGCACGTGTAGATTTCAATCCAAGTAGTGCTAAGTAGCCCCAAGTATAAGACATAGGTATTTAGCAAAATTATTTGCTAGAAGTTTCTCTCTTCATGCCCTGATATTCTACATTTTTCAAAATGTATGTCCCCCTATTATAACTCTCAAGCTGCCAAAAATTCTCTTAAAACAAATACACAATTAGCAATATGACATGTCATCATGCCAGCAACCATAAATCTTCAACTGCCTGAAATCAGGTTCACTTTCAGTGTGGTCACATCTTGCCTTCCTATTTTCTTATTTCTGGCCATGTTAAGTCACTTGCTGTTCTTTAAAGCCTCATCATAGTCTTTATGTTTCTGTGCCTTTATTCAAGCTGTGCCCATGGCTTTGAATGTCCCATC
Source organism: Phyllotis vaccarum (assembly GCA_033318265.1). Taxonomy (NCBI): domain Eukaryota; kingdom Metazoa; phylum Chordata; class Mammalia; order Rodentia; family Cricetidae; genus Phyllotis; species Phyllotis vaccarum. The sequence goes on from JARWLC010000013.1 coordinate 62,203,714, forward strand.
CCTTAAATCTCACTAAAATTATCCCTAATAATTTTCTCCTTATACCTTAAAACTAAAGTACAACCATAATTATGATCTCCCTTATTTGAAATAATTTTTAAAAGTTTTATTTGTCCATCTTTCTTCCTTCCTTCCTTCCTTCCTTCCTTCCTTCCTTTCTTTCTTTCTGTCTGTCTGTCTGTCTGTCTGTCTGTCTGTTTATTGTGTGCATGCATATATACCTTCACATGTATGTGGGTATGACTATGCCACAGGTCAGAGGACAATATAAGGATGTATGTTACCTTCTTGCACAATGTAACTTCCAAAGATCAAACATGGGATGTGGGGTTTGGCAGCAATTTCCTTCACCCACTTAACCACCTCTGAGTCCTCAGATAATTCTTAAAACATACATTTAAATCTCTTTTATTAGGCTTCTCCTCCCCAAAGGTCTAGTATAGAGTCTGGTACTTATTTATCCCTCATAGGTACTTATGAAATGTATTTGTTGATGAGTGAGTGCACAGAGCGATGAAGTCACATCAATGAACTTTTTAAAAAATACATAATCATGCCATAAACTACATTTCAGTATTGCAATCATTTTCTTGCATCTGATATATAAGGAGCAATGTTGCACTTCTCTTGGAAGTGCTGAATAATGTGTTAGCTGCCATAAGGACTATCTTCAGCATTGGAAATTACTATTTATCGAGGCATCAGATTATTGCCAGGACTCCCTGAATGATTTTCCTAACTACAGAACTCATAGACATTGTTACAACTTGCATGGATGTTAATATTTTATCCTTATCGGCAACATTCAATCTCCTAATAGTAAAGAAACTTCTAAATTAATATTTTTGTTTGTTTATTGAGAATGTTCCACACTATAGTCCTAGCTGACCTGGAACTTAATATGTAGCTCAACTAGTCTAAAAGTTAGGATATTCCTTTCTCAGTCTCACAAACACTGGGATAACAGGCTCAAACAACCTCTGAAATAAATGTACAGTTTATCAAACTTCACATACTCTAGGCCCCAAGGTCCTTCCCCTCCTGTGAGTGGTAGCTGCTAACATTACAGTCTACAGCATGACATGGTTCAGGGCAAGGAATACTTAGGTCTGTTCCATGCTATTTACTACGTACTGAGAACTTAAGAGTCTCAGAACACAAAAATAAATAATAGTTGGCTAGGGCAATAGTAGGACAAATGGAACATGAGCAAAGGAAAGGGTCAGGAAAGAAGATGGTTGAAAGGCCTCTTCTTTATTCCTTGTTCCACTTTGTAAATTGGAAGTGTAGCTTGGGAAGTTCAAAACAAAATGAGAGATGACTGTGCATTTTTCTGAATTATGTACTATATAACAGTTTTTTCTGAATTATGCATTATATAAAAATAGCCACCAATTCACTAGAGGCAAGGTTCTTATCCAAAAAGTCAAATGTTTTCTTAAAAGAACAAATGGACAATTCTTGATATATATATTTCAAAAGTAGCCAGATATTAATCAAGAACAAAAAAGGCATATAGTTTTCCATGGATGGGCATTTAAGAGCCTGAAAGATCATCCTGAGAAATCACCACCTGTGGGATTGTTTCATAAATACCAATAATTTCTAAGAAAAGCAAGGTGGTAGGAAGGTGGAAACATGAAGAGTAAATGTATTAAGTGTCTCTTAATTTAAGAGCTACCATCATCAGCAAATGGAACACTATAGACAGAGCCATGCTAGAGATCATAAGATGCTCAGACTAAGTAGACATCAGCTGTAGAGTAACATATTCTCCAAGAATTCAAAATCCAAATCTTATGAAAATGAGAGGATATTGCTGATGTATTCACAAAGGTCACTATGTACTAATGCTTTCTTTTATCTTTCCACTATTTAAATAAAAAATGTGCTATATACTGATATTATAAGTTAACAATAAACTTTGAAAGAAGTTATGTCAGAAAGTAAGGGATGTGGTGATAATTCCAGCAATGTGCAAAGGTTTATATTTTAAGCCTAAGAAAATAAACATTTTGGTTTTCACTGACTTGGTACTTCAACATTAACATAAACTGTTTTTAAATTACTGGAATAAGATTTTAAGCATTATGTTGGTAGCACTTTTCAGTCCCAAGTACTCTGAAGTGTTTTTTTTCTGTAATCCACTGACTGATGTTATATATCACATATTGCACAGCAAGCAAAGGTAATTATTAAGTATAAAGTCATTGGAGATGCTAAGAACATCTTGCATCTACCTAATATGCTGGTGACCTCACTGTAATGATAACTCCTCACATTTGTCTAGCATTTTCTCAAAGATGCTCTCACATAACTTTTCATATTTTCCTAGCTATAACTCTGAGGTTGATATCTATAAATTACAGATAAGGAAAATGAAGTTCATGGGGCATGGAGTAAATAATAGATCTGAGTCTTTAAACTAGGCCTATATGACTTTAAAGGTAAAGATATTTATACAAGATAAATAATATTTCTATGAGTTGGCTGGTCATCTATCTTTGTGCTATAGTACTTGCCTAGCATGCCCAAGGCTCTAGGTTCAAGTCCTGCACAGTAAAAGTTTTTTTTTTTTTTTTTTTTAAAAAAAAGGATCCTTGTATTTTATGGGAATCTATTTTCTAGTTTTCTTAAGTTTGTTAGCCTCAACATCTTGTTCCCAATGTGCTGTCATGTATTCATGTGATGGTCAGTAATATATCATGAGAAGGAAACTGAGGTAAAAATTGTACATAGCAATTTAGCATTGCATTCCCCAGGCCCACTAAACTTGACCACTTTATCCAGTAAACCAATCAGATAGCCTTTTTCTACCACTCTTTCAGTGACTAGATTCACAAATTTATGTCAGAATGCTACACCTATACTGTATGGCAAAATTGTTAGTCATATGCAGATTCCTCTTCCAAAGAAGTTCACTGTAGTCATGCCAGAAGATCGCTTTTTTTCTTAATAGAGGATATGGACTCTGACACAAAACTAATGCCTTAACAAGGAGTATTTTGTAGTTACATTTTACTTGTATCAAAACGGGCTTACAGTTACTTTCAAAAGATGATAAGGCAGGAGATCGTCAACCTAGAAGCCACTGTATATTATACACAATTCACAGAAAGTTAAATAATCAAGAGGTGAGTGTATCAGAACCCTTGCCTGTAGTAAAACCCTTTCATGTAGTAAAACACTTCCTTTCAATTCTTCCTTCTGGACTTTTTTTTTAACCAACCCCAAATAGTCTTGTGGCCTCTTCCCCACTGCATATCCCAACTATAGGATGTCCTTAGATTAGACCAAACAAGCAAAAAACAAAGGTGGATTTTTTTGTCAAATATTTGAATCATATTTTAAGTGGTTGCCTGGAAAATAACTCACAGGTCATTGACCTGTGATGCCTGAGAGGACTACACATCACAGGAGGTACTCCCGTTGAAGCTGTCACAGATCAAGCCTAAAACAATTTGCTTGCAGTATTATGACCTGTTTCAAAGTACTTCTGGTCTGTGAGAGGGGAGGATGTAGTTATCTACAATGATATATAGACAGAGTAGGCATTGAAAGCTAAAGATAACAATTGTTCTAAATTAGCCCTGAGATGGGAGAAAAGTGGGCTGAATTCCAGTCTTTTGGGCTTTCCCAATTGATATAATGTTAGGCACTTAGAAATAGATTTGTTTTTCTTTGAGTCCTTTCTCTAAGTCAAAGTAGACTTGTGAGCTTCTTTTTTCTCATGAAAGATGCATCTCTTTGGAAGCAAAATGTGGATTCTGGCACAGTTCAGCAGAATAAGAAGAGGGGAAATAAGTGTCAATCAAGTAGTGTGAAGCCATTTCAGAAGGACTACAAAGCTCATGGTAGGTAAAAGCTCATGGGACACAGAGACTGATGACAGAGGGTCACCCTTGAAAGGGCTACATCTTCTAAGAAGCTACTGTGCCATGGGGGAAAATGCTTTTGGAAATGATCAATGGATTTGTGAAGAAAAGGAAATGATTAAAAAGCCTGCTGATTTCTGTGACACAGGATAGGAAATTGGCTGTGTATGGTACCTTAGTCACAGGATCCAAAGAGAAGGAGCTTTACACTCCAGTTGGCTGTCTCTACAGTACATGCAGCAGTTAGCTGAGGGACAAGCCCAGGTGTTCAGTGCCTGCCTGTGCTACGCTCATCCTGCACCTGTGACAGTTATGATTACTTGAATCTCTCAACACCTATACTGAACAGCTTAAGGCCAGTACCAATATATCACCTGAGAAACTGAATCCAAAATGCACACACCACCCCTTGGTATTATGCTAAACTATAAAGATATGAATGCCATAGGTGAAAACAAAGATGGCTCCATAAGAAAGTAAGTCTGAAACTATTGCATATATGATACTTGTTGAAGCATTACAGAGGATAATCAGGACTAGATAAATAATTATTAAGGATGGAGGCAAGCAGAAGGACAAGGAAAAAAGAAAATATCCATACCTCCCAGAGTCATCCCTGCTTCATAACATTTCCGGAGTCGACAAGATGGACAATTTTTCCTCCGAAATTTATCAATGGTGCAATCATTTCGGCTGGCGCATAGATACTTCTGCTTCCCTGGGATTTGAAAAATGCAATAATAGATATGTTAATGTGCCACCAGATTTTTTTTCTTTCAGTATTAGGCAAAAAGTCAGTAATATATACTACAAATTGGGAGACAGTGGCCCCCAAAAATTTGATAATACAGAATCAAACCATTTAAAGAAGGTAGTTTAATGCTGTGCTATGTTGCTTGTTTTACACAAATGTTTTAATATATATTAGCAACTCAGATCCTAATACTTCCATTATTAGCGAAATTTGCTGCTTTTGAAAACAAGATGCTTTAGCTTGACTAAAAGCGAAGAGTGCCCTTGAGAAAATGACCAGTTGTGGAAATTATCACTCTGTTACCTTGGCACAGAATAGCTGTTGGCTTAGTCAATGCATCCTCCTACCTGTAATCATGCATAGATTCATACTTAAGCTAATTAGATGCTTTTACAAAACAGTACACTATTTTTTTATGTGATCCCTAACTGTTTTTACATTGCCAGTGATGGCACTCTCAATCTTGTAGGTTGTGAAAGTCAGAAATAAAGCCCACACTTTTTGTGATAAATTACAGCAAGCAAAAGGAAGTCTTCTTTAGCCAGTAGAGGAAAAATATTACAATCATGTACAACTTGAATACTCATAGATGACAGAGAAACGAACTGCCTTCTTTTCAGAATAAGTATTACACAAAGGAACATGTGGTCCAAAAACGTGATTTGCTTAGTATTTTGCTTTTGTTACATTGCTCTCAGTGCTAGCTCAACACATAGTCAGCCCTTGATAATCATGTATGCATTCAGAACATAGAGGTGCATAAGAAAACAGAGTCACCACAAAAATAGTTTAAAATACATACTCAAATACTTTGTACAGTGTGGATTATGGACAAAGCAAGATGGAAGAAAATAGTCTTATAAAGGTCTATTGCTTCTTTATTACTTATACTCTTTCAATATATGGCTGAAAATTTCAGGGTTCTATATCAGAATTATATGTCTATCATATTCGGCTTATTTACAAGTTTACTAATAATCTTGAGCAAAGTACTGGTAACAGAATTGTCATATATTCCTTTCTATGATAACAAAAATAAGGGTCATTATGATGAAGCAGGTTCTGCCTCCCAGCATTATGTTGAACAGTAGTAGGCAATGCATATCCTTTTTTTTTTCAAGTTCCAGGTATGATATATAATTATAGACTTAAATATGCTGTTAATTTGTGCTAAGGGAACATTTTTCTAATTTATTCAAAGTATTTATCATGAGATACATTCTGTCAATTGCTTTTTCTCTCTTTTCTGAAATGGTCATATGACTTTTATTTTTCATTTTGTTGATGTGGTGAGTCGCATTTACATATATTGAACCAGCCTTAGATTTTAATAAGTCTTTTTTGATCACAATGGATAATTCTTAATGTGATACCAAACTGAGTTTTATAGTGTTTGTTATAGATATTCTATCATCTAGTCTTCAAGACTATTGACCTGTGTGAAATTACATCCTTGGGTTGCTCTAAGACTATGAATTCAATGAATGAGAAAGAATTTAAAATTCTGTTCAGTCACATCAAGCTTATGCTTCTGTACAAAGCTTGAATTACTTCTGTAACATGCAAAATGCTTTCTCCAAATTTCTTTGAGTATGACTCAGTCTGTAATATTTCTGAATTCTGTTAAAAGACACTTTCTTCCAGGAAATGTATTTATTACTGTCTCTTTGTAGCACTGATCCATCAGTGATAGTAACACAAAATCTGACCTGTTAAGGACATTAAAGGCTTTTCAATAAAATGTTTTAATAGGATTCTCAGTTCCTCCGTTATGAAAGTAATATATGAAGATGCACCAAGCCACAACAAGTTGGTGGTAGAGCCAGCACAGCATTTGAAAATTGCACACAGTGGCGATGTACTGTGAATGATTATATTTGGAAGAAAAGCATTCTGAGTGCATCGGATATTTTTTCCCATTGTTTGTTTACATTCAGTTCCTGCATATTCAGTTGAAAGAGGAATATGCAAGTGGGATCTGGGACTCCTCCAATTTAGTTTTAGAAGGTCATATAAATCCATGTTGTAATCTAGGTGGCTGAAAAATTAGTAAAGATAATCAAAATACCTATTTACCTCCTGCTTATCAGAGACTAAACATTAAAATCCATTCCTCAAAACTTTTTCAATAGCAAAATTATATCAACAATATATTATCAAGTTAATACAAAAAGTGGTCATGAAGTTATTGGCAAAATACATTGTCTTTCATGTTAAAGCGTTTAAAGATACACAAAGAAACCACCCATTTTAATGCTTTATAACACTCACCACAGTCATATAATTAGCACGAAGCACTATGCATACATTTTGGTTCTGAAATTATTGGCTAATATTCTATATTTTATTTTTGGTCATACCCTTTTTTCAATCACAAGTCTCCAATATGATTCCATGCTTCAGCATGAACAGACCATGTGACAAGACAGTTTTTTGTTCACAGTTTTGCTATTTCTGTTCTTTTTTGTCCACAATGTTTCCACCCAGTATGAATTCATATCTATGCCCAATTAAGCTCTTTTACACTTAAAAAACACACCATGTTGAGGAAAGGAACAAGGTAAGTGACTGAACAGCTACCAGTATCATTGTGTCATGTAAATAAAGGGTTGACCCATCATCATTATTAACTAACCTACAGAGAAGACTGAAAAAAATACTTTCTCATACTTCATATAGAACGTCTTAATATGGAACGTGTAAGACAAAATAAAAGAAACTATTGACATATAAAAGAGAGGGTCTGAATAAAATCAAAAGATGTATGGTGGTCTTCACAGGGAAGATACATTATTTAACAGAGTTCAATTCTCTCTCAGTAAAACATATAGATTTAAAATAATATAGACAAAATATTGCAAAAATAATCCAAAAATGTATCTGGAGGAATAAGATGGATGATAATGCTAATGTAGTTTTTGAAAAGAAGAATAATATGATATTCTCTATCAGGTGTTTAAATTATTTTAAAAACATGACAATTATAATACCACTATAAAAGCTAAAGCACAGGTCAACTTGTAAAAAAAAAAAGAAGAAAACTCAAAACATATGTAGCCTATATAACACATCATTTTAATTTAGTGAATCAATCATAAATTATTCACTATATGGTCCCAGAATAACTGGTTAATTATTTTATGTACCACTATAAATTCTGCGACTCACAAATGAGAAAAAATAAATTTGCCCTTTCTAAGACTGACATAATTTACTTAATATAATTATCTTCTGGTGCATCCACATTCCTTCAAATAACAAAATTTCACTCTTAATGTTAAACATTTCATTGTGTATATAACATATTTCTAGCCACTCTTCTGTTGTTGGATACCCAGATTAATCCCATAATTCACCTATTATGAATGGTGCTGCATATGTGTAATATATTGTTTAGAATTCTTTTTGTTAACTGTGCAGGAGAAGTATGGCTGGGTCATTTACTAGAACATTTTTTTTGATTATCTGAGGAAAGTGCATATTGGTTGTCATATTTGTTGGACTAGTTCCATTTCAATTTGCATTGTGTAAGTATTCCCCATTGTCCAAATCCCTGCAAGCACATGATTTTATTTTCTTCCTGATTGGAGTGAGATGAAATTAGTTTTAATCTGCATTTCTCTGATGGCCAAGAAAGAAGGAAACTTCTTAAAATGTCAAATGACCGTTTGTATTTTGTCTTTTGAGAACTGTGGCTTTTCACTAGTTGAACTGTTGGATTGATTTTCTTTAATTCTCTGTATATTTGGTAAGCAATAAAATAATATAATAGAAAAATAGAAAACAATAAGTAGGCTAATATAAGATGAAATTAAAATAAGCACTATGTATATAAAAATTGGTCAAATTCCATAAAATAATAGAAAGAAAATAATTAAATATTATTTTGCATAGTAGATTGAATGTCAGATTAAATACTAAGTATGGGTGAAGGAATATATTTGTTGACTGTTTTAAATAAGTAAGAATACACATAATTTTTTAACTGAACTCTAACTTCTAGGAATAAAAGGATATGCAAAAAAGTTCATTGTAGCATTACTTAAAGAAGATTGAGATATTTAAATATATATTTTAAATGAACTAAATTACATATTCATAAAAGGGAATACTGAACAGTTATTAGTGATGATTTCAATTGCCTTTGTGTCACTTGATAATATGTTTTAGATATGCTGGCTTGTTAAAACAATAAAAAATATGCTAACAAATAGTATATTTGGCTATGTCACATTTTAAAAAGGAAATCCCCAAAGCTCAGCAACTCAGGGTTTTCCCCTAAAACTTAGAGGAATAATGGTATATATTATTTATTAATGGGGCATGATGTGATGTTTTGATATATGTCTATATTACAAAATGATTACATTAAAGTAGTTAACATACCTATTGCATTACCTATTTTTTTTCAGTAAGCAAATGATAAATCTATACTTTTAGTATTTTAAAAAATGAAAATGTGGAATTAGTCCTTGATTACCAGGACAAGCATTGGGTCATTGAATCTTGTATTTCCTGGCCAAATGAAATTTTGTGCTTTTTAGTCACTGTCACTGCTTCTTCTTTGAGTCTCCTCCTCCCAGCATGATTTGCAATAGATCCAATAGGAACAAAACCTAGAACCTCTACTGTCTTCACTTTTTTGAAAAGTTCTTCAAATCTTGTGGAGTCCTAGTTAGGGTTACTACCAGTTTACTGCTTTTGAATTGATAGAATAGTGCTGATAGGTCTAGGCACATGTATATAAAGGCAGAACTCATATAAAGAGGGGAAAATAAGGTTAAATTATTAACTTCTTAACTAAAGAATAAATAAGATTTTGTCTTACTCACTCTTTCCTGGGTCTGGCCCCCTTTGCATTTTTCTATCTACAGTTTTGTTTATATTGTAGCTCTGGGATTTTTTTATATTATTAGGATCACTGCTTGAGCAGAATCAATGATGCTTTAAAAACATGTTGCCATCTTTACATGTTTTGCCCGATTGGTGTGTTTCTGGATATCAGTGTACTTACTACATGCATTTCAACTGAATTCTTATTTAAATGTACAGCAGAGATTAATCATTTAAAGAACTTCTGTGTTGAATATTTCTTCAAGTCTAAGATAATCTTTTAGTAAAATACCAGTAAGTATAATTTATCAATTTTATTAAATTTAAATTTTCCTTGACAATTTCACAATCTCCATGAAGTATAACTAGACAAAATACTTTAGATTGAAAAATATACATACACATTCTTTGATTCAGTACATGTTTTTCACATGTATGACATGGCTTACACAGACATTCACTACAACATTGTTATAATAGTATAAGATTAACAACAGCATGGATACCCATCAGTACAAGAATAGTCAAATTATTATGTTGCACTCTACTCACTAAAACCAATTTTATACATAGCAATATGAAATAGTCTCCAAAATCTACTGTATTTTTTGAAAATATACACAATATTAATTGGGTAAATAAGATTGTGTTTTTGCTAATGTTCATAAATGTATGTAACATCTGAAAAAACATCAGAGAATGAAGAATAACAGTTATTTTCAGATAAATTATATTTCTATGGAATTCCAGGTGGTAACTTTTATTCTTTAACCTTTCATAGTTGCCCAGTTTTTAAATAAATGTCTGTGTTACCTTGGATTATGATGTGGGAATGCCTTTCTGTATGCTGTGAATAGCAATCTTTAAATAAAGGAGCTGTTTTGGCCCATGACAGGCACCATAGAAAAAGTAAGAGGAAGAATCAGAATAAGTAGAAGGAGCAGGGCGTAGTCAGAGAGCCAGAAGCCCAACGGAGCAACATGTAAAGAGCACAGGTGAGCCATGGATCACGTGGCAGACAGGTTAATGAAAATGGGTTGAGTTAAGATGAAAAAGCTAGCTAGCAATGTGCCTGAGCCATAGGTCAAACAGCATGAACTTAATATAAGCATCTGAGTCATTTTTGGGGGCCTGAGCGGGCGGCTGGGTGGCTAAGGGGTCTGGTGCGGCAGGGTCTGGGCCCCTGGATGCCCAGGACCAAGAAAACACATTGTAACAAGATTAAATCCTTTTTCTCTCTCTGGGCTTCAGTAGATATACACATAATAAAAAGATTATAGTCTGTAACATTTCAGTAAGAAAAAGATATGGCTCCCAGCACATCCTAGCTCCCAATCTATACGTCTCACTCACAGCAGATCTTTTGTTTGTTCACCACACTAAGGAATTAGAGAAACTACTCTTTCAAATAGCTCAAAATTTTGATTTTGATCCCACATATCAGTCAATTAAAACAAGCTTGTTCAAGATCACTAATGTCTATAGCAGAGAAAGAGACATTATTTCTTCATGCCTTTTAGACACTTGTAATTTAGTAGGAGATAATGAGAGTGCACACAAAGCTGAAATATTACAAATATATGAGAAAATATGAAGGCTTTAAAATGAAACAAGGGTGTCTAAGTCATGGATTGTATCTTGCGGCTCTTGTTAGGGCCTTGGAAAAGACAATATTTCCCTCTGAGCCTTGTGAATGGCAGATTACTAGCAATGAACTTGGTAACCATCTGATAAATTAACATTCAGCCAGACACTAAGAAGCTATCAGGTACACATGACACATGATCAATATTGTTAGCTGCCCTTGGTATTTTGTTACTTGGGAAAACAGTATGAAGTGCTAGGAGCATAAACCTAGGACTCAGAAATTCCACCTAGTAGTGTCAAATATTGCAACTGGGGTTTACAGTAGAACTTTTCTGATTCCAGGTCTTCCTTTAAAAAGAAACGTGTGTGCACCTTTGCAGAGCTGTGACGATTAGAAGACATGTGAAGCATCTGGAAATGTTAGTTACCAGTTAAATCATAAGCAAGGTGAGCATTCTTTTTAAATGAAGAGGAAGTCAAGAAAACTGGTTAAGACTGAAGTGATGGTTGCAGTTTTTTATTGTATAGCACTTGGGTGTGTATCTAATGTTGTTTACTTATCAAGTGCTTCACAATAAAGAAATTTAATCAAATTATAGTCTATAATAGGAATATAGTCTGTAAGAAGTGCATCTTGGTAGCTTGGTAGATTTGTGTTCAAGTCCTTCTGTCTCTTGCTAGGTAGAAACTACCTTACTTCTTTCGATGTCAGTTTAGCCTTCTGTGAAATGGAGAGAACACATAAATCTGATGCAAAATGGAAATGCGATGCGATTTGCAAAGCAATAATCATTCAGTAAATATTTCATGAGATATGCAAATATGGTAATGTAGATGATCAAATTTTGATGGGACTGAATAAAAGATATAAAAAATCTGAGCAAAATGGTAGCAGTTGTTACATATCAGAAGATAAAATGACAGGACAATACTCTGCAAAGAGAAATTCTAACAACTAACAAATGTTAAAATTTTGATATAAAAAATTTCGTAGAAGTTTCATTTCACAGAAAGAGTACTCTTAATAAAAACAGACCTTTTTCTAAGTAAACAAAGCATTGGAGGGCGTTCCAGGCAGAAAGCATGATGTGTCTGAAAAGGAATGGAAGCTGGAAAGAGCCAAGATTGACACATGAAACAGGTTGTGAAATTTATGATATGTTAGTCGTCAAAAACTCCAAAATATTCAATTAGCCCTGGTCAAGCACACTGATACCTTTTCCTCTGTACCATTTTTTTTCTTTTTTTAAAAAATTAAAATATCTGGAATGTGTAGCATCACCAGGAAGTTAAGGCTGATGTCAAATACACAATTCATTCTGAGTCTCCCAAATCCTAGGATTAAAGGAAAAAGTATTTCTTCTTAAAACAACCATAAGACAGAAAAACAGCTTTGATGTATTTTGTTTCCTATCTCCATTTTGGTTTGTAACTGACTCATTATGATCTGTTAAACATTCAGAGAAAGTGACCAACAGATGTGACCAAGATAATGTCACTTGAAAACTTGTGAGATAGCATTGGTATGGTATGCTGAATGCATGCGATGTTTTTCTGTCTTTGAATCAGAGCTTAATGGGGGCAGGGATACTGCATCTATAGGGAAAGGTTCATCTAGACTATCTATTTGAAATGAAGATAATGTATTACTCTCCCATATATCTGAGTTCCTTAAAAGAGTTCCATAGAAAGAATTAGTAGTGGTTCTTTAAAGCATAGTAGGGCAGCTATTATCTATACAAATCTATATTAGATTTCAAGCTTACAAGAAAAGTATCAATATTTCCAACACAGGAAAATGATTAACTTTGGATTAGATACAAGTTAATATTAGCTTGATTTGATATGTGCATATGATAATATTGTACTCCATAGAGATATATGACTATATTTTGTCTTATCAAAACTAAATAAAAAATATTATTGATAAATCCTTCTGAAATGTTGTCAACCTAACAGAAAAATGGCTACTGACAAAATGAAAAATCTTCCAATGCTAGGAGGTAAAAATTGCTCTATAATATAGCATGAATAAATTATTCCCTTGCATTTATGATTTCAGAAGTTAAGAGAACTAAGAGATACATAATGCTAGGAGTTACTTGATGGAGAAAAATCCTCTAAAACTGAATCTTTCTACCATATCACACCATGGAAAACTTTTAACAACAGCAAACAACATTTTCACTGTCCCCAAAATACTTAGAAATCTAAGAGATTTTGTATTCTGGAGAAAATTTACAACAACAGGGTACCAGACATTTTCTTGGAAAACAAAAAGAAAGTCATCTTTGGCTCCAAATTCAATAATTTTTAATAATCCAGAGCAAAGAGGCTTGTGACATTCCAGCTGAAAAAAAGCTAACACACAAATATCAGGAATGGAAAATGAGTTCCAACTATGGAAATCTACTTCCAAATAACAGTCTTCTTTGGTTTAGCCTCTGTTATATTAAATTTGCCCTTTTCTGTTCCCTAAGCATTTGTAAAGGTGTGGATTTGTCAAAATATATGGCAACTTTAATTGCTTGATCAAGAAATTACTATAAAGATACAAATTACTTAAAGTTACCTAAAATAAATTTTAAAAAACAAAATTAACCTCTAATAAGTAAAGATATTGAATTACTAGTCAATCAGTTTCCCAGGACCATTTAGTTTTATTAGGGAATTCTGTGAAATGTTTAAATATCTGATATCAATCTTTCATAAGCAACTTATAAAAAGAATAGGGACAGCTTTCCAATTCACTTTATAATAATGTTCTCCATTAACAATGCAAGGCAAAGATAGCATCAAGAGTAAACTATAGACTAATTCTTATGATCACAGGCAAGGGTTACACCTGAGCAAAATCTTAGCATGCTAAATCTGGAATCATACAGAAACAACAACTCTAAACTCAGGTAAGGTCTGCATGACCTTGGAGAGTGTAACATATTCTGCTTCAGTAGAAGGGTTGCAGCCTGATTTACATCCAAGTTAGGTCCACAGGGAAGTGGGAAGGTCCACATCCTCAAGAAGCTCCAGCCATTGTGGAGGGTCCAGGATAGAAAGCAGATCCAGTTCTGTGTAAATCTCACCAATATGTTGAAGGAATCCACACACTCACCTGGAACTATGCAGACATATATGGGAGGCCCTGTCTAGCAAGGCAATATCTGATCATCAGGGGAAGAATTGTGATAGAGCCTCTTCCCCAAATACAGTTCCACAAAGGGAAAGGACACTTTAGTCATTTTAGGACATAGTCTTCCAGTGAACAAAGATGACCAGAATTTAAAAAAAAAACATAAAAAGAGTAAAAGATTCAATCAACAAACTAATTCTAGATGCTTAAGTTTCAGTGTAAAATTGATATAAAATGAAAACAAAGCAAACCCAAACAAAACAAGATATCAGGATATGGCGGAGATTGCCTTTAATCCTACCACACAGGAGGCAGAGGCTGGCAGATCTCTTAGTTCAAAGCTAACTTGAAACACAGTGCAAGTACAAGGATAGCCAGGGTTATGTTGTCAAAAAACTGAAAGGAAAAAAAAAATAAACACAGCATGTCTCCTCTATAAATCAATAATCCCATAATAAGTACACCTGATAAAAATTACTTGGACGAATAACCAGGCAAAGAATCCCAAAGAATGATTATGATTCTGTTTAGATATTTCAAAGAGGACAGGAGCATATGCCAATAGAACAAGACAAGTAGATGAATAAAATGAAAACGTCAAAATAAGATAAGGAAATAGGGACATAACTGCTTAGTAAAACATAAACTGAAATGCGTTTTTGAAGTAAAAAACTTACTAAGCGAAATAAAAGAGTCAGTGGAAATCTTCACCAATAGAACAGATCATATGGAAGAGAGTTAATCAGGGAAGCAAGACAAGGTAGTAAAGGTCAACAACAAATTTTAAATGAAATAGGAAAGGAAATAGGAGTTCTGAGATATCATAAAAAGGCCTATGCTTCTCATTTCTGATTATGGGCAGAGAAGAAGAAGGAGGAGAAGAAGAAGAAGAAAAGAAGAAGAAGAAGAAGAAGAAGAAGAAGAAGAAGAAGAAGAAGAAGAAGAAGAAGAAGAAGAAGTAGAAGAAGTAGAAGAAAGTAGCAAAGGCACAGGGAATATTTTCAAGAAAGTCATAGAAGAAAATTTCCTAAGACAAGAGTAAACAATGACCATACAGATCCACAGAGAACTCCAAATAGAGAGATCCAAAACATATTTTAGCTAAAATATTAAAAGCATAGAATAAAGAAATGGGACTAAAATTTGAGAGATAATGGGTATCTCACTTCTAAGGGCAGGTCTATCAGAATTATATTTGCTCTTTTTGACAGAAAATTTGAAAGACAGAAGGGCCAGGGAAGATATATTCCAAGTTCTAAAGACAAAAATGACAATCTAGAATATTATACTCATCAAAACTATCTATTAAAATTGAAGGACAAAGAAAAACATTCTGCACTGAAACATATTAATAAAATTTATAATCACTAAGATAGCTCTACAGAGGATACTGGAAGAAATACTTCAGTTTGAAGACAAGTATAAACATCGAAGAGGCCACAGAGAACAAATAAATGCTCAAGACAGTTAATAAAAAAAGTTAAAGAAAAGACAACTTGAACAAAAGAATGACAGTTATTAATACACACTGTTTAGTAATAACTCAGTACTAGTGTACTCACTTCCCTAAAAAAGATATTTAATAGAAAGAAAACTAAGAAACAACATGACACAGCTATTTTACTATTTAATAAAATAGACTCACAACTAAATTAGTCAAAATAGATAAAGAGGGTCACTTCATACTAATTATGGAAACAATACATTGAGAGGGTATTAAAATTCTAAATGTATATATACACCAAAACAATTTCTCCCACTTTCATAAAAGAAATACTGTTTTCTTTGAGAATATAAATTAATTACAACACAGTGATAGTGTTTACTTCACTAATTATTGTCGCTAATAGGCAAAATATCTGCATAAAACAAACAGAAAAATGGTAGTCAAATAACAACAAAAATTAAATGAACCTAACAGATATCTACAGAACATTGAACATTAAGACTGAAGTATACACGCCATTCTCAATAGCCTATAGAACTTTCTAAAAAAATGATCACATATCAGGAAAGAAACGAAATCTCAACAAATATAGAAAAATTGAAATAACATCCTTCATTCTGACCACAATGGGATAAAAATGGATATCAATAACAGAAACTAGAGAGATTACACAAATTCACCGGGACTAAACAGTATGCTACTTGATGGGAAGAGGGCCAAGAAGAGCATCACAAAGAAATTTAGAATCTCCAAGAACTGAGCAAATATGAAAGCATAGCATTCCAAAATCAGTGGGGTACAAGGGACGCACCTGTAAAATAAAAGCTTATATCACTAACTTTCTTGATCAAAAATTAATAAATAACAAAATAATAACCCAAAGCAATGAAATTAGAGATTGAAAAAGGAGAATTTAAAAAAATGAGGAAATTCAGAGAATCATCAGGACTCTAAACTGAGATATCTAAATAAATTAATGAATTTATAGATGTATCTGACCTACCAAATTTAAATCAAATGAGGTAAATAATTTAAACAGATACATAACAATAAATGAGATAGAAATAAAAATTCTACTGACTATAAAAAAAAACCCTCAGGACTGATATATTCACCACAGAATGCTTCCAGACTTTAAAAGAGGAACTAACACCCAAACTTCCCAACTTATTCCATAAAATAGAAAAACAAATTACTCATATGATGCCAGCATTACCTTGATCCTGAAACAAAGAGTTAACAAAAAAAAGATGTTAGTTATAAGATGCCCTGGTTATTTTTGTCAACTTTATTCACGGTAGAATTATCTAGGAAGAGGGACCTCAATTGAGAAAATGCCTCCATCAAATAGACTATAGAGAAGTCAGTAGTGTATTTTATTGATTAATAATTGACAGTGGAGAGATCAGTGGATATGGTACCTCCTCTGCACAGGTGGTCCTTGGTGCTATAAGAAAGCAAGCTGAGTGAACCACAAGAAGCAAGCCAGTAATTATCACTTCATGGCCTTGGTTCCTTTGCTGACTTCCATTCATGACTGTAAGCTGTAAGGTGAAATAAACTCTCTTCTCTCCAAATTTCTTTTGGCCTTCTTTTGGCCTTCTTTTGTTTCTTTTGGAACAAGAAGTATGTAACTTAACTTAATTTTTATTTTTAGTAGCCCATAGTTAATAGACTTAAAAGTTTCAGAGGAACTTTGGATTTTTAGAGAGGCTTTGAATAGTTCAAAGATGTTGAAATTTTGAAGACTATAGGACTTTGAAATTTATACTGATACTTTGATAATGATATGTATACAAGATTGTGGTCACAAAAAAGAGATGAAATAGTTTGACAGTAATGTATCAGTGTGTCAAGCTGACAAGGCACCAATTATTAATGTTCATTTTTGTAAATTTGACACAAGCTAGTGCTGTCTGGGAAGAGGAATCTCAATTGAGAAAATGCCTCAGTCACATTGAATGAAGGCAAGCCTGTGATATATTTACTTGACTGATGATTTATATGGGAGTTCCCAGGTCACTGTTTTAGGGGTCACCACTGGACTGTTGGTCCTATAAGAGGTAGGCTGAGTATGCCATGAGGAGTAAGCCACATTTCTTCCACTTCTGCTTCAACTTCTGTTTCCAGGTTTCTGTCTTGAGTTCTTTTGATGACTTCCCTTCATGGTGTACTGTGAGGTTGAGGTAAAATAAATTCATCCTCTCCAAATTTATTTTGTTCATGTTTTATCATAGGAATAGAAGCACTATCTAGAACATATGTCAATCTCCTTTATGAATATAAACAAAAACTGTACATGTACAACTTCTCAATATATTTCAAGATTATATAAAAAAAAGATTAATCATGATTAAGTCAACTTTATCCCAGAGATGTAGGGGTGGTTCACATATGTAAAACAAGGATTATAATCCACTGCATAAATAAACTGAATGACCAGAAAAATGTTTTTGACAAAATCTAGTATCTCTTCATGATACAATAAAAGGCCCATAGAATCCAGGGATATAGGGACTAGCGAACATAACTCAACATGATAAAGGTGATAATAACATAATAAAGGTGATATATAGTAAGCCCACAACCAAAACTATGCTAAGTAGAGAAAAACTTGAAGCAGTTCCACTAAAATCAGAAACAATGTCTACTTTCTCTATTCCTGTTCATCATACTGCTTGAAGTCTTGAGTAGAACAGTAAGTCAAAAGAAGATAAAGGAAATAAAACAGGGAAGGAAAAAAAAATCCAAAGATGCTTCTTTGAAGGTGATATGCTTCTTCTCATAAGAGAGCTAGGGACTCTACCAGAAATCTTCCAAAGTTGAAAAATGCATTAATTAAAACAGAAGGGTACAAAAATTTAACATAAAAATCAGTACTCTCTCGAAATAACAATAATTAGCATACTAAGAAAGAAATCAGGGAAATTATCCTTGAAAAATCTTGGAATTAATCTAATGAATGTTGTGAAAGACTTTTACAATGAAAAATTCAAAACACTAAAGGAAAAAATGAAAGAAATTCACCCAAAGTTGGAAAGACCTCTCAAACTCATGGACAGGTAGAACTAACATTTTTAAAACAGTCATTCTACCCAAAGAAATCTATTAATTTAAATCACCAAGGCAATTCTTTACACAAATTGTGAAAAGAAACTTTAAATTCATATAGAATCACAAAAGACCTCAGATAACACAAACACAACTGAATAAAAAAAATACAGCTGGAGTTATCACTATGCATGGTTTTAAGTTATGCTATAGAACTACAGTAGTAAAAGGAGAAAGATACTGGCAAAAAAGAGACATTGATAAAGAGAACAGAATCAAGGACCCAGATAAGAATATATAAAGCAACCTTGTATTTGAAAAAACCCCAAAAACATACATTGGAGAAAAGATAGCATCTTTACCAAACAGTGTTGAGAAAAATGACTATCTACAAGTATTAGAAAACAACTAGATCTCCCTCTTTCATACTGAACAGAAATCAACTCCAAATGTATGAAAGATCTAAATGGTAGACCTGAAACTTATAGAAAAATGATATAAAATTCTCAAAGAATTAACATTTTAAAAATTCTATCAACAATCACATAATTGTGCATAAAATAATGCTGTCCTTGTCATATCAGGACTAAGAGAGCTCCTAGTTGAGTCAAAGAGAGGCAGGAGGGATTATATGAGCAAAAGGGTCAAGATCATGGTGAGAAAGCCCACAGGGACAGCTGATCCAAGTTACTAGGAGCTCATTGACTCTGGATTGACAGCTGGGGAACCTGCATAGGACTGAACTAGGCCCTCTGAATGTGGATGAAAGTTGTGTAGCTTGGGCAGTTTGTGGGTCCTCTGGCAATGGGACCAAGATTTATCCCTGGTGCATGAACTGGCTGTTTGGAGCCCATTCCCTACAGAGGGATACCTTGTTCAGCCTTTACATGGGGGGGGGGCGCTTGATTGTGCCTCAAGTTGATATGCCAGACTTTGTTGACTCCTCATGGGTGGCCTTATCCTCTTTGAGGAGTGTTTGGGGGGTGCAGGGAAACTGGGGCTGAGTAGGAAGAGTGGAGGGAAGGGGAACTGTGGTTGTTATGCAAAAATACTTTTTCAATTTTAAAAAAATTCAAAAAGAAAGATTTTTGTTTTCATTACTGTTTGATATTGTACTAGATGTTAAATATGGTGCAATGATTCATGAAAATGCAGTAAAAAGGCATCTAGGGGGAAATGGAGAAGTAAAATAGTTTTTACCCACAAATAACATTATCTTACATAAAGAAAAAAAATTAAAAGCTCACTAACTATTAAGTCTAGTAAACACATTTTGTAGGTTGCTATATACCTTTAGGTCTATATACAAATAATAAGTGATGTTCTATAACCTAATACTTCAAAATGGAATGAAAAACAAATACAATTTTATAACAGCTTCAAAGATATAAAATACTTTAAAAATAAAATCGACACAAGAAATGAAAGAGCACATTGAAAGCTAAATTATTAAGAATTTAAATAACACCCAATTGGAAAAAAACGTATGTCACTGAATTTAAAAACTTTTTATTGTTAATGTGGCAATTCTTATCAAATTGATCTACAGATCCTGTGTAATCTAAAAAATAAGCAGCTGTAGTTTCCATCAAAATTGATAAAAGAAAATTTAAATTTCTATGTAAATTCAGAGATTCCCCAAATTTCATATCATTATTAATAAAGGACAAGTTTAGAAGTATTGGACTTTTAAACTTCAAAGCTCACAATAAAGGTACAATAATCAAAACACGTGACATTTGAAAAAAAAATACCCCAATAGACTATGTTTCAGTGAAATGAAACTGAGATTCTATTGCTATGGTCATACACTTATCAATAGTTTGCTTCACAAAGATATAAAGAGATTCTTTAGAGAAATAATATTCTTTTCAGAAAATCTTGATAGAACAGCAGAATGTCTACATGCAAGAGGATGAATTAGAACCCCTACCCATTGTCACATGCATACTTTAAGAAAATGAAGCACAGTACCAAAGGTAGCAACGAAAATTATATGATTCTATGATTCTCAAAGAAAACATAGAGGTAAATATCTATGAACTTGGATTAAGCAATAGTTTTAGCTATGACAACATAATATAAAAAATAAAAGGACAAAAGTTACAATTGATTTTATAGAAATTAAAGAAAATACTTTAACTTACAGACAAGGAAGAAAAAAGTTTACAATCTCAAATCTCAGCAAAGATTTTATCAATAAGTTGGAAAACATACATATAACCCAATAACAACAAAGCTCTAATTAAAATATGAGTAATGAACATGATAGTTATTTAGCCATAAAAGATATATAAATGTTTAAAAGAGCATGAAAAATGCACAGTTTGAACCATTTGTAAAATTTTAATGAAACGTATAGTACAATGTTATCACTTTATATATACACGATGGGATCACTGATAATAATATGGGTAGAAATGGATAATAATTTGTGTTGGAAATGACATAGAAATTAGAGCCTGATACACTAGTAGTAAGAAATGCGATAATGTCACTGAAGAAAAGCATTTGTCAGTTCCTCAAAAAGTTACATGTAAATGTACCATATGACCCTCATTGGAACCTATTCATAAGAAAGGAAACATGTAAACACATAAAATATACACTTACCAATGAATAGGTAAGCAAAAGTGGCATATCCATACATGGAATATTAGTTAGCTAGAGAAATGTATAAAGAGCTTATACATGTTGTAACGTGGATATAACTTGCAAATATGCTCACTACCCTGAATCTAAATAGAGAGACCACATATTATATTGTTTCATTTACATGAAATTTCCAGAGTTGACAAATTTATAGAGACAGAAAGTAAAGTAGTGCTTGCCAGCAGCTGGGAGGAGGGGGAATGGGGAGTAAGCACTAATGAGTACAGGATTTCTTTTTGAGGTAATGAAAACCATCTGGAATTAGATAGTGGTGATGTTTGTAAAACTTCTTGAATACACTAAAAGCCACAAAATTGTACACTTTAAAAGAGTGAATAATGTGCCATGTAGAATACATCTCAAAAAAATCCTAGAGTGCTTTTTTGGTGCCAGTAATTCTGAGCCTCTGGAAGAGAAGTCCGAAAAAGAAATCAACAGAATTTTGTAAATTGTGGCATAATTGGCTTAATGTAAAAGGACGCAGAAGTCTTTGAGGATATGCTAAGCATTCATACATTTTTAAGATATGTTGCCATGCATCATCTCATAGCAGTGTCCAGAAGTAGAAAAAGCAAATCTCATTAATGGCTTTGTGAAGACAAAAGCAAAAGTCCAAAGAACCCCCGAGACCTGCCTAGAGTTCTGTGGGTAGTGTTCTTCTGTCTAATAGTGGCTTCACTTTGCCATGTTTCTTAAAGTATGCTCTTCACAAAATAAAAACGAACTAACTCTTCACAATTTCTCATCTCATTCATTTCATTCTATTACCCATTCTGTCACCTCTGGGGATATTGAGATTCTATTATCTGAAGTGACACTGGGTGGGAATTCAAAATAGCCTTTTGAAACTGCAACTCCAGTATTTCAAAATGGATCCCTGAGAGAGGCTATATCCATGATTCAATTTTTCTTTCACTGGCCTCTGTCCACTTTTCAATCATTATCTGTGATATTGCTATGTGACAATACCCAGCAGTATATGAAGTCATATAGGTCATTGTAAATGGAAAAGAATGGCTCTTTCTCTCATTCGGATATATAGAAAACAATGTAATAGATATTCCTTTGTCACCTACTGTCGAGCATATTGAAAAACTGTCAATATATATTCTATTTAACTAGTGATGGACTGATCTTTGATTGGTTCATGCCCATGCTTTTAATATGCTTCTAAGTGAAACATCCAGATTCTGATAGATTCATAGCAATTTTAGTTTTCTGCCAAAGAAAATCAGCACCTTTCTGGGGACAAAAGCAATAAACAGAAAAAGCTCCACAATTTTACAAAACCTGAGTCTCACCACCTTGATAATGGCCGATTGGAACCCTGCCATTACATCTTAGTCCTAGAGTTTAATAAGGCCACTGGTGTGGAATTCTGTTTTCAAGTCTCCCAAACTGTGAATAAAACATGTCACGGGGAAGCTGGTGAACAAAGATCAACTTGCTGCTACCTCATTGTCAGCAGAACAGGACTGCTACTGCCCCTGCCAGTTTAGGCATCCATCAGCAGAAAAGAAAGAAAAGGACTTTAGACACAAGTTTTTAAGTCACATATGTCTTCCAGTCGAGCTGTTTGTTCATGAACTCGAAATAGACACAATAAAGGCAGAACAGACATACTCCTTAGAAATTCCAGGTAAGTTTTCAAGGGTGATGAGATTGAAAACGTCCATTTATTAGTATGTACAAGTTCACACAAATAAATGCATGCCAATAAGATCACCATTATAGCCACAATTGTGCACAACTTGAGGAAATGACATTGCAGAATGTCAAAGGACAGTCATGTTTGTTCGAGATTAAAAACACCAAGCAATGGTTGTATAGAAATGTTTGTTCTTGCTATAAATTTTGTAATTTATCTACACAGACTTCTAGTGACTTTGAAACTGAGATACAAAGCTGGGCTGTGATAGAAAGGAATCCTCCATGGTCCATCAGTCATTTCTGACCATTATTTACTTATTGGGAGACAATAGTTGTATCTGTAATTTAATCAGTTATCTATTCTTTATTATATAATGTGGTTGGCCACATAACTCTAGTTGGAGTTACGTTTGTAATGTATTATTTTTGAAGGGGGATGTACAAATTTAAGAGTCTTGGAAGTACTTCAAAGACAGAGTCATTGTGGTGAAGAGTGAAAGAAGTGTGTCTTATGTCCTAATAAGCTGTGGGGGAATGAATCACAAGTAAAGCTATTTCTTTGCAGAGAGGGCAGAGACAAGTGTGTATTTATGTAAAAATAGGGAGAATTTTCTTGAACAATGGCAAAGTGACCTAGAAACACTCACATTACACTGCGATTTGTTATCTCCATTTTACATATTCTAAAACTAAGGCTGAAAGATGTTAATTGAATAGGTATTTCCTAACTTCTAGTGTCCCTGAGCTATATCTTTACTACTTAAAAAAAAAAATCTCTAAACCTACTCAGGGGACAGCTTAAGAATCTATTCTCTGTATAGGTTCCGTAGTGTGAGTCAGCAAACCCTACGGTTTGTTTCCCTAGATACTTAGGGTTACTGCAAGGCTGGATAATCAGTCACTCTCTTCTGCAAGAACACATTAGGTCATTCACTTGTGTTACAGGCAACAAGAATGTTAAATGTTCGCAGTACTACAAAAGGGGTTCCTATTAGAAAGTGACCTCCTTTTACTGGGTACATGTGTATATTATTGGCATTTCACAGAGATTGCATAAGGACATAGTGAATTTGTTAAAATACAAGCATGAAGACTTACCATGTGCAGACTGGGCCAAATTGACATGGTTAAAAGTGAGTCGTTTTATAAGAAGACATCCAATACCTAA
This sequence comes from Phyllotis vaccarum, assembly GCA_033318265.1. Classification (NCBI taxonomy): domain Eukaryota; kingdom Metazoa; phylum Chordata; class Mammalia; order Rodentia; family Cricetidae; genus Phyllotis; species Phyllotis vaccarum. Next base: position 62,227,861 of record JARWLC010000013.1, read on the forward strand.
ATAAAGCTCCTCCTTTTTCTAACTAAATTTCTAAAGAACAGAATCCCAATTTTACTTCCTATAGTTTATTTCTACATAATTTGTTCTCTTGCACCACATGCTAATGAAAAAATTTCAAATGAACTAATTTATATTGTGTTCTGATAACCTAGGGAATGTAAGCAATGTGTATGTATAGAGATATGTATCTCAAGATAGAGATGGGGGAATTTTGGAGAATATGACCTTCTAAGTAAAACTGTCAGGTCAGCCATGCCTGTTTCCATGAGTTCATCAAGATTGTAATTGTTGATTGTTGCTTTTCTTTCAGAGAAGGGGGTGTGGGGAAATGGTTCTTAACCTTAATATTGTGACCTTTCAATACAGTTCCTAATGTTGTGGTGATCATTAACTATAAAATTACTTTTGTTGCTACATCATAACCATAATTTTGTTACTATTACGAATCATAATGTAACTATCTGGTATGCAGGATGGTCTAAAGTGTCCCCTGTGAAGAGGTCATTTGACCTTTATAGGGGTATTACCCACAGGTTGACTTCTTGCGCAGAGAGTATTGTCTGACTTTCAAATGACCACTCTGAAAAACAGTTTGCATACAATTGTGTCATAACTGAATGTCCTTTCAAGGGTGTTGGGATGATATAGGCTGGGTAAAGGTAAACGAAATGGTGGTGGTGGGCTCATTTATATTGCTATGGGAAGCCATAATCCATGCTGAATGAAGACTTTTTAATGCAGAAGTTTTGAATTTCCCTATGTTCCTGTAGTGACTCCTCTATTCATGATCTGTAGGTAAGCCTTATAAAGACATTGGTTAACAAAAATGAACTTAGTGTAATTATATGCTTAACTGTTGAAACTGTATGAGGAAGTGAAAGCTATTTCTGCCTCATATCCTGGTATCAAAGTGGGTTGTGGCATTAGAAATTAGAGTCAAATAAGACAAAAGGAGTCTCAAGGAGGAGAGGGAAACCTAGAAAACCCTCTGCAACCTCTTATTCCTTCTTTGTGTTAATATAATCAGGCCTATTTTTTCCCATGTGCAATTTTCATTTCTCTGATGATCTCAGTATCGACACAGAGAAGCAGACCAGAATGTTTGGAAACTATAGTCTCAAATATACCAGTCATGCCAACAACTTGATAAACATAGCCTCCCATTTTGTCTTCAATTCTTAACACATGCTTTCCATTCCTAAGAGTCTTCCCTTAGGTGGCACGGCCCATATTCCACAGAAGTAGTTATGATACAGTTTTCATGAACTGATTTGTACATGATGAGTCTACCATGCTGCCTTCAATTCTCTTGCTTCTAATCTTTTTGTTGTTGTTGTTGACATTTTTTATTGAAAAGTTTTTATATACCAAACAGTTCCTTCCCTCTCTTCCTCTCACTCACCCCAGCTTCCTTCCAACCCTCTCCCTTTCACTCCTAAAAGAGTAAAAGGCTTCCCATGTGGAGTCAAAGTCTGGGATTTCAACTGGAGGAAGGGTCAAGCCCCTCTGCCCAGTATCAAGGCTGAGCAAGGTATTCCACCATAGGAAATAGGTTCCAATAAGCCAGTTCATGCACTAGGGATAAATCTTGGTCCCACTGCCAGAGACCTCCCACAAACTGCCCAAGCCACACAGCCGTCATCAACATTTAGAGGGCCTTGCTTGGTCCCATACAGGTCCCCCAGCTGTCAATACAGAGTCAGTGAGCTCCCAATAGCTCTGGTCAGCTGTCTCTGTGGGTTCCCCCAATCATGATCTTGACCCCTTTACTCATATAATCCCTTCCCCTTTTTAATATTCAAACTTCCCATTATATTCTGCTATGCCAAAGCTGATTACCTTGACCAGAATGAACCTCAGGGCTTAATTCCTCTGAGGTTACCTAAAAATCTAAGCCGAGGCAAACCAAACCAAACTAAACCAAAACCAAAACAAACAAACAAAAAATCCCCACCTAACTCTTGTTTCTTTAAGATGAATCACAATGCTTTTTCTATGTCCAAAAACAATCATAAAACTTTCAAGTTAAAATACTTCCACATCTCTCCATAATCCTTTTCTCTACTTCCCTCTTCTTGTACTCCTTTATCTTATCAAATGCTCAAGGCTTCTACTTTACTCCTGGCTCCAGAGATTTCTATTTTGATGTTCTACTTATTCCTTCCTATACCTCATAAACATCTTCTAGTCAGAACCTATTTAAACTCCATCCATCTCTCAAATTTGGAGATGCTCCTCCAGTGTCTAAAAATCCAGTTTTTGATACTATTTATTAATGAATGTATCCCAAGAGGGAAAGTTTTCCTAAACTCTACCTGTCATAGGAGTTTTAAATACACACAAATCATGAGTATCAAGTAATTTCAGGAATTTTCTAATTTTTAGTTTTTTTTAACTCACAAGTCATAATATATGATTATATGTTTTCACCTTTAACTCTTGTTTTTTTTAAACATCTTATTTATCATACTTACACATGATTCTGAATTTTCACTAGTATAAATAAAACAAAAGTAAATGTTAAAAACAAAAACTGGAGCACATACTAACACAACCCAAGTTCGTGGAGAAGTTGAGTCTCTGAGAATAAAGTCATGAATAAAACAAAACAAAGCAGTGTTTGTAGAAATCACACTTGTGTGAGATCCAGATTTAGAGGAAATGAAGATAATTGTTGTTAGTAGTCCTACAGTGGTAGAAAGTGTAACTTTGTAGTCATATGGTGCAATATCATTTGTTAACATTGAAAGATGAAGCCAGTCAGGCACAGTACACTCCAGAGGTTGTGATACATTTGGAAGCAAATCGTGATTTCAGAAAAGTGAATATTGTACTACAGATCTCATACTAGTGGAGGGCAAGAATCAGCAAGTACATTACTAGAAGATCAAAGCAGGAAGTGGTAAAAAGAAAAAAACACAAGTGCAACACACCCATAGTATGTTTGAACATTAAAGAGGGCATGGGAGCTTTGAATATGGTACAACATCCTTGAAAAAGAAGGCTTTGAGTAGGGCCTGGAAGAATGATAAAACTTAATGAAATAGACATGGGAAAGAAAACACTAAAGTTTGGTACAGGTAGGTAATAGGGGCGTATGGGCATGCACTGGGATAAAGGAATAGTCTGGCTATCTTTCAGTTATCCCTTTCAGTATCCTGGTAATCATAGGCATGAAAAACATACTGAACATCAATTTAAGACAGATTAAAAAAAGAACTACTAACAAAACTGAAATAAGATTGTAACATGTTATCTCTTGGGGTTTTGATGTTAATTAGTTGCTCTATAGCTTTACAACACCTTTTCTTTGAGGTCTCTGATAAAAATCAGTTGCTGTTATACTTACCTTTCTAAGTAAAATTATTACAGTGGTGATAATCTTAGAGATATTTGTTGGAAGAACTCTGCATCATTCATTATTGAGTTCACACTATTAGTCAGAGTGCTTGGAATATACTTGCTGTTTTCTGCTTTTACTGAACTGAAACCACACTTTCATCATCTTTCTCTCTCCAGCATCCAGCTCAAAGCCTGACACACAACAGGTGCATGATGCTTACTGGAGTTCGTTGAATTAGGAGCCTTTCAGTGCTCCTTGTCTTCTGTGACTCCATTTTCTCCTTTGTAAAATAGAGTAGTCACAGTACTATCCCCTAGGCCTGTTTTGAGGATTAAGTGAACTGTTAGTACATATGAGTCACATTCTGGGTTATCTCTGGCCCTAAGGGAAAAGGGTCATACCTGTACACTTTTCTCTCTCATGCCGCATACCCGTACTGGATAGTCAACTTGACAAAAGCTAAAGACATCTGAGAGAAGGAAATGCCAGTTGAGAAAATAGCTGCATAAGGTCAGGCTGTAGAAAAAGATGTAGAGCATTTTCTTACTTAGTGATTAATTGGGTTGGGGGTGAGGTGTGAATGATGCCATTCCTTGACTGGTGGTTCTGAGTTCTATAAGAAGGTAGGTTGTGCAGGGTATGAGGAACAAGCCAGTAAGCAGCACATCTCCATGGTCTCTGCATCTGCTCCTGATTCGAGGTTCTTTCCCTGTTTGAGTTCCTGTCCTGACTTCCATTTGGTAATAAACAGTGACATGGAATTGTAAGCCAAAGAAACCCTTTCCTTCCCAACTTGCTTTGGTCATGGTGTTTCATCATAGCAATGATATCTCTAACTTAGAAACCCCATAATATTGTCTTTGCTGTGGTTAGATGCTTTGTGAAATGTCAAACATGCAGCAAAGTTTGGAAAATATACCCAAATTAAACTCCCTGAGAATGGAGTTGGATTACATTCATCACAAGACACAAAACAAAACGTGCTTAACGAAAACAAAACAAAATAAAAAAGACTGAAATCTCCTTATCTCTGCCCTGTCTTCTCTGATATGGGTCTATAAGTATCCAAATGCCCAGCATCTGGAGTTACATTTAGATGGGGCCAAAGGCTTAGATTCCAGGAGGCTCTATGCTGCCCATTTTTCATAGCCTTCAGCCTATCTTCCTTAGTTATTGATACTTTTAAATAAATTTACCTATAAAGCAGATCATGTCTGGAGTTGATTGCTATCCATGTAAATAGCAACATGTGAGTTATTTAAGACATATTGGTATCTATGCTGACATCATTGGAGACCTGAAAAGTGCTACCATTTGATGATGGACTGATTTCTCATTCTTATACTAGGAGACATTGCTAACTATTTGATTCAGCTTATTTTCAAAACTGACACTCTGCTAGGAGATTTCACCTTATTTTATATTGTCCCTTAACTTCTCTGGAAATTAGCACCATTGTTTCCACTTTATAAAGGAAAAATTATACCATGGAATGGGGAAACTATTCTCATGTGATCCTGGGCAGTGGCATGAAGCCACGGTTCACAGTCAACCACTTGATTATAAGAGTAAAACCTATTCTATAGTGTCCTATGTTGGTGAGTTTTGATATTTGGAAGACTGGGTGTATAAAATGGACTTTAACATTGTAAAACATTGAAATTAATTTCAGATCAAATCTTTTAGTCCTACATCCAGGGGGTTCACAAGTAGCTGAACAATGTAACATGTCTATAGAGCTCAAAAGTTTGGTAATAAAACTATTCCATATTTCCAAAACATTTGTTTCCTATATTTTCTTTGTATCTGCAGAATGATAATCTCTCTATAAATTTTCTGCCCAATTCTTGTAAAACCACAAAGGCAACAAAGATAACTTTTTTTTTAAAAAAAAAAAAAACAAAACAAGATATGATCTATAGAGGAATCTCTGGAGAATCAAGAAATCTACCCAGGATGATATGGGATAGGAAGCCATGCAGCATAGTGGGATGTTGGAGAGTTTTACTCATAAGTAGCACACACAAAGAGTAAACCCTTTATAGCTAGCGAATTGTATGCACTAAATATCAGTTTACTCTTAAGTTTTCAAGGCTACATGGAGTAGACAAAACCAGACAATGACCCAGGTATTATTTGTACGAATATGGTATGTGCTTGCTGCTTTGGGTTGTTTGCTTTTTATTAAATTTTGATTTCTTTCTTTGTTTTGAAAGTAGATATTTTTCCTCATTACATTATATCCTAATTACATTTTTAAATTTTTTTTAAATTAGCACACACATATTAGATACTATTTTAATAGTTTTAACCAAAGTGAATTTTATTAGAATTTCTTTTCACATCTCCACTATCCCTTGCTATTTTTAACCTTATGTATAGCCTCCTATGCAGGCTCTTTTCCTCTTTCTTGCCTCATGTGACCCTTTGCTCATCTTCCATATGAAACTAGAGAGTGAGATATAAAATTAATCAATGGTAACATATGAAATCTTGTATATAATTAGAGATTTATTTTAAACACAGCAGAGTCATAGGCTAAATCAAGGCATTATCCTTTTTGAAAGCAATGTGCCCATCCTGCTTAAAAGGCCAACAAAACAATACATACCTCCAACAGATCTAAAGAACTAGGAATGTACAAGATGACACTCTAGATAAAAGATAATCTGGCTTACTTAAAAAAAAAAAAATACTCATCCGGCTTCAGGAAAAGAAGCCTTAAAATTATTTGCACAGGTGCTGGCTCAGATTTCTATTGAATCTGGCCTCAGTATACTTCCAGACATGCCTCTGACTGGACAAGGGAAATGAATGGCCAGAGAATATGTAGGATAATTTATGACCTTTGTTAGCTTTTTTACTTGACTGTAGTTTGAAACTTAGATATTCTGGGGCAGCCAGATTTATTCTGGTCAAAGATATACAAAGAACACAAACACATTAAAGTCAAACGTCTGGGAGCTTGGAGAGGTTGTGGAGTCTTACTCATAAAGTCCTGGGAACCAAAGATTGAAGGCAAAGAGAGTGACCCTTACTATTTCTCCTACAAATGCTAGTGGCTTTTCTGGTCACTAATTAAGCAACATAGGAGACAAGTAGTTGTCTGGGAATTTTAGACATTCTTCATTTCCTTTATCCAGAGGATTACCACTGCTACCACATTCTACCTTTGTTTTCTGTCTAGTGCATGAAGACCTAAGTATATGTAACTTATGACTAATATCTCACTCTATAAGAAGGAAATAAAACTTACTGGGAAATAAAAACTGTATTTACACATTATTTGATTCATATAATAGCCTCGGGATATTATTGTATTTATAGAGGTGCAGAAAAATTAAATGATATCCTCCAGGTCACATATCTAAAGCTATTTCCTCAAGGTCATATATTTTAAAGCTAAAAGTTGAACTCAGTCTGCCTACTTCCCAAGGGTGTTCCAGGCAAAGAAAATCAATGGACATGGACACATCTGAGACACCTATGCAAATTTTAGAGGATGATTCTTAAAAATTACTGTTATAAAAATCACTTGCTACATTTGTTAAACTATTTGAGATCATTCAGTATAAACATTTATTGGTATTGATGTGGAAAGAGAGAAGACCACACGTAAGTTAGTAGTAGAGCCAGAAGCCCATCTGGTTCTCTTACAATGAATTTTGTTTCTCTACCTAGATAGGAACTTATTTTCCAAAAGTCCAAGGCTAAAGTGGGGCAGTTATGAGGAATCAGTCATGCACAAAAGGTCAACTGAAAACTTCTCAAGAACTTGCTACAGCTGGTGAGATTCCACAGGATGACCTCCAGACTCAATCTTCCCCAAACAAGCCTTGCCCTCACATAACACCTTATTCTTATTTCAGTCTTCCCTCTCTTTCTGAAGTTATTTTAATACTTTATTGTACCTGGACAAGTCTTATACATTGTACCTGTACAAATCTTATGCATTACTTTCACGGCTCATATCAACTGTTTCCCTCCCGAGTGACATTTTCTGAATCTTTACAAGCAAAATTAATTCTTGTTCATATTCTGTCTGCTCAAATAATTTTGTACTTCTTTCTAGGATAGTACTGAATTCTCTGTTGTAATGATAACTATATGAAACATTCACCTCATAGTCACTAGTTGTATGATTCTGGACAGCTTACTTAAGTTTTCTGTGCCTTATCTACCTGAACTGTAAATTGGGGGCCATAAAATACTGCAGGGTTGTTGTCTGGAGATCATCTAATGTATTGAGCACCCAATAAATAGTTTGTGTTCTTATCCTGTATCTCTTATCCTAGTGTCTCATATACCCAACTACAGTACAAACAAGTCCTGAACAAATGAACATGGTGGGAAAAAAAAAACCCATCAGTCATCAAATATCTATGTTGGATGTTACTGTTGTTAGGATACTACTTTATGTGTTTAAGTTCATATCAAAAACTAGACCAAGATTCTGAAATCTTCTCTGGGTTATATAACCCCTGAGCATCGTATAAAAGCATTGAAAGATCTCCCTAAAACGTTCGTATATCCACACAAAAGGTTTAGTACGAACTGGCAATCCTATCAAGAGATACTTTACAAAACTCTCCTACTATAGGTTATCATCACCATCATCACTTATTTTTTTATTATATAGGAATGCACACAGTTACAGAAAGATGTTTTAAAAAGATGGCAGATTTATCCAACACAAATTGGATCCTACAGTTTCTGTTTGTTTGTTTGTTTAAATTTGGATGGGTAGAGCGGTGTAGATGGATCTGGGAAGAGTGGAGGGAGGAAAAAGAATATGGGCAAAATAAAATATATCAAATTCTTAAAGAATAAGATGGTTGAAGCAGAGGGTGTTAACAGATACTAAATGACTTCCAGGAGCCAGAAGCTGTGCTGAGTGCTTACTAGGCTGCCTCATACAGTTTCTAGGCATTCCAAGATAACAGTCTTCATATCTCTGCTGAACAGCTGTGAGACAGGAGAGCATCTCACTGAACAAACATCAATGCCATTAATTATATGTTCAACGAACCCCAAAAAGTCACTTCCTCTTTGTAGATCTTAATTTTCTCTTCCACACAACAGTGCAAGAGCTTGACTAGATTACTCTTATTTCTAAGTTCATTTTCTTCAAATCTAATAAAATAGCCTTTAAAATTTCTGTGATGCTAAAACCACTACAAACCTTTTAAGAATTCTCATTAAAACAACCACCACTACAACAACAACTAAACTTGAGGCTGAATAAACTGTCCTGAAGATAAATGATTCCATTTGTGATCTGTAGGAATGTGCTTGTCTAACTTAAGAAACCAGAGGTTCCCAGTTTGAAGGCTCGTCATCCAGATATGACAGTGAAACTAGGGTCTGTTCACATAATGACATATCCCAAGAGAGGAAGAATAGAATTTTAAAAGTATGAGAAAGAAAAAAAATCAATACTTTATCCCTGTATTTTTTTATCTTTCTAAAAGAGAATGTTCTGTGTTTCCTGACATAAATTAGGAGGAAAATGGATTTCTCTTGTTCCTAGCCCAGTGGAAATTCAGCAGTGTGTTCCTTTGGGACAGCTCAGAAGAAAGGGCCAAGGACCCATGTGTCTATTATATATATACATCCAGTCTTTGAGCTCTCCTCTTTGTTATGTAATGAAGATCAAAAATTCACGTGAGCACAGATGGTAAACTGTGCTTCCTGTTTTGTGGTTGCATGATAAGAGTGACTTAAGATTTACTCAGCTTGGTTTTTATCAGAAACAGAATTCTAACTTCTGAAGGATATGAGATGGTAGAAAGATGATGGTCCACAAATCCTTTCTAATGAAGAGAATTGCTGATGATATACCAGTTGTTTCAGGTTTGGGGTATGTTCTTAGGAAGGCAGTCTTCCTTGTGATACCTTTATTAGTTGGTGACTTTTTTCTTTCTGCATAATACTATTACCTTCCCTGACTTCTTTCAGTTTTACTAGACTATCTTGTTCTTTTTCATTGCTACTCTGCTTCTTTCCTTAGACATAACATAACTTTCTGTGTTGGTTCAATATATTGAAATGCCTGTGGGGAAGTTTTGGTGTGTTAAAATGAATGCCGACTCTAGCCCAGACAAACCAAGATTCAAATTCTACCTCCTCAAATGAAGAAAGCAGACTTTGTGGCTTGAGTATCTGAGCCTTTTACGTATGTACAAAAAGTATCTTGCAAACTCTGACTGGATGTCTGAGTATATTTAGAAGGAGGCCTACTGTTAGGTGTTCCATAAGGACAGACATGAGTTTAGATAGGATTTAATAAGACTTCACTATACTGCAGCAGTAATCATAGCACAAATGGAAATGAAAGGACGGAGAAATTATTTCTTGACCCCTTTATAAACAGTTCTTTACTTCTCCCAGTTTTCTGCGTAGTGTTTTGCTTTTTAAGCATAATTGATTTGAAACCTAAGGTATATCCAAGAAAAGCTGCTTGAACTTGTGGGAACCTTCCTGCCTCTGCCTCCTGCAAACTGGAATCATAGGCCTGAGCCAGCACCACACTTGGCTCAACTAGTCCTTAACTTTTGTTCTTTTTTTTTTTCCCAAAAATTTTCAGTTACCAAAGTTCACCTGTCTCTCCAGTAGGCTTAAAGCAGTTACATTGCTAATAATGCACAGAGAGGGAACATGAACATCCAAATAACGGGCTTCACAATGCTTACACATATTCATTATCCCAAAGTCCTAATGACTTCTTGCAGAGGCCAGTTATCTGAAGGTCAGCATGTTTCTTGTTATAGGACTAAATCTCAAAGAAGACAGACACAATTGCTATGTCTGAAGAGACACTAACCCTGCACTGGAAAGCGGCTAGGAAGATGAACAACATTAAATTTGATAATCACCAGGAGATTCTCTTGAAGGATTGAATAAACTTCCAAATATAGCATTTGCATAAGCACATAAAAGATGATGAAGGACAGGTGAATTAATTAGATATGAGAGAAGGACATAATAGGCACAAGAAATCTTTAGCAAATGTCATGTAAACACTACAGATATTTAGATAATGGTATAAGTGCTATGCCATGATCGTGTTAATAACTGTTAAAAATAAACATTCTATAACTAGGAAGACATACATGATACAAAGCATCAGTGGCAAATTCTTAACATGGATCATACATTTGGCACAAACAGAAGCTTAGTAAGAACTGAGTAGCACAGCAAAATTACTCTTTGAACCTATAGTTTAGTCTTATCATTGGGAAACTTGAAATGAAGCCAGAAGATTTGTGAAGTTAGGCCACCATGGAGATGACAACAGATCTATAGCTCAGATGGTCACTCCGGGCTTTACTTCTGTGAGTTAGTTTTTCAGCCCTAATTTGGTACCAGGTAATTCCCAACAACCCTTTTGTGTGCCATATGGGTAATAAATATACTGAAACACACACATATACATGTATATATGCATATATATATGTCTAGCTCATATTACACACACACACTCACATACACACACATATGTATGTTTCATAGTTGTCTAAAGGATTATGGAAGTTTAGAGAAATGCGTGAATTTTTTTCATTTTTTTTTCTCTGAGTAGCATTTAGGATAGAGTGAACTAATAGCTCCTTAAAAATTAGAGTCTTCTAGAATTTCAAACTTTACTTTTCTCCTGTTTAGTAAAAAGGCACAAGATGACACCATACAAAGTATTCTATAAAATTTTGCCAATTGGGAATAATTTTTAAAAGATTATGTACTCTGGATAGGTGTAAGGAGGCTAGAAACCAATCCAATTTCTTTTGCAGAAATGTAAGTTCAAGAGAGACCATGAAGTGTCAACAAACTGCAATCTACAAGCAGATCCATGGAAAGAGTTGAGAACCTCTGTTTTACTGGTTTAAAAACACCAAAAGAAAAAGAGTACTTAATGGCATGTGAAAATTAAATGAAGTTAAAATTTTAGTGCCCATAAACTTTTATTGGAACCCAACTACACCCATTAGTTTGGATAAGGTCTACAAAGGCAAAGCTGAATAGCTGAGATGGAGGCCATGTTACCTGCAAGGCTTAAACTATTTATTACTTGACCTTTTATATATATAAAAAAAATGTTTATCTGCCTGTCATCTAAAGGCTGGCAGTAACATTTAAGAAAAAGAGAAATGAAAAGATAAGCAGAGCTTTATAGGAAGATTTCTGGCACTCATAAAGCCAGCATCCGTCACCTTTTTGGCCTGCAATACCTGATCAAGTCTTTGTTACAAACTGATGTTTCTAGATGAATTAATTTGCCCCTGGGAAACATTACTCAAAGAGTCAGGGAGTGAAGTGGACACCATCATACACCAAAAACTTACTATAAAACTCCAAACGAGGTAACATTCAATTCCACATGAGTTGAGGTGGGAAAGTGGATTTAAAGGACAGAATGAGTTCAATAAAGGTTCACTTATATTTCTTCCCTCACAAAAACCTGGGGCAAGAGAGAAAATCAAAGCCATACTTATATAAAATTTGCCAAGGAGACTAAATTGGGACCTATTGTAAACACTAGTGAGGATGGTGTAATTCTTTGAGTTCAGAATGTAAACTACAGTTTCAATTTTATGATGTGTACCAAACAGTGCTCCATGTGTACAAAACAAATGGATGTGCAGTCTCAAATGTTTTACTAGAAAATGTCTAAAAAATAGTAAATTCTCAAGTACATAATGTGCATAATGAATTAATTAACCCTCTTTGAAACATGATAATAGAGATGGGGCTTCATATCCTGACTTTCCACATGAGAAAGTGGAAAAGAAAGAAAGTTAGTAAGCTATGGTCACAAAGGAGAATCTCAGTTCTGGATGTTAACCCAGTGTTTCCACATGCACTCTCTTACCTTTTTCTGGCCCTGCTTAAAGACTGAGTTTTTATTGATCTGGGTCTAGAGTTTACCATCTGCTAGAAAGCCAAACTCCACGCACATACAGGTATAAAATGCATCTGTCTTTGCTGAAACAATAGTGATGTTTATAAATTGTACAATTGTCACAAAATTCTAACCTAGCAGGACATTTATTTATTGAAAAACGTATTTATTTTTACTTATGTATATGTCTGTGTGGGTGGGGGGTGTGTGGTTATACTTGAGTGAAAGTAGCCATGGAGTCCAGAAGAAGGTGCTGGATGATCTAGAGCTGAAGTAACAGTCAGTAGTGAGCCATCAGACGTGTGTACTAGGAATTGAATTCATGGTTTTGGCAAAAGAAATAGAATTTCTTATCAATCGAGCCACCCTTCCAGACCCTGGAAGGGCATTTTTAAAAACATTATACAAACAGAAAATTAAAGCCTAAACAAGGGAATTTCTTATCTATGGCTATCCAGCTAAGTCTTTTGGGCCCTGTATAAACTCACCACCTTTCTTTGATTTCCTGATCTCTTAAGCATTCAACATGCCTTCCATTTCACTTTTGCTGTTACCTTAACCACTGACAAACACATTTTCTTTTCATGCCTATTTCAAACTCACAGACCATCTCCACACATATATACTCCTGCTTTCATACCCACATGACCTCCACTGTTTCACTGTTTTCTCTAAATAGACATTAGTGATTTTACCTCCATGGTCTATTCTTTCAAGAATATATAAAGCCTCCCCTGCTCAGCCTGACTCTCACTTACCCACTCAGTATTAACAACAATGAGAAAATGTGGGACTCTCCCTTCTCTTCCTTTCCAAAAGAAAACCTGGCCAGAATACAATCAACTCTGTGCAGACCCCCCTACGAGTGACAGCTTTAAAACGTCATACTTTATGAACCACCAAAGCTAGAAATGAATTTTTGTCTGACATGCCAAGCTTTTAATACTTGTACCTGTGCCCAGTCCAGATATCTTTGAAAAAATGTGTATAAAGTGATAGTCAAGATGCTGAATATTCAATCTGAGTTAACTGACAATGAATGAGGAAGAGAAATATATATGACCCTATTCTCTCCAAGGCAGGTGAATTCCATATTTCAATATCTTCAGATTCCATATTTCAACATAGTCACATAAATAGTATAGATACATATTAATATATTTTAAATCAGCAATTGAGTGTAATAATATGGTCCTCTGCTTTCAAATCGAGCTAATGAAGTTGTAAGTTCAGGCCACCTATCTTTTAGAGGTCTGAGAAGAAATACAGCAACGGTAATTATTATTAGTAATATCTTTTGGAAATAGGGCCTCACTAGGTATTCTTGGCTGGCTTAGAGCTCACTGCCTAGACCAAGCTGGCCTCAAACTTACAAAGCCATTAGCCTCAGCTTCCTGAGTGCTGTGATAGTAATATTTTTTGTCTTATTTTGTTTATTGCTAATATACCTTCCTAGTATCTTTCAAAGGAATGAGAAATGAAATCTGGGTCTCACATTCCAAAGTAACCAGAGCACTCCAATTGCTTACTTTCCATTGCTCTGTATGTCATCCAAATGTGCCATAGACTATCTAACCCACATAAAGCCACAGAAAGCTTAATAAATGGTCTAGAGCCCAAAGCAGCCTCTGAATTCTGTCTCCCACATGAGCCATGGTACAGAAACACCCTGATGAGGCACATGGGCTTGAGCTACAATGGCTGGCTTTTGGAGTACAGCTTAAGGTGTAAAATGGCTTGTTCCTGAAGTCTCACAGGAGCCTAGATGCAAGCAAAACATTGTAAATGATGTATTTGAGGTTCCTGTTCATAAGGACAAAAAGGAAACAGAATGAAAGATGGCCTTCTAGTGGCAGTGTTTTCTTGGATCAGCTCTGTTTGCTGGAGGCAAGCAGAAACTTGGCTTTTTGAAGAGAAACTTCCTGATTCAGCCTTAGAGGCAAAACACTTGTGAGTCTTTTAAGAGGCTCTGCTGCCAGATACTTAAATGGAGTTAATGAGCAGCAGATGGCAAAGCTTGATTTGGTGATTATATGGACCCTAAAATTCCCCAGAGTATCTGGGCTAAAAAAATAAATTCTATGAAATTAGACTAGGAGCTTGGTCCTACAAACCTTGAATCCTGGCAGCTTAAAGGTGTGTTCAGAAACAGAAAGAAATAGAAGAATCTGGGTGGAGTCAGTCACCCTAGCCAAGCAAAGGTGTGGTCAGAGACAAAAAGTTAAGAAATAAATATACAGTAAAGACAGTTTTTTGTAAAAAGTCTAAGTGGTTTAGAGTGTGTTGAAAAAAAAAATAATATATATATATATATATATATATATATATATATATATATATATATATATATACATAGGCTTAAAGAAAGAAAAGAAAAGGTAGAGAAAGCCCTTAAAAAAGAAACAGAGTAAAATAAATAAATAATAAATAGCCATGTAAAGATGTAAAATACAAAGAATGAAAGAATGTCTGGATACTGTATATTATTGTCTTATCTTTAAGCTTCTTGACTGAAAATGAAATAGTCAAAGTTGCTAAAAGACAGTTGATTATAAATGCTTGTTGGATTAATTCAACCTATATATTTTGTAAATGAGTTGACTTTAAAACAGAAATCCAAACATATGTTACTTTGGAGAAGAGGTTTTCTTTTTATTTTCACAGAAAATGATAGGCTGTGGATTTCTTCCTGGATAAAGAACATAAAGTTTGATAGAGGAAGACCCCTGGAAAAATCTCCATTGGAAATGGATGGACCAGTTGATTCAGCATTTCAGAGCACCTCTGTTGAAGTTTTCCTAGCTCTATATCCAGAACAATTTCAAGGAGACTGGCTGAGATGACCCAGCCATACAGACTAATCCACTAAAGACTTGTGCATAATCTTACATTTTTCTTTGGAATTCCCATGAGATTGCCAATGCCTCCATTCAGCAGGAAGTAGCCTAGAAAAACAATGCCCACATTCCCAAAACATGGATTATGGATGTTTATGTTTATTTACAGTGTTGTTTATAAGTTGTTATAGATAAGGGGGGAAAAGAATATTAGATTTGGAGTTCTTTTTGTTTTAAGAAGAGAAAAGGAGATATGTAGGAGATTGTGTTGTTTCATTGTAAATAATTATCTCACCCACTTGTTTAATAAAAAGCGCTGATTGGCCAAAGGCAGGCAGGAAGTGTGGGTGGGGCTATCAGACTAGGAGAACTCTGGGACCTGGAAGAACAGAGCAGAACGCCAGAGAGAAGCCAGAAGAAGCAGAGGACAACTATGCTCCTCTAAGAAAAGGTACCCAGCCACATGGCTGAACATAATAAGAGACATGGGTTAGTTTAAGGGTAAAGAGCTAGCAAATTGTATGCCTGGGCCTTAGGCCGATCAGCCTAAAAGTATAGTAAACATCAGTGTGTCTGTGAGATTGTGGAACTTCAGGACTATGGGACTTTGGGACTTTGGGACTGCGGGACGGTGAGTCTGCAAGTCTGCAGGTCTAAAACCTTGAAGCTAGGTTTGAAAGTCCAGGCCAGAAACCTCATACTACAAGCAACACTAATTTAACTCAGCAGAATGTGTTTATATGTAGATATTTATATAGGTTTACATATAAATACAATAATTCAAGAGGAAAAAGTCATGGATTTGAAAGGAACACAAGAGGAAATGAAGTGGGGAGATAGATTACTCAACCTCAAGTAGTCATTTATATATATATATATATATATATATATATTTGAGACAGGGTCTCTCTTCATAGATTTCCTGGCTGTTCCAAAACTCATTGTGTATATCCAACTGGTTTAGAGTACCCCTGCTTCCATGTCACAAGTGCTGGGATTAAATAAATGTGCCATTAAACTTTGAAACTCCTCCACACAAGTGGTTGTTTTTAAATATATATTCATTCATATGATTAATACTGAGAGGAGCAACATATATATATTATATATATATATTTATATATATACACATATACACTTATCCCTTGGTTACCTAGGTAATGACAGTGTATGTGTTTGTATGTGTGGTGTGTGTGCTACAGTAATTAAAGAAGTCATGAAGTTGAAAAGGAGTGTGGGGGAGAGTGGAAAGTGGAAATGATGTAAATATAGTACTCATATGTAAACAACTCTAAAAAATGGCAAAATAAATAAAAATAAAGTAGCCAATGCGCTCCATGCCAGATTTTTGCATATTCTTCAGTCAGAATGTTTTCTAATGCATAAACTTCTGCTGTGCAAACTGTGGTCTTTAAGCAATTTCACTGTATTTAATTTGTGTTATAGAAAAATGGTGAAATAAGCTTGTATGATAATGGGCAAGCAAAACCAAAACAAAATAAAACAAATAATCATTGTGATCTTGATTTTTTAAAATAAAACATTCTCCAGTTTTAGTATCTTAAGTGACTCCAGGGTCTGAATCATTTTAAGACCTTGCTGGATCTCTCTGTTCTAAACAGTGAAAGATCCCCTCCAGCCCATATTGCTTGTCTTTTCTGCTGACAAATAGTCTAGAATCTATATGATGACCCTGTCATGCAGCTCTGGAAGCTGCCCTTCTGCCTTCTTTATTCCTTAGTTCTATATTCTCCAGAAATATGCCACTGGAGAATATAGCTAAAAATCTTCCTGTTTACAGTATAGATGATCTTTCTTCTGTTTTCTAAAAGCACTTAGACATCTATATTTCTAAGAACCAGAGGTGAATCTATTGATCATTTGCTCACTTGAACTCAGTTTCCATCTGGTACGGCTACTACTAAAGGGCTGGCCCAGCTGCCATAGAAGTTTTAGAATGCTACTCTGCTTCATTCCCTGCTGTAAAAACAGGGTTACCTGTGGCAGGGTATTAGAAAGCAGGGTGCATCACTGAAGAAACTGGAGTGATCTGAAGTCCTTGAAACATCTTTCCCCTTCCTTTTCTGATAGCTGTCCTTTCCTAAGCACTGTTGAGAAAGGACAGTACTACCTTATGCCAGGACCTACAACCTGATGCTAGTCTATCATGAACAGTAGCAATGCTCTGTGTGGTAATAGAGGTAAAACATGCAGCCTATTTTCAGTAATATCAAATGCTATGCACCTTACACTTTTGGGGAGTGAAAGAATGATAGCCTTCTGTTTTGCGACTAAAACCACTATGGTTGGCTGTCAGTGAGGAGAACAATGTGAAGACACCGACTTTCTGCCTTCTCTCTTGTTGCCCAATATTCACTGGTGCATCCTTTATACTCAGTATATTACTCAGAAAGACATTTCTTTTCTGATGTTTTTTTTTTTCACATGAGGAAAGACTCTGTTTAGGTTCTGACTCAGAAATGAACTCCTCCAGGTGAGGCAAAAGGAAGGAAAACTCATTGGCTGGAAGCTCCTCCTTTGCAGGACGCCAGGGTAGGGATGCAAATTGGTATTTAAAACAGGGGCTGTTGCCACGTTTAGAGCATGGAGGCACAACTTCCCACTGTCTCTTTGAGAAAGGAATTCCAGACAGGGAGGGCAGTAGAATGTATGAATAGAAGGTTTAAGCCCTGGTGATTAAGACTGGAGGGATCACTAGACTAAATTAAAAGTCTAGAATGGGAGTTTCTGCTTGATTTTGTAGGCCAGGCACATTTGAAATCTATGCAGATAACAAAGTAGGCTTCAGCCCACTTAACCAGATATAAAAATGCAACTTATCTTGGGATTCTGGACCAATTATCACACTCTGAAGACAGTTCTCTGATGAGAAGAAAAACCGTTGCTTCCCTCTGAGTTTTTATCTACCTTGGAGTTGTTATTGCAAAGATAAGTTCCAAAGAGGCGGCAAGCAGGAGGGAGCAGGTGCAGACACTGATGGTCTGTCGATCAGTGAGAACACACTTCCTTTCTGGGGTTAAAGCCAGAAGCTTTTGCTAAGGAACAGTCTTGTATTCACTACATAGAACAGCCTGTAGACTCAGTTGGGGTTTCTCCACTTCTAACCTCTCTAATAAGGACAATTTTTTTCCCCTCACTATGCAGCAGAGTTGAAAACAAGCAGGAAAGATATTTACTTTTCAAATCATTAACTTTGCTTTCATTCCTAGGACCCATCAAACACCAAATACCAGCTGGGACCACCTTCATCACCAACACTGCTTGTACAACTAGGGCAGCCAATGGAGCTCTGTAAATACAACCATTTGTTTCTTTAATCTTACAGGTTCTATGTGAGAGCCCTTGTTAATGACTCAGTTCCTAGCAATATTGGAGGGCCCTGAAAGGTTGCTGTCCCTCTCTGGGAGGCAGAAGGCAAAAGGAGACATCAGGAAGTAGGTAAAACTGTTTTACCTTCAGCGGCTCTTTTGAAGAAGACCTTGCAGCTGCCACAAGTGAGAGCTCCATAGTGACAGCCAGAAGCTTCATCTCCACAGATCAGGCAGGTCTTCTGTGGCGGAAAGTAATAGTCGATGGGTAAAACGTGGTCCCTGGCACTGTCCAAACTGAAAAGACACACGCACACACACAAAACAAAGCGGCACATATCAGTGACAGATATCAATCAGAATTATCTGGTTTCCTGAGAAACTGTACATCTAAATGATTATTGTATCTATTGCTCAAGTGAATTGGTGTGAAGCTGACCTTTTAGAGACTTTACCTGAGCATGATGTTTGTCAGGTTTCCCATGTTATTGGCAGAACACTTTGGATCCTGCCAAGGGATTAAACAAATTTTCAGGGGGGTAACTAATTTCACGGCCTCTGCATATGCAAGGAAAGGAAGAAGGCAAGAAACCTGAGGTTAAGATAACAACTTAATGTAGTTCTAAGATAACATTTTCAGTCATTAAATGGCATGAATCTTACCCTCTAGCTTACTTATCCTTAAGGAGGTCTATGATAAACATATCAAATACCAGAAGGATTTTAGGTCTTGGAGTCTTACCTGTAAAACAGGAATATTAGGGGTAGCACTGAGTTATTGCTATGAGTGACAACATGAATCAACTGTTGAGTTATTCTTGATATTAACATACAAGTGAAAGACAAATTAGTATTATCATACCAGTTTCATTGGTCTTTGAAATCAGTTCCTTTGCTTTCCTTTTGAGCCTCTCTGTATCACATGGGTATGTCCCTGGCCCTGCTCTGTAACAAAAAGTAACAGAATCCCTGTGCCAGAGGCTTATACTAGAAACTGGTACACAGCAGTGCCCAATAGTTTAGAGATGCTGTCCAAACACCTGACCTTTACAGGACTTATAGGTTCCCTAGATGAGGATCACTCTTTAGATGGCTAACTTGTTCTCTAACTAGTCTATCTGCTTAGCTGCAAAATCTGTATCTAAATTCTTCCAGGTAGATGTGAATGAAAAGAGACAAACAAAGCAATTCTAAACTCTTTGCTAGATGCTCATTTTTTCATATCCTATATTAATGAATTCATTTGTACAAACAGAATACACCTCTTGCTAACTAAATGTCAAATTTTGTCTATGTCCCATATCCTATGTCAAAATGTAAGTGACTGCCTATGGTAATCTACGTCAGGTAGTTGACAACTGTTCACATTCTGAGCCAGAACTTCCATGTTTTATCAGTTCTTCTCTAACAAAAAGGAACAAAAATGATCCATAATTAGAGTCTATTTCTTTTGCTTAGCGATTTCACCACCCAATAACAACTAAGCAAAACAAGATTAATCTCTCATTAGCATAGCTATTGTACAACAGAAGCAAGAGTAAGAAATGACAAGGTTTAAATAATTTGATACCAAGCCACATTCATCTTATTCTAAAGTAGTTTTCCTTTCCCAAATTCTTAGCACTACACACCTTTGCTCTTTGTTTTCATGCTTAGCATACTCCCTAGAATCCAGAAAAGTATTCAAAGTTATTCTCCCTCCCATTCCAAATGAGCAGCCCTGGCAAGGCATAAGGAAATACAACTTAGCATACACTTGATAAATCTCCAGGACAGCAATACTAACCTTACTTCAAGATGTGTGCACAGCAGAATGAATTGAAAATATCTGTTTTATAAATATGAAAATCCAACAAGTAGATATAGTGGCCTGTATTATCTTTCAAAAGCCCCATTTCATGCCATTACTAGAAAGTAAACAGAATCAAGGACAGCAAAGCCATGTGTTTCAAAGGGAAAGAGACCATTTCAGATATACAACTCAGCCAAGTGCAGAGAACATCACTCACTGTTTTGGTTAAAATGTCATTCACTTAGGTAAATATTACGCCTCCCTTCTTAGTCCAGAGAGAAGCAGAAGAAAATTTTCATAACTTTCTCCCTCTGCCTTCCATCTAATAAAACCCTCTATTTAGTCAAAACAAAATAAAAAAAATATACGTGAGAGACAGTTAACTTGCTAGGCCATTTTTATACATATTCTCTCACTTAAATTTCCTCTCAAATTTTCCAGTGACTTTGGATCATCTTTATATTCTGATGCTTAGAGTAATTAAGCACATGTATATAAAATAATAATCTAGTAAATAGAAAAGCTAAGTTTTCATATATACTAAGTCTGCCTACTATAGTGGATTTCTTATGTTACATTATAAATAATTGTCCCACCTATGAGTTTAATAAAAATACTAATTGGCCAAAGACAAACAAAAAGTATAGACAGGGCTACCAGACTAAAAAAACTCTAAAAACAAAACCAAACCAAAACAAAACAAAAATGCCACAAAGTCTCCAAAGTTGCCAAACAAGTCAAAAAATACAAAAAACAATTATACTACTCTAAAAAAAGCAATTATACTACTCTAAAAAAATACCAAGTCACATAACTAAACAAAATAAAAATCATAAATTAATTAAAAAATAAAAGGTTAACAAATTATATGCCTAGGCCTTAGGCCAATCAGACTAAAATTATTATAAATGTCTCTGTCTCTACAAGTCTGTTAGTCTATGTGTCTAAACCTTAAAACTAGGCCCAAAAATACAAAACAAAAACCTCTTACTACAAATGCCTACAAAAGAAGGCATATTATACAAATTGTATAATATGACTGACACACTGTGTAATATGGTTGGAAGTTGGAAATAGGTAGATTAGATCCACTGACCCATGGATGAGTCACCAGGCTAAAATCTAGAGGTATAGTGGTGATTAGTATAGGTCCTTTCCCTTTTGCAGCTCACCGTCTACTAGAGCAGAAATTCAAGAGTCAGAGAAAAGTAAAATAATGTAGTCTATAATGATTTCTGACAGCTACATACAAGGAAACAGGTGAAAGATGAGATTTAAAACAATATGAATATAAATGACAACAACAATGTCTTTTTGGTACAAATTACATATCGAGTTAACAAAGTGGAAAAAATATAGAAAATAGTGAAGTGGTCTTTAAAAAACAAACAAACAAACAAACAAACTCTAAGAAAAGGGAGTTGAGGGCTGATGTGGTTGCACAGGTCTTAATGCCAGCATCCCAGCACCCAGGGGGCGCAGAGGCAGGTGGATCATTGTGAACTCCAGGCCAGCTTGGTCTACAAAGTGAGTTCCAGGACAACCAACTGTCTTGGGGTAACAAAACAAACCAACCAAACAAACAACCCCCAAAACAAAAGGAGTTGCTGTTCAATGGGCTATGAAGTGCCACTTTAGGTAAGTTTGAAAGCTATGCTATGCAAATTCTCTCTAGAGTTAATACAGTGCTGCACACTTCAGTTTTGTTATGAGGGTAAGGTAAAACATATATTTAATGCACAGGAAAATTAAACTATACTCAGTTTTTAAATAATCCAATCAAATTTATTCACAAGAAGGTTAAAACAATCACCATTTTGTTGAGTAGACACCAACTTGATAAAGGACACATTCAAATTACTAAAAGAAAATAGGGGAGAAAAATAAAGAAGAGGATTCTAGAGTCTGGATTTTTCTGAACTGCAATACACTTTGATAAAAGGCTCAAAGAGCAGCAGGTTTCATTAGAAAATGTTCTCCTCTCCTTTCTCCCTTCCTTCACATCCTCTACTCAGTTCTCAAAATGTTGGACAGAAGCTCTCCTACTGACTCTATCTTAGTGTGAACGTGAATAAGAGCTGTAGTTCTGACTCATGGGCTAAACTTTGGGAGATGAAAATCAAATTCTGACTGCAGGACTCCTCTTCCAGATTCATACAGCAGTGAAACACTTGCATATGACCAGGAGGCACATGCATGAATGCCCATAGCAGCTTTGTTTATAAATGTATACATGTGAAATATCTACTGACATGAGAGAAGAGAGATTAAATTATGGCATATCAATTTGATGAAATACAAGCCAGGAATGACAAGGACTGACTAAAACCACATAGGTAAATATTACACACCAGTGTTTAACAGACCAAGCTAAAAACAGGATGCATTTCATTCTGTTGTGTAGTTTTTTTTTTTAAAGTCAAAAGCAACAATATTATTGAGGAATATACGTGAAAAGGTTATCAAAGCTTAATTATGTAATAGCTCCCAAATTTAGGATAATGTTAAGCTCTAAGATAATACTGGGGGTGATGATCTGAAGAAGAAAGATATACAATTCACATAGCACCTGTTAGGTACCATTCTAGGTTTTGGAGGATAAGGCAGTGAACAAAACAAAACAAAAAACTTCATGCCCCCACAGACTTTGAATTCTACTAAGCATAGTGTAAAGGTGCTAATAATGTTGTTTGTTCTTTGATTAGAGCACATAAGCACTCATGTATTTTTTTATCCATATAACCTTTTCTATGACTATAATAATAAATAATTAATAAGAACCTGATAATAAATAATTAAGAAGAACCTGAAACGTTTTAATATCTTCCTTAATAGCACTCTATACATAAGCACAAAGGTTTGCTTTGAGAACAAGTGCATCATGTTGTTCCCCAATGGTCCTGGTTTACATGCTTACTTAAGATGCACACCTAATTAAATAGAAGAGGATTGCCAGAAACTGTCAACCAGAAAATGCCAGGTCAACCTTGAAGGAAGCTGGACACTCTCTATCCCCTCCTTCTCTCTCTCCTTCTCTATGTCTGTCTCCTGTCTTCCTCTCTTCTCTCTCTCCCCTCCTCTCATTTTTCTTCCCCTCCATTTTCCCCCAAATAGGATTTTGAGATCACTGAAAGCTAGACTCATTTAAGCATGTCTTTCAGTGATTTTGGAATCAAGGGGAAATACAACAATCTCATAGAAGTTTTCTCATTAGGACCAGTAATGTTAATTCATCATGGTGTTGTAGCTAATTAGACATGGGTTAGACTCCTTTCACAACCTAAGTTTAGGCAAACATTGTTAAAATCATATGAATATAGGTTGACCATAAATGTAAGGATTTATTATCAGATTCTTAACAGTGTTTTTATCTGTGTGACCATCACTCCCCTTTTTATTTTATTTTATTTTTTTTGTTGTTGTTGTATATATATATATTTTTACCTTTTGGTTAATTATTGTGTGTGTGTGTGTGTGTGTGTGTGTGTGTGTACACATAGAATTTTTAAAGTTAAAATAATTTTAAGTTGTTAACACTCAGAGTAGAGAATGGAGAGAGAGAGAGAGAGAGAGAGAGAGAGAGAGAGAGAGAGAGAGAGAGAGAGAGAGAGAGAGAGAGAGACTGCTAACCACTTTTATCTCAATTTTCCCATTTTATTGTACTTAAATTATTTTAGGCTAAACATTTTTTAAAACTTTGTAGTAAGGTTTTCTAGTCAGAATTTTTATTTTTTCTTTATTTATTATTCTGTTGATTGTTTTGTCCAGTATAGAAGACTCCTTATATTTCAGAAAAAACTCCAGGGTCAGTTTTTCAACTTCTGATAAGAAAGCAGCTAGGATTTTAAAAGTACAATTCACAACAGAGCGCAAGGGAATTGTAGGGGATTTATGTTGTTCCATTGTAAATAATTGTCCCACCCACTGGTTTAATAAAAAGTGCTGATTGGCCAAAGGCAGACAGGAAGTGTGGGTGGGGCTAATAGACTAAGAAAACTCTGGGAACAGGAAGAACAGATCAGAAATGCCACAGAGACTTCAGAGTCACTAGACAAGCCAGAAGATGCCGAGGACAACTATGCTGCTCTAAGAAAAGGTACCGAGCCCCATGGCTGAACAGGATAAGAGTCATGAGTTAGTTTAAGGGTAGAGAGTTAGCAAGTTATATGCCTGGGCCTTAGGCCAATCAGCCTAAAACTACTGTAAACATCTGTGTGTCTCTGCAGGTCTGTGGGTCTGTGGGTCTGTGGGCCTAAACCTTGAGGCTAGGCCTGAAAGTCTGGGACAGAAACTTCTTACTTCAGGGAATAGGTTTCACTGTGACATTGCCATACCTACATATGTTGTGCTTTGATCATTATTGGCCATTCTTTTGAATTCTTTTTGTCCTCATTCTTAGGTGATATTTTGCTAGATAGTTCCTATATTGTTCAATAACTACTGACAGCTCAATGGTATTAAGTCTTTTGGCACACAAAGAGGGATGCTTTCTCATTTACTTATATTCAGAATTATTTTCTATAATGTTTTGTAACCTTCGGTGGGCCAGCCTTGTACTTCTTTTGCTTAATTTATTTGTACTTTTCTATTTGGATGATAATAAATGATATACTCTTTTCATTTTCAGATTATTCTTTACAGGGTATACAAATACAGTTAGATTCTGATGCCAGTCTCTTATTCTGCAACCTGGCTGAACTCATTTGATTATTTCTAATAGTTTATTGTGGAATTCTTACTAGTCTCTGTAACATTATGAGATCTATGATTAAAGATAATTTGCTGATTTCTCTTTAGTATAGATGCCTGTTCCTCATTTTACTGGCCTTGCCCCTGTGGTTAGAATCTCTAATCAAATGGTAAATACAAACAAGAGGGCAGTCATCTTTGTATTGTGTCTGATTTATGTGGTAGGATTTTAATCTCTGATTATTAAGCTGATACTAGTTTTGCAGTTTTCATAAGATATCAATCAGGTTAGTAAAGTTATCTTATATGCCTAGCTTTCTGGCTGTTTAGTCATAATATTGAACTTCAGTTAAATTTTTTTCTGCTTCTGTTGAAGTAATTCCGGTATTACTATCTTTTACTGCTTTTGTCTGTTTTGTTGACACCACTGAACTGCATACCCAGAATCTTGTATGGTTCATCATATTTCATTTGTAAATTGAATCTCACAAGGACCCTCTGATGAGTTTCTTCTTGTCAGTTTGTAATGTTTTACCATTAGTTGACTCAATTTATTGGTATTTTGTTCTTGATCTTTTTAAAACCTAAATTAAAGGCTTGGAGAGATGGCTCAGCTATTATGAGCACTGGCGGTTCTTTTAGAGGGCCAACAGCTACAAGGTTGATCATAGCTATCTATAAGCCCAGAGGATCTGATGTCCTCTTTGGGCCTTCTAGGACACCAGGCATACACACAGACAAAACACCTATGCATATAAAATAAATAAATAAAATTTAAATCTCAATCAATCTCTCTTGATTCTTCTGAACCCCCAACCCCTTTAGCATATTCTTCTGGCATGCATTACAACAATAAGTTTAATCCTTTTTTCAAACATGTTCTCTAAAGTCACCTTTACTTTCATTGTTCAACTAAATAACTTAAATCTTTCTTAGGTATATCCTCTAAATTTTGGTGTGACACGTTTTTATTTCCATCTATCTTAGAGTGCCTCTTCTCACCTGTGTTTGCTTCTTTGACTCCACATTTATTTAGGAGTATGTTGTTTATTTCTATTCATTTGTGAAGTTCACAATTTTCCTTCTGTTACTGATGTCTAATTATTTACATTATTGTAAGAGAACTTAACAACATTTTAAAATGACTATTCTTTATGGTGAGAATTCTGGGAGGGTTGAGTCTAATACATTTTTTGCTATTTTTCATTGAGTTTATGAAAGGCTGGATACATAAATATCCTTATTCAATCATTCTGATGTCTCAACATCCAAATTATCCTATCTTGTGCATGGTACAAAATTTATCCACACATATACTATATCTTGAAAGAACAGAGGTCGATTATATGCTTCATTAATGCATTCATCTATTAATTTTTATTCAATACCTCATGTTATGTGAGACAACTTTGACTAATGGTGAATATGCAAAGATAATAACAGCACCAGACTTTGTCCAGGGAGTTGTCATAATATCAACCAGGGTTAAGAAAGTGCAAAATGTTGCAAGAGAAATACTGTAAAAGGGGCCAGGTTGGGTCCAAGGAGTGTTCTTGTTATTTATGATGTTGGATATTTTGCTATGGAATCTAGAGATCAGATAGTGGTACCTATTTGTAAACCCTTATTAAGCCTTGTTTGATGTATAGTAACTGTTTTATATAGTGCACAAAGGTGAATAAAAACATTACCTGCTACTATGCATCAGATATTTATAGTCTTTGTGGTTATTTCCATTTTTGTAAACCTTACACCATAGAGAAGCACATCAAGAAAGCTGGAATGAAGACAACAAGACTTTAATATCAATGTCTTGCCGATTTGACAGATCTATCGTTTTCTCATGTTATTACTCTTAGAAATGGAGCTGAACAGATGAATGCTTATTATAGTCATACCCTTGCATTTCCCCAAACCACATCTGCTATCTTCTTTGAGCCAATTTTTCCCAACAGCTTTCAAGCCATCATAGCCAGTCGGCCATGAAGAATTAGCCAGATTGTTTCCCGCAGTGTCATCACATTTTAAGGCAAGATCTGTTTCCATATTTTGTTTCCGGAATGCATTGCCAATAAAACAGGAAACTGAAAGCAAGAAATCAATTTAAAAAAATTCCATTTCAGCTAACATGTTAAATCTTTCTGGACTAGAATATTTCTCACATCTTTCATTTTAATTTTGAATAATACAAAGACAATTTACTGAGGGCTTGTTATGTGCTTTGCAATAGCAAAAGTACTTAATTCTCACAATTATTACATAGGCTGTCTCTATTGTAAAAATGAGGGAGCCAAAGGTATAGGACCATTGGTAATACCTTCAGAATCAAACAACCAGTAAGTGAAAATGCCTCTATAAGGCAGAAATGGAGGCAAGCTTGTGGGACATTTTCTAAATTTAGGCGATTAATCCGGCTGATTGTGGGTGGTGCCACCCCTGGCCAAGTGGTTCTGGGGTGTATAGGAAAGCAGGCTGTGGAAGCCATGGAGAACAAGTCACCAAATCACACTCAACCATGGCTTCTGCTTCAGTTCCTACTTTTAGGACCCTGCCCTTCTTGAATTCCTACCCTGACTTCCCTCTGTGATGCACTGTTTCAGGAAGTACAAGCCAAATAAATCTTTTCATCTCCAAGTTGCTTTTAGTTGTGGTGTTTATTCCAAGCAGCAAACCCCCTCAAATAGTCATACAAGTCCCATGATTTCTTCCTTATGCTATATAGCATGGTCTCCCTAAAACTATCACAGTCGGATAGCAATTAAAGGTCTTTAGTCCAGTGTTTCTTACTCTTGGACACACATTAAACTTATATGGAAGCTTCCTTAAATTAACCAGTTTCCTTATTCTGATTGAATTGACTTCATTGGGGTCTTGGCATCCACGTTTACACAAAGTTATCCAAATGCTTTATAATGTCCAGAAATGTCTGGCAATGACCTTGTTCAACTCTGCCCACATTCACTGTAAAATTCTGAGCCCAGAGAAGGACAGAGAATTGATGAGCAGATATTCAGAAATAGGCCTGACACTGGAATTCAGGTGTTGTAATTCCTATGCTAGAGTTCTGTTTTAGAGTATCATCTTATTTAAGTTCTTCATAAATGAGAAACAAGGAACCTACAAAAAACTCTATAATAATACACATAATAGTCACTCAGCTAGATCCCGGAGAACTTTTAAGAAATGTTCAAGGCATTAAGCAATGTAAATGCTACCAAGACATATGGAACTTATTTAATGGTTATTGAGCTCCTTAGCAGGTATCAGACACAAAGAATACAGATCCAAGGACACACTTTTGCTTGACCCCCCTCTCTTAAGTCTGGTCTATAGCATTTGCTCTGAATGATGATACTAAGTCTCCTTAGACCCTAAATCTATAAATGAGGTGAATGAAGTTAAGAGTTAAATGCATTTTTTCGTAAGTTGTAGTAGTATCCATGGAGAGAAATGCAAAGGCTGTAAGGAACAGGGAGTTCTGAGATAGCTACAACTGCTGGTCACTAGTCATGTCGTCAGTTTCTTTAACTATAAATTGATGAGCATAATCTTCCAATCTCAGGAGGTTATTGTGACAAGTACATCAGACAATACACTAGAAAGGGCCTGGCATAGCCCAAATAGGTTGTAACTCTTAACTGTTTTCACTGTGTCCCTTCAATTTCTCCTTGAAATTAGTCTATAGCATCTCACACTGCATAGTGAGCTGTATAGTAATTATTCTGCCTCCTCTGCCAGACACTACTTAGCAGAAGGCAGTGGAAGCACTGAGATAAGATTCTATCTTTGAAGCCCCTTTGTAATGCTGTTTGAGGCAGGAAAACACGAGTAATATGGCATAAAAAAATTTAAAAAACATAGCCACAGGTCTATGTGCCACTGAAAATTAAAGAAGACACATAGCACCATATGAACTGACACAATTTGTTAACAATGAAACCAGGAAGCCAAGGTTAGACATTTCATGTTTGCTCAAAGAATATACAGGAGCTAGAAAAATAGGGCTATTGTATCACTCATCCAAAACAGAACAGAAGTTACTTTGATATCTTAAACACCAACACAAGGAAAGTACCATGCTCCCCCAAATAATAGACTTTGATGGGGGAAGGAGATTATAGGCAATGCCTAAAAATACCTGACCCTATTTAACCCCAGGATATATTACAATAAATAGCACAATAGTAACATCTGACATTTAGTAGGTGCCTATAAGACCCAGCTGGAAGTCTTTAAAATATAACCCCATTTAATCATAAGAACAATTCAGTGAGGTATGTATCATCACTGTCATTTTATAGAAGGAAATGTTGAGGTACAGCTCATTAATGATTTTGTCCAAAACACATAAGCAGTCAATGAGTACCTTATACTTTGAACTCAAGTCTTTCTGACTCCAAAGTTACCCATCAGGCTGCAGTTTCTTACAGTGTGTATCAATCTGTGGTGACTCAACACAGAAAATTTGAGTCATTCTGCACTTAATGTACTATACTTCCTCAATGCTTCCCACCTGCCACCACCATTCCTATCAGTTGATCAGTGACTAATATCTGTTAATTTTGCAGTCGAAATAGTCACCCTACACATGCAGCTTTGTCTTCAACATAACTGTAACTGTCATACTCAAGGCCTTCTGCTTCTTGCTGAATCCTTACACAGCACTCCTGCGACATTCTATCAAAAGTATCTGCTTCTGTAACTCTTCCAACTGCTCTCAACAACTCATGACCCACGGGAGTGGCTCTAGCTTGTTGCTACATTGGAATCACAAGAAGAGCTTATTAGCTATATTATTACTGAATCCAGATTCTTCTCAGTCTAGAGTTACAACTCAAACCAAGTGCTTGTAAATTTATTAAATGACTAAGTGAAACCCACATGGCCTCTAACATAAATTCAAAGAACTCTCCTGGCATTGAAGGCTTACTTCTAGTAAGTTTACTCCTTCCACAACCTCTTCCATATGATCTTCTAGAGGGGTGAAGATGTTGCAATTCCTGCTATAATTGCCATTTCAAGCACCTCTGCTTTTATTTACACTGTCCCTCCTTCTAACTTGTACACTTCATCCTGTCCTCAACCAACTAACTGTCTTTTTTATAACATTACATCATTATGTAGGCCTCAGAAGAGAGGCCAATGACTCCTACAGGAAGCCCCTTCTGATTCTGTATCCTCAGAAATAGCATGCTCATGTCCTCATTTGTTCAGTAGAACTCTTTCAAAGAACAAGTATATCTAGATCAAATAATCTCTGCAAATGTCTGTTTTCCACACGGCATTTGGCCGAATGCTATTGCTTTTCTTTCTCATTTTATGACTCTCAAGGAACAGAAAAGTGCATATTTAGGAACAGTCAATTATCTCTCAAATAGCATCTAAACACGAAGACCAGGGAAGACACTAAACAACTTTTGAGTCCTGAATCAAGATGCTGCTAAACCATATCAAACAAATGAAAACTCCCCCCACCACCCTGTAAAACGTGAAATATTCTTAAGATCCATTCAGTCTCGGTTTGGACCATGAAGTTCTTATGTAGAGCTAAGCCATATCTCTCAGATTATTTATTCCTCTCCACTTTGTAGAAATGAAGAATCTTTACTTTCTGTGTTCTTAAAGTAACCGTCTCTCTTTGTAAATTATAAAGAATACAAAGGTGAACAGAATGAAATCTAGGACATAACCTAAAAAAGGATATATGTCATGCTCAGTGGATTTCAGAACTAGGTACTAGTGAAGTATCATGGAGCTGGTGAACTGTCATTGTTAAATAAACAAAAATAAAATGTTCAACTTGATGAACAAGCAGTTTCCATTCTGTAAAGCGATCATGTGGCCTCTGGCACACTATCTGTGTGTTTCATCAGCCGCGACATAAAGAGACAAACTGCTGCTATGGAAAGCCTGCTTTCCCTTTATGGGCAGGTCTACTCTCCTCCATTCTTGTTCTTGACTTTGCCTTACTATACAGATTCAAAATCATAAGCATTAGGAATTCACCAACAGACTGTGTGACCAGTTACCTCGTTTCCTGATACTTGGCCTTCTCATTTTCTAAAATCTGTATTTGGAAGGCAGTGCAAGTACATAAAGTACACAGAGCCCATGGCTCCGTGTAACCACCTGATAAAGCAGAGTTGAGTCAAAAAGAAAATCGTGATGAGGTTAGATGCTGCTTCTAAAGTAGAATAGAAAGAAAGAGGGTTACAATGTGAATTCTTTCCAATGTATCAGGCCACATCTTTATACTTACAAAACAAGCGGTTTCATTAGAAACTTTAATTTGAAAGAACTGGCCACAACAATTTATATATTTCATAAATAAAAAAAATATTTCAACATTTATCCTCAAGCATTCTGTTAATAAAAT
The DNA here is from genome assembly GCA_033318265.1 of Phyllotis vaccarum. Taxonomy (NCBI): domain Eukaryota; kingdom Metazoa; phylum Chordata; class Mammalia; order Rodentia; family Cricetidae; genus Phyllotis; species Phyllotis vaccarum. Next base: position 62,259,123 of record JARWLC010000013.1, read on the forward strand.
TTTATATGTCACCACCATAAACCCTGGCTGTGGATACAGCAGCAAACAAGTCAGATAAAATTCCTGACTACCTTAAGGCTTCCATGTGTATGGGTGGTATATGAAACAAGCACAGAATGTTGGAACAAATAATTTCAGACACTGCTAAGTCCAACATTCCTCCCACAAATATTTTCATTCCATTTCCAGATGAAGAAAAGAAGGCAGGGAAATTAAGCAACGGAGCCGGCCAATAAACAGCATGGTTGGGCCTCAACTTCTGACTAAGCAGGCTGTGTATATTCTGCTTTATGGCTTTGTTTCTGGTTCTAGTTCCTATTAATGCCTAGATATCTTACTCTTTATATCCTTAGCTTGGTTAACACCATCTCTGAAGAAAGGTGAGGCTTAGACAAAATGGTTGGTGACAGTAACGTCGGGAGACCTAGGCACACAGCCTTTAAAACAGGACTAGAGTGTTTGGATCTATAGTTCCTTGAGTGTAGCCAGGACATGTTTTATTCACCACTCTATCCTAGGTACTTAGTATGTACATTGGCCTTTAATAAGCATTTTGTTAAAACTTTAGTTTTGGATATATGAATAAATGAGTGAGAGAAAAAGTAAATGGAACTTTCAGAAATCTGGGTTTTCATGTTTCTGGTAAAGGGAAGCCTCAGATGCTTTCCACTGAGAGCAAGTAGGTGTGGCAAAAAAAAGGTGGGCCCAGACAGGGAAGAAGAAGGGAGTGAAACATTATCATATATGAGGTAAAATCTGGTCAGATGAAAATGAACTGTTCTCCTCTAACACATACTTAAGAGATGGCTTTTATAGGTATCTCCAAACTCAGCTGTCAAATGTATTCTCTACACTCCACCTAGGCAATGAAGAAGCAATAAATGTACAACATGGTGGCTCTTTCCTTCTGTACAATTTGGAAGCTATGAGGAACAGCATTCTGTTGGACTATGCTTTTCTAGAGTTCTTTGGAGGTCTAGGCAATGCTTGGGTGCTTAGGGCTCTCTGATCCATATAAAGTAAATATTCTATTTTGTACATTTACTTTGACTAGATGTTTTCAGTGCTCAAATAGTTTCTGGGTACTTACAACTGAGTTGGAGAGAGAAAAAACCAAATGGACAAAACATGAAAGCCAATATTCACTAGCTCTCAACTCACAGCCATCTGCAGCATCCATAGTAACATTTACTGAGCAAGCACTACAGTTTCTCATTTCTGGGATGGTATAACTTGTAGAATCTTCTTATCGGTATTGGTATAGATTTAAGGAAGCTATTCCATGTCGTGTGTTCAGTACAGGGCATGGTATGTCATATGTATACATTACATAGCCAAATAAGTTGCAGTCTACAGATTTTTCCTCAAAGTAGTGACAGACAACATAGTTATTGAAATTACAAATGAATTTAATATACATTAATAAAAAATGGAAGAAGGAAACAGTATTTTGTGTCTTTAACATCATCATTAATATATAATTGTTGTAGGAAAATGTCTATCTCTTTAATGTGTACAATTTGATCAATCTTAGTGGGTTTACAGATTTGGACATCTATCAGTGTTATCCAGTTTCAGGATAGTTTTATTATCTTAAAATCAAATTTTGCACTCTTAGCAGTCTCTCATCATCCTCTCTTTCCTGCAGCCATGGTGAATTGAATTCACCATCTGGTCTCTATGAATTGGTCAATTCTGGACATTTTATAAAAGTAGAATCATACAGAGTTTTCAAGGTTGAATGATTTATAGAAGTAATGCACATTATTTATATAGACATACTTTGAGATGTTTATCTGTTTGTCATTTGATAAATATATTTTTGTTTCTACTATTGCCTGATACTAATAATACTGCTATGCATATTCAGATTCAGGATTCCATGTGGCCATGTAATTAAATTTTAATGCATAGATATTTAAGAATAAAGTTATTAACATCTATAGTGGCTGATTGTGAATTGTGATAGGGTATTTTTATGATTTGTTTAAAGTAATCAGAGGGTTTTGCCAAGTCAGCTGTACCTGTGTACTGTTACTGTTATTGTCATTCTAGCCAGTATGACATAGTATCTAACTGTAGTCTTGACTTAAATTTCCGTGGAGATGAGTAAAATATAACGATTTCTATTTGTTCAGTTGCTTTGGAGATATATCTAAATCATGTTTGTCTATTATGAGATTGCAAGGGTTTACATATCTTTTCAAAAAGATATTATTAGCTATTATTATATTGTTAGATTCATGGTTTGAAAAGATATTATCCCTCTCTATAGGTTAGATTTTTACTTTCTTATAATTTGAAGTTCAAGAGGGTTTTCATGTAGTTAGTTGCAAGATTTTCTTCAGAGAAAATTTAGTGCTAACTTTAGAAGGCTTTGTGTGTTTTGTTGTTGCTGGGTGGAAGGCTGGGGAGACATCTCTTAGAGCTAGACATTTTTTTTTCTTACATTGTTATTCAATTATTCCATTTCCTTGCTGGCTTCCTTTCCAGTTGTGCTATGCATTATTGAAAGTTAGGCATTTAGCTCTCTAATTATTATTGTTGAACTGTATATTTATCTTCTTTGAATGCTTTAGAGTCCTGTTTTGTGCATATGTTTATAACTGTTTTGTCTTTCTGATGACCGATATTTTATTATTAAAATACGCTATTTTTTAGCTATAGTAATAATTTTTGTCAGAATGTTTTATTTTGTCTTATTAGCAAAAATTACTGTGAACTCTCTTTTGGTCACTATTTACGTGAGATAGCTCATTTCTATCCTTTCACTTTCCAACTATTTAGGTCTTAGACTCTACAATGGGCCCTCTCATTCCTGTATCCAAATATATCTTTATTTATTTATTTATTCTGACAATTTTTCTTTTGACCTGACTTTATGGCTGTTACCTAATTTGAGGGTTGCGACCTGTGAGGCAAGTTACACCTGGCCTATGCCTTCAGTAAGCCAAGAAAAGTAGAAATCAGAGTATTTATTAAATGCAGCTACATTGGCAAGGGAGGCGAAGAAATCCAGCAGACTTTCACATCTGTCTTAGGGGTCTTTAGATGAGACCAAACTTTAAGCAGAAAGTCCAGGATATAAACATCTATGCAGTCCTGGTCAAGGTGTCCCACATATCATTGACCCACCATCCACTAAGCTTCTGACAAACTATTAGAACTTTGGAAATCTTTTTTCAGGAGACAAGTTGTCTCTATGGTTGGCATCTTTTCCTTTCAGCAGTATGGGATTTCTGATGGGATTGTTGCCTCCCATTTTCACTGTGCAAAGTTCTTTGAAATGTATAGATTTTGGTTCTCACTAATCTTGCTATGTAACATTTTTTCAAGATATTCTCATGAAGTTTTAATTATAAAAGGCAAATCAATATATAAAAACCCAAGTCAAAAGCTAACTGTGTTGTTAATTGTTTACAGTTTAATTTTGTTCTGGTTTTCTTGTTATTTCTCTCTTGCTAATGTTAAAGTTCTCTTTATATTTGGCTTAACACTTTGACTCCAATTTGTCTGAGTATCAGTCTCTTAATTTTCTTTTTTGTAGTATTTTCTTACTTGCTTATTCTTTTCATCAAGTCTCTCAATGCTTTTTTTAGCATTGTTTTCAAATATTCTTTCTGCTTTGTTTGCTGGCATGTCAGTAAGATGCTCTACATTTCTTCAAGGTCCTTCATTTTCAACATTTTCCTTTCTACATTACAAAATACTTAATATCTGTTGATTATGTACTTGAAATTGCTATTTTCTTTCAACTGAAATCTAATTTTAAAAACTTTTAGTAAATTTTTTATTTCAACTATTGTACATTTCAACTACTGTTTTTCTTTTTCTTTTTCTCTTTTTATCAATTTGCAAATTCACTATTTTGTGAGGAACATTTTTGAAACTTAATGAAACACCTCTTTACTTCTGCATTAAACGTATAGGAAACAATCATACTGAGGTGACAAGTGCCAACTACTGTTTTTCTATTTTCTTCTTGATTTGTGAATCCTGATTGACATGGTGCACTTATTGAAATTTATTTTTATTATTTATTTATTTTAAATAGCTTATTTTTATGATTTCTTAATTTTAGATAGCTTCTTTATTTTTACAGTACTTAAAACGTATTATTTTAAGTCTTTCTTAAGCTCAGCACCTATGTTTTTTTCTGGAAATCTTTTATTTACATTTAACTATTTTATTTTATATTGTATTATTTTATATATTTATATATTTTTATGTGAATTATATATATTAATATGTTATATTTAATTTGTATTTAGTTATTTTGTATGGGACATATTTTTGCCTTTCTATGCAGGCTTCAGAGATACTTTACGTACTGTAACAGCACTGGACAAAAACTTGGTCTTTTCTGAGATTTGTTCTTTCCTACTTGGGAAGTTATTTACTTAGTGAACTGGTTGAACAAACTAGGAATTTTGTTTCCAAAACATTGTGGAACCTTTGACGATTATGATTATGTTACCTTGCTTTATCTTTTAGACTTCTTTCTAATTGGTCCACTTTAAATTTATTTAAAAAAAATCAGAAGCTGTTCTTAAGGTTCCTTAGTTGGATTTTTACATTTTATTATTGGATGTTCAGGTGGCTTAAATTCTGTTTCCATAGTACGGTGATTTAAAATTTTTAATATTTTGTCCCACATTTACCAAAGTATCAATAGTTCCAAATTCCAAATTCCTCCTAGTTCATTTTCATAAGGTAAAATTTCTTATTATACTAGAGACAAATATGATTTTATTGTTAAAGCTAAAATTGTAAGAGTTGCTCCTCAGTCAAGGTATTATATTTTTCAAGTAATATTTGGTCAATTTGTGCTTCTTCAGTTTTTAGCTATGTCTATTTTACTAATAGATTCGTATGCATGTCAAGAGATGATTCATGGTAGAGTCCATTTACAACTTTTAGAAATTATTCTTAAGTGAGTATAATTTAGCATACACACATATATGTATGTATAGCTTTCTACACACACAGTAGTGTGATTTATTAGTAACCCATAATTATTTTGTATCTCTCATAACACTTCATTTCTCTGTTGTTTTACGTGTTGTGGCCACTATCTAAAATCATAGAGCTCTAAATTTATTTTCAGGTGATGGTGACCAATATAACTACTGTAGCAAGAAACTTCTACATGCTTTTAAAAAATGAAATGACAGTTTGTGGAGCTCTCTACTCTAATGGTATTTATTCACCCCCATCCCACTAGCAGCATCTCCATGTCACTGCAGTATAGTTGAAGGTCAGGAACAGTGATTTGCTTTTCCCAGACTTTCCCCTACTCAACAAGTAGCATCTGAATTGATGGTAGATACCAGTATACTTGGCTTCTTTTCTCAGTACGGAGATTTCTTCTTCTTGCATATGAGCCTTGCATATGAACTGGGGCAAACACTGTCAGGAACCAGTATTCTTGGCTTATCAGAACAAAGGTGAAGGCTCCCATAAGTAGAAATGAGATGAATAAACCTATCTCCAGTTCTTTCGGATGTGCTTATATATATGTTTTCTTTTCTTTGAATAAAAAGTCATTTTATTTCTCATATTTTTTGTTTTCCTTTCCCTCTCTCTCTCCCTACTCCCCTTTCCTTCCTTCTTCTTTCCCTCCCTTAGATCATTCTCTCTCTCTCTCTCTCTCTCTCTCTCTCTCTCTCTCTCTCTCTCTCTCTCTCTCTCTTGCTCTTCCTTCTTTCCTTCTTCCTGTCTCTCTACTTCTCCCTCTCTCTTTCAAGGCATAGCAAATACTAAGCAAGCACTCTTCCACTAAGCTATACTGTAGCCCAAGATGTTGTTTTTCAACTATGTTCTGTGAAATATGTAAATGAGTAAGAGAGAACTGATTAGCTTGGGTCCTGGATCTTGTTGGCTGTGGTGAGCACAGGTAGCTTTTGTAAAGAAAAAATGACTATTTATGAGGAAATGAATGTGAATTATGTCAATTCTAAGATCCCTTTTATCCCTCATGCTCATTATTAAAGAGTCTTGTGTGTGTGTGTGTGTGTGTGTGTGTGTGTGTGTGTGTGTGTGTGTTTGTGTGGGGAAAATACTTCCAGAACATGATTTAAATCAAACTTATCTATAAAGTCTCTGAAGTATGATCTTTGAACACTAAAACCATGAAGACAAGGATGTTGGATTTTAATGTAGTTTACAATTGGTGGATATAAAACTTATGAATGAACTTAAATGTGATTGTAATACATATGCCAAGTAACCAAATTCTTCAATATCCAAAGATCTCCATAAATCCATAAGAAACAGATGAAGAGGCAAATAAAGAACAGCAGCTGGGGTGGGGCCAAGAGCAGGCTGTTCACATGGAAACAAATGAAAATGGTCAACAAACGTGAAATGATGCTCATTTTCACTCACAGTTGAAGAAAAACAACAAAAATGACAACAAACTATTGATTTTACCCATCATATTTCCAAGAATTAAAAGGCTTAATAATATTTCACATTTATAATTTTGTCAAAGGAAGAGGTAATGTCAACCAGAACTTAAAATGTACATATTCTCTTACTTGACTATTTAGTATTTAAGAACTTATCTGATGTTCAAAAGCATCCAAGTGAAAATAAACAACTGACATAAATTACATTGGTATAAAAATAATGTATTCTGTGGGGAGGCTTCATTGATCTTGACTGGAAGGCATTAAGAAATCAAGATATAAACAGGAAAATGTAAAGATATAATTCCATGCAAAAATAAGTGAAGCTGAGAACCCACATGATCATTAATAATAAAATGAAGTTCACACACAGTAAATCAGATATAAGCAATATTTTAATGAGAAGACTGTAGAACAAAGGCTTAACATTAATTTATAATGTCCAGTGTTACTAAGATTGCACCCAAACTAATACAGTCTCACATGTTGTTAAAATCATTTTCAAGTTTACAAAATCTTTTAAAAGAACTGTGGCATGTTCCAGAGTCTTTTCATACTTGCAGCCTAATAACACTGCTTCTGAAACTGATCCTTAAATCAATTCAGCCAAAACAAATAGGCATAGGCAGAGCAGACACTGTCACTGTATGCATAATATCTCAAAATTAAAAGAATAACAGCTGTCTAACTGGGAAAAAAAGTTGGTCAGCACACTATGGTATGTTAACTCTATGGTAAAAATCACCAACATAACTTTTAATATTTATAGAAATATTCTATGTACACTATTAAAAACAAGCAGACTAGAAATGTCTGACTACTTAACACTTATTTAACACGTAGTCACTTATCCTGTGGCTAAGAAGATTGAGTAACTGAAAAATTAATTTTCTTTAATTTTATTTAGTCTAAACTTAAGTTCAATCAGCTACTTTCATTGAAAAGAACTCTGGTATTCAAAGTATCATGAAAAATTGGAAACTACAACATAATATTTAAAAGAAATATATGATAGAATCACATTTTGCATAACACATGGGAATATAAATTGATGAGAAAGAAAATAAAAATGAATCTGACAGGATTATTAGATAGTGGTATAATTTCTTAGACTTTTCATTTTTCTTCAATTTTTGGTTTTTCATATTACATGGTAATTCAATTCATAGTATAAAATTTTCAAATTTGTATTAATTTAATTAATGTTACTTCACTCAGTTTGTCAGTATAGGATTTCCTTTGACAGTTACAACTCTCACTTCTTTTTGAGAAGCAGAGATGAGGAACCAATTTCCTCCCATCCTTCTTATTCCAAATATCAAGTTGAAAACATAGCATTGTCCATTCAAGACCAAAGCCCAAGTATGTTAAACTGATTCTTTTCAAATAGAGTAAGTATATAGTTAGTAACATGCTTCTATTAATAAACAATATAATAGAAATATCTCCAATCCTCTTTATTTTGGAATTTTGTTGATTGGAATAGGAACCACTCCATCTGTTTCACTTTCCATCTCACAGATTCAAAAGACAAACATTTCATGTGATTAACTCTATGGGAAACAGCTCATTATGTTTATTAAAGTATTTCCACTGACCACAAGCAATATGAAACTTGATTTACAGAACAAGTCTGATTTCATGCTGATTAGTAACCTATTAAAACCTGTGGCCCTACTGGGCATCAAACTAGAAGGCTGCTATGTTAAGCCAATTTCATGTAATTGAAGGTTCCTGTTGGATCTAGAGCCCTGAGACCAAATTCAATATGCACACGAGTAACAGAACCAGATGTGAGTACAAGGGTAGTAGCAACTCACATACAAATGGGTTTCCTGTAAGTCCTAGAGCCAAAATTTGACAGAGGGGAAGCCAATGCCTAGAATGTCTTGGTTCTATTTGATTTAGTTGTATGTGGAACTAAGGCCAGAAGAAATTAAGTGGCAGTTCATCTGGACGGCTCTGAATGAGCACATGAGTCACAATGGAACCAGAACATCTGGAAAGAGAATGAATTGTTCTCTTTTATTATTTTTACTAATTCCTAACATTTGAATCACACTTTAAAGTTTGAAAAATGCTTTCAACCCATTATCCTATTTGATGTTCACAACAACCCTGTGAGGCAGGCACAATACTCAGTCCATTAGCAACAGCTGCCTCAGAGACCAATGTTTGTATAACACATTATATTTCAAGAGTACTATCTCACTTATTTCTTATAACTCAAGGAATCACAGACAGACAAAAGGAAAGATGATTCCTGTTATACAGTAGTCTTAAGTCCTAAACCCAGTGCTCTAATTTCAAGTTTATAATTGTTTCAAAAACACCATGTCACCTCTTTGTATTCCTGTATGTCGGTGATATGCAAAAGAGCTGGTAGAAATCTTAGATCCTTTCATTAACCTAGTCCTGGTTCTAGGCATGTGTAATACCTAGAGTGATCTCAAACACATAGTACTTATTCTTTTCTGCCTAAATACCTCCTAGTAGGGATAATAGTCATCTGAATTGCCCCACTATCTCTTTGGTTACCATTCTGTGCATCTCTTTCCCAAGGTATCACTATCAACTGAAAATTCCATGAAGCAATGCCTTTGTTTAAAATCCTCTGGATGGACTAGATTTAAAATAGTGGAGAAATTGCCAAGTCTCAATGAGAAAAAATAATACTTATTGCATGACATACTTACATCTTAATCAATAAGCAGTAAAGTATTTTCTTAAATTCCCTTTGAGTGTATTTACAGAAGATAGCTGGCAATCTTAAGAGTACTAAATTCCAGTCAGCTAGAATAGGTTTTGAGATAAACTGTGCAATATAGGAACTACGCTCAATAGCACTAAATTGTATGTTTCAAAATAACCGATATTTAATTCTAAATGTCCTCATTAGTAAAATTCCTAAATATATGAAGTAATACATATATAGTGAACGTGTGTACATAATATCAAAATACTACATGGTACCCCATAATACGAAACTTTTCAATTAACCAAAACTTAATAAAAATTTTAAGATGACAGCCAAGACTGTAACTTCAGAGAATGTTGCTAACTACCTGCAATATGCATAAACAACATCTGACTGTGTTCCATTTCCTTGAACTCAGTGTGTTCTCAGGTTCCTCTGATATCTCAATTCACTCTAAAATCTTTCTCTTACCACCTTTCCCTTCAGAATTAGTCACATATTCACTATCTTATAGTTGAATATATCATGACATTTCTTTGGTTCTGTCATTGTTTACAAAACATCCAGCACAATGCCTAGTAAATATTCCACACCTAACACATGCTTGTTTTACTGATTCACTTCAATAAAGCAATGCTAATGAGCTGTCTATCACCCTATGTGAAAACCATGTGGCATGCCTACTTTGGGCAAGATATGAAGTGGTAAAACTCCATTTGATGAAGAGTCAAGTCTAATCCTTCACCCATTTCTGAATAGACAGATGAATATTATATAGTTTTCCTAAGTTACCCCTTTGGCTGCATGTCAGCATGGATACAAGAAAGGGAAAACTGCTTTTCTCAGACAAATTAACAAGCCAGATGACCATTTCATAGCCTGTAGAGTGCCTGTAAAACAAAATGGGAAACCGCTCTACAAATGCTTTCTCATAAAAAATGCTTCAGCAAGGAATGGATAGGCTGGCCCTCCAGAAAGTCTGTGCACAATGAAAGTGGAATCATCTAAGTAAGAACAGTGAGTCATCCTGTAATCATGTATACAACTCTAGAAACTAAGATACAATTCCAACTGTGTCCTTGCTAAGACAGGCCACTGGGAGAAACATTTGGGAGTGTGTTAGGTTGTGACTTTGGTGTTTTCTAATACATCAAGATTTCCAGGAAAGGAAATGACTTCTTAATTATTTCTGGACTTCATGTGATCAGCCTCAGATCACAAAATCCCATTTTGATACTGATTACTAAGGAAATCAAGTGATAGATTATTTTAAAGGGGCTGTGACATTGTACTATAGGAATGCTGTTTTGTGTTTTGTTAATTATCACATTATCTCATCATCTAATATCATGACTATGTCAACATCTTTCCTCAAAAGGTAGACAGAGACAGGCTCCATAAAATGCATTGTGCTATAAGCATTTAAAAAAAATTTAGTAGGAGGGCAGGACAGAGGAAGGAATAAAGGGACTAAAGAATTTTTGAAAAAGTCATGTGGAAATTCTACTACCATAAAATATATCTACACATTCACCGATTTAGTAAAATATGGAGTTATCCTATACTCAGACACTGATTCTCCCACTAGAAACTACAGGTTAACAAGTAAAAATCCCAATACCAAGAATGGATTATGTTCTTTAAAGTTTTTGCCAATGGGTCCCATAGACCCCCCCCCACACAAATATTACAGACTATAGCTAACATTCTTGATGATCTTCCAGAACTTGACAGTTAGACCCCATTGAGGAAGATATCATATCCACTATCCATACATCATGAAGAACTCAAGCTTATATTAACCTGAAAGCTTCATCCCTACTGGTTAGCATTCAGAGTGATAGAAGATGCTATATATAATACCAGAGGAGAAAAGTAATCATCTAACTTTGAAATCTGTAGACTACAATAATGATTTGCATTGCAAGACATGCCCATTGGTGAAATAGTGACATAAATGTCATAGAAATTACCAAACACTTTATGATTGCATTTATGACCTGCTCTACAATACTGGCATGATGTAGGATTGTCTTTCTGTATGCTGTAAATATCAATCTTTAATAAAGGAGCTGTTTTGGCCCATGACAGGCACCATAGAAAAAGTAGGAGGGGAAATCAGAGCATAGGTAGGAGAAGGGTGGAGACAGGGACAGACTGAGCCAGCTGCCAAAGAAGAAACACGTGAGGAACACAGGTAAGCCACTGGCCACGAGGCAGATAGATTAATGAGAATGGGTTGAGTTAAGATGTAAGCGCTAGCTAGCAATGTGCTTAAGCCATAGACCGAACAGCATGAAGTGAATATAAGTGTCTGAATCATTTTTGGGACGTGAGAAGCTGCAGGCAGCTAAGGGGTCTGGCTTGGCAGGTCTGTGGGTCTGGACCTCTGGGCTGCTCAGGACCAAGAAACCTCATCGCAATACTGGCACCACTATCCTGGCTAAGAATTGGTGGCTGTACAAGTAATAGGTTATAGGGAAGAAATTACTACTATCATTTTGCTAAGTGGACATAGTATTAAACTAATTCACATTGATTTACCATTAGTACATCTTTCAACTCTTATTAAAGAAGCTTCTATTTGTTGTGAATGATGATTGATACAGAGATTCACAACTGTTCAAGGTGCATAAATAAGGACATATCTGGGGTCACGAAGAGAGAAAGACTGTAAGAGCCAGAGAACAGAGACAGTAGATTCCAGACATGACCAAGCAGTTGTACATATCATTTCACTTATAACAACATGTACAAAATCCACACACATGAACGGCACACAAAAATCTCAGCATGGGAGGGAAGGATGGGACAAAGATCCCATCCCTATTTGAGGAGCAATTTGCAAGTGAGAGCTGCTAGGATCTGAGGATTCAGTTTTCTGTAAGGATGTAATCAAGCTTCAGTGGTTGGTCACACATCCAGGAGTATGTAAGCAGCACAACCTAGACTTGATATGTAAGCAGCACAACCTAGACTTGATAGGTTGGAAAAGAGAAAAGAACACAAATCTGAGTGAGTAGGGTAGAGGAGTGGATCTCTGGGAGGTACATGAATGTGCTCTAAATACACAGTAAAAAATAACAAATGAACTAACACAAAATTATAAAAATCCATTATAAACTTTAAAAAAAGAGAAAACATACAAGAATTATCTTGATTACCTAAATTTCTTCAGCTGGTAGTTGAATATGCTCATAATAAAATGTGTTTTTGTTTGGGTCTTTAAATTGTCTTGTATATCTCCACTGTATATGATACAATGTTAAAAAATGATATTTTCCTAAAAGTATATTGTAAAATTGAGCATATTTTCCTTATGTATTTTTTCCTGTCATTTCTCTCCTTTCTCTAGTTAGTCCTTTTAGTTCCCATTTAGAGCTTCAACTTTATTTTATTTTATTTTCGTGATGTAACTATATATATATATGCCAAATGCTAACAATTATTTTAAGAAGTATATTATTTATGTATATATGTGTTTGTCTCTATGTGGCTATATGAATATGCAAGCAGGCACCCACAGCAGCCCAGGGAGGGAATCTGCCCCGCTGCTGGTGGAATTACAAGCACTTTCCACGCACCTGAATTTGGTGCTAGGAACAGTACTTAATTTGTCTGGAAAAGTAGTGAGTCCTCTTAGCCAGTATCTACTCTTTCTAAATTTAAAGTATTTGTTTTTATGTTAAATATTTTCAAGCTATTAAGATGATATTCTAATTAATGAGAAATAAATATCTTTAACAGTCTAAACATATATGTCTAATATTATAATGGTCAGTTCACAGAGATCTTCCATCTTTGTGCATCAAGTACCTTCTACTTCAGAACATATTTCTCCTCTATTGCATTATGAGGTGCTCGAGGATAGAGGTCATGGTAAATTCTTTTCCTTTTTCTAGCATGCACACAGTTTACACACTTTTAGATACTGAGTGAGTATCAATGTGCATAGCCCGTTCCTTATGCACTGTATTTGTCTGTTAGAGTAGACTGGTATGACCTGAATCCCCTATGATAACATTGTGGGGGAAGTGTACCTTGACCCAATTTATATTCTTTGCTATTCAAGTATCAAGCAGATTTATATGTGTGAAGGACAATGACAATTATTATTATCACCAAAACAATTATGCAAGTCGACTACTATTTGATGTATCAAACAACTACAGCTTCACAGAATTATAGATCATTTCCATTATATCATGCAAAAATGAAACATTATGTGAGACACAAAGTAAATAAATGATTTGACTTTTATGGTAAATGTATTATTCTTATTGCTCCACAATAGTCACAAAATTATCATTTTGACATACTACCTATTCATTACATCACATGTATGTAGAATGCCTTAGGATTTTAGCTAGGTTTTATGCTCACAGTCTCATAAATAAAAACTCAAGATGTTGATGAAGCATGACTTTTAAAGCAGGATTTTTAAAGTTGTTGATAGAATTATTTTTTTTAAAGTATAGCTTTGAGGTTTCCATTTTCTTGCTGGAGAATATAGCTAGAATGTCTGCATGCCCTTCCTATATCTTCAAGTTAATACTGACACAATAATTATGATCTCTCAAGTTTTGAGTATCTGACTTTTCTTTCACTGAATAAAGACTTTGCTTTATAGAATTTACAGGGTCAGTCTTTGCTTAAATAAAATAAATCTGTGCCATATATCGTAGGCAATCATAGCTATGAAATCATATTCACAGCTTTACCCTTGTTTAGACATGAGAAAATCATATAGAAAAAAGTAATAAATTCATATTAGAATTTTACTTTCTATAATGAAGTGAAACTAGAGTTTAAAACTATGCCTGTCAGACAAAAATTTTCTTAAAAATAAAATTCAATCTGGGATAAAAAAAATCTTTGTATTCATTCACTTGGTGAGAATGGTTTGATATTATAAAAATATGAAATAACAACTATCCTTTATATTTATAACTATGTACACTTATTTAAAATTTTTAGTTTAAAATTTAAAATTATAAAGTTCATATCCTTGTCTCATACTTGACTTATTGCCTTATTCTGTAGGATACATTATTATTGTCAGGGCAATAAAAGATGGAGAACATTTGGCATTGGTGTGACTATCACCATAATAATATGTCTAAAATGCAAAGCTGAGGCTCCAATAATGTGTATCTTGCTGAGTGTGTGGAAACTTTAACCTCTCTTGGAGCTTCAGTTTCCAAACCCATAAGATGAGGAGATTGGACTTAATTATTTATATATTCCTACCTCTTTGAGATATTTTGTGTCCTTAATTAACATTCAGCATTGTATACTATAACCTTTCATAAAGCTGAGTAATGAAAGTATCTGTCACTACAACCAGTAACCAGATTGGTGAATACCCTAACTATCACAATAGAGCCTCCATCCAGTAACTGATGGGAGCAGATTCAGAAATCCACAGCCAAGCACTAGGTCAAGTTCTGAGAGTTCAATTGAAGAGAGGGAAGAGGGATTATATGAGCCAGGAGGGTTTCAAGATTAAGGTGGGGAAATATACAGATACAACTGAACCAAGCTCTTGGGAACTCTATAGCTGTGGAGCCTACATGGGACCACACTATGCCCTTTGTATAGGGGAGACAGTTTTGTAGCTTGTTTTGTTTGAGAAGCCCCGGAAGTGGGATCAGTATTTATTCCTGTGCATGAGTTGGCTTTATGGAGCCCACTACCTATGATGGGATGCCTTACTCTACCTTGATGTATGGGCTTTGTCTGACCTCAACTGAATGCACCAGGCTTTGATGACTCCACATGGGAGGCCTTACCCTTTGGAGGAAGGGATGAAAGTAGGATGTAGGAGGGGAGGCTTGAGAAGATCTGAAGGGAGAAGTGGGGGATCTATAGTTGGTATGTAAAATGAATAAAAACATTTCTTAAATAAAATGAAAGTATCTGTATCTCATGACAGGAATCTTAAAAGTAAAACCAATGAAGGAGGCAAACTACTGAGTATGGATAAAGTCTGTTCCAGTATTCTGCACATCTATGAAGAATAAGATGATGAATCTGAAAGCATAAACTATAGGCCCAAGAAACCTGAAGAATTCAGTATCTAGGTTGTTGAGTGTCTACTGCATACTTAATATTTCCTACTATAAGAGATACTCACTCATCAAAAGACAAGTTGCATGATATAGTTGACATTTTAGATTTCTTACAATTCTGAAGAAAAACAAGCATTTATTATCAATTAAAATATAACTATACTGGGGAAGAAGAATAACTTGAGGATAAAATGGTCCAAAATGTATTTTTCTTCACCAGTTTATGAATAAATAATGAAAACGGAGTAGTCTTAGCTGCTACATAATTCATTTTTTCATTATTGTCTTCACAATATAATTAAAACCACTCATCTTGTTTCTTTAAAAAACACAGAATTTACAACTGAAATTTCATGTGAAACAGAAAAGTACATCTGTGAAAAAAATCTTAAACTATCAGAAAATTTTCCATGTGTAAGCAGTTTATGAAAGAACCTCCTTCCCATGTGACTTCTGCTTGAAAAAGAATATGTGCATCCCCAATTTTATTTAAAACTGGCAATGAATCAGAATATTTTAGTATGAAAATTTATAAATAGTATTTTAAAATTTACAAAAGTAACTTCTGTCATCTTAAAACATCAAATAGTACAGGACATAAAAAGTGAGAAACCTGTTTCTACCTAACTCCTTTTCCTTTCCCTTCAGTGGAGGATGTACCTTTTATAACCTGAGGCACATTTTGCCATAATTCTTTGGTAAATGTATAAACATATGGCTATATATACTTTCCAATATAGCAATTTATGTTTACAAGTAGCAAACCATAACAATGAAAAACTTGTTCTCACTTGACTATAAAATAGCATATAGTTAGATACACATTTTCTTGATTTAAGAGTTTCAGAAAGACTCCGCATGAACATTCTGTGATTTATTCAGCAACTACCCCCAGGCAATGGCATTTAAAAATCATAAGTTTGGACTTAAAAGTAAATAAAGAGTTCCTTCTGATATTCCATTTAGCTTCAAAATTATTTTCAAATGTATTAATCGATACTATGAAATCTCTACAAAGAAAAATGTACACACAGCTCTTTGTGGTCAAAATTGGCTTTAAAATTGTATTCATTTGTCAAATTGAAACATTGTGAACTCTTATTATTTGTATTATATAGTAAATATTGATTCAACCATTAGTTAACATGCAGGTTAGGCACTGGACTAGGCACGGCATAGAAAAGTATGTAGGTTCAGAGACAAAGTTCGTTTTTTTTTTTTCTCACTTGAAGAACATACATAATATTAAGTAGAAAATAAATAGAGATTTTAATCTTCCAAATACAATGCTACTAGTTTAATAATTGCCCAGGGGCCTAAATCTCATTCTCCAAACTAGTCTCTGAAATCAAGTATTTTCTCAGAATATGATTTCAGCATCAAACACAGTGTGCTAGCAGAAAAGAAAAAGATCAGTTTATACTTAGAATCCAGTCCATATGGATGAATAGCTGCATTAAGTCTAAATGCACACAAACATTAGCTATATAAGTTAGAATTGAAAATTATCAAAAAGACAAGTAGATAAAAAAGCAGAATATATAAGAGCAAGTAATGGTACACATACTACTTCTGCCTCCTCAAATATAAATATCTACTTTTTACAACGAGTATCTGTTTCTGGTTTTCTTCCAGTTACCTCTACTTTCATTTCTACTTCTATCTCTCAAATTTTTCCTCAAACTAGTGGCTGTATAATACAGAGAATTATAGGCAACTAAGGATGCTGAGAGCAAGAGAAATAGTCCTCCTCAGGGAAGAGCACAGAAATTGGTTATCCAGTACCAAATGGTCAACCCTGAAAACACACATCTGAGTATCATTACACAGACTGATCAGAGTGTTTTGTGTATTTGGAAAAATGTTATGTAATATACATATACACATATATAATATATAGTTGTATATGTAACAATAATGAATGGACAAAAAAGCCACAAAATTATGAGAAAGCAAGGAAGTATATATGGAAAGATTTGGAAGATGTAAAGGGAAAGAAGCAATAATATAAATATAATCTCAAAATAAAATAGGTAATTTAAAAAATAAAAAAGTAATAATCGAAGAAAAACAGATGTTTAGTACTTTGTGTATTCCTGTTTCTGAATCATTTCACCTCAATTTTTAAGTCATGGGATATGGTACAGTGCTGGGCAATAAAACTCCTTAATATACATTATTTCATTCAGGTGGTAGCATAATTCAATGAAGTGATCATGATTATTACCCTTCTGCCATTTCAAAGATTAGTCAGAGGTTCAAATGGAGAATTAATTGTCAAAGTCCTGAAATTCTGGCTAAGCTTGTAGTAAAGACACTCAGAACCTCCTAAAACAGGTTGCTATTATATTTTTTTAACCAAAACTATGCTATATTTAGTTATATGTATTAAAATATTTTTTTTCAAAAGCAACCCATAATCAATTATAAAGTGGCAGTTGTATAATTCTACTTTTCCCTTTAGAACTGGCTGCACCGAAATCATCTAATGTAACAACAGGGGGTATCTTCAGTTTCTAGGACATGACAATCAAAGAACTCTCTATAGAAAGTGATCAAGCCTCTAATCCCAGGTAAAGTTACTAGAGATAGTCCACAAGCCAGAATGAGACAACTGTTCTCTATTCAGTGGCATGACCTGTAGAAAAATCCACAGTTCGACTTTTCAAGTATCCCAAAGGTTTGGCTCGGAGAGAGCAAATCAGAGCAAAGGTTAGGCTGTGGTGAAAACTATTGAGGAAGTTAATTTTGGATGATCTAAAGATTTATAGTTCCCAAGTACATATGTATTCTTCTTATGGGTACGTATGAAATTTTGAACTGAACTCATAAGCAGTTAAATGTGTATGTCGGTGCGGGGGATGTTTGTTGTGTGTGGGGGGGGAGGGGGGCGTCTTGGGGTGTGGCAGGAATGGACATAGCAAGTTGCATCATGGGACATTAGAGAATGAAGATAGCAAGCTGGGTCATAGGACATTAGAGACTGTTTAAGCCCCAAGTCTACAAACTGTAGTTCAATCTTTCTGTAAGTTTGTATAGGGAAGCAGCCCCATTGATTCACTTCGGTGCTATATGCAGCTGTTTTGGGGAAGAGTAGAACACTTCTAACAGAAGAATATGTCTTAAAACTTCTGAAATGCTTACTAGATTTGCTACTCCAAAGGAAAAAAATACCTGTTGCCTCTTATTCAAGACAATTAACAGAGGCTCTTCCTACATTTCAACAAAATTACTTTCTGAACAAATTGCCACACTGAGTAAACCCTTTTATAGTTGTGCAATCAGAACAAGCTACTTAACTGCTATCCATGTGGAAATGGTATGACCTCATCTGGATACTTTAAGTGTTTGGCATATGGTATCTGGAGAGACAGGCAGTTAGAACTGCTTCTCTTAAAGGAATTTTCACTTTCCAGTGAAAATCAGGATTTACTTTTTTCTTGAACTACCTGAGAAACCATTTGTATGATTCTTCAAATGTATGTCATGTGGCTATGATCCAAACAGCTTTTCTGGAGAAATGGATTATTTTGTACATTACTCACTTATCTACGTGTGCTTTAAATGAGTGTGGTAAGGATAAATAGCATGAAAATCTAATTATCTGAGTACCTTCTTACATTTTAAGAAAATACCTACATAAACCCTGAATGTCCTGAGGAAAGTAGACTCCTCAAAGTTGACAGTATACTTAATGAGTGGTCCTGTTTTAATAGCTTAGAAAGGCCAAGGAAAATTTTAAAAAGCATTTCGAGAATAAGCCATTCAAAATAATCGAACATAGAACTTTAAATTGTTTTATAATATAGGTTTTGGAATGTTATGTTATGCTTTATGTATTATTAAGTTCAGTTAAACAACAGAAATTAATTGGAATAGAAAACAAAATATACTTTTCAGAAGACACACAAAAGAAATAGGGTTGCCTTTCTTTTTGTCCTGACAAGAAAGAGGTGATTATAGTGTTTTATATGTTTTTACAAGTTTCATTCTTGGAAATTCTTTAAGACCTCAAAACTGAAGTTATAATTTTTCAAGTAAAGAGATCATAAAGACATACTAATTGAATTTCCTGATGTTGATAACTATGAGAAATGGTTCTGGATTTTCTAGACTGCTATATTTGAATTGTTAAAATTCACAGTCTTGGAATTTGGGGTTAGTTCATTTTTTGTTGTTGGGCCCATCTTGTCTTTCTAGTTTCTCTTCTGTTGTGACAAACACTACAACCAAAACAGTTGAGAGAGGAAATGGTTTCCTTCAAATTATATGTCATTGTCCATCATTGAGGAATGGCTGGGTAAGAATTCAAAGCAGAGAAATTCTGTTTGTTGGCTTGCTCTCAGCTTCTGCTCCCTGGCTAACACTTACCAGCTTTTTTCTATAGATAGAACCATCCTCTTTATATATTGCCGTGGACAGCAGGCTGGGCACTTATATAATCAATTAATAATCAAGGCAATCACTCAGAGAAATGCTCAGAGACTAACCTGATCGAGGCTTCTCAAAATTCTCAGAGGACTCTAGGCAAGCTGACAATTAAAGCTGACTAAGACACGGGGGAATTGTAGCATGTTTAGTAGCATGTCTGAACTTTACTCACTGGAAGTCAGTAATGTCAGGCCT
Source organism: Phyllotis vaccarum (assembly GCA_033318265.1). Lineage (NCBI taxonomy): Eukaryota > Metazoa > Chordata > Mammalia > Rodentia > Cricetidae > Phyllotis > Phyllotis vaccarum. The sequence goes on from JARWLC010000013.1 coordinate 62,278,928, forward strand.
TGACAAACATAACTATAGACACAGGAAGGAGAAAAGAATTAAAGCACTAAGCTACACTATTTGTAGTGGCTATCTAGTTTATTTCAGTCTCTGTCTCTAAATTTTTTGATCCCAACAAAAAAGGGCTTTTTTATTTTGTGAAAAATTCATACATGCATACATGAATCTGAGCATAGCTACTCCTCACTTATCATCTCCCTCCAAACTGTATGGACAGTACTAACTGGAATCAGTGAGTTTACAATATAAAAAGGGATATTTTTTCTTTTTTATTGAAAATAGATTCTTCTTTCACACAATAGTATATCCTAACCACAGCTTCCCATGACTCACAATATACAGAGAAAAACAAGGAAGAATGAAGTTTTTCCAGCTCCCTAAGAATAGTACGGTGTGAACTGCTAAGAATTAAATAATTAGAATAAACAGAGGCATTTGCTACTTAATTTATGTGAATAGATAAAGCACTCCTGTCTATGACTTCACAAGTCAAAAATGTCATGAGCCATGAGAGCACAAAATGAACAAACAGCAAAACAAGTAATGAATTTTTAACTCCCTGGGATAGTATGCAACAATATAATAAAGAGAAAAATTATTTCAAATAACTTTTACCTGTTAGACTGAAGAGAAAGATAGGTTTATAAACTAAGTGTGTATATTCAATTATATAGGACCTATAGATAATATACACTATAGATTGGTCATAGTCATATCTCTATTGTGTCTATAAGATTATACAATCTGTAAGGTTATACAACTATAATCTTATAGATTAGTCTTATAGACTTATCTTACAGTCTTATAGATAATATAGTCTATTTTAATTATTGATAATATAGTATTTTATAAAGCAGGTCACAGAAGTCCTGGCTTTATTTCTTGGCTTACTTTGTGGCAAAGTTTTAAAAATATGATATGAGGTTTTCAACCCTTTTATTCCTGCCAACACCTATTAATAATTCTTCCAATAAGGTCTGTTTTACATATTTGAGCTAAAAGTTTAAAAGAATCTTTTTTGAGGACGTTTATTGGCAAAGTCAAGCACTGAAGATCACTTTGATTTAATGCATATTATATTCTATATCAAAGTCACTCGTTCTGCATGTTTTAAATAGCAATAATTCTTTATAATCCTTTGAACACTATACTTTTAAAACTTTGTAAAAATGCAAAAGCAAGACATATTCATTGAATTGACAACAGGTAGGAAGAGGAGACTGAACACTGAGTTAGTGTCACATGACAATACTTTCAGTTTGTCAAGCTAAGATGAAAATGTGTGTGGTTATTTTGTTGCATCTATTGTGCTTTTATTTTTATTTTGCCAGTTTTTCTAACTGTTATTTTTCAAATTAAAATAAATTGTATCCATTTCTCGCTCCAGATCTTACCATGTACTCCTCACTTGACTTTTTCAAAGTAATGGCCTCTATTTATTAACTGTTATTAAGTATATGTGGCTATCATTTGGGAAGACAACCACTATTATAAGTGTTTGATGTTGGTTTTTAAAATATTAATATACAGATGCTTGCCTAGTAAAAACATTAATAACTTGCTTGAAAAAATATGCCACCTGGTTCAATAGTGACATCAATGTTATATGATTATCCACAAGTGCATGTTGATTGAATTGAAGGCTTGTTTCATGAGATAGAACCCATGCCTGACACCTTCAATGAGGCTAAGAACCTGTGGCTAGATAGATGTTATACAAAGGAAAAATACCCATAAAATTGCTTTCTTTCTTTTTTTCTGTTTTATTTCTAAATGCACATAAGAATAAAACAACTTCCACGTGCATAATACAATATCCATAGGTTAGTGCACCACTTAGCCCTCATCAGAGAAGCTTGTTCTTGCAGTAGATGGGAATTAACACAGATACCTACAACTTTACTACATTCAGAGAGTGAGCACTGTGGGGTGCTTAGCTCTAAACTGCATGTAGATATCATTTTCTCTCAAGGCTCAGGGATTTATTCAGAAGAGAGCATAGAGAAATTGTAAGGGCTAGAGGAGTTGAATGATGACTTCAGGGAAATGCTGTTCTTTGGGCACAACAGGGCAACTGAACATATGAAATTACAGCAGCTGTGACAAGATATATTATAATACAAGAGATCTGCACAAACAAAGCCAAAGTCTCAGCATGGAGGAGGGGAAGGGCACATGAAGCCCCACTCCTATAAGATGACCTATTGTCACTAGATTGCTTCTGGGAAAGGGAAAGTTTTCACCAATGGAGTGACACCACGTATTCTAGTTTTGTGCGTGGATGCTGAGAAAATGCCTTCCTAAGATTGGCCCATGAGAAAGACTGTGAGACATTTTCGTAATTAATAATTGATATGAGAGGTCTCAGTCCAACCCACTGCGGATGATGCAGCATTTGTTAAGGCACTCCTGGACTATATAAAAAAACAAACTAAACAAGCCCAGAGGAACAACAAACTGAACAAATCAGGAAACAGTGTTTCTTTCTCTATGGTCTCTGCTTTCGTTTCTGCATACAGATTAGTGCTTCAGTTTTCACCCTACCTTCTCTCAATGATGCTGTAAGCTAGCATAAAGCCTGACCTCCTCAAACTGCTTTTAGTCTTGGTGTTTATCATAGAAATAGAAACTTAACTAAGAAACTTGTATATCAAACTCCAGAGCAGGCCTCACATCCAGGAACAGTGAGCTGATGAAAACTGGACACCATGGGGGTTCGTGGGAGGGGGGGGGTAGGGAGAGGGAGAGAGAGGGAGGGAGAGGGAGAGGGAGAAGGAGAGAGAAAGAATGAAGAGTGAATGAAAGTGGGTAAGGAGAGGTTGAGGTAGAAGGGTGAATATGATCAAATAATTAACAAAATACTTTTATTAAATAGATAAATATAATATTTTAATTTATTCTAAGATAAAAATATTACAAAGGTTTGATTTTTTGGGGAGAAAGTTTGTTTTACCACAGAAAAGCAGTACAAAATATCCACAACTTCTCCATTACATTGAAAATGATTATCCTCCTAAAGTCCACGAAAGTTCTGAAACCAACCAATTATTGTCAGCTCTCTAATGAAAGTTAAGAAATCAATGCTTTTTGGAAAATTCAAAAAATTATTTATTCATTGCCTTCAATTCATGATGTATTTTTAAAAGTAAAAATCATATATATATATATATATATACATATATATGATGAGATGCAAAGATATAGTCAACATTATAAAGATATTATTAGTTCCATTTATGTAGAAAATTCTTATAATTAAGATAGAATCCAAATTTCAATATTTTCTGAAAGATTTTACAAGTTTGTTAACTGACAAAGTACTGTGGAACTTTTACATAGATTGTTCAAAAACTTAAAAGAAAGGGTTTGGATTTGGGTGGAGAAGATCCGGGAAGAGTTTGGGGAAGAGAAATTGTAATCAGAATATGTTGTATAAAAAACTATCCTCAATTAAAAAAATTCAGACTTATAACAGGCTAAGAAATTTATAAATTTTAGTTTTAGAAAAAGTCCAGAGAAGGGAAGATAACCTGTGCTTTAACAAAAAGGTAAAAGATAGGGAAGGAATTCAAATAGGAAAAAGGCTGTTATTACCCTTGGCTTTTTATAAACTAAAGCAATACATAAACAATGTTAACAATGATGAAACATTGTAGTTATGGTTCTTTTATGTTGTGTGGGAATGTACTGAAGTAGACAGAGTCAGAATAGCATTATCAAAGAAGTAGCAGTCTCTGCTGTTAATTATATATTCTTTTTCATTGGCATCATTTTACTATTTTTTTTTTAAGGAAAGAAACACCAGAGTCTGATTTCCTTGGAATTTTAGTTTTGGTCTTCTCTAACTTACGCATTCTTTTATCCTATCCAAACAAAAGTTACAGCAAATTAGTCATTAACAAGGACTCTAGTCATTTATTTAATACAATTTGGAGAGGTAGCTAATTTATTTGATCTCTTTAGGATCTGCTCAAGGCCCATTAAGACAAAAAAATCATAACAACCTTTGTAGGTACTTGATACTGAATCTTAGAGCAATTGTAAGTAATTGATACTTGTATAATTTAACCTTCAGTCTTACTGTACACCCAGGACAGTAAATAAATATTTCCCCTAAGAATATTGTTAAAACAAGAGAGAAATCAAGAAGGAACACAATGTGAAATACAATAACTTCACTTCCAACCTCTCAAATGTGACAATTATTTGAAGGGAAACCCAAATGTCTCTAGAATCTGTAAAGTGAAGTATTCATTATATAGTGGAAGTGCTCCTAGATTGTGAGACATGTGAAACCGCATTTAAAAGCAGACAAATCACTTGTTTTAAAAAAGTATTTCATCCGTAATTCTTCTAAAAAGTAAAAATTTGGCAGTTCTTTGTATAAATCTGCATGATCATATATTATATTTACTTAGACGGTGGCTCTTCTTATATGTGGTCCACTTCTCTGTGGTCCTTCAGTCATTATCTATTGGTAACCCCAAGAGTCTACCACCTCCGCGGAAAGCAGAGGCTACTGTTGTGGAACCTACCTTCACCTTTCAACATTAATATAAAGGAATTGATTTCAGGGAATATTCCAACTGCACGTTTCTTATTGATAAGCCTATGGCCAGTGACCTGTAAGAATATGGTGCTCATGAGGGCTTTATATAAACAAGATGTTACTTTTGAATATATCATTTTAGTTGCCTAATGGATATAGTGTTTTTTTTTTAATTCAGCATATAGTTACTATCTTGGTTATACAACCTCATACTTCCCCCTACGTTTGTAAAAAGAATCATGCCTATGTCAATAAATTACACAAACTAAGATTTTCATCTACATAGTTTCTGTACTAAAAATCATTTATTTTTTTGGTCATTCATGAAACTAGTTTCTAGGCTAGATCTCTGGCTACCAAATTCTGTGTTTGGTAGCATTCATATTTCTTACCCATAGTTGTGATATTTTCTTTCTAAGGATACTTTGTTTTAGATCTGTAAACTATACAAACTAAGATTTTCTTCTATATAGCTTCTGTACTAAGAATCTTTTATTCACATGCACCTACACTGAGTTAGTTTAAAGATTAATCTTATACCTGAAAGAAGCCCCAATATAAAGTGCAGAAATGGGAGGAAAATCCCCAAACAAGTGTGAAGTTACAAAAACAGAAAATCAAAAGGTCATGGTGACCATTACAAACTTATTGTTTCCCTAAGTAAAATGGGATTCAGAACTCAGCCAATTTCCTGTCATTTGCATTTTACTATTTATTTGAACAATAGGCAGACACAAGCACTTAATGGAGGAGCATGGTCTCACATTACACTTTAAGAGACATTATCAAAATTGATGATTTCCAGATTTCTGCTCTGTCTTACAACATGGTTTCTTTACTTGAGACAGTGTGGATGAGAGGGAAGCAGAGTTTACAAACTCTTAAACTGAAGAGATCTTAAGCAGTCATGTAGTATGAGGTTTCTGGCCCTGACTTTCAGGCCTAGCCTCAAGGTTTAAACCGGCAGACCCACAGACCCACAGAGACACACAGATGCTTACAATAGATTTAGGCTGATGGGCCTAAGGCCCAGGCATATCACTTGGTATCTCTTTACCCTTAAACTAACCCATGATTCTTATCCTGTTCAGCTATGGGGCTTGGTACCTTTTCTTAGAGCAGCATAGTTGTCCTCTGCATCTTCTGGCTTCTCTGTGGCATCTCTGCCCTGTTCTTCTTGTTCCCAGAGTTTTCTTAGTCTGATAGCCCCTCCCACACTTCCTGTCTGCCTTTGGCCAATCAGCGCTTTTTATTAAACTGAAAGGTGGGACAATTATTTACAATGGAACAACATAATCTCCCTACACAGTCGTTCTGTCTATCTCTGTCCAAAGGCACCTCTAACTACCCATGTATGCAGAAAGCTGAAAAGATGAGAACACACTGAGAGAAAGCAGCTTTCAGTTCATATTTTACCATTTGCAAAATGCTCCCATATCACTTACATTACTTAATTATCTCTTTAATGAGGTAAGTAGTTAACCAATCTCTGTAAGGTAGTAATTATTGTCATTATTTCCAGTTTATGGATGAAGAAAACTGAAGTTTAAAGAGGTAAAGTCACATGTCTTGGTATTATTAAATAGTGCAGTAAGGCCTTGACTCCAAATATATTGATAAGAGAGCTTGAACAATTGCTCTTACAATAAGCATGCTGTCTTTCCTAGTGATACATATGAAAACTTACAGCTTCCAGTTTAAGACCTTTTTAAGCTTCATTCTAAAAGGAAAAGGAATTTTACCACCCCAGCTCTACTTAGTTCACACAGTCTCACAGTTTCTGAAGATTAATTAATTAGCTAATATAATGTATGTGATTGGACTATATACATTACAGTGCTTACAGAGGTCAGCTGAGGCTGTCAGATCCATTGGAATTAGAGTTGCAGACAGTTGTAAGCCTCCTGAAAATTGAACCCTGGTCCTCTACAAAAGCACAAAGAGTTTTAACTGCTGAGTCGTCTCTCTAGTGGGCCCATTTTATGATCTAAACCAAATTCCCAACTCTTTAACTGGTCAGGGTTGGAATAAAGGGTTCTTTCAAACCATCAAACATCTAACAAGACAGAGTAAATAAAGTGTAAAAGAAATATACATTTAACTCTGTAGCTAGTAGAAAACAAAAATCAATTTCAGAGTAAAGAGTTTCTTAAATTGTTACAAGCCTCTTTATTAAAATATCAAATATTCATTCAGTAAGAAGTAAGAACTAGGAAGAATGCTTGACTGCACAGCTCTGCCCCCAATCCTGGTGCCCCCTCAACTATGTAAATTAGCTAGGAAAGTAAGGAGAAACTGGCTGACTGTATCTCGCCCACCTGCTCACCAAAAACCACAGCTGCCATTTCTGATTTTAAAACTCTTTCTTGAGAACACTCCTATAATTTTTCTTTCCTTTTTTTTGTGGAAGCAGACAGTGATTTCTGGGAGGCAGACAAGGAAATCTCAATCTATTCAGGCCTCCTCAGGTTGAATGTACCCTCAAAATGTGTATCTGTAAGACACTTTCTCATCTGGGACATTTGTCAGATGGGCAGCCAATAGCACAAGAAAGAGAGCTGCACTGTCAGAAGAAAGGTCAATGCAAGTCCAATCTCAACTGTCTAGCACTTAGCACAGCTGGAAAAGAGCAGCTGGTTCCATGTGAACAGACATAATTGTCACAAGGCCCTTAGGCTGAAGTTTGCTCTGGAAAATGGAGAAATAAAGACAAGGTAGTGAGATTGGGTCAGCTAGTTATGATAAGATACCAGCAGTGGGATTCTTAATTACATCTTAATTTATAGTCAGCAAACAATTTGTTGAACTTGGTCTATGGCCCTGACAAAAGAAATGAGCAATGCAGAGATGGCCCTTGCGTCTATGGATCTAAGTAAAACCAGAAAGACAAGTTTGAACATGAAGTTACAAGCATACTGAGTGTTAGTAGTGGGAAAGAAGCCCAGCTGCAATTGTATCTTTATTTCCACATTTCTCTTTAGTATAAAATTAATGGTGTGATGAATGGAGATGATAAATGTAGGAAATATAAGGATCATCCTAAAATTACACTCCCCATGCCTTTGCTGACCTCTACCTGACAACATATTGGAGACAGGAAAGGGGAAAGCAACAAGCTGGAGAAAGAACCTAAGGTACAAAAGGGGGTGGAGAGTTAAAACCCAATCGTGAGGTCACTCCCATTTACTCAATGTCTGGGGACATCACCCTGTCATCAGCTTGGCACCATCACATTTTGCTTTCTGGTAGTGGAAAATTTTCTTGAGCTGGTTATTTAAGTGAAATTTGAAGAGCCAAGGACGCTTTCAGAAAGGGTATGTAGGGAAAATGCCAACTGACATTCCCTCCCTCTTCTTCTCTTCCAATAAAAACAGGCTTGATTATCTCAGGCTGAGCATGACTAATTGTGAAGCGCTGGATTGCGGCTGCTTACTGGCCTCTGTGGCCTCAGCACTAGTCATATTGCCTTGCAAAGTGCTTTGGGATTCCTTGAGACCAGAAGACACCACTGACTACTCGAATTTTAGTATTTAGCTAGTCCAACACACTTAAAGTATGTTCTTTAATCAAATATTGTGGGAGCAAGGATAACTTGGGGAAATCTCTTCCAGGGCAAGTCTGAGCTTAGTCTTTTCAAACCTGAAATGGATTTGGGTACAAGAAGTGGTGACGCATCTATGGGCACCAAGATCTGGAGTGTGCCTTCATATGGAATGTGTGCAAAGAGCAACTGAGACTGCTGGCCGGGAGATTGAGTATCAGCCTCTGCTGCACCACAGAACATCCTGTACCTGTCCACACTGGAAGCCCCCAGAACTGGGAGGGCGGGGTAGAACACACAGAGCCTTGGAAGAAGAAAAACTGATCAGTCCTTACAGGAGCTGTGCATCTCGGCAAGGACTGAGCAGCAAAAAGACTTTTTAACGCTGGCTGGGGGGTACAGCCGGAGGTGGGCTGGAAGTAAGAAGGGATAGGAGCTCAGTGTCTTTTATTTGCTTAGTGCTGGATCTTATTTCCATTCTTTAAACAATCATAAATGGTGGCATTTCAAAATTCCACCTTAAACCATAAGAACATTAAAGTTCAGAGCAGTTAAATAATTTTCCTAGGATCATACTACTCTAGGTGACCATAACCCCAACTCTAAGCAATTTCAAAGATAATTCTTTCCTTCCCATTATATCAAGTGACTGTTCTACAAACATGCCAGTAGAATTCGTTAATATGCACAATGTGGTGGTGGTGTCTTTCTGATTCAAAGAATGTGTTTCAGTCCAGACTCTCCAATATTTTCAGCAAAAAATCCATATGTGTTAATGTACTAATGAATAAAATCTATATAAGAGCAATCTTCTATTACCAAATGAGTATTTGAAAGCAGTCAGACCAGCTTTGGAAGCAAGCACTCGAACTTTATGGCTGTTTATTTGAACTTGCCATAGCTTGCCTTCCCCTGGAAAGCATATGAGTACCTGAAGAAATGAAAGGAACATTACAGAATACGAATGTATCATAAATCATTCCTGTCTTCCAGGGAGCTCGTTCACATTTAGACCCATATCACACATGAAAAGTGCTCTGCGCTGCCTAATTGTTGGGCTAGTGCTTTGTAATAGGCAGAGCAGTGGACTGGGGCCTGGGAAGACCTTGTTTCAGTCCCTACTGCTCCTAGTTCCCAGCTATACTACCTGAAACAACCAACTTCCCACAACAGAGTTAGTTCTCTCATTTTAAAAATAAAAATTTCTGTTCTGATTATTAGATAAGCCAATGGGAAGGAAAGCTCTTGAAAGTTACAATGCCCAAGGAAAAAGGGTAATATTTGAATTTTTAGGCAGGCTAAGGGAAGCAACAAATATGATGAAAGTAACAGTGCTGAATAATTTTTTTTGATATGGAAAAAATACAGAAATAGAATCTTTATTTACTTGTTATTTTTTGGTTATTTATTTTATGTGTATGTCGATGTACCTATTTTATATGTGAACCACATGCATATAGGTGCTTGTGGGACCTGGAAAGAATATTGTATCTCCGGGCTCTAGAGTTACAGGCAGTTGTGAGCCACCTAACATGGTTCTGGGAACAACAAGCTCTATTAACCATTGAGTCATCTTCTTACCCTCACTGCACACTTGCTTCAAGAAGTAACATCTTAAATCTGTCTTTACAGAGAAGTAATATATCTTGCATCAACTCCATAGCAAGTAGGTCTAGCATAGGCTTTAACTCTGTTAGGGGTCACTCTTTCTCTGAACTGAGTATTAAAAAAACCATGTATCTTTATAATATCTCAAGAAATATGTAAATGAAAGAAGAATCTGGAGATGTAGAAAAATATAAATACCAAAAATTTTCTATGGTTTTGAAGAAGATAAGTGTTGGTGCTGACTTGCACTTTTAAAGCTGCATTTGATAATTGATATACTTTTGGTACAACATAGCCTGCTGACTGAGCTCAAGGTTAATCACTGCTAATGTGATGACTTCTTCTATTCCCAACATACTCCTATCTTCCAAAAACTTGATAATTGTTTTCTAAAGTTCTCTACTGATAGCAGAACTGGGCTCTGATTGTAGAGCAAAAAGGGAATGAGTAGTTTCAGGCATAGTTAAGAGTTGGATTAACTAAAACCCAAATGGTGACTTTAGACATCTTGCTGCAGGGATCCTCCTCAAGTGGACAAGACACTCATTGGCTAGTCATTTTGGTAACATTAGTTATATTATGATTTATCATAGACTGTAGTAGGAGGTTTCTGGCCCAGACTTTCAGGCCTAATCTCAAGGTTTAGGCCCGCAGACCCACAGACCCGCAGACCCGCAGACCCGCAGAGACTCACAGATACTTACAGTAGTTTTAGGCTGATCGGCCTCAGGCCCAGGCATATCACTTGCTAGTTCTCTACCTTTCATCTAACCCATGACTCTTATCCTGTTCAGCCATGTGGCTCGGTACCTTTTCTTAGAGCAGCATAGTTGTCCTCTACTTCTTCTGGGCTTCTCTCTGGCATTCTGCTCTGTTCTGCCTGTTCTCAGAGTTTTTCTTAATCTGGTAGCCCCGCCCACACTTTGGCCAATCAGCACTTTTTATTAAACCAGTGGGTGGGACAATTATTTACCATGAAACAACACAATCCCCTACAATAGACTATCAAGTAATTGACAGAACTAGTATTGTTTCTAACAGCAGCAAAGGAAACCAAATGATAAATAGATCACACCATAACCCATTTCATTGTCCTATTTCTCAGGAATTCAATCTGTACAGCTTACTGTTGTAGATAATCAGGCTAATAATAAATGACAAAAGTCTTAGGCTAATGATATATTTATTTATTGTTTTATCAAATCTTTTTTGTGTTGTGTCTATGTTGTCTTTCCATATGTGTGTTATGATGTCTATTTCTGGATGACTGTGTCCATTTATGTGTCTAAGTATAGATTCATTGAGGCCATTGGGTGCTTGTGAAAATCAGATTGTATTAATCAGAACCTTCTACCCTGATTAACATGGGGTCTTTTTGTTGTGGAGCACTGCATGTATACCATCAGCTGTCTCATGGGTTTCTGAAGATTCTCCTGTGTCTGCACGGAGATTACAGGCACAAACTACCACTCAGCTTTTATATGGAGTCTGAAGATTTGAACTAAGGGCCTCATTTTCACAGCAAGTATTTTACCTACTGAACCATTTCCCCAGCCCCAACTCTTACACATTTTATGTAGGAAATGATTCACCAGAGGTAAGTCCAATAAAGCCTCTCTGAATACAGTTGAAAGAGAAATGGAATTGCAGAGAACTGCTGTTCAGTCTGACTCTCAAAAGGGACAAAAGACTCGGAACTTCACTACCCTCAAGAGAGTTTGATGTGCCAGAATTGCAAACAGAAAAGTCTGGAATAGTTTAAAGATAATGTGACCAAATTAGGACCATGCTTTTTAGTGTGATACATTTCCCTAAATCTCTATTCTGAGAACTTCATAACTGGGGAAAATGTTATCAGTGGTTTTCCCAGATTATGAAGGTGCACCATTAGGCAACACTCAAGCAATGGGTTTTTTTGTTGTTGTTGTTGTTGTTGTTTTTCTTTTTTAACATCTCAGTATTTCCTCAGCACATGGCTTCACTAACTATCACACTCAAAACCAATGCTTATATAAGTTCTTAGAGCTGGCAAAGCTAGGGTCAAGTGCAAACACATCTGTATTCAAGTAAGGCGCTATTTCAACAGAGTCAACACATTTAAAAGTACTTTCTGTATCAAATTTAAAACTTCTTTGACTTTATCTTCAAGACATATGTACTGAAGACCTCCTCAGGGCCTATCCAATTAACTTTATTCCTTGATAACTGTGGCTGTTATTGTCTCTGGACCTTTTTTTATACTATTTGCCTTGAAATTCAACTCTCATATCTACCTTACCCATTAACAGTTTCTTATGGGTCATTTAATGTAGGACGGGGTAGACTAGAAGAGTTTTTGACTGGAGAGAGTGCCTTGGCAAACTGGATATACACACCATGTATTATTCCTCTCTGTTATCCCTAGTGAGTATCTGAATGCACTAGAGAACTAATTAACAAGCCAAGAATATACATGGGTTAAAGGAAAGAATTGTTCTGTCTTTCATCTGTTAATTCATTTCTTCTTTATTTTGGGGTCAAAGTAGCCCTGTAATGTATATTTACAATACAAATAGGCATAAACTAAAAGTGTTCTATGGAATGCTTCCAGAAATTAAGAGAAAATGATCATAGACAATTCTCCCTGGATTGTCTCGTGCTTAGGTAATACCTCAAACTTTGGATGTCATAAACGTCTTCTTAAATTTACCTGCCAAATAAAGTCTGCAGTTGCTAAACAATTCACTCTTCCACAGTTTCCTTGGCACATTATTTAAACCTTTTTCCCTCTATGGTTGTTTCTGTTATGTGCGATATTGGCATTTAGCACAAAAAGGTCTGTACATGTTTGTCTAAAGAAGAACCAGCAAAATTGTCAGAGTCACCACATTCAATCAAGTTTCAAAGCCAGCTTCTGGTTTCATAATGAACACTTACTCTCATATCATTCTATCAGCACAAATTACATAGTCTTGCAGACCCATGACTATATGACAAAATAAATAACAAAGAACTCTTATAACTAATATTATTTCCTTTCTATAACACTTGAGCTTTTGCAATAGAATTAGAAATCACTAATATATAAAGAAATACCACTTAAGAAGTGTAGAATTTTGTCATAAGTCATAATAAAATGAAACATAACATGACTCCTTTGGAAAAGATGGACATAGAAAATATTATACTATGCTGAGTGAGGTGCCCCAGACCTAGAAAGACAAACACTGCACATTCACATCTGTGGTTTCTTGCTCCAGATCCTCATATGTTAGTATACAACATGAAGTAACAACAGAGAGCTGAAAAGTATAAAAGGACCATGGTTGGAGGTGATGAGGGCTTCAGAGGGGAATCACAGGATATAAGTGATATGAAGTGGAAAATGAATGAAAAAATGAAGGGGCCTCCAACTGGGGAGGAAGGAGGTCAATGAATAACAGTGAGAGAAAGGGACAAATATCACCAAGGTTGTTTGATAAAGCATTGAGGAATTCTGTTATTTTATATTCCCCTAGAAGTATACCTGGGCACTACATGTATATCTTAAAAGAAGTTATGCCACATGGGGTAACAGTGCTCCCCACAAGAATCATTAATATTTTTTTTTTAAAAAAATACCAGTATCAGGCATGAGAGATTGCCTTTTAAATAGTTTGCCAGGATAGTCCAAGTGGCTTCCTCAATAGTATCAACTATCCATGTAGCCCTTGGTTGTTGTTCAGAGGCTGAATGACGGTAGGCTCCTATTGATAAAGACATTGCACACTTCGGACACACAACAATTTATGCTGAATCTAACATATAAACTTCCTTCTTGTAGTCTAGCACCCAGGGTACCATAAAATACAAATTTCAAGCTGTTAATAGGGGAAGTAATTAAATAGTCTTATCCAACTGAAACACTAGGAACCACAACAATGACCAACATGGCAAAATATCAATGAAAGTGAAGTAAGTAGCACTCTCATTGGTGGGAATCAACAGCTGTTTAACTGGACTTAAGCTCACTCAAAAGAAGGAAAATCTTATCTAGTACTAGAAATCTAGCCAGTTTCCCAGGGCTAGTTAGGTCATGGATCTAAGAAAAGAATCTACTACTGTCAATTTGCTAGGCCAACATAACTCCTTTCTACATTCTGAATGTTATCTTTATACCCACAGATCTTTGTAGCTAGCACCCCTCATCAAAGAAGCCACTCTTTACAGCAAATTGAGAGCATCACAGGAAACCTCAACTGCACACGATGGAGAAATAAAAAGATCATGGTGAGCCCAGCCTCCATGACTGCATCTATATCACAGCTCCTGCATCTGTGGTTCAAGGAATATCACAAAAGAGAGGACAGAAGGATTTTAATGAGTAAGAATACCAGGAAATCTACTGTGAAACAGTCTATTTTAGAAATAGCTACATATACACGACCAGAACAATACAATATCAATGGACATGTTTTAAGTGGAAGGAGGAAAATTTCAAGGTTTTACTATATTGTGCAGAATAGTCTCAAACTTAATGATTCTCCTGCACTAGCCTCACAAATGCATGTACCACCAAGCCAAATTACTTCAGTGTAGTTTAAATATACAGATTCCTGACCTTTATCCAACAGCAAATGAATCATAATTTCTGAGAATTAGAACTCTTTTAAAGCCATAAGGATTGGTATGGATTGTAATCCCACTTTTTAGAAGAATATTAAAGGAGGATTACACATTTTAGGCCTATGATTCCCTAGGAGGTTTTGGAATAAACTGATGTGAGAAACACATTCAGCTTCGTACAAAAGGCACAAAAGTAGTTGCAAAAGCTTAAGACATCACTCTCCTTGAGGACTATCTAGGCATGAACAATGACCAAAATAGTTTTGGTCAAATGTCATTCTGTATTAGGATTGAGTTCACAAAATCTCTTCTGCCAATGCTGAAAGGTATTAAGTACCCTCTATCGATGGTGAAAATATCACCTGATCTTTCCTGATAACCAACATCATCTTATGCCAGGGCTCTAAAGATGCCAGGTCTCTCAATCAGTGCAATGAAGAGATAATGAGTTCAACAAAAGAGTGTTATGTGGTGCTGCTTTCTCCATCAGCCAAAAAGGGCAGAAAGAAAGATGAAGAAATTCAGTCTTTGGATCGGTAGTATGTTGAACCTTTTCTCCACAGAGTCAACTCCATTACCACAGCCAAGCAAAACAGACAGATTAGAAATATATGCTAAATATTTTGTGTGCATACATTTGATCATCACAGCTTTGCCAAAAAATAGGTGTGATTCTAAAGTGCTTCAAGGATAGTAAATGTTAATTGAATTTATTTTGCCAATGACATAATTCTCAAAGTTGGCTCTTCAAAGATAGCTTTCAAAAAATAAGATCAGGCAAGATATACATACTAGGGTACCAGTAGTAAGACAATTAGTAAGGCAATTAGGTGTTCTCTGTTTGCTATTTTTTGAATTTTGAAAATATAAAATGCAGGAATTTTATTAGTGTCCAAACAAGAATATAGTTTGGACATTCTTAGCAGTCAACTAGCAATGACATTATCAATGAATTATGGGAAGAAAGATCTGAATTTTCACAACAGTTATCATTTACTTGTTATTGAACACTGATGATTATCCTACATGCTTTCTGTTTTTGTCTATAGTAAGGAACATACTGCCTTACTTGGACAAACTGACTGAAGAGTCAGGGTCAATTTCTTAATTTTAATACTATTATAGGGAAAATGAGATTCACATTAACACATGAAATATAGGTTACTCTGTTTTAGCATTATATTTGTTATAGTGTAAGATTTTTCCTAAATTGTAACACAATTATAATATTTCTGCATCCATTTTCCTCCTCCCAAACCCTTACATATACCCTGCTTTGTCTCTTTCAAATTATGGCATCTATTTCATGACTTGCTGTTATATGTATATATTTATATCCATTCCTAAATAGAATATGCTTAGTATTATAATGTTACTTATATGTATGTTTTCAAGGATGATCACTTGGTAATGAATAATGAAGATAATGATAATAATTGGTATGCTCTTTTCTAGGAAAAATTATTTCTCATGTTCTCAGCATTTCTTAACTTCCTATAGTTCTTTGTGTAGATTTGAGGCATCATTGTTTTTTTCCTGTTCACTTTTGTATGTCTATTGATGTCCTCCTTGTTCCCTCTAAGTGTATAGTAGTGGCATTCATAACTTTGCTGTAACCAATAACTCTCAGTGAACTTAAGACCTGTTCAATAGGAAGGAAACCATGCTCATTACTGGAAACTTGGCTATTTGTTCAGAGTTAGTTAAATCATGATAATTGGAGAATAACCTACAACCACCACTTTACTCAAAAGGAAAGTCTCTGATAACAATCTAAATAATTGTTTTTATACCTATCAATATGTTTAGTCTCTGGTTTTGAGGCCCATCCCACAAGAGGGAATTCATGCCTGATACTGTAACCAGGTCCTAAAAACAAAAATAAAAACAAGAAAACCTCATGGCTGAAGATATTTTATATCTGAAAGGGGAACTTACTACTATTATTTAGCAAAACTGGAGCAATGTAATATTTTTTCTGTATTCTTATGTTAAAATCCATAGATGAGTGTTACTGTCTAATTTAGTCAAAGTAACTTCTCATTGCAACAGATGGTGGATGGTGGAAGATGAAGGGATACATATCTTGTCCAAGTTACTTAGAATAAATGATGGTCAAGTGCTTGTCCTTAAATAAGGTATTTGTAGTATCTTTTCTAAGGATGAGGAAACATTGTAAAAGTGAGGGTGGAAAGAATGTAAGTGCTGGAACATAGAAGATTTGTGACAAGGACTCTTCGTGTATGACATAGCTGATGTAATCATACTCTCACAGCAGCAGCAGCTACCTGCACAAGACTGAGTTTGTTGACAGTTAAACATAGATTGCACACGAACCCATATGGTCTTACTCCTCCTTACAGATATATTGGTTACAGATGGATGCTGAGGGAGGAACAGTAATTATCTTTAGTTGTATACCTAGTGATGATCCCACAGGGCTCCAATAGACAGTTTCAAACTCATGGCCACATTGATGACTCTGTTTAAACTCAATGGTGACAAAGCATAACAAAAGGATGAATGTGGAAAAAATGATCTGTAGGGAGAAGAGGCATAGTATTAATTGTGGAGGGATTACCAGAGAGGGTGACAGTAATCAGAATGCACTACATATGCATGAAATTGTCAAGAAACAAATTTAATAAAATATTTTAGGTAGCAAAGATGTTAAGTCTGGTGGTTTAAACCCCAAGGAATGGTAGGTACTGTCATTATCTCTCACTATATTATTTGGTAACGTTATAAAATCTTTGTACAAAATCAAATCCTGTTTACTATTTCTGTTGTAGTCTGCTCCCCCCCCCCATCTTTATCCCTATCCCAGTCTAGGTTTAGCTGTATTCATCCTACATAATCACTGATCTCTGAGATAATTTTCCTCATTTATTAAAAGGGCTTAACTTAATATCTTGAATATTTATTGTGAGGATTGCTACAAAATAGCCACTATAGTGGCTGGTATTTATGAGGCCCAAATAATTATAAGTAGTATAGTTGTTAGATGTTTTTAGGTGAATAACAATAGCAGCAATTCTGTTCTTACAATGAGGTAAGAACATGATAGTATCATGTTTGTGAACCACATTCTAGAAACAAGAACTAAGTAGTATATAACTTTTTATTTTTAGATATAATGTAATCTCAGTTGAAAATTTATGAATATTCAGTGATGACTTTTTCTAAAGTTTTTTTTTAAATAATAAATGATGACTCTTGAGAACTTAAACTCTATAAGAATTACCTGAAGATGTAAGTGCCATTTGGTTGATTTTCTATGTTAAATGCCTGAGAATGTCACTGTCAAATAAAGGAGCCATCTTGAACTATACTAATCTTTTAATTATAAGAGTAGGTAGGAAAGAAAAGAGAGAACAGAGATATCAGAGGTGCTGGGCAAGAGGGAGCAGATTAATTCTGCTTGATTACTACTAGTTGTATTAATTCCTTTCCTCATTGCTACTTATGAAATGGTTTGTTATGGTTCCCTGAATGAGCACATGCTTCATCATAAGAGGGAAGACATGTGGGAAGAGACCTGAGAAAGTTGGTTACATTGTGTCTGCATTAAGGAAGCATCAAGAGACAAGTGCTGGTATTCAACTCCTTTTCTCCTCTTTGGAAATTCATAGGGTCTTGGTTCATGAGATGATGATAACTACATTCATAATTCTTCCATGCTAAGTTAAGCACTTCTGAAAGCACCTTCTTAGATATATCTAAAAGTGTATATTTCGTGATTCTAAATTCTATACTTTAGAGTCAACAGATCTAAATATTAGCATGCATATTAAAAAAATCCTGTAAGTGATTCTATTGTATAGCTAGGGCCAAAAAACAAAGCTTACACGGGGTAGAATCAACTTAGGGCCTGGAAGACATTATATAAATAACTTTTCTTTGCCTTCAGTTTTCTCATGGAAAAATATAAATGATAACTCACAGTATTGCTTATGTTGCTAACACTAATTATCATATGTCAAACGTGTAATAAAGAAGTTAGTGTATAATATTCATTAAGTACTAGTGTGATGATAATCTTCATTGTCTACTTGACAGAAATGCTTGGCACTGTTTTACAGCTCCCTTAGTGATTCCCACATGCAACTAAGACTCTGGCTTAACTTCTCCGTGTTTAAAATATGAATATTCTTGTATGATAACTTTACTGAGCAAGTATTTACTAAGGATCTTCTGTGTATATGGCACTCTTATAATGTCAGAGATATACACAGCAGTTAACAAGCTTCTTGCCTTGCACAGTAGATAATTCAGTGGGGGACATGAACAAAAGAGAAGATAAATTATCTATTAGTGGCAAATGCAGTAAGTACCCAGCAGAAACAACCAGCATGCTTGTTATGGAGTAATGAGACAATTAACTTCATATAAAATGGTCAAAAGAGACCAGTATAAATAAAGAACTCGTAAACTGAAATCCAAAAAGTCAAAAGGAACCAGTAAAAGATACTTTTAAATTTTCATAGAATATACATTGAAAGTCCATATTACATATCAATAATTAAAATATTCTCAATTTCTTGCTCATCATATGTTTCTATATTATAATATTTAATTATTAAATATCAGTACTTAACAGTATAAGTATACTTAAATATTTTGAAAATAGCTTCAATACATTTTGAACTATAATCATTATAATAAAAGAATATAACACTCAAAATATTTTTACCAAAAGATAAGATACTTGTAGACATTATTATATACAATAAAATAACTATTACATAATACAGAAACAAATAAGACCTATTTTGGTGATTGTTGTGGAAGAAACATGGCATTATTTTCTGGGAGATCCTTCCACCTTGAATATCTTTAAGGAACAAAGATAGGTAACCAGCCATCTGCCTAAAATGAATCAACAGATATGAAGTTGGAGAAAAAAATTTTGACAAATTATTGTGAAAAACAATGAGTGATAGCTTTAAAAATAAATGGTAGCTGAAAAACAGCAAGCGCATGCACACACACACACAAACGAAAGAGATATAGAGTCATGATTCAGCTTCAAGAAAGAGGAATAAATAATAAATTGACAATCTATGGCACCTGTTACAGAGGGAAACAGCCTAGATCTTTTACTTTTATTTTAGAGATTATCATAATTTTTTATTTATCCCTTTCTTTCTCTCTCTCTAAACACTACTATTTACCCTTTTCCTGCTCTTCTTTAAATTAATCGCCTCTCTTTTCACTAATTGTTATTACATGAATACATGTGTGCATATATTATACATATATTTCTAAATATAAACTGTTCAGTCAGTATAATGTTATTTGTGTGTATAGCTTCAGGACTGAACTTTTGTCACTGGAAAAATCAATTAGTGTGTTCTTCCCTTGGGAAGACCGCCTCTTACACTCCCAGCTTTCCTTAATTGCTTATAGTTCTTAGTGTATAGTTGAGACCTTGTGGGCTTTCCCCTGTCCAGTTTGGCTTGTGTATTAGTGTCATCTTTGTTCAGCTCAGTTTGGGAAGTCATGTGAGTGAAATTTTATGGAAGTTACTTCTGATATTATTAGGAGAAACAATCTCACAGAAAACTGATAGTCCCCTGAGTTGGAACTGACCAGAAAACCTTATCCCTGCCGAATAGCTTTCATGGTAGCAGGAGTCATGCAGATTCCAAAAGATTGAGGCAAGTAACAGTCCCACCTAGGTATGATAACAATGAATCAAATCAGTGACCAGCATGACAGGATAATTCTAAGGGTGCAGTAGGGGCACACATACATGGGTAGTAATCAATAGCTCTTTCATTGGAGTTCAGACCCACTCAAAAAGGTGGAAATCACAGCTGGTACTGGAAGCCTAACAAATTACTCACACTAGTGAAGTCATGGTTGTTGCAGAAGAGAACCTACAAGCACTATTTAACTAAGCCAGTGTATCCCTAACAACAATGTAAATGTCTGTCCTTGGACAGTAAAGGCAAACTAACTGACGCAGCGTTTTCAAGCAAACTAAAAAAGAAGCAGTGTGAAAAATGGCATAAGGTATAATGACAGAGCGGGCAGACTGTGACATAGGAACTTGAAGTTCACACATTTCTCTCAATGTGTCTTTCACAGCCACTACTACAAATGTATGATTATCTTGGAAATTTGTAACCGGTATCTTCAATTTTTACTGAACTTGGTATACCACAGACTACTTGTTTGATATGTGTGAAAATAAGCAAGGCTTATTTCCGCCACACTTTCCATAGATACTTACATCACTTACTCTATCCAAAGTGCATAATTTTTTTTGTAATATTACTCTTAAGCAGTGCTTTTATAAACACAAGTAGCTGCTGAAATAGTTTCAATAAAATATCATTTGTTATGGAAAGTGGTTCCTATTTGCCTATCCAGGTTTCTCTAGTTCCCTAATTTCCAGGATCCTTCTGAAATAAAAACTGCTCACCAGGACTACAAGGAATATTGACATTTGATGGCAATGAGGTAAACACACTAAAAAGCATGGGACAATAAAAAAAATGCCAAAAATTAAACAATAAGAAGACTCTAAATTTCTGGTTATAGATGGATGCCTGTGATCTCTATTACTTAGGCAACTGAGTCAGGTGGATCATGAGTTTGAGGCCAGACTGGGCAACTTAGCAAGACCCTGTCTCAAAAAAAAAAATAGAAAATGAAGAAAAAGGTTTGAAATAACTTCAAGATAAGAAAAATAACTGGTAAAATAAAAACATGATTCTCTATATTTTTGATAAGAGTTGTGGCTTTTGAGAACAGTATCTAACTGTCACACTATGTAAACCTTGTCCGGTCTCAGTCTCACTATGTAGACCAGACTGGTCACAGATAAATAGATATCCTCCTGTGTCTGCCTTCTGACTTCTGGAACCAAAGGTGTGTGCCACTAGGAAAATAACAGGCATGCTAAAGTGGACATGTTTGTGGGAGACCATGAGACCTCAATCCTACAGAAGGCCTATAGAAAATTAGGGACTGCTGAAAGCAGGAGAAATAATTCCCTTTGGGGAATAACTCATCAATCACTTATCCATTCCTAATGCCCGGCCCTGAAAACATTCATACTAGTAACATTGCCTAGACTGAGTAGGGTATCTTTATACATATACATATATATATATGCAGCAATAATTCATGAAAACAGTGACCATGAATTTGAAAGAAAGCAAGGAGAGTTATAGGAGAGGGGTTTGGAGGTAGGAAAGATAAAAATAAAATTAAGTAATTATAGTATAATGTCAAAAACTGTAGTAGTTAAAAATAAGCAAGTAAACAAAAGTAAGTCTTTAGAATAGACTTAGACTTGTTTAGGAAAATGGCAGAAGTAGATTCTTCTCTAGAGTCTATGACTTCTTTATCTATGAATAGTTAGCTAGGTTTAAAATAGCAGGCATATATATTCTCCTATTGAGCAAGTGTTCTAGTCCAGTTAGATAGCTACTGGTTACCCACAAGACAAAAGCGCCACTATTGTAGCCTTTATGCTATCTTGCTGAGGTAGGCATTGTTATGGCTTATAGGCTCTGCAGATGGGGAAAAATTCCCTTTGTTATTCTTTTTTGGGAGCTTGAACAAAAACCTCTCATATTTTGAGAGCTAGACCTCAGGTATGAAACATCCAAGTCAGTTCCCACTGGTTTCCTCTAAGTCTTTTGTATGAACTATATGGTATATTCATCAACAAGGTCATACCTTCATGTTCTGAGAAGCAACTAAGAGCAATGGCAATGCCTTTATTTCTTTTAGAGTCCCTTATGTCCCCTTCACATTTATAAGGGAGTTTTTCCGTGTATGGAGATAGGGTTTTCAACAGTTCTCTGTGGGTCTTGTGGAGGGATGCATCATCATCCTTTGTGTCTTTATATATTTGTGTGTGTGTGTGTGTGTGTGTGTGTGTGTGTGTGTACACATTAATATTATACTTGTATTTTATATGTGTGTGTACACATTAATATTATACTTGTATTTTATATATGTGTGTGTACACATTAATATTATAGTTTTATTTTCAAGTAAACAAATAAAATAATGTTTCCTTATGGGTTTCTCAAATGTTCTTTGTGCTATTTATTCTTCCATCCCTTTTCTCCCCTCAGTAGTGGTACCATTCCTCTTACCTCCCCCAAATCCTCCCTCCCACTTGTCACATTTTCACATTCATTGCACCTATGTCCTACTGTCACCCTCTCTAGAGCT
Organism: Phyllotis vaccarum; assembly: GCA_033318265.1. Taxonomy (NCBI): domain Eukaryota; kingdom Metazoa; phylum Chordata; class Mammalia; order Rodentia; family Cricetidae; genus Phyllotis; species Phyllotis vaccarum. Next base: position 62,301,409 of record JARWLC010000013.1, read on the forward strand.
TCCATTGTCCCCATCTTGTTATGGATATTGCACAAAATCTACACATGGTCCTTTTTGTTCTTTCTGACATCTATATTCACTTCAAGTTATGTATCAGAATCGAAAGATTTAGAGACAGGGTCCCCAGATATAAAAGAATATACATGTGGGGATGTTTTCCTTCCTAGGTTTTGGCTACCTAAGTACAATATGGTTCATTCATTAATTCATTTCCATTAATTTACCAGAATTTTTATGTTTTTATTTTTTAATGCATATCACAGTCTCATTATCCATTAACTAGCTGAATGGCATTTGGTAAAAATGAAGAAACTATATGACTGTGAAATACTTAATCCCAGATGATACATATATAATATAAGCTCTATGCCTAATTCTAAGAGACCATTATGGAGGTGTGTGTGTGTGTGTGTGTGGCAGAAATACTGTAAGACTGAGAGGACCAGAATACCTGCTGCAAACAGTGTTTTCTACACATAGTAGGGAAACTGCACACATGAAATCTCAAAAATATGGTTGTTTAGATAAGACCTACATAATGACACCAGTTGATATGGCAACATGGATGGAGGAAATCTAAAAGGTTGTGAATTTGAGAGGGAGTGGGGAGACATGGGAAGATTAGGAGAAGAATTGGAAGCTGTTTAAAATAGTGTAAGTAGAGTACTCATCTCCTGAAATTCTCAAAAATAAAAACAAATTAAAAGTTTCTATCCTAAAAAATAACAAAGAAAAGATAAATATATGTTCACCTATAATAAGAATAAATTATAAATGTTTAAAAATTTATTGCCTTAATGTATTAGGAAAAGTTACATTGCCAGATAATTTCTTTGCTCTATTTTAGACTCAGCCACTAAATTAGGAATGTGAATTCAAACAAGTCAGTGAATATCGTTGAGCATAAGCTGTTGGATCAGAAAAATAGAACAGATGTTCAATATATATCTATTTCATAAGACATTTATAAATAACAAACCAGAGGATATTAAAAGGTTTTCTAAAGGCAAAAATCTTGTAAATAAACATAACTGGTTGCTATAATTGTAACATATTTCAACATACTTTTAAACATTGTAATAACCAAGATAAAATGACAATCGGTAATTAGGAAGCATGAGGCTTATATAGAGAAGAAAATAAATCCTCAATCCCTTTCATTTTCCCAGGCTACACTTGTCTTTAGATTCTAGTACCACTGTAGAGCATAACTGTGCAATAACTATAGTTTTGTAAGCCCACTTGCTCCTATCTTCAAATACAAAAATAGTAATTATGTTATTGCACATTTATTATGTGCCAGACACTTTTATGTTCATTGCTTCATTTTGTAATCACAAGAATTGGAGAAAATGGGTTTTTATATATGTTAACAATAAAGAAATGGTGATCCAGAGAAGCATAATACCTTGCATATGGTCACAGCTAACAAAACAGAAAAACAATGTTTAACATATGGTGCTGGGGAAACTGGATGTTAACATGCAGAACAACATAACTAGACCCCTATCCTCTGCACAAAACTCAACTGCAAGTTAATGAACGACTTAAACATTGGGTCAAAAATATAAAATTATGAGAGCAAAGTGTAAGGAATGTATTTGAACTTAAAAGTACACTTAAAATGAGACCTACCATTAACTGGTGTAATCACATAAAATTGGGAAGCTTCTAGTCAGCAAAAGCCACAGGCAAGTTAACTTCCTGAAGCAAGCAAAGAAGAACCCCACAGAATGAGGAAAAATCTTTGCCAGGTATTTATCTAATGGAGGATTACTGTCCAAAATATAATGAAAAAAAACACCAAAGTGTTGAGAAAATAAAGAACAAATGAAAAATTGTCCATTGACTTGAATAGACAATTCTCAAAAGAAGAAATGCAAATGAGGAAGAAAGACTCCTTTCTTTCTTTTATGGAAATCGGACTTGCCTGGAGTGGATGTGCCATGGTGAGCTGACCCACTTGGGACTTCTTGCCCTTTTGGGGAGGGCATGGGGGGATGGGGAGGGGGAGCCTGAAGCATGCCTGGGAGGGATTGGGAGAGGGGAGGGGAGGGGGAGCAGGGGGATACATGGATAAAAAAGACATTTTTAAAATAAAAATAATAAAATGAACATACAAAAATGTTTTAGTTTAGCTACCATTGTTCCCCCTCCCCCTTCTCTTCCCAGTTCTTCCAGCTTCCTCCCACCCCATCACTTCATCCATTCCTCAGAGAGGTTAAGGACTCCCAGAGTGAGCCAGTGCAGTCTGGCATTAAAAGTATTCAACATTTGAAGTCATCAGGGAAATGCAAATTACATTTACTTTAAGATACTACCCCACTTGAGTCAGGTGGGCATCATCAGGAATACAAAAGACAAAGAACAATTACACAGAGATGATAAAAGGAAAATTCAAACACCGTTAGTGGGAGTGTAAAATAGCACAGCCACTCAGAAATAATTCTGATCAGTTCTCCAGCACTTTGAAATAAAACTGCCCTATGTGTATATACCTTATATGGGTCATCTATAACACTACAGAAATACAACTTTGCTCTTTAATGTTCTGTTTTCAATATCCAGGAGAGGGAATCAAGCTATATATACAGCGATATATGAAATAATAAGAAAATCGTAGCACATGCACACAATGAAATATTACTCAGCTATAAGAAATAATGAGATGATGAAATCTACAGGGTAAATGGCTGAAACTGGGAGAAAAAGCACACTTGCACTTCGATGACTTAGGCCAAGAAAGACAAAGGCCACAGGTGCTCTCTCATATGTGGATCTGTTTTGTTTATTTAACTTGGAACATAGGTGGAATCCGGTGATTAGAACGGAAAGGTCTGAGGTAAACATGGAAGGGAGAGGGGAGCAGGATACTATAGTAGACTCAGAGCTATAGAGGAAGAATACAGGGAAGTGGAAAAGCTCAAGCAATGGTGAGTTTGTGAGCACAAGGGAAGTCACGGTGTAAAGGGAAGGGCTAGCATGAAGAAAACCCACAACTTCACAAGCAAAGTTATTTAAAAGTTGACTAATAGTGGACCATGTGGATAGGAAAGAAGAGAGGGTACTGAAAGTTAAAGGATTAAACAGGTATGTGGAGGAATGAGGGGGAGAGATGGTCATGGGTAGGTTAACCAAATCTAAGGGGGTATGAGAAATTCTCTTGCAAGCCAACTGCTTAGTAAGCTAAGTTAAAAAATATTTAAAATTCAGGAGTTCAAAAGAAGTTACTCTGAAAGTTATTGCTCCCAGAAGATCTAGATTATTCGATGAAAAATGCCATACTAGGTATGGACATACCCTACAAGTTTTTAGTCATGGAGGCCCTACAGTTCTTGAGGAGAACACAGAATAATGTCATTGCTCTTAGTTACCCACAATAAATCTCTCTATATATCTATCTATTATATGTTTATGTATCATTATTTATCTACATCTACATATTATATGTCTACAGATAGATAAATTGAGATAGATGATAGACAGATAGACAGACAGACAAACAGACAGACAGACAGATACATAGATAGATCAAATGAAATTGTATCACTTGAGGTGATGATGTTCTTTCCATGAGGCTAAAAGTAGCACCTTGCATAGGAAGCCCCTGTTTAAGTAGCTGGGTTAGGGGAGTCCAAGAAACTCTCAAAACAACATAAGCAATTACTATTGCACTTGGTTGAACATGAATATAAGACCAAACTGATGGAGACATCAAATATTTCAGACATAGGACTTGATGAGATTGACCTGGAATTCTGCCCCTGAGAAATACCCAATATTCATCAATAGACAGATCATCTGGACAAAAGCTAAACAAAATCATAGTGGAGGTAGATGATAAAATAAATCAAACCAACCTAAAAGACATCAACAGATACACTACTTTACTATTAAATATCTTCTCAGCAACCATTAAAACTTCTTCAAAAACTGTCTACATATTAGGAGACAAAATGAATCTCAATAAATATAAAAACTGAAATAATGCATTGCCTTTTTATTCCCGCAGCAAAGCTAGAGATCAACAGAAATGCAAACTACAGATTGTACACAAACTTAGAGACAAAACAACATAGCAGCTAAAAATGTACAGGACCAGCTGGATTTAGTGCAAAATGCTACCAGAGCTTTAAGGAAAAACTGATACCAACACTCCTCAAATCATTCTGTAAACTAAAAAAGGAATAAACAGTTCCAAAGCTGTTTTACAAAACTGCTTTTGCTTTGGTACAAAAACCAGACAAAGGCCCAATGAAGCTTAAGAATTATAGGAAAATATCATCAATGAACAGATATGCAAACTTTTTCCATAAATACGTACAAACTAAATTCAAGAAAAATTTTTTTAAAAAAACATTATTCATCCTGATCAAGTCAACTTCATCCGAGAGATGCAGGAATGGTTTAAAATACATAAATCTATAATGGTATTCTGCCACTTCAATGAAAGAAACCACATGTTCACTAGATGAAGAAAGGCCTTTGAGAAGATCAATACCCTTTCATGACATAGAAGACAGATTTCAACATAATAATAGCAGTCAATTTAAACAAGTCCATATCCTTTATAATGATAACTGAAGAAGAACCTAAAGCATTTCCTCTTTCACCAGGAAGCAGGTAAGGTTGTCTATTCTTGTGTTCAATAGAGTGCTTGATGTCTCTGTTTAAGTAATAAGACAAGAGAAAGAGATAAAGGGAATACAAATATGAAGGGAAGAAGCCAAAGTATCCTTATTGATTGTAAATCTAAAATAGCTAGAGACTCCATTACAAAATTCTTTCAGTTAATAAACATACTTAGTAAAGTGTCGTTAACATAAAATAAGTAGCCTTCTTACAAATGATAAACATACCAAAATAAATAAATAAATAAAATGATACAATTCACAATAGCCTTAAAAATACCTTGGAGTAAATAAACAAAGGAAGTGAAAAATTTGTATAATGAAAAATTTAAGACACTGAAAAGAAAGTGATATGAGAAAATTGAAAGCACTCCTATGCTCATGAATTTGTAGGGATAATATTGTATAAATGGCCACCATGTTAATGGCAATATACACATTCAACAAAATTCCCATAAAATTTCCAGGACAGTTATTCACAAAAATTAGTTTAAAAAAATCTTAAAATTCATGTGGGAGTACAAAAAATTCTGATTAGCCACAACAATACTGAACAATAAAAACATTCTTAGAGGTATCAGCACTTTTGGTTTTAAGTCACACTACAGAGCGTAGTGGTGTAAACAGAATGATATTGGTACAAAAAACCACACTGATCAACAGAATAGGGCTGAGGACCCAGATATAAGCACATGATTGATTGTATAGCCTCTTAATGTTTGAGAACAAAGCCAAAAATATATAGTGGAGAAGAAAAAGAATCTTAAGAAAGTATTTCCAGAATCAGTTTATAATTTCATGTTGATTACTACATGTAGAATAACTAACTAAATCTTTATCATTCACCCTGAACAAAACAGCTCCAAACAGATTAGGGACCCCTGCATGAGTCTTGATACCTTGAATGTGTTAGAGGAAAAAGTAGGTAATGTATTTCAGCTTTTCTGAACAGAAATCCAGTAGCATGGGCATTAAGATCTACCTACAAGAGTCAAACTCATACACACACACACACACACACACACACACACACACACACACACACACACACACATACTGCCAAAATAATGGGTATAGAACTAAACAAAAAGACTCAAAAGAATACAAATGAATGAGAGGTTTCAAGAATGCTAAATGTTCTTAGCCATCATGGAAATGTAAATTAAAACAACTGAGATTTTATCTTACTGGAGTCTGAGTAACTAAAACATTCAAAATAAATGACTACAAATGTTATCATGAGTGCCAGAAATGAGGAAATTTTATTCACTGTTGGTGGAAATTCAAACTTGTATATCCAATATCCACTTTGTTCTTCAAGGAGCTAGAAGTAGATCTGCCATGTGGTCCAGTTATACTGGGCATACTACAGAGGTATTGTTCATCAATGTTCATTGCTCCTCTGTTTACAATAAGTGAAACAGCCTAGATGTTTACCAACTGATGAACTGATAATGAAAATGTGGTGTGAAAAATGGAAATTTGTACTGGGCATGGTGTTGTACACCTTTAATTCTAGCATTCAGGAGGCAGAGATAGGTGAATTTTGTGATCCTGGGCAGCCTGGAATGCAAAGCAAGTTTTAAGACATTCAGGGCTGTTACACAGAGAAACTCTGTCTTAATAAACAACCAAAAAAGAAAAAAATGGAAATTTGAAATTTGTAGGTAAATGGACAGAGCAGAAAGTCATTCTGAATGAGGTAAAGTGGCAGAAACTCTTTCACTTGTGGATGCTAGTATTGAATGTGTTTAAACTGCGGTGCTAATAAAAGTCAAGAAGGGTGTTATAGGCAATAGGGTGCAGATTTCAAGAGAAAAGTGATAGAACACAGGTGATATGAAGAGGAAAAAGGGATAACATACAAAGTAGGATTAGCTAGATGAAGAACAGAAAGGTAGGGTAGGAGAAGAAAATGAGGAAAGTTAACTAACACTAATAAATTTTGAAAATGCCACATGGAAACCTGCTACTGTAGCAGCTTCTTAAAATATGTACTTGTACATAAATAACTTCACATAGAGTTACCCTATAATAGAGGGATACTGCCCCTCCTAAACACCACAAAATATCAAAAGGGCTAGTACTGCGTATGGGCTATCTCTTTTCCTTTGGAGTCCCATATACCATCACCATGTTACAAGCTATTACTATTACTCTTGGTCACCCTTCAGAACTTGACAGCAAGACCCTATTTCTAAAGACACTACATATTTGAGTCATAGGTCATTGAGAAACTGATACCAAATAGAAGCTTCATCTTTATTTGGTAGATTTCATAGTTCTAGAAGGTTCTCCACATACTATCAAAAGGAAAAAGAAATTAACAAGCACCCAGCTATGAATCCCTAATAGGTACAAAAAGGACAGACCTGACAAAGTTTGTTCATTGGTATAATGATGACACAAATATAGTGAAAATAATCAGCTACTTTCTAATTGAAACCTGGTCAGTACTTCACAGTATCCAAAAACTTTAAAAAATAATGACAGGTTTTTGTGTTGGGGAAATGGCTTAGTGGAAAAAAGGAACTTGTGGCCAAGTCTGAAGACCTGAGCTTGATTTATAGGACCCATATGGTAGAAGGAGAGAACTGAATCTTTCAAGGTATCCTCTTATCTCCACCTTGACATGAACATGCATCCTGCATGTAAACACACATTATGCGTGCATACAATAAGTAAAAAAAGGAAATGCAGTATGAATACTTTAAAAAATCCAATGATTTTTCTCCCCAAGTGAACCTTCCTTTAGACTACAGTTAGTATGCCAATTTGAACAACACATAGTCATTTTGCTATCATAATTGCATAGCTCCTGTTTTACTTGCCCATGCCTTGTTTGTATAAGACAAGACTCAAAGTCAACATCTTTAACCCGAATAACATAAAGTAAAACCTCACAACTGAGAATATCAACTTTTGCATGTGAATTCTCTTTGTTCCAGAAGCACATGGGGGCAGAAAATCAAATGGTAAATTTCTGAAACATTTATGATTAATTTCTGGGCCTGGGCTGCATGCTCAGCAGGTAGGCCAAGGTCACTCAGATTCTGTACGCATTCATATCCAACAAAGAAGCAAATGGATCTAAAATGTAACTTTAGTAGAGCTTGCTTAAAAAACGATGTATAATTTTAAGGTGTCATCCCTAAGAGACAAATAAAACAAAGCCAAAACGTTCTAATTGAAGTATAAAAGACAACACAGTTGGAAATAAAGTTAGAATAAAAAAAATACATAAGTATAAGTTAATGTATACTTTTTAGAAATTGGTGTATTTTTTTTTGAAAACCTAGAAATAGAAGTACCGTATGACCCAGCTGTACCACTCTGTGGTAAATTACCAAATCTTTGAATTCTTCTACCTAGATACTTGTACATCCATGTTCATTGTACTTTCATAGTTGTAATAACTAAGAAATAAAAACAGCATATATGTCTGTTAACTGACAAGTAAACAAAGAAAATAAGGTACATGTACACGGCAGAATTTGGTACAACTGCAAAGAAAAATCAAATTATAAAATACACAGGTAAATAAATGAGATTAGACAATTATATACTTGGTGAATTTATCCTGGCCCGGAGGGACAAAACATTCATATTCTTTCTCATATGGCAATATTTACTTCTATTCATTAGTCTTTGTTTATTTAAGTTGGAGTACCCATGGAAGCCATAAAATTACAACATTGCAGGAGGAAGTCATCTTAAGGGAGAAAGAAGAGTAGATCATAGGTAAACATAAAATAGAGAGGAAGACTACTACTGGAGGTGATCAGAGAAGAAGTGGGTGGATTGGAGAGATGAGTGGAAAATGGAGGCAGGTTGAAATAAAACAGTTATGAAAAAGCCATGGGAAAATGTACTATATTGTAACCCAATTATAAATATATTGAAGAAAGATATCCTGCATGGCTATATAATTCTGCTACTAGAGGAACATATTTCCTAAGGAAAATTTCCATTGTCCAATGAAGAATATCTTGACAATAGTTGTTACTGAGGGAGACCCAAGAGGACTCCAAAACAATACAGACTTTTGTCAGTCCTCTCTGTTGTTTTCCAGAACTAGAGAATAAGACCCTATTGATGAAGGCACCACCCATCTCAACTTCAGGATATACAACAACCATGCTGGAACTGAGCTGGAAACTTCCTTTCTGTTAACTAGCTTTCAATATACTGGAGCTGACTGCTCAGGGTGAAAAGACATTAATGGTCTTACGCAGCTACAACCATCAAGAAAATCAAAAGCAATATGCCAAGTAAGCTGTGCCCACCAGCGCAAATAATGCAAGATTTTTAGAGAGGTAAACTAACCATTCTCTGATTGGATTTGAGGCCTATTCGACGGAAGGAGACCCACGCCCGCCTTGTACTCTAAGCCTGTTCAACCTTGAGAGGAGGTCACAGATCCATGGAGGGCATCTAAATACTGTTGTATAACTAAATTGAGATAGCATCAAAATTCCATGTGTTTGTTTTTGTTGCTATAGACAGTAAATACTCTCAACCTTAGTAAGAGAATCTTCTCTTTGCTTTGAATGTAGGAGAATGCAGAAACTCATAGCTGTCCCCAGATGTTGAGAAGAAGTGAAAGTTGAGAGTTTAGCCTCAAAAAAGATATCTATGTAGCCCCCATCTAAGGTTCAGAAGGCACTGTAAAAAGAGAGGGGTGGGAATTCTTTGAGATTTGAAGTGCAAAGAGAAGGCTACAAAAAAAACCATCCAATAGGCATGATGTAGTTATGTACTCACAGCAGCCAAAAGTTATTTGCACTGAGCCTACATAAAACTACCTCTATCAGCGATCATTCATGGATGGGATAGGGGCTCTACAAACTAATGGCTGTTGATAGATTCTGGGAGAGGAGGAACTATTGCTTCCCATATTATTGTTGAAAATAGGCAGAAACAAGGAACCAGATTCAGGATTGCCTAAAACTGAAGGACATAGAATAGCTGAGGGTTCAAGGGATCTGATAATCAGAGGAAAAGTTGTTTCTCTGAGGTAAAGGAAATGTTCTACAATTGATTTTGATATCATTGATGCATGAATATATAGAAGAAACTTCTAATTAGACATTTTAAATTGCTAAACTTTCTTACATAAATTTTATGTCAATACAACTGTAAGAAGGCATACCAATATGAAAATTTATCATCAGTGTTTTTCTAAGTGCATAAAAAAGATGAGAAAACACATGGAATATAGCCTGTGTGTGTACAGAGAGAGCAGAACCACAGAAGGATCCCTTTCTCATCTCCACCAGCACCGATCCTCCTTCAATACATTTGTTTGATCCTCCTCTGCTTCTCTTAGCCCATCAGCCTCCATGATCAAACTCAGAAAAACAAAATGTCTGCTCTTGATGATAGAAACTCTGTGGTGAAGGTCAAACTTTCTAAACTTAGAAAGATATATCAGGAGGAGGGCCCTTGCCAGCTTGTGTTTTTTGTTTTCTGTGGTTTTTCCCTTAAAGCAAGACTTTTCTCATTCAATGAAAGAAATGATAGAGGCAGTAGTAGCTTTCATGGCATAAACTTCTGATTCTTGATTGCAGTTCTGCGGCCTTGCGTAGGTTCACATTCATTATGAGCTCTTCCATAGGCACAGGAGAACCCAGGTACATTAGACAGTAATTAAAAGAAATATTTGATGACTCTATAATGAAATCACACAAGAAGTAGTTGTTTTAAATAAACTGTTATTACTAATTTTCACAGGGTTAGAAAAATACAAGGATATAATGAGGGCCTAAAGTAAAAGCCCAAATCATACATTCCAAAATATCCATACTCTAACTCTTTTGAGAACTCCATGATATATAGTCATACTGCAGGCATGCATGAGAGCATACCTATTTCTCTTTCCAAAGGAAGAATACTTTGACAAAATGTATAATATGTCTCTAGGATCTACTGTTTGTGGACTAGCTAAAATATATACTTTCTGTGTAATATAAATGAGCCCCACATGTTGTCTAGCATTTTCGTTGTTTCCTTGACTCTCTTTCTTTCCATAATTATGTTTCTGGAGAAAATTTTCTCTTTCTTTGCTTTATTTTGTGTTCTTCCTGTAAAACTTAAACAAGTTTTTTGTATAAATGTTATTCTTCCTGAAATAGGCTGTGCAATAGTTTTATGTGTAGACAAGCATAAACCAGACAAACAGGTTCACTAACGATGCAATAGACTTCAATGTTACAAGTGTAAATAACCTCAGAAATCATTATAATTTTGAGATGTAATGTGTGTTTTCTTATTCCCTTAAGTATAATTTTGAGTGGAGATATAGTGCTTCTTTTATATTGTGAAGGCCATACTATTTTAGCCTTTTTCAGTTATATCAATATAGTACATATAGTCAGAATCTTTGGAAGTCCTTAATGTTTTCTTTCATATATTCATCCACAATCACCACATTTCTTCATTAAAAAAATTACCATTGAACTAGGAATTATGGCTCATACTTATAATTTCCACATTTGGGAAGCTGAGGAAGAAGAATTTCTGTAAGTTCAAGGTAAACATGGGGAATCAAAAATCCAAGCATAAAAACAAACAAACCACTATTTCACTGTTGCGTTTGAATGGTACAATACTTACCTAGTATGCTTGAGATTCTGGGTTTGATCTCTGAACCAAAATAACCCCAACAGAACATTCACAATAGATATACACACCAAAACAAAACACCTAAGAATAAACTTAACAAAAGGAATGATACACGTCACTGAAAATTTTGATGTACTAAAGATGCTACATCATTCCATGCTCATCAATTTTAAGAATTAATGTTGGAAAATGGCTACCATAACAAATGAATCTACAGATGCAACTCAAGACTAACAAAATACTTTATAGCATTTGTTCACACTCAAAAAAATTAAGAGTTATTGGGGAAAAAACCTCAAAGTTTATATGAGAACACAAAAGACCAAAGAAATCAATGCAATCCTGAAAGAAAAACTAAATGCTAGGTGAGGTAACGTCACATCTTATTTCAAACTATACTATCGAGCTACAGTAATAAAACCATCATGGCACAAAATCAGCTTCACACAAAATCAGTCTACAGCATGGAGAACTCATATATAACTCTCCACAATTACAGTTACGTGATCTTTGAGGCACATGCCAAAAATATACATTGGAGAAAAGTCAATATCTTCAAAAATGCCCGGACAACTTCACTCCAACATGCATAAGAATGAAGCTGGATACTTACCTCTCAGCCTGCATATAGAACTACTGCAAATAAATCAAGGGTCTCAACATAAGACCCAATGCTATAAAACATTTGGTGAGAAAATTCTAGATAACATTCCAACTTCTGGACATAGACAAGGACATTCTGCATAGCTATACAGTAGAGCAGGAACTAAGACAATTTTCAAATGGGATCTTGGGAAACTAAGAGATTTTTTTTCCCACAGAGGAATGTGTCATGTGAGTGAAGAGACAGCTAAACTGCTGACAAGAAATTAATGTCAAGGATATATGAAGAACTAAAATCAAAACAAAACAAAAATCAAGAAAGCAAAGCGTTAAAATAGGCTGTGGAACTGAGCATAAATCTCTCAGAAGAAGAAATATAAATAATACAAACTTTAAAATGTGTTTCACATCTTTTAGCTACCAAGGAAACACAGATTAAAACTACCTTCAAATTATGTCCGACCTCAGTCAGAATGCCATTATCAGGAACACAAACGAGACAAGGCTACTGTGGAAGTGGGACAAAGGGAAACTCATAGACTGCTAGTGGAAGTCTAAACTAGAGTGATTACCTTGAAATAAGAGTGAGGGTTTCTAAAAAATATGTAAAGATGGACCTTCTGTATAACCCAGCTATGCCACTCCTAGTCATATACCTAAAATACTTTAGTTATTACTATACATATACTCATACAACCATACTCACTGGGCTGTATTCACAATAGCTAGGAAAGGGAATCGATATGTCTATTAATGAATGAATGGATAATAAAAATAGAAGGTACCACACAATTCAGATGTAACATGGAGAGGAATCCATTTGGAACTGATCTGGAAGACTTCTTCCTGAAGACTAGCCTTTGTAGTACCAGAAGGAGCTATGAGAACTACCATGAATTAAAAAAAAAAAAAAACAATCTATAGACCTATACAGCCATAGGACCTAAGAACCACAACAATGACCAGAATGACAAGATATTCTCACAAATGCCACAGTGGGACTTACATCCTAGCTGTTCACTCAATAAGAGAGAATTAAACTGATATGGTAACCTTATCCTTGCCAGGCCACTTTCCTAAACCGGTATAATTCCTAACCTCATTTGAAATATTTTTAATTATATTCATGGATATATGAAGCTTGCACACCTCACCAAGGAAGTTTCGTTCTGCAGCACATGAAAATTATTACAGGGATCCATAACTAGAAAGAGATGGGAACAAATGACGTTGGGCTACCCAATTCTGGCTGATTCATCTACAACGCTGAGTACACTAAAGGCTCAGAAAATATTGTGGAAGAGAGTATAGAAACATTGTAAAATCTAGAGTACCAGAAAGTGACATTGCGTCTTCTGGATATGACAGGGAGGTTGCACCCAAGAAATCTCAACAATATGACTGGCTAAACAAGACCTGAACAATGACCACACTAGTGATATGCAAATATGCATGGGTGATACTCACAAGGTGCCACCTTTAAATGAGCTAAGAGAGTTAATGACCATTGAGAGAAGGGGAATCCTGTTTTCCTAAGAGATGAGCCTCCTAATTTTTTCTAATGCCATGTGATCAATGCTAAAAGTATATGAACAATATTCAATGGACTCAGCTGGTTGCAAAAGTATATACATACATAGATGTGTATATATTTAGTTATTTGTAATAATAATAATTAAATAATAAGAGAGCATGAATTACAGAAGGATGGAGATGAGGACAGGAGAGGAATTGGAAGAAAATCAAATAGTGAAGGAACTGATAAAGTATTCACATATGAAACTCACAAAATAAAAAATTAAAATGTGGTGCATACACAATAGCTTATTACTGAGATGTAAAAGAGATGAAATCACAAAATTTCTATGTTAATGTTTGGAACAGAAAAATTATATGCAAATGAAGTCATACAGGTCCCCAAAGAGAAATGTTACATGTTCTGTCTCATGTATGGGTGCTAGCTTCAAACTTGTTGTGCTATGAGCTACACCTGGAGTACATGTGGAAGCCAGCAATCTTTAACAAAGGATTGCTGTGTGGAGAATTAATTAAGGGAGCAAGGATAACAGAATAGAGATACATGAAAATAAGAAGGACAATGAGGTGTTGGCGAGGCAAAAAGGTTCAAGCATGTAGTGGTGTGATGCAAGTGGTCAAATTGGTTGATATAAGAGGAGCTGACAAAAATGAAGTGTTCATGAAGAAGAAACAAGGAAATTTAAGATCTTGCAACCCAAGTGATAAGGATAATAAGGGCATAGGACAAAGGTTATATAAAAGAATGGGTGGTTACTGAGAGCTAAAGGTTTAAAGGGGGTTAGCAACTGTAAAGAGAGGAACGGATCACAAAGGGGGCCTAGTTAAAGAATACTTAAGATATATGAAGAAGACTTATGAAGACTCACTCATTATTAGCTAATTAAATGTAATAAAAAGATGTATGAACTGTATCCATCATATCAGACAATGTGTAAGAATAAAACAACCAACGTACAACTACTTATTACTTATTAGAAGTTAAGAAAAGCTTTCTTGACCTCTTTCAATGTTTCCTCTCAATAGATGAACTATTCAACCTTTATGCTTCTCACATTTTTCATTTATTATTCCTTTTTTAGATTATAATATAACTATAACATTACTCCCTTAACTTTCCTCTCTCCAGTTCTTTCTAAATACTCCTTCCTGCTCCTCTAGAAATTTGTAGCCTCTTTTCATCAGTTCTTACTGCATGTATATATGTATTTGTGTGTTTGTGTGTGTGTATTTCTGAATATAACCTATAATGTTGCTTTTATATATGTTTTCAGAGCTAGTCATTTGACATTGGACAATTAATTGAAGTAAATCCTATTTTTACACTCACTGCCGCCTTCATTGCACACTGTTGCATGCCGCCTTCATTGCACACTGTTGCATTGTCAACTTTGAAAATGGAGTCATTCTTGGCCCATTTTTTATACCTTTAGATGCACTATCTTTCTCCTCTACATAGTGTCCCAGAGTCCATAAAAATACTTTAAGTGGACTTAGTAGAGAATATATTTTCTATCCAAATATTTCAGATGAAAAATAAAACAATCACTTTCCTTTATGTTTCTTAATGATATGAGGAAGTAATTGTCATGTGTACCTGAAGAAGAAAAGCAATCTCTTCCTTTACTTGAATCAGCTATATTACTTCTTTAGAATTTGTCTTACAAGGGCTGAGCAATTGAAAGAAATCTAAAGTGCTATGTTTGATTCAAGCTTTCATTGACTCAGCACTGTTGTCAGAAATTAATGGGATCACAGACTAAACCTTTACTACAAATCTGAGTCAATGGACTAAAATATGATGATGATAATTTCCTTAGGCTGCATGGCTATTTGACATAAATGGATTTAGCAAATTAAAGAGTGGGTGTAAGCCAAAAGTGAGAACATAGAACATGTTTATTTTCAAACTACTCTAACAGAACATTAGGATACTTGAACAGCTTTCCATTTTGACAAAAATGTATTTTCAGGAGTATATATCTTAGGAGAATTATATAAATGTCTTTGTTATTTGGGAGAGTGGGACAAAAGGGAAAGAAGAGCCAAATAGAATTTAATTCCCAGTAAAAGTCAAGGACATAAATTTTGAGAAGATAGACCAGAAATGAAACACAGTCATTAGTAGTTTTCAAACTATCCTCTATGGGCGGTGCTTCATAAGACTTCCATAGCTAAAGTGAAGTAAGCTGCCACATAGACTAAAAGTGTCCTCATCTTTTGGCAGGGAACTTAAGATATCTTAAGTGACTCTGCAGTAAATTATGAGGTATGTACTTACACTAAGCATCAGAAGTTCTAAATTCATTATCATTTTCAAAACTTTCTAAAGAAAACATTACATTGTTCTTTATATTAAAACCTGATAATCTGATGATAACTCTGTGACACTGAGAAGGTCTCTTTTTCAATCTGTACTTTGATGATCCCTGTGTAAAAAGAGTGTTGAATGCCATCAATGATAGTAGAGAAGGGTCCTCAGTCTACATACCCACTGAGTTATTTTGCACCTGTTTGGGAAACAGGATATAACTAGGTAACCTAGATTGGCTTTAAATTTGAGACTACCTTGTCTCATCCCCCACTCCCAAAGGCTGTGGTTACAACCATGTTCCAACATTCCAGACCACTTTCTTTCTTCTGCTGATGAGAAAGTAAACAGAAATTGTATAACAAATGAAAGCTTGGATTCAGAAGACCCTGAAAAAATGTTCCAAGTCTGGAGTTGAAAAGGAACTTTAAAAGTCGGTCACTGTCAAACTCTATATAACGCTTTTGATAGCCCATCCATTTGTGCAAAATCTTCTGTCCTCAAATGGAGAAACTTGAAGACATTCAGAATAAATATAACTGTTGACTTAGACATCAGATGAACAAAATACTTATTCATAAATACAGGAGGGAAAACACTTCATCTATTTTATTCCATCTTTGCTAAGCCAAAGCCAAATTATCTAAGGGTAAAAGTTTCACAAGTACTTTCTGAAGTACCTTATTTGAAGCATTTTACTCATTTTCCTTAGCTTGAGTATTGTTCTCTGAAAGTATAGACACTTCATTTGGATGACTTTCTTTTTTCTACATTGCAGAATGGGTAATCTCAGAAAGCAGAGTCTAAAGTTCATCATCAGACTTACATAAATCATATAACCAGTAACTGTAGGCTCTAGCTCTCATTATTTTTAAATAAGTAAGTAAATAGATTTATTTATTTTACCTCCCAACCACAGTTTCCCCTTCCTCCTCTCCACTGAGCCCCTCCTCCTCTGGCAGATCAACTTGAAGTAGAGAATAAGCACCTTCCCATGTATTAAGGCTGGGCAAGGTGATCCAGTATGAGAAGCAGGTTCCCAAAAGCCACTAAAAGATTCCAAGACAGCTCCTGTTCCTGCTGTTATGAGTCCCACAAGAAGATCAAGCTACACAGCTGTAACATATAGTCAGAGGACCTATGCCAGTCCCACGCCAGCTCCCTGTTGCCTCCCCAATCTCTGTGGAACCCTATGAGTCCAGGTTGGTTGAGTCTGTGGAACTCTCAAACTTTTACATTCCAGTGGAAGTCCTTAATCAAATGAATTTATCTCTCTGGGTCTCAATTTCTTCTTCTATAAAATTAAGTTTTTAAAGATTGCTACCTCTTAGTAGCAGCAACTTAGGCTGTTTTGAGTATAAAAATGTCATAATATTTTGTATGTGGATAAAAAGCTTTTCCATAAAGAAGCTAGGTGGTCCTTAAAAAGTACTTTAATGACAATAGCAAAATTTTGAGAATTATGGTTTGCATGTTTCACAGTTGTTGACTAGTATATTGAGTTAAGCAAATCCATTGCCGGGTTTCATGCCAGGGAAGTAATGATTTCATAGAGCGGTTGGATTACTTTCCTCCTTCAAGTCTTGTCTTCCAGTCTAGTGATCTGCTTACAACCCCAAATCCTTAATTCTACATACTATAAAAGAGAACAAAGGGATCGTTCACAGAAAAATACCATAAAATTGACAAGTTTTGTTCTCTTTTACAGAATTTCAGTCTAATGCTCCATCAATATGAGGATCAACACCTAATATTTCTTTTCAGGCAATACTAAAAGTAAATGTTTTAGTGAGATTCTTAGCAAAATAATGATTTTGATTTTATTTTCCAGTCAAATTAAGAGAAAATATGGAAGTGAAATTAGGTACAAATTAAAAATTTATTGATGGATAAAACAAGATACTTTGTGCCATGAATACAGATTATCACTGGCTTTCCCCATGAACATATCCTCTCAGAAAAGTGTCCTCTCCTCTTGGTACAATACTCACTTTAGCTCTCCAGAAAAGGTGCTACAGAGCTCTACAGTAACAGAATGGTGAAGAGTTATTGCAAAAAAAAAAAAAAAGTCTTGCAGTACTGTAACTGGATGTTTTATATTGTGCAAAATTCACTTTGATGTTAATTTTTCTTATTTTTTATTAAGTAACCGAGAAATCTTTCACATACAATGACCTGTTAGCAACGGAGATGCATTTTCTTATTACCATTAAGAAACTAAGATTTGAAACTGGTGAGATTTGAGAAGCTGCTGTAAATATGGGACAAACATACAAACTTCCATATCCTGGTTTGAAATAAAAATCACAGGTTTCCCTAAATTTAAATCAATATAACAAAGTAGTAATAACACTATAATAAACCCTCAGCTGCTTGAATTGCAAGGTAAGGTAGATTCCCCAGTAGCAGCCATCTTGGCCTTTTTTTTTTGCATTGTTTTAATAACCAATTATTCCAATGAAGCTAAGAAAGTCTGCTTTTATAAAAATAATACAAGCTCTTTCTTGTATGTAAATGGTATGTCTAAAGTATTTGTGAATATATTTTATTTTTCAGTATTCTGAATATACTTCCCTATAATCTTAAAGGGAAATCCAATCAAAATGTGCCTGGAACATATGTGATCTTTTGAACACAATGTAATTTATTCCTAGAAATAGGACCTTTAAACTTAGTAGCACATTGATTTCTCTCTCTCTTTTTTACTTTGTCTTTTTCATTTTTATTTTTTTATGAAAAAATGTCATTTTATCTATGTACCCCTCTGCTCCCCCTCCCTTCCCTCCTCCCAATCTTTTCCAGTTAGCTTTCAGCCTCACCCCTCCCCATCCACCCATCCCCCTCCCCAAAAGGGCAAGAAGTCTCAAAGTGGGTCAGTTCAGCATGGCACATCCACTCCAGGCAAGTCTGATTTACTCATCCGAAGAAGTCAAGATTGTGGGGCTGAAGAGGTGGCTCTGCGGTTAAGAGCACTGGTTTGCTCTTCCAAAGGTCCTGAGTTCAACTCCCATCAACCACATGGTGCCTCACAACTATCTCTATTGACATTAAGTGTCTGTAGTGTCTGCTTCTAACATGTAGGCATATGTGTAGGTAGAATGCTGTTATCTATATAATAAATAAATAAAAATCTTTAAAAAAAAAACAAAGTCAAGAGACTGTGTTAGGTGTTCCTCTGCAGGGAATGGGCTCCAAGGTGCTAGCCCATGCACAGGAACACAGTCTGATCCTACCCCTGGAGGCTCCACCTATTGCCCATGCCAATCGACAGTTGCCTACCCTCAGAGGACCTAGCTCTTTGTGGATCACCAGTGGCTATTCCTGATTCAGTGGGGTCCCCAGCCCTCCAGCTAGCCATCAATGTGGGAATTTTCCTCATAATCTCTATCCTCTTTTACAACCTGGTTTCTTTTCTCAGATCAGAATTCTGCAGAAAAATGTACATCTCAAATGTTACCTGGATCTTAAACAATTGAATACACGCTGTCATAAGAAAATTCATGGCTACCAATAGTTAGCTCTGGAAAAACTTTGTGAATGGTATAAATGATTCCTGTCCATATCAGATGATTGGCTTATATGGTGGTTATATTGACAAAGAAATAAACGTAAGAATTTTTTTGTTCCAAACAAAATTTGAAATTTCTTTCATTCTCAAAGAAATAGAAAGGGACCTATCAAGTAAAGACCATATCAACCAAAGCAAACAAACAAACAAAAATTGTTAAAAGGGATAGCTTTCACCAAAAAGAAAAGTGACAGTTGGCTTCCTCCTCATCTTTACTTCTCTCTTACTGCTGGCCTTGGATGGATACAGTAGCCCCTGACATGGAAGCATGGCATTTCTCCAGGACCTTCATATCTCTATTTCCCATGAAAGTCCTCTAGGGACCTAGATAATGCCACACAAATAAAGAAGTTAGATACCCATTTCTGTCCTTTATTTCTGTATTCTGCATCTACAGGTTAGCCTACAAGTTCTATAATCCTATAAGACATATATGAGATAACTCTTCAAAACAATTAGCCAAACAAATAAGAGAAGTAACCCCTCCAACTGGCAATGAACAATATAAATGTGACTTCAAACTAAAAAAAAAGTGTTCTCTATTATCAATATTCTGAATTTCTACAATCCACATGATAAAAGAATAGAAACTGCCACACTTAATTCAATAACAATGAAATCATCATGAAAAGATTTACAATGCACACAATATTTCAAGAATACAATCAATATATACCATTTTAAATTTAAATTTTATTTTTTAAGTTATTTGTTCATATGTGTGTGCATGTTAATACTATATTGGGCACTCCTCCATGCCCCCACTCACAATGTAGACTACCCCAGATTGCTGCATGCCAAAAGAGAAAATCAAAAAAGATTGGTTTAGATATGTAACAGATAATGTCAAGATTGTATCCTACAGAACATAGCCTCCATCTTCTAACACATGCTGCTTAGAATCAGAATCTCCAGTTTGTTTGATGGAGGCTCTCTCTTGTTTCTTTGTTCCATACTCCAGGTTAGCTGGCTTGTGAAACTCTCCTCTCTTTAACCTTACTTACTGTAGGTGTGCTGAGATGGCAGGTGCATGCTAGTTCATGAGTTCCAGGGTCTGAATTCTGGACAGCAGGATTGCTTTGCAAAGCAGTTTACCTGAACCCCTCGCTTTTGAGGCAAGAATATCATAGGAAAGGGGGGCAGGAACATTTATTTCTCTGGTGTCTGTACACAGTCCTTTCTAAAGACATTCCCTAGCAGCTTGGGGGACAGACTGAACTTAGATAACTTCTAAGGAGCCACACTGCTTTCAGCACTGAATAAAAAGAAGAGTTTTGCAAATAGAAGGTGATAATACTTCCTAATGAACATAGTAAGTAGGCAGGAGAAGTGACAGATAAGGAAACCCATGCTATGTGGGGAGATTGCATTTCCTCTGATTTATAGGCCTAAAGGACCAAACAAAGGCTATGTGGGCACAAATGCCCACTTTAGTTTTCAGAGTTTTGGATTACTAATCTCATTGTCCTCAGGTAGAAAGAGTCAAAATCATTGTAAATAGAGATCCTTTGATTTAGAGAGGGCTTCTGGTAATAACACAGGTGCAGGAGCAATCCTTTGTCATTTAATTATGTAAAAGATGTCCTTTGTGAACTTGGTGTAATCCCCTTTTCTATCTGTTTTGACTTGCCTAATCCAGGAAAAAAGAACTGAGTTTTAGGGTATTTTCTAAATTCTCACCATCTGATTTTGTTTTTGTTGAAGGCTTGTCTCCTTTCAACCTGCTCTTTTAAAGTCATGTCTAAAAAAAAAAAATCACAATTATTCCCCAAAAAGCATTTGAAGGGGCTGCTCCATGCACAGATGGTTCATGACCCTCAGAGGAAATATAAATGTAAAAGTGCATGATCTGGGGGTAAGACTCAGTTCTTTTCCCAATGTTCAAATTTTAGAAAAAAAAATGGACAAGGGTTCTTCGCTAAAGTATAACATTAATTTGTGATAATAAAACAGCTACACTATAAATCTGAAGGTCATTTTTAAATTGACAATACACTTTGAGACTTAAGTTTTCACCCATAAAGTTAGAATTTATATTCCAATACACAGATGAGAAAACACAGATAGCAGCCCACAAAGTGTGGACATAAATCTGGATGTTTTAAATGTAGGTCCACTAAATCTTTGAAGGAGCCCAATTTTTCACTCCCAGTCCTCTTGGTAGCAATTCAACTTTTCCTCCTACCTCAGTCCAGCCAGAGGGAAAGAAAGCCTTGGCATGAGTAGTAAGGGACACTTATCTATCACCCACCTCCATCTCTGCACAAAGTATGGGGAAGCAGGAGGAGGTGTGATACTCAGCTGATGGGGTCTTGGAATGGATGAGAAGGAAGCATTTCTCCATCATCTTTATTACTCCTAGTCCTCAGGGAACATTGTGGGTAAGTTTATGAAGCTAAGGAAATAAAAAAAAAAAAAAAGAGATGACACATTGCCCAGGAAATTCACATCCCAAACTTATTTTTCCTGAATTAGCTGTGACTTTGATTTTCCATTTTACAGTTAACCAAGGCACTTAAGTGCCTGGATTAAGACTCTGGACCACAGTACCCAGAAAGGCTGTAAAACATTTTCAGATGATTACTAAGAACATACTAGAAAAGAGCTGTGTTGAAGGGAGGCAAGAGGGTTTGGCTAATGGAGGGGAGATTTAATGGCCTCTGTGAAAAATAAAGCTAAAGTGGTTTGGAATTGTGAAAATAGCATTCAAGCCAGAGGACCAAAAAATTGAGAAATCAGGATTTAAATCCCAAACCCACTAAGGTACTCACTGTGTGACTTTGAATAAGTCATTGATCACTGTGAAGTTCCATTCTTTATCCGTAAAGTAGAACTAACAATAACCACTTACAATGAGAGTAGAGAGTAAACAAGAAAATAAAAATGAAAATATAGCAGCACTTAACAGTAAAGAGAAAAATACTCAAGAAAATGTCATATTTGACCAGAAACAGTTTACCCACAGAGGAGAGAGCTGTCAGCAACAGATTTTCAAAGTAAATATAATGAC
This sequence comes from Phyllotis vaccarum, assembly GCA_033318265.1. NCBI lineage: Eukaryota > Metazoa > Chordata > Mammalia > Rodentia > Cricetidae > Phyllotis > Phyllotis vaccarum. The sequence goes on from JARWLC010000013.1 coordinate 62,323,692, forward strand.
GATGCTTCAATAATACCATTGACCATTTATTTGGAAAAAAAAAAAAACTAGGAAATCAGCTCATATAATAATCGTTGCCACCCCCACCCTAACCTCAATATATACATAGCAAATAATACGCAAAGAGTCTAAACTTAGAAGAACATCATCTAAAGTTCCCATTTAGCAAAATCCTAGCTCTTATCCAGTATCTCATACTCAAGACTCCCTCCTCCATGCATGTGAACTCAGAGGGGATGGATCATTTCACTTCTGTTCTTCGGAAGTAAAGATTAGATTAAAATGCAGTCACACAAAAGGTTTCATCCTCATATTCTCAAAATAAAAGATACCCCCATTTTATGATGCCATACTCACTTGGTTAGGTGGAAGAAAATGTAAGGTTTTGCTTATTTGATTTGACGTTTCAAATTTCTCATTTATTAGTGAGAGATATGCCCAGTGAGTACAATTTTGAATCTTGAAGAAATTTTTTATACCTCTTTCTATCCTTGGGAGCAAAAGGGTTTGGTATAAAGTTGTCATTTTGGAAAGGTGTTGATGAACGAGAATAAAATAATCTCATCATTTAATCAAATTGCGATTGCTGAATATTGAAAGGATCTTTACACAGGGACTTGAATAGATTCTTAACCAAAATTGAAAATAGTTTCAAATAACTTATATACTTGTTCATTAATTCATTTGTAATGAATCTTCAGGGTTGAAATATAGGTCAGTAGTAGAGTACTCATTTACAATATGTTAGACCCTAAGTTCTAGTTCCACAACTACAAAAAGTAGCAAATCTGCTCAGTAAACTTAAAAACTATTGACTTATTATAATGTGTTCACAGCTCATATCCCACCTCTACACATTGTCTTCATTGCCTTGTGAATGTATCTTAATTATCTCTAGCTTTGGTTTTCTCATTTGTGAATAAAAATATGGTGATCCCTTTGCCTACATCCCAACTGGTTTTGAAAAACAAGAGAATGCACTTGAAAGTACTTGGTGGACTTTCAGGCACATTATACTTCTTAGAGATTGCAATAATTCAATCGCAAACATGTCCAATGGCTCCATTCCCATTTTCCAGTCCTCCTTCATTTATCATTTTGACTGGCTTTACCAAAGCTAAGCACTAGGTCTTCTGAAAAAAAAAAAAAAAAAAAAAAAACAACATCTAAAATCCACATGAAAAGGACAGTAAGAACTATATCTTCTGTCAGGTCCAAATAACTTTTAGTTTGCCTGATTTCATTTTGCTTCACAGACTGCTTGGATATACTGGTGTTACTACTGATAAAATTTCTTAATATTAAATTTTAAAGCCATAAAAGAATCGTCCTTTGTGTGCTCCCTGCCCAGCAATGGTTTTAGGCAAAGGAAGGACTGTGAGCTATGTTTGGTTGGCACTTAACAGGAAGAAAGACACAGTGATGAAAAGGGAGTGGGGAACTGTGTCAGTCGGGACAGCTTCACAAGCTCAGAGGAGTGAGACAGGAAGAGCGTGAGACACAACATGGAGTGGGCAACAGAATGAGCAACAGAAGAGACTAGCAGACGACTTGACAGGAACTGAAGGTTAAGGATGAACCACTGTTTCCCTCCCCCAAATTCACAACTTCAGATTTATAAGACAAAAACAGTAAACAAAATTGGCTCTGGGAGCACCCAACTAAAGCTTTCTGTTGCTTTCTATACTAATTCTGAATGCAATAAAAATAATGTAAAAATATATACATAAAATATATGTATATCTATTTCGCCATAATCACAATACATGAGACCAGAGGCTGAAAAAAATAGAAAAGGAACACATCAATATGATACTTTCATGTTACTATCACCTATTTACTGAAGCATCTATAATACAAGATAGGATGCCCACTTGTACAAGAGATCTCTCTCCCAGGCATATTCTTATACTGAAGAGTTCAAATGTGATGAATAAGAAGTCTTTTCAGAAGAAGAAGATCACTATAAAAAAAAAAAAAAAACTATAACTGGTCTAAAGGGAGATAATGGAGTTCTGAGCTCCAATCGACACAACACACCTAGTCTAAGGCTCAGTGAACAGCAAAGAAAAGAAGTAGATCGATTGTAGGAGCCAGAGCACTAACAATTGTGCTACAATATTGTGCCTTCTACTGATGACAGGGAAGCTACATGCATGGAAATCTCAGCAACATGGCTTCCTAAAGACCTGAACAATTCCAATAGCAGGTGACATCCATATGTGTGTGTGTGTATGCATTACTTATATATATATATATATATATACTATATTACTTATACAAATATATGTACATATATGTATATTATATATGTGTGTGTATATATATTATATATATATATATATATATATATATAAAATCAACAGCTAAAGAAGAAGAGCCTGTAGTTTCTAACATGAGTAAGGAGAGGTACATGGCAGGGATTGGATGGAGGGAAAATAAGGAAGAAATAACATGAAGATAGGAGGGGAACTTGTCGAGAAGCAGAGGCCTAACAGAAGAAAGAGGGGGGAAACATGAGGGAGAAAATAAGGAGTATTAAAGTTTATTCTATAAATATATTAAACTGCCAATAAAACAACAAAATAATTTTTTAAAAATTAAAAGATACTCTCTAGAGTTAAGAAAGAGGAGGGGCTAGAAGCAGCCATGTCATTGGCTCCCACGGAAGTTATCTAAGTAGAATTCATCTCTTATTTACCTACCTCTGTGGACTTGGGAATGACCCTTGCATCTTGCAATCTCTCAGGCTGCTTCCAAATGACTCAGCAGATTTTTAAATATATCCAGGCAAGGATCTGCTCTGAAACACAGCTTGCCATTAATAAAAACCATTTTAATCTGTTTGGCCAAGATGGTCAGGAAGATCCACATTAAAATGCATTTCCCAAGAAAATGCAGCACTGCTGCTAACCTCCTCTGTGCTAAATTTCTTGATTTTGTTATGTCATCTGCTGCTTGCCAGTTGAGTGGATCACAGCAAGAGAAGAGGGGTAGTTCTAAGCTATCAAAGGAGTAGGGAAAATCCCTGCTCTCTAATTCTATGGGCAAAGTGGTTGCACATGTGCAATGAAGTAACCAGTTGAAATGTAGAGGCTCCAAAGTCACCAAGAGCTCAGACTTTGCACTGGGTCATTCTGTTCTCTGAGGAGGACCATGACCTCTGGCTCAAAACAAGGTTCTTCTCATTCTCTTGTCTCTTCTTAGACCAGCTCAGTCTTGTACTCTGAAGCATCAGCTAGTAAAAGATTTCAGTTGGAATGAGGAAAGTAACTTAATAACTTGAATTACCAAAGCAAATCAGAGTCCGTCCCTGTTATCTTCGATGACCTCACACTAAGAGTCCGGCCAAGGCATTTTAGAAGGAGGAAGCTTTGTGTAAGGAAAAAAAAAAACAGGCAGGAATAGGCTGGGGAAAGCCTATTACCTTCAACTATAATTGTATTCATAATCTCCATTTGTCAGTCTGAGGATGATGATGATGACAACAATTCTAGTAATGATGATGATAGGTACTGTGGTAATGAATATCAAGCTTTATAAGGCAGAAACTAAGCTAAGTCTTTTCTATTTATTATTTTACTTACTGACATAAAAACACAATGATAAAACAGTAAGAAAATAAATTTGAATGAATGAAGTTACTCAAAAATCATAGCTAGAAGGAGCCAAGATTTAATTCAAAAACTGTTACGTGTCAAAGTGTATGCCAGCCAACTCATTTACTTTAACCCTGACCCTTGTTTCTTACTCAAGAGATTTCAGCTTCTTTATTACTTATTAGGAATCCCTAACTTCACAGGGTCTCCACAAAATCATCCAGATGGACATTTTCAACTCATTTAGATGTTTTACAGTGGTTACGAAGTGCCTTATGTATTCTGAATTAAAATCTGTGCCTCATCTATGACTTTCAGTAAGTTCTGTCTCTTTCTGAGTACCTTTAGTCAAGTGAGTTTACTACTTATGCTATCATTCCAATAGATACACAGGATGTGATGAATAAAAAGGAATTAACACTTCTGCACTTACCTAAGTGTGAAGCTTTTGGTTAAGATGCTCTGTTTAGACCTTACAGTGAAGATGCTGTAAGGACAGTATTCCATAGATAAAGTACTTGAAGATCGAAGATGTTATGCCACTCATTTGAGGTGGTACCAAAGGTAAATTATTACATCAGAATAGAAAGTCAGGTCTGATGTAATTTGTGAGGTCCCTTGTACTCTATTTTAGCTCCTCCTACATGAAGAACAAAAGCTTTTATAGTGAGAAAGACCCTTATGGTTTGCCCAGGTCATTGATCTCTCTAGGTTGGCAATTAAAAATGCCTATCAGGGTTAAGTAAATAGCTTAAACAACTAAAGCAGATCAAGGGTCCCTAGGCAAACTGAAAAGCACAGGAACTGTCTAGAGGAGGAGCAGCTTTCCATTTCCTCCTGTTATTTGCCAGGCAGGAATGACTAACCATGTTGCTAGATCTTCACTCCCAAAAACAGTAAGCTGAATTTCATGGGAAATACTGACAGTAATTCAATGAACACATACATAGACACTGTTTAGGGTAAGCAAAACATACCTGGTTCTGGTGGACAAATTCTTTTTTACTAAACTGTAACCCATCCTCATTGGTTTTTCCCTTTGTGGTACTACAAATAAAAACAATGGACATGTTCGTGGGAGGGCAATCGTCCAGATGTATCAAGGAAATAGTCTAATGTTCCCTGCATCCCTTATTGTATTTTACCCAATGTTTCAGCCCCTCTATTCTTTACAAAATATGATGTCACATGAAGGGTGGAATTGAATAACATACTGCAAGCATCTTTTATTCTGAGTTAAAAAGTTTATACAAGGCAATTTTTTCTTCTGAGTTAAAAATTCCTAGAAACAGAAATTCTGACTTCACCAGTTGTTTATGGCAGTCAAAGCTATTAACTCAGAATTACTTAATATATATGAACTATCCATCTACTATGTATTCTAATAGAAGCTATGCATTTTGGAAATTTTATAAAGAAATATCCAAGAAGTAATCTTTGTTCTATAAGAGACGTTTTAGAAGAATATATACAAAATGACTTATATTCATGTTTATGATTTAGAGACTAAGTATTATGTATATCGATTAATAAGGAATAAAGAGGTAAGCATAAATTGATTCTTGACTTGTACCAAGAATTCATCTTGTCATTTGGTAGTCTCTTCTCAAAAATCTTACAAAGCTAGAAATTTCTATCCCCTAGTTTATAGATGAGGAAACTAGTCAACATTCTTCAACTATAGCATGTCAGATATCACATTTTCTTGGTTTGGAGACTAAGAAAATTCATACTGTAGGAAGCTTCATTTGAGCTAAGATTAGATGTGCAGACAGTACTGAAATTGGGATAGCTTTCAAGGCCAAATGGATAATAGGAAAAATAATAATTTCAAATAAGTTCAAAGAACAAAGGAGTTGGGATGGTTTCAAGTGACAGTGACTAGATCCGTTTGGCTATATTGAAAAATAAAATAAAATAAAATAAAAAAGTAAGAGAGCTGTAGGAATTCAAGCTGGAAAAATAAGCCAGATCATAAAGAGACCTGAACATTAGATTTAAATGCATTTGTACTTGAACTTGCAAACCAGGGCAGAGGAACTAATTTTATGTGAGGCTTGTGTAGTAGATGTGTAACACTGAGGTTATAAACCATGGTCTATATTGTCCTAGCCCAAGGAACTGGAATTCTATTCCTGCATTACATAATTATTCAAGAAAGCGTCTTTTTAACGAACAATGTGAAGAGAGAGATAAATCATATAAGGGACCAATAGTCAAAGAGCTTACATTCTAAGGGATATTTAAAATAAGATTTGAAAAAGATTTTTGCTGAACTTTAGTAGCATTTTGTGGCATAAATATAGTGTGAATGAAAAAGCAGCAGAGAGAGCCGGAGAGGAGAAACCTGAGATCCTCTCCCAATACAGTAGAAGGATAAGAATTCGAATCCGGGTAGACGGAATGGCTGAGCATGCTTTGGAAAACATTTCCTTTTATCACTGTAGTTCTGAAAATCTTCATCTTGTCTTTTCCCAGAAACTCTGAGGTCATCTCTGATGGAAAATGCTGAACTTGGAAGGGGAGAGATCCCTCCAAGAAGAGACCACTCTGTTCATTTCCACATCTGACCTGACATACTTTGAGTCAACCTAGTACCTCACTGAGGTTCAGCAAGCAACTAAAGCAAACAACATACCATTGAAAAACATGAGCATGGCTAAGATTTTTGTTCTATTATTAGATAATTGCTAAGAAAAATATCTCAGTCTAACTTGGTCTTTTTGATTTAAACGGCTGATCAAACAGATTTCATATGAACAATTGGAAACTCCCACGGACTACAAGTTGCTAACCTTGTTTTTTTTTTGTTTGTTTGTTTTTTTTTAAGTGAAGATGAAAGGGGAAGATAGACTGTCAGAATAAATAGACATATAACATGTTTTAAAGACCTTTTTACATCCAAATATTGAACACCAAATGTTTTCATATTTGCTGTCAACTCTGAGTTTATGTGTTTCTTCACTTAATTAGAAGTTAGACAGTGCTTCAGAGCTGTGGCATAATATGGAAAGTTTTGAAAGACCCTTTTTCTCAGGCACTGCCAATTTTCAAGAGAAATAGCTGAGTGCTTATCATTTGTATGAACAGAAAGATTATACATTCTTTCAAAGAAAACATTGAGCAAGGAAGACCTTTGCATGCTTCTGCTTTCACAGTAACAAATATGACAAGTGATCTACATTGATGATTTAAGGGATTCTGCGCAACCAATTTGGACTAAGAATTATTGAGATTACGTTGTATGAGTACTACAAGATTTACCTTTTTTGTTATTGATCACACAAACTGCTGTCTTTTCCCGAGTTTTATTTCAGTCTATCACTCTCTGAAAACAGGTATGCTCTGCTTACTCAACAACCTGTCCACTTAATTGTCCATCTATTGTTGATGTTTATGTTTTACAAACAACAGGGTGACACAAAACAACAGATAAAATGTGACAAATAACTGTGAAAAGGGAGCCAGAGTGCTAGAGTAGAAAGGGTACTGGTAGCCAGAAGTTTCAAATTCAAGATGTGACTTTGTTACTTACCATATGACTTTGGATATCTTATTTCATCAGAGGCCTAATTTAAAAATGTAGTTTATGTTAAACTAAAAATGTTTAATGTTTGAAGTTTAGATATAATGATTTTATATTTAAAAGCTTTTTGTAATATAAGTAGCATCCATTTGTATAGATGTAATGAATTCCGACACAGGCTTTTTTGCTTACATGTTATTCCTTAAGCACGGTTCTTTCATTCCTGTGTGGCTGTTTCCTCATCTGTAACATGACGATATGCATTTATGTCATGTGGTTATTATGAATCACATGAAATGAGAACTTTTTTTTTCTAACTTTAATAGCTCTCCCATTTAAGCAGGCATTCAATTGTGAAGGTTGGTAGTTGACTTCAAAGTTCAGCCACTATAGGATTTCTGAGCTATTTTAAATAATTCCTATCATTCTGTTTTTTAAACCCTACCATAAATTATCCAGTAGTCATAATCCTTTTTCATCCCATAAGCCTTACTCTAATATCCAGGCCACTGAGCTGCCTCATTCACAGCGCTAGATTATGTAACAGAAATGCACAACAAAGTGACCGTAATCACTTGTCTTTGGGGATAGTAAAGGGAACCAATTAGGCAAGCCATGAAACTGCTGGTATTGTACAGAAGTTAATATTTTGGGTGAGGAGCTACAGTCAGTTAGTTGATGGCTGCTCCTGAAATGAGTCACTTTACTTTGAGGCCACGCCCATGGCTAGGTTTTCTATATTTCAGTAGATAACCCCACACTCATGTGTATATGAGCAACCCTAAAAGGTGAAAGGATATTTTATAGTTAGAAGCCAAATTTCCTTGGGGATACACAGGTTCTATGACTCTTACTTCTGTGATATATAGCTAAGTTATATAATAGTCCAGGGCCTATTTCAGAAAGCTGATGTTACAATTAAATTTATTTACCCATGCAAATATCAACTTTTGCAAGTGACAAATAATATTGCTATTATTATTATTACTAGTGCTATACCTATTTGTTCTGAAAATTAATTTCCAATGTAGAATTTTCTACAAAAATAATACACTGCAGAACAGGTTCTGACTAGGTGCAGACACTAAGCGTGTTGTGTAATCTTAGCCAAGTGTTCTATATATTGCCTCAAGTACCTCATCCATAAAGAGGGATTTCTGCAAAAGAAGATTGCCTGAATTTCATGAACTCTAATAGTCTAGAATTTCAGGCAATTTTTGTTCAACTTTCCTGTAAGTTCCAACTTTAATTAAAACCCATTGTTTTCAGAATCAAATTATTTTGCTATAATGTCTAAAACTTTTCCTCTATTGGATGTAGCAGTAAATTTGAATGGTTTCCTGTTGTTTAATTTAATTACTTGTTTAATGTTTGGGGAAATAAAGGTCACTCTTTATTTTTTAAAAAAGGCCTTAAAATCACATCTTAACAATTCACTGACTTGGAATTCAAAAGAAAACTTTTATCCCTTTTTGAGATTGTTATAAAATAAAAATTGCAGAGAATGAGGAGAGAAAACAGAAGTTCACTGGAAGACATGGATTTTATTAATCTTGTGGTTTTTTTTTATATCCTGCACTTTTTCTGCATACATTCTTTATCATTTTATAAAAGGTGATGAGTTTTTCCCATTATTCAGGCTAACATTTTGCTAATCATTTTTGTCTCCTTTCTTTTTTTCATAATAAATATGTCATTTGTCAATAACTGCTACTGAATCTTTCATTAAAACATGCCAATCCAGCCATTTCTTACTCTCTTGGCTGCTTTAGCCTGGACTATTGTCATTTCCATTTTGGAACCTGTAGTAGCCTCAGATACCCACTTCCCATTTATTTACCAGTCGCTCTTTCACAGTGATAAGTTGCCAAACAAATGTTTAATGTATCTAAAAGTAACAAATACTATGAAAAAGAATTCTACTAAAATGAGTAAATCAGATCATATTGTGCTCCTTATGTTCTCAGAGTAAATCCCCAAATTCTAAAACATACTTAGGTTGTTCACCTTAGTTCTGGCATTGTGTTTTATCACTCTTTACTTAGGCACACTAGCCGTACAGGGTTCCATCTTTTGTGCCTTTTGTCACACCTAGTGTGTCCCCTCTTTGTGTCTGAAATTATTTAATCTTGGAAAGTCATATGGTTCATTTCATTTCCTTTAAGTCTCTTCCCAAGTATTACAATCTTAGGAAGGCCTAACCTGACCAACAAATATAAACTGGGACTTCACACCATTAGCACCTACCCTCTGCACTCTTCTAATCTTACTATTTGTCATGTTTTCCATGTCTCTCCTCAACAGACTGTCAGTTCCAGAGTGAAATTATTCCATGTATTTTTGTTGATAGTATATAATTAGTCATGTAATACATACTCATTAAATATTAATTGGATAAATGTACTCTGTAAGAGAGAATAGCAAGGTTATTAGTAACTAAAAGTCACACATAGCCAATCTCTTGGTCTAGTCAGTACATAGAAACATAGATGTCTTAAGAACTTTACCAGTTTCTATTGTTGACATTAGGTATGCTTTGCATTCTTGAATTTCACCATTCCTATCTGTAAATTAAAAAGAACTATGGAATGAAATAAGGGACTGAATTAAGAGTAAAACTGAAATCTCTATCTGCCTCTTTTGAAGTTGTTTGACGGTACATTACCTAACTTTCCTGAAAACATTTATGAACTTATTATTATAGTCTCAGCCTATACTATTTGTACAAGGTAAAAAAATTAGAAAATACTTGAAATCTGTCATTTTAATCTCTCCAGTATTGTCCTTTTTTCAGGATTGCTTTATCTATCCCATGGATTTTCTTCTTCCACATTAGTGGTAGGAGTTTTTTGTTTGTTTCTTTGTCTTCTATTTCTGTGCAGAAAGTCAAGTGAATTTGATGGGGATTTTGCTGAACCTGTAAATTCTTTTGGTAGAATGCTCTTGGTTGTCTCCATGAATCTTAAGATAAGAGCTTATTACTAAAGACAACACACATTCTGGACACAGAACTTGAAGGAAATGAGATGGACCTCACTTGGAAGTTTCCATGGGGGAATAACTTTTATAGTATCCAAAGGTACTATGCAAGCTTCAAAGACAGAAAAACAATCAATATTCCTACCAAGCTGTAAAGCCTTTGAAACACAACAGTGGCCCGCCAATAAAATACTCTTAATAATACAATAGTGGGCCTATTTTTCTCTATTTCTTGAATTATTTCACTTGTGTTTATCTCTTCTTTCCCTGTGGAGAAAGACTCATTTATTTAGAGGCTCAAAACAAGCCTCCGTATCAATTGAAATCTTCACATGAGAATTATTCTTGATCTGACCACCGCCCTGGGTGTCTTTCTGAGCTTTCACAAAACAGTAAGACTCATTAATTACCCTGAATTTAAATAATTATTTATATTATTTCAGACTTCTCCAGTCAAAGACATGAAAAATATATTCTCAGCAAATGCAATGACGTAGTCAAGAAACTGTGGAAGAAAGCAGTAATTAATATGACTTAAATGATGATGTTCAATAAATAGAAACAGATTTGAGCCTCTGACTTCATAATAGTACTTCTCAGAAGTGCTATATTCTCTTGCTTGAAATATCTATCAATACCTATAACCTGTTGCTTGAGTTCAGTCATGTATCCATCTATTTTCATAAGGATTAGAGGCAGCCACAGGTAGCAAATTTTGCTGACCCCTTCAGCCTACACTGACTCAGGTCTATTTTAACTACTTACATTTAAAACTTTGTGTCTACCCTATATAAAAATATATCAGTATCTTTTATTTTGAAATTCTTTAAAAGCTGTGATGACAAAACTGTATCTCTCAGTTGTATCTCATAAAAACCCAAACTGTCCATACTTCTGACATATGCTAGCAATAGCACAGGTGCTTGATGAAAAGTGGTTGACTCACAAAGGCTTGTTTTTATCCTAGAAATAGACTCTAGGACCTCCCATTTGCTAGCAAAGAAGTTTATCACTGAGATAAATTCCCAATCTTATGAATTCTTTTTTAAAAGTAATTTTATTGGCAATAACCTTCTAAAACCAGCTACTTAATCAAACAGCACCATCCATTTCTCTGCGTTACTAGCAATTCAGTGACCACTATTAGGGTACAGAAGCTGAAGCTAAATATATATGACCCTTACATTAGCATGTTAATGAGGTCAGAGTTCAGTACCCATATATAAACCTTTGTTTTCTGAATGTGGTGTACATAATTCTAAGGGAGGCAACTTTATATGAGTATAAATATATTATTTCTCTACCTAGAAATACATACATATCATAAGGAGTGAAAGCATTTATTTTATCCAACAGACAATATATAAAACCATAACATTATGACTTTGGCTATTTTCAAAAATTTAAAGATAATCCAAATATAACTGATGACCTTTTCAGCCTAGTTTAACTTTGATATATTTTCATGATAATTTTGTATTTAGTAATTAAAAGTGTTTCTCACTCACTTCGTGATAATGATTAACTTCAAAATCTAAGACAAAGGACTATTAGTGTTATTTACAAAGATACTCTTTATCCTTGAAATAGAATACATTACTAGTTCTAATTGACAGTTAAGATGAGTAAAACTGATGTTCCTTTACTTAAATAAAATGAAATGAAGTATGCTTTAACCGGGAACTAAAAACAACATTTGCTAGTTAAACACTTACGGCATTCACATTTCTGGCACATGAAGCAAAGTTTCAAGGTAAAATACTATATTTTAAAATCTGTATTTCTTAGCACTGGCAATGAACAATTTGAAAAAGAACCAAAAGACAATTATATTTGTAATAATATAAAATACTGTGGAATAAATTTGACAAAGGAAAAGCAAATTTATATTCTGAATATTATAAAACAGTTTTTGAAAAAGATCATAAATGGTATGCAAATTCATTCATCAGAAGAACTGGCAGCAATAATCCCCAAATTGATCTACATATTGGACACAATCTCTAATCAAAATTCAAGGTGGTTCTGTCTCGGGACTGACAAGATCATAACAAATAAAATGAAAGTTGAAGGGATATCAAGCAGCTAAGACAGTATGAGGAACAACAAAGTTGAAAGACTCATAATTAGTTTAAAAACTCAGTGAAAATGGACAGCAACCCAAACAATGGAGAAATGGAATAAGTAAAGATATATAGATCTGTGAATACAGTTGAATGTCAAGAAACACGTCATATCCATGGTTCATGGATTTGTACAAGGAATTCTGAGACAGTTACATGGGGTAGATCTCAACTAGTAATTTCAGGATAACTGGATAGCTACATGCAAAAACATGGGGCTGGATCTCTACTTACAAAATATATAAACATTAAATCAATGATGATAAAGGTCCTAAACAAAAGTAGATAAAATTGGAAAACTCATAGAAGGAAACATAAGTACATATCTTTTTGTTTTAGAATTATGGAAAGCTTTTTAATGTGTAACAATAAAATTATAATCCAAAAAGACAAAAGTAGATAAACTGAATTTTATCAAGTTTGAAAATATTTTCCTTCAGTGATTTCTGTCAAGAAAGTTTCATATATTCACAAACCATAATCCGTTAAAGGACTTTTATTAAAATATGTATTTTAAAGGACTCATAATTCAATGTCAAAAGGCAACCAAACTAAATATGAGCAAAGTCCATTAGAAAAAGATAAAAATAGACAAAAACATGAAAATATTTAAAAATGAATATTGTCATTAAAAGGCATACATTAAATTACAGTGAGATACTGATTCACACCCACTAGGTAACAACTACAATAGTAATAATAATACTAATACAGTGGGGGCTAGAGAGACAGCTGAATTCTAAAGAGCACTTGCTCTGGTCCAGAACCTAAAAGAGGTGGCTCACAACTTTCTTCCAGGTGATTTGATGCCCTCTACTGGCCTCCATGGATACCCACACCTGTGCATATATGCATACACAAACACATATGTACATAATCAAATAAAATAAAAAGTGATAATAAGTGTTAGCATATAAATGTTCATATAATGCTGCTTTGGGTTCAAATGTAAAGTCTGGACACTTTTGAACAACTTGGCATATTTTTATAAGAGTAAAAACATAGGTATCATATGACATAGTATTTTCATGACTAATCTACACAAGAGATTTAAAACCCTATTTCCAAAAAATTATATTGAACATAGGAGATTAAGAGATGACTCTGAATTGGAAAGCGCTTTTTTTCCCTTGCAGAGGACCCTGGTTTAGTTTCCACTACCCATATGGTGGCTAACAACCAACCATTATTAGATTTACAAGGAACAAGATGCCCCAGGTGGTATACATTCAAACATGTAGGCAGAACACTCATACATATAAAGTAATAAAAATCAATATCAGTTTAAATAATTGTGTGTAAATGTTTGCTGCGATGTTATTAGTAATGCTCAAAATCTAGTGACAACAATAATTTTTATATACTGAAAAATGTGGCAAAATCTATAAAATAGAAAAATTACTCACCTGTGAAAAATAATGAAGCATTGACAGTGTTATTTAATGTGAATGAACCTAGAAAGCATTATTTATGTTAAAGAATCTAGTCACAAAATAACTAGTATTGCATGGTTCTATTAAGATGAAATGGCAGAATGAGTAAATCCATAGAGACTAAGAAAAGATTAGTGGTAGATAAGAGTTGGAGTGGGTAGAGAGGTGATTGCTACCAAGCACATAGGTTTTTTGGAGGAAGTAAATAAAATGTTCTAAAATTGACTGTGATAATAGATCCATAGCTCAGGATGTACTACTATAAGGTACTTTATGTAGGTGAATTATATGGACTGTGAATTATGCCTCAATTAAGCTGTTGCTGACAAAATAGAACTCTGATATTACATGATTTAAATTGGCAACTTTCTCTACTGACCAACAGCACTTTAATGCTATAAATTTATCCGAGTGAGCCATTCTCAACCCTGATGTGTCTGGAAGATTGGCAGCATTCAGTGTCAGAGAGAAGAGTGGCTTCATTCATGAGTTTACAAACAATAATTTGTACCCTCTCAGCTCTGTGATGGAGACACTAAATGCAGCCTTCACTGAGTAAAGGCTAATCTGAAACATAATCGGGAGAGAAGCTTCTAGAAGCTCTGTGTTCTGCTTCAGAGGAGTTTCACCAAATGGTCAACAGGTATACAAAATGTAACTTTCTCATACTCTGACTCCTAGCAAGGGAGTTAACAGAACATTAAGCCTCACTGGCCTACTTGAAGTTATTTGAGTACTAGTGAATTAACTGGAAAATATAGGATATGCATAAAAATGTACAATTATCTTATATACAAGGAGGGATAGCGAATGGTAGTAATCATATGGTAATTCCCAAGTCATTATTTAAGAGTCAGTGGTGTGTTTAGGATGAGGGTAACTCAGTATAAATAAATATCATAGAAGTTGATGAGGTGCTTCCAGGGTAACTGAAGGATAATTATTTCCTTCCTATTTTTCCTTTGTTTGCTAGTGATCATTCGCATGTTGCCTGAGCACCTTCGTGTGAATGGTAGTGCTGACCTAGATATATGGAATAGAAACTAATCCAGACAGAAGTTTTGGTAAAGGGTGAGTATAATTATTCTCAGTGTCTGAAAGAAGGTTATCAATAGGGCTAAAAGAGGGAAAAGATCAGAGATTAAGATAGGCTATGTAGATAGCTCAGTGCAGAGGGTCCTGGATTCAGCCCTCAGTACTGTAAGACGAATATATGCATGCATACTGTAGACAGACAGACACAGATACAGACACATGCATGCACACACTCACCCAGGACGAGGGACAAAATACTTCACTAAATCTTCAACTTGCACAAGCTATCTCCCACAACTTCCTCAGCAACTGCTGAACCTGTCTCTAACCTCAAGGTAAGAAATGCCCTGCTATGAGTCTATTCATTTTACAGTTCTCTCTTGCGATCTCTTCTTAAGAGAGACACTGGGTTCATCTGATCTTCTATCTGTCTGATTTTCATTAAGAGATTCTTTAGGAGCATGCCACAGGTGTAATGAGAAAAAATTCCTAGAAGGAGAGTTGATATATCAATGTCAAAGGCATGAAGGGAGTGAAATAAACAAAACCCAGGCATACGAAGCATTTGAGGAAGCTGCAGACAAAGGGAAAATGGAGGAGCTGGGGGTTGGGAAGACATTTCCTTTTCACTCCCTTACCAACATCACAAAATGTAATTTTTGGTTTGTTTATTATTATTATTATTATTATTATTATTCAGTATTATGGGTTCAGATATGATTAGAAATCAAGCCTCTGGTTTTGTCCAACCTAGTCTGCATTCTCTTCCTTGATTAAACAGAGCTCCAAATGAGATTAATGGTCATAATATCACCACAAGTCATGAACAACAACAACAACAACCATAGTAATAATAATAATAATAATAATAATAATAATAATAATAAATTGTTCATATACAACTCACAAGATATCACCAAGAGCGGCCACTGTATGTGTACAAATCAAGAGATAAAAGAATTCTTTGTTTTAAAAGCATTTATGTAAACCAGATGAAAAGTTAAAACAGTGAGAAAAAACAAAGAAAATTGAACATGCCACTAAATTCAATATATCATTTCCAAGTATCAGTTCAATGAATGAAACTCTGATGTGGTAAAATTATCACCGCCAGCAAAGCCCTCCAAACCAACTCTACAATTGAAAAGCTCTAAGCTGCATAGAAAGCATTTTCTACTGATGATACTATGCTGAGAGAGACAGTCTACACTAGAGGGTCCTGTCATGGCTTCATCTTGGAGCTACTTACAAATGGGGTGTGAACTGACTTGGCTGTTTGATGACTGGGACCCAGGAAGAACTCACTATGTCTTTGCTGCTACAGAGGACAGTTACTCCTTTTCAATATACTGATTCTGAAAGCCTAGAGACAGAAATCATTCATTGATCCTAAAGCAAAATTTTGCTTAACCAGACATGCAAATTACTCCTTATTTGATAGCTGGGGGAAAAATTTCTTGGTAACTAGGAAGAAGAGTGGAGGTGAAATGAGAATGGATAAAATGCCGTACTTAAAAAAAAAATAGTAAAAGTTCTGACCTTAGTAGTGCCAAATCACTACTAAAATAATGCCTATGATGGCTGAAACAAACAAGTAAAAAATATTAATTTCCACTTTGCTTCTGAGTAATTTCTCTATACTCCAATTCAAATTTTTGCATGGGCTCTTTAGAGCTCTAATTTGTAAGAATCGATGTCTACCACAGTATTGTGCTACAACGTTGCAGTCTTGTTTGGTCTTTAAGAGAAAATAGCTCCATAAAGTATCATCAGGCTTGTAAACAAAGCCCCATTACTTTTCTTTTTCCTTCTTTTCAAAACATATGCCAAACTAAGTAAAGAAAAAAAAATAGGACTACCTTCAGTTTCTGCCTACTTCTTAGTAGAAATGCTACTGATGTATGACACAGAGCTACTGCTTTAGTTAGCAAATCTAAAAAAGGTTCCCTCATATAACTAATATTCAAAATCACACACAATTGTGGACAAAAGGAGGAATCCAAAAAGTTATGTGAAGCTTCCAAGGATTTTGAGGATTTTAAACTCAAAATCACACAATGCATGCCATCTACAGGGAAGTAGCTCTGAGTTTGCCTTTAAAAAACCTTTGCCTTTCATCCAATTATGCCTGTAAAGTAAGGGGAAAACAAAAGAAAGTAAGAAAATATTTTCATTTTGAAGGTTGTTTGCATGCTAATTAGATCAGCAGATTAATTTTTAACAAAATGGTTCAAATAATTTTTCTGGATCTTAGAAATAGAGTTTGTCAACTCAGACAAAATTTCATTGACTCTAGTAAATTCTCACTAGTTAAGCTCAGTAAGTTAAAGAGTGTCAATAAGGCTTCAAAATATAATACTCATCCTAATAAGGAGGTACCCCTCTCATTAAGAACTGAGATAAAATCAGAATACTCACTATATAAATGCTAGGAAGTATTTTTATTCACTTGGTGGAAATTCAGACTTTCAAAACTACATCTTAAACAAGCATAGATCATTACTACTTTCCTTCTTTAAAGTGAGCAAGTTGGGGTGGGATATCCAAAAGGCTTAGGTGGCTAGCCTTAGGATCATACTACGTTAGGAAGCACTTTAGATATTTCCACCTGAGAAAAAGTTTGTAGTAAAAGAGGGACTCTGTTCTCTAGTTGACAACCCTAGAAAAAATTAACCATACCGAGTAAATCTGTTCTCATAAAATGAAGACCTTTTATCCCACAGTAAAATCCATCACAAAAATAAACACTCTAACTTAACTGGAAAAGATTTAATGCTATCAAATGAATCTTTGAAAATCCTGTAAGACAAACTTTAAAAACCAAATAGAATAGAAACCGCAATAAGAAACTGCTTCTTCAATAATTCAGAAAAGTGTACTTTTTGAAAAACCTATTCTTTTTTTTTTTAACTTTTGGACACTGTCCTAACAACCAAGAACAATAAAATAATGCAAATTGTTACAATTAAGTCAGCAAAAAGTATACATCTAAGGAAGAAATGTGGGAAATGTCACAAATGAAAATCACTTGAGAAACAGACATAAATTCATGGGGAGCATGAGCACTTCAGGAAACACAACCCTAGGCATTACTCAGTCAATACTCCACTTTATCAGATGAAAAGATTATCTCAACTTAGTGGGGAAACTTTTCAACTAGTCTCCACAAGGCCCCAGAAAAGCAGTAAATACTTCTAATAAGGCGAAATTGCCTACCACTGTCACTTTTCTCCTGTCCTATTTAGAACTGTGGGGCAGCATTATGGTTCATAGGTCACTGACAGTTCTTACTCAATTTGTTATCACAAGCAATTCATCTTTTAAAATATAAGTATGTCCTTAAAATGAAAATCATACTGAGGTGCCTTTCTCTTCCCTCTCCAGTATAAATTTTTTAGCACATGCAAGTAGCAGGACATGGTTTACAGTTTTGTTTTGTTTGCAACACTTCTGAGTCAAAATCAAATCTCCTTCAATTATTAATTTACTGTACATTTTTTTCCCTTTTCAGGTCTAATGCAAGCCCGAAATAGAGACTTCTGATGTGTTCTAATCTACACAGAAAATAAATACCTTTCAAGAGAAACCTGGCCCACACAATTCCTCCCAGCAGTCAGCCAATGCTGAGAAATCTGTGAGAGTAAAGTTTGCCAGGTGTTTCCCATGGAAGCTATCCCCATCTACCTGTTCTGAATGTGCCCTGTTGGATTTTCTAAACCGACCTCCAATCAGAGAGCAAGTCCCTGGTTGATTCCTGGGAAGAAATTTCCCTCCTTCACCCAGGGACCCTCAGCAAACAGATGCGGCTTTTCTTTCTCTGAGAATTGAGAAATTCTATTATCTCTCTTTGAAGGAGACGGGCCAAAATCAGGTTTTCGCTTTTATTGTTCTTTTATTATGCCAAGACCATGCACGGACAGGAAGGTGAATACTAACAGACCCTTAGAAAAGAAACTGTCCACATTTCTGATCTGTTACTAGGACTTTGAAGAAAGGAAGGAGAAAAAAATAGTGAAGGGCTTAAAAGCGTCATTTCTGAAAATGGCCCATGCAATTGAATTTAAGTTTGAAACCATATTACCTGGAATATCAGAAATATTTTAATGAGGGATTTCAGGCTTCCGGGGAGAGTGGGGGGAATCTCAAAGGGCACCAATTAGCACCCTGGATGGCAGCAGATTCCTGGGCTTAGGTGGAACATTTCACATGAATACAGTCCCCGGAGGACTCCAGATGTAGGACGGGCCCTCCTATAGAACTGGACTGAGCTGTTTTAGGATCCCTCGGAATGTTCTCTTGAAGAGATTGACTAGATTCCCAAAATGCAAACTGCTGCTCTGTGCCCCTGGTCAAAAGGTGGCATTTTAAGGAGAAACTTACCGCATGTCCCCATAAGGTCCGGAGTAGTTCTCCATCCAAGGTCCCATCTCACTTTTGACACAGCTGGGACTGGGATAGGGTACTCTGTTCACCACTCCACCGGGGGTACCACACTTCGGAGCCAGAGAAGTCACCCTCCTGGCTCGCCAGCCCTGGAGGGGGACGAGCGTAGCCATAGGGGGCTACGGGCCCTGCTTCGCTAGGGCTGCTGCCGCCGCCCCCGCTGCCTGGCCCATATAATTGGCCTTCTTCAGCTGTGAAGAGAGTGTGCCAGGAAGAAGAGGCAGTGGCTGGGGGCGATCCAGTGCTGGGTCCGGCTGCACTCCCTCCGTGTAAGCTAGCCAAGTCCCCATAGCGGCATTGCGCTGCCGCCGCAGCCCAAGCGCTGCCATAGTCCAGAGGGTTCTCCAGCTTGATGCGGGCGTGTGGATGGGTAGGGGGCTGGGGGTGAGGCGGCCCGGTTAAAGCCAGTGGAAAGTTGTAGTAGTCGCGATTCTGGTATGCTGCTGCCTCATCCACTGCTCCCGATTTATACAGAGACAGAGTGGACGGGATCTCAAGTGTCCCAGAGCTACCTGCTTCACCACTGCCAGAACAGCCCAGGCTCTCGTTTTCCAGCCCCTTGGCGTAACCTCCCTTGAAAGAGGAATACTCAGCAGTCTCTTCAGTGCCTTTGCCCGGGCCCTCTTCCAGGGAAAGACCTTTGCATTCGGCCAGTGGCGCACAAGGAGCGGGACGCACCGCGGGTGGACCTCCTAGGAGAGACGCGTACATGCAGTCTCCCCGAAGCTGTTCCCCTGGACTCAGATGTTCCAATGCTTCCACACCCAGTCCCATGGACACAGACACTGCTTTACACAACTCCTTGGCACTGTCAGATATGGTCGAATTGCCCCCAAGGTAACTATCCTTGGAGGAAGAGGGAGCCCCAGTGGCCTCCCTTGCTCTTGCGCTGCTGCCACTGCCTTCGGTTATTACCTCCTGCTGTTGCTGCTGCTGCTGCTGCTGCTGTTGCTGCTGAAGAAGTTGCATGGTGCCGGCCTCACTCAGGATGTCCTTAATGTCGGTGGAGCAGCTGCTTAAGCCTGGGAAAGTGGGGCCCAGCAGGGACAACGTGGATGGGGCAGCTGAGTCATCCTCATCTGTAGGAGCTGGTGGCTGCTGTGGCAGCCCCTTGCCAGAAGCTGTGGCAGTCCCAGGCTCTGGGAGGCAGCCGCTCTCAGGGTGGCCCTCGGAGGCTGACTGCTGTTGTGAAGGTTGCTGCTCCTCCTCCAGGGCCAGGTACCCTGTGGGGCCTCTGATGTGGGCTTGGGGAGAGCCATCCTCGCCGTGCTGCTGCCGCTGCCGCCGCCGCCGAGGGCTGGTCTCTTGCCGCTGCTGCAAACAGGCGCCGGGAGGTGCTATGCTAGCGGCCTCAGGGTGCCTGGGGCCCGGGTTCTGGATCGCTTCGCGTACGCTCTGGAACAGATTCTGGAAAGCTCCTCGATAGGTTTTGGACGGGGGCCGTGGGTAGACCCTTCCCAGCCCTAACTGCACCTCCATCCTTGTGCTTCTCTGTGTCTTCCGCTGAATTCCCTTACCCTGCCTCCTTGTCTCTTGCTCTGAAGAGTTCAACTGACTGATGATGTAGTAGCTGCTGGTAGCTGCCCACCTGCGGGAAGCTCCAGGGAAGAAAACTTGCAGGAGGAAAAAAAAAGAAGCGCCCAGATAGTCTCAAAGTCTACTGTAAAGGAAGGCACGCGCTAGACAGGATCTGCCCTGCTAGTTCAACAGTCTGTTCCTAAATACTTGAAGAACAGATTAAAAGATGCTCAAAGCTTGCCAGGGAAAGGAAAATCCTCTGCCTTCCACATTCAATGTCCACTGAAGCAGGTGCAAATAAGAATTGGGCTATTTTCTTTTTGGTTTTGTTTTGCTTTTGGCTACAGAAGCCCTAACTGTCTTTTCATCTTTTGATTTCTAGCTCCACACACAGGGCAGGGGGCGGGCAGGAGGAGGTGCAGGGGGGAGAACCTGGAATCTCGGACTGTCCAGGCGTGCTGTTGCTCCTCAGTCTCTGTGCTCCAAAATCCTTTCTTGCAACAAGCTTGCCTGCTCTCAGCCAAAGGGAGTTACCTCTGTGCAAACTGGCTGGCAAAGCTGGGGGTGTAGGGGAGAGGGTTGGCCAGGAAGCCTGCCTAGTCAGCTCCTGGAGAGGGGACCCCAGAGGGGGTAGGGGGTAGAGGGGAGGAGGACAAAGGCAGCTGTAGTCCTACCCGACACTTTCCTCGCTTCCTCTGAGTCTCCTGCAGCTTTTAGAAACTTCACCGAAGAGGAAAGGGCAGCTCCGGGGCGGCGGCTTCGAAGCCGCCGCGCTGCAACAGGCGTTGGCTGTCGCTGAGCTGGGGCTGGCCTGGTGTGTCCCTTCAGCTTCCGTATGGTACTGGAGTGGCTAGCTCAGTCTTTCCCCCTCTGATGTCCTCTCAGTCTCCAGGTTTGCTCCCGGACCCTCTGGTTTTCCCAGCAGGCTGGCTCCCAGGGATCTCCGAGGGGGCGCTGGGAGGTGGAAAGCAAATGCAACAGTTTGTGAGTCGGTCCCGCCCCCGCGGGCCGGCCTCCCTGCCTTCCCACCTCCTTTCTCTCTCCCCTCCCCTTTCCTTTCCTCCCCTCCTCTCACCACAAGCCAGCGCAGGGTGGCTTTAAAGAACGAAGTGCTGGCGTAGTATGGGTGAAGGCAGGAGTGACTCGCTGTAGCCTCTGAGGACCCTTCTTCCCCAAATACCCTTGCTTTTCCTAAACAGATTTTGGGCCCCAGACTAGAAGCTTTAACTTGCAGTGTCTTTTAACAGACAAGTCTACAGGCTCTCTAGAAGGCTAGCACAGGCCCAATTTTATCCCTAAACCCAGTCCTAAAACAGATTCTTGGAGGTGGGAGAGAGAGGAAGGGGAACCAGAAGTGCAAACTACCAGTAGCTGTTAGGGGTTCTTAAGAATCCATCCGGACAAGCAGCAAGGGAGTCCTAACAAATTAAAGAACAAGCTGCAGCCAAGCCAACGCTTGCTAAAGCTTTCCATTGAGATTCCCCAATACAGTGGATAGGAATTCTTGACACCATGCCATTTGCTCTGGGAATTCTGGGCCCAAGAAACTAGAGATCATTTCTACCTAACTTCTCACCCTTTTTCCTGTTGGGAATTACCTGTAACTGATGCTTTTCACTTATCCAGATTTGCCAAGGAAAAAAAAAATTACCCAGGCAAGCGTGCAAACACAAATGTCAAACCCACTTGGCCTGCACAAATGGACCTTTGGTTTTGTCCAAAGTTGTTTGTATCTAAATGCCTTGAGATTTTCAAATTCTTGGCTCTTGAATACTCCTATCCTAGATAGAGAAATTACTGAGGAGAGTTGCTCTTTCTTTTGATGGACAGGCTAGAGTGAAGGTGATACGGAATATTCCAAATGTAGAAAAAAAGTGGGCAATAGAAAGGCAGAGGGTAGAC
The DNA here is from genome assembly GCA_033318265.1 of Phyllotis vaccarum. NCBI lineage: Eukaryota > Metazoa > Chordata > Mammalia > Rodentia > Cricetidae > Phyllotis > Phyllotis vaccarum. The sequence goes on from JARWLC010000013.1 coordinate 62,346,250, forward strand.
CTATACACATTTCCTACAGAAAGGCTCTAGTAGACCCATACTCTCATTCATAAATAGCTTGTACTTCAGGATCTGTCTGGACAAGGTCTCTTTCCCAGAAGGCACTTGGAGCTTGTTTTGTGAGTCGTTGCAACTATTTGTGTTTTTTTTTTTTTTGAAAATTTTGTTTGTTAGGGTTTTATAATTTTTTTTGAGATGGCTTTGCTTTGTAAAAACAACCAAGACTGGAACTCATGATCCTTCTGATTCAGCTTCTCAAATCCTGGGGCTGGTAGGCTATGCAATCCCACCTGATGTTTCCACAATGTAATTGTGGAAAAGAGCTTTATCCTTTGTACTGAGAGTTTACCCGAAGGAATTAGCTGAAATGCCAATGTGTGAGTGGGGAGAAGGCTGAATTATCATCAACTCTATTTCACAGATGGACAAAGTAAAGCAAGAGCACTGTCACCCCTCTATATGAACAGAAGGTAAAGCAGCTTGCCCTTCTCCTGTGCATTTGTTGTACTGTCATGAGCTCTACAGCTCTTGAGAAATGCTCATACAGTAATCATTTAGAAAAAAAGATTCCACAGACCCAGATTAAAAAAAAAAACTGTATAGAGTGTAATAGCTGAGGCCTTATTGTAACATACTGTTTTTTTCTTTGTTTCACAAATCACTCCTTAAGGCAAGAAAAGCAAAGTTATTCACAATTTGTTAAACTATCAAGTGACTAGTTTTCAGTAGCGTGGTGGGCTGAGAGGCACAGATACTTTGAATAGTCATTACAAGTTCACATCTACCATAGCTTTTTCACTATTTTAGTAAATTGGAATTGAAGAAACTGGCAAAGTGGTAGAACAGAATGAATATCTGTCTCAGAGCTAGGAGAATTTGTCTGTAGATTAACAGTGAAAGTGGCCGCTGAGAGCAGTGAATGGACAATGACAAGAAAAAAATAGGGAAGTGTGTAGAAAAGAGGCCAGGAAAAAATAATATGAGAAATAATAAGTGAAAACAGAATATTCAAACCCAAGAATGAAATAGTCTGAAGTTAATGCAGCTTCCACTGCATCAAAGTTGTCTTTACAGATTTCCTCACAGAAAACTGAAGCTAAAATGCCTCCCCTCAGAAGGATCCTGTGACAGTGAAAAGAGATACAATGTATAAAAGAGGTTTGTGAATAGGGAAGCATTCTGGAAGTTTGAAGGATGTCCTTTTACACACACACACACACACACACACACACACACACACACACACACACTCTTAGGGGTAAAGGCCAAAGGACTATGGTCAGTGGGTGTCAGCATGTAGTTCTTTAGATGACAACTAACATGTCTCTTTCTCTTTGAAAAAAACAGGGTCATTTACTGGCCTAGAACTCATTAAGTATGGGGGCTAAACTGGTTGGTCAGTGAGCTTCAGAGATTTACTTGCCTATGCCTCTGCAATGTTGGGGTTCAAAGTGTACAGTGTCATTCCATGGCTTTTTATTTATATGTGTACTAGAGATCATGCTCAGGCCCTCATGCTTTTTTATACAAGGCCTTTCCAGATTGAGCTATCTTCAAAATCTTTTTTTTTTAATTAACTTCTAAAGTGAAACAAATTCACTAATTTTATTATCATGAAGATGAAAGTTAACTACTGTGATCACATTATGGGCATACCCATTATTTGAGCTTTCTACTTTGATCCCCACCTCAAATCTTGTTAGCCTACTTTTGCCTTTATGATCCAGAGGCCGCTGATGAAGAATATGGCAGAAATAAGTACTTGCACAATGTTTTTCTCTTGCTTTCTCCTACTTTTTTTCCTTTGAAATATTTTTAGCAGTTGAATTGAGTCCATGGTGTTTTCCCAGGTCATTTGAGTTCATAGTAAGCATCTCTAAAAAATTCAGGGGGCTTTTAGAATGGAATATTCTCTAGCCTTTGCTCTGGAAAGCTAGAAGCAGTTAACCTTTGAAACATGGTGAATATTTGCATAGTCTTATGAGTATATGTTGAAATATTTCACAAATTGTTTACCTCTGTTAATCTGGATGCTTCCAATAGAGTTCAAAGCACTCTCATTTTCTACCTGGGCTTTGAGTCTTACATTGACAAAGCAAATACATAACTTTATAAAGATAGAATTTACATTTAATGAACTGTATACCTTTAAAGTCATAAAAATTTTCTATTTTTTCATACAAGATCCCAAGCAGATGTATAAGAAATCATTCTTTTATGATTATTTGCACTTCTTCTCCCATGCCTCTCACTCAGGCAACTGATGATTATTCTCTCAATATAGATTAGTTTGCCCCCCCCCCCCGAATTTATAGCAACAGAATCATAAAAGATGTACTTTTCTGTCTTACATCTTTCACTATGCATAAGGCTTTGATATCCATCCAAACTCTTATATGGATTACTACACAATTCTTTGTTCTTTATTGCTAAGTAGTTTTTGATTGTGTTCCTGTATCACAATTATTTCTCTGCTCAATTTTCACAGAGATATTTTTTGAAGATTGGGCTATTACTAGTAAATATGCTATGAACATTATTACAAAAATCTTCATCTGAACATAAGATTTAACTTCTTTTAAATAAAATAATCCTCAAAAAACGATTGGATGAGTCACAGGGCATTTATATGTTTACTTTTGTAACAAAAGATCAAGCTATTCTGAAATAGTTACACCAATTAGCATTTCAAAATTTCACCAACACTTGATACGGCCAACATATATTTAATACTAACATTTTTAGTCAAGTATATGAAAGATTCAGACTGAATTTTCATTTATGCAACAAATACTTATGAATAAGGTTTTTTTGCTTATAATTTTAATTAAAATATAATTCTATAATTTATCTCCTTTCCTTCTTCCAAACCCCCATCCCATGTTTACTTACTTTCAAGACTGCAGCCTCTTTATGATTGTTACAAACACACACACACACACACACACACACATACACACACACACTGTTCATAAATATATAAATACAACCTGCCCAGTCTACTTCATGTGACTTGGATAGAATTTCAGACTACTTGATATTGGCTAAATAGAGGACTCATCTCCAGGGAAGATTGACACTCTCAGTAGTTGTTAGGTGTCTGTATCTGTTTGTCAAGGGTGGGACCCTTTGAGATTTCTTCCCTCTATGTTAGCATATCTATTAGTGTTGTAGTTGTCTGAGTCATGTTTAGGAAGCCATATTGTTGAAGTATCATATGTGTAGCTTTTTTGGGAGGCACAATGTCACAGTAGATTTCCTGGCTTCTGTTTCTTACTATCTTTCTGTTCCTTCTTCCATTATGCTCTCTGAGCCTCAGGTGTAATAGTTGTTTTGTGCATAATCATTGGGAATCCTATGGTTAGTTGTTCTCTCTCTATTTTTTTTTTTTTACCAGTTGTGGCTTTCTACAATGGTCTCTGTCTGCTATAAAGAGAAATTTCTTTGTTGAGGGTGTGAGCTACACTTAAATGGATAAATAGTATAAATATAGATAGAAATTATACTAGCTAAGTAAAGAAGTGGTAGTATGTTCTCTAAAATCCATGACCTCACTAACCTAAGTAGTTGGTAAGGTTTCTAGTGCTAGACATAATTTTCTTTCTGTTGAGTGGGCCAGAAGTCCCATTTTGGAGCCATTGGTTGCTATAAGTCTAAGATTCTCAAAACAATATAAGCTTTTGCTATTGTTTGAGGTTTAACATAACTTCTCATTGATAAAGAAACCATATACTTCAGACACAAGGCTCAGAAGATCTGAATCTTACCTGAAAATCTCCTTCCTGAGAACTAACTTTTATAGTATCAGAAGGCATTATTAAAACTGCCAAAGAAGGAAAGCCATCAGGAGTCTTACCTACCTGTGATACCTGTAGAACAAAACACTTGTCAGCATTCAAAGTTATAACTAAAGCTGTGATAGTGGCATCTGTTTATTGATTAGATGAAGATTTTATTCCATATTTTATTTTATTGATTTTGCTTGGTTTTATTTAATATTTTTTGAGCATTTTACACATGAGTATTTTATTTAAATGATTTCTATCCATCCCTCTTCCACTCTTACTGTGTATCCCTCAACTTCCTATCAATTTTATGACTTATTTTGTAATTATCATTGTTATCTACACAGACATGCAGGCAGACAGATGAATATACACAACTGCTGAGTCAGTTAATGCTACATATATTTATAGGATTGACTACTTGGAATTGGATAATCTATCATCTAGCTTGTTCTCTCAGCAGCCATTAACTGATTATAGTTATTCATCTAGAGGTGGAGATTTGCAAAATTTCCTCTATCTACATTGTCATGTAAATTGATGTTATCATTGATTAGGTCTTGTCTAGGTGACCATATTGTTGAGATTTCATTTGTACAACTTTATTGTAGGAGATTTCATGGTCCTCTGGCTCTTATAATCTTTCCATTTTTTTTTTTTGTCATGATGTCCCTTGAGCCTTAGGTGTAGAGATTGCATGGTGATACATCCGTTAGCATTGAGCACCCACTTGGTCATTTGTGATCTACAGTATTTTTTCTAGGTGGTTGAAAATATTTACTATACCAGGCATAAGTTCTCTCCTTTTGAGTGGATCTTAAAACAATTTAATTGATGTTGGTTATCCCCCAAGATACAAGTGCCGTTATTGCAAAAGTAAGATGATCTTGCCATTCTGGTCATTGTTGTGGTTCTTAGGGTCCACATATTTGAAGGATTGCTCTTCTCCCTTGGATAGCATTTAGATACTGAGAGCTGTTTTCAGATAGAAAATTGCCCCTGAGTTATATGTCCAAAAAATGTATAGCAGCTTCAGCAGTGAGGGCTTACTTACAAGTTCTAGGAGGTAACCAAGGTCAGCATTAATAACCATATATTGGTTTAGGGGTTCTCTTGGACTGTCCTGTCCAACAACTCCAAGGGTGTTTTTCCATGCCCGGTAATGGGAAGTTTGTAAGATAATCTATGGCTCTTAAGGTGAGCATTTATTTACATATTAATGAAAAGTATTTGTATTATGATTCATAACAGTAGCAAAATTACAGTAATGAGTAGTAACGCAAATAATTTTATGGTCAGGAGTCTTCACAACATGAGAAACTACATTAAAGGGTCTTGGCATTTGGAAGGTTGAAAACCACTGCTCTAGAGGTACTTCTGTCCCCAACATCATGGGCAATTCTTGATTTCTTTGTAGCTCCAAGTTATATTCACATATAAAGATTATGAGCTAGGATCAATATATAAGAGAAAGCATGCATCATTTGTCTTTCTAGGTTTGAGTTATATCACTTAATATATTTTTTCTAGGTCTATCCATTTATATGAAAATTTCATTATTCCATTTTTCTTTACAGCGGAGTCGTGTTCCATCGTGTATGTGTATGACATTTTCACTATCCATTTATCAGATGAAAAACATTTAGGTTGATTTCTAGCTATTGTGAATACACCACCAATGAATATGGTTGACCAGGTATTTGTGGAATAAATCCTTTGAGCTTATGCAGAAGATTTGTATAGCTGGAGCAAGTAGTAGATATAGTTTAAGACTTTTTTTCTGAGAATTCTCCACACTGATTTTATTATTGGCTGTAATAGTTTATAATCCTACCAAGTGCAAATGAAAAATCAGTGTTCTCTGCATCCTTGCCAGCCAGCATTTGTTGTCAACTGTTTTCTTGGTCTTAGTCTTTTTTAACTAGGGTAAGATAAAATTGCTGAGTAATTTTAACCACTAAAGATAGTTAACACTTTTAAAGATATTTATTAGCCATTTGTATCTCTTCTTTTAAGAATTTTTTTCAGATCATTATTTTGAATGGGTTATTTGTTGGTTATTTGATTTTGAGTTCTTTATACTTGATACTAATCTTCTATTAGATAGGTGGTAAAGATTCTAACACTTCTTATTTTGTATTTGATTATCTTTCATTTGTTTTTTATTTAACTTTTTTGCATTTTGAAATGTGGTTACTTAGCATTTTAATTACAGAATTTAAAAGATTATATACTTTGAAAACAAGTACTATATTAGATATAACGTTTAACTATGTTTTTACTTAGTCTATAGCTTTTTCCACTCTTATCAGTGTCTCCTTTCTAATATTTTATTAGCATACATTCTTTTATAAAATAATGGCTTCATTTTAACATTTTGATTTATGTATATCATTGACTTTGATCACATATCCCTGTCTCCATTTCCCCATGTTATTTTGTTCCGTTTTCAAAATAGTTCCCTTTATTCTTTCAAGTCTTCCATATTATTTGAATGTTCATTTTTTGGGCTTAGTAATCGTTTAAAAAATGGAGCCCACTCTGATATTTTCATACTTGCATGTCATGTATTTTAAACATGTTCTATCCCCATTGTTTCCTCTCTTTCTTCTATGACCCACCACTAGCCTCCACCTCCCCAAAGAGTTCTCCTAATTTTGTGGGTTTCTTTCTCTCCTTCCTTCCTTCCTTCCTTCCTTCCTTCCTTCCTTCCTTCCTTCCTTCCTTCCTTCCTTCCTTCCTTCCTTCCTTTTTTCTTTTGTCTAGTTTCTGCCTAAAAGTGATGAACTTGATCTATCTTTTTTAAGTTTGGCTTATTCGAGTCACTCAATAATCTCTAATCCCACCCAGTTAATTTTGAATGGCATAATTTTATTTTTCTTTTCTTTATGGCTGAATAAAACTTCATTATGTATTTATACTATATTTCCTTTATCTTTTAATCTGTTGATTAATAGGCTAAATTTATTTATTTTTAGTGATTTTTAAACAAGTGCTTTTTAAAGTGATTTTTATAATTCATTTTATTCATATTCTTTCTCCTTTTCCATATCCTCCTTACCCACTCAACCTCATATTCTCTCTCTATAACAAAAAGTAAAATCCATAAAATAAAATTCGAGATAAAGAAAAACCATGTCTCTCGAAGACTAAATATTTTAAATTATTATGAAATCCCATGTATTTATTTGCCCCCTTTTGAGTTGTTTTTGATATCAAATCCAGTAAATACTTTTCTAACTCAAGATCATAAGTATTTTATTTCTATTTTTTATTGGAAATACATTATTTTACTACTACGTTTATTTGTATAATCTAATTTGAGTTAATTTTGTATACATACATTTTCAGTTTTCTGTAGAGTATGTCTTTCTTTACAGCACCATTAAGAGAGTCCCCTAACCATTATGGCAGGTGTATGTTACCAGGAAGACAGGCATGGCCTTACTTCAGTAGGTTGAGATCTCACATTTTGAGATACAACCTTTAAGGAGACAGAGGAAGAGAGACAGAAACAGAAGAACACACACACGAAAGAGAGAGCGAGAGGGAGAGGGAGAGAGAAAAACAGAGAAAAAGAGATACACATACACAGAGACACAAAGTGGTTGGGACTGGCAGGCATCTTTTGAAACCTTAAACTTGCTGGTGTCCTCCAGTGATATATCTTTTCTAACACTACCTTAATGCCTAATCCTTTACAAAGAATTTCACCAACATTAGTCTATGGGGCCCAATTCTCATTCAAACTTCCATAGCTTTAAATTTTTTCATTCACAGCTCACAATGCAAAATGCACTCAATTTATCTCTCGGAGTCTCTGTAGTTTTCTTGTTTTGGCAGTGTTAAAAAGTTCATATTCAAAGTCTACTTTGGGACTCAAAGCAAAAAAAATGGCTGTAAATCTCCAGAAAATTAAAAATAATGCATAACTACATTGTACAGAGGCAAAGAATAAGAATTTCCATTCCAAAAGGGAAGAAGAGGGTGCTAGAAAGGAAGGATCAGATTATAGCATGACCAGATCTCAGTAGGAAAACATTAAATCTCACAGTTTATCTTCAACGTTCGAGGCACATGGCAGCACTATGTGAAGTCTATGGGGGAGTCTAACATCTATGTTTCATTACAGTTGAAAGCTACATGACCAAACTACTAGGCTGACTGTAAGCATTTTATACGGCTTTCATTGGAAGACATTCCAAACTCTTAGCATCATCAGCTTCCTAAGATCTCCCTTACATCACTGATACTACTATTACAACATTAAATGTACCTCTCTTATGGGCTTCATGTAGAGATCCTAATCCTATCACATATTGCCTGATCTCTCAGAATTTAGATGTGAAAATATGGGTGGAGCCACTCATGATTTTGTGACTCTTGTATTCTACATAACTATAAAGTCACCATCACATGGACAACAGTAGGATTCTATTGGTTTTAAGAGTAACTAGAGGCCTTGGACTACAGCTCTAATATAGCTTTTGAGTTCCTAGACAACTGAACATGGTGAAACAATTCCTGAAAAAAAAAAAAAAAAAACCAAAACAAATTTCTAGGCATCCCTATGCTACCACAGTGTCCCAGAGCTGCTCTCAGCTTGAAAAAAATTATTTCAAAAACAAGCTCACTTTTTCATATTCTTGAGCCTTAGATGGATGTGGCCTGATCAATTCTTGTAATGCCATTAAGACATTTTTCTTAAGATTTCAATGCAAAATGCTTGATTTCTTTGTAATAACACTGATACCTTCAGAAACCATGCCACTTTAAGCCTCAACTTTATACCTTTTTTTGGTAAAAATAAAAAAAAATTCAAAGCATTTTTGATTTAATTTTTATTTCTGTGTCTCAGTGTAAGGCTGGCCAAAAGAAGCAAGACTATCATTGATGTGGCTTGGTGTACAAATACACTGGTCTTACAAGTATGGTCACCTGATGTAGGAGAGATCTAACGCCCAAAAGTTATTTTCTGACATCTGCATGTGCAACATTGCATATGTGTGCCTACCTACATCATATACAAGTATAAAACATAATTTTAGAAATAAGCAAAAATAAACATGCTACAGCATGAATATTGAACTGACTTTAAACTTCATCAAACTTTCAAATTCAACATCTTAATAAGCGTCATTACATAAATGAAATGTAGACATATTCTTCACTAGAGTGTAGCACAAATGGTATTTAGTTAACAGTACATTCTCCATTCACATCTGAAACTCATGAGCACAGTTTTAGTTGTCAATGAGATTCTTAGAATGAACCATATTTCATATTCAAATCAAAACAGTATGTAATAAATATCTAGTGAGTGAATAAATAAATTATTTTTTATACATGATAAATTATTTTCCAAAACTTGGTGTTTGGTTTGGGATTAAAAAAAAAACATCCTAACAGACAAAAGTAGAGAATCCCTCTAACGCACGCACTTAACAAATATTTATCAAATACTTATTATTTGGCAGGCATAGTGTTAGGTTCTTGGTACTCACTAATGGACAGGATTATGGAATCTTGCCTTTGTCCAGGACAGAGTGTGAAAAAACACATCAATAACTAAATTGGACTTGGCCTGGAGATGAGGATTTAAACTTACTAAAACAGTCCTTAGAAGTCAACCGTCTCTTGATGTGTGAATACTTACTGTGTTGTCCACATAAAGAACAGCAATGATTATTTCTCCTATCTTTTCTTCCAGGTCCTTGGTGTTAGAGCCTATCTCTTGCATTATCCCCCTGAGAGCTCCAAATCTGGTCTGTCTCATCATTGCACTCTTTTAAGCTTTTTCCAGGAAAAGATAAAACTAAAGTAATTTTTTAAAAAATGAGAATTCTGACCACGTAATTTCTCTGCTCTGTAATCTTTAATTACTTAAACTAGGGTTTTCCAGGTTTACTTAATAAAATTTATTGAAGAAAGCCTAGTATCAGAATCATAAGGTTATAGTAGAGACTGGCTGATTTGGGAACAGATACTTAATTTAATTTGTTGGCAGACAGAAATGGGACTTGAATGTTCCAGATACCATTATTTTCAAGAACAGCAGTATTCCAGATTTTAATATATCATCTGATTTTGAAAAATTTTCCTGGTTACTACCTCAGATTAAAATCATCATGCAGCAGGGTGGTGGTGGTACACACCTTGAATCCCAGCACTCCAGCACTCATGAGGCAAAGGCAGGTAGGTGGATATCTGTGAGTTCAAAGCCAGCCTTTTCTACAGAGGGAGTTTAAGGACAGCCAGGGCTATCATGCAGAGAAACCCTGTCTTGGCCCTCCCTACCCCCAAAATAAACCTGTTATGCAAAGCTGAAGTACATCTGCCAAAAGTTATTTTACGGACTGCCAATCTTTAGCCCTCTGGCTTTCAAATTCAAAACCAAGTTCTATAGCCTAACCTTAAAAATACATCACAATTATACCACAGTCTCTCTCTGCAGCTACTTCTTTCTCTTGTCAACCCCATCATACTACTTGGGCTTTTTACAGACACACCTTATTCTCTAAGACATGATGATCTTTGTGCCATGCTGTTCTCTTTTTCTGAGCCATTTAGTCATCTTTTCCTTCATGACCAAATGTAACTCGCTTTTTAAAACAGCTCAAACACTGAGCTATCTGGGATGCTTTATAGATTTTTGAAGCATAGTTCATTGATAAGATACTTTCATTTTATATCTTTTAAGATACTTAACACAATCAGAAAATTATTCTAATTTCATAGATATAGATCTTTCTATTCAACTAGGCAGTGTCCCTACATTTGTAGTTAATGTCATTTATTCACATTTTGCTTGTTCAGAATATAAGTGGAAATCCTGTTTGTGCCAGGTACTTGGGCAGGCATTAAAACTAAGAGTTCCAAATGTTCCATTTAACAAAAATAAGGTATAAAGCATTAAATTACAAAACTGTTAAAAGGTGTTTAGTCACTAGTAATAATTCACTATAAATCTACTATGTTACATCACACAGGCATTACAATGCATTTAAAATGACTTGTATTACATATGATATCAGATGAATAATGATTATTCATTTTTATAGATGACAGAGATAAAGCCTGGAAAATTTATGTAATTTACCCAAGATCAATAAATGTATAGAATACAAGGTCAGACCTATGAACGTATACATCGCATTAAAATAGACTGATCATTTAATCTCTGTACTTTAACACCTCTCTGAAGCTTGTCAATTTATTAAATGCAGACTATAAGTGAGCAAAGATGTTATAGAATGTTTACCATAGCAAGGCATTAATTTTGAAATAGAATTTTAGTGTTATATAGGTGAAAAATAAAAGATAACTTCTATTTCACTTAATATGTTTTGTCAACTTTGATTTAATGTCTTAATCATTTTTGCACATTTTACTTTGCTGATGAAATAGAGTTAACAATAACTTCCATCTTGATTGTTATGAAAACAGAACAAATAATGAATTTAAATGAAATGTATAATAACAATTGTTATAACTGCTTATTGATTATGTGATAACATGTATGCTTTTGTAGTCTTTACAACATGTTTCTAAGGGAAATACGATTGTTCATTATTAATTTTTTCCTATACTAGAGATGGACACAAAGGCCTCATGCATGCTATCCAAGTGCTCTGTTGCTGAGCTAGCACATAGTCAATTTTCCCTTATAAAGATGGTAATCAAAGCAACACTGCCATTTAAGGTTGAGTGTGTCTGACACAAACACAATAACACATTGTCTTTTATGCATTAGTAAGCTGTTGTTTATTGGAATTGTTTACAAAATGTTTATTTTACAAACTGTGTAAGAATATTTGACCTCAAGTTCAGGTACCAGGGATAATAATGGAATTCATATTTTCAATCCCATTTAAATGATTTCTAAATCTGAGGGAAGAATCAATAGCTAGAACTTGCAGAACAATCTCCTCTTCATCCCTACCCAGTCTCATATTTCTCTAATATAAAGGCAAGTATTCATAATATCAATAATAATAGAGCTACTCTAGGAATGACTTTGCCACAATTATCTGCTATAAAACATATGTTTGTAGATAGCAACATACAGAATATCTTGCTTCATATTCATTTTGACTAGACAATTAACTGACAAAGTACTCAGTAGCTTCCGAATGGAAAATAATTACTACAGAATAAATCTCATATCAAGACTTTTAAGGGTAGATTATACTAACAAAAAAAATATAAAGAATTTAAAAATGCAAGAGCTTATTTATTTATTTTATTTTTTTTGAGAAGATAAGCAAGATAGGCAGACTCCTGACCCAGCTAACCAAAGGGAATAAAGAGGTTACCTAAATTAGCTGAATCAGAAAAGGACAGGAAAGCATTACAACAGGCACCAAAGAAATTTAGACTAATCTAACAGAATACTGTAAAAAACTATAGAACATAAACTTGTAAAATTCTAAAGAAAACTGACAAACACCTCAATTTATCTAAAGCACTAAAGTTACCAAGAACTCAACAACATGAAGTCATAACAAATAAGACACTAAAACAGTAATAAAAATTATACTAATAAAACAATAGCCCAGGCTCTGAGGAACTCTTAGAATAATTCTATTAGACATTAAATGAAGGTCTACTACCAATGCTTCTTAAATTACTCCAAAGCCTAGAAACAGAAGGAGTACATCCAAAGTCACTTCAAGACGCCAGTATTACTAAAATGCCCAAACCAAGTAACAAAACAACAGCAAAAAAACCTTACTATTACCAACAAAGAAAAAATATAGGCAAATAAATTGACCTGATGAAAATAGATGCAAAATTCTTCAATAAAGTATTTTCAAAATGAGCTGAGTATAGTGGCACACAACTTTAGTCTTAGATCTCAAGGAGGCAGAGGCAGTTAGATCTCTGTGAGTTCAAGGCCAGCATGGTCTACAAAGTAAGTTCCAGGATAGCAGAGCAGTTACACAAAGAAAAAAAAAAAACCTGCCTTGAAAACCAATATACATCATTAACTAGTACACTGGGTTATGCAAATACTTTCATTTACCATACCATTAAAGAAAATAAAATATCATAAATTAACCTAACTAAGCAAGCAAAAGACCTATAAATTTAAATTTTAAATCTCAGAAGGAAGATACTGAAGGAGAAAATAGAAAATAAAATGATGTCCCATGATTATTGATTGGTAGAATTAATATTATAAATTGACCATTCTATCAAAAGGAGTCTGCAGATTCAGTGAAATCCCAATCTAAATCCCCAAAGCATTCTTCACAGAAATAAGAAAAGAAAAATAAAAAGTAATACATTTTATAACCTAAACAATTCTGAGAAAAGGGAATAATGATGGAGTGATGGTTATTCCATATACCAATATATCACAGAACTATAGTAATAAATTAGAAATGTATAACAATGAAAAAAACAGAATACTCAAATATGAGTGCTTATGACTGTAGCCATCTGGCATTGGATTAAGATACTAAAACACATACTAGAGAAAATTCAGCATCCTCAATGAAACGTACTTGGAAAACTAAATGTCCACACGTATAAGAATGAAATAAGACCTATACCTATCAGCCTCCACAAATAGCTCCAAAATGGATCAAATACTTCAATGTGTAACTCAAAACACTAAAAACAATGAAAACATTCTTCCAGATTTAGGTGGACAGAAAAACTTTCTGAGGAGGACAACATTTATTCAGGAACTTTAAATACTAATTTATTAGGCACAAACCCTCATATCAAGGAGAGCAGAGTGGGGGGGCATTAGACTGGAGGGAGGGAACACTTCAGTAAGAGTGGAAAGTATGAAAGAAGAATAAAAAATTGACATTCAAAAAAGTTAATAACAATTGATAACAGGTCCTCATAAAATTAAAATATAACTTTTGTATAGCCAAGGAAACAATTCACCATATTAAGAGGAAGCCAAAAGAATGGAAGAGAATCTTTGCCAGTTATTTACCTCACAGTGGGTCAATATCACAAATATACAAAAAACTAAAAAGCTAGAGTCCATAAAACAAATGACTAAAATAAAAAAAAATGTCTATGGATCTAACAATGATGCATCAAAAAAGCTATAAGCATTGCTTAAAATATCTCGAAAAGCATTCCTTGTCTTTGGAAACTAATAAACTGTCAAATACAATTACCTCAGTTTTCATCTCACTTTAGTCAGAGTAGGTACAATTGACAACAAATTGTGGTGCTGAAAATTTAAGGACCTCTATTCACTCTTGGTGGGATTGTGAATGAGGTAGAGTCATTCTGTAAATAAGCATTGAGAATCCTCAAAATTAAAAAAAATAAATCTACCATGGAATACAGCTCTACCACTTCTTGTCATACTTCCAAAAGATGCAACATCCTACTCCAGAAATATTTGTTCAGCCATATTCAATGCAATTCTCGTCAAAACATCTAGGAAATGGAAACAACTTAAATTTCCTTAAATTGATGAATGGATAATGAAACTTTGGTAAAAACACAATGTAATACTATCAACATGTAAACAAAAATAAAGGCATGAAAATTTTTGGTAAATGGATAGAACTAGAAAATACATTGAGGTAACTTAGACCCAGAGAAACCAATGCTACATAGTCACTTTTATTTGTGATGTTTAGCTCCAAATTTTCAAATATAAATATATAACCTGAAGCAAGCAAGGATCCAGGAAAGTCAAAAGGGACCATAAATGATGTGTAAGTGAGGAAAGGAGCTTTGGAGAAATGACTACCAGGGTAAGATGCTACTAACGAGAAAGTGGGAGATATAGATAAGGGAGTTTAACCTGGGAGTGAAGGGAGAAGTGATACTTAATGCTAAAGATATTTGAAAGGGGGCGCTGTAGGAAGATTATGTTGTTCCATTGTAAATAATTGTCCCTGCCTATGAGTTTAATAAAGAGTGCTGATTCGCCAAAGGCAGACAGGAAGTGTGGGCGGGGATACCAGACTAAGAAGACTCTAGGACAGGAGGAACAGAGCAGAGATGCCAGAGAGAAGCCAGAAGAAGCAGAGGACACCTATGCTGCTCTGAGAAAAGGTACCGAGCCGCATGGCTGAACAGGATAAGAGTCATGGGTTAGTTTAAGGGTAAAGAGTTAGCAAGTTATATGCCTGGGCCTTAAGCCAGTCAGCCTAAAACTATTGTAAGCACCTGTGTGTCTCTGTGGGTCTGTGGGCCTAAACCTTGAGGCTAGGCTTGAAAGACTGGAATAGAAACCTCCTACTACAGGGCAAGGCAAACTTTTTATTTTATGTTTATTTAAAATACAGACAAAATATATACATATGATTTAAATGAAGCTGTACTACTTGGGGTGATACATGCACCCACCAAGAGCCATAAATGGCCAGGCTAGAGAATCGTTGAATTGTTGGTGCAGTGAGTCCAAGTAACTCCCAACCAATATAGGCTATTGCTATTGTCTATTATTGTCATTTAGAATTTGTCCATAACTCTTTATTGTTTATGACACCACTAACTTCAAACACGGGAATTAGAGGGATTGAATTGAATGTTATTCAGAGTTCTCCCTGAGGACTATCTTGCATAGTAGTGGAAGGTGTTATTCAAATCATCAAGGCAGAAATGCAATTAGAATCCAGCAGGGCTATCTATGAACCACAACAATGAGCAGCATAGAAAGATATCAATAAAGCTGTAAGAGTGGTACTTATATCCTGGGCATGACCAACAGCTAAGTGGACTTAACGCCTACCGAATAGGAAGAAAGTCATGTTTGGTACTATAAACCTAGCCAACTTCTCACAGTTGATGAAGTCATAGATCTTATGGGTGAACACACTACAGCCACTCTCAGAAATTAGTATAACTCCTAACTGCATTTTAAATCCATACACTTATGCATATGGGTAAATGTAGCTGTCACTCATCATTAATGATGCTACTTTTCACAGCTGGTGAAGTCCAGTGTAAAGCCATTTGTAGTCAGAAAACTTCTGGCCCAGACTATCGCCAGTCTGGATCAACAGTCCCAAATAATCACACAAAGTCTTATAGTAATTATATGCTGTTTAGTCTATGGCTTGGATGTATTACTTGCTAGGTCTTATACTTTAAGTTAACCCATGTTTCTTATTTGTGTTTAGCCACGTGACTTGGTATTATTTTGCTCAGGGCAGCATTCTTATCCCACTTTCTCTGCATCTCACTGTCATATGCCTCAATTTGTCAAAATGAAGATAACAACTGACTACATTCTGTATAATCCCAATTGGTACATCTACAACATAATCCTCCCACCTATGGCTCAGGCAGCATCATAGAAAATTGGAGTATAAGAACCAGAGGAACAAGATATGTGTTGTCAGATTGTATCTTTTTTAGGCTGTAATTTTATTTATTTATTACATTTTTGAGATTCATAATATTATTACATCATTTTCCATTTCCCTTTTGTTCTACAAACCCTCCCATACACTTCTTGGTCCTCTCTTTCAAACTCATACCCTCTTTTGTTATTAATTGTTATTGTATGCATGTAACCTGCTCAGTTTTTGTAACACTACTTGTAGATATCTTTTCAGGGATGACCATTTAATACTGAATCAACAGTTTATGTGTTCTTCCTTGTGGAAGACTATTTCTCACACTCTGAACATTCCTTGGGTGTCTATAGTACTTTGTGTAGGATGGAGGCCCTGTGGGCATTTACCTGTTTATTTTGGCATATCTAATGGTGTTATCTTTGTTCTGCTCATGTTTAGATGGTCATGTTGGTGAGACATTATCAGCATAACTTCTGATATTACTAGGAGACAAATCTCCTAACAAATTTTCAGTGGCCCCTGAGCTGGAACTTGTAGTAAGAGGTTTCTGGCCTGAACTTTTGGTCCTAGCCTCAAGGTTTAGGCCTCAGACCCACAGAGACACACAGATGCTTATATTAATTTTAGGCTGATTGGCTTAAGGCCCAGGCATATAACTTGCTAACTCTTTACCCTTAAACTAACCCATGACTCTTATCCTGTTCAGCCATGCGGCTCGGTACCTTTTCTCAGAGCAGCATAATTGTCCTCTACATCTTCTGGCTTCTCTCTGGCATTCTGCTCTGTTCTTCCTGTTCCCAAAGTTTTCTTAGTCTGGTATGCCCACCTACACTTCCTGTGTGCCTTTGGCCAATCAGCACTTTTTATTAAACTCAAAGGTGGGACAATTATTTACAATGTAACATCTTAAATCCACGACAGGAACTTCCTTGAATACAACTTCGCCAAAGACTAGCTTTTGTGGTTCCAGGAGATGCCAGTGAAGTTACTTGAAGGTGTCAGCCAACTGTCCTACCTGGCTTTGATACCTATAAACCACATCAGTGACCAACATGGCATGCCATCCTAAACGTACAGTTGTGGCAGGTATCCCATGCTGGTAGCCAAAATCTCTCTAACTGAACTTAAGACTCTCTCAAGAAAAAAGAAAGTCTTGGATATTGAAAGAGAACTCACAACTATTACTTCATTGAACCAGCAGGATTCCTAACAACAATCTAAACATTTGCCCTTATACTCACAGATGAGTGTAGTCTTTACCGACATCAAAGAAACTGTGTCTTTTAATATGTCATAGGAAAGTTGTACTTTTGAAATGTTTGGTAATTGTAGCTACCAAACAGACCTAATCAATGACAATACCTATTGAAGTATCGATATGGAATATGTATATATCTATATATATATCTATATATATATACACACACACATATATATGTGTGTTTGTATTATTTACATACATGTATGCACAAACATATAAACATGTTTTTATCTATGTATGTGAATATATATATTCATATGTATATACACAAATATATATTTATAGGTATTCACAAATATATATGCATGTAAAATATATTTATGTATATACACAAACACACATGTATACATACATACACACACACACACACACACACACACACACACACACACACACACACACGGCCTTTCTCCTAGGTGAAGATCTACAAACATTCAATGATGGCTGAAAAAGGGAAAATCTATCTTCTCCAAGAATAAGATTCCTAATTTTTATCCAATACTAAGTGGTTATACCTGAATACATATACATATGGGCAACACTAAATGAACTCATGAGGTTGTATTTATATAGTTATCCAGTTACATAGATAGCAATAATTAAAGGCCATAAATATGAGAGGGTACAGTGGTGGGGGCAAGTAAGAGGTTAGGGAAGGGAAGGAAGGAGGAAATTATATTAAAATACATACACACATATGAAATAATAATAAAATTTTAAGGAAAAGCTTCCTTGATAATGAGTGAGAGATATATTTGTCTGTGGATATAAGGTAAGTTTTAGAATACAAACAGGAATTATACTAGGATAGTAAAGTGATAGCTGTAAGTGATAGCTGTAGCCTCTGATCTATGTTCCATAACCTCATTAGTCTTGGGTAGTTGGCTCCTTTTTAGTATCAGGTATGATTTCACTTATCTGGACTATGCCTTAATTCTAATTAGATAGCTGTTGGTCACCACTAAGATAAGTGCCACTATTATACCTTTAGTGATTTTTTTGCCATTCTGGTCATTGTTATAGTTCATAAATGTCACAGAAGGCTAAGGATTTTCATTCTATATCTTTCTGGGCAATTTGCACAGCACTTTCTGCAATTATGAAATCTAGTCTTCTGGGAAGAGGTTTTCAGGTTCTACAGAGTGTGGATCATCTGAGTCCTTTGTCTGATAGGCATGGTGTCTTTAGCAGTAGAAACTTATCTTCACTCATTGAAGGCCACTAAGAACAACCACAATAGCCTGAAATTGTCTTGAGAGTCACTTGAACTAACCTGACTAACAAATTGAAAGAAAATTTCTTATACCTGGTGCTTGGATATTAGTAAGATAGTCTCCAGCAAATGGAGGTCATTATAGAAAATCTGAAATGCTAATAATTCAGAAATATACAGGTGGTGGGAAACTCAGTCCAGTGGGTATATCCATAACACAGCTCTTTCACCTAACGCTCAAGGAACATCATAGAAGTGGGGATGGAAATAGTGTAAGAACCAGAAGACCAGGGAATCTGTCATGATATTGGGTCTCCTAGAAATCATGGGGAATATTTATCTATGATAACTCAACAGTGTAGCTGCCTAAACAAGATCTAAACTCTGGTGATGTTAATAGACTTGATATTGCTTAAGACACCACCCACTTTAAATACAGGAATTGGAGGAATTGAATTGGATGTGATTCAGAGTTCTTATGGGGTCTAATGTCTAGAAAAGTACCAAGGTAGCTAATAACTATTGAGAAAGGGATTATCATTCTCTGTTAGAGGTGATTCTCCTAACTAGTTATCCAACACAAAGTGGGTCAACCATAGAATCATAAACACATAAGTCATACTAAATAAACTCATTAGGTTGTATTTATATATTTATGGATATGTGTGTAGTAATAACATACTACACACATACAAAGGCCACGAATTTGAGAGGAAACCAGCATGTGCATGGAAAAGTAAGGAGAAAGGTGTCCTGTGAGGGTGTTAGAAGAAAAAAAGGGAAGGGGGTGTGTGTTGTAGTGGGGTTTTTTGGTCCCAGGTGGCCAGAGGCCCAGACCTTGCCGCACCAGACCCCTTAGTCACCTAGCCGCCCGCTGCTGCTGCTCAGGCCCTTAGAAATGACTCAGATGCTTATATGAAGTTCATGCTGCTTGGCCTATGGCTCAGGCGCATTGCTAGCTAGCTCTTACATCTTAAATCAACCCATTTCTATTAATCTGTCTGCCACATGGTCTGTGGCTCATGTGTGTTCCTACCTGTTGCTCCTTGGGCCACTTGCTAGATCTGCCTGACTCTGCCCTGCTTCTCCTACCTATGCTCTGATTTCTCCTCCTACTTCTTCTATGGTGCCTGTCATGGCCCAAAAGAGCTCCTTTATTTAAAGATTGAGATTCACAGCATACAGAAAGGCATTCCCACATCAGGTGTGAATAGTTATCTTTTAATTTAAAATTTTTAATAAAAATATTTATAATAAATATTCTTTGAAAACACTGAATTAGTCTAAGGACATTAGACCAAGCCCCCCATAATGCAAATAGGATCATCTCTGTCTCAACAGTAGTATCTCCCAATAGATTTCAAGCTGCTGTCACATCTGTATTCTCCCTCTGAATGCAGAAAAAGGGGATATCTTCACCTGATCTCTGCTTCTTTGATTCTTGGCAGCATGAAGTACCATGTAAACTTTGTGTAGAACAGTGCTGTTCACAAAAAATATTTATATATAGTACATCATTCTTTCAGTTTTTTGCTAATTACCTCAATTTAATATTAGTTCAAAGTATAGATCTTGACTGAATGCAAGGAAATTACAATTTAAATCATCTGAGCTTTTATCATTTGTAAGATTACAGAATTCCATTATGCTAATTCTTTTATTTAAAATTTAATAAAATAGCATTAATTTCTTCCCTTTCCTCTCTCCAAACTTTTGTTATGTCTCTCCTTTCTCTTTTTCAAATTCATAATCTCTTCTTTCTTTATTTCATGCATATATGTATATTCATTTATGTATTACTTAGCAGACTATATTTGCAAATCCATCTAAATATAACCTGCTAACTTTATACAATGTTACATGTATGTATGTTTACAGGGCTGGCCATTTTGTACTAGACAACCAGTTGATGTGCTAAGTTTATTTTCATAGCAACTTCCCTAATGAAGTAGAGCATGCAAGGTTATTTCTGTTGTCCAGACGAGGAACCTAAGCATTGGAAATCTGAGATAAACTTTCCATTGTCATTTAGCTTTTAAAATGCAGAAAAGTATGAGTTAAAATTCTCTTTGTTGAGAGTTTTCTCTTTTACAATGGGCTTTTCAGTGTCTAGCCTTACTCAACAGTGTTTCATCTTTTAGTCCACAAGGCCCAAATTGTTTACACTTACTTGAAAACCAGATCCAGTTAGAGGTTAGAAAGATCCCTCTTTAAAGTGAGCAAATATTCATAGTTGCTCCAGTGAATTGCTGACAGTGATGATATTGAGATATCAATTACATGTTGTTGATAGATTCCCCAAGCCTGTTTATTTCTTGCATTCCTTGGTATGCCTCCTCCTTAGAGAATTATGACATTTTTGTGACTCAGTTTTGTAATACATCCACTTGCCTTAGTTTCACCCTAAACCCCTGTAGCCCTTTATGATAACATGGATCAATGCCTGAACAAAGTTGTCTGGAAGTTTGAATTGAACAAAGGAAGAACATCCTAGTTCATATTGAAAAAGGAGGATTATTGTTGAAAATCCTTACATACTATCTAATGAATAAGACTCTTAGGCTTGTCATTTACAAGTAGATTACCTATTTCAAACAGATTATTCAAACTTTTGTATTTTTACGCATTACAGCCAAAGCTGTAGGGCAAATGGTATTTTCCAATAGACCAAAAGTGATAGTATTCTGGCTTATTTGTACAGTAGAGTATTTTTGGTTATTTTTCTTTCTATACACACTTCGATATTAGAAGAAGGAAGATTTAACAATTATGAATATTAGCATATCAGTAATGATCCTATTATCTCCTCTCCAACATTAGAATTCTTAGTCATCTATTTCCAATGGTTCCCAAAAGCATTGGTCATGCCCAGAAAAGTCTGTCTGCAAGACTGTTAAAGTAGACCCTGTGACAGGAAGCATGTCACCTCAAGGATATGGACACAAATATAATATTACTATGGGAAGAATAATTGAATTTTGTTGTCATGTCAAAATTAAAGGCCTTCATCAAGAAATATGCACATTGAGATTGCCTTATACTATGAACTGTATCAAGAACTGACATTCATCAAAAATTTACTTTGTGATACCCATCCTTCTAAGAGCTCTAGGTAGAATAATTTAAAAGAAAGAGTATTTAACTACATCTCACTTATTTTTTTCCTTAATATTCATGAGGTTAATCCTCACAGTGATCCTGTTAGAAACTTACTATTATACACTTATTTTAAAGATGAGAAAAAGAAGCATAGTGATTATAACAACTTGTTCAAAGTTATATATTTTGTAACTAATTGATAAAGGCATTTTTGGAATATCTATAATGTAGCTTTTAGATTGCATTATGTTGTCTCCTAAATGTTATATGTATATCATTTCTGTTGACCTCTCCTGATTGCAAAAGTTCACAAAACATTTAAAGCATTAGTGGATATTTTCACATATAACCTCGTATGTGCCAGGAATTCTCGCGAGAGGTATATAACGCAAAATTAGCCAAGCTCATCATTTAACATATTAACTGAGCAGATTTCTATTTTGCTGAAAAAATAACTGGTACAAGTTCAACATTTTAGCATGTTTAGGGACTTTTAAGAATTAATCTCAAAGATGCATCGTTATTGTCTTGTTTGTTTCATTTTCTTCGAGTCAAGGTTTTCTGTATAATAGTCCTGGCTGTCCTGAAACTTGCTAGTCCAGGCTGGCCTTGAACTCACAGAGGTCTGTCTGCCTTTGCCTCCCAAGTGCTGAGATAAATGGCATGTACCACCATTGTCTGGATGTTAGGCCTTAAACTCACAGAGATCCAAACAGATCTCTGTCTCCCAAGTGATGGTATTTAAGGCATGGGCCACTACTCCCTGACCTTCATGGCTTGCCTGTAGGTGACTCTGTCCTCTGATATTCCAAATAAATTTTATTAAACATATAATTATATCAGCACTTATATAAATTTGTCTGTGGAGGTTTTCCCCACCCCCCATATACTGTTGTTTTTTTTTGTTTTTGTTTTTTTTTTTTTTTTGAGACAGGGTTGCACTGTGTAGCAAAGCTTTGGTTGTCCTGGAACTCACTCTATAGACCATGATGGCCTCAAATTATCTGCTTGAATTAAAGACATGTGCCTCCACTTTCTGACTATTTTGTTTGTTTTATTTTATTTGCTGTTCCATTTCTGTGTTCTTCTCCTAAAACATACTAATAATACAATACTGTTTTCAATGGATAAATTATATTGATGTAATACTAGCCCAGTTCTTATGTGTGTGAGTCTAGAATGTCCTGATAAAACCATTATAGTTTTAAGAAGATAAATTGTTTTCACAGTTGGCATGCTAGTTAGCTCATAGGATCACTTTGAATGTTTTTCCTTTAATTAAAGACTTATCTAAGGTCAGAGGAGTCCTCATGAGAATCCTGTTATATAAAGAAATACTTTGATATGGCCACTAAATTTGTCATAGGATGTGATAATGACTGAGCTATTAAAAACATATTTTAATACCTAGATGCTGGTCAACTAAAGAATAGACAAAGAAAATATAGAAAATTTACACAGTGAAATATTACCCAGCTGTTAACATTCACAGGTAAATGGATGGATCCAGAAAAAAACTCATCCTGAGTAAGGAAACTCAGACTCCACAAACAAATATTTTGTATATTCCTTTCTATGTGAATATTAGCTGTTAAATCTTCAATAAGCAGGCTACAATTAGT
Organism: Phyllotis vaccarum; assembly: GCA_033318265.1. Taxonomy (NCBI): domain Eukaryota; kingdom Metazoa; phylum Chordata; class Mammalia; order Rodentia; family Cricetidae; genus Phyllotis; species Phyllotis vaccarum. The sequence goes on from JARWLC010000013.1 coordinate 62,369,520, forward strand.
ATAATGACAGATGATAGAGAGTAAAGGATTGAGTGGAGATTGATGGCTCTTCCTAAGAATATAAAATAGATTAGAGGATTATGGATGGAGAAATGTATGTGTTGGAGAAAGAAAGAGGAGGATTAAATGTGGAGGGGAGGGGCAAACAGGAGAGAGGGAATACAAGCATGGATAGCTAAAAGTAAGGACCGTTATAGGGGTCTTATAGAAACCTAATACAGTAGAAGGTTCTTAAGATATATACATATATAAAAGAAATCTAAATATACTCATCAAATTACAAGAGAGATAGACCAAAACTGGACATCTCTTGTCATCAAATAAAACCTCCAATTCTAGAAATAGGTTACTTCTGATTAAGATATTGACCAAAGGTTTCCCACATAAACTTCAAATCAGCCTAGGCTATTGGCAAGGTTCTCCACAAACTTATGGTTAAGACCCTATTGTTGAAGACTCACTGAACTTAGAGAAGTCAAACTGTTACTTATTTAGGACTTTCACCCATACGGTCCCATATGGACTAATAGTGTTTATGGTACTAGGCAGTACTCTTCATGCTACCAGTGTAGAAAGGTAAAAATCAGACCAGCTACAAACCCTTTGATCTACAATGGTGACTCGCCTATAAGATATGCTGGTTTAATAGCGGTACAAAGCTTATGGGAGTAAGTAATTGGAGTAATTAATTCTAATTGAGATGGAAGCCATTCTGAAAACTGCTCAAGTGGCAAAGAACCTCAGACTAGATAAGACAGAGACCAAGGGAAAAAACAAATACTACTCTTCTATTAAAGGAATGTAGCAATAACATCGCTCTTAGTGAATTTTGCTATATTCATAGATGGTGTTGCTCAGCTGTCACCATAGAATCTTCTTCCTCTTGCAGTAGACCCATAGCAGGACAATGTGAAGAAAGTATGGGACCTTGGAGTACTCATTCTCAAATGGGATGTCTCTATCGAATTCCTCCCCTCAGGGCTCAGGGAACTCTGTGGAAGAGGAGGCAGAAAGACTAAAAGACAGAAGGGAGAGAGGACATCAAGAAATACAAGACTCCTATGAATTCACAGAGACCGAGGAAGCATTTGCATGTGTCAAAGCCAGATGTGGTCCCAGCACTTAGAAGGAAAGTAGACACAAGCTGCCATCCCTAACCCAGACTCTGTCTCCAATTCATAACTGCTCACAGTGGGAAAATTACTTTTCTCCAACATAGTGTCACTGGGTATGTAAACCACTCTTAAGGATAGGTCCCATGTCTTGTGGCATATGACTGGCACAAATCAAACTCAATGGCGTTTTTGGAGGTTTTTCTTTTTCTTTATTTTTAAACCTTTCCTATCCTTTGCATATATATTATGGTTTTTGGTTTTGTGTTTTTAAAAAATTTCTTTGTGTGAAAATTTTGTTTCTGTGTTTCTTGTAATTTTTCATTGACTCTTTTTCCTCTGTTTTTCCCTATTGTGGTTTATTTGTTTTTATTTTGTACCTTATTTTATTATTAATTTTTAAAGATACTTATTTACTTTCTAATGAGAGAGAGAGACAGAAAAGGTGTGGATTCAGGTGGGAAAGGAAGTGGGTAAAATCTGGGGAGAGCTAGGGGAGGAAAAACTGTAATCAGATTATATTCTGTGAAAAAAAAACTATTTTCAGTAAGATAGAAAGTATATTTTCTGATCAATTTAGAGAATATGGTCCACATTGACAATGTAGATATATTCCATACCAGTTTTCATATTTTCTACAGTGGGTGCAGTTACTGGACTAGTATTGCTAGAAGTTGAACTTATATTCATTATGTTTCATTCTGTAGCTCCTTTAATTTATCAGCTTCTTCCTCTGTCTTCTTTACTTCAACTCTGATTATTTCCAGGTCCAGATTTTAAATGTTCCTACCTTCCAGATAATTCTATATCAGTTCTGTCTTCTGGCTGGGAAATTTCTAACTGGTAATATAAGATAACACATTTATGTTAAAATAAATAATATTATAGTTTGTTATGTTCTAAATATGAGTGATCAAGATTCAAGAACATGGAATTTCCTCTCTCGAATGCATGTTCTATAATCAAAAATGCTACATGAACTTTCATAGATGTTGGGGGCATTAGTTTGGTGGACTCTAGAAGAGAAAGTCAAAGGTTTTTGTGTAAGTTTCACATGCTATAGAATTAATTCTTAGTTATTTCAGGTTAGTGGGGCTAGAGGTATGTCGTTTTATTAATAAAATCTAAGTGTTTTTACCTAAAGGTGATGAGGATTTTAGGTCAAATTCAAAGACTGAAATGGTTAATAAAAACCTAAAATAGACCAACATAATTTTGAATCTAAACTTACAACATTACAGTCTTCTACAGTCATAGTGTTGTAGTTATCCACAGTCAAACAATCTGCATCTTTAGTAATACAGATGTGGCTTCTTCAGAAAATATTAGTTCACTAACTAGGTCTTGGATTTTGCATTCCTGGTATGGTAGGACATTTCTTTCAGCTTAGGCTCCTGGGATCTAGCAGCAGCTCTTCGGGCTTTAATTGCTCAGATTTTTGACTGTTCTTATTCACCACAAGGATGCATCGCAGCCTTTTAATAAGTGGAGGCATAAGCTAGTGCTGTCATCCAAGCACAGAACTCTGATTGGTATCACTCTCAGCTGCTGCAATTTCTATAGGAAGACCCATTTGACTTCAATTTAATGGATGAAAAAATGGAGGGGAACAGTTGTTATTTTTATCAAGACTTGTTATGAAAGTAATGGAGTCATGTTCAAATTTGTTCTTGTTTTATAGCCTCTGTTCTTATATGGTCCCTACACAGTGTGTCTTAACCAAAGTGTACTCAGAATAGCTATGTTTAAATTTTGTCACAGTAACTTTGAACCCATAGGTCCTGTCATTAAATTGGTGATAGAATACAGTTTTGCTTCCTTTACTCGCATCTATTTTTTTTTTTAATCAGTGAGAATCACTATTACTATAACAAAGCTTCCCAACTTGGGTTGAAACAACAAAGGTTTGCAATCACCACAAAACACATTATCTTAATATATAATGTTGACTTTTAGCAAGTCTTTGGATTACTGTTTTCTCTAGTTTTCATGATTTTCTTTATTTGTTTTTGAGATGGCCTGGAACTCACTATGTGGGCAAGGCTGACCTTGAGCTAACAACAATCAGCATGTCTCTGTCTCCAAGTGCTGGTATCACAAACCTTCCTACAAGGTCTGTTACTGTAAAATTAATAATACTTCAAGATTAACACCATTAATAAAAGTTGAAAATACTTGTATAATAGGATTATGTAAATTTAAAATTCACCAGTGACTTGCTGTTAATTTTGTTAAGTATAGGGTTTTGCTAGTTAAGTATCTCGGTTGTGATAATAGAAGCCCAAGGAGCTCACTCAAGGAAAAAAAAATGATAACAGGCTATAAATACACTTATAATTTAGATAAAGGAGATATACAATAGAGCTAAATTTCTGTTCAGCCTCTGAAATAATTAGAACAAGGAACTTAGAAATGTGAGGATTCTCTCTCAATTGTCTCTGTGCTCCTTCTTTGTCTATGAAACACTTTATCTTAGACCCACATTGGACTTCATAGTTCTATATAAGAGCTAAGCTGAAGTGAACTTTCTTGATAAAAAGTATTCAAGGGAAGAATTTCATTGTACATTTCTGGGTCAGACAGCTATTCAACTGTTTAATCATCACGAAGAAATAAGATCTCATTATTGGAAAGTCCTAGCACTTAGTCTTGTGAATAGGACAAAATTCTTATAAAGTAAGGGAGGTACAGTTTTTACTTACAGGGAGATTTTAGGAAACAATCAAGTAAATGCAGTTCTTTCCCAGATAAAGAAATTATACTAGTACAGCCTGAAAACTTTACAAATGGGATAATGAAATCCATTCTTCCTTACTTACCATACATCTTTGCTTTCACTCAACTATGACATGATCGGTAAACATTCTAAGGTTGCTAAAATAAATTTCAGAAATATTGTCAATTAGCTTTTCTACTTTTGTAAAAATAGAAAGATGATTATTGTTTGGAAGAAAATAATCAGTCTTTTAGTGATAACATCTTATGATTTTATTATTGTTAAATATCCTACAGTGTCATAATCCTTTATCTACCTGGCATTAATTCTGAGGAATATAATCATTACATTTTATTTTATTTAATATTCCATCTCTTGCTTCTTCTAATGTTCCTGTCATTTAGGGGAAAGTCAATTCAGTGTCTCACATGCATCAATGAATTATGCTTCTGTGTTCTAAATATTTAAGAATCAAGGAAGACCTGGTATTTGAGAAATACTCAGACCATATAATATATACATTTTGCTTTTTTCTTACCATAATAAAATAGTAAGAATAGTTTTTCATCTTTGAGGAACAGAAAGATGTTACATTCTCCAAAATAGAAGATGCAGATTTGTTTTTTTTCAAATTTTTGTCTTTTAAAAATTATCTATTTTTCTTATACAATAAATCCTGATTATAGTCACCCCCTCCAAGTTCCTTGACCTGTCTTATTCTCCAGATCCACTCCTGTTCTGTCTCTCATTAAAAAGAACAGTTTCTAAGATATAACCAAATGTGATAAAATAAAATAAAATAAAATAAAATAAAATAAAGGAAAAACTATCATATTATGGTTGGATATGGCAACCCAAAAGCAGAAGAGTCACAAGAGCAGGCACTAGAGTCAGTGACTTACTAGTTCTCACAGTCAGGAGTCCCATAAAAATAGTAAGATAGTAGCTATAATACAATGCAGAGGACCTGTTCCAGGCCATGGAGGCCCCGTGCTTGCTGTTTTCAGTCTTTCTGAGCTCAAAATATACCTTGATTAGTTGACTAAGAGGTTTCTGTCCTTCTGGTATCCTCCATCACCTCTGGCTCTGATAATCTTTCTGCCTTCTCTTGTGCATGTTTCCATGAGTTCAGAGGGGAGGGACTGATGTAGACAGCCCATTAAGACTCTCTACACTTAATGTCTGCCTGTGGGTGTCTGCATCTGCTTTCATCTGCTGCTAGAAGAAGCCTTGCAGAGCTGGTATTTTAGCTTATGCATCATGCTTCATAGTTTGGAAAACTGTTAGCATAGTGAATTGAAATATTTGATATTACGTTTTAGAATCAGAAAAGAAAATGTATTCAGGCATGCAAGGTACAGAAAGCTTCAAAATACTTTGGTAAATGAGAGATGATCATTAATATGTATAGCTTATTTTGTGGAATGATATTTGTTTTTCCTTAATAAAAGATCACTGCTACCAAATTCATTTCTTCTGAGAATCTTTCTTAAGTGCAAAGTGCTAACAGTCCCTGAAATTTCCCACCTGTTGACTTGAAACTTTCTGAACTCCAACATAGCTCATAACAGTGTGAAATGAAAGAAAGTTTTCCAATTTGTTACTTTTCTTTCTTAAAGCCTTTTGTGGGCCAATGATTTAACTTTGACTGGTTTATAGATATAATCATAGTGATGAAAATCACTGATGATTAGCTTAACTCAATTATTCTCTGCTAGAAAAAAATAATAGCAATAATTATATACTTTTAAATTTTCTATTAATTTGTAATAGCATGCAAAGTAATGAACTTCATTATGAAAATATGCATATGTATACCAACTCACATCTATATTTACTTTTATATACATTGTGCTGTATAGTTTAAAAACTTGTGCCACATCATTTCAAGGCCTTAGTCTCTCACCTCTTTGTTGTTTTCTTTTAATCTAAGACCAGCTGTGTTTTCACTTACTACATTTTATTCAGTTTTTTATATTTTACTGTTGATTCAAACCAGTGATACCTGTAGCTTTGCAACAACCTGGAATACTTTTGCTCACAGTATTCCTCTGAAGGAATGCCCTTCTTTCATTCCTTGTTCTGCTATCTAAAAATCTTATCTGTCTTCCAAGGCTCACCTAAAAGTTCAATTTCCCTACGAAATTTTCTAATTCTCCTTTTTTATCATTGTGATAAAATACCATTGCAAAGGCAACTTAGGGGACAAAGAATTTATATTAGCTTACATTTCCAGAGGCATAAGAATCGATCATAGAGCAGAGGCATAATAGCAAGAATGACAGCAGAATGAGGAAGCTGAAATCTCACACCTTGATCCATAAGCGCAAAGGAAGTACTGAATTGGAAGTGGTACAAGATTTTAATACTCTTAGTTCCCCTTAACACAATTCCTCCAACAATACTGAACCTCCTAAACTTCCCCAAACAGTGACACCAACTGGGGATCAATTATTAAACTGTCTGAGCCTATGGGGGACTTTGTCAGTCAATTTACCATACTCCTAAAGAAGGCCTTGGTACTTCCAGCACTCATGTTACCCTTAACAAAGTATGTGTAGTATTATAATTTTATATTCATTCTTCCTATCTATCAATAATTAACCCAATAACTTATGATGAATTTTTTGCAATTATGTGTAAGTGAAATTTCAACAAAGAAACTAAGTTTACTTTGAAGAAGTACAGTATTATAGAGAGAACTCTGGAAGTTCATGGTATGTAGGGTTGAGTTTGTATACCATTCATATTTTGGTTGGTAAGGTTGACTGAGTTCATTAAATCTTGATTATTTTCTGTTTTCTCATATATTTTCATCATGCTTGGGAAGTATCACACCCTCAGCAGATACTTTAATTTCATAGGATGAGTAGCCCAGCTTGAATATTTTTTTTTACACTTCCATAATTAAAGTCCAGTGCAATAGAACTGGGAATCAATAAATACCTTTGGGATGAGTTTGAAGTATAAGAAGTCCTTTCTCATGAATAGGACTAAGTGGTTTACCTAATAGAAAGCTTAACAGAGACAGTTAATTTCCTCTTGTGCCCTGTTGCCTTCTACAGTGTTGTTATGTCTCTCCAAAGGACTAAACATGCAAAGCATCATTCTGGAAGCAGGGACTAAATGCTCTCCAGATAATGCAACCAATGAAAGTATATAAATGGTGAACATCTTCACACAGAGCTGATAAATAATATTTGTCTATCCATTTTTAAAATACTCAGTTTGTGGCATTTTGTTATAGAGGCACAATAAGGCTAAGATTACATGACTATCAGATGGAATCTTACGAAGGAACTCTGCAAAGTATCCCTATTTTAAATTTTTTCCTTCATTTTATTATTTTTTATAAAATTTATGTCTTTTTATCCATGTATTCTCCTGCTCCCCTTCCCTCCTCCCAACCTCTCCCAGTCAGTCTTCAGCCTCGCCCCTCCCCATCCACCCATCCCCTCCCCCAAATGGGCAAGAAGTCCCAAGGCGGGTCAGTTTAGCATGGCATATCCCCTCTAGGTAAGTCCGATTTCTCCCATCCCCAAATCAAGACTGGATTAGGTGTTCCTCTGCAGGGAATGGGCTCCAAGGTGCCAGCCTCCACACAGGAACACAGTCTGATCCCATGCCTTGAGGCTCAATTGGAGGCCCTAGCTTCTTACATATATATATATTTTCAAACTTGTATTAATTAGTTTGGGGTTCAGCTCATCAAGAAGCTGAAAAGATTCATTAGAAAGCAGAAATAATCATACTAGACAAACAATTATAAAAATTCCTTCCTAGGTCAGAGTAAAATAAAAATACTTTATAAGCAGGAGATGAAGACCTCTGTAAAGTATGGTTTATAGAGATATTGCAGATGCTGTTGTGTGGCACAGAGAGTATGGCGGGTGTGAGGGTATCGTGCCTGGAGAAAATGGGGGTGTTTAAGAGAGACTGATAGAAAAATTGTCTGAATAACAGAAGGACTGAATACAGAGTTTCTTACAGTAGTTTGGAAAAATCATGTGCAAATAATATTAGAAAAATGGAAAATATAGTATAAGTTAGAATTGTTATATACTATTATGCAGAACTTTTTAGTAAAACAATAACTGGAACATTGAAATTGGAGTCATTAAAACATTATGTAAAAACATTTTTCCTGTATGTATTGAAGTTTACTTTGTGTTCTCATATAGGTTATATGTTGGAGGAAGTTCCATGGCTGCTGAAAAGAGTATGTATTCTGCAGTGCTTGAATGGGATGTTCTATACATGTCTGCTAAGTCTACTTAATCTAGGATGGCATTTAATTCACAAATCTCTTTGTTTATTTTTTGGTTGATTGATCAGTCTAATGATGAGAGTGGCTTTTTGATCTCACCAACTGTTACCTATATTAGAATTTTTGTTTTATGAAGTTAGATGCTGCTGTGTTGAAGTATGGATGTTCAGACACGTAATATCTTTCTGATGTATTAGTCTCTTAATAATTATAAAGGGGCCATCTTTATTTTTTTCTCACTAGTGGTTTGAAGTCTATTTTATCAGATGTGAGGACAGAAATGCCCACTTCTTTCCCAGGTCAATTTGCTCAAAGTAGCTTTTTTTCATCCTTTATCTCTAAGGTAGTGTATGTCCCTTGTGATTTGCATTGCTTAGAGGCAGCAAACAGATGGTTCCTGCCTTTTGATCCACTTTAGTAGTCTGTCTTTTAATTGTAAATCGAGACCATTATTATTATTATTATTGTTATTATTATTATTATTTAAAGATATATGTTGATTCTTGTCATTTTGTGTATTTTGTGATTTTCTTTCTGTATTAACTATTATTCTAGCATGGTTGATTATTTCCTGCCAAACTGTACATATTTTTTTTTCTCTTCTGTCTGAATAATTCCTTCAGATGCTTTCCATAAAGCTAACTTAGTGATAAAATTTTCCTTAGCCTAATATTTTTTAACCATGGATTTTTTTTCTTGTTGTTCAATGCTGACAGATAACTTTGCTGAGCATAGAAGTTTAAGTTGAAAGTTTCTATCATTTAAAACTTGAAGTACATCTGTTTATGCCCTCATGCTTTAAAATTTCAGTTGAATAATCTTCTGTTATTCTGAAAGGCTTCATTTTATATGTGGCCCATTGTTTATCTCTTGCTATTTTTGATATGCTTTTTTTGTTTGTATAATGAAACACTTGTCAGTTCTCTTCTGATACTGCCTTTTGGTGTCTTAAATATATTATGTATCAGGTTTGGTATTTCTTTTCCAGACTCAGGAACATTTTCTGCTATAATTCTTTTAAAAATGCTTCTATGCTTTTAGTACTAGATTCCTTTCCTTCCTCCATAGCTATTATCTTTAGGTTTCTTCTTTTCAGAGTGGCACATATATCTGGGAGTCTCTGCTGGTATCTTGTCATTGGATTGCCATTGTCTTTTTACTTGATTGTTTCAGTTTGTCTACATTGTCCTTTAGATATTCTAACTCTTTTTGATCCATTCTATTAATGAGACTTTCAACAGATCTTTATAGTAGATGGATTGTGTTTTTCATTTTAAGTATTTAATTTTTATTCATGTAAAGATTCATGTATCTTCATAAAAGTTTATAAGGTCTTCAGATTGAATTTTCTTCAGTGATTCTCTTTGTTGAACTTTAGTTTCATATCTTGTATTATTTCCCCCATTTCATTAATCTGTTTGTCTTCTTGATCAGGAGATTATTTTATTGTTTGATTTATTGGAATATGCATATCATAATTCTTTTCAGTTCTCTATCTGAGATTTTATTCCATTCTGAGTCTGTGCCATTTCTATAGGATTAGTAACTTTGTTATTTTGTGCGTGTGTTTCTTATGTTACCATGTCAGAAATTATGCATCTGTTTGTAGTGATATGTTATAAATTTAATAAAATTATTCTGAAATATCAGAGAACATCATCTGTTCTTTCTTTGATTAGTTATTTTTTATCAGAAATATCACTATGCAATAATATTCCTGTGAAATTTAGATGTGATAAAATGAAGTATTTAGGTCAGAAAAGAATTCCTTAGTCCAGGAACCCAAGTTGCCTGTTATAAACTCTATATTGTAACATGAATAGGATAGTTACTAAATGAGCACCTACCATTACTTGAGATTGCTCCATAAATATACTGATAAATTAATAACAGATTCCACTTTAACTTCAGTAACTGTTAAAGTATAAAAATCAATAGATAGAATGGGTAATATTGAGATTTTAGTGAAGATTAGGAATGAAAAAGGAAGTAGGGTAAGAATAAAAGGAAACTCTTAGATCAACATTGTAAAAAAAAGTATTGAGTTGGATACTATAATTAGGATGGGAAAGTTGGACAACTGTTAGCCTCCATAGATTTTTTGATGCTGCTTAAGTCATATTAATATTCATTAAGTTAAAAGGGAAGATAAGAATCAAAGAAGGAAAAATGTAGGAGTGAGAGGGGCAATATGAGACATGTAGCTGGAGTACAATAAAATATGAAATCTAGTAGACTGTGTGGATAAATATAACCAGCACTCCTAAAAGCTAACTGAGCAATATACAAGCAAAATTATCACAAGCTAGTTTTTCTGCAGTAGTAGAAAATAATGAATTATGGACATAATGAGCCTGAAAGGGAAGTTTTCAGTTCTCTTGGGTTCTTCTAACATGCTCCAGTTTATGCTGTACATGGGTGGGGCATGTGGGATTCTTGGTTTGTACAGTCTCAGTATTTGGGGGATTTTTGCATGTGGGGGGGGATGTTGTAAGTTCCACGGTAGTTTCCTACACCCCCTTGACTCCATAACAGCCTCTTGAGAAGAGTATGCTTTACTCTTTTTGGCTGATTCATTACGTAATCTGTCAGGCAAGACTGGCAGACCAGGGCTTTTCCTAGGTATACAAGTTGGGTTAATTTATTCATCCTCTTTGAACCTCATATATAAATATGAGGAGGATAACACTATTCCTTATTAAATAAATGTTTTGATCCTTCTATGTCCTCAACTCTATGGTAGGTGATGAACATGTTGAGTGTACTAATTACGCTATTAGTTGATACAGCAAGTAAACCACCAACTTTCTGTGAGTTAGCATAAGCTTATTATTTGATCTCACAAAAACCCAGTACAGATAGTTTGGATCAGCAAAAGGTAATTCTCCATACTGATTCTGGGATCCTGATCAATCCTCAGGGTGTGGTTCTCAAAGTTGCTTATCTGCTGAAATTCCTAAGTGTTAAAACAAAAACCCTCTGATATCTGGATACATCATTCTAGAGTTTTAACTGGCCTAGGCTGTAAAAAATGTCAGGCTTTTTCAATTTCCTGGATGATTTTAATATATAGTCAAGATTGAGAATCTGTTCCTTTATAGACAAACAAAAGAGGAGATAATGACAAAGGTGCATTTGCCATCTTTTGTTTTGTTTTGCTTTTATGTTTTTGAGATAGTGTCTCTGTGTTGCTCCTCATGCTCACCTGAGCAACAGGTAATTACTGGGCCCAAATAATTTCCGTAGTAATTGCAAACTTACTTGGCTATATCTTCATTTTAACTGTTGTAAAATGTAATGAGGTACATTACTTCTGCTAATAAGTGAATTGACAATCATTGTACATATGTTATACTTCCTCTGTCAAGTTATTATAAGGACGAAGAAATATACTATTTGACTGACATCTAAGCACATAGATTTATATTTATATTCCAGAAATTTCATACATAACTGTCACTAAGGTTTAAAAATATGTATACTTATGTTAAACAGCAAATTAATAGTTCATGAATGTATTTTGAAGACATTTCACAAGAAATTTAAGTTAGGTAAAGCATCTTTAGTAAATAAAAAACCAAGCTAATGCCTTAGTGCTCTAGACAAAGATGAGTGGAAATAATAGTACAAACAAAGAAAATAGCATGTGACAGTGTCTCAAGAATAAGGTTATTTTAAGGAGCAATTAAAGTGATTCCTAAAAATGAGGATTACAGTGGAAAAACATTTTACAAACGTTAACCTTTGAAATTATTATGGTTATTTATTTTCACTCTGTCTTTTGGATCCCTGCAACATATTCCCTTGCCAGCCAGGCATCACAACTTTGTCCAATTTTGAAAGGGAGGATAGGTGAGAATTATTGAACTTTCTAGGTTATGAAGAGTTTTAAAAATTCAGACTGTTCACATAGATCATAAAAGCATACATGTTAAGTACTCATCCACTTTACTGTTTCTCTCCCCTTTCTCTAGCTGGCTGAACCGTTTATTCTTTCCAACTACCCCATTCCTCTTTCACAGTAGCTCACTGAGGCAGGATTGCTTGCATAAATAAAAATGAGGGGTAATTTATGGATTTTGACCAACTTATTAGTTGCTATACTACTGAGAAAAATGGCACATTACATGTTTATTAGTTCATAACACAGCCTTCAATACACCTTTCTTTTTTAACTAAACTATTTTGGCATATACTAATTTTATGCGCTTATGCGGTGTAATGGTTACTTGATGCATGCAAATATTATACAATTATCAATAGAGGGTAATTGGTATATTTATCATATCAAACATTCATTGTTTCCTTGTGATAGCATACTATAAACCCTATCATCTAGTTAAGTATGGAGGTACATATCTCTAAATATAGTACTCTAAATACAAATCAAAGAGGGTTGTGAGTTTAAAATCACTCTAGCCTGCACAAAATGTTCTAGGCCAGAATAGGATACATAGCTTAAACAAAACAGACAAAAATGATAGTAATAAAGCCTAGATCCTACCTGCTATTTATTTTTAAACACTCATTACTGTAAACTATCGTTATCTTACTATATAATAGATCATCATCTTATTTACTTTTTACCTTGTAATCATTCAATAGCCTCTGCTTAGCCCACTCTCCTCTCTAACATCCCCAGTTTCTACCAGTTGTTTATTTCTGTGAGAACAGCTTTTAAAATTCTACACAGAAGTGAGATAGTGTGGCATTTTTCCTTCTGTTCTGGTGTTGTATCCCATAACATATCATTCTGCAGTTCCATCTTCTTTGTTGCAAATCACACTTCAATATTTTTCATGATGACATAGAATTACACTTTTAAATATACTGCTTCATACTTTATCTGTTCGACAATCTGATGGGTACTTGGGTTGTTTCTGTTTCTTAGATATTGTGAATGGTGCTTCAGTGAGCAAGGGAATATGGGTCTCACTTTTAAAACCTGGCTTAATTCCCCTTGGATATGTAGTTAACAATGGGAATTGTGTGTACGTGTTTCTTTTCTTTATTCCCACTCCAACAGTTATCCTTTTGACTCTTCAATATAAAAATTAATCTAACTGATATAACTAATATCTCATTGTACTCCATGAACCTGTTGGTCACTTGCCTTACTTTGGAGGAACTCTTGAAACATTTCTCCCAGTTTTAATTAGATGTTTACGACACTGATCTGTTTGAGTTCCTACTATATTATGAACATAAGTATAGTTTGTATCTTTTTTCTACACATTTTATTCTTCAACTCTAAATTATTTTTTGTGTATGGAAGCTTTGGGGGATTAATTATGGGATTAAAATTGCCGATTTACCCGTTATTTTTGTGTAAAGCTAAACTTAATGCAGTATCTAATAACCTCATGACTATCTCTTCTTCACTTTTACTGTCTACTTTCTCCTTTCATTGCTGCAAATCTTAAGATGTAAGCTTGAGATGTTGTGACTCATCATTGCCTAAGTACAGACTGCATTTAGATGCTTCTTGACCCAGATTTTATTGTTTTTCATTGGCATTTACAACATATATTTTGTGTATTTTCATTCAATTTTGCCCCATTTAATTTGAACTCCATTTAGTGAACCCACCTTCAGGAAGTCTTCTCTTATGCCCATGGACCTGGACAGGTGTGCTTCCTCTATTGATTGTAAAGCTTAGAGTTCTCATCTCTAGCTTGTTATTAATAGTTTTCTATTGAAATGCTTTCTGTTTATGCCTCTGGCTTTGTAAATAGGCTATGAGGTCCTGAAGGGCAGAGATTAGACCTCATCACACTTTGTACCCCAGTTCCTAGTACTGGCCTGGCACAGAGGGCTTTGCACAATAAATACACGTTGAATTGAACTTGCCAATTTGAAGCTTTGGGTTGCCTATCCAGGTTTTTAGAACTCCTTGAAATCAAGTTAGGTTTCTAATGCCCCAGACTCAAGAGCTAAGTCAACAGAAGATCTTAAGATATGCCCGAGGAGCTTTTAAAAAGCAAATCATTTTATTTGTGTAAACTGGTTCCTGTTAAGGTCAGGATTGGCAGACTGACACAGCTAAAAGATAGGAGCTGAAGAAGTGCCTTCTCTTTGCCCTCTTACTCAATTGCTGAGGTGACAGCCTGTCCAGGAGGCAGGTCATGGAGTTGAATGGACATGTTCCCAGTCACAGACTTGGGCTGAGCTTGGAATTCCAAGCCAAGCTCAGCCTGTCTTGCGTTGCTTGAACTCCTTCTCACAACGTGGTTGTAAAGGGGGCGGGGCAGCATTCTTGGCAGGCTGTAGATATACCTGATGTGGAATTAAAAACACGGAGGCATCAACTCCTTTTAAAGGGAGAAGGTGGAATCTTCACAAGTCCAGCAGAAAAGAAGAATCAATGATTTTGCTTCCCCACACTCTTTTAGCTTTGGAATTTACAACACCAGAATAATGGATAGAAAATTGTACCCAAATTTGTTATCTGTTCTTGTGAATACTTCTTTATTTGTTGTCCTTAAAATTCATTTTGATAATTTTCTGTCCATAGATGAAACTTAAAGTGAATACCAGACAGGTATTGTTGACTACTCTTCTCTTAAAAGTATTAAGTAATTCTTTGCTAGAAGTTATTCTGGAATATCTTGTGGGTATAAGGCCTGAGTGTCAGAGGATATTGAAGGCTAGAGGTGATCAGAGGATATTGAAGGCTAGCAGTGATCAGAGGATATTGAAGGCTAGAGGTGAAACAGTATTAACGCCCCCTTCTGATGTAATCCAGTCATTTAGTACCAGAACTGGGAAAAATCCTATCAGATTGTAAAGCTTCTCTTTTTATTTTACTTTTTATATTTTACTAAAAGGGGAGGATAACCGCTCAAACCACCATGACCAGTCAAAGACCGTAATTGTCTAATAATGGCAGAACATGAGGAATCCTAGACCTCAAATTCAATTATCTATCTATGTCTAGTGTTTTCTCTATACACCAAAGATTTCATCTTCAAAGTATTTTTATAAATATTAACCAGTGACTGCTTTGAGCTAATCATGTGGTTGGAAAGCAGCAGTCATGCATTGATCCAGGGAGTAACTGTGAGGTGGCAAGGAATCTAGATAGGTTGTTGTATTTGACCAAAAGAGAGTCAGAACTTTGTTGTGGGAAGTCAAGGAAGATCACAATAATAGTACTCTTGTAAAAGACTGATAAAGGTAAAAGATAATTTCTGACCCTTTGCAGTCATAATACAATAAAGTCCACTAGTAACTTTTCTTTTAGCATCACTGGTTAACTTTTGTTGTCTTCTTCTGTATCTCTCTCTAATGTCTAATCAGAGTGGGAATTAAAGTCTAATAGCCATTAAACCTGTTTGTTTTCCAGTCAAAGGACAGTTTGAGCTTGAAAATCGGCAAGGAGTGATGGTCTCTGTTTAAATAAGGAGCATGTGACTTCTACAGTTGCACTGAGCACCATTATTAGTAGGACATCGTCTCCACCTCATGGTCAGCTACACTTAAACCAAAATATTTAATCATTTTAAATCAGAGTCCCACATTTTCATTTTGAAGTGAACTCCTTGCAATGTATGTAGTTATTGCTGAAGATTTATTTTATCCTCAACCATTCTTAGCTTTAATGAGAAAATTAACACTGTCAGTTCTGAGCTATGTAGCATGGAAAATCATGTATGAGGACTTTACAAATTGGAGACACTTCTCCCAAAAAGCAAAACTCAGAAATAACAGGTGCTGGAGATTTCTCTTTAAGTATAGCTTTAGGAAGTTGTGGCAAGGATACATAGACCCGTAAAAACAAAACCAAAAAAAAAAAAAAAACCAAAAAAACCCAAACAAACAAAAAAAAAAAAAAACGGAAAAAAAACCCAAAAAACAAAAAAACCACCACAGTGCCTCATATTTAACCTCTTGTCATTCCCATTTTGAACTACTCATACTACATGTTGAAACAAGATGAGATGTGTTAAGAGCCAAGTTCCTGGGCACCTCTAAGCCAGTGAAGGGAACATGTGATCCTATTCTTTGTAATTTGATTGGTGGGAACATTTCTAGAAACTGGTGACTGGTGTTGGCAAAGCTTTGGGGTGATACAAGAGGCAGAACCTAATCCAACTCACTCTTTTCACAGCTGTTTTGGCTCCTGACAGCTGCAAAAATTTGTTTTTATGAAGTATGCAGTTCTCATTTCAGATGGGCTTTAGGAGAAACAGTCCCAGTAAGCCAATTAAATAGTATTTAGTTCCTGATCACAGTCTGCCTTGATGGCTCATCGTTCATCAGACAACATTCATTCTAAACTTAACAACTAGACTCATGTTGCTTGGCCTGTTCTCTACAGAAACGAAATAGAAGCAGGCAAGGCATAATTAACTATTGTGGAGTTTTGAAGGCAGTATTTCCTTGGAATAAACTACATATGCTTTCTGCTTTGCATTTGAGAAGAGGAGGAGCTTCAGGCACTCTCTTTTTTTTTTTTTTTTTTTTTTTTTTTTTAAACAGCTTTCTGGGTTTGTTAGCCTTAATTTGTAGTTTTTATATTTTTATATTTGTAAAGTTCCTATAGATAATATAGAGGCTTTTCCGTCCATATAATTCTGGTACAAGCTGTAGAAAATAATGAATCCAATACAGTGTAACCTGGCTTGAAAGGCCTTTAATATAGATTCAAGGATCTCTTTTACTTTTTGGACTCTAAGTAACACCTCCATCATAATAGGAAACCTTGTCTATATTTGAGATTCTGAGATAGCATTCATATAGGGTATGTTCACGGGAGAAGCTTTATTCAAGTAAAAGGGAGAAACAAAAGACCAGATATGTATCTGACCTTTGCCCCCTAATAATCATGTGACTCTTTACTCTTTTAGATCCTTAATTCATTTTCTATCAAAGGAGAATTATATCCCCTGGGTTTTAGTTTTTTTGTTTGTTTGTTTGTTTGTTTCTTAATAGCAATTGATGAATTCAGATATGAATTATTTGATAAACAGTTAGACCTTGTACATGATACTAACTTAGAAACAAGCAAGTCAAGTCCAAAAGAACATAAGCAGAAAGAGCCAAAGATTGATAGAAACAAGCACTTGCCTTCAGTGGAAGGGATCGCGAAGAGCATAGTAGTCTAACACAAAAGAGTTACAAAAAGTTATTATCATATACTCATGGCACAGAGTTGCAGATTTCATCATGACATTTTTGTATATTCGTATAATGAATTGTCATGTTATTCATATTATAATTGCTTTTTTCTTTTCATACTCCTAATTTCCTCCCATATTTTTACGTTGTTATTATTCATGCTAACTGAATTTCAACCTTATTGTCAATAAAATGTAATATAAATTTTAGTAAAAATAAGTATTTTTGTCATTATAGGTATGATATATACGATATATATATATATATATTGTTTTCAGATTATTATATAATTACAAAATTTCTTTCCTCCATCAAAATCTCCCATATACCCCTCATTGTTCTCTTTCAAATACATGACCTCTTTTTTCATTAATTTCTATTATATATGTACATGTTTATACATATGTTTTCCTAAATACGTAAGTACAAGCTGTTAAACCTCTGTAATGCTACATATATATATATATATGTGCTCAGAGCTGTCCCTGGTATTAGATAGCCAAATGGTGTGCTCATATATGGGGAAAACTAATTCCCCATTCTCATCATTAATACTTTTGAGGATTATATACACAAGTTCACATTATACAATTTCCACTCTTTCATCTCCCACATTCAACTCCTTCCTCCCCCATTCTCTCTGATTTCTAACCTCTTCTTCTATAACTATTACTGATTCACACACAGACAAAAATCACAGAACATCCTACTAAGCCAATTTAATGTTTCTTTTATATACATACATTTGCTGCTGACCACTTTGGATTAGATAATCTTCATGGGCTTTATCTTTGGAGAAAATTTTATCTCTTCCCTGAAGGCAATGAATACATATATATAGTTCATCATGGGGTAGGATCTTCCAAAATTTCCCCATATCCCCATTGACAAGTCAACTGTTATGATCATTGTGCAGGTTTAGATTAGGCAAAAATATTGTTCAGATTTCACAGATACAGATTCATAGTCCACTGATTTTTACAGTCTTTCTACTCCTTCTTCTATGATTTTCCTTAGTCTTAGGTGTAGGATATATGTAATAGATATACTAATTGGTGCTAAACACCCAATTCCACATAAGAGAAAAAATATATAATACTTCTTTGTTTATCTAGATGCAGTGGAACCTGGGAGAATGTAACTGATAAATGGGGCAGACTAAACTCTCATGCAATAGCCAACTTTATTCAGAGCACCAGACGATTAATACTCTAATACTCTAGGATTTAAAAAAGGCATACAAGCAAACTTTCAATCACAAGGTCAAGCAACACATGGTTAGCAAGCTGCACAGGAAAAGAAAAACATATTTTTCCACAAAGGCATATAAACAAATACCAATAGACACCCGAGAATGGCAGGAAAACACATTTCAAGATCAATTATGTGTTTTGAACAAACTGGGGTCACAGGATTCTTGTCTGATTTTCTTTGAGTTTTCTCACAAGCATCCAGACTTCTCACACAGCTTCACACCACTCCATTCTTGGACTGTGTTCTGACATTTTCTTAGAAAGATTGGTTAAATTTCCTAATGATTCTTAGTTACATCAATAATGTTCAAATGTTCTCACGAATAGACTAACACAATTGAGAACTGTGGAAAAACTAGTACAATATAAATGAAGAAATCAAGTCATAATATTCATATATATATATGTAAAATTATATATGATCATTGTTTTGAATTGAATGGAAATAACAGAATGTTTTAAATAATAATGAGTATATTTTATTAGTAGTATACATAATATTTTTAAATAATGAAATTTTTGAGAAAATGAAAATAGAACCTACCTTTGCCACTTACCTATACCAATATATTTTTTAACTGCATTCTAAATATATATTATTATACCAATAATAAATGCAGCTATCACACCCATTAAAGACAGAAGACAAAGGCTATTAGAGATTCTCAACTTGCCAAAAGGCATGCAACGAGTAACAGGGTGTCAAATTCCAACAGTTACAACAGAATCCTTATACCTATTTTTTTTTCAGAAATTTCAGAATTTGGGGACAGATGATTTTAAGAGCCAGCGGAGTTCCCTACGTTTGACAGGGATAATGTATCCATGACATTGAAATAATATTTTATCTTGATAATAATTGGATACATGTAAATATGAAAATGCTAAAGGTTGTATATACATGAGGACTTATATATGTATACACATAAAGAAATTACAAACGGACAAAAGATCTCAATGTTATGACACTTGAAACTGTTAGAAAAAATAATAGATAGTACTCTTCTAAATATAGGTGTAGAAAATTATTTTCTGTATGGGACTAATTTGTCTAGAAACTGTGGTCAAAAATTGACAAGTGGGACCTCATAAAATGAAAAACCTTCTGTACAAAAACTAATTTAAAAATGAAACACATAGAGTTGGAAAAATATTCAGCAGTTACACATTTGATAAAAAAAAAAAATCTGCCCATAAAATGCAGAGAACTCAAAAAATAAATCTAAAAAAACCAAAATTGGCCACATATCTAAACAGAATTCTCAAATTTAGAAACACAAATGCTTAATAAATATCTCAAAAAGTGTTATACTTAGCACTATTAACATACTTAGGAATTAGGAAAGTGCAAATTAAAACTACTTCAAGATTTCAACTTGCTATAGTAAGAATGAATAAATCAAGAAAATAATAACTACTGCTGGAGAGGAAATGATAAAAGTGGAACACTTACTCATTCTGGGGGTAGAGCAAACTCATATAGCCACTGTGGAAATCAATGTTAAAGTTCTTCAAAACCAAAAAATAAATCTACCACATGATATAGCTATATACTCTTGAGCATAAATATACCAAAAGATGCTGTATCATCCAGATACTAGCTCATCTGTGCTCACTGATGCTGTATTTAAAATGCCTTGGAAATGCCCATTTGTTGGTTTGTATATATAGAAAGTGAGGAATTGGGTGAGTGTGGAGGCGGGGGATCTAGGAAGAGTTGAGGGAAGAAAAAGCATGATCAGAATGCATTATACAAAAAAAAATTTCAATTAAAAGTAGGGAGGTAATACCTGCCAACTAATGAATTATTAATGAAAGTGTAGTATGTTTATGTGTTGGAATACTATTTAATTGTTTAGAGAAAAGTTATGAAAATTACAGGTAAATGGATATAACTAGAAAATATTATGCTGAGTTGGCCCAGTCCAAGAATGACAAAGTCTTCACTTTCTCATTACATATGGATAGTTGTTTCAAATCTTTAGGTGTGAGTATGAATCCTATAGTAACCAGAGGAAAAAGGAAGGTGAAAAGGGTCTAAAGAAGTTGGATGGGGGAGAAGCTTATAGACGGGGCTAGTAGTCAGCAGGATGAAGGAACTCTGAGAATTGAAATAAGACAAAGAGAGAGGATTTAATGGGACAATATAGAGGGAGAGGAAGAAATAAAACTGTGCAGGTCTGAAAAAGCCACAAGAAATTATTATTTTATGTTTTCCCAAAACTACATATAAAAGTGATGGCTGGTTGGAGCTCTGGGGATCTCACTGAATCAAGAACAGCCACTGGAGATCCATTGGGAAAGGGAGCTAGGCCCTCCAAGGGTAGACAACTGTCGATTGGCATGGGCAGTATGTGGAGCCTGAGGGGTAGGATAAGACTGTGTTCCTGTTCATGGGCTGGCGCCTTGGAGCCCATTCCCTGCAGAGGAACAACTAACCCAGTCTTGACTTTGGGATGAGGAAATCGGACTTGCCTGGAGTGGATGTGCCATGCTGAGCTGACCCACCTTGGGACTTCTTGTCCTTTTGGGTGGATAGGGAAGGGGAGGCTGAGGTCTGACTGGGAGGAATTGGGAGGAGGGAAGGGAGAGGGATCAGAGGAATACATGGATAGTAAAAAAATTAAAATGAAGAAAAATTACATATAATATATATTGCTTAAGCAGTTTACATGAAGTAATGCCAGTATTTAATAAAAACTCTGTTTTAAAATATTATACTCTAAAGAAGACCTGAAAAATGACACCAGTTGACATGCCAGTATGGATAAGGAAACTCACAAAGCAGATAGAGAGCAGGATATAATAATAGGGACTGAAGATGACCAAAGTATGTTAATATACCTATATTTATGAAGCTTATTGTCTCTCATGAGTACAGCTAATAAATGCAAATAAAATTAATGAACAGTCAGTCAATTTTAAACAATGACTTTTGACAATATAGTATGAAAGGACCTAGAGATAAAGAACTGAACATTGTACTCCAATGAAACTTTGTGTACTAAAACAGAATATGTTTTCAGGTGGCTAGACCTTGAAGTAGTTGACAATAAATTCCTATATATAGAATCTTTGGTGGTATTTTTTCAATGCTTATTAATTCTATTGATAATTTTGAGCTTGAAGTGCTTAAGAGAGTAAACTGGGAATATAAGTTTCGTAACTCAGCATAGTAATGTATACTATAAACATTTAGTCAACATCCTATATTAAAATTGTCTTCCTCTAATATCAGGAACAAGACAGGGCTGTCCAGTCTTATCATTCTTATCCAATATAATATTTGAATTACAGAGGAAGAAAGACAAATAGCAAATAAAAGATATACAAATGGGAAAAGAAGTCAAATTGTTCTTATTTATAGATGCTAAAATCCTATACTTAAAAGGCCTTACAAAGTCTACCAGAAGTACTGTACTGTTACATCTGATAAACAATTTGACAAAGTCAAAGATACAGGATAAATACATAATAAAATTGCTAACATTTGATTAAAATTTTTACATCTATTTATTTGTGGGTGAGAGGGACATGTATGCACTTGTGGATATCAAAGGATGAATTATAGAAATCAGTCCCTTCCTTTCACTATATGGGATTGTGGGATCAAACCCAGGCTGTTAGAATTGATAGCAAGTGCCATCATATAATAAGCCATCTTACTGGCCCTTAGTAACTTTTATGTGTCTCAACCATGAATTCTAAAAGAAAAATGAAGGAAAAGTCTCATTCAGAATAGTCAAAATATCCTTGGAATAAATCCTGCTTAGGAAGTGAAACACCTGTTCACTGAAACCTATGAAATACTAAATAAAAAATAGAAAAGGATTCCAGCACATAAATTAACCATCTATATGAAACAGTAATGTATACACTTAGGTAGATACTCAAAAATGTCACAATCAGTATTTTATTCTCAGGCATCACTAATGAACAAGAAAGGCATTTATTATTGTTGACTAAAACTATTAAGTATTCACATATGTTTCTGTAAAATACCTCCCTGTCATTTCAGGCAGAAAGAACATTGCACAGAATTACAAACTAAGGTTCTTATTAGATTTATCCTTATTTTTAAAATATCTATCATTATTCTATGACTTATTTATTTTGTAATCTCTTTATTTGTGATTTGTGCTGATGTAGTTGGGTATTGTATTTTCATACAGCCTCATTCATTGGCATTATTTGAGTATCTATGATATACCAGGTACTCTTAACATAGTTTCCTATAGTTCTATGAGTAAATTGAATGTTGTCTTGAAAGGTCTTGTGGGCTCTTGAACAAGATTTGATAACACTGATGAGAAACATAAAACTGTACAAATTGAATTTGTAGTTATGGAAATCTTAACAAAACAAAGTTTGAGGTGGTTTTAGGAATAATAATGGATTCTTAGCCTCTGTTCAATGTTTCTTTAGTGCATGTTAACTTGCCTGTCTAATGAATATTTATTGATAGTTATGATTCCAGCACTATCTTGGGCCCTAGAAGCTAAAGTGGTAATTACAGAGACAGGTAATTTATAATCAAATTAAATTGCATGATTTTAAGTAATAGAATAATTTATTATAAATGAGGTAGCAACATTATAGTGCTTAAGAACATGGACTCTGGTCCCCAAGTTCAAAACTTTATCTACCTCTATCACTTACGACCTTGGGCAAATAATTTGTCCTTTCTCTGCTTATGTATGTGTATCTGAAAAACAACAAGAAGAGTAATTTCAGAATTACTGTGAAAATTGTGTTGAACTATTGGTCTAAAGTGTTTAGAATAGTTGCTGGGATGCAGCCTTGCTATCCAAGTGTTTACCTTTATTATAACTGTAAAGTGCAATAAAAAAATTCTGGGAGTATTTATTAGAAGTACATAACATGGAACAGAGGAAAGGGACAACTTGTTTGCGAATTCATAAAAAGATTTTTGAGGAAAGTTAAGCTAAACCCCCTAATTGGATAAAATTTCCCAGATGGTCATAAAAATTGATATATCTGGACAAAAATGCAAAGACTTAGTAATATCAGATTCTTAAGAATTGATAAAAAGAATTATCATTGATATAAGGAAAGTGCAACATTACTGACAGTTTACAGTTAGTGAGTGAGATAGTGAATTTGGAATAGTAGAAAAATCACTTTGGCTGCATATGAAATAAAAATGGATAAGGGCCTAAAAATTAGAAATGATGATAGCGATTAGGAAACTAGTAAGATTCAGGTAAAAATTGGTAGCCATTGAAACCAAAAACAATTAGTAGGCAAGAACAAATGTGGATAGATCCAAGGAGCATTCAGAAAATCGAAAGAGTTGAAAGAATTTAAGAACTTAATAGTTGATTGTGTGTTTGTGTTTTTTGAGTGATAAAGGGAAGACATGAAAAGAGATGAGCTGAGGTTGTTAATTTCAGATCTTTTAAAGCTACTGAGTACACAGAGCAACTATTTATTGAAGAACAAAATCTGTGATGAAAGCAAGTAATCATGAGAGGAAATGAGGTATTAAATTTGCTCAGTCCTGAATATATGCAAGTTATCATGCTGCATACTTTATATGAATTTTTATTTAATATTCAGTATCCCTCAGAGAAGAGCATAATTTTTACATTTGAAATATTCTGAGATGGAGGTATAAAGTAGTTACATAATTTGCCTAAGATCTCATAGTAAACATAATACTGAGATGTAAACTAGAGTTTGTCACACCCTTAATTCCGTACATGCTCCTTACCGTATAAAAGCTTATAGAATAACTTGGATTAGCCTACTTACTCTCTGACAATGAACACCTGATTTATGTATTCTTCAACATCTACCACAGTGACCAAAATAAACACCTTAAATGTAAGCTGTCATCTAATATTATTAAATGTGATTGTTGTAATGTGATAAGGGTAGGAAACAAGATGATCCAAAGTGATGACTTGACCAATAATCCAGTACATACATCTTTATTTTTATGTCATTTCTGTTCGTTTGCTTTCATTATTTGAAAAATTAGTGGCACTCTCATGCTTATCAATGATGCTTACTTTCCAAAGTCTCAAGTTTCACACTCATTCTGGCAAAGGGATTTTGTACAATGTCCATTTTTCAAAGGCATCTTAATGGACGTATTTCTGATGCCAAAATTTTAGATTTTCTAGGATATTTTGGTCATTTTTGTGGTGTTCAGGGAACTTGTGCCTAAATATTTCAAATTAGTGCTGTTCTTTGAAATTCTAGCTGATTTTCCTTTTTATACCAATAACTAAAAGGTAGATGAACACATTTTTTTTTTGTTTCTCATCCTACATCTTAGAAATGTCAGGAGCTCCTTAGGTCATGCCAGTGCATTGTCTAAGTATTCATCACTGTTTCTATAATGTCACAAAAATATATTCAACAAAATGATAGAAGAAAACTTTCCCAACCTACAGAAGGAAATACGTATGAAGATACAAGAAGTTTACAGAATAGAGAAATGAAGGATCTAATAGATGTTATGACTTAAGTGGACTTAATAGATATAAACATAACTTTCCATCCAAACACAGAGGAATATACCTTCTTCTCAGTTCTCAATGGCACGTTCTCGAAAATTAACTGCATACTGTGATAAATCAAATATGAATAGATATTTTAAAAAGAATAACCCCTGTATCCTATCAGCTCACCAGGGACTAAAGTTAAAGTTCAACAAGAACACAAACCACAGAAAGCCTACAAACTCACAGAAACTGAACATCTCTCAATTGAACCACCTCTGGGTCAAGGGAGAAAAAAGAAAAAAAAAATCAAAGACTTCCTAGAAGTCAATGAAAATGAATCCACAACACACCCAAGCTTATGAGACACAATGAAAGCAGCAAGGAAAGTTCATAGCATTAAGTGCCTACATAAAGAATTTGGAGAAATCTCACACAAGTGACTTAAAAGCACACATGTAAAATTAGAAGGAAACTCACCTAGAAGGAGTAGACAGCAAGAAATAATCAAACTTGGGGCTGAAATCAATACAATAGAAACAAAGAGGACAATACAAAGAATCAATGAATCAAAGAGTTGGTTCTTGAAGAAAGTCAACAAGACAGATATACCTTTATCCAAACTAACCAAACAGTAGAGATAGAGAATTCTAATTAACAGAATCAGAAATTAAAAGGGGAACATAACAACAGACACCCAGGAAATCCATAAAATCATTAGGTTAAAAACCTATATTCCATAAAATTGGACATAAAATGGACAGCTTTGTGAATAGGTACCACTTACCAAAATTATATCTAAAATTGTAAATTATAACTTTGAGAACTGATAACTATTTAGTTTTGAATTCTCTTCCTGGAATTGTTTGGCAGTGTGTGCAGCACCTTTGAGCTGATCAGTGTTATATATAGATCAGTACTGTGGCACTGGGACAAAGACTTTGAGATTTAATTTTCTTATTTTCAAATTGTGGAAAGATGAATAGAATTATAAATGTGTTTTTATAACTGTTTATTTTATTGCATCACATTAATGACATTTGTTTTAGAACTTTTGCCTAGGATTTGTTAACTTTTCCTTGGAGATTTGGTTTGATTTTTTTCTTTTATTATTTTTTAAATAAAAAATGACATTTTTATCTATGTATCCCGATGCTCTCCCTTCCATCCCTCCTCCTAACCCCTCCCAGCCAACCTTCAGCCTCACCCCTCCCCATCCAGCCATCCTCTCCTCCAAAAGGACAATAAGTCCTAAGGTGTGTCATCTCAGAGTGGCACATCCACTCCAGGCTAGTCCGCCCTTACCCTCCTCATTTTGGAAGATCTGTGTTTGACTTTCTCACTAGCTGTTTATCACTGAAGCTGTGCTTTCTTGCCAAAGTCTAGGTGGTACTTTGTCTTTGCCAAAAATTTGTTTGCTCAAGTTCAGAGATTAGTTCTGTTACAAATACATACATATAGAACTAACCCAAATGTGAACCTCCATTCTTCATATATAATCACTTGGCACTTTGTATTTTGTCAGATTAGTTTTAGTTCTAATGCATCTTATATGGACATGGGTTTTTTTTTTTTTTTTTTTTAGCAATAATAACCTTTTAGTTTTAAAAGTCAGATTTTATTATATTTTGTCATTTCCTTTCTTCACTCAGCAGATTGTGAATCCATTTTCATGGCGGCGAACACAAATTGGTTTCATTTTCTTTACAGATAGCATAGAATTTTTCTTTGATATTTAGGATATTTATTTCTTTTCAGAAACAATACTAATTACTTTTAGTATTTGAGATCACTCACTATATTTTCACCGTAAAAATATGTACATGTATGTGTTATTCTGAAATTAGGCAGATATTTTACTATTATGAATTTCTATATAATTTATGAATTGAAACCTTATAGAAAATCATATCTTACTCAACTTGAAATCCACGTCATCATCAGTCTATGAGATCTGCACTACCTCACCAATGTTATAGATGTGCACAGTCCTTGTACTACAATATAGCAATTTGTGATAAGAAATCTATTTTTTGTTTTAACTTGATATTAAATATACAAGCTAAACTTTTACTAATATGTTTATTGGTGTATTGGTTACTTTTCTGATTGCTGAAACAAAATAATTAACAAAACTTAAGGCAGTAAATTTCCTTCCTTCCTTCTTTTTTCCTTCCTTCCTTCCTTCCTTTTTTTCTATACTTTGAGGGTACAGTCAGTTATAGTAGTGAATTCATAATAGCAGGAGTGTGAGACAGCTGTCCAACTTTCATTCATACTCAGGAGAGAAGGGAAGATGAATTTTTGTGTTCAGCTTCTCTCTTTCATTTTTTTTTCACTCTAGCACCTTAGCCTATGAGACAGTACCATCTACACTCAGGGAAGGTCTTCCCTGCTCAGTGAAATCTCTCTGTAAATACCCTCATTGAAGTATATTTTCTAGGTGATTCTAAAGTCACTCTAGTTGAAAGAAAAGATTCAGAAATGGCCAATTCTATTTCATCTACAGTTTCCTACTGCTATCTTCATTCCAGTTATTTAAAGAATCTATACCAATGTTGTCCAGACTTAAAGGGCAGTTGCACATAGGCATGCACAATAATTATGGCAGCGTAACAACACCTGCATAGGCTCAATCAAGACAGAATCCCAGCACAACAGAGAGGTCTTTACTAAGTTCCACACTTAGCTAAGGATCTATTGGTAATTGATAGATACTAAAAAAAAAATGGAAGGTTAAGTTTTTTAAAGGGTGTAGTCCCTGGAAGGTCTACCACACTCTAATGGGTAGCCACACATTTAAGGGTATATGGGAAGCACTTATTAGATTAAATGTTTTATTATTATTATGTGAAGATACAGAGTTGGTCGATTATATAATAAGGTTGCATCTAGAAGATAAGCAAGAAGGATAAATAATATCAAATTCAATGTAATTCCAAAAGATAATAAAAATATTTTAAAAGATTACATACCATACCTGTCACATTGGTTGTAACCTATAGAATAGAAGGAGGTACATTCCAAGCATTGCACTCATTGAAGGTTAATAAGTAAAATATGTAGAGAAGCCAACAAACATTAAGTATAAGTAATTCAATTTTTAAAATTTAAAGTATAATTATGTATTTCCCTCTAACTTCTCCATGTCTACCCCAACTCCATCCCAAATAACTAAATAAATGCAACCCGCTGAGCCCCTTTGGTGTTGTTAGCACATGTAGTTTTCTAAGGCATGGAGCTTATTTCATGGGAAGAATAATTATTCCTTTCAGCAACTGTTAATTATTTGTAATTCTTTGTGTAGTGTTGGGGCCTATGATATTTCCTCCTACTACTTTAGCATGTCAATGATTATTGGAGTTTTTTAGGTCCTGTTTATTCAGCCCTGTTGATTAGATTTCACTTTTGAAACTTCGCTGTTATAGCTACAAGGCAGTCTCATAGCTGACTGACTGGTTCTCTGGCTCTCAACTCTTTCTGCTCTCTCTTCTATAAGGTTCCTTGAGCTTTCATTTCAGAAGGTGTGTAGTAGATGTGTTCGTTGGGGCCTGGCTCCCCATAGTCAGTTGTTCTCTGCATTTAGACTAGTTGTGTCTTTCTTTGATGGTTTTCTGCTGCAAAAAAAAAATAAGCTTCTTTAATAATGAGGGGAAATTACATTTATACGTGGATATAAGGATAAGTATTTAGAATACACTTAAGAATTATATTGGTTTAGGAAAATGATGCTAGTATGTCCTTCTCTTAGATCCATGCATTCACTAGTGGTGTGTATTTGTCTATGTCAACATTTACCAGGCATTATTTCCTTGCGGTTAAGCATGCCATGACTACAATTAGAGTACTGCTGATTACCACTTAAGCATGAAATTTCTCAAAATCTTAAATAAAAAGAACAACAATAAAAAGAAAGCACAATATTGTGAAAGATTCAACATGTTTTTGAAGGCAGATACACCTACTTAGAAATTTTATTTGACTTTCTTTGTTGAAAAGTTACTGAGAAAAGTGTTCAATTTACTGATTTCAGAAGTATTATTGAACAGTCTAGAGTGTCAGAAGGCAATGTGAGTACAAGAGAATACTATGAAAGGAGTCCTGATAGAGAGTCAGAAATAAGGATTGTAAGGAATCCAAATAGAAAGGCAAAGAAAGTTCTGTCTGTGAAGCAATCTCTCTTTAGCTAGGAGCTAGAAATTTCACTGAAAACAATTCAGGCTTAATTGAAAATAATAAAGGATTCAACAACTATGTGCTTTTCCACACTGGTAATTTTAATCATCAGTTAACTGAAAAGTAATTTTTAAAGACCTACAAAGTGCAAGGTAGTGATCATAGCTTGCGGTGAAAAACTGATTTCTACAAAGGGCTTCAAAGTATTTAGTCTTGATGTTCTGGGCTATATTTTTCATTGATATTTGAGTTGACAATCATTCAAAAATAATTCAGGTTTCTCTTTAAAAGAAAGCATGGAGACAATTCTGGGTTAAGAAACAAGAAACATTTGTCATATTTCCTTAGATTCCTCTTGCTTATGCCAGTGTCTTAATAACTTGCTTGATGTTCTTCCCTCTTTCCAGGATGGCTAGTCAAGCATTTTGAAGAAATTTCCTTTTTCAAAATGTATTCAATGAAATGTGACCACTATAAGACAAGGGTTATGGATTTGGAGGATAAAGACGATTACAAGCACAAAATGACATTCACAATCCATTATATCAAAGATTCATATGATAAACACAGTTCAGAAGTACTCTGGTTGATCATGATCTCCAGGGCTAGACAGGGTTTTTAAAATTAAAACTTAACTTAAAAAGTAACGAGCAGCCAGATTTGTGAATTGAGAAACTAGGAGGATAGTAGTTTCCTTTTGCAAACTGGAGACATCAGAAAAGCATATATATTCTTTTGGGTGTCTGATAGATTGGATAAGTTCAATTTTGTGATAATTGTGTGCTATCAGGTGATAACTGATAATAGGTAGTTATCCTGCTTTTGTATGCAAAAGAAAGTTTTGGAGTTGAAAAATCAGCTGGAAATTGATCAGCATGTGAAAGTCATGGTTGTAGGTTGGGAGAACATTCAGTGTCAAATGGCCAGAGCTCTAGTCATTTTGTCTACATTTTCATTTTAGACACAAGTTTTAAAGAATAGAGGAGGAAAACAGAGCTATAAGAGAAAATATAGGCTCTACAGACTGCAGTGTCACAGAAAATACTAAGACAGTTTCAGGGCCAAATGTTTAAATTATACAACAATTTGGCAAAATTAATGTCTGATAATATAACTCAGCCACTCTTCCCAAATTGGCTATCAACACTATATTAGGTATTTGGAAATCCTTTGAGTAAGATGGACAAAGTGCATTTTCTAGGTCAAGAAGGAAGTCATTTTTATGTCAGCGGGAACAGTAACAATGGAGTGATAATTTGATGCCAATTTAGAACACACTGGTAAGTATAGAGGAAGTTAAAAGGAAAATACAAACTACAGTAAACTTCTTGACAGGTTTTGACTATGGCAAAGAGGGAAGAAGTGGAGATGTTTTGGAACATAACTTAAGGAGCAGGATATTTAAAAATGGAAGACACAAGCATGTTTCAAGGCCAAGAGAGAAATTTCTGTAGTGAGAGTCAGAAGATACTCGAGAAAGGGAATGGCTAGCAGAACAAAACTTCTGGAAACAGAAAACATAGAATCTCCAACACAAATGAGAAATAAATAGCCTGAGATATTAATCCTCTATGCAGAAGTTATAGACTTCCTAGATTCATCAGGCTTCTATAGGGAGGAGAAGTGATTATATGAGTATCTATTACAAAAGGACATTTATGTTCATGTGCTGGCACCTTGGAGCCCATTCCCTACAGAGGAGCACTTAATCCAGTCTTGACTTTGGGATGATGAAATCAGACTTGCCTGGAGTGGATGTGCCATGCTGAGCTGACCCACCTTGGGACTTCTTTCCCTTTTGGGGGTGGGGATGGGTGGATGGAGAGGTATGAGGCTGAAGGCTGACTGGGAGGGATTGGGAGAGTGGAGGGGAGGGGAAGTAATAAGATACATTGATGGAGATGACATTTTTGACTGCAAAAAACTTAAATTAAAAAAAAATAAACCCAATAGGACACTTATTAGAATAACCTAAATGATAGGGTCTGTGTAGTTCAATAATGGCTGCCTTCATATTGTAGAGGTTGCTTGATAGCTACTTAGTCCATGAGTTTGATGTGTTTTAAAAGTCCCAATCTACCACCAAAGTCAGGAAAGATCTTGGAGCACTATTGGGTATCAGACCATATTAAAACAGTTGACTATCTGGGTTTTAACATTAGCAAAGAGTGGAAGCAGCAGCATCATTAGCAGCCACAGTAGCACCAGTGGCAGCAGCAGCAGCAGCAGCAGTGGAAGCAAAGGCAGGAAGGGAATAGGCAAACTATCTATCAAGACACCAAGACAAATGGAAAAAAAAGCCAAATATTTTCCTTTGACTGCCTACTTCATGGATTACCCCTGAAAGATGCTGTTCACATTTATGGTGGGGTGACCCACGTTAATGATTCTACTCAAGAGAATCTCTCACTGACAAATCCAGAGACTTATCTCTTCATTGATTTCAGATCCAGTCAAATTGACAATCCAATTCAACTTTCACACTTTTGTGAGATAATACATTTAGTAAAATTTTCTTTTTCTTTTTACTGTCTGACACATTATCTAGGCTTTCCAACTTTTAGCATAATAAACAAATAAATAAGGAAAGAAAAAAAGAGGAAAATAGAAAAGGGGGTGAGGGAAGAGGAAGAAGGGAAAAGTACGAAGTAGAAAAAAACAAAAGGGATGATTAATTCTGCTTTAACACCTAGCTATGATAGTCCAGAAGATTGTTATGCTAGGTGGAAAGTTACAGTGGGGTAACAATACTCCTCCCAGCTTAGAATGCTAAAATGTTGAGACTTTAACACTGGTGCTAATGCTTAACCCTGAATGTATTAGGATTCTCTAAAGTAGCAAAATTTGTAGACTGAATCTCTTTCTGTCTATACAGAAAGGGGGTTTATCAGAATCACTTACAGGCTATGGTCCAAGTAATCCAGAAGTAGAGGCCCAAGGCTAAAAATTCCAAGAATCCAGAAGTTGTTCTGTCCCAGTCCACAAAGCTGGATGTCTGTAGTATACAGCAGGTACCATAACCTTGATTTAGAGCCATACATAGCCTCTTGGCCAGTTTAGATCTGGAAATCACATGATATTAAGGCACTAGGATTAGGGTCATGGCTGAAGGGCAGTTTAAGATGAGGTGTATGCACCCAGAAGCACCTTCTTCTTGTTTCTTTCTTGTGCTCTTGGATGAAGCACCTGACCCCCCTGAGTGAAGCTGTGTAACCAGTTCAGCGTTCCAGGAAACACAGGACTGTTTAATATCTTAAATCAGTCAGTGTTCCCCTATAAACTCCTTAATAAGTATTAACCCCTTTTTATCAGTTTCCAGTGATTATTAATTATAATAATGTCTCAGATAGTCTTCTGTAGATGATGGATTCCAGAAGAAGTAGGCTCTAATGCCAGGGAAGGAATGGATGTGCTAGCAAGGTGAGAACAAGCAATGAGCATAAGCTTCCTTCTTCCATGCCCTTATATAGGCTGCCAGCAGCATTAAGGTATGGCCCAGATTAAATGCATACTTTCCTGCCTTAAGATCCATCCAGATTGTTCAAGGTATGAGTCTTCCTTCCTCAAAAGTTTGGACCAGAAGTATATTCATCCACTTCAAACCAAGCAAGTATCTCTCACATGTGTTTCCTCTATTTCTAGATTGTAGTTCATTCCAGATGTAGTTAATTTACCAACCAAAAGTAGTCATATCAAACTAGATGTCAAAGACCTGTGTAGAGAAGGAAAGGCCTATAAAGAGGAGCTAGAAGACTGAGAAGTCTATTCTGATTGCTTTCCAAAGATGTTAAGACATGAAGTTGGCCAAATTTAAAAATTCTTTCTTTGTTGCAGAATAAAAGTTTCTGCTATTGTTCACTGACCACAGAAAGGAAATAGTGCTATAAGTTTAAGTGATGATTGTGTAATTTCTACTGATTGTATGTCTGATTCCCTCTGCTAGACCACATTTCCTGGATCTGAGAAATAAACAGGGGTATTAACGTGTGTAGGACTATCTACTCCATCCACCAGTCCATGAAACACAAGACCTAGAAAAGGACTTAGTGGCAATTGTTGATATTCTCTGTTGAGATGTAACCTAGGTAGGAATGTTAAAAATGATAGGAACCTTGATCAAATTAGCTTATGTAAGAACCAAAATGTAGGAATTTGTTGCTATATCCAGAAGTCACATGTGTCAAATGCCAATTGTGACAAATGACAAATAGTTAAAACAGTAACATGTTATTTAATTTCTTCACTTCTTTTTGATTTGGTAATTAGATATTTGAACACAATTTCAATGTAATGTATGAGATTTTGTTTGTGCTTTAAAATATAAGACACTGTCCTTCACACCCTTATAAAAACATAACCTCTCTACTAATTGCAGATGATGAAATAGGCTCAGAGCTGTAAGGTTACTAACTGAAAGTTACACATCATATATAATCATAAAGTGTTTGACTTAAAGGGTTCAATAAAATCGTAAATGGGAGAGGAAAACTTGAATTAAAATTGTGACTCTACCCCTCATAGAGCTGCAAAACTTGGAGGGTTTTAGTTATCCTGTTTAATCATTCATTTGATTAAATCTAAAGTGTGTATATTGATATTAACTTTAAGGAGTTATTGTAGAGGTCACATAAAATTACATGTTAGTATGCTTTGCCTTTAAATCCTTATATATGCTAGTTATTATTTTCCTCTTGACTCACACTAGATTTAACCTGGGGGAAGGAACCACAATTGATAATTCACCTTCTTCAGATTGGCCTGTGGGCAAGCCTGTGGGACATTTTCTTGATTGATGATTGATGTGTGTGTGTGAGACCAGCCCACTGTGGGAATACCATCCTTGGAAAGTTGACCTAGGTTGTAGAAGAAAGTAGCCTGAGCCAGTCATGAACAATAAGGTATTAATTTATGTTTATTACTTTATAGTCTCCAGCTCCTACTTCCAGGATTCTGCTTGGGCCTGCCTTGGTTTCTTTTAATGATGCATTATAACCTGTAAGTCAAATAAACTGTCTGTCCCCCCAAGTTGCTTTGTCATGGTGCTTATCACAGCTACAAACATCAACAGGAAAAGTAACTAGGGCATACACTATGAATTTTAGATTAGATAGTCAAAGGCCAAGAAAACGGAGTGACTGTTGCTCATTAAAATATTGTTCATTAAAAAATTACCATGCAAGTTTCTAAAAGAAGGAAACAGTCAACGGTCCTACCAAGCTATGACATACATGAACCACAACAAAAACCAGTATTGTAGCATATATACCTTGGTGGTGACCAACAGCTCTCTAATTTGAATTTAGACCTACTCAAAAAGAGGTAAATTAACCTAACCAAGTTTTATTCAAGGACATTGAAGCCAGAGATCTTGGAGGCAAACCTAAAACCACTACCTTATGAAACAAACATAATCCCTAACTACATTCTAAATATTTACTCTTATACCCACATCAATGATTCTTTTTTTTTTTTGCAGATGGAAACCATTATAGAAAAACCACAACCAATAAAATAATACAGAATTTTGACAAATACAGAAATGTAGCAACCAGTCCTAAGGGATTTGTTTGAAATACTATTTTGGCATCCAAAATTCAGGCAGGGATCATTTCAGAAAAAAGAAAAAAAAACTAGAGAAACAGGAAGTGTGCTATGAAAATTTTCACTTAGAAATATCAGAATCTAAACCTGTGACCCATGTGAATGCCTAAACATAATTTGAATAAAGACAATAATGCTAAGGTGGGTGGAGGAAAGTCTGGGAGGCCTCATCCCTACACAACTACTAAAGGCTAGTAAGCAATGCTAAAAACAAGAAAATTGGTCTTGCCCAGGGAAGAGAGCAACGACTGGGCTATACATCACTAAATGGTCAGCTATGACATACACATACAAGTAATATTATACAGACTGAGTTGCTTGCACTTAGATATTTAGGAATACATATTTGTTTAAGTGACAACAATTAGTGTAAAAGGCATTAATTGAAAAAGAATGGAAGGGGATAAAAGTTTAGAAGAAAAAAGGCAAGGGGTAATGATGTGATTATATTATAATATCAAAAATAATGTTTTCAAAGCAGATAATAATAAAAATTTAACAAAGATGTTCTTATAAAATTTAAGCAAAATTGCCTTGCACTTAGTAGGCACTTATTTAGTTTCTCCTTTGTTTTTGTCCTTCACGCTACTCTGTGATTTCACTAATGACAGATTGTAAAGAACCTCATAAGTACATCCTAAAAATGTGTCATTTCTATGCATAAAAACAGCACTTCCCAAGTTTGAAAAGGATGTGCACAGGTGTCACTATAATACTTCAATAGTCACTCCAGTGAGTACTAGGAATACTGTGTGCATGGGCTATAATGCATCTAAGTCCTTTTCTTTTACACTGAGCTTCCTGAATTGATTAATTTATTCTAATTATTTTGATGGGATGTTAATAATAAATCTATTTACCCACATAATTAAAACCTAGCTTTGTGTCTTGTTCAGTGGTAACCTTTTGAAGACACTGAAATATTTCATTTTTTTTCACTCTTCATGTGCCTCTCTCATCCTCCCTCAAAATGAATTAACACCTGTCTCTGACCACTGCATTATCAAGTAATTTATTCTGAGAATATCATTTTTCAATTTATTGACACCTTCCCCAATACCTTTCAACAAAGTTATACACACACCATTCAAATATTTTTGTTAGAAAATTTTCTCTATGAGACCTGAGATATTCTATTGCTATGATAACTTTATATGTATTTTAATCAAACTTATGTAACTGTGTGTTTAAAGGCAATTTAAGAAATAGAATAATTTTGGTGTTGATTAACATTGCTTTTATAAAAATTATTTTAAGGTGTTCCTTGCTTTTCTGTAGTAAGAGATTATTTTCATATTATTGGTGTTTAATTCTTCTTTGAAGATGTAGAATACTGTGAACAGTCCACCTGGTCAACTTTTTTTAGTTGGGAGATTTGAATTTTAATTTCTACTTCTATCTCATTAGTTTTAAGTGTGTCTATTTAAATATTTAATTCAAGTTTGGTAGATCAAATGCATCTAGACATTCATTTGTTTTATGTTTTTCAGTTTAGTGAAATATAGATTTTAAATGTATGCCTTTATGATTCTCCAAATATTCTCAGTGTCTTTCCCTTTTCAATTTTGCTTTTATTACTTTGGGTCATCTGTCGCATGAATAAATGATACTCAGGGATAGATCTCTGAGAAAGTCAGATATTAGAGAGAGTAAACACCACAGTCAGATCTTACCCAGCTGTCTTCCAGCTTCCTCAGCCTGGCTTCTCTTGGCGTCCTCTAATTTCTGTCTTTCTATGCCACGCTTAAATACTCTCTTGGTAAGTTAAGGCGTGGCCCCACCACTGCCTGCCTGGGAGCTTGGAACTCCTTCTGTAAGCTAAAATGACCTCGAACTCAATTGGGATTAAGGGCATAGGTCACCACTCCAAGATACTCCCTGTGCTGAGATTAAAGGTGAATCACCACTCTGATCCTCCTAGATTGAATGTGGGTAGCTCCCTCTGACATCTCTGAAACTTCTGGAGCTTTTATTAAATCCCCATAGTCATCCTGCTCTTTCTTTGGTTAATTTGAAGTTAGGTTGGTAATGAAGTAGAGGTGGATCTGGAAGAAGTTGAAGGAAGGGTGAGTGACCAAAATACAATATATGAAATTTTTAAAGATTGTATGAATCAGAAGGGATTATATAATGGTTGCTAGCTTGGTATTTTGTAGGACTCCTAACAGTGGGAACAGGTGAAACTCTGATTCTTTGTCTGCTCTTGAGACTCTTTTACTTGTATTGGATTTCCTTGTCCAAGCTTGATAAAAAGACTTTTACCTTGTCTTATTATATCCTGTTTTTTCATGTTTGGTTGCTGTCTATGGATTTTGGGATCAATGAAGTCATGAGAAAATTGGGAGGAGTGGAGGGAGGGGAAACTGGTCAGGATGTATCATATAAAAATAATCTATTTTTAATAAAAATAATTAATAAAATATTATTTAATAAAAAGAAATCAGAGCATGACAAATGTCTCAGTCGTAAAGAGCACTTACTGCTATTTCAGTGGAGCAGGTCTTGGTTTTAAGCATTTAAAGAGGTTCACAAACAGCTGTAGTTCCAATTCTGGCATGATCTGATGGTGTCTTTTGACCTCTATAGGCATCAGACACACATGTGGTACACATACATACATGTAGGCAAGATAGTCATAAACATAAAATAAAGTAATGTTTTAAAAATAAAAAGAAAACAGTACAATGATACAACTTATCTAGCTTCCTCAAGGACTATCACCTTAAAAAATTATAGTACCATATAATATCCAGGATTTTGTCACTGGTTCAATTAAGGACTAAACAATCAATACTATCAAATGGATTTGTCTTATACCTTTTTTAAATTCACAAGCACCCTCCTTTCTACCATCCCCTACCATACTATTATTTTTAATAATTGAACTTTTTGAGAATGTGATACATGAACACTCCTGCTCATCTTTTCCCCCTCCTCCACTTACCCTGTGCCTTTCTGAAAAAATATAAAATGCATGTGCGTGTATGTATGCATGTATATATAATCCACCAAGTCCCTTTATCGTTACTTTTGTCTTGTTGCTGATAGTTCAAGGGTGAAGCTTGTCTGTCATTTATAAAAGTCATGATCCCAGCAAATATACCAGTCTTTTGGCTTTTGCAATCTTTCCAAAGTAGAAGTAGTATTATACACTTTACCAGAAATTCACATTTAATCTGTTTACCACTCACTATCACTCACAGTTAGTCTTGTTCATTTTTAATTTATTTTTATTTTGGCCACATTTATATGTGTTTCATAATTTAATATATGGGCTTATGTATTATTTCTTTAACGGATAATGGTTTTGAATATAGTGGCATGTGATTTTTTTCATTTGTATATATTTTTTGGTAATGTTTTTCTTTATGAACTTTGTCATGAATCTAACAGAATAATTTGGTTTTATTATCAAGTTTCTACAGTTATTTGACTATACAGTAGTTCTTTGTTGGATCTGTAAATTGTAAATATTTTCTTTGATTTATAGCTTTATTTATTCCACTTACAATTTTGATGTGGTAAAATTTATCAGATTGTCTGTTTATAAATCTTATTTATAGGGATTAAGTCTAAATTCTCTTTGTCCAGTCTTAAGTTCCCAAATATTTTTTCTGTATTCTTTTGATAGTCTTATACTTTTAAAATTGTATTACTTACTTTTTAAATTAAATTATACTTACATCATTTACCTCTTTTCCTTCTTTTCTCGTATTTCACCTCCATTTCCCTTTAAATCTATGACACTTTTCTTCTTTAATTGTTACTGTTACAGATACACATACTCCAAAATATATAAATGGAACCTGGTGTATCTGTTTAGTGCTGTTTGTATAGGTAATATTTCAGGGTTGACTACTTGTTATTGAATAATCAATTAGGTGACTCATCCATGGGGACCTGACTCTCAGGAGTAGTTAGTTTCAAGTAAGTAGTTTATTGCTTATGGATAGGGCCGTGTGAGATTTCTCCCATTCATAATAGAGTGCCTGCTGTTATGCTTGTACATGTCTTGTTTAGGCAGCCATTTTATTGAGTTACCATGGGCAAAGCTTCCCTGCCATATATCGATGAGACACAATCTCACAGCAGATTTCTTGGTTCTCTGGCTCTTAAAATCTTTCTGCATATTTTTGGACAATTTTCTCTGAGCCTTACTTGCAGGAGTTTTGTTGTAGATCTATCCAATCAGTGTGAGCTCACCACTGTTGGGTGATCTCTGCATTTGAACCATTTGTGGTTTTCTGTACTAGTTATTCACTGTCTTCTGCAAAACAAATCTTCTTGCTGAGGTCTGAGAGATACACTTCTCTGTAGGTATATACAGATATGTGTAAGTCAGTTAGAAATTAAGCTCTTTCATTAAAATGACGTGGCACTAAGCTTTACTCTAAGATATATGAATTCACTAGCTAAATTGCCAGTACCAGGTATGATTTTCTTCCTGCTAAGTGGAGCTTAAGTCCAATTAGATAGCTGTTACTTACTACCAAAATATGAGTGCCATTATTGTATCTGTAGGGATATCTTCATATGCTGGTCATTGTGTTTCATTGATATCAGTGTAGCTTTGAATGATTAGCCTGCTTCCCTCCCTTGTCAGCTTGCACAGTGTTTTCTGGTATGTGAAAGCTATTGTTGAGAGAAGAGGCTTTCAGCTCAGATAGAGTTTGAATACTCTGTGTCTTGTGTCTGAAGGACATGGTGTCTTCAGAAATAGACTTATGTTCAATATCTGTGAGGCAATCAAGGACAACAGCAATAAGCTATTTGAGTTTGAGAGTCTCTTGTGCTCCTCTGACCATCAACAAAAATGGCTTTTGATGGAAGCATTGTTAGCTTGAGTTGTATAACTTAAGTTATACATGCATACCTATACAATTATATGTATTATATATAATGTTAGGAAAAATGATACTTTACAGGCTTTTTAGACATCCTAAGTGTTATTTTTCTTTCTCCTCTCCTCTTTTTTGTAGTGACACCCTTTCTCCTTTCTCAACTAAAGCCTTCCATTTTCCATTCTCTCTTTTTATCACTTATTATCTTGCTACTCCTCTCTCTAGTTCTCATCCCTCTCACCTGTTACTTTCTTAATTTCTGATGTTACTGGAAGTTATATAATCACATATTCAGATTCCTCTCTATGACTTTTGTCATACTGAATTATGACAAAAGTGTTTTCTAGATTTTTTGAGATGATTGTGGTTTTTTGCCATTAAGTCCATTTATACATTTAAATTTGTTGATATACTTACAATGAACCATTCCTGAATACCGGTAATAAATCCAACTACCTTTATCATAGATTATCTTCTGATATGTCTTTGCATATATTTTGCAAGTGTCTTATTAGTGATTTCTTAGTTTGTGTTTATTAGTAATAGTGACCTGTTTTGTATTTTTTTTTCACTGTGCATTTTTCTGGTCTGGACAATACCAATGGTTTCTTAGAGGAACTTTAGATAAGGTTCATTTCAATTTAAAAAGTAATTTATGAAATATTGGTTGCAGATTTTCTTTGAAAATCTTGTAAAATCATGCTGAGAATTGATCTTGGTTTGGAATATTTTAGTTGGAAGACTTTTTATTACTGCTTCAAAGTCCTGTTTAATATGACTCTCTTTAGGTAGTTGACTTCTTTATGATTTAATTTTTGTGGTTTAGATGAATCTAGAAATTCATTAATTATTGTTTTCAATTCAATAAAGTATGGGATTTTAAAGTATTCTTTTACAGCGTTGAATTACTTTTGTGCCTTTTGTGATATTTCCTTGTTTATTTTGATTCTATTAATTTGTCAATTTGGATTATTTCGCATTTTTCTCTTTTGGTTAGTTAGGATAAGAAGTTTTTAGAAATTATTTATCTTTAAAAAACAGCTCTTAAATTCATGGGTTATTGCATTACCTTCTTTATTTCTGTTTTGATTTTCATTAATTCTTGCCATCTACTGTATTTCTATTTTGTTTATTCTTGTTTAATTCTTGAATTACATCATAAATTCATTTATTTGTATTTTTATGATCTAGTAATAGAGGAGGTTATAGTTTCTTTCATGATATCACTTTCAATATGCTACAGAGATGATGTCTTGCTGTCTTATTTAATTTTTTTGTTTCTTCTTTGACCCATTCATCACTCAATAGTAAGTTGTTTAATCATCTTTAGTTTCTGAAGAAACTGGAAACCTGTCTGTTGTCAACTTTAAGTTCTATAGAATTGTCATCAAATAGGGTACATGGAAATATTTCATTTTTTCTGAATTTTTTCAGGTTTGTTTTGTGTCCCAGAATGTTGTATATTTTAGAGATGTTTTCATGTACTGCTGAGTAGAATGTATATTCTTTGCTTCTTGGATGGACTATTCTGTAGATACGTACTAGGTTCACTTGATGTCAGATGTCATTTAATTTAGTTGTTTTTATGTTTATTTTTTGGTCCAGTTGACACATTTACTAGAATGTGAAAGGAATTGAAGTCACCTACTCCTATTGTGTTGGTGTTAATCTGTATCTTTAATTTCTGTTGCATGCTTTTTATTGGGTTCACAAGAATTTGGTGCATATAGGTTTAGAATTGTCATTTCTTTTCTTGGTCAGTTGTTATCCTGGTTAAAAAGAAGTGCTCTTCTTTATCTTTTCTGGTTAGTATTAATTAAAGTCTATTTTGACATACATTAGAATATCAATGCTTACTTTTTTCCCACTTCCATTTGCTTGGAATGCTTTTGTTCCTATTATTTCACATTAAGAGAGTGCCTATATTTAAAGCTGAGTTTCTTGTAGACAACAGAATACTGAATTTTCTTCCTTAATCTGTTTATCTAACCTTTTTCTTTTGATTAGCAATTAATACTTAAAAAGGTCACTAATACTTAGAGTTATTACTGGGAGTATGTATTGATTGCAGTAATATTGCTGATTTGTGTTTGTGTGCTTTTAGTCATATGTTTTGTTAATTATATTTTTATTTTTTTCTATAGTTTTCTGAATATGTTTTTTCCTTCTTCAGTGAAAAGTTCTGCTTCTTCTAATATATCTAGAGCTGTTTTGGTGGACAGACATTCTTCTAGCCTCTTTGTATCATGAATAGTCTTTCCTTCAATGACAGCAGATAGTTTTGCTGAGTACAAAGGGGTAGCTTGGCATTCATGGCCTTTTAGAACATCCAGTACATTGTTGTAGAATCTTGTAGCTTTTAAAGTTTCAGTTGAGAAATATTATGCATGTTCCACGATGTGACTGTTTTTTTTTTCTTTTTCAGCTTTTAGTAATCTCTTTTTGTTCTCAATAGTTTTTGTTTCAACTATTCTATGCTGTGGTGACATTCTTCCCCAGTCCTGTGTTGTAAAGAGGCCAGATAAAGGTGGGAGTTTTTTAAAAATATTAATCTAAGATTAATATTTATTAAAATATAAGCTAACACTCACGATACAGGTAACAGCTTATATAGGTGCCTGATAGGCTGGATTATCCAAGCAGTGGATGATGGATGCCAAGCCGGTCTCTCCAGCAGTCAGGAACCAGAAACGGGGCCTCTCAAGATCCCAGCAGCCTCTTATGAATGGGGTTGGCTACTCCCCCTTCAGGAGCCTGGGACCCTGGATAAGTGTCTTTGGACCTTATCAGCTGACACCTGAATCCCACCACAGTCCTGTCTTTTTGGTGTTCTTTGTGCTGTTTATGTAAGCATTAGTATGCTTTTCCTTACCTTGGGAAGTTTTCTTCTATGATTTTGTCTGTGGTTTCTATACATTATTATTATGTCCTGTTATTCTATCTTCTACTTGACCCAATTTATTTGAAAGGCTTTTCCTGAGATTTCTAATTGGGTTATTGTGCTTTTCAATTTCAGCTTCATTTCAGCTTGCATTCTCCTCAATATTTTTCATCTCTTTAATGAATTCTGTTTTCAACTTCTGTATTTTCATCATTTCATTCAGCTAAAAATTTGTGGGTTTTGGTCATTAGACATATTTATTGCTATTCTTCTTAAGTAATTTGAATTATGTCTTCTTTAAACTCTTTGAATTTATAGATAAATCTTATGGTTTTTTTGTTTTAGTTCAGTGTGCTGGGTTGTTCCTGATACTTCTCATTGGAGTATATTTTTATATAAGTCTCGTGGTTTACAGTGAGATATAATGTCTTGGCTTTCCATACATATTGTTTTTATTTATGTATGAGACCTGGGCATGTGGAATTCTTTTTTAGATTATACATATATATATTATTTTCATTAAAAAATGTCATCTCAATCAATGTATCCCCCTGCTCCTCCTCCCTTCCCCTCCCCTTCCTCTCCCCATCCAAATTTCTCCCATCCAACAGGAAATAGAGGTGGAGGTGGAGATCCATGGCTGAGCACTGGGCAGCACTCCTGGTGCAGCTGAGAGCAGGGGAGGAGAATCTGTATGGGCAGAGGGATAGCAATTATGAGGAAGGTTACCATGGTAATGGCTGGCTGGAGCTCTGGGGAGCTCACTGAATCAGGAATTGTCATTGTAGATCCATCTGGAGAGGGAGCTGGGCCCTCCAGTGGTGGGTGGATTTCAATTGCCATGAGTGTGTGGAGCCACTAGGGGTGGGGTCAGACTGTGTTCCTGTTCCTGGGCTGGCATCTTGTAGCCCATTCCCTATAGAGGAACACTTAGCCTCTTGTGTTGAGTGAATCGGATGTGCCAAACTGGGCTGGCCTACCTCGGGACTTCTTGCCCTTATGGGGGAGGGGATGGGTGGATGGAGAGGGAATTTTTTCCTTGACTGTGAATCTCATTTTAAGCTGTCTTATTCTAGGCTATTGTAGAGCCTATACAACAAGACCTTAAGGTTGGGTGATTTTAGGAGAGGTTTTAAGGACTCAGCCGTGTGTATGCTTACATAGGACTGCATCTGGGCTAGGCAAGGAGTTAGATATGAAGCATGTGGTCTAGGGTGTGAAAATGGGACCAGATGTGTGTACAGAATATATAATCCCGGAGTAGTTCTGGAGATTGAGAATGATTAACAAAGTTCATGTTTAGGGAGCTCAACAGAGACTAGACTTCAGCATACACTGACTCACCACAGCTTGATCTGGAGGTTGGATATGGTAGTAATGAGGGCTAGCATTAGGAGTGAGTACTGAATCAAGTCCATAAGAGACAAGAATTGTGGGATAGGCCAAGCCCAGGGGCTGGAAATAATGCAGTTGAAGCTGATCAAAGTAAACCTGCAAGGGGGAGTATGCAACTAGACCTGCGTGTGGGGGATTTGAAGGATGTATCAGTGGATTTAATCTGGGCACAGAATATGGGGCCTAGATAAGACCTGGAGATAATATATAACATTGGGGACTAGAATGGAGTAGGAGAGAAGGGAGGGTGCAGGTATCCTATCTAGGCCCCTGCCATATGTAATGGCTATGAAGGCCTGGGAGGACATGGGACTTTGGT
This sequence comes from Phyllotis vaccarum, assembly GCA_033318265.1. Taxonomy (NCBI): domain Eukaryota; kingdom Metazoa; phylum Chordata; class Mammalia; order Rodentia; family Cricetidae; genus Phyllotis; species Phyllotis vaccarum. Next base: position 62,413,671 of record JARWLC010000013.1, read on the forward strand.
CAGTAACGAGTTCCAAAACAATCAAGATGTGCTGAAATGAGTGGATAAGGTGCATGGTAGCTCCAAACTACGGGTATCCTATTGGGACCAGAATGAAGAAAAAGGAGAACATAGGCAGCCCATCTGGGTTTCTGCCAAATGTGTTGGCTGTGATATGCCTAGTGGGAAGTAGGTCTGTGGTTGAGGGCTAGGGTCAAAGAAATGAGGGTGGGCTGAGAACAGTGCCTGAGACTGACAGAAACATCAAAGCTAGAGGACTCTGGGTTTGCACCACATGTGGTAGCTGTGGGGTCCATGGTAAGAAATAGTCATGAGCTAAGAAGAGGGACTGACTCTGATAGAAGCAAGGATGTAGGTACCCTAGGGATTTCACAGTGGGCCCCAAACACATGTGGTGCAGGGTTTGATGTACCCTTCTCTATCCGGCATTCTTCTCATCTTATGTTATCCTTATTTATCTGTTTTCTGTGTTTTGTTCTATTTACTTATGCACATATATACCTGAAATAATATGCAATAATGTTTAAGATTTCTCCATAATGTCTTTATGTGAGTAATAGTAATTTTGACCTTTTATTCTTTTCAAAACATATTTTATTGCTTTCATACACACGGCCATCTCTCTTATATCTCCAATGTATCCTCTGTCATCATCCCTTCCTCCTTTCAAATTCTGGACTCTTAAAAATTATTATTCTCACACAAGTTGTATGTAAATATAACCCGTTGAGGGCATTTTCTGTTGCTTATTTGTATAGTTTTTAAGGCCTGACCCCTTGGTATTTGACAACCAATTAGGAGGCTTATCCCTGGAGAAAACTGATTTTCTCCCTCTAAGCAGTAACCAATTGGCTGTAGAATTTCAACTAGGGGAAGGACCATGTAAGCCTTTCTACATTCACTTTGGCATATCAGCTGGTGTTGTTATAGTTTAGGTATTGGTTAGACAACCACATTATTGGGAGTTCATCAGTGGAGTTCACTGGGAATATATAGATGACTATAGCAGAGCAGATGTTCTGGTTTTCTGGTTCTTACAACAGTCTTTCTAACCCCTCTTCTGTGGTGGTTCCTGTGTCTTAGATGTAAGGGTTATATTGGTGCTGGCATCCCATACTCAGTTATTTACTGTATTGTGAACAGCAAATAACTTGTAGCTTTCTCTAATGGTATCTTTATGCTACAAATGAAGCTCCTTTGATAAGGATTGAGAGTTATACTGCAGGTCTAAGGGTAAGTATTAAGAAACTGGTTAGAGATCATCCTATCTTGGAAAAGTAGCAGCAGTAGCTTCTCCTCTAAGTTCCATGACCTAACTCCCTTTGGATAGTTGGTTAAGTGTACAGTACTAGCCATGAATTCATTCCCATTGAGTGGGTCTTAAGTCCAATTACAAAGTGATTGTTACCATAAAGATATAACAATCATTTTGGAGAATATCTCGGTACTCTGGTCATTGTTATGGTTCATAGAGTCATATCTAGGTAGGATTATTGGTTAATTTTAACCCTTAGCAGCTTTTACAGCATCTTTTAGCACCATGAAAGCTAGTTTTATAGGAACTCATGTTTGTGGAGTGGTAGAAATAATACAAAAGTGTCCAGCCTAAAAAGGAAATATGCAGATTCAATACATTTTTCTTCACAATTTAAATGCAAATCTTCACAGATTTTTTTTTTAAATATCATCTAAAAAGTCATACAAAAATACCATAAAAGCCAGGATTTCCAATTCAATTGTTAACAATAAAATCACTGCTGCAGATATAGTCATCTCCAATTTTAAGATACTTTAGAGCTATAATAATGAAAACAGTATGATACTGGCATTAAAAAAAACCAGACATATTGAGAATTCAGTTATAACCCACACCCCTACTGATACTTTGTTTTTTTCACAAAGAAGCAAATAGGGCAATTTAGAGAAAAATACATCATCTTACAAAACTGGTGGTTACATGTAGAAGAATGTATCTAGGTCTTTATCTTTGACACTATACATAACTTAACTTTAAGTGGATGAAAGACCTCATCATAAAACATGATATACTGAATCTGCTAGGATAGAAAGGAGAAAACACTACAATTTGCAGGCATAGACATTAAGAAAAACATATGAGACTTCATAAAACTTAAAAAGCTACTGTACAGCAAAGAATATCACAATTAGTTCAAAGATGAAGCCTATGAACTAATAAGATTCTATCATACCTATGCTAGAGCAAATATTGCGTCTCCAGAATATACACAGATTTCAAAAACTAAAAGCAGGAAAGAAATAATAAAATTAAAAATTGGGGCATGAAAGGAAGTGTAGAATACTCAGATGAAGAAATATAAATGAAGAAATATTATTAACAAAGAAATATTATTAAAAAGTTGTTCAACATCATGACAAGAAAATGACTCCTAATGACATAGATCAGTGCATTGCTCAGACATCATCAAAGAAGGTTCTTCTTACAGTACAAAGTGATTATCCCCAGATATTCACAAATGTATTTGGAGACTGGAGTGGGAGTGGGTGAGGAAAAGAAGTGGGGCAGAATTTGGAGCACTCAACAATAAATGGCATGACTTTATTAAACTCCTCCCCCTCAATGCTCAGGTGCTATGTGGAAGAGAAAGTAGAAAGAGTGGAAGATCTAAAAGCTGTGGCTGACTCCATGGGAGTAGTGTCTTATAGACACAAAAGGACAGATACACATATGAACTCACAGAGACTATGGCAGCATGCAAATATATGCACAAGATGAAACCAGACAATGTTCTGGAATTAAGAAGGGAAAGTGGGCACAAAGTCCCACCTGTAGCTAAGAAGACTTTTTCTAAATAATAACTTTTGGTAAAGGGAAAAATCAATTTTCTTGAATGGAGTAACATTAAGTATATCACACTTCAGGCAGGCCCCATCCCCCACAGTAGTTGACCAGCATACAGTAGACTCCATGATTTTTGTATTCTTTTTTATTTCGGTATGTTTTATATAATTTGCTTTCTTGTTTGTTTCAATTTGCATTTTTATGAAAATATATTGGATGAATATTTAAATAATCATTAAAAAGGAAAAAATGAGCATAATTATTTAACATATTTAGCCACCAGAGAACCATGACCTAAAACTAGTTTGACTTTTCATATTATCCTAGTAAGAATGGTTAAGATTAACAGGACAGATGTTCGTGTGTATTTGAGGAAAGGGAAATATTTACCTTTACTGGGAGTGTAAACTGCTGAAACCATTACGAAAATTAGTGTGGAAGTTCCTCAAAAAAACCTAGGAATAATCATTGGTGTGCTTTTCCACACTCAGAATTCCTTAGCTGACTTAATATTTTGTCTAAGACTGAGGCTTCACTCATGAATTTCTCCCTTTCATATTTACCAGTGTTGCCCTTGTTCAGGTTATGTTTCAGCAACTATGTTGGTGAGATGTAATGGGTGTAGCTTCTGACATTTCTAAGAGATAAAATCTTCTACAAACTTCTTGTTCTTCTGGTTCTTATAATCTTTTCACCACTTGGTTATCCAATACCAAAAGGTCAGCACTGGAAAAAAAAACATAAACATACAAGTGACATTATGAAAACTTACCAGGTTACATTTATATGTACATATTACTATATTTTACTGAATATATCACATATATTACTATACATTTATACATTCTTATATATTACTGTATATGTGTATGTCTAGCTTACATGTATATATATATATATATATATGCACACACACACATATATGTAGTACTTAAAGAAAAATGAATTTGAAAGAGAGAAAAATGATACTTGGAAGGGTCAGAGGGTTTGGAAGGAGTAAATAGAAGATTATGTAATTATACTAAAATCTCAACAAGTGAAAGTTGTTTAATTTTTAAAGCTAAATATAGATCTACCATATGATTCAGGTATCTCACTCCTGAGCATATTGTCAAAGTCTTTTATGGCTTCTGCAGTGATATTTTCATATACTTATTCATTGCCATCATATTCACAATAGCTCAGAAAGAAAACAAACTAGAAATCTTCTAATGGATGAAAGGATAAATAGAAGGATGGGGAGCAGGGAGGCTGAAGGTTGACTGCCAGGAATTGGGAGGAGAGAAGGAAGGGGGAGCACGGGGATACATGGATTTAAAAAAGACATTTTTAAATAAAAATAATAAAATGAACATACAAAAAAATTAAAAGAAAAAATAAAAGAAAATTAAAGTTAACTTTGGAGTTTGAGTAAGGCTATGTATTCTGATATTCCAGACTGTTTTTTATTAAATATACAATATATCACCACAAATAATGTGGTTCATACACTCAGTGGATTATTATTCAACTAAAAGAAAAAATAAAAATTTATAATTGAAAGGTAAATGGAACTGAAAAGTCAACTTGAGCCACCTAAAGAAACATAACATGTTCTTTCTCATATACAGGTATTACATTTGGATCTTTGAACATGCTACTTAAATTGTAGTACTTACAGAACTCAGGAAATGAGTAAGAGTTTCAAGGGAAGGGAGATAGCAAACAGATGGTAAGAATGATTAACAAGGGGTATAGGAACAAGAAGGGATAAATGAGTGAAGCAGAGGGCAGTGTAGAAGAGGGAGTAACAGTTAAGACCTTTGAGAATACCATATGGTATTATTCTACCTTAAAATAACTATAATACATACATATATACATATAAATGACTTTGAATGCAATTACTCTATAATGGAGGAACAACTGTTCTCTTAGATATCATAAACTATCAAATAAAAGTTTTAGTGGTATGGATTGTTCTTATTGAGGTTTGGTAAGTCGAGTCGCTTAAGCCTTCTAGCATGTTACACTCTATTGCTATTGTTCCTGATACCCCCTAGAAACTTTGTGGCACAATTTTATTGGTCTTATTATACCACACACTCAAGTGATAGCACATGGAGAAACTAAACTGGCCTTAACCTGAAAACTTCACTCTTACTCACTAGCTTTTGTGGAGATGGAAGGTCCTATGCATGATACAATGGTAGAACAGTACCCACCAGGCTTACACAATTGTAAACTCAGGGAACTACAATAGTCACTGACTTGGCAAGATGTGACAGATGGGGTGATGCAACAACACCACAAAAGTTATAGAATCACAAACCACATTCTTTTTGGATTTAAAACATTTTCCATAAGATTAAAAACTCATACCTGATGTTTACTGGGTCAAAACTAAGTGCTATTAATCTGCTAAACACACATAGTATCAAACTATCCACTAAGTTCTTCTCTTCATGCTCATAAATTGCTGTATATGTAAACCCTCATCTAATAAGATTTTTACGCAGAAAGTGGTGATTAATATAGACACACAACCAGTAAACATGCATAGGATGAGAAATTGCAGTGTGCTCACCTATAATTACAACATCTATACCACAATTCTTCTGCCCAGGGCTCAGGGAAATTCTCAGAAGGAGGGGACAAAAGTGTACGAGTCATAAGGAAGAGAGGTCTATAACAAAATAGTATCTGTTGGTATGATAGTGAAAGTACACACTTGAAATCATAGTATATAAGACTTCATGCACAAGATTTACACAAAATCAAGCCAGCCACAATCTCGTTGTAGACAGGGAATGGTCTCATTAAATGTTACCTCTATCTGAGGAGCCACTGCCAATTGATGGTTTTCTGTAAGTAGGAAATTCCGCTTTCTTTAATAATGTTATCCCTAAAAGAGTACTTAGGCTCTAACAGATGGACACCCAACATTTCACATTTAGATATTATCAAATGGACTTCGTATGTGTGAGGAGAGAGGTGGTGATAAAGATAGAAATAAGATAGAGAAAGAAGAGAGAGAGAGAGAGAGAGAGAGAGAGAGAGAGAGAGAGAGAGAGAGAGAGAGAGAATGAGAATGAGAATGAGAATGAGAATGAATGAGAATGGAGAATGGAGTTGGTGGGGGAAGGTGATGGTACCTATCAGGAGATTGCTGGGGAATTGGATGAAAGGATATATTTAAGCCAAACACATACTAAAAAGTAAGTAGAAGGAGACTATTTGGGAAGAAGCTTGGTTCCATTCATTTACAGGAAAAAAAGTGATTCTTGTTTGCTCACATAGGAATGACAAAAGCAAAAACCAATTAGAGTTGTCAGAACTGGCATTAAAATAGCTCTGGAACATATCAAAGCATTTATATAAATCAAATAAACATACAATTTCAAGTCGTCTTAAAATTTGTATGAAATTTTGAGCTATATTAATTCATATTTTCCCTGTCATCTTCAGAATGCAGGGCAGTGATCTTATCTTGGGAAAGCTTCTCTATGAAACAAGCTAACTTTATTTGAAAATTACTATGTTCATGTTTTCCTAAAGTAACTGATGGAAAGTGTTCATCTTTGTTTTCATAACTCAAAACACAAGGAGAAAAAGTAGCATTATGTCTATAATGGCTATAGAGGATACTGCTAATCAGTACATACATAGACAAATAGATTATGGTTAGATACAAACAACAGATTATTGAATGATTGGTAAATTGTAAGTATGATGACTATAGGAAAATTTGAATTTAGAAAATAGTGGTGTTTAAAAGAAAATTAAAAAGCCATTTGAATAATCAGGTCAGGTACATACCCAGAGATTATTAAACATTCAGCTCATCTGGTCTGTGAGTTCTGCATAGGACTTACTAAGTGTTAAATCTGGGAGTTTGCAGATTCATAAAGATTAGATAAGGCAATCCTTTCTATTTTGTCACTTGCTTGCTACTTCCAGCTCCTCGATTTCAAGGAGTTGATCATAGAAGACAAAGAATAATGTTTTCACCAAGCTTTTTATAAAAACCAAACAAAACCAAAAATTCCACCAAACCAAACCAAGACAAACAACAACAAAAACTTAAAAGGGGGATTTAGACAATTAACATTAAACATTGGGGAGAAGAGAGGGATTGGTTCCCAGAATTCCTACATTATAATGAATAAATGCTTAACTTCAGCAATGACAAGAAATTAATTCAAACCAAAAAACAGGAAATGTGGATTAAAAGAACAAAAGAAATGGAAGAGAAAAACTTTGAATTTGAATTATTTTATAATGAATTCTCTTACAAAATTGCAGATTTCTTTATGAAATTTTCATTTATAGTTTGGTTGACTATTCTTCAGCTCCCTCTTCCTTCCCATCACCCTGGCCTCTATCCATACTTAAACTCTTTCACCCCAGCATTCATGATTTCACTTTTATAACATATGTTTTCCATTACCTCACCTACTAGCCCATCTTAAAGCTTTTTCCCCCCTGGTCTCATGGACTCATTCTATGTAACAAGAACTTTCATTAAGAAAACAAGTAACAACAAATTCTGGAAAGGATGTGGGAAATAATTGTTATTTATTATGTAAGTATAAACTTGTGTAGCTACTATGGAAATCAGTGTGGATATTTCTGTAAGACATAAACTAAAAATAAAGTTACTATGTAATCCAGTTATATCACTCCTGGATATACACAGAAAGGGCTGTGTATCTTAATACAGGTATTTTGCTTATTTGTGTTTACTACAATTTAGGCATACTAGAAAAGGAGGTAAACAGCCTAGACATCCATCAACAGATGAATGGATAATAAAAATCCGCAATCAAATTTTATTGAACCATAAAGGAGAGTTAAAAGTAAAATGATCAAATTTGCAGGAATTGGAAAACATTGTATTAAATGAGGTAGTGATAAAGCAGAAAGCTAGCTAGCTAAGAAAACAGAAAGACGATCTTCAAAATTTCATTCTCCCTCCTCTCATCCATATCCAGGCCCCCAGTCTCATTTCCAGCTCCACAACAGACCACTTGCTGCAGCCCTCCGTTCCTCTCTGCTCCATATCTCAAGGAAAGTGCAGATATTGTCCTACAGTTTTCCTCACCACCAGTCCCTTTGTCTAAGCCACTAACTCCTTTAGGAATTCCCTGAAAACCCACCAGCCACTTTGGCCAAGGAAGCAGGTATGTCAGAGATGCAGGTAAACAACCTTTAGATATTCACTTTCCCTCATTTCCTTCAAATCTAATCCTCCACTCTCATACACAGCTCTATGGAAGACTATACTCTGTTCCTATCCATTCTCTCTCTCCCCCTTGGGAGGAAAACTCTGATTTCCTCCCTCCTCTGGACAGCTGCAAGTCTCCCACTTCTAGACCACCTCTACTCCTAGGTATCAGATCCCGGACCAAGAAACACACTCTATCTGGAACCCTCCAGTAACCACACCTGGCAAGATCTCAGCAACATTTACTTTCAGGAGCATACACCCACCAAAATCTCCTAAGAACCAGAGAGAATAGAAAATAAGGAATGGAACACCCACCTAATAAAGATAAGAGTATATATATATATATATATATATATATATATATATATATATATATATATGTGTGTGTGTGTGTGTGTGTGTGTGTGTGTGTGAACCTAAAATTACAATCGTCTCAGACCTAGATGCCTAGACAATGGAGTAAAAACAAAATGAATAACTACCATGACAATATGTTTCCTATAGAGCCCAGCAACCTTATCACAGGAATGTAATATAGTTCAAGCACAAACCAAGTTCAGCACAATAAATGTTATAATATGTTAGGGGGTTCTTAAAGAAGAAATAAATAAATCCATCAAAATTTTATAAAAACACAGTTAAATAAATGAAGAAAACATTTCAAGACCTGTAAGTAGAAATAGAATCAATAAAGAAAACCAAACTGAGGGAAAATTTGAAATGAAAAATTTAGGAACTTAAATAGGAAATTTAGAGGCAAGCCTCACCAACAGAATGCGAAACATAAAAGAAAGACTCTCAGAAATTGAAGACATAATACAATAAATAGATACCTAATCCAAAGAAGACACTAATCTAATATAAAAGAGTTCAGGCACAAAAATCCAGGAAAACTGGAACACTGTAAAATAATATGACTAGAGGAAGATGAAGAATCCCAGGTCAAAGGTACAGAAAATATTTTCAACAAAATCATAGGTGGAAATTTCTCCAACCTCCAATGAAGGAGGTTCCTAACAAGGTACAAACAGCATGCAAAACACCAAATAGACTTGACCAGAAAAGAAATTTCCTAAGGTACATAACAGTAAAAACACTAAATGTGCAGAACAAGAAAATGATACTAAAAGCTACAAGGCAAAAGACCAAGCAACATATAAAGGTAGAATAACACCTGACTTTTAAGTGGAAACATTAAAAGCAAGAAGTACCAGGACACATAAAGATGAAAAAAAAAAACACATTTCATGATAAAAACCAAAATTGAACAAATTTCTCCATAATTCCACTGACAGAAGACAATAGGAGTGAAATAATCAGACCATTAAATCAGGAAAAAATATCCACACCACAACAAAAACATAACAGGAATCAATAAGCACTGCTCAGTGATGACTCTCACTATCAGTGGATTCAATTCCCTGATAAAAGAGAGACTGACAGTATGGATTTGAAATTAGATCCATGTTTTAAACTACATTCAAGAACCATACTGTAGTAGGTGGTTTCTGGCCCAGACTTTTGGGCCTAGCCTCTAGGTTTAGGCCCGCAGACCCACAGACCCACAGAGATACTTACAATAGTTTTAGCTGATTGGTCTAAGGCTCAGGCATATAAATCGGTAACTCTTTACCCTTAATCTAACCCATGACTCTCATCCTGTTCATCCATGCGGCTCGGTACCTTTTCTCGGAGCAGCATAGTTCTCCTCTGCTTCTTCTGGCTTCTCTCTGGCATTCTACTCTGTTCTTCCTGTTCCCAGAGATTTCTTAGTCTGGTAGCCCCACCCACACTTCCTGTCTGCCTTTGGCCAATCAGTGCTTTTTATTAAACCAGTGGGTGGGATGATTATTTACAATGGAACAACATAATCCCCCTATACCATAACAATATTAAGGATAGACATTACACGAGGGTATGGGATGGAAAAAGATATTCCAAGCATATGAACCCTAAGAAGCAAACTGATGTAGCCATCTTGATGTCTGACAAAATAGAATTTAAATAAAATCTAATCAGAAGAGATAGGAAAAGACACTACGCATTCATCAGAGGAAAAAATCCACCTAATTTCAATTCTTAACATCTATGTCCCAAACCCAAATTCATAAAAGAAATACCACTACAGCTTAAATCACATATTGACTCTTACATAGTAACAATAAATAACTTCAACACCTCACTCTCAATAAACAGGTTATTCAGACAGAAACTAGACAAACAAATGCTGAATATAAATGACATCATAAATCAAATAGACATACCAGATACTTATAGAGAAGTTCACCCAAACACAAAAGGATATACCTTCTCTTCAGCACCTCATGAAACTCCCTCTATAACTGAACACACATTTGGGCCCAAAGCAACACTTAAAACATAGAAGAAATTTAAAATAACAACCAGAATTTTCTCTGACCATCAAAGATTAAAGATGAATACCCACAACAACAGAAACAAGAGAAACCTTACAAACCCATAGAAACTGAAACACTCTTCTAAATAAAAAATGAGTCAAGACAGAAATTAGAAAAATAATTTGAAATTTTCTAAAATTTAATTAAAATGTAAACACAACCACCTAAACTTATGGGGATACAATGAGGGAGGTTCTAAGAGAAAAGTTCATAGCAAAAGTCCCCACATTAAAGAAAAAAATAGTTGGAGATATCTCATACTAGTAACTTAAGAGCACACCTTAATTCTCTAGATCAAAGAGAAGAGATAACACCCAAAAGGTGTACATGGCAAGAAGTATTCAATTCAGGACTGAAATTAATAAAAGAAAAACAACAAACAATATAAAGAATAAATGAAACAAATATTTGGTTGCTTGAGTAAAACTAATAAAATCGAGAAACCCTTGGCTGAATAAAAAAAGGCAAAGAAAAAAGATCCAGTTTAGCAAAATTAGAGATGAAAAGGTGGGCATAACACCAGACATTAAGTGCTGTGGGACTATGCCCTTGTTCTCTGTAAATATTTGTAACTGTAAGCATTGATTTAATAAAATGCTTATTGGCCAGAAGTTAGATAGGAAGTAGAGGGAGGGCAACCAGACTAAGAGAATTCTGGGAATCAGGAGAACAGAGCAAGAGATGCATGCCAGACACAGAGGAAGGAGGACAAGAATGCTGCACTGAGAAAAAGGTACCAAGCCATGTGGCTAAACATGGATAAGAATCATCTGTTAAGTTTAAGAACTAGAAAGTAATAAGCCTGAGCCAGCAGTTGCTATAATAGCAAGCCTTTGACTCAACTATTGGGAAGCAGTTACTGGGTATTTGAGAGACTCTGGAGATGAGGAAACTTCTGGCAACAATGGAGGGTAATCAAGTGATTTTTAAGGACATACTTTAAAAACCAGTAACCCACTGATTTTCTCTATAAATACCACCTACCAAATTTAAATCAAATTAGATAAGCAATTTAAATAGGCCTATAACCCCTAATGAAATAGAAGGGGTAATTAAAAGTTTTCTAACCAAAAGAAAAAAATTCTATGAGAGGTTCGGAGAAGAGTTCACACCAATAGAAACAGAAGAAGAAGCATTGCCCAATTAATTTTATGAGGCCACAGTTAGATTAATACCCAAACAACCATGACTCAACAAAGACAGAGAATTATAGATCAATTTGCCTTGTAAGCACAGATACTAGAAGTCTCAGTAAAATATTTTCAAGAAAATTCTAAGAACACATCAAGAAGATCATCAACTATGCCCAAGTAGGCTTCATCTCAGAGATGTAGAAATGGTCAATGTAGTAACATAAATAAATAAAATCTCCCACGTAAACAAAGTGAAAGGCAAAAACCAAATGATCATTTTATTAGATACAGAAAAGCAGTTTGACAAAATCCAACATCTTTCATGATAGAAGTCCCAGAGAGAAAGATTAGGGATACAATGGTCATACCTAAACATAATAAAAGCAATTTACACTAAAACCATAGTCAACATCAACTGCAAAGCATATCCACTAAAATATGGAAGAAGAAAAGATTTTTCACTTTTTCTATATTTATTTAATATAATACTTGATATTTATTTAAAGCAGTGAGGTAACTGAAGGAGATCAAGGGGGATATACAGAAGAAGAAAAAAGTCAAAGTATCTGTATTTACAAATGATTTGATAGTATTCATAAATTATTCTATAAATTCCACCAAAAAATTCTTTCACAGCTGATAAACACATTCAGCAATGTAGTAGGATGCAAAATTAATACACAGTATCAGTAACCTTTCTGAATACAAATGACAAATGATCTGAAAAAAATCAGGGAAAAATACTCTTTGCAACATACTCAAAAATGTGAAATATCTTTGAGTAACTCTAATCAAACAAGTGAAAATGTTTTATGATAAAGCTTTAAAACCTAAAAAAAGAAATTAAAAAAGATACCAGAAGACAAAAAGATATACCTTGCTTGTGAATTGGTAAAATTAATATAGTTAAAATGGCAATCCTCCCAAAAGCAATCTACAGATTCAATCAGATTCAATGCAATCCCTAGCAAACATTATTCTTCACAGAAATTAAAAAATAACACACACACACACACACACACCAGAATAGCAGAAGGAGCCTAGAAAATATAAGATCTTCTGGATATCTCTAATCTCAGGTAGTGCTACAGAGCACAAGAACAGACATGTTAATTAATGGAATCTAATTTAATACCCAGAAATAGGTTCACACACCTATTGAAATTGGGGTTTTGATTAAAAAATACATGCTGTAAAAAAGAATCCTCAAAAACAGGTCTGGTCAAACTAGATCACTACTTATAGAAGAATGCAAATGAATTTGTAATTATCATCCTGCATAAAAAAACTCCAAATTGACCAAAGGCCTAAATATTAAACTAGATACCCTTAACCTGATAGAAGAGAAAGTGGGAGGTAACCTGGAACTTTATCTTTACAATAAAGACTTTATGAACAGAACACTGTTAGCACAAGTACAAAAATCAATAATTAATAAATGAGAGCTCATTAAAGTGAGAAGTTTCTGAAAAACAAAGGGCACAGTAATGTGGAAAAATCAGTAGGTTACAGAAGGAAAATAATTTTTTTAACAACTCTACATTTGATAAAGGGCTAATGTCCTAAATATTAAAAGAACTAAAAAACAAACAAACAAACAAACAAAAAACAAACAAACAACACACACACACACTGGACATCAATAAAACAACCCAATTGAAAAACTGGGTACATATATAAACAGAATTCTCAAAGGAGGAAAGTTAAATGGTTGAAAAGCATTTAAAGATAATTTCAACATTCTTAGCCATCAGGAAAAAGCAAATCAAAAATACTTTGAGAAGTCATCTTAATAAGAATGACAAAAATCAATATAAGAAGTAACATACCAAGCTGTCAAGGATATAAAGAAAAGAGAACAACTATCCATTGCTGGTGGTACTGCAAACTTAAACATTAGCTCCTCTCCCTCTCCACAAATGGCCTCCCTTTTAATTCTTCTAAATTGCTGGATGGACAGATGTAGGCGGAGTTTCACTTACAAGGCACCAGTCCAAGATTAATATTTATTAAAATATAAATCAAAACTCACGATACAGGTAACAGCTTATAGTGGTGCCTGAACAGGGACTGGAATATCCGAGTGATGGATTCTAAACCAGTCTCTCCAGCAGCCAGGAACCAGGAACAACAGAACTCACAGGATCCCAGCAGCCCCTTATCCATGGGGTTGGCCACACCCCCTCCAGGAGCCTGGGACCTTGGATAAATGGCTTCAGACCATATCAGCTGACACCTGAATCTCACCACAGACAGACATAATAGCTAGAAGTCATGTAAGAACATAAAAGAATAAGTGGCTTGTGGGCCCATGTATGTTAAAATTCCTTGGCTTTTTGGAGTGGATAACAGAATCAAAGAAGTTGAATTAAGGACCACTGTTGGTTTGTATAATTTTAAGTAGAGAAATAACAACCTTGACTTCAAGACTGATTTTATTCAATTTGGTTATTACTATTGGGGCAATATATTCATTATTATAATTACTATTTATTATGCTTCAAACTTATTTGAATCTCATTTTCTCTAATTTTTTTTGCCAATTATCATTATCACTATCATTCTGTCATCTGACTATTATAACCAAAAATTGGAGTCTCCTTGAAATCTTTTTTGTTTCTTGTTCTATATATGTTTTGCAGCTATTCCTGTTCAATATGTTAAACATTTTATTCTGAATTTTTCACAGTAGGAAATAGTTTTAGCAACTTCATGCAAAACCTGAAATGTTTAAAAGCATAAGGTGTAGCCATTATTGACAAATCTCAGTGAGCTCCCAGTAGCTCTGGTCAGCTCTCTCTGTGGGTCTCCCTATCATCATCTTGACCCTTTTGCTCATGTAATCCCTCCTCCCTCTCTCTGGTTGGACTAGGAGCTCAGCCCAGTGCTTAGTTGTAAATCTTTGCAGCTGTTTCCATCAGTTGCTGGATGAAGGTTCTATCTTCACAATTAGGGTAGTCATTGATAGATTACAGGGAAGATCAGCTAAGGTACTCTCTCCACTATTGGAGTCTTATCTGGGGTCCTCCTCATGGATTCCTGGGAGTTTCCCTAACACCATGTTTCTCCCTAACTCCAAAATGAATTCATCTGTTTAGATATCTATTTCATTGTTCTCCTCTCTGTCCCTCTCCCAATTCTACCATTCCATTTCCTCATATTCTCTTTCCACCCCTATTTACTGTCCCCACTGTGCTCCCAATTTACTTAGGAGAACTTATATATTTCCCCTTCCTAGGGGTATCCATGCATGTCTCTCTAAGCATCCTTCTTGCTACCTTGCTTCTCTGGGAAACAGTTTTCTTTCACTTCTCAGTCATCTTCAGAAAAGGAGTTCACATAGAATATTAACTTACATTAGGTCACATGATTCTTTATTATTCAATCAATATAGCAAGGAAACAACTCAGGATTTCATAATTTCGGCACAACTAGTCAAACAAGAAAGATAATACTCTTTCTTGTCTTAATAAAGACAAATTTATTCCCTACCTACTTTTGGGTTGAGACTGAAGTCAGAACTGAAGTTGGATTGGTTTTTCTCTGAAGCAAAGATGTGTTTGGGTTGGTGTTTGATATTGGAAGAAGGTTAGAATTGTAGAAAGAAGGGAAGATGATGTTATGAAGGTAATCAGTAAGGCTTACTGCAGATCCTCTGATCTGGAGGGAAATTTTTGATAAATGTTTTTTCAGTTTTACATATAATTAAAAGCTTTTGAACTTTCCATAAAGAAGTGATAAAAGTTGAAAGTGTTAGTTATACAAATAATTGAGTGGACTATTTTCTGATATATGTATATATATATATGTCAAAACATTATGTAATATCTCATAAATACAGACAATTATTATGTGACAATCAAAACTGAATAAAAAATATTTGAGAGAGATTAATATTACTCAAGAAAGTAAATTCTTGACCTTCCAAAGCCATATTTTTACACAACAGTTGCTCTGCAAATTCATGATCCTTCCCTCCAAAGTTTTCTTTACCAGCTTAAATCTTTAGCATCTGTTTCTATTTTCCTTATAATCTTATTCAGAACTGAAATTTTTGACTGGTGACTTAATATGAAAAGTCTGATTTCTCTTCTCAACTGTTAATAATATTTACTACCACATCAATATTCCTCTAATACTTGACTGCTTATCTTCTGTAGTGAGTTACTTCTCATACTCCTATATTCACTTAACTCATTACTCTTTTGAAGGTCTTGAATTCTTTGGATCCTTATTCTTCTATAGAGTCAAAGAAATGTGAATCTGAATGATACAACAATCCTTGTGACCTCAATTAAAGATTCTATCTAAGATATAAAGCAATAGTAGAGAGGGTGCCTGAACTTGCCTGACCGTGTAATAAAATTGATGCCCCGTTATTGTTATCATAGAACTTTTAAAAAATGGTTTCTGTATTTATTTTCCTGAACTGCTGAAGAAAAAGTGACAGTGATGTAGTAGGAGATTTCTGGCCCATACTTTCGGGCCTAGCCTCAAGGTTTAGGCCCCCAGATGCACAGACCAGCAGAGACACACAGATGCTTTCAATCGTTTTTTGGCTGATCAGCCTAAGACACAGGCATAACTTGCTAACTCTTTACCCTTAAACTAACCCATGACTCATCCTGTTCAGCCATGTGGCTCGGTACCTTTTCTTACAGCAGCATAGTTGTCCTCTGCTTCCTCCGGCTTCTCTCTGGCATTCTCTCTGTGCTTCCTGTTCTCAGAGTTTTTCTTAGTCTGGTAGCCCCGCCCATACTTCCTGCCTGCCTTTGGCCAATCAGCGCTTTTTATTAAACCAGTGGGTTGGGCAATTATTTACAATGAAGCAACACAATACCTCTATACAGTGACTCATAGAATAATAGATACTGGAAATGAAGGTAATCATACTTCATATGTTTTCTATTCTCACTTTTTAGACAAGGCTTTTGAAAATGCACTATATGGTGTTTCTGGTTTCTAACTTTTTAAAAAGTTTTTTTTCCCCATATCCACCGCTATTCCCCCTTCCTTCCCTCTTCCCAGTCTCTCCCAGTCTTCTCTAAGCCTCCCCCCACTCCATCCATTCCCCCCAAAGGTCAAGAAATACCCAAGGTGGTTCAGTTCTTTCTCTCATATCCAGTCATATCTGGTAGGTCCAAGTCCCTCCTCCAGGTATTGTGGCTGGGTTAGGTGTTCCTCTGTAGGGAATGAGCTCTGAGATGCCAGTTCATGTACCAGGAATATACTCTTAACTTACTGCAAGAGGCTCCACAAATTGCCCATGCTGTTTGACAGTTGTCTACCTTTGTAGGGTTTAGTTCCTTTCCATGAAGTTTCCTTAGCGATTATTTCAGATTCAGTAATCTCCCAATAGCTCAGGTCAGCTGTCTTTGTGGGTTTCCCCCTCATGATCCGATCCCTTTGCTTATATACTCTTTCCCCTATCTCTCTTAAGGTGAACCAGGGAGTTTGACCTGGTACTTAGCTATGGATATCTACTTCTGCCTATATCTATTGGTGGATGAAGAACCTTTATCTAGAAATTGCTGGATGTAGATGCAAAGATCCACAGCTAAGCACTAAGACAAGCTCCCAGTCCAGTTGAAAAGAGGGGGGAGGAATTATATGAGCCAAGCAGTCTAGATCATGATGAGGAAACCCACAGATAGCTGGCCTGAGCTTCTGGGAGCTCACTCACTCCGGATTGACAAATAGGGAACCTGCATGAAACCATAGTAGGCCCTCTGAATGTAATGTGGATGACAGTGCTGCTTGAGAAGTTGATGGGGTTTCTAGTAGTGGGACCAAGATTTTTCTTAATGTATAAATTGGCTCTTTGGAACCCATTCTCTACAGAGGGATACCTTGCTCAGCCTTGGTACAGGGGGGAGGATTTGGTCCTGCCTCAACCTGATATCCTAGACTTTATTGACTCCCCATGGGAAGCTTTTTCTTCTTTAAAGAGTGGATGGTGGTGTGGGGTGAGGGGAATCTGAGGGGTAAGTGGGAGGAGGGGAGGGAAGGGGAACTGTGGTTGGTATGCTAAAAAAAACCTTTTAAATAAAAAAAGACAGAAAAGATTCTTACATAATTCATGGTGGCCACATTTGTCTGAAATGCACTCACTTTTAAGGTTAAAACATTTCATAGAATCTTTTCAGTATGTTATCAGAGAGTTCAGATTATATTGCAGTTAGAATTTAGGAGAAAAGATTTATTCATTAATTAACATTTAGCCTTCATATTGTATCAGACAGAGTGATGGCACTGAGAATGTATAAATAAATAATTTATGGTTTCTGCCCTCAGTGAGTTTACATTCTGCTTGAGGGAGAAGGACAAATAAAAACACACTTGCGATACATTGGACTAAGTTGCATAGGATACCGAATCTCATCTAGTATGGAAAAAGGAGAGTCAAGGAAACTTAAAAGTCCTAATATACTCATTCCCAGTACTTACTGTCTCCAATATTATATAGCAGAGCTCATCTGGATAAACATGCCATAAAAGAGACAAAAGATTTACTAACATCCAGTCAATAAAATTATATAAGGCCCAGTGCTCAAAATAGCACTACATTTGGACTGTGTAGCTACTGCCTTAAATTTCCTCATAGTTTAACCTTGAGTTTGTGTTTATAAGTATAGTCCAGAGGGATGATGAAGCTTGAACTCTCATCTTCTGCTCTCTTTCTGCCTCTGTTGAATAGATTCTTGGCCTCTTTCTACTACATTTTTCTTCTCTTCAAAGTCCTTACTGGGACTCATATTTCTATTGCTTTCTACTAGCAACTTCTTCCATTTTGTACCGAGTGGTAGTCAAGAAACAGAGGTAGAAAGGATGGACTTTCCATATGTATGGGACTTGGTATTTCAAAGTTCAGAAAGATGGTGACATCCCCACCTTATATTGTCAGCAGCATGACAAATCTTGTGGAAGCTTCCCAGAGACTACAACTTAGCTGGTTTAAGACTCCTTATTCATACTCATTTCTTTCTAATGTACACTTTTGGGACATTGTGACATCCCTGGTTAATCCCATCTAAGATGAAGGGAACTTATAGTAAAGGAAAGCTTTTGGTTTAACTCCCCCAATGCTAATAGCATGTACTTTCAGGAACTAGTGGGAAAATCATAATCAACAGGCTTAAGCTAATATGTGTGTGTAAGATTTGTATTCTTGACTTGATTTACAAATATTTCCATTTCTCCATCATCACCATCTATCTATCTGCTTTGTGATAGAGTACCTTCTTTTCCTCTTTTCAAGTTCTCAAGTTTGAATTATTTATATCTTCTGGCCCAATCAACATACACTCAATTACAAAATATGATTATGCATATGACTTAAATTCTCTGATAATTTTATTTATATTTTGAATTAATGTTGCATTAAACAATGAATGGGAAAATTTAGACTAAAACTCACATTAATACACTTTTTTAACCTTAGAAAACTAAACAAATAAAAATGGCCAGATGAGAGATTATGGAAGAAGTAAACTTATTTATATTTTAGTATGTTGGAAGATCAGTTTCTCTACTATCTTAAGCACAGGGTTTATAGCTTTTCTTCTAAAAATATTTGTGTATGAGTACAACTATAGGAAGAAGTGATGATACATAACTTCAAAATTTATATTATAAAAGTCAATGCAGCTTGATTTCTTCTCTTTCAAATTACCTTGTCTGGCAAAGGCCCACTCCTCTGTCATAGGACAGAAAGGTATTCTATATGGAAGCCTATATGGCAAGGAATCAAGTATTATTACAACAACCACTCAAATGAGCTTTAAAGTACATACTCCCAATCCAGATAGTACTCTAGTGAAATCTTGACTACATCCTGATAAGACCCAAAGTCAGAAGTGTAATTTCTCTGGGTTTATCCACAAAAAATCTATATGAGATAATAGGTAATGCTTTAATCTTATATATTTGGGAGTAATTTGTTGTGTAGCATTAACTAACAAAGAAAAGAATGTGTTTGGTTGAGGATTGCTTTGTAAATGACATTAGTTGAGAAATAAAAATCTTTGTATTGTCATGGAGTTAAAAGAATAGGCAGATGCTGTGTAGATGATGCATTGACAAGCTGGTAACTTTAGTGAATATTTATCTGTGTAGTGATGATCTAAACAGGTTGCAATTTTATTCTAAGAGCTTAAATACTAGACAAAACAAGATATATGATCCTTTTTTTTTTATTAAACTCAGGTTCAAGATAAGGGTATTTGAAAAGTATAGGAAATAATTACATGGATGAAGCTAGACATCAAGTAGATGAAATAATTAGGGTCTTAAGAAAGATTGATTAATGCTAACTTTAAGCGTCTAATTTTCTATGATGTAAAGCTCTGTCCTTTTCTTAATGATTCAATAAAGTGTGCCACATGTTAAACTTTGCATCACTGATTTTTACTTTGTAAAGAAAAAAGGAAATTTAGTACCCTATAAGAAGAATGAAGGATATGGCACAACTGTAAAATAGAAAGCTGTGAGCTGCTTATTTATAAACACAGGCCAGGGGAACCAAAAAAATTTAAATTCTTAACAACACTACCAAAATCTCAAGAAAGGTGTTTCATTATCCATACAACACAAATAAGTAATTCCATTATTCTACTTAGATCTTAAAAGCAAAACGTAAAGGCACAATCTCATCTTTAATTTACCTAGACTCTTGCTTGCTGAATCCTTTCATTTGTGCAGGACCCAGAAGAGCACCATGTGCACTTTTTATTGTTGAGTAGTAAATATTGTATGTGAAAATATTTTCCCAATACTTCCACTTCATTTCTCTACCCCCTCCTGGTAGTTAGTCTCTGTCATCCCATTAGGTAGTTTCATTTCTACTTCATGTCATATATGCTAACTTTAATAGTAAATGGAATGGGTTATACTCACATCAGCAGTATGTAAGTCACTAGGACATTTTGTAAGAATTGATTAAACATTTCCTATATACCACTCATTGGACTATAACACCATATTTCTTGTTCTGGTTAAACTAATTTGTCATCATAGTGATGGAAGATTTCACTACTTACCACCTTTTGAGTTCAATATATCCTATAATATCTTTATGACTTTTACTTGTCTTTTATCATTCTTGATGGCTTATCTTAGAGGACTTATCAAAAGGTAATTCTTAGACACTATTTTATACAAACTTAATCAATTTGATTCTATTAATTTCAAAAAGTTTTTGTGACTAAAGAAGACATAACGGGGCCAATGAGGTGACCCAGCAAGAAAGGGCACTTGATGCCAATCATTATCAAACCTGAGTTCTGTTTCCTGGATCCATATGGAAGAATAAGAGAGAACTAACACTTATAAGTTGTTATCTGACCTTAGCACTCATGCCATGGCACATATGTACACACACACACACACACACACATAGTAAATATATATTATGTGTGTGTATAGTAATATCCTATAAAAGGTAGACATAATGACAGACTGATTTATTTAAACACAACAAATTAAGAAAGTGAATAAAAAAAGAAAAGGCAAGGATATGATTGCTCCTAGTAATGATGGAGGAGAAAGTTTATTGTAGATTTAAAAAAGATTTGAAACTTTGGAGTGAATATGACCTTGAGCTAGGCCGTGTGAGGAGAGGTGAGGAGTGGGGTAGGTATAGTGGAATGTCATATTATGAAGCCAGCAGGGTAAAAGTAGACCAAAAAAGGATCAGGTAAGTAAGATGTCTAGATTATATAGGGAAAGATTACATAGAGGGAAGAGCAGCGTAGCCCATGGGATTGGGAGTTCAGAGTTTAGGGAGGGTTATGCCAGCCATACCCTGTAACAAGTAGGGACTGAGGGATGGTGAGAGAACCTGGCAGCAAGGGTCACCTTGGTATTTTAAACAGGCACCTCAGCTATTGGTCACTGGTTTGAGAATAAAAAGAAAGGGCAGAGAAACATTCATTTTTGATGACAGATGTGTTTCAAATATCTCAGCAATTAGAGGCATAATTCCCATTCTGACAAAATAAAATATAGATATTCTACATGAATTTTAAATCTTCCAGATAAGTGTGGAAGATGTGATTGTGAAGACATATGAAACAAACTTAGGGGTTGTTTAATTGTAAGATACTTCATGTCAGAACAGATTCAAATGCATAAAGTTCAAATTTAGTGACATTGTTGGATTTGTAGAATTATTATGAAATTAGAGCTTAAAAGAGACAAAGTAACAACTGGAGCATTGTTGCATGAATAAAGGAAACTCAGAGCCAGATCTCAGGGAAAGGCTGAGATACCAAAGAGAGGAAACACCACAGTCAACTCTCACCCAGCTATCTTCCAGCTTTCTCAGCCTCACTCCTTGTGGCTTCTACTGCCTGCTCTGTCTTTCTATTCCTGCCTTAAATACTCTCTTCACCCAGTTGTTTCACATACAGGTTAAGATTAAAGGCATGACACCACCACTGCCTACCTGGGAGCCTAGAACTCCCTCTGTAAACTAAGATGACCTCAAACTCAGATCTGCTGGGATTAAGGGCATGGGTCACCTCTCTGGATATTCCCCGTACTGGGATTAAAGGTGTGAGTTACCATTCTCTGATCCTCCTAGACTGACTATAGGTAGATCCCTCTGATATCTCAGACTGGTTTTTATTAAATTTGAAACATATCCCCACCCAGCACTTGGGAAGCAGAGGCAAGAGAATCTTTGTGAGTTAAAAGCCAGCCTGATCTTCAAAGCAAGTTCCAGGACAGCCAGGACTGTTACACAGAAAACTCTGTTTCAAAAAAAAATCCCAATAATATCATCAAAAACAACAGCAAACAAACAAAGTCTGGAAGAGATGGCTCTGTCCTCTGATATTCCAGATTGGTTTTTATTAAATTTGAAACATATCCCCACAGAGCATTGCTGTGAGGAGGCAGTAATTTGTAAAATATGGTAGAGCTTAGTTGCAAGAGTGAGGAATGGTTGCTAGAGATAGAACTACATAGACAGAACAAGGATACTCGAGGAGAAAACTATCCATATATAGATAGATAGTTGAGAGATAGTTGAGATGCATGGTCAGAAGTATGTGGGCTAGAATTTTCTAGGAAAGAGTGACTAGCCAATTTGTTCCATTAATTTCAAAACATCTCAAAAATGTTAAGGTGCATAGCAGGAAATATTTAAAAAAATAAGATAAAATTATATGCACACTCGAAATTCTTAAAATAAAATAGATCATTTAGGGATATTCTCAAAGTCTATAAATGGCATGTAAAGAGAATGGACTTTAGTCATAAAAGAATAGAATAAATGGGAAGTTTTAATTATCAAATATAAGTTAATATGTGCATATATTAGTAATAACTCTGAACAAGAACAAAAAATGTATGCCTATGCTTGGCACCCCTATTTTGCAACTTTCTTTCTTTACACTTATATAATTATAAATACATTGTCATTGCTTAAAATACCAAGCATTATATATTCTATTTTCTATTATGTATTTCACTATTATATTTTACTTGACATGTCTTGAAGATTATATAGTATTAGTACATAAGCCTTCTTTCTCACAGACACATTATATTTTGATGAATATATTATAGTTTACTTGACAACTCATAGGGAGCCCAAAAGGATTTATATATGGATGTAACATGATCAGACCTGTGTTTTAGGAAGTTTACTTTAACTGGCAAGATTGAAGAATTAAGAAACTGGAACAGAGAAACCAATTAAGAGGATCAATGATAGAATATATGTGAAAGCATTTTTCAGCTATAATGCACTAAATAAATCTGAGTTATTATGATTATAACTCATGTCAGAGTTAATGAGGGGCTTGAGCTCAGGATTTCTGACTCCAAATCTAGGGCTTTCTTTCCACATCATGTTCTTTGGGCAACTCCACCCAGCCTTGCCATTTGTACTTGTGGTAATGCTAACAATTAAGTCTCTTATAGTGCTTTGGCATTTTCTGAGGGCTTGGTATTATGGCACTTCCTAGCATCCAGTGAGGTAGACTCACCCATGATTCACAGCTGGCAAAGTGACATTTAAAGGTGCCATACAAAATAATGAAGCTCAGTAGCAACCTGGGGAGCAGACACTCTCATAAGACTAGCAGGAGGAAGTGAGAAGCAGTAAGGTTAGCAGATCTGAAAAAGAGAAAGAACCAGAGGAAAAGCCCACACATTTCCAATCCAAGTGAGTCATTCCCTCATAGATTACCCTTTTTTGCCTGTGGCACATAACACTTGATAAAAATGTTTATCATTGAAATCTGAAAACTACTTTTTAAAACATGGCTTTTGTCCATGCCCTCCAAATTGTAATATGAATAGAATAAAGTAAGGGGTAGAAGGGGCTAGGCAATTGTTTTTAATGTTCCTGTCATGTTGTAGTGTCTAAATGCTTTGCAATCAGGAGCCCTTTGAACCCTTCCTTCAAGGCAAACACTTTAACTTTCCTTTCCAGAGAAGAATAAATTTCAAGGTGGCCTAAGGTTCCAATTCTGCCTAAGGTGGCAGAATTGGAAGTCTGACTGTTGACTATCCAATTCCACAGCCCTGTGGCCTTTCCATTGTACCACAATGTTCCTGTATGAAACATTAAAAGCTTCTCTCATAGAAATGAAAAAAAATATCTGGATTGTTTAAGGTCAAATACAGCCATTCAGAGAGAAAATAAGACAAAAAAGCCACAGCAAACTAATAGGTTAATATGCCTGACATCGATTACAGACCAAAGTAGATAGACTTTGAACTCTACTTTTTCAGGAGGGATGTTTATTTATGTATTTGTAGCTTTTCCTATGAGGGAAGCAACATGATTCAAGGTCTAATGACAGCTTTTAAGAGGAGAAACCTCAAAAAGACTCTGCTAATAGTGCATGAGAGTTAAAATTCTGGGCTTTCCTAGTCTTACTTTTTTCAAAGTGAATAACGAATGGTGTGTTACATATTAAATATGTTTGAAGACGTTAAATCTTTAGATTCATGTAAGGAAGAGACAAATACAAGTTACAGACAAATAGAAGGGTAAAGTTTTTCTTGTTTATTTCTTATTTCCCTTTTTCATTAATTCTGTGATGAGACTGTCGTCTTTTTCATTATTGTTTTCAGTAACTCTATAATACTCCCACATTTACTGCATTCCCCATACCAATGAAGTATGTAGTGCCCACGTGCTTTGCAGTTTGTACTACAGACAGTACTGAAAAATTCTACAACTGGTCTCACCACTCTGAACGCACAGACTATATGCATATGAACCTTAGTCAAATATAATGAAGCTTCCAAACCAGTCCCTGATAGCTTGGATGTGCTCCAGGCATAAACTCTAGTCTAAACTCAGATTATATCTATCACTTTTGTGGAAAGCAAAGGCAATTTATATAAAATCAAGCTTGTCTGATTGCGCCTCAGCCATTCAAATATCTTAAATAAGAATAGTAATGGGCTGTCTGTTTCTCAAGTCAGAGGTTCAGGTAAACCAATAATAGAACCCATGATAGGCTTCTTAGGTGGAGGGCATAGAGTATGCTACCTGTTTTAGTTATATGACCACAGGCCAAGAGGGACACAATAGCTCTCAGCATTCTCCTGAGATGCAGTAATAAATTTTGTTTACTGAGCTGGTCATTAGTCAGGCATTGTGTGAGGTAACTGGTGAGAAAAAAAATACTATACCTTAGGGAACTCACACCAGGAACTGCATAACTAAGTCTAATTAGACTGGATTTGTAAGAACAGAACAGAGTTCAGGTGTTTCTCGAGGAGGTCATGTCTGAACTGTGTCTTGAAGAAGGGTTAAGGTTTAGAGATTTAAGGAAAGAACTGAATGGAAGGGTGGTAGCAAAAGTGCTCCACAGAGAGGAGTGATGATCCACTCCCTGAAGCCTGGGAGCCAAGGTTGTTTGAAGACTCAACATGGCCATCTTCAAAAGGCCAACTGAGGGTAGATTTAGCTTTTTTTGCTCAGGGGCTACATGGAGAGATCTAGTCTCTAGGCCAAATATACATAAAATCAACATTTCAATAAAAACCAAGAACTTCAGATACCTAGAAAGCATTTAGTTTAGTATTTCTACCTTTGAGGATCAGAAAAGTAAATGGAACTAATTTTCTAAGGCAATTTTCAATTGATATCCTTCTGAGTTAATAGACTGATTTGGCCATAAGCTGCGTCTTGAACAAGCACCCTTTAAATCTGGTCTTGAGATATTTATCCTGGGAACACCTTAAAACACACATGCACAATTCCTCTCTGGAAATTCATTCCCTGGATGGTAGGAAAATTAGAAAGCTCAGCTAAATGTCCAGTTTGATAATGTAGTAAATATTTGGCTCTGACAGGATTTAGGAAGTATATTTCCTTTGTGATTTAGAAAGCTTAAACTTCAAGACCAGTTTGCAAAGTGTTACTCAGTATGCCAAGTGACTTCATCTTCATTTCATTTCAAGAAAATTCCCAAGAGACACCCCACTCAGGTTTACAAATCTAACTCAAACCTAGAGAAATTTATTTGATTAAGGGAAGATTACATTTCAGTAGCAGAGGTACCTCTTAAATACTTCTTTTTGCTTGAGAGCAGTGTTTTTTTCCTCTATAAAGGGTCATGTATAAATCTCCCAGAGTAAAATGGGAACTCAAATTTGACCTATAACTTGTTAGACTGGCTATCCAACCTAAATGTATATGGTGTAGTAGAATTTGATTTTAAAATATTATGGATTTAGAAGTGAGGCAGGTCACACTTTCAAAGACCAAAGACAACAGCTCCATTGTTTTATTCCTTTATTGGGAGAATAGAGGACTGGAGTGTAGAGAGCAATGCAATACAGAACGGAAGGGAAGAGGCAGGGTGTGAAGTCAGCCTAATCTTGAAGCAACAACAGGAGATGTCAGCTTTGAAGAAGGCTATTGATGGATGTTTCTGACCTTTGATTTAGCATAATGAGGGTCCTCATTCTTTTCTTAGCCACTTGCCCATCATTATGAGTATCTTCATAACTTTTTCAGTTGTGTATAACTCTTCTGGAGTTTGTATTCATACTAGAGTCTAGGTGCTCCTGGAAGGGAAATAGATATGGCTACCATGGTTTCTCCACATAATTACAGTACTTAAATATATTAAGGACAACAAGAAGCCTTTACACATCTATTAGACAGAGATTTTATAGATTTAACAGTTCATCTCTTCATTATCCCTTACTCTGCTTATCAAATGGAGTCTCTTTCTAACAGATTAAAAAATTAATCAAGCATACTGGAGGGTGTTGTGTCTAGTGCAGTGTGAATCTTACCACATGCCAGGCTTCTGCTCATTAGCAAGAGGCTTCTGTATTGTCTAGAGAACTCTGACTTGGCAATGCACACTGCTTCTGGCCAGCAATATGCATCTGAAGTTCCAAAAGCAGGAAAAAAATCTGAGTGCTACCATTTGCCTGAAGCTAGGCCCAGGAACTAGGCAGCTTCCATTGTCTTGGCATGACCATATGGGGCAAAGTCAACATTGCAGGACACATTTTGTTGCTTCATATGAATTACTATTGGATAATAATTAGACAAGAACAGAGCTTAGGTGGTTTTTTTTAATTATAACATTGAAGTTTTGCTTCTTCTTATACTACATAATCTTTTATAAGTCTAGGAATGACTTGGTGGAATAAAGTAGAAACAAACATTCCCATATCCTCCCTGTAGTGGTGAGTCAAAGGCAGGAGAGATCACTGCACTGAAGCCAATTAGGGAGGCTTTACTTTTATGAAATCTTCCAAATGACCAAGCTGTCATGCCAGATAGGCCAGGCATTTTTCCCCAAGTAGGTTGAATTCACACAACCTCCTCAAGAATATATGCTTTATTGATTTTGCATAACTGATGTGAAATGTGTTCTGATTGGCTGGGATTCTGACCCTAAATCCAAGTATGCATTGATAACATTAGTAGAAATCTCATACCTCTCAAAACATTTTTTTCCAGTGAAGAAGGAGCTTGGTCCACATGGGAAAGAATAATTATGTAAACATTGAAGTGTCTGTGTCTTGCAGCACCTTCCACTCTACTCCTCATTTGAAAATATACCATGGATTGTTCCAAATAATGAACAGAAGAAAACTGAAGGGAGGGGCTTATATGGATAAAAAAGAGCAGCTCTTACATTCCAAACATTGCTATTGAGAAATTTGGCAGATTTATTTTAATTGTTTACTCTGTTCTCTTTTCAATCTAATCATGGGAGATGCTTGGCTTTTTTTTTTAGTCTTCTTATAAATATAGATTTCTTGTTAAAAAATTTTATGAATTTTTATTAGTTCTCTGAGAATTTCATATATTTTTAAATCATATTTACTGTCCTTCCTGCAACTCTTCCTAGATCTACTCTTTCTTCTCCCATCCATTGTTGTATCCTTTTCTTTTTGCCTCAAGGCCAATTTGTGCTGCCCAAATATTTTTGGATGCATAGACTTCCACTAGAGCATGGCTACACTATTAGAGAAAATTGACCCCTACTTTCAGTAGCTAACAGTTGCCAATAGCTCCTTGGCTAGGGGTGGAACTTTGTACCCAACTCTTCTCTCTATATTGGTACTTCGGCTTGAATTTGTGCAGGTCTTGTACTCTCTGTCACAATCACTGTACATTCAAACAAGCTATTCTATGTCCAGATGACTCTGTTTCTTTGTAATGATCTACCACCTCTGGCTCTTAGAGTCTCTTTGCTCATCCCTTCACAATGAATTCTAAGCCTTAGAAAGAAGAGGTGTGGTATATATGTTTCATTTGCTGCCAAAGAGTTGGCGTTCTCTTATCTCTGCACCTTGGCTAGTTTGTAGTCTCTGTGTAGATTATCATCTATTGCAAACAGAACCTTCTCTGGTAAGGGTTGAGAGATGCCACCAATCTATGGATAAAATGATATTTCTTTCTAACTTGGCTTATCATTACTATGTCTATTTAGCAGAACACTAGTATCATATTCTCTCCTATGGTCTATGACTATTTAACTGTAGATTCTTGGCTCAATATTGATGTCAGGTATGGATTCTGTTCTGTAGAGTGGACATTAAATTTAACTAGAGAATGCTTGGTTACTCACAGGACACGTACATGTCCATATTGCATCAGTGAGCATGTCTTATCCTCTCCGTCACTATTATAATTCATGGAGTGCACAGTTGTAAAGATTGATTATTATTTTTTTCCTCTGGTAGAATGAAAAGCATCATCAAGTACTATGAAAGCTATTTAGTACAGATTAAATGCCCAGCTCAGTACTAATCAAAGGCTGGAGAGTAACTGAATATTGACTATACTCAGTTATAACTGAGTTTTTTTTTTTTTTTTTTGAAACTCACTGGCCAACAAACCAAAAAGAAGTAGCCCAATTTCTGGCATTTGGCTTGTTATTCATTAGCTTACAGTGTCTAGTGGGGACATTGTTACACTGGTTAACTTCATTAACTCTTGTGATGTGAGTGCATAGATATATTTAGGAAGTTTCTTTGGTAGTAGGTTTCCATATGGCTTTAAAAATGTTTAGTATTGTTTATCCTCTCCATCCCAACTTAAAGGAAAATTGTAAAACATGGAATGATAATCAATGCTTTCTATATTCCTTATCTTGAAAAAATCTCTCTCTATGATCCCTTAGTAATTTCCTGACCTCTATGTATGTATATTCTAAATTATATATATTGAAAGGCAACATCTTCAAATAAGAAAAAAAAACACATGCCATGGACTGTCCCTGTTACTTCATTCAGGTTTATTTTTGGCAGCAACATTCACTACCTGCAAAATTCCTCATTTTCATTTTCCTTAATAGCCAAGTAATATTTCATTGTATAAATATGCTATATTTTAATTATATGATGGTTGATTAATATCTAGATCTAGGTATTTTTATTAAGTCACATAAGAATGACAATAAAAATGAAATAATACTACTGGGTCTTAGTGAAGACTGTGATCTGGAACTCATGTACTTTGGAAAGCTATAGCTACACCAAGCTTTATTATCACTTATTGCTGGTATGCAGAAGATTTGTTTGAGCTTAACCCTTTATAGCCTAGGCTCTGTCAGCAAATTTGGTGGCACATAAGTAATAACATTTTTTAAAAGTCTTTCTTGATATTTCTATTTCTTTCAAAGATCAGAGTAATAGCTAATCCCAGCATTATATGACTTGAATAACTTAAGACAGGGTAACAGGAAAGTCACATGATTACTTTGAATCATTCTGTATATCACTCACCTCTATACTTCAAATGTCATGCAATAGTTGCTGATGAAATGTTTATTAAGTAAATACATACGTCAATAAACATTTCATAGCATTCCTTCTGCCAATGACAAAACACAATCTTTTCACAGAGTACTTTGCATATCTTGGCTTAAAGTTTCATGTTCCAAGTTATTCCTACTTTCTTTGATTAAGAGGGAACATGTACAGAAATGGAAGAACTGTGTGGGCCAAAATGGGGTCCAATTCAGGAATAATTCTGAGGGTGATTTGTAGTATCTAATTTACTCACTTACAATAAAAAATGCCCTACAATTTTTAATTTAATTTCCACCTACTTTTTCTTAAGATATTAAATAGAAGAAAAACACCCCCTTTACCATATTATTATTGAAATTTTTTACCAACATCTGAATTTCCCCAAATTTAGTGACCAAAATTAAACACTTCAGCCTTTGGTTATGCTCTGCTCACTAACCAAATCATGTATGCATTCTGTAAAAACTTGAATGCACAGAATTTAATAAAATGTCATAACTATGAGGGGCCTTATATATGACAGAGCCCCAGTTCTTGCTTTTATAAATCTAGACACCAAAACTCAGAGTATGGGTGATATTGAAAGCATTATTTGCTGAACTTCAGCTCACTATTCTCGCCAAACCATATAATTTCTCCACTATTGGTCATTTTACCCACAGGACAATTGTCACTATCCCTTTAAGTTTAGATAATATAGATTTCTGGATGAGAAACATCATGTGAATAGAACACTATAGGCTTCTGTTTCATTTAGGTGCTGTATTGATACAGATTGTGAGTTTATTTAGGCATGGACTGTTTGCTATTGTGTTCTTAGGAAGATTTGGAACTCTCTGGCTCTTTTGTCTCCTTCACCAAGTTTAGCCAGTTATACTGGGGCATGTTTACATTGAGCCATTTCGTATGCATTTTGTTGTAACAGAGACCACAGGCCAAGAACATGATAACATAGCTATGTGATATATCTTAGAATTTACAGTTCTTAGACTTGGAAAAAATGAGGATAGAATTAAAAGAAATGAGGCTGAACTAGAAGACACATAATTGACAGACGAGGGAAAGCATTAAAGCAATTAAGAACAATACCGGTCTTCCAAGACTAACATTTCTAATCTTGGCTGTCCCTAGACAAGTTACTTAACCTTTCTGACCTTGGTTTCCTCATTTGTAAAATGAGAATAATTAGATATGGTTCAAGTATTTTAATGGATCTATGAAGGTAGTTTGAAAGTGATGATATTATAAAAGATTTTCATGACTTGATCTGGAATTCTTCATTTTCCTCCTCTCCCTTCTTTCTCCTTTTCCTTTCCCTCTCCTTCTGAGAAAGTGTTTATATATAGTATCCATATTGGTTTTCATATTATAGCATCAACCTGCTTGGTGCTCAGATTATAGGTAAGCATCACCACAGCTTATCTAGATTTGTACTAATTCAAATTCCTACATCAAATAAATATATTAGAATCTGTCCCTGCCAGTATTCTAATAAGTGTAAGAAAGGAAAATACATAGCTATTCAAGTGTAATTGTGGGATTCTTTTAAATGTACAAATAGCCTAAAACACTTGCTTCCAAACATACTGATCAAATAAACTAATATGAATTAATATGGAAGGTCATTTTCCTTTATTAGGGTCAAACATAGAACTTAAGTTCAGAGCTGAAAGAAAAGGAAGAATAAATTGGGTAGAAAATCATTATTTTCATCAAATAACCCCTAGAAGAGTGTTAATTTTGACTACTTTTAAATGCAACTGTTCTTGTTGGCTCATCAATGCAGTGAAATATAATAGAAAATTGATCTGTTTCCAGGACAAACCAGTTCAAGTCTTCACCTATAACAAATCAGTTTTCTTCCCAAAGCTTTCATTTTTCCATCCATGAAATGAAATTATCTATTTCTAATATGAAGAGCAAAACAGAGAAAATAGAAATATGAGAGCCACGTTTAATCTGTGAGTTACTACAGAATGTCTTCATTATTGATCCCCTGTTGTAACCTTATAGGTTCATGAGTTGGATAAGGATAAGGAAAGATATGAAGAGAAATAAGTCTAAAAATTGTAATAGAGATTGTCAAGTAAAACAGAACTTATCACAAGTACTTAAGTTCTGATGCAGAAGAAAATAAACATAGGAAATGGCAGATTCTTCAATAACTTCAAAGAACCTTCATTAGTATAATTTGATAAATTTGTGTCACCTTGCCAACTGGATCTCTCCTAACTTCAGCTTGAATACAGTACAAGAACATTTCCTTTTACAACCCAATATGGTAGATAATTTTGTGTGTGTGTGTGTGTGTGTGTGTGTGTGTGTGTGTGTGTGTGTGTGAGAGAGAGAGAGAGAGAGAGAGAGAGAGAGAGAGAGAGAGAGAGAGAGAGAGAGAGAGTTGAATAATTCAATTTTTATTAGTCTAAATTACATGTCTGTTTATTTGGATTAGGTTCAATCAAGGTGTGGTCATTTGGTGGAAAGCACAGCAGCCTAAGTTCTAGGAACAGCTTATCTTCTAGTGAGATATGGGTTTGGTAGAGTACATAATACAAGAATAATATAACTCTATTGTTACAATGTGGTTTTTTGGTCCCGGGTGACCAGAGGCCCAGACCCACAGACCTGCTGTGCCAGACCACTTAGCCACCAGCCGCCACTGCTCAGGACCCCAGAAATGATTCAGATGCTTATATTAACTTTATGCTGTTTGGCCTATGGCTCAGGCGCATTGCTAGCTAGCTCTTACATCTTAAATCAACCTATTTCTATTAATCTGTCTGTCACGTGGCCCGTGGCTCACCTGTGTTCCTTACATGTTGCTCCTTGGGTGGCTTGCTCCATCTGCTCCTGACTCCACTATTCCTTTCCTACCTATTCTGATTTCTCCTCCTACTTTTTCTATGGTGCCTGTCATGGGCCAAAACAGCTCCTTTATTTAAAGATTGCAATTCACAGCATACAGAACATAAAAGAATAAAAGTGTGTGCAGATGCCTATGTATTACATATAGAAAGACTTCAGGCTTTCAAACAGCCCACTGAGAACTAATAAATGAGACTTTACTACATGACTTTAATGCCAACATCTGTGAGGTAGAGTTTGAGACTAGCCTAATCTACATAGTGCATTCCAGGACAGCCAGTCTCTCTTAAACAAGCAAAATACTCCTCAAGAACCAAAACAACAATATCAAAACTAATAAATGAACCCAGAAAACCTGTAGCTATTGATACTAATCTGAGAAGATAATCAAGAATATTTTTATATTTTCAACAACAGAGATAAAAGTAAAATTTTATATTTAAACAAATAACAAATGAGTTGAAAGATTTGTGTGCTGGAAACTAATGATCAATGAATAAAATATAAAAGACTTAAGAATAAATAAGAAGATATTGTGTGTTCATAAATTATAAAATTAAAATTGTCATAAGTTCTATACTACTCATGGTAGTCTTCAGATTCAGTGCAATGTATTTCAAAACCTTGTTATCAGCTTTTATATCAATAAAAATTATGTGAAGACACAAACCCTAAATAGCTAGATCACTCTCAAGCAAAGAGAGCAAGGCAATAAACAGTATATTTCCTGGTTTAAATATGTAGTACAAAGGTACCAGCATAAAAATGGAGATTATTGTGACAAAGAAATAATCATTTCAACCTACCTATCAGGGAGCCTAAACATCAATTCACTCATTTACTTTTATCATTTAATGATAAATCTTATTAAGCCTTTAATAAAGTTCCAACAACTCTTCCTGCTTGGTACATACTATGTTGCATGAATAAAGGAAACTCAGGGTCAGTTCTCTAGGAAAAGTGGAGATATTAGAGACAATAAACACTACAGTCAGATCTCACCCAGCTGTCTTCCAGCTTCCTCAGCCTTGCTCCTCCTGGCTTCTTCTACCTGCCCTGTCTTTCTATGTCTACCTTAAATACTTTCTTTGCTCAGTTAAGGCAAGGCACCACCACTGCCTGTCTTGGAGCCTGGAAATCTTTCTGTAAGCTAAAATGACCTCAACTCAGACTGAATTAAGGACATAGGTCACCACTCCAGGGATATTAACTGTGCTAGGATTAAAGGTGTGAGTTACCACTGTCTGATCCTCATAGATTGACTGTGTAGATCCCTCTGATATCTACGAATGGTTTTAATATGTTTGAAAATATCCCCACATATCCCCTTTTGTGTCAAATTTTTAAAAAAGAACGTTATAGCTAACATAAGAACCATAAACAATAGGTACAATAATTATATAAAATATATACAAACAAATGAGTTATGTCTAGTCCATTAACAATTGATAATTCAAAGAAAACATTTCATTAATTATCCTATTTTGAAGCATCCAAAGGATTATACCTAATTCACTTTCTTTCTAACTTGTATTACTAACTAAAAACTATTATTTTGATGTCTCTTAAACTTACACACTTTAACTTCAAACTTTCTTTTCTAAAACTCTTACTAGGAAACTATCTCATCTTCTACTACCTCAGAGAGCCAAGAAGGAAATATTTCCCCAAATAAACAGGAATTGCAAGCAACTTCCAAAATCTAGAAATAACAGAAATGATACCTATCTACCTGGACAGTCACCCAAAGTTCCTTTATAAAGTTGGGGCATCCATCTTCAGCCTACAGGCCCAGAGTCTCTTTTCATTTCAGTGAAGCAGGAAATCTGCTCTGCCCGTTCTGGCACAGTTCATCAGTTGCTTCTCCTTGTATCCTGAAGAATATCTGACAGTTTTCTCTGAAAAGCAGGAACCTGAAGGACCATCTCAGCTTGTTCTGTCAAAGTTCAGAGGTCACTTTCCTAGGGAACCTGTATGTCCAGTTTAAACAACATCCTGTCAAGCAGTCAATACAAGGACAGTTTCTTGTCCAGTGGCTTACTGTTACCACAAAGAAAGTAGACTCCATATGGAGTTTCTTCAATGCCCATTTTTCTCTTGAAGTAGATTGGTGCTGCCAGGAGTAGACCTGTCTCACTGTCCAGAAAAGTCTAAGTTCTTAAAATATTTTAAATGCCACATTCTATGGGTCTCTGAAGTGTTTGAAGAAGACCTGTTCATCTAAAATATATTTTTTTGATCTTGAAAACATATCTGACTATGTTTGAATGTAATATCTAACTACTAACTTGCATTACTTTATATTCTAATTAGTTGGCAATAAAAACTTTCATGGACTAGCAACTTGTATTACATTGTTAGATGAACTGAATAAGTATAATACCTTATACTTATATAATACAAGCATAGAGATATTTATACAGTAACACAACTAATCTCAATATACACAATTTGTATACAATATACAAAAATCCAATCCAATGTAAAATATTTAAAGCTAGTAAATCCTTTTAAAAGAAGATTCAATAATATATCCTATATATCTGTATCCCCTTTCCTTTCTAATTTTTAAACACAAATTTTGAATATAATCATTCTTGTTTATTTTATAACCACAACCATCAATATTTTTTAACCAATTAACCCAAACAATGACAATCATCCATAACCCATTGAATGACCAAAAACAATCCACCCTACCTCTTGGGAATGTAAGCGCTGTGTTCTTAAATTTACTTCTTGTTATCTGGGGGCAACATCATCTTTAGTGGATCCAGAAAAGAAAAGTTTTGTTAAACGTCAAGTCCTGAAATAAGCAGCTGTGTCATTTGTTGTCCAGTCTCTGCATAACAAGAAAGTGCATGGCTTGTCTCAAGTCCTGGTTATAGTATTCTGTGAAGCTGGTTCATCTCAGTGAGCTGCCTTGAAATTGTCCTGAGCAATTTGTAGTTCAAATCTGATCTTTGGTTGGTGTTTGTCAGCCTAGTGGCTTTGTCAGAGTCCATGTGAAATCACTGTTATGGGGCCCCATCTTCCTTTCGGATACTTCAAGTTTGCAATTAGGCATTGTCATGGATTGCTGCAGAAAACTGATAAGAGACTAAAACCCAACACAATGTACAGGAAACTAAATATGTAAGTATTTATTCGGCATAGGATTAGTAACAATAGAATAGTCCCTTATTTGTTGTTATTCTTCTGTCCCATATCAGGTGGCTCTTCTGATATGGTACAGATATTTTGTATTTTCCTCTAACAAGTATGCTTGAGTTTAGAGAAGGAGATGGCCACACTCCAACTCTAAAGCCAACTTTAAATTATAATTAAACTGGGACTTAAACTTACAAAAAAAAAATTGTAGAGTTTAAGCAATGAGATTTTACCCTATGAAGTATACTGGTACCAATAGTTATGATATTCTTTCGGTTGTAAATTTTTCTGGATAGCCACCCTTTTGCTTTAGACATCTAGATGTCCAAGGTCTTTTCACTTCTTGAAGATTGGTATTCCCAGTTTTCTGTAAAGACAAAAACTGAAACCTGCCCCCACCCTTTGTTTTTTCTTACAACTTAAAGAATTGTAATATTGGTGGATGAGCTATCAATTCTTATTTTAATGAAGTTTCTCTGGTTCAAATCGAGTCTTACTAATTTTGATGGTATCCATAACTTTTCTTCACCTGTGGAAACAAAAGCAAAACTCCTTCCCCAATGTAGCACATATCCTAGCTTCCATTCAGAGGTTAGTACAACTTTGAAGTAAGCAGGCTGATTTAGTTCAGCTGTTTTTTCTATAGTTCAATGCCTTTCAGCAGCTCTTGTTCCTTTCTCATTAGCACTGAGAAAATTCAAAGTTAATAAAACATTATGTAGTCTATCTCTAGGGGTCTTTGTTATTCTTTTCTGCTTATTTAGCATATCCTTTAGAGTTTTTTTGATCTCTCTATGACTGCTAGTCCTGTAGGATTGATTGTGTGGTATTCCTGTAATAAGCTTTATATTATAATAAGCAAAAAATTGTTTCATTTTATTAGAGACATGCTGAAGCATTGTCAGTCTTAATTTGTACAGGTATTCTCATGATGGCCATAACTTCTAGCAAATGTGTGATTACAGAATCAGCTTTTTCTGAACTCAAAGCAGTTGCCCATTGAAATCCTGAAAATGTATCTATTGTATGATGGGCATATCTTAATTTCCCAAATTCTGAAAAATGAAATACATCCATCTGCCAGATTTCATTTCTATGTATACCTTTAGGATTAGTTCCTGTTGTCAATGGAGTTTGGTTATAGAAAGAACAGGTGGGACACCTTGTTACAATTTCTTTATCTTGTTGCCAAGTGATAGAGAAATCTTTTTTTTTAATCCTTTGCAATTAACATAGTGCTTTTTATGAAATTCTGAGGCCTCTAGTACATTTCATATTAATTATTTATCAATTTCATCATTGCCTGGTGCTGAAGGACCTGGCAGACCTGTATGGGATCGAATATGTGTTATATAGAAGGGATGATTTCTAGTCCTGATTATTGCTTGTAACTGAATAAACTATGAAGTTAATTCTGACTCATCATTAATAAAGCCAGCCATTTCAATGTGTAGAACAACTCTTTCTGCATACTGAGAGTCAGTGACTATGTTAAGAGGTTTGGTAAAGTCCATTAATACCATCACAATAGCATATAATTCTGACTTTCGAACAGAATTATAAGGGCTTTGAGCCACTTTACTTATATGTTCTGATTTGTAACCTGCCTTTCTTGATTTGTTTGCATCAGTATAAAATGTAGGGGTTCCAGAAATAGGTTTATCTCATACAATACCAGGAAGAACCCAATTAGTTTTCTTTAGAAATTTAATTCTTTTGATTTGAGGATATTTGTTGTTAATATCTCTCAAAAATTACTGCAAGCTCTTTGCCAAAGTTCACTTTCTACCCACAATTGGCCATTTTCTTCATTAGTTAAAGGTACAACAATTTCTGCTGGGCCTATTCCTGTCAATTGACAAACTCTTAATTTTCCTTTAAAAATAAGTTTAGAAATCTTTTCCACATATGTCTTTAATTTCTTACTTGGTTTATGTGTAAGAAATATCCATTTGAATATAACATTTTCCCTTTGCATTAAAATTCCTGTAGGAGAATGCTTAGAGGGCAAGATAACTAGAATACAATTAACGTCTGTAACCAAACGATCCACATGTACATCCTGTAATTTCTTTTCCACCAAAGCCAATTCTTTCTCAATTTCAGGTGACAATTCTCTCAGACTATTTAAGTCCTTATCACCATTTAAGGTTTTGAACAAATTATCCAGTTAATCATTTTTAATTCCAATAGTGGGTCGTAAATTGGCAATGTCTCCTAGTAGTCTTTGAAAATCATTGTCTTCAATCTATCGCTCCTGATTTGTACCATTTGGGGTCTAATTTTTTTCTTGGCCTATTTTGTAGCCTAAATAATTAATGGAATCCCTTATTTGTATTTTTTCTGGGGCAATCTGTAATCCCCAAGCAGGCAAAATTCTTTTCACTTCTTCAAAAATTTTTTCTAAGATATAGTTATTTGAATTGGCCAACAAGATGTTGTCCATGTAATGATGGTGGGAATTTGTCATGTACTTGTTCTACTGGCTTTTGTACAAAATACTGGCACAAAGTAGGACTATTCAGCATTCCTTGAGGGAGGACCTCCACTGGTATCTCTTTACAGGCTGAGAATTATTATAAGTGTGCACTATAAAGGCAAATTTTTCTTTGTCATGTTCTTGTAAAGATATTGTAAAGCAACAGTCTTTTAAACAAATAACTATGATAGGCCATTCTTTAGGTAACAGAGAAGGCAAAGGAATCCCAGACTGTAGAGAGCACATTGGCTGGATCACCTTGTTTATCGCCCTGAGATCTGCTACCATTCTCCACTTTGGATTTCTTTTTAATAACAAATATAGGAGAATTCCAAAGGCTGGTTGATTCTTCTATATGCTGAGCATTTAACTGCTCCTGTACAAGCTTCTCAAAGGCCTGCAATTTCTCTTTTGTTAGAGGCCATTGATGAACCCATATAGGCTTCCCTGTTAGACATTTTAGAGGTAGTGCTATGGTGTTTTTGAAGAAGCTGCAGCTGTTTTGCCTTGTTTCTCTATAACCTGAATGGTCTGTGACTGTTTCTCATAATACTTTCTAATATATTTTCCAGAACCATGTGCTAATTTATGACTTATTTTTGTGTTTGGAGGAATATTAATCTGTGTGGTCCATTGTTGTAGTAAATCTTGTCCTCATAAATTCATAGCAATGTCAGACACATATGGCTTTAATATTCTTCTCTACCCTTCTGGTCCTATACACACAAGCCATCTCACACTCTGTTTTACCTGGAATATTGACCCAATACCCAAACAATGAACATTTACCTCGTGGGGCCAACTTGGATGCCATGATTCTGGTGAAATTATTGGTACATCTTCTGCTGTGTCCAATAAACCTTCAAGAATAACATCATTTATTTGTACTTTTATTTTTGACTTTTGTTCATTGATAGAAGCTTGCCAAAATATTCACTTTATAATTTTTCCTGAATTTTTTCTTTTTTTTAAAATAGATTTTCTATCATTCAATATAGTATGTCTTTTAAAAATAGGTTTTAATTTTTTAATTGTTCTGGGAAGGTGTTTCCTCCACAATGGCAGGGTAAGATTCGATTGGATTTGACATGGGGCTTTTAAAACCCTCCTGGGGTGTTTCCCAAGGGCAGGAAGTTACCTTGTCTATCCCTTGTTGATCTGCACTCATTAGTCCAATATCTTTGTTTTCCATACCTTCTGCATACTCCAGAAGGAAGGGGTGTTCTCTTGGGATTATTCCTAACAAAAGCACTGTTTCTGGGAATGCCTTGTTTACAATCTCTTTTTATGTGACCTTGCCTTCCACAATTGTAACATTTAACATTTTGGCTTTTTTTTATACCTCTAGAAATAAGCTCTCCTACCCAGTTATCATCACTGTCATAAGACTCTAGATTGTCTCGTGAATCCAATCTTCCAAAGGTGCTGACCTTGCTTTTAAAGGTCTAAGTATTTTTTATACATTGTGCATTAGCATTCTCAAAAGCCAGTGGTTGAAATATTATTTGCTTGGCTTTTGAGTCCAGTACTTTTCTGTTACTGCTGCAGTTAATCGGTGCAAAAAAATTGTAAAAGTTTCTTTTGGGCTTTGAATTATTTCATAAATGATTCGGTTTTCTTTCCTATTTCTTCAGGCCAGTCCCAGGCATTTAAAGCTGCCATGCAGACATAAATCCAGAGTATGTTCATTGTATAAAGAATGCTTTTCAATATTAGCATAATCTCCCTCCTCAAGAAGTTGATCTTGGGAGACTTCTATGCCTCTGGCCCTGCTTCTTTGTTCTATTGTTTTTGCCTCCTCCTTCTACCATGATTTCCATTGTATAAGCATCTCTGCTTCTAACACAGCTGTAACCATATCTAACCAATCTTTAGGGATGACCCGGTAACAGCATCACCAACTATTCAACATTTGTTTTACAAATGGTGAATGCATCCCATATGTTACAATTGCTTCTTTTACTCTCCATAATTCTAACATTTGTACTGGAGCCAAGCTAGCTTCTGTACCATCTTTGTAATTCTTGACTTTTTTTTAAAGGTTACTGGGTATATTAATGTTGCTGGTTTTTGTCTAAATTTAGATGCCCTTATTGAAATTAGTTCTTCATATTCCTCTATTTGAATTTGAACATCTTTGTGTTCTCTCTCGACAGGCTTTTTAAACAACTTTTTCTTTGCATTTATACTAATTGACTTTTTAAGTGATAAAATAGAAATCAAACAAAAAATATTCATAATAAACAGTATGATATTCATCATGATAGTCCCATCTACCTTATTTATTATGTTTTCCTTCACTGGTTTTAAAACCAAATCATCTGGTGAAAGATCACAGAAGGACCAAACACCCTCCATTACTTTAAACAAATTCCCTTATTTAAAAAAAAATTGATTTACTCACCAATTTGTTGTCTGTTGTCTGTTGATTATTCAATTGATTCAATTGATTGTGAAGTGGGGCAGCTAGCTACTGTGATAGTAGCCCAAGGCACCATTCAAAAAGAAAAAAAGAAACAACCCATCAGGAGAAAGAGGCCTCTGTCTGAAAAACTTTCCCAGATGAGAGTGAAATAGAAACACGAGTGTCTGCCTAAGACTGGAGGCTAACTCAGAACTGAAAGCCTAACCAGTAATTATTCTTCTGGCCACATGTTTCTCTGGCCAGCAAGTGATTTTTTTTTGGGTAGGGAGGGGAGGAATTCATGCCCCAAAGTTGGATGCTAAGTGTTGCATGAATAAAGGAAACTCAGGGTCAGATATCTGGGAAAAGTGGAGATATTAGAGAGAATAAACACCACAGACAGATCTCACCCAGCTGTCTTCCAGCTTCCTCAGCCTTGTTCCTCCTGTCTTCTTCTACCTGCCCTGTCTTTCTATGTCTACCTTAAGTACTTTCTTCGCTCAGTTAAGGCATGGCACCACCACTGCCTGCCTGTGAGCCTGGAATTCCTTCTGTAAACTAAGATGACCTCAACTCAGTTTGGATTATGGGTGTAGGTCACCACTCTCAAAATATTCCCTGTGCTGGGATTAAAGGTGTGAGTTACCACTGTCAGATCCTCCTAGGCTGACTGTGGGTAGATCCCTCTGATATCTCCAAATGTTTTTATTATATTTGAAAATATCCCCATGGTACTATGTCTCTCTTCCTCCAGATTATATAATTTTACAATCCCTTAATACAATATGAAGTGACAGAAAGAAGTGTTGAACTTGAATATGAAGAACTAAATGACCCAGCTGAAAACAAAGGCTTGTATTTCTATGTCTTAAAAATACCAAAGGAAAACTATAAAGAGAATTAACCCTAATATGGTTGTAACAGATGGGGTAAGCTAGAGAATGGAGATAGTAATATTTATACCCTTTGTTCTTATATGTGTCAATCTCTATTCCCTGCCTGTTCTATGCAAACCGTTAGCCATTTAAGTTTTGAAACAGTTAACTTTGCCATGTTTTTACAGAGCAACCAAACAAACAATCAAAACAAAACAAAAACCTCTAGTGTGGGTTTGGCTGATTGGTCACAGGAAAAAAAAATGGGGCTGTAGTTACTCAAAGGATTCTACAACCTTTGTGGGTTTCAGAGTTACCTTGAAGATGTGTTAAGCCAAGGATATCTGGACACAACTCCTAGAGTTTCAGAGTGAGTAGATCCAGGATGGGACTACAAGTTAATATTTCTTGCAAGTTTCCAGGTACTGCTGCAGCCTACTGATCCTTGGGATCATACATCCAGAACCAATGTGTTAAAGTCAGCTGGTGCACTTCTTTAAAAAACAACTGAAGTTTCTCTTGTCAACCTAAAGATTCTGAACTAGGAATGACTATCAATTTTAATCTTAACTTTTAGAAGCATGTTCTTGATATTTTGACATGTGGTCACTTTATTGCTGAACTAGACTTTGTCTCAGGTCCTTGTTTCTTTTTACTTCATGCAGTCACACTTGCTTTCCTAGTGTCTTACTTTATGACAGACTAGAACTATTTCACATTCCTTGTTGAATGATAAACACATCCTCCTGACTATGTTCAATTGTGGAAGTGTTTACATAAAAAGAAAATGGAAAATTCTATGAATTAGGACAGCTTTGCTCCCAGAAAACCAGCCACAAAGTCCCCAGTTAAGTGGTGCACCTCTCATTGGCACCATTGCCAGCTGACTCCCTGAACCCTAACTTAAGTATTACTACATGAAAATAACCTTTTTTGGAATTTATTTTGACTAATACTATAGTATGATAACTCATGGAGGTTATTATTTTCACATTCTAACCACTTTCAGTCTCTGGCTTTAAGGTGTAATGATTAGTACAGAATAGGCAAGGGGCCAACTGCCACCAGTTGTTGCTATTATGCAAAGTTTTATAATTCTGAGCACAGAACCATACACAGATCATAACTGAACAGAAGAAAGGAAATTATAAAAAGTGGTAGATATTTCATATACACTGTCTAGAGTATTTCAGTTCTTCCAGGCAGGATTTCTGTGTTGTACTATATCTGCTGACAAAAGTTTTATTTCTTCCTTCTCATCTTGCTGCATTAGGACAAGACTTACTCATTGATATTGACTAAAAATTGCAAAATGGATTATCTTGTTCCTGGTCTTAGCTTGGAAATTACTAATTTATTTCTATTTTCTACTCAAAATCCTGTAGCTATTCTTTTGTTATATTCTTTGTAGTGCTGTGAAGGTAATCTGGGGGCTTATACATGCTTAGTTGCTGGTCTACCACAGAGTTACATACCTATATTTTTGTAGCTATTTGTGATCAAATTGAGGAAATTTTCTCTATTCTTTGCTAGATGAAAAGGTACTGTCATTTGTGGTTTTCTGCATAAGACACATTATTATATAATTTTTCTTTCATAGTATGTTGATGATGTAGATCAGCTCAATTTTTTAAAAATTCTGAACTCATTTTATATATAACTGAGTGCTACTTAATAATGTTATCTAATTTTAATAAATTGTTTTATTTAGTATGCTTAGATTTTAAAGGAGTTTATATCCATGTTGTTAGAATCTTTGTCTATTGCTTTTCCTCTTACTAAGATTATTTTGAGACTAGATGTCACTATGTACATGTACAGCTCAAGATGACCTCAAATTAATAATTTTCTGCCTCAATTCCTGATATTAGTATTACATATGGCATCACAAATGACTGCATATGCCAATGCACACAAACAATGGAAAGTTTAAACCATTTTTTATAATATTTATTTA
Source organism: Phyllotis vaccarum (assembly GCA_033318265.1). NCBI lineage: Eukaryota > Metazoa > Chordata > Mammalia > Rodentia > Cricetidae > Phyllotis > Phyllotis vaccarum. The sequence continues at coordinate 62,457,236 of JARWLC010000013.1, forward strand.
CTTTTGTAAGCGCACATGCATATGTGTGTGGGGGAAAGGTTTACATGTACATATTTGTGAAGTGTATTGTGTGACTGTGTCCATGTCATGGTGTGGGTATGGAGATGAGAAAATAATTTTTAGGAGTCAGTTTTTTTCTTTCTGAGTTATGGGAAAGACACACAGCACCTCAGGCTGTATTTGACCATCTCTCTGGACAAATTATCACTTTTGTTTGATTGGTATCTACTATATTTTTGCTTTTTTGATGACTTGTCCTTGTTTGGCATTTTTTGTTTCTATCTCATTTTTACTTATTATTGATTATAACTGTTATTTAACAATTTCATGTATGTTTACTTTGCCACCCAGAGCTCTTACTTTCCCTCTGTTCTTGACATCTCCTCCTCTCCATATGTCCCTTTCCCACATTCATCCCCTTTCTTGCTTTGTTATGTGACCCCCCCAGACTTTGAACAGAGACCTCCTGTTTGGTTACAGGTTTTTTAGTTAACAATCAGAGCCTGATAAGCTTACCATTTAGAACAAAACTGAAAGCAACGACTATCCCTTGCATAGATTCTGTTAGTTGCTAGTAATTCAGCAAGGAAAGGTAAGGCCTCAAAAGAAATCTAACAAGTGCATGATCACTTTGGGAGGGGCCAATGCAAGCACCTGCAGCTGCTGTAAAATCATGTTTGTAAAGGCTGTGCCGTGCTCTAAAATTACATTTCACATCTCTTCTTACTGTCTTCCAAATATAATTCTCTTTATACTTCCTCCTTCACCATGTTCCCTGAGTCTTAGTTGTATAAATGTCCCACACAGGGCCAAGTGCTCAATTACCACTTATTTCAAAAATCTTGAGTAGTCATGAGTTTATGCATTCACCATTATTCACGGAAGAAAGAAGATTCTCTGTAAGGATGGCAGCAACATTTGTTTATGGAGATAGACTAAAGTTTGGTGCAACATCAATTTAGCTTAGCAGTAGCAGTATGGTCTCTCTTTAGAGTAGATTTGGGAATTTTAAACTGACTTGATCTTGTGCATAGATTCTGTAGGCACATAACTGCAGTGAGTTCATGTGTGAAACTGCTACACAAGGTCCAGAAGACAACATTTCACAGCATACCTTCCCATCTTTTTGTTCTTAGATATTTTCCATTCTTTCCTCTGCAGTGTTCTCTAAGCTTTGGGAAGAGGTATGATAATGTTCCATTTATGTCTGAGAACTCACAGTCACTTTTCTCAGACTTTCATCATGAACATATCTCTGTGTTAATCACTACCCACTGCAATAAAAAGCTTCTACAAAACATCAAAAGGCTTCCTTCTAGGGCCTATGACTTCCCTTGTCATAAGGCTTTTGTTTTGTTCATTTGTTTTTGTTTTATTTTTAAGACAAGCTTTCTCTGTGTATCCTTGGCTGTCGTGGTACTAGCTCTGTAAACCAGGCTGGCCTCAAACTCAGAGATCTGATCTGCCTGCCTCTGCCTTCTGAGTACTGGAATTAAAAGCATAGGACACCACCACCTGGCTAGCCGTAAGTTTTTGATAATATTTACAGTACCCAGCATGAATTCCCACCTGTGGTGCTGACCTCAAATCCAATAAAAAGAGTAAATGTTGTCTCTGTAAATAGTCTTGCCACTATTTCACTAGTGAGTACATCTAGCTTGGCTAATCATTATTGTCTCATACACTAAGCAGTGAAAGGTAAGACCACTCACTGTCTTAGTTAGGGTTTTTATTGTGATGAGACAACATATCCATGGCAACTCTTATGAAGGAAAACATTTAATTGGGGATGAACTAAAATTTTAGAGGTTTAGTTCATTATATTCATGGTGGTGTGTAGGCAGACATAGTGCTAGAGAAGGAACTGAGGCTTCTATATTTTGGTCTGCAGGCAGCAGAAGTAGTAGACCCCAAAGCCCACGTCCCATAGTAACACACTTCCTCCAACAAGACCAAACCTACCTACTCTAGCAAGCCCACACCTCCAAATAATGCCACTCCTTACCGAGCCACTTTCTTTCAAACAATGGCATTCCATTACCCATCACGTGTAGGCTTATAGCCATATCATATTGCATAAAATGCATTCAGTCAAACTCCAAAGTTCCCATAATGTATAACAGTCTCAAAGTTATTTAAAAGTCTAACATTTCAAGTCTCCTCTGAGACTCCTGCAATCTTTTAACTGTAATCCCCTGTAAAATCAAAATCAAAAACTAGATCATATACTTCCAATATGTAATGGAACAGGATATACATTACCATTCTAAAATGAGGGTAATAGAGATAGTAAAAAAAAAAGATATTTGTCCAAAGAAAAAAATATTGCCAAATTCTACACTTTGTATTTCCATGTCTAATGTCAAAACTCTCTTCAGATCTCCAATTCTTTGCAGCTTTGTTGACAACAACATACTTTTTCCACTGGGCTGGTTTCACTCCCTGTTAGCAACTCTCCTCAGCTGGTATCACATAGCTCTGGCATCTTTAGTATCTTGGAGTCTCCAAAGCAATCCGGGCTTCACCTTCACTACTTCATGCAATGGCCTTTCTAGGCCTCCATTCAGGGATACCCCTGACACATGCTTGGCCTTATGAACTTTTCATAACTGAGGAAATAGTTTTCTTCTCTCTTTCCTCTAATAACTCTTTCTTCTATCATTGACTCTAAAGCCAGAACGAAGCTGTCAAGTTCTGCTGCTCATGGAGCATGGCCACTTTGTTCAATTACATTTTGTCAAACTTTCTCTTTTTGATGGTTTTCTTTATTGTTTAATATTTTCTGTTTTGGAACTTGCTCTGCAGATCAGAGTGACCTCAAACTCTAAGATCCACCAGTCTCTGCCTCCTGAATGCTGAGATTAAAGGCACATACCACCACAGCCTGCTATATGCTTTTCTTTAATTCATTTTCACATTTGGAAAATTAGCTGCATGAAATCTTGCCCAAGGGGACTACTTCCTTTCTGTTTTTTTCAATTTCTTTTTAAATTTTATGTACTAACCAAAATTTCCACTCCCTCCTCTTCTCCTGCTTCCTCCCATCTCCCCTCCATCTCACCACATCCACTCCATAGAGAACATAAGGCTTCCCCTGGGTAGTCAACAAAGTCTGACATAAAAAGTTAAGGCAGGACCAAGTCTCTCCTCCTTGCATAAAGGGTGAGAAAAATATCGCTCCACTAGAAATGGGCTCCATAAAAGTCCATTCACCCATCAGATATTAATTTTGGTCCCACTGTCAGTGTCCCCATAACCAGTTCAAGCCACATAACTGACACCTACATTCAGAGAGCCTAGTTTGGTCTTATGTGGGTTCCTCAGCTGTCAGTCCAGAGTCAATGACCTCCCACTTGCTCAGGTCAGCTGTTTCTTTGAGTTTCCCAATCATGATCTTTACTTCTTTGCTTATATATCCCCCTCCCTCTTTTCCACTGGACTGGGAACTCAGCCCAGTGCTTAGCTGTGAATCTTTGCATCTGGTTCCCTCAATTGCTAAATGAAGGTTCTATGATGAAAATTCAGATGGTCACCAATCTGCTTACAGGGGAAGGCCAGTTCAGGCACCCTCTCTAATATTGCTTGGAGGTTTAGCTGGCATCATCTGTCATCCTGTGGGTTCCTAGGAATTTACCAGTCCCAGATTTTTCACTAACCCCAAATGTCTTCCTCTATCAAGATACCTCTCTTGTTTTCCCTCTCTGTCACTCTCCCAACTCTATCATCCCATTACCTCATGTTCTCTTCCCACCTATGCTTATGCCCCATTCTCTCAATTTTCTCAGCATTTTTAATATGTTTCCATTTCCCAGGGAGATCTACAGATATCTTTCTTTGAGTCCTCTTGTTACTTAGCTTTTCTGGGATTGTGAATTGTGGCCTGCTTATCCTTTACTTTATGTCTAATATCCACTTATGAGTGAGTGCATACAATATTTGTCTTTCTGAGTCTGTGTTACTTCACTCAGAAAGTTTTTTATAGTTCCATCTACTTGCCTGTAAATTTCAAGATGTCATTTTTTTCATGCTGCATAATCCTTCATAGTGTAAATGTACCATACTTTTTAATCCATTCATTGGTTGAGGGGACATATAGGTTGTTTCCAGGTTCTGTATATTATGAATCAGGCTGCTATGAATATAGTTGAGCAAATGTCCTTGTGGTATGAATGAGCATCCTTTGGGTATATGCTCAGGAGTGGTATTGCTGTATCATGAGGTAGATTGATTTCAAGTATTGTGAGAAACCACCATACTAATTTCCAAAGTGTCTATATGAGTTTATGTTCCCACCAGCAATGGCGGAATGTTTCCCTTACTCCCCCCAGCATAGGCTGTCATTAGTGTTTTTCATCTTAGTTGTTCTGGAAGGTATAAGATGATATCTCAGAATTCTTTTTGTTGTTGTTGTTTTCCAATATGATATTGAGTATTGTTCTTTTGATGTTTATGAAGAATTTTTTTTGAGATTTTGATGGGGATTGTACCAAATCTGTAGATTGCTGGTTTTACTAGGTTGATTCTATCTATCCAAGAGACTGAGAAATCTTGTTGATTTTCTGTTATAGTCTTCCATTTCTTTCATCAATGACTTAAAATTCTTGTCATACACATCATTCACTGTTGGGTTAGAGTTACCCACAAATACTTTATGGTATTTGTGGCTAATGTAAAGATGATGTTTTCCTGATTTCTTTTTCAACCCATTTGTCATTTGCATATAGAAGAGCTATTTATTTTTCTTTGAGCTAAATTTGTATCCTCCCAAATTCTCCCAAATTGCTGAAGGTGTTTATCAGTTGTAAGAGTTCCACGGTTAAATTTTTTGGATCACTTAATGTATACTATCATATCATCTGCAAATAGCAAAAGTTTGACCTCTTTCTTTCCAATTTGTATTATCTTGATCTCCTTTTGTTGTCTTATTGTTCTAGCTAGGACTTTGAGTAGTATATTGAATAAATATGAGAGTGAACAGCTTTGTATTGTTCCTGACTTTAATGGTATTCCTTTGAGTTTCTTTCCATTTAGCTTGGTGTTGGGTGTCAGCTTGCTGTATATTTTATTATGTTTCGGTATGTTCTTTGTATCTCTAATCTCTTCAAGACCTTTATCACGAAGGAGTATTGGATTTTGTCAAAGGCTTTTTCAGCATCTAATGCGATGATAATGTGATTCTTTTCTTTTAGGTTGTTTATATGGTGGATGACATTGACAGATGTTGAACCATCCTTGTATCCCTAGGATGAAGCCTACTTGATCGTGGTGGTTAAATTTTGATATGTTCTTGGATTCAGTTTGTCAGTATTTCATTGAATATTATTGCATCAATGCTTGTGATGAAGATTAGTCCATAATTATTGTTCTTTGATTTGTCTTTGCATGGTTTATGCATCAAAGTGACTACCCTTATAAAAAGTCTTTGGCAATGTTCCTTTAGTTTCTATTGTGTAGAACATCTGAGGAGTACTAGTATTAGTTCTTCTTTGTAATTATGGTAGAATTTTGCATTGAAACCATCTGACCCTGTGCTTCTTTTTGGTTAGGAGACTTATAATTGTTGCTTCTATTTCCTTAGGTGTTAGAGGTCTATTTATGTCATTTAAATAGCCTTGATTTATTTTGGTAAGTGGTACCTCTCCAGAAAGCTGTACATTTTATTTTTAGGTTTTGCAATTTTGTGGAGTATAGGTTTTTAAAGTATAATCTAATACTTCTCTGGATTTTCTCAGTGTCTGAAGTTATGGCCTGTAGTGGAATTCAGGTGTCAGCTGATAAGGTCCTAAGATGCTTATCCAGGGTCCCGAGCTCCTGGAGGGGATATGGCCAACCTGGGGGGGGGGGTGACCAACCCCATTGATAAGGGGCTTCTGGGACACGAGGACTATCTTCCTGGTTCCTGACTGTTAGAGAGACAGGATCGGAATCCATCGTCCATCCATTGCTTGTCTACTGTTCCAGACTCCAGTCTCTGTTCAGGCTCCACTATAAACTGTTACCTGTACCGTGGGTGTTGGTTTATATTTTAATAAATATCTATCCTGCACTGGTGCCTTCTAAGTAAACTTCACTACAATGGACCTCTTTTCATTTCTGATTTTGGTAATTTGGATATTCTCTCTCTGCCTTTTGGTTAGCTTAGATAAGCACTTGTCTATCTTGTTGACTTTCTCAAAGAACCAACTCGTTGTTTCATTGATTCTTTGTAATGTTCTCTTTGTTTCAATTTTATTGATTGTGGCCCTCTAATTATTTCCTGCTATATACATCTCCTTTGTGAGTTTGCTTCTATTTGTTCTAGAGATTTCAACTGTGTTAAGTCTCGGGTGTGATATTTCTCCAGATTTTTTATGTAGGTGCTTAATGCCATGAATTTTCCTCTTAAACACTGCTTTCATTGTGTCCCATAAGTTTGGATATGTTGTGGAGATATTTTCATTGAATTCTAGGAAGTCTTTAATTTCTTTCTTTACTTCTTCTTGACCCAGAGATGTTCAATTCAGAGATGTTCAGTTTCCATGAGTTTGTAGGCTTTCTGTGATTTGTGTTATTGTTGAACTCTAACTTTAGTCTGGAGTGGTCAGAAAGAATACAAGGGATTGTTCCTATTTTTTGTAGATATTTATATTTAATTTATGATTATGTGATTGATTTTAGAGAATGTTCCATGGGATACTGCGAAGAAGGTATGTTCTTTGGTGTTTGGGTGTGATGTTCTGTATATATCTGTTAAGTTCATTTGAGTCATAATATCTGTTAGATATTTTATTTCTCTGTTAAGTTTCATTTTTGAGAGTGGGGTGTTGAAGAGTTTGACTATTAGTATGTGGGGTTTGATGTGTTATTTAAAGTTTAATAATGCTTCTTTAACATATGTGGGTGCCCTTTTATTTGGGCCATAAATGTTAAGGATTTTGATTTCATCTTGATGGATTTTTCCTGAGATGAGTATTTAATGGCCTTCCAGATCTCTTTTGATTGATATTTAGTTTGAAGTTTATTTTGTTAGATGTTAAGATAGCTATACCAGCTTGTTTCTTGATTGCATTGAATTAGAAAGTCTTTGTCCACTCATTTCCTTTGGGGTAGTATCTGCCTTTGAAGTTGAGGTGTGTTTCTCATATGCAGCTGATGGATATATCTTGTTTTCATATCCATTCTGTTAGCCTGTGTCTTTTTATAGGTGAATTAAGTCCATTTATATTAAGGGATATTAATGGCCAGTAATTGTTAATTCTTGATATTTTTTTCTGGTGGTATGTGTATTCTTCCCTTCTTGGTGGTTTTCTTCTGTGGGATTATCTATTGCTTGTGATTTTGTAGGTATATCTAGCATCCTTAGGTTGGAATTTTCCTTCTGGTGCTTTCTGTGTGAATTGATTTGTAGATAGGTATTGTTTAAATATGATTTTGTCATGGAATACCTTGTTTTCTATATCTATGGTCATTGATAGTTTTTCTGGGTATAGTAGTCTGACCTGGCATCTGTGGTCTATTGATGTCTATATAACATCTGTCTAGGACCTTCTGGCTATTCTTGTTTTCACTGAGATGTCAGAAGTTATTCTGATGTGTTTTATTTTACAAATTACTTGGCCTTTTTCCTTTGCAGCTCTTAATATTATTTATTTTGCATGTTTAGTGGCTTATTATGTAGTGAGCAGAATTTTTTGGAGAGTGTAGTCTATGTAATGCTCTGCATCTTTATAGGCATGTTCTTCTTTATATTGGGAAAAAATTCTTCTATGATTTTGGTGAATATATTTTCTGTGCCTTTGTGCTGATATTCTTCTCCTATTCCTATTATTCTTAGATTTGCTATTTCATGGTGTTTCATATTTCCTGAATGTTCTGTGTTTTGACTTTTCTTGGCTTTAGTGTTTTCCTTGACCAACATATCTATTTACACTATTCAATCTTCCACACTGGAGATTCTTTCTTTCATCTCTTGTATTCTGTCGGTTATGTTTACATCTATAGTTCCTGTTCATTTACTAAGACTTCTCATCTCTAGCATTCCCTTGGTTTGTGTCTACTTTATAGAGCAATAGCTCTATTTCAATTTCTGTTTCTCAACAAAATCTGTGTGTCATGAAGCCACTGAGGTTGCAGGGTTATGTGTGGTTTGGGGGGATGGGGTGGATCTTGTAGGTTGCAGGGCCTGACAAGCTGGCTTGAAAATTGGTGTTCCAGCCCACAAGGAGTCCTCACAGCTAGCCTGGTATTGGGGCAGGAATTGGTGGGAGTGGGGAAGGGTCCGTGGATTGTGCCCTGCAGCCTAGGTCCCAGAGACACTTCTCTGACTGGGCTCTTCTATTTCAATTCTTGAACTCTTTCATTCTCCTGTTTGGCTCCTTTTTATCAATTTTCTTTAAGGGATTTATTGATTCCACCCCCCAATTTTTTTGTTTGTCTTTTCCTCAGTTTTTTAAAGAGAATTTTTGTTTCTTCTTTAAAGGCCTCCATCATCTTCATAAATTTATTTTTATGATCATTTTCTTATTATTTATTATTTTTATTTTGATCTTCTACATTGTGATGTCAGGACTTACTGTTATAGAAATGATAGGTTCTGGTGGTACCTTATTGGTCTTTACACTGCTGAATGTATCATTGCATGGACATCTACCTATCTCTTTCTTTAATTGGTGGAAGTGGTATCAGAGTCTATAGGAGCTATTCTTGAAACATTCTGCTCTAGCTATGTCTGTGTCTCAGAGGGTCCCTCTTGGTCCAATCTAAGCTCTTGGTCTAATTGGAGCTGTTGGATTCTGTTTCTCAGGAGGAGCTCTTGGTACAATAGGAACTGGTAGATTCTGTGTCTCTAAGGTAACAGGATGATGGATGGGTTTGGGGAAGAGTGTAGAACTTACAGATTTCAGGGTTCACCTGGCCTGCATCTGGGGAAGCAACAGATGGAGATAGGGTTGCATGAGTTGTGCCCTGGTGCCTAAGTACTAGAAACCAGGCTCTCAAGCTGTGTTGAATGGAGAGTCACTTAACTCTTGGTCCAGTAGGAGTTGGTGGATTCTCAAAGCAACTCTTAAAAAGAAATAATGTAATTGTAGAAGACTTACAGTTTCAGAGGTTTAGTCCATTATCTTCATGGCAGTGTACAGGCAGACACTGTGCTAGAGAAGGAGATGAGAATTCTTCATCTTGAACAGCAACTGTGTGCCACACAGAAAGTAGCTTGAACATAAGAGACCTCAAAGTCCCCCCCCCCCCAGTGACACAGTTCTTTCAACAGGCTATTCCAACAAAGCCATACCTCCTAATAGTGCCACACTCTCTCTTCAACTATTTTCTTTCAAACACTATAACAATTGATGCATTCTCTTCCAACTGCTTTCATCGCATCTACCAGCCCTATGAAAGCTATCCAGCTGGAAGAATTTCTTGGTCAATTCAAGACTGATTTCTTTGTGTTCTCCAACAAATATGCACAATGTCTTCGACTATAGGGTTCTACTATCTGGGTTTGTGGAGCATCTATGACAATGAAAATAGCCTGTATCATGATGGCTGCCCTGACCTCTAACTTGTAAGAAGATAACTTATGCCTAGTTTTGAGACTTTTATTTTATATTACATGCCTTTTAGAAAAAATATTGTTCACTGATGTTGGTACTTGTGTTCAAACTCCTTTCTAAAGTGATACTTTAATGATATGACAAACCAGTAGGCTTTCATAAAGATTCTTTACACACCATTTTTGACTAGCCAATCCTCTCCCCTTATTTCCTCTACTCCACTGTTCCCACACCCACTTACAATTTTAGTTGACAGTATTAACCCACATTCTTTCATTTCACATGTATTCAGCTACCCTCCATTGTTATATATTTTATTTAGATTATAAAACCACATGCTTTCTCAAGTACCTTGATTCATACTTCATCTTGATTGTCTTCCTTTGGCTCTCCATTTCCCCACCCCCATCTTTCTACTACTTTCTTGATTCCTCCTGTTCCTAGTATGCCTACTCTCTACTACCATATCGCTTAGATTTTACTCTACCTTCTTTCTTGTTGCTTCTCCTTCTCCTCTCATTGATGACTTCCACTTTTCTAGATTTTGTATGTACTTTATGATACATTCAGAATACAAAAGATCTGAGGCTAGAGTCCTCACAGCAAAAAATTCAGTATTTATCATGGGAGGAAGTGACCTTAGTCATTATAATTTGCCCTGTTCCATTCATTTACCTGCAAGTCTTATTTATTTCATTTTTCTTTGAAATTGATTAATTTTCCATTGTTATATATACCACATTTTGTTAGTTATTTACAAGCTGGTACACATGTAGTTTTGGTGGATTCTTTAGAAACTGAAACATACAAGATAATATAACTTGTCAATACAGATTGTTTTACATATTCCATTTCAATATTCATGCGTTTATTTTTTTCCTACCCTAGTAAATGAAAAACAAAATTACAAGGAAGAACATGGATGCTCCTAGGTATGGTTTAGGAGAGGATTTATTATACATAAAAGGGAGAGCATAGTCAGAGACAGGGACATATGGGAGAGTACAGAGTAAGCATTACCACGAGTCTCTCTTTCTCTCTCTCTTTCATACAATACAATTTTTTTAAAAAAATAAATGACTCAGAAATATTTATAAAATTGTTCTGAGAATTTTATTAATATAAAAAAAGAAGTCCAATAGGATCTTATTTCCTGATAAGTTTGGTTGGAAAATGAGTTGACTCTCATTCATTATTTACAGCTATTCATCAAAAATGAACTTAGCTTTATGGTAAGAATAATTAGCTTAATGTAGAGCTTCATAAAAGACAGAAGGTATAGCCATTTTTCTTTTAATGGATGAAGTACATTGCTCATGTTTGTTAGAATTTGGTCTTATGAAAATTATTTTTGTCTTTATTATTAATGTATTAATCTAGCAAATAATTGTGATAATGTGGACTGTTGTAGTAGTGGGCTCACCCGTGCTCCTTACATGTTGCTCCTTGGGCGGCTGGCTCGATCTGTCTCTGACTCCGCCCTGCTTCTCCTACCTAAACTCTGAATTCTCCTCCCACTTCTTCTATGGTGCCTGCCATGACCCAAAGCAGCTCCTTTATTTAAAGATTGAGATTCACAGCATACATAAACGCATTCCCACATCAGTGGACAGTAAGAATACTAGAGCAATAATCAGTACTTCTCAGTCTCTGAGGCTTAAGTTAGTGAAGGAATTTAAAAGTGTCATTATAATAAATTATGAATGAAGGTAAACATTAAGGGCACACTGCAAAAGTTATCACATATGGAGTAACTGTTTTTATGCCTTTTTCAATTATTTCCTATTTCTTTAAGCTTTCTTATGTATTTTTAACCAAGTTATTTTTATAACCTGTTTACATTCTTTACTTACTTCCAATCTGGATTTCCAGTTATAGTCACCATCATTTCTTCCTTGTTCTCAGAGCTACATATTCTTCCTTCTTTCCTTATAGCTCATAGGGGATTTTAAAATTAGGTTATATCATAATATTTTCTTGTTTCATATCTCAAAACACACATAAAATTTCTTATGGCCTACACAGCACAATGGTTTTCACAATCATCACCATCATCTTTGTCATCATCATAATCATCTCACATTTCTCTCCCCATCAATTTCTGTATACATCATCCCCTAATGACACTTGCTTAATTGTTCCTAATGTATTCAGGTTTTCAACACAAGAGCATAGCATGTTTGTTTGATTAAGTATTTGCTTCTTTCCCCTACTTTTGCATTTAATCATTGAGCAATTCTTCTCAGTCACCACATGTTCCACCTTTACTAATCTTATAATTACCTTTAATAATCCATGTATACCAAATCACTATAGCTCTTGTCAAATTTTTCCCTAATAGTAGTTTTGGACCACAGATTTTATAAGTAAAAATTATATAACTAATAAAATGATAAACCAAAATTAAGAACTTAATGGGTGGTCTGCATATGCAGGTTTTATTGATAAAATTCAGATCATCCAGTTTAGAAGCAAACACGTTTATCTGTTGAGCCATCTCACTAGCTATTTCTTTTGCTTTTTTGAAACATAAGCTCCCTAATGACCCAGTCTAGTCTTGGCATTACTTTGAAGCTCAGGCAGGCTGGGCTGAAACTTTCACTGATCCTACTATTTCAGTATTTAGAGTATTTGGATTATATTTATGAGGAACCATTACTGACCTCCCAAGCTTTGTTTTCAAGATTATGTAGAGTTCAAATTTAGTGTTCTTGTCGAGGGTATTTCTGGAAAGTGGAATATGCAGATGAGTTAGAAAGAAGGTAAGCAATGACTAATAAATATTATTCATTTAAGTTGTACAACTGAAATACAATAGGTGTTAATGATAGACAGAAATATACAGATATGTGGCAATAATGGCATGTACACCATTTGTGGTATTAGAGTTTCCAAGTGACATAAAAGTATCAAGACTACAAAAGTATTTAAAATAGTCTCTAAACAAGTCTCCCAATTTAGCAGGTTACATTCAAGAAAGTGAGTATAAATAAGAAAAACAATAGAATTTGTGAAAAGAATCATCATAATCAGTTATTTTTAAAACTGAAGACAAACACAAAAATCTTTACAGTTTTGAGACATTTTCCTTAAATGCTGAAGCAAATTTAAATGAAAGAAAACTTGTCATTAAAAAAATACACAGGGTTCAGAAGGAAGTGATAGAGCATTTTTGGAAGTGGGGAATTCACAGTGAAGAAACTTAATATGCTTAGAAGTAAAAGGTGGAACAAGGTATTACAAAATCAAAATAAACTAAGAAAAATTTTTGTCAGAAGACTTGGCCTAAAATACTGACCAAAATGTCTTTCAATAAAAAAGAAAGTCTAAAAGCAGGAATCTTGCCCATGCCACATCCAACCTCTCCACCAAGTCATACTCTTCTTCAATGTCTAGTCCAAGCATCAAGAAACAGAATCCAGCTCTCTATTGTATATAAGAAATAAATAATAGTTTTAAAAATAAGCACCATAATAGAGTAAAAGATGAACATATATAGTCTAATCAAATGGAATCAAAAAGCATGCAGACATTACTATTACAATGCCCAACAAAAAAGACTTTAAACTGAAACAAATTAGGAGATAAAAAAAACCATAGGAATATCAGAATTAAATGATATCATATACCACATTAACATAGGAGATATCTATAGAATAATTGTCTTAGCCAGTAATCCATTTTTGTGGAGAGAAACCATGACCATGGCAACTCTTATTAAAGAGAGCATTTAATTGGGGCTTGCTTACATTCAGAACTTTAGTCTATTTTAGTCCTGGTAGGAAACATGACATCACATAGACACAATGCTGGAGAGGTAGTTAAGAGTTCTAAATCTAGATCAGTGAGAAACAGGAAAAGAAAGCAATCACTGGGCCTTGCTTAAATATTTGAAACCTCAAAGTCCATCCCTGTGGCACACTTCCTCCAACAAGGCCACTCCTACTCCAACAAGGTCATACCTCCTAGTGCTATTCACTAATGACCAAGCATTCAAATGGATGAGCCTCTTGGGTCATTCTTATTCAAACCACCACAGTAGCCTATCTAAACACCAAAGAAGACTCATTTTATTTAACAACATATGGAAGTTTCTGTAAAACAGAACATATCCTGGGACACAAAACAAATATTACACATTGCAATAAAACTTAAAATTGACAGCAAACAAATCCCTAGTAAATATACAAACTCATGAAGATTTAAAAAGTCATTAGGGAATAATAAACGAGTCAAAAAGGAAATCAAGAGAGAAATAAAAATTACTTCTTGGAACTAAATGAAAATGAAAATACAACACAACAAAACCATTGGGACAATTATGAAAACAGTTCTATGAAGGAAAACCTTAACAATAAATGTCTACCTTAAGATAATTAGAAAGAACATATATGGCTCAATGCTACAACTAAAAATTTGGAAAAATAAGAATAAATAAAAATCAGAGCCAAAATTACTAAATAGGAGCAAAGAAAACAGCATAATTGATCAATGAATGTAAAAGCTGGTTCTTTGAGAAGTTAAACAAGATTGATGGACTCTTGGGTCCACTAACCAAAAGAAACAGAGATGAATCAAATTAACTGAATCAGAAATAAATAAGAAAGCATTAAGACAGATGGCAAAGAAATTCAGAACACTTAAGGCAATAATTTAAAAACCTGTTCTCTATTAAGCTGGAGAATCAGAAAAGAAGTGGATGGATTTCTAGATTCAGCCAAACCACCAAAATTAAAGCAAGAAGAGGTCATCAAACTAAACAGACCCATAGCAAATATGAAGATGAGGATGGTAATAAAAGCTTTAAAACTGAAAATCTCCCAGAGTTAAATCATAGCAGGATTCAAACTGACTTTCAAAGAAGTCTCTATCTAGACCTTCTTAAATCATTAAGCAAAAACTGGAACAGAAACAGAAGGAACACTCCCAAACACCTTCTACAAAGTCAGAATCACTGTAAGACAAAACCCAAGTATAGCCAAAACAAAAAGAAAACTACACTCTGGTATCCCTAATGAACATATATTCAAAAAAGCTCAATAAAATGAATGTAAATATAGTACAGCCATATGTCAAAAAGTTTTACCATTATGAGAAATTTGGGTTTAACTCTTAAATGTAGGGTAGTTGAACACACACACACACATATATATATATACACACACACACACACACTATATATATAGTGTGTAGTATATGTATATATGTATATGTAGATATCATATATGTGTATATGTACATGTGTATATGTATATATATGGACTTAAGAAAAGATTACATTGCTAGCTGAATAAATGCAGAAAAAAGTCCTAATGAATGTAGTATCAGAAGAAACATACCTTAATATAATAAAAGTTATATGTGAGAAATATACAGCATATTTCATCCTACATGGTGAAAAACTTGAAGCAATCCCACTGAAGGTAGGGATGAGACAGGTCCACTTCTTTTCAATACTGAGCTGAAAACACTAGTTGTAGCATTATGGCAAGAGAAGGAAATTGCAGTATGAGGATTCTGGCCCAGATTTTAGGGCCTAGCCTCAAGGTTTAGGCCTGCAGACCCACAGACCCACAGAGACTTACAGATGCTTACAATTGTTTTAGGCTGATCTGCTTAAGGCCCAGGCATATAACTTGCTAACTCTTTACCCTTAAACTAACCCATGATTCTTATCCTGTTCAGTCATGCAGCTCAAAGCAGCATAGTTGTCCTCTGGTTATTCTGGCTTCTCTCTGGCATTCTCTTCTGTTCTTCCTGTTCCTAGCTAGAATCTTCTTAGTCTGCTAGCCCTGCCCGTACTTCCTCTCTGCCTTTGGCCAATCAGCGCTTTTTATTAAACTCATAGGCAGGGACAATTATTTACAATGGAACAACATAGATCTCTCTACAGAAAATTAAAAGGATATGAACAGAAAAAAAGAAGTCAAATTATCCCCACTGCAGATGACATGATATTAAACATTGGAAACTCTGCATTTCTATCATAAAACTTCTATATGTTAGGAGAAAAAAAAAGGTGACTTGCACAAATCAATAGCTTTTTTCATTCAGTAGCACCAAATATACAGAGAAGGAGATTCACAGTAGCTTTAAAGTAAATAAAATACCTAGAAAAAAATTAATCAAAGAGATGAAGTAACTTTAAAAAGAAAACCTTGACCCTTTAAATAAAGAGACAACAACACGAGAAATTAGAAAGACAGTCTATGCTCATGGGTTGGTGGAATTAATAATGGGAAAATTATAATTTTCAAAAGTTATTTACAGATCCAATATAATCCCCAATTGAAATCCCTCATATTCTTCACAGAAATTAAAAAAAAATTCTCAACTTCATTTGAAACCACAAAATACTCTTACATAATCAAAATAATTCTGAGTGAAATAAACAATGCTGTACATTCCAGATCAAGATTGTTATAGAGCCATAGTAATAAAAATTATGTGACACTGGAATAAAAACAGACATGCATATCAATTTAACTGAGTTCATGTAACTTCCACCATTTGCTATTTGACAAAGATACCAAAAGCATAAGTTGGAGAAAGACAGCATAGGAAAAGTGTATGTCCACATGCAGAAGAATAAAATTAAGTATTATATAAAACCTAGCTCCCAGAATATCAAAGGCCTAAATATGAAATATTGAAAATGCTAAAATTGCCCATAGAAGCATTCCATTGAGTGTAGGTGTGGTGATATATTGTATAGTTAATAAAGTTAGGCTGGAATATCAGAGAGCACAATCACCCACAGTCAAGCTATGAAGCTCAGAGAGTGATGACTCATGCCGTTAATTCTATAACTCAGGATGACCAAGTGATGAGTCAAACCTCCAATCCTATCACTTAGGAGATAGAGATTTTTCTGTATTTCTGTAAGTTCAGGCCTAACAGCCAAGAAGTAGTAGCTCAGAACTTTAATCCTAAATCTAGGATTATAATGCAGAGTTGAACCTGGAAGTAAAACAGCTGAGTAGGGAATATACTTAAAGCAGAAAAGGAAGGAAATTTGGGCACTCAATAGAAGCAACCAAACAGGCTGAGGACTCTTGAAGATAGCGTTTACTCTGTTTGGGCTGAGAAGTTAGATTAGTGAGAATAGACTGTGGTGTCCTTCCTCTGTCTGATGCTTTCCCCACTATCTGGCTCTAGGTTTTCATTAAATACTAACTAGAATTTGTACAATGTTACAATAAGGTTTTTGGCCCATACTAGTCCCTCAGTTCGAACATGCCCACCACCATTCATGTGAACCAGCAATCCCAAAGTCCCAGTGAAACACACAGATGCTTATATTAATTTCATGCTGTTTGGCCTACTGCTTAGGCACATTGCTAACTAGCTCTTTCAACTTAACTCAACAAACTTTCATTAATCTCTCCTGCCACATGGTCCATGGCTCACCTGTGTTTCTTACATGTTGCTTCCTTTGACATTTGGCCTGATCTATGTCTGACTCTGCCCTCCTCCTACCTATTCTCTGATTTCCGTGCCTACTTTTTCTACCGAGCCTGCCATGGCCAAAACGGTCCTTTATTTAAAAATTGATATTCATGGCATACAGAAAGATATTCTCATATCAGTACAATATTTGGCACCCAATATGGGGCTCAAACTCACAACCCCGAGATTAAGATTCTCATGTTCTACCAACAAGACAGGCAGTGGTGGCATGTGGGAGGTTGTGTTGTTTCATTTTAAATAATTGTCCCAACCACTGGTTTAATAAAAAGAGCTGATTGGCCAAAGGCAGGCAGGAAGTGTAGGCGGGGCTACCAGACTAAAAACTCTGAGAACAGAATGCCAGATCAGAACACCAGAGAGAATTCCAGAGAGAGGCCTGGAAGAAGCAGAGGACAACTATGCTGCCCTAAGAAAAGGTACCGAGCCGCATGGCTGAACAGAACAAGAGACATGGGTTAGGTGAAGGGTAGAGAGCTAGCAAATGATATGCCTGGGCCTGAGGCTGATCAGCCTAAAACTATTGGAATCATCTGTGTGTCTCTGCAGGACTGCGGGTCTGCAGGTCTAGACCTTGAGGTTAGGCCAGAAAGTCCGGGCCAGAAACCTTTAACTACAGTGGCATATGCCATTAGTTCTAGCACTTGGGAGGACAGAGGCAGGACGATCTCTGTGAGTTCAAGACCAGGTTGGTCTACAAAGCACATTACAGGACAGCCAGGACTGTTACAAGGAAAACCCTGTCTTGAAAGCAAAACAAACAAACAAATGGCTGGAAAAGATGGCTCTATCTTCTGATATTCCAGGCTGACTTTTATTAAATATATAATGTATCATCACATATCAGTGTAGGAAGGAACTTTCTGAATAGGAATCTATTTGTTCAAAAATTAAGGGAGTCATTGGTAAATGGCACTGCATAAAAAATTAAAAAAAAAATTTTAGCATAGTTAATGAAATAGTCAATTGAGTTGTGAGGAAGCCACATAGTAAGATAGTCCCTAAGAGATTAGTAGTATCATACATACATTGGCACTACCCAACTTCTCCCTAATTGAAATTAAGACCTACTCAACAAAACCAATTCCACATTTTTAGGAGTTGACTGTGGTGGCTCACCCTGTCAATCAAGCATTCTAGAAATTTAGACAGGAAAGGCATTATGAATTCAAGATCAACTTTAGTTATATAGTAAAACCCAGAATTTCTGGGTCTATAAAATGGGATTCTGCCTTAAACAAACAAACACACATACATGTGTGAATAAAGTTAAAGTAAATGTTGCCAAAGCTTACCTTTTCAGTTTCTATGAAGAGCATAGGCATCTTGATTGGGATTGCATTAAATTTGCAAATAGCTTTAATATAATGGTCATTTCCATAATATTTATTCTACTTATCCATGAACATGGGTTTTTTTTTTCTATTTTTGAATATTGTTCCTGATAACTTTCTCCAGAGATTTGATGCTATTATGAACAGGGTCATGTTCATCATCCCCTTTAAGTATTTTTGTTGTTTTACAGAAAGGATAGTGATATTTTGTAAGTTGAAATTATCATTGTAATATTGTTGAAATTGTTATTGTTTCTTGAAATTTTTTGGTGGACTTTTTGGGAATTCTTATATAAAATACCACATCCCCTGAAATTTGAGATCACTTGACTTCTTCCTTGCCCATTTCTTTTTATCAGTTTAATTTTCTTCATTTACCTTTTTGCTTTTGTTATACTTACAATAATATATTGAAAAGTAGTGGGAATAGTTGACAGCTCTGTTTCATTTCTGATTCTAATGCAATTGATTTGAGATTTTCTCCATTTAAGTTAATGTTGGGTGTGCATTTGACACATAAATTTTTTTGTAACATTAAGTTTTATTGTCTCCTTTCCTACTCTTTTTTAGGATTTTTTTTTTAGAAAATCAGAATATAAGAATGGGATATAATATATATATATATATATATATATGTGTGTGTGTGTGTGTGTGTGTTCCAGTTATGATACTGCTTGGCATATGACCAAAGGACTGAAAAATTACTACACAGATAATTTCTCAATCATGTTTATTATCTGTCTATTTATAATCACAGGATATAGAAACAACCTAAACATGATTCAGTAGATGAATATGTAATGAAAATATGGTATATATACACAAATTATATTATCCATGTGCAAAGAACTATGAAATTGGAAATTAAATGGATATACATATAAATATTGTATTGAATGAGATTATATTAAATAAGGTAAACTTGATCCAGAAATACAGATTTTGCATGCTCTCTCTCCTCTGTGTCTCTTAGATTTAAATCTTCAGATGTGAGTTATTTAACATGGAATAGAGAAAGAAATCTAGAAAGTTTAAAGGGACTGTGAGGGACAGGGCTTGAAGAAGAATAACACGCACATATGATATCAAAGGGCAAATTTTTTCCATAGATGAGTCCCTAATTGATTACCCAATACAAAGTAGTTATCTCTAAATGGATACATACACAGGTAATAAAATAGATTCAGAATATTATATTTATACATCTTTATGTATATTTAACAATAATAATCAAATAAAGCCAGATTATCAGTTTAGAAGATGAGAGAATTGAAGTTGTTAGAAGGAAGGAACATGAGAGGGACTGAATGGAGGAAAGTGAGGAGTGAATGATAATGCAATTTTATTTTAGTAAAAAATTTAAAAACTTAAAAAAATAATAAATCATTACAGAATAACAGGATCTATTTAATATTAATTCAGTAATCTGGCCCATTAAAAGAAAATCCAGTTTTCTTTCCAATTCACATGAAATACTAATAGATAAAAGTCTGGACAGTAGAGTAAGTTGAAGAATTTTGGTTATATAGGTTATACTTTACCATTATATATACTCAAAGTATAAACAATAAAAATAAAAGAAAAAGCTGCAAATAGTCTACAAGAATATAAATTTAAGGCTACTTTATGGAATATATTTAGTCTATAATTATAAAATGTAGCTACATAATTATAATTAGAAAAATACTAACATTTTACATTATGATTAGTGTGATGCTTATTTATAGGCTAAAGGTGATTCAACAGTTTGTCAAATTCTTTTACTACAAAATTTGTAATTACTAATTTTTAACCTTTTAATATGGTAAATTGCCTATAAGTGAGTATACACTAAGGACTGTGGGTTTGGCATAACTTTTGAATATTTTAACCAGAAATATTTTTAACAGCACACCAAGGAAAAATTAGAACATATATAGACCTGAAAAAAATACACCAGTACTACTGATAATTTTTAAAATTTAGTGTGAAATACGTTTTTAAATACAATTGATAATGGTTAGAATTCATTGGTATCGGTTGTAATAGCTCCCTTTTTTGTGTCTATTTTTTTTTAATTTAGGAGTAATTGTCTTCAATAATGTACCTACTGGAGCCCACTAGGCTCCAGTGAATAGTCATAAACTTTTTGTCACATAGATAATGCTGGCTTAAACCAGTGGATCACAAAGCAAAATATAAAGGTATCAATGTGGGAAAGAGAGTTTTACAGAAGCACAACCAAAAGGGGTGGTAGGGGTATAAAATAGGGTATGTGGGTGAGAAATATACTTTTCATATATGTATAAAATTTAACAAAATAATAAAAATAACAAAAGTGAAATGAACTCTGACAGCAAGCAAACAAACAAAACCAAAGCAACAACTACAGGCACTGACAATATCAAATGTTGGCTGGCTTACACACCAACTGGAGAACTCAGACGTTGCTGATGGAGATGGAAAATGATGCAGCTACTCAGGAAATATTTTGGCGCTCATAACACTGAGCCTATAACTGAAGTATGCCCCAACACTTGTACACTTAGACACTTATCCTAGAGAAATGAAAGCACATATGCATATAAAATGTGAATTTTATAGAAATTTTGTTTATAACATTGTGAAACTTTGAAGAACCAAACTATTTCTTCTAGGTTAATTGTTAAGCCAACTGTGGTACACACATTACGTGGCACAACATTACATGGCACACTATTCAGCAACAAAAATAAATTAATTATTGATATATGTGTAAATTTGGAAGTCTTCAAAGATTACTTAACTTAAACAAATTCTAAAAGTAATAAAGAGATTAGTGGTGGTCAAGGATTAGAGAAGGTCAATAAGAGGGTGCATGAAAAGGAGGAAAAGTGCATGGTGATGCAAAATCTATATTTCAAATGCAGTGGTGGTTATAAGCATTTATGTATGTGAAAATTTGATTGGAACTCTACATCCATAAACCAATGTTGTTTCCCCAGTTCTTCCATTCTAATATAGTTATATAAAATACAATCAATGAAAAGTTTGCACGCCCGACCTCTTTGTATGTATTTACAACTTACTGTGAATCTACAATTACTTACAAGGAAAGTAAAAAAATGAGAGGTTCTACTCAAATAGAATGAAAAAATGTGAGTAACCTTCAGGGAAATAGAAGGGATCATGAGTAAGAGAAGTGAAAATTCTCTCATTAAAGAGAATAATATTTTTTTCTGAAAGATAAACCAATTTTACTGAATGATGGTATTAGGAGGAGACCTGTTATTCTATAGAATGTTTTCTTGCTCCTGACACAATTGTGACAGTCATAGAAGCCATATTCTCTAATATTACAAACTGATTTTATTAAATATATATCACCCCAATGAATAGAACATCTGAGCTGGAAAAGTTTGCACTTCAGTTATAAATAATGTAGACCAAAGATGTAAGGTCTTTTCTTTGTATTGTGGCACAACAATATGCCATTCAGGACAATTGTAATATTTAAAACAAGGTCCAACCATGAAAGCACTTGATTACCAGAAGAAAATGTTGTGCAGGAACTATATTTTATTTGCCTAAAGGGAATAAAGTGATACTGAGTCAAACCTATTAGTTTCATATTTAATCTCAGACATAATTTAGTCCACAGTGTCTTGGTACTTATTTTTCTGTCACTATCTACCAGTTTTCTATATGAAAGTGCTTCTGATATACTCATCACTCTGCCTTGCAGATGTGCTCAAGCTTTTTACATTATGACATAATGCTTCCATTTACAAAATTCTTACTTGAGTAGCATGCAATTGACTTATTAATAGAAATCTCATTCTGCTTTAATTTTGGATTGGGCCACTTAACTATGTTCAGATTCATATGGTATGAGTGTCAGGTAGGACACATGTGGTAGTGTCCCTGCTTCAGCTTCCCAAAGACCTTAATTAAAAATATAGCATAGATATACTAAAAGACAGGTATAGCAGTAACCTAGATCTCCATAATTCTATCTTGAGCCAGGTAATGAAAATGAAGAACAAGCAGGCAAAACAGCTTCCTTATATTTGAGGCACCCAGTTCTCTCTGCACTCACACAGGCAATAAACCCAGTGAGACATGCTCATTTCAATCATCTGTGAACTTTCGTAAGTGTTTCAGTTTCCTCATATTTAAACTAGAGGTAGCATTTTGAAGTTCAGGTCATGACCTTTTGGGTCACTCTTTGGTTATGAGAAACACATATAGATAATATATCTCCTTTATCTGGGAGACTATTGAGGCAAGAGCACACATATAGTCGAATGTTTGCTACCTGGTTAATGAGATTGAAACAATATGGTCAGATGAATGATTAGATACTTGTAGACTTTTTACCCTGAAGAAGACAAGGAAGTTAAGCTATGACTAGATTTGGGATTGTTCTTAGAGCATAAAGGGACGATCAAGAGCTAGTATTATGAGTTGAACCTAGGAAATCAGTACTTTTAAAACTCAATTTTCCGAACTGCAGAATAAAATCTATACTGGTTAGGTCAAATTCAAATTGAGTAGCATTTGAGTGCAGGTTAGTTTTCTGGGATTACATTAGTTGTCATTTACTCTCCAAGCCTGCTCACCTTTCTACTTTCCTCACTACCACAGTTAGGCTCTTAGTACTTGTTCTACCCTGGACATCCCTTTACCTTTTCCCCTTTCATATAGAATGCCCCAACATCATTGTGTCTGTACTGAAGAAATTCCTGTTAATTCTTCAGGATCCTTAACATTTTTTCTTTAATGGTTTGCTAAAATTCATATTATAATATATACATAATTTCTTTTCTCTTTTTTGTAACAAATAATCACATTAACATATATTAGTTTTGTATTTATTCCTCTATAATCACTATTTTCTCAATTTATTAAAAAAGTAGGACACATGAAACTTGTAGAAGTTAATATAGACCTACATAACTTTCCCAAATAGTTTCACACTAATGGAGAAGTTTGGACAAAGGTTATATAACTATTTGCAAATAGGATTGCAAGGAGACACCTCCACTGACTGGGATAGTGGCACAAATGTACCAGAGGATCTTACATTACAGAACAACTTTATGATATCATAATAAATGCTGTATGTAGGAAGCCTACAGAAAATACCATATATAATCATAAATGGTTGAGGGATCTTTCTCTAAAAACAGGATCAAGATTATACTGCAATTAGATAACTGAACTGTAACTTTTTCATATTTGTTAATGGGGCTTCACATGCTTATTTTTGTTATCTTTTCTTTATAGGCTACCATTCTTTTATATTCAGAAGAGTGAATCTGAAGTAATTGAAACAGTGATTTCCAAACTGTTCTTTCCTGGTGTACTCTGAAACACTGGCAGTTTATTAGTTTCTTTTAATTACTATAGCATGTATCATGGGGCAGATGTTTTGTAGTCACCTTTAAAGGACAGTTGTAGCCATGCAGGCATTTTATCATGAAGGAAAAAAATTGATCTCGGGGGCAATGATATCTTCTATGATTTGTTTCTATCACATACACCTAATAAATTGATGATTATTTAAATTCCAAGATTTGAAATTTTTATCTTTGTGAATGGATAAAATTTTCCTTCACCCATGCTCCATTTTTGCCTTTTATTTACTTTTCTTGGTTATTTGCTTTACCAAAAGCTATGGCAAAATAAGTGGCAAGAGAGGTATCCCTGTCTTGTTTCTGATCACAGAGGAAAATCTTTCAATTTTAACCATTTTATATGGTGTTTTCAGGAGGCTTGCTGCATATGGCATTTATTACGATGTCATACAGCTCTTCTGTGCTTAATTTATTAAGAGTTTATTTTTATTTTCAAAATATGTTGAATTTGTCACATGTTTTTTCTGAATTTTATGGTTATATGATTTCATCATTTATTATGATGTTTGAATTTATTGTTTGTTTGGGTTTCTTAATAGTAAATGGTTCATCCATGTCTGGGTTAAATATCACTTGATCATGATGAATCACCCTTATAATATGCTGTTGAATTTTGTTTGCTGAGTTTTTTGTTAAGGACATTTCTATTTATTGGGAGCATTGCATAAACAGAACTGAACATGGGTTGATAAGGGTGTAGCTAAGTTATATGTTTATTTCAGGATCTGAAGTCAGATGAATCAATGATTAGGTCTCAGTAGGACTGACAGACATATCTTTCAGTAGATCCAAGAAATAAAGATGACCCCCGATTACATCTGGGAGGGATTGAAATTTGAATATAATAGTGATTTCAGGTTTTGTTGTGACACTGAGGTTGATGGGCCTTGAGACACAGGAGGACATGATTCAGAGCAGAATGGGGTTTTTAACTGCATTATGGTACCATTTAAAGCCATTTAAAGATATATTGCCGGGTTAAGGTTTGTAAACTTTCTCTGGGGACATGATCACTGAGACAGTTAAGGCACAGGTGGGTATCACTCTTGTTAGGTCCCTTGGTGGATGGTGCAGATGGTAGTACAAAGACTATAGAGAACTACCTTTAGCTCAATACAGAAGAGGATAATGCCATTACTGAGTCTGTAACTAGAATCAGGATCAAGGAAACTACAATTCTGTTAAGGGGACTTTGACATAACTATAGTCAATCAGTCTATACTACTTTAGTGTGGGACTGACTTCCCCAAGTGGGTCTTTTGGGGCTTTATCTCTACTTTTGTATGACTACTTCCTATCTAGGTCACACGGCTCCTACAAAGGCAATTTTGTCTGATGATGGAATCTATATTATTTTTGATGTAAGAGGATACAAATAGGCAGTCTATTTGGTCATCTTGTTGATGTTTTGACCATATTTTGCCTTTAATTATTAAAGTGATATATGAACAGTTTGATAATTTTAAACAACATATCTAAATAAATATACCAGTGCATATATGTAGTCACTGTTTATGTTAGACAGTTTCTCAGATATATTTAATACCTTTTATTTAAAACAGATACATACAAGTTTAAAATACTCCTATCATTAACTTTTACTGTTCCGTGGCAATACTAGATATACTACTTTAAACATCTGCCAATCAGATACATAGAAAAAAATAATTCATTATTTTCTTAGTTTTTAATATTTTACTTATGTATTTCTAGAGGTTCTTCCCATGTTCTTCTAATTTCAATACATATTTTATTACTTAGAATCTCTATTTATATTCTAGATAGTAATCCTTTCTCTGATAGCCATACTGGAAGTTCAGTCTCCCAGTCTGTGGCTTGGTTTAGAAACCTGATTCTAATGTCATGTAGTAAATTTTGCCATTGATGAATAATGCTCCCTGAGTTTAAGTGTTCACTTAAAGGCCATCATTATAAGGCAATCATGTTTTTCTTCCTGATTTTCTCCTAGAATTTCTTACTGCTTTGTTGTTTTGTTCATACCTTCGTCTAAATAGCTTTTCTTGTAGTGTACATTGTAATCTAAAGGTAAAACTTCCTTTCCAAGTCAGTTATGGAAATACATGCATTCAAACTGTTTACAAATAGAAGCATGATTTATTTAGTGAACTTTCCTGTTAGGCTGCCTTTTAAGAATGGTACAGAAAAATGCTATCAAAGTAGGCCATAGTCTCCTCTTCAGCAATTTTGTCTCAGTATTATGTCATGCAGTCTATACTTCCTGATAGATCTCAAATGACTTGTTTGTTCCTCTGAGAATCCCTTGATGAATGTAGAAGAAATCTCAGTTTTATTCACTGACTATGTGTTTCAATGAGGTTTATACTTGGTTTCAATTTGCGCCTGGGTCTATACTTTTCAGCCTTTCTGATGACCTACTTTACTAGGAATGGCGTTGGCTCCTTCTCTGCTCCAGTTCTACATTTTCCAAGAATTTGCTGTTGGATGTTCCAGCTGATCCTGAGATAACCTTGAAAACTCCTATCTAGAAAAGAAATGTGAGAATTTGAAGATTCTATTAGGCCTCCTGCCTTGTACTATATAGGAGAATAAGACAGTGATCATATCTATTTAAGCCAGGTAGTTAAGATTTAATGATAGTTCAACAATATGACTTAAACTTTGAGTATTTACCATAACAAAGATTGCATTTTTATAATAATCTTATTAGATAAAATTGCTATTCTCCATTTAAAGATTAAAAATTATATTCATAAAAATAATATTAGCTTGAGCTGAGACAAAGACAGCATTTAGATGCCCAAAGAAGAGAGTGTAGAGTGGTCCAAGAAGATCAAGGGATTTGGAGCTAGGCACAACAAAGTTCTAGTTTTTATCCATTGCATGTTAGATGAGTGACCTTGGTTAAGCCATTCACTTTACCTGTGCTTTTGATTCTCTGCACCCTTATAAGCTATTGAAAAGATCAAAGGTAATGATGATGATAATGATGATGATGATGATGAATGTCAAGTATCTGGTTCAGTGTATATGTTTAAGAGGCTGGAACTCTTTTCCTGCACCCTTAACCATAGCATGTGATTTAACTCCACCCAATCTCATTATCATAATTCTTAAGGAATACAGAAGCTGCATCTATTATGGCCTTGGAGAGACCCCTTCTCATAGAAACAGTCTAATTCTCTGGCCTAATATCTCAGCCTTATCAGTAAGACTGGTGCTGAAAAATCTTGCTTAACAGCAGGAAGGTAACTTACTGATTTGGAGTACCATCTCTTTCATTTCGTCTAGACTTTCTTTATAAATACCCTCTTATGGTGTGTGTGTGTGTGTGTGTGTGTGTGTGTGTGTGTGTGTGTGTGTGTGTGTGTGTGTGTGAGAGAGAGAGAGAGAGAGAGAGAGAGAGAGAGAGAGAGAGAGAGAGAGAGAGAGAGAATGTGTGTATACAATGTGAGTGTTACCATACACACATCCTTTAGCATTCATGTGAAGTCAAAGGATACTTTTCATATGCTGTGCCTGGTTTTTGTCATGTTTTGTGTAGTCTTTGTTATTTGCCATTATTTCCAGATATTCTTCTGTCTCTACTTCCTATCTCAATGTAGAAACACTGGGATTATAGATGTATGTTACTATGCCCAGCTTTTATGTAAATGCTGGGGATTTGAACTCAAAACCTACATTCATGTAGCAAATTCTTTAACCACTGAGCTGTCACTTCAACTCTTCTAAATAAAGTTCAAAATATTTAACACATACTGACTCTACTTTGTGCATTTTTGCACTGGAATTATTTTTCATATGTTTTCTCATATGGTCCTTAGCCTATAATAATGTCTTCACTTACATTTAGTTGAATGATAGTGAGGTAAGTCCTTGAGAAACTGAGGTAGTGTCCAAAGTTTAAATAGTTATTGGCAGAGCTCAAACAGAAGGCATTGGATACCTCTAAAGTAGCCTTTATCCAGGTACTAGTATCTTCAGCATTCACCTAACTTTTTAAATGTTTTCACTAAGAATCTTGTATCACTCCTCTTTACCCACAGATGTACGTTCAAGAAGCCCTTTTCATCTAAGTTGGTAGCTGTTATACTCACTGTCTCAAGTCCTAGGCTTCCCAGTCATTTTCTCAGTCTTGATGTTGAAGTTTCTTGCTTTTCCATGATTAAGTTTTGAGAATGTTAATAAGCTTGAGGTTTGAAATGAAATTCTCGTTTTATCATTGATTTTCAGTGTTGTATTTAGAATATAACATCTTCTCACTGCTCTTAGAACAAAATTCATGGTCTTCCTACCAGTTTTCAAGGTTCTATATGGCTCAGGCCTTTCTTAATTGATAGCCCATTCTCTGTCACCCTTCTCCTTGATGATAGCTCTCAGTCAACAGTGCTGTTGTTTGTGCACCTTCCTGGAATTCCTTGACCCTAAAAAGCACTTTTTAACTTTCAGGTGTTTGTCCCCCCCCCCCCCCGCCCCATTTCAACCCCTCTCCATTCCAAAACCCTTAAGCTTGACTAGTTGTCTTTTCTATATTCAAGTGTCAGTTCAGAATTCTCTCTTTTACATGTCTTCTACTACTAAATTAGTACCAGTCCTTACTGCACTCGATCTCCTTCATTACTTTATGATTTTTAATTCATTGTCCTCTCCACAGTACATTTCTTGGTTTTGATTTTGAAAATTTATTATCCGTTTATTTGTTTTATTATTAATTTTCTGTGTCTATCATCTGTTAACAACAACAGGACTTGTCTGGGTCATTCACTGTTATATTTTCAGGACATCAACTGATTCTTACTCTGGAGCAAATACTAAATTAACAGTTATGGGATAATTGAGTGGAGGAATCTCTCTTATGTCTGTCCAATAAAACAGAATATATTTGGATTTCTATGAAGCCCTTGGTACAGAATGACAATCAGAACTCTAATAATTTTTTTCTTCTGGATACTTATATCTATGACATGAATACACAAAATTATTAGACTAATTTATTTCCAGTACATCATACATTAAGATTTGCTTTTAGGCTCATAGAAATGCTTTCTTATTATCTAGGATTTACAATCCCTATTCAGGGACAGTTTTCTTAGCCTTTTTTATTTTTGGGATTGCTGATGGTAGCCTGATTTGCTATGGATCTTGGTGACTCATAAGTACCAAATAATCTGTGCTTACATAGAGATGTATGGCGCTGCTCTTAGTGTTGTTCCTTTCAGGAGAGCACAGAGAAATATATATAGCTGGCACCCTAGGGCATTTACGATGACAAATAAGGTAGAACTTACCTAGATGGTAATGCTGTGAGACTACCAGATGATAGAACCCATTCTTGTCTATTAATGTGGAAACTGAGGCCCAAGAAGAGGAAGTTATTTTTGTCCCAAGAACATCACAATTAGAATGAATATTTTTCATCTGACCTGTGTGGGTCAGGTCTTCATTTTATCTACACAACACTGCTCTCAGAATTTATTTAGAATATGTATATACATACATGCACATATATACATATAGATACACACACATATATGTGTGTATATATGTGGAGGGGAAAATTAGAGGTGAATGCTTGAAATGAGCCACATAATTTGAAGAATTAAACTTGAAATTTTCTGGATGGAGAGACTAGAAAAAAGTCAAAGTGAGTATGCATATAGATTTCATGGGTCAATGAGCTCACCAGCTGTTAATTTAAATGATAAATTTCTTCACAATTTGGACAACTATATCTAACATAATAATTTTCATTATTATAGTGATTAATTTTTCAATATTTTCCATGATCATTTTTCTCATTGTTAACTAAATCAGCATTGTATCCCTTGCCACACACTACCACTTATTCTTATAAGCACATTTTCTCAAAATAGCTATCATACTTTGCTACTAAACTTTGCTGCAGCCAGTACTTATTTTATACCATTGTACACACATCTCTACAACAGTGCTTGATACATCAGACATGATTAATATACAATGTCTAAATTAAAGGATTAATTCTTATCTCATAGATGTCTTGGGATAAAGATCAGGCGTTATATTTTTTTCTAAGTCCAGTACTTGAGAGGTTTAAAATGGGAGTACTTCTAGTTTGAGGCCAGCGTGAGTGCAGATTCAGATCAAGATAGCCTGGTGCACAGATAAGATCTTTTCTTAAAACTTTGATGAAACTACTCTTTCTCTCTCTGTCTCATTTTCCTCTAGAACAGATTCTTTAAATAATGTTTTATTAATCTCATCTAAAACAAAAGCATCCTAACCTTTTCTTGGCCCTATATTGCCATTAGTTATTACATCTACTTAGAGAGAAAAGATATTTTAGTATTTGCACATAGCCTCACTTCTTTTAGCAGTATTTCACATGTAAATATAAAATTGAATCGTATTTTGATTTTTCTAGATATTTCTTGGAAAAGGCAGGAGCAGGGTTCCCCCCCCCCCAAAGGTAAGTTATTTCATACTTTTGAGTTAATTATAGTGTTGGCATACTTGTCAAGTATATTCTTGATGAATCACCTTCAAAAAGATTCAATTCAGCAGATCTGAACTATGGGCATGCTTTTGGATATTAATTAGCTTTCCAGGTGATTCATTCACAAGTAGCTCTTGGAGCATATTCTGAGAATTTCTAGATTAGCATTGTAATTTCTCCTATGCATCAAAATTATTTCGGAAGTCTTCTGTCTTGTATAGATAAGGAAAGAAAAAATTGACAAACTATGTTTTATGGTATAGTTAGCACGTATGAATTTTAAGTGCTGTGTAAATTAGTTTCTGCAGAATGTAAGAGTGCCTAGACTTTAATAGATTCCCTAGATCTAAGCACCAGTAACTTCATCATGGAAATGCCATTCAGGCTGCCATTAAATTTCCAGGTCAGGACTATAGCACAACTCTGTCTTGAAAAAAGCAAACAAAAAAAAAGTATTACAAAATAACTGAGAGCCAAAATTGAAGAACATGGTCAGTGGCTAATAATAGAAACTTTCTACGACTATTGCAATGGGTGGCTTCCTACTCATTTTTGCTGGTGTGACACACACATACACAAATATCAGATCATAATGTAGCATATAGACAGTACCACCTGCCAAAAATAAAAACAAAGACCCAGTCCATTAAAGTTCATAGTTGGAGGAAAGTCTCTAAATGTACTAACCTTGCTTTTTGGCTTCTGTGGTTCTGCTTCTGGATAATTGTTCTTGTTAACTGAAGTACATCAAACCAGGACATGAATTTTGTGCTTAAATTGCACCTTGAGAAAGGCTCAGGACTACACAAGGATCCAAAACACCCAGTAGTCACTGGCCAGCTAATAAAGACTTTCTTTTGGCTTAAACCCATGTCTGGTAAACACTGCAAAATACAGACACTGCAAAACAAGTTTCCTTAGTCAAGAAATATCCACAAAATATATTTTTTGGTCAGTACTATTTCTTCATTGAGAAAAATATGATATGATAGTGTGTTTTTCTATAGATGAGTCTGAGTGATGATTGTATGACCTGAGTTGTATCATTTAATATCTTTGAATGCCATTTGTTTATTAGGTAAATATACTTTTACTTTTCTATTCAGTACCTGTCTTATATGGATGCCTTGAAAATTTGGTGCAATAGAAAAGAAACATAGTGATGGAAACGAAAAGAGGCTAAGGAAATGAAAATTAACTATACACCTGTTCTCACAGATTTAATACTTGGTCTTTGAAACTCTTCTGTGGGCCCCAGTTTCACTGTAAACTGATACAAGTAAGCATTAAAGGGACAATTTCCAAGGTGCATTTAAGACAAATGCTTTGGTTCTAATCTCAGTTCTGTGTTGTGGACTGTGGGACATGGTTCAATGTCAGGAATGACGTAGGATTTTTGAAGTAGATCATCATCTTTCCACTGTGTGGTATTGCCAACCAGTGCCAGTCAATGTATTGACCTCCTCCTTTTCTGTCTCCTTGCTCTTTGACCTTGCTTTCTATTCTGTCTGAGAACAATTTTTTTAATTGCAGGCAGAAAGAAGGAGGTCTGTGAGGTGTGGGAAAACTACTAAAGGTGCAAGATGTAGACAACATTTTTAGTGAGGTTGTGTTAATATCCTGAGTAATATAATCTTTGTAAAAGATGTATTGAGTGGTGTTTCAAAGATTTCCAAAAGGTTTGTTTTTGTAGTTATGCTGAATACTAACTAGTACATGAATTAACAGAAGATGAAGGCCAAAAAGAATATATTCTTTTGTTATAAAGTTGTTTGGCTTAAGACAGTAAACAGGAAACAATTTCTAAAGACTGGTGGACTATAACTCTGTAGAGAAATGCTTGTTCAAGGAACTTCCTTGGGTTTAAAATAGCAGAAACTAAAATGCAGCCATCATTACTATGCCACACACTTAGTTGTATAGAATTGACACATAAGTTCTACTGTATTAAAAAGAGCTAGCCCTACCTATATCATTACAGTGTTTATTCATACCCAGAAACATTCTAAACATATATTAATATATTTTGAGATAATTATAATCTTTAAAATAGACACTGAAATTATCAACTGCATTTTCAAATGAGCAAACTGACAAATACACTGAATAGTAAGTCTCATTAAAGAGTTACATTTGAGTGTAAGACATCTGACTATACAATGTGTACAACTATCTCTACACAACAGCACTGTTCAACCTTGAATTAAAAATACACCAAGACACGGAGGGATGGAATATTTCTATTTTAAGTTAGCTTCAGAATTCTTGTTGTGTTATAGGTCTTTTGTATAATCTTTTAAGTAAAATTGCAAAACAAGAAATTCAAGTTCTCGTTGACTATATTTCCCTGACTCCTCCCTTACAACTTGAGGAAAACCAGTAATCTAAAGTCTATCTCAACTGTGCTCAATTGCTTTCACCTAGTATTTCTAGACAACAAATACAACTGTCAAATATACAACACTTCTATATAATTCCCTTTTATGTTCAGCAGATAGGTTAGAAAAAATATAGTCATCCATCATTTTGCAGATATTACAATTGAGAGTCAGAGAATGTAACCAACTTACCATAGTTCACTTAATATTAAGGACACAGCCTTGGTCAGTAGGGTCATATATACTTATTGAATACTTGTTAGGTATCTGTCAAATACAATTCTAGCAGTGTATAAAGGTCCTCACTGTACTTTCTTGGAAGTAGTGCAGAATATTTACTTAACTTTAAGGATAAAGGAGGAGAGAATATTCAATCATTTAGGCCCTATCATGTACCAAACTGGAAAATTTATGTTTGCTCTCTTGCAGAATCATTCTGCCAATTTGAATTTGTGTCCACATTTTTAAATAAGAAGTCTGGAATAAGGCAGACTTCAGAGTCACTTTGAGCTGGTTCCTTTTTTTCCTGTAGAACTTCTTGTCAGGATTTGGCTGCAGCTGGAACATCCTTCTGGCAAACTCTACTGAAAGCATTCCTAGGAATGCTGAGCCCAACATGAACACATCTTTTCATTTATGTCTTATTGCTGCCCTGAGTCTCCCCATATAACTGTAAACAAGCAAGCAGAAGCAGTCAAGTTAGGCAAGGAGAAAGGAAATCAGTCTATATTCTAGGTCTTCTGTCCTGCAAACACCCAATGTGTCATTCCAGCCCAAGTCTCTGAGGGATGGAAAGGGTCTCCCACAGCACTCCCATGAGACCTGGCCTAGTTCTGATGCTCAAGGTTCTGTTTCTAGTTCCAGCTGGTGCTTTTCATTCCTTAGCCTCGCCAGTATGGCTCAGAAGAGGAGTTGAGAAAGACCAGAGGGTGTGTGAAAAGAAATTTTCTCAGAATCAGATCATGCCTCTTAAGGGCAAGAAGTTCAGTTCTATTGAGACCATTTTTTTGGTTTCCTTATGAGTATAAGTCTCCTCATAGGGTTTTCTCCAGTAGTGGCCAAACCTAAAAGGATTATATATAGATCATAGAGTTTAGGAAATGGTGCTTCTCCATCAGGCCTGCTTTTCCCCTTTACTTACAACTAAGAGAGCATATTTTTCTGGTCATTTCTTGCCTCTCAGTTTTGAGAACTTTAGCTTAACTTTGAAAATAATTGTCGAATCATGCATTTGTTCAGCCAGAAGAATTTGATGAGATCGATTGTCTACCACATAGTTTTAAGTATCAAACCCCTCATGCCTTCATACTGTTCATGAAGTTTCCGTGGGAAAGTCATTATACAACTCAAATTGATTAAACCATTAGGCATCACATTTTGAATGCTTTCTTTGCATGTGACTTGATTTCTCTTATCGTCACTTAATTCCATAATGATCAAAGAAAGCTGGAAATAGAAAGACATACTAAATGAGAGAATTTGCAATCCATCAACTACTGCACAGCTGTCACTATTACTATGGCTGTCTCGTCTAACCTTTACACTTCCCAAATGAGATGACAATGATCCTTTGGGATAAGATTATTTGACAAAATAAGGTAGCAATGACAAGTTTTCTGAACCAATAATCGTATTCTTTCATATTGCTTATTGCCTCTCTTCTTTCCTTAGATCGGTAAAGAGCACGCCGCCGCTCTTATGACGCCCTTGCTTGATCTTCTTCTCCATTGGAATAAATCAAAATACCCAAACTAGTTTTAATGCCAGTGACTTATTTCTAAATATTCAATTCTTCTAGTCCTGTGATGAGAATGCTTTTTATTTAGGAACAGAAAGATGCACATGAGTTGTCTTTGCAATGACTTTTGGATAGTTTCCTCCTCTTAAGAAGACTTCAGTGTTGATAAGAAAAGTGGGAGTTAGGAGTAACTTTAGTTTAAAGCAACCAAAGGGTCGTCCAAAATCTCATATATTATAGGTAGTATTGCCAAATATTCAGATAGTTAATGTAATTTCTTAAAGTTAACCTTATGCTTATTGACTTTTTAGAAACTTGCAAACATCTGTGAAAATTAAGGTTTTTTTTTTTTTCTATTTTTCATGGTCTAATTTATTAAAGTTATCTTTAACTAATGGTTGGGGCCATAAAGATATGGAAGTGATTCAGAAGTTATATCATTCATAAAACCAAACAGAAGTCTGTCTATTTTACTCTTCATTAACCCTAGAGATGAAACTTTTCCATTCCTTTAGACAGGACATTCTGTGAATTCTTCCTTGTGGTCTGATGCCTACTGGACTGCTTGGCATAAAGTAGGTATTCAGTAAATATTGGTTGAAGGCATTTTATATCTTTGAACTTTTTTAAATATAAAATTAAGCAAGCATTTATTCTTACAATAAAGTAATTGCTTTTGAAATTGAAAAGTAAGAAACAAAGTTAATATAACTCATAACTCCTATACCAAAATAATAACCATTGCTATGATTGGGGCATATTTAAACTGAAAATTTTATTTTTAGATTTTTAATATATAAATATGCCTTCAATACATCTTTCCATCCTTTCTTTCCCAATTAACATTGTAGTATTTTTACAAGTAGCAGTTTTTGTATTATATCTTCTTCAGTGTATTCTTATAGCGTCATCAGACTACTTTATATTATTTGTACTTACATATTAGAAACAATATCATAAATTTCATTTGTAACATGGTCTACTCATTTTCACTTATTAACTTTGTGATCATTCACTGAAGAATACCAGCCTACCAGGACATTTTGACTTATGGAAACCATCTATTTGATTTTTCCCTGAATACTTTCTTGAGGTACAGTATTAGCAGAAATGACTTTCCTCCATCCTTTGAAGTCTAATATGTAAAGATAGTAAGCTCCTATGTTGGTCTACAAAGATTATGGTATTAGATTTCTGCCCTTAAAATTAGAGCTACTTAGGCATAAATCCCACAGGAACAAAGTTCATGAACAGGAACACTTACATCATAAAGATTAGAAGTGGTGGGTGCTACATAATAAGTAGAATACTAAGAAGAAAAGAGAGAGCAGTTCAAGAGAAATTGGTCAGCTCTTCTCAGTTCAAGAATGCTTCCTGGAAACGTTACCACTATCCACAATCATATATTATTTTTGGCCTCAGATATGTGAACATGTGGTTCTCCATTGGATTGGGTAACAGTGTGTGTGAGGATGAGCTTTTCTCATATTAGATATGGTTTTGCAATATGATAAGGTAACAGAAAGGGGCCAATGTTATTTCCAGGAGTGTTCTGAGAGACACTGTGTCAGGGAATGACGTGACTTTGATGAGATGCCTCCTAGGATGTCCGAGTTAGTGTGGGGCCACCAGAGGCTCCAAATGATGAATGCACAGTGAGGGAAGTCAGGAAGAATCTGTAGACATGATTTATGAAGTGGGAAGGTCTGATTGGCATGGAAAGATTAAAGGAGCTATGCTTTTCGAGACACAGTTGGTGAGGAGGCACAGAGAATAGGCCACATGGTCCTCTATAAATATCTGAAAGGCATTAACACTATTAAAAGGGAAAATATTTTCTGGCATAGAGTAGGGCATAAGAATTAAGATACATAAATGGAGATAAAAGAAGATATGAAAATGGTTTCCTCTGACAATTCTTTAAAAATATTGCTAACATATATAGTTGAACAGAGAGAATAGACACAACTTGCCCATGGCACTGAGTTAAGGTTTTCTTATTTGTAAAGTGCGGAGGAGTGACATAAAACATACAGGAATTAACAGGGCAATGGAAAATGAACCTGGAACACTTAAACTATGAATACAGCACTTAATTTTAATAATTGGTATTGTTAAACAATGGTGACCTTGGAAGAAGTTCACTGTTACCTGAGATGGTCTTCCTTAGAAGGTACTTAGGAATATCTGAAAGTATTTTTGATTGTTGTGACTGGTGGAAGTACTACTGGCATATATAGATAGAGGAGACGCTTCTCAACATTGAAGTAGACAAAATAGCCCCACATTTTGCTTCTCACTCCCATGTTGTGTAGGAATATCTGATTCAAATGTAAATAAAACTAAAGTTGATAAGCCATGGCCTTTAAAACATCCTTTTGCATGCCATACCCAAGTATGCCCTTGTCATTGAAGAAGCTAAATTAGTATTTAAAAAAGGAGTTGCTGTACTTGTCACTTTCTCTCTAAATATACTTTTTTCTTTCACTTCCTATTTTCTTCTCTCTCTCATATACTGTCTTGACACCATTGTCTCTCCAGAATGTTCAACTAGATTCCATAAATATTGCTTAATTCTCCAATTCCCTTTTCCTTGCTTTTAGTAGTTCATTAAATACAGGAATGCAAATTCAAACTCTCTACTATCCAGCCACTTTTCTTTGTCTTTCTCCCCATTCACACTACTTTAAGTTATGTTGGTGTCATCATAGTTTTTCCTATCACTTATCACTTTATAAAATTGTTCTATTAATTACTGCATAGGCCTTTTTTCTTCCACACTTACTCCCTCCAACCTATTATACATACTGTCATAATGCTGTAACTGTGTGAATAGCATAAACTACCACATCCAGAAAAATTCTAAGTATTTATCAAATTGAATAATAAATAAAATATGTTAATTTTATTTAAAAATTCCTAGGATTTATTGATTATCTGCAGCTTAAGTAGAAAATTCCATGATATGGAATAAAAAATCATGCAAAATATTATATTATCCTTTATAGTGAATTTTTAATGTATTTTTACTTCAAATTTGGCCCTACAACTATATATATTATACTGTACCATAATAACTGCCTCAGCTTTTCCAAATTGCATACTTGTGGCTTATGTTTCTCAACTATGTTACCTCATATTGCTTCTGGTCTTTAGCAATATTTTCATATTCTTTCAATGGTTCTCAATGTGTAGTGAGAATAATGTCTATTAGGGTTTGATTTAAAAAAAAATGCACAGGGCCCACCCTGTAAACTGACTCTAATCTGGACTGAGGCATAAAGATGGCCATAAATTTTATCCATTAAAAATAGTTTAAAAATAAATGTTTGAAATATATATATTTATATATATATATATGTATACCTATTCCTATCATATTCTGAATAGACTATTTTATCATTGTATTGTTAATTAAATATTTTAAAGATTAACTTTTGCTTACATTGGTTTATCTTTGTCATGGGGCCACTGGACTTCTCTTTGTACTTTCCTTCTATTATTAGTTCCTCCAATAATTAAAAAGGGTTTATAGAATTTCCAAACTCTTCTTAATACCTTGCATTTCTTTGCTAAGATGATAAATTTTCATCCTTTTTGGTATGCTTACTCTTACTTCTTGGAACTTTGTGATAGCAGCATTTTTAAAGTTTTATCTGATAATTACAAGTCTGTGTCTTTTCAGAGTTGGTATTTTGTAGTTTTGTTCTGACAAATTTAAATTATCTTGCTTCTGGTTCATTTTATTAATAAAAATATTTATAATTTTTATAAATTTATAATTATAAATTACCTAATTTCCTGATGTATGAGTTTACCAGCCCTGCCCAATCAGAAGTCCAGACCCACAGACCTACAGTCCCAGACCACTTAGCCACCTGCCACTGCTTAGGCCCCCCCCAAAATGATTCAGATGCTTTTATTAACTTCATGCTGTTTGGCCTATGGTTCAGGCACATTGCTAGCTAGCTGTTTCATCTTAACCCATTTCCATGAATCTGTCTGCCACATGGCCAGTGGCTCACTTGTGTTCCTTACAAGTTTCTTCATTGGGTGTCTGGCCCTATCTGTCTCTTACTTCATCTGCCCTCTTCCTACCTATGCTCTGATTTCCCCACCTGCTTTTTCTACAGTGCTTGTCATGGGCCAAAACAGTTATTTATTCACAGCATATAGAAAGAAATTCTCACATCAATTTCCCTCCTTTCATTTGCTTCCTCTAACTTTTCCCATGTAACCTGCTTTGGTCTCTCTCAAATTCATGCCATGGCCACTTTTTCTTGAATTCCTAAGCAGGCATAGACACACATGTACACATACACAAACAGATGTATTATCAAACATGTCTGGTGTTAGGAGTTCTGCTAAATGGTTTATGGTTTTTGAAAGAAGCATTGTCAATCCAGATAGGAAAATTTTATTTAAACTTGATATGCATAATATATATAAATAAATTTATATGTGTTATAGGTAATTTAGTTTTATACAAAGTAATTCCCTATGACCTTTTTAGGTATCCTTACTCTTACTTTATCATCTGTATTTCTCTCCCAATCTCTAATTAAAGCATTACTGTTTTCCCCACTTGTCCCTTCAAATCACTTTGAATCTCATTAGTCTCCTCTCTATTGTCCCCATGGTGTTCCTTTCATTTTCAAATTTTTGTAGTTATTTTCAGTTATACACTCCTGTCTGAAAACATGAACTAGAGACCATGGATAAGAACAAACATAGGACCGTTACCTTTGTGGGTCCAAGTCACCTCAATTAAAACATTTTTTCTAGTCCTAGTTATTGCAAATAGAGTGGCAAAGAACACGTTTGAGAAAGTTTTCATAGAGTATAATGACTAGTCTTTTGGGACTTTATCAATGAGTGGTATAATTGGGTCATATAGTGTATTTCCTTTTAGCTTTTTGGAAGTTCTCCACATTGACTACCAAGTAGCTGAACTAAATTTCAGTCTTTTCAACAGTAAGTTAAGGTCAACTTCTTCCAAGTCCTTTCCAACATTCGCTGTTGTTTTGTTGATCTTTGTCATTTTGACTGGGACAAGAACAAATTTCATGTTGTTGTTGTTGTTTTCAATTTGCAGTCCCATAGTTGCTAGGCACAGTGAACATCTTTGGAGATATTTCATAGTCATCTTATTTTTTGTTCTGTGAATTCTCTGTTCAGATTCCAAGCCTAGTTTTTAACAAACCATTTGCTTTTGATGTTTTTGTCTTTTGAGTTCCTTATATATTCTGTATATTAATCCCTTGTAAGATAGATAGCTGGCAAATATTATCTTCATTCAATTTATAGATTCTTTGGCTATATGTAGAATTTATATTCTTATTATTTGGGTGAAATTCTCTGTAAAAACCTGTTAAATCAATTGGAACTATTGTTATTTATTTTTATGTCTCTGAATGTTTTTGACCAGATGACCTTTCTAGTTTAAGAAAATGGGATATTAAAATTACCTTTTATTAATGAATTCATTATAATTTATATATTTAATCCCAGAAATAGACTTTTTTATGAAATTGTGTAGATATATGGGTTTGTATGGAATGTAAGATGGGTGCTATTGTTCAATCTTGAAATTTGAAGATAGATTTGAGGTTTGGAAAGTGTCTTGAAGGAGAGCATTAGGCCAATTTTCTAGGCTGGACCGGAAAGGGATGTGGGCAAATAGTTTGGATGTGGTATTACAGGTTTAAGGAAAGCAGAGAAAGTCCTGGAGGAAACCTATAGGTCAGTGGTGTTCATATTATGTCGGGACTCAAGTGTGAGATCCAGGTTATATGTGTGGACTTGGGGAGTATGCTAGAGACAAGGATCAGGAGGACTTACCTGGTTAGAACTTGCAAAAGATATCTTTCTTTCCTTTAAAGCAAAATGATTTTGATCTCTATTGCTAACATTATAAAAATATCATATATTGAGATTATAAGTATTGTTAAATGCTAAGAGAATTTTGATCTTTTAAAGATATTTTTATTAAAAATAGATTATAGTGCAGTATATTCTGATTTTGATTTTTCTTATCCATTCTTTCTCTATGCACACCCATTCAAATCCACATTCTTTCTTACCTTCCGTATTATGAAATAATCATTTAAAGCTAATAACAAAATAAAATGAAAATAAACCAGAATAAAATAAAACAAGAAAATAACCAGTGAAAAAGCTCAAGAAACACACACACACACACACACACACACACACACACACACACACACACGCACAGAGAGAGAGAGAGAGAGAGAGAGAGAGAGAGAGAGAGAGAGAGAAAGAAAGAAGAGAGAACTACCATAAAAATATACAGCTAGAAATCATAATGCCAAGGTTGTCTAAGATTTTTTTAAAGTCATTGCTAAAAACATCATGTACACTGGTTACAACACTTGGAAAAAAATCAAGCTGATACTAACATAGAATCTTCTTCCTTGTTGGATAACTTTTATATACTAGAAGGTGCTGCAAAGTCTGCTAGGGGAGAAAAGTCATCAGCAGTCACAGCTGGAGCTGTGAACTTTGCAACCCATAGACATGTCCAGCCTAGAAAGATATGCCTATTGTTGAAAAATGGGAATGTTATGAGGCAACCAACTGATTTTTGTACTGATTTAAATCCCAATTCACAAGAGTAAACACATGTCTGGTATTGTATGTATGGTCAAGATCCTTTGCTGGGAACTTCATGCAGTTTAGGGATGAACCTACAGCTAATAGTATATTAAATACACATAGTGTCTAACTACTTCCTAAATAAGTATTTATATACCAATAGATTAGTTTATCTATTACTCTTAGCCAGAGAATCATCTTTCTACAATGAACAGCAGTTAGAATAGAAAGATTCACAACTAGTCAAAATGCAGAGGGCATATGTCAGAGGAATGCTCAGTCATCATTTTGGTTAACATTCTTAAATTGGTGGTCTGTTATATATTTACTACCCTTCATTTCTTGTTCTATAGTTCCAGTGTCTGTTTCCAAATTTCTAGAACTGATTTTTTTGTGAGTTCAATATGTCACTTATGTGAATGTCTACTCTATAGTTCTGGTTACTAGATAACTACAGTCTTATAAATATGCATCAAATAAAGAAGTAAACCCAGGTGATAAATAAATTTCATATACCTTCTTTGACCAATTAATCTCTCCAGATGTGGCACACAATGTCATCTCATATCATTTATAGCATTATTTTTTTCATTAGTGCCAAACAGGAAAACAGGAGAAAGGAGAGACCAACAGATACAATGGAATGGACAGAGAAGCAAGTAGACATAGGGAGAGGAGAGATGTGATAATGTGTGTAGTGTTCATAGTTTGTCCATACTATAGTTCTTCTGGTCCAAAGAGTCTTTCTTTTCCTAT
This sequence comes from Phyllotis vaccarum, assembly GCA_033318265.1. Lineage (NCBI taxonomy): Eukaryota > Metazoa > Chordata > Mammalia > Rodentia > Cricetidae > Phyllotis > Phyllotis vaccarum. The sequence goes on from JARWLC010000013.1 coordinate 62,498,892, forward strand.
AGAATTTGGCAAACAGGCAAATTAATGTGTGGATATTTTCTCCTATTGTCTCTAGTCTTCAGTAGTTTTTTCTTTGCTCCAGAATAGCAAGACATAACTTCTCTTGTAACTTTTGGTCACTGTACTTGGTATAAACTTTTTAGTAATTGACCATCTTTGAGTGTAATTCTGGAATGCATAGAGTAGAAAAGCAAAAGTTTAATGGTACCATTAACATTTTCACATTCTTTACTACTCTATCTGTTCTTGACAGCATTTATAACTGAATCTATTGTTCCTAGAGTATAGGGGATTGTGTTGTTCCATTGTAAATAATTGTCTCACCCACTGGTTTAATTAAAAGTGCCGATTGGCCAAAGGCAGGCAGGAAGTATAGGCGGGGCTACCAGACTAAGAACAAATTCTGAGAACAGGAAGCACAGAGTAGAATGCCAGAGAGAAGCCGGAAGAAGCAGAGGACAACTATGCTGCTCTAGAAAAGGTACTGAGCCACATGGCTGAACAGGATGAGAATCATGGGTTAGATTAAGGGTAAAGAGTTAGCAAGATATATGCCTGGGCCTTAGGCCAATCAGCCTAAAACTATTGTAAGCATCTGTATGTCTCTGCAGGTCTGTGGGTCTGTGGGTCTGCAGGTCTGTGGGTCTGCGGGCCTAAACCTTTAGGCTAGGCCCGAAAGTCTGGGCCAGAAACCCCCTACTACAAATGGCAGCCCAATGTGGTCCAAATACTCTCACATAAAGCTAGAAAATCTAGAACATAACATTAAAACCAAAAGCAGCTTCTGAGTTGTGTCTCTCACTTGAGCAGTGGTAGCCCTGGTGAGGCATGAGGGCTTGGGCTACAATGGCGGGCTTTTGGAGTGCAGCTTAAGGTATAAAATGACTTGTTCCTCAAGTCTTACAGGACCCTCAATATAAGAAAAAGTTATAAATGATGTATCCTTCTGTTCATAAGGATTGAAAGGGAACAGAATCAAAGAAGGCTTTCTAGTGCTGGTGTTTTCTTGTATTATCTCTGTTTGCCCAAGGCAAATTGAGACTTGGCTTTTTTTTTTTTTTAAAAAAAAAAAGAAGCTTCCTGATTCAGCCTTAGAGGCAAAACACTTGTGAGTTTTTTTAAGAGACCCTGCTGTCTAATACTTAAAATGAGGTTAATAAGCAGCAGATGGCAAAGCTTTACTTGGTAATTATATGGACCCTAAAATTCCCCAGAGTACCTGAGCTAAAAAGATAAATTCTATGAAGCTAGACTAGGAGCTGGGTGGAGCCATCTACCCATCCTACCAACCTTGAACCTTGGCAGATTAAAGGTGTGTTCAGAAACAGAAAGAAATAGAAGAATCTGGGTGGAGTCAATAGCCATAGGCAATCAAAGGTGTGGTCAGAGACAGAAAATGTTAAGAAATAAATATACAGTAAAGACAGTTTTTTTTTTAAAGTCTAAGTGGGTTAGAGTGTGATTCAAATATATATACATAGGCTTAGAGAGGGAAAGGAAAAAAAGGTTGAGAAAGCCCTTAAAAAAGAAATAGTGTGGGGATTCAATAAAAGTTTCAGAAGTTTTGGAGATATCAGAGGGAATCTACCCACAGTCTATGTGGGGGGTTAGTAAAAGCTCCAGAAGTCCCAGAGCTCTAACCACAGTCAGATCTTACCCAGCTGTCTTCCAGCTTCCTCAGCCTTGCTTCCCTTGGAATGGCTTCCCTCTGTGTTTCTATCCTGTCTTAAGTACCCTTTTTTAAAATTAAGTCGTGGCCCCACCACTGCCTGCCTGGGAGTCTGGAACTCCCTCTATAATCTGAAATGACCTTGACTCAGTTGGGATTAAGGGTGTAGGTCACCACTCCCAGGATACTTCCTGTGCTGGGATTAAAGGTTTGAATCACCACTCTCTGATTTTCCTAGACTGACTAAGGTCTTTCTGGAGCTTTTACTAACACCCCCCCCCCCACATAGACTGTGGGTAGATTCCCTCTGATATCCCCAAAACTTCTGAAACTTTTATTGAATCCCCACATATCCCCTTTTGTGTCAAATTAAAAAAAAAAGGTGATAGCTAACATAAGAAAAACAATATACAATAGGTACAATAATTATATACAATATATACAAACAATAAATGAGTAATGTCCAGTCCACTAACAATTGACAATTCCAAGAAAATATTTCATTAATTATCCAATTTTGATGAATCCAAAGGATAATACCTAATTCATTTCCTTTCTAACTAAAAGGTATTATTTTGACGTCTCTTAAACTTATAAACTTTAACTTCAAAGTTTCTTTTCTAAAACTGTCATTAGAAAACTGTAACTATAACTATCTCATCTTCAACTACCTCAGAGACCCAAGAAGGAAATAATATTTACCCAAATAACTAGGAAGTGCAAGCAACTTCCAAAAACTAGAAATGACAGAGATGACACCTATCTGCCTGGACAGCCACCCCAAGTTCCTTTATAAAGTTGGGGCATCCATCTTCAGCCTAGAGACCCAGAGCCTCTTTTCATTTCAATGAATTAGGAAATCTGCTTGGTCCATTCTGGTATAGTTCATCAGTTGCTTCTCCTTGTATCCTGAAGAATATCTGACAGTTTTCTCTGAAAAACAGGAACCTGAAGGACCATCTCAGCTTGTTCTGTCAAAGTTCAAAGGTCACTTTCTGAGGGAACCTGCATGTCCAGTTCAAATAGCACACTGTCAAGCAGTTAATACAGAGACAGGTTCTTGTCCAATGACTAACCGTTGCCACAAGGAAAGTAGACTCCATATGGAGTTTCTTCAATGCCCTTTTTTCTCCTGAAGTAGATTGGGGCTGCCAAGAGCAGACCTGTCTCACTGTCCAGAAAAGTCTTTAAGTTCTAAAAATATTTTAAATGCCATATTCTATGGATCTCTGAAGTTTTTGAAGAAGACCTGTTTATTGAAAATATATGTTTGACATTGAAAACATATATAACATGACTATGTCTGAATGTAATGTCTAACTACTGACTTGCATTGCTTTATATTCTAATTAATTGGAAATAAAAACTTTCATGGACTAGCAATTTGGATTACAATGTTAAATAAACTGATTAAGTATACTACCTTGAACAAGCATTGAAATATTTGTACAATGACACAATTAATCTCAAGATGCACAATTTGTATACAGAAAACCAATGCAATGTAAAATATTTAAAGCTAGCAAGTCCTTTTAAAAGAAGATTCCATAATCTATCCTTATATTCTACATATCTGTATCCCCTTTTTCTTTATATTTTTTAAACACAAATCTTGAATCTAATAATTCTTGTTTAACTTTTTTCTAACCATAACCATGAACAATTTTTAACCAATTAACCTAAACAATGACAATCATCTATGACCCATTGAACAACTAACACCAAGCCACCCCACCACTTGGAAACCATTCCAAGGGAAGCAAGGCTGAGTAAGCTGAAAGACAGCTGGGTAAGATCTGACTGTGGTGTTTATTCCCTCTAGTATCTCCAACTTCTTCAGAGATCTATCCCTGAGTCTCATTTATTCGTGCAACAAAATAGAGTAAAAAATAAATAAATAAAAAATAAGCCACATAAAGATGGAAAATACAAAGAATGCCTGGATACTGTATATTATTGTCTTATCTTTAAGCTTCTTGACTAAAAATGAAATAATAAAAGCTGCTAAAAGACAGTTGATTATAAATACTGTTGGACTAATTCAACCTATATATTCTGTAAATGAGTTGACTTTAAAATTGAAATCTAAAGATATGCTACTTTGGAGAAGAGGTTTTCTTTTTATTTCCACAGAAAATGAGAGACTGTTGATTTATTCCTAGATAAAGAAATCTCCAATATAAATGGATGGGCCAGATGATTCAGCATTTCAGAGCACCTCTGTTGAAGTTTCCCGAGCTCTGAATCCAGAACAATTTCAAAGAGACTGGCTGAGATGACCCAGCCTTACAGACCACTCAACTAAAGACTTGTGCATAATCCTACATTTTTCTTTAGATTCCTATGGGACTGCCAACGCCCCAATTCTGCAGGAAGTAGCTTGGAGAACAACGCCCACATTTCCAAAACATGGATTATGGATGTTTATGTTTATTTACAGTGTTGTTTATAACTTGTTATAGATAAGGAGGGAAAAGAATATTAGACTTTGAGTTCTTTCTGTTTTAAAAAGAGAAAGGGGGATATATAGGGTATTGTGTTGTTCCATTGTAAATAATTGTCTCACCCACTGGTTTAATAAAAAAGCGCTGATTGGCCAAAGGCGGACAGGAAGTGTGGGAGAGGCTACCAGTCTAAGAAGACTCTAGAAACAGGTGGAGCAGATCAGAATGCCAGAGAGAAGCCAGAAGAAGCAGAGGACAACTATGCTGCTCTGAGAAAAGTTACTGAGCTGCATGGCTGAACAGGATGAGAATCATGGGTTAGATTAAGGGTAAAGAGTTAGCAAGTTATATGCCTGGGCCTTAGGCCAATCAGCCTAAAACTGTTGTAAACATCTGTGTGTCTCTGCAGGTCTGTGGGTCTGCAGGTCTGTGGGTCTGCAGGCCAGAAACCTCTACTACACTAGAGTTCAATCCTATTTGATTCTTAGAAGGGTTCTCTCTCTCTCATCTCTCATCTCTTTTTGGTGAAATGCCCTATCTATTTATTTATGAAATCTATTTTCCTACCATTCTTTAACATATTAGAAAGCTGAAAGCAGGCATACCTCCTCTCTGGTCAGCTTCTTAGCAAGAAGTGTGGAGATTCAATAAAAGCTTCAGAAGTTCTGGAGATATCAGAGGGAATCTACCCACAGTCTATGTGGAGAGTTAATAAAAGCTCCAGAAGTTCCAGAGCTCTAACCACAGTCAGTCTAGGAGAATCAGAGAGTGGTGATTCAAACCTTTAGTCCCAGCACAGGGAGTATCCTGGGAGTGGTGACCTACACCCTTAATCCCAACTGAATCCAAGTCACTTTAGATTATAGAAGGAGTACCAGGTTCCCAAGCAGACAGTGGTGGGGCCATGGCTTAACTTACCAAAATAGTATTTATGCTGAAGGCAGGCATAGAGTTGAGAGAAGCCAAGCCAAGGGAAGCGAGGCTGAGGAAACTGGAAGACAGCTGGGTAAGATCTGACTGTGGTATTTATTCTCTCTAATATCTCCAACAGAGATCTATCCCTGAGTCTCATTTACTTGTGCAACAAAGATATATTGAAATCTATTGAATACTCGACCTTCTAGCTTTATCTTCCCCTCAGAAGGGGAAGTAGAAGATATTTCATAGCTGGATTAGAGAAATGTGGGGATGGGATCATGAGATTCAGGTGGGGGTAGGTGGAAGGAGACTACAGAAAGCTGAAAGATTACAGAGATGGGGTCATTTCAGCATGAGATAGAAATCTGGTGTAAGGGAAACTCCCAGAAATCCATAAGGATGAACTTCTGTAAAATTTCTATCAAAAGGTGACACTGACATACAACTAGAACTGGCCACCTCCTATGGCCAGGCAAGTCTATCAATGTTGGGACTGGGACATCATTCCATCCACAAATCTTTCAAACTGTAGTCTGTTTTGCCTATGAGATGTGCGGTGTGACACAGAGATTGTAGGATTGGCTAATCAATGGCTACTCTAGCCTAAGACCCATGCCACAAAATAAGGCCACCTCAGACACCCTGAAGAGCTGGGGCTCAGAGGCTAGATGGCCAGTGAATTAGGATAGAATCAGACATGACTGGAAAAAAATATGTCAATAGAATGATCCCTAATGAGGTTTGTCTATATTCATAGATTGGTGCCTAGCCCAAATGTTATCAGAGAGATTTTATCCAGAAACTGGTAGAAAAAAGATGAAGAAACCCTCAGTCAAATATTACACCAAGCTTGGGCAATATTGCTGAATAAAGGGAAGAAAATTTGTAGGAGCTAGAGAAGTCAAGGACACCATATGAAAACTCACAGAAACAACTAACTTGGGCTTATAGGAGCTCACAGAGACTATACTAACAATTAGGGAGCTGTCATGGGACTGATGTAGGCTCTCTGTATATGTGTGACAGCTGTGTAGCTTGGTTTTCTTGTGGGATTATGTAAGAGCCAGGCTGTCTCTGATGCTTTTGTTGGCTTTTGAAATCCAATTTTTCCTACGGGGTTGCCTTTCTAAGACTTAACACAAAGTGAGGTACTCAGTCTTACTACAGCTTGATGGTTTTGTCAATATCCATTGGATATTAGCTCTAACAAATGGTTTATTTTTATTTCATTTTACTTATACCTAAGGACCATGAAAAACAATTTGATTTCAGCTGGTAAGTACAGAAATATGACTTTATTATTCTATATTAGAGGTATATTAATTATCTAATCCTATGAAAGCTTAGCTCAAATGAATATTGAAAGTCTTTCCCTTTCATTTGATATCCAGACTAGTTTATTATATTGATAATATTATGTTGGTTGTAGTAAGTAAATATAAGGTAACAGCTACTCTGCACTTATTATAAAGCATATGCACATAAGAAAATGAGAAAGAAATCTCATATACATTGAAGGGGTTTCTTCAGTGAAATGTATAAAAGTTCAGTGATATAAATCATTAAGAGATATTTCTCTTTGGGTAAAGGATAAATTGTTGCACTTGGCCCCTCTCAATGCCTATAATAGAACACAATGCTTAGGGCTTTGAGATACAGCACGTAGTGTGCGTGGTGGCTGTGTTATTCTGAGCCAAAAGCAAAGAGATCCAAAATTTTGGGGGTTTTTCAGTGAATTCTAGTCAGCAAAAGGCAATTTTTAATCAGGTATAGGTTGCTGTGTTAGCTATTCTACCAACTGGGCCATATAATCCAGCAGATCTAGTGGTACTTGAGGCTCCAATAGCAGATAGGAATGTTATTTGGAGACTTTTTAGGTCCCATAAGTAAGTTACAGTAAAAACCCTTGGACTTATAGAGCAAGACCTTGTCCTGATACATGAGCAACTATTCCCCTTCTGTGAGACAGCACTTGCCCAACTATTGCTCCTTAGGAACACTGAATATTTGGTAATGGCAATCAAGTTCCTGTGTGACCTGCGTTTCTGTCATGAGATGTGTGTCATCTCACCTACAAAATCATAAACTTGGATTTTCATTCAGTAATCTATTATTAAATGAAACTGGTGTATATGTTATGGGGACTGAACAGGTCCTGAAGGCATAGCCAATTACATAAGATGTTGCCCATGGCTCTATGGTTTGTTCCTCAAGTATACAATCACCTTCTTTTTTGAGCCCTATAATTGGCTGACTAAAAAATTGACAAAACTAACATCTAGATTTCAGATGATTTTGAATGTTATGCAGGCACCACTAGAAGTGGATAGCTATATCATTATAGTCGCTATCTGGAACAAACCTAAAGGCACCAGTAAAGGGAAATCTACAGTGAGCAGAAATTTGAGCAACACAAATGATCATATATTTTGTTTTAAAGGCCAAATAGCCAACTGTGTGATTATAGGTGATTCATGAGCTAATTGTTTGACTGGATGATTGGGGGGACTTAGAAAGAGCATGATTGGAAAATAGGCAAGAAAGATATTTGAATTATAGGTATGTAGAAAAATCTCTTTAATAATGACAGTGGCTATCAGATGAAGCTCCATTTTGCCATCCAGGAAAAATTCTAATTCTTATATTTTTAGTGACTTACCAACAAATAGGTTTCCATATGGGATTTTCATGCATACTTCATTTTGTTAAGTCTCTCTTTCTTTCCTTCAATTTTTCCATTCTCTTAACCACAAGCTTGCTTAAACTATCCCCATCCAAGTACTTTGACTATCTATTTTCATAAATGCATATTCTAATACCCTCCTTTGGCATCCTCTAGCCAATAACCCTTTTCATCTTTTCTAATTTTTATAGATGTTCTAAGATAAGTATTCACATCCAAATACAAGATCCTACAATCTTATTTTAGAGTGAACATGAAACTTTTAAATTTCTGGGTATGTGTTACCCTAGTTGGGTAAATTTTTTCAAGTAGTATACATTTATCTGCAATTTTCTTAATTTCCTTTTTCTTTCCAGGTGAATAATATTCATCTATGTGAATGCAAGGAATTATCATTGTCTACTCATCAGTAATGAATATCAAGACTGTTTTCATGTCCTATTTATTGTGATCAGAGTAACAATGAACATGTTTAAGAAAGTATTTATAATTAAGAATTATATTGTCCCTTAATATATATGCCTAAGAGTGGTATATCTGGGTCTCATTGTAGTTCTATTATTTATATGTTTTTGAGGTGCTATACAAGTTTATACTTCCACCAACTGTGAAGAAATGTGTTCCATTTCCACATCATTTGCATCATTAATTACCATTAGACTTTTTTGATGATAGCCATTCTTACTGTGGTAAGATGGAATCACAAAGTAGTTTTATTTTTAATCCCCTAATGGCCAATGATTTGGATACTTTTTTTTTAAAAAAAAAATAGTTACCATTTGTATTTGTCTTTTGAGAATTGCCTGCCCAATAATAAGTAGCCCATTTGTGCATTTGGCTTGCTTTCTTGATGTTTAGTTATGGAACTCTGCGTTTTCTAAGAATTAATTCTCTGATGGGGATATATCTGGCAAAGATTTTCTATTGTTCTGTGTTCTGTCTCTTCAGTAAATTGACAGTTTCCTTTGTTTTATAGAAGATTTCAGTTGCACAAGATCACATTTGTCAAGTGTTGGCCTTATTGCCTGAGCAACTACTGTCTAGTTTAAATAATCCTTGTCTATACTTACATCTTATAGAGTATTCCTTATGTGTTCCTCCAGAAGTTTTGGAGTTTGAGGTTTTATGTTGAAATATTGGGTCAATTTGCAGTTGATTTTTGTGGAAAGTGAGAGAATATAGTTTCATTCTTGTTCATATAGAAATACAAGTTTTATTCCCCCCAAGAATACTTTGTTGAAGATGATGCATTTTTTATAAATTATAGTTTTGACATTATTGTCAAATTTAAATATTTTGGAGTAAGTCTAACCAAGAACTGAAAGATTAGTAAGATAGAAATGTTAAGATACAAAAGAAAAAAATTAGAGATGGTAACCAGACAAAGAACTACAGGCAACTGAAGAATGGTGAGAGCAGGAGAAACAGTCCTCCTAGGGAAGAACAAACCAACTGGTTATCCAGTACCAAATGGTCATTCCTGAAGAAATTAAATACAGTAAACATTTTCAGATTGAGTGAGTTGGAAATGTGTATTTAGAAAGACTGGGTGCTAGGGAAAATTCCAAAAACTCCCAGGATGTCCCTGGCTAGGTCTCCAACCAATAGTGGAGGGGGTACCTAATGAGGAATTCCCCTATAATCAAATGAATAAACATGCTAAGTGTCACCACAGAACATACATACATCCAACAAAGAATAGAGGTGGAGGCAGAGATCCATGGCTGAGCACTGGGCCAAGCTTCTGTTCCAGCTGAGAGCTGGGTATAAGAGAGTCTGTATGAGCAAGGGGATAGGGATTATGAGGAAAATTCCCAAAGAGAATTCTGGCTGGTACTCTAGGGAGCTCACTGAATCAAGAACAGCCACTGGGAACCATTGGGAAAAGGAATAGACCATCCCATGTTAGGCAACTTCGATTGGCATGAGCAGTATATGGATCCTTGAGGGGTTGGATCAGACTGTATTCCTGTGCAGGACTGGCACCTTAGAGTCCATTCCCTGTAGAGAAACACCTAACCTATTCTTAACTTTGGATGAGGAAATTAGACTTGCCTAGAGTGGATATGCCATGCTGAGCTGACCTACCTTGGGACTTCTTGCCCTTTTAGGGGAGGCGATGGGTAGATGGGAAAGGGAGGCTTAAGGCTGACTGGGAGGAGTTGGGAGGAGGAAAGGGAGTGGAATCGAGGGATACATGGATAAAAAAGATATTTTTTAAATAAAAATAATAAAATGAATAAAAAGGAAATACATATTCATATATATGTACTACAACAATTGAAAAAAGAGGTCATGAAATTGGAAGAGAGAGAACTGAAGTACATGGGATGGTTTGGAGGGGAAGGTCAGAGATGAGAATTGTGTAATTATATTATAACCTCAAAAACACAAAAATAAATATTTAAATATGAACATACCATAAGATGGGAAGATTTGTTCCTATGTTTGTACTTTTATAGGATTAATATTGTGTAAATGACCATTTTACCTAAAGTCAATAAATACAATATTCACATAAATTACAGTGAAATTCTTCATAGAAATTGAGAAAAAATAAATTTCATATGAGAACAGAAGCAAATAAGGATACCCAAAAATGTTGGTAAATGATAAAACCTGCTAGAGCTATCATCATTCCAAACTTTAAATATACTACAGAATTATAGTAATAAAAACAGCATAATACTATTATAAAAACAGTCCCATTGTTCAATGGAATAAAACTGAGAATACACACACACACACACACACACACACACACACACACACACACACACACACACATGCACACACACACACACACACACACACGCATACACACATACATGGATTTATACTCTTATAGCCACTTGATTTTTGAGAGAGTAGCTAATAGTACATATTGAAGAAAAGAATATCTTCAAAAAATTATGTTGGTCAAAATTACATTCTTACACTTGCATATAACTCAACTTCAAGGAAATCAAAGTCTTCACTAGATGACAAGATACACTAAATTTGTTAGACAAGGAAGTAGGGGATATTGCTAAACTATTGGTACAGAGAAGAACTTACTGAAAAGGAGTATGATAGCATAGACTTTAAGAGAACAGTTAGTAAACAGCATAGAATAAATACAGAAACCCGGAAAGTGTAAAGGAATGATACATGGGGTGGGTACAAGGAGAATATCAGAATATAGAGGATATGAACTGGGGAATGGAATAGTGGAAAAAGGCTCCAGCTGGGGAGGGAAGCCAATAGAGAAGGAAAAATTAGGATGAAGGATAAATAACATTGAAGTTACTTGATATGACCTAGAGATTCAAATTAGTTTATATTTATGTAAGTTATACAATAAACATCTAATTAAATATATAAACTAACATGTATAATATTATATGTATGTATATATGTATATATGGAAATTAAGCCAATGAGATTGACAATGCTCCCCCAAAGAAACATAGACTAACCAAATCACAGTATCAAGCATAGAAACTCTTTTGAATGACTGGTCAGTATAGTGCAAGTGACTCCCAAAATAATATAGATTATATATGTAGCTCTTGATTGCCTTTCATGGTTTGGTTGTAGGTCTCTATTGCTGAAGATATCACACATTTAGGATGCAAAACTCCTATGTCTGAATCTGGATTTGACTCCAAAGCCTTTTCTTGTGGTCTATCTTACATGGTTCTATAAAATTATGCACAAACTGTCAAGGGTGGGGGAGGCAATTAAGCCACCCTATCCAGCTGCAAAATCTACTACATAAATGTTCTACAATTATGACCAGTAAGGCAAGATAACAATAAAGATTTAATAAGAGGCACTCACATGTTCATGGCAACCAACAGCTATCTAAATAGACAGGAGGGAAATCATGCCTGATATTGGACCCTAGCCAGTTTCCTGTGAATAAAAGCTAAGTTTTTATAGGCTTACAAAACACTAGGTTCTCATAAGGCTGTTTCATATTTCCTTAGTTTGAGTTATTCTTTTGTTCCATCCTCTTTACTTATTTATCTTCCAACATTTATACACACATAAAAGTTTTCACCTCTGGTATTTTTTACTTCTACTTTACTATCACATATGTTCTATCTTTAAGGCATCATTTTCCTCCCCTTGTAATGGTCATTTCCTTGTTTCCTGACCTCTTCACATAAAACAATTTAAACATTTGTCTAAGAATTTGAAGCTAAGAACTCCTACAAAAATGAAGGTGCACCTTGTGCCTGTATGGGCTTATGTTATATCATTCAATATAATTTTTAGTTTCACTAAATTCCCTTAAAATGCCATAATTTTGTTTTTATTTGTACTTGAATAAAATTTTATTGTATACATGTTCCTGTCCTAGTTAGCTTTAACTCTCAACTTGACACAGCCAAGGGTCACTTGAAAGGAAAGCCTTACCTGAGAAACTAACAAGATCAGATTAGCCTTGTATGTATGCAGAAGGTTGTCTTGAATATTAATTGATGATATTTGTGAATAATACCACTTTCTGGAGTGGTCTTAGGCAGTACAGGAAAGCTACCTAGGACAAGTGGCCACTCTGGCCATCAGAAAATCAGGTTCCAACTTGGGCAGAGAGCCTCTACTGAGCCATAGGCTACTCCCAACAGAAGACTAGAGAAGAGACATGAACTTAAGAAGAAAACACCCATCTAACAGTGACAAACCCAGAAATATGCACCATGAAATATAATCACTCCAAATTCAGATTTCTAAACTACGGTGTAAAATTAATCAACAATAACTAGAGTAAGTTTTCACCACCAAAGTCATGTATATCCCAGCGTAGCTGAAGCACAAGAAAAGGACCTTAAGAAGAATTTTATGAAGAAAATAGGGGTTCTTAAAGAGGAAATGCATATATCCCCTAAGGGAATCAAGGAAAAGGTAGCAATAAATGAATAAAGTCAATAAATTGCTTAAAGAATATCAAGAACCACCCCCCCAAAAAAAACAAATCAGAGTTGAAGGAAATGAATAAAACTATTCAAGAGCTGAAAAATGGAAATAGATATAATAAAGAAAATACAAACTGAGGGATTCTGGAAACAGAAAAATCTAGGTAAGTGAACAGGAGCAAAAGCACGCATCACCAACAGAATATAAGAGATGGAAGATAATCTAAGGTGTTAAAGATACAACAGAGAAAATAGATACATTCGTCAAATAAAACTTTAAATCTAAAAATTTAACACAAAACATCCAGGAAATCTGAGACACTATGTAAAGACCAAACCTCAGATTAAAAGGAATAGAAGAAGAAGACTCACAGCTCAGAGGACCAGAAAATATTTCTAACAAAATGTTAGAAGTAAACATTTCTAATCTAAAGAAAGACATCCCTATGAGGAACAAGAAGCTTATAGAACACCAAATAGATTGGACCAGAAAAGAAATTTCTTTCATCACATAATAATTTAAACACTAGACACACAAAACAAAGAAAATATTAAAAGCTACAAAAAAAAAATCAAGTAGTGTACTAAGGTAGACCTATTAGAATTGATGCAAATTCTCAGTGGAGAATCTAAAAGCCAGAATGGCTTGAACAGATGTGTTTCAGACTGTAAAAACCATAGATGCCAGCCAAAGATATATAGCATAGATGCCAGCAAAAGCAAGATTTTGAAGTACCATAAATGGAGAAAACAAGATATTCCATGATAAACCACCAAGTGCCAGGGAAAGAACATTTGTAAAAGAAATATTGATAAAGCTTTAAGTACACACCAGCCCTCACACATTGATAGCAGGAGACTTCAATGCCTCCTCTCTCACCAATGGACTTGTCACCTAGATATAAACTAAAAAGTAAAAAGAGAAATGATGTAATTACCAAATGTTATGAATAAAATGGACATAAGTGGTATCTACATAACATTTTTCCAAAACACTAAAGCATATGTCTTCTTCTCAACACCACATAGAATGTTCTCCAAAATTAATCACATACTTGGTCACAATGCAAGTTTCAACATATACAAGAAAATTGAAGTAACCCCCTGAATCTTATCAGACCATAATGGATTAAAGCTGGATATATCAGCAATTACAAAAACACCAGAAAGCATGCAAACTCATGGAAACTCAACAATCTATACTGCATGATTACTAGGTCAATGTAGAAATGAAAGTTATCATAGAACTCGGTAAAAATGAATGCATACCCAAACTTATAGGATATGATGAAAGTGATGCTAAGAGAAAAGTTCACAGCACTAAGTGTCTTCATAAAGTATTAGAGAGATCTGATATTATCAACTTAACAGTAAAACTGACACTCAAGAACAAAATGACGCAAACACACCAAAAAGGAGTAGACAACAAGAAATAATCTGAGGACACAAATCAATAAAATAGAAACAAAGAGAACAAAATATAGAATTAAGGAAACAAGGTGGTGTTGATTTTTTGTGAAAATCAACAAGATAGACAGCCCTTGCCCACATCAACTGAAAGTCACAGAGACAATATACAAAATAACGAAATCCAAAATGAGAACAGTACATAAAAACAGACACCAAGAAAATCCGAAGAATCATTAGGTCATACTTCAAAAATCTGTACTTTACAGAATTGGAAAATTAAATAAATGGATACATTTGTTGATAAATTCCATTTACCAAAGCTAAATCAAGATAGTTAAAAATTAAGTAGAGCTATAACCCCCAAGGAAATAGAAGCAATCATTAAAAGTCTCTCAACCACAAAAAGCTCAGGGCCAGTTTTAGCTCAGAATTCTACCAAACATTCAAAAAAGAGCTAATACTAACACTGCTTAAATTATTCCACAAAAGAGAAAGAGAAGGAAGATTGCCAAACTCTTTTTATGAGTCCACAGTCACCCTCATATCCAAATTACACAAAGAGCCAACAGAGAAAGATAGTATAATTTCCCTTGTGAACATCGATGAAAAAATAATCAATAAAATATTGGCATACTGAATTCAAGAACACACCAAAAAGATCATCCACCATGACCAAGTAGGCTTCATCTCAGTTGCAGGTATGGTTCCACATATGAAAAACTGTCAATGTAGTCCACCATATAAACAAACTGAAATAATGAAACCATTAGATAGACACCTTCAGTGAAGTGACTATATACTATTCAGTGACTAACAAAAAAATCAGTAGCTCTCCTCTACAGGAGGTGGAAAAACAAATCAGAGAAATAGCATCTTTCACAATATCCACATATAACAAAATATCTTGGTTTTAAACTATCCCAGCTAATGGAAGACACGTATGACAACAACTTCAAGTCTTTGAAGAAAGAAATTGGAGAAGATGTGATTTCTCAGGCTAATGAATCAGCAGGGTTAATAGTAAAAATTGCCATCTTGGTGCCTCCAAAACTTCAGGTTCAATCAGGAGCCTGCCAAATGCCTCTGAGTACTGCCAGAGGCTTCTAAAAACCTGTCATGCAAGAGAAGAAAAGCAACAGTTCTGTGACATGCTTTGTGGCTAGAGTGGCAAGGACTCAACAAAGTACCACCTGTGATCCAACCGAGATCCCTGAGATAGGCGGTCAGGCACTATTATGGAGAGTACAGGGTATGTAAATGGAAGAAAGAGGGAAGCAGAATTGTTCATGTTCTGGCGAGAGAGGCAGGTCTAAAGAGTGTAGGGTGGTGAAGTGGTGAGGGACAAGCTGAGGTGAATGGTGTGGTAGCTACCTCATTCTAAGATGATATTCAGGTCCAAGGCCCTGAATCAGCTGAGGAGATTATGTTGATGTCTGTCAATTTGTCACCACTGAAGATTGGGCAGAGGCTTGTAGTCTGAGCCACCACCTGGAGCCAGGTTGGTATCTGGGAGCCATGCTGCCATAGAGGCAATGACAATCTGAGTCACCTGTACTGCCAACTGGAGTCATGGTTACATCCTGGCCCAGGCTGCTGCCAAAGACCATGTCTGGGTTCATGATCCTACCACAACTGATGTCTTTGTTGATGCCTCTTGTCCATGTTGCCACCAAAGGTCACAAGAATTCTCAGGATCTCGTCTGCAACCTGTGACCATGTTAGTGTCTCAGGGCTCTTTTGTTCCCATAGCTAAGCTTATTTTAAAGGCCAGTACTGTCTCCTGGGCCATGATATTGTCCATATAAGGGCTTCTGCCCTGGGCCATCTCTAGATCTGTGGCCCTACTACAGCCAATGTTTATTTATATAGATGTCCATAGCTCATGAGACCATGAAAAGCCATGCCAATTCTAGGAATCTGGGCTACCACTGGGGGAGGAGGCATGTTGGTACCTGTGAGTCACACTGACATATGACAATCAAAGTTCCCTACACTTATTCCTAGAACCATGGTAAGATCCAGGGATTAATTGCTACCTAAGACAATGTCTGGATCCATGGTCCTATCATAGCCAGGGTCTATATTAATATCTATGGCCCATCTTGCCACTAAAGACCACACAGATGCCTGGGATCTGAGCCACAATTTGTGGCTGTGAGGGTTTCTGAAGGCTCTGTAGCCACCAAGGACATATTGATCAGAGTGACCTTTACTATCACCTGGGGACATTGTGTCATCTGGGCCGTTGATACTGCCAAGAGCTTTGTCTACGTCTGTGGTCATATAGCAGCCAGTGTTGGAGTTTATGTACATGGCTCCTATTACCACTGAGGGCTATGCAGATGACCAGGATCTGGTCAGCTACCTGAGAGCATGTTGCTATTCAAAGGCCATGATGCGACCCGAGCCATACTGATGTTGGTGGCCCATGCTGCCACTGAGACATAGTGACATCTGGATCTAAGATGTTGCCAAGGGCCATGTCTGAGTCCATGGTCCTGCTGAAGCTGTGATTTATAATGATATCTGTGGCTTGTATTAGCATGGGCGGAGGGCGCAGGAACTATGCTGAGTCAGCCTTTTCTTTCACTGATCCTAGGATAGTTGGCCCTGCAGTGGAAGAGATGTCCCCCACCCCTCAGGGTAGAGCTGACCTCTGTACTCTGTCAGAGACCTCACGCCTTACCATAGGCATGCACCACTCCTGAATAGCACACTAGAGATGACCCTGTTGTTGGAGTATAGGTGAGCCAGTGCTGAGGGTTCAAAAGCAGGAAAGCTGACCCTGCCCTATCCTGTGTACTCTACAGAAATCAAGAGAGAGGGCTATAGATAAAAGTTTCTCATTCCCAAATAGCCACTCTTTCCAGATGAATCTCTCACATTCACTGTCCTGTAGCTACTTATAAAAAATTACTCAGAAGCTTATATTAATTACAAACTGTTTAGTCTATGCTTCAGGCTTCTGACTTGTTAGCTCTTGCATCTTAAGTCAACTCATTTCTCTGAATTTATTACCATGTAACTGATGGCTTCCTGGTACTTTCACATCTTGCTCCTATGGTGGCAGGATGACATCTTCTCTGACCTTGCTTTCCTTCATCCTCACTCTCTCTTGGATTTTCCACCTGGCTGTCTCCTGTCTTGCCATCAGGCAGAACATCTTTTTTGATTAACCAATGGTATCAATACATAATCACAACATACAGAAAAATCATCAGTTCTTCCCCTTTTCTGTCTAATCAAAAATGAAGGTTTTAATGTTAACATATCAAAATTATATATAACAAAACAATTATTAAGCAAGAATTAGAGTTACAATGTTTAGTCTACTTGTATTTACTAAAATTAAAAAAAAGGTATATCATCCACTCTATTTTTGTGAGTCTAAAGTTTCATATCTAATTTAACTTTGATCATAACTAAGGCAACTATAATTACAACTAGATGGTCTTCTATTGCATCAAACACATCAGAAATATATAAAACCTGAATAAAAAGGAAGTACACTGCAAGCAACTTCCAAAATTCTATAAATGACAGACATCTTGCTGCCTTGACAGTCACCCAAAATTCTCCTGTAGTGTAGGGGCATCTATCTACCTTTAGCCTATAGGCCTAGAGTCTCTGGCATACTGATGAAGCATAACATTTGAAAGGCTGTTCCACATATTTCAGAGAAGATCATCAGTCTTTTCTTTGTGTCCTGCTAAATGACTGAGTCTCTTCTGTGAGCAGGAATCTTTATTTGGCAAAGTTCAGTGGTCATTTTTTATGGATCCTGCATGTCCACTTTATACAGCATACTGTGAAGCAGTCCAGGCAAGAACAGTTTCTTGCCCAGTGCTGCAAAGAAAATAAACATGAAGCTTCTTTGATGTTCATCATCCTCTTGAAGTAAATTAGTGTTGCCGGGGGAAGACATGTCTCACTGTTCAGAAAAATTTAAGATTTTTATAACATTTTAAATGCCACATTCTATAAGTCTTTGATGTGTTTGAAGACTACCTACCTAATTGAAATATATCTTTTTATGCCTAGAAAACTTAACTAACACAACTTTAAATTTGATTATCTTAGATGAATAACTATTAATCTGTATTTCCTAATAATATATTACAATTTTAAATGAATTTCAGAAACATAATACCTTAAACAAGAGTAGAAATATACATACAATATAACAAAATTGACCTTAAATTTGTGTCAGTAAACTAAAATCCATACCAATGTAAAGTATTTTGAGATTAAGTTGTTTATTTGTGGGTAAAAGTAAATTCAATAATTTATCTTTTTGTCATTTCTATGTCATATCGCACTTACTCTTTAGAAAGATATTGACTGTGTTTATAAACCATTATAATCAACCTTGTTTAAATACAAGCAAACATTTATAAACAATATTTTGAGAATTTGGACATAGCATTTCATATTAAGTGCTGATTTGGGATACTAGTATTCTAATCGGGATCTTGAAAAAAATTAGAATTATGACTAAATCTTGTCTGTATTAGTCTGTGAGTCTGCATTTCCTCAACCAGTTCCCTCGAAGCTGATATGAATATCTGGTCATCTGGGCCATAGTTGTCATTCTTGAACTTTCAGAGAGTCTTGGTTGATCAAACCATATAAGCATGGAAGCAATCTGTAGATTCTTATCTTCTGTGGAAACAAAAGCAGAAACTCTTCTCCAAAACATATTTTTAGACTGTCATGTAAAATACTTTAATTTTTAAAACTATTTATTTTTATACAGCTACCTATGTCCCTTTTTCTTTTACTTCCAAGGCTATGGACGTTTTTGTACACATTGTAACAGTTTACAGACTTTTTCCATCTGAATCTGTTTTATTGTGTATCTGTAAACCTTTTCTGACCAGGAGAGTTTTTAAATTGCTCAGCTGCCTCAATCCGGACCAATGAATCAGGGCAATGAATACTTGCTAGTAAAGATGAGCAAACAAACCTGTAAAGTGTGAATCAATGAGCTTCTATGATAAGATTCTTCTCAATTTTTTTTTTTTTCGTTTTTAGTTTGTTTCTTGTTTTGTTTGGCCTTTGGTTTTTCTTTCAAATTTGGTTTTTTTTATAAGAAAATTTGCAAAGGCAGAGGCAGATGCAAAGGGAAATAAATCAGATCAGGATGTATTATATGAAATTCACCAAGAATCAATGAAAGTTAAAAAAAAAAATCTTCCAAAAAGGAATCTACAGATTCAATGCAATCGCCATGAAAATTCCAACACAATTCTTTCAGACCTTGACTGAACAATACTCAGTTTCATGTGGAAAAAGATATTTTTAAAAAATCAAATAGGTGAAACCTGCACAATAAAAGAACATATGGAGGTCTCACTATCTATTATTTCAAACTCTACTACAGAACTATGATAGTAATGAAAACTGCATGATACTGGCAGAAGAATAGAATGGTGGATCAATGGAACCAAATCAAAGATCCAGACATAAATCCACACACCCACAAACACCTGATTTTGGAGAAAGAATCCAAAATTATTCAATGAGAAAAAAAAATGCATCTTCAACAAATGGTGTTGTAATGGCATATAGAAGAATGCAAATAGATCCATATCTATCACCCTGCACAAAATTCAAGTCCAAGATGGTCAAAGACCTGGACATGAATCCAAATACGTTGAACCCCATAGAAAAGGAAGTGGGAAATTGGCCTTAATGCATCAGCACAAAACAACTTTGTAAATAGAGCACCAATAGTACAGACATTAGTACTGGCAATTAATAAAAGAGACATTAAGAAACCAAATTACTTCTATAAGGCAAAGGATACCATCAATAGGATGAAATGGCAGGCTATAGAATGGGGAAAGATCTTCAGCAAGCTCATAGTGAATATAGGACTAATTTGCAAAATATATGAAGAATGCCGGAATCTATATAAAAACAAATGATTCAATTTTTAAAAAAATGCTATACAGCTATAAACAGAGAATTCTCAACAGAAGAATCTCATTTAAGAAGCACTTAAAGAAAAGTTAAAAATTCTTAGCCATCAGCAAAATGAAAATCAAAATGACTCTGAGATTCCATCATTTACCTGTCAGATTGGCTAAGATCAAAACCACAAGTGACAACTTAGGCTGGAGAGGATGAGGAACAAGGAAACACTTCTCCATTTCTGCTGGGATTGTAAACTTGTACAGACACTTTAGATATCAATATTAAATTTCTTATAATGCTGGGAATTGATCTACCTCAAAACCCAGCTATACCATTCTTGGGTATATGCCCAAAGGATGTTCTGATGTTGGATGTCTTTTTATATGCTGTGGATGCCATTGGATAATAAAGGAATTGTTTTGGCCTATGGAAGAGCAGCTCAGAAGCAGGTGGGAAATCCAAGTATAGATACAGAGGAAGGGGGGTAGAATTAAGAGAGATGTGGCTCAGCCACCCAAGAAGCAATATATAATGAAGTACAGGTAAACCCTGGTCCATGAGGCAAACAGATTAATAGAAATGGGTTGAGTTAAGATATATGAACTAGCTAGCAATAAGCCTGAGCCATATGCTGAACAGTATGTAAATAATATAAGCGTCAGAGTTATTATTTGGGGCTAAGTGACAGTGGGGTTGTGAGCAAGCCCAGACATTGGGCCACATGGGTCGGAAATCTCTTACAAAAATGTTCTATCCTTCCACAAGGATAGTTGCTCAGCTATACTCATAGCAGCTTTGTTATTAATAGCCAGAAACTATATGCAGCATAGATGATCCTCAAGTGGAGAATGAATAAAATAAAAATTTGAGGTAAATTTATATAGCATAGTATTACTCAGCTATTAAAAACAATAATATTATAAAATTCAAAGGCAAAGAGATGGAACTAGAAAAAAATCTTGTGTAAGGTAACCTAGACTCAGAAAGTCAAATACAGTATATATTCACAAGTGGATCTTAGCTTTCAAGTAAAGGATAACCATGCTATAATTCACAGACCCAAGGAAGCTGAATGACAAGGAATGCTCAAGAGTGAACCCTTGGATTTTCCTGGGAAGGCAAAATAGATTTTACAGCTGGGTTAGGGGTGGATATAAATGGAAAGAGGAAGGACTAGATTTGGGTGTTGAGAAGGAAAGAATAGGAAGTGATGACCTGAAGGGGAGGTATTTTTGAGATTAAGTAGAAACCTAGTGCAATGGAAACACCCAAGAATCTACAAGGGTGACTTTAGCTAGGATTTCTATCAATAGGGCATATGTAGCCTGACCTGGTCATATCCTGTAACAAGGCAAGACTTCAGTGGAGAGTTTGGGACACCAACTCAGCCAAATAACATTTGACCTACAACTTGCCCTGCCTACAAGATATGTTGGGGTAAAGGTGGTATAGAGCTTGAGGAGGTGGCCCATCAATTACTGTTCCAGCCTGAGACCAATGCCACAAGGAGCCCAACCTCTGACACTGTATGGAGCACCATAAACCAGAGGATATATAGCCCTGAGAACTAGGATAGAACCAAATACAACTAACCATATACAACTGGCAAAAATGTCAATGTAAGTATTCATAACAATATTCTGCTGTACTCATATATGCCTAGCTGAATTGTCATCATGGAGACTTCATCCAGTACTTGATAGAAACAGATGCAAAGACCCATGTCCAAACATTAGGCAGAGCTCAGGGAATCTTACTGAAGAGGGAGAGAAAGGATTGTAGGACAGAGGAGTCAAGGACAACACAAGAAAAGCTACAAAATCAGTTAACCTAGGCCCATAGGGGCTTTCAGATAAAGAATAGACAATTAGGAAGCCTACATAGGACTGACCTAGGCCTTCTGTATATATGTTACAGGTGTGATGCCTGGTCTTTTTGTGGAACTCCTAATAGTGGTATCAGTGCTCTCTGATTCTTTTTGTTGCTTTTAAGACACTTGTGTTCCTACTGGGCTGCCTTGTTCAGCTTTAAGAAGAGGGGAGGTGCCTCATCTTACTGAAACTTGATATGTCATATTTGGTTGATTTACATGGGAGGCCTGCTCTTTCTGAATTGAAATAGAGGAGGAATAGATGGGGGTGCAGAGGGCAAATTGAGGAAGAGGGACTGGGAGAAGAGAAGGTAGGAGAAACTGCAGTCAGAATGCAAATAATAATAATAATAATAATAATAATAATAATAATAATAATAATAATAAATTTTTTTAAGAAAATGAAAGAAACCTAGCTAAAGACCCTGTGAGTGTACCAGATAACTAAGTTTCTCCTATTATTTTATATCCACTTTCTTGGCTCTGGGTGAGTTCCTCGATTGGAGGTAATGCTATATGTCCAAGTTTCTGCTTGGATTCCTATTTTGACTTCTCTATGACAAAGTATACTTGTAACATGAAATTTATCCTTTCTTTAAGTTGCTTTTACTGTGAAAAACAACATGTGAACAAAACAGCAACAGACTAAAACTAGAAAAGTATAACAATTTCATTATCCACTCATAGTTGATGGACACCTTGTGAGGCTCTTTTTGGAATACTGTGATGTGTAATGGCCATTCTTTGCTGTCAAATTTATTGGATTTGAAACAAAATTTTTAAAAAATGACCCCTTGGATAAACCTGTAAGGAATTTTATTTATTAGGTTTATTGAAGTCAGAAGAGTCACCTTAAAATGAGGTAGCACCTCCAGGTAGGTGAGCCAGATAGAGTATCTTGAGAAAATTGTTCACTTTTTCTTGTGTGCCTTCTTATTGGTGAATTCACCTATCCTATTCTTGTATGCATCTGTCCTATTGTTGCAGTTGCACTGATGGTGTCTCTGTTGCTGTTGCTTTTCATGCCTTCCTTCTTTGACATCAGAACTTTTCTCATAAGCAAGTTTAATAAATTCTTTTTAAAAGATTTTATTTGCTATTGTTTGATAACTTTTTGGATGCATGCAATGTGTTCTGGTCAAATCCAGCCCACATCCATGACATATATGTTCCAACTTCATTTTCTCTCTTTCAAAACCATACATCTCACTTTATAAATTAGATTAGTTTATTCTGGAGATCTCATATATGTATCCAATGTGTTTTGATTTTATTCACTGATACTTTTCTATATCACCTCTCAGATTCTCCCCCATGTCTTGCTTCCAACTTCAATTGCTTCTTTTACAAAAATAAACATATGTAGTCTAATTAGTCCAGCCAGTATGTGTATGCATGCATGGCCAGCTAATGAAATATGGGTAACATACCAAGAACAACATCCTGAAGAAAACTGACTTTTCCTCCTGTATCAACCATCAGCTACATTCTATCAATTCTATCCATTCTCTTCCTCTGGATAACCCTATTACATGAGTATGTCAGTAATGAACATCTATGTCTATAGTAGGATACAAAAGTTTTGGGGTGTAAGAATAGGGGAGGTACAGATAGATCACATAGAAAGTATACTTTTAGCTTTTTGAGAAACATCCAACTGATATTCATAGTAGTTGTATATTTATACTACCACCAACAATAAAAAAGAAAAGTTTCACTTTATCCTCTTCCTCACTAGCATTATTTGATGCTGCTTTTCTTGAGAATAGCTAGTTTTATGGGATTTCAAAGTAGTTTTAAGTTTTATTTGCTTGATGACTTAAACATATTGAACTTGTTAAAAATATTTATGTATCATTTGCAGTTTTCTTAGGCATCATGATGTATAAACCATTTATTAGGTTGTTCTATTGGTTTATTTTTTAGATATTTGTGTATATTGCATCTTAAAATTCCATCAGATGTATAGTTGGAAAAATTCTCTTTCATGGTGTAAGCTATCTCTTCATTTGTTACTGCTTTGGAGGGTCCTCTGTGTTTCTTATTATTCCTTTTCTAAAAAGCTATGTATGTATCATTTATTATCCCATTGTAGCCCCTTTTTCTTTAGCTTTGTCTTTAGTCTTCAGTTTTCCAGGAGATAAATTGGAGATAATAAGTTTCTACAATATTTTCAATATTGAAATTTACTTTCCTTCTTTAATTATGAGAGATACTTTTTCAGGGATATAATTGTTTGTTAGCAATTGTTGTCTTTTGGAAATTGAACTGTATACCTCTCTGTTGCCTCAGTTTTACATAGAGAACTCAGGTGTTATCTTGATGGGTCCACATTTATATATGATTTGTTTAGTCTCATTGGTTTCAGTAAAGTTTCTTTATTTTGTATATTCACTGCCGTAAGTAAAGTATAGCAGGGGATGTTTCTTTTCTGCTCATTCTTTCAGCGTTTACTGTTCTTTTATTTCCAGGATGGACATAAATTTCTTAATATCTATATACTTTTAACTATTATTTTCTTGAAATTCTTTTCTATGCCTTTGACATGAAGTTATTCTTCTTCTATTCCTATAATTTACTGAGATTTTTTCATTGTGTCCCAAGAATCATACATGCTCCATTCATGTGTTCTTGGAAATTTATCACTGATCTTGACTAAGTGATCCAGCTCCTCTATCTTGTCTTCAAGCCCTGAAATCATGTCCTCCTGTTATATTATATTGGTGAGGTTTCCTACTAGATTTCTATTTGACTTACTGGATTTTTTTATTTGTATCATCATTTCAGTGTGTTTTCTCTTCCTTAGGTCAACTTAGTTATTGAATTCTATTTCCCCATACTGAATTCACTTCTTTAACTCATACGTATGTTAGTTTATGTTCTCTTAGAATTTATTTATGTGTTATTTCTGTTTCTTTGAACATAGTTTTTATTCTTTACCTAACCAGGGAAACATCTTAAAATGTATAAGAGAACACAGAAGATATCAAATAACCAAAGAATTCTAGACAGAAAGAGTAATTCTGAATATATCATATTGCCTGATCTCAAATTATAATTTAGAGACACAGACTTTCCAAAAAATTTCAGTACCACATAGGAACAGAGACACGTAAATCAAGGCAGTAAAATAGGGCCCACATATAAGCCCATACAAATTAAGTCACTTGATTTTTCAAAAACTTGTAAAAGAAAAATCATATATAAGGGAATGGCAATCTCTATAATAAGTGGTACAAGTGGTATGATATAGACATGTAGAAAAATAAACCAAGGTCCATTTTTTTCATGTCCCACAAAATAATTTCAAATTAGATCTAAAACTTGCAAACAGACAAACATGGCATAATACTTTAGTTGTGCTGGTTACATTTTTATCAATTTGACACCACCTAGAATCATCTGGGAGAAGATAACCTCATTTGAAGACTTGGATCCATCACATATCTTGTGAGAATTCCATGGGGTGCATTTTCTTGATTGTTAGTTGATATAGAAGGGCTCAGTCCACTGTAAGAATTATGAGTGATGCTATCACCAAATAGGTGTACCTAGGCTGTATAAGAAAGGTAAGTAATCATGGCAGACTACAGCAAATATTCAAAGCAAAGAGTACTGAAAGCTGCAAGTAAATAAACATAAGTTGCACATAGAGGAAAGCCCATCAGAATAACAGATGAAACCACAATATGAATTTTAAAACAATAACAATATACTCCATGTTCCGGAAGACCACAGTTGACATCCTAAACTATTGTACCTATCAAAACTATCTGATATTGTTGAGGAGCAAAAAAAATTTTCCATGATGCAAACATTAAAAAAAAAATCATGTTCACACCTGTTAGAATGAGGTTTTATACCCTAGATAGCCAGAGGTCCAGACCCACAGACCTGCCATCCCAGATCGCTATGCCACCCACCACTGCTTAGGCCCCCCAAAATGACTCAGACACTTATATTAGCTTCATGCTGTTTGGCCTATGGCCTTAAGCATATTGCTAGCAAGCTGCTTCATCTTAACTCAAACCATTTTTATTAACCTGTCTGCCATGTGGCCCATGGCTCACCTGTGTTCCTTATATGTTTCTTTGGGTGTCTGACTCCATCTGTCTCTGACTCCACCCTGCTTCTTCTACCTATGCTGTCTCTGGCTACAGTGTTCACCAAGGGCCAAAATCACTCCCTTTATTTAAAGAATGATATTCACAGAATACCGAAAGATATTCCCACATCACCTCCCCATTTCTATCTAATAAAAAAGGAAGGTTTCAATTTTAAGATAGCAAAATTACATATAACAAAATAGTTATCAAGCAAGAATTATAGTTACAATATCTAATCTATTTGTATTTAGCCAAATTAAATAATGTATCATCTACCTTATCTTTGTGAATCTAAAGTTTTATATCCAATATACCTGTTAAAATAACTAAGGAAAACTATACCTATAACTATCTAATCTTCAACTACATCAAAGACCACAGAAGGATATAATATTTACACAGGTAAACTGGAAGTACAAGCAACTTCCAAAATCTAAAAATCACAGAGATGACAGCTATCCTCCTGTACAATCACCCAACGTTTCTTTATAAAGTTGGGGCATCCATCTTCAGCCTATAGGCCCAGAGTCTTTGGGGTAACTTTCAGTGAAGCAGGAAATATGAAGGACTGCACTGCCTATTCTGATATAGTTCACTAGTCACTTCTCTTTGAGTCCTGAAGAATGTCTGACAATTTTCTCTTCAAAGCAGGCACCTGAAGGACCATCTCAGCTTGTTCTGCTCAAGTTCAGAGGTCACTTTCCTATGGAAGCTGCATGTCCAGTTTAAACAGCATACTGTCAAACAGTCAATATAAAAACAAGTTCTTGTACAGTGGCTAAATGTTGCCACAAAGAAAGCAAACTCCATATGGAATTAATTTGATGCCCATTTTTCTTTTCAAGTAGATTGATGCTTCCAGAAACAGATCTGTCTCACTGTCCCGAAAAGTCTAAGTTCTTAAAATAATTTAAATGCTATAATCTGGAGGTCTTCGATATATTTGAAAATTACCTATCTAATTAAAATATATCTTTGTATACCAAAAAATACTAACATAACTATAAGTTTGGTTATCATAGGTGACCATTAATCTGCATTTCTTAATTATATATTACAATTTTAAATGAGCCACATAAACATCATACCTTAAACAAGAGTAGAAAAATACATACAGTATAATAAAATTGACCCTAAGCCTATATCAATAAACCAAAATCCATACCAATATAAAATATTTTGAGATTAACAGCTGATTTTTGAATTAAAGAAAATTCAATTGTCTAATTTTTAAAAAATTACTCATATACCGTATCCCCTTTTTCTTCTAAGAGATTAACTATGACCATTAACCATTTATAATGAAAACAAACATTTATAAACACTATTTTGGGAATTTGGACATAGTTTTCCATTACTACTTCCTGCTGATTAAGGAGAATTGGCAATCTTTCAAGTTCTTGAGACTGGATCATCTTAGTCTGCAGCCCTGATGCTGAAGTGACCATCTCTTCCCATCAAAGAATTTTCAGGTGATCTTGGTTAATGAAACCATAAGAGCCTGGAAGCAATCCACAGGTTCTCATCTTTTGTGAAACAAAAGCAGAACTCTTCCTTAGACACAAATTTTAAAATCAAGATACCTTTAAAATATATATTCTTGTTTAACTTAGCAGCCTTTGCAATCCATTGTCTTTCTGAAGTTAGCTCATTAACAGTTAAAAATTAAAAGAAAACACAATAATAATCAAAATCCAAATTCTGTGTCTATTTTCCATTTTATGTGGCTTATTATATTTTTATTACTCTATTTCTCTTTTTTAAAGACTTTCTTTACCTTCTTTCTTTTCTCTCTGAAGCCTATGTACATTTTACACACATTGTAACCCATTTACAGGCTTTTATTCCATCTGAATCTGTTTCATTGTGTATCTTTAATCATTTTCTAACCAGACGAGCTTTTAAAATACTCACACTCTTAAGAGAGTCACCTAGCTTTTGCAGAAAAAGCTGAGTCAGGATATTCTCTTAAAGGGGCCACATCTCTGTTCACCTTTAGCAAACAGAGCCGACCCAAGAAATGCTGCTACTAAGAAACCATCTTTGACTCTGTTTCCTTCTGGTTCAATATAAACAGAAACCTTAAATCAATCACATGTA
The DNA here is from genome assembly GCA_033318265.1 of Phyllotis vaccarum. NCBI lineage: Eukaryota > Metazoa > Chordata > Mammalia > Rodentia > Cricetidae > Phyllotis > Phyllotis vaccarum. The sequence goes on from JARWLC010000013.1 coordinate 62,526,915, forward strand.
GTGAGTCTTCTGTGAGACTTCAGGAACTGACCTGGTTGCAGCTTACACTCCCTGCCACCAGTCCACTGCCTTTTTGAATATGGCCCGAATGCCATGCTATCCTTCAGATACAAAATTTGAAAGCTTCTTTTGGCTCTGTTTCTGCTCTAGAACCCTTTCTAATATTTCTCAGGTTTTATGTAGGTGTTCGGCCCACATTAGGATGCCATCTGTTGCAATGAGGTTTCTAGCTTGGCTAGCCATAGGTCCAGGCCCACAGACCTGAAGTCCCAGATGGCTTAGCCACCCACTGCTGCTTATACCCCCCCTCTAAATGACTCAGACACTTATACTAAGTTCATGCTGTTTGGCCTATGACTTAAGCACATTGCTAGCTAGCTGCCTCATCTTAATTCAACTCATTTCCTTTGATCTGTCTGCCATGTGGCACATGGCTCACCTGTGTTCCTTACATGTTTCTCCTTTGGGCATCTGGCTCTATCTATCTCTGGCTCCACCCTGCTCCTCCTATCTAGGGTGTCTCTGGCTACAGTGTGCCCCAAGGTCCAAAACAACTCCTTTATTTAAAGATTGATATTCACAGCATACAGAATGACATTCTCACATCACACACCTAATTCAGCCTTCATACTGGGATGGGGACTCTGATCTACCTCAACTGGATATGCTAGGCCAAACTGACCCAACTTGGGACTCCTTGCCTTCCTTGAGTAATAAATGGGGCATGTGGTAAGGGGAGGCTGAGGGTTGACTGGGAGGAGGTAAGGGAGGGAGCCGTGGTAGATATGAAAAAAAATTTTAAATGAAAAATAAAAATAAAAAAAAAATTAAAGGATGACAAAAATCATGTTCATAAAATCTGGCCTACAGGTAATACTAAAGGAATACTTTGAACAAAAGAGAAGAACAAACATAGACATATGCTAGAAAGAAAACAAATGAAGCTATAATTACTGTAAAACATAGTAATTAAGAACATAAATAGAAAAAAAACTAAATAAAATAACTGAAATTAAAATATATAATAAAATATATTATATAAAGGCTTTAATTTTCAAGGAAAAGAAGAAACTAAGCTAAATAGTTTAACAAACAAAATCTATATTTCTTTTGTCCAAAAAACACCTCATTTTAAAAGTTAGACCATGTCTTAAAGTGAAAGAATAGAAAAGGGGTGTATTTTAGCAAATAGGACCATGCAGCAAGCAAATTTTGCTATTCTCCTGTGTGACAAAATATATGACAAACTAAAATTAACCAGAAGAGATAAAGATCATTCCATTCTAATTAAGTGAACCATTAACTAAGAAGATATTGCAATCCTGAACATATGTTCACTGAAGTCTGGGACATACAATTAGATAAAAAGCATAATAGTGGAATTAAAACATAGGTTATCCGGCTTAATAATAGTAGCTAATTTAATGCCACAATTGTTCTAAGAGATAGGCAATATGGGAAAAATTATCAGAAACATCAGAATTATGTAGCCTCATGCATCAAATCGGTGTTAACAGATACCTATAAAATATTCTATCCAAACACATTTCACCTAGAAGTCCATGGAAGCTTCTCTACAATAAACCGCTTAGTGGGACACAAAACAATATTTAATATAGTTAGACAAACATTAAATTTTCCTAGCTCACATAATGCAACAACATTTTAAAACAACAGTAAACAAATTTCTAATAATTGCAAAAATCTCATGGAGAAGAACCAACACATTAATAAATGATGAATGGGTCAAAGAAGAAATCAAGAATGAAAAATAAGACCTTCCCAGAACTAAATGAAAATTAAAATACAGCACAACAGAACCTCTTGGATACACTAAAAACAATCCTAAATGGGAAATTTATAGCTCCAAGTGCCCACTTTAACAGATTAGAAAGAACACAAGTAAATGACTTAATGATGCAACTCATGAATTTGTAAAAACAAGAACAAATCAAATCTAAATCCAGTAGATGGCAAGTAATAATAAAAATCAGAAAAAAATAATGAAATAGAAAAAAAGAATACAAAGAATCAAAACTCTAAAAACTGATTCTTCAAGAAGATATACAAGGTTTCCAGCCTCTTTGTCCAACTAACCAAAAGAGATAACTCAAAATAACAGTATGAGAAAAGAACAGGGAAATATCCTATCAGAAAAAAATCCAAAATAAACTATATTCCCCTAAGTTAGAATATATAAAAGAGATACAATGGCAGTTCAAAATATGTAAGTTAATAAATGTAATAAATCATATAAATGAACTTAAAGAAAAAATATACAATCACCTCAGTAAATTCAACAAACCTTCTTAACTGCTAAAGTTCCTCTCTAGTTTCCCAAAAGAAATCTGGTCACACAAAGAAATCATGTGGGGAAAATTGTGAAATGATATATGAAGAAATCCTATACAATTGAAAGATTTGTAGATTATTCTATAATCTGTGGAACACCAAAGATTGCTGGCAAATCCTCAGAATTTGGGAGAGAAAAAAAGAATACATTGTTTCTTACTCATTGACTAATAGCAAGAACCAGTCTTATTCAGACAATCTTAAATACATTTCAAATTCTGGTTTTTATGACTGGGAGATAGCAAGCTTCCATTATTTTAAGTATTTATTTTCTAGTCATCTGTGGTTGGATCCCTTGGAAAATATATTTTTTCCTAGTCTGAAACTTATGAGTGCTCATGTACAAGCTTTTATATGGGCATATGCTTTAATTTGAGTTAAAAACCTATGAGTTTAGGTAGCAAAATTTCCTCAAGATGTCATATTACTTTGAATTAATTTGAAGGAATTAAGACCCAATTGCTGAAGAGATCACATGACTTGGTTGCAAGATAAATGTAAATTAAGCTAGAAATGAGCTGGAAGCTTCCTCCCTTCTGGTTATCTTTCATAGTGCTAGAGGGTTCTATGCAGTTTTTTTTTTACCTCTTCCTACTGATGGATTCTGGGGAAAGATCCACTTATTGTTTTAATTGTGTTCTCACTTATGAGCCCATTAAGCTCTAAAGAATAGTTACAAACCCATGGTCAGATAAATGGACCTGATTAAATTCAGTGGGCTGTAAAGAAAGTTGAACATAAACTAATACGGGAAATTAACTTGTAGTTAAGTGGATCAGGTGTTGACAGGAACAGGAAGGTATGAGCAATTAGAGAACTCATTGCATACATGTACAAAATTGTCAAAAATATTAATGATTAAAAATCTGATAATCTTGAGCATATCGATTTTTTCTCAACACAGGAATCTTACTGAGCTCCCTTTGTCTCAAGAGAGGAGGAAATCCTCTCTTGAGTCTAACAAAAGAATCATTCCTGTGGGTGTGGGACCCAGCTGCTCAATGATGGTAACAATTAGGTGATTATATTAAATAATTTAGGGCCTCACATGGGGCAATATAAAGGATGCTCACTGAATGAAGTGGATGATTTTGTTATGCTTTTCAGTGCTTAATGCTTCTACACTTAATTAGTGGAAATGGAAAGCATGGAGGAGGAAATTCAACAGGTACCTTCGGGGGCCCACTTAATGTACCAGTTAGGTGGATTACAATACCACCCTTCATAACAAGAACAAATATGGCTGTTTGTTGATTATACTTCTGTTTGAAGAAACTTATTAGGTTTGTGGAATGAAGTCATCCTAATCCTGTTTCTGTTTGAAGTAAGAACCTTCTCCACACAGTAAATCCCACATTCCCTTATCAGGTGTATGAAATGAAGACATTCTAATCCCCAGGCTGAGTCAAAGCAGGGGTTGCCATGGAGATGAACTGTGTTGGCTAGAACACTCAGGACAAGAACAGCATTATTGAGGAAGGTGTGGGCCTATTCTTCTCACACAGACATGGTATATGCACCACACTCAATTTTAAGAATACTTAAAGGGTTTGAAGTAGAGGCAAATCCTGGAGCATATAGTGGTTAGAGAGGTTACATGGCCTAATTCAAATCTCTTAAAGTTCTAACTGGATCATTAGATATCATTTAATTTCAGCCTTGCCTCTGTCCTTCAAGGTGACCTATATGGCTAAGTTCTATTACATAGATTAAAAATGGTCCATCTTCATTTTCCAAGAAGCATTTACAAGGGGTTTAAAAAATGCTGAAAATGGAACACCCTTTTAGGGAAGGGCCATAGACAATAAAATTTCCTGATTTTTCTGGTTTTGATCTGCATTTAATTACCAATGATTATGGCCTATCTATCAACTAAAACTTTTATGACATTATTAAGTTTCATGTGTCAAATCATTACTTTGAGTCTCTTCCTTAGGAAGATGAATATCAACATTTCAAGAGACATCACTTTCTTGCTAACTGGATGTGGCTAGTCAATTAGTAAACCTCATAGTCAGGATTCTATAAAACAAACAACTATCTAGGAACTTTTAGGGCTATAATCCAGGCATATTAAATAAAAATCAAATAACTGGTGTGGAAATATGTGAATTTTAAAGCCTTCAGATGATTCAGGTTTACCACAAAATTTGAGAACTATCAATTTAATTTACTTCCTTAGTCTTCCATTTTATGTAAAGAAGAATTGAGATCCAGTGAAGAATGTAAATCCTGAAAATGTATAAACAGGAAATAATTCTCAGTGTCAGAAGTTTGGACATCATTGTCAGTTCTAAAAGGTCATTCTATTTAAAAATTGCTTTATACTATGCAAAAGTTGCATTTAACTCACAGAAACCAACTGAATGAGGCTTATGGGGCTTTCAGACTAAAATATATCAAACCTAGTCACAGAGAATAACAATTTGTTAGTACTTCTAAAATTAAAATGAAAAGCCTGGAGTTTGAGTCCTACACTTGAAGCCCTAATCTACTTCAGCATAGAAGATAGAGTGTTTGCACTAATGATTTTCAATGGCCTTTGACCATTTACCATTTCCAGGTAAACCCTAAAGCCACGGGCCAGGTAATGGCTTGGGGGGGGGGAGTAATTGAGATAAAAAATAAAGCATGAATTATGCTTGAAGTGGTTTTCCCCATTTCTATTTACACAGAATTTGATTAAGAGTTACATTTCATAAGGGATGAGATTAGATCTGCGTGGGATTAAGTAAAAATAGACAAGAATTTTTTATTTCCCCTTCAGCTCTCTAGCTGCCCCTGCAAAATATATCTCCCAGGGCTTGAGCCTTCAGTTTATGATCTTTTGAAATTTTGAGTGGGTTCAAATATTTTTGAGATGGGATCTTTCATCCGTATCAGAAGAACAGTTTGGTTCCTTGGTTCCTTTCCAATTTAGGGACAGGTTCTATGAGGCCATTTTAATTTTTGCATTCTGAAACTTTAATCAGTGGTTTAAGAGAGGTAGTTTTCAGTCAATGAATAGCCAGACACATAGAATGCACACATATGTCTGTTACATATACATCCTATATTTAAGATAATATTTCAGACACAATTGTACTCAAAAAATAATAATTTATCACTAGTTATAGCCTCCTTACAGCAGAGGCTCAGTGAACTGGCTTCTGGGAACAGAGACACTAAGTGAAGAAAAGAAAAAAACAGAGAGCAGACTCAAAGAGCTGAAACAGAAAATGAGGCAATGTACAAAGATGATTACTGGAACTTTAGAAGTGATTCAGCCACAAAGAGGCTTCCTTCATTTTTCAAATTGTCATTTATTTTAAAAGCTATCAAGGTAAAATGTACTCTTATGAAAGGAGAAAATGTTCTAATTTGATGTCTTATTACAGTTGACACCATCCTTGCATATTCCTTTAGGTCTATGTCTCATTTTCTTAAAAAAATTCCTTACTCTCCACTGAATCTATGGGGGCTTAATAATGGAATCAGATGGCAAAACCCTTAATGTAGTTATTAAATATTTCTTGGAGGATGAGGTAAGGGGGTAGTTCTAGCACACTGCCTCCCAAAACTTTCAGAGACAGAAAGATGACAATGTGACAATTACTAATAGGGTGATTTGAAGAGTCTTAGCAGTGAAAAGATTCCTAACATATCTGGATAGCTATTATAAACTATCCCTTGTCATGTTCTCTGAAGTAGGTAAGACTGTGGAGCTCGACTTTTGTTATAAAATGGCATTGAATGATAAAATAGATGCTAATGTATAATTTTAGTTCTTTCATCCACCAATTATCAAGTGTTTGATCCTTTGCAATTCATTGACCTTTTGAAATTCATATGCTCCTTTCAAACAGCACTGTTGGGGGTTGAACCAAGGGCTTGTGCACAATAAACAGGTTATCTAAAACTGAGCTTCATTTTTCTCCCTTATATGTGTTTTCTTGGATTCTCACAGGCTTCCTTAAAGAACAATCAGATACTGAATATTACAGTCTTATTGGAGGTAAACAATATATCATGCTAATCACTCTACCACCTAGACCTTCCCAATGCTGCCACCCTTAATACAGTTCCTCATATTGTGGTGACCCTCAACCATAAAATTATTTTTATTGCTACTTCATAACTGTAGTGTTATGCATCATAGTCTGTGTGCTCTGATGGCCTTGGGCCACCCCCATATAAAGGTTGGTTAAGATCCAAAAGTGGTCCTGACCCATAGTTTAAATACTAAACTATATAACTCTAACTAAACCTATTTACTTATTGTTAAACATGTTTTGAACATCCTCATCTTCCATGCCTCAAAATATTCTTCTTGCTTGAAAACTACTTCCTTCCTTTCATCACATCTATATCTGTTTTAATCATGAATGAAAGTTCTTCTTGTTCTGAAGAAAATCTCTCTTTGGGACTCTCTAGAGATCACTCCTTCTCAATGTTAATAAAAGCCTTTAGTGTTTTTTTTATCAGCATATTTGTTTCTGGCTTCTATTGAGCTATAATTTTCTAGATTGAAAGGTGAATGCATTAAAAGGATTTAGTTATACCTTAAAAGAATTTAGTTAATCAATGTAAAATTCTCTTTATATTTTATGTCTATTATAGATAGGAATGATGATATAGGCTATATAAATTATTAATTGTCTAATATTAGGCATATTACATAATTATATTCAACCTAGTTTTCTCATTGCAAAATTGAAGTACCAATAACAATTTATTATAAATAAATATTAAATGACATTAATTGCAGAGGTTACTTGAAAATATTTGTGTTGTATAAACACAAATGGTAATTAAATTATAAGTATATTATTAAATACATAATATTATTCACTATAACCCACATACTTTAGACTTTAAGAATGACCAAAATAGTAGTATATCACTAAAGTTGTAATATTAGCACTCATATGTTGGTCATAATTAGCTATCTAATTGGAAGTAAGGACTTCTCAACAGAAGGAAAATTATGCCTGTTTTAGAAACCTAGCTAATAACCCAGGACTAGTCAACCAATTGATTTTAGAAGAGAAACTACTACTATCAGTTTACTATGCCATCATAACTCCTAACATGATTCTAAAACTTATTACTATACCCAAAGCTAAGCATAGTTCTTACTTCGTATCAAAGAAGCTTTTTCTCTGCAGCAAAGAGCAACCATTGCATTGCAGAAAATCAAAACATGTCAAAAGTCAGAGAACATGTCACTTAGGGGTACCCATTTATATAATTGATATAATATAAGACCTATCCCTAATACTCGGTGAATATCAAAGAAGGGTCAGAAAGATTATCAGAGACAGAGGACCAAAATATCTGCTGTGAGGTTGTGTCTCTTAGGAAAGACATTGAAGTTACACCAATGATGTTTCAGTAATATGGCAAAAAGAAGGCCAGAACAATGACAATACCAATAGACTTGGTTTGGAAGGGAGAAACCTTACTAGATTCCCACTCTTATACAAACACTACAGGCAAGTAAAGGCTGCTGAAAGAGGAAAAAAGTCTCTTCCAGGACTGAGATAACCTACTTCATTATCCAATACAAAGTAGTCAGCATTCAAAATATATACATACAAGCAACACTTATGAACCAAGTAGATTGTACGTATGGATGCAAGTGTGTGTGTGTGTGTGTGTGTGTGTGTGTGTGTGTGTGTGTGTGTGTGTGATTTGTAACAATATGTAACAATATATGTACATATAAATTTTCTTTATATGTAACAATAAAGAAAAATGGAGGAATGAACACAGGGGATTGAGGGAAGTAAGTTTCATGTGATTATACTTTGTGATTCAAATAAAAATATAAATGTATTAGTATAAATATTTTAAAGTGGCATATATTTATATATATATATATATATGAATACACTTGATAACCCTCATTCTCAGGGTTTCAATCTAAATATTTCTGCCTAACTTAGACCCAGAATGTGTTTCATGTCACAAAATCAGGAAACAGAGAATCTAGGACTTGATTCTGGTTGTGTTGCTTTTGAAGTCACAGTGCTGCTCTTCTCCCAAATTATTTTATTATTTTCTCATTTTTCCTGTTCATCATTCAAAAGTAGTCAGATGCAGATAGTTACCTCCTGGTATCCTAAAAGATTGTGATGGCACTAAAATTGTCAGTGTTGGCATAAAGAGCAGACTGGGAATACATACACTTAGCATATCCTTTTTCTACATGTATCATTTATTGAAAGAAGTCAAGTTCTCTCTCTATAGAATAATGAAGATACTAAAAGCATGTAGCTCAAAAGCAGCTCTAAGTATATAAAAAACTATGGATTTAAAAATGTAGTATGGGAAATATAATAAGCACTAATAGATATCTTCTTAATTTGTTTAAAAAATAGGGTCATAGATGTCATAATAAAGGCACAAATAAAGAAAAAAAAGATTGCCAGAGTTTACTTGGCAAAGCAAATTTAAGCTGCATGAGATTGCTCTCTCTTTTATCACTAGCACTTGAGATTTAGATGCTAAAGGATGAGGAATTCAAAGCCATCCTATAAATTTTAGGCCTGCATGGGTTACTGTGGGGATTTAAGTTTAAGAAGTTTCAGATTTAAGCTTCAGAAGTTTCAGAGATATAAGAGGGATTTAACCACCCTCAGTCTAGGAAAATCAGAGAGTGGTGATTTATACCTTTAATCCCAGCACAGGGAGTATCCTGGGAATGGTGACCTACACCCTTAATCCCAACTGAGTCCAGGTCATTTTAGATTACAGATGGAATTCCAGGCTCCCAAGTAGGCAGCGGTGGGGCCACACCTTAATTTACCAAGAGAGTATTTAATGTGGGCATAGAAAGACAGAAGGGAGGAAGCCAGGAGGAGCAAGGTTGAGGAAGGTGGAAGACAGCTGGGTAAGATCTGACTGTGGTGTTTATTCTCTCTAATATATTCAATTTCCTCGGGAGATCTATCCCTGAGTCTCATTTATTCATGTGACAGGTTACCTGGTCCTTTGTAAATTGATTAAACTTAAAACTCATTTCCAAATACATGCTGTCTATAAAAATTTTGAAACATAGCTAAAAATTTATTAAAACAAAATAAAAATATAAAAACTATACACCTTGAAAACACTAATCAAAGCGCTATTAGAATTTACTGGGAGAAAGAACACACCAACAGAAAGTGATAGAAACATGGTGGAATTATGATGGGCTTCATGGAGGATGATACAGCTCAAGCTGGCTCTTAAAGGATAGACATATTATTAACCCGTCAGAGTCACAAGAATGCTGAAAGGAAAACATAAAAGTACTGAATTTGGTATGAGTGATGCTGTTATGCAAAGAAGTAACAAGGAATGCCACTTGTAGTAACTAGATATGAAGAATAATACATGATTTGTTTCATGTTTTAAGCATGGAATTTTTATGATAGAATGATATTTTAGAATTATTATGGAGATTGTTGTTAGAGTTAGGAGAATGGAACAAGGATCCAAACCAAAAATTTTTAAATGCTCTGAGTTAAAAAAAAAATAAAGCACAGTGCAAATGGAGAGAGAGGACTAAAAAAGCATAATAATGTGAAAGTAGAATATATAAATCTTGATAACATATTAAACTGGGAATGAGGTGATGAAATGGCATGTGCTTTTGAGCCTGAGATGTTCAACTACTACTAACATTAACAAATCTGTACACAACTAGAAAGGAGAATATGACTCCATCTAATCCATTCCACTTTATTCTAATAAACCTCTTCTGGGCATTTTAAAGTTTATTTAATCTAATCTGGCCACAACATATCTTAAATCTTCTCTACCATATAATCTTCAACCCAATGATGTTTTCTGAGAGTGTGAAGAGAGTGTGGATGTGTTTCTTGCTCCTATCTCAGAATAGAGTATATAATTAAATCTGAAAAAAAAGTCATTTTTTTTCCTTTTAAAAATGTGTAAACATTCATTTGAACAAATACTTTTTGTTCATTTTCTGGAAAATAGCCATGATATTTAAAGAAATGTAATTCTAATCAGAGAAGCAAATGTTAATTGAATAAATTAAAATGTAGAATGTAAGTTACAAAGATAGTAAAGAGGATAACATTCATAATTATTTGTGTAAAAATAGGAAATACACATATATTGGGATGAATAGTCATTAATTCAGTAAAAATTTCATTGTATGTGTATTAAAAACATGGGTATTGAGAAGGATACTGGAGATTTGCTTGTTACAATGGGACAAGAATAAAAATTGTACAAATTTTCCAGATGCGGTGACACGCATCTTCTATCCAAACACTTCCAAAGCAGAAGTACATTGATCCTGTGAATGCAAAACTATCCTGGTATATATAGTAAATTCCAAAATTGGCATGGCTGTATAGAGTCTCTGTCTTTATAAACATATAAAGTTCACAAACTGTTGAAGCTTCAGGGAAAAACTAATCATTGATAAACAGTGATTTTAGTAAGAGTATAACATTTTTGAAGTTTTCACACATGAATTTACAGGATGTACATCATTTACACCTCTTCCATTCTTTCTTTAACTGTTTTCTCAGATTCATGGCTTCTTATTGTCACATTACTGTTGTTATATAGACACACACACACACACACACACAAACTAACACCCACTGAATTAATTTAATGTGGCTTTTATGTGCATATGTTTAGCATAGATGACTTGAAATTAGACAAACTATCATCAAGCTTGTACTTGGAGAAGACTAATAATGCCCCGATTAGCAGCCATAACTCACTGTAATTCTTCATCTAGGATGAGGTCCTGTTGGCCTTTCTTTTTTCTTTCTTTTTTTTTGTTTTCTTGTTTCTGTTTTTGTTTTTATTTATAAAAAAGTCTTTATTCTTTTGTTCCATATATCCCCCTGCTCCTCCTCCCTTCCTTCTTACCAATCCCTACCATCACCCTTCAACCTCTCCCTCCTCATCTCCCCATCTCCTCCCCTAAAAGAGCAAGAAGTCCCAAGGTGGGTCATCCACTGAAGGCAGGTCCGATTTCCTCATCCCAAAGTCAAGCCTGGGTTAGGTGTTCCTCTGCAGGGAATGGGCTCCAAGGTGCCAGTCCACACACAGGAACATAGTCTGATCCCACCCCTCATGGCTCCACATATTGCTCATGCCAGTTGACAGTTGCCTAACCTTGGAGGTTTAGCTTCTTTTCAAAAGGATCTCCAGTGACTATTCTTGATTCAGTGAGATTCCCAGAGTTCCAGCCAGCCATCACCATGGGGATATTCCTCATAAATAAATGATGATCAATCCAGAGACCAGCAACTGACCATGGTGATGAGAATAAGACTGCAGAATTTCCAGCCTTAAAAGGAACATATACACTGCATCCTTTCCTTCAAAATCTCAGAAATCATTGTCAACTTGAAAAGAAAGAGTGGGAAAGCAAGCTTCAGTAGATCCACTACAAGAAAGCATTGTCTTCTGGACACAACAGCGCTGTTTAATAAACTCACAGAAATTGTGGCAACAGGCACAAGACTAGCATGAGCTCAATTTAGACACAATTCCAGCACTGTAAGGGAAGTTGAATACACAAACCTACTCTTAGTCAGGAAGCCATTGGTAATTGCTAGCTGCTGGAAATGGAGGGATAAGTTTTCTCTAAAAGTGTAGTATCTAATAAGTAAGAATACCTCAATGAAGGTGAAGCATCCAATCATATTTGGGCATCACAAATTGACACTGGTGAGAAAATGAGGGATTCAAAGTTTGGATCTGAGAAGAGTTAAGGGAGGTGGTTGTGGTTGTCAAAATAATCAAATCAAATTTCACAAAGAACTATAAAGACATTAAAATTTCATAAGATTTTTATTTTACAAAGTTTAAGGCCTTACAATTTTAGAAGGTGAATCCATAGTCATCACAGTGGGTAGCATGGCATCAGGCAGGCAAATATGCAGTGAGACAGTAGCTAGGAGCTTATATCTTGATCCACAAGGAAGAGGCAAAGAGAACTACCTGGGAAAGACAAAGGTTTTGAAACCTCAAAACCCATTCAATGACACACCTCAAACAAGGTTTCACATCTTAATACTTTCCTAAGAGTTCCACTACCTGGGTCACAACTATGCAAATATGTGAACTTATGGGGTTCATTCTCATTCAAATCACTACATTTAGTGAAGATGTAAATTTTTACTAAATTATTTAAATTTAAAATTTGAAATATTTCACATTTAAATATTCACGTATATTTAAATATTCACATATATAAGTATTCATATAATACATATGAAAATTCCAGCAAAGATTTTGTAGATGTCAGTCAGGTTAACTACAACAATTCCAAAAAAATATGAAAGTATCCTTAATAGGAAACAATCATTTCAACAGTCATATCATCATTGTGAAATAAATATGGAGGTGCCTAAAAGAAGAAACACAGATGTGACAGACATGCCTGAGTATTCATGCTTCTGGCAAAACTGCTCACAATAGCAAAGTTAGAGAATCAGGCTAGAGGTCCATGGATGGATAAAAGGATAAAGGAACTGCTGGCTATACACAAGAAGTAGGAGGACCAGGGTCAAAGTGTACTAAATGGAGGACAAATAAGAGAGAAATTGAGGAAGGGTGTGGAAGACGGATACTGTCTCTGCTTATATCTCTATTTCTATCTGTATATGTATCTCTATTTAATCCATATTGATATGTGGATATATGGGAGGGAAAAGAGGTTTAGTTGTGGACAGAAATGCCAGAAACTTTTATTTGAGAAAAGTGTGCTTATTCAACAAATGGTTTCGGAAAAACAGGTATCCACATATAGAAGAAAGTTAAAATGAGATCCATACCATCACCAAGTACAAAAATAAACTAAGAATTATTCAAGGATCTGAATTTAAAGACTAAAACGCTGAAACTGCAAAAGTAAACCATAGGCGATATACTTGACAGTATAGACATATATAAGAATTTTATGACCCAGACTCCAGTAACAGAGGAAACAGTCTCATGGGTTAACAAAGGAGGATATATGAAACTAAAATATTTATGCACAGCAAATGAAACTGTCAACAGAGCAAACATACAGGCTATGTAATAGAAAAAACTGTTTGCCAGCTATTCTTTAAAAAGATAATTAATATCTAGAATCTATAAACAGGTGTAAAAACTAAACTCCAAAATTTTCCTGCTAAATAAGAAATGAAATAATGAAATGAGGAGATAACTATCAAACGAGGAAATACAAATAGGCAACAAACATTTTTAAAGTATTAGAAGTGATTCACCATCAAAAAAAGGCAAACCAAAATTACCTTGAATACCTACGATGCTGTGCTTGGTAGGTGGAGGCAGGAGAATTATAAGTTCAAGGCCAGCTTTAGCTACAAAACAAGTTAGAAGCCAGCTTGAGGTACATGAAAGTCTGTGTCAAAAATTAACAAGAAAGAAATTAAACAAAAGACAAAAGAACACACACACACACACACCACACACCAAAGGGAACAAAAAGACAAAAATGTTTAGTGTAAGGGAAGTGGAACCATTCTTTATTGATGCTGGTGAGAATCTAAACTTGTATAGCCTTTATGAAAATCAATATATTTTGTGTTTTACAAACTAAAATTAGAACTACTGCATTAACTAATTTTATCATTTCTAGGAAGATAAAGGTTCTAGCTAATCACAGTCATGCTCAGATATTATTAATAAACAAAGTGGGTCCAGCCTAAATATTAATCCACAGATGAATTCATAGTTAAGAGTGGATAATTAAACAGCATGTACATATGTCAGTACAGGATATGAAACCAGGTAGGGGTCCATGAGAATGGAAAAGAAGTACCGAGGAAAGGGAGCAGTAGAGCATGTATGACATGAGAATAGAAAGGTTGTGTCTTAGGGTTTCTATTGCTGTGAAGAGACACCATGACCAAGGCAACTCTTATAAAGGAAAACATTTGGTTGGGGCTGACTTACAGTTTCAGAGCTTTAGTGCATTATCAACTTGGTGGGGAATCATGGCAACATGCAGACAGACATCGTGTTGGAGAAGGAGCTGAGAGTTCTTCATCTTGATATGTACATAAACAGGATGTGAACTGTGTCACTGGGCATAGTTTGAGCTTATAAGATGTAAGAATTGACCCCAGCAGTGGCATGCTTCCTCCAACAAGGCCACACCTACTTTAATAAGGACATACCTCCTCATAGAGCTACTCTCTATGGGAGCCATTTTCTTTCAAACCACCACAGGTAGGTAGAAGGAGTAGAAGAATATATGTCAAAGTATGTGAATGGGAGAATCAAAAAAAAGTGATGCTTGAAAAATGTCAGAATGAAATAATACGTTGTATTGTATTTCTCTATTTTACCTTTTATCACATTTCTCCATCTATTCTCTTCTTCTTATGTTTTAAAGATATAGAAAACATGGAAAACATATATACTAAGTCTGATATTTTAAAGGTATGATTTAGTGAGTGTATGTATACTAGATTTAAGATGTGTATGTCTCAAGTTGTGTCAGACCCATGCTTAAGTGCAGAGCCAAGTAAACAACAGAAAATATCTCTATTAGTATTTAAGCCTTTACTTATACTCAGTTGTCCATGGCAATATCTTCTTAACTGATCTCTTAGGTCATGGTTCCGTCTACCACTCTCAGTTGAACTCTCTAACTCCCTCCCATGATAATCACTATTATACCTGACTGAGTTTCCTAGAGTCTTCCTGCATTAAATACTTTGAGCAGACAGGCAATGTGTATTTTATCAAATGTTCCAGGACTGAAAAGAGCTTGACAGAGGGCAAGTTTGGAGTACATTTTTTAGACTGGAATTAAATTCTCCATTGCTTTCAACTACATCTTCCTCCTATATCCAATGTATTTTGACACTCAAAATCTTAAGCACTGAAAGGTCATTTATATAAAATCTAGGTGGGCAAAACCAAAACTTTGTTCAATCCATCAAAGTGCTTAAACCCTAGTGCTGTAGCCAAGTCTACTATTTCCTAAGGTGCTCTGTGGATTGAAGACCACAGTATGGGCAGGCAGGACTGCTGTTAAAGGCTTCTGATGGAAGTCCACTCCTCCCATGTATCAATTATGATGAACTGGCACATTTTCTGCGTTTGGGTTTGCATTTCTATTCTTTCATCTGAGGGTCACTTTACCACTCAGCACTTTATTTATTATTTAGTTATTTGATTTTTAGAACTATGTCCTCTGACTTAAAAGCTTGAGGGAAGATGTCCAATAAAAATGTATCATTAATTAAAGACACTTAAAATGATGAGCAAAAATCACAACAAATAAGAAAAACAAAAATGGCAAAAGTAGCTGCTCCATGTACTGTGCCATTTCCTCACAAGTTATAAAATTAGTTTTACAATTAATTCTCATGCAGTATTTTACTGAGTTCATCTTGTCTTCATATTTTTTAGGCACACAGAAATGATAATACAACAATCTCTGGCACCTCTATTATGGGCCTTAATGGTATGCACATCAATGATAATGAAATAAATGCAACACAATTTTTCCCATTAGGTTTCTTACTAGAATATGGACTAAGTCTTTGCAAAGGATGTCCTCAATTCAGAAGAGCTGCTTAGATTAATGTTGAACCTGTTCTTCAGAATAAGGACAAGGATATGGATTTCCAAAGAACAACAATACTTAGAAGGTTAAAAACTCATTATCTTGTTAGAGGTCTGTTATCTGAAAAATTCAGTGCTCTACCCATCCCTGCTCTTCATGTACCATCTACATTATCCATATTGGCTTTTTCATAGACTGTATCTTTGGTATTCTTCAGGGTTCTTCATTTGTTTACATATTAGGTTCTTTAGTTAGGATATACTTATTTGAAGGGTGAAGAAACTTTAAAGTCTGGGTCATGGCTTACCCAACTGGAAATCACAAATTGTGTGTTTATAAATGTTGTTGACATGTAATAGTTATAATAAAAAATAAACAACTACAAAGGCAACATACCAGTAATGCTATGATGTAGTGAAAAATCACCAAACCATTTTTCTCTTCCCAGTGTCTGCTTCCTACATCTACCTCTTTCCCCTTCCCTATCTCTTCTTATCTCGCTATTTTTTTTTCACTCTTCAATATTTCTAAAAAAGTAGATGTTATGGCCTACTTTCACAAGTATGTTATTTACTTTTCCCATAATTTGGGCAAAAATGTCTGACAAAAAGCACCTCAAAGAAGAAAAGGAGGTGCATAATGATTGGGAAGTCGTGGTGTCAACAGCTTGAGGAAGTAATTATGTTATATCCACAGTGGAAAAACATGTAAAGATGAAATGTCAATTCACTTATTTCCTTTCCTGCTCATATAATGTTGGAACTCATAATTTTAATGGCATCTTTACCTTTCTGCTGAACAAATAAAGAACTTCCTGCAAAGAAAATCTGAAAAGGTTGTTTCCAAGGAGATTGTACATCTTGTCAAATTCAAAAGAAATACTAGTCATGTTAATTTGACAAGGTTCAAAATGAAAAGATCTCTATGTGGCCTCAAGCCTTGTCTTCCAGAGATACCCGAAAAGATGAATTTCCTAGATTCTTGTTCCAAATTCTTTGTGTAGATTTCTTTTCTTCATTTAAAATTTTAAATGTTAATCTTTTATGGTCCAAAAGGAAGGCAT
Source organism: Phyllotis vaccarum (assembly GCA_033318265.1). NCBI lineage: Eukaryota > Metazoa > Chordata > Mammalia > Rodentia > Cricetidae > Phyllotis > Phyllotis vaccarum. The sequence continues at coordinate 62,543,882 of JARWLC010000013.1, forward strand.
GTTAGATGATGAGGCTTTAAAAAATTTTTGAGTATAAAATAGTACTTAAAAATCAATTTTTGAATCTTTGTACTATTAGAGTAAATATGCTCTCCAGTCAATTTTCAGCATGTATATTGAACAATTGTGATAATTAATGAAATTAAGAAATAATACTCACTTTGACAGCACACATACTGAAATTGGAATTTTAGTTAGATAGGACTAGTGCTTCTCTCCTTGGCATCTTATCTATAATTTTATAGTGCTATGAGAAGAGGCTTCCAGGACATTTCCAGTCTTGTGTCCACATGAGGGAAGCCTTGCTCTGATTCCCTTGAACTGTGGAATACCTAATGTGCAATGTAAGCCTTGGAAATGTAGAGACAGAGAAATCTCTGCCCTGTCTGGGTGAAGGGGCTTAGCATGTGTGGGGGATTTAGTCTAGAAGCTGCTGTAACAGATGGAAAGCCTGGGTTAGGCTGGAAAAGTACCTGGAAGATGGGTGGGGATTTTGAGCACAGGCAGTGAAGAGCAGTTGAAAATCTTATTGCGCAGAGTCAGCAGGAGTGTGTGGCAGATAGGGTCTTTCCTTCAAGTTCTATAAGGCAAACAAAGTCAATAGCTCACATTGTTATGAGAGTCTCTTGTATTCTGATAATGAACAACCCGAGTGATGTTTTTATGCTTGGAACTGGGGTTTTTGTTAGATAGTCCATGGCTCATGTGGGAGTGTTGCCCAAATAAAGAAAACTTAGAACCAGATCTCAGGGAAAGGCTGAGATATCAGAGAGGGGAAACATCACAGTCAAATCTCACCTAGCTGTTTTCCAGCTTCCTCAGCCTTGCTGCTTGTGGCTTCTACTGCCTACTCTGTCTTTCTATGCCTGCCTTAAATACCTCTCTTCACCCAGTTGTTTCACATCCAGGTTAAGATTAAAGACATGATGCCACCACTGCCTTCCTGGGAGCCTGGAACTCCCTCTGTAAACTAATTGGTCTCAAACTCAGATTTGGTGGAATTAAAGGTAAAAATCACCACTCTCTGATCCTCCTAGATTGACTATGGGTAGATCCCTCTGATATCTCAGACTCGTTTTTCATTAAATTTGAAACATATCCCCACAGGGGAGCACACACTATGTGTAGTGACTCTCTCTCTCTCTCTGAATATAACATATATGGTATATATGTACATATGTATATATATATATGTATGTGTAAATACATATATTGCATAAATATATATGTATATGTTGTAGTAGTGGGGTTCTCGGTCCCAGCCGGCCAGAGATCCGAGACCCACAGACCTGCCCGCCTGAGACTGCTTAGGAACCCACCGCCGCCCAGACCCCCAGAAACGACTCAGACGCTTCTATTAACTTCATGCTGTTTGACCTATGGCTCAGGCACATTGCTAGCTAGCTCTTACATCTTAAATCAACCCATTTCTATTAATCTGTTGGCCACGTGGCCCGTAGCTCACCAGTGCTCCTTACATGTTGCTCCTTGGGCGGCGGCTGGCTTGATCTGCCTGACTCCGCCCTGCTTCTCCTACCTATGTTCTGATTTCTCCTCCTACTTCTTCTATGGTGCCTGCCATGGCCCAAAACAGCTCCTTTATTTAAAGATTGAGATTCACAGCATACATAAACGCATTCCCACATCATGTATATATTTTACTTATTTAAAGTAAGCTCAACTTCTCCATGCTCAATGAGTTGTGTTGGTGTTGTCTTTAGCAGTGGGGCCTTGCTGTCAGTTTCTGGAGAATAACCCATAGTCTTCAGAAGAGCCTAAGGTGCTTATGAGTTCCCACTAAGACCCATTTTGTCAACAACTGATTAAATGTAATCCAGCTGTTTTAGTTAGAGTTTCTAGTGCTGTAATGAAAGACCATGAGCAAAAAGCAAGTTGACAAGGAAAGGGTTTATTTGGTTTGTACTTACTTCCATATCACTGCTTGTCAATGAAGGAAGTCAGGGCAGGAACTCCATGGAAGGAACCTGGAGGCAGGAGCTTATGCAGAGGCCATGGGTGGTGGAGGTAGGGGCATGGAGGTGGAGTGGGTTGCTTACTAGCTTTATTCCTAGCTTGCAATCCCTGCTTTCTTCTAGAACACAGGACCAGAATCCAAAGGATGGAATCACCCATCATGGACTGAGCTCTCCCCCACTGAGCACTATATGAGAAAATGCCTTACAGAGCTCATTGAGAAATTTCCTCAACTGAGGTTTCTTCCTCTCTGATGACTTTTGTTTGTGTCAAGTTGACACACAAAACCACTCCCTACACTAATAGTAGCAATGGAAACTTCATTTGGGGCATGGTCTTCCTCATTTTGGTATTTTGATGATTTCATGCAGACAATCTTTTATTGACCTGTGAATTTCATGATTTTAGTTTTAATGGCCGAGTAATACTTTATTGTGTAAATGTATAATATTTTAACCATTATTCTGTTGAGAAATATACAAGTGGTCTCCAATTCTGGCTATTAAAAAAATAGGAGCAATGAAAATGGTTAATCAAGTGTCTTTGTGATACGATAAAATGTCTTTTTACATATATACTTAATAGTAGGGTGGTGATTTGAAAGGAAATGGACCACAAAGGAAGTAGCACTATTAGGAAATGTGGTTTTTTTGGAGGAAGTATGTTACTGTGGAGGCAAGATGTAGCCTATACCATGTCTTCCTGAATGCTATCATGCTTCCTGCCACGATGATAATATACTAAACCCCTAAACTGTAAGCCACAACCTGAATTAAATATTTTCCTTTATAAGAGTTTCCATGGTCATGGCTTCTCTTCACAGCAATAAAATCTCTAACTATGACAACTGGTATGTAGATGTATCTTGAGGTGACTCTGTTCCCAGATGACTGAACTAAAAACATACTGCTTTCCATAGTAGCTGTAAAGGTTTTCACTCTCATCAGCTATGTTCCCCTCAACTCATATCCTAGACAGCATGAGCTATCACTTCTTTTATTGGTCTTAGCAATTATGATAGATGTAAAGCAAAATCTCAAAGTAGTTTTGTTCTGCATTTCCCTGATGGATAAACATTTTGAACATTTCTTTAAGTGTTTCTCAGTCATTTAACTTTTTTTTTGAGAATTCTCTGTATAGATATGTACCCTGTTTAATAATTGGGTTTTCTTGATATCTAGTTTTTTGAATTCTTTATATATTTTGGATATCAGCATGTATAGTTGGCAAAAATCTTTTTCCAATATGTAGTCTGCCACTTTGTCCATATGACTATGTTCTTTGCTATGTAGAGTCTTTTAAATTTCATGAGGTCCCACTTATAATCTTAGTGGCTGTGCTAGTGATCTTATGTTCAGAAAGAGTTTTCTTAAGTGAGGTACAGAGATACAGAATTCACAAAAAAACATCTCAAATGGCTTAGAGACACTTATAGAATTGTTCAACATTCTTAGCCATCAAGAGAAATGCAAATAAAGACATCTCTGTGATATATTACACCTATCAGAAGACTCAGATTAAAAACACAGATGACAGCCTATGGCAGAGGGAATATGGAATAAGGGGAACACTCCTCCATTGCTGGTGAGATGCAAACTTGTACATCCACTTTGGAAATCAGTATGGTGGTTTCTCAGAAAACTGAAAATTAATCTACCCAATGATCCAGCAATACCACTCTTGGGCATATATGCAAAAGATGCAAATTCTTTTCACAAGGACATTAGCTCATCTATATTCATAGCAGCATTATTTGTAATAGCTAGAACCTGGAAACAACCTAGATGCCCCTCAACTGAATAATGAATTAAAAATAACTGCGGTACATCTACAAAATGGAGTAGTACTCAGCAGTAAAAAATGACATTCTGAAATTTTCAGGCAAGTGGATAAAATTAGAAAATATTATCTTGAGTGAAGTAATACAGACCCAGAAAGATAAACATGGTATGTCCTCACTCATAAGTGGATTTTATATGTAAAGCAAAAGATAACCAGGCTACAATCTATAACACCAGAGCAACTAATTAAGAAGGGGAGACATCCATGGATTCTCTGGGAAGGGGGAATAGATACAATCTCCTAAGTAAAATGGGACCATAGGGTGATATGGGAAAGGGGAAGTAGGAAGAGAACATGAGGAAATGGAATGACTGAGTTGGGGAAAGAACAGGTAAGGAGAACAATGAAATAGATATTTTGATAGAGGGTGTCCTAGTGGGGTTAAAGAGAAACATGGTGCTAAGAAAATATCAAAGAACGCACAAAAATCCTTTAGCCAAGACTCTAAGCAATAGTGTAGAGGGTGCCTAAACTGGCCTTCCCCCATAGTCAAACTGATGGTCACCCTAATTGTCATTATAGAATCCTCTTTCTGCAACAGTTGGTAGTAGATGCAGAGATCGTACTGTGGCAAGCTTCCAGTTCAACTGAAGAGAGGGAGGAGAGATTATATGAGCAAAGGGCTCAAGATAATTAGGAAACCCACAGTGACAGTGAACCTGAGCTACTGGGATCTCACTAACACTAAAATGACAGCTTGGGGACTTACATGGAACTGAACTGTAGTAAGAAGTTTCTGGCCTTGCCTAGTCCCAAGATCTTGACCTGCCATCCCACAGCTGTTTAGACCCAAATAATCACACAAAGGCTTATATTAATTTCTTTCCACTTGGCCTATACCTCAGGATTATTGCTAGCTAGCTAGCTCTTGCATCTTAACTCAACCCATTTTTACTAATCTATATTTTGCCACATAGATAAAAGCTTACCTGTACTTTTACATCTTGCTTTCTTGGTGGCAGCTTCCAGCTTCTCTCCCTGACTCTGCCCTTCTCCCTCTTTATCTATGCCTGGATTTACTGCCTGCTTCTAAGATGTCATGCCATAGGCCAAAACAGTTCTTTTATTAACCAGTGATAATTTACAGCATAAAGGCATACGACATCACTGAACTTCTAAAAAATTTTTCTCCAATATCTTAAAGATTTTGTCATACAAGTTATTTTATTTGTTAGTGTTACCCCACTATATTTTGTATTAATTGAAAGTATGTGAAAGGTATTCTTTCTATGATATCTTTCTCATTCCATTTGTTACTTGTATAGATAGGATGGCTATTGATATTTTAGTTTATATTTTACCCATCTACTTTGTTTAACATGTTTATGAGCTATTTTAAGTGTCAAATACGTATATTATCATATTATTTGCAAAGAATGATATTTTAACTTTGTTCTTTCCATGTTGTATTCTTCTGATCTCCTTTAGTTGCCTTATTGCTTTAGCTAAGACTTCAGGTACTATATTAGATAGGAATGGAAAGATTGGATAGCCTTGTCTTGTTCCTAATTTTGGTCAAATTGCTTTGAGTTTTTCTCTAAGTTGATGTTGGTATGGGTTTGTTGTAAACTGCTCTTATGTTTTTGAAGAATATCTTTTGTATAACTAATTGTTCAGGATGTTTTATAATGAAGAGATGTTGAATTTTGTCTAAGATCTTTTCTGCATCTAATGAGATGGTCATGGTTTTGGTTGCAAGTTTGTTTATATGATGAATTACATATTATCAATTTACAAATGCTGAACAGTACCTATAACTCTTGGATCATGTGAGTGATTACTTAGATTTTCAAAAGGGAAATTGATCTGTAGCTTTCTATATTTGTTAGGTATTTGTGTGGTCCCTTAAAACAAATGTGAAAAGTTTCTTCTCTCTTTTGTGGAATAATTTGAAGAGTATAGTCATTATCTATTTGTTGAAAATCTAGAAGATTTCTATGCTAAAAATGCCTGTCCCTGGGCTTTTGATTGGTTTGGAGACTAGTTTTTTTTTCTATTTCATTAGAAGTTTTAAGTCTATTTAACTTGTTGATCTGACCTCAATTTAACTTTGGTACATGGCACCTTTGGAGAAAATTATTAATTTTTTTAAAAGATTTTCTGGTTTGGTGAATTACAGGTATTTAAAGAATGTCTTTCTGATTCTCTGGATTTCCTTGATGTCTATTGTTACTCCCATCTCTCCATTTCTAATCTTTTTAATTTGTGTATTCTCTCTGCCTTTTAGTTAATTTGTTTAAGGATTTATCAATATTACTGATTTTTCTCAAAGAACTAATGCTGTTTCAATGCTTCTTGATATTTTTAGCTACTTTATTGAATCCATTAGTTTTATTATTTCTTGCTGTGTACTATTTCTGGGTATGATTTCTTCTCCTTCTTTTTGAGCATTCAGGTATGCTGTTAAGTTACTAGAAAGTTATCTCTCTAATACTTCATACAGACAATGTTATGAACTTGCCTCTTAGAACATTTTCATTGTTTTCTATATGTTTATAAATGCTGTATATTCATTTTTATACAATTTAAGAAATTATTTACTTTCTTTCTTTATTACTGTCATGACCCATTTGGTATTCAATAAAGAGTTGTTCATTTCCAAGACTTCATAAACTTTCTATTATTTCTGCCCTTGTTGATATTCAGCTTTAATTCACAGTGTTCTAATAGGTGCAGGGAGTTATTTCAATTTTCTTGTATCTGCTGAGTCTTGCTTTGTGTTTGAGTATGTGGTCAATTTTAGAGAAAGTTCTATGAGGTTACAAGAAATATATACATTCTTTTGTCTTTGGGTAAAATGATCTGTGAATATTTTTAAACACATTTATTCTATAATGTCAGTTAACTCCTACATTTTTAAATTTAGTTGTTGGCTGGATGACCTGTCTATTGTTAAGAGTGGAATATTGAAGCCTCCAGTGTAATTGTGTGACCATTTATATTTAATTTCAGCTGTGGTACTGTTTTTCTTTTCTTCAAACTTTGAGTTGATGTTTACCCTTGATGTTAAGGTACATTTGTAGAATTCGGTAGAAGGATAGATCCTATTTTTACATTCATTCTGTTAGCCTGTGTCTTTTTATTGGGGAATTGATATCAATGGACAGTGTTGGTTTCTGTTATTTTGTTATTGTTGCTTTGATGGTGGTGTTGTTAATGGTGTGTGTATGTGTGTGTGGGGGTGTCTTTTGATTTGCTGATATGTGGTTATTTATTAGTTGTGTTTTTTGAGAGTGACTAAACTCTTTAGTTAGGAGTTTTGCTCATGTAGGACTGATATACAATTTTTCCTTCCTGCAAAATATGGTAAACTAATGGTAGCATAAACCTTGCAGGAGTCACTAATCAGTGTTTGATTTGCCTCAAGATTTACTTACATATGTCCACATCGAATCTTAAGATTCTTCATTTGTTGACTATGGAAGAAGTGTGACCAGCTCTCTTAAAATCCTACATCTATGACTTCCCTCTAACATTAGGCCCCCATGTAGCATTTTATGCCAAATAAAGCATTTTTTATACTTGTTTTTTTCAAGGTGTGTTATCACAGAATCATAAATGAATCTAGAAAAATCTGCAATTGCTCATAATAAGCACTATTAATATTTTGGCACATGTTTTCACACTTTAATTTGTTATGAGAAGCAAATAAAACAATTATATCAAACTCTCTGTGATTTAAAGAAATTACCAGTATCATATAGAAAAAGAAAGTTTAAAATACATTAATATAGGTTTCATGTAAGAAGATAAAAATAGTTGCAAAATACATTTTTGCATGGATGCATATGAATATGATTCTTTAATAATGATTACTAATTCATTATATGACAGTGTCACTTGTATATCTTAGAAATATTTGATGTGATCTTTCCTTGTGGTTGCATAGGCTTATTGTGTTACTCATAATTTTGCTTGTAAATTTCAAAATTACATTTTTACTTCAATAAAAATCCTGTATACTTTAGATATCTGGAGCTCCTCCTTATTCTACTTAAATATTCTTTCTTCTCTGTTTTATTTTTTACTGATATTACCTGATAGTAATCCTGATTGAATACTTAATATTCTTTTTCTCCATTGTAGCCATTTTTCTAATATGTAATTCTCTATATTTTTATCTATTTATATATATCTCAATGAGTAAATTCTACACATTACATGGAATTTTTTTCTAACTTGATATATAACCTATCAAAGTTAAACCAAACAATAAAAATCAAACCCATTACCTCTAGTGAAACAGAAGTGCTACCTTAAAAAAAAATCTAACCAAACAAAAAGAGCAAAAGCCCAAGGTCAGATGGATTGAGTGTAGTGCACAATTCTTCAGACATTCAAAGAAGATCTAATGCTAATACTCATCGAATTATTTCCTAAAGCAGAAACTGAAGAAATGTTTTCAATTATTTTTAGGAAGTCTCTATTGCTTTGGTATAGACCAATATTCCTTACAAACATAGATTCAAATCTTTGTAACACAATACTTGATAATTGACTCAAGAACACATCAACATTATTGCTTACTATAATTAAGTTGGCTTCATCCCAGAGATGCAGAAATCATTTAACATATGTAAAACTGTAAACATGATAATTCATACAAATATACTAAAAGCCAAAAATCACAGGATCAACTTATTACAAAAGGTCTTTAATAAAAACCAATATCCCTTTATGATAAAATCCTGTAGAGACTACATACACAATACACATTACTTAATGCAATGAAGGGAATTTATAGAGTAGCCATAGCCTACATCATTCAAAAGAGAGAGAAACTCAAAGCACATCTACTAAAATCAGAAATGATATGAGGATGTGTATTTTTTTCTATCCCCATTAAACATAGTACTTGAAGTCTTATCTAATGAAATAACAAAGCTTAAGGAAATAAATAGGAAAGAAGTTATAAATAGGAAAGGAAAAAGTCATACTATCCTTATTTGCATATGATCTTAGTTTATAAACAGAAGTGCCTGACAACTCCAACTACAGCTGATTAAAAACATCAGAAAAGTTTCAGGATATAAAATTAAAACACAAAATTTCTAGACATTCTACATACAAGTCTCAAACACACCAAGAAAGGAATCATGGAAATGATCTTCAAAAATGCCTCAAAGTATTTTGTGAAAGTTCTAATTAACAAGTAAAAGTCTTGCTAAGACATAGAAAAAAGAAATTGAAGAAGACACCAGAAGATGAACGAATTTCCCATACTAATGGAATAGGAGGATTAACAGTCATCAATAATGAAATAAATGCTAGAGTTGTCACAATCCTTGATTTTATGTTGCATTACCAAGCTCTAGTAATAAAAACAGCATGATATTGCTAAAAAAAATATGGGTTGGTATATGTAATAGATTAAAAAATAATGACATAATTCTTCACATGAACAGACACATATTAATAAAAATGAAACACAAAATACACACTAGAATAAAAGATGGCATCTTAATCATATAGTGCTGAATAAACCAGGTGGCTTCATGTAGAATAATAAAAATAGGTCCAGATCTATCACTCTGCACAAAACTCAACTCCAAGTGAATCAATGTCCATCCTTAATCTGATAGAAGAGAAAGTAGGGAATTGGTTGGAACTCATTAAGACAATAGAGGACTTTCTTAACAGAAAAACAGTAGCACAGGTATTAAAACCAATCATTAGTCAATGAGACATCATAAAGCTAAAATTTTCTGTACAGCAAAGGCCACTACCATTCAGATAAAACAGCAGCCTACAGAATGAGAAAAATCATTACCAGTTATAAATCTGAAAGAGGATTTGTATTTATAATACATAAAAAAACTAACAATAGAATGGAATGAAAAAAATCAACTTCAAGACAACAAATAACCCATTTCAAAATTAGGATACACAAATGGAGTGTTCACAACATATGAAAAACTATATTTGAGAAACACTGAATGAAATGTTCAGCATCCTTAGCCATCAGGGAATTGCAAATTAAAAGGATTTTGAAATTTTATCTTATCTCAGCCTGAATGATAAGATCAATAAAGCAAATGACAGCACATGCTGGAGAGGAGTAAACACTAGTATAACCAGAATGGAAATTAGTGTGGATCTTCCTCAAACACCTGAAAATAAATGTATCACAAGATTCAGTTATATTATTCTTGGGCACATACCGAAAGAACTCTACACTCTACATCTAACTACAGAGATACTTCCTCATCTATCTTCATTGTTACTCTATTCATAATAGCTAGACAATGGAAATAACCAAATGTTCATCAACTGAATGAATAATAAATGTGTGGTACTTTTGAATAATGTAATATTATTCAGCCTTTAGAAAAAGAAAATCACAAAATTTGCATGTAAATGGCTTGTGCCAGAAAATAATCATCCTTGGTGAGATAAACCAGACACCAAAAAACAAATATTGATTGTCTTCTTTGTATTTGGATGTTAGCTTTTAAGCTTTAGATATGTGTGCTTCTACCTAAATATCCAAGGAGTTTAGGTGGCTAGTAAAAGACATCCTCCAAGAGTAGGAAATAGAGTATAGTGTTATAAAGAGATAAAAGGGAGAATAGAATATGAGAATTAAATGAGGGAGGAATATGGGAGATCAGGATGAAGGAGAGAATGTGAGGAGGGGCAACTAATAGAAAAATTTGAAATACATATGGAAGCCTACTACCATAGAAACTTTCTAAAGTATATATATATGGAAGGAATTTAAATGGAGATAATGGCAAAACTAGACATCTTAAGCCACCATGTAAAATCCACATTACCAGGAATACATTATATATGTTGAGTTGTTGGACAAAGAAGTCCAATAGACTACTCTGCACACATCACATGCTATTGTGAAGATCATTGTTTACTTTCCATAACGTCATAATGAATCCTTATTACTAAAGAAACAACTGAAGTCATTGAATATAGTGAAATAAAGATGATGTCTAACTAGAATTTTTATTCCTGTTGACTAATGCTCCTGGTGCTGGAGTGTACTTTGAATTCTACAAGGGGAGAAAATTAATCATTACTATCATTTAGCTACAAACCCTGTGACCTATGACAAGGATCTTTTTTCAAAAGATACTGGTACAATAGTGGGACAGATATTATGGGACTAGTCATATTAGTAAGGGTTCTCTAGAGTAAAATAATTTATAGGATGAATCTCTCTCTTTCTCCATATATACACGTATATATGTTAAAACCCCATACAGATCCCAGCACTGGGAAGGGAAAGTGAACACACAATGTTTCACTGCTAACCAATAAGCTCACTGCAATTGATACCTTCTTGGGAACTCTAAAAGTCAGCAGGGCTTAGAGAGATGTGCTGCAGACTAAGAGAAGATGAATACCAGCCCAGACAAGTATATCCAGTAAAACTTTCAATCACTATATATAGAGAAAAGAAGATATTTAAGGACTAATCCAAATTTAAACAAATCCACCCTACAGAAGGTACTAGAGAGATAATAGCAACTCAAGGAGGTTTACTACACTCACAGAAACACAGGCAATAAATAATCTAAATCAGCAAAACAAAAAAAATAAAAACATATATGCAGGTACACAGACAAACACATACACAGTACCACCAATAAGTATTACAACAAAATAACAATAATTAATAATCATTGACAATTGGTATCTCTCAGTATCTATGGATTCAATTTCTAACTTTAAAAAGACACAGATTAATAGAATAATGTGAAAACAAGACCTATCATTCTGCTGCACACAGAAACATAATTCAATATGAAAGACAGATATTACCTCAGAATTAAGTGTTGGAAAAAGATTTCTAAGCAACTGGCCCCAAGAATCAGGCTGGAGTAGCTCTTCTAATATCTAACAAAATGGACTTTGAACAAAAATCAATCAAAAGAGTTGGACAAGGACACGTCATACAAATAAAAGGAAAAATTCACTAAGATAACATTTCAATTCTCAGCATCAATGTCCCAAATGCAAGGACAACTACATTTGTAAAAGAAAAATTACGAAAGCTTAAATTATGCATCAACCTTCACACATTGGTAGTGTGAAACTTCAATACTCCTCTCACCAATGCATTGGTCACCTAGACATAAAATAAAAAGGGAAAGTAGCTAACAGATGTTATGAAGCAAAAGAACATAAGAGGTATCTACCTAGCACTTCACTGAAATACAGAAGAATATACCTTTTCTCAGTATCTTATGAATTATTCTCCAAAATTTACCACATATTCAGTCATAAAGCAAGTCTCAACACATGCAAGAAAATTGAATTAACCTCCTGCATCCTATCAGGCTACCATGGATTAAATCTGGATTTCAACAATGACAGAAACAATGGAAAGACTACAAACTTATGAAAACTGAACATCTCTATACTTAATGACTACTGGGTCAATGCAGGAATAAAGGCAGAAATTAAATACTTCATAGAAGTCAATGAAAATTAATGCAAAACATACTCAAATTTATGAAACATATTGAAAGTGGTGATGAGAAGTAAGATTATAGCACTAAATTCCTTCATAAAGAATTTGGAAAAATATGGTACTATCAAGTTAACAGTACACTTGAAAGCTCTAGAACAAAAGGAACAAGAACATACCGTAGGAATAGACATCAAGAAACCGTTGAAGTGAAAGCTGAAATCAATAAAATAGAAACAAAAAGAACAATACAACAAACCAATGAAACAAAGAGTTGGTTCCTTGAGAAAATAAACCAACCCTTATTCATACCTACTAGACAGCAGAAAGAGAATGTCCTAATTAACAAAATCAGAAACATAAAAGAAACATAAAAAGACATCAAGAAATCTAAAGAATAATCAGATAGTACTTAAAAAAATCTTTACTCCACAATTGAACAAACTAAAAAATAAATGGACAACTTTCTTGATAGATAGCACTTACCAAAGTTAAGTTAAGATCAGATGAGCAATTTAAATAGACCTACAACACGAAAGGATATATAAGTAGTCATTAAAAGTCTCCCAATCAAAATAAAAGCTCAGAGACAGATATGTTGAGCTCATAATTATACCAGACATTCAAAGAAGAGCCAATACCAATACTACTGAAATGATTCTACAAGCTAGAAACAGAAGGAAGAGTTGCAAATTCATTTTATAATGCCATAGTCACACTGATACCCAAACCACACAAATTTACACCAAAGAAAGAGAACTGCACATAAATTTCTCCTCATGAACATAGATGCAAAAGAGAAATACTTGCAAACCAAATCTGAGAACACATCAAAAAGTCATCAATCATGCTCAAGTAGGCTTCAACCCAGTGATGCAATTATTGTTCAATATATGAAAATCTGTTAAAGTAATGGACCATATAAACAAATTGAAAAAAACATGATTATCTCATTCAATGCTGAAAATCCTTTGACAATAATCCAACACCCTTTTATGATAAAAATCTTGGAGAGATCAAGGATACAAGGAACATACCTAAAGCAATATATAAGCATCAAATTAAATGGAAAGAAACTCAAAGAAATTCCACTAAAACAAGGAACAAGGCAAGGCTATCCACTATCTCAATACTTATTCAAAGTAGTAATTGAGGTTCTAGTTAGAGCAATAAGACAACTAATAGAGATTAAAGAGACACAAATTAGAAAGTGATATATCAAATTATGGCTTTTGGCAGATGACATGCTCGTATAAATAAGGAGCCTCAAAATTGTACCATGGCACATCTACACTTGATAAAACACCATCAATGAAGTGACTGGATAAAAGCTTAAATCAAAATAATTACTATTCCCCTTATATACAAAGTGGTTAATAAAGAAATCATGGTAATAACACTCTTTACAACAGCCACAAATAATTTAAAATATATTGGGGTAACTCTAACCAAGTAACTAAAAGACTTGTATGATAAAACCTAAAATTATTTGAAGAATTCAATGAAGATGTAAAGATATCCCATGGTCACCAATCATAGGATCTATAAAAAAATGGCAATCCTACCAAAAGCAATCTGGATACTAAATGGAATTCCCATAAAAAATTCTAGTACAATACCTTTTGACCTTGAAAGAACAATACTTAATTTCATATGGAAAAACAACCAGGTTAACTAAAACAATCTTGTACAAACAAAAGAATATCATATTGTATCATCATCCCCAATTCCAAGCTGTTCTATATTACTAAAATAATAGTAAAAAAAACTTCATGGAATTTCCATAAAATGATCAATAGAACTGGATTGAAGACACAGATGTAATTCCACACATCTAGTTACATTCTTTGATGTGTCCTGCACAGTTTGGCCAGATGATGCTGTTGTTTTTCCAGAGTGTATTTTGGGTTTTCCCCCAAAACTTAGGTGTCCATAGGTTTATGGAAATACACTTGTGTCTTTAACTTTTTTCCATTGATGAATGTTTCTTGTTTTAATGTGATTACAAGTATGCTTTAATCACTATACGTTTATTATATAACTTAGTCTTAAAATTGTAAAACTTAAAAGGATGGTGATGTATCTGTCATTTCTTTTATTGTTCATGAGTATTTGTTCTACACTAGTTTTTTGTGTTTCAATATAAATTTTAAGAATGTTTTTATAATTTCTGTGAAGAATTATGTTTGAATTTTAATAGAATTATAGTGTATCCATAGATTACTTTTGGTAGGATGGTCATTTTCACAATATCAATCCATGAGTATGGGTTATTTTTCTATCTTCTGACTTCTTTTTCAATTTATTTTTCTTCAGCATCTTAGAATTTTTGTTATGTAATTCTTTTTGTTTCTTAGTAGGATTTATTCTTAGATTATTGTGAATTGGCTTATTTTCCTGATTTCATCCTTGGTATATTTGTCATTCACACACAGAAAGAGTATTAATATTTTTGTCTGTTAACTTTGTATTCTACTATTTTGCTTAAGATATTAATCAGGTATGGTTTTCTGGTGGAGTTTTGGGGGTCTTTTTTGTATACAACCATATTATCTACAAATAGGGATGACTTGTTTCCTTATTTATATTATCTTCTTTGAATGTTTCTTTATATAATGTGCTAAGACTTCAAGCACTATATTTAACTATAATGGGAATAATGGGCATTCTTTTCTAGTTTCTAATTTTAGTGGAAATATTTTGAGATTTAAAAAAAATAGCATGGCATAGGATGATTCTTGGATTATTGTATGTTACTTTTATTATATTGATATATGTCCCCTGTATCCCTATATTCTCTAGGACTTTTATCATGAAGGGATGTTTAATGTTGTCAAAGGTCTTTTCTACAACCAGCAAGATGATCATGTGTTTTATGTCATAGAGTGTCATTAAGTGGCAAATTAGCTTTATTGAAGCACCCTAATATGTTTAGGATGAAGCTAAATTGATAGCAGTCACTATCAGAATCCCCCATTTTGCTGCCTACAGGAAATACCCTTTATTATCAACAGTGGACACCATCTATGATGGTTAGAATATCTTACTGTTATTATTAAATTGAAACAACCTGACAGGGAATATCAGTTGAGAAAATGTCTCCATGAAATTGACTTTCAGCCAAATCTATGGGAGACATTTTCTTGATGTAAGAGCAATTATTCTGTTGTGAGTGATACCACTACTGCAGAGTTAGTCTTAAGTTGTACTATTAAAGCAAGGTGAGAAAGACATAAAGATAAACTTAGAAAGCCATATTCCTATATGGTCTGTGCTTCAGTTTTGTTTCATTCAATGATAAGCACTGTTCTTGAAGTCTAAACCTCAAACATTTTATTCCTTCAAGTTTCTTTTGGTCATGGTGTTTATCATAGCAACAAAGAGCAGATAGAGAAATTGATATCCAGATAATAAGCAGAAAATGAAGTACTTTTGTGACAGACCTGACATGTTGTTCTTGGGAGAACAGAGAAGTACTTAGAATGTTGGGCCAGAAAGGCCACCAATATCCCGGAGTTTAATAAGTGGTTTTAAGATTTTGTAAGGTAAAATAATAAGGGTAATACTAACAATGGAGACCCCACTTGTGAAATTTCAGAGGTAAGTTTTATAATGACTTAAAGGTTCTATCAGTGCTGTTCATATGTTTTGAATTTAGAATGTGTTGCTTCTTGTCAACTAGGTCTGAACAAAAAGCTGTGATTAAGGTGAGACAAGCATCATTGAGATGAAATTTCGCTTAACTGAAATTAATTCTAGTTAGCTGGAACTGAAAAATTACCTATTATTAACAAGAGATGTAACTCAATGAAAGGGAATCATTTAGGATGTGTTTCCTCAGGGTCAGTGCACAGAAACTTAAATTCAGAGGAGAACAAGGCTGTATCTAAAAATGTTAGCTGAACTTGATAAGTGTTTGAGAGTCTTCCATGTGTTACCATTCTGCTATTGTGAGAGATTCAGAGATGAAGAAGTCATAGAAAGCAGCTGACTTTGCTATGAGTGATCAGGAGAGACCTTTTATGATGGTTTATCCTCAGTTGCAATGGATATATCAGTATTAAAAGGTGGGGAGTGGAAGCTGCTGTTTAGTTCCATGTAGCAAGATTGGGTTCCTTGAAAAGAATCCATGATAACATTTGGAAAAATACAGTCTCAATTTAGTGAAGTCCCAAGATTTGAAGGAATCATAGAGAAAATCTGAGGTTTAGCAGCATGAGGTAGGGTCACAGTTCCTGAAGAGAACCCGGATATAAATATTAGTCAAGCTGTAGACTCAGTTTCAGTGGTTACACCATCACATTGCAGACTTCAGGAATGTTGGATTATTGCCAAGGTTAGTAACAGAACTAGCACAAGCTGAGAATATAAAAATTGTATACTACAGATGGAAAAACATAAGAAGTGGAGCTTCCCAAGCCCCATAGAGCCCAGAAGATTTTAAATGGGTGCCAGATATCAGGAACTGAACTATTTACATAGATGGAGTTTGCATGAAATGGATTGTAACTGTGTTGTGGGTCTTATCTCAACAAATAAGAAATAAGTAGCTTACTTTTAATTTTAAAGGATCCCACAGCTAGGAGACCAAATATTTAGAGCAACTTAAAATATTTTAAAGATACTGAACTTTAATAGACTTTTAAGACATTTAAAGTTATAATGTGTTGTGTATCGTGATGTTAATATTATTATAAAATATAGGGTAAAGCAAAAAGGAGTTCTTATTGTTTAACAGTAATTTGTTGTGTGAAGTTAACAAGGGGTCAGTTTGGTTGATAAGTTTATTATATTTTTGTCAACTTGATATATAATAGCATCATGTGGGATGAAGGACTCTCAGTCGAGAAAAATACCTCCATAATATTGACTTTGGGCAATTCTGTGGGACATTTTCTGTTTAAATAATCTGTATGTATCTCAACCATATCTCTTTGTGTGGTACAACCCAAGACCCCATTTTCTTGAGTTGTAATAAAATTAGTAAGGCAAGAAAGCCCAAGAATGCAAGCTTTTAGTTCTTTATAGCTTTTATTTGAGTTTCTGCATCCAGGTTCCTGCTTTTCCTCAGTTCCTGTCTTGCCTTCTCTCAGAGATGGACACTGATGGTATGTGTAGGTCAAACAAATGCTTTTATTCTTAAATTTTTAGTCATAATGTTTATTACTGCAATAGAACACAAAATAAATACCACTTTAGGATGGAAGGATGGAAAAAGGTTTTCCAATAAAATGGGGCAATGAAATGGGTGGGGTTAGCTTTTCTGATATCTAATAAAACTATTTCAAACCAAACCAATCAGAAAAAAATAGGATGACATTTCAAGATCATCAAAGAAAAATTCCATAAGGAAGATATTAAAAGTGGAAACAAGTATGTACTAAATATATGCCCCATAATAGCAAATAGATATATCAAAATACTACAGGAAATTTAACCCAAGCATTAAAGAATACAATCTCTTTATACCACCTTGTGAAATATTATTCGAAACCAACTCCAAATTAGAACAAAAAGAAATTTCAACAAATTTAAGATGAGTTGAAATAGCATGCTACATATTTTCTGACCACAAAGAACATACTTCCATACTATCTGAAAGTAAAGACCACTAAAACTTTCAACAAGAATAGAAATGCAGAAAATAAACAAATACATACAGGGTAAGCAAGATACTACTAATGAAGTTAAGAAGGAAAATTTCAAACCCCTCAATTGAGGGAAAATTAAGACAAAACATACCAAAGTCAATGGGAAACAATGAAGGCAGTCCTAATAGGGAAAGTTTTTAGCACTAAGTGACTACATGATAAAATGGGAGAGATTATACGTTAATAACATTATAAAAATACTGGAGATATGGCATACTCATAACTTAATGTTTTACTCATAGGCCTTGAAAAAAAGACAAACACCACCACAAAAGAGTATACCAGAAAAGATAATATATGTTGAGGCTGAAAATAATTAAATAGAAATGACAAAAACAGTATAAAGGGTCAATGAAATTAAGAGTTGAATCTTTGCAAAGATTAAGAAAATGTATAAGCCTTTAGCCAAATTAAACAAAGAAATAGTGAAGATCAAAAATAGTAATATCAGAAATAGAAAGGGAAATATTACAATAGATGTTAAGGAAATATAGAAAATCGCACAGACATATGTTAAAAATCTATGTTTTACTAAACTTGAAAACATGAAAATAGATGAATTTCTTGAATTTTTTAAAGATATGATCTACTAAAATTAAATAAAGATGCATCATATAACTTAATAATCTCATAGCAACCAATGGGATAGAAGTAGAAATCTCCAAACTGAAAATAGATTAGGGACAGGTGATAAATCAGCGCATTTTATAGACCTTCAAAGAATTAACATCAATATCTCTCACATTGTTCCCTCCAAATTAGTAAAAAAGCCCAAACTTATAAACTTCCACTACTCACCTTCAAGCCATACCAATCAGAAGAACAAGCAAGTGACCTGCTTGCAAGCTGAACTGCTCTACTCCCTAGCTTCTGTTCCCTATGACCCATTCCACAACTCTAACCATCCCACCTTCTCCTGTGTTGTTGCTGGGCCCTGGCCCAGAGCACTGCAAACTTCCACTACTCTGATGTAGACCACAGCAGTCAGAAGAAAAGAGACGCCCTGCTTCACTAAAGAACAAGCTAATAGCCAGAAGGCTGGCTTCCAGCTTGAACAGAAACTCCTTACTAGATCAGATACCACAAGAAACCCAGGTCACAAAGACTGTAAGTCCAAATCGGAAACAGAAACAGAAGAAAAACACAGAAAGCAGAAACTGGACTATAATAACCATTCCAAACCCAGATGCCTAAATGCCAGGAAAAATAGAAAAGAAAAAAACCAAATAACCAGGGAAGTAGCACCAGCAGAGCACAGCTATTCTATGACAGCACAGCCCCTGCAAGAGAAAACCACATGATCATCTCATTAGCTGCTTAAAATGCCTTTAATAAAATCCAGCACCCCCATGATAAATGTCTTGGAGATAGCAGGGACACAAAGGACATATCTAAATATAATAAAGACAATTTACAGCAATCCTATAGCCAGTATCAAATTAAATCAGAGAAACTTATAGCAATTCTACTAAATAGCAATACTAAACCTTTCTACTCTCTCCATGTCTATTCAGTATAGCAATTTCAGGGCAAAAAGTAAAAGTAGATTAAGTGGATGAAATTGGAAAGGAAGAAGTCACAGTATAGTTATTGGCAGATGATATGTTAGAAGATAGTATACATACACAACTGCAAAATTCTACCAGGGAATTTTTACAGCTGAAAAACACCTTCATTGAAGTGGATAGATCGAGATGAACTAAAATAAAAAATAATCAAATGACAAATGGGCCAAGGGTAAAAATCTGGGAAACAATACCCTTCACAATAGACACAAATAATGCAAATATTTCAGGGTAGCACTAAGAAAGTGAAAAACCTGTGTGATAAAAATCTTTAAGTCTTTGAACAAGAATATTAATGAAGGTGTAAGATGATGCAAAGTTCCCCCATGCTTATGGATCAGTATTGAAAATGACCATCCTACTAATAGCAGGCTATAGAAATCAATGCAACCCTCACCCCATTACAACACAATTCTCTACATACCCTAAAAGGACAATATTCAACTTCATATGAAAAAAAAATTGGATAAATAAAATTATCCTATCCAATAAAAGAACTTCTGGAGGTATTCCTATCCCAATTTCAGGCTGTAATACAGAAATGTACTAATGAAAACTATAGTGTATTGTAATAAAAACAAACATGTTCATCAACAGAATCATATTGAAGATCCAGACATAAATCATAGTCTATGGTCACTTAATTTTTAAAATTGTTTTAAATTATTTCTTTTATAAACGTGTCATTTTTATCTATGTATCCCCCTGCTCACTCTCCCTTCCCTCCTCCCAACCCCTCCCAGCCAGCCCCCAGCCTCCCTCTCCTCATTCCCTCATCTTCTCCCCCTAAAGGGCAAGAAGTCCCAAGGTGGGCCAGCTCAGCTTGGGAAATCCACTCCAGACAAGTCCGATTTCCTCATCCCAAAGTCAATGCTGGGTTAGGTGCTCCTATGCAGGGGAAGGGCTCTAAGGTGCCACTCCATGAACAGGAACACAGTCTGATCCTACCCCTCAATGTTCCACATATGGCAAATTTTTGTATAATTTTTTTCAACATGTGCAAAACTGTTCCCCCTTCCTTCCCTCTCTTCCCCCAACTTCTCCCTACCCTGTTTTCCCATCCATTCCTCAGAAAGGGTAAGGATTCCTAGGGTGAGTCAATGCAGTCTGGCATATCCAATTAAGATAGGATCAAGTCCCCCCACACCATCTCCAGTATCAAGGCAGAGAAAAGAGTTCTCTGCAGAGAATAAGCTCCAAGAAACCAGTTCATGCACAAAGAATAAATTCTGGTCCAACTGTCAGAGGCCCCACAAACTGCCTATGTCCTTTGACTGTAACCCATATTCAGAGGGTCAAATTCAGTCCCATGTAGGTTTCTCAGCTGTCAGTTCAGAGTCAGTGAGCTCCCGAAAGCTTGGGTAAGATGTCTCTATGGGTTTTCTCATCATTATCTAATAAAATCCCCAATATGAGAAATGAAACTCCTTTTCAGTTGTTGGTTAGAGTTGTCCAAGAGACTCCAAAAATATTATAGACTGTTGCTACTGCTTAGTTACCTACCAGATGCGAAAGATAAGTCCCTATTGCATAATCCCCATATAGATCCTGACGCATGGTCAGAAGCCCCTGGGCTGGAACTGACAGAAAAGCCTTATTCTTAAGGAAGACCTTTTGTGGTAGCAAAAAGTGCCATGCAAGTTTCTAAAGATAGAAGCAACTAACAGTCCTTACCATCTATGATGCCTATGAACGAGAATAACCACCACCATGACAGATTAACCCTAAATATACAGTTATGATATGTAAACTTTGGCAGTAGCCAGCAACTTTCTAATAGGAATTGAGTCCTGATCAATGAGTGTAGGCTATGTCTAGTACTGGAAACCCAGCCAACTACCAAAAGCTAGTAAAATTATGGAACTTGGTGAACATATGACTACCACTTTACTAAACCAGCATAATCCCTACTACATTGTAACAATATGTTCCTATTTGCAAAAATAAGCATAGTCTTCACCACTCATCAAGGTAACTCTTTGCAAAAGAAGAAAGGTGTTGCAGAAAACCACAACCAATCAAAATGTATAGTAGTAGAGACCAATTCCAATGGATATATCTATAGAACAATATCCACACCTATGGCTCAGGGAATCTTATAGAAATGGAAGTGGAAAGACTATAAGAGCCAGAGAATCAGGGATTATGATGGGAGAACTGTGTCTCCTGGGAGTGTCAGAAGCTACAATCTTAAAATTCTCCCAATATGACTGTCTTAAATTATGTGTTTAACAAGAACAACAAGGATATACATGCTCATGTAGACTGGGAAAAGTCCAAGAGACCTCAGAACTAGAGGAAGAACTAGAGGAAACTAAGGAATCTGAGAGTGAAGAAATAGTCTTCCCCAGGGAAGAGAACACTGAGTAGTTATCTAATACCAAATGTGGTGTTATATTTTTATTAAATAAAATACCTGTCTAGAATAGTAGATAACAGATCCACCCACAGTCAAGCCAAGGGTCAGAGATTGGTAACTCACACCTTTGATCCCAGCACAGGAGTGACAGCTGGTAACTCACTCCTTTAATCCCAGCATGGAAAGAGAGTGGTGACCTACACTTTGAATTGCATTAACTCCAGAGATAGAGATCTTCTGTGTTTCTGTGAGTTCAAGGTTTAACTACCAAACAGTAGTCGTTCACAGCTTTAATCCTAACTCTAGGATTATTCACTTGGAAGTGAATCAACTGGGCAAAGAAGATATTCAGGGCAGGCTTGAGAAGACAGAGAGGTATTCTGTAAAAGTGACTAGCAAGGCTGAGGACTCTGGAAAATAGGTTTTACCCTGAAAAGTTGGCTGGGTGAGAACTGACTATGGTGTATCTTCTCTCTGATATTCCAGCTTTCCCCCCAATATCTGGTTTCGAATTTCGATTTAATAACAACTAGAATTTGTGTTTCAACAAAATGCTCAGCCCTGAAAATACACACACAAGTAACTTTATATGAACTATATTTATTTCTATATTAAGGAATGTGTATGTATATACATATATATGTCCATATGGCTATATGAATGAATTTAGAGGTTAGGAAAGGGAAGAGAAAATGATACAGTTGTATTGTAATTTCAAAAAATTGGAAGAAGTAATAAAATATTAGCAAACCAAATTCAAAATATATCAAAAAGATTTTTCCTATGATCAAGTTGCTATTTTTTTCAGGTAGAAGTACACACTTATCCTTAAACTATTCTATTTCTTTACTTTTACATTAATTTATCAATAATTGTATTCTCTTAATTCTATTATATTCAAAGTTACAGAAGAATTTTAATTATTTTATTTATTTATAGTGCATTTAAATTTGCATTTTCTATGAAAATCTAAAATTTAAAATAAAATAGCATCACGTATTCTCTAGCCCTTTCATTAATTATGGAGAACTTACATTCAGATTGTTAGAACAATTTTTTATATTTAATATAATCTTTTTGATTTTTTTATATAGAATATTTTTGTGCATAGTAACCAGAGTTACTCTTCCCTCCCCTCCTTCCATTTAGCCTCCACATTCTCCCGTCCCATCCCTCATCCTCTCCTCCCATGTGGAGTCAACAAAGTCTGGAATATCACGTTGAGGTAAGACCAAGCCTCTCCCACCTGTATCAAGAAACTCTCTATAGAGAATGGGTTTCAAAATGCACTAGGGATAAATTCTGGCCCAACTGCCAGAGGTCCCACAAACTGTTCAAACCACACAACTGTCATCTACATTCAGAGGGATGCAGGTTTTCCAGATATCAATCCAGAGCCAGTGAGCTCCAATAGCTCAGATCAGCTGTCTCTGTGTATTTCCTCATTGTATTTCCTCATTGAGATCTTGTCACCTTTACTCTCTTCAACTGAACTGGGAGCTTGGCCCAGTGCTTAGCTGTGGATCTCTGCATCTGCTTCCATCAGTTGCTGGATGAAGTTTCTATTATAACAATTGGGGTGGGTAGTCATCAACTTGATTACAGGGCAAGGTCAATGCAGGTACTGTCTTTGTTATTGATTGGAGTGTTATCTGGGGTCATGCTTGTGGATTCCTGGAGTTTCTCTAACACCAGGTTTCTCCCTAACCCCAAATGTATCCCTTTGTCAAGATACCTATTTTGTTATTCTTCCTCTCTCTTCTTGTTCCAATTCTGCCATCCTGTTCCCACATGTTCTTTCCCCACTTTCCCTTACTCATTACCCCTCCCATGCTTCCAATCTACTCAGAAAATCTTATCTATTTACTCTTCCCATGGATGTCTTTTTTAGGGTTCTCCTTGTTACCTAGCCTGTCTGGGGTTGTGGATTGTTTTACCTCTAATACCAACTTATGAGTAGGCACACTCCAGTTGTCTTTCTGGGTCTGGGTTACTTCATACAGGATGTTTTTTTTTCTAGTTCCATACATTTGTCTGTGAATTTCAAGATGCCATTTCTTTACTGCTGTGTAACACTTGATTGGGAACATTGTTAAGATTATTGAAGCTTAGTGGTAATAAGATGTTTCTGGCCTGGACTAGCCCCAAGATCTGGACCAGCAGTACCAAAGTTCCAAAGAAATACACAGAAGCTTGTATTAATTTTATGCTGATTGACCTATGGCTCAGGCATATTGGTAGCTAGCTTTTTCATCTTAATTTAATCTATTTCCATTAATCTCTTTAGCCATGTGGCTTGGTACCTTTTATCAAAGCAGCATGGTTGTCTTCTTTCCTCTGTGTCTGCTGGTGTCTCTCCTGGAATCTCTTCTCTGCCCTCCCTGTTCCTAGAGTTTTCGTAGTCTAGTAGCCCTGCACACACTTCCTGTCTGCCTTCTGTTAATAAGTGTTTTATTAAACCAGTTGGAGGGACACATATAACAATGTACCAGAACATAATCCAACTATACTTAGTATTATTTATTTTTTGGCATTGGTGTTGAACATTATTTCTTACATTCAAGTTTTCTTCCTGGTTTGATTTTTATGTATAATTGGTTCTTTACTCCCAGGTAACTCATATTTATAGTGTCTTCATTTGAAAACTTTATTCTGTCCTTAAATTTTATAATTAATTTGCTTTGATACTAAGTCAAAATTTCCAAGAACAGATCAAATATGTGATAACAATGCCTACTGGTATCCAGTGTTCTTTGTGAAATTTTTAATGCCAATTTACTTTTCTTTCACACTTTTGGATAAAAGCTGCTTTTATTTTCATTAACCCAGAAACTCACCTTTTCATTATACTTCCAAAATTACTGAAGATTTAGATGCAGATTTTCTATTCCACAATTTTCATTCTACTATATTATTTTGTCTTTTGTCTATATGGTGCAGGAAAAATACTGAGAAAATGATGCACTTATACATATACAAAAAAGCAGAAATTTCAGACATTTATGGCTTGAAACTCACCTTCGATTGACCGTCTGATTATATCCAGGAGAAAAACATTAATACAAATATTCAACACTCCATCAACTATTTTTTACAGTACTCAGAATCCATTTTAATTTCCAAAACTTCAAACTTCAGACACATGAACTTTGTCTACCATAGGATAAGAGATTTTGCTGTTGACTGAAGCGATGTTAGCCACCCCCAGAGTCACAGAAACTGGAAGTCTGACAAACTGGAATGCTGGTATCTCAAGTATATTGCTGGGATGTTAGTTAGATTATCTGTGAGTTTTTAGAGGAACATTATCATCTTAATTGATCTAATTTCATTTAAAATACGCATATTTTACATATATATCCTTATGTTACATGTATATATACTTATATACTTTATGCACTTTTCTGTAAATATAAAATACTATTTTACCATATATATGTATATATGACATATGTAATAAATATATAGAAAGAAAAAGAGACCTTGAATTTGAGAGGGAAATTGGAGGCCTTGTAGTGTAAAGAGGATGTCTTAGTTTCTATTGCTGTGTAGAGATAACAACCAAGCTAACTCTTATAAAATAAATAATTTAATTAAGAGCATGCTTAAAGTTTCATAGGGTTAGCACATTATAATCATGGCAGTAAGCAGACAAGAATGGTGTTTGAGCAGTAACTGAGAGCTGATCAGTAGCCAGCAGGCAGAGTGAAAGCAAAAGTGTGTGGGAGGTGGCATGGTTATTTGAAACTTTAAAGCCTACCACCAGTGACACATCACCTCCAACATCTACTCAAACAAGACCATACCTACTAATCCTTCCATATAATCCATTTACTGGGAACTAAACACGCAATATATGAGTATATGAACAGCATTCTAATTCAAACTTCTACAGAAGAGAATGCTGGCTGTAATTTTGTTTAATTAAAAATGAAGCAAGTTAAAAACGTACTTCCCAGACAAAGCAAGAAATAGATTTTAGAAGAGAACCAAGTATTGTTATTTCACTAGACCATCATAATTCTTATCTGTATTCTAAAATGTATCCTTATATACACAGATAAATTCAGATCTCACTTCTCAAAAAAACTTTGTAACAAATAGATACATTCACAGAAAACCACAATAGGTCATAATGCACATATCAACCTATTTTGTTGATCTCTGTCCAAATCAACACATCTAAAATACAACTTATGCATCTGTAACCCAGAAAACATTAAGGAAGCAGGAACAGAAAGATTGTAAAGAACCAAAGAACAAGAAATTCTGATGTGAGATTGCATTTCCTAGAAGTTTCATCCAGGAGACTTCAACCATTTGAAGTCTGCCTAAAGAAGACTTGAAAAATGATGATATCAGTATATACAGGAATGAGAATGAGGAAATCTCAAAGGGACCCAAACCTAGTGAAAAACTACTGTAAAATAGTGACTACTGAGAGAGACAGAGAGGAGTAACCAGCTTCTACCAGAGATGAATCCCCTTATTGTTCAACCAATGCAAAGTGGTCAGCCCTTAAATCATTTAGAGAAAGAGACAATAAGAGAATTTTGCAGTTTGTATTTATATATTCATGAATATATGTCTGTAAAGAAAATAATCAAAATGGGGTAATCAATTGAAGAAGTGAGGGCTGTTATGGAAGAGGTTGGAAGGAGGAAAAGGCAGACAGGAAAATGATTGATGTAATATATTTCTATTAAAAAATCAAACCCTACAAAAGGTAAAATAAAAAAAATTTAGTAAATCTCACTGGGCCCCACTCCTAAACAATAAAATACAAGCAAAGAAAGATCCTGAAAGTGGAGAGAAATAATCATTAGTGATGAAACTCCTAATTGGATTCCCAATTCCAATTGGTCAGCCTATAATCATATTATACAAGTAATATTAAACAGACTAAGAAAATTATATTTATATGTGAATGAATATATATGTATATATGCAACACTGACAAAGAAAGGAGGCTTTGAATTTTGAATTAAGCAAAAAATGAAGGGTATAGGAGGCATTGAAGGGAGGAAAGGGAGGTTGCAACATAATTTATTTCAACTTCAAATTAATTTGGGGCAATTTTTGAAGAAAAATTTTATATCTATAATGAGTAATGAAGACAGACTATTGGAGTTATGAAGACAAAATAGATTTGAATCATTTAATCAAGGTCAATAATAAAATTTAAAAGCCATAAGAACACAATGTGAAAGAAATTTGAGACACCATGAAAAAGCAAAACATGAATTCTGGGTTTACAGCAGCATTTCTTGAAAAAGGCATGAAAAATACTCTACATAAACCCATTAAATCATACCATTCCTTCTGAAGATACTATCCAGTAACCATAAGACCTATTACTAGGATGCTGCTCTTAAGCTTTCTATTTTCTGGTCACTACAGAATACCTTTCGAATGAGTAAGATCTCAGGCCTTTACTGTTCCTCTCTTTACTTGGCTATAATGAAGTTAATACTTCCATCATACTCTCCTCCAATAACATGCTGTCTCTCCATAGGCTGAAACAGGGCCAGTGAATCATGCATTGAAACCTCCAAAATTATTAATCACATAAGCTTCTTATGGAAAGAGAAATGAATGTTTCCATCAGTCATTGGTTGAAGACTCTCTGATGACACTTACGGAGTCACCAGTTTGATTATAGGAGATGATCAGTTGAAGCCACCTGTACACTATTGCAAAAAGTCTTACTTGGGGTCATCCTTGTAGATTCCTGGGAGTTTTCTTTGTATCATATTTCTACCTGACCCTGAAATGACTTTCATAAAAATTTCTCTTTCATCATACTTCCCCTCTGTACAGCGTCCAGCCTATAGATGTGTGTACTTATATCAGGATCTTCAGTTTGATTCTATTGATTCACTTGCCTATTTATGCCAATACCATGCTGTTTTTACTACTATATCTTTGTAGTAGAGTTTGAAATCAGAGATGGTGACAGGTGTGAAAGGTGCTTTATTGTACAGTATTGTTTTAGTTATTCTGCATTTTTTAATTTTTCCATATAAAATTGACTATTGTTTTTTCAATGTACCTAAAGAATTGTATTGGGATTTTAATATTGATTGCATTTAATCTGTAGATAGCTCCTGGTAAAATGGCCATTTTTACTATGTTAATCCTATCTATCCATAAGCATGGGAGATCTTTCCATCTTCTGATAGTGTCTCCAATTTCTTTCTTCAAAGACTTAAAGTACTTAAACAGGTTGTTCATTTGTTTAGAGTTATCCATGCTATTTTATATTATCTGTGGTTACTGAAAAGGGTGTTGTTTGCTTCATCTCTTTCCTTAAGTTGCTTATCCTTTGTATATAGGAGTACTACTTTTTTTTAAGTTAATTTTGTACCCAACACTGAAGGTGTTTTTCAGCTTTAGGTGTTCCCTAGTAGAATTTTGGGGGTCACTTATGTATACTATCATATAATAGTTAAATAGTGATATTTTGCCATCTTCTTTTCAATTTTGTTGTATTTTTGCTCTAGCTAAAATTCAATATAGAAATTTGACTATACTGAACAGACATGAAGAGAGTAAACAACCTTGTACTATTCCTCATTTTAGCTTTGAGATTATCTCCATTTAATTTGATAGTGGCTGTTTGCTTGATGTATATTGCTTTTATTATGTTTTTGTATGTTCCTTTGTAGCCCTGATTTCTCCAAACCTTTATCATGAAGAACTGTTATATTTTTGTCAAAGGCTTTTCAGTATCTAATGATATGACCACATTTTTTTTTCTTCAGTTTGTTTGTATGGTAGATTACACTTACAAATTTTCTTATGTTAACCATTATTGTATCTCTGGAATAAAATCTGCTTAATCATGGTGGAGGATATTTTTGATGTGTTCTTGGGTTCAGTATGGCTGTATTTTGTTGGATATTTTTTCTTCAATGTTCTTGAGAGAAACTGGTCTGTGATTCTATGTCTTTATGGAATCTTTGTGTGCTTTGGGTATCAGGGTAACTGTAGCCTCATAAAAAAAATTGCAGCATTCTTTCTGTTTTTATTGAGTGGAACAATTTAAGAAGTATTGGTATTAGCTCTTCTTTGAAAGTCCCAATTCTGTGCTGAAACCGTTTGGTACTGGGGTTTTTTGGGGGGAGTGTTGGAAGAATTATAATGGTGGCTTCTACTTCCTTAGAGGGTTACAGGTCCATTTAAATTGTTTATCTGGTCTTGACTTAAATTTTGTATGTGGCATATGTCAGGTAATTTGTCTATTTCTTTTAAATTTTTCAGTTTTGTAGAATGGAAGTTTTAAAAGTATGATCTAATGGTTCTCTGGATTTCCTCATTGTTGTTATGTTCCCTCTTTGGTTTCTGATTTTGCTAATTTGAATATTCTCTCTCTGCCTTTTAGTTAGCTTAGATAAGTATGTATGTAGCTTGTTGATTGTCTCAAAGAACTAACTCCTTGTTTCATTAATTTTTTATATTGTACTCTTTATTTCTATTTTATTGATTTGGATGCTCAGTATGATTATCTTCTGTCATGTGTTCCTCTTAGGTGATTTTGCTTCTTTTTGTTCTCCAGCCTAAGGTGTGCTATTGATTCTAATTCTTGATGTAGGCACTTGGTGTTATGAACTTTCCTCTTAGCACTCCTGTTGCAATGAGGTTTCCGACTCCATCTGGCCAGAGGTCCAGACCCACAGACCTTCAGACCCAGATGCTTAGCCACCCACTGCAGCTTAGGCCCCTAAAAATGACTCAAATGCTTATATTAACTTTATGCTGTTTGGACAATGGCTTAGCCACATTGCTATCTAGCTAACTATTTCATCTTAACTCAACCCATTCTCATTTATCTGTCCTGTCATGTTGACCATGGCTCACTTATGTTCCTTATATGTTTCTTCTTTGGGATTATGGCTCAATCTGTCTTTGATTCCACCCTCCTCATACCTATGCTGATTTCCTTACTATGGTGTTCACCAAGGGTCAAAAAAGCTCCTTTACTTAAAGATTGATAGTTGCAGCATGTAGAAAGTCATTCCCACATTACCTCCCCATTTCTGCCTAATCAAAAAGGAAGGTTTCAATTTTAGCATAACAAAAATACACATAACAAAATAGCTATCAAGCAAGAATTATTCTTACAATATCTAGTCTATTTGTATTTAACAAAATTAAAGAAAATATTCTATCATCTACCTTATCCTTGTGAATATGAAGTTTCATATACAATATACCTTTTAAAATAACTAAGAAAAACTATAACTATAACTATCTAATCTTCAACTAAATCAAAGACCACAGAAGGATATAATATTTAATATTTACCCAACTAAACAGGAAGTGCAAGCAATTTCCAAAATCTAGAAATGACAGAGATGACACAGTCACTCAAAGATCCTTTATAAAGTTGGGGCATCCATCTTCAGTGTACAGTCCCAGAATCTCTGGCATACCATTCAGTAAAACAGGAAATTTGAAGGAATGTACTGCCCATTCTGGTATAGTTCATCAGTTTCTTCTGAAGAATGTCTGGCAGTTTTTTCTGCAAAATAGAAACCTGAAGGATCATCTCTGTAGTCGGAGTTTTACTTACAAGGCACCAGTCTAAGATTAATATTTATTAGAATATATATCAACACTCACGATACAGGATACAGGTAACAGCAATCTAGGTCTGGATCCACACGATCTACATGTGCTTCTTGAAGTTTCTTTTCCACCAACTCTAATTCTTTCTCGGCTTCATCAGATAATTCTCTTGGATTATTTAAATCCTTGTCACCATCCAACATCTTGAATAAATTAACTAGCTCATAGTTTTTTATGCCAATCATGGGCCGTATATGAGCAATATCTCCTAGTAACTTTTGAAAATCATTAAGAGTCTTCAATTTGTCTCTATTTAATTTTACCTTTTGTGGCCTAAGTTTTTGTAAACCTATTTTATATCCTAAATAATTGATAGAATCTCCCTTCTGTATTTTTTTCTGGAGCAATTTGTAGTCCCTAATCAGGCAACATTTTCATTAATTCTTCAAACATTGTTTCTAATGTTTTTGGGTTTGGGTCTGCCAACAAAATATTATCCATATAATGGTAAATGATACATTGTGGGAAGCGCTTGTGCAGTATTTCTAGTGGTTGTTGTACAAAATATTGGCATAAGGTGGGACTATTCAACATTCCTTGGGGAAGGGATCTCCATTGGTACTTCTTAACTGGTCCTGAATTATTAGGAGTAGGCACTTTGAAAGCAAATTTCTCTTTGTCCTGTTCCTGTAAAGGTATGGTAAAAAAAACAAACCTTCAAATCAATAACCGTAATAGGCCTGCCCTTAGGTAACAGAGAAGGCAGAGGAATACCAGATTGTAAAGAGCCCATAGGTTGAATCACTTTATTAATTGTTCTCAGATCCATCACCATCCTCCATTTTCCAGATTTTTTTCTTGACAACAAAAACAGGATAATTCCATGGACTGGTTGATTCTTCTATATGCTGAGCCTTTATCTGCTCCTGTACCAACTGTTCCAAAGCCTGAAGTTTTTCTCTCGTCAAAGGCCATTGTTGAACCCAAATAGGCTTTTCTGTTAACCATTTCAAAGGCAGTGCTGTGAGTGTCCTTTTAGGTTCTGTGGTTATTGGGCAATTGTTTTGTACAACCTGAATTGCTAGTGAATTTTCTTCATAGTACCTTAAAGCATCATTTTTGGAAACATAATTGAGTCTCCGGTTGATATTAGAACCGGGAAGGATTTTAATCTGCGTATTCCATTGCATTAGAAGGTCGCGACCCAACAGACTCACTGCTATGTCAGCCATATATGGCTTCAACTGTCCTTTCTGACCTTCTGGTCCTATGCATTCAAGCCATCTCACACTCTGTTTCACCTGAGATGTTATTCCAATACCCAGAAATTGGATATTTACTGCCCTTAAAGGCCATCTTGAATGCCATGATTGTGGGGTTATGATTGAAACATCAGCCCCCATGTCGACTAAACCCTGGATATAAATATTATCTATCTGTATTTTCAATTTTGGTCTTTGTTCATTTATTGAAGTCTGCCAAAATATTTGTTTTGTGATTCTTTTTGGAATTACTGAATTTTCTTTTGAATTTATGTTATTATCTAATACTGTAAGATCTTCTAGTTCAGTTCTTGGATGCTCTATTCGTCCTGAGAATGCTTGTCTTCTTCTATGACCCGATATGATCTCACCATCCTTGAATTTGGAGTCTGATTTTTGGGGGCTTCCCGGGAGAAGCCCCAAAAGGCATTTCCAGATGGTAGAGGGTTGACTTCTTTATCCCTGGTAGATCTACATTCATTGGTCCAATGCTGTCCCTTGCCACACCTTCTGCATAATCCAGAAGGCAATGGCCTTCTGTTTGAATTCAACCTAGATTGGGCATTATTTCCAAGAGTACCTTGTGTACAGTTCCGTCTTATATGGCCTTGTTTACTACAGTTGAAACCAGTGATGCCTTGATTCCTCACCCTAACATTAGCAACAGCTTTGCCTACCCAATTCTCCTCATTGCAATGGAGAGATTCAACATTGATTGCATATTGAATCCATTCTTCTATAGGTGCCACTCTGATCTTTAAAGGCATAAGCATTTTTCTACATTCCAGATTAGCATGATCAAAGGCCAGAGAAAGTATTAATTGCTTCCTAACTTCTGGATCTGATATTGCTCTATGTACAGCCATGGTAAGCCTCTGTAGAAAGTTGGTATAAGGCTCTTTTAAGCCTTGTTTGACCTTAGTATAATGCTCAATTTTTTGACCTGGGTCCAAAATATTTTCCCAAGCATTCAGTGCAGCAGTACAGAACAGCAATAAAGTATGCTTGTCATAAGTAGTTTGAGTCTTCACATCAGCAAACATGCCTTCACCAAGGATTTGGTCCTGAGAAGCAAAGAAACCCCAAAATTTTCCTTGTTGTTCTAAGGTCCTGGCCTCCTCTCTAAACCAGCTTCTCCACTATAAATTCTGACTTTGCTCCAAGAGAGCAGCCATTAGCTGCATACAATCAATTGGTAGAATCCGGTTTTTTGCTGACCATGAATTTAGAAGCTGCTTTACATAAGTAGAGTGTATACCGTGCATTGATATTGCCTCTTTAAAATCCTTGATGTCTCTCATATGTACTGGCTCATAGCTATACTCTACATATTCTGAGGATCCCCCAGGTGCTATCTTTGTATGAATAATAGCTGGGAACAATAGTGGTGGGGAAGGGGGTAGCCCTGTCATGTTTATCACCTTAGGTAGAGTATCTCCAATATCATAATATCCCATTGGGGGTTGACCTGAACTGTTCTGAGCATAAGATGCATCACTACCCTTTTCCAGTATTGCAATACGGTCCTCCCATTCCTGTATTTTGGACACTATGGGTTCCCATTCCTGGATTTTGGACACTACCGGTTTCCATTCTTGAAGTTTAGATACTATTGATTTTTCTAGAGCTTGAGTGTCCTGATGAAGCAGTCCTTCTCAAGACCTCACCGAGCCAGCTATTTTTCGATCTACATCATTAACATAATTAATGATTTTCCTGTTCTTGTCATTAATGTAGTCAACAAGTTTCTTGTCTTCATCATTTATGTAGAGCCTATATTTTTCTTGTACAGTCTTATCCATATCTAAAGAGGAAGCCTTATCTGAAAGCTTGTTGTAACCAATTTCCAGAGTATCCATCTTTTCTACCATTTTAGTGTTGGACAGTTCCACATCATATACCTTGTACAGCAACTGTTGATTTACATTTTGTACCTGTTTAACTTCATCTGCCACCATAGCATTCGATAGTTCCATAATACATAATCTGGACAGCAATTGTTGGTTTCTATTTGTCACCTGTCATCATTCTCTTATTTTGAAAGACAAAATAGAGAAACAAGCCAAAAAATAGTAGGACTGGGGTATTGAATCCTTCAAGATATTCATTTAAAAAATTGTCAACCACCATGGCAAAATATGACCTAAAGTCTTCAAAAGAATAATTGTCAACCATTACCTCAATTTAGGTGTAATTATGCCATTTAGTCCACAGGTGTCACAGTAGCGTTCAATGCCCTGCCCACTGTATGGCTGATGCAGAGACTCTCAGCAGCAGGAAGCTACCTACACACCCTACGTGATTTTGAAGGGCCCCAGCAGGCAGAATACAATCCTTGGAAAAAGAAAATTCTTACAAATTAAGACAGGATGTTAATCACAAAATAGAAGGGTTTTTGTTTCCTTTGTTCGCTTGTGCGAGTAATTTACAGTTGCCCGGGTCACAATCAGTGACCACGTGGGCTGGCCTGTGGGGAGGGGCGTGTGCACACTTTAAACTCAGCTACTTGGGCTAGATGGATGGAGCCGCCTTACAGGCTGCAGTGGCAGGCCAAGTGGATGGTGGACCACTCCTGTGAGCTGCTCCAGCAGGCCAGGCGGGCACTAAGCAGGCTGAAAACCATGCCTGCCCACTGAGCCAAAAACCCATGCCTGTGTGCTGAGCTGGCTGGCCGAAAACCGGGCCTGCACACTGGACCAGCCGGCTGGAAACCCTGCCTGGCAAGCGAGAGGGAGCTTTAAGCCCAGGCACTGGAGTGCAGGCTCCCAAAGCTGAACATTCTGTATGTCCTCTGCCCTCTTACAGTTTTCAAAACACAAAGGGACCCCGTATACCCAAGGACACAGGGCTGAGGACAGTAGGCGCCAGATGTAGTCAGAGTTTTACTTAAAAGGCACCAGTCTAAGATTAATATTTATTAAAATATAAATCAACACTCACTATACAGGTAACAGCTTATAGTGGCACCTAAACAGGGACTGGAGTATCCGAGCGATAGACGGACGATGGATTCCAAACCCGTCTCTCCAACAGCCAGGAACCAGGAAGAGATCTCACTGTGTCCCAGCAACCCCTTATCAATGTTGTTGGCCACAACCACTCCAGATTGGACACACCCCCTCCAGGAGCCTAGGTCCCTGGATAAGTGTCTTCATACCTTATCAGGTGATACCTGAATCCCACCACACATCTCAGTTTATTCTACCAAAGTTCAGAGGTCACTTTCTTATGGTACCTGCTTGTCCAGTTTAAACAGTATACTATCAAGCAGTCAATACAAGAACAGGTTCTTGTCTAGTAGGCTAACAATTGCCACAAAGAAAGTAAACTCCATATGGAGTTTCTTTGATGCCCATTTTTCTCTTGAAGTAGATTGGTGCTGCCAGGAGCAGATCTGTCTCACTGTTCAGAAAAGTCTAAGTTCTTAATATATTTTAGATGCCATATTCTGTAGGTCTTAGAAGTGTTTAAAGATTACCTTTCTAATTAAAATATACCTTTGTATATGTAAAAATCTAACTAACATGACTATAAGTTTGATTATCACAGATAACTATTAATCTCCATTTCTAAATTTTACATTATAATTTTTAAATGAGTTACATAAACATCATACTTTAAACAAGAGTAGAGAAATACATACAACATAACAAAATTGACCTTAAATGTGTAACAATAAACTAAAATCCATACCAATGGATGAAGGGGCTCAGAAGACTCCATATTAACTGGAGGTATCACCTTCCTGATAGACTGACTATGCTCCAGTGAATGGTTCCACACCTATGGATGTATGGATGGAATAGAAGCACTAATGGGACTCAATGGGTTATTTTTTTTAAAAGATGAGAGAGAGAGGGGGAGAGAGAGAGAGAGAGAGAGAGAGAGAGAGAGAGAGAGAGAGAGAGAGAGAGAGAGAGAGAGAGAGAGAGAGAGAGAGAAAGGAATCTGAAGGCCTGGCTCATTGACTAAAATATCTTTAGATGACCTGGGTTTAGTTTCCAGCACATAGATGGTGCCCCTCAACTATCTGTTACAGAGGGATTCTGATATCCTGTCCTGACATCCATGGTCAATGTATGCATGTAATTCACTTATATAGAGGCAAGCAAAACATGTATCCACATAAAATATTAATAAATAAACAAAAAGGACATGAAATTTTGAGGGGTAGATGAAGTAGGGAATGCAAGAAGAGTTAGAAGTAGTTTGTAGCGTGGACATGATCAATATGTTGCATGCATGTATGACATTTTTAAAGAAAATATTCTTAAAATTCAAAATAAATGAACAGATTTTTTACTCAGGAAGATAAAGTAGTTGTGAAATAAATACTTTCAAATATCTAGCTGTGTACCTGTGGACAAAATCTTTTGAAATTAATTTTTATTTAAATCTGTTTCTGATCTCCTTTTATTACAGGCTATCATTTGGGAAGATTATTCTTTGTTACCTTTTGGATAACTTTTGTTGTTTCATTCTTTTATTTTCTATGCTGATATTTATCTCAGTTTAAATAGTGTTACATATTTAGAATAGCACTTATTTTCATTTTACAGTTTTTCCATCATTGTTTTTCTCTGTTGTAAGATCATGAATTCTATCTACATCTATAAATTCATTGCTAATCTTATTTTTGTTTAGATTTATTTCTGTAATAATTTAATTTTTTGAGGTGTGGAATCAGACTGTGTTCCTGTGTATGGGCTGGCACCTTAGAGCCCATTTCATGCAGAGGAGCACCCAACCCAGTCTTGACTTTGGGATGAGGAAACTGGACTTGCCTGGAATAGATGTGCCATGTTGAGCTGACCCTCCTTGGGACTTCTTGTCCTTTTGGGGAGGGGATGGGGGAAGGGGGGAAGCAGAAGGATGGCTGGGAGGGACTTAAAGGAGGGATGGGAAGGTGAGCAGGGGGATACATGGACAAAAAACATATTTTATTTAAAAACTTAATAAAATGAAAAAATAAAAAGTAATTTTATTTAAATTTTTCTCTCTCTTTTTCTGACACATAGTAAAATAAAGAAAAAATGAAAACAACACATAAACAGAAACCTGATAGGACAAAAAAATACCAAAATAAACCGTAATAAACACAGTCTATTTTGTGTTGGCCAACCACTCATGGGCATCAGGCCTGACCTGGAGTGTAGTCAATATACTCAGTGACACTGCATTGGAGAAAACTGATTTTCCCTTTCCCAGTAGGCATCAGTTGTAAAGAGTTTTTTGGTAAATGGTAGAACTTGAAATATACTTTCCTTTATCCATGTTAGTATTTTGTCTTATTTGAACTTGTATGCGTCTTATGTATATTATCACAATCTCTGAGAGTTAATATGTGCATAACAGCTCTGTTGTGATTGGATGATGATGTTTCCTTGGAATTATTTACTACTTCTGGCTCTAAAAGTTTTCCTGACTCTTCTTTTTCACAGTTCCTTGAGCCTTGAAGGATGAGGTTTAATAAACATCCCAATTAGATCTAAGTGCTCCAAAACTCTCACTCTTTGCATATTACTTAGTGTTTTTTTTCTTTCTTTCTCCTTTCTTCCTTCATCCTTCCCTCCTTCCCTTCCTCTTCTTTCTTTCTTTCTTTCTTCCTTCCTTCCCTTTTCTTTCTTTCTTTCTTTCTTTCTTTCTTTCCTTCCTTCTTTCTTTCTTTCTTTCTTTCTTCTGACATCATTAAGAATATTTATTTATTTAGAAATTTATTTATTTACTTCTTTAATGTCCTGGCTGAATGTTTACCATTCTTCTTCTCCTGAAGACTCACCCTGCCACCTCCCCTCTGCCCTCCTTTTCTTCTCCACCACTATTTCTATTTGGAAAAGGACAGACCTCTTATGGATATCAACAGTCATGACATATTAAGTTGCAGTAAGACTAAGAACCTCTCCTTGCATTAACCCAATATGAAGAATAGGGCCCTAAAAGTCAGTGTGCATCAAAGATAGACCCTGTTCCTACTGTAAGAAGTCTCATAGTAGATCAAGCTACACACCTGCAACATATACACAGAAAGCCTAGGTCAGTCCCACACAGGCTTCCTGGTTGCTAATTCTGTCTCTGTGAGCTCTTATGAGTCAAGGATAGTTAATTTTGTGAGTTTTCTTGACCCCTCTGGCTTCTACAATCTTTTTTTCCTCCCTCTTTGAAGGATTGCTGGAACTTTGCTTAATGTTTTGCTATGGGTCTGCATCTGCTGTCACCAGTTACTGGATGAAGCCTCTCTGATAATGATTGAGCTAGGCACCAATCTGGTCATAATTATGCCATAATCCACAGATTCAAAGAGAGTAGGTTACAAGGATGGTTCTTAGGGGGATGCCCACGTCTTACTGGGAAAAGAAACAAAAGATTTTGTAAATTTTCAGAGACAGAGGTTTGGATCTACTTGCATTCTTCTACATACTACGATCCAGTTATGCCAACACCATTTGTTGAAGATACTATCATTTTTCCATTACATATTTTTAGGCTCATTGTCAAAAATCAAGTGTTCATAGTTGTGTGGGTTAATGTCGGGGTCTTCAATTTGATTCCATTAATCCACAAGTCTGTTTTTATGCCAGTACTAGGCTGCTGTTTTTCTTACTGTAACTCTATAGTGTAGCTTGAAGTCAGGGATATTGATTATTCCTGTAGTTCCTTTATTGAGTAGGATTGTTTTTGACAATCCTGGGTTTCCTGTTATGCCACATGAAGTTGAGTATTGCTCTTTGAAAGTCTGTAAAAAAATGTGTTAGAATTTTGAAGGAAATGGCATTGAATATGTAAATTGCTTTGGGTAAAATTATCATTTTTACTATGTAGATCCAGGAGCATAGATGTGTCCATTTCCTGATATCCTCTTGAATTTCTTTCTTCAATGACAAAGTTTTTGTCAAACAGGTCTGCTACTTCTTTGTTTAAAGTTTTGTCAAGGTATTTAATGCTATTTGTAGCAATTACAAAGGGTGATTTTTCCTTTATGTCTTTTTCAGCCCTTTTATCCTTAGTGTATAGGAGAGCTATTGATTTTTTTTTTGTTAATCTTGTACCCTGTCACATTACTGAAGGTATTTATCAGCTGTAGAAGTTTTCTGGTAGAATTTGGGGGGTCATTTATGTACCCTGTCACATTGCTGAAGGTGTTTATCAGCTGTAGGAGTTTCCTGGTAGAATTTTGGGGGTCATTTATGTATACAATCATATCATCTGCAAGTAGAGATAGTTTGACCTCTTCCTTTCCAATTTCTATCTCCATAATCTCCTTTTGTTTTATTATTGTTTTAGCTAAATCTTTGATAACTAAATTGAATAGATAAGGAGAGAGAGGACAGCCTTGTCTGATTCTTGTTTTTATTGGGATTGCTTTGAATGTTTCTCCATTTAGTTTGATGTTGGCTGTTGGCTTGCTTTACATCGCCATTATTATATTTAGGTATTTTCCCTGTATTCCTGATCTCTCCAGGACTTTTATCATGAAGGAGTGTTGGATTTTGTCAAAGGATTTTTCAACATCTAATAAGATGATCATGTTTGTTTTTTCTTTCAGTTTGTTTATATAATGGATGACATTCACAGTTTTTCATATGTTGGACCATGCCTACATCTCTGGAATCATTTATTTGATATGTTGTTGGATTTGATTTGTCAGAATTTTATTGAGTATTTTTGTGTCAATGTTCATGAGAGAGATTGGTCTGTAATTCTCTTTCATTGTTGCATCTTTGAGTGGCTTGGATAAGTGGTTCCTGTCCAGAAAGCTGTCCATTTCTTTTAGGTTTTTCATTTTAGTGGAGTATAGATATTCAAAGAATGACCTGATTATTTTCTGGATTTCCTGAGAGTCTATTGTTATGTCCTTCTTTTTATTTCTGATTCTGCGAGTCTTGATAGATTTGTTCTTTCTGATAATAAATTATGAAACTTATTTAGTTTGAATTACTATGTGGTCAATTGTTATAAATGATTCACAAGCATTTTATAAAGTATGTATTCTCTTTAGAGGGAAACATGCTATGTATTTAAATAGAAAAATAACTTGGTACTATTTTTAAAGTGTTTATAATTATCTTTTCTATTTGCTTTATTTCTCATTTTGAGGTCATGTATTCTATTTTTTCTGTTAATTTCTCCATACATTTATACCTTGTTTGAAAAATTGTCATGTATTATTATACTGTTATGTTTGCGATTCTTTAGCTACAGTTGGCATGAAATAGTCTAGGTGGACCAGGCTTGCCTTCAATATCTAGTAATGTTCCTACTGCTGCCTTGTGAGTGCTGAAATTATAGAAATGCATCGCCATGTCAGGATCTCAGTGCTTATTTCAGGTGTTAAGTTTTTTAATCTCACAAAGATCATTCTACATTCATTTACTTCTATTTTGTTTCAAATTTGTACCATTTTATTTTCATTTTCTCCTCTTTATTGATATGTTTTTCTGTTTCCCCTTACTATTTATCTTTTTCTATATTCATGGTAGACATTGGAATTTTCAAATTTGCTTTCTAGATTCTACAATTGAATTTTTCCAGAGGTAAGATACTTCTCACTGAAACATATAAATATCATTCTTTCTTTTTCTTCACATAAAATTTTGATTTTTAACTTTCTATTTACTCATATACAACTCTCTCACATGATTGCTAAAGTGGTTTCCTAGAAAGCATGAACTTGGGTTCTATCCCCAAGACCACAAAAAAATTTTTGTTGGGGAACATATATAGAATTTCATCAACAATGAGCAACAAACAGGAAAACTAGAACTTCAAGGCCATCCTCAGTTACATAGCAAGTTCATGACCAGCTTGGGATAGATTTGACTTTGGCTCAAAATAAAAAGAAATAAATCACCCTAAAGAATAAAATGAATTTCAGATTCTACATATGTTTATCAACAAAACAAATATATATCTGGTTAACAATTTTTCCTATGTTCTGAATCTTCATTTGGTTCTTGAGTTCTGTTGCTTAAAATGGTTAATAGGCAGATATTTTCTAGTCTAGCCTGTGCTTACTATGAGAGTTTGTGTTCTACTCTTCACATCGAATGGGCCTCTGACTAGAGGAATCTAAATTTCTGGGCTTATATTACAGCAGTGTTTTCCTTATTTCTATATATAGACTATTCTACCTATAGAAAACAAAATGCCCCAATTACAATTAACCAACAATCCTAGTCAACCTTTCAACTTGAAAACAACAACAACATTTGTTCTCTCGGAGGCAACATTCTCTGATTTAAGTGATAAATAAGGATAAATAAGTGTTAGGCCTTTTCTATTCTCTGCATTATCTAGGTAGCATTTCAAGTTTTTCTTATGTCAAAACATTTGAAATTGATTTTTAAAAACATCAAAATACCTTCGTGAAGCATTTCAAGCAGCTTAGACTAACAGTTGTTATAGAAACTAGGAATGTGACTCATACAGAAAAATGAAAGCAGGTACACATTGAGATTTATTCTGATCTTATATTTATGAAGCAAAATTTGTCCTGAAATAATGTTGAATAAATGAATTGTTGAATTATATTTGTGTTGCTTGTTGTTGGCTTCTAGATACTCAGAATAGATAGGCACTTGCTCTTCTTTGTGATTGTGAAGGTTTGTATAACTTTTAATTATTTATTTATGTATGAATAGAATATTTATAAGGGGTTAGAAACATTATATTCCTTGGAAAGAAATTGAAGAATGATTAACTTTATTGATGCTGTAATAAAACCATCATAGAAAGCAACTTACAGGAGAAAAATTTTTATTTCAGATTATAAGTTATATACCATGACTAAGAAAACTCAAGTTAGGAACTCAGTAAGGAGGAGAAGGTGTGGACTAAATTTAGGCTTGCTTTCAGACCTATGCTTAGCGAGACTTCTTATACTACCCAGAACCATCTGTTCAAGATATGGTGGTGCTTTCTACCAATTAGCAATCAAGACAAGAAGCAGAAGCCACGACCAAAAGCCAATCTTATTAAGACAACTCCCAATGAAGGTACTACCATCATTATGTCTGTCAATTTGACTCTTAAAAGTGACCAGGAAAAAATGTATCCTTGAAAACTTTGCATAGAAACACATCAAGGCATAACTATTCATGTCTTATCTTCCAAGCTCTCTTGCAAATATCACACCATAAGTCACGATCAAGCTTTTATAATTTGTACAGTATTTTAAAATTTGAACATTTTAAAAGTCCAAGGTTTATTTATAATTCAAAGTAAGCTTTTAATCTTAACTGTGGGATCCTAAAAAATTAAAATAATAGTAAAACATTTTATCTTTATTCCAAATGGGCATAGTTAGGATAAAAATGAGACCAACAACAAAACAAAATTCAGTAGCATAAATATAAATTCTGTATTCATTGTCCAATATCTGGGACACAGTTGTTTTATAGCCTTTTACCTTTGGAGGGGTTGAGTAAT
This sequence comes from Phyllotis vaccarum, assembly GCA_033318265.1. Lineage (NCBI taxonomy): Eukaryota > Metazoa > Chordata > Mammalia > Rodentia > Cricetidae > Phyllotis > Phyllotis vaccarum. The sequence continues at coordinate 62,585,959 of JARWLC010000013.1, forward strand.
CTGAATTCTCCATCTCTGAGATCTACATTGATCACAGCTTATCTCACAGGCTCATGTGGGCTCCATTTCACAAGTGCTGATGTGGTTAGGAGATGTCTTATATTTGTAGTATCTATAATATCTTGGTTTCTCCACGGAAACTGTGGCTGGAACTTTCTTAAGGGTCACTCTTAGCCTCTCTAAAAGGATGATGACTAGGCATGCCATGCAAAGTCTCATATATGATCCCTTTATGCCTTCAAAGCCAATGCCATGAAATAAATAAGGTATTTTTGTAGATGGCCAACAAAAAATACAGAAAAAGGGATAGTTGACACACTTCTACTAACAACAGCCTCAAAGAAAATAAACTATCTAGAAATAATTCTAACCAAGTAGGTGAAGGAATTTCAAAATGAAAACTTTAAGGAAAGAGATAAACTCACTAGGAAATGGAAAAACAGCCAGAATTAATAAATAATTAGAGTTGATATTACAGAAATGAACATTTTACTTAAAATTGTGAAAATAAAGATTTTTCCTAAAATTTTAATTTGTTTTATTTTTGTTTAATTTTTAAAAGTATTAATTCTTTGGGAATTTTACACTATGCACTCAAATCTCACCTATCCTAGTCCCTCCAAGTCCACCCATCACATGTGTAGTGTCTCTTCAAAGGAGAACTAAAAAGGAAATTATAAAAATAAAATAAAGTCAAAAATAAGAAAAATAATAAAATAAAAGTAATAGAAACTTAAAAATACAAATAAGAATATCAATTTTAATTTAAAACGAAGAAACCAACAAAAAAACAAAATACAAAACAAGTTTGCTCCTTAATCTTTGCTCTCTATTGCCTCTTTATTTATCTTAGTGGCATTAGAAGCTGCTATGTATCATGTAGTATATATAGTATGTATATATATATATATATGTGTGTATATAATATGTATATATTGCATAATGTATATTAATATATTGTATAATATATTACAATTACAATATATGTTATGTAATTATGTATATTTAATGTGATTCTAATAAAAATTTCTATATAATTTTTCAAAGAAAACTCAATCCCTAAATTTAAATAAAACCAAAAAGAAACCCAACTGGGAAAAATGAGGTGTCTAATTGGGGTGGAGGGAAACTACTACAGCCATGTAATTCATCTTGATACTTAGAATAATATCAATTTATCACTGTTCTTTTAGCTTAAGATGGTTTTGGGGTACTGAGTTCTTTGTGATTCTACATGAATTTGGGTTTTTTATGTCTTTGAAAAATTAAGGTTTTGATTAGTATTTAATTGAATATAAATATATAATATATTATATATGGTAATATATTAATACATGTAGTACTTCAGTTCTCAAAAAATTGTGGTTCGGAAATATCCTTTTCCCATTTTTTAGAAATAGTTTCTTTCACATACTATATACTCTGATTAAATATACTTAATCTTCTCACTTCCTCCCCAGGTCCTCTCCCCTTCAGATCCACTCCCTGTCTCTCATTATAAAAGAGAACAGACTTTGAAGAGATAACATTCAGGCATGAAAAAATGAAATACAGTAAGATAAAACAAAAACCATCACATCAAGGCTGGATAAGGAAACCCAACATAAGGAAGAAACCCAAGAGAAGATATAAAAATCAAAGACCCACTTGTTCATACACTCAGGATTCCCTCAGTTGATTAAGTCCTCCCTCAGTTGATTAAGTGGGCATTTTTCCTCCAAGTGACCTCTACACCCTCCAGATCTTATCTTATTTCTGTCTCCTCTTCCATGTACTTAGAAATTTTGCTGCTAAAATGGCATAATCTCCTCAGCTCCAGAGACTGTGAATTGTCCCTAACAATTAGGAAAATGTAAATCAAGTCCCCTCTGAAATTTTATCTTTCTCTAGTTACAATGGTAAGTATCAACAAAAAGCTGATGACAAATGCTTAGGGAAATTTGAGGAAAAGGGAACTCTTACTCAATGTTTGTGCTTGAGGGGTTGGTGAGCAGTAGGGATGAAAATAACAGGGATAGGAGAAATGGAGGGTCTAATCGGTGTGGAGGGAAACAGTTACAAGATAAATGGGTAAAACAGCAATAAAAGGATGTACCAAAAAGTCATTAAATGTCATATAATCAACTATCTATATAAAATATCTATACTACACATAAACAAGAAATAACTTTTTTCTCTTCTGGACTGACAATGCCCCATTCAAGATTCAAAAACCATCTAAGAAAAGTCACAACACCAAGCATGAGAAACTTTTGATTTGTTGGTTGGGGTTGTCCAAGAGACATTCCAACTATAACAGCCTATTCTTTTATTTGTTATCCTCCAGAGGTGAAAAAAAGTACCCATTGCTAAAGTCACAATGTATTTTGGACACAGAGACCAGAGGCCACTGAGTTGAAATTGACTGAAAGACTTCTAAGGACTAGCTTTCATGATACAAGAAGGTACCATGCAAGCTTTCAAAAGATAGAGACAACCAACAGTTATACCTAGCTGTGATGCTTACTATGAACCACAAAAAAAAATTATGGTACAACAACTCTAAGGGTGCAATGGTAACAATTATACCTTGGTGTTAACCAACAAATCTCTAATTAAACTTAAGACTTTATCAACATGAGGGAAATAATTCCTGGAAATATAGCCAACTACCCAGGGCTTGTGAAGTTGTGGATATTGGAGAAGTACCTATAACTGCCATTTTACCAGCATAATTTCTAAGTACATGTTAAATATTTGTTCTTATACCCACAGATAAGTATAGTCCTCACCCCTCAACAAGACAACTTATTTTTTCTATAGACAGAGACCATCATTAGAAAATAATAATCACCAAAAATGCAGATACTATCTTTCTTATTTTCATTAAGAATGATGTAGGGATTTTGGTTGGAATTGCTTTGTATGGTAAATTGCATTTAGTAAAATGATCAGTTTCACAATATTAATCCTACCGTTACTTGATCCTGAAGTGCCTCTGCATTTTTTAGTTTCTTCTCAAAATCTATCTTCAGATTGTTAAAAGTTTTCATGGTTGATTTCTTTTATATATTTGGCTAGATTTAGTCCCAGAATTTTTTTTGAGGTTTTCATCAGTAAGAATATGAGTATAGTCTCTTAGCACTACACTTGCTGGTATATTGAAAGTCTACTGATTTATTTAAATTTTGTTGTGTATCATGCTACATTGCTGAAATTATTGGTCACTTTAGAAGTTTTATCCTGGAATTCTTGGGACCTTTTAAGTGTATCATATCATCTGAATGTAAGGATAATTTGACTTTTTATTTTTTGTATTCTTTTTTTGCTTTTGTCTCATTGGTCTAAATAGGGTTCAATAACTATATTTCAAATAATTGAGGATAGTGACAATCCTTGTCTCAGTCTTAATTTTATTGGGATTACTTTGACATTTTATGTATTTAAGATTTTTATTTCGGGCGTGTCAGATTTAGCCTTTCTCAAATTCAATGTCCCCTTCAGTCCTGTTCTGTCTAGGACTTATTTTAATAAGACATGTTTGGATATTGTCAAAGTCTTTTAAAAAATCTATAGCGAATGAAATGTGATTCTTTTATTTTAAATTTCATATGTGTGTGTGTTTTATTCTCTTTATTTACTTATGTGCATAGAATCATCCTTATTTACTCAGGACAATGAATACTTGGTCACAGTGTACTATCTCATAGATACAGGCCTTTATTTGGTTTGAAAGTATCTCATTGTTATTGATTTTATTTTTCTTTTCTTTTGTTTTTCTAGATAAGGTTTCTCTCTGTGGCCTTGGCTATCCTGGAACTTACTGTGTAGACAGACCAGGATGGCCTCAAACTCTGTAATCCACCAGCCTCTCCCTCCCTAGTGCTGGAATTAAAGTTGTATATCATAACACACCACCATCATCACTGTTTAACATTTTAGATTTTCTAACTTAATGGAAAATAAATAAATTTTTAGAAGTCTTACCTTATAGTTGTGTGAATTTATTTCTCATGTCTTTTATTGAAAATGGATTACTATATATTTTGATTATGGTCTTCTTCCACCAGATAATTTCAAATCCTCTCCATTTCCCCACTCAAACAAATTCACATCTTTTTTTGCTCTCTATCATGAGAAAGAAAAAAAAAACAAATAATCTAAAATATGAAAAACTTAAATAGGGAAAAACTAACAAATAAACAGATAAAATACCAAAGAAAAATCACAAGATCTCCATCTGCAGAGAAACACACATTGGCAATTCAGAAATTCCATAAAAACAGAAAATTGGAAAACATAATATATAAGCAAACAACTTACAGTGTAAGAAAAAGGAAATGTCCAGATAAACTATTACGAGACAAAGAGACCTCTAAAATTACCATTGATTATATTTTGTATTGACCATATAGAGCTGGTTTTAAGAGTGAGTTGTATATCATGTGAGACTCAGTGGGAGAATGTCAGTCATTCATTTGATCATGATTACCAGTTGTAGATTGCTTGTGGGATCGCATTATGGTTAGACATTTGTAAGCCCTGTGCATGTTGCCACATTCTCTGTGAGTTCATGTATGAATCAGTTGTTCTGTGTTTGAAGGCCTTGCTTCGTTTCTATGACTCATTTCTTCTTGCTCTACAATTTTTCTGCCTTCCCTTCTGTGGGGCTTCCTGAGCTCCAGGGGGAGGCAAGTGAAGGAGACATTCTATTTAATCGCTCTGAGTCTTTCAGGTCTCGTACTCTCTGCAAATTATCCTGTTAGGATCTCTGTATTTATTCTCATCTGATTCAGAAGAAAGTTCCCATGATGGTGGCTGAGCAAGACAATGATCTATGACCATAGCCAATGTCTTTAGGAATCATCTTGACGCTACATTTTGTTAGTTGAACAATAGTATTTAGCTTTCCCCTAAGTCTGTCATCAATCTAGTCCCATTCTTGGTCACCTGAGCAGTGTCAGTGATGGATTTTATCTCATAGAGGATAATGCTCTGAATTTATTTGATGTCTATTGTCATTTTTCCCTGTTCATTTATGAATCTGTTAACTTTTCATTTGTTGGAGCAAATGTTTGTTGTTCTTGTTTATGGTCTCAAATATTGAGGTATTATATTTGCTGATTCATTGTCTTTTTTCAGTTTCTATTTTCTTAATTTGCTCTGACTTTTATTATTTCTTCCCTTCTGTTGGACTTTGGTTTGACTTTATTTTTTCCAAATTCTTGAATGATATCAACTAATTCCTTTATTTATGCTCTTTCTAATTTTTTAGTGTAGGAACATAAAAGTATAAATTTACTCTTTGGACAGCTTTAATGTGTCCCAGAGGTTTTGCTAGAGTGGGCTTTCATTTCCATTTAGTTACTGGAATTTAAAAAAAAAATGTTTTCATCTTTGAACCATTAATCATTTCTTAATATTGTGTTTAATCCCCTTTTGTGAAATACTGAGAAATCTGTTTGCTTATGTCATACTGCTTTATGAAGAGAGGTGAAACATGAATTATTTAAATATTTATGAATTGGTCAATATTTATTTTGTTTTTCAATATGTGGCCTATTTCAGAGAAGCTTCTCTGAGCTACTGAGTTGGGTGTATACTTTTGGCATTTAGTTAGAATATTTTATAGTTATCTATTAGGTACATTTGATATATGATAACATTTAATTCTGATATCTGTTTCCTTTTTTGTCCAAATGAACTGTATGTTAGAGAAAGTGATATTAAAATAATCTACTAATATTAAGTTGTAGTTTATCCGTGTCTTTACTTCCACTAATATGTTTTAAGTGAAATTGTTTGCCTAAGAGTTTAGTGATATATTTAGGACTGTAATGACTTCTTGGTTAACTATTCATTAGATTTGAATGAAAAGTATTTTTATTTCTTCTGTTTTGTTTTAGTTGAAAGTGTACTTTTGTTGGATATTAGGCTGGTAACATCTGCTTGATTCCTGGTCCTATTTCTTTAGAATAATTTTCCAATTTTTCCACTTTAAGGTTGTACCTATCATTAAGGCTATTTCATGTAGATTACTAAAAGATATATTCAGTTTCTTCCTTTTTAAGTTTTTTAAATGAATGTATAATTTAATTGGGAACATTGTATTATTACCCCAATCTTCTACCTCATTCCTAAATTCATAATCACATTGCTTTTATCATTAGCTCACACATACACAAACACACACACACTATTATGCTAAATATATAAATAAAAACTACTTAGTCAAGTAAGCATCTTTTCTAGTATTCTTTGTAGGACTGGTTTGATGAACATAAATTCTTTTATCCTGTTTATATCATAGAAAGTTTAGTATCTCCAACAATCATAGATAGTTATAATGGTTATAGATATATAGATTGGCATTCATGGTCAAGTAGAACATGAAGTACATTGCTTGATGTTATCCTGGATTTTAAAGTTTCCATTGAGAAATAAGATGGTATTCTGTTAGGTTTTCCTATATATGCGACTTGTTTTCTATATTGTAGATTTTAATATTCTTTTTTATGCATATTTAGTATTTAACTGCAGTGTTCTGAGGAAGAGTTTCTTTGTAGTTTCTGATTATTTGGTCTTCTGTGTGCTCTTTGTATCTGTATGGATACAGCTTTCTTTAATGTGGAGGTATTTTCTTTTATGATCTTATTGAAGATATAGACTGTGCCATTGACTTAGTATTCTTTAGATCTATAATTTGAAGATTCAGTCTTTTCTTGGCATAGAACGGTTTTTGCATGTTCCTTTCTGGATATATTCATAATCTTGGATTTTATGCTGTAATTCTTCTATCTTCTCTTATACTGCTGAAATTCTACTTTATATAGACAAATTATTCATTTTAGTCTTTCCCTGAATTTTGAAAGTGTGTTATTGATATTTTAATTTCAATTTGTGTTTTTTGATATTTTTATTCCTTTGTGAAATTCAGTTTTTTAAAATCTCATGTTGCTTGCATCATTTCATATAATTATATGCCTTGACTTGTGATACATTCTTCAGGCATTGATTGGAATATCTTTAAGCTTCTTGAGCAGTTTTCATGTGTTCTTAAAATTCCTTGAATTCTTTGATGAAATGCATGATTATTCTTATAAGTTTTGTGTCCTCAGGTTCATCTAGAAATTTTTATTGGAGAATATTTCTGTAAGACTTGTAGTCTTAATAATATGTAAGTGTGGTGGCCTTTCATGCTGTCTATGGTTTTGCAATGACACCTAGAATATTTTTTCTTTCATTGATTGTTTATCTTATGGGTTTCTAGGCTGTGTCAAAATCTTGTTTTTGTTTTTATTATTCTCAAAGTTTAAGTGATTTTAGATAATTTATGAGGAATTGGTAGGTTTATCTTTCACAAGCTTGGTGTTAAGTTTTCATTGGATAAAGGGGGTTGATTCCAATTCACTGGCAAGGAATAAAGCATGAGAATGGGACAAAGGGCTGTATCTTCTTAGTGTGTTTTATAAGCTATGCTAGTGGAGGCATTTCTGGTAGTGTGGGGTGGTATAGGGTGGCCTTGAGTATTGGACACTTACTAGACTAGGAAAGTGAACAGTCTATGCAGCCAAAGCCAGGCTTAAGTACTGGGGGTTACGCAGGTAGGCAAGGTTCCAGTAACTTAGCAGACTGACTCCAGGCTCAGATGTAACCTCAGGCTAGGTCTGCAGTTTGGATATAATATATACAGGCTAGGTCAATCCTTGGTGTTAAAATAGCATAGGTTGGGATAATTGTATTGGTTATGTGAAGTAGGTACTTAAACTGGGGAATGGAAGTAGGTGAACATGTGTGATTAATCATACTAGATAGGGTTTTGTGTCTTACAAACATCAAACATCTACTGACATTTCTATATGTCTTTGCATTGATGTATGCTTTTATTTCTCATGGAAATGAGTGCCATAGTAATATACTTAGGATAAATGGTTTATATTTACCTTTAAATAAAATTGTAGAAATTTCTTTCAAAATCAACTATTCCAGTTTGTATTCTTATTAGGAATGGATTATAATTTTTGCTCTTTTACATCATTGCCAAATATGCATATTAAGTGTTGTTTTAGGCATACAAATAGGTGGGCAGTGGCATCATGTTTTATTTTTAGTTAGGACTTAGTGACTAATAATGTAGAATATATTTTCATGTGCTTATTTCCCATTGGTAGACTTCCTGGTTGAAAGTTGCTTATCTCTTCCACTTGTTTTATTGAACAATTATTGTGAATCATAAAATTTATTCTTATACTTACAAGGTATTTCCTTATCATGTGTAAGTTGCAAATATATTCACTCAAGCTCTCGCTTACTTCTTTTTCTTCTTATGTGTGCTGCTGAGTACAAACCTCAACTTTGTGATATTTCATTTTACCAGTATTTCTTTAAGAGCTTGTTCATTCTGTAATTTAGCTAAGAATTTTCTCAAAACTTTCTTCCTATTTTTCCTAGAAGTTTTATAACCTAAGTTCTCATATTTAATCTATGATTTATTTCAAATTAATTTTTTTGAAATTAAAGTTTTTCCCAAAATTGAACCAATTTTCTCTGTGTAATTTCTTTAACAGTTTATCCCTTATCTATCAAATTTCCTTAGCACTTAAACAAATTCATAGGTATAGATAAGTTGATTTGTATAGTTTATATTGTATTTTACTCCCTTAAATAGTGTGTCAGAAGCACATTTCCTTAATTATAATTTGAAGCATTTTTTTTAAAGCAGGTAGTATCTTTAAACTTTGTTACTCTAAAATGTATTTTGTAAAAAAGAATTCTCTATTGAATAATGTCTCAAATGGCTTAGGAACACTTAAAGAAATTTTCAACATCATAAGCCATCAGGGAGAAGCAAATCAAAATACGTTGGTAGTCCATCTTGAATATGTCAGAATGACTAAGATAAGTAATACAAGTGACAGTTCACGCTGGCAAGCATATGGGGCAAAGGGAACACTCCTCCATTGATGGTGGGAGTAGTAACTTGTTCAGGCACTATCAAAGTCAGCATCCAGGTTTCTCAAAAGCTGAGAATTAATATACTTCAAGATCCAGCTATACCACTTGTCTTAGTTGGGATTTCTATTGCTGTGAAGAGACACCATGACTCAAGGCAGAAAAAAACCATTTAATTGGCATTGCTTACATTTTAAAGGTTTAATCTATTATCATCATTTCTAGACATGAGAGCATGTAGGCAGACATGGTGGAGAAGAAAGGACTGAGAGTTCTACATCTTGATCTGCAGGCTACAGGAAGTGAACTTTGTCACTGAGTATAGCTTGAGCACAGGAGACCTCAGAGCTCAACTTCACAGTGACACACTTCCTCCAGCAAGGTCATAATGACTCCAACAAAGCCACACATCCCTATGACTACCATTTTCTTTCAAACTATGACATATATCCAAATGAAACCTATATAACACAAGGACACCTGCCCAACAAGGTTCATTGCTACTGTGTTTATAACATCTAGAAATTGGAAAGAATCAAGCTGTCCCTCAACAGAAGAATTGATAAAGAAAATGCAGTTTATTTATAGAATAGAATATTAGTCAGCACTTAACAAAATGACAACATATAATTTGCAGGCAAATTGATAAAACAAGAAATAATTACAGAGTGAGGTAACACAGAATAGAAAGTGAAATATGGTATGTGTTCACATGTATCTGCATACAAGCTGTTAAATTAATAATGAAGCTATAATCTGTAGACCCAGAGAGTTTAGGCATAAAGTAAGGGAATGGGGGCAATATGGATTTCCCTGGGGGTATAACTACAATAGATTTTATGGAGTTTGACAGGAACAGAAGGATTAGGTGAGAAGGTAGATGGGGGATGGATTGAGAGAGGGAATGAAAGGAGAGACAGCTAAAATTGAGTCATTTGAGTGCTGGTATGAGAACCTATTACAATTGAAACTTTCTATAATATATAAAAGTGATTCTAATGAAATCTCCAAATAATGAGGGAAACAGAATCACAACAGGCTATCTTTTGTCACCAAATGACATTTCCAGTACTGGGTCTGGGTTTCACACAATTGAGTTGTTGGCCAGAAGGGTCCCATAAAAATCCCAAAACAACCCAGGCTGTTGCCAAGATAAGTGTGCTGTCACAACTGACAATAAAGTCCCATTGCAGAAGCTACACCCACATAACTCATTGAACATTGAGAGAACAAGTTGGTGCCTACATAGAACCTTGACCCAAATATTATAATATTTTAGACCTGAAAGGATACTCTGCTGGCTACCAAAAGAGAAATATAAAACAAACCCAAAGAACGAAGCTTTTGCCTACAATTTGTCCTGTCTATGAAATATGCTAGGGTAATGGTGGCACAAGTTTTGAGGGAATAGCCAACCAATGTATGATTTGACATAAGGCCTACTCCATGAGATTGAACACATACCTGGTACTGCTTGGTGACCAAGAACCAGAGAGTAGATAAAAGAAAGGGGGAGAGAGAGAGAGAGAGAGAGAGAGAGAGAGAGGAAGGGAGAGAGAGAGAGAGAGAGAGAGAAACATAAAAGCCTTGAAACACACATCTTTAAATGCAATGTCTTCATCAAATCCCTCTCATCATAGCTCAAAAGCTCAAAGAACCCCATGGAAGAGAATTTGCTGCATAGTAATGTCTCATATATGACAGGAAAATGACACCTATATTCTCTCATCAAGATGTGTGCTTAAAAAAATGAAAACACCACTTGACATACCAGGTGGGATAGAATAAATCTCATAGAGCCCCACACTTGACAAAGGACTACAAACAATTATTCACTCCCCAGGAATGAGCCTCCTAAATGGTTATTCAAAGCCAAGTGATCAGCCCTAAAAATGTGTACATAAAGGTTACAATAAAAAGACTCAGTAGGTCTTATTTAAATATCCATGTATATACTTATTTATCATCTATGTATGTATAATTTAATAATAATTAAGGAGAAGGAAGTCATGTATTTGTGAGGGAGTTGATAGTATAGAGGAATAATGGAGGGAGGAAAGTGATGGCAATAATGTGATATTTTAATAAATGATGGACTGTGCTTTATATTGTGATTACTACCGTAACATGCCATAACAGGGACAAACAAAAGACAGTTTGTTGTTTAATAATGATGTATTTATGTGTCAAATTGGCAAAAGATAAATAGTGTTGGTTAGTGTTTTTGTCAAATGACAGAAGCCAGAGTCATCTGAGAAATGAGAACATAAATTGTGCAAATGCCACAATGATGTTGTCCTAAAGTCAAATCTGTATGGCATTTAGCCTATTAATGATTAACGGGGAATGTCTTAAGTCATTGTGGGCGGTGACACTCTTGGTGAGGAGGTGGTCTTAAATTACATATGGCTGAAGCCAATAAGGATTACTTCTTCCTGGATTCTGCTTTAGTTGCTGCTTCCATAAATTTCCTTGATGATAGAATATAATCCATAAACATAAATAAACAAATATCTCCCAATTTTGCTTTTGTTCATGATGTTTGTCTTAGACATAAACAGCAAATTAGGAGATTTCCTGAGACCCAGACATGCTACAGCACTTGTCAGCCTAGCTCTAAGATATTATTAAATAAACCTTTCAGAGGTGAATTTCTAACCATAGAAATGTGTTCTGTGCTAGAACACACTAGCAAGTACACACATATTGTTCCAGCTGGCTGCATTCCCAAACTAGAATCATTGATCACCAAATAAGCAGCATAATTGTTGAAAAGTGGAATGAATACATTTCCCAATACTAATTCTTTCCAAAAAGGATAATATATGCATATATATATATATATATATATATATATATATATATATATATATATATGTGTGTGTGTGTGTGTGTGTGTGTGTGTGTGTGTGTGTGTGTGTGTGATGCATAGGTAGGGAGTATTTACTTTTGTTGTTTGGTTATAGACAATTGTTTATTAATACTTTATCTTTGCATTTTCTGTGTTTTTATTTTCTATTCTACTTAGGACTGAAGAGTGTTCCCACAAAACTGAACTATGGAATATACAAATTAGAGGCCCCAAATGATAGCCTGACCCAAAAGTTGCTGTAGACCCGATACCCCATATCTGCCTCCACAGCATCAGCAGAGAGAATCAATAAAAATACAGTTGGTACCACAGACATAATACCTAGAAGAACCAGAGGGGCACTGCTTTTGTAAAATCTACCGAAAAATCCAAATCCTTATGTTATAGTCTATAAAGCAACTGAAATACTCTACACAATTGGTCCAACACAGATTACAAAATAATCATTATGCTGACAAAAAAAATCTATGTCTATTCTTGGGATTTATCTTCTTCTCTCAATATTATATCAGGAACTACTTCCTTATAATAGTCACTGTGCTCAATTTATGCTCTTCTAGTCAAGTCAGTTTTCTTCACTCTCCTCATATCTTTATCTTCAGTGCCCCCTGACCTTTCTTCTCTTGTTATTACTGTGGGATACACTTTGAGAATCATATCTACTAATGTATTAATGCCATTCCAACTGCTCCTCATGTAGAACTGATTATAATCATTGAATCTGGACCTTGAAGTCAACTAAAATTACACATTATTACCAAGTTTTATGCTTCCCAAAAGTCTATCAAGGGGTTCTACTTAGGGTCACTACACACAATGAAATGATTTGATGTTCTGCTCCTGTCATATGCTTTTCTAGAGCCAGTATAACAGATTTTAAAACTGTGGGATAATGTAGCACAGAAGCCATTTTAAAGGATTAATTAACTCTTACAAGGCTTGTTATGACATCTTCTCTTGTACCTTTGTTTCCCCTAAGGGAAAACCTTTTTGTTGTACTCCAACCAATAAGTTTGATATTGGAATGCATGGCTCATGTAATCTAACATTTTCAACCTGAGTTTTGACATGCTACATTATGGTTCTTCTTTGTCAAGTTTTGATTGCTTCAGGGTGACAAAATAAAAGGAAGGTTTTACTTTATTAATTTTTTCTATTCACTCACTGTTGCCCCAGTCTTATAATATAAGCAGGCATACAAAAATATTCCAATAAAGTGTGGTCCCAAAGTTTGTGAAACTTTAAGAGAATTTTTACCTTTATTCTTCCCTTGAACATTTTCCCCATGGTTTAGTTCTCCATCTTTATCAGAAAGCTGTTGAAATACATGATGCATCAAGGCTATTTCCAGGTTTGATCTTTGAGGAATGCTAGAATTTCCATATAATACCTGTCTTGACAAATGGTTTCACTGTAGAATATTCTAATATTGTTGATAGAAATTGCCAGAGTATGGACAATGAAATGAATATATCAAATAATGAATAGATATTCCTGAAACTAAAACACCCAGTATAAATTTAATGATGTACACACCTACACATATACACAAGCATGCACACACACACATACACACATACACACACACACACAGAGGGGGGTCAAATTTTAAAAGTCTGGTTACTTATCCATTTTTAGGAAAAAAGATATGCTTATTCTTAGGAAATACATAAATAGATAAGTATAAACAGTAATGGTTATGTAGCTGATCTTCAATAGTGAAAGAACAATACATGTATAGACAAATAATAAGAAAAAGAATATGAGATAAGGGTAAATGTTACCAAATATTTGAATACGGATAACATAATTATTTATTGTAATATTTTGCTTGTAATTTGATTATAGTAATCTATTATCAGTATGATTATTTCTGAATAAATAAAAGTATTTAAATATGTAAGAAATGTTAGAAACAAGAACTTGTTGATATTTATGTAATCTCAGATAAGTAATGAATATTTTAAGAGAGAAGATAGTGAACATCCTTCAGAAAACCTGAGCCATGAGAAAGGAAGCTCTTAAAATTACTGAATTCAAGTTTGAGGAATAGAGTATAATATGTAAGGACTTTTAGCTTTTGTTTTAAAAAAACTGCTGCTTTCTTTTGTTTTTCTTTTTTGATACCAGAAAAAAGGGGAAGGCATAAACATCAGAGATAAGAATTGGTTACTAATCTAGAAGAACAATTACAAAAGGTAACAAGACATAAAACAAAATAAGATAAAAATAAAATAAAATAAATCTGCCAAACTGTCTACATAAAAATATTTGGGGACAGCTGTAAAAGTGACAAAGGGACCCCAAGTTCTTCTTAATCTCTTAGCTGCTGAGACAACAACAGAAAATTCCATTAGCCAAGAGCCTAAGAAAATGGTGGGACTCGGGTTCAAAGCGTTCAATCTAGACTTCCCTGATAATCCTCTAAAGAAGCTAGCCACAGGAGTCTGAAGTTTCTTACTAGAGCTAGCCCAGAGACCTAGTCCCAAATACTCACACAAAGGCTTACACTATTTATAATTTGTTTAGTTGATGGCTCAGGCATATTACCATCTGACTCATTACTTTATATTAAGACATATTACTATCTATGCTTAGCCATACAGCTTGGTACCTTTTCATACCAAGTGCAGCATTCTCATTCCCCTTCCTCTGCATCATGCTGTCATCTCTCACTTTGCTCTTTGGCTTCCTAGGTTTCTCCTAGTCTGGTTGCCCTGCCTCTACTTCCTCTCTACCTACTTGATCAAACTGCATTTTATTAAACCTATACAAGCAACAATTTTTTACACTGTACAAGAGCAACATCCCATAGCATTTCCCCTGTTTTTCTTTTCAAACAGAACCCTGAATCCAGTCTCATTTATTTAGACTTTTTATGGCCATTATCCATAACAACTTGTAACCAATACTCTAAACAAAAATAAATATCCATTATTAATTTTTGGAAGTTTGAGTATAGTTCTCTAGACTATTTTCTGCTGATTGGGAGTGCTAGTAATCTTATGGGGACCCAACAAAAATTTAGAATTATGGAAAAATTCTTGTGGAGTAGTCTGTGAAGCTGTATGATCTCAGTCAGTCTCCTTGAAACTGTTCTGGATGCAGAACTCAGAGGAACCTGTAACAGAGGTGTTCTGAACTATTGGACCACCTGGGCTATTCATTCTCATCCACTTATGATGTCTTCCTCTATCAAAGCTTTTTTTTTCTTTAACCCAGGATTAATTCACAACCTCTCATTTTCTATGGAAATAATAATAATAATAATAATAATAATAATAATAATAATAATAATAATGATACTCTTCTCCAAAGTAACATATCTTTTGACTTCAATGCTGAAGTCAAGGCATTTACAAAATATATAGGTTAGATTAATCCAGCAGCATTTATAATCAAACATATCTTAATACCTTTTGCTCCTTCCTCAGCAGTCAAACAACTTAAAGACAACATAATACACAGTATCCAGACTTTCTGCATATTTTTCATCTTTATGTGACTTATTACATTACTTTTTATTCTATTTCTTCTTAAAGGACTTTTTCTATCCCCTTTTTCTTTTTATTTCTCCCAAGCTTACATACTTATATTTTTAAACATATCATAAACCTTTTAGATGTTTCTTTTTTCTGAATCTGTCTTTACTGTTTATCTGTTATTCTGATCATGTCATTAATATGCTAAGGTATGGCTAAGATTAAAGACTCAGCTTGCTCCACCCAGATCTTTGGTTTGAGAGAGCTTAGCTTCCTGACAGAGGTATTGGCAGGAATCACCTTTACTACTCCAACTCTAGGGAAATTTAGAGTTCATACTGCCATTGAGTAGAGCACTGCCACCTGCTGCACATAAACCTCATATAAGTGTTTATCAGTAGGGCCTCTTTAAAAGTCACATTTTTTCCCACTAAAGCTGAATCAGTAAGCATCTCTTAAAGGAACTGCACCTCCGCTTGTCACAAGGAAAGAGAGCCATACCAAGAAAATGCAGCTACCAAGAAGCGATCTTTGACTCTGTTCTTTTTTTTGTCTGTAAGAAGAAAAATCTGAAGTCATATGCAGCTCATGCTTGGAGACTTAGGGAACACAGCATGTTGGATCTCAAATACATAGGCCAGTCTTTGTATCACAGCCCATTTGAGAGATACAACTAGGACACTGTTTTTGACTCTACTTATGTTTCTAGAACCCCTTTAAAGCTTTCTCAGGATTTCTGTGGATTATGTGCACCACAGTGGAATGCCATTTGTAGTCTGAAGTTTCTGGTCAGGTCTAGCCCTGAGGTTCAGACCAGCAGTCCCAAATAATCACACAAAAGCTTATATTAATTATATGCTCTTTGGTCAATGGCTTAGGCATATTACTATCTAACTCTTATACTTTATGTTAGCCTATATTGGTATCTTTTTACTCAGTTCAACATTCTCATCCCCCTTCCTCTCTTTCTTGCTGTCATCTCTTGCTCTGCTCTTTGGCTTCCCAGAATTCTCCTAGTCTCATTGCCCTGCCTCTACTTCCTATTTAGCTATTTGACCAATCAATATTTTATTTAACTAATACAAGAAACAAAATTTTAAAGTGTACAAAAGCAATATCCTATAATAAGCCACTGTATAGAAAACAGACAGGGTATGAACTGTATTCAAAGGGGGTAAAAATGAGGATTAGATGCAAGGTTAGCTCATTGATCCCAAAGACATAGAAAGACAAAGACATAGACCTATGTGATGAAAATAGAAAACCTGAGCCAGACACCCAACTGTCAAGGATAAGGAGTTTCCTTATAGGGAGTCAGACATATAAGTGCTATGAGATAAAGAATGAGTTTATTCAAAAGTATAGGAATATAAGAAAATAAAAGGTCATCAGAAGATCAAATTGTCATTTTAGATAACAAACATGCTGAATACTCCAAACCACAAGCAAAATTTAAACAAGAAACATGCTGAACCATAGTAGGAGCATTCATCCTCACAGAAGCAGAGTGAGATCCTACAAATAAAACAGGACAAACTGGTTAGAGGAGGAAAGGCCAGTGATGTGAGAATGCCTTCTGTATGCTATGAATCTCAATCTTTAAATAAAGGAACTGTTTTGGCCCTTGATAGGCACTGTAGAAAAAGTAGGCAGAGAAATCAGAATAGGTAGGAAAGGGAGGGCGGAGTCAGAGGCAGATCGAGCACGCTGCCAAAGGAACATCATGTAAGGAACACAGGTGAGCCACAGGATACATGGCAGACAGATTAATAGAAATGGGTTGATTTAAGGTGTAAGAGCTAGCTAGCAATGTGACTAAGCCATAGGCCAAACAGCATGAAGTTAATATAAGTGTCTGAGTCATTTTTTGGGGGGGGGCTGATAAGCGGCAGGTGGCTAAGGGATCTGGGGCTGCAGGTCTGTGGATCTGGGCCTCTGGTAGCCCAGGACCAAGAAACCCCACTGCTACAGGCCAGTTGTGCAGTGAGCACAAGTTTATTTGCCCTTAGCAAGTGAATAGTCACAGCCCTCTAGACCAATGCTTCTCAACCTTCCTAATGCTGCAAACCTTTAGTATAGTTTCTCATGTACTTCAAAGACCAAATATACATTTACAGTTATGCTACTTCATAAATGTGATTTCGGTACTGTTATAACTTGTAATGTAAATATCTGATATGCAGGATATCTGATATATGAGTCATGTGAAAGGGTCCGTTGACCCCCAGAGGGGTAGTGACTCACAGGTTGAGAACCAGCGCTTTAGAGAAAAAGAACCAATGTGTGTGTGTGTGTGTGTGTGTGTGTGTGTGTGTGTGTGTGTGTGTGTGTGTGTGTCTTTGTGTGTATCAGTTTTATTTCATATGCCATGTTTTGATTATGCTGTCTTCTCTAACTTCTCCAGATTCTCACCATCTCCTTTTTCACCTCTCCTCTTCCTCCCTTTTTCTAAAATTTGAAATAAGAACAAAAACTGAATAAAACAAAAAATACAAGACAAAAAATACTAGATACAATAGGACTGATATACACATGAACTTACAGAGACTGTGACAGCACAGATAAAACTTGTACAAGGTCGAACCTGAGAAAATTCCAGCAGAAAGAAGAAGTGGATACAAAGTCCCATTCCAAGGAGCTGTTTCCAATTGATACTTGCTGAGAAACAGAGTATCCCTTTCCTCCAATAGAGTGGCACTTGGAATTTCCACTAAACTTTAGGCCAGAACATATGCCCAGGAGTAGTTGGCTAGCCAAAACACACTCCACATTCTTATGTGTGTATATGCTTTCTGATTTGTTTATTTTGTTTGTTTTTTATCTTATATATGAATTTATTGATAGCTTATGTTGACATAATTACATCACGTGACTTACATGTGAAAAGCTGAGAATCCAGTAGTTACTTGTCTTTACTGCTGGATGCCTAAGCAATTAAAGCAACCCCAGAGTATCTGTCTGTCCCTGGGAAGTCCAACAACATTGTAGATGCCCAGTCTACAGTACGGATGTCTCAACAATTTCAGGCTCATTGGAGGTCTGGAAATGCTGCTTCTGCTACCATCACAGGAATCAATAGCAGCAACAGAGTAAATCAACTTGCTGTCAAGGGGAAAGATGAAACAAGCAAAAAACAAATAATTTTCCTCTGCCTCACAATTTTTTTGTTACTGTTGTTTGTTTTTAAATCTGTACTGCTAGAAGATGCTTTGTATTCCTATGTCCACCTGAGGCAATCAAGGCAATTCTTTAATTGAGGATCCATACTCAGATGATTATAATTTGTGGCAAACTGGAATTAAAACTGATCAGAATAGCAAGGAGCCAGAGTAACCCCCTTTTACATACTTTTTTCATATAATAAAGTTGTATTTGCTTTCTGTGTAAATTTCTATGAGATATTCTTTATCTCTGAACACAATTCTCTATATCTTCATAATCTAGGTAGTGAATGAAGAGTCTATATTCCTTGATGGTACTAATGGAACATTAAAAGAATTCTATATGTTGGAAGATTTGGCTTCTCTCTTTAAAGCCCAGAAAGCTAGGCTTCCTGAAAAGAAGTGTACTTACCATGGAAAAGTACTTTCATCTACCCCCTTTCCTCCTGTGAGAAGGCTTAAGCCTGGTTCAGCAGTCATAGAAGAAATATTACCCAATTCCAGAACTTTAGGCCTGTAATAATAAAAAATCATGGAATAGAAAAGTAGGTATATTATTCGTGTCCACAAGTATAAGAGGCAGATTTCAACACAAACAAGGAATAGACTTGTCACTGATCTATGCAGACATAGAAGTAACTGATCAGACATTGGAACAATTACAAAAAAGTAAGTACCAAACAACTGGAAACTAAAGGCTATTAGAAGGATATGCTCACAAAGAAATTGGCTTACAACAGCTCTGCTGAGAGTAAGACTCAGTTTTCTTCTAGGATTGCAATGAGTACATGGTATTGAGAAAAGAAACTTAAAGTAAGCAGAGCCTAACACCAAGGCAGGACTTCATGATACCTGTCTATTCTACTTTTGATGTTTTCTTCTAAAAGAGGCAGTTTGTTTCCCACTAATATGCTATTTACAAAGATATGAAAAACTCCGTTGTGATTTTTATTTCTTCAGATAACCTCTAAAAGGATTCACCAAATCTACTTGAAGGAATCTTCTACCTAAGATAGAAATATCTCAGGGACTGTCCCAATCTAAGAATCAAATGAAACTAGGTTTTCTTAGTTTCTCCCACTAAGAAAACAAACCTATAAATTTGATAAATCTTCTTGTAATCTATAGGAGGAATTAATTAGATGTGAACTAGCCTTTGCCGTACTGAAGTTACTGACATAAAATCTAATTGTGCCAGTCGTACCTGATCTTTTAGGAATTACCAGGGATATAATAGGCCCTTTACATTTTTGTATAGCTGGTTATTGATGGCTCTGAAAAGGGATTTGGAAGTAGATATTAATTGTGGGTGGAAATTGCAATGGTAAATACTCCATAAAAACATAGACAGCCTCTCCTCCATTCTCTACTTGCTTTCTAGTCCATAGTTGCTGGCCCTGGCTAAATAGGCAACATGCAAGAGCCTTTTGTAAACATAATAAAGCTAATCTTAAGTGAAAATATCAACAGAGTTTTGCCAACTTCCTCCCTCAAGGCAATGGGTGGTCATTTCAGAAAGTGGATAGTCACCATGACAACATTTTTAATGACTAAATCCAGCAATGGGAGCACACATAAGGCCCCCACAATGGATCCTGGGAAGAAATAGAATGGTAAATTTGAAGGAGTTCATGAGGACAATTTTCAGATGTAAAAGGAGGCTGCCCTGGGCAACAAGCTACAAGCAGGACTCAATGCCCACATCTTGAGTCCAGTTCCTGTATTGTATAAAAGCTCCAATGCTACCTATTACATATAGAAAATAGACATTGCATTGTGTGAATTGGTATTTTTCCAGAGAACACAGGGTACCCCACCAATTATTCCTTTATTTCTATGAGTATCTCAAAAGATGTGGTAACAATTAAAGATCTAAGGCTCATTTCTCTGCTTTCAAGGAAAGAAGTGAAATCAAAGAATGGAAATTTGACTACAATGGTAGCTTCTCTTTTACAACATCCTCATTGGTTAACAGAGACAGAAGGGGGATCCTTCTTAACCAGAACCTTTTAGAAAATGCAGAGCTTTCAAGAATGTTTGACAAATTTTCAAAATTTGTACTTAGTATAATCATTTTTTTTTTATAGCATAATTATTCCCTTTAGTGTTTACCACCAACCCCTGGCAATGACATTTTAAAAATTATGGAGAAGTTTGAAAATCAAGTCAAATTTGAAGAATATTCCTAAAATAACTATAAGCCTTCTTCTATAGATTATTCCTGCATTTATAATTTATACTTTTGTTGTAGGAACAAAATTCCTAGTCTTCCTTTCATTTTTTCACTATACTTTCTTACTTCTTTGAAGCAAAGCCAGCAGTCCTGTTGAACTTCTCATGCATCTTGTGGTTTGCTTTATTCTCTGATACAACTGGATAGACCAATTTTCCTTAACAAACTTCCCCCTTTCTTCATTGCATGATGATGTCTTGCTTGCATTTCAAGACCTGTTTCAGTTCATTACTTTCTTAAAAATTCTTATTTGAGTTTCACAATTTTCTTTTTTCTCTTTTTTCTATTCTTATACACTTAATTGACCTGAAGTTGGATTTAATTGTGTCTACTACATCTACTGGAGAAAGCTAAACTTCCAAGTAAATACAGAACTTGACTTTGTATGACTAGCCTTAACTGAACCAAATTATAGCCACTACCATAACACCACTAAATAATTAATATTCTCTAGTTGATACTCCATGTTTACATTTACATTACATCTTGTATGTAACAGTGATCAATTGGTATTTGGAAAATATGCATGAAAACTATCGTTGACATCATAGCAACCTGATTCAATAAAAAATATATAGCAACCACAACCAAGTAGTTTATACATATTTACCAGTACCTAACCTAGAAGATAAGGATTTATATGTTAAAATCAAAACATTAATGGAACAAGTTTTAAAACCTCTAATAAATAGGTATCTATTAATAATAATTAATTAATAATTAAAAACCTCTAATAAATAGGTATCTAATAAATAAATTTTGGACTGGAAAACAATATTATTAACATGTCAACATCACTCTAAGTTTTAAAGTTATGTTTAGGTGCAACATAATCCCTATCAAATTCTGAGTGAATTTGTTTGAAAAACTAAGACATTGAAATGTGTATGGTGATATATACCTTTATTTCTGGCACCCAGGAGGCAGAAGGAGGCAGATCTTTGAGTTCCAGACCAGCCTGGTCTGTGGAACAAGTTCTCAGACAGATAGGGCTACACAGTCATGGTGTCTTGAAAAATCAAAAGAGAAAGAATGAAAAAAGACAGAAAAGAAAAAAATCACCAAGATTTCCCAAGGAATTTCAAGAATTCACATAACAAAATAATTTATAAAAAAGAAAGAGATGGAGGTTCATACTTCTAATTTCAATACTTAGCACAAAGCTACATTAATCAAAACAGCATGGTGATGACACAAAGTCACACAGACAAGTCAATGAGACAAACTAGAGAACGCAGAAACAAATATCACATACACAATCATTAATTTTAGTAAGAGAACCAGAAACATTCAATAGATCACAAACCCAGCACACTCCCTCAATTTCAGTTCACTATAGATGCTCTGTGTGATTGTCCCAACCCTGGAGTCCAGAATCTCCTGCATTTGTTTCTTTGGGCTTCAGGTGTTCTACCTTGTTTATTTTGCTGGGGATTGGACCCTACTTTAGCTTCTATCTCATAGACACTTCATGTGTTCTTCCCAGAAAGCCTCTAGGTTGCTTAACATCTAGTCTGTTCTACTATACCCACCTCAATCATTCACTTCATCACTCCAGCCTTGATTCAGCCAATAACCACAATCTTTGATCCTACTCTCTGTAATAGTGTCATGTCATGAATCTGGCCTCATTAAGTAACTTATATACAGTCTTCGCTTTCACCCCAGACTCTGACCCATCCTGCCTATGGCCCTGTTGTGGGAGATTATGTTGTGTTCCATTGTAAATAATTGTCCAACTCATTGGTTTAATAAAATGCACTGATTGGCCAAAGGCAGGCAGAAGTGTGGGTGGGGCTACCAGACTAAGAAAACTCTGAGAACAGGAAGCACAGAGCAGAACACCAGAGAGAAGCCAGAAAAAGCAGAGGACAACTATGCTGCTCTAAGAAAAGGTACTGAGCCACATGGCTGAAAAAGATTACTCTAACTACATGGGTTAGTTTCTGGGTAAAGAGCTAGCAAGTGTTATTCCTGGGCCTGAGGCCAATTAGCCTAAAACTACTGTAAGCATCTGTGCGTCTCTGCGAGTCTGTGGGTCTACAGGTCTTCTAGTCTGCGGGTCTGCGGGTCTGCAGGTCTGTGTTTCTAAACCTTGAGGTTAGGCCCGAAAGTTCAGGCCAGAAACCTCGCACTACACCCTGTCACCCATGAGTACTCAAATCAATCATCCATTTGGCCCTATCTTTGGTAAGTAACACTAACTGTCCAAGGATATGTCTGATCTTTGGGTCCTGCATAACCAAGAGACTCCAAACAGTCACTTTAGCAGCACCACTTTACCCAGTTTTTTCTGACATCATGACTTGAACTTAGTAAAAGATACTTTCCCTCAGTCTTGTGCTGATCCTTTGAGATTCCTCTAAGCATCCTAGCACATTACCTCACATTGAGATTCTAGCCTGGTGGAGCTAAAAACTCATTCCTAAAGAAAATCAATATCTTAAATCTATATTCTCAAGTCTCTTCCCCCAAACACACAAAAAATCATAAACTAAAGAACTGTGTTCCATTACAGTAATCTACCATTTTGTAATATAAGGGAAAGAATTAAAATAAAATCCAAGAAACACAATAATGACTAATAGATTTTTCTGAGGGTTTTATAGTGTTACCAATATCTTGGAAGCAACCAACATCTACCTAACAGGAAAATCATGCCTGGTACTGAAAACATAGAGAACTACATGTAGTTATAGAGGTTATAGATCCCAGAAAAGAACCTAATGCTGCCACTGACCAGTATAATTCCTAACTATGTGCTAAATGCCTATTTTTATATGCATTGATAAATGTAGCTCTCACATCTCATCAAAGATGGTTGTTTTGCAGCTATTATATAAAAACAAAATTAGTCAAAATACAAAGAACAACTGACTGTGCTTCACAGCCACAGAGGATGAATTTACAACACAATTTCTGTACCTGAGGTTTAGGGAATATCACAAAAAAGGGAGCATGTAGATTGTATCATATTATAATGTCTGCTATAAGATTATGCCCCTCTGTCATTAAGACAGTGAAACTATACCCATGAATTATCAATAACATTGCCTAAAAAAGACCCAAACCAGCTAAGAAATCTGAGGCTGGTATTTAGAATAAGTAGATGAATATGAATATGTATGCATGTTTACAGGTAGTTCATAAAGACTACCTGTTATTGGAAGGTCTAAGAATCCAGTAGTTGCTCAGTCCAGGAATCTGGATTTCTCAAGTAGGCTTCAGTATATGTCAGAATCACAAGGAACTGGTACTAATAACAATGAAGGGAATGAACGTACTTGCTAGCAAGAGTGGGATAAGAAAACAAAGAAAGAGTAAGCCTTTTTATTTTTCTTTTTTATATGAGCTGTCAGGAGGAAGTGTGGCCCAGAATAAAGGGATATCTTCTCACCTCATAGATCTGGAATAAAAGTGGTTCTTCCCAGTGCAAAAGACTTAATTAAGGAAAAAAAATTCCCTCACAGGTGCACTAAACTAGTTGTGTTTTAGTTAATTACAGATGTAGTTGAGTTACCAACCAAGGATAGCCATCAAACTGGTCTACCTGCCCTTTGGTCCTCCTTGAAAATTTCCATAGTCTTTTACCTGCTTTCTGTTTCAAGACACAATCTACTGTGTTTTATGACCCAGCTGGCCTGCCTAGGGACAAGAAACATATTTATCTAAGACACTGAGAATGCATTTCTTAATTTTTCTGAACTAGGTTTCCAAAGCTCTCCTTTAAAATCTGTCACATTACTCTATTGATTCAGGTGACATCCCATGTAAAATAGAGTAAGAGCCCTTGGGAATCAACTCTTTCTTGCTATCTGGCTTTTTATTAAGTCTTCTGGGGAACATCAGATTGTGTCTTTCTCTGAGGGATTAATATGCAAAGGTTGAACCCATTCAACATGCATTGAATCTAGAAAACAGTTCTTGTATATTAATATTGTCTCCTAACTGTGGGTGATCAAAAAGTAGTTGAAGGTCCCTACTCCACTAGAAGCCATGCCAGCAGCCAGAATCCCAGGTAAGAACCCAACCTGGGCTACTACCACTTTCTCAGTACCCACCCAGCCTACTTCCTATTGTTCCACTCCTCCCTTTCACCATATCCTGACCCATAATTTTACTGGAGGAATCTCAGCTGGACCAGAAGCTATACTCGCCACAAGAACTCCAGCCCACAAATCAGGAAGAAAACCCCTGCTCAACTAGAGGTCACCCTGAGTATAGACATTCATCTTGGTAGAGGCCCTCTCCTCCACCACAGACTACTCAAGCCAGAAGATCAGAGAAGAAACAGAAACCAAGGACTAAAACACCCCATCCAACAAAGAAAAACTCCGAAATTCCCACCTAGACCTATAGTTACTCCAAATGCAGGTGCCTATAGGTCAAAGGAAGAACACAATCAACAACAGCCAATCAAGGCAAGCCCTGAACATTCCAACACTATCAAAACACAAAAATGACCTTAAATAAACTTTATGAATATGATAGAGGTTTCTACAGAGGAAGTGAATAAATCCTTTAAAAAGCCTAGAAACAAAACAATCAGTTGAAGGAAACAAATAAAACTGTTCAAGACTTTAAAGTAGAAGCAATAAAGAAAATACAAACTATTTCAAGCTCTACTATAAAGCTACAGTAATAAAACAGTCAGCTTGATATTGCCATAAAAACAGACAAATGGATCAATGTAATTGAACTGAAGACCCAGACATTAATCCACACACCTATGAATACTTGCTTTTTGACATAGAAGCCAAATATATACAATGGGTAAAAGAAAGCATCTTCTAAAAGTGGTGCTGGAATAAATGAATGGTGGCATGTAGAAAATACAAACAGATCCATGTCTATCATCTTGCACAAAATTCAAATCCAAGTGAATCAAACACCTAAACATAAACCCAGTTACACTGAACCTGATAGAAAAATATAGTGGGAAATATCATTGAATGTATTGTGGCAGGAGACCATTTCCGGAATATAACACCAATAGCATAGACACTGAGAGCAACAATTAATAAATGGGACCTCTTGAAACCGAGAACACAGTCAATAAGACAAAATGACAGCTTACAGAATGGGAAAAGATCTTCTCCAATCCTACATCTGTCCAAGGGATGCTCTCTAAAATATATAAAGAGCAGAAGAAACTAGAGATCAAAAACAAAACAATTCAATTAAAAATGGTGTACAGAGCTAACTAGAGAATTCTTAACAGACGAATCGCAAATGGCAGAAAGACACTTAAAGAATTGTTCAAAATCTTTAGCCATCAGGGAAATGCAAACTAAAACAATTCTGAGATACCATCATATACCTGTCAGAATGGCTAAGATCAAAAACGCTGATGACTGCCTATGCTGGACACAATGTGGAGTAAAGAGAACACTCCTTCATTGCTGGTAAGAATGTAAACTTGCATAGACATTTTGGTAATCAGTTTGGCGGTTCCTCAGAAAACTGGTTATCAGTCTACCCAATGATCCACCAACACCACTCTTGGGCATATATCAAAAGGCTACACATTCCCACCCCAAAGACTTTGCTCACCTATTTTCATAGCAACATTATTTATAATAGACAGAACCCGGAAACAACCTAGATGCCCCTCAACTGGTACAATTTTTAATTTGTAAATTAAAAGCAAAGTATAACAAGCCAAAATCTACAACTCCTAACATCTGCATAACAACAAAGAACCTAAGAGGGACATCCATGTAACCTCCCAAAGAAGGAGGAATAGAGAAGATCTCCTGAGTAAACTGGGACCATGGTGTATGTGTGTGTGTGGGGGGGGGGGGTAATGGGAGATGGGAAGAGAACATGAGGAAATAAGATGGTAGAGTTGAGGGAGGGACAGAGAAGGAAAACAAAAAAAATAGATAATACCTTGATAAAGAGAGCCATTGTTGGGTTAGAAAGAAACCTGGGGCTAAGGAAATACCCATGACCCACAAAGATGACCCCAGATAAGACTCCAAGAAATAGTGGAGAGGGTACCTAAATGATCTACCCTTATAATCAAATTGGAAAGCACCCTAATTGTCATTATAGAACCTACATCCAGCAACTGATGGAAGGAAGCAGATGCAGAGATCCATAGCTTAGCACTGGGTCGAGGGCCTAGTCCACTTGAAGAGAGGAAGAAGGGATTAATTATATAAGCACAGGGGACAAGATCATGATGAGAAAATCCAAAGAGACAGCTGAAGAGCTATTGGGAGCTCACTTTCTCCGAATTGACAGCTGGGGAACCTACATGAGATTGAAGTAGGCCCTCTGAATGTGGATAGGAGATAAATGGTTTGGACAGCTTATGTTGCCTCTGGCTTCTTGGTGCCTATTCCCTATAGAGGAACACCTTTTTCATCCTTGTTACTGGGGGGTGGGGAGCACTTAGTCCTACCTCAAGTGGATATGCCAGACTACCTGGACTGACCCTGGGAGTCCTTACCTTCTATGAGAAATGAATGGGGGAGATGTTGTGAGGGGAAGCTGGGAGAGGACTAGGAATAGAGGAGGGAGGGAAACAGTGATGGGTATGTTTTTAAAAAAAGAACTTTTTGATAAGAAACATATTTTAAAAGTTACAAACATTAAGGTAAATTCAAAGAGGAATAGAACAGGAAATTGACAAAAATCATCAAGTGTTCTTTTAAAAACACCTACACGGAAAGAATCTCCATTAGAATTGATGACATAGAATAAAGAACACCAGGTCTTAAAGACAAGGTAGAAAAACTACACCATTTAAAGAAGAAAGTAATGAATTTAAATCTAAATATTGTATGCAAAAAATGTAGAACACAATGAAAAATTCAAACCTATGAATTAAGTAAAGATAAAGACAGAACAGAAAAATTTCTTGCCAAAAGCATAGCTAATTGTCTTAGTTAGGTTTTCTATTGCTGAAGACATTCCATGACTATGGTAACTCTTATAAAAGAAAGCATTTAATTGATGTGGCAGCTTATTATTCAGAGTTTCAATCCATTATATCATGGCAGGGAGCATGACAGCATGCAGGCAGATGTGGTGCTGGTGAAATCTTGATTAAAAGGTAACAGGAAGTGGAGTGAGTGTCACACTGAGTGAAACTTGAGCAAAAGAGCCCTCAGAGCCTGTGCCCACAGTGACCCACTTCCTCCATCTCGGCCACACCTACTTCAACAAGGCCCTACCTCTTAATAATATCACTTTGTTGTGGGCATTTTTCTCTCGAACCACAGCACTAATACACACATTAAAATTCAAGAAAACAAAAGTTCACATATATCTATAGCTATCTATATACAAAAACCTATCTACTAAGTTATAAGATGCTGAGAGAAAGTAGGTAGACAGGACCAAACATACACAGATAAAGAATTGTTTCTGGAAGTTTCAATAGAAAAATAGGTAATTATTTGATAAATTTTAAAAACAGGAATGGTTTGGTAAAGTTTCCTTCAAATTCTGAAAGTTTACAACTACTAATTCAGACTATTTTCATCAATAAACTATATAATAAGGGGAAAAATAATAATAACAGATTAACAAAATATATATCCACAGCTTTACAGAAAATACTAGAAAGAGTCTGTTAGACAGAAGAGAAGGATAAACGTACCCGAGGCCAAAGAATTAGAACAAATAATAGTTATCCAAAGAGGCCAAAGAAGAAAATACATCAGAAAATAAACAAAATGGCAAAAATTATTACAAATTATGATTTATTTTACAATTAATCAAAAAAGAATTAACACAAATCTTTTGATAATAATCTGTAATAGAAACTTGTTGGTTAGCAAACCAATTAAAATGTGATTTCCCTACAGTCTGACCTCATACTAGTCCATTTATTTTTGTGCCTCAGCCTTGCCCCCCCTTTAAAGATTTCTAAAATATGTGTAAATGGTTTAAAATTATGTGGAAACTTCTAGAGAGGAGTTGCTCTTACTGAACGAACTACATCATGGCAGTAAGGCTGACATCCTACTTGTCTTGCTAATATTGATTCTGAAAACTAAAATATTGTGTGTGTGAGAGAGAGAGGAGGGAGTTTAAAAATTGAGATTTGTTAAAAATCTGTCATCCTACTTTTCTTGGTAATATTGATCCTGAAAACTGAATGATACTAAACAAAACCCAAGAGCCAGGTGTAAGCTATGTTCTTATGAGTTGTTCTTCAGGGGAGCCCCAGAGTTTTTCAAAATCTCATTTTCCCACTCTACTTGGTTGTACTCTGGACAAAATGATAAAGCTCCATTTATTATGGTTATAAGGTATAAAGAAGTAAAGCTGGAACTGAGCTTGAAGTTTCTTCCCTGCTGGCTGTTTTTCACAGTTCTAGAAGACATTGTACAGGATGCTGTGAAGAAAAAAAGTAACATTATTGCCAAGCTATGAATTATATTATTTACAATACCAACCTACTTGGCATAATGTTCCCACTACTGCAAGAGTTGGGGGAGTAACAAACCATTCACTGATTGTATTTGAAGTCTACCCCATATGAGGGAATTCATACATGTCACAGTAAACCTCAGCTCACATTGTCTGATGTTTTCTCAAGTCATGGGGACAATCTAAATAATGTTTGATTCTGTGTGTCAACTTGACACAGATAGAATAATGAGAGAGTAAGGAGCCTCAGTTGATGAAATGCCTCCATGAGATCTAACTGTAACACAGTTTCCTAACTAGTGATTTATGGGGGAATGCCAAAACCACTATGGGTGATGCCATGCCTGGGCTGGTGGTCCTGGGATCTATAAGAAAACAGGCTAGGCAAGCCAAGGGTAGCAAGCCACTCCTCCATGGCCTCTGCATCAGCTCCTGCCTCCTGGTTCCAGCCCTACTGAGTTCCTGTCCTGACTTCCTCCAAGGATGGACTATGATCTGGAAGTGTAGGCAAAATAAACCATTTCTTATCCAAGTTGATTTTTCATCATGGTGTTTTGTTGCCGCAATAAAACCCTTAACTTTGACAGCATCTTTTAGATAAACTGTCATGGTACCACCAAACTGTCCTCTAAATATATCTGTATATATATATATATATATATATATATATATATATATATATATATATATATGAAAATTCTATTCCAAGCTTTTATCAAAGAAGCCTGTAATAAAAATTTCTGGCCCAGCCTAGGCCCAAGGTCTGGACCTGCAATCCCACTGCCTTTCTGTATAATAATAGCAGTAATTCCTGAGACTGAGAATGCAGGTGCTGAGAATAAGTCATGATGACTCCTTCCTAACAGGACATCTATAATCTTTCCTATAAGGATTATGGGACACTCAATAGAGCAGGTAGAAAAAATGCAAAGTTGGAAGATAGAAAATCTGTAGCATGAATGCTGTCTTTTAGGCATTGCACAGCCATTGAAGTCATGACCTCAGAACAGTTCTGCCTCTTTGCAATGGGTCTATTAATATGAGACTCAGGGAATTACAAGACAGTCAACTATGGATTGAGGAGGGGCTTAGAGGACCAAACCCACCCTAATAACTATTGACTACTTGCAAACTCTTGGGGAAGGATAGTCACTTTATTTAGTAATGTACCCACTGAAGAGCTCCCTTGGCTTTAATAGTTTCAAATTCATGGTCACATAAATGGTCTTGGTAAATCACACTGTGTCTGATTTAAAGAAAACACAGAAAAACAACAAAACCCCTCATAAACATAAAAAAGAACTTGTAGAGAAGGGAGGATGTAATAGGTATGGGAGGAGTTTAGAGAGATGTGAGTTATAATAATCAGAACACATACATATGATTTTTTTTTTAGAGAATGGAAATTAAATGTATACTGAAAAGTGTTTTGTCCTTTGTGTCAAAAAAAAAAGCTGAAAAAACTCTTCTGAAACAAGGGAGAATCAGCTGAGTGGAGATTCACTCTCTATGATACTGAGCATTCCAACAAGTCATCTCCAGGTTAGAAAAATAAAACAAAACTGTGACTAGTCATTTTGATGTGAAATGCATCAAATCATCCTGTATAGACTGAAGCTGATTTGGAAAAGTCAATCACCCCACCCCCTGATTCTGTTTCATGAGACTTCAGTGGATAAAGGGGAATAAAAGTAAAGTCATAAATCCTAGTATTGAGAAAACCCTGAGGTATGTTTTACCAGATCTCA
The DNA here is from genome assembly GCA_033318265.1 of Phyllotis vaccarum. NCBI lineage: Eukaryota > Metazoa > Chordata > Mammalia > Rodentia > Cricetidae > Phyllotis > Phyllotis vaccarum. The sequence goes on from JARWLC010000013.1 coordinate 62,616,774, forward strand.
TTTATATAAATTGGACTTACAGAGCCATCCCAAGGGTATGGCAAATCAGAGCAATTCATTCTTATGGTCTCAGATCTTTATAGCTCTAAAGGACCTTGGAGACTATATAATTCAGCTTCTTTGTTTTACAGATATGTAATCTGAGGCCCAAGGGGATCCCATAGAGCAACTTATTAGCAGTAGTTAGTATAAAATCCAAAACTCCAAAAAGCTCTTCCAATGTTTTACCATGAAGATTCGGACCTCTGGATTTTCTTAGGAGACTGATGCATTTTGCTTCAATTAATCTGGGGATTACTTTATTTGTGCTCCTCCTCAGAAATTCATATATAACTATGTAAGCACAATTGTGTCTTCACTACTCATGCCTCAGAGACCTGAACTTAATTCTTGCACAGAGACATTTTCAGATCTCACCTCCTGCATCTTAACATACTTTCTAGTGTAAAGGGTAAAGTTAACTATTGTATCTTGGAATGATTATACTTATTCTATTGTTGCTGCTCATTGCATCTTGAGACCAGAAAATTTGAACCATATATGGCCCTGAATATTTTGAAAAGTATAAAGTAACTGTGGAAGTGTAAAGAATTATTCTGGGATTCCCTGCTGTACATACTTCTGATGTTTAATATCTAAACATACATGACTTTCTTGAAAGGAGATATTAGATTCAACAGATTATATTCTCTGTCAATTATGTGAAATTCCAAATATATAAAAATTTTCACTGGCCATTTTTCCATGGTAAGTCCTAATATAGGTTCACCATGGTTCCCTATTCCAGTGCTGCACTTTTTAAATAAGAACCTCAGACATGGACAGGGCCTACAAGGTGAAAAATATCACCATGATAAAAGATATCACATTGTATATGGGATACAAAAGCTATCATTTATCCTCATATCTGGAGCCTACAAGAAATTGTTGCAAGAATACTTAAAACCAAAGAATACCATTATTACCAATGGCTCCTAAACCAAATAAGTTCTGAAAAAAGTGGATTTTTCATTGTTAGAATTCAGGCCCTGACAAACTCGTATCCCTCTGTCTATTTTCCCATGTCATGTTTTTAAGATAAAAATTCCAGATACCCAGTGAGCAGCATCAACCTCTAGCTTTCTTGAGAAGATAAAGTAATCTCTAAGTGCAGTGAACTCATAGATATTCAGAGGAGGTCTAACTTCCCTTGTCTCTTCTGCCCAGTACTCACTGTAAGAATAAATAAAACTGGCACACACAGCATTCACCATAGTTCTGATGGTTCTTTATCTCACTTTTTCTGCTTAATCCACCTACTAAAGATTTAGAGTTATTTCTTTGGTAGTTATACCTTTCTGGGTATAAGTGGCTTTAAGTCTGAACTAAGGCTTCCATTATACCTTAACTGTATGTGGACTGTGTTATGGTATTGGTTCCTAGACAACAGTTATCAGCTGGAAAGTTACCCATTGGACCTCACATTACACTAGAACAAATCCACTCAATATGTCGTATATTTTTTCATCTGTATGTCATTGTAAAGTGAAAAATCTGCACACTTGTATGTAGCAAATTTATAGATTCTTTGGTACTGATTAACACTCATATTATGTGGATGACCATTTGTGAGATTATGTGAAATAGAACAATATGGTTTTACTAACATGTGAAGAATTGGTGGGTTCACTCATCATAGAAGCCCTTTACATTCTCTATATTAAAAAAGTAAGAAAGGAAAGAGAAGGGAGACAATCATAAGGAAAAAGTAGTAAGAGCTAAGAAATGGTTGGGTACTTACTATGAATAATACATATTGCCATGTCTTTCACAAGTATTGAAGCATGGACAACTCATTATCCCACACAATTAACCCAGTTATTATTCTGAATTGAATTATCTATGCCTAACTTAATATATTAATAACTATTTATAGTTAAAAGTATAACATAATTAACCATCCTATTCATTTATAAGTATTTTGATGGAATTAACTATATTCTCATTGTTATTTAAACATGGCTTTATTCAACTCTAGAACTTTTTATTTTTCAAAACTTAAAACTGTATTAAGCAATGATTCCTCATTCATTGCACTTTCAGTCCATGACTCCTCTTCTCTATATAAGCTTAACTTCTCTAGATAGTTCATGTGCTGCATAGTTTTATGCCAACTTGACACAGTTATAGTCGTCTGAGAAGAGGGATCCTCAATTGAGAAAATTCTTCCAAAACATCAGGCTGTGTCAAAGATATAAAGCATTTTCTCATTTGATGGCAGAGGACTCAGCACACTGTGGGTAGTGCCATTTCTGGGCAAGTGGTCCTAGGTTCTGTAAGAAAGCAGGCTAAACTAACCACGTGGAGCAAGCTAGTAAACAGAACTCTGTGGTTTCTGTCTGCATCACCTCCTGCCTCCAGGTTACTGTCCTGATTGTGTTCCTGTCCTGATTTCCTTTCATGATGAACTGTGATGTGGAAGCATTAGCTGAATAAACCCTTGACTACCCCAAATTGCATTGGTCATAGTGTTTTGTCATATATCACATACATGCATATGCCTAAATACCACCTGCTCAGTAATTATTATGCTAATGGTGTGTATATGATTTTAGGACTGACTACTTTGTATTAGATAACTAATTAGAGGACTCTTCCTAAGAAAGTCAATTTATCCTGATTTCATCATTCCGTATTTGTTTGTAGTTCTTTAGAATTAGAAGGCCATAAAATTAATTCAAGTTTTAGTTTATGAGTAATAATGATCAAACTGTTCCCCATGGGAGTTTAGTTTTAACTTTCTAACAGCAGTACATAGGATTCCATTTGTTCAGAGGCTTTTACACTCATCATTTTGGAGGTAAATATGTGTGTATGTGTTCAGTAACAATACTAATGAGTGTGATGTGACATATCATTTCAGTTTGGTTTAGCATTTTACTTCCTATTAATATTACATGTGTTATTAACAGTCATTTCTATATCTCTTTTTAGTGAAATGTTTTTTCTAAGTTGTTTTTTTAGATTATTTTGTTATTAATTTGCTGAAGTCATTAATATCTTAAAATATTAGAGCCTATAAATAATTTTCTGGCATTCTGTGGCTTGATTTTAAAAATAAGTAAAATGGTTAATTCTGCTACGTTATGACCTATAATATTTCTACTCTTTTTTAAAAATTAGGACTGAATTAACAGGTATGATTTTCCACCTGTTTTTATTATCATTAAAAATGTCATCTACATCAATGTATCCCTTTGTTCCCCCTCCTGTCTCCCTCCCAACCCCTCCCAGACAGCCTTCATCCTCACCACTCCCCATCCAACAATCCCCTCCCCTGAAAGGACAGCGTGGCATCCACTCCAGCCAAGTCTGATTTCCTCATCCCAAAGTCAAGACTGGGTTAGATGTTCCTCTGCAGGGAAATGGATTATAGGGAAAGTACCATTTAGGTACCAGCCCACGTACAGGAACACAGTGTGATCCCACCCGTCAAAGCTCCACACACTCGTGGCAGTCCAAAGCCGGCCAACCCTGGAGGGCTCAGCTCCCCCTCCTGATGTATCTCCAGTGGCAATTCCTGATTAGTGAGCTCCACAGAGTTCCAACCATCCATCACCGTGGGAACCTTCTTCATAACCCCTATTCCCCTGCTCAAACAGACTCTCCTCACCTGCTCTCAGCTGGACCAGAAGCTCTGCTCAGTGCTCAGCTATGGATCTCTGCCTCCACCTCCATTCCTTGTTGGACGTAGGTTCTGTGATGACACTAGGGTGTTTACTCATTTGATTATAGGGAAAGTACCATTTAGGCACCTCTCCACCATTGTTTGGAGACTTGACCAGGGACATCCTGCGAGTTTCTGGACATTTCCCTAGCACTCAGTCTCTTTCCAACCCCACATTGGCTTATTTAAATATATTTTGAGAAACTCCAAGAAGGATTTTCTAGGTGGCTATATAGTTTACACTACGATCAACAGTGAATAAGGGTTCAGATTTCTCCACATATACGTCAACATTTTTTATTATTTATATTACTGATGATGGCCAACCTGAGTAGTATAAAATGGAATTTTAAAATAGCTTCAATCTGCATCTAAAGGAACATTCCTAGACACTTTAAATTCCTTTGTTGTGAATTCTAGTCCAAAAGCATATTTTAAGTGGCTTGTTTTCTTGATGTTAAGTGTTTGTTTTTTGTTTGTATGCTCAGTGGAGACTATTTTTTCAATTTGTACCATTGATTGTACTTCATTCAAGACTAAACACTAATTTAGAAAAATAAAGCCTTGAAGATTATAAAAAGAAAACAATTAAAATATCTTGAAAGTTTGGGCTGGGTAAAGATTTTTTAGGTTGCTTCAAAAGCAATAAGTCACAAAACATGGGAAGGGTCGCAATTCAAATGATAATGCTTTTCAACAAAGACTATAAGCAATATAAGAGCAAATTATAGGATATGAGAAAATATAAAATTGTATGTCATAAATACTTGTAAAATATAAAAAGAATACTAAAACCTAATTTAGATGAACATTATATTAGGAACTAAAGACAAATTTTGACCTTTATCAAAAGATAAGTGATCAACAAACAAAGAGAAGATGCTCAGTGCATTAGTAACTAGCTAACTATACCATAATGAGACATCACTGAAAGCTTTTGACAATGATTAAAGTTCAACAAGAGTATATTAATATTTGGTAAGGATATATAGTAACTTAATTCAGATCTTGTGAGTAAGTGTGATAGTATCTTGACTCACAAATTTAATATATTAATAAAGCACATACCCTATTTGTGTATATTTAGGAGTGTTTTCAGATATAGTTAAGTACTTAGGACTTCTAATGGCTGAATCTAATGATGAGCTCACAAATTGAACACATAATTTGAAGGTGGTGGGAGTATGAAAGGTTGGTGCCTTGTTAAAGGAATTAAGTCAATGGAAGTAAGTCTTTGAGGGCTGTCTTGTTCTGGTACTCTGATTCTGGTTCTGTTTTATGTTCTTCAGGAGATGCATAGTCATTTTCTGAACCTGTTTCAACTATCATGATGTTCCATGAGCTCAGAACCCATGGTTCTAAGAACTATAGAATAACAATTTATGGAACCAGAAGTCAAAATAAATCATCCTCAGGTTGATTACATCATTCATTTTGTCTTAGTAAAGTAACTTGCAGAAAAGAAATTTCAAATCTTTCAGACATTTCAAAAAAGATTTTGGCAGTTTATATCAAAGTTAATGTAAACTTAAGCTACAGAATAATTTTCTTACTAAATAATTTTAATTCTATATATGTATCTATTATATATAACCCCAAGGGCTTTTATGTGAGTGCTAATAGAATTTTGCAATAGTAAAACCATTTTAAAAGAATGTATTATGTAATATGTGTGAAAAACAATCATATAAATAAAAGAACTTCCAAAAACACATGTTAAATAAAATAATGTACACTCAAATACAATGCATACTTTATAAATCCCACAAAATAGAAAAAAAAACTCAAGTGTCTGTATTTAGACTTTGTTTGACAAATATATAACTAACAAGAATTTTATCTGTGTGTTTAGCCCCTTCAGTCATTTGCTAATTGCATTTACTATATAGAAGCTGTAAAATTTTGAAATTATTTTCTATGCTACAAAGATTCTATTTAGAATTCTTCTACCTGTGCCTATATTTTAAATTATATTAAATAATTTTTCCTCTAGAAGTTTCAGAGTATGTGGTTCTATGTTGATGTTTGTGAGACATTTAGAAACAAATTTTATACAAAGGGAGAAATATGGATCTAGCTTCATTCTGTGTGTTGATATCCATATTTCTCAGCACACTTTGTAAAAGATGTCCTTTATCCAATGTATATTTTATAAACATATTTGACAAAAATCAAGTAGCATTTATATCTGGACTTAAATCATGACTCTATGCTCTGTAGCATTGATCTATAGGTCTTTTTTTGTCCTGGTAAAATGTTATTTTAATTACTCTGCAGTAAAACTTAAAATCAGGTATGCTAATGCTTCCTAAAATATTAATTGTCTTCAAGGTTTCTTTGATTATCTTTGGCCTTTTGTGCTCCCATATACATTTTATGGTGGTTTGATCTGTATGTTTGAAGAATAGCTCTGGAATTTGGGTTAGGATTTTATAAAGTCTGTATATTTCTTTAGGTAGGATGGGCATTTTTCACAATATTTTTTTCTGATACATTTGTTTGGAAACAATTTTCATTCTATTACCTTCCTTTATTTTCTTCTTCAGTGTTTTAAAATTTTTACTAATAGAGGTCTTTTCACTTTACTTGATATATCTCAAAGAATTTTATGTTTTGAGCTACTATGAATGTGATTAATTCAATTATTTATTTTAAATATGTCATTGGTATATAGAAAGTCTAATGGTTTTGTGCTAAATTTGAATTACCCACTTTACTGAGGATGATTATCATTATTAAGATATTTAACAATTTTTTCAAGTAACTTATGTATAAAATCATATGACAAGCAAATTTACTGTGGAAACAGCCAATACTGAATACAACAAATTGTTTAAACAGACATGGGATGGACGGATAACACGGGGAGGGCTGATGACATGGAACTCAAGCCCTTTAATAGAGATTACACAAGTTTTACACTCCAGTCTGATTTATCTAAGTTTAAGATGCAAAGCCCGGACAAAGAAATTGTTGCAGCAATGGTTAGAAGATATTGCTTCTGGGTCCACTAAAGTCTGTCTTAATGGAAATAAGCTGCCAGTAAAAGTGTTCCACAGCTATGTGGACATGAATTTGAAGAATAAATTAGATGAAATTGGGAATGTACTGAAAGTAGTACATGAACAAGTAAACCCATGGTGGGAAGTATGCTTAGCAATGAATGAAAAAGGCTTTCAGCAAACTGCCTTTGCCAATAGTATTGCTACTTCTAAGGGTGGCAGACATGATTATGTAGCTGATCAGATTGTGAGTAAGCTTGTGAATGTGGTGAAGAAGAAGGGTGGTGTTTCAGTGAAAGAACACAAGATGAAATACTGCATGTGGAGTTTTGTAAATGCTTTGATTGAACAATCCAACCTTTGACTCTCAGACAAAAGTAAACATGACTTTACAAGTCAAGATCAACATGTCAATTAAGTGAAAAAATCATCAAAGCTGCAACTGGCTGTGGTATTGTTGAAAGTATACTAAACAGGGTGAAGTTTAAGGCACAAATCCACTTTAACAAGAATTGTTCAGCTATAAAACATAGCAAGATCAAGGGAATCCCCAAACTCAATGAATGATGTCAATGATGCAGAGAATCAAAACTCCACTGAGTGTACACTTACCATGACTGAGGGAGACTCAGCCAAAACTCTGTTTCAGGCCTTGGTGAAGTTGGAAGAGACAAATAAGGGGTATTCCCTCTTAGAGGAAAAATATTCAATGTGTGAGAAGCTTCTCATAAACAGATCAAGGAAAATGCTGAAATTAATGATATCATCAAGATTGTGGGTCTTCAGCATGAGAGAAACTATGAAAATGAAGATTCATTGAAAACTCTTTGTTATGGGAAGATAATGATTATGACAGATCAGTACCAAGATGGTTCCCATAATAAACACGTGCTGATCAATTTTATCAATCACAACTGGCCCTCTCTTCTGTGACATCATTTTCTAGAGGCACTTAATATTCCCATTGCAAAAGTGTCTAAAAACAAGCAAGAAATAGCATTCTATAGTCTTCCTGAGTTTGAAGAATGGAAGAGTTCTACTCCAAATCTTCAAAAATGGAAAGTCAAATATTACAAAGGTTTGGACAGAATCACATCAAAGGAAGCTAAGGAATATTTTGCAGATATGAAAAGACATCATCTTCCATTCAAATACTCTTGGCTTGAATATGATCCTGCAATCAACCTGGACTTTAGTAAGAAACAGGTCGATGATCGAAAGGAATGATTAACTCATTTCATGGGTGATAGAGGACAGTGGAAGTTACTTGGCCTTCCTGAGAATTATTTGTATGGACAAAGCACTACTTATCTGACCTATAATGACTCACAAAATAAGGAACTCTGTAGCAGAATCTGCACCAACTTTCAGCTACCTTCTTGATATGCTCCTTTGGTATCTAACCAAGGAAACGAAAAATGAACTCTTCAAGCAAAGAAATGAAAAGGAACAAGAGCTCAACACATAAAAGAAAAAGAGTCTATCAGATTTGTGGAAGAAAGATCCGGCTGTTTTTATTGAAGAAATGGAGGTTGTTGAAGCCAAGGGAAAACAAGACAAACAGGTCAGACTTCCTGAAAAGGGGGGGGGGGATGAAGGGGAAGAAAGCACAAATGTCAGAAGTCTTGCCTTCTCCTCGAGGAAAAAGTGACCATGGAGATGAAAGCAGAGGCAGAGAAGAAAATTAAGAAGAAAATAAAGAGTAAAAATGTTGAGGGCTCACCTACAAGGACTAGAGAAGAAACAGAAGAGAGAGACAGGTACCATGGCAAAGAAGCAAACTACATTGCCATTTTAAGCCAATCAAAAAAGGGAAAAACAGAAACCCCTGGTCTGATTCTGAGTCAAATATGACTAGTAATGAAAGCAATTTTGACGTACCTCCAAGAGAAAGATCCATGAAGAGCTGCAACGAAAGTCAATTCACAGTGGATTTAGATTCAGATGAAGATTTCTCAGATTTTGATGAAAAGGACGAAGATGAAGATTTTTTTCCCCATTAGATACTAGCCCACCCCAAATCAAAATTCCCTCAAAATATACAATAAAGTCACTGCAACCACAGAAAATGCCATATCTGCTGCCTTGAAAGTGATGTTAAGGACAGTATGCCAAGTTCTCCATGCCTTCCTGCTGTTGACTTCCCAGGTGAAACTGAAAAGTTAAAGCTGTCTTCCAAACAGACTTCAGCAGTGAAGAAGACAGTTACCAAAAGCCAGTCTTCAACCACTGTTACTGTTATGAAAAGAGAGCTGTACTAAAGGGAACCAAATCAGATTCAACCTTGAGGGCTCTTGTCCCTGAAAAGCCTGATCCTGCCAAAGCCAACAGCAGCTGCAAAAGGAAGCAGTCTTCTTTTGATGATTCTGACTCGATTTTGAGAAAGTAATATCCAAAGCTGCCACAAGCAAGAAACTCAAGGGTGAGAATCAGGATTTCCATGTGGATGTAGATGAGACTATGGCTTCTCGAGCAAAATCTGGATGAGCAAGGAAGCCTATTAATTAATTATAGAAGTCAGATGAGGATGATATTTTCTGTCGTGAGAGAGGATTGTTTTAGGAACAGTTATACTGGGCAAAGTTTTAAAGTTACTTGAAGTTCTTCCCTAACCTCCTCTGAATTTAGTTTGGGGAAGACTTTTATAAGACTTTTCTAAGGAGTAGGGCCCACATGGCCTTCAGCTTTGTATTCTATATACTGTCTCAATGATGACCATCTCATGACATTGTTTTCTTCTCTGATTTGTCCATGTTTTGTATCTATTTCTTTAGTTCCTAAAATCTTCCTCATTTTTTTGGATTCCACATAATTATATGGTAACTTTGTTATAACAGAATTTATTGATCATGTATTAAGTTAAAACGAGTATGTTTTCAAAAGTGCCTCTCTGCCTCTTTTCCTATTACCATTAGATATGAGGTAGCATAGTGTTTCTGTTTTCAATTGTATTGGTATAATTCCAGCACATAGAACTGGAATGGTCTGATAAAAATGTTAAAGTATGGTTTTCTTGGTCCCAGGCAGCCAGAGGTCTGGACCTACAGACCTGCAGCCCCAGACCCCTTAGCCATCCACAGCTGATCAGGCCCCCAGAAATGACTCAAACACTTATATTAGCTTCATAGTGTTTGGTCTATAGCTTAGGCACATTGCTAGCTAGCTCTTACATCTTAAGTAAACTCATTCTCATCAATCTTTCTGCTACATGACCCGTGGCTCACCTGTGTTCCTTACATGCTTCTTTAGTGGCTGGCTCGGTCTGTTCTGATTCCACCCTTCTCCTATCTATGCTCTGATTTCCCCGCCTACTTTTTCTATGGTTCCTTTCATGGGCCAAAACAGCTCCATTGTTTAAAGATTGATATTCATAGCATACAGAAAGACATTCCCACATCATACAAATGCTCAATCCATGATGTGACACATTTTTGTTTAAGCCATGAGAAAGTCACCTTGACTATGTCTCCATGACCTCAGCACAAGTATCAGGAAGAAGAAAGTTAGGCCAGTTATGTGGCATCCTGACTTTTGTTATAATGCCTTTCAAACATGAGATCACAAGGAGGAAACAGAACTTCTCAGACTACATGCTCTATCATGAAGTGTGCAAGTCTCCATAATTCCAACTTGAAAATACAGAGAACTTTTTGTGGCTGTTGTATGAAATTTAAGTATTGTTATCAATATTTTGTGTAAATATTTAATATGTCCTTCTATTCAGCTTTCTTCCAACAATTTTGTACTTTAATAAATGTCCTGAACACTGTAAGCCAAAAAGGAAGAAAATACCCCAGTTTAAAAAATGTTAAATCTAAGAAAAACTATACACAAAACATCTAGTGAATCTAAAATACTCTCAAAATAGCAAATCAAAAATAGAAATAGACAAAGAAGAAACCCAGCTCAAAGTAATGTACAGAAAATATTTTCAATACTATTCTAGAAGAAAATTCCATAACATAAGACTGTCATTTAAAAATCATACAGAACATCAAAAATACTGAACGAGAAAAGAAATTCTCAAGACAAAATTAAAATAACTAAACATAGAAAACAAAGGCACAGAGTAAAAGCTTCAAGGGAAAAGAGCAAGTAACGTGTAATTATAGATTTATTAAAATAATACCTGGCTTTTCAATGGAGACTATAAAATCTAGGATGTCCAAAAAAGGTTTCATGGTAAGACTGGCAATCTGACAATCACAATAGATGGAAAAGAAAGAAATTCCTACTGTATTGGGCCAAGCTCCTGGTTCAGATGAAAGAAAGGGAGGAAAGTCTACATGAGCAAGGGGATAAGTATTATGAGGAGAAGTCCCACAGAGATTGCTGGCTGGAGCTCTGGAGAGCTCACTGAATCAAGAACAGCCACTGGAGATCCATCAGGAAAAGGAGCTAGGCCCTCCAAGGGTAGGCAACTGTCGATTGCCATGGGCAATATATAGAGTCTCCAATGGGTGGGATCAGACTGTGTTCCTGTGTATGGGCTGGCACCTTGGAGCCCATTCCCTGCAGAGAAACACCTAACCAAGTCTTGACTTTGGGATGAGGAAAGCAGACTTACCTGGAGTGGATGTGCCATGCTGAGCTGACTCACCTTGGGACTTCTTGCCTTTTGGGGGAGGGGATGAGGAGGGGCAAGGCTGAGAGAGATTGGGAGGAGGGAAGGGAGGAGGATCGGGGGATACATGAATAAAAAGACATTTTTATATAAAAATAATAAAATGAAGAAAAATTTCCAAGCTACAACCAAGTTTAAGCAATATCTATCTACAAAAACAGTTCTATATAAGTTTCTAGAAAAAATATAGGCCTGGAGAGGTTAATCACACTCATAAAAAAAAAATCAAAGAATAAATAATATCAGACCAGGAAGTCAAGAGTAAGAAAAAAATCTCACAACTACAACAACAAAATATTGGGAATAAAAACATATGGTCATTGATATTTCTCAACACCAACGGTGCTAATTCACCAATTAAACAGCATAAACTAATAAATTGAATTTGAAAACATGACTAATACTTCTGCTACATCAAAGAAACACATCTTAACATCAAGGATAGATATCACTTCAGAGTAAAAGAGTAGAAAAGGATACTACATGAAAATGGTTCCAAGAAACAAGCAAGTGTAGCCATATTAATATCTGACAAAATAGACTTCAAACCCAAACTTATCAGAACAGATGGCAAGGACACAATATTCTTGTCAAAGAAAAATATCTATCAAGAGGGTATTACAATTCTCAACATCAATGAACCAAACACAATAACACCCAAGTTTATGGAAGAAACATATTGACCCTTACACAGTTATAGTGGGTAACTTCAGTTGTCTACATTGTCTACATTATCCAATAGACAGGTTATCCTTACAAAAATTAAACAAAAAATCCTGGAGTTAAACGACAGTATAAAGCAAATGTACCTAATAGTTACTTACAGAACATTGCACACAAAGACAAAAGAATATACACCATCTTCTCAGCACCTCATGAAACTTTCTCCAAAACTGACCAGAGGTTTGGACTCAAAGAATGTCTTAAATGACATTTTAAAAATTCCTCAAAATAACATCTTACAAATTGTCTGACTACACAGATTAAAGATGGGTATTAATAACAGTAACAACAGAGAGTTAGTATTTATGAGCTGATATTAGTAACTTTACAGAACACCTGAAAGCTCTAGAATAAAAGGAAAAAATAACACAAAAAGGAATAGGTGTTAAGAAATACTCAATCCTGTAAAATCATTCTGAAATCAGTTAAATGTAAACGAAGAAAATAAACAGAACAGTAAAAAGAATCAATGAAATGATTTTATTCTTTGAGAAAATCTATAATATTGATTGACTCCTAGACAAATTTATTAAAAGGCACAGAAGACCCAAATTAACAAGATTAGAGAAAAGAAAGTGAACATAACATCAGACTGCAAAGGAATCCACCCTAAGTATCATAGAACCTTCATCCATCAATGAATAGAGGAAGAAGCAGAGATCCATAGCTAAGCAGCAGGCCAAGCTCCTGGTCCAGCTAAAGAGAGAGAGATGATAGTATATATGAGCAAAGGGATTAGAATTATGAGTAGTCTCACAGAGATGGCTGGCTGGAGTTTTGGGGAGCTCACTGAATCAAAAACAGTCACTGAAGAATCTTCAGGAAATGGAACTAAACCCTTCAAAGGTAGATTACTGTTGAATGGCACAGGCAGTATTGGAACCTCACAGAGTAGGATCAGACTTTGTTTCTTTGCATGGACTGGCATCTTGTAGCCTATTCCCTACAGAGGAAAACCTAACCCAGCATTAATATTGGGATGAGAGAATCAGACCTACATCAAATAGATACACCGGAATGAAGTGACCCACCTTGGCACTCCTTACTTTCCTTGGGGAATGAATGGGGAGATGGGATGGCATGAGGCTGAGAGAGAATTGGGAGGGACTGGAAGAAGGGAATGAAGGGTGAGCAGGGGTATACATAGAAAAAAATTTAAATAAATATAAAAAATGACAAAATAATAACCCTTACTGCACTATCCCCCAAATCTATTGTCAGCAATATTACCTATCTTTTATAACATTTATCTTGAATATTATTATGTATTCATTTATGTTTATTTGTATAAAAGCTTCCCTATATACTATTAAACAGTTGTGTCATGACTACCTGCATTACACAACCGAAGATAGGCTGTAGATTCTCATCCTTTCTGAACACCCTTCCATTAGACCTTTTACCATGCTAACAATTTTGAGTATCCTTGTGGTAGGCAGCTATGTGTATAAGAACATAGAAAGTATGCTTGGAAAACGTCATTAATCCCACTGTACTTATCATTTAACCATCAATTCCAACTTCCCTTACATTTTTATTTATAAAATAATTCATAAATAGCTGAAGGATTCTCTGTACTCTGAGATCGCATTGTAGCATTTACTATTCCTGTGCACATTCTTATATTGCTATACAGATGTATACATCTATGTAATTTTTTATCAATATACCTGCCATTGCATAATACAAATATGTAAATCTGTAACATATGTTATTACTATGCATATTTTATATAGTTATATCTATGTACATTCTAAATAATATGTAGAAATATTTGATATATTGCTAAAGATAATTAAAAGGATTTAACATGATTTTTTAAAATGATGTTTTAACTTAGAATTATACCAGACTTTCAAAGATGACCTAATGAAAATACTCCTCAAATTATTCCACAAGATAGAAACAGAAGAAACATTACCACCCTGGAACACAAACCACATGAAGGTTCAATAAGCAGAAAGAATTACAGGTGATTTTCACTAATGACTATAAAGTACACAATAAAATACTGTCAAATCAAATCTAAGAACACAATAAAAAAAATCATCCCCCATAATCAAGTAGGCTTCATCCCAGAAGCAGGGATGGTTCAAGATAAGAAATCTGTTAATGCAATTCACCAAATAAACAAACTGAAAGAAGGAAACCATATGATTACCTCATAAGAAGTTGAAAAGGCCTTTGACAAAATCCAACAATTCGTGATAAAAATCCTTGGAGTGGTCAGGGATACATGGGACATACTAGATGTAATAAAGGCAATATACAGAAAGCTGATTGTCAACATCAAATTAGATGGAAAGAAACCCAAAACAATTCCAGTAAAATCAGAGGATCAAATGAGGATGAAGAAAGAGGGGCACAAGGGATGACATATAAAGAAGGACAGTTAAGCTAAAATTAAGGGCCATTTGAGAGGTCATATGTAAACCTATTACAGTAGAAACTTTATAAAATATATACATATATAAAGAAGATCTAAATAGACCTGCCAGTTAACAAGAAATACTGGTCCAAATCTCTCTTCACCAAATGAAAAACTCCAGTTCTAACAATGTGTTACAACTGATAAAGTTGCTTACCAGCCACAAACAATCCAGGCAATTGTCACAATGATTTCTTGTTCTCTACAAACTTCTGGTAGGGTCCTATTTCTGAAGACACTTACACAGTTTGAGTACAGAAAAAATGATATGGTGCCTACCTAGAGTCTTCACCCCAACTGACATGTGGACATGATATTAATAGGTACTGTGCATACTACCAGAAGAAAAAAGTAAACACCATCCTAGCTATGAACCCTTCAATCTACAATGGTGACCTGGATGTTAGACGTACTAGAACAATCAGGGCACAAATATTGTGGGAACAATAAACCATTATCTGATTATATTTAAAGCCCACCCATGAGATGAAACCCATACCTTACACTGCTTAAATGGCCAAGTACTTGAGACTAGATAGGTCAGGAACTTAGAATAAATTGTAGTACTACTATTGTACTATAATAGTAGTAGAAGAAGGAAGCAATGAATGACTGTTAGTGCCATTCTCTCTCTCTCTCTCTCTCTCTCTCTCTCTCTCTCTCTCTCTCTCTCTCTCACACACACACACACACACACACACATTGCCATCTTCAGAGAAGTTTTATTCTGTAGCAGATGGGAACAAATAGAGAGAACTACAGTTAGACAATGTGTAGAAAGGAATAGACATTGGAACACTCAGTCCTACATGGGATGTCACCATCAAATCCCTTCTGTCAGGGTTCAGGTAACTGTGTGTAATGAGAAGTAGAAAGAATGTAAGAACCAGAGAGGATGGAAGATACCAAGGGAAAAATAACTTTCTCAACACAAGATCAATGCACATATGCACTCACATTATCTGCGGCAACATGCACAATACATTCACGGAACTGCAAAAGATTGTACCAGTCATGAGATGGAAATTGGACAAAAGCTGTGCCAAACACAAACCTAAAAGCCACTCCAAACACAAAAGCTATCTCTAATTGAAAACCACTCAGAAGGAAAAAATTACATGTTTTCCCAATGGAGTCTCCCTCAGTACACAAGGGTGGACCCAATCTTTGCAGTGGATGACCAACTCAATGGTATTTTCAGAGGTCCTTTGTCTCATAATGCTTTGTTAAAACCTTTTTTGCTCCTATAGAATTATTTTTGCAACTACATTATGGTTAATGACTTTGTATTTTCACTGAATTTCTGTATGTGAATTGTGTGTGTCCTGTGTCTATATGTATTTCTTGTGAGTTTATTTGGCCCCTTATATATGTTCTGATTGTTTGCTTTATCCTTTTCTGGTTTGTTTTATCTTTATTTTTATTATTTTTAGATATCTCTTTGTTTCTGAGCAGAGAGAAAATGGGTATGGATGGGTTGGAAAAAGTGGTGAAGATATGGTAGAAGTCAGAAGATGTGAAGCCATATTCAAAATATATTGTATGAAAAAATCTATTTTTAATAAATGAAAATAACTCAAGTTATGGAAGTAGAACTTAACAAAGAAATATATTACCTAAAGAAAATCAAAACTTATCTGGAAAGGAAACATATTAGAATCTAAAATAAAATCCTTGTAGTAAAGACTCACTAACATTATAAAACCTGGAAGGGAAAATTTTAAGTATTGAAGGCAAGATATAAGAATTGCATTGCTCAGTAAGTAACATGTTAAATCTAAATATCCAGGCATAAAATATCCAGAGATTACTACATTGACAGTGATAAAAGACAAAAACCATTGAATAATAAAGACATAAGAATTGTGTATAAATGACACAGAAAATACTTTTAACAAAATAAGAGAAGAAACCATTCAGAACACAAAATACATAGGGCCAGGAAAGCAATTGCTTATAATACATGATAATTAAAATACAAAATATATTTGAAGTGTTAGATACAGCATTAAAAATCTGAAGTTATCAGTGGGATCCAAATATGAAAGGAAGAGGTTAAAGTTATCTTTAGTTGCCAATGTTATGATGTTTTTTCATGTTAGATCCTATAAACTCTACCAGAAAGCTTCTGCAGCTGACAACTGATAAACACTTTCAACAAATTGACAGGATTCAAAGTCAATAGAAAAAATTAGTAGCCTTCCTATATACAAATGACAGACTAAGAAGTCAAGGAAAAAGTTATTTACAGTAAACATAAAAATGTGTGTGTGTGTCTGTGTGTGTGTGTCTGTGTGTGTGTGTGTGTGTGTGTATGTGTGTGTGTGTGTTGGAATTACTACACAAACAAGTGAAAAACTTGTATATAAAATGAGGACACTGAAAAGAAATTGAAGAAGACAGACAATTGGATGTGGAAAGATCTCCCGTGGTAATAGACTGGTAGGGAGGATTGATACTGTGACAAGGACCACTCCATCAAAGGTAATCTACAGATTCAACACAATAGTCATTAAAATTCTAACACAGTTCCTCACAAAAATACAAAGTATAACTTTGTGCTTCATATTTAAAGTTTGAACATTTATACTAGCTGAAATATTTTCTGAATAATAATACTTTTAAAAAACTGTTGTCAATAATCATCATCCAAGATTTCAAACTCTAGTACAGAGCTATAGGAATTTTTTGAAATATGATATTTGCATAAAATAGACATGTTGGTCAATATAGTCCCATGGAAAGCACATGCATAAACCTCCACACATATAGACACATGGTTTTGACACACATAATAGAAAAAATACATACTGGAGGAAAGACTTCCACAAATGGAGATGATCAAATGGAATGTTTGCAAGTAGATTAATGAAAATATATTCATATTTATCACCCTATACAAAACTCACCTCCAGCTGGATTAAGAACCTCAACAAAATACCAGCTACCACAAATCTGATAAAGAGAAAGTGGAGAATAGGTTTGAACTCATTGGAATAGAAAAGCACTTTCCAACCTGGACACAGATGGCATATATACTAAGAACAATAAATGTGACCCTATGAAGCTAAAATAAAGCTTCTGTATGGTAAAAGACTCCATAATTCTGAATGAGAACAGGATCTTTACACAAATTATCTATCTGATAGAGGGTTACTACCCAGAATGTAGAAATGTGTAAAGAAATAAAAACATCAAACATCAAGAAACCACCCTTCCCCCCCAAAAAACAGCTAACAGAACTAAACAGAATTCTCAAGATGAAAGTCAAATGGCTAAGAAACACTGAAAGAAATGTTCAACATCCCTATCCATCAGGATCTAATCAAACTACTTTGAGGTCTTATTGTATACCAGTTAGAATTGACAGGATAAATAAAACAAATGATAGCTCATGCTGGTAAAGATGTAGAAAAAGGGGAACACTCATCAATTGCTGATAGTGGGAGTACAAACTTGAACAGCCACTACAGAAATCAGTGTCATGTTCCCAAAGGAATCTGGAAATAGACCTGGCCCCAGATTCAACTATACCACTCTTGGGCATATACCCAAAGGACTCTGAAACCTACAATAGCGGTACTGGCTTATTCTTCTTCATTGCTGCTCTACTCATAATAGACAGAAATTGGGAAACATCTCAATGTCCATCAACTGACACATGGACAATGAAAATGTATAGCTGTGAAGAAAAGTAACATAGCAAAATTTATAAGTAAATTAATAGGGCTATAAACAATCGTACTGAAAAAGGTAACACAAACCACAAACCTCGAACATTGTGTTTTCTCTTATATGTGGATGTTAGCTATTAAGCCTTCAATAGACATGCTAAAATACATATAAGCACAAAGACTATGTACCTACAAAGGGACTATTTGGAGGAAAGAGATTCTCAAGGAAGTGGATACAGAATATATAGTTATGGAGAAAAGAGGAAAGACTGAAGTTGAAGAATTTATTGGAGATGAGAATGGAAAAAAGGTATAAGGGATGGTATATGGAAAGGAACAACTCAGACTAAGAACTATTGAGGGGGCATATGGAAAACTGCTCCTTTAAACGTATAAAATATGCATATGTGTAATAGAAATCTAAATGGAGTCACCAAATACCATGGGAGACAATTCTCCAAGTATATATCTTATGCTACCAAGTAAAATATCCAGTGTCAAGAATCGTTTAAATCTTGTTGAGTCTTTGGTAAAAGCAGGACCATGGAATCCCTAAAATAGTACATGCCTTTGTTAACGCTATTGGTTACTCTCCACAAACTAATTTTAAGCCTGTACTGCTGAAAACAATACTTATTTATTTTCCAACACAAATAAGTTGAACTGTTCTCTAACTTCAGCCTGTACCACTACTCACTAGTGTTCATGTAGGATCTCTGGACTTTATTATACAGCTAACCTTGCCTACTTTATATGATCCAGGCTAGTGACACACACTATCTTTATACACAAGGAACAATACCCAATTTTGTTTCATACATGTATTTCCACATGTGTATACATTTACATAATTCTCTCTTTCTATCTCTCTTTCTGTTGATGAAGACCCTTGGTCACCTGAGCTGATGGTAATTTAGGTTGTGTCTGAGTGTCACAGCTCCAAATGCTTGCATAATGTCAAATTTATACTAAGGCCCCTATTGTAACCTATGTGATTCAGGGTGAAACAGCAGTGTACTCAACCAAGACAAAGATATCTTTCTTGTGCTGAGTTTTAGAACCTAAGCTATTAGAACTGGCCTGACAAGAGATATGCTATTTGATTATGCAGTTGAGATAATCCCTTGGCCATTAAGAGTGGCAGTAAATGCAGCTGTCCTTTAGGTTCATAGCAGCATAGGCATTCTCATTCTCTAGAGGATGGAATGTACTCCTCAGTTACACTTATAGGATGTAACAAATGTAATAGAAATTCAGGTGTGTCACATAGGTCTTTGCACAAGGCTGGAGCCATGCTAGAGACGTTGTTTCTGAGCTTTAGCCTGCATATATAACCTTTAGCTTTTATTAGGTGGTTTTCTTTCCCTATCTACTAGAGAATCTCTAAACTGTGCTGAGATAAAGCACTACTCCCATAAATGATGTCCTCCACTCTGCTCTGTCGTTAAAGTTTGGATACACAGTGACAGACAATTTCTTGGTTGTCTAGTCTAATACAATTCTAGAAGTTTAATCTATGATTGACAGTGGGCATACTAGAAATGAACGTGGAGGGACAGGTGTCCAGTTTCAAATGCAGGACTTAGACTTAATTTTCTCCTCAGAGAATAGGAAGTTCATTTCTCTGTAGAGTGTCTTGGAAATAAGGAAGCATAGTTATGCTTGCAATTCTTTTCTTCCTGCCATTTTTATTGTATCCATTAAATTGTCTGCTATAGGCAAATGCTCTTATACACTGTAAAGATTTAACTCTTGTATTAGTTTAATGAAATTCTGATTGGTCTGTAACCAGGCAGGAAATATAGGTGGGGCAATCAGACTAGGTGAATTTCAAGAGGAAAAAACACAGAGAAGTAATTATCAGTCAGAGAATGAGGAAGCAAAATTGGAATGCTGGATTGAGAAAAGGTACCAAACCATGTGACTAAACATAGATAAGAATTATAGGTTAATTTAAATATAAGAGCTAGTAAGTAATATGCTTGATCTACTATTGGCCCAGGATTTACTATAATATTAAATCTCTAAGTCGTTTATTTGGGAAACAGCTATTAGGTATTTTGGAGTATTTGTTAGGGCACCAAATTTCAATTACATTTGTCTTTTTAAATTCAGGTAGGATAGTCTCTCACTTGATATGTTTTGCTCTTTTTCTTGTGTAGATAGTTGACTCATCTGTAGGAAAACCTCAAGGAAATATCTTAACCTCTCTCTTCTTTTACTTCCCTCATGAAAGTGATTCAAGATGGGCATTGTCATAATATTTTAAAAGTGCTTTTCCATTATAAATAATAGCAAACAGTGTAAGATAACTTATGTCTGAACCCAAACCTTAATACATAGTATAGTATTATGGATACTGTTAGTTTGATAGTTACCTAGTATTGGGTTTAAGTCCTAGTTCAAGCACAAGTCATGTACTTAATTTTAGAAAAAATATTTCACCTAAATGCCATTTTTCCTCTTGCAAATATTCTGTACATGTTAAATGAGCTAATTTTGTGAAGCATTGTGTCTCAATGTCAGTGTTTCCCTTATTTCTTCAGCTAACTATAAATCCAGTTCCATTTTAAAGTATACTTGAGTATTTTGTTGTTTGTTTTCTCTTATTGGTTTTTCATTGCTTCATTTAAATATATTAGGTTATATTTTAATTTAGAACTGATCTCCCCCATACTCAATTCTATTAGTATTGATTTAGGTATAGTTGCTATTTGAAGGCTCAATTGACCACAACTATTCAGAAGCTTCACAGTTGTGAGTGGGACAAGAATAAAGTTTCATTTGTTCTATTTTCAAATTTTGGATGGTTCTTTTTTTCCTCAAAACTTTTCTCCAGTTACTTTCCATTAAAGGATAAAACTGGCAACTTTCTTATAATAACTTTTACATTACTTGCTTCCATGGAATATCAAACAATCAACTATTCCATAATTTCATGTCTGGGTGATAATTTTGAAACCAACCTTGTAATCTAGGTAACTGTTATATTTTGTGCTTTGGGTACTCAATTCTATTTTTTCTTATAATACGAATATATGGACTAAAGTGTGTATTACAAAGGACCAATTATATTTTTCTAAAATAAGGTCTTATGTAGCTTAGACTTACCTAAAACCGATCACATACATAGTTTCCCTTAAATCACTTCTAATTGTCATGCCTCTACATCCTAAATGCTAAGATTACAGATTTGTGCTACCATGATTAGTTTATGCAGTGCTTTGTATAAAACTTGTGCCTGAAACATTAGCACACTATCAACTTTGCTACGGTATCAATCCTAGGACCAAATATATTAAAGAACAAAAGATTGTATAGTAAGATTTTTTTTTTCCTTGACAGTAAAATTAAAACTTGGACCAGATAGTAGATCCAATAATTATAAATTCTACCTTTAGTTATACCTTTAAATTATAGATAATTTAAAATAAGTGTAATACTTTATGCAGGTATCTGTTATCCATATTTGCAACAAGGCTATAAGTATTATTATTACTATAATAGTTTTTTCTTTGTATCATAACGAAAGGAAATGAGGTCAGCACAATTAATGACTCTCCCAACAGAACTCATAAATTTCTGTTTTTTCATGCTTTTCTCACATACTACATTCCATTCCCCATTTCTCTTACCCTTATTCTCTCAGGCTATTCCTTCTCTCCATCAATTCTTCCTCCATTTCCCTTCAGCAAATGCCAGGCCTCCCAGTTATATCAACCTAATAGGGAGTATCAAGTTTCACTAAGACTAGGCACCTCCTCTAATATTAAAGCTGAATGAGTCAATCCATTAAGAGCAAAAAAGGTCTTAAAATCAGTCAAAGAGGATAGAGAAAGTACCTCTAGGGAGTTCTATAAGAAAACCAAGCTGCACAATCATAACATGTATACAGAGGACCTAGCTCAGACCCCTGCATGCTCCCTAGTTTTCAGTTAAGTCTCTGTGAGCCAGTACAAGCCTAGGTTTATAGTACTTCTCAGAGTCATTTTGACTTGTATTTCCATAATGGTAAGAATATTGGACTGTAGTCAGAAGTTTCTGTCCTGTCCAGTACCAAACAGTATCTGACCAGCTGTTCAGTTCCAACAAACAAACACAGAGAAGCTGCTACTAACATAGATTTTTATGACAATGAAAGATAAACACAAACATCCATAATCCATGATTTGGGAATGGGAATGTGGGTGTCATTCTCTAGGCTACTTCGTGCTGAATGGGGCCGTTGGCAATCTCATGGGAATCCAAAGAAAAATGTAGGATTATGGACAAGTCTTTAGTGCAGTAGTCTGTAAGGCTGGGTCAACTCAGCCAGTCTCCTTGAAATTGTTCTAAATACAGAGCTCTGAAAACTTCACAGAGGTGTTCTGAAATGCTGAGTCAACTGGTCCATCCATTTCCATTGGAGATTTTTCAGGGGGTCTTCCTCTATCAAACTTCATGTTCTTTATCCAGGAATAAATCCACAGCTTCTCATTTTCTGTGGAAATAAAAAGAAAACCTCTTCTCCAAAGTAGCATATTGTTGAATTTCAGTTTTAAAGTCAACTCACTTACAAAATATATAGTCTTAATTAATCCAACAACATTTACAATCACCTGTCTCTTAGCAGCTTTTACTAAGTCATTTTCAGTCAAGAAGCTTAAAGATAAGACAATAACAGTATCCAGACACTCTTTGTATTTTCCATCTTTACGTGGTGACTTATTTTTTATTTATTTATTTTACTCTATTTCTTCTTTAAGGGCTTTCTTTACCTTTTTCCCTCTCTCTAAGCCTATGTATATATATTTTCAACACACTCTAAACCACTTAGACTTTTATAAGAAACTGTCTTTACTGTATATTTATTTCTTAACTTTTTCTGTCTCTGACCACACCTTTGCTTGGCTAGGGTGATTGACTCCATCCAGATTCTTCTAATTCTTTCTGTTTCTGTACACACCTTTAATCTGCCTGTGACTATGGATTAAAGGTTGGTAGGATGGATGGATGGTTCCACCTAGCTCCTATTCTAATTTCATAGAATTTATCTTTTTAACCCAGGTACTCTGGGAATTTCAGGGTCCATATAATCACCAAGTAAAGCTTTGTTGTCTGCTGCTCATTAAATCCATTTAAGTATCAGGCAGCAGGGCCTCTTAAAAAACTCAAGTATTTTGCCTCTAAGGCTGAATCAGGAAGTTTCTCTTAAAAAGCCAAGCCTCTGCTTACCTCCAGCAAACAGAGCTGATCCAAGAAAACGTCACCACTAGAAAGCCATTTTTGATTCTGTTCCCTTTTTGTCCTTATGAACAGAAACCTTAAATACATCATTTACAACTTTTTGTTTACATCTAAACTCCTATGAGACTTCAGGAATCAGCCATTTTATACCTTAAGCTGCACTTCAAAGGGCCGCCATTGTAGCTCAAGCCCACGTGCTTCACCAAAGTGTCTCTGTACCACAGCTCATGTGAGAGACACAACTCAGAAGCTGTTTTGGGCTCTAGACCATTTTTTCAGCTTTCTGAGGCTTATGTGGATATTTTTGACCCACGTTGGGCTGCCATTTGTAGTATGACAACACAATACCCGTACATATATCTTTTTAAAACTTAGGACAAAAAAGTGGAAATGTGATGATATTTTGTATAAATTCTAACAATAAAGCTTGCCTAAAAATCAGAGGACAAAGCCAGCAAAAAGTTAACCAGAGATCAGGCAGTGGTGGCACACACATTTAGCCCCAGCATTTGGGATCTCATGCCTTTGCTCCCAGAATTTGGGAATCACACATGCATTGAATCCCTGCACTAGGGAAGCTGGTGCAGGAAGTGATATGACTGGGCAGAGAAAGGAATATAAGGCCGAGGGAAATGAGCTCAGACCTTTTGGCCTGAAGATTAAATAGAGGTTGGACCTCTATGTTCAGCTTCTTTGGTCTTACAGCATTTATTCCACTATCTGGTTCTGTATTTTTATTAAGACCAATTAAGATTCATGCTACATTGTACTTTACAGGCATTATTTTCTTAAGTTAGAATTTTTTTCAATGATATTGTCAAATATATATATTTTCAGAATTTTTGAGCTACAATTCTTCTCCTTATATTTCTATTATTTTTAAATTTGGCCTTTTCATGGTGTCCCAGATTTCCTGGATGGTTTTTTGTTGTTGTCTGTTTCTTTATGAGATATTTTTTAAAATAAACAATATTTTCTTTGAATGATAAATATATTTTTATTTTTCTATTGTGTCTTCGATGCCTGAGATTCTCATTTTCATCTTTTATAATCTGTTGTTAATACCTGAGTCTGTAATTCCTATTACCATATCAAGATTTTTCATTTCCACAATTACCTATTTGTTTTCTTTACTGAGTCTATTTCGATTTTCATGTCTTGGTTTAGTTTTCTTTGCCTGTTTGTTTGCTTTTTATTGGTATCTTTTAGAGGATTTTTTGATTTTCCCAATTTTTTTTAAAAAAAACTTCCTCAAGGGAGTTGTTTGTTTTATTTTTAATGACCTCTATCATCTTTAGAAAGTTTATTTTAAAGTGGTTTTCTTGTGCCTCAGCTTTTTAAAAATGAATATTCATGTCTTTGGTTGTGATATAGCTAGACTATGGTCATGCAATATTGTCCTGGCTGTTTATTGTATTCCAACAGTAGAAGTTGGGCATCTTGATTTGGAATAGTTATGTCTAGTTCCTATCTTCTGTGTTTGTCTTTGTTGGATGGGTGTTTTGTTCCTTACTGTTTTTCTTTGATCTTTCAGTCTTTGTGGTCTGGATTACCAACAGCTGGTGTGATCTCTGATTTAGTAGGGAGTCTCCATCTAACTTGGCAGCTGGCCTTCTGGAAGTTAGCTTGGACTTTCTGTTCTTTAGACTTGTGCGGACTACACCTGAGCAGTGGGAGACCACTGGAGTCATGGCAGGTCCCAACATTGGTGGGGGTGATAAGGTGACAGGGGCTGTAGAATGGGCCTTAGGGAACGGAATCTGGGAACTTGGACAGTTCCCATTCACCTGTTTTCTCATTATTATTTTTAATTAATTTCTCTGTTGTATTGATTCATGTATGTTGAACTCTACATCTATGCAGTTATGTTGCTGAATAATCTTTTGATATATGTTCTTGTACTTGGTTTTCTAGTACTTAAATTCTTTGTTTTTGATACATATACATTTTTAATAAATTTGTATTCTTGTTGAGTTCCCTAAGTCTTGGACATTATAATCACAATGACCTTTTACTTATTATATTTTATTATGATTCTTCATGAATCTTGCTTTCAAGTCATTGTAAGGCTGAATCTTGTCTTTTAGTAAGGTTTTACAAGAGCTTCCTTTGGTATATTAAGCTTTTTTCAAGCTTTATATGTGATTCTTTTTCAAAATACCTCATCTTTTTTGAAAGGTATGCAGATAAAATTCTCTTCTTTAATTTTTCTTCATGTTTATCCTTTAATCATTCCTAGTTACCTGGAGGCCAAGTGCAATTAGTACAGTATTGCATACTACTTGAGAGAAAAGTGGCTGGATACTTGGGTGAGAGTCTCAGAATCTTCCTTAGCCCCTTCCTTCCAAGAGGGAAGATAGACAAACAGGAATTCAGTTATGATGATCTTTCACAAGTAGGTCAAACTTACCTTCTAAAGATTATTGCAGCTTGGGCCCAAGGAAATTCCTGTATGCCACCTTGAAATATTGAAGTCTATCGCCAAAGTTGTTGGTTTTCCTTAGAACTTGATAGTAAGATCCCATTGTTGAAGACACCTATACTTGAGTCACAAAACATGAAATCAATCTACTACTCACATGGAAACTTCATTCCTAATGGCTAGTGTAGTATGAAGTTTTTGCTTCAGCAAAGGCCCAAGATCTGTACCAGCAGTCTCAAATAATCATGCAGAGTCTTATATTAATTACATGCTCTTTGGCCTATGGCTCAGACATATTACTTGCTAATTCTTACTCTTAAACCAACCCATGATTAGCTAAGTGGCTTAGTACCTTTTTTTCAGAGCAGCATTTTTGTCTTCTTTCCTCTGCATCTCCCTGGAATCTAGGCTCTGTTCTTCCTCTTCCCAGAGTTTTCTTAGTCTGGTAGCCCTTACCACACTTCCTGTCTGCCCTCTGACCAATCAACTTTTTATTAAACCAGTAAGAAGGGCAAATATTTAGAAAGTACAAGAACATAATGCCACAGCAGGTTAACTTTTGGGGTGCTGGAAAACATTGTGCACATAACAAGAAGATAAAAGTAATCATCAATCTTCCCCAGCTGTGATCCCTATGAGCTCCAACAATGACTAGCCTGGAAAAATATATCCATGGTGCAATAGTGGCAAGAATATCATGAAGTAATTGGCTACTTTCTGATCAAATAAAAGTTCCACTCTAGAAAATGAAACATACCTAGTACCAGTATTGGGCCAACAACCTATGACTAAATAGGTCATAGTCCCTAGGAGAAAACCTACTACTAGGATAAATGAATATAGAATTAAACTGACTCCAAACGATTTATCACTATACTAATAGATTAATGCATCTTTGCAACCTTCAGCAAGGTAGCAGGGTACAAGATTAATTTAAAAAGCAATAGTCCTCCTATACACTAAGGATAAAAGGGCCCACAGACAGATCTTACAGAGGCATTTTTCTCAATTGAGGATTTTTCCTCTCAGATGACCATAGTTTGTGTCAAGTTGACAAAAATCGAGCTAGTACACTCAAATCAGTATCATCATCAGAGCATCTTCCCCCTGCATAATATGGAAAAAAATATAGAGCCCCC
Source organism: Phyllotis vaccarum (assembly GCA_033318265.1). Lineage (NCBI taxonomy): Eukaryota > Metazoa > Chordata > Mammalia > Rodentia > Cricetidae > Phyllotis > Phyllotis vaccarum. The sequence goes on from JARWLC010000013.1 coordinate 62,643,718, forward strand.
AACCAGAAAGTGAAATATTTTGAAATATTTACCTCTAAATATTACCTCTAAATATTTGATGTGAATGTCTACATCAAATTACTCCCCTCAGAGATCGGGGAATCCAGTGAAAGAGATGGCAGAAGGAATAAGAAGCTAGAGGAGATGGAGAATACCAGGAAAACAAGGCCTAAATCAACTGAGCAAAGCTTATATGAACTCACTGAGAATGGAGCAGCAAACATAGGACCTACAAGGTCTACATCAGGCCCTCTGCAAATATAGTATAGTTCAGTTGTATACTTTTATGGCACTTCTTAGTGTGTGAATGAGTAGGTCTGTGTCTCTTATGATTTCTCTTGGGGCTCTTTTCCTTCTGTCAGTTTGCCTTGTCCAACTTTGATGGATTTTTGTTTTCTCTTATTATAATACATTTTGTTTTGTTTTGCCATTATCTCTTAGAAGTCTTTTCTAATGAGAAGCAGAAAGAGAGTGTATCTGAATGTGATAGCATGTGGGGAGGAACTGGAAGGTGTAGAGTGAGGAGAAACTGTCATAAGGACATATTGTATGAGAAATTAATATTTTTAATAAAATGGGGAAAATGTTACCAGATGATGGAATTTTAAAATATGTTTCCAATCAAACTTTGTAGCTCAAATGTAACAATATCATGCTTATATATCTGCTCTGTGGGTATGATATATCTTTTCAAATGAGTTCATACAGTTTTTATAGATTCTCATTGATTTCTTGATTTTTACTTTGGATATGTGCTAACTAGTACAGTACCTATTAGCTATATATGTTAATTGAGATTTTTGAAGATTGCTGTTCTTAATTTAAACATGTTACAGTTATGATCTGCTAAGTTCAAGGATATAATATAATAAAACACTATATAACATTAGTGTTCTTAATTTTTATATATCACATTTTGATCACATTCTTTCTGTATCCCTAACTATTCCCTGATCCTTCTTATATCCCTACTTTATAGACTCCCTCTAAAAAATAATTTTAACAATAAAGAGAACAAACACACAAAAATGAAAATAAAACCAACCTACCCCCAGTAAGAAAAAAATTACCAAAACAAAAAGTGAACAAACACCACACACACACATAGTCTGTCTTATGCTAAGCTACTACTCCTAGTCCTGAGACCTGTCCTGGAGTGTGGTTGATACACAGCAACATTGCAAAGAAAACTGATTTTATTTTTCCCAGTAGATAGCAGTCACAAATAGCTTCTTGGTAAGGAATGTTAGCTTGGTAGCTTCCTGGTAAGAAATTGACTTGGTGTCAATTTCTCAGTGTTGGGCTTTGAGTGGTTTGAAGTTATGAAAAACAGTTGTGTGCTGTCATAAGCTCTGTTAGTTCATATGTGTATTATCCATGCTCTGTCTGAAAAATACTGTTTTTTATTATTATTCATTGATAACCTCTAGTTCATACAGTTTCTCCATTCTCTCTTATGCATATATCCTGGAGCCTTACAGGAAGGAGTTTGACTAAGACATTCAACTAGGGGCTGTAGGATTCAAAGTCTCTCACTCTCTGTACATATTGTTCCATCATGATTTTCTGAATTAATTTCTATCTACTGTATGAAGAAGCTTGTTTGATAAGGGTTGAATGATGTACTGATATATGAGTATAGCAATATGTCATTAGGAACCATTTTAATGCTATGTTAATTTTTTCAATAATATAATAGTAGTAGAGTTTCCCCTAGGTCACGCAGACTCATGTTCTTGTCCACTTTTGTAGTGCCAGGTATGGGTTCCATCCCATGGAGTGTATCTAAAATTAAATTGGAAAGGAATTGGTTATCTCATATCATCTGTGCCATTATTATACCAGCATATCTTGTACACAGGTTACTATTGCAGGTTTCAGGGTTTGTAGCTAAGCGTATGATACTGATGGTTACTTTTATCTTTCTGCATCATTAAAAGTACCTTAGAGCACCATAGATACTAGATAGACTGGGTAAAGCTTTTAGTTGAACTTATTCATACTTATTCAATGACATAAATAAGAGGTGTCTTCAGCAATAGGGTCTTAACATAAGTTATGGATGGTATCAATAGCCTTGGCAATGATCTTTCTTGTATGGAGGGATGGGTATATGGAACTCCTTTGACCAGTGCCTGGACAAAATGTAACCCATCCTGGACACTGGGGCTTTTAACTTGACAGCATAAAAATGTCTAGTTTGGACAATTTCTCTCACAAGATAGAGTGACATTGTTTGAATTCCTTTCATGCATTTATATATTTTAGGTAATTTCTATAGAAGTATGTTTCCATATGGTTTTGCAAATGACATTTACTGTTAGCTGTTCCACCTGCCATTACTTTTTTTCCCTGCTCTCCCATCCCCCTCCTTATTCAATTGTTCCTATTCTAGTTGCCCCTTTATCTCTTTATAACACTGTTTTATTTCCTACTCCTTACAAGATCCATTCCCTGTCCTGTCCCCTTATTAGGTACTTAACCTCTATGGTTAGTCTGATCAATATTTTAAGTTTAAACACTAACATCTGCATAAAAAGAAAACATAATGTTTCCTTTTGTGATGAGTTATATCACTCAGGATGACTGTTGATAGCTTAAACAATTTACCTGAAAGTTTCATTTTTAACATCTGGATTTTGTGTAAGCATATCACAGTTTCATTAGCCATTTGTCAATTAATGGCCATCTCAGCTGGTTTAAATTTTTGGCTATCATAGAGCATCAGTGAACACGGCTAATCAAGTAACTATAATAAGAGTAGAGTCTAAAGGATTCTAAATAGTAGACTAGCAGATTTTTAAGAATTTTGAGGATCATCCACACTAATTTCCATGGTAGTTGTACTAGTTTATACACTTGCCCATAAAGAATAAATATTCTCATCCAAGTACTAACCAGGTATGACCCTGGTTAGCTTTTGAGATCAGATAAAACCAGATGTGTTCAGGGTAGTACTTAGGACTCCTTGCCCTCTTTGGGGAATGGATAGGGAGATGGGGTAAGGGGAGGTTAGAGGAGGACTGGGAGGGACTGAGAGGAGGGGAAGGAGGGGGAGGAGTGGTAGATATGGGAAATAAACTTTTTTAATAAAAAAAAATGGGAAAAAGAATAAGTATTCCCAATTTCCTGTATCCTCATCATACCAAACAGTAGTTTTTTTTTTTTTAATATTTGCCATTCTGTATAGGATATGTTGAAATCATAATATGGTTTTAGTTTGTATTTCCATGATGGCTAAGATAACTACCTTTTTCTCAGCCATTTGTGGTTCATATTTTGAGATATTTTTATTGAGATATTTGTCATAATAATGCTTAGATTTTAAGGTCATTGTATATTATAGAGTTCCTAACCCTTTACAGATGTATAATTACAGAATAATATTTCCATTCTGTAGCTTAATAATTTGCTTTAACGATGCTGTCCTTTGTTTTACAGTAGTAGCTGTTTGGCTTAGTGAGATCACACTTAGTAATTAGTGATTTTAGTATTGTGTTACCATTACCAGTACACTGTTCACAAAGTTTTTCTTGTGCCTATTCGCTAATATCTCTTCTATTAGATTCAACATATGTTGACTTATGTACTTGATTCATATGAAATTGAATATTTTTACAGAGTGGGATGATAGATATGGCTTTACTTTCACTCCTCTATATGCAGTTATCTAGTTTGACTAGCACTACTATTTGAAGATACTGTCTTATCTCCAGTGTGTCATTTTTATTTCTTTTTCAAAAATCTGGTGTCTATAGTTATCTAGACTTATGTATGTGTCTTCAGTTCTGTGTCATTGAACAACATGTCTGTTTTCAGACCAATACCACAATGCTTGTATTACTACAGCACTGTATAAACAACTTGGAATATGGGTTGGTTTCAACAATTTTTTTAATTAATTTGTGTGAAAGCTTGAATGTAATTCGCTCCCACAAACACATAGGAAGTGGCACTATTAGGAAGTGTGGCTTTTGTGGAGTGGGTATGGCCTTTTTGGAGGAAGTCTGTCCTTTTGGGGGTGCATGGGCTTTGAAGTCTCACATACGCTCAAACCACACCCAGTGTCTTAGTGAACTTTCTGTTGCCTGTAAATCAAGGTAAAGGACTGTGAACTCATTCTCCAGAACCATGTCTACCTGCATTCCCCCATGTCCCACTATGATAATAATGAACTGCAAGTAACCCAATTAAATGTTTTCTTTTATAAGCATTGCTGTGGTCATGGTGTGTCTTCATAACAGTAGAAACTCTAATTAGTCCATTTAGCATTCTTTGTTGGTTTCCCATATGAAATTTAAGATTGTTTTAATATAGTAACTACTAGCCATATATAGCTATCTCACTCTTGGAATACACTTGTTCTAAACTGAACTATGTTGTAGTTATTATGACTTATATGCTAAGTTAAAAGACATAGTTTGCCACAGTCATACACTATAATTTTATTATTTTAATATATTAGGTATAGGTAAATATTTTGTTTTACAGAGTAAAATAAATTACATTGCTATTAAATTAACTTCCTCTGATTATTAAATGTCGCATCTATATTATTTAAAATCTAATATATGATTTAAGTTTTTAATAATACTGATCTATACAATTATTATATATAATAGAAAGAAAACTATGTACACTATAATAATTAGCTGAGTTTATTAGCTCACACATTTTTAGGTACTCAAGATGTTCTTATAACCAGGTATGATTTAGATTTGTTTAAAGAAGCAGGCTTAAATGTCATCTCACATTCTGAGCTCTTAAAGAAATTAAACTGGTTTAGGGAGATACAAAATTTACTTAAAAGTTGTTGAATCATGTCCAGTCATAGAAGGAAGGTGGCCAAACTCACCAAACATGTCAAGTAAGAAGTATCACCACCTGTTATCTATAACTGCTATTTCAACATCTTCTTGAGTAGTAACTTAGCATGTCTTCAGATAAATCCTGTTAGAATGGCCATAAATCAACTTACAGTCTATTAAATGCAGAAGAAATCTCCCGTTAATTGAATTATCCCAAAGGTATTAAAAAGCAATCTTTAAAAAAAAAATTCTTCCTAACCTCATTTATTCTGTTTTACAGTTATTTTCTTGTACCCAGTATGGGAGTGATTGCTTTATTTTTTTTTAATTTTTCCTCCCAAAAAATATTGCATGAGTTTGAGTGCATAACTAGAGTCTATTTCTTTCTTTCTTTCTTTTTCTTTTCTTTTCTTTTTTTCTTTTTCTTTTTCTTTTCTTTTTTTTTTTTTTTTTGAGGCAGGGTTTCTCTATTAATAGCCCTTGCTGTTCAGGAACTGAACTCACTCTGTAGACTACTGCTGCCTCCAATTTACAGAGATCTGTCTTCTTCTACATTCAGAGTACTGGAATTAAAGGCATGAACCACCATGCCTGACTTGATTAGAGGCTTTTAAGTAGTCTTATGGGATCCTGTCATGGAGCTAGGATTCTAGCATTGTCCTATCTTTCTTGCCACAACACTATTTACTAATAAGACTATATTCCAGTGCTATTCATCTCTCTGTAGTTTCTTATAGATGATCTATTCCCAATGCTAATTTTACTCTTACATGATGTTTCTTTTGTCTCTGGATAATTCTAGACACTAATACATATGCAGTATGTTGGTTATATCATATTGCAATATATTTCATGAACATTGAGTATTAAAGCAATGCTTAAATTTATCTAATTTCACTCACACTTCCCACCCTGTAGTTTTGTTTACAGATGTATGTTTGAAATCCTTAAAATGTCATAGTGCCTTCTTAGTCATTAGTATAGTTTCTTTAGAAACTAATGCCAATGTTAATTTTGTAAAGGTATAAGAAAGTCGGATTGAATTGCAAGACTTTCACTTTTTACATTAGTGTCCACTTCCCCTTGATTTTCTTGATTATGACTAGAGATATATATCTCTCAGTAAGGGTTTCTTTTGCTGTGATGAGACACTATGCACAAAGCAATTTGAGGGAGGAAAGGGTTTATTTGGCTTACTCTTTCACATTATTCTTCATCATTGGAGGAAGTCAGGACAGGAACTCAAATGAGACAGGAACCTGGAGGCAGAATTGGTGCAGAGGTCACAGGAGTACTGCTGATTACTGGCTTGCTCCCCATGCCTGACTAGGTTTTTTTGAACCCAAGCCACTAGCCTAAGGAAGACCCCATGCACAGTTGGCTGGAAACTTTCTCATCAATCAGTAATTAAGAATATGCTCTACAGGCCTGACTAGAACCTAATATTACAAAGGTACTTTCTTATTTTGGGTTCCTTTATTTCATATGGTTCTTGCCTTTGCCAAATTAACATAAATTTAGTCAACACAGCATTCAAGGATCAAAATATATGAGTTGTGCCATTTCTTCAGTGTGTAGGTCTGGCTTTGTAGGAATCATTCTTGAAAACCTGGATGGGTCAAATGCATTGCAGACACATTAGGAATCTTATTTTCTGTGTTTGAAAAGATATTTCTTAATAATAAGGCCATTACCATTGTATCTGTTGTTTTAATTATCTCTGGAGGTGAGAAAAATCTTAGACTGCTAATTCCCATGGGAGACTTCTTTTATGCTTTGCAATAGATTCTTAACCATAGGTTTTATTTAACAATGCAAGATTTATTAGGTAACGTAACTCCACACTGGTGTACAATGGCTTAAAGAGAACATAATCATCCTCAACCCACTTAATCACGACACCATGGTTTATCTTTAAATTATACTATTTTAGACAATCATACAATTATAAGAAATCTTAAGTAGTTGTAATATGTTTATATAAATACAAATTTTAGGAGAATTTACAGACTTATTAAGAGAAATAGAGTCATAATTCTAGAGGATGAGATGGAGGAAAATGAATATACAACAATTCTATTATTATTATTAAATTATTATTAAAGGTACACAGCTTTAATCCTAGAACTGGAAAGCCAGAAGTAGGTCCATTTCTGTGAGTTTAAAGTCATTATCATCTACATAGAAAGTTTCAGGCCAGACAAGGACAAATAGTGAGACTCCTGTGTCAAAATTATTACTATAATCTTCGTGTTAAACATACACACAGTTTCTCTCTCTCTCTCTCTCTCTCTCTCTCTCTCTCTCTCTCTCTCTCTCTCTCTCTCTCTTTCTCTCTTTCTCTCTCTCTCTCACACACACACACATCTCCTTAGCTATCATAGAAGTTCCATCCTAAGTGACATTATCTAGGCATCTCAGAAAGGAGATAATTTTCCTATAGTTGCATGAATTGCTGATTTGGAAATTGCATTAACTTGTAGATATTATTCAAAACTATAACTTTGGATGGAGATGATATGTCATAAAGAGATATTGAGAAAGCATAATCCAGTAGCTCTGATTTTGTTAAAATCCATGCTACTATTAATGAAGTCAAGAATTCACACTTTCCGTCTATTGGCAAGGGTAGTATGTGGAGCCTCGAGGGGTGGGATCAGACTGTGTTCCTCTATGTGGGATGGCACCTTGGAGCCCATTCCCTGCAGAGGAACAGCTAACCCAGTCTTGACTTTAAGATGAGGAAATTGGATTTGCCTGAAGTGGATGTGCCATGCTGTGCTGATCCACCTTGGAACTTCTGCCCTTTGGGGGGGAGGGGATTAAGGGAGGGGGAGGGGCGAGGCTGAAGGCTGGCTGGAAGAGATTGGGAGGAATGAAGGGAGGGGGAGCACCGGGGATACATGGATAAAAAAGATACTTTTTAATACAAAATAAAAATGAAGAAAAAAATGAATTCATGCTTCCTATTCTTTTTGAAGAGTTTTTTTTAAACTTTTTCTGCCTCTGTGTGTGTGTGTGTGTGTATGTGTGTGTATGTGTGTGTGTGTGTGTGTGTGTGTGTGTGTGTGTGTGTGTGCTTGTGTGCAGATATTTGTATATCATTTCAGGTGCCTGAGGAGTCTTGGAGTTGTGAGCTGCCTGACATGGGTATTTAGGAACCAGATTTTTTAAAAACTCTGCCAGAGAAGTACATGCTTTTAAGTTCTGAATGATTTCTTTATTCCCTGTACTCTAAGGTCTTCACAAGACACAAAGAAATAAGTAAACACTCTTAGACTGTTTCACATTTTTCTTCCTATTCCAAGAGAGAAGGCACCAAAGGCTACCTGGCTTAATCTTCCCTCATTATATATTGTCTTAAGCTCCTTAACTCCAAATTAAACCAAAGAGTCATGTTGAATACTCCTTTTTGTTCCACAAAGCAAATATTTAGTGTTCGAATGCAAAAACCTATACCAATCCAGCCATATTACTTTTTAATTTTTTTGGTTTCCTCTCTTCTAGACCAGAGCTTTAATTGTGTTCCAAATTCCTTTAGATATTTTTTTATATGACTTCAATATTGTCCCTAAGTAGAGCCTCAAATTAATTTCAGAGTATACAGCACTAACCTGTCTGTAACAAACAAGCACTCCAGAATTAGAATCTTCTTGGAACAGTGCAATAGCTTTTCTTCTAACTGTGATACTATTTCAAACAATTTATTAGAAAGCTATTGTTGCTCCACTTGGCATATTTCCACCTTCTTATCCCTTTGACTTCTTAATTTACTAAGATCCGTATGATCTCTTTACTTCCTGTTTTCAAATTTTTTCTTCTTTCCTAACCTATTGTATAATTCCATCCACAAACAGTTCCTAATCTTTCAACCAGGACTTCCTGGTTTTATTGCCTGTTTGAACCACCTGTAATCTCTGATCTTTTTCATACCTACTTTTTGCCTTAACGGCCAGACCTAGAACTTTTCCAAAGGCCATTGGGCATTGCTTCTGATCTCAGTAGATCAGCCAAGGCTGGAAAAGCAGCAGAAGAAAGGAGCATAGGCAATAAAGACTGGATGAAAGACAAATTGAAGACAGATACAATTAAAGTACTGGAACAAATAGAGTGCTAATAAGGAAAAAAAAGGAAAGGCAAAATGAGAAAGGAAAGAAAGTAAAACAGGCTTTAAGGACTGCTTTTTTGTTTTGTTTTGTTTTGTTTTGTTTTGTTTTGTTTTAACAGCAGTAAGGTACAGTAGAACAGTGTGTCCCTGGCAAAGCTGACATTGGGCTCTGGCCAAATAGTTCCATCCTAGTGACCTTTAGATAGCTAACCATGTCTGTTCAGCACAAACATATGGGTAAATAAACAAATAAAATTTTAAGACACACACACACAAACCCCAAAACCACATGGGGACCCGAAGAAAAGAAATCCAGTAACGGGGAACTGATCAAAGGCCCTTTATCCCTAACCATAGCCTGTGATTAGCTTGTTGTTCCAACCTGCAGCTACCTACTTCCTTGCACTCACTTCCTCAGGGAGAGGGGGAAGGCCAAAATGATGATGCATGCTGATAACTTCTGAAATGTCCCTCCTTTTGGCAGCATCAAGGCTTGATGAAACAGAAGCAAACTAAGCAAGCCTGGTGAGGACATGGCCTTAGCAAATGGAAGGGTACTTTGTAGAGCCAAGAATTGCTTGGCTACAGAAAGGCCTAGCTTGCTCAAACAATAGTAGCGCACTTTAAAGTGAGAGAAGCAACATCATGCCCATACAGTCTCCTCTGCCTTCGTTTAGACTGTTTAACGAAGGCTTGCATTTGCTAAAAAATTTTCCTAGCATTCTTTTGCCAACCTAAGCCAATATTTCTGTTATTATTATCATCATCATTATTATTTCTCAAACTGTCTCTCAATGGACATTACCTAGTGCTTAGTCTTTTCTGTCCAGAGTAGATGAAGTCACCTCACTCATTCCAGAAGGCATAGGGAGCATTGGACAGTAGTGACACAAACTTTCTTGAAAGGAATCACAGAAGTATAAAGTGTTTGAATTCAATATTTAAAGGGACTAATAGTGGAGACCATGCACTATATGCCATTTATTTTCAGCCCATTTTAAGGTTGTCAGATAGTGTCACAATCTGTCTGGTGCTTTAAGTCTATTCTATAACCCCATACAGAATAATTCAGAACCAATGCTCTGAAGTTATAGAAAGTTTCAGCATAGTTATTTGCGCATGCATTCCAAGTTAGAAGTTATGCCTTAAAAGATCATAACTGTGGTTTTATTTCATATTTTTGCATAACAGAAGACTTAATCACTCATGTACTGGATAGTTCTGTATGTCAACTTGACACAAGCTAGAGTCATCAGAGAAGAAGGAGCCTCAGCTGAGTAAATGCCTCCTCCGTGAGATTCAGCTGTAAGGCATTTTCTCATTTAGTGATTCTTGGAGAAGTGCCCAGTCCATTGTGAGTGGGACCATCACTGGGCTGGTAGTTCTGGGATTTATAAAAAAAGAGTCTAAGCAAGCCCGGGAAGCAAGCCAGTAAGCAGCTCCTCTTCATGGCCTCTGCATCAGTTCCTGTCAGTAGGTTCCAGCCCTCCTTGAGTTCCTGTCCTTACTTCCTCCAATGATGGACTACGATCTGGAAGTATAAATAAAATATAACTTTTCCTCCTCAACTTGCTTTACAGCTACGGTGTTTCACTGCAGCAGTAGAAACCCTATTTATCTAGGACAACTCATTTAAAGTATTTCACTTCTGTCTGTACAAACAATTACTAATCATCTAGAGATACATTCATTTAGTTTATGTTTTCCCATAGAGGATTGTTCTAGCATGTTGTCTTATCCCTTACACTAGCCACAGCATATTTTGAGCAGTGAAGAAGTTTGGAGATTTAGGCATATTTCTTTAACAGTATTTTAATCAGATCCCAGAGACTTTTTGCACTTTTTCATAATACCACATGGCAGTATTTTCACCTCAGTTATGCCATCCAAAAATCTTTAAATAGGGATAGAATAGGTTGAGACATAGTATTTTGGTATTGTTATGTTTTATCAGTATACCTCATAAGAGAGATATACAGATAGTTGTTCATTGGAAATGCTACAATTGAGAAATTTTTTAAGCAATAACATCTGAGTTTCCATATTGGCTGTATCATTAGTTTTCAAACTACAACTTTGTTGAGCCTTTATTTATCTGTAAAATACAAATAACAAAAATGCAAAATACTCATACAAAGTAAGATGATTATGAAGTAGAGAGAAAATAACATAGTTATTGTCAATCTAAAATATCAATCAGAGCATATAATCACTCTTTGCCAGCTTTTCTAGTGAAATCTTTCTTTTAACTTTAAAAATGGCAATACATTTCACTTCTCATATTCCTACAACTATCCTCTGGGCTCTCCACTGTCCTCAGGAAAATAGACCATACTTTAATAACTGTCACCACTAAATCTATTAAAAAATCTTCAGATGTGTGGTGACAACATTTCAAACAACTTGATGGCCATTTTCAGTTACTTTCCCTTTGCATACCTCCAAATGAATTATACCTTCATGGAAACTCACTGCCTTAGGGTTGTCATTTTTGCACTTTCCAATATGGCAAGTTTTCCAATGCTCCTACTAAGTCTTCCTTCAGACCCATTCTGCATGTGTAATGTTTTTTCTTTGTTTAGTTCTTTATATCCCTTTCATGGGTTTCTCTTTTCTTTTTCTTCAACACTAAATTCAATGTATTCTTTTATTAACTACATGCAGTACTATATACTAAAAATACCTTTAGAAAATATCTTAAATCATAGTATTCTCTATTATTTTATGAAAAGACTTACAACTATCAAAATGAATATTCAACAGTGGCATTCAATGACTGCCATGATTTAGCCTAAGTCATTTTCAGAAAAAAATAATCCATTTTCATTAGAAAAATTATAGGCTAACAGTTAGGTGAAAGGTATCTAACTCATCTGCTTGGTCCAAAAGAAGATCCCATCTTAAGAAATGACAGCATATGTAAGATATGAAGAATATAGTTATATTTTAGTTGAAATATGCCTATATTACTTTCCCTCTCCATTTTCTCCATCTAGCCTTTACCATCAAAATCCTCCCATGTCTCAAGCTGATTATGATTGTTATGTACATCCATTATGTATGTATGTATATACAATTTAATAAATACAACTTTAGAGTTTCATTTTGTTTTGGTTGTGTATATATGGTTTCAAGACTGACCATTTGGCATTGGACAACTAATGAGGAGAATTACCTCAGAGATAACTCTTCCCTCAACAGTCATTATATCCTATAGTTGAATGTTTAGGGGAAGGAACCCACAAAATGTTCCCACTTGTATTTTTCAAATAGAATTTTGTCTATTTATTGAATTCTCATTTATTGAGCATTTGCATTTATGTTAGGTGCAGTATTGATACCAGTTATGCTATGGTAAAGCATGAGATTTTTATCAATTGGGAGAAAAATATTCCAAGACATGTTTATTTCAGGTCATTATGAATAAAACTAAAAAAGAAGATAAAGAATTGAAAATAATTGAATAATATATGCTATAAAGAGAATTTTTATGACATTTGGAAAGAGGTGTGGAGGAAGAGCAATTCAATCAATAGAATAGAGTGTTTCTCTAATGATAACAGCAAGAGAGGGAAAATTGTCTGGAGCAAAGAGATGTAGGGCTTTTTGCTAAAAATGTCACTTTGTAACTTTGAAAAATGAACAAAGGATAGGGAGAAGCAAAAAAGAGAGGGGGGGAGAAAGAGAAAATTCTGGTTAAAATTTCAAGCACAAGTTACTGAACCATAGTTTGCATGTAAGTATCAGCTAGATATAAGGCTGAAGAGGAATGTAGGCATCAGTTATAACAGGTCCACAAGCCACTTTTAAAGATTTTTCTTCTTCATTGTACGGTAAGCATGATAATGGATCACTGAAGTATTTTAAGCAAGAAAAGCATATGATTCATTGTTTCTATCGAATAGTCTGGTGTTATTCTGAAAGGTCTGTCTTTATAAGTAATTTGGCCTTTTTACTTTGTAACTTTTAGTAATTTTTCTTTGTTCTGTAGGTTTAGTGGCTTGAATGTTATGTGACAAGCAGAGTTTTTTGGGGGGGCGGGGTCTAGTCTATTTGGTGTTCTGTAAGCTTCAGAAAGGTCATTAATAGTAACAGTGGTTAGAGTGAAACGTAATGTGGTGATATCAGTTAGGCTTTTGTTAAACTTAGTGACAGCTAAATTTCCAAATAAAGGAGTATATTTTGGATATTTAGGAGGTAAATTATTCAAAATTCAGCCTTTCTGTTTGGTTTATGGCACTAATGGCAGGGAGTAAGCAGGGATGTCTTGCAGATTATAGGAGCCAAATCTCATGATATATTGCTGCTTGATTGTCTGTAGATGTTAATTATTATTCTAAAATATACTGGCCAAAATCTATACACCTCAGTAGAAATTATAAACCTTTATTATACTTACTCCATGATATGAATTTATTGTCTCATTGGAAGGATACAATGCATTGAAAGCTGATGTGTCTGAGGACAACAATAAATGCTCAACATTATAATAGAAGTATTATATACCTTGTAATATTTTGGAATATTATTATCCTATCTACCAGGCATATTTTCATGTTATAGATGGAGAGAGAGAATTTCAGGCATTTGTTTCAAGATCATATAACTAAAAAGATAATAGTTAAAACATTTCATATACAGAGCAGTAAAAATGAATGCTTCTGATTTGTAATTTGTAATTCAAGTTTAGAGCTTTTAACTTTCATATCTAAAGGAGTGGTTGTATTAGAACTCATGTATAATCATTTCTGAAGCAGTGCATAGTGAATTATATGCTCACAGCTGACAGGGATTTAGGCATGTAAAACACAGATACACTTTGATTTCTTCCTTCCAGTTGTCTTTTTGTTTGCTTTGCTATGGGATATCATAGAAAATACATTTCATACAATGCTTAATGTACCATCTCTAAACTGTAGCATGTTTATTTTTTTATTTAAGTTAACATTTTTACTGTACTAGAAAGCTAAGCTACTGGTTCAATATATACCTGGGATACCCACTACAAACAAGTTTTCACTTAGAACAAATGGGCACAAAAGGTATCTTCTACTATTCATAAAGTCTATACACTATTTTTGTTCTTGCCATCTGGGTAGGAGGAAAATGGTAAAACATTTGGACTATGAAGTCTGATTGAAAAATTGAGACTGAGTTCTGTCTCCAATACCTAGCTTAATGTATGAAGAAAAATAATGAAGATTGGTGTAACTAGGGAGCAGTATCCATTTGGTTCAGTCATTGTAAACATGCTTACAAAAGAGGAGGACCAGATTCAAGCTTCTTCTGAAGGCCAGCCAAAAGGCCTTGGACTTTATTCAGAATACCAAACTCTGTGTTGCAACTCAATGATGTGTCAAAAGTAATCTGTTAACCATAAGAGTTAAAATACCAATGTTTGCAAATGATTTACCTAAGAAGAAAATTGAATAAAGTATGCTTAAGGTTAGCCTATAATAAGATCCTCTTTACTACCCTGTTTTCCAATGTGCTTCTTTAAATATGAGACAATGTTGAGTGTAGTTGTAAGCTACTTACTAAGATTTATATAAAACATTCACACATATATTAATTCACTCTATAATGAATGACCATAATTGTAAATATTTGGATGCTGGAAGATTTATAAGATGTAACTTTGCAATCACTTATATACCTTTTTCCTTTTTAACCCCTTCACTTAGGTTCTTTCTTATTAGGAAGAGGACAAGAATAGGTAAAAAACAAAAAGCATGCCTAGTGCCGTACTACAGCTTCACTGATACTTCGGTGAGAATAAACACAGTTAATATCACATGATAATTCAGTATGTGTTATAAAAAAGTGCCCAATAACTATACGCAATACTCATTATTCTAAATATAAAAGCAATTTTTTAAATGTTAGGGTTAGCTTAGCTATTGTATAAAGTAAGTACAAACCAATTTCTTTGCTGAAGATAGTGTCTAGCAGTCATGGTTGACTTGGTAAATGATTTCAACAAGTTAAAAGGACATTTCTTTCCTAATCCTGAGAAAGTTGCCCAGAAACTAGGAAGTTACTTTCATCAACTGAATTCTTAATTAAGAAAATAAAAACACCATCAAAATTATTTTAAAACATTAATTTTCCAGGTGATTTTCTCTTGATATTATTTTAAGCAGTCTAGTGATGAATTTTATTACATCACTCAGACTTTTAAATGTTCTTATTAATAATAAACAAACTATTATATTGAATTGTTTTTACTTCCCTGCAAAAATTTTTATTATATAGTAAAGTTGATATGTTGATTAGATTGACACTGTTGAAAATTTTTTACTAAATGTAGGTTTTCAATTATGGTGAGGATTGTTCTTATAATTAGGAAGAAATTGGTGATCTGTGAATAACATGAAGACTTACCAGAGATTTGGACATGATTTCATAAAGGGAATATATGAATAATACACCATTATAATAGAGAAAGTTGGGTGTTAGAGAGATAAGGCTAATTGCAGTGCAAGTCAAGTCTAATGATGGGCAATAAAATCATTTCGTAAATATTACAGAGGTATTAGATGGAACCATATAAAGTGACTAACTAACATAAGTCAGAACTTTTATACGTGCACAACTGTGAGGAGTAAGCTATATAACAGAGATGAGGACTGATAGGCAGGTCAAGGCCTGTGGTTTAAAGAATAGAAATAATTATAAAATAATAACTATAACATTAAACTGTTACCATGTGTCAGTCCACACGTAAGTGCTTTATATATGTTAGGCAATCTTCACCACAAACTTGTTATGTAAGTACTCTATTTATCACCACTAATAGAAAACTAAGCCAAGGTACAGAAGCATTATATAATTAAGCTCTGTTTAATGGTCCATGCTAGTAGGACCCTAGAAGATATTGGTACTGATGTTGATTTGAACTAAGGGAGCTTTGATCAAGAGACTTTAGGAGAAAACTATTAGTATATGGCTTAGAGACTGTTCTTGTAGTATTTCAGCAAGGAATGTGGCTGTTTTTCACCCTTGTCTGAAAAGTCTCTCTGAAACTAAAGTGAAATTTTGGATTAATTCCATTGGAAGAAAAAATCTCCAAAGAACTTAGTATAGACACTCTTGTTTGGTTAGTAGTGTTACCTCTAATGAAGATTTATAATGAAAAGGAGGAACTGAGCAAAAAAATACATAATGGACAATTTGAGAAGAAAGGGAACACCAAGAATTGGAATGGGCCTAATTCTTGTGTATAAGGAGATAAACAGATTAAGAAATGGAATAAAGTCAGTGGTGATCTCTGAGCAAGAGCCCACCCCAAAGGCAGTTTTCAGTTTTTGAAATGGTTTTATAGAAGAAGCTTAAAGCATGGTATGATTGTATCTATAATTCTAGTTCTCCAGAGGCAAAGGCAAGTAGAAATTTGAGTTTGAGGCTAGTGTGATCGATTTACAGATCCAGTTTCAGGACAGACAAACTTAGGCAGTGAAGGAAACTGTCAAAACCAGAAATCTGGTAAAGATATAATTTAACAAGTGGGCCATATTCCAGCCCATGAAAACAGCAGAACTTGGCAGCTTTGGTCATGCAGTTCTGGCTTTAGAGTCAAGATAGAAATAGTTATGGAATATTCTGCCATGACCAAAGATAACCACGAAACCAGGCATGTGTCAGATACATCACCCATAGAAAGGCCATTGCATAAAACTGTAAGGGTAAAGCATGAACTGATTGCCTTGGAGAGACCAAGACATTAGAGATGCCAGATTTGTGGGACACCTGTCAGAGAAAGCTGCTAATAGGAGTTAAACCAACCCAAGTGAAGGAAGTGTGTTGTTATCAACAAAGCTGAAAGGAGTTGGAGAAATGAAGAAAGTTTTGACATAAGACATGAAGATAGAAAAATTTGGACTGTACCCACCCAGCTGGTTTTAGGTATTATTTACTCACTATCCTGCCTTTCCTCCTTTTTGAAATGGCAATGTATAATCCTGCGCCATTGTATGTTGGAAGTATGTAATCTGCTTTTTGATTTTGCAAGGGGTTACAATTAAGAGATTGCATGATTCTCGGAAGAAACATTGAACTTTTGGCTTTTTAATCATTGTTGAGATTGTGATAGATTATGAGGACTTTTGAAGTTGGACTGAGTGTATTTCTGCATTACGTTATGGCTACAAGCCTATGGGGCCAAGGAGTGGAGCATGTGGTAGTTCGAATAGAAATGACCCCCATGGACTTGTATATTTGAATGTTTGGCCATAGGGAACGGCATTGTTAGGAGGTGTGACCTTGTTGAAGAAAGTATGTCACTTTGGGGGCAGGCTTTGATGTCTAGGAAGCTCAGGTAAATCTCAATTCTGCTTTCTTTGGATCAGGATATAAAATTCTCAGCTCTTTCTTCAGCACCATGTCTGTCCGTATGCCACCATGTTTACTGCCACGACGAAAGTGGAGCAAACCTCTAAAACAGTAAGCCAGCCCCAATTAAATGATTTCCTTTAAAATAATTGCCATAGTTATGGTGTCTCCTTATGCAATAAAACCCCAACCAAGACAGAGCTCATTTCTCCAAATACTGACTTGAGTACCTATTATTTGCCATATTAAAATACTTAATCAAGAAGTTCACAGCTTAAGGGTATAAGCCTGTTACTTTAATGCTGCATGACAAAAAAAATGCCAAGACCAAGACAACTTATAAAAGAAATCATTTTTCATGGTTTTAGGATGTTAGAATTCACAGCCACCATGGTGAGAAGCATGGTGGCAGGAAAGTGGATATGAAGCAGTAGTTCATTAGTGCAGATTTTATACCTGATTTAGTGTCAGAAGACAGAAATAGAGGTAGAACACCAACTACAAATATTATAGTCTTTTTTAATTGCAGAAGTCAATCCACAGTAGCTCAGTTTCTCCAAAAAGAAAAAAAAATATTTTAACCCTTCAGTATTAGTCTATGAAAGCCATTCTCTCTCAAACCACTGTAAAGTAGAATAAATATACAGAATTTCAATTACATATAGTGAATGAAGTGATAGTGGTTGTGACAGCATGTTACAATAGCATGAAGGAGATTAAATTGTTGAAAAGACATAGCTTTACAAAACATTAGAGTTGTGAGAAAAACAATAAATACAGTGATAACCTTTCCCTATATAGTTGAGAAAATTGAGACTCAAAATACAAAAGGAACTTCTAATATGATATACTTATACTTGACTTTATATTATCACCATCTTGGCACCAATAATGACTTTGGCTTATTCAAGAAGATAATCACTTCTGCTTATAAATTATATAATGATTCTGTCTTTGAAATATAGCCAAGAAAAATGGTGAATACCTGTCTATTATATAGGACATGACTGTTAAACAAGACAGGCTAAATAGATCTGACTCGTGTTTCCTTTATCTTCTCATGATGTATTTCACATGAACAGGTATCACACAGAAATAGTCAATAACTTTGTAGTAGTAGTAACAGGATTCCATGGTTTTGTAAAATTACCTCTTAGACATAAAATACAAATGATACTATTGCACTCTTTTTCAAGTCAGGAATCTGTGGACCCTTTAGGTTGTCATTTCTATCTTGTCATCTTTCATAAAGTTGCAATCAAATAACCATCCTGGGTTACTGTCATCTAAGGGCTACAGAGAATCTGGAGGACATGTTTTCAGTATGATTCCTAAGTTGTTGGTTGAATTTAAGTTTCTTGATTGCTCCTGGCAGACAGACTCTTTTGATGCATGAACTTTTTCACAGAACTTTATTTTAAAGGTTTTCTTTTTTTCATTTCACATACAAACCACAGTTCAACATCCCACACCTCCTCCCATTCATTCCCAGTTTTCAACCCCATCCCCATCTACTCTTCAGAGAAGGTAAGGCCTGCCATGTGGTGTTAACAGAGTCTGGCATATCAAGTTGAGGCAGGACAAGCCCATCCACCCTCCCTGTATTTCTTGCACTGGGAATTAATTCTGGTTCCACTGCCAGAGGGTCCATAAACTGCCCAGCAACACAACTGTCATCCACATTCAGAGAGCCTAGTTCAGTCCTATGCAGGTTCCCCAAATGTCAGTCCAGAGTCAGTGAGCTCCCAGTAGCTCAGGTCAGCTACGTTTACGGATTTCTCCATTGTGTTTTTGATATTTTGCTTATATAATCTCTCTCCCCTATCTTTACCTGAACTAGGAGCTCAACCCAGTGCTTAGCTGTGGATCTCAGCATCTGCTTCTATCAGTTGCTGGATGATGGTTCTATATTGACAATTAGGGTGATCATCAATTTGATTATAGAAGATGGTCAGTTCAGGCACCCTCTCCACTACTGCTTGGAGTCTTAGCTGGAATTCTATCTTGTAGATTCCATATTACTTCCTAATCCCAAATGGCTCCCTCTATCAAGATTTCCCTTTCTTTGCTCTCTCTCTTTCTGTCCCTCCCCCAACTCTAATATCCCATTCCCTCTTGTTCTCTTCTCATCTCTTCTTACTCTTTGCCCCCTCATTCTCCAAATTTAATCAAAATTTCTTATGTATTTTCTCTTCCAAAAGGGGATACATGGATATCTTTCTTGTAGTCCTTATCTTTACCTAGCTTCTCTGAGCTTGTGGACTGTAGTCTGAATATTTTTTGTTTTATGTCCAATATCTACTTATGAGTGAGTACATTTTTTTTCTAGGTTTTGGTTACATTGCTCAGACTGTTTTGTCTAGTTCTTTCCATTTGACTGCAAATTTTAAGATGCCATTTTTTCTTACTGATGAGTAATACCCCATTTTATAAATGTACCACATTTTAAAATCCATTCTTTGGTTGAGGGGCACCTAGGTTGTTTCCATATTCTAGTTATTACAAATAATGCTGCTATGAACACAGTTGAACAAATGTTCTTGTAGTATGAATGTATATCCTTTAGGTATATGCCTAAGAGTGGTAATGCTGAATCATGAGGTAGATTGATTCCCAGTGTTCTTAGAAACTACCATAGTGAATTCCAAAGAAGCTATACAAGTTTACACTCTCACCAGCAATGGAGGCATGTTTCCCTTACTCTTTATCCCTTCCATCATAGGCTTTCATCAATGTATTTGATCTTAGCCATTTTGACCAGTGTAAGAAATTTGCCTGAAAATTCCTAGCATGATATTTGCATAAAAACAGAAACATGAATCAGTGGAATAGAATTGAAGATCCTGACATTAATTCACACAACTATGAACAACTAAATTGTTACAAAAAGCCAAAAATATACAATGGAAAAAAAGAAAGCATCTTCAAAAAATGGTGCTGACATAACTAGATGGTGGCATGAAGAAGAATGCAAATATATCTGTATCTACCATCTTGCACTAAACAGTAGTCCAAGTGGATCAAACACTTCAACATAAATCAGTTACACTGAACTTGATAGAAGAAAAACTAGGAAATAGCCCTGAATACATTGGCACAGGAGACCACTTCCTAAATATAACACCAGTAGCACAGACATTGGGAGAAACACTTAATGAATAGGACCTCCTGAAACTGAGAAGTTTTTGTAAGGGAAAGACATAGTCAACAGGGTAAAATTGCAGCCTATGGAATGGGTAAAGATCATCACTAACCTTACATCAATTGAGTTGTTTTCATTGTTTAAGTTTAAAAGTTTTGATTTCTAATATTTTTTTTGTGTGGAATGTACTCCACCTAATAAAATTTCACATAAATCTAGATTATCTACGTCTATAAATTTTCTAATCTAATTTCTCCTGAGGATTTTTTATTGCTGTCAAGTATTTATTTAACACCTCTTTGTACAGCTCTAACAGCAAGAAACCCATGTTTCTCAGGAGGACGATGTTAAAAAGTAATGTCTTGTGTCAGTTAAATAAATAAGTGATTGCCTAAAATACCTGATGGCATTACATTTTTATGCTTTTCAGAAATATGAGGATTGAAATAGTGCTATTGTAATTTTTTGTTTCTACATACTCTATAGTCTCATATAGCTCAGTATTTTCAATTGTGACCTAGACTGCAGCCAACTCTATGATTGTGACATTTTGGGCTCATTTCATTTTAGGATTATGAACAAAGTATGGATTAACATATTATTTTGTCCATTACTAGTAAGAATGATAATTGAAAGTTATTTTGTGCAGATTAATTTGAGAACATCAATAAACTTTTAAATAAAATTATCATATGATTCAATATCTGTCCCTTCTACAGAAATTACTTTATCAGTGTTAAAACAAAAAATGATTGTTAGATGGTTCAATGGATAGATCTAAGAAATAACTAAGTGTAATTTATCAGAGCAAATAACCTGAGAAACTAAACTGCCTACGAAAAGAGAACTGATCTAGGATTTTGCTATAATTGTTTGCAATAAAATGCTACAGAATAGATGATAAAAGTGTATTAGTGTAGTAATGTAGAGAGGTACTCAAAGTACATTAAGTGAAATGTGAAAAACAATGCATACTATATTACTTAATTTTTATGAAAAACTAAATGTGATTATTTTTGTATAAAGATGTAGATTTTGTGGACATATGAAACATTTTAAAGAAATATTCTACATTTACTGAGAGTTTTTTTAAAGAGTTTTATATTTTTCTGTCATAAATTTGTAGTTTTTATAAGCAAGACATATCTTAATTTTTCACTTTTTAATTGAAAATTCATTCAGTAATTTATAATCCTTGTTCTACATCCTCCATCTTGTTCCAGATCCTCCCTGCATCCCCAGCCATCCATTTCCATGCCTTCTTTCTCTTTAAATAAAAATCAGGAAAATTAAAACAATTTTTTAACGAATAAAAAAACCACAAGAACATACATATGCATGCACACACATATACACACAACACATAACAAACTCATAAGAACAAAAAATTAAGAACTACAATATGCAGGCAATGCCAGTAGGACATGGGACTCTTAATTTGCAGGTCCTGAGTTAGTGACCCATGTTGGGTACCAGATTTTACAGGAATTCTACTTGGTCTTATAATGAAAAATTGGTGCCAGATATTAGTGAAATGCTGAAAGACCAGAGGAATAAGCTTCTACTTCTCACCAAGCCAACTCTTCATGAATCCTCAGAATAAATGCTTCTGAATCCTCAGTATAAGAGGAAGGAAGTGCAGGCAAAGGCTGAACTTCCTCCTCCTGCCTTATCTTTCTTTCTCTGCCTAGGTATTTCACTTCATGATTCAACATTCCTAGTGCTAGAAATAAAGGCATGTTTGCTTCTCAAGCACTTGAAGCAGAGGTATGGCATCCCGAGTGCTGAGATTAAAGCTGTTTGTCACCACAGCCTGATTCTGTTTGACCTTGAAATCACAGATATCCAGACTGATCGCTCCCCCTCAAGTGCTGGGATTAAAGGTCCTTGACCTTTATGGCTAAAACTGTGGCTTGGCTCAGTCCTCTGATTTTTCAGACAAGCTTTATTAAACATAAAATATATCATCATAAGTATGTGGTCAATTTTAGGTGGCTGAGAAAAAATATCTTGTTTAATACTGTGTGGAATGTTCTATAGATGTATGTTAGGTTCATTTGGTTTAAAATGGCAGCTTTTTCTGGATGATTTCTCTGTTGATGAAAACTGGGTATTGAAGTCACCTAAAAGCACCTTGTGAGGGTCAATATGTGCTTTCAACTATTGTAGCATTTCTTTTTTGAACTTGGTACCTATGCATTTGATGCATAGGTTTAAAATTACAATATCCTCCTGGTGAGTGTTAATTTTATAAGTATGTAGTATCATTTCCTATTAATTGTGGTTTGAAATCTATTTTGCCTTTGACCTAGATTTCTTCATCATCTATGTTTATTATATGAAAGTTTGGTCTTTTCACTTTTTGCAGTGTCTCACATATTTTGTATGTGGGTTTTTGTTTCTTTTTGCTTTTAAAATACATGCCTATGCTATTGGCATTCTGTTCAGGAATTTGTCTCCTATGCCAATGCATTCAAGGTTATTCCTCAAGTTTCTTGTCTACCAGGTGTTGATTTATATTCTAATAAATATTAATCTTTGACTGGTGCCCTCTAAGTAAAACTCTGCCTACATCTGACACCCAACGTGGGGCGCCATACGTAGTAAGAGTTTTCTGGCCCAGACTTTCGGGCCTTGCCTCTTGGTTTAGGACCCGCAGACCCACAGACCCACAGACCCACAGACCCGCAGACCCGCAGACCTGCAGTCCCACAGTCGCACAGAGACACACAGATGCTTCCAATAGTTTTAGGCTGATTGGCATCGGGCCCAGGCACATAACTTGCTAACTCTGTACCCTTCATCTAACCCATGATTCTTCCTGTTCAGCCATGGGGTTCAGTACCTTTCTTTAGAGCAGCATAGTTGTCCTCTGCTTCTGTGGCTTCTCTCTGGCATTCTCTCTGGCCTTCTGCTCTGTGCTTCCTGTTCTCAAGAATTTTCTTAGTCTGGTAGCACCTCCTACACTTCCTGCCTGCCTTTGGCCAATCAGCGCTTTTTATTAAACCAGTGGGTGGGACAATTATTTACCATGAAATAACACAATACCCCTACACATAGGTGTGTGGATTTATGTCTGGGTCTTCAATTAGATTCAAATGAACAACATATCTGTTTTTATGCCTATACCATGTTTTTTTGTTGCTGTTTTTTTATTTTGGAATTGTGTTGGAAAAGTCTACCAGTTAATGTGCATGGGAGATATTTCCATCTTTTGATATCTTCTTTGAATATTTTTTTCTAAGGGTTGAAGATTTTATTATATGAATTTTTTAGTTGTTTGATTAGATTGACACCAGGATATTTTATATTAGTTGAGGATATTATAAAAGATTATGCCTCCTTGATTGCTTTTTCATTCATTTGTCATTTGTATACAAATAGACTATTGATTTTTAAGTTAATTTTTCATCCAGGTGCTTTGCTAAGAGTACTTACTGTGGTAGAATTTTTATGATCACTTATATATATATATTGACATATCATCTGCAATTAAACATACATTGGCTTCTTCCTTTCTAATTTGTACCCCCTTGATCTCCTTTAGTTGCCTTATCGCTGTAGATAAGACTTGAAGTACTATGTTGATTCAATATGTAGAAAGTCAACAACCTTGTCTTCTTTTTTTAATGGACTTGATTGAATTCCTCTTCATTTAAGCTGATGTTGGCTATAATCTTGCTGTAAAGTGCCTTTATTATGTTTAGGTAGGTCCCTTATATCCCTAATCTCTTTGGAACATTTGTAGTGAAGAGTTGATGAATTTTCTCAAAGGCCTTTTTCAGTATCTAATGAGATTGTGTTGTTTTGTTCTTTCAATTCATTATCCTAACTATACCCAGACTGTCCTTCCAGGATTACTCCTAGTACTGCTGAAGCCTGACTTCCACCCCATATTCATCCCCTGGAGACTCTGTCACTTGATCTTGTCCTAGGATTCACCTAGTTCTTTACCACTGAATCTTTGAGCCTTTCCACTTAGTTCATTCATTTGAAACACATGCTGACCTGCAGGATCACTCTCTATTAGGGACCCCTCTCCCCGCCACAACACTTGGCTAAGATCTAGAGTGGACAGAAACAAATAAAGATCAGAACATTATGCCAATGAAAATAGGACCAGATTATATTAATAAATGGGACCTCATGAAATTGAAAAGATTTTGTTAGGTAAAGGATACTGTCATTCAGGCAAAATGGCATCCCACAAAAATGTGCAAAAGATTTTTTACTAACTCTAAAAGATTTTATAGAGAACTAGTATCCAAAATGTAAAATATAAAAAGAATTCTCAATAGAGAAAAGAAATCAAATGACTGATAAACACTTTAATAAACCTTCAATGTACTTAGCTGTTAGGGGAATGCCAATCAAACTACTTTGACATTTCATTTCACACATTTCAGAATGACTAGTTATTGATCAATAACACAAGCTGGCAAGATTGTGGAACAAAGGGAATACTCCTTTACTGCTAGTGGGAATGCAAAAATGTATAGCCACTAGAGAAGTCTATATGGTGGTTTCTCAGAAGGTCAGGAATTGATCTACCTCAAGATCTATACCACTGTTTAGCATATACCCTAAGGACATTTAATCCTACCACAGAGACACTTGCTCAATCATGTTCATTGTTGGTCAATTCATAATATGCAGGTACTGGATACAACCTAAATGTCCTTCAACAGAAGAATGGGTAAAGAAAATGTGGTACAGTTACAGAATAGAGTGATAATCAGTTCTTATAAAATTGTTATCATGTAATTTATAAACAAATGGATTGAACTTGAAAACATAATCCTGAATGAGGTAACCCAGATCCAGAAACATGTATATGGTATGTATTCACATATATGTGAATATTAATTATTAAATAAAATAGCAGAGCTACAGTCCATAGGCCCAGAGAGGTTAGCTCTAAATGAAGGGACTAGAAGGAACACTTGTTATCCCTATGAGGAGGAAATAGAATAAATTTTATAGGTAGACTGGGAAAGGATGGGAATGGGAAGTGGAGAATCAGGTGAGGTGTGCAAGAGAAGATAAGGTAGAGGGAGAGAACGTGGGGAGACACAGCTGAAACTGAAGGACATTTGATGTATGGTATGAAAACCTAGTATAATAGAAACTTCCTAAAATATATAAAGGTGATCCTAATGAGGTCTCTTAAGAATAGGGGATATGGAGTTCAAACTTGCTATCTCTTGTCACTAAATAAGTCTCCCAATAGATACTACATTGATTTCAGTTCAGTTGTTGGCTAAGAGGGTTCATGGAAATCCCCAAACCATCCAGGTTGCTGCTAAGACAATTGGTTGTTCTCCTGTAACTGACTGTGGTTCCCCAATGCTTAGGACAACAATCCTACAACTCACTAAACATGGAGAAGTCAAGCTGATGTCTACTTGGAGCAGTCACCTTTTTGTTCTACTGTCTTTTTTTTTTCAGGAAGGTACTCTGCATCATACCAAAGGATAAAAGTAGACACCAATTTCTACACAAATATTTTTATCTAAAATTATGTTCTCCATAGAAGAAATGGTAGGTCAGTGGTGGCACAGAACTTGTAAAAGTAGCTAACAGATGTTTGATTTCACTTAATGACCACTCCCAGAGATGGAACCCATACATGACTCTGCTTGGGTGACCAAGAACCAGAGACTAGATAGCCCAGAGACCTATGGTAAAACAAAACACTTCTGATCTTAAAAAAAAAATCTATAAAATGATTCTTAGTAATATTCTGCTACACTAATAGCCATATTCATCAAATTCGGAGAAGTTTCTTCCTGGAGTAGACAGGAGTAGATGCAGAGACCACAGTCAATTTTTAGGCAGAGAGATTCCTTGAAACACACAGCTCTGAATGAGATGTTAATATCCACTTTCAATAAAAAGAAAGAAAAGGTTATTTATTTGGGACATCCTTGATATTGTTATATAGACACTTAGAGCTACAGTGTACTCATTTTTACCTGCATTCATTGTGTCATTTTAGGTTTGAAAAATTTTCATTTGTTTCTTAGTAATTTTAGAAGTTTTTTATTTCTTCAATATCAAAATAATTATTTAATAGTGTATGATTTAGTGTTCATAAGTTTGTATGTTTCCTGATTATGAAGTTATTTTAGGTTTCCTTTATCTTCTGTCTCATGTCTTAGTATGAAATCAATTATAGTGTAAATTTCATGGACTGCAAAAAAAGATGTATATTCTATACTGTTTAGGTGGAATGTTTTCTAAGCATTGATTATGTTAATTTGGTCTATGAAAACATTTAAATCCTTTATTTCTGTAGATTTTTTTTCAATAACCCATTGATCGCTGTGGATGCAGTATTTCAGTCACCTCTTTTTATTGTGATTAATCTGTGACTTTAAAGCTTTTATGTTTGTTTTGTGAATTTGTGTGCAACAGTGTCAGCATGAATATGTTTATAATTATATAATATTCTCTTGGTAAATGGCTCTCTTAATTAGTATGAAGTGTGTAGGGAGATTTATGTTGATCCATTGTAAATAATTGTCCCCGCCTATGTGTTTAATAAAAAGTGCTGATTGGCCAAAGGCAGACAGGAAGTGTGGACAGGGCTACCAGACTAGGAAAACTCTAGGAACAGGCAGAACAGAGCAGAACACCAGAAAGAAGCCAGAAGAAGCACAGAACAACTATGCTGCTCTGAGAAGTTACCATGGCTGAACGGGATAAGAGTTATGGGTTAGATTAAGGGTAAAGAGTTAGCCAGTTATATAACCAGGCCTTAGGCTGTTTAGCTTAAAACTATTGTAAGCATCTGTGTGTTTCTGCTGGTCTATGGGTCTGCAGGCCTAAACCTTGAGGCTAGACCCGAAAGTCCTGGAAAGAAACCTCATACTACAGAAGTGACTTTGTCTATTTTGACTAATGATAGATTGAATCTGTTTCATCAGATATCAGCCTAGTGACACATGCTTCTGGATAAGACGGCAGACTAGAAATCAGATAAGAACAAGTGGTTGATTACAGATTGGTTATTAAAGATAACACAAATATTTAATTACTCCATCTATTACTTTTGCAGTCCCAGAATTGATTGGATCAACAGCATAATAAACCTGTTCTACCACACATGCCACAAAATTTTTCCATCATATGACTGGACTTCCAGGCTCAATCAACAATGAAAGCAGCAACCACTGTCATAGTTGCATTTTATTCTAGATAAAATCCTATGTCAGGAAATCTACAGTAGTATTGTTGGAAGGTATTTCTAAAAAGTGTTCCATGGCCACCATAAATGCTCAAACAGGGAAAGTTAAGACTTGGGAAGATAATCACAAATTTAAACATTGTTTTAACATCATACAATCATTGGCTGCTGACTTTATGTGAGCTTAGCAGTTGTGGTAGAGTTTGACTCAGTTGTCCCAGAGAACAGTCAAAAAACTTTATATATAACAGAATCTGGAAGACCTCAAGAGAAGGATACTTTTTATTACAAGACGTACACTCCAAACCAAGAACAGTGAAATGAAGCAAGAGACTACCAAAGGAAGGAGATCAACTTGTAGGCCAGTAAAACCATTTCCACCCAGGTCTCATTTTTCTCAATGGCTATTTTCTAGATTTCATTGATTAAAATTTTTTATATATCTATCCACATCTCCACCCTCCTCTATAACTATTTTTTTTATATAAAAGAGGAAGGAATTGTAGTAGGCCAACACTGTCCCCTACTGTTTGCAACTCTTGCTGTTTAATTCTTTTTTTTATTTTTCTTTTTAAAAAACTTTTTCCTTTCATTTCTCTTTTCCATTAGCCATTCATATTACAGTCACATCTGTCAAAGTCTCACAGGTAAACTGGGTTATGATTATTGGGTACATAGCTTGCCCTCTTTTTGTTAGTTTATTGTTAAACAACACTCTCTCGGAGATCTATTCCATTTGTTCCTTGGCCATACATTTTCCTATATCTCTGTCCCCCATTTTTCCCTTCTGATAACTAATATATATATACACATATATATACATATATATTAATCACAATTATTGCTTACCTCCTTTTTCCCTTTATATTCATACTAACATAATCATATAACATTACCTTTGAAGGCCTTTGTACCATAAACTAACTGGCGCATTTTCAGCATCTGTTTCATAGTCACTTGCTACTCTGTTGTTAATATTGATTATATACTGGACAGTTCCTGTTGCTACAGACAATTCCCAGCCCACCAGGGCAATTTGGAAATAGAGCTTGGTACCTGGACTGTCAGTCTGTCATACTAAAACATCACCACCACAGTTTGTAATCTAGTCTACACTAAACAATGCACACATATCCACTGAAAGAATAAAGACAGCTAGAATTAAAAGAAAAAAAACACAAAAGATCATAACAAATACTCTGTTACCACATGAGCAGGATCAAAGCAAGTCTTATTCTATACTGAAAAATTAAAACAACCTGTTTTCTATCTGACCAAAAGTGAGTAAAACAAGAAACCAATAGAAAGAGAAACTACTGGAAAATATATAAACACATGGATGTTAAACCACACACCACTGAATGATAAATGAATGAGTCATTGAAGAAATAAAAAAATACAATTGTTCCTAGAATAATATGTTAATGGAAACACTATATATATATATATGAACTAATGAAGAAGAAAGTTTATAGTTCTAAGTGCCTGAACTATAAAATCAGAGACCTCAAATAACATGACAATGAACCTTAAGTCATTAAAAAAAAGAACAAACTAATCCCCCAAGGAAGTAGGTGGAGCTGATGGAGCTGAATGATAGAGATCAATGCAGAAATTAATGAAATAGAAATGAAAAAAAGAATTGGTTCTGTGAAAAAAGTAAAGGAATTTCTTAAGCTTGTAGTCAATCTAACCAAGAGAAAATATATAAAATAATAAAATTAGACTGAAAAGGAAGAAATTACAACTGATAGTGAGGCATATGCAGAGAATCATGAGGATATGCACTAAAAATTCATATTATGCTAAATTTAAAGTTTGAAAACAAATGGTTAAATTTGTAGATGCATTTAACTTACCAGTGTTAAGCCAAGATGAAATAAGTAGTTTAAGCAGATCTACTGAACCTAGTGTAATAGAAATAGCAACTAAAATTTTCCTATAAGAACAATCAGGGCCTGATCCAATCAGCAGATAATTCTACCAGACCTTCAGTGAAAACTGCTTTCATACAGAAACTGTTCAAATTATTCCATAAGATAGAAAAGGAAAGGTCATTTTTTTTTAACTCTTATTACGAAGTCAGTATTACTCTGGTAAGAAAATAAATGATCTAATAAAACAAGAGAATGATAGGCCAATCTTCCTGATGAATAAAGATTTAAAAAAAAAAAAAAACAGTAACATATGGAAGCAGATGCAGAGATCCACAGCTAAGCACTGGGTGGAAGTCTTGGAATACAATTGAAGAGAGGGGGGAGAGTTTATATGAGCCCTGGGGTCAAGATCATAATGGGGAAACCCACAGGCACAACTGACCTGAGTTGGTTGGAGCTCACTGACTCTGTACTGACAACTGGGGAACCTGCATGAAACCTAATTAGGCCCTCTGAATGTGGGTGACATGGTGTAGCTTGGGCAATCTGTGGAGCCACCAGCAGTAGGAACAGGACTTATCACTAGTGCTTGAACTGGTTTTTTGGAGCTCATTCCCTGTGGAGGAATACTTTGGTCAGTCTAGATATAAGGGGAGGGGCTTGATCTTGTTGCAACTTGTTATGCTAGACTCTGTTGACTCCCCGTGGGAGGCCTTACCTTCTCTGAGGAGTGGATGGGGAGTAGGATTGGAGGAAAGGAGAGGGTGAGCAGGCAGAGGGGAGGGAGGGTGAGCTTTGGCTGGTATGTAAAATGAAAAAAATCCTTTAAATAAAATAAAAAATATATTTTCAAACAATTTCATTTCCATACCTAACATAATTAATCATGATCAAGTTGGCTTTATTACAGAGATTCTGGGATGATTCAACATACATATTCAGTAAACTTTATTCATCACATAAATATATTTAAAGACAGAAATAATATGATCATTTCAATTGATATAAATAAAACTTTTGAGAAAATTCAGCATTCCTTCAAGATAAAGGTATTGGAGGGAATAGGGGTAAAGGAAACATACCTTAGCATAATAAATGTCTTTGACAAACTCATAGCCAACATCATGTTAAATGAAGAAAAATCTCAAAGATTTCCTTAGAAGACCAGGAAGAAAATACAAAAATTCATCAAACCTATTCACTGTAGTTTTTCAAGTCTCAGAGCAATGGGACAAGATAATGAAATGGAAAAAGGACATAAACAGCAAAGGGAAAACTCAAAGTATCATGATTTGTAAGTAATATGGTTCTATACATGACATAAGCCAGAGTCTATCAGAAAAAAAAAACTCTTAGAGCTGATAAATGCTTTATTTAAATGGTGTCTTAGAAAATTAATATAACAAATTATTAATCATCCTATCTACCAAGATAGAAAGAATTTTAGGCAACAACCCTGTCAAAGCTATAAAATGCCTTAGAATAGCCCAAACAAGGCAATAAGCCCCCATATAATGAAAACTTTAAAACAATAAAGAAAGAAATTAAAGAAGACATTGCCAGAAGGCAAGACTATTCATATATGTGAATTAGTATAATAAGAAAAATGAAAGTAATCTAGAGATTCAATTCAGTTATCATCAGAATTCTAGCATGATTCTTCACTGAAATTCATAAGCAATCTTAAATTTCATGCGGAAGAACAAAGTATCCTGGGTTGCGTAGACAATCCTTACCAATAATAATATTATTGGAAATATCACCATTTCTTATTTAAAGCCATACTACAGAGCTAGTAAAAGTGTGTTATTTCTGACCTAAAAGAACTAATAAATGAACTAATGAAATGGATTTTAAAAATCCAGATATAAGTAAACATACCTAAGTTTTTCCCGATAAACCAAAAACAGGCTGGAGAAATTACTCAGTAATTAAGAGCACTTGCTTCTCTTCCAGAGGACCGAAGTTTGGTACTCAGCATTCACAATGGATGGCTGTCTTAGAGCTTCTATTGTTATGAAGAGAGACATTGTGCTAAACTAATATAGAAGAAAACATTTCATTGGAGCTGGTTTACAGTTTTAGAACTTTAGTCCATTACTGTCATAGCAGGAAGCATGACAGTGCACAGGCAGACTTGTTGCTGGAGAAGAAGCTGTGATTTCTATGTCTTGACTTGGAGGCAGCAGAAGGAGTGTGTACTGTAGCATGTAAGTCCACTAAGCCCACCCCCACAATGACATAGCTCCTCTACAAAGGTCTCAATTCCTAATAGTGCCACTCCCTTTGATCAAGCATTCAAACACATAAATCCATGAAGGTCCTTCCTATTCAAACCACCACATTCCACTCCCTGGTCCTCATAGTTTTGTAGCTGTAACATAATGAAAAATGCATTCAGTCCAACTTCCAAAGTCCTTGTAGTCTATCACAGTCTCAAAAATGTTTGAAAGTCCAATGTCTCCCCTGAGATTCATGCAATCTTTACTATAATCCCTGATAAAAATCAAAATTAAAAAAGAAGATAATTTACTTTCAACATATAATGGCACAGTATTTTCATTACCATTCCAAAAACACAGGAAAGGGAGGATAGTGAGGAAGTATTGAGCCAAAGCAAGCCAAAAAACCAACTGGAAAAACTCCAAAGTCTGCATCTCCACATCTGATATCAAAGTACTGTTGAGATCTCCAACTTCTTCCAGCTTTTTGTTGACTGCAACACACTTCATTTTCTTGGGCTGTTTTCACTCCCTGTTAGCAGATCTCCTTGGCAGGTATCTCATGGCTCTTTCATCTCTAACATTTTGAGGTCTCCATGGCAAACCAGGCTTCACCTTCACAACTTCACACAATAGCCTTTCTAGGCCTCCATGCAAGGTCACCCCTGACTTATGCCTCATCTCAGCTGCATTCCACTGTTGCAGAGGTAGATCCCACAATTCTTTTATGTTGATTCTAAAGCCAGAAACACGTGATCAAAATTCTGCTCCTAACTGCGGCTGGAACATTGCTCTCTCATTCAAATACATCTTTACTAGCTTTCTGTTTTTTCTTTTATTGCCTAAGCTTGGCTGTACTGAAACTTGCTCTGTAGACCAGGATGGCCTCAAACTCAAAGATCCACCTGCTTCTCTGCTTCTGGAGTGCTGGGATTAAAGGCATGCATCACCATTCTTTGCTCAAATCCTTTCTTTAATTCTTTTCGAAAGTTGGAAGGTTAACTGAGTAGTATCTTTCCCCAAGGCTTCAGCTCACTTTATTTCACTCAACATCATGCTTTCCATTAATTTATTTTCTTGAACACAGGATTTAGCTCTACTTTTCTTCCTGATGTCTGTTTTCTCCTTAAACAGCACATGTACTCTAATTAATGAGTCTATGGAGGCCATTTCTATTCAAAACATTATATCAGCTCACAACCAATCACATCTGACACCAGCTCCAAGGGACCTGATGCTCTGTTCTGACATCTATGAGTACTATAATCAAGTGAATATATTCAGATGGAATCACAAAAGTACACATGATTAAAAATTTGCTTTTAAACTATCCAAAATAATGTTATTAGCACTATATATTAATAAGACTTGATCTTTCTTTCACACCCTATATACAAACCAATTCTAAATAAATATAAGACTTCAATTTTACACTTAAAACTTCTAGGAGAAAGAATAAGGCAGTGCACTTCTGATATGCTGTGGTAAAGACTTTCTGAATATTCCCCAAAATAATACTAATAAACAATACCAATAAATTTGACATAATAAAATTTGAAAGCTTCTATGAAACAAAGAACACAGTCATTTGAGTTATAAGGCAGCCTACAAAATCAAAAAAATATCTTAGCCAGTTATACATCTGAATATATAAGGAAGTAAAAAAAAAAAAAACTAAACTCAGAGAAATCAATGAAATTATACCATGAGCTATGAAACTGAACTGTGAGTACTCAGAAGAGGATACAAAGGGGGCTAAGAAATATTTTTAAATTTTGGCACCATTATTAGCCATCAGGACATTAAAAGTTAAAATTGCTCTGAAATATCATCTTTCCTCAGCTATAATGACTACAATTAAGAAAACAGAAGACAAGAAACACTGGTGGGGATATGAAGAAAGTGAAACTATTATGTACTCTTAGTGAAAATGGAAATTTTTTTAGCCCATATGAAAATTGTTGTGGTAGTTTTTAAGAAAAATAAAAATAGATATGTTGTTTGAACCAGTTGATCCACTCCTGTGATACCCAAAGGACCCTATGTCTCACTACATAAACATATTTATACCAACCTTCATAGCTGCTCTATTCACTAAAACATAGAAATAAAAAAAATATTTAGCAACAAAAATGTGGACTCTATATATAATAAAATTTTGTTCAATTGTTATGTTATCCAGAGTTCTATAGAGTAACAGAATTTATGGAATTGTAATGATTCTCTAATATATGGAATTTATTTAAATGACTTAGAGACTAGAGTCCAACTAATCCAACAATTGCTAACTATGAATGGAAAGTACAAGAGTCTATCTCAGGCCCACCAGGCTGGGTATCTCAGTGGGTATTCTTTTTTGACAATTTCTTTATTTAAAAAGGTTTTTCTATATATAGAACTGCTCCCCCTTCCTTCCCTCCTACCAGTCCCTCTCAGTCCTCTCTCCCCCTCCCCACATCCTCCCATACATTTCTCAGGGACCACAAGGGTGGGTCAGTTCAGTCTGGCATATCCAGTTGAGGTAGGTTCAATCCCTCAACCCAGTATTAAGGATGGGTTAGATGTTCCT
The DNA here is from genome assembly GCA_033318265.1 of Phyllotis vaccarum. Taxonomy (NCBI): domain Eukaryota; kingdom Metazoa; phylum Chordata; class Mammalia; order Rodentia; family Cricetidae; genus Phyllotis; species Phyllotis vaccarum. Next base: position 62,677,964 of record JARWLC010000013.1, read on the forward strand.
CTATAGGGAATGTGCTCCAAGATGTCAGTTCACATATCAGGAACATAGTCTGATCCTACTGCAAGAGGATCCACAAACTGCACATGCCTTTTGACAGTTGTCTACCTTTGGAGGGTTTATTTATTTACTTTCCCTGATGGTCTCTTGGCCATTGTTTCTGAGTCAGACCAATAGCTTGGATCAGCTGTCTCTGTGGGTCTCTTCCTCATGATTCTGGCCCCTTTTCTCATATACTCTCTCCTTTCTCTCACCCTCTCTTTCTCCAGATCGACCAGAAGCTCGACCTAGTGCTTAGCTATGGATCTCTTTTGCCTCCAACCATTGCTGGATGAAAGTTCTATAATGACAATTAGGGTGGTCATTCATTTGATTATAGGGGAAGTCTTGTTTAGGTACGAACTCTACTATTGCTTGAAGTCCTAGCCAGGGACATCTTCTTGGTTCTTGGAGGTTTTCTTAGTGCCAGGTTTCTTTCTATCCCCATTGACATTTTTTTTTTTATTTAAAAGATTTTTACATACTTACCATAGTTCCTTTTCTCTTCCCTCCTCCTACTTATCCCCCAGCTTTCCCTTACTCCATCCTACAATCCACCCCTCAAAGAGGATAAGTCCTCCCATTGAAAGTCAGTAAAGTCTGGCATATCAAATTGAGAAAGGACCAACCCCCACCCATACCCTATCAAGGCTAAGCCAGGTGATCCTCTATAGGTTTCAAAAGCTACTTAATGCACTGGGGATAAATCTTGGTCCCACTGTCAGAGGCCCCTTAAACTGCTAAGTCACACACCTGTTATACATATTCAAAGAGCTAAGTTTGGTCCCATGTAGGTTCCCCAGCTGTCAGTGGAGAGTTAGAGAGCTCCTAATAGTGCAGGTCAGTTGTTTCTGTGGGTTTTCCCATCATGATATTGATCCCTTTGCTCATATAATACATTCTCCTTTTATTCTGTATATATGGGAATCCTGAAGAAGTAGGCTCCAACACTAGTGAAGGAATGGATATGCTGACAAGGAGAGGAGGGCAAGTGGGCAAAGAAGATCTAACCATTTCTTCTTCTATTTCCTTATATTGGCTTCCAGTAGAAGGTGTGTTTTCCATCCTCAAGATCTGAATTAAAGACATGTGACATCCTGACTTAAGTTGTGTATCAAAAGCATATGCTTCCAGCCTCAAGATCCAGAGCTTCCTGTTTCAAGATCCATTCATTCCAGATACAGTCATATTGACAATAAGCAATAGCCATCACAGTTGTAAAGTTAAAATACATGAAAATACCAGGTTAATGTATGGAGCTTGAAAACATTACACTATGATAACTCAGATCAGGAAGAAGAATGTACATGTCGTCACATATATGTGTATCATAGCTCAAATCCTGAGATTTAATTGTGTTTTATTTTAAGTACCTGGAGAATTCAGCAAACTAGGAAGTTACTATGTGTGGAGAGGACAAATAAAGATATTAAGGAAGGAGTTGACAGGAGAGATGCTCATAGATACTATAGTAACTCAAATGCTATTATTTTATCCTGTTGATTTTTCATTAGATTTAAGGCTAACTTCACAAGAAGAAGCACATGCCAGTACCAAATGTGAGAAAACTTTCCTTGAGGTTTTTTTTTTTTTTTTTTTTTTTTGTCAAGAGATTCCAGGATACTCCCAAATCAGTATAGCCCATGTTGTTTTCCTTAATTTCCTCCAAAAGATTGAAGATCAGATCTTATCACTAGAGACATGTAGTTTGAACACATGGAACATTTGAAACATTTAGGTTGGAGCTAACTGCCTATATTCCTTATTAATTAAAGTAATAAGAACTAATTTTCATAATAGTCATTAAAGTAAAAATACAATGTGATATGATAATCCTACACATATGCATGGAACACAGGAAAACCCAGTTTTTTAAAAAAAATATGAAATTTATAACTACAAATTGATCTAAACACAGTGATGGGTCATTTCAATGTACACTATCAACAATAGACAGATGATATGGAAAAAATAAAACAAACAAACAAACAAACCAAAATGTAAGGACAGAAACTCTAGTGTTAAATGGGATCATAAACTAAAGGGATCAAACCAATTTTCAAAATATTCAACCAAAACACTGAAGAATACACACTCATTGCAGCATCATACAGAGCTTTCTCTAAAATTGACCACAGATTAGCACACAAAGTAACTTTCAAAAAATGCAGGAAAATTTGTTAGAGGCCACATTTCCTTTGACCACTGTATGTTAATATAGAACATCAACAACAAATAAAAAGACAAAAGTACACAAATTTGTGAACCTTAGGAACACACTAGTGAAGTACAACTGTGTATAGGATAAAAACAGAAATAGGCTTAAGAATCCTATAACTGAAAGAAAATGAAAATACAATTTCCAAAATCTATGAGAAACAATAATTACAGTCATAAGTGAAAAAGGTGATAGCAGTATTGCATAAGTCATAATCTTAGGGCAATCTTGAATTAACAACCCAACTATCTACCTGAAAGCCTTAAAAAAGTTAATATTCAAAAAAAATTATGTGGATCAAAAGAGGTAATCAAAATTGAATCTAAGGTTAATGAAGTAGAAAAGGAAAAATGCAATGAATCAATGAAATGAAGACTACTATTTAAAAAATATTATCAAAATCGACAAACATTTAACCAAATTAACATAGAGAAATGAGAGAATACAAGTTTATAAAATTAGAGATGAAATATGAACCATTATAAACTCAGAAAATCATAAAGACATACTTTAAAAATCTGTATTTCACTGAACTGGGAGATTAAAAAGAAATGAGTGAATTTCTAATTACACATCAATGCTTCACATCAAAGCTAAATCAAGATGAAATTAATAGTTTAAAATTTATTTTTTCTATGTAAAGATGCCCATTAATATTGCCATTGTTCCAGGCTTCATTGTGAATTCATTCCTAGGAGAGACTATCTCAGAGTAGTAGATTTGTTGGTATTATATCTTGTTTAATATTTATACCCCCTCTTCCATGCTGTTACATAAAGCATAGATTCAGGAACTGTGTCACAGATGTATGTGCTGTGTTCACCACAATCTGTTATCTCTGTGTTGTGTCTAGTTGTGATTTTCTATCATAGTATCCATTTTCTATAAGCAGAGGATTCTTTCATTAAGCATGATTACACATACCTTTAGTCCCAATAGTCTGGAGGCAAAGGTAGGCACAATTCTGCATGTGATGTTACCATGGTCTCTCAAAGCAAGTTCCAAGAGAGTGAGGACTACACAGAGAAATCATCATATCTGTAAAAATTAAAAGTGTAGAAAGAGAAAAGGGGAAGGGAAGAGAGAAGAGAGTTTTCTTTGATTAAGGGTGGTAGCTATACTTACCCACTGTTATAAAGATAAGATTTAGAATGTAGGAATGAATAATGTTGTTATACTCAAGTGATGATCATAGATTATTTTTAAAGTTCATGGTCTTACTATTCTCAGAAACCTGACTAGGTTTCCAGTACCCAGAATGACAGTAGTTGGTTGCCACTGACCTGTGAGCACCACTTCCTGAACCCTTGTGCTTATCTTGATTTGCTGGTAACTGTCACAATTCATAGTTATAGATGAGTACTATTCCATTGTGCCAAAGAGAGAGTAAAATTGTGTGGGGACCCAGCCCTAGACAAAAACTGTAGGCAAATAATGACTGCTGTGACCCACTGACAACAGGATAACCAGAATCATCCCTCCTGGTCCACAGCTAACTACAAGCTAACTAAGAGCTGACTAAGAGCTGACTAAGAGCTGACTAACAGCCCCCAGGCTCACAACTGACTAAGAGCCTATAAAGAGTGAACTGAGGAAGCAATGGGCAGACATCAGTGCAAGAATATATATAAAAATATAAAGAAGAACATAACACCCCCAAAAGAAGCTAGGGTATCTGCAACATCAAGATTTGAGCATAACAATGAAGAGTAAACAGAAGGAAACAATATTAAAAACAACTTTATGAAGATAATAGAAGCTTTAAAAGAAGTTATAAAAAATTCCTTTAAAGAAATAGAAGAAAATACAAAGACTTGGAAGAGATGAACATATTCCTGAAAGAAATAAAGAAAACTAAGAAAAGAAAACAAACAGGTGAAAGAAACATTCCAGAAATTGAAAATTGAAATAGAAGCAATAGAAAAGACACAAAGTAAGGCAAAGATGGAAATAGAAAACCTGTAGAAATAAACCAGTATCACAGATGCAAGAATAACCAATAGAATACAAGAGATGGAAGAAAGAATCTCTGGAGTAGAAGATTCAATACTGGAAATAGATATGTCAGTTAAAGAAAACACTAAAACCAAAAAAGCCATAGCACAAAATGCTCAGGAAATCTGGAATACATTGAAAAGACCAAACCTGAGAGTGATTGGAATCAAAGAAGAATACCAGCTCAAAGGCACAGAAAATATACTTAACAAGATCATAAAGAGAACTTTACCTACCTAAAAAAGGAAATGCCTAAAGATACACGAAGCTTACAGAACACAAAATAGACTAGACTCCCAAATAAATCTGCTTACCATATAATAATCAAGCCACTAAACCTACACAACAAAGAAAAAGTACAAAGAGCTACAAAGGGAAAAAACCAAATTACTGATAAAGGCAGACAAATCAGAATAACACCGTAATATTCAATAGAACAATGAAAGTAATAAGGTCCTGGTCAGATGTTATACATATACTAAAAGAGCATGACTGCAAACCCAGACTACTATCCCCAGCAAAACTGTCAATCACTATAAGTGGAGTAAATAAGCTATTTCAAAAAAAAACCCAGATTTAAACAATACCTATCCACAAATCCAGCTACAGAAAGCTCTAAAGGGAAAACTCCAAACTAAGGAAACCAGATACACCATTGAAACCACAAATAATTGATAATACCACAGAAGAAAAACACAAAGAAGGGAAGTACACACAAGCTACAATGAAAATAACAGGAAATAATCATTGATCATTAATATTCCTTAATATTAGTGGACTCAACTCACCTTTAAAAAGATACACTCTAAAACACGATGGATACAAAAACAGAAGCCATCTTTCTGCTATATACAAGAAACACACCTCAACTTCAAAGACAGACACAGGTTCAGAGAAAAGGGTTGGGAAAAGACTTTACTATCAAATGGTACTAAGAAACAATCTGGTGTAGCCATCCTAATATCTAATAAAATAGACTTCAAACTAAAATCAATCAAAAGTGACCAAGATGGGCATTACTTATTCATCTCAGAAAAAATCCACCAAGATGAAGTCTCAATCCTGAATATTTATGCCCCAAATTCAAGAATAGCTTCATTAGTAAAAGAAACACTACTAAATCTTAATCCTTATGTCAAACCACATACACTAGTAGTGGGAGACTTCAATACCCCACTTTTACCCTTGGATAGTCAACCAGAAAGAAACTCAATTGAGAAATAAAGGATCTAACAGATGTTATGACCCAAATGGACATAATCAATATATACAGAACCTTCCACCCAAACACAAAGGAATATAAATATTTGTCAGCATCCCATGGAACTTTCTCTAAAACTGACCACATTCTTAGATAGAAAGCAAAATCAATAGATAGAAAAAAATGGGACTAACTTCTTGTATCATCTCAGACCACCATGGTCTAAAGTTAGAGTTCAACAACAACAAAAATCACAGAAAGCCTACAAACTCATGGAAACTGAACATGTCACAATTGAACAAACTTTGGGTCAAGGAAGAAATTAAAAACTAAATTAAAGACTTCCTAGAATTTAATGAAAATAAATCCACAACATACCCAAACTTTAAAACACAATGAAAGAAGTTTTAAGAGAAAAACTCATAGCACTGGATGCCTATATGGAACACCTTGAGAAATCTCACACAAGAGACCTAACAGCACAGCTGAAGGCTTTAGAACAAACAACTAGAAGCAATCTCACCTAGAAATAGACAGCAGGAAATAATCACACACAGTGCTGAAAACGAATACAACTGAAACAAAGAGAACAATATAAAGAATCAATGAATCAAAGAGTTGGTTCTTTGAAAAAGTCAACAAGATAGAAAAGCACTTATCCAAATTAAGCGAGGGGGGAGGGAATTCACATTAACAGAATCAGAAATGAAAGATGAAAGGGAGGCACATAACAACTGACACCCAAGAAATCCAGAGAATCATCACATACTTCTTTGAAATCCTTTACTCCACTAAAATGGAAACCCTAAAAGAAATGGACAGCTTTCTGGACAAGTACAATTTACCAAAAATAAATCTAGATCAGATAAATGATTTAAACAGACCTATAACCCCCAAGGAAATTAAAGTTGTTATTAAAAGTCTTCCAAGTTAAAAAAAAAAAAATTAGGAGCAGATGATTTCAGTGCAGAATTCTACCAGACATTCAAAGAACTAATATCAACACTCCCCAAACTGTTCCATACAATAGAAACTGAGGAAACATTGTCAAACTCTTTTTATGAGGCCACAATCACCATAATATCCAAGCCACTTAAAGATGCAACAAAGAAAGAGAATTACAGACCAAACTCCCCCATGAACATTGATGCAAAAATGCTAAATAAAATTCTGGTAAACAGAATCCAACAACATGTCAAAAAAAAAATCATCCACCATGATCAAGTAGGCTCTTCCCTGAGATTCAGGGATGGTTCAACATATGAAAAACTATGAATGTCATCCATCATATAAACAAACTTAAAAAAGAACACATGGACATCTACTTAGATGATGAATAAGGCTTTGACAAAATCCAACACTTCTTCATGATAAAAGTCCTGGAGAGACGAGGAATTCAGGGAAAATACCTAAATATAATAAATGTGATATACAGCAAGCCAACAGTCAACATCTAACTAAATGGAGAAACATTCAAAGCAATCCCACTAAAATCAGGAACAAGACAAGGCTGCCCTCTGTCTCCTTATTCAATATAATTATTGAAGTTTTAGCTAAAACAATAACAGAAGAAAAGAAGATTTGTCAGAGATGTATATTGGAAAAGAAGAAATCAAACAATATTTTCACATGATATGATCATATACATGTGACCCCAAAAATTCTACTAGGGAACTCCTACAGCTGATAATCTCTTTCAGCAATGTATCAGGGTACAAAAATAACTCAAAAATATCAATATTCCTCCTATACACTAAGGATAAAAGGGCTTAAAAAGATAAGGGAAGCATCACCCTTTATAATAACTGCAAATAGCATTAAATATCTTGGCATAACTCTAACCAAGAAGTAGCAGACCTGGTTTTCAAAAACTTTAAGTCACTGAAAAAAGAAATTAAAGAGGATATCAGAAAATGGACAAATGTCCCATGCTCCTGGATAAGTAGGATCAACATAGTAAAAATGGCAATATTACCAAAAGTAATGTACATATTCAAAGCAATGCCCATCAAAATCCCAACACAATTTTTTTGTAAACCTTGAAAGAACAATACACAACTTCATACGGAATTATAGGAAACACAAGATTGCCAAAACAATCCTGCTTAATATAAGATCTTCAGGAGGAATCACCATCCCTGATTTCAAGCTATACTATAGAGCCATAGTAATAAAAACAGCCTGGTACTGGCATAAAAACATACTTTTGGATCAATGGAATTAAATTGAAGACCTCGACCTTAACCCAAACATCGATGAACAACTGATCTTTGACAAGGAAGACAAAAATATCCAATGGAAAAAAGCCAGTGTCTTCAACAAATGATGCTGGCATAACTGGATGGTGGCATGTAGAAGAATGCAAATAGATCCATATCTATCATCCTGCACAAAACTTAATCCAAGTGAATCAAAGATCTCAACACAAATGCGGCTACACTGAACTTGATAGAAAAGAAAGTGGAAAATATATTGGCACAGGTGTCTACTTTCTAAATATAACACTAGTAGTATAGACACTAAGAATAGCAATTAATAAATGGGACCTCCTGAAACTGAGAAGCTTCTTTAAGGCAAAGGACCCAGTCAATAAGGCAAAATGACAACCTACAGAATAGGAAAAGATCTTCACCAGCCCTATATCTGACTGATCTCTAAAATATATTGAGAACTAAAAAAACTTGAGCCCCCAAATCCAAGTGATCCATTTAAAAATTGGGTTCACAACTAAAAAAGGAATTCTCAACAGAAGAATTACAAATGGCTGAAAGGCACTTAAAAATTGCTCAATATCTTTAGCCATCAGAGAAATGCAAATCAAAACAACTTTGAGATACCACCTTACACCTGTCAGAATGGCTAAGATCAACAACATACATGACAGCCTATGCTGGAGAGGATGTGGAATGAGATTAATACTCCTCCACTATTGGTGCGAGTGTAAACTTGTACAGCCACTTTAGAAAGCAGTATCATGGTACCTCAGAAAACTGGGAATCGATCTCCCCAGTGATACAGCAATATCAATACTGGGAATACACCCAAAGGCATTATCTCAACTATGCTCATAACAGCGTTAGTCATTATAGCAAGAATCTGAAAATAACCTAAATGTCCCTCAACTAAAGAATGTATTAACGAACTGTGATACATCTGCACAATGGAGTACAACTCAGCAAGGAAAAATGACATTCTAAAATTTACAGGCTAATAGATGGATTTGGAGAGTATCCTCCTGAGCAAGATATTACAGACCCAGAATGATAGACATGGAATGTACTCACTTTTAAGTCGATTTTAGACATAAAGCAACTAATACCCAAGCTGCAACCCACATCCCCTGAACAGCTTAGAATCAGAAGGAACTTAAGATAGACATCTAGGGATCCCCCCAGGAGGAGAAAATAGAGAAGATCTCCTTAGCAAATAGAAATAATAACAGGTCCATAACAAGGAGAGGTGGGAACAAATAATGAGAGAGGGATTTGGCTGAGTGAGAGAAGCAACAAAGAGAGAGAAGGAAGAGATGGATATCATGATAGAGGAAGCCTATGCGTGGTTGGAAAGAGACTGGGAAACCTAGCAGGAAACCTCCAGGACCTCACTGAATGTCCCTGGCTGGGACTCTGACCAATAGTGGAGGGGGTTTCCTAGATAGTACTTCCTTTATACTGAGATGAATGACTACTCTAAGTGTTACTATGGAACCAACATCCAGCAATGAATAGAAGCAGAAGAAGAGATCCATGACTAAGCATCAGATCAAGCTCTTGGTCCAGCAAAAGAGAGAAAGAGGAGAGTTTATTGTTGCAGTGGGTTTTTTTGGTCCCGGGTGGCCAGAGGTCCAGACCCACAGACCTGCAGTCAGTCCCAGACCCCTTAGCCACCCACCACTGCTCAGGCCCCCAAAATGATTCAGACTCTTATATTTACTTCATGCTGTTTGGCCTATGGCTCAGGCACATTGCTAGATAGTTCTCTTATCTTAAATCAACCCATTTCTATTAATCTATCTGCCACGTGGCCAGTGGCTCACCTGTGTTCCTTACATGTTGCTCCTTTGGGCTTCTGGCTCAGACTGTCTGACTCCACCCTGCTTCTCCTAGCTATGCTCTGACTTCTCCTCCTACTTTTTCTATGGTGCCTGTTATAGGCCAAAACAGCTCCTTTATTTAAATATTGATATTCACAGCATACAGAAAGACATTCCCACATCAGTCTATATGAGCAAAATAGGGATTAAATCTCTGACAGAGATGACTGACTGGAGCTCTGGGGAACTCAGTGAATCAAAAACAGCCACTGAAGAACCATCAGGAAGGGGAACTAGGCCCTCAAAAGCTAGATGCAGTACATGGAGCCTCATGAAGTAGGATCAGACTATGTTCCTGTGTGTGAACTGGCTCCTTGGAGCCCATTACCTATGGAGGAACACCTAACCCAGTCCTAATATTGGGGTGAGGGAATTTAACCTATCTCAAATGGATATGCCAGACTGAACTGGCCCACCTTGGGACTCCTTGCCCTCCATGGGGGAAAAGATGGGGATTTGGGTGGGGAAAGGCTGAGGTAAGACTGGGAGGGATTGGGAGGAGAAGGGAGGATGAGCAGGGGGATGCATAGAAAAGCAATTTTTTTATATAAAAAAGAAAATTGAGCATCATCTATACTCACTTGTGACCCCTGTGAGCTAAAATTGTATCAGGACTCACTAGATCTGCCACCTATTGTCAAAGTGGCATAAAGGTCATGGGATTAACTAACCACTTTATGATTATGTTAAAGACTTATTCAAGAAGATAAAATCTATATATGGAATTATTACTGGTCTGTGAACCTTAAGGGGGCATAGCTCCTAGTGGAGACACTACTTCTTTCATTCTGGTAGTGAACATAATATTAAACTAGTTCTCCATGACATCATTATAACCCCAAATTAAAACACTTCTCAACTCGCATTATAAACAATTCTGTTTGTAATAAATGATAATAAACACAGAGATCCACAGCTGGCCAAGGCACAGAGGATAAAATGAGGCAGAATGTTCAGCCCTAAAGGAAATATATATTTCAACCCTTTCCTACTCAAAATATTCAGGGATTACTGTGAAAAAAAGAAAAGATTCATATAAAATCCAGAGGAAGTGGAGTGTCTTCTGGACACAGAAGGGAAACTGTACATACAAACTTTGAACAGTCAATGAAAGCAACAAGACCTGTCAATACCAATCGAATCCAAATTCTAGTTTGAAGCAAGGGTTGAGTATAAAGTTCTAACCCTAGCCAAGGAGCTAATGATTATCGTTAGCTGCTGGTAAAGAAATTATCACTATTGTCTCAGAGTGTAGCTCCTGATAAGCCAACCACACTCCAGTCAAAAGCCACATGTGCAAGGATATTTGGGTAGCACAAATTGGTCTGGAAAAAAAGAAAAAAAAGACACAAAGTTGGGCTGAAAGGGATGAATATCTGATTTTGGAATATGTGGTGGAAATAAGGTGAATATTACCAGCACCAATTGTACAAAATTCTCTAAGAAGTAATAAAAATGATTAATTAACAAGGAAAATGAGAAAATGGATACTGAAGGAGAATTAGCTTTCTACAAAACATCTGGAGTTTTTTTTTTTTTTTGAATTTCTGTTCATCATTGAGGTAACCTTTATTAAAGATGTGATGATTAGCAGCGAGATTTATTTTGCATGTAAAGTAAAAAGGAGTCTTTCAGGGGGAAATTATGTCACTCTAAGAGAAGAGAGGGTGAACCATACTAAATTATCTTAATAAGATTATATAAAGTGGAAAGAAAAAATGATAATGAATTCAGCACAGTGGATGTCATTTTTTGTAATTTTTCCATCCTCCAGACCTTCATATACTCATTTATAAGTCTGTGTGGTGGAAAATTGTGGTAAAAATGAACTAGATGTTTCCATAGAAACCTCAAGAAATAAGAATACAAAGTATGACAATATGTATAATCAAAAAGTGAATATTTATATACCTTTCTTGAATGCTTACTTATATTTGGACTTGTAAATGTCTAATGCACTATACTAGAAGAAACAGAAACATCAATGTCTAGTAGAAACTCAAGGGTATATATTTATAAAACCAAAATGACTTCTGTTACAGATAGTATAATCAAAATTTATGTGTATATGTACCTTGTCTCACTGAATTAACAGAACAATTACATAATTTAGTTCCTTTGTTAGCTATTACTAAACTGAGCCCATAGACATTAAAAAATTTAATAAATTTTAAAATGTATCGTATGTTTAAGCCAAGGTATTTATTTATTTTATATTATTAGAATATTTCATTTTACAAAATAATATCATTATAATATACTTATATATGCATATAATATACATTGATTCATTGGTTCATTTTATTCCACTGTCGGTTTCTCCTCATCTTGTCTCATTTCTTTTGCTACATTGCTTCTTACTGCTTTCTAATTTATTATCTGTATTAGTTAGCATAAAAGTATTAGGTTTAATCTTGACATTTTCAAACACAATTTGTTAATTACTCTATATCCCTACCTCTTTGAGCCTATCAAAGCACAGAAATTAATTCTTTTATCCTAAAAACTATTTTTCAATGAATCATGAATCTTTACACAGAAGTGTGATACTATCATGTGGATACATGTCCCAGGGACACACCTTGTCCCACCCTCTTAGTTACCAGTGCAACAACCTGGTATTGCCCCACACTCAATGCATTTCACAGACTTACACCATGCCTCTTATTTTTGCTCATTCCTGTATTTCAGACCGTTTCACCATGCTCAATCAACTGATCAAGCAAACTCAGTAAGTGTGCTCAAGGTAAAAGCACACAATAGTGGATATCCAGAACAACAGAGGAATGTGCTCACAGAGCAAAATTTCTCGTTTTTATTAAAGAAAATTTCATTAACCATACACAACTACCAATAGTCTCGTACAATACTTTCTGAAAAGTCCTGGATAAGATTCTTAAAATCAGGTATCTATTCAAAGAAAGCATCCTGCAAAACTCTTTCATGAATCACAGATCCCACAAAGAACTATGCACAAAGGGATTCTGATGACTTGGCTGCAGCAGTCAGTCTCAACCAGCCCTCTAGATCAGGATGCCTGGTGACAAGCCTTTGAAACTTGGTCATTGTCAAGTATGTGGCCAAAATTGAAAATACAATGGGTTCCTAGGTGAAGGTCATGGGTGGACACAAGCAATATAGTCTACCTGGAGTATTCAGTTGCAGCCATAACACTGTAGGAGGTGTAATGACAAGCATGAGAAAGATGACACTCATGAAGAAATCAAAGAGAAATACAATCTGATCCCCTAGCACATTATTCCACTGACCAGTATAAGGCCAGCATAAAGAAAAATACTGAGGAATTGTTCCAGAAGTAACTTTGGCACTGCATCTGCAGATGATGTGCTTATATCACTCTGTGCTCCATACTCACCATTTCAGTGTCTCCAGGATGGCAATTCTCTCCTCGTTGAAGACACTGCCTATGCAGATGGCTATTCCCCTCAACGTAGCCCAGGGTATATGGTGGTATTTTTATGAGCCTAAAATAAACTGAAGCTATCTGAAAATGTCATCCTCATGAGAAAACAAAACTATTACTATGATTAAATAAATTACTGTAATGACTCACGGACTATAGTTCAACAAAGGCTGGCTGTGAATGGAAAGTCCAAGAATCCTGTAATTCTTCAATCACACAAGACCTGGTATCTCAGCTGGTCTTCTTTATACGCTGGAATCCCAAAGACATAGGTTCTAATGCCAGTGAAAGACCAGATGTACTAACAAAGGTAAGAGCACACAATAGTGGATATCCAGATGAACAGAAGAATGTGCTCACAGAGCAAAATTTCTCCTTTTTATCAAAGAAAATTGAACGAACCTTTCCTTCTTCCATTGTCTTTATGTAATATTCCAGCAGGTGTGAACAAGATAAATGTTTGCCTCTTTGCCTCAAGATCTGGATTAAAGGGATGCTGTCTTCTTGCCTCAAGATCTAGAGGGCACAAGAGTGCCCTACTTTCTTGAATTGTAGTTTATTCCAGATAAACTGGAAAGCTGAAAATGAAGAATTCTCTCTCTCTCTTCTCTCTCTCTCTCTCTCTCTCTCTCTCTCTCTCTCTCTCTCTCTCTCTCTCACACACACACACACACACACACACACACACACACGTGCACAAGCACACATACACAGGCACAGGTACAGGCACACATACATACAACATCACACTCAAATACTTACACATATGTATGCAAATTCATGAAATCACAGAAGTTGTTAAATGAACAAGACTTGTACCAGGTAAACCACATCTGTGTTGTACCACAGATGGGGAAGAAGTAATAGAGGACACAGAAGGATTCAGAGGAAATGATGTAAATACAATATTAATATGAAATTCTAAGAAAATAAATATTAGAAGTAATGACCATTTAAAAATTTAAAAATATTTTTAAAAAGCTAAAAAGCTAGCTCTTAACAAATGGCATTGTATTTAGCTGTCCTCACTTATATTTTGGTAGTTCTAATTTTGTATCTTACTAATATTCTACTTGTTTTGATTGTGAATAAATTAAACAATATTATAAAATATGGCATTAAAATCAACAAAAATAAATTTGCCTTCAAAAGGCAAAAATATTAAATAAAAAAGAAGGAATAAATGATTGTATTTTGACCAGGGCCAGGAAAGAATTAATTGTATTTCTACATGTTTAGATAATATACAGGAAGTAAAATGTATATATGGATAGAGGTAGGATGATGAATAACAAGAAATATAGTAATCGTAAAGTAAGATAGCAAATAATATTACAATTAATATTTACAATTCATACTATGTGTTAGAAATAATGCTTAATTCAATGTGTAGTAACTCATTTAATCCTTAAAATAACTGCTGGAGACAGTTTAATATTATCACTGTTTCACAATTGGGGAAAAGGGTACCTATCTGAATGAGGCCTCATTCAAGGTAAGTGCCTTGCTCAAGATCTCAGTGGTTTCAAGATTCAAACCTGGAGTATTTACATCCAGAAGTAACCTGTGATTTCAACTTCTAAGGAATGATACCTTTCCAACAAATATTACAAGTGAATGAAAGTTATTAAATTCTTGGAAAAGCATTTGGTGCTCCAAATTCTTCTTTTCACAAATTTTTGTCTCTAAAATTCATTAACCTGATGACCTAAGATAAATTACTTCATTTATTTGAATTGTTCTTTCTAAATCTATTATATAAGTATAATAAAATAAATTTCTGTAATATGAGGCACCTATTATATATATTAGCTTGAAATGTTTAGTGAAGGTAATTGTTAAAATTAACTTTCTGTCATTGCTGCTGGATGGGCTATGATGTCATTTGGTAATAAGGCTGAGAAAGAAATATGGACAACAGGTTAAGAAAAACTTGAATGGAACTTGAGACACTTCACTATTAGTCTATAAATTACAAGGGACTTACTAAGGAGAATATAGTTTCAAAGGGCAAGTGAAAAATGTAAAGAAACAATCATAATTGATGTCAAGCTCTTTTAAATTGGCTCTGTGATGAAAAGCTATGTAGCATCTAAGTAGCAGGTATACAAATACAAAAACCCTAACTTTGTTTACAGCAAAGACCACTGGAGTAGTGGAAGTAAACAATGTTACAATAGTTTTGAAAAAAAAGTTATCAGTTTTCATAAAGTTACAATCTCTTTTATCTTAGGATGCAAACAGTATCACTTTAAGCACTTTATCTAGACAGGCAAAATCTTATATTCATCTGTTGGAGCTGCACATACCTATAATCCCCGTCTTCAGAGGTGCTATAGAAGAATCATTGAATTTTAGGTCAACATATAATACCAAGTAAGAGACTACCTCAGATGCACACTTACATTACATATGCACATTTGTAGAAATGTTAATAACAACCTTATTCTAAATCATCAATATGTGAAAAAAATAAGTGTAAGTATATTTATATGGCTTTGTCTTTCCACATCTTTTGCTTGGCTAATTTTATTGAGGTATTCTAGAGGAACAGAACTGAATATTCACTGAATATATGGCTGTAATTTTGTATTTTACTGATATTCTATCTGTTCTGATTGTGAATAAGAAAACCAATACTGTAAAATATGGTATAAAAATCAATAGAAATGACTATGACTTTGCATTCAATAAAAACTTACCTGTATATACACTTTTGTATTATATGCATATACTTTTTGTTATATGTGTATATAAAAGAGATTTATTAGAGTTGTTTACAGGTTGTGGCCTAGTTAGCCCAATAATGACTACCTACTATTGGAAGTTCCAAGAATCCAGTAGTTGCTCAGTCCAGGAATCTGGATTTCTCAAGTAGGCTTCAGTATATGCCAGAATCACAAGGAACTGGTACTAATAACAATGAAGGGAATGAACGTACTTGCTAGCAAGAGTGGGATAAGAAAACAAAGAAAGAGTAAGCCTTTTTATTTTTATTTTTTATATGGGTTGTCAGGAGGAAGTGTGGTCAAGATTAAAGGGCCCCTCTTCTCAAGTCAAAGATCTGGAATAAAAGTGGTTCTTCCCAGTGCAAATGACTTAATTAAGGAAAAATAATCCCTCATAGGTGCACTAAATCAGTGGTGTTTTAGTTAATTACAGATGTAGTGGAGTTACCAATGAAGGATAGCCATCAAACTAGTCTACCGGCCCTTTGGTCCTCCTTGAAAATTTCCATAGTCTGTTTTCTGTTTCAAGATACATAATAGACCATGTTTTATGACCCAGCTGGCCTACCTAGGCACAAGAAACATATTTATTTAAGACATTGAGAATACATTTCTTAATTTTTCTGAACTAGGTTTCCAAAGCTCTCCTTTAAAATCTGTCACATTACTCTATTGTTTCAGGGGGATCCCATGCAAAATAGAATAAGAACCCTTGGGAATCAACTGTTTCTTCTTATATGGCTTTTCTCAAGTCTTCTGGGGAAAATCAGATTTTGTCTTTCTCTGAGGGATTAATATGCAAAGGTTGAAACCATTCAACATGCACTGAATCTAGCAACCAGTTCTTGTATATTAGTATTGTTTCCTAACTGTGTGTGATCAAAAAGTAGTTGAAGTTCCCTACTCCACTAGAAGCCATGCCAGCAGCCAGAATCCCAGGTAAAACCTCAACCTGGGCTACTACCACTTTCTCAGTACCCACCCAGCCTACTTCCTATTGTTCCACTCCTCCCTTTCACCATATCCTGACCCATAATTTTACTGGAGGAACCCCAGTTGTACCAGAAGCTATACTTTCCATAAGAACTCCAGCTCACAAATCAGGAAGAAAATTCCTGCTCTGATCACCCTGAATATAGACATTTATCCACTACTCTGGTAAAGGCCCTCTCCTCAACCATAGGCTACTCAAGCCAGAAGGTCAGAGAAGAAATAGAAATCAAAACCAAAATACCCATCTAACAAGGATAAACTCAGAAATTTGCACCCAGACCTATAGTTCTCCCACCCCCAAATGCAGGTGCCTATTGGTCAGTGGAAGAACACAATCAAGATCAGCCAGGGCAGTACGTCACCACCAGATCACAACTATCCTACCATAGAAATCCCTGAATATTCCAACATCACCAAGGAACAAACGTGACCTTAAATGAACTTTATGAATATGATACAGGTTCCTACAGAGGAGGTGAATAAATGTCCTAAAGAAAGCCTCGAAAGAAAACAATCAGTTGAAGGAAACAAATGAAACTGTTTAAGATTTTAAAATGGAAGTGGAAGCAATAAAGAAAATACAAACTGAGAGAATTCTGGAAGTGAAATCTTAAGAAAATAGAACAGGAAGTACAAACATAAGTATCAACAAGAAACCACAAATGATTGGAGAAATTGAGACATTGAAGATATGATAGAAGAAATAGAAATGGATACATCAGTCAAAGAAAATGTTAAATCTAAAATATTTCTGACACAGAACACACTCAAATTTAGGCTATTAGGAATAGATGAAGGAGAAGAAACTCAGCTCAGCAGCTCAGGAAATATTTATTTAACAAAATTACAGAAGAAAATTTTCCTAACCTAATGAAGGATATGTCTATTTGGAAGAAACAGGTTACTGGGGACATGAGTCTTCAGGTCAGATCCACCTCCAACTCCCATCTTCACTCTGATTCTTGCCAGCCATGAAGTAATCAGCTTTCTATTCCATGTGCTCCTGCCATCAGGACAAGATGTCTCCTGTCCTCTCCATACGTATTCAATATAGTTCTTGAAGTTTTAGCTAGAGCAATAAGAAAACATAAGGAGATCAAAGACATAAAAATTTGAAAGGAAGAGGTTAAACTATCATTATTTGAAGATATGATAGTGATCCCCAAAATTCTACCAGTTAACTTCTACATCTGATAAACACCTTCAGCAATGCAGCAAGATACAAGACTAACTTAAAAAATCAATAACCCTCCTATACACAAAGGATAAAAGAGCTAAAACAGAAATCAGGAAAACATCACCCTTTATAACAGCTGCAAATGACATCAAATACCTTGGAGTAACTCTAACCAAACAAGTGAAAGATCTGCATGTCAACAAATTTAAGTCAGTGAAAAAAGAAATTAAAGAAGATATCAGAAAATGGAAAGATCTCCCATGCTCTTGGATAGGTAGGAACAACACAGTAAAAGTGGCAATCTTAGCAAAAGCAATCTACAGATTCAATGCAACCCCAATCAAAATCTCAACAGAATTCTTCACAGATCTCAAACAAACAATACTCAACTTCATATGAAAACAAACAAACAAACAAACAAAAAACCAGGATTGCCAGAAATCTTTTTCAATGATAGAACTTCATGAAGCATCACCATGCCTGATTTCAAAGTATAGTATAGTGCTAGGTGCTAGCATAAAAACAGACCTGTGGATCAATGAAATTTAATCTAAAACCATACCACTAATCCATACACCTAAGGATACCTGATTTTTGACAAGAGGCCAAAAATATACAGTGGAAAAAAAGATACACCTAAGGATACTTGATTTTTGACAAGGGGCCAAAAATATACAATGGAAAAAAATGATACCATCTTCAAAAAAATGGTGCTGTCATAAGTGGATGGTGGTATGGACAAAATACAAATAGATCTATATGTATATCCCTGCACAAAACTCAAGTCCAAGTGGATCAAAGACCTCAACATAAACCCAGCTATACTTAACTTAATAGAAAAGAAAGTGGGAAATACCTCTGAAATATATAGAGAATTCAAGAAACTAGAGCCTAAACACCTAAATAACCCAATTAAAAATGGGGTTCAGAGCTAAACAGAGAATCTCTACAGAAGAATTACAAATGGCTGAAATACACTTAAAAATTGCTCAACATCTTTAGCCATCAGAGAAATGCAAATCAAAATAACTCTGAGACACCACTTTATACCTGTCAGAATTGCTAAGATGAAAAACAAAGATGACAGCCTATGCTGTGTGGGGGATGTGGAGGAAGGGGAACACTCCTGCATTACTGGTGGTAATTTAAACTTATACAGCCACTTTGGAAATCAGTATGGCAATTCCTTAGAAAACTAGAAATCGATCTACCCGATGATCCAGCAATACAACTATTGGGCCTATACTCAAGTGATGCACATTTTTACCCCAAGAGCATTAGGTTAACTATATTCATAGCAGCATTACTCAAAATAGCCAGAAACTGGAAACAACCTAGATTCCCTTCAACTGAAGAATGGATTAAAAAATAGTGATACATTTATACAATGACATTCTGAAAGTTGCAGGCAAATGGATGGATCTAGAGAGAAACATCCTGAGTGAGGTAATTCAGATCCAGAAAGAAAGACAAAATATATGCTCACTCAGAAGTGTGTTTTAGATATGAAGCAAAGGATAAAGAGGCTACAATCCACAAACCCAGAGTTTAAGTTAAATAAGACTATTCTTTCCTTAACTTTTTCATTTTTGAGTAGATAAACAACAGTGAATTTGTCTATTAGAAAAGCTTCAAAAAAAGCTATAGATATTTGACTTTATTTTCATTAAAATGTATTTTAAAGATGTTTTAAGCATTTTTAATAAATGTCCATATAACCTCAACCCTACACAGAAAACTAGAGGTAACTAAGAAATGATGAGATTTGGAGAAATAATCTTTTCAAGGGAAGAGCACACCAATTAGTTATCCAATACCAAATGGTCATCCCTGAAAATTTATTTTTAAAAAGCATTATACAGATGAATCGGGTTGTATTTAGGAATGTATTTAGAAATATAATACATGAATATAAAAATTAATGAAAAGAGTTGCCATGATTTTGAACAAAAGCAAAGAGTTGTATATGGGTGGGTTTGGAAGAAATAAAGGGAAGGAGAAATGATGTAATTATAAGCTCAAAAAAACTATATAATATATAATTAAAAAGAAAAATTTTACATACGTTGTGCACTCAGTCAATTTATACTCATTTGAGAATCGGTTAAATATTAATGAGATTTACATAATGTTTTCAAAACAGATGTTGAAATAAAGCTCCAGACGCACATTATATTTAACATTATGAATTCAACACTTTTAAAGAAGGTGCTAATTTGGTCCCAGTCTTTCAGTAAATTCAGTTTGTGTCAACTCAGATGGACATTCAAGATTCAGACCAACTTGGCTTACTAATACATGCCTTCCTTTGGACATAATAGATGAGCAACATGAGAACAACGTATAATATATCATGTCAAAATCTACATTAATATGGGTAGTTTGAGCACTTGTCTAAGTTTTAAGTGTAGTGCTTCTAACTTTCATGTTGTTAATTCTATTCTGTGATATTTCTTAGGGATATCAGGAACTTTGTTAAGTACTGAATAGAGACACAAACTGATAACTTCAATACTAAGGAAGCTGAGACAGGAAATCATGTGTTCAAGGTTAACAGTAAAAACAAAAAGACCCTATATCTAAAAGGATAACAATAAATAACAAATCTTGTTAAGTATATTTTAAGAAAACAAATCAGTACTTTTTAGATTTTCATTATTGTTTTTATGCAGATATATTAGAAAGCTTTGTATTTTTTAACTTTGAAATAAAGTTCTTCATAGATAACCTTTGTCATTGTACTTTACATGTCTACATTTCTTATTTTATCTCATTTGAACTTGTCCACCTGAGAAGCAGCACAACCACAAAGCAATGAATGCCATTTGAAGCTTTTGCTATAGTGATCTGGAACAATGATTGGCTACAGAGCAAATGTTTCTCTAAGTAACTGAAGTTACTCAAGGTAGCTGAAAGATTTACATTTAATAACTTTTACCACATCATTTTAAAATTTTAACTGTAATGCCTGTTGTCAGATTTCAGACTATCTACATTTCAAATTTATTTCAGAATCCAGTTTTTTTTGTGTGTGTGCTTTGGGATTTTAGAAACTGTCCCTCACATGAACTCCATTGGGACACAGTGTACTTTCAGGCTCACCTTTCCAATCCACAGATATGGAGCAATGTTAGATTACATAGCAAAAGCACTTTGAACTTAGTTGAAATTGCTGTTTGCTCTGACTTTTTTTTTTCTCTTTCAAGAATCTGTCTCCCTACTATTTGCCAAAAACCCTTTTTGCTCTAATTCTCAGTTGCTTGAGAATGTCTCTCATGCTGGAAGTCATGCAATTGGTTGAAAGTTAGTTTCAGTTATTTTCAAGTATGAGCTCTTACTTTCTGCTAAGTTATTCCACAGAGAAGTACATCTGTCACAGTTGCAATGGCGTCACTAGTACAAGGTATGCGATTGCCAAGTACTCCATACTCTTGGTTGAAAGAAGTAATATTGTGTTTTCTTGCCTCTCTGAAACTAACTTATTTGTTTCCTGAGATTCCATAATACTCTGAAAGTATTTCTTAAAGGTTTTGTCACACAGTATTACACATCTGTTTTTGTGTTCACTTTGTTTACTGAACTATATAAATTCAGGAAAAATAATTTTGTTCTATTTTCATTGGTCTCATATAAATGTATAATGTCAAACATAGCCTTTTTAGTATAAAGTTAGAGAATCATAAAGCCAGATAAGATGATAAATAACAGATATGGGATAAAGATTTTAGATAAAAGGCTTTAGAGAAAGCCTCTCTGTAGGTGCCTTTGAAAAGAGAATTATAACAAGTTCATGAAACAAATGCTTAAATATGAGATGGTGGTTAGGAGGGAAAGTTGCAATTATAAATGTTCATGAAAAGTAAAGACAGAGAGGTGAATAAATCTACAAAAAGCAATTGAGTGCCTTATCATGGGATACTAAAAACAAGTGTTAAAATGAGACAGATTATCAAATCTATTATTGCCATAGAAAGAATATTTAATAGAAAATTTAAAGATAGCACTTTCTTTTTCATTTTATTATTTTTTATAAAAAGTCTTTTTTAATCTATGTATCCCTCTGCTCCCCCTCCCTTCCCTCCTCCCAATCCTTCCCAGTAAACCTTAAGCCTCCTTCCTCCTCATCTCCCCATCCCCTACCCCAAAAAGGCAAGAAGTCCCAAGGTGCTACAACTCAGACGAGCACATCCACTCCAGGCAAGTCCGAAGACAAAATTTTCAAAAAGCACAGAATATGATCTATTATGCCATACCTTAGTTTTTTGATGCATAAACTAGCACTCTTTTTACTTCAAGTAATTTTTAAAAATAGATCTGGAAACATGAGGGAACAGATTGGGTGGGTTGGGGCAGGATGGAAGGGGTAGAGTAATGAAAAAGATGTCATGAGGTGGGGACCATTTCAGGATTAGGGATAAACCAGGTGCCAAGGAAACTCTCAAGAATTTATAAGGATGACCCTAGTTAAAGCTCCTAACAATAGTGGAGATGGTGCCTGAACTGGTCATGCTCTATAATCAGATTGGTGACCACTCTAATTATTATCAGAGAGCCTCTTTCCAGTAACTGATGGAAGCAGATGCAGGGGGTCCACAGCCAAGTACTGGGCAGAACTCCAGGAATCCTGTTGGAAGGATAGAGGAAAAGGGACAAAGTCATCACAAGAGAACCCACAGAAGCAACTAACCTGGGCTCACAGGAGCTCAAAGACTCAAGACTAATAGCTAGGGAGCTTTCATGTGACTGACCTAGGCTCTCTACACATATATGAAACTTGGTATATTTTTGGAACGAGTACTGCAATCATGGTGTGGCCCCAATACTTCAGCTGTCTTTTGGGAACCTATTCTCCATACTGGGTTGCCTCTCTCAACCTTAATACAAAGAGATGAACTTAGTCCAACTAGATATGCCATGCTTTGCTGACATCCATAGAAGGCATGCTCATTTTGGAACAGAAACAGAGAAAGAATGAATGTGGAGGAGCACAGGGGATTCAGGGAAGGGAATAGGAAGAGAGGGGGGGTACTGCAGTTGAGATATAAAATAAATGAAAATAATTTAATTAACAAAAATATTAAAAATTTTCAAATTTTGTACAGGTGATTTCATTATATTCTTCCCCTAGTTACTTCCAAACTTAGCCTTTTCTTCTACCCACCCAAGTTTGTATCATTTATTTTTTAACCTATCAAATACATTTTTCCCTATCCATATATTCTTAGTATGTGGTCTTTCAATGAATTGTGATGACTCACCAAACAATATACTCTAAAAGAAAATGGACTCTTCCTCTTCTAGTTGTTAATACCTCCTCATATAGGGTTGGATTTGTGTCAATATCCCTTCTCCAAGACAGGATTTTGTCTGCCTTGAGTTTGCACAAGTATTTTTCATTTTGTAAAACTTATGAATTCAAATGTGCATCTTATCTCCAGAAGACATGATTTACTCTATTCTTAGACTTATACTGGCTCTTGCACTCTTTGCGCAGATTTTTCCTTAATAATTCCTCAATCTTCAGGACTGGGCATTACACAGTATCTAAGGGTCAGTACCTTGGTCAACTGTCTCTGTGTTATTCATCATGTACTGCAAACATAATCTTCTCTGATGAGGGTTGAAGGAGGCAATAACCTATGGGTGTAATGATAAGTCATTAAGATTCACTTTAATATTATGACTATTTATCAGACTAATAGAAGTTGGATATTTTTGTGAAGTTTACCAGTAGATATGTCTTGTTGGGGCAGTTGTTTTTATTGCTTTTAAGATTTACAGATGGATAAGACTATGATTACTTTGCTTCTCCAGGAGCATGCATTTGGAATTGTTGTCAATGAGGTTCCGTAGAACCTCCAAGCATTACACACTGTTGATAACGCTATAGGTTACCTTCCAGAACTTGAGGGTAAGATCTGATTTCTGGAGACACCATATACTCGTCATGGTACACAGAGAAATAAAGAGGGTACTCACTTGGAAGCTTCATCTTCAAGAAGTTATTGAGAACTTAAAGAACTTAACTTTTTTTGGTGTACCTAGTGTTAGTCTCTAACAGTCATGGTCTCTGACCTCTGTCTGACGTCAGGATCCCTTTAAAGCAAGGTTCCCAAATTAATCTCTCTATTAATCATAGCCATATTCATCTACAATAAAGCTCTTTTCTACATAGAAACAGCCATTAAGAATCTCCTGCTATCCTCCGCTGCCTATTGTCGTGTTCTTGCATTCCCACCTGCAGTCATAAGAACCTGCCATGAGTTAACCAGGTTTATTCGAATGATGCCAATATATGCATAAAATCCTAACACCTAGTATCGAGGATCTTACGTTATTTTCTATGTTTAATATAAAATTAAATTCTTCACTGCAAATAATAAAATTAATAACAAAATACAGAGGAATTATATTTTGTTTATAGGTTTATCCTAGGCATCTACAATGTCTGATGCATAAATGTCCAATATTTTCTGGCTAATAAGTTTAGCTCTTTAAAGGAATAATTAGCCTCAGATTCTTTCTTATAAAGTATATCACAGAAACTAGATAATAGGTACTCAGTTTATCTGCAATTTTATTTATTCTATTCAATTAAAAATTATCATTTCATGTTTTACATTGTTGAAGTACAGGTGTCTCCAGCTGGAGGAGGTCCAGTGTGCAGATCTATTCTCTTATACCATATGTCTAGGAATTTAATCTATACAAAGAGCTTTATGCATCTTCACCTTGGAACTAGTTTACTTGAGCAGGCTTCAGCTTAGGACTATCTGGTCTGAGGTTCCTAAATTTTTTCACTGTAGCTAATAGGTAGTAGAAATTGTAGAACTTAAGTAGGGAGAACAAAACCTTTTAAGGATGGATGGGCTTGTAATATTCAATTGTAAAAGTCAGCTTTATGGGGCTTATAATCATCTACCAAAGACATTTTTATGTATGTGTTGGAGGTAGCATTTTCAGGACACTTAACTGAGATAAAATAAATAAATAAATAAATAAATGCCCTGAACATGGATGACACCATTCTATAGGCTAGAGTTCAAGACATTGTATGAAGTATCATCATCCCTTACACCGCTTTATGATTGTGGGTGGAATCTGTTTAAGTTTCTCATGTTACTGATATAACAGACTTCCTCTAACAGTGTCTTCCTTGCATTATGGACTGTGTACTGAAATGATGAACAGAAGAAAACACTTCTTAATTTGCTTTGTCATGCCAATGATAAAACTAATAGAATGTCACATACAGTTCATAGGAGGTGAAAATTCTTTATGTTTGACTTGAAATTTTAAGAATTGTTTATTTAGTTTCTTTCTCAAAATTGTCTTTTGGTGTTTCAAGTCATATTCTTGCTAGTTTCTCATGGAGTTATAGCTGTCCTGGCACTAACTATAGAGCATACACTAGCCTAAAATCATGGTAGTCTGGTAGTCTTCCTAACAGTGTAAATCCCACATATTAGGGAGAAAAATCATTGGCTATTTCCTGTGTGAGAAAAATAACAATGTGTGGTCTGGATTACTGGTATACATTTTACATACATGCATTTTCCTGCAAGATTTGTCATTTAAATTTTCTTTAGAGATGAATAGTATTCATATAACTATAAATATACACAGGTTTATAATTACATATTTGTGTACATCAACTGTTAATTATCCATCCACCTGTTGATAGACAACTCAGTTAATTCCAGTTCTTTGCTATTGTGAATAAGCAACAATAACAATGTGGTATAAATATATCTATGGTATGTTATGGAGTTTTCTGAGTATATGTTAAACACTGAAATAGCTGAGCTGTTTGATAGATCTACTTGATTTTTTTTTGGAGAAATCTCTGAACTTATCATCAAAGTAACTGCATTAATTTGTATTCTCATATACAGTGATTAAGGATTCCTCAGTCTCCATACATTATCCTATATTTGTCTCAAATTTGTTGATGACAGCTATTCTGACTGGGATGAAGTGTTATCTCAAGGTAATTTTAATTTTAACTTCCCTGGTGCCTAGGGATATTGAACACATTTTAAAATTCTTATTGACCATTTGTCTAAGTTTTAAAAACTGGTCTCTTAAGTCCTTTTGCCTATTTGTTGACTTGCAGTTAAATTCCTTAGTATTTAATTTGTGCAATTGTTTGTAAATCTAGATATTAGCCTGAAGTCTAGCAGGTATAGATTTGTCTAATTATGTGGGTTATTTTTTTTTCTAATGACTATTTTCTCTCCTGTACACAGGATACTCATATTTTTATATAGTCCCATTCTTTGATAGTTGGTGTCATTTTCTATGCTACTGATATTTTATTCAAAATGTTCTTACCTCCCTTAACATCTTAAAGGGTATTTTCTATATTTGCATATAGAAGTTTCAATGATTCTGGTTTTAAATTAAATATTCTTAATCTATTGTAAATTATTTGTGTAAAAAGTCAAATATTTTAAACCTAATTTCATACTTATGCAGGTAGAAATCCAGTTTGCCAACACCATTTGTTAAACAGAATATCTTTTTCTTGAAGTATGTTTTTTGGAAATTACATTAAATGTTAAATGGGTATAAACTTGCCATTTTGTGTCCTTGTCCTCTACTTCATTGGTCTACCTTTCAATTTCTTTATTTTTAATTTTCCTATCCCAACAACTATCTCATCAGCTAGGAGCAGAGTGCCAAGACCTGCAGATGATTTTTTTCATTTTTTAATAGAAAAAAATATGTCTTTTTTTCCACATGTATCCCCCTACTCCCCTCCATTCCCTCCTCCTAATCCCTCCTAGTCAGCCTTCAGACTTGCTCCTCCCCATCTCCCATCCCCTCTCCCACAAGGGCTAGAAGTCCTAAGGTGGGGTCAGCCCAGAGTGGCACATCCACTCCAGGTAAGTCTGATTTCCTTATCCCAAGATCAAGACTGGGTTAGGGATTTCTCTGCAGGGAATGGGCTCCAAGGTGCCAGCCCACGTACAGGAACACAGTCTGATCCCACCCCTTGAGGATCCACATACTGCCCATGCCAGTTGGCAGTTGCCTACCCCAGGGGGGCCCAGCTTCTTTTCAATGGTTCCCCAGTGGCTGTTCTTGATTCAGTGACATCCTCAGAGCTCCAGCCAGCCATCACTGTGGGAATTTTCCTCATAATCCCTACCCCCTTGTTCATACAGACTTTCATCCCCTAATCTCAGTGGGACTAGGTGCTCAGTCATGGATCTCTGCCTCCACCTCTATTCATTGTTGGATGTAGATTCTGTGATGCTGTGATGACATCTAGGGTGGTTATTTGTTCTGTAATATAATTTGTTTGTGTACTGTAATACCTCCAGCATTGTACTTATTGCTTTGCATATTTGTGGTATTTTGTTAGTAGTAAAATTCTTATATAATTTTATATCCATTGAAGCTAGATTTTCTAAGGTCTTAAAATTTAGTCTACCAAAGGATAAAGTTATAAAATCACAAGGAAATTCTTGATATATTCCAAGTTATTTCTTAGTTATATACCTTTTCAATTTATTTTCTAAATTTATTAAAGACAGGACCTAGGCCTGAAAAGTAACTATATTATCAGTAGGTATTAATCTTTTGTTGAATGTAGGAAGGCTCAAATAACCAAGTCATATTAACTCATTTTCTATTTCTTCCTGGATTCTAAAACACTTCTTGGAACTTATTTAAGAACCCTTTACATACAATATCAAAAACATGGTTTTACTAGGCTGGTTGCTACTTGAAGTCACTTTGCTTCTGTTATCTTTTACTCTTAGAAATAGTTAATGTGAGAAAAGTGCATGGCTACAGAGCATTCTATTTCAGGACAGATGTTTTATGGAATCAAAAGGCTGGGAACTAGAATCTGGCTACTGTTCTTTGCTGCAGCCTAGTCCAAGAACATTCTTATTAGTCTTTGAAGACCAGTGACTGACAAGTGAAGTGCTAGTCTTAAAAACATATTTGGTAAAGAATATATTCTAAAAACATGCAACACTGAAATTTTATACAAACAAAAATTTGAGAAATTAAGATGAATCATTTTGAAAAGACCAAGCGAGGAAAAGAAAAGGTCATTTAAAAGGTACTGGGCTCATGAAGTTTAATTCATTTGAAGTTGTTTCAATTATATTTTATGGCAGAAATTTAGAATAGTAAATCAGAGAGGTTTTATATCTTAATTTTAACTGACCATTTCATATCAGAAGCATGTGGTATCTTCAATAATACTGTTTTAACTTCAAGTTATGGAAGGCAACAAAGAACTATGGCAATGGCTTGTATTATTACTTTGCAAGCTCTTCAAATTCCCTTACCAATAACTCAAAAGGAAGTTTTTCATGTATGCTACTGGGATGTCTATTAAATACTTTATAACTCTTGAGAGAATATTACTCCAAGTGGTGCAACTTCTTTCTTTTCACACACACACACACACACACACACACACACACACACAGGGAATCTCTGTGCATGTATACACAGAAAGTTACACATATCGTATATTTATTTTAAATAAAATAAGTAAGATAATAAACATAAAGTAAAATAAAATTTTCTTATTTTTTTCAAGCATTCTTAATTTCAATTACCCCTTTTCTCATCATCTCCATATGTATTACACACTGCCTTCCACTGGATAAAAGATCTCAGTGCAGAATCAGAAAGGTCAAACTGTTAGAAGAAAACTTAGGCAATACCCTGAAAGATACAGGTGTAGTTTAAGAGTCTCTTTCATCTTTTAAAAAATCAGCATGTTAACTTCTTAAATAGGTATCTCCTGTCACTAAACTTTAAGAGAGTTTTTTTCTAAACTGCTTCTCTCTCTCTTTCTCTCTCTCTCTCTCTCTCTCTCTCTCTCTCTCTCTCTCTCTCTCTCTCTCTCTCTCTCTCCTCTCTCTCTTTTGATTTCTACTCTGTACATAACTGCTAGGACATTCTGCATTCAGGTCTTATGTACTGTGGGAAAAATGTTATAGAGTGTGTGAAAATTAGTGTTGATTGTCAACTTGACAAGGTCTTAAATCACCTAGAATACAATCCTTTGGGCATTTCTATATTCCTGACTTTGCTCTGATCATGCATGGCTAGAATTAAAGCCTTGTGGCTATGATTAAAGTCTTGGCTATGGCAGTTTGCTCTCCCTAGCTCCTTGGTCTATAAGTCTAGCTTTATGGCAGAGGTACTGGCAGAAACCATGTTACCACCCCAAACCTGAGTAATTTTAGGGTCCACTCTGACACCAAGTAGAGCACCAACATCCACAGCTCATGATCTTTACTTTATTGTTTCGCAGGAGGACCCTTAAAAGATCCTCGTGGGTTTTGTCACAAAAGCTGAGTCAGGAAGCCTCTCCTAAAGGAGCTTCTGCTTGCAGGCACCAGCAAAGAGAGCCCACCTAGAAAATTCTGCCACCAAGAAACTGTGCTTGACTCTGTTCCATTTTGTATGTATGAACAAAAGCCTTAAATCTGTCATATACAGCTCATGCTTGTATTAAGGCTCCTGTGAGACTTTGGGAACCCTTTACGTTGCAGCTCAAACTACAAGATACAAACTCACTAAGATGCTCAAGTCTGTAAGAAATTGCTTCTTTGTACCAAGGTCCACTTGAGAGACACAACTAGGGAGCTGTTTTTCATTCTGTTTCTGTATTTTCGAACCCCTTTTCAGGCCTTATGCAAATGTACATGTACCATGTTGCAATGTAGTCAGAAGTTTCTATGTCCCACTAGGTTAGTTGCATAGCCTCCACTTTACAGAATTATGACCTCTACATCCTGGCTGCCTTCTGGACAATTAGTGTTTTATTAAATAAATATAAGTGAAAATGCAGCATTTATCCCACAATGAGTCAGCCCTTAAGTTGATTCCCATGTCTCTGAGCATTTCTGTTTTTTACTGCCTTACTAAGCTCTATAATTTCCACAACCATTTCTTACCATTTCTTTCCTCTCAATTCTCAGATTATCTCAGCTTCCACAAGGTATCTTTTTTTTAATATTATATAACATACCACATTTCATTTGGATATACCAAAAGGAGAGAAAGATATCATTGGACTGTTAGAAAATCAAATTAAGATACTTAGATCTGCTACAGAAAAGCCATACATATCATTAGACAAGTTTCTTCTTTGATTTCTCTGGCCATGATTTCCACTTTTACTTTTATTATAGATTATTTTGATAAATATTACAGGATGGAAACCACAGAATTTATGGGAAAGAGGCATAGTGGAAAAAAGAATTTGTTTTGTAATTTCTAATGTTTATCATACCATCAACAAAATTGATTTTTAGGAGCTGTAAGATGGCTTGTTTGTGAAGAGGACATTTGTTCTTCCAGAGATCCTGGGTATAGTTCCTAGCATCCATATCAGATGGAATGTGAAGATCTGTACCACCTCCACAAACTTGTGACACCTATGCCCTCTTCATGAACTTGAATTCACACACACACACACACACACACACACACACAAAGATACACACATGTACATAATTAGAATAAGATAAAAATTTAAAAGTATCATTCATAAATATCACACAATTAATGGGTACTATTGTGAAGTAAAAAGGGCCCTTTGCAAATGAGCTATGGAGTCTGCTATATCACAAAGTGGTAGTGGAGGGAGATAAAAAGATGGAATTTTATGAGTCATGAATAAAACATTAAATGTGGTAAAGTAATTTTTGTCATGGAAGAAACTCTGGTAGAAGAGCTATAGTGGTGAAGACGCTTGTAGAAGAGGTAGTTATATAAACTGTGATGGTAGGTATAATGGATTTCGAGGCAGGGATGGAAACTGGGGTGGTAGGCCTAATTATAGTACTAAAAAGGATATTTTGGTTGTAAAACAAGATACAGAAATCAAGATAAAGATTATAGTGATACTGAAGAAAGATATAATGGTTATAAAAAAGGGGAAATTTTTCTTCAGGTAAATAGACAATGAGAACCACAATGAGTTTTGGAAGTTATAGTAGAGAACAGCAATAATAGTATGCATCCATAAACAAGAAGAGTTTTAAAGGAAGAAACACAGGTAGCCACTATGGTAGTGACTGTGGTTTCTGGTGGTTCAAATGGTTAAATTAGGAACAAACGTTTTTAGATAAAGGAGCTACATGCCATTCCAAATATATTAGAAGACTAGGGAAAAATTCCACAGGAGAAATAATGGTCCTTGTTCAGAAAAAAATTATTGCAGTTTAATCAAGAAAGATTTTTTGTCCAGGACTATTATAGCCACAATTTACTAAACCTATATTAATGTAATATAGTGTCAATTATATGTACATTCCCAGAATTATTTATTTATTATTAATTTATTATTTATTTATTTATTATTTATTATTAATTATTATTTATTCTTCTGTGATTTGTGTGAATAGTAAAAGTAATAAAAAATTAAGAATTTTTTTAACTTTTCAAAAAAGATGAATGAGGAGAAAAAGAAAAAGAAGACAGTGAAAGAAGGAAGGAAGAAAGAGAAAGAATCACAATATTTGACAGTTGGTAGGTGATGAAGAATCAGTATTGCTCTGGAGTCTAAAGTACCTGTCACTTATTG
Source organism: Phyllotis vaccarum (assembly GCA_033318265.1). Classification (NCBI taxonomy): domain Eukaryota; kingdom Metazoa; phylum Chordata; class Mammalia; order Rodentia; family Cricetidae; genus Phyllotis; species Phyllotis vaccarum. The sequence goes on from JARWLC010000013.1 coordinate 62,709,400, forward strand.
TATGATTGTTATTATATAGAAGAGCTTGGATTATTTTCCCATGTGAAATCATTAGTGTCACTTAACTGTTTGTATTAGATTATTCTTGCCCTCAAGGATATGTTGACCTTATACTTGAGTCAACCCTATAGGGAAAATATAAAATAAGGTCATTGTAAAATATAAAATAATATCATTGAAAATTAATTGAAAAGGTTGTTTTCTTTAGAAAGAAATTTCAACATATAATAACATTTTGGACTTTTGACTGATGTAATCAGAGCACCTAGTTCTAAATGAAGAGAATTTCTGATTTATAATAAAAAGACAAAACCTTTGCTATAATAAACTATGGAAAAAACAGGGAGAATTGGAAGAAGGGAATAAGATTCATCAAATAAAATTGAAAGCAAATAGTAAGATACTATTGTAGTAGGAGGTTTCTGGCCTGGAGGTTTCTAGCCTCAAGGTTTAGGCCCACAGACCCACAGACCCACAGACCTACATACCCACAGACCTGCAGACTTGCAGACTAGCAGAGACAGAGATACACAGGTGCATAAGATAGTTTTAGGCTGATAGACCTAAGACCCAGGAATATAACTTGCTAGCTCTCTACCCTTCATCTAACCATGTCTCTTGCTCAACCATGCGGCTGGGTACCTTTTCTTAGAGCAGCATAATTCTCCTCTGCTTCATCTGGCTTCTCTCTGGCATTCTGCTCTGTGCTTCCTGTTCCCAGAGTTCTTTTAGTCTGGTAGCCACACCCACACTTCCTGCCTGCCTTTGGCCAATCAGTGCTTTTTATTAAACCAGTGAGTGGGACACTTATTTACAATGAAGCAACACAATCTCCCACATATCCCCTTTTCTCATCTTAAAACAAAAAAGAACTCCAAATCTAACATTCTTTTTTCCCATTTGACTTTTTCCATCTGAATTGTCCAAACTAACCTTTCCTGACATCCCCCAAACTAGCCCAGGCTGAAGGGGTTTCGGTATGGTAATTGATCAGATGGCTGTTTGTTCAAGACTCAGGCTCTTAGACTCCCTGTGTGGCTAGTGATTAACTAAGATGGCTGTTTGTTTGAAGACTTAGGCCCTCAGAACTCTAGGGAAAAGCTTTGTCCACAAGGTTTTATGGTTGCTTACCTAGCTGCCCACAGGATGTGCTTCCTGCCTCCCTCTTGGGATACACCTGACTTTCTGAACCCATCTCCTCATGAAATTGTTAGAGTGGGACCACCTGAGGTAACTGCAAACATTCCTTTGCAACCCTCCTATCTCACAAACCCAGATGTACACCCCCTCCATAAGAACTCTACCCAAAAAGCATTCAGGACTCTTGGCTTTTCACAGTGCCTTGAGTCCACTCATGAGTGATTCCATTTTCATTAAACTTTCTCTTTTTATCTTGTAAGAATTCTGGGTCCGAGGTCTTTTTCTTCCGCTGGTAACATCACCAGAGCGTCTCTGTACCTCGGCTCATGTGGGAGACACAATTCAGAGGCTGCTTTGGGCTCTAGACAATTTTTATTGCTTTCTATGAATTTATGTAGGTATATTTGACCCACGTTGGGCTGCCATTTGTAGTAGGAGGTTTCTGGCCTGGACTTTTGGGCCTGGCCTCAAGGTTTAGGCCCGCAGACCCACAGACCCGCAGACCCACAGACCCGCAGACCTGCAGACTTGCAGACTCGCAGAGACAGAGATACACAGATGCATAAGATAGTTTTAGGCTGATTGACCTAAGGCCCAGGCATATAACTTGCTAGCTCTCTACCCTTCATCTAACCCATGTCTCTTGTTCAGCCATGCTGCTGGGTACCTTTTCTTAGAGCAGCATAGTTCTCCTCTGCTTCTTCTGGCTTCTCTCTGGCATTCTGCTCTGTGCTTCCTGTTCCCAGAGTTCTCTTAGTCTGGAGGCCACACCCACACTTCCTGCCTGCCTTTGGCCAATCCATGCTTTTTAATTAAACCAGTGAGTGGGACAATTATTTACAATGAAGTAACACAATCTCCCACATAGTATAATTTTTGTTACTTAAAAAGGTATCTTTCTCTTCGTTTTATTATTTTTATATAAAAAAAGTCTTTTTATCCATGTATTCCTCTGCTTCCACTTCTTCCTCTCCTCTCAATACCTCTCAGTCAGACTTCAGCCTCCCCCTTCCCATCCCCCATCCCCTCCCGCAAAAGGGCAAGAAGTCCCAAGGTGGGTCAGCCCAGCATGGCACATCCACTCCAGGAAAGTCTGATTTCCTCATCCAAATATCAAGACTGAGTTAGGTGTTCCTCTGCAGGGAATGGTTCCAAGGTCATGTATAGAGCAAGAAACCAGGTATGGGAGATAGATTTTCCTATGAAGGGAAAATGGTGCTGATGGAGTGACAATGGGGAGAATCAGCTATATCTAAGGAAAATTTGAAGGATCATATGGAAATAATACAATAGAAGTTTCTTTAAAAAAACATACACACATGAAAGAAATTTAAACAGAATCAGCAAATAACAGGGGAGAAAATGTCCTGACTAAGGTATCTCTCACCACCAAATGAAACCTCTATCAGAAATGGGCTACATATAAGCTTGTTATTGGTTAAAGGGATCCCTTGGGTACCACCAAACAACCCAATGTAGCGATATATTGTATATTCACTAAAATAGTCTAGAATATCAGAGGACAGAGACACACACATAGCACATAGCCAAGCCATGAATTTCAGAGAATGACTGACTGGTAGACAGAGATAGGCTAAATCTCTCTGAGCTCAAGGCCAAAGAGGTCCAGGTGGTGGTGGCACTAGCTTTAACCATAACACTAGGAAAGTTGATCCATGAAGATAAATATCTGGGCAGGGAAAAAAAGATAAGGCAGGAGAAGGTAGAATTTCCACTTTTTATCTTACTGCCCAGTCAGTCTGAGGATTCCTGGAGACAGGACCTACCTTGTTCAACCTGAGGAATTGTCTGGGTGAGAATTGGCTATGGTTTGTTCACTTTCTCTCTGATAATTCAGCTTTTCCACAATATCTGGCTCTGGGTTTTAATATTTACTAAATATAATTCATGCAATGACCAGTGTAAAAGCTATTGGTTGCTCTCTACAAACTAATAGGTCCTATTGATAATGACTACCCATACACAACTCACTGAACATGGAGAAGTTGAACTTGTGCCTACCTAGAGCATTTACTGAAATGTACTCTGTTTACTACCAAAAAAGAAAGATAAACTCCAACCCAGCTACACACCCCTTGATTGACAATGGTTACCTTCCTCTAAGATATGATAGTGCCATAGTGTCACAAATCTTGTCAGAGTAATGACCCAATATCTAATTGGAATTAAGGCCTACTCCATTTAATGGAACCTATATAACACTGCTCAGGTGGCCATGGACCTGAGACAAGGTAAACAATGGACCTAAAGGAAATCAAATTATTACTGTTCTATTATGGGAACATACAATAAAATGACTCTTGATGATATTCTACTATACTCATAGATTAGTGTCTTGCCCAGCCATTGTTAATAAAGTTTCTTCATACTGTATATGAGCACAAAAATGAGATCTACAGCTGGACAATATAAAGAGAGTAAGAGACCTTGTAATACTCATTCATAAATGAAATATCTTTATCCAACCCCACCAATCAGAGAGCCATCTTAAAAAATAGGCAGAAATATATTAATAACCAGTAATCATAGAAGACACTAAGGAAACAAGGTCTTCCAAACACAGAAGGACTAATGCACATATGATGTCACGGAGACTATGGTAGTATGCACAGGGCTTTCAAAGATCTGAACCAGACAGGGAATCAGCCCTTAGAGATGAAGTGGATTTGTTCCCTTTATTTACCTAGAGGCTGTCTCCAGCCATTCCCAAAGGAAAATTAGTTTTATCTGATGTAGTCTCACTGAGGTTACAAACTACTAAGTACAAACTCCATTTCCAGTAGTAGATGAGCAACACACAACAAACTTAATGACATTTTAAGGTCCCTTATCTTGTAAAGCTTTGTTTGTGCATTATTTACTCACTCTTTTCTTTCCTTACAGGTCATTTATGTATATATCATGGCTCCTGGTGTTGTGTTTTATGAGACTGTTATATGTGCAAATGTGTCTGTCTTTGCATCTATATGTGTTGTGGGTTCTTTTTTTTTTTTTACCCTCATGTTTGCTTATTTTATCCTATTCAGTTTTGTTTGTTTTTATTGTGTCTGTCTATCTATCTATCTATCTATCTATCTATCTATCTATCTATCTATCTATTTTGCTTTTTTGAGACAGAATGTTTTTTTCTTTTTTGTGTAGCCCTGGCTGCCCTGATCATTACTCTGTAGACCAGGCTGGTCTTGAATTCGGAGATCCACTTATATATGCCTCCTGTGTGCTATGATTAAAGATGTTACCACCACCATCCTGCAAGCCTTTACACACACACACAGACACACACACAGACACACACACACACACACACACACACACACACACACAAAACAAACAACAACAAAACACAGATTGGAGCTATAACGTAAGAGTGTTTCAAATGAAGAACTGCTGAGAATAGATGATACTATTGTTAAAATGTCACCAAAATGTATAAACAAATTACTATAAATACTTATTAAACTATCCTAGACAATTGTAACACAGGGCTGGAAAGATGGATCAGAGTAACTATGTGTTTTTCTTCCAGAAAACACAAATTTATTTCCCAGCATCAAATCAGGTGATACGTAACCAATTCCAAATCCATCTCCAGGGGAATTTAGCACCCTGGCCTCTAAGAGCACCTGTACTTGTGTGAACATACACCCCCCACACACACACACACATACACAATACACACAGAAACACACATCTATATTGTATCTCAGATCATAGAGCATGAGACTCTTAATCTCAAGGTCATGGGTTCTTGTCCCATGTTGGACACCAGGTATTGTAGGAATTATTCCCTATCAACTTATTATATGACATGATTAATATTTATTAAGGGTTTATATTAAACACTCACTGATATAAAGATCAAAATTTCAGGTGATTCCTGAAAAGCTGGACTGTTCCATGCAGTGGTGGCAGTGGAGGATCCTCCTTCCAAGAGTGCAAGGGAACAAAAAGGAAGGAAATATGGCATGCCTCTAGGTCCTAAAACCAGTCTAAACTGGCCTAACCATGAGTCCTCAGGACATAAAAGTCACATCTGTGGGTCAAGGTAAATAACACATGTTCTGACCACATTATTCATAATTAAAAATAATTTAAACTTTAACATTTTAAATTAATCATAAGTAAACAGCCCTTCCAGATTCAAGCTAAATTGCCAGTGTTTTCCCATGACCAAAATCTGACGACACAAAATGAATAGAAACCTATGGACTAGTAACTTTCATTAACATAGATACAAAAAGTTCCTTAAAGGTTAGGAGCTCCAGAGAAGGATAAGGGGGAACTGGTGCTACTAAGGAGGAAATGGAGAATTGGGGAGGGGTGTTCATAAGGGAGTAGGAAGGAGGGTAATACAGAGGGATTAGGAATTCAAAGGAAAGAAAATACTTAACCTCCTGTGTGTGTGTGTGTGTGTGTGTGTGTGTGTGTGTGTGTGTGTGTGTGTGTGTGTGTGTGTGTGTGTGTAAATTAAATTCTATTATGAGACAAGGGGCAATAGTGCTTCCCCTAGGAAAAACAGACTATGAACAAATAACCCAATTCCAGAAAGGAAAATATCTCTCCTAGTTACTGGTTGTATTGATCCAAAAAACTCTAAACACACCAAGTTTTTTTATTGCTCTTGGTTTTCTCTCAGAACTTGAAAATGTGACCCTATTGCTAAAGACACCATATAATTCTGACATAGGATTTAGAAAAATGTAGCTGAAACTAATCTGCAAACCTCCTTCCTGAGGTCTAGCTCTCATATAAGAAGATGCTATACAAGTTGCCAAGAGAGAAAAGTAATCAGTATTTTCACCCAGCTGTTAAGCCTGTGAGCCACAACAACCAATTGGCTTGGGAAATTATTTCTAATGGTGCAATAATGGTACTTGTACCATAGGAATGACCAACACCTGTCTAATTGAACACAAGGTCTGCTCAGGATGAGGGAACTGAGACCTGATAGTATAATCCTGAACAAGTGTTAGTTGTTAGAGATGTCATAGTACCTAGAGAAAAAATTACTACTATTTTCCTAAATCAGGATAGGTTACAACTTTATTCCAAATACTTATAACAACAGATATGTATATATCTTTCACCCCTCATTGAAAAGTGTTTTATGCAGCAAATGGAGACCATTATAGAAAGCCAAAGTGGGTTAAAACACAGAGACTAAGTGACTGTGAGTTTCTTAGCCTCAATTAGTACATATACAGCACAATTCTGATATGTAAAGCTCAGAGAAAATTATAAAAATGTAAGAACTGGAGAACTAGAATACTTGCTTTGATATAGTGTCTTTAGACATGGCAAGGAAATTCCATTCATAAGTCTCAACATGATTGATTTCTAAATAAGAAATTTATAATTATACCACTTGACATGCCAGTGTGGAATGTGGAAAAATTTACTTTCTCTCATCTCTAAATGAAAAGCTATAGGCAATCAATAACTGCTGAGAGAGAATGAGTTAGTTTTCTTAAGTCATTATCTCCCTGATCCAATCCCAACCTTAAACACATATACAAGCAAGCATTACCAAATGGACTAAGTGAGTTACACACACACACACACACACACACACACACACACACACACACACACACTCAAATCTGAGAGGTAGCAAGGGAAAGAAAACAAAGAGTTGGCAGGGGAATGAGAGATATGAAAATGATATTCATGGATGGAATTCTCCCCAAACTAAGAAAAACATATTAAATGTTCAAAAATAATAATTAAGACTCAAAACCACATCGAAATTTGAAGTTTGTTTCATTCTAAAAATGCAAGAATTATTCAATATATATAAATCAATAAATATAACACAGAATGCAAATAGAATAATTTTTAAATCATATTATTATTTCATCTTATTCATAAATTTTTTTTGTAAAATTCAATATTTTTTCATTACAAAATCCCTGAATACTATAGCTTTAGAAACATCACACTGCTAGTAAATGATGTTCATAGCACACATTGAAGTCAGTGTTAATACTGAAGTCAGTGTTAATACAGTATGAAATTCATTTAATCTAAGATAAAAGGCAAGTAAGTACTCCACCACCTCTCAAGGTTTTCAATCATAGATTTTAATATTTGAGTCCACAAGGTACACAATGAATTATCATTATATACCCACCCCTTTCTCTCGTATTTTCCTTATATCAATACCATGGTCTCCTAAATTATTCTCTCCCCACTCGCAATCTCTCTCTTCAGTTACTGTTGTCAATAAGTACATGAGTATAGAGAAATCTACTTGAGCATAAGAAATGTTGGTGTGGTGATGGCCACACCGTCAAAGAAGAATAATTGGTAGATATTCAATGGCAATATCTCATCAGTAAGGGAATGAGGCTTATAGAGTACCTCCCCCATTTGTACTGTAATTTTGTCTGGCTTTATCTTGTATGGGTCTTCTGGAGGTAACCACAGCTAGTGTGAATTCATGAGTGACTTAGCCATGTCATATAATAAACTGAGCATTTCACAACATTTCTATACATCCTCTGGATCTTACATTGTATTGACAAATTTAAGTCTAAGCACTTAGAATCTTATTCTCAGCATACTCTCCACTGACTGCTGCCAACTATGGGAAAAACTTCTCTAATTGAGGTTGGTAGGCAAGCAAGTCTGTGGGAAAACATAAATATTTAGATTGTAAGGATAATGCAAAAAACCACTGTGGTCTATTATCAATTTATTAAGAGACTACAAGGCAATATCCAAACTCACTAATACAGAATAATGAAGACACAGCTGTCAATCCTGCCAGTCTAGCAGCCACTGTCCTGTCCTTCTGCCACAAGTGGGAAGGGGACGAATCACAAGCTGCTCAAAGCCACTTGACTCAGTCTTAGCTATCCAAAAGAGCACCTGATGACTCTCCCTCAGGTATTAAAGGGTCACATAGGCAGGCAAGGCCACACCCTAAGGTTTATACCCCAAAGCCATTGGCTTAAGCAAACAAACCCCATGACACTTATTCAATTTTGTATAAATAAGAAGGTTCTAAACCTAACAAAATATTATATTCAATAAGAACAATTATCAAGTATAGTACAGAAGAAAGAAAGGGTAACAACCTAAGCAAAAATGGAACTACAACCAACAAGAACAACATTAAGCAAGAAACACACACTAAATGTCTGAAACAAAGCAAATTGGAAAATTACAGAACTTATTCCAATAACTGACCTATTCCGAAAGTTCTAAATCTTGTATCTTATATGCTCTTAGCTAAGAAAAGAGAGGATCGTAACTGTAACTATCTAGTCTTCAATTCCATTAAAGACCTGAGGAGAATAGTATTACCTGAGTAAGCAGGGAGTGCAAGAAAGCAATCTCTGAAAATTCAAGGAATGACAGAAAGAGCTGGCTGCCTGGACAGTCACTCTATGCTTCTCTGCAACACTGGGGCATTCACTTTTGGCTAAAGGTCTAGAATATCTGACAGATAATTTTCATAAGCAAGAACATTTGAAAGACTATCTTATTCTTTCTTGGAAAAGTTCAGCAGTCACTTTTCCTTTGTGTCTTGCTTGTTCAGATTGGACAGCATGCTATTGTCACCAGTTAAGGCAAGGGCAGTTCTTTGCCCAACAGGCCATTTTTTGTCAAGAAGAATACAAACTCTATATGGAGTGTCTTCAATGCCCATCATCTCCTCTGGAGGAGATCTGTTTTGTCAGGAGCAATTGTGTGTCACATCAACAGAACTGTAAGTTATTAAAAAATTTAAATGCCATATTCTCTAAGTCTATGATATGTTTGAAGATTATCTATCAATCAGAAATATCTCTGTTTATCTAGAAAACCTAACTAACATCATTATAAGTTTGACAAGCTTTGGTGACTATTAACCTGTAACTCTCATCAATCCACAAAGCATAAAGACTAAAATTTCAGATTACAAAAATAAACAATCTGTAAACAGATGAACAGTCTAATGACTTTGAGTTAGTGACAATTCATAAAAATGTATTAATCAAAGGTAGAAGTGTATAGTGAAATATGACAAAATACCCCTAATTCACATCAATATACCAAGTATTCTAAACACAGATAGAGCATACATACATTATGACAAATTACATTTGTATCAATATACAAAAATATTTTAAATAGAATTAGGAACATATATACAATATGATAAATGTGGTTTTGACTTTGTATCAATATCTTAAAGAAGAAAAGATCAATTTTACAATTGTATCAATATATAAAGATCTACACAAATGCATATTGTCTAAAACTGATTGTTTCTATTTAAAAGTGGATATAATAATCTATCTTATTATCCTATCCTCCTTTTTTCTTTTCCAAAAGAGATTTTTTAGTCTAAATTTTATTGTTCTACCCCATACCCTATTACAACTAATAACCAATCCTTTACAGATAACCATCATCTATAACCCTGAGAAAATAAAATCCAGTTGAAAAAGTGTTTTTTTAGAATTGCTTCCTGCTGCCTAGGGGATGAGGGTATTTCAGTGGGAGTTTGATGTGGGATGTCTTTTTATATGCTGAATATTCTTTGATTATCTTAGTTTTCTACAGTGACCCATTTCTAATGCCTCCATTAATATGCTGGATCATAGATTTTTGCCCCCTTTCTCTGTATTAAAGATAGGATCCAAAAGGCATCTAGGATCACTTTAATGTAACTTCCTGCTTCATTGCTGCCTGGATCTTCTCAGAATTTCCAGATTTTGAGGTCCCAGGTAGGGTCCATATTACTGGGGTAATCTGGATCCTTTTCCCATTTTATTCCTCCAGTTACAAAATATATTAGGCTAATACATCCATTTGTTTATATCTTTTATCCATTTTTTACACACTTGATCAGAAGCCACCAGCATCATACCCTATTTTCACTTTAAGTTTACTTTTATACCTACTTGTAATCTCTCTTGAGGCTGCACTAAAAACGCAGAGAAACTTACTACCCAAAACAGCAACCAGGTAGCCTCTGAAGCTACTTTTTATTCTGTCTACTCTAGGCCTTTTGCATTTCCATAATCCCATAGTGCATCCCTCCATGCGCAAAGCTTGCCACTTTGTATCATATGAAATAGGACTGGCATTTGGAGATTTCTCCCACCTATATAACTGTCCCTGGTGTATATATTAGTTACATAACTGAAAACCCTCTGATTGCCCATACCTCAACCACTACCTCCAAAAATCTGATGAGTCAAACCACCAGGTCAAAATCTATTTTTGCAACAATACTGTAACAATACTGTAACCACAATGGTACTGCCTATACCACTGTAGCCAGAGGTAATGCCTGCTCTCCACTATAATCCCCCAGGTAGCATCGCTTCATTTGTTTGATTTATGAGCTATAGAAGATAAAAAAAATATTTTTCCTTCCCAAAGATTTTGTCATATTAATCCAACTGTACTAAATGTTGCTTAAACCCCTTCCCAAGTGGAAACATAAGTGAAGTTTATCCATTTTCACCTTGTCTCAATGTCAAACCAAGGTACAAATTCTATAAAATCTCTGGGGAACAACTGAGTTTGAGTTTTCTTATAGGACATAGACAAAGGGCTACTTTCTGGGGTCTGACTGCTCTTAGCACTGTAGGCCACACTTGTAAAGCCTTGCTCACCAGGGATAATGCATTTTATGTACCTGCATAGATGTATTGTCTCTTCCCTTGTCTTCCCTGACCTTTATACTCTAGCCTCTTCCAAATACCACATAAAATTAAGAATAAATTGCATACAATAAGTACGAGGAAGTGGCTGGATATTATGAGAAGGCTTTCATGACTGGATTCACCTCACTATGAGAGAGTGTAAATAGGCAACAAAACAACTAGAATCATTTTTTGCTAGGGAGCACAGCTGAATACTCCAAGAAAGCAGTTGCTGAGTGATAACTCAGGGAAACTACATAACTGGATCTACCCACCCAACCTGCAGGTGGGCCTCATGAATCCTATAAATTTTGTGATCTTCCTGTGTCTTGTAAAATCTTCTTCTTCCAAGAGGGAATGTGTCAGTCCAAAGGAAACAGCTACATAACACTCCACTTCATCCTCCAATGCGACCTATCCCAGAAGCTGACTGGAGCCTGGGGAGAGTTCTCTTTTCCTTGTGAATGGCAGGACGCCCTGGAATGGATTTGCCCTGAGAGAGGGGCCATGCCTTGGAAAGTGTCCTGGTTCCAGCAGCATCCGGTGAGCTCTTTCTGGCCCTTGAAAATCCAGGGGAGAGCTTGTAAATCTCTCACTGGGCCTGTACCCATATCCTCCTCCACAGCAGGTCAGTCACTCATGACATTAAGTTGTATGTTTTGGGGCCAAGAACCAGTGGTTGCTGATTATCTTCTCAAAGAACCATCCATTAAATTTTTTGATTTTTTTTGTATTGGATTATTTTTCTATTTTATTATTTTCTGCTCTAATTTCTTGATGTCTACTATATTTAGGTTTAGGTTGTTCTTATTTTTATAAATTTTTGAGTTTCATTATTAAGTAATTTACTTGTGTTCTTTCTGATTTTTTTTTATTGTAGGTACTTAGAGCTATAAATTTCCCTCATAGGGCTGCTGTAAATTATTCCCAGATGTTTTGTTCTGTTATATTTTCATTTTCATTTAATTCTAGAAATTTTTTTTGTTTCTTTTGTGATTTCTTCTTTGATCCCACCATCATTCAGCAAGGAACTGTTTAATTTTCTTGAGTTTGTATATTTACTAAATATTCCCTGTCTACTTTAATGTTTATTGCAGTATGTGTAGATAAGACACATTGAGGGTTTTCAATTCATCTGACTTTGTTAAGATTTGTTTTTCAGGGTGTTGTATATTTCATAGAAATGTCTATGAGCTGCTGAATAGACCATGTAGATATCTGTTAGATATATTTATTGTGTAGTTTGCTTACAGTTTGTGTTTATTTTGTAACAAGATTATCCATCTATTGGAGAAGGTAGAGAATAAAAATCAACTATTTGTAAAGTTTGATGATAGTCTATATCTTTACTTAAACAGAACATTTTTCATATTTATTTTTACTTTAAAAGTTTTTTTTCCATATCTATCATTGCTCCTCTCCCTTTCCTACCCCAAGTCCTCTCTTGGTCTCTTTCCCACCCCATCCTCCCATCCCTTCCCCAAGAAGGGCAAGAAATCCCAAGGTGGGTTAGTTCAGTCTGGCATTAACAGGTGAGGTAGGTCTGAGTCCTTCATCCCAGTATCAAGGCTGGGTTAGGTGTCCCTCTGTAGGGAATGGGCTCTGAGATGTCAGTTCATGCACCAGGAACATAGTTTGGTCCTACTGCAAGAGGCTCCACAAACTGCCCGTGCTGTTTGACTATCACCTGCCTTCAGAGGGTTTAGTTTCTTTCCAAGAAGGTTCCTCAGCAATTATTCAGAGTCAGTGAGCTCCCAATAGCTCTGGTCAGTTGTTTCTGTGGGTCTCCTCCCCTTTCTTTCTCTTTTCAGCTTGACCAGGAGCTTGACCTGGTACTTAGCTATGGATCTCTTCTGCCTACATCAGTTGCTGGATGAAGGTTCTATAATGACACTTACATTGGTCATTCATTTGATTATAAGAAAATTCTGTTTAGGCATCCTCTCTACTTTTTCTTGGAGTCCTAGCCAAGGCCATCTTGTGGGTTCTTAGAGATTTCCTTAGCACCAGGTTTCTCTTTGACCCCACAGTGGCTCCCTTTGTCAAGATAACTATTTGTATGTTCTCCTCCTCCATTGTTCCTCATACTCAGCCATCTCCTTGTCTCATGATCTCTTCCCACATCCTCTTGCTTGCTCTCCCATATTATCCCAATTTATTCAGGAGATCTCTATTTTTATTTCCCGGGGGATCCATTGACATGCCACTTAAGTTCCACCTGTTACCTAGCTTCTCTGGGTTTGTGTATTGTAGCCTGATTATCCTTTGCTTTAAGTGTAAAATCCACTTATGAATGAGTACATGCCATGTATATCTTTCTGGGTTTGTATTGTCTCACTCAGGAATCAGGATGATACTCTGCAGATCCATTCATTTGCCTGCAAATTTGGGGATGTCATTATTCTTTTACTACTCAATTGTGTGAATGCACATTTTTAAAAATTCATTTATCAGTTGAGGGTCATCTAGGTTGTTTCATGGTTCTGGTTATTACAAATAATGGCACTATGAACATAGTTAAGCTAATGTCTTGGGGCAAGAATATACATCCTTTGGGTATATGCCCATTAGTGATATTACTGGATCATTGGGTATACTGATTCCCAGTTTTCTGAGAAACTACCATATTGATTTCCAAAATGGCTGTACAAGTATACACTCCCACCAGAAAATGAGAAATATTCCCCTTGCTTCACATTCACTTCACCATAGGCTGTCATCTGTGTTTTAGCCATTCTGACAGATTTAAGATGGTATTTCAGAGTTGTTTTGACTTTCATTTTTCTGATGGTTAAGAATGTTGTATTCATTGCATTTCAGCCATTTGAAATTCTTCTGTTGAAAATTCCCTATTTAACTTTGAAACAAAGTTTTAAATTTTATTGTTTGGGTTTTTTTGGGGGGGGTCTAGTTTCTTGAGTTCTCTTTATACTTTATAGATCAACCCTCATTCTTATGTAGAGTTGGTAAAGAATTTTTCCCATTCTGTAGACTGTCATTTTGTCTTCTTGACTATGTCTTTTGCCTTACAGAAGTTTCTCAGTCTCAAAATGTCCGATTTATTAATTGTTGTTCTTAGTGTTTTGATTATTGTGCAGTGAGCAGACTTTTCAGAGGTCTAATCTATTTGGTGTCCTGTAAGCTTCTTGTATCTTTGTAGGTATTTCCTTTCTCAGGTTGAGAAAGTTTTCTTCTATGATTTTATTGACTGTATTTTCTGCCTTTGAGCTAGTAATATTCTCCTTCTTCTATTCCTATTGTTCTTACTTTTGGTCTTTTCATTATGTCCCAGATTTCCTGATTGTTTTGTGTTATGCCTTTTTTTTTTGGTTTCAGTATTTTTTAACTGACTTATCTATTTTGACTATTGAATCTTTCATACCAGAGATTCTCTCTTCCATCTCTTTCTTTCTATTGACTATGTTTACATCTGTAGTTACAGTTCCTTTCTTTATATTTTCTATTTCCAGCATTCCCTCAGTTTGTGTCTTCTTTATTTCTTCTATTTCAGTTTTTAAGTCTTGCACCATTTTCATCATCTGCCTTATTGCTTTTCCTTAATTCTCTAGTCTTTCTTTTAGAGATTTACTGTTTTCTTCCAATTTCTTGCTTGTCTTCCCCACTATTTCCTTATGAGAGTTTTTTTTAAATTTCTTCTTTAATTTTCTCCTTAAAGGCTTCTATAATCTTTATAAAGATATTACTAAGGTCATTTTCCTCTACTTCTTCTATGTTGAAATGTTCATGTCTTACCGTTGTAGTAGGTTCTAGTGGTACTATATTGTTCTTCATGCTGTTGAATAAATGTTTGCATTGGCCTCTACCCATTTCTTCTGATGAAAAATGCAAGTGTTGTCTGTGTTTCAGCTAGCTGTTTTTGGTCTATTAGGTGCTTTGGTGCAATCGAAGCTCTTGAAGAGTTCCAAGGCAATGCAGTTTGTGACTCAGGAAGCAATTGAGATGTACAGCTAGAGCTCTTATGAAGGAGCTCTCCAGGGTCTGTTTCTCAGGAAGCCACTCTTGTGATGGAGCTCTTCCGAGGCTGTGTCTCAGGAAGCAGCTGCAGCTGGAGCTCTTCTGCTTGATGTGTTGAGAGGCTGTGTCTCAGGAAGCAGCTTGGTTGTGGGGATGAGTGCTTTTGGAAAATGAATTGAGGCTTATGAGGTAGATGGTCTGGTGAGGGGTGTAAATAGTCAGACTGGCATGCAGGGGTCCTGCTTGCTTGCCTTCAGCTGGAGCTGTGATAGATTAGGGTGGCAGGTTTTGTGCTCTGTTGCCCAGACCTTGGGCTATCCTAGCTGCCCTGACTACCTGGTTAGGAGGAAGGTAACTCATCTCTTTTGCTGAAGCTCTCCTATCTCAAGAAATATCTGAGCTTGGGGGGTGGGGTTGGTGCTTTTGGAAAATGGATTGAGGCTTATAGGGTAGTATAGGGGGATTATGCTGTTCCATTGTAAATATTTGTCCTACCCACTGGTTTAATAAAAAGTGTTGATTGGCCAAAGGCAGACAGAAAGTACAGACAGGGGTACCAGACTAAGAAAATTCTGAGAAGAGGAAGAAGAGAGCAGAATGCCACAGAGACTCCAGAGTTGCTGGACAGTCTGAGATATCAGAGTACAGAGCCACCTCTTCCAGTCTTTTTTGTTTGTTTGTTTCTTTGGGTTTTTTGTCTTATTTTTTTGAGACAGAGTTTTCTGTGTAATAGTCCTGGCTGTCCTGGAACTTGCTTTGAAGATCAGGCTGGCTTTGAACTCACAAAGATTCTTTTGCCTCTGCTTCCCAAGTGCTGGGACTAACAGTGTGAGCCATGGCTTCTTCTGCCTTTTTCTTTTAAATGCTAAATACTCTTTATTTGTTATTATACATAGACCACAGTAGGTGCCATTCAGTTCAATGGTAAAAGGGACATCAAGACAATAATAGACAGTTGCTTCCTGACATTTAGCCACTGTCTTTAACAGGCCAATGAATACAAACTGAAATACAGATGAGTCTTCACGTTTCTGAGATAGTGTCAGAATTTTCCCAGGGTTTAAACATATTCATATGCCCAGTTATATAAATTTAAGTATAAAACTAAGAGGTTTGAGGTGACACCCCTGTCTTTGTGGAAAATAGAATTAAGTCCAACCCTATCTTGGGAAAGGGAGAGCAGTGATAGTATTTATGCAACTGGAATTATTATTTTTTAAAAAGATCATATCCACTTTCCTACAAGTTGGTTTTACTTAAATCAGGACCATCCAACAAAAATATTGTTAGACATTCATGATCTGAATTTGTGTATAAATTAAATTATGGGACACATTAAAAGCCATGAGACATAAGGTAGTGGAATTACTCATTAGTAGCCTTTTTAAGGTAAGCTGTTAGGTCTGCCCTTTCTCCCTTCTTCTTAATTCCAGCGAAGATCATTTTTGTTCCAGGGATGTACTTTTTAGGATTTTCTAAATACTTCATCAGGGTATCCTCTCCCCCAGGTGATGCCTTTGTTCTTGTTGGCATCTGTGTATGAGAATCCAGTGGCCTGACCCATGTTCCTCCCAAGCAGATGATGGAGATTTGGTCTAGTCTTATGCTTGCCTCCCTCTTCCACCATGTTGCACTGGGCACACTTCTGAACAAAAATTTTCTTGCCTTTCTCAACATCACCCATTTTTAATTTGCTCCTGGGTGATCAATACCACAGCTGCACAGACACATCCTGCTTTCTAGCCCAAGGACACACCGGCCCACAAATATCTCAGTTTGTCTGGCAACTATGGTGTCTCTGTTCTTCTTGTTCTCAGAGTTTTCTTAGTCTGGTAGCCCTGACCAAATTTCCTGTCTGCCTTTGGCCAATTAGTGCTTTTTATTAAACCAGTGGGTGGGGCAATTATTTTCCAATGGAACAACATAATCCCCCTACATATTCTTTTTTATCTTTTTAAAACAAAAAGAACTCCACATCTAATATCCTTTTCCCTCAATATCTATAACACCTTATAAACAACACTGTAAATAAACACAAACGTTCATAATCCATGTTTTGGGAATGTGGGCATCATTCTCTAGGCTACTTCCTGCTGAATGGGGGCACTGGCAATCCCATGGGAATCCATAGAAAAATTTAGGATTATACACAAGTCTCTAGTGAAGTAGTCTGTAAGGCTGAGTCATCACAGCCAGTCTCCTTGAAATTGTTCTGGATACAGAACTCAGGAAACTTCAACAGAGGTGCTCTGAAATGCTGAATCATCTTGGCCATCCATTTACATTGGAGATTTTTCAGGTGGTCTTCCTCTATCAAACTTTATCTTCTTTATCCAGGAATAAATCCACAGACTCTCATTTTCTGCAGGAATAAAAAGAAAACCTCTACTCCAAAGTAGCATATCTTTGGATTTCAATTTTGAAGTCAACTCATTTATAAGATATATAGGTTGAATTAATCCAACAGCATTTATAATCAACTGCCTTTTAGCAGCTTTTACTACTTCATTTTCAGTCAAGAAGCTTAAATACAAGACAATAACATACAGTATTCAGACACTCTCTGTATTTTCCATCTATATGTGGCTTATTTTTTATTTATTTATTTTTTTACTCTATTTCTTTTTTAAGGGCTTTTTCTACCTTTTTTTCTTTTCTCTCTCTAAGGCTATGTATATATATTTTCAACATACTCTAAACCATTTATACTTTTTAAAAACTGTCTTTGCTGTATTTTTATTTCTTAACTTTTTTTGTCTCTGACCACACCTTCGCTTGGCTAGGGTGATTGACTCCACCCAAATTCTTCTATTTCTTTTGCTTTCTGACTACACCTTTAATCTGCCAAGCTCCTTGGCTAAAGATTAAAAGTTGGTAGTATGGATGGGGCTCCACCCAGCTCCTAGTCTAGCTTCATAGAATTTATCTTTTTAGCCCAGGTATTCTGGAGAATTTTAGGGTCCATATAATCACCAAATAAAGCTTTGCCATCTGTTGCTCATTAACTCCATTTAAGTATTTGGCAACAGGGCCTCTTAAAAGACTCACAGTGTTTTGCCTCTAGGGCTGAATCAGGAAGCTTCTCTTAAAAAAAGACAAACCTCTGCTTGCCTCCAGCAAACAGAACTTATCCAAGAAAATATCACCAGTTAGAAGCCATCTTTGACTCTATTCTCTTTCTGTCCTTATTAATAGAAACCTTAAATCCACCATATAGAGCTCTTTGCTTACATCTAGGCTCAGGAACTGGCCTTGTTCACTTTAAATTGCATGCAGCAAACACACCATTTTATAATTTAATCCCATACACCACTCAATCTCTTTACCGTGGGCCACTTCAGAGACACAACTTGGAAAGCTGCATTGGGCTTCATTTCTGTGCTCTAGACCATTTTTAAGCTTTCTGTGGCTTTATGTGGGTGTATTTTACCCACTTTGGACTGCCATTTGTAGTAAGAGGTTTCTGGCCTGGACTTTCAGGCCTAGCCTCAAGGTTTAGATCTACAGACCCATAGACCCACAGAGACACACAGATGCTTACATCAATTTTAGACTGATCGGCCTAAGGCCCAGGCATATAACTTGATAACAACTCTTTACCCTTAATCTAACCCATGACTCTTATCCTGTTCAGCCATGAGGCTCGATACCTTTTCACAGAGCAGCATAGTTGTCCTCTGCTTCTTCTGGCTTCTCTCTTGCATTCTGCTTTGTTCTTCCTGTTCCTAGAGTTTTCTTAGTCTTGTAGTCCCACCCACACTTCCTGTCTGCCTTTGGCTAATCAGTACTTTTTATTAAACTCATAGGTGGGGACAATTATTTACAATGTAACATCATAAATCCACTACAGGATAGAGGATCCAATGTTGGGTTTAGATAGTCAGGCTTTCAGGCAGGGCTCCTGCTTGCTTGCTTGTAGCAGGGACTGTTATCTCAACAGAATTTTTAAATTACAAAGGAACATTAAATTATTGATCAATTGATTTTATTACTATAATACAATAGGATCATTAGTGTGAACTGCATATATTGGGTATGAATCTAAAAGGTATGTGAACAGAAAGATATTTGAACAAATTGAAGAAGATGACTTTATAAAATCAGAAAGGCTTTTTGTTTTGCTGTGTTTTGTTTTTATTAAATTGAGCAACCAGGTTTTGGATCATATATATTTACATTGTAATGTGGTCATGATTAATTATTCCTTTGATTACCATGAAGCGTCTTTATCTCTTAAATTAGTTTTAACTTAAAATCTAAATTTTGGATACTAGTATAGTAACAAGTGGTTGCTTTCTGCTTCTATTTATTTGGAGTACTTTTTGTTTCATCATTTCACTTTAACCCATTTCTATCTGTAGTAGTACAGGCCCATAGGATCAAGGAAATTGCTTCAAACCAGTTGTCAAGGCATGCACACAATGGACTTCTTTATGAGCCAATCTGAAGTCTGCCTGAGGGCCTAGGAACAGGTGTTATTAAAAGTTACTGATTGCTCAGAATCTGCCTAGCAAAAGACACTGCTGAGAGTTCCTGGTTGTTGGGAATCTGACTAGCAGCAGACACTGTCAGTGGTCCCTATGATACCCAGCCAATAAGGAATAGCCGTGAAATATGACCAGATAGTGACACAGCCTGGGTGCTGGGAGGAGGGTATATACAGCTTTCCCTATCATTGAATTAATGAGTTAGGCCTTTTCAACTGACTCCCTGGGCCTGTATCTTTGACTCCACACCTTCTTTCCCACTCCCTGAAGGAACTTTTAGGATTCAGCAACATCTATCTTTAAAGCTATATTGCATTTCTCATAGACAATAGAAAAAATGGATTTGTTTCTTTATCTATTCAGCGAGCCATTACTGTTTGATTGGATATTTGAGCTCATATATATTTAAAATTGTTATTTAATGAGGTTTGTTGATTGTTCTCATATTGTTGTTTATATTTTCAGTCAGTACTTTGACTTTTTGTAATTATGGATTTATTTGTCTTCTTTCAACTGTCTCTTGATTGTGCTTATTTCTCTTTCCCATTCAAAGAATTTCTTCCCATACTTTGTTTATCTGCTGAATATGAATTCATTTAGCCTACTTGAATTATAGAAAGTATTTCTTCTTTTCTTTAAATATAGCTGAAACTTTTATTGTGTAGTCTAGGTTGGTAGTTGTCTTATGAATGCACTGCTCCAGTATTACCTTTCTTTCAAAGTTTGAATTGTGAAACCAGTCTGTTTTTTAACTCCAAGTGATTTGAGCTGTCTGTATAACCTCCTTTAAACATTTCTTAGTAGACTAGAAGTAAAGAACTACACTCCTCGATAATTAAAATGGGAAATCTTGGAAGAAACCTTCTAATACAATCAACCTTAAATATTTACCTTGACAAGAAAAGTCAAATTTCAGATTTATCAGTGAAGTTAAGTCTTTTGTGTTCTGGCCTGGAGTGAGACCAGAATAGGGGGATAAATGATAAATGCACAGCCTGCTTAACCCCACATATTTTACCTATTCATACAATTTCCCATCCCTGAAGAAACTGGAGGTAGTCTAGTGAAGGGTAACGATGCGTATAAGGACATAATGGAGACTCAAATATGAAATAAGACCATTTCCCTACCACTATAAGCAGACAGCCAAAAGTAGATACAAGCCATGTAAAAGGAAATTGTTAATTTTGAATGAAGTCAGAACTTTTTATTATTATACTGGAGTGGGCATATTAATTATTAAATAAAACTGTTCTTGTGACTGAAATTGTGCATGGGTTTTTATTATCAAAGTATGAATGGATAAGTATGTTCATTGCTCAATTTTGCCTTTTAATATCAGAGAAAAAACTATCCTGACTTCCTGACACAACAGCTTCAAATTGGCAGAGAAAAAATGAATTAAACTGTTTTCTGTTAGGACTTTCACTTGCCTGATATGAATCTGTTTTTGAATTACAGATACAGTGAAATACAAATATAACAGCAAAAATATGAATCCAGTGAATAAACAATTTGGAAAGTCAAATATATCTGGATTTTTAAATATTTTCTCCATAAAAGATTGGGCCTATATACTCTTTTCTTACATCTATAAATGAGTTCTGAAATTATTATAAAATTATATATATATATACATATATGTGTGTATGTATTGATGGCAATAATAAAGAAGACTCTATGAATTTGAAGGGATGAAAGACATGTAAGAAACTGGAAAGAAGACAGTGAAGGAGGAAAGTGATGTAATTATATCTTAATTTTGAGATATCTTTTAACATGTTTATTTAAAATTATTTTTTACATAATACCAACCACAGTTCCCCTTCCTTCCACTACTCCCACTCCAATGGATGCACATTCATACCAAAAGGACATTTGCTCAACTATGTTCATAGTATTATTATTTGTAGTAGCCAGAACCTGAAAATAACCTAGATGCCCCTCAACTGAAGAATGGATAATTTTAAAATGTGGTACATTTACACATTGAAGTATTATTCAACAGTTAAAAAATGACATCTTAAAATGTGAAGACATTTTTTAAAATGTTATGAGTTCTCATCTTTCTGTTCATAACGCCCTACCTGCCACATACTACAATGCTATACTTTCCATAATGGACTCTAACTCTTTGAAACAATAAGACAAATAAACTAAACTATTTTTTTCTGTAATTTTCCTTGATCAGCCACAAAATGTGACTAATCAAAGTGAATAAGAGGGCATACCAGAGAAAATACATGGAGCTAAATGTTTAAGCTGGGCTGTGGGGGTAAGTATGTTGAGTTAATGGAGGGATATTATGAGAGCTATCTAAAGCTAAGGCTATATGAAATAACCTTTATTAAACACCAATACTTTGTAAATTAATTAATATAATTTTAAAAATAATTTTTAAAAACTGCTGAATATATAGTTTAATGATTAAGAACAATTTTACTTCCCAGCACATTTGTCAGTGACCCACAACCACACAACCACCTTTAGCTCTAGCTCCAGAGGACTTAGTATACTCATCTGGCTTCTGAGTGTAAGCACACACATGGCATAAACACACACACACACACACACACACAAATCAGAAATAAATTTCTTAAGGATTATTTATTTTCTTAAGCCCGAACAGAAATATTCCGCATTAGAGAATGATACTTCTTCCAGAAATGTGAATTATTAAATGAAAATCTTATATGTTTCTGCTAGTTATGGGTCAGTGCCCAAAATAAGAGAGACTGCTGTCATTGCTCCTGGTTGCATATAATTACTAGGTGTTAAGATTCTATTGCTGAAGATAAAATACAATTTGATTGTAGTGCAGAAAAAAATCAGTCTGGAACTGACAGGGAAATTCTTTCTGCTGACTAGATTTCATAATGGTGAAAGGTGCTATGCAGACCCTTGGGGGAGAAAAGACATCAATGGCCTTTCCTATCACTCAACATTACATACTGCAAGACTGACTGGCCAAGCAAAGGGTGCCCATTGGTGTAATAGTAATAAGACAATTTGTGGGAATAATAACAACCGTCTTGATTGGATATGAGGCCTAAACCATAGGAGGTAATTCATGTCTGTTATTGTTTACATGGTCAAAACTTATAACTAATGAAATCATGGAGCTCTAGGAGAGAAACAACTGATGCTGTTCTTCTGAATGGTCATGTCGTCAAATTGAGCCTTCTTTTTTTAAATCTGTATTTACATTTTAAATTTATTTGATATGTTCATGTGTATGTTACATAGTTCTGAGGAACGTTTTTGTTCCAGGTACATGTATATACATGTGTATTTGAATGTGTAGAAGCCAGTATTGCAACTATATTAAAGCAATATCAAGACAAATAACAAAAAGGAAGATTGAAGTGCACTCTCCCTGATAAACTCAGAGGTAAAATATCAATAAAATAATTGCTAAACGAAACATAAGATTACATCAAATCAGGCAGTCATTGTGATCACATTGGTTTCATCCTAGAAAGGTCATATGGTTCAACATATAAAAATTAATAAATGTCCTACATAACTTAAAAGGACAAAAAGAAATTATTATTATCCCAAATAATGCAGAAAAATGTATTTAGCAAATTCCAACAATGCTTTATGATCAACTTCATGGGGAGACTTGGCATAAGCAGAGCATAAATTGACACAGTAAAAGCTACAAATTTCAACATAAAATTAAAGGGAGAACAATTTAAAAAATTAAGAATTAAGAACATCCATTTTCTTCACTGTTATTCCATGCAGGGCTTTAAGTCTTAGCTAGAGCATGAAGACAACAGATGAAAATAGAAGTAACATAGATTTAAAAAAAAAACCCTACTTTCTGATTCTATATATGAGACCATAAAGAATACATCAAAACTTCTTAGACTTGAAACATACTTTCAGCAAAGTAGCAGGTAAAAAATTACTAGTCTTCTTATATATTAGTACAATCATCCTGAAAAATAAAATGGATCAAGATGAATTCCAATCACAGTTGCCACAGCAAATTAAATAAATAAGTAAATAAATAAATAAGTAAACAAACAAACAAACAAATAAATAAATAAATAAATACTTGGAGATAGGCTTGACCAATGAAATGAAAAACATCTACACTATTTTTTTCAAACTAAAGAAAGTAATTGTGGAAGACACTAGAAGATACAAAGACTTTCTATGTTCTATATACCTTCATTTAGACAGAGAAACTAATCGAAACACAAGAACATATACAAATTTTAGTTTTTTTGCTAAGAGTTATCCCAAGATATTTTAGATTAAAAATATAGGTGCTGATAGGCTCTACAAGCTAGATTAGGTCTTCCATTCTTAATATGCTAGTTAAAGAGACAGTTGTGGAAAAACAACAAAAAGAAAGAAAGAAAGAAAGAGAGAGAGAGAGAGAGAGAGAGAGAGAGGGAGGGAGGGAGGGAGGGCGAGAGAGAGAGAGAGAGAGAGAGAGAGAGAGAGAGAGAGAGAGAGAAAGAAAGAAAGAAAGAAAGAAAGAAAGAAAGAAAGAAAGAAAGAAAGAAAGAAAGAAAGAAAGAGAGAAAGAAAGGTTCATTCAATATGGCTACACTGGCAACAGGAAGAAATAAATAGTCCAGTGACCTTCAAGTCAATCTTATGGCTAAAAACACGGGGCTTAAATTTAATCAGACGTGAAGAAGTAATTAAGCATTGGTTGGCTAAGTTGTGATCCTATCCAACTTAATAGAATTTTGTCTCAGGTATAGTCTGTCCTGCAAAGTGTTTCAGTAAGTTGTCAGAACTGTGTACAGTCTTTTCCTGGGATACAAATTATTCCTCTACTTGATACCAGGAATTCAGTCTTTCCCTTATTTCAGCATGAAGTTCTTAGAAAAAATATTACTTTACAAGGTAAATTATTTCAATAGTTTAGAAGAGCACGCACATCTTTCTTTAGAATAGCACTGTACTTACCAGGATTATTACAGAAATTATATGAAGAACACATAGCAAGGTATAGCAGTCTACTTGAACTTAATTTTAGGTATGTTCTTACTGAGGCATCAGGAATGTCAGTGAAATCACCTCAGAACCTCCACACTAGATAAAATGTCACTTGAGTAATACTTAATAACCACGTTCTATACAGTATAAAACAAGAAGTTACCAGTTGTGACAAGTTCAAATTCTTAAACAGTAAAATGGGACTTTATCTATTCCTCTATATGCAGAATCACTTTTTTCATATAACAATACGTTATTGGAATAAGCAATAGTGGTCAGATGATATAAAATTATTCAAAGATAATTCAAATTATCTGATATCATACCTGTTTCACATTCAAAACTGTCTACATTTAAAGATGCAGTCTATATCAGAATAAAAATTCCAACAAAAATCACAATAGCATAGTACTTAAATTTATGAAATTAATCTTAAATGTTATAACATTTCCTGAAATAACACATACTATTAACTATGAACAAGAGATATTTGTAATCAATACATGTTAGACAGACCACTATAATGATAGAGCCATAAAGACTTTGAGAAAGAGGGACTGCTAAATAGTTCACAGGTCAATTAATACCTAAAATGACAATATAACTTGGATCTTCTATTGTTGGGCCAGAGCTCTAATGAGTCATGCCTATAGTAATGACTGAAACAGATATTACCTATTGTTAAAAATTATTTTTTAAACTTTGCTACAAACTAACCTAGAGGACTACATATATCTAAATTACTGTTAAAAACTAAATTTATGGTTTTATCCTTAAACTTGATCTTATAGAATCCATTATCTCTCAGTGATAGACTGAAACTTGAACTCATTGTTTTAATATTTTTTTCCATATTATGGAGTAATCCTCTTGTTTATCAGTTGTAAATACAGGTAGCAGCAAGCTCTTTTTATTTTATATTATCTTTCTGTGCTTTTGTCCTCATGATATAATAAGAATTATAGTTGACCTTTATCTCTGGTACCAGGCAAAGAGCATTTAAAATTCTTTGAATCTCCTATGTGATAGATGTGTCTTTTTCTATTCATAATAAGTACTTAAGAATCCTAACTGAATTTACGAGAGTGAAGTTATTCCATTTTTTTTTTCAGGAAGAAGTGATTGGAAGATTAAAGCTTTCAGCTAAAGTCACTGGGATTTAGGATGTGGGATAGTTACAGATTATACTCTGTAAAAACTCTGGAACCATGAGATTTTGTTAGAACCCAGGATAGTAGACATATTTACATTTCAGGAAGGTAATGCATACAATTCCTCAGAAATGGAAACCTTTAATTTCCAAACAGAAATCTCTAAAATTTTCCCATGTGCTTCTTCACCTGTGTATACATGTCTGTATATTATCCTTCATAGTAAATCAATAAATGTTTACTAAAATACTTCTTAGAGTTTTATGATACATTTCAAAAAATCAACTGCAAGGGAGCAACATGGAGGTCCTTTATTTACGACTCTGTAAAGCAGAACTACAGAAATATAGGCTGTCTAGACAAAATACTGGTGTTTGAAGAAGCTTTCAAAAGACACAGAGAAGCAGCTCAATAAAACTAAGGAGCTTAAGGAGAATAAACACATGAGCAATAACTCAAGAAAATACAGAAATTAGGCTGATGGAAACTAAAAAGACAATTTAGGACATGAAGTTGAAATCTGAAAAAGGAGATAGACAGAGGCAAGCTAAAATAAAGATACAATTAAAAAACCTAATAACATCTAGAAGATTCAAAGAAAATCCTTACAAGTAGAATGAATCATGTTATTAGGGCTAGAAGATAAAATAGAGAATCGAAATCAAATAAACAAGCAATATAATTTGTTGAAACAAAAAAAAATGTGGGACATCATGAAAAATAAAAAAACGTTTAAATTATAGACATATATCATTGAGTTTCTATTTCTGTGAAGAGACACTATGACTACAGAAGCTTTTATAAAGGAAAACATTTAAATGGGACTGGTTTACAGCTTTAGAGGTTTAGTCCATTATTGACATGGCGGGAAGCAAGGTAGCATGCAGGCAGACATGGAGCTGGAGTGGTAACTTGGAGCTTTACATCTTGATCCACAAGCAACAGGAAGTGAACACTGTGCCCCACTGTCCAGAGTTGAGCTTTTAACACCTCAAAACTCATCTCCATGGCAATATACTTCCTTCAACAAGATCATACCATACCTATTCCCATAAGGCCACACACCCAAATAGTGTCACTCCCCATGGGATAGGCATTCAGATATCTGTAATAATTTGAAAGCAGTCCTACAATGAAAATTTATAGATAGCTCAAAAGACATATTAGAAAAAATTAGAGAACTGAGAAAAGTCTAGCTGGTGCCTACCTAGAGTCTCAAGCCCTACTCACTAGTGTTCATAGTATTGGAAAATACTCTCCACACTACCACTAGAGAAAGATAAACACCAACCCACATATGAACCTTTTGATCTGCAATGCTGAACTGCCTCCAATAGTAGCAATAGTAGCAATAGTAGCACAAAAGGTATGAGAGTAGCCAACCACAATCTGATTGGATTTATGCCCCTCTATATAAATAAAGCTTGGCTGAAGATCAGAGAGCAGAGCCAGTCACAGAATTAGCCTTAGAAGCCAGGCAGTGGTAGGACACCCCTTTAATCCTAGCACTCTGGAGGCAGAGGTAGATAGATCTCTGAGTTAAAGGCCACTCTGAGCTACATGAGATTAACCCAGTCTAAAAGAGAAACAATCAGGTAGTGATGGCTCACACCTTTAATGCCAGTACTTGGGAGTCACACATATTTAATCCCAGAACTAGGAAGGTTGAGACTGGAAGTGATATGGGAAGGTGGATAAAGGAATATAAAGCTCAAAGAGAGAGGAATTCAGACCTTTTTGAGGACTCAGAGCATTTAGTATGAGGGGCATTCAGTCTGAGGATTTGTGGAGACAATAGCTTTCTCTCTTTTCCCTGAGGAGTTGGTAGTGGTAATAAGTTTCTTTAGTGGCTTGTTTCTTTGCCTATCTGATCTTTCAGCATTTACCCTTATATCTGGCTCCAGGTTTTTATTAAGATCAATTAGGATTCCTGCTACATACAACCAATATGCAAAGAGTGAGAGACTTTGGAGCACACAGTCTTAAATGGGATGTCTCTATCAAATCCCTTTTCTCAGGGCTCAGGGATCTCTGGGAAAGAGGAGGTGGAAAGATTGTATGAACTATAGGGAATGGGAAACACCAAAGAAACAAGGCCTTCTAGACACAATAGAGATGATGAATACATGAACTCACAGGGATTGTGGTAGCAATCACAGGGCTAGCACATATCTAAGTTAGATGTTATCCAAGTGCTGAGTGGTAAAGTGGACACCAGCCACCATCAATAGCCCAGAAGCTATTTTCAACTCATAACTGCTAGGAAAAACAATTAGTCTTTTCCAATGGAATGTCACTAAGTATACAAGCAACACATAAGGGCAGGACTTATGCCCAGCAGATGGTCAACACAAAATAAACTCATTTAGCTTTAATTTTTTTTTGTCTCAAAACACTTTTCTGAGACTTTTATTTCTCCTTCTCCTCCTCTTCCTCCTCTTCCTTCTCCTCCTCCTCCCCCTTTCAGGTTTTCTGCTTATATATTATAATTTCCAGTTTTATGTTTTTATGGGATTTTCTTTGTGTGAATTTGTATAACTCTGTGACAATATGTGTTTCTAGTGCTTTTTCTTCGGAACCTTTTTCTTCATTTGTTTGTTTTGTCTTATCCAGTTTTGCTTATATTTTATTGTTTTAAATTTATTATTATTTTACATGTCTGTTTTTAATTTTTAAAAAGCAAGAACAGTGTGAATTTAGGTTATGTAAAGCAATGAGGACAATTTGGGATGATTTGGAGGTAGAGGAAATCAGATATTTTATATAATAATTTAAATAAATAAGAACAATGCTCAAAATAACTACTCACAGATAATGTTATGCTAGCATGACTGCAGTAAATCCAAAGTTGTATCACCTTGACTAGAAATATCTGTGACTTTAATCTGTAAAATACTCAAGGTAGTCACTAAATAAATAAACATGTAAATAAAAATATCAATTTCCAAATTAGGAAGAGCACTTAGAATTGTGACAATACATTATATAAAATTTATAATTTTGAATAAAAATTACAATCTGTGAAAAGGCTGTCTTCTCTCTCCTTACCTATTCAATACAGTTATCAAAGTTTTAGCTTTGATAAGTAAGAGAACAAAAGGAGATTATCGGGATAAAAATTGGAAAGGAAGAAGTCAAACTATCTCTATTTGCACATGATATGACTGGACACATAAGTGACCCCTCAAATTCTACCAGGGAGTTCCTAAAGCTGATAAACACCTTCAGCAATGTAACATGGCACAAGCTTAACCCAAAAACAAAATCAATATCCCTCCTATACACTAAGGACAAAAGGGCTGAACAAGAAATAATGGAAACATCATCCTTTATAATAGCTGCAAATAGCATTAGTATCTTGATGTAACTTTAACCAAAGAAGTAACAGACCTGTTTGACAAAAAACTTTAATCCTTTTTATAGATTCCCCTATGAAGAAAAGTAGAGAAGATCTTGTTAGCAATTTGGGATCATAATGGATTGAAACCAAGAAAAGATGGAAACAAATCATGAGAGAAGGAGATGATTGAGTGAGAGGAGAAACAAAGAGGGAGAAAAAAGAGATGTGTATCTTGATAGAGGAAGCCAATGTGGGGTTGGAAAGAGACTGGGTGCTAGGGAAATCTCCCAGAACATCACAGGATGTCCCTGGATAGTTCTCCAAACAACAGTGGAGAGGGTGCCTAAACAAGACTTCACCTACAATCAAATGAGTGATCACCCTATGTGTTTTCACAGAAACTACATCCAACAATGAATGAATAAATGAATAAATGAATGAATGAATGAATGAATGAATGAATGAATGAATGGAAGTGGAGACAGAGATCCACGGTTGAGCACTAGGCTAAGCTCCCAGTCCAGCTGGAGAATGGTGGAGAAGAAGCTGTATAAGCAAGGATTTGGGGATTATGAAGAGAAGTCCCTCAGAGATGGCTAGATGGAGCTCTGGGGAGCTCACTCAATCAAGAACGCCACTGTTGAAACATGGGAAAAGAAGCTAGGCTCTCCAAGGGTAGACAACTGTCGATTGGCATGGGCAGTATGTGGAGCCTCGAGAGATCTGATCAGACGGTGTTCCTGTGCATGGGCTGTCACCTGGAACCCATTCCCTGCAGCGGAACACCTAACCCAGGTTTGACTTTGGGATGATGGCAAAGGGCAGTATGTGGAGCCTCAAGGGATAGGATCAGACTGTGTTCTTGTGCATGGGTTGGCACCTTGGAGAGGAACACCTAATCCAGGCTTGACTTTGGGATGAGGAAATCAGACTTGCCTGGAGTAGATGAACCATGCTGAACTGACCCACCTTGGGACTTCTTGCCTTTTGGGGGAAGGGGATCAGGGGATTGGGGGGAGGCTGAAAGCTGACTGGGAGGGATTGGGAAGCGGGATATGTGGGCAAATAGAAGGATACATGGAATAAAATCTTTTAAAAAATAATAGATATTAAACAAAATAAAAAAATAAAATAAAAAGGGAAATCAGAAAATATGTTGTAATGAATGAAAGTGGAGTATGACATATCAAAACATATGGGTTAAAGTTAAAGTAATGCTTAAATAATAGGTACGTAAAATCAATGTAATAGAATTGAGAGTCCCTAAATATATACTGATTTTGACAAGAACATTCAGTAAGGAAAGAATAATATTTATAATAAATAATTATTGGGCAAATGGATAATTACATGAAAATAAATGAAGACAGAACTCAAAGTAAATTTGAGCTCTGAATGCTGGAACAATGATTTTATTGATATAAGCCTTTGTGACACAGGACTTGGCTAAAAATATCTAGATATATAAAAACCATGAACAACAAATGAAAAATTATTTAAATTAAAATTTATCGAATTTGAAAATTTTGTGTCTAAAAATACCATGAAGAAAATGAGAGAAATTAGCTTGTTGATTGATTTGTGTGACAGACGCAGGAGTATCATGACTTCAAGTTCAGGAAGGCCTACATAGTGCTATGCTGTCAAAAAACAAAACAAAACAAAACACTAAGGAAATGGAGGGGAAAGTAAAATGGCAACAAATGAGAGAAAATATGTTTAAGCCAATGTATAGTTAGAGACTTGTATTAAGAATACATGACTTAACAATACTAAAAACCAGGTATAAGTACACAAACGATTTAGCCTATCCACCATTGCTGCCATCATTCTTGAGATTCCTTGGAGTTTCCCTAGCACCAGGTTTCTCCCTAGCCTCAAAATAATTTCTTCTGTCCCGCCCCTAATTCTTCCAAACTGCTCTCTTCCCATCTCCCATTAACCACCCCTATGCTACCAATTTACTAGATCTTATCTACTTCCCCTCCCAGAACAATAAGTGTCTCTTAGGGGCCTCCTCGTTACCTGGCTTCTCTGGAGTTGTAGACTGTAGCCTGGTTATCCTTTGCTTTATGTCAAATACCCACTCATGAGTGAGTACAGACCAACTTTGTCTTTATGGATCTGGGTTACCTCACTCGGGATTATTTTTTTCTAGTTCTTTTCATTTGCCTACAAATTTCAGATGTCATCTTTTTTATTGCTGCATAATACTCCATTGTGTAAATGTTCCATTTGTTTTTTTTTTTCCATTCATCAATTGAGAAACATCTAGGCTGTTTCCAGGTTTTGTTTATTAAAATAATGCTGCTATAAACATAGTTGAGCAAATGTCTTTGTGGTATGAATGTACATTCTTTGAATATATGCATTGGCCTTCTCCTGTAATCAAGTTGATGACCACCTGAATTGTTATTATAGAACCTTCATCCAACAACTGATGGAAGCAGATGTAGAGATCCACAGCTAAGCTCTAAGCTGAGGTCCTAGAGTCCAGTCAAAGAGAGGGAGGAGGGATTATATGAGCAAAATGGTTAAGACTGGGATGGGGAAACCCACAGAGACAGCCAATCTGACCTACTGAGAGCTCACTGACTCTATACATGGAGCTGGGGACCTGTATGGGACTTAACTAGGCCCTCTGAATGTAGGTGACTATTGTGTGGTGGGGCCTCTGGCAATGGGACCAGAATTTATACCTGGTGCATGAGCTGGCTTTTTGGAACACAATCCCTATAAAGGGATGCCTTGCTCAGCCTTGATACAGGGAGTAAAAGTCTTAATTCTACCTCAACTTGAGGTCCCCAACTTTGTTGACTCCCATGGGAGGCCTTATCATCTTTTTGGAGTGAGTGGGGGTAGGATTGGGGGAAGCTGGGGAGTGAAGTGGGAGGAGGGTAGGAAAGGAGAACTGTAGTTGGTATAAATAAAAGAACTTTTAAATAAAAAATGTCAAAAAATAAACTTAAATATTTATAATAGTATTATTTGAAAGCTTAAAATATTTGAAATTGAAATTCCACGAATGAATTAATAAAATATAGTATGTTGACATAATGGACCATTATTCAATAATAAAAGGAATACCATATATGTGGCAACGTACATAAGTCATAAAAAAAGACTGAAAAAGTTATTTATCAAATATGTTATATATTTCCAATTATATAGAATAAAAATGGGGAAATTCTACCCAGAGAAAAGTGTTTATTGATTATGTAGGGACATAGGAATACACTAACTGATTCTTGTTAATAGTGTTTCTTTTTTATTTGATAAATACCACCTGAATTTTTTGTAATGATGATGGAACACATGTATATATACTAAAATCATTCCAATGTATTCTTTAAGTGTATGATTCTATCATATGCAAAAAGTAATTTAAAAGCTATTTTCAAAAGACATAATTAAAACAATAAGATTAGATAAATATGATATTCACAAATGAGGCATTTTATTATCAATAGTAAGCTATCAACTAATAATTAAATGCCAATACATAAAATGCCTAGAGGTAAGATTCCTAAAACTGAGTTAGAGCCTGTTCTCAATTATTAAGAATCTTAATTTCAATACTTAGCCAATGTTAACAGCTAAACCAAAGGTACAAAATGCATTAGAAGTATGTTGCTTATGAACACTCAAAAGCCAGATCAAATATAAATGAATGGGAGAGTAAATCAATATTGAAGAAATTACAGAAATTTACATGAGATCTACAGAGTTTTCTTAAACTAGTAATTCACTACCCTGGCTGCATATTGAGATTATCAGGGGACCTTTTAAGTTAGTAAGGCTGGGAGGTGGAGCCTGAGACTTGGCATACTTAACATTTCCTGTAGGAGAACAAGGGATTGCCAGAACGGAAAACTACTAGTTTAAGCCAATTGAAACTGGATATGGCCAAATCAGAAAGGACCCAGGGAGATTTTCCACCTGGAGAATTGATCCAATTAGGACAATTGGTAAACTTTGGCTGCTGTATGGAGCCAAACACCCGGGCATAGCAGGTAGAACTCTAATTGTCAAGTCTTGGTGATTCTCAAGTCTAACTCCTGCACTATAGCCCTGCCTCTCCAAATTTGAATTGGTGTGCTAATGTTCACAATAGGGAAAGGTTTTATTTCATATATCAATGAGAAATTACAAGATCTCAGGTCAGAGTCCAAATCAATGCCCTTTGTTGTTCACCACTGCCTTGCTGCTTCACAGTCTGAAATTGGGTTTAGGAGGCAGGCAATTCTTAAATGGGCTATTAATGCATTCAGTCCTGTTCCCCACTTCTCTTTCCAAACCTGCCTGAGGGCTTCAAATCTTTATCTTAAATACTGCTCTTTCAAAGCTACATTACATAATCAGTTCAGCAATAAACCTTTCAAGTTATATGGCTTTTAGTCAAAGCAAATCTTTTGGCCTGGTTTTCTTGCCAAGACTCATGACTCCTGCCTGTCTCATCCAATGAGCACAGCAATAAATCTCCTTTACTGAATGCCAGCAGCATGCTAGGCACTGTAAGGCACTTGGGAGCTGGTGAAGGAGTTGTAGCTTCAGTTTAGGGTCTTGTTTTCCTTATCCTGCCCTTTCACCATTTTGAAGATGTTAAACACCCTCTACTTATCCCTAACTATCCCCATTCTCTACAATTGGTGCTTTTGAATGCAAATTTGTTCCACATTAATTATCACCAAGCTGAAATTCACTTTTTTATTGCTCAATCTCCTTGTTCCCTACTTTTTCTGCACGTAGAGATATGATCAGTGTTGTGTGTATATGTTAGTATCTATTGAAGGTTATTTAATTTTCTGGATAGTTCTTTGAAATCTGTTGGTTTGTGTGGCATCTTTGCTACTTTATTTGCTTTTTCCCAGGGTAGATAACCTCCTCCCAGTTACAATTCTCTGTTAATACTTTGTTCTTAATTTACATAGCAGATCATGATAAACAAATAGGAGTGTGTTTTCTTGTCATGACTCCATTAATTTTCTGCCCTAAAACAGGCAAAGGTTTTATAGAAAGTCCTAAATTCTGCCACAACCAACAGTGGTGCTCCAGGATAGGGAAGGCAAGAAGTGAATCAAACTTTGAACTTTTCTACTCCTAAGGTTAGATGTTTCATGTCATTTTTATTGGATCTACCATGTTTGCCTCTGTTGGTAGTTATTGTTAGACAATTGAACATTGAAGATTCAGTGGAATTAGCTGTAGGAATTTAGAATGTCCTGAGCCCAATACATAGAGTCACACTTCAAAGATGAGTCATAAATGATTGTTTCTGTGTCTTTAAGTACTCAGGAGGTAGAATAAGAACTATATATGACCATCAGATGCTACTAGGAAAGGGCCACAGCAGTTTAGAGGTTGAAACAAGATGCAAAGATTCCATTATCATATCTTTTAATTTCATAATTCCCCATGGTTTTGATCTTTTATAATTATAATCTCTGATTCATCACTTTATTGTTTCTAATATTATGTCTATGATCTGAGTTCCTGATCATATCCATTTGGCCATAATTACAGATTACATTTATAGGACTTGATATGTAGGAATAACTACTAACTCTGGGTAAACTTTTGCAATTTACTTTCCTCAACCATAATTTCTTCATATGAATATAAATATGTGTGTTCACACATGTGTACATTGAAGATTTAATCTAATAATCTATCTATGTCACTTTGATCTAAGCATAAAATACCTTTAACTTAGCATAGACAAGATAAATTATAAGTTCTTAGTCTTTATTTCCAAGGAACTATTACATGGCATCTGGTTCATGAATAGACCATAGCTTAGCTGAACCTCAACATTTAAGACATTTGTTTAGGTTCAAGGTCCTAGAAAATATTAATAATAGCTAATATTTATCTAGAACTTTCTATGTGCCTGGACACTGAGACATGAGTCATTGCACTTAATCTTCATGACATCCTATAATTTAGGCCATTATTTCTCTTCAACAAATACTGCAACTGAGATATAGCATGACTCAGAAACTTGCACAAGATGTATAGCTAGTAAGTGATAGCACCATGATCAGAACCAAAGCAGACTAACTGCCGAGTCTTTACTCTTAATTGCTACTCTATGCCTAGAAACATTAGATGTGGCTTAAGTGGATCAAATGCTAACATAAAACTCTCAAATTCTGCACTTCTGGGTCTGTCTAAAGATTTAAAGGCCAAAGCCACACTGTTCAAAGTTCTCTAACTGACTACTTCTTCTTTACCTTTGTGCCCAATAATTTAGGATTGAGAAGGGAGAAGCATTTTGCAATTCTCTGGCAGTGGAGTATGATATGTAAGAATTACCAAAAAGTACTTTGCCCTCAACACAGTCCTGCCACCAATTTGGTACTGTAAGAGCCAAAATCCTTCTTTGGCCTTGAAAGCAGTCAGTATCCCCTGTAGCTCTGGAGTAATTAGGATAACTGATACTTGTTTAAAGTTGAAAATGTATTTAGTTGGATGGAAAGCTCTGTGATAGATGAAAACCTTGGGTTCAGGCTGGAAGTTGTGGCCTTGCATAATCCAGTGCTAGGCATACTAAACAAATCCCTGAAAGGCACCATGTACATCCAGGTATCAGCAGTGCTTTCAAAACTCTAACCGCTAGGACTATAGGACATAAAGTGTTGATTCCTATCCCTATCAACCCATAGGTGGCTGGCAAGGAGTACAGGAATACTGACAGCAAGTACTAGTTAGGTTAGGGTCATATAGAATCTTCATTATATCTGGTCTGACTGGATTTACAGCATGATTTTGAACAACAGCCTTCTCTTCTCTGAGCTTCAGTTTCCTTATCCGTACAACAAAGACACTGAGTTATGGAGTCATCGTCTTGTTATTACAGACAGCAATTGCCTGAAAATAAATTATAGAGTAATAAAAAACAAATATATAAAACAAAACAAAACATCAAGTTGTTTATGTACACTAAGGATAGCTAAGACATCAGAGGTGGTATTAGTTAAGGGGAAGGAATCTGTGAAAGAATATGATCTGTGCAAACTTTCCTTCATGACACTATTATACACCTAAAGTAATTTAAAGAAATAGTTTGAAACTGGCTGATCTAAATAATCTTGAGGTTTCTGGGTAAATATATTTTTCAAGTCACTGATGTTAGGGAAAATGAGATGCCTGAGCATAGGAAAGAATTCAATTATCCAGGCAAAGGATGGCTAAAGGAAGGGTTTGCAATCTCATGTGGGCTCTGAAACAAAAACACTGACCACAAAGTTGTGAAGAGGGTCAGAAAAGGATTCCCTTTTTTCCAACCCCTAACTTTGAGGACAAAATGCAAGAGGAGGCTGGAAAAGCAATACCTGCATTCAGTTCCCAGCACCTCATTGAACTCAGAACTCCTATAACTCCAGGTCCAGGAAACCTAATACAGTTTTAGCCTCTCTGAGGACATATAACACAGAGATAAACACACACACACACACACACACACACACACACACACACACACACACACACACAGTTTTGTGAGTTGTCATAACTGTTTTTTATTCTGGACCTTATCCCATCCTTTTCTGGGATGGAATATATGTCTTCTTGCAATTTAGTGGTCAAGTATTATGCACTGTTAATAGAAAAATAGCAAATAAAAATGATAGTATTAACTTTACCAATGAGTGAGTCTATGCCTCCTTAAAACTGACTTGTGGCTTAGGACATGTCTAGAGTACTGCTTAAAGTCTAGTCACTATAGTGGTCAAGGTAACAATGAGAAAGAATGACAGGTCAACATAGAAATATCAATACAGTTTTTTCTTTTCTTTAACATGTCTCTAGAGTTTAGAAGTACAATAACCGATCTTGCAACAATTTCCCCTTACATTTTGGCCTTGATAGAAAACAGACGATGCATACAACATAGGAGTAATCAAGAAGTGTGAGTAATGAAAAACTATTTACAAATATGTATTTTCAAGCCATGAGATATTGAAAAAATGGAAGAGATTTCTGAAAAATTTGGAGAACAAGAATGCTGCTTTGACAGCAATATTGGTTTTGAGTTGAGGAGCAGTCAATTATAGCTGACCCTACAGTAAAGGGAACATCAAGGTCCCAACTTAGATTCTCTATACTTTTTCATGTTGCCAGAGGCTAGTATAAGTAAACCCAACTGGAAGCCAGAGGATACTGAATCTCGTTATAATACAAGGAAGCTTCCTATGTCAGGAGAGGGGGAAAATAAACAGGGGGTTCAAAGAGGAAAATATAAAGCTAGCCATCTCTGCTAGTGAATCAAGCTCCCTGTACCACCTTACCCCTAAAATGTGATAGTTTCATTGCTTTTACTAACCTTCTTTTAGATCTAAATGCTCTGACTTCAATTTCAAGTCTCCAAAATAAAACTTTATGATTTCCAAAGCTTCCAGTATAAGACATTCCCAGGAATCTTTGTCTCCAGAGATCCACCATTCCAAAGTTCTCTTAGGAATACTTATTGTTAAAGTTCAATGACCCTCTTTTCCTGTCAGTTTATGTTGCAAGCGACATAGATGCTTCTGATTCAGGGTGGATTTTGTATCACCTG
Source organism: Phyllotis vaccarum (assembly GCA_033318265.1). Taxonomy (NCBI): domain Eukaryota; kingdom Metazoa; phylum Chordata; class Mammalia; order Rodentia; family Cricetidae; genus Phyllotis; species Phyllotis vaccarum. The sequence goes on from JARWLC010000013.1 coordinate 62,746,680, forward strand.
CTTTTCTGTACACCAGAAAAACAAGATATTATTATACTACAAGTAATGATCAATGACGGTGCAACAAGGCTGGAGCATTACTCACTGACAAAACCAAGAAATTAGAGTTAGAGTCAGTTGCAAGATTGGGGAAATAGAAGGATTTGAAGTTGGAGACAAATGCTGATCTTTTTGTCCTTTACTAATATTGTCATCTAAAGGCTGACATTGGCCTCCTTCATGGTTCAGCAGAGGTAGGGATGCCCTGTTTCTATTTTATGCACAATAGTATCACTGGAAACATCTTTTGCCCATGACAGACATGTGATACAGGTGAAATCAAATGGAACATGACATCAAAATATTCAAATTCCAGTATCTATTTAGTACCTCTTGTACGAACATAGGTTTTGCTCTTTGTATTTAATTTATTAATCTAATGGGAATAATTATATAAATCTTTGTATTCCTTATAAGTATAGCTCCTGAGGCTTCTTTTAGATTATAGAATGAAAAACTTGTGACTGGTTCACTTTAAAAATATGGACAAGTATGGTGATACAAACATTTAATCCTAGCTCTCAGGAGGCAGAGGTAGTCAGGTTTCTGTGAGTTCCAGGCCAGCATGGTCGACGTAGCAAGTTCCAGAGTTTTATAGTGGGACTCTGCCGCTAAAACAAACACACAAAACAATAACAAAAAAATGAGAAGTTCTAGTTCAATGGTGTGTGCATATGAATAGCAGGGGGTAATATGTGTATTTGTTACAGACATTTAGCTGGACACTGAACCAACACAAATTACTGCATGTGAGAAAGTATATGGGGAAATACGAGAACATGTGAAAAGTATGACTAAAAATAAATATGGAATATGTAAAAGTTTGTGTGTGTTTATATAAGATTTAACAAAACTATTTGAAAATTGCATGAGAGAGAATGTTGGGGAGGAAAACATAAGTATCAGCAATTTGTGAAATTCCCATTTTTTGAGAGAATTAGTATATTGGTAGTACACATATATAGATAGATGTAAATGTATAGAAAACATACAGGTTAGAGCTTCTGTAGTCATCATTTTAAAGCTCATAACACTTTAAAATTGGAAATTCCTTATATTTGAGCCTTCTATATGTGTGCATATATAAGTAAATAGATGTATATGTTCAGATGTTTCATATAAATCAAGTGTATGTATGTTTTTAGAATCGGTGCAAATGAGTCTACATGTGAGTTCAAATGTATGCATGTGTGTGACAGAGAGAGAGAAAGGGTGGTGGAGAGGGGGAGTGGAAGAGAGAAGGATCTAGCATTTGGTCTCTGTGATGGTGAACACATGCACTCCTTTCAACTCATAACTTTCCCTGAAAACAAGCTTTCCAAGCTGAAATTTTCCACACGGGCTTTCCACCCCAAAGGAGGCTTTATTTATTTTTTCTTTTTGCCCTGAGCCTTATGCTTAGGCATTCTGGACTGAGGAGAGGAGTAAGTGCCCAGCTCTACTCAGAGAATAATTGGGAACATTTTGCTACACACAGAAAACTGGAAAATGACTGGTGTGCGGGACTGAAACAGTGCAGGTTGTAGCCGGCAAGACAAAGGGCCCCTCAGCTACTTTATTTGTTCTCTTTAAAAGTAGCCCCTAAGTGACTGAAATATCGCTCGCCACCACAAGCAGTATGAAATTTCACCACCAGTTGGAGTTACGTAACTGTCTCTATGGCAACCAAAGCCCATAAACATGCAGTATCATTGTTGGCTGGTTACATAGCAGTGGTTTTAATGCCCCCACCATCCTTCCCCTTCAGCCCTTTCTAGGTTGTTTTCCTCTTTTATCCCCTTCCTCCTCATTTCCTTTTCTGTCAAAGGTAAGAAAATTAAATGTGGAACAAAATGAGTGAAAACTAGAGCTTTTTAAGCAATGGGTGCACATGAGGTTGAGTCCTCTGAAGTGCAATGTAGGTGCTCAGCTTGCCTGCAGGCCAACTAACACCAGGGAAATTACTGCTTCTCACCACTATAACACAAACCACAGGCACACATTCTGTAGTAGTTACAATAGAAAGAAAACCAGACAAGCAGAAAAGAGGGCAGACAGGGGTCTAAGAGAAACCCAGAAAATGTAACCTTTTGTGACTTCTTCCTTTCAGTGTTTCTAGGATTTTTGGAGTAGCAACAAGATGGTGGGCCTATTAGTAACAGGTGCTTCTGCTGTTGATACAACAGAGTATGAGAAAATGGGTATGAAACCTTCCATGGCAATATCTCTGCTTTCTTCATATCTTAGGAATACATTGTATTCCTCACCTAGATCAAAGGGCAGGATTAATCAAATAAGGCAACATGGAACATCGGGGTTTATAGATATTGATTTGGGGATCCATCTCTTAGCAGCTGTTTGATTATATACAGAAAAAAAATCAGAAGATTTTGAATTGCTGAGGGTGGATTCTTCAATCCTCTGCTTTGATACTCACCAAAGCAGTCCATTTCAACCGTGAATCCCTTAGAAATAAAATTACTCGACTCACTGTGGAATATATACAGATCTATACTCTGTCCCTGGGACTCACTAGATGCTCAGTATTTTCCCTTTCACAAGTCCTCCAGCTACCATAACCCCCCGAGTCTTCATAATTTCTAGTCAAACAGCACCATTGCTTTCACCCATTCCCCATGAGTCTTGGAATCAGGTTTGTTGTTTTCCCTCTGATCACTTCCTTGTGTCAAGTTGATGGTTTATCAATTCCTCCACTAAAGTTTGAGACTCAGATCCTGACACAGTCTTCCCAACTGAGGTCTGGTCAATTAGCTATGTAGTAAATTCCAGGAATGAGACCTGTAGCCCAGGGTGGGAGGAGAAATAAAACCTAGAAAACAGATAAGGGTTCTAAGAACGTTTATTGCCTAGGTTTAATTTTTGTAATTGTTAAAAAAAAAAACCTAAAATAAGCATTGGAGGCATTTGCCATGAAGCCAATGCTTATTTGCTTACTCACAATTCCACACCCACCATTACCTAAACTCTGGCATGGTTTCTGTACACGAGACCAGTATAGATAGCATGCATAGTAGCCCCCTTAATGCCCAGAAATGTTAGTCTTGTTAAGAATAAAGTGTTGGTAATTTTGGTGTCTCTCTATATATGTTAATTCCAAAAGCAGATCCCTTCTTCTTAAGAGAAGCAGAGTTGACCCACAGCTTTTTATGTGAAGTCTTTTTGATCTGCTATTCTGAGATTACTTTGAAATCATGTTTCTAACTGAAAAGCTGTCAAAGACAGCAGGTTCTGTTCAGGAGTAATAATAGAGAAAAGGATATATTAGTTAAGCTTTCAGTCCGACCTACTGTTTTTCAACAGTAGTATTTGCTGGTTCTCCATATAAAGAAAGGCCGAAGTGGGTGTAAAAATTAACTTTAACCTCTACTTACATGGATAAATGCATTGACTTTATATATAGTCTATGTGCATTTAGAGAGATTTTGAGGGGTGGCAAATATCTCAGGTGATATAAAGTTCTCTCCAAACTCTTTTTATCTACTCCTTGGGTTCTGGGTAATTTCCCTTCTGAGGTCTGTGTATATGTGTGCACATGTGCATGCTGGTGAAGAAAAGCTAATATGGGTTTCACCCAAATGTTTGGTAGCTTATTAGCAAAACAGAGAAAATGCACTATTTCCATGACAGACGGGGTGGTGAGGAGAGATAGCTTATTAGCAAAACAGAGAAAATGCACTATTTCCATGACAGACACGGTGGTGAGGAGAGATTTAAAAGCAAAGAGTACGTGTGGATGTGGCAGTATGCATCTAGACATCTAATATACAAATGTTTGAGAGCCAGTGGAAGATCTCTTTCTATTTGGAGATAGACTGAGTTATAGATACATTGTTTCAGAAATTGGAAGCAAGTTAAATTATAAAATTTTAGACAAATATAAATAATTATACATAATCATCAACAACTCAAAGTTATACAATGCCAATGAGAAGGAAACACTTAGGAAAATAGAGCATAAGAAGGCGGTTAGAATTTTGAAAAGGCCTTTGTTCAGGTATATAGAATAAAGAGTTAAAAGATAAAGAGTCTGTCTGTGTCTAGCTGTCAAATTTTCACATGACAGGGGATATGGGATTAAGAAGAAGCCTCATACTTAGTTGGTATCTTCAAAACAGACCTAATAAAAATACAGAGAAAGTGAGAATGCTCCTGAGAATATTCAGTCATCAGTGGCCACAAGAATAGAGTTGTACCAATCAAGTGTTGACAGATAAGGAAACTACTGTTTCTTGACTATTTAAGCTGTATGCCAGATATGACATTACATAATTTCATACATATTGATCTAATTTAATTCTGATAATCCATACACAACTCTTTGCATGCCCCCTTTCAAGGTAGGTACTGTCATCCCAGTTTATGGAGAGGACAATATCTATATAATACTGATGTATTCATGTAGCTATAAGTGAAAACACTCAGATTTGGTCATAATGGTGTCTTTAAAAGGGACTGCCTTCTGATCAAGGTGAACAGATTCTATCCTTCATAATTAAGAAATGTCTTACAGAATTGTCCAATTAGTTATGGTTAATTAATGGGGGTTAATTCTGCTATGGCAGGAAGAAAAATGATGTTCCCTGGAACAAAGCAACCCACCCTGGACTATCAGGAAATTGAAAACGGATAAGTTTCCCCACTTACATGGCCCAGAGAATTAATAACACACTTACCTTAGTATTAATGTAATATGTGGTGTTAGACAAATTCTTTACTACTATGTTTCAATTTTATCAACTGTAAAAGTAGTTGCACTGAAGACTAAATGATAGAATTTAAGATTTTTGCTTAACACACAATTGGAATCTAATAAATGACAGATTAGAGGAAGGTTTTATTAGGTAAACTTTTGTTAAAATAATATCTGCATTTGTCACTCTTCATATCTTACCAATAAATGAGAGTGTTCTTCACTAATCAGCAAACATATCATTATAAAATTTTACCAATTTTTCAGACCCAGCAAAACATATTTAAGGAAACCAAATCATCTCCTTCATCAATTTATCCTTTTCAGCAATTTTTGGCTAATATTTCTCCTCTGTATGTTACATATTCTGGCCCCTTCTACTATCCACCATTTGGGGTATAAGATGATTTATGAAGCCATAAGTAACCCGAGTATAAAAAATAGTACTGGGGTGGAGAGGATTATGATACACAAAATATTTTCATATCTTTAGCTCAAAGGAAAATTATGATGTTTAAAGCCTGATTTTTTTCACAAAGAGGTCTCTATTACCAAGTTGATTTTCAAAGTTTCTTACAGTCATTGTTAAAATTATCTCACTTAAAAGCCAATAGACCCAAATTACTCTAGTGAATCAGTCCACCGTAGTTTTTAACTGCCATCACTGGACCTTGCATTATGCCCAATTATTTAGAAAACTGTGGCAAATAAAGTAGATCTAATGCTTTTACTCATAGGGCTTTCAGTATAACAGTTATGTTCCAAAATCAGCCACTCAATGTGACTCATGGGCAATTTCCATCAACTCTTGAGTTTCCTTATCAGTTAAAATACAGCAACCAATATATATATAAGAGTTCTACTTTTGACTGATAGCTCTTCACTTTTCTTTAAGTGTGAGATACATACTCAAGGAATCAAGAAATCTCTCTCTTAGCTCCTTAGATTCTCAGCTTCACCAAGGTTAAATAGTATGCCCTAGGTTGTATAGACAAATTCAGGCCATGTCCTGAGCTTCCTCTCAAAATTAACTTTACATTTGTAGCACAAAGAAAATAAATCTACTAGATAATGTTAGCTTAATCACATTCTGTTCCCAAATAGACATTAAACAAACAAGATGAAAAGAAAGACATTGTTAATGCTTTTAATAACCCAATAATATTTAAATAAGTCAATAATTGTCTTATTAAATTTAAATGAACAACAGAAAAGTAAACTTTTGTGGGTCGCTCTCTACTTTTGCTGTGGAATCCTCTTGGGGCACAAAGAAAATTGCTCCTTGGAATAGACAAGTCAGCTTGAGCTGAGAGAAGTGAAGAGTAAAGAACACCAAAGATTTTGCTTGATAAAATTTCTTTGGAATGGGCAAAGGAATTCAGAGGATCGGAAATGGTCATGGAAAATGGAAACATCTTGTATGTATAGGAAGATGCATGAAGAATGTTTGTCCCAATTAAAAAATCATTTTAATCATAAATCTGAGACTGTAATCTCAGACTTTCTATGATGTCAACTTGCACACATCCTATTTCAGGTGACAAAGTAACTTCTAAAAGATAATACCATGGACTGCCAAGGCTTATGGTAGTGGGATTGAAATTCATTCACTGCCATTTATGAACAAAATGGACATAAGTAAGTTACACTACCTCTCTACATTACCCTTCATCTATAAAATGAACAATAATGCCATACTCTAACTAATAATTTTGTCAGGAGGATTAACCCAGTTATAATTTGTAAAGAATTTAGAGAAATACTTGTTATAAAGCCAACACTGCAAATATTCGTTAAATAAAATGAGCAGATTTCATTTAATTTTGAACTAGCCCAATAATCCAAAACAACCAGTAGCAAGAGTCTTATAGATTGCTACTGCTCTTCTCAGAAGCATTCCACTTGTCAGCTTCTATTTGAGATCTGGAAAATTCATTTGACTCGCAGTCCCTCATCACACTTTCAACACTATAACATTAGCTCTCAAATTTTCCCAGTCACAAGAAATTGCTGAAAGAACTCTCACACACGCTGCTTCAGCAAATCAGCATAACAATTCCTAGATAGATCTATAATTCTTTCCCATTTTAGAAATAAGAAAACCAATGCTCAGTCTGTTAAGGTTACTAGTATAACTGATTAGGCTTAACCTTGTGTTACAATAACTTTAAGCTCTTGGAGTTTTGGACCCCCACCTCCCGTGTTCTCTGGTAACACTAGAAAGGCAAGCATCAGATTGGCCATCTCTAGGAATTTCAATTACCATATGAAAATTTTAACTTATCTGGACTTTGTTCTAAATTCCATCTCTAGCCCTAAGTGGAAACTGTTATTTGAAGCTACTCAAAAGAAGACCGGAGGGATTATTCCTTAATGAAATAATGTTTTTTTCTTCCCAGAAGCCTCTTCTCAGTGCAGATGCTTGTATCCTCTTCTGTCAGGGAACACATGGGTGCCTCTGCCATGCAGTTTGCCTCAGAAAAGCTTAGCTTTTACTTTTCTTTATCCCCTTTTGGTTACTGGCCAAAGGCTAAGTATGTTTTTTTCTGGAATCAGCTTTTCACGTTTTTCCCCGAAGCCTCCCTATGCTTTTGCTACATGGCTGCTTCTTTTCCTCCACAGCAAATGGTGCAGCTTTGTCTCTTTCTCTTCACCAGTTTTATTTTCCTGGGAGCTGCTTCCCTGTCTTCTTGTTTCTCTCTAACAAGCTAGTAAATTTGTTCCCAGTCTTTGCTTTACATCAGGTTTTAAATTCTTTCTTTAGTGAGACTAAATATCCTGAAAAGGAGCCTCAGTTTCCCCAGTAACAGCATCACTCGTGTTCTAGTTCAGAATACACTACTAATGTACTATGACAACAGGCAATACACTCCCTATATCTGTCCCACAAATTTCTCACCTACTCAGTGACTGGGCGTGACAAGATGATATAGGAAATGATTATAGTACCTCACACTTGTTTATATTGTACAAGGAATAATATCTTTCTATACCACTACTTGAATTTTCCATGACTTCTCTTTCCCACAAATAACTGAAGAATTTTAAGGAGGTCAGGGAATATACTCAGCCTGCTGGCCCTTCTGTCTTCTTTCTCTTTTCTTTTGTCTAGCACCACGAGGTTAAGTATAACTAAGACTGGACACTTGTATTGCTCAATTGAAGTGAGTGAGCCCATTAAGACCATCAGAGCAGAGAATGACTGTGTTTAGATCAATGACTTTGGATGGGAATGTCTTCTTCCCTTGTGCCCTGGATAAAGGTGGACTATAAGCATATTTTTCTGGGAACTTTTATTCACTGTATTATTTGGAAGCAGTAAGAGTTATTTTTGATAGTATATTTTTCCTGTGTATACCAGGCTGGTCTTGAATTCATGATTCTCTTTCCTTAATCTCCTTAGTGTTGGGATTACAGGCACGTACCACACATGTTTGGCTTTTATTTTCCTCTGTGATAAGATCAATTATCAATATTATCTAACAAACTCCAATTTGCATTATATTTGTGGTAAGGACTTAATGTTTTTACTATAAAAAGGGAACCTACCCATGAGTGGACATATGTCATCATCTTCTCTCTTAATGGTTCATCTAGTTGAACTTGTCAAATATCTGGCCAAGGTACTACCTCTCAGCAATGAGGATTTATACTAAACCATCTTAGAGCTAGGACTTCCCTTTAATGAGAAAATGTACATTTTCTTTTCAGAAACTATGCTTCCTTTTCAGTTGAAGACGAGCCTCCATAAGATTATCTCTGGTCTTTTTTCCACTATCTCAGAAAAACCTAACTTTTCCTTTTGTTTTCTCTCTCGTTTTCTCTCTCTTTCTCTTCATCCTTCCCTCCCTCCTTCTCCCTCTCCCTATCCCCCCTTCCTCCCCCCCCCCACTTGCTTTGCCTTATACTTTGACTTCATTATTTTTCTAAAGTTCTCCTCCCCAACATGTGGCTGTTTCTCTGCCACATGAAGTATCTTCACAATCACTTAATTCAAATGGCATGAGTTTTTTGTTTATTTGTTTTTGATTATCAAGACATGGTTTCTCTGTGTAGCCCTGGCTATCCTGGAACTAGCTCTGTAAACAAGAGTTTGCCTTGAACTCACAGAGATTCACCTGCCTCTGCCTCCTGAGTACTGAGATTAAAGGTATGTGCCATCACTACCTGCTGGCATGGCTTCTTTTCCTTCTGTTCTCCATTCCTCTCCTCTGTGTATTTGCCAAGATTTATAGCTATCTGTTCTTGGTTTTTTTCTTCAACACTAATAAAATTGTCCTTGAGTTTCCTTTTGAGTCTACCATTATATTATTTTTATTAATGAGACTAAGAACCCCAAAGGGTAACTTGATTTCCTTATTAACATGCTCAACTTCCCAATATTTCTAAACACAATCTCTATTCACAGATTTGCTTGAAGAGAAACTTGTACTAATCACATTCTGGATCTTATTGAGAAATTAAAGTTTCATAGCTCTTGTTCTGAGAAGTTCATACTCTAGGAACATGCAACCATATATCCCAGATAGGCATATGATATACATAATGAATATATATATATATTCATATAATATATAAATATTATAAGAATATATAAAATTCTTACTCTACTTGGATTTAGGGAAAGTTTTATAAAAATAATCTCAATGACACTTCATAGATGTGGCAGGAGTTAGGTCTTAAATAATTAAAATTAGTAAATGCAAAGGAAAGAGAAAGACAGGACTTGTTTTGGGTACAGAAGAGCCTGCTATCTAGGGTGAAAAGTTAGAAGAACTACATGACCATAATTAGCCATTAATCCTCTAGTGTAAAGCAAAGAGGAACAACCAGAATTTTTAGCCAAAATGTAATGGAAGTGAAAAATACACATGTCTAGTCCTGATCAGGTGCAAAATATTTATATTATTAGTTATTGTTTTAGATTAATATCTCACTTCCCATTGAAGGCAGAAATACCTTGAGATGTTTTCCAAAGAAACCCTTACTGGTTTCCATTTCAGAAGTACAAATTTATTCTCTTCTGTAGACAAAACTACAAGTTTTACAGGAAAAAGAAGATGAACAGATGTCTGATAAATCCAATAGCTCTGACTGATGTTTGTTCTGTTATTACTATGATTGGGCCAAGTTACACAAAATGGCCTTCTTAAAAATTGGGTTGTGAGGAACTGCCATATGTTTCAGAGGTATAAGCCTATAAGTTTTCTGAGAACAGCTAACAAGCTCACTTCAAGTGGAAAATTCTCAGCCAGACAGATATATGACACCTGAGACCATTTTCTCATACCTTACCTGTCACCATTTTCTAGGCAGAGAAAAATCCTTCCCCACCCTTGTGTAATGCACCCAGTCATTTGTATGGTCCCTGAAACTGGGAACATGCATATATAATACTTACCAAGACACAGAACACAGATTTCTTCTTAAGAATAAGGTATGTAGCTTTACTAGATTATTTTAAAGAATTATATTACAATAAGACATTATTTGTTATGGAATAGAATATAGAAGATATAAGTAAGCTTTTCAAATTAATATGTCTATGAAAGGTTGACATTGTGACTCTCTATGAAAAGGGTATAAAATTATGTTATTGCTAGAAAAAAGTGTAGATCCAGAGAAAGGATATAGTTTTCTTCCTGGAGTTTCAGAAGTACTTAATAACAAAATGACAGTTCAAACCACTGGCCTGCAAGACAGTTGTAATATTCACTATATTAGACTCATGGTCCGTGCCCTATAATGCAACAAAGAATTCAATAGGAGCCTAGTACTCTTCCTTAGTAAATTGAGAAGCATTTTACTAATTTTTACAAATTTTTTCACGATAAGGTGTTAGTGACTTTATTTTCAAGCTGTATCAAATATATAGTTAAAAGACCATCACTCCAGCTCTCAAATGAGACTATCTAAGCTCGATCCATTCATTATGCCTGCTTTGTTGTCTGAAGCTGGAGGAGTTCCTTAAACTCTATGTATTTCAATCACAGGTAAAATTGGAAAAAGCATAGCATCTCACAGAAAAAGCAAAAGACAGAACAGTCCTCAGCATTTGATTAATCAAAGCTACATAGTGTAACCCTGTCTGAAGAAGTATATTAGTCAATCAATTAATAGTACCTTTATCATAGTACTGCACCAATTAAGTGAATTAATACAAGCAAACCAAATGAAAAATAGATCACTAGATAATTATTATTGTTAAAGCTTGGAGTCTGTCAATCAAAAAAGACACCACAAGTTCATAAAGAGATGACATCTCTGCTAAATACAGAGGGCAGAGTTTATTGTGTTTCATGGTTGGGTTGTTGAAATCATGATGGATGGCAAGCTTTTAGGAAAAAACCCTCAAGCAAACCATCTTGTCATTCAAACAAATATAGGTCTTGTGTACCAAAATATGTTCATGATTTTGTTAAAAAAAAAAAATGACTCTACTTTATCAGGAGAAGTATCTCTTTGGATGTTTGAGACAGGAAAGCTGTAAAATGCTTATTGGAAATTTTTTTAAACAGCAGGAAGCTGGCCTAAAAGAAATAATTTTCAGACAGAGTTTTTTTTTCTTGCAGTGGAGGGGGTTAAACAGCAAAAACAGGTCCTGGAATCTTGACTTTGCCTCAGTAGCTTTCCCCTTCATTTTCTGTGGGTGACTATTATAAGCCCTATTTCCTAATGTGAGCCTAACCATTGCTCCACAGTGCTTCTGATTCTGCTGGATTGCTTAATTGTGACTTTTACCAGTCAACAGCCATTGAATGTGTTTTAATTTTACCACAGTCTGGTCTATTGTATTTTGAGATAGTTACTGTAAAACTATGACACATGGAATCCTATTTTATAAACACATCTTGGGAAATATTTAGAAGATACAGTCCTCCCACTTCACCAGAAGAGCTCATTTTGACCTTTCTTTTTTAATGTTGTGAGTGGCTGTTGAATTTTAATTATGACAAAAATTCTATTACGGAAGTAAAATTGTGAAGTTTCTGTCATAAACATCAAAACGTTGTACCATTTTAGAAATGTTAACATGTTAGAAAGCAAAGGATAATACTCTGAGCTTCACTGGTCTAAGACATTTGAGGCAAAAGGAAAAACAAACAAAAGAAACCAACCAAACAGGAAAGGAAGAACTGATTCTTCCTTCAAAGTTCAAACTGAGAAGGAAAACAGGCATAGAATCGTCTCAATGGTTCAGAACACAACTGCATTCTTTTGAAGAATAATTGTAGATAAAATGTTTGCTACAATCGACAAGAGAGTTGAAGTATAGATGAAGAGATAGAAATGAGGGGTTTGGGGAACAGAACAGATTATTCAGGAAGTAGCCTATATAAAGATTCAAGAACAAAACGACCATGAACATTTGAGTACTAGGAAGAGAGAATCAGTCATTGGCAACAGAAAGGGAAACCTTGGAATTCCAGAAGTATTTGAACTTGGTTTGTCTTTTGACTGCATTTACCAAGAGATCGGGGAGAGTATATTGAAGAAGAAAAAAAAATACACTAATGAGGAGGCTTAAAGAGTACTCTAAGTGGAGCTCATGCAATGGTTGCTTTAAGGACATAGACTAACTTTACTACTGACACTGAGCTCAATGCCTACAGCTTCAGACATTATTAATTTGCCTTTTCTTATTTATAATTGATTATTTATTCAAAGGCTCTCTTTCTTATCAAGCCCCATCTCATACAACTTACCATGGGATTCTATACATAGTTAAATATTCATTATAAGTTTTTGATCTAAAAATGAAAGTCACTTAAAGGGCAAACCTAAAATCTTTGGACACCGACATATGTTGGGAAATGCTGCTGCATGAAGGACCACATCTCTTACCAACATTCCTAAGGCTTATACATATCAAACAATCAACAGATCTCTGACATTAGACAATTATAAAAATCAAGATTCAAAGAAGTGGATCCTTTAAAACTATTCATGTAATGACAATATAGGACTGAAATATATCATTTCTCCTCACAGTTCTATGTATGTACCTATCTGTGATCTATTTATTATCTCTCTTCTCTATGCACTGAAGTGATAGAGAACATGCCACATGCTCAGTTCTCCTTTCCCTCTTTTTGCTCAGAGACACATATCTTTAGTAAATACAAATAGATTATATTAAGTGTTAATAATACTGTACTTAGAAACAAATATCTTTGTTCTACTCTAAACTGTTTCAAACCTTAGTTTCTCATCACTAAACTCGACATTTTGGGAAGATTAAATGCATAGTAAGTGCTCTCAGAAGAAGCACACATTTGATCCCCTACCTTGCTAAGAAAAACAACGCCTCGTATTTTAAACCACTCCTGTCTTCCAATAAGGCAGGCCAACCTGCCAGTGGATGACCTAGAGGAGTATTACAGAAATTTTAAGTTTGGGGAGATGGCCCTTGAATAGCTTAGTTTACCTGGCTTTGTTGGTTTGTTATATATTGTACAGCTACACTTTCATTAAAAGGATCTTGTTGTTCACTTAGCAAGTTATTTCCAAAAGAAAACCTCCTCTATCTTGGTCTTTTTCTTTCTTATTTGCTGTATTTAGGTATTTTATTTTTATTATTATTATTATTATTATTATTATTATTATTATTATTATTATATAGTAGAGGCACCTATGGTGGGATCATCAGTTCATCATTACATATACATTTAGATGATAGATTTTATTTTTTACTGCCAACCCAAATATGGGCAAGTTTAAAATTATTACAGCAGATAAACCAAATTAATAAACATATTCATTTCTTCTTGATATAATACACACATGAATAAACTCAACTTCATCATTCTTTCTCTCTATATAATTATATATTTTATATATATTTATAATTATATATAATTTAACATATATAATTATATATTAAATATGATTATATATATTCTCATATATTATATATGCATATATTATATATTTAAATATATATTTCCATATTATATATATATTCCATACTATATATATACACACACACACACACAAATGCTCTATAATGAGTCACATGTCCCAAATACCAGTTAAAGCAGCAGAAATAGACTTCTTTCTCTTATGACATTGATGGATCTATATTATATGATAAAAATTAAAAGCCTTCATATATTTAGTAGCACCAGAATATGGATTCAAAATCTCAATTTTTTTTTCTGTAAGAAAATTCCAATAAAGTTGAGTTTTCTGTAATGAATTAAATATGGATTAAAGCTCAGAATCTTGTTATAAAGCTATATATTGCATTAAAATTCTGTAAATATGGAAAATTTTCTCCTTTCCATATCTCAATTTTCTCATTGGTAAGTAGATATCATAAAGAAACTATTCATAACAACTAATGGATTTAAATGAGATAATCAATGTCATGGAAAAAATGCTCAAAATGTTAATTATCATTATTAATAATAAAAGCAAGAAGACAAGACAAATGTCTAAATGCATGTATAGTTTTTAAAAGAGCACCATGCTTAGAATGACAGCTCCTGGAATTAAGTATAATATGTGTTACTCATATCTGGCTGACCTTGATTCTCTTTTAATCACTCAACATCAAAATTAGTAGTCTCTATAATAATAAGTAGTTTAAATGATGGCACAATATCATTAGTTATTGAAACTGCACTGTCAGTCATTGTTGGATCTCCTACTGTATGCCAAGCTATGGCATCAGAGTTGGAACAAAACTAAATAATAAGATTATGGCTCTTTATTCTGTGATAAAACTGTGTTAAATAGTACCATAAACAATTAAGGTAAAAATTTTGGAACAAAACTACACAATATTGAAAATGTGCACAATATTGAAAAGAAGTAAACACATAGTTTGAGGGATACAACAACATGGCAGTATGTTGGATAGTCCTTTAAGAGGAAGTTGTGCTTGAGATCGCTTTTAAAGTGTTTATTTTTAAATTTAAATATAATTATGCTTGTTTTTCTTTTCTCTAATTCCTTCCATGTAACCCTATTATCACTTACTCTCACAAATTTGTTGCTTTATTCCATGTTATTTTTGTATATGTGTGTGCCTGTGTGTTTATAAATATATGAACATGAATGTAACATACTAGTTTCCTTCAGTGTTATTTTTATGTAAATTATTATAGGACTGACCACTTGGAATTGGATAACTAATTAGGGGCCTCATGTCTTGGGATAACAAAGTTTCCCTCACTCAGTATTCCTAATTTGCCTGTGGTCCTATATTTAGGAGTAGAACTCCATGAGATTTCCCCCTTTCTATAACAGTACGTCTATTGGTATTGTCATTACTCAGGTCCTATTTTGGTAGCCATACTCTTAAGGTATCATGAGTGAAGAAGTGTAGTATGAGTTTCTGTCCCGGACTTTCGGGCCTAGCCTCAAGGTTTAGGCCAGCAGATCCACAGTCCCACAGAGACACACAGAGGCTTATATTAGTTTTAGGCTGACTGGCCTACGGCCCAGGCATATAACTTGCTAACTCTTTATCCTTAATCTAACCCATGATTCTTATCCTGTTCATCCATGCGGCTCAGTACTTTTTCTCAGAGCAGCATAGTTGTCCTCTGCTTCTTCGGGCTTCTCTCTGGCGTTCTGCTCTGTGCTTCCTGTTCTCAGAGTTTTCTTAGTCTGTTAGCCCTACCCACACTTCCTGTCTGCCTTTGGCCAATCAGCGCTTTTTATTAAACTCATAGGTAGGACAATTATTTACAATGGAACAACATAATATCTCTACAAAGAAGCTTCCTTGTCACTACTAGGAGACAGCACCTCACAATAGATTTCCTAGCCTTCTGCTCTTATAATGTTTTTGTTTCCCTTTCCTACATGTTTCCTGAGCCTTCAGTATATGGCTTTTACTATAGATGTATCCACTGGGCACCCTATCTGCATTTTGAATGGTTGTTTTTCTTTTTCTTTTTTTTCTTTCTTTTTTTTTTTTTTTTACTGTAATGGTCTCTTATGGAAAGAGAAGCATCTTCAATGAAGCATAAAAGTTACACATGACTGTAGATAAGAGTTTTGGAGCCCAATTCTGACAGATACATCTACAATTGAACTCAAATCTAAGGCACAGGTATCACTGAGGAAGGCAGGATGAAAGGATTGTAAGACTCAGAGGAACAAGAAGTTTTCCGTGGGGTTCTGTGTTCTGAAAATGGTATAAAGGCTACACTCATGGAGTATCAACAATATGGCTGCTACATGTTCTGTACATGTTCTGTACAAGGTTGACACTAGTAGACTAGTTAATGTTGAAGAGAGAAATCTCAGGAGACCTTAAATGTAGACAAATAACTATGCAATTAAGAATATTCAAAGTAGAAATATTATTCCACAAGGTAGAGTAAATCAATCAGTTATCAAGTACCAAATGCTAGCTGTGAAAACATATGTATAACATTATAAAAATGTAGCAGATTATATTTATATTTTTAGGAACATACACACAGAAACACATGCATGCCTGAGCAACAATAAAATAATTTTTAAACGGGGTCCTGAATATCAAAGAGAGCAAGTTAGGTACATGGGAGGGTTTATTGGGTAGAAGACAGAAAATGCTATTATTATATTGTAATCTCAAAAAAAATCATAGGACTCAAGAAATACCAACATGTTTGAATTCTTGGTTGTTTTTACAAACTAATACAACATAAACACTCATGTTTGGTTTAAAGACACTGCCTTTGCCTTTCTGTAAAACATTTTTTTAGAATTTTCAAGTTTCTATAGAAATCAGTTTATTCATAGCAGTAGTTTTCCACATAATGTCAGTTGTTTTCAGTGGTTTTAAAGGCTCTTGCCAGTCCAGCTGAAGAGAGAGAGGAGTGTATATGGGCAAAAGGTTCAGGATCATGATGAAGAAACCCACAGAGATGGCTGACAGGAGCTATTATGTGCTCACTGAATCAGAAACAGCCACTGAAGAACCTTCAAGGAGAGGAGTTAAACCCTCCAAAAGTAGATGATTGTCAAATGGTAGACAATAGTCAAATGACATGGGAAGTTTGTGGAGCCTCTTGGAGTAGGATCAGACTGTGTTCCTGTGTGTGAACTGGAACCTTGGAGCCCATTCCCTTCAGAGGAATACCTAACCCAGCCTTAATCCTTGGGAGAGGGAATTGAACCTAGCTCAACTGGATACACCAGACTGAACTTACTCACCTTAGGACTCCTTGCCCTCTTTGGTGAATGGATGAGGCTAATGGGGTAGGAGAAGGCTGAGGGAAGACTGGGAGGGACTAGATGGAGGGAAGGAAAAGTTAGCAGAGGTATGCGTGGGTAAAAACTTTTTAAATAAATAAAAATATGAGGACAGTGGGAAAAAGGATCTTCATATTAAGTATAAACTTCATAAACTGTGTTCTTCACAGTCTCAAAAAATGTATAGTATATTGATTTGTATCTTGAAAATTATGTTGGCACATTTTGTTATATGCAATTTTGCTATGTTAAAATTAAAACCTTCCTTTTTGATTAGACAGAAACGGTGAGGTAATATGGGAATGTTTTTCTGTATGCTGTGAATATCAATCTTTAAATACAGGACTGTTTGGACCATGGCAGGCACTGTAGAAAAAGTTGGCAAGGAAATCAGAGAATAGTTAGGGAGATGGCAGAATCAGAGACAGATCAAGCCAGATGCCCAAAGAAAAACATTTAAGGAACACAGGTGAGCCATGGTCCACATGGTAGACAGATTAATAGAAATGGGTTGAGTTAAGATGAAAGAGCTAGTTAGCAATGTGTCTATGCCATAGACCAAACAGCATGAAGTTAATATAAGCATCTGAATCATTTTTGAGTAGCCTAAGCAGAAGCAGGCAGCAAAGCAGTCTTGGAAGGCAGGTCTGTGGCAGGCAGATTAAGTTGTAACCAGGCCTGTTCCTGAAGTTTCACAGAAGACTCAGCATATGATTGATTTAAAGTTTCTGTTCATTTTGAACAAAAAGGAAACAGAATCAAAGACAGTTTCTTAATAGCAGCATTTTCTTAGATCTGCTGTTTGCTGGCTGAGAACAGAGACACAGCCCCTTTAAGAGAACTTACTGACTCAGCTTTATCTGCAAAAACTATGTGGCATTTTAAGAGAGTGTGAGTATTTTAAAAGTTCGTCTGGTTGGAAGATGATTAAAGATTCACAATAAAACACATCTGATGGAAAAAATCTGCAAACAGGTTACAATGTGTGTAAAAATGTACATGGGCTTCAGAGTGAAAGAAAAAAATGTAAAAATAGTCTTTTAAAAAGAAAAATATAATAACAAAAATATAATAAACTACGTAAAGATAGAAAATAAATAGAATCTAGATTATGATTATTATTGTGTTTTTTAAATTTTTAACTGTTAATAAGCTATCTACAAAGGCGATTGATTACAAAGGCTGCTAAGTTAAACAAATTATATATTTTTTAAAAATCTTGATTTTCAAATTTGTGTCTGATATATTGCTTTAGAAGAAGAGGTCTGCTTTTATTTCCATAGCAAATAAGAATGTGTAAACTACTTCCAAGCAAATATTTCATCAACCAAGACCACCTAAAAATTCTCTGAAGAGAAGGCTACAGACTAAGATTATCCAGACTCAAGACATTGCCAGCCCCCCTTACAGGAAAAAGGTAATAATAAAAAACTACACACAAATTCACAAAATATTGTTTACAAATGTTTGTTTTTATTATGAATGGTTAATGGTTATAGTTAAATTCTAAAAAGGAAAAGGGGATATGGTATATGAGTGATTTTAAAAAATAGATTATTGAATTTACTTTGATCAGAAAATCAGCTGATAATCTCAAAATATTTTAAATTGGCATAGATTTTGGTTTATTCATACAAATTTAACGTCAATTTTGCTATGCTGTATGTATTTTTATACTCTTGTTTAAGGTATGGTGTTTAGGTAACTCATTTAAAATTGTAATGTATAATTAAAAATGCATGATAGTTAGATTTTTGTAGGTATACAAAGATAAGATATATTTTAATCAGATAGGCATTCTTCAAATAATTATAAGACCTATAGAATATATCATTTAAAATATTTTAAGAACTCAAACTTTTCTGGACAGTGAGACAGGTCTGCTCCTGGCAGCACTAATCTACTTCAAGAGAAAAATGGGCATTGAAGAAACTCCATATGGAGTTTACTTTCTTTGTGGCAATGGTTAGCCACTGGATAAGAACCTGTTCTTGTATTGACTGCTTGACAGTATGCTGTTTAAACTGGACATGCAGGTTCCATAGGAAAGTGAACTCTGAACTTTGATAGAACAAGCCGAGATGGTCCTTTGGGTTTCTGCTTTGCAGAGAAAACTGCCAGACATTCTTCAAGACACAAGGAGAAGCAACTAATGAACTATGTCAAAATGAGCAGAACATTCTTTCAGACTTCCTGCTTCACTAAAAAAATATGCCAGAGTCTCTGGGCCTGTAGACTGCAGATAGATGCCCCAACTTTATAAAGAAACTTTGGGTAACTGTCCAGGCAGATAGGCATCATCACTATCATTTCTAAATTTTGGAAGCTGTTTGAATTTCCTGCTTACTGGGGTAATATATCCTTCTGTGATTTTTGATGTAGTTGAAGATTACATAGTTATAGATATAGTCTTTCTTAGTTATTTTAAAAGGTATATTGGATTTAAAACTTTAGATTCACAAGGATAAGGTATATGAGAGAATATTTTCTTTAATTTTGTTAAATACAAATAGACTAGATGTTATATCTGTAATTCTTGATTGATAGGTGTTTTGTTATATGTAATTTTGCTATGTTAAAATTAAAACCTTCCTTTTTGATTAGACATAAATGGGGAGGTGATGTGGGAATGTTTTATGTATGCTGTGAATATCAATCTTTAAATAAAAGACTGTTTGACCATGGCAGGTACCATAGAAAAAGTATGCAGGGAAATCAGAATAGGGAAGAGGAGGTCAGAATTAGAAACAGATAAAGCCAGATGCCCAAAGAAAAAACATGTAAAGAACACAAGTGAGCCACAGGCTACATGGTAGAGAGATTAATGAAAATGGCTTAAGTTAAGATGAAATAGCTAACTAGCAATGTGCCTAGGCCGTAGGCCAAACAGCATAAAGTTAATATAGGCATCTGAGTCATTTTGGGGGGACCTAAGCAGTGGCGAGTGGCTAAATGCTCTAGGACAGCAGGTCTATGAGCCTGGACCTCTGGCTCGACAGAGTCAGAAAACCCCATTGTAACAAATGGCACCCCACATTGGGTGCCAGTTATTGCAGTAATTCTCATTTGTAATATACCATATAAAGGATTAATATTTGTTAAAGTGTATTTTAACACTCACAGATACAAATTGAACCTTAGTTCAATTCTTGAAGTTAGGATTGTCCCACGACAGTGTTGCTGATCTGGTCTCCAAGAAAGCAGGAACAAACAGGGGCTGCTTAAGATCCCAACAGCCTATTTCGCAGGGCTGGCCACACCCCGTTCAAGCTCCCAGATCTCTAGAGACATGCCTTCCAGCTTTGTCAACTAACACCTGAACTCCACCAAATTTCCAGTCTTGGCTTCACCACCAATTACCTGTCCCACTTTGAAAAAAACAGCATGGCTCCTTTAGCCCTCAGTTTCATCACAGGTAAAATGAAGGTGAGACAGTGCCTCCTTGACAAATTTTTCTGAAAATGAAATAAAGCAGCCACAGTGCTTTGTTCAATTATGAGTGAACATATTATGTATTATGAATAATAATCTTATAATATATATGCACAATGAATAATATATGCACACAGTATAAACATATCTCCAGGAATACATTTTTCCTAAGAGAATATTTTGTCTAAAAAATTTCCAACAAATTTTCTTCTGAAAGTAAAAATTCTTATTGCTGTGCTGAGCAGAAAGATTCTCAGACACTGCTTATGCCCTTGTAATAAATATGAACATAATGAAAAGAGAAAAGTGCTGCAGACAAAACTTCCGGGCAAGAGCTGTCTAAAGGAACTCCCCATGGAGAAAATGAGACAAGCACTGCAGTGCGATCCTGTTTTTTTTTTTTTTTTTCTTATTCAGACAGTTTGCAAAATGTTGTTTTTAGGAAAAATAGATTGGCAGGTTGTACTTATTGCCTGAGAGAAGAGAATTTAAAGGCAGAATTGGCAGCCTGAATTACTTAATTACTTGCCTGTGTATTAGCAAAAGAGCCCCCAAATTTGACCTAAGCTCAAGAAAAATAAATCTACCAAGGACTAGTTTCCATATAGTGCCCTAGACACACTCCTCCAACTCGACTCATCTCTGCTACATTCCTGGAAATATTGTGTCTCATGCCTGCCTCCAGACAGCCTTCTGGACCCCTCCCTCTCCAGGTCAAGCTTCCAGACTCATGCCACCAATGTGAATTTTCAAAAACTTTACCAGTCTTTTTCGTGTTTCCTTGTTCTGATTTTTAGGCAGAGATCCTAGACTAATACCTGCAATAATAACTAAACTTGTGACCTGAGGACTTTTTCCATGCAGGCAGCAGTCCTATACTTACACCCAACCCCTTGGAATGGCTGAGGATACACATTCTCAGCTTGCCTTATGGGCCTTATAAATCCTCTCCAGATTTATTTTTTTGTGTAGGAACCCCAGACCTATAACCCTAATTCATCCCTCCCTACCACTCACCTTTGGCTATTCATCTAATCAGTGACCCTGGAATCATGCTGTCAATTACACTCATCCCTGAGGCACAAGGCTGTATCTCCCCAGATTGTAATCCCATACTTGTGCAAGCAACTCCATCCATCTTTATGCCTTTGGCCCCTCTTCCTCCTCCTTTCTGGAGGCAGAGACCTTATACTTAAAAAATCTCCACCAGCTATCACTGGTAGAGGAGAAGTCCTGAGCACCTCCCCAGATTCCTAAAGACTGACTGTGAGAAGCTTCTAATTCTACAAAAGGTCTGCTCTTCACCCTAGAAACTTCACTTAGCTGGAACTGAACCAGGACTATTGATACTTCATTCCATCATCAACACTGAATTTCTCTAAGGCTGAATGAACCCTAAACATATATATGGCAAGTAGGGGCAGAAAAATGATTTAACAATGAGGAGATGAGATTTCTATACCAAGAAACATTATCAATGATCTAACTCCAGATGCCTAGGTTTCATAGTAAAAACTCAAATCTACATAAGGAAGACAATAAATCTTTCTCAGAAATTAGTACTTCCTAGTAATGTTCCTTGAGAAAAAATACCTCAAATATGTACAAAGCAATAATTTCAAAGTAACAGTTAATAAATATGACCAGGGAACTTAAAGAGGATATCAGTAAATGCTATAATAAAGACAGTAGAAACATAAACAGATGGATGAAATAATGAAAAGTATTCAAGATATGAAAATAGAATTTAATAGAGAGAATATACAGAAGTATATGTTAAATAAATAGAAAGACCTGTAAAGGAAAAAAGTCAGTAATTCAAAGTAAAAGCATAGAGGAAATCCTCATCAGTAGAATGAATAAAATGGAAGAGAATACCAGATCTTAAAGACAAGGTATTAGATAATTCAATTAAAAAATGTCAAAAAAAGAAACCAAAACTAAGAGCCCACAAGAACAGAATATACAGGAACTCTAGGATGTTACTTCAATATATATACATACAAATAGTAAGTGTAGAAGGACAAAAAGTCCAGATGAAAGGCAATCCTTGTTCGCTTTCTATTGCTCTGATGAAAACGTTACTAAAAACAGCTTGGGAAAGAAAGATTCATTTAGTTAAGAGGTCACAGATCATTTTCAGGGGAAGTCAAGGCAGGAGGTCAAAGCAGAAATCTGGAGACAGACACTGGAAAAGAGACTGGGAGAGTGCAGCTTATTCACTTGCTCTCTCAGTACTTTCTAAGTCTTGTTTCCTTTAGAACCCCAGACCCCTGCCCAGGCGTGACGACATCCAAAGAGAGATGGACCCTTCCACATCAATCATTAATCAAGAAAATGCTCTCTGGGCTTGTCTGCAGAACAATTTAATGTATTTTCTTAACTGAATTTCCCTGTTCCCAGATGACTCCAGGGTATATAAAAATGAAAAACATATCTAACCACTTTACCTGACACCCTTGTCAACTTGACATACAACTACATCACTATTAAACCACACCTTTTCCTTTTTTATGCCTAAGATTTCATGTTAATATCACAATATAATAGATTCCAATTTGTAGAAGTCCCATAGTCTCTAAGTTCAGTCTTTTTTAAATATCTGAAGTTTCACTGAAAAGCCAGTATTTTAACTGTGAACACTTATTTTAAAAGTCACAAATAAGATACATACTTCTTTCTTAAGAGGAAAGAACCAGGGCATAGTTACAACTATAACAAGAAAAACCAAACATCAACAGTGCAGAGTCCAACAAATATCAACAGGACAGAGTACAGCGTTAGACATCTGGTATGCAGTCACAATCCTCTGGGCTCCAATGAGCTTGGGAAGCTCCTGTTTTTTAAGTTCTGCCATCTACAAACCACACAGCTTGTATTGGAGGCTCAGGCCAGCTACATTCCACAGCTGTTTCTACCCTTGGTGACTGTTTCACAGTCCTGGCATATCTAATATGCTGAGGTTTCCAACTGCTGTATTTTTCCTAATGGTCTCTTGGTCTCTCTTTAGGGACTGTAATCCTGCCACATGTAGTTCCAACCCTTAGCTTCTCTACATGATCTCAATTCTAGGGTTTGCAGTGCAACTGAGGCTGGACCTAAATCTTTGGCCCCTCTTGTTTTCTCACAGTTCTTAGCCACAGCCTCTATGGCCCATTCAGTCCTTCAAAATCATTACTACTTGGAAGATTCTTACACACTGGTGAGACTTAAGGGCAGAATTTGATTAACCCTTAGCCCCCTCTAGACCAGTACTTCTGCATGCTCACCCTTGAAGATTTCATCTCACAAATTAACCTTACTCTAGCTCCCTAATCTCTGCCACCCTCTCAGACCAAAACTGATAGTTCCACTAAAGCATTAGGTTTCACTTTCTTGGTATGGTGTCTTGTCAATCATAGTTGATTATTCAGATAGTTCTAGCTATCCAGACACAGAAGATTCATTTTTATTTAATTATTAAAAAATTTATTTTACATTCCTTCTGCTGTTCCCCTTCCCTCCCATTCTCCCACTCTCCTACCACCTATCCCCTAATCCTAGCCCCCATCTACTCTTCAAAGGAGGTAAGGTCTGCCTTGAGTAGTCAACACAGACTAACATACCAACTTAAGGCAGGATCCAATCCTTCCTTCTGGTATCAAGGCTGAGCAAGGCATCTCACCATAAGGAGTGGGCTCTAAAAGGCCAGTTCATGCAACCCAGATTATTCTTGATCTCATAGCCAGGGTGCCCATAAAAGCTTGAGCAATGAAACTCTCAATCTCATTAAGAGGGCCTAGTTCAGTCCCATGTAGACTCTCCAGCTGTCAGTCCAGAGTCTGTGAGCTCCTATTTGCTCAGGTAAGTTGTCCCTGTGGTTTTCTACTTTGTACCCCTGAACCCTTCCTTGCTCCTCTAGTTGTTCCTTCCTCTCTTCAACTGAACTTGGAGTTGGAATAAGTGCTTGGCCATGGGTTTCTGCATCTGCTTCCATCAGTCATTGGATGTAGGTTCTATGATGACAACTAGAGAAGTCAATAAATTACATGACCCTTCCTAAGAGTTTTTAAGGAAAACTCAAACTTACCTCTTTAATTTCACAAATGCTGCATTATCTGCATCACTCTTAGAACTGTCTTCCAAGGTCACACAATGGCCCAATAAGCCCTGAATATTCATTGCTATTTCTGGAGCCAAGTTTAAAAATCCTTCACAATCCTTCACAAAACAAGATGGTCAAATGTCTTCCAGCAATACCTCAAGATTCTGGAATAAATTTAAGTATGAATTTGCTTTATAATGTTATAAGAAAATATTGAACAAGAATAAAATGTGGAAGATATGTTTTTTTGGTTAACAGGTTATATAACATCATCAATAGAGGCCAAAGCAGAAGCTTGAGGCAGTAACTGAATCAGAGGCCAGGGAAGAGTCTTTCTCACTGGTTTGATTCCGGTTAGATGACTTACTTAGCCTACTCTCTGAGTCCAGGATCATATTCCTAGGGGTGGTACTGCCCACTGTGGGCTGGACCTTCTGCATTGATCATTAATCAAGAAAATGTCTCACAGGCTTGCATATAAACAAATCTGACTGGTTTTTTTTCTCAGTAGATATTCACCATTTCCAAACAATAGTAGTGCAGTAGTTTGAATGAGAATCCTCCAGACACCCAGGCTCTTCTATGTGCATGCATTGTCTTCAGTTAATGAACTGTTTGGAAGGATTGGGAGTTGTAACCTTGTTGGTGTAGTTGAGTCCTTGTTGGAAGAGGCATGTCTCTCTCCCCATCCTCTCTTCTCTCCTCTCTGTCTGTCTCACCCTCCCCCCTTCTCCTTTTTGTGTGTCAGGTTATGTTTTCAGCTTCTTCTCCAGCACCATGCCCGGCTGCCTGCTGCCATGCTCCC
Source organism: Phyllotis vaccarum (assembly GCA_033318265.1). NCBI lineage: Eukaryota > Metazoa > Chordata > Mammalia > Rodentia > Cricetidae > Phyllotis > Phyllotis vaccarum. Next base: position 62,771,925 of record JARWLC010000013.1, read on the forward strand.
TGCCATGAAAATAATGGACTAAAGTCTCTGAAACTGCAAACAAGACACCAATTCAATGTTTTCTTTTATAAGAATTGTCTTGGTAATGGTGTTTATTCAAAGAAAAAGAATAGTGACTAGTGACTAAGACATCTATCTAAAACTAATCACTACAAAAGCAGAGAAAATATTTTTTAACAACATCATGGAAGAAAATTTCCCAGAGGGATTTGGAACACCAAATAGACAAGGACAGTAAATAAACTCCTCCCACAAAACAGTAAACAAACAGAATAGAGAAAGAATGATTCTTATGAGTCTGCAGAGGGAGTGCCTTCAGGCCAGACCAGTGATTAACTATCAAGAATAACCACTGGAGATCAATTGGGGAAAGGAGTTAGGCCCTCCAAGGGTAGGTGTAAGGGGATTATGTTGTTCCACCATAAATAATTGTCCTACCCACTGGTTTAATAAAAAGTGCTGATTGGCCAAAGGCAGACAGGAAGTGTGGGTGGGGCTACCAGGCTAAGAAAACTCTGGGAACTGGAAGAACAGAGCAGAATGCCAAAGAGAAGCCAAAAGAAGCAGAGGACAACCATGCTGCTCTGAGAAAAGGTACCGAGCCAGATGGCTGAACAGAATAAGAGTCATGGGTTAGATTAAGGGTAAAAAGTTAGCAAGTTATATGCCTGGGCCTTAGGCCGATCAGCCTAAAACTATTGTACTTAACTGTGTGTCTCTGTGGGTCTGTGGGTCTGTGGGCCTAAACCTTGAGGTTTGGCCTGAAAGTCCGGGCAGAAACCTCATACTACAGGTAGGCAACTGTCAATTGGCATGGGCAGTATGTGGACCTTTTAAGGGGTGGGATCAGACTATGTTCATGGGCTGGCACCTTGGAGCCCATTCTTTGCAGAGGAACACCTAGCCAAGTCTTGACAATGGGTTGAGGAAATCAGACATTCCTGCAGTGGATGCACCTTGCTGAGCTGACCCACCTTGGGACTTCTTGTCCTTCTGAGGGAGGGGATTTGGGGAAGGGGAGGGGGAATGCTGAAGCATAACTAGGAGGGATTTGGAGGGGAGAAGGGAGGAGGAGCAGGGGATACATAGATTAAAATGACATTTTAAAATAAAAAATAAAAATGAAACAACCAGAGTAAGGGTGTAGGTGAATAGGAGGTACAGATGCTTCTTACTGTTCACTCTGCTGCTGAGGGGGTGGTCTCATGGTATGGAATTTCCTGTATGAAGTGGGAAAGGCACTATGTCATCTAAGTGATAGAGACCTGCATGTAAACCATATTTACAAAGTGCTAAAGCAAGAGTGAGAGGGGAGGTAGTTGGGCAAAAGGGTTTCTCCATGTCTCCAGAACAAAAATGTGTCTGGAGTAGCACTTCATAAAATGTTAAAAGCTGCAAAGAGAAAAAAAAAACCCAATGAGACCCCTGTAGCCAAGCAGACATCCAGACAGCTGCCAGCCATTCAACTTGGAGTAGGACATACAGAATGAAAAAAAGTTAAAAAGTTCTGAGGCAGAACATAGATGAGAGAAACAGGCTAGTTTAAGTTATAAGAGCTAATGAGATAAGCATAAGATAAGGCTGAGCATTTATACCTAATAACAAGTCTCCGTGTCATGATTTGGGAGCCAGTTGGTGGTCCAAAAGAAAGCTTCCTATAAGGCTCTAGTAAGATATCTGGGGATTAGAAAATACGCTTAATGCTCAGTTCATAGGCCCAGACTGGACTATATTTAGAAGAGAGCTAAAAATCAAACTGACTTAGAAAGGACGATGGGGCTGCCTGTTATGGAGCACTGGTGTAGCCAATAAAGAAGCTATATGGCTCTGGAGGGGCTCAGAGAGTTAAGTAAGGTAATGCCTCCCATCTATGCATCTGTGCCCAACATTTCTCTACTAAGTGAACATGTGATAAAGATAATGGGGTCTTTCTGTATAGCTGTGAGTTTCCTAACATGATTTTTGTTATTTTTTACTATCCCCTTAATTGCTGAACCCCAAGAGAAGTTCACATCCCCATGTAACAGATGACCATGTATCTTCAGAATACTTCAGCAATACTATTTATACAGCTTTGTCATATGATAGTGACTCAGGGTCTGGCCTAGTTATCCTGCCCACCCTTTGTAAAAAGAAAAAAGTTCCACTATATAGATAATATAATGCTAATGTCTAAGTGCTTTGCAGATATGAAAGCCCATTATAAGTAGACTTATAAGTATACTTGAAGTAACAGAGATGAGAAATCAACCACAAACAAGTACAAGGACAGAGGAAAATATACAATTTGGGGGAGAGTTGTGCTTAAATATAATATCTCAGAAGGCCTTTGAAATGTTTTTATAAGAGCCTGTAGCTATTTATGCAGAACAGTTGTAGATATTCTTGGGGATACTAGAATATTGAATAATTTTTATTCTTCATCCTGACTAGGTTTGCTATTCTCTTGTATATTCTTACAAAAATAGATACGTGGGATTGGGGTGAAAAGGCTGAAGAGGTCTGTGATCCAGGCCAGATAGTTGTATAACAAACTAAACATTAACTTAACTAACATTCTCCTAATGTCTGTTTTTTTGTGACATCACCCAGAGTCCCAAGGTCTATACTTGAGGTCTCTAGCAATGACAGTCTGGGCAGATGGTCCCAATGGGATTGTTAAAGTATGTCATGTAAAGTTTTCAGAAACAGTATAGAGTCTTAGAACAACTGTTAGGAATATAAAGCACTGCAATAGGTAGAGTCTGGACTGGTGCCACTTCCATTACTGTAAAAACTGCATATCCCATAAAGGGATTAATCAAATGCTCTTTGAAAAGCTTCTTTCTGGAGTTGTGAAAAAATTCTGCAAATGACTTACAGCAATGTAGTTGTTTGTATTTTACTATTTACTCTATTGGGGGCCTTCTCCCCATCTCCCAAATAAATGCACATATAGTTATTATTATGAATAAGAAAGGCTTGTTTCCAGCCAGCTTTTTTAAACTTAAATTATCCCATTTGCCTTTGAATCTTGGCTATCACCTGTCTATTCTATGTCTCTTTACTTCTTACTCCATGGCTGGTTGTGTTACCAGGTGGCTGGCATCTTCCTATCTTTCTTTTTTCATTCCTCCCTCTTCTCTTTCTTTTCATTCTCTCTGACTTTCTGCTGCCACCACCTATCCTTTCTCCTGCCTAGCTATTGGCCATTTAGCTCTTTATTAGAACAATCAGATGTTTTAGGCAGGCAGGCAGAAGTAACACAGCTTCACAGAGTTAAACAAATGCAACACATCTTTGTATAATTAAAAAAATATTCCACAGCATAAACAAATGTAGCACTTCTTCAATTGATATTCCACAACAATATATTAACAAAGACATTATGTGACTGGAAAGAGGAAAAAGCTGTGGTCTTAGCTGAGAAATTATAGTGATATTAGTGATACAAGAGAAGTAACCAGTGACCATCTGTGTTGAGATCTAGGTGATATTCAAAAGCCTTAATTTACAAATAAGCTCATTTGAGAGAGAAAAATGGAAGGTAATGGGATGACCTTTGTGGTATCAATATATGTGGAAAAGTATACAGCAAAGTATAACAGAAGGGTCCGTCACTGGTAGCCTATCATCTTCTGAGTCCCCTATCAAGTGGTAGCCTATCATCTTCTGAGTCCCCTGGGAAATCAGGATTTGATGTTGTCTTAGTTCGTCTTTCAATTGCTGAGAAATGCACCATGACCACAGCAACTCTTATAAAAGAAAGCACTTGATTGAGTCTTACAGTTCAGAGATGTAGTTCATTATTGTCATGGTAAAAAGCACTGCGGCACAGGAAAACAAGGTTCTAGAGAAGAAGCCAAAAATTCTAAATCTGGATTGATGGGCAAAAGGAAAAGAGAAAAAAAGAATGGAGGGAGAAAGAGAAGGAGGGGAGGAAGGGGAGAAAAAGGGAAAGAGAGATTGTGTCTAGCTTGAGCATCTGAAACCTCAAAGCCTACTTGCAGTGGCACATTTGTTCGAGGGCCAAACCTACTTATACAAGACCACACCTACTAATAGTGTCACTTATTATGAGCCTATGGGGCCTGTTTTCATTCAAACTATTACAGATGTTATCACCAAAGTGAAGACCATCTGTCTCATGCCCCTTAATGCAGCTCACTGGATACATATAAATTTTGGCCACAGGGCAGCCAACCCAGGATGGAAAATAGGCAAAGATTATTCTCTGAGAGTAATGAACAGAGAAGACTACTATCAATAGCCTTATTAAACCTGCCATTATATATGGGTGCTCACATTGAATTTATAGTGATAGAGTCACTTAAGAAACACTAATGTGTGAAGCTAGGATGAGGACAATCTTATGCAACAGTACTATAACCGTACTGGTGAAGGGTTAATTAACCAGAAAAGTGAATGTTAAAGCTATAATTGAAGATATTAAGTAAAGCAGGGGTCGTACATGGTAGAAGAAGACTCCTTTGGAAGTTAAATTATTATTAAATGAAAACCCCAGTGTCAGGGGTGTGTTTCTCTCCTATTGTCTACTGATGACTGAGGTTTCAGAAGCCCCCATAATGATAAAGGCTATAGGAACTGATTCTGGTTGCATGCCAGAACTAGATGGCAAGACCCCATTGTTGAAGACGTTGCATGCTGTCATTATAGGTGAGGAGGATATCAAGCTGGGTCTAAGCTGGAAACTCTTCTCCATAGACTGGAACTTCTAGTGTCTGAAGGCACTATGAAGATATCCTGCTTAATGAAGTACTCAGCATCCTGAACTATTGGCATGCTAAACAAGGCATATCTCTTGGTGCAATGAATAGCAACCCAATTCATCTGTATGCAACTAAAAGCCTTCCAGTTGGATTTGTGGTTAGTGAGGGTAAGTAAAATGGGGTAGATGGGAAGAGCGGAATGCATCCTGATATTGTAGACTAGGGAAATTCGTTGGCAGGGGAAGTTTTAGATCCAATTGGACAAGTCACTGAGATTATATCGTTCAAAGATTTGATGTATCAGCCAAGGCACCTTATGCTTATGTCCAAAGGCTATTACTGAAGTCAAGAACCAAGGTGTACTTTTTCTGCTTGTCATTTCCACTGCTTTTGTGCTTTTATAGTCAAGAGGACACTAGTGAAAAATCACCAAGCACAGTATTCTGCAGATAGAAGAATGAATAGAAAGCAATGAAGATATAGGCCATTGGTAAAGCAGGATAAATAGTCACACATCTGTGTGATCTCCTCCAAGTTTCAGGGACCATTTCAGAAATGGGGAAGGACATAACTAGGAAGCATGGAAGAACCAGAGGACAGAGGTGAAGTGTGTCAACAGTAAATGTCCGTTAAACCAAGTAACTGTCATTTTAAGGTATTCATATGTGCACCCTGACAAAAGATAATCCCAGTTGGAATAGTTGATAGCTCATTCACCCACTTACAGTGTAGAGTAGTGCATGAGATTCTTGTTTGAGTATCCAGCTGCTTCCTACCACCTGGAAACCCTGCAGGTGGCCTGAAAGAGGGGCTAGAATATATTTAGGCCTAAGAAGACTTAGATAAGGGGTTCCATCTATTCGGACATGGGAAAGCCATCCCTCCTAGAGAAGGCTTTGAGATTGTAGGAAAAGTGCCAAAGTCCCTGTATATACCCTCTCGCATATATTATGTATAGAAGCCCAGTAAATTCATTGGTTCCCCAGAGAAAATTCTGGTGTAATTATACCTTGGTTTGTCTTTGAAAGCTTAGGAAGTGGGGGAGATATTTCTTAGGTTTAAGCCTGTGATGTGGGATGTTTTTCTGTATGCTGTAAATATCACTGGTTATTAAAGGAACTGTTGTTGCCTGTGGCAAGGCATTTTAGAAGCAGGCAGAAAATCTGAGCATAGATAAAAGTGAAGAAGGGTGGAGTCAGACATAGATGCTGTGAGTTGGCAGAGAAAAGCTGCCACCCAAGAGAGCAAGATTTAATAGAACACAGGTAAAACTACTAGCCATGTGGCAAGACAAATTAATGGAAAAAGGGTTGAGTTAAGATGCAAGAGCTAGCTAACAATATGCCTGAGCCATAGGCCAAACAGCATGTAATTAATAAAAGACTTTGTATGATTATTTGGGATCAAGTAGCTGTGGGTGTTTTATTTGGAACTGCTGGTCTGAATCTTGGGGTTTGTCCAAGCCAGAAACTTCTTACTACAAGCCCAGGAATGAATATTAGCAATATATACAGGGTAGGCCTTCAACAAAATCCAACATCTCCTCACAATAAAAGTTCTAGAAAGATCTCAGGATATGTAGGATATATATCAACACAATAAATGCAATATACAACAAACCATCAATCAACCTCATTCTAGAAAAACTCAGAGAATTTCCATTAAAATACAGAAAAAGACAAGAATTTTCACTCTCCTCATACTTGTGCAATAGAGTACTTGATCAAAGTCTTAGCTAGAACAAGAAGAAAAGTAAAGGATAACAAGTGACTATAAATAGGAAAAGAAGGAAGTGAAATGCATATTTGCAGATGACATAATTTTACGTATATAAGACCATAGAGGTTCCATTATTAATTCCTACAGCTGATAAACATATTCAGCAATGTAACAAGATAAAAAAAATGAAATACAAAAATCAGAAGCCTTTCTAGATGCAAATATCAAAAACATTAAGAAATCAAGGAAAAAACACCATTCACAACAGTTTTTCACATGCAAAGGTGCATAAACACACACACATACACACACACAAACACATACACACACATCTTTGAATATATTTAGGCAAGAAGATGCGAAATATGCCTAATAAAAAGTATAACACATTTAAAAAGGAAACCGAGGAAGATTCAAAAGAATGGAAAGACCTCTCATGTTGATGCTGACAGGAATAGTATAAAAATTGTCATGCTACCAAAAGTAAATTCCAAACTAAGTACAATTCCCATCAAAATTATGACACAGTTCTCCACAAAAATTTTAAAAATCTTAAATTTCATATGAAATACAAGTATCTCACTGTAGTGAAATTAATCCTGAATAATTAAAATCTGCTGGAGATGTCACCATCTCAGATCTCAAATTTTACTACAGAACTGTATAATAAAATAGAATAGTGATGATGTAAAAACAGATTATTTTTGACAAATGCAAAAGACCTAATGGCCTACATATCAGCTTACACTTGTACAGATTTCTCATTTTTGACAGAGGGCCCAAATGTGTGTAATGGAAAAAAAGACAGAAATTTCAACAAATGATGCTGCATAGCTAGATGTAGAAAAATAAAACTTTATCTCTCTCATAGTGAACAAAATTTAAATACAAATGGATCAAAGGTTTTCAACCAAGAAAGGAAACCTAGAATCCCATAGCAGAGAACATGGGGGAATAATACTAAAACTCATTGGGACAGAAAATGCTTTTCTGTAAAGGACCTCAATATTTCGGGAATTAAGACCAACAATTAATAAATGGGACCTTGTGAGACTAAAAAATTTCTGTATAACAAAGGGCACTATAATTTCAGTGAAAATGTAATTTACAAAATGAGAAAAAAAATACTAGCTATTCATTTGACAGAAGTTTAAGTCTAGAATATAAAAAGGGAAAAAACTAAACACCATTTAAAAAAAAATCTAGTTACAAAATGAATCATGGAAGTAATAGTAGAAGTCTCAATAAATGAAATACAAATCCCTAAGAAACATCTTTTTTAAATGTTTAATTTCCTTATCCAACAAGAAAACATAAATTAAAACTACTTTGAGATTTCATCTTACCCAGTTAGAATGACTATGACTTTAAAAAATGATTACACAAGGAAGGATAAACAGCACTAAGAATGTTTTGAAAAAATTATTTGGCAATCTACTACTGTAGTTCTTTTTTTTATTTAAGAATTTTTAAAACTCATTTTACATATTAACCACAGATCCCCCCTCATCCTTCCTCTCACTTCCTCTCAGTCTTCTTCCCCCTTACCCATCCCTCATCAAAGCCTGGAACATTCAGCTGAAGCAAGAGCAAGCCCCTCCCCACTGCATCAAGACTGAACAAAGCATCCCATCATGGATAATGGACTCCAAAAATTCATCTCATTCACCAAGGATAGATCCTGATCCCAGTGCCAGGAATAGGTTACCTATTTTAGAATTATTATCCAGGGAGGTCCCTTAGATCCCCAAACATCACAAGCTATTGTCATTGTCATAGGTTATCCTCCACAAATTGAGAGAAAGGCTCTATTGCTAAAGATACCAAATAGTTGAATTATAAGACATGAAAATTTAAATGTAAATGATCTGGAAACTTCTTCCCGTTTGGCTAACTTACATAGAAGTTGTTATGTGTGCTACCAGAGGAGTAACAGAATCAATCATCAGTCTCACTCAGCTCTGAGTTCAGTAAACTACAATAATGAATAGCTTGACAAAACAAAACTACTTGTATAATCTTCACACAAATATTATAGACATATCCAGTGCTTTCTGAATGGCTTTAAGTCCCATTTCAGAAGATGAAACACATTAATGCCTATTCAGGACCAAGAACATAATGGTCAATAAATCATAGGCCTGCTACATTTATGGTAAATGAGTATATTATTAAACTTATTCCTAGTGATTACCACATGTCCATAAATTAATGTATCTCTCAGTCTTCATCCTAACTTATCCTATTTGCAATAGATGATGATTAAAACAGAGACCCACATTTTACCAAGGTATGGAGAATAAGCTACTGTGGAATTCTCACTACTAAATAAGATGGCTATAGAACATCACCTCTTCCTTGGATGAAATACAATTGTCTGAAAACAAAACATGCAACAACAACAAAAATAAACAATTTTTTATGGTTGTGGTTTATTTTATTTCATCTTTACTGTTTAATTCCCATGTCTACCAATGAAATACAATTTAAAAGTACTTTAAGATTTCATTTTACCCCAATTTGAGTTGTTGGCTAAAATAAAAACAATGACACATAGTCACATGTTAGTGTGGATGTGGGGAAAGGTGGATACTTATTTGCTTCTGGTTGGGCAAACTGGTATGGGAATTATGTGAATCAGAGTGAAGGATACTCAGGAATTTTGGAATAGACTTACCACAAGATTTGGGTATAACCCTTTTGAGCATATACCCAAGGGATTATTGAAAATGAAGGGACAGAAAAGAGTATAGGTGCCAGATGTAGTTGTTTACTACAAAATAACAAAGAAAACAAAAACAAAAATCATTGTTTTCTGGATGCAGCATGTCAGAGGCACATGTGAAGTCACAGAAGTTGACAGGACGCACAAAACTTTGGCAAACTCATACCATAACAAATTCCAGCATGGAGATACACAGTGAATACATAGTTCACCCCTACCAAAGGAGTTACTGTCAACTGATACTACTACCAGAGATTAAGTATTCTTTAAAAATGTAATTCTTGTACATCTACCATGCTCTAGTTGAAGACCTTACATCCAAAGAATATATGAGCATCACAAATTGGAGTTTATAGGTTTTTTCTTAAAAACACAACATTGGTGGATAGAAGAGGGTGGATGTATATGGAAGAAGTTGGGGGAAGGGTGAATTTGGTCAAAATATAGTGTAGGAAATTCTTCTAGTATAAGAGGGAATGGGTAAAGGATCTGTTCTTCAGTTAGTAAAAGAGAACCTGGATTAGGTTATATATATAAATGTCTGAGGACTAACAATTTTCTCAAAGAATCACATTTTCTAGAGCAAAATAGAGTTCCCTGCAACTTATCAGGCTCAAACCACTGGACATGTTAAAAATTCTGTTTTTATCATTTAATCTCAATGCTTAGCACACTTCTTGACATGCATATGTACTGATTGGTCATATGAATGGTTTAATGTTCTATCCTCAAATATCACTTTGATTATTTATCCCCAGTGTATTCTCAATTCTATTACAGAATTTAGCACAACTGAGATAATTGATGATTCTAGAATCAGGTTATTTTAGTTAGTTATAGTATTTTTAAGTTCTTATAGTTTAGGTTCATTATCTGAACAGTGGAGCACCAAGAGTCATATGATTAAATAAAATAAAAAAGACTTAATTTTTCCAAGCTTTAGTATCTTCTTCTCTATATTTGCCTGTATTATATGGTTGTCTAAAGATTAAATAGAAATAAGGGAAACTAAACATAACATACAACAAACATTTTTTTTAATAAAAACAGAATTGATTATGATGATTTGAATTGTCACCCAATGGAATATGATCTAGGAAAGTGTTCACTTGAACAAGAAATGAACACATTATAAATAGTTTCACTTGATGTCAAACAATTAAGCAGAAGTTTATTCTCTCCTCACCAAGACACAAAGGGCTATTCCATGGGTATATCAGGACTATTAAATGGTCCAGTTAAAGAAAAAATGATTAAGGAAAATCAAAATTTGATACTTCCTAAATTATTAACTCTAAATTTATAAATTACTTGCCAATTTACAGAGCAAAATAAGTTCAACCTACATTAAATGTCAAAAAAAAATTTCTCATTCAACTTTCACAGTAACTGGGCTATTGAAGTAACTGCTATTTGTAGTGAGATTGTTTTCTATTCCATTGTAAGTAATTGTCTCACTGAATGGTTTAATAAAAATGCTGATTGGCTTAAGGCATATAGGAAGTGTGGGTGAGGCTACAGAACTAAGAAAATTCTGGGAACTGGAAGAGTTAGAGATGCCACAGGGATTCCAGAGAAGCCACATATGCAGAGGACACCTATGCTGCTCTGAGAAAAGGTACTGAGCATCGTGGCTGAACAGGATAAGAGTCATGGGTTAGTTTATGAGTAAAGAGTTGGCAAGTTATACACCTGGGTCCTAGTCTGATCAGCACACAACTAATTTAAGTGTCTGTGTGTCTCTGTGGAACTGGGAGACTGCAGGACCAGAGGACTGCATAACTGCGGAACTGGGGGGTTGGGGGATTGTGGGACTGCAGGTATGGGTAAGGCCAGTCAGGCCAGAAACTTAGTTTTTGAGTAAGATTCCGTTTTCCCCTTCTTGTGCAAGGGTAGCAAGGCTCATTCTCTACATCAGTGGTCAGCAATCTTTTTCTACTAAGACCCAGATAGGAAATACTTTAGACTTTGAAAGTATTCTTGATTGTTGCTACTGTTGCTTCTACTCATTCTAGTTTCTCATTGTCTCTTCTTCAGTGACTACATTTTGTCAATTTGTGTCCTAATATTACGTGGAAAAGCCTTTTGACCAGAGTTACTTCTGTTTGAATGACCAGAACTCCTCTTCTGAATCCAGAAGTGGAAAAAAGAAAATGTTAATTATGTTAATTATGGATATGTGTGTGTATATACATGTGTGTATTTACCTTTGCCTAATTCATTTATTGGTATATGTCATATGTAAACTAATTATTGATTTTTTTATTGTACCAGACACCATGTATTGCATATTGTGATTCTTACATCACCATAAAGTACAAATTTTATCCTCATTTTATGATAGCAGAAAATAATATTCAAAGAAATGAAATGGTTTTCCTAAATAGTGAGCAGGAAAATTATACAGAAAGCATTTGAATATACAGTCAATAATTGTAGAGTGAAAGCAAATGATTAATACTCATATTAACAACAAATTTCCTTTGTCTTTACACACAAATTACCCGCAATTTCTGATTTTTAAATTTAAAGAGCAAGGAGAGTGCTAGACTTTTAGGACAAATATAGTACATCTTGAAGTTCCTTGTAGAAAGAACAAAATTAGGAGTATTATAAAATTCTATGCAGTAATGGAGGTTTATACTATGATTGACTTATAAAGTGGAAAAAATATTACTGTTCCTGAGTTTATCTCTGTGTGAGTTATATGGGTTGTTACGTACCTATCTTTGTGTGTGCTCTGTGCTTGGAACTGCCCTCAGGACTAAAGATTCTGAAACAACTCAAATACTGTCTCGATCTTCCACAAGGTCACAATCTGGGGAAGGAGACAGACAGGTCAATATCTGACTCTAAAACACTGCAGACAAAGTAATTGATCTCTAGAGTTATAAGGAAAGTAAAATAAAAATTCATTTGCTAATTTCTTCTATGTGTACTGCCCTTCATAGATTATAAATGCTGATGCATTTATTACCTTTTAAAAACCTTTACAACAGTCCCTAAAAATTAGGTGATATCATCATTGTATTACCATTGAGACAATAAGGGTTTTGTATGCATGTCATGATTCATTGTCTTCATTTTTTAAGAAAAATGAGAGGCAGTCAATTTTGTCTGTGAACTCAGGAAAGATTTTTCAAAGAAAGTTATTCGAATAGATTAGGAAACCCAGACCCAGAAAGACAAGCTCCTTATATTCATTTTGAGCTGTGGTTCTTAGTTTTGAATCATTAGATGTGAGTATATAGTCTGTAGTAACTACAGAAAACAGTAAAAAGGGACTGTGTCTCTAGCGGGGTATAAGGAGCACTAGAAAGTGAAATCCAGGACACAAGTCATATAAAGGGTAAAGGAGGAAAAACAGGGCTAACTTTAACTGGAGAGGGAATGGAGAAGTCAATACAAGAGAGAACTGAGGAGGGATAGTGACACTAAGGGCATTTGAAAAACGTATAAGACATATTTTATTTACCTAAAATTATAAATATTTATAAGATATATTAAATAAAATTATGCTAGATGGACTGACAATGCTCCCAGAAGCCTTCGACTTTCTAAGTAAAAGGAGACTAGTCATGAAAAATCCTCTTTTAAATTGCTGGTCATGGCTGTCCAAGTGACTCCCAAAATGATAGGCTACTTTTGTTGACCTTGGTTACTTCCCAGAGGTTGAAATTAATTCTCTATTGGTAAAGACAACACACATACGAACATATAACTTGGGAGATTTAACCTGAATCACTCTTCACTGAGGCTACCTTTTGTAGTATCAGAAAGCAAGAAACATATTGTTATGGGAGGGAAGGAGCTAATACTCCCACCCACCTGTGAAACTTATGAATCCCAAGAATGACCATCATGGCAAGATATTCTTAAAAATGCAATAGTGCCACTTATGTTTTAGTGATAATAAACATCTATCTTATTGAACTTAAGGCCTTTTCTACAGAAAGTAAATTTGCCTGCTACTAGGAATACTCATGGAACTAATGATACTGTGAACCTTGCATCCAAGCTTTCTCCCACTGGTTTACTAAACAAGCACAAATTGGAACTGAATTCTAAGTATTTATTCACACAAATAAGTGTTGTTCTCACCCTTGTTATGCAAACTTATCTTTTCAGAAAACAGCATTACAGAAATCTGTAACCTGTTAAAATGCAGAGAACAATTGATTTAGGGGTGCTCATCCATAGTTGATACATCTACAACAGAAGTCTTGCTCCCAAAGCTCAGAGAACACTGTGAATGTAGGGGCTGAGAGATTGTAAGAGTCAGAAAACTGGGCATTCTGCTGTAAAAAATGCCTCCTAGAAGTAACAGCGACGTTTCATATACATTCATTCCACTGTATGGCTGCATAAGCAAAATCTAGATAATAATACCTTTAGACATGCTGTTGTGGAAAAGATGTATTTTATAGGGCCTCATCTGTAGACAAAGAAAAACTTAAGACTCCCGAGAGATAGAAAATTAGTCATCTCCAGAGATGATCCCCCAACTAACTATCCAATTCGAAGTGGTCAGCCCTGAAATAATATACATAAAAACAGCCTCTGCAAGTGATATTGGTATATTTATGAGTGTATATTACATATATAATAATAATAAAGAAAGGGGACTGAGAGTTTGAGAGAGAAAAAATGGAGAAAGGCATGGAAATGGTTGGAGAAAGGAAAAGGAGGGGTCGTTATTAATTACTTCTCAATTAAAATTAAGTTAAAATGTTGACATATATAATGGAATTTTATCAAGATATAAATACATAAATACAATCATGAAATTTGAAAGTAAATGAATGACACTAGAAGTTATAATGAATGAGGTAAACTAGTCCCAAAGAGATAAATATTAGGTGTTCTGTATTACTTTTGTATCCTAGCTCATAATACTTAGATTTCAGTATATATCGTGATTTAACTAAATTAATAAATCAGAATAGTATAAGGGGATTATGGGTAGAGATTCTCTCAAGTGGGGCATAGTAGGACATAGGTGGTATGAAGAAAGGAAGGAGTAATCCAAGGGGTTTCAGACTGGGGAGATGGGTGTGCAATAAAAAGAAAGGAGAAGAAAGGAGATATAAATAACACTAAGGCTATTTGGAAAAACAATGACAAAACATTATTTTATAAACATAATTAAAAATATGATTTATATTTTTCATGGAGTTTTGCCTCATAGTGATAATTCTCCCCACAATAGCTTTGAACTATCGAAGAAATCCTCAGTGCAAAATCTCAGAAAGCTCCCTTCAATTTGTTGGTAAGTGAGCTCTAAGAACCTCCCCAAACAGTGTAAGAATTTTGCTATTATTATTGGTTTCCAACCAGATAAGTGCCCATTTTTGTTTCCATTTTATATACCCATGATTCCTAATGTCGTAGGTCCTATTCCCATGTGGTTGTTTGACTTTACATAATGTTAAGCACAACAAAAAATCAAGTTCCTTAGTTGCACCAGCCACAGTTCAGATGCCGTGTGAGACCACTGCCTACTTAACTGGATAGTATGGATATAGAACTCCAAGAAACTTGCAGTAAACTTTCTGTTTACAGAAATGAAGAAAAACATGTTTGTTGGATTTTAAATTTTTTGTTGAGATAGTGGTTGAAATGTCTTACAGAGGGAGTTCCAGGCTCCCAGGCAGGCAGTGGTGGTGCCACACCTTTAATCTTAACCTGGATGTGAAACAACTGAGTGAAGAAGGTATTTAAAGAAGGCATAGAAAGACAGAGCAGGCAGAAGAAGCCAGGAGGAGAGAGGCTGAGGAAGGAGCGAGGTTGAAGAAGCCAGAAGACAGCTGGGTGGGATCTGACTGTGGTGTTTACTATTTGATAGTTCAGCCTTTCCCTAAGATCTGACCATGAGTTTCTTTCCTTCATTCCTGCAACACATAAGATTCCTAGAATATTACATACTCTCTAATAAGTACTGGTTCTAAAGTTTCAAGTATATATTATCATGCTGACAATGAAAAATCAAATAAAGCACATTTAAATGAAATGAAAGTACATATAACATGAAGCTTATTATCCAAAAAGATTTTAATCTTTTTGTATGAGGACTGAATCCAGGGCCCAGAGTTTAGAAGTCCTGTATATTACTAAGTCTACAACCACAGTCCCCATCTTAACTATTTTAAAGAGTAAATTTAATGGTATTATATTTTATGATCAATTTTCAAATCGGAGAGAAAAGTTACACAAACCCAGTGAGTTTTTGTTATGATTCATTATAATGAAAAAAATTAATTAATTTTTTTTGACAATATCATTAAAAAACCACTGTCACACATAGAAATAATACATTTTAATTTGTTTTCACCCCACATTTTTTCTTATTGTGTTAGTATTACTGCCAACTCTGATTCTTCTTCTAAACAGGTCCTTTCCTTGTGGTCATAATTTTATGCAATGTTTGATGAGCAACTGTCTTTAACCAGGGCTGTCTATGTGACCATCTGTATGGCAGTATTTCATAAAGCTAAGTGGGATCATTTATGCACACATTTAAAGAAATGACAACCCCCCATTACATTAGTATCCAAAAGTTTAGAGAGAAGGGATATGGCTCAATAAACTTTTGCTATATCTATCTATGGTTGACCCTTGACAAATATGACTGTGCAAGTACACTGCAATCACAGCTACTGTATTCATGATTGTGGTACACCAAGAAGATAGTATTTGATAGCCCTTCTTCATTATTACTAGATACTCAATTATTTCTACCACCTCTCCCAATATATACTCCGAGTATTAGAAGTGATGGTATATGTAAACTATTTGGGGCTAAGCCTTCATGACATTCTTACTCTCATCTCAGCATTTATGATTACTGACTGTAAAGAAAGGTTTTTCACATTAACACAAAACAATGATATTTATGTGTAGACATATACATAAATGTCCAGATGGCAGTATGATGGCTGTCAATTTAGATAAATAATAGCAAGTTTTCCACACTAGGACCTAAACACTTCTAAGCCATGGCTTTTTAAAATGTATTTATAATAACAAATGTGAATTTCATTCTGTGATGTAGGCCAAAAGAAGCCACATTTTTAAAACTTTTCTTTTAAGTTAGTGTTTGCAATTAATTATAATATTTCTTCCTTTTCTACTCCCAACCTTTCTCCCGTATACCTCACTCCGCTCTCCTTCAAATTCACGATATCTTGTTTCATTAATCTTTATTGTATGTGTATATGTGTTTGTTCACACATACACATCCTTAAATACAAATTGTTGAGTTCATACAATATTACATGTATACATATTTTAAGGGCTGAATGTTTGGAACTGGACAACAAAATACTGAATTCTTCCCTGGATGAAGCATCTCTTCAACTCTCAGATTTATTCAGTTGCCTCTAGCTCTTCATATAGGGTTGGGGCCTCTTGGCCTTTTCCCCTCTAGGTTGCCATTTTCATTGGTAACATTCTTATTCAACTCATTTAGCTGGTCGTGTTGGTGAGACTTTGCATCTGTCATTTCTGATGTTAATGGCAGACAAAATCTTGCAGCAAATGTGTTGATTCCTTGGTTCTTAGAATATTTCTCCTCTTAATTCCACAATGTTCCCTGAGCCTTAGGTATGAAAGTTGTACTGTAGAGGTACCCATTAGGACACAGTTCGAAAACTCTATTTTCATTGCTTGTGGTTTTTTTTATAGTGGTCTCCATCTGATATACAAAGAAGTTTCCTTGTGATGGAAAGTGAAACCTGTATATGTTGATACAAAGACAAATGCCTATAGATTGTTGCTGGGGATTGTAGCTAGTTTAGTAAATTAGTGATTATGAATTATCCCCTCATAACTATGATTTCACTGACACTAAGCAATTATCTAGGTTTCCAGTGCCAAGCATGGTATTTCTCTTGTTGGGCGGGTCTTAAGTTCAATTAAAGAGTTGTCAGTTACCACCAAGGTGTGTATGCTACTAAAGTACCCATAGAGTTATCTGTTTCTTTTCATTACATGTACTATGCCATTACCCTCTCTATTGCTGTACAAGCACCCCCCACCACGACCACATCTTGGCCATGATCTCTTTATACTTTCTTGGTTTCTGTAGTTACTATAGGCTAAGTACTTGCATATAAATATGTTAAACTGGGTGTGGTGATATACTGTATATTTAATTAAATAAGCCTGGAATATCAGAGGACAGAATCACCCACCCAGAGTGGAAGCCTCTGGTAATAGATAACTGTTAGGATTTTGCAAAAATTTGGTATGGCACAATATATTTATAATTTATATAATTAATAGAATTTATTAGAACATCAGGTTTTTTTCATTTTATTATTTTTTATTTTTAAAAATGTCTTTTTTATCAATGTATCCCCCCTCTAACCCTCCTTTTCCTCCTCCCAATCCCTTCCAGTCAGCCTTCAGCCTCACTCCTCCCCATTCACCCATTGCCTCCCCCAAGAGGGCAAGAAGTTCCAAGGTGGGTAAGCTCAGTGTGCCACATCCACTCCAAGTAAGTTCAATTTACTCAGATTTCTATGAATTTAAGGGCCTCATGTGATGCATCGGAAAGCAGTGGCCAACAGCAGGAGACACTTAGATGCTATTATTTTTATGTAAAAGGACTTTATTGTTAGAGTGATATGGTTATGATTAACAGAGAAGGCTATGATAACAGAGAAGATTATAATGGCAGAGAAGGGGGAGGGGAGAGAAAGAAAGACAGAAGAAAGGGGAAAGAAAGGGGGTACTCCTGAGAGAAACAAAGGCAAGAGAGGGATTCAGTGGTGGGAAATTCCTCTTAAAGGGGACTTATGTCAGAACTCAGAGGAGGATGTGGCTTTAAAGACTAACAATAACATGTGACATTTGTCTTTCTGAGTCTAAGTTACCTCTTTCAATATCTTTTCTAGTTCCATTCATTTACCTGTAAAGTCCATGATTTCATTTTTACTTCCACTAACAATATTTCTATACTGTATATGTGTTACAGTTTCATTATCTATTTATTGGTTTTAGATTGTTATATTCTCTACCAAAATATCACAAGAACTCATTGCACTTGGCTGAACCCTCGTGAGCTGAGCCTCAGTAGTCCACATTGCTTCCAGTGCTATTGTCTTCCAAGATGTGCTAGAATGGCTCTCAAGTCCTGCTTGCAACTTTTGGCCTCTTAAAGTCCCCAAATCTTCCACAGTCTGTCAAAATTCTGCATGGTCTGACCTTTCCAAAAAATATTCCATTGGTACCTATGTCCTACTTACTTTTCTACTGCTCTGTTAAGGTACTATGACCAAGGCAATTAGTAGAAGAAAGAGTTTATTGTGACTTACAAAATTAGAGGTTGAGTCTATAGCCATCATAGCAGGGAACATTGAAGCACACAGACGGGCATGAAATGAGCAATAACTGAAAGCTTACGTTTATCCACAAGCATGAATCAGGGAGGGAGAGTAATAACTAGAAATGAGCACTCAGCACTCCCCAAGGTGACACATCTTCAATAAAGCCACACTTACAAATTCTTCTCAAACAGTTCCCCTAACAAGGAACTAAGTATCGCACTATATGGGCAGGGGAGCATTCTCATTTAAACCACCACAACTGACTCACAACATTGTAAGTTTCTACATTGATTTTTATACACCTTCCCTTTTTGTTAATCCTATGTTCCCTTATTATCTGCCTATCCCTACTAAAACCTTTAAACTACCAGGATTACCCCCTCTTATTTCATAATATCTATGCTGTACTAAATCCTCTCTTTTAAGTGGACTACTTCCAGTGACTCCTATCTAGTCTTATGGTTTCCAAAGGTACTCCAGTTGAAGCACATATATCTAAAGAGTTGAAGAAATGATTCACATACGAAAGTGGATACCTCTTTTTCTAAAGCTGAGCCACCCCACTCAGTTTAATTTTTTTCACTTTTGTTTATTTACCTGAGATTTCAGGATTTAATTTTTTTCTTTACAACTCAATAAAATTCTATTGGGTATATATACCACATTTTAACTATCAATATGTGCATTGATGTACATTCAGGCTTATTCTACTTCCTAGCCATTTCATATAGAGCAATAATGAACATGAAGAAATAAATATGCTATACTATGATATAGAATCTTTTGTACATATGTCTAGAAGCATAGCTGGGTCATGTTGTAAATGATTAATAGTATTTGCTGTCAGTTTATTTCTTGGTGATAGATTTCTAGAGACTACTGGAATCTCCTAATAGTTTTAATTTACACATCTTTGACCAATAACTATATTTAAAACATTTACAAATGTTTATTTGCATCCATACTTATTTCTCTGAGAACTCTGTTCATCAGATCTATAGTCTACTTTTAATTACATTGACTGTTTTCTTGATATTTTCAGTTTTAGGATTCTTTTCATATTGTACATATTAATATTCAGACAATTTTTATGTAACTGGAAAATTATTCTCTCTGTTCTGTGAGTTGCATCTTCATTCAAGTGACAATGCCCTTGGTTGGACAGAAGCTGTTTAGTTTCATAAAGTTTTGTTTGTCAAGAGTAAGACTTATTTTCTTAATGACTGGCATCTTATTTAGAAAGTTTTTCTCTATGCCTGCATTTTGTAGCACACTTTCTAATGTTTCTTACATTTGTTTCAGAGTTTCAGGTTTTGCATTGATGTTTTGATCCATTTAGCGGTGATTTTTTTTTAGAAAATGAGAGATAAAAATACAATTCCATACTTTTACATATAGGCATACAGTTTTCCAAACATCATTTGTTGAAAATCGTTTATTTACTCCACTGTGCATCTTTGATGGCTTTACCAAGATTAAGGTGGCTGTAACTGTATAGACATAAAATTAGATTTACATTGTATTTCAGGTACCTCAAGTATAATTTGAGATTAAGCATGTTGATGCATTATTCCTTTTACTCAAGTCCTTTAGGCTCTCTGAAATCTCTGGTATTTATATGTGAATGTTTTATATTTATTTTATTCTATATCTGAAAAGGAAAGTATCGAGATCTGGCTTTGCCTTACAATGAATCTCTTTTTGTAGGGTGGCTATTTCACTCTTTGTTCTTTCTCAAAATCATTTCAAGCAAAAACATTTCAATTAGTACTATGTTCTTGATTTGTTTACTCGGCGTTTTCATTTTGAAATACTTGTAGTGGAAAGCAGACACTATCTATCACCTTGACTTCAGAGGCATAGCCTTTCAGACTTAAAGTCTCAGTATTCTGGTTGTGGTGTGGCCAGGGACCAGTTTCTTCAGGAAACAAAGTGATTGACATTATTTCTGTTTCCTCTTTCAGTGTGTTTGTCATTGGTCTTTAGTAACAGGTTTCCATGTGACCTTTTGAAAGTTTCTTGATGTGGGAATGTCTTTCTGTATACTGTACGTATCAATCTTTAAATAAAGGACTGTTTTGACCATGGTAGGCACCATAGAAGAAGTAGGTAGGGAATCAGAATAGTTAGGAGGAGGGCGGAGTCAGATCAGATCGAGTCAGATGCCCCAAAAAACATATAGGGAGCACAGGTGAGCCACAGGCCACGTGGCAGACAGATTAATGGAAATGGGTTAAGATGAAGGAGCAAGCTAGCAATGTTCCTAAGTGATAGACCAAACAGCATGAAGTTAATATAAGTGTCTGAGTCATTTTTGGGGCCTAAGCAGCAGCAGGCAGCTAAGCAATCTGGGACTGACTGCAGGTCTGGTCTGAGGGTCTGGCTGGACCTTTGGCTGGCTGGGGCCAGGAAACCTATTGTAACAGTGTCTTGTATGTTATTCCTCTACATATTCCCTCCTCTACCTTGCCCTCCCATTCCTTTTCCCAATTCACCAATTTAACCTTTCCTCAATTATTATTTTTTATTCCTTATACCACTATTTTATCGGCTATTAATTGAACTCCACTCCTGCCTTTAGTTGCTTACTAATTAACTGGCCTCTGTAGGTACTCAAAAGAAATTCACACATCTAAAAATTCATAGTTATTTTAACTTTCCTATATTTCTTGAAGATTTTCAATGTTTTGAATTGAAATATAATTATATCACTCCCTTCCTTTCTTCCTTTACATTTCTCCAATTTACCAAATTACTCATATCAACTCTTCCCATACCCCTCCACTCTCAACTTGACACCCTTTTTTAATTATATGTGTGTGTGTATATACAAGTATATACAAATACAACCTGATGAGACTGTTCTTGTTTAATGCTTTCAAGTCAGACCATGCTGCATTGGTTGCTGAGAATCCATATATGTTTTTTTCCACCAAGAAAAGTTTCATGGGCTTCTGAGAAGTTTGTACACTCTTTAATGTTTATGTAAAATGTTCTGTAACTATCTATTGAGTTCATTTGCTCTGTGGTGTCATTTAAATCTAATATTTATATATTTGCTTTGTTTTTTGTTTATTTGTCTGGATTTTTTTTGTCCGAATGAGAAATCCATTGGTAAAAGTGGGACACTGAAGTTACCCACAATTACTATGTGTCCTTTGCAGTTTTATGCCAGTTTGACACAAACTAGAATCATCTGAGAGGAGGGAACCTCAAGTGACGAACTGACTTATAATACTGAGATATAGGCAGTACTATAGGCCTTTCTCTTAATTAGTAATTGATGTGGGAGGTCTCAGAATATTGTGAGTATGGTCTTCCCTGGGCTGCTGATTCTGGGTTCTATAATAAAGCAGACTGAGTAAACCATGAGGATCAAGCCAGTTAGCAGCACTATTCCGTGGCCTCTGTATTAGCTCCTGCCTCCAGGTTCCTGATCTGTTTGATTCCCTTCCCTAACTACCTTTGATGAAGAACTTTAATAAGAACCTAAATGAAATAAATTCTTTTCACCTGAAGTTGATTTTGATCATGGAATTTTCTTACATAAGAATAGCCCCATTTAAGACACTATGTTTGGTTAATTTGTGAACTTACTCATGCTAGTATCTATGAAAGTATATGTTCCTGAGATTGGTACACATAACTTTAGATTCTCTTGGTGACTTTTAAAAATGAAGTAACTATCTTCTCATTAGTTTGGGTTTCATGTCTATGTTTCTCTACTTATCTCATTTGCTTAAGACTTTTATTTATCTTTACTCTAGGGCAGTATCTACCCTTGAAGATGTAGTATGATTTTTTGTGGATAACACATGTTGGATCTTGTTTTCTCATCCAGTTAGCTATCTTGTGTCTTTTGACTGGGATAATCAAAAACATTGATATTTCACGTTATTAATGGAAGATGTATTTTATTTTTTCCTTTTGTTTATTTTGTGGTATTTGTTTTCTTTATACTTTGCCTAAGAAAGGCCCAGTCTGTCACAGTAGGTTTCAGTAAATCATAGAAGATAAGCAGATTTAGGGGTTATGAGGGGGAAAAGAAGGGCCCCTACCTAGCACTACATTTGTTATAGGATCCTGGATGAGGCTGTTGAGGTTTCAGGTGTTCAAGGTAAGAAAAATGAGGAGAGACCTATACAACAATGGAACTTTTTACTAAATATACTACATATTACGGTCTGAATCACTCTTAGCATGTATACTTCTTACTGTATGCACAATTGTTCAGAGCCTTACCTAGTACTGGATCCTAACAAAAAAGATGTTGAACAAACTCTTTAAAATCCCTTGTTTAAGGAGAGATCAGTCAGTAAAGTACTTGTTCAACAATCATGAAAACTTACATTAAATCCTGATAATCCATATTTAAAAAATTGAGCATGTGCTGTCCACTTATAATTCCAGTACTAAGGAGATAGAGATGGGTGGATCCCTGACATTCATTGGCCAGCCAGCCTAATAAAGTCAGGAACGTATTTATCCTCATGGAAAAAAAATTGTCTCACAAAAACAAGGTATGCAGTACTTGTGAAACAATATACCAGGTGTCTTTCACCCCCTCTACACAAAAATTCACATGCATGCATATTATACATGTACATAATACACTAATAAGAAATTCCTAGGTACTACAGTAGGAAAATTGGGAAACATAGCTTTAACTTGGGCCTATGACTTACTGTTTCTCAACTAAATTACACTCAATATTTACACATATAGCATAATAAAATTGAAAGAGATAATCAGTAATATTTTCATAGGCCAGGCCTTCCTATAATATATGGAGATGAAGTACTCTAGAATGAGAAAGACATGGCTTCATGTTCCAGCTCCTCCACTTACTTAATTTTATGATATTGATCATTTTATGTGTAAACATACTTAGGCAATTAATCTAACGTTAATGTATGTGTTGCCAATAAAGATATTTTGTTGATGCAGTTATAGTCATTTGACTTCAGAAAGATTGTCCTTGGGCTGAAGAGATTGCTATGCAATTTAAAAAAACATGCTTCTTTTGCAAAGACTTAAGTTTGATTCACAGTAGACATAGGACTTCACACCACCATCTATAACTCCAGTTTCAGGGAATGTCACTCTTTTGTCGATTGTGGGAGCCAGGCATATAAATGTTACATTTGTGTACATGCACAGAAAACACTCATATGCTTGAATTAACAAACACATGAATAAATAAATACATCTTTACTATTTTTCCTTAAAATAATACCCCTCACTATAGTTTTCCCCTTCCTATACTCCTCCCAATTCTCTCCAATCTTCTTCCCCACCATCCACTGTTCCTTCATTTCCCTTCAGAAAAGAACAGACATCTCAAGGATATCACTCTCACAGGGCATAACAGGTTACATTAAGACTTGGCAGAAACTGTCACATCAAGGATGGGCAAGAAAGCCCAGTAATATGAAAAGGGTCCCAACAGTAGCTAAAAAAGAGATGCCCTCAACCCCACTGTTAGTAATCCCACAAACATCCTAAGATACACAATCATAGCATGTATGCAGCTTGGACACATGCAGGCTCTGTGATTACTGCTTCAGTCTCTATGAGCCCCTATGAGCTCTGCTTGGTTGATTTCATGGACAGTGTTCTCTGGTATCTCGACCCTTTTGGCTCTTAAAATTCTTCCACCGCCTTTTACATGTGCTTTCTCAAGCTCTAAGGAGAGGGACCCAATGGAGATCTTCAATTTGGGTTTGCTCTAGACCTAACATTTGGCTGTGGATATCTACATCTGCTGCCATCAACTGCCAGAGGAAGCCTATCTGATTATAAATTGGCTACACACCAATCCATGAGTGTAGCATAATATCATTAAGAATTATTTTATTTTCAAGAGAGTTCCCTAAAAAAATTTTTTCTGGTTTTTCATGACAGGGTTTCTGCATGTAACCTTGCATGTCCTGGACTTCATGCAAGGCTGGCCTCAAACTCAGAGAACTGCTTGCCTCTGCTTCCCAATTGTGATGGTTTGGGCTTCCCCTAGAGGCCATGCTGATGTCTCTGGTCCATATTACCACCAAACACCATGTTGATATCTGTGGTATGTGCTTCCACCAATGACTATGTTGAGGTTTGTGGTCCATGTTATAAACAGAGCCCATGTAGACATTTGTGGTCTCTGTTACCCACAGGAACTAAATGTTCATGGTCTGTGCTTCCACCTGAAGTCATGTTGGTGTCTGTGGCCTATACCGCATCTGAGGACCTCATTGATATCCATGATCTGTACTGCTCCTGGGAGATCTGTGGTCCATTCTGATGCCAGAGGCCAAGTGGTTGTCCATGATCCTCACTGTCTCCAGAAACCATGTGTAGATTTATGGTCCATGCTATCTCTGACTGTGAAGGGCAAGAAATCTTTCTTTATAGTGACATTGATGAGTGTAGACTCACAGTTGAGAGAGACATAGAAGGCTCCTGTGAACCTCCCCTCCATTATGCCTATTCCTCAATTCCCACTTGCTACCTAAATAAACACTCTACACAGGAATCATTGAAGAGAACCCTTAAAAATTGTGATAGGGAACCTGAAGTATAGCTCGTCATAGTTGATAATTTCTGGAAGGGGTGAGGATGAGGAAGGACTCAGTTTTCTTAAGGGACTGGCCACTGGGAATTTGATCATACTCCCATGAAGGTATAGGCAACACAAATTGGACTTGGAATTTTTTTTCTTTTCTCTACTTTTCTATGAAGGAGGTCACAAGTGACAGAAAGGTGAAACTGGTAAAACTGGGAAGTGAATGTGACTAGGATGCATTATGCAAAATTACAAAATAATCAATACAAATATTGTTGGAAATTTATATTGAGCAGAATCATATCTCATCTGATCAGAGTGCTGCACCCTTGTAATTGCAGCACTTGGGAGACAGCAGTAGTCTAATTCACATAGTGAAGTCCAGGACAGTCATGTCTACATAGAGAGATCCTGTCTCAAAAGAACAATAAAAACAAGAAACCATATATCACACTGTGTACCATTTTCTAACATAATCTGAACTCATCTCTACTAAATTAAAACTTTCATTGTCTTTACTAACATCAAGAGACAATGACAGTAAAAAGGAATGTGCAGAGTCCATTTACAAAAGGATAGAAGCTAGTTGAATACTTTCCACAGCCATGTAGCAGGGACTCTCATCATCTACAAGCGATAAAAGACAAAAGGAGTAATGGAGAATCTTCATCTTCTAATCATTATAATGATATATTGAAAAACTAAAGACTTGACAGCAGTAGTATTGCTCATGTTTGGGACCCAAGTATTGTTTCTGACACCTACATCAAGATGCCTCAGAGGTGTCTGTAATTCTAGGACCAGGACATCCGATATACCCCTGTGGCTTCTCTGGGCACTAGGGCTGCAAATGCTATTTATTTAAAAACCATATACATGAAGAAAACCCTCTTTTCAATATGGAGCCACACACAAGTTATATAATTGATATAATTAGATGTATATTTGGTCATTGTGTGTGCTACAGTACCAGGTACCAGTGAATTTAGAAGTTGTCAGATACCCACTGACTGGATTTAAAGGTAGTTGTGATTGGTCTTTTAGGGGACAAAGCCATACTGTGCGGAAGAGAACTCTGTTCTCTAATCCTCTGAGCCTTCTATCCATCTCTATGCACATCTCATTTATGGCAGTAGAGTGTGAATGGCTGGCTTGTTCTGAGTTTATCATTATCTTAACCATGGTGACTGAGAATAAATACAAGATTGACAGCATCATACATTCAAGTATACTTGATATTTCAAAGACATTCTGAGCCCAAACATCCATGAAAGAGGAGAGAGTACAAAATATGACCATATAGCAAACTAACAACACTTTTTTAAAAAGTAGATAATCACCAAAACTACAAGACTCAGTTTATCTGATGGCAAATATGGAAATTAAATATTTAGTTTGTCACCCCACAATCTTAGATTAGCATCTTTCTGAATAAAGTATATTTTAAGGTCTAAAAAAAGAATCATTTTGTTGACTTTTTGCCTACATCTCAAGGCTATCAGGCCTCCAGTTCCTGGTCATCCAGTACTGTTGGGCATGGGCTCCTTTCTGTGACATGGGCTTAAAATTAAATCAGTTATTGGTTGGTCACTCCCACAAGTTCTTTGCCTCCATTTTCCCAGAACATCCTGCAGGCAGGATAGATTGTAGGTACAAGGCCTTATGGGTGGGTTGGCGTTCCAATATCACTACTGAAAGTTGTTTGATTTCAAAAGATAGCTGGTTCAAGATCTATATCCTCCATTACTTGAAGCCCTCAGTAAGATCAGCTTTAAAAAATAATGCCCTCAGCTATGTGTGTGTTACTCATTCATTCAAGATAAGATGTCCTAAGAGCAAAAGCTGAAATTTTCTAAGCAATAAATTTCTTTTAATGACATTTTTCTATTTAAACGGTTTTTTTATGTACCACCAACGACAGTTCTCTTTATCTTTCCTCCTCTCACTCACTCTCTAGCTTCCTCACACTCCAACCCTCATCCATTTCTCAAAGAGTATAAGGCCTCCCATGGGGAATTAACAAAGTCTGGCATATCAAGTTGAGGCAGGACCAAGGCCTTCCCCTTGTATCAAGGCTGAGCAAGGCATCTCTCTGTGGGGAATGGATAACAGAAAGTGAATTCATTCCCTGCGGTTAAATCCTGGTTCCACTGCCAGAGGCCCCACCAGCTGCTCAAGCCACATGACTGCCATCTACATTCAGAGGGCCTAGTTAGGTCCCATGCAGATTCCTAAGCTTTCAGTCCAGAATCAGTGAGCTCCCAGTAACATGTGTCATCTGTCTCTGTGAGTTTCCCCAACATGATGTTGACCCATTTATTCATAAAATCTCTCCTTCCTCTCCTAAGCAATAAATTTCAATAAACCGTTGTCAAATCTTGTTTGAACTTTCCAATCTGTCAATCTATCTTTTAAGCTAGAACTTATACCACTTTTCATAAAATATTGTGATCAATCTCTAAAAATAAATAACATATGTGTGTATGTTCATGTGTGCATGCATGCACATGCACTCGTGTGTGTGTGTGTGTGTGTGTGTGTGTGTGTGTGTGTGTGTGTGTGTGTGTGTGTGTGTGTGTGTGTGTATTGTTCTTTTTATTTGGAGAATACTGTCAAAAACATACTCAGACAAAAATGTGCACTCACAGAGCTAAATCCATAGCCTCATATCTCATATGTTTTAGTCAAGTGCTCTACCAGTGAGCTACAACTACAGCACCCAAAACATTTTAAATGAAACAATTATATGCTATAGAGAACTCCAGGAACTGCACATACTTTTCTGCAAAGAGTTCACCATCTCTTAATTTACCATGTGGTGGTAGTCATTAAAAATATATATAATGGGCGTTGTTGAGATGGCAAATTGGTTAAGAGCACTAGTTTGTATTCAAGAGAATCCACATTTGACTCTCAGCACACATAGTGGGTCACAGTCATCTTTTACTACAATTACTGGAGATTCCATGCCATTTTCTGTACTCTGTGGGCACAGTCATACAAATTGTATACAGATATAATTGTAAACAAAGCACTCATGCTCAAGCATTACAAATACTTAAATATCTGTAAATATGTATAATGAATACAATGTATTAAGCTTTCTGAACTATCTACTCCACCTCTAAAAGTGGAATTACTAGAAATCACAAACATAATGGACCCAGAATATTAAAAATGGATGAATATTACCCATTTTATAAGACCAGAATTACACTATGGCTCTAACAAATATATTTTGATGATTTTTCTTACATTCTAATTTTTTTAACTTCTCCTATATCAAATATGTAATGGAGGAATGGCAACATAGCTGATTTGGAAACAGCAATAAAAATTGAATTTGGAGTTAAAACATTGATTCTATTAGTTAAGTTGTTACCTTCAGCAAGTAACTGAAATAATGGTGCTCTTTCATATCATAAATAGTATCCTAAGTGCCAATGACTTAAGAGGAAACATACTAAGCAAACATCTAGAAACTTCTTTATTACCCATAATAATTAATTAATTTCATATGCATCATATATTAATTAGAGAAATATTTCCATATTTGTATTCTATCCAGGCTTGGTTTCCTTTATAAAGTCATTGTGGTGATTTGAACGAGAAATGTTCCAAATTCCGTCATATATTCTTTTATGATGTTGAGCTGTGCTGGCTTTATAATGGGGATGGATTTTTGAGAATTTACAACCTCACTCTATTCCAGTTTACTTTCTCTGCTGTCTGCATGTAGTTTAGATATGATCTCTCAGTTCTCTGCTCCTGCCAAATGCTGCCATGAATTCCCAAATACTATGGGTACTCCAATATAAGCCAACATAACCTTTTCCCTCACTTAATTTGTGTTTTCTAACACCATTTTGCCATAACAAAAAGTAACTTGGTAACAAGAGATTCACATTGATGCTATGAAGAATCTGAACACATATTTTGTAGGGTTTTTTTGTTTGCTTGTTTATTTTGAAGAACATTGAAGGCTTTGTAATTTTGGACTAAAAGAGGTTAAATGTTATAAGCCGAGATGTGGGAAGCAGATGAAGTCCTGAGAAAATTTGTAAGATGAATATGATCATGGCCCTGTCAAGGACGCCAATGTCCCTGATCAATAGAAATGGTAAAACCTTCCTTTAATCGGATATGGATGTTTATACAGGGTAAAGGTTTATTTTTATGTAAAACCAGTGTATGCAGGAACCATCAACTTCCTTCTCTCCATGACTACAACCTGAGACTGATCTACTACCATCTTCTAGTGAGATTAGCTACTTTGCCTGCTCCTAATTTGTGCTTTCTATAATTAATAATGTAAGTGGCCAGATTGTACTGTTGGTGTACCTTCATCAGACTGCATGGGTAAACTGGACCCAGGTTTTCTGTATGTATTTTTATCATTTTGCCATCTCCCTGGTGCTCCAGTCTTGTGAGTCCCATAGCTGTGACTGTTATGGCAAAAAGCTTAACTGGTATTTGTAGTGTGTGCTTGGAATGCATTAGTTCTTCAAGTAAAATGGACAGTAGAGACCCAGCTCAAGTGGTTTGAGAGGAAAGCACATTCTTAACTGGAATAGGAGCCATTTTGGGACATTTTGACAAAGAAGAAGACTGAATTCTGAGTCTTTGCTAAGATTTTTTTTTCATTATGAACTCTTCCTCTGAAACTATATGCCAAAATTAAGTTTCTACCTTAGATTGTTTCTGTTGTTAGTATTTTATCACAGAAATCTAAAGGTAAGTAACACATCAGTAAATGGTAACCATGGTACAGAACTAATTCTAAATTGTATTTAACAATTGGCCTCACAAATATCAAATACATCCTTACTTATTTTAAGATACATGGATTTGACTTCCAGAGGATTGGAGGTGGCAGGATCATTAGGTTTTGTTGCTATTGTTCGTTTTTGTTTTTGTTTGCTATGGCTCCTTCAAAACCTAATTCTCAATCTGGATTCTAGCTTTGACAGTGGCAGCTCTCCAGTCAGAGCAATATCTCCATCTACAGTCACCGAACACCAGCTGTGCTGGAGATTAGCACCTTTTCTCTCATAAACTCCCCTACTTTATGATAGTAACAGCTATAATCTCCTTTCAACAACTTGTTTCTCTAGAATCCTTTGCCTGCTATCAAATTGCTGCCTTTTGCTTGGCCTATTATGCCTGCCAGGAAAGCTACTTCCAAAACACTCAGTGGGGAACTGGGTTTCATGGGAGTAAGAGGGCAAAACTGGTTACTAATGGGGATATGAGCCCAGTAAGCACCAAATGAAAGGTGTATTTGGGAGGTTTCCACTATCTTTGTTTTTGTTACTTTAAGATGAATCGCAGATTCTTGTAGACTGTCATAAACCTCTTGTGACATGGAATGATAGGATTTTCCCCATATAACTATATTTTAATATTTTAATAAATTATGTTTATCCATTTTTATTTTGTCTCTTCCTACTCTATATTTTGAGCTCTAATGACTAAGTAATACACTCTCTTCTGTAGCATTAATGTTTTTAAGCTTAATAAAATAAGTAAGATTGTGTGATTCTGTGTGATCCCTTTTGTGCCTGAATTATTTTACTTAATATCTTTCAGCTCTCTACATGTTGCAAATTATAGAATTTCAGTATTTTTTTTCTGGCTGAATGTAGAACTCCCTAACATATTATATACAATATTTTCTGTATCACTCTGTTGATTGACACCTTGTTTAATGCTACATGATAGCTACTATCAGTAGTTTGCAATAAATATTTGAGTGTTGATACCTCATTGATATGATGACTTTAATTCCTTTGCATATCTTAGATGAGATCTAGCTTTAATTTATTTTTTTAACAACTCTGATTCTGTTGTACATACCTGCTATAGTAATTTATATCCTTGTTAAAAATATTCTTTTCTCTACACCTATTCCAGCATTATTTTTGACTTTTCTCAAATTAAAAAAAAATATTAGATGTTTGAAATTTTTAATATGTGTGTTGATCATATTCAATTTTCCTCAACAAAATCTTTCAGTATCCACTCTATCTTTCATATCCACTCAACCTTGCGTCATTTAATAAACTAATTAAGACTAATTTTTTGCTATGATAACTAGTATTGGATGTGTGACCTTCCCCTGGATCCTAGTCAACTTATGAGAGACTACACTCTTAGGTATTATATACACATGATGCAACAAGAGTCAGCAGAGAGGAGGGAGTATCAATTGAGAATATACTTCCATAAGATCAGGCTGTAGGCAAGCATATAAAGAATTTTCTCAAATAATGATGGCTAGGAGAAGGCATAGTGTATTTTGGGTAGTGTAAGTTCAAGGCTAGTAATCCTGGATTCTGTAGGAAAGCAGGCTGAGCAAGCCATGGAGAGTAAGCCAGTAGGAAACACCCTTCCATTGCTTCTGCATCAGCTATAGCCTTCAACTTATTCTGCTTGATTTCTTGTCATGACTTCCTTCAATGTGGAAGTATAAGTGAAATAAAACTTTTTTTCTTCTCCAAATTGCTTTGGCCATTGTGCTTGACTATAACAATAGTAACCTTAACACACACACACACACACACACACACACACACACACACACACACACACACACACACACACACACAACTTCTATAATAGTAGGTTTGTGTGGCTTTTTACAATGTCTTTGATGTTAGTTATCCCTCTCCATATTACGCCTTCATACTGTCTTTCCATTACCCTCACCATTTAATACCTTTTTATCTCTTTATAATGCTAGAGTTTATTTCCCTCTCCTATGGCAGATTCCTCCTCCCTTCTGGCCCCTTGCTAGCTACCAAGCATCTGTTGTTTTTTGTTTTCATCAAAACACACATATCTAAAACTTAAAAACTTTATCATCCATATTAAAAAAACATGAAATTTTAGCCTAATTATCATTTGATTTAAGTCTAATATCCACGTATAAGTGAGTACATACCATGTGTGTCTTTCTGGGTCTGGGTCACCTCACTCAGGATGACATCATGAAATTTGTAGGCAAATAGATAGTACTAGAATGTCACACATTTTCTTTATCCATTCCTCAGTTGAGGGCATCTAGGTTGTTTCCAGGTTCTGCCTATTATGAATATTGCTGCTATAAACATAGTTGAGCAAATATACTTGTGATATGAATGAGCATCCTTTGCCTATATGACCAAGAATGGTATTGCTGTATCATGAGGGAGGTAAATTCATTCTCAATTTTCTGAGAGACTATCATGTTGATTTCCTAAGTGGCTGTACAAGTTTGGACTCCCACCAGCAATGGAAAAGTGTTCGCCTTACTCCACATCCCCTCAAACATAGACTGTTATCAGTATTTTTGATCTTAGCCATTTTGGTAGGTATAAGATGGTATCTCAGAGTTGTTTTGATTTCCATTTCCCTGATGGATAAGTATGTTAAGCAATTCTTTAAGTGTCCTTTGGTCATGTGAGATTCTTCTGTTGAGAATTCTTTGTTCAGATCCACACTTCATCCTTAAACTAGATTATTTGGTATTCTGATGTCTAGTTTCTTGGGTTTTTTATATATTTTTCAGAACCATTAGATGTAGGGTTGGTGAAGATCCTTTACCTTTCTATAAAATGCTGTTTTCTCTTACTTGTCCTTTGCTGTACAAAAGTTCCTCAGTTTCAAGGATCCTAAGAAAGACATGCATGAATCTCCTGAGGGACAGGAAACAGACAAGATGTCCTAAGTAAATTGGGATTATGGGGAAAGAGGTAAGAGGAGGTGGCAAGATAACATGAGAGATAGTTGAGTTGGAGGAAGGACAAGTAAGGAGAGCAAAGAGGTATCTGGATAAAGGGAGTCATCATGGGGTTAGGGAGAAACCTGGTACTAGGAAAATTTCCAAGAATCCACAAGTATGAATGATCCCACCTAAAACTCTAAGCAATAATGTGCATGAACTGGCCTCCTCTATAATCAGATTGATGATTACACTAATTTTCATCACAAAACCTTCATCCAGTAACTGATGGAAGCAGAGGCAGAGATTCACAACAAAAGACTAGATGGAGCTCCAAGAGTCCGTTTGAAGAGAGTGAGGAGAGATTGTATGAGCAAATGGTGTCAGGGTCACAATAGGAAAAACCCACAGAAACAGCTGTAAGCTAGTTGGAGTTCACTGACTCTGAACTGATGGCTGGGGAACATGCATGGAACCAAACTATGCCCTCTGGCAGAGAGATCAGGACTAATCCCTAGAGCATGTAGTGGATTTTTTGGAACTCATTCCCTATGGATGGATATCTTGCTCAGCCTTGTTTCAAAGGGAAGGGGCTTGGTCTTGCCTCAACTTGATATCCCAGACTTTGTTTACTCCCCATGGGAGGCCTTACACTCTATAAGGAGTTGGTGGAGGATGGGGGGTGGTGAGGTTATTAAGAGCTTGAGAGGGAGAAAGAATTGTGGTTGGTATGTAAAATAGCAAAAAGACTTTTAAATAAAAAGAAACATGGAATTTATTTTTTCTTGCTTGCTATGGGTTATATCACTCAGAATGATTGCTTTTTAACTCATTCTTCTCATATTCACATTTCATTTTCTAGTTGCTGGCTTTATAGCTGAAAAACCAGGAGGGAGGAGGAGCACACCAACATGGGTTGAGGTAGCTCAACCTACCTCCCTTCTCCCCAGCCAAAGAAAAAAAGCAGACAGAACTCTAAACAATGCTCACTCCAGGTCCTTTATCAATGCACTTGGTAGCACTAAGTGAGGGCAAAACTGGACTCCTATTTTAGATGGCCTGAGAAGGGGGGATTAGTTTACAATGTATACAATGTCTTTCTTTAGAAAAAAGATAATGAAGTCAAATGAAGGAGACATGGAGGTTTGAGAACAAGAGAGGACAGAAAAAAATCATTACATTTTTAATATCTGAGTAATATTTACATTATATAAATGTTTTACAATTTAATTAGTCATTTATTTGTTTATTGACTTCTATACTATTTCCAATTTATGGCTACTATGAACAAAGCAGCAGTAAACACAGATGATAAAATACCTTTGTACTAAAATCTAGAGTCCTTTGGGGATATGCCCAAGAGTGGTATAGCAAGATCTTTTGGTAGATTGATTTTCAGCTTTTTGAGGAACCTCCACACTGATTTCCATAGTGGGTATACCAGTTTGTACTCCAGGTAGCAATGAATAAGTATTCATCTCCACTAGTATGTGATGTTATTTGTTTTATTTATCTCAGTCACCATGATTAGAAGAAATCTCAAAACACTCACCTTCAGTAGCACACTGAATACCTTTTATCAACATGAACTCTAGTCAATAGTGACAGATTCTAGTTAGGCACCAATTTAACTTCTCTATATTTGGTGACATAAATGAGTATTGTCTTCATCAATGTTGCCTCACCATCAGGGTATGGATAGCAACCTAGCCTTGACAATAGTCTGTAGTAAATTCTCTTGTTCAAAAGATAAGTTTTTGCCCATTATATACCATAGCACCTAACTTTTCTTCATATGAATCTTTGGCTAGGTACCTACATAGCCTTATCTGGAATTATTAAAGCACAGAAGATACCATATCATCTATTTTTCCTACATGCATAGAATATAGATAGTATAGCCTACTTTACCACACATTTGAGTCTGTGTAAAAATGAATTTTAAAAGGAGGAGAAAATATAAAGAGGTAAATGTCTAAATATCTAGTTACATCTTCAAAATCAGAGTAATATCTTCAACCCAATGTGTCCTAACCTCACTTATTCTGTCAGTGCCTGGCACAGTGGCATATTATATGAAAATAGAGTCAGAATATTTTATCAGGGCTGGAATGATAGCTCAGTTGGTAAAAAAAAAAAAAAAAAAAAAAAAAAAAAAACCTTCAAAATCATGAGAATGTGAGTTTCATTTCCAAAACTCAAATTTAAAAAAAAAATGCTTATTCTGAAATGTAGTTGTAATTCCATCACTGGAAAACAGGATGCAGGCAGATCCCTGCGGTTTATGTGCCAACATTTTGTTCTAAACAACAAGCTCAGGTCCCATTGAGTTGACCTATATGAGGAAATAATGTGGACAGCTTCTGAAGAATGACACCTGATATTGACTTCTGGAGGCTAAAAGGACACACACATACAAACACACACACACACACACACACACACACACACACACCATAAAAATAATGAAGGATTTCTTGTGGTCAAGGTAAGAGATGTTCATTGTTTCAAATAAAGGTGAACTTACAGCACAATCTGATCACTATTTTAAAACATACTCTGTTGAGCTAAGTTCTGTGGGGTTTTTATTTTTTTAATTATTGAGAATTTCATACATGCTGCCTTATTTACTTTTTTTGTTGCTTTAAAAAAATAACGTGAAGGCAATAAAGGAAAACATTTAATTTGCCTCACAGTTGCAGAGAATCAGAGTTCATGATGGCTGGGCAAAGGAAAAATTGAAGACTCATATTGATTCACAACCATGAAGCAGAGAAAGAACATAAGGATTTACAGATGTCTTTTGAAATCTCTAAGCCTTCCTCCAGTGACACGTGTCTTCCAAAAAGGCCAAACCCTCTAATCCTTCTTAAATAGTTCTACCAAACTGGGGATGAACTATGAAAATAAATGAGCCTATGGGGGTATTCTCATTAAAATAATAACATATATATTTAATGAATTTTGACCAAGCGCAGTTCCCTTCTCTCCACTTCCTCATTCATCTCCACCACCAATATTCTTTCCTGTTTTTAACATGTTCTTTAGCTTTCAAATATCAGGTACACTTAGTGCTGCCAGTATATACATGATATAGGGCCACTTTGTGTCCTCATTCTAAAAACAAATACAAAACAAAACAAAATAAAAACCTGCCCTCTCCTAGCATCCATAAATTCCACATAGTTCCTTATCTAAGAGTAGCATTTAATGGGCATGTCTCTCCTCAATTTTGCAATTTTTTTTTCGATTTTCATCTCCAGTAGGTCTTGTGCATGTAATCATGGCTACATTCATTTTATATAATCAATTGCCCTGCTATCTCTAGAAAATGCTGCCTCTTTGTTATTATAAAATGCCTCTGGCTCTTAGGATATTTTAATCCTTTCTTTCAAAATGACCCCTGAGCCTTTGGAGGAATAAATGTGATATAGATGGCCCATTTAAGGTTGAACAACCAACAGTATTTAATTGTCTGCACACTGAACAGTGTGGGACCTCTGTGTTAATTACCATTTACTTCAAAAGAAATTTCTCTGATGAAAAATGACTGATGAACTAGAAAAGGATAAAACAGTAAGTCATTAGGAGTCATTTAAACAATCTGTTAATTAAATAACAGTAGTAGATTATCTGCTAGGTACTGTGACTTGCTGTGCTTCTGATACTTGGCTCCATTAATGGTGCCAAAAATTAGGTCCGCTTTGTGGACCAGGTCATAATAATAGGTGTTAATGCCAACAATATCAAGATCCTGTTCAGGAAGTCCTTTCCTGTCCAGAATGAGTTCAAAATTATTTCTTATTTTATTCTCTATCAGATTACTCCTATCAAGTCTTATGCTGGGGTACTAGGTCCGTTTGGAGTTAAATTTTATGCCAAATGAAAGATAAAAATATGTCTTCACTCTTCTACATGTAGCTGTCCAGTTTTACCTCCACCATTACTTGTAAAGATGCTGTCATTTCTTCAATGTAAAAATTTAACTTTATTTTCGAAAATCCTGCTGGTGTAGGAGTATTACGAGTAGGTTTATATATAGTCTTTCAATTCCCTTTCACTGATTAATGTTTCTCATTTATGTACTTACTATTACTGTTCAAAATAGTTTTGGATACTTCAAGTCTTTTGGGTTGTAAATACTGGAAATTTCGGGACTGTTTTGTAAAATTAAAATATAATTATATCATTTTCCTTTGCTTTCTTCCAACTCCTTTAATGTCTCCCATGAAAACCCTATTCAAAAATTAATAGCCTCTGATATGTATATGTGTATGTGTGTGTGTGTGTGTGTGTGTGTGTGTGTGTGTGTGTGTGTGTGTATATATATATATATATATATATAGAGAGAGAGAGAGAGAGGTTACTATATGTAAAAATACAGTTTGATCTTCTCCTTTAATGTTACTTGTATGTGTATGATTTCAGGACTGACCAATTGGTATTGGATAACCAATTGGGGTATACTAACTTGGGAAAGACTATTTTCTCCTCTCAGCATTTCATAGTTGCCCATAGTTTTTATTGGGGGGCGGTGAAGCCCTATGAGAGTTCCTCCTTCCTTATTAGCATGTCTGATGCTGTCATTTTTGTTCTGAACTTGCTTAGATAGCCATTTTTACTTTTAGATCTCATGGGTATAGCTTCTGCATAGTTCTAGAAAACGCAATCTCACAACAGATATCTTATTTCTTTGGTTTTTACAATCTTTCACCACCCTCTTTTTAGATGTTCCCTGAGTCTTCAGTATAGGAGTTTAGTTGAAGATAGATTATTTGTGCCTGTACAGTCTGTTGATTTTTAGCAGTTTGATCACTTCTGGTTTTCTACAATGATCTCCCTTTGTTACAAGGAGAAATCTCTTTGTTAATATTGGAGATATACATCCACCTGTGGATAGAAGAATAAATATTTACAATGAAGTTAGGAATTATGCTGGTTTATCAAGGTGGTAGTTGTAGATTTTCTCCTAAGACCCATAATCTCGCTAGGCCCACCCAGATAGTTGGGTAGTTTTCTGTTGTATTGAGCAGATCTTAATTATAAAACTGTTGGTTATTGGTTATCCTGCATAGTTAGGATTATTGTGCATGCTAGTCATTGTTATGATTCATAGGCAACATAACTGTGTAGGACTACTGGTTTCATTTTCTCTTGAAAGCTTGCATGGATTGTGCATTCTAGTGGCATGAAATCTGTTCCCCAGGGAGAAAGATCTCAGATCAGATCCAACTCAGATCCTCTATGTCTTGTATTCAGTGTACATGGTGACTTCAGCAATAGGGACTTCCCCTTCAGCCTCTGGAAGGCAGGCAAGGGCAATTGCACTGCATTTTTTATTCTTTGTTTGTTTTTATGCTGTTTTGTCGAAATTTCTTAAACTCCTCTGATCAACTTGCAAGGGTTTTTTTTTTTTTTTTTCTTGCTTTCTCTTGGGGATTTTATTAGGTAGCCTATGGTTCTTAGAAGGGCATTATCAACCCAGGTGGGAAAATAAAATTTAGACTATATATGTGTATGCCTATATACATATGTTTATGCATTTTATGTAATTTTAGATAAATAGATAGTAGTATCATTCACTGACTTTTTCAGACATTACGGATGTTTCCATTTCTGTCATTGATTTTGAATTTGTAGTATTCCCTTTTCCTCTTCTGATTATATAACCTGATACTGCTTTTTTTTCTTTATGCTCTTTTAGGTGAGCTCATCTTTCTCTTCAGTCTGAAGAATTTCTCAAAGCATCCTTTGTAGAGCTTGTTCAGTAGTTTTTATGGCTAAAATTTTTACCTCTCTCTTCTTTTTGAAGGGCATAGGTTCAAGACAGATTTTCTCTCTATAACAACTCTATCTGTCCTGGAACATGTTTTGTAGACCAGTCTGGCCTGGGATTTACAGATATCTACTTGCGCCTGTCTCCTGAATGCTGGGATTAAGGCATTTAACTACCACACTCATCTTATTTCTATTTAAATTTCAATGGATAATTTTCTGAGTTTGATAATCTGATAATTTGGTTTGACAGTTAAGGTCCTTCAAAACTTAAATATGATTCACTCTATCTCAGCTTCTAATACACAAAAGCACTTTATATTTGACACCCACAAGCCATGCTGGCCTGACAACAAGGTATGTGATTTTCATTTTTCCTCCTGCCCTCCAACTTCAGTTTACCAGGTTTATCTACAATCTTAAAGCAGACCACCTTCTCAGGTCTCTCTATCCTCTTTGCTTCCAGTCGGGGGACTCTGCACATCTTTTATTCGGTATTTCTCCATCATACCATCACTTTTTCTTAGCTGCCAATTCCCAGAGGCACTGTGTATATATATATATATAAAAACTGCTGTCTGTGCCAATATGGGAACCAAGTAGGTGATCTTCATTATCCTTCCTGTTCTCCATTTCTAATTCCCCAATCCCATCCATAGCCTTCTATCAGATAACTTAGAGGCCTGTTTGTCTGCTCTAGTTCCATTTCCTGGAAACTCTGAAGATCCAAGGACCCAATTTTTCTTCTTCACACAATCCCAGGTGCCAGCCATTACCCAGAGACACTCTCTACCTGGGAATACACTGACCACTTGAGCCTCAGATTTTGTTTCAATTTCCATTCCCCTTCTTGTTTTTCATTTCCAATTCATCAATATCATCTCCAGAACTGAAATAGACCAACTGTAGAGGCCTCTCAATCCTTTCATCCTCCATTCTCTAATAAAAGACACAACTTTCTACCCTCATATGGACTCTCTAAAATGGCTCTCATTCTAACGTATCCTCATAACATGAGGTTTCTTGATCTGTCTGGCCAGAGGTCCAGACCCACAGATCTGCAGTCTTAGACCATCCCCAAGAAATCACACAAAGGCTTATATTTATTTCATGCTCTTTGGCCTATGGCTCAGGCATATTGCTAGCTAGCTCTTCCATTTTAATTCAACCCATCACCATTAATCTGCCCTGTCACGTAGTTCATGGCTCACCTATTTCGTTACATCTTATTTCTTGGGCAGCTGGATCATGTCTCTCTTGATTCCACCCTCCTTCTCCTACCTTTGCTCCAATTTTCCCACCTACTTCTATGGTGCCTGCTATGGCCAAAACAGTCCTTTATTCACAGCATATAGAAAGACATTTCTACATCTTATCCTTGTTCCTTCCTGTCTGCTGCCAATTTTAAGAGCAACTTCTACTTGAAATCTCTAGTGGCCACATATGGCAAGGACTCAGAAGCACTCCACACCAGGATACTTAGAGCTATCACCCTCTCCTAAGATTCAGAGAGGACAAGAGAAACCAAGGAACAGAACACCCACCCAACAAAGATAAGAACAGATAGAAACATCTATAATTACAATAACCCCCAAGCCCCGATGCCTAGAAATCAGCATAAAAACACAGGTGATAACAGCTTTGAAAAATTTCTCCACCACAACTCAAAAATTCTACTGTGGTAGGGAGAAATGCAAAATAGCTGAAGCTCAAGGCAAAGATTTTAAAGTAGTTGTTATTAGTGTTTTCAAGTACTCTAAAGAGAATATGAATAAATCCCTTAATGAAATATATGAAAGCATAAAGAGTGGAATGAAATGGAAAAAATTCAAGGCACTAAAATAGGAAGAGAATCACTAAAGAAAACTCAAGTGGAGGAAAGCTGTAATGATACATGTAGGAAAACAAAACCCTCTGAAGAGTCACCAACAGCACGCAAGAGAAGAAGAAAGGATCTCATCACTGAGGATACCATAACATCAATGTATGTTTCAATTTAAGAAATGTTTAAAAAACTAAAATTATCCAGGCCTAAAACAGTCATAAAATCTGAAACACTATAAAAGGCCAAGGCCAAATAAGGGGAAGACTTGGGAGAAGAACCCTATATCAAAGGTACATAGAATATTCTAATCAAAATCATAAGAAAAAATGTTCCCAACCCAAAGAAGTAGGTTTTTTTATCAAGGTACAAAAAGCATATTGAATACCAAATAGACAGAGCCTGAAAAAGTTACTCATAGCACATAATAATTAAAACACTAGATGTATAGAAGAAAGAAAGAATATTTAAAGTTGTGTGGAATATCAATCTTTAAATAAAGGATCTGTTTTGGGCTATGACAGGCACCATAGAAAAAGTAGGAGGAGAAATCAGAGCATAGGTAGGAGAAGCAGGGCGG
The DNA here is from genome assembly GCA_033318265.1 of Phyllotis vaccarum. Lineage (NCBI taxonomy): Eukaryota > Metazoa > Chordata > Mammalia > Rodentia > Cricetidae > Phyllotis > Phyllotis vaccarum. The sequence goes on from JARWLC010000013.1 coordinate 62,812,836, forward strand.
AGTCAGAGAGACCAAGCTGAAGCCCAAAGGAGCAACATGTAAGGAACACAGGTGAGCCACGGGTCATGTGGCAGACAGATTAATAGAAATGGGTTGATTTAAGATGTAAGAGCTAGCTAGTAATGTGCCTGAGCCATAGGCCAAACAGTATAAACTTAATATAAGCATCTGAGTCATTTCTGGGTGCCTGAGCAGTAGCGGTGGGCAGCTAAGGGGTCTGTGGGTCTGGGCCTTTGGCCACCCGGGACCAAGAAACCACACTACTACACATTATAAAACTAAATTTAAGCACCATCCATTTCCAAATCCAGCTAAACAAGATAGAGCTATAAGTAAAGATTCAACTTGAAGCACTTAACCACATTCAAGAAAATACAAGAAATAGATATCAGACCAGCAAATCAAAAGAGGGGAAAACACACACACACCAAAACAACAAAATAATGGCAATCAATACATACTGCTCATTGATAAGTCTCAATATCAATGATGTCATCCTTCAAATAAAGTGAAAAAGACTAAGAAAGGATCCCAAACTGGGATACATTCTTCTGCTGTATCCAAGTAATACATCATAACATCAAAGGTAGATATCACTTCAGGGTAGAAGGATGAAAAAAGACATCATAAATAAATGGACTCAAGAAGCAAGATTGTATAGTAAAATGAATCAAAAGATTATAGGGAAGAATAGTATGTACTTATGGAAGAAAAAATCCACCAAGAAGATATCAAAATTTTAAAAATTTATGCCCCAAACACAAGGGCAAGCATGTTTATAAAAAATACTACTACAGCTCAACGGCCCTCACATACTAATAGAGGGTTACTTACAGACCCCACTCTCACTAATGGACAGGTCACTCAAATAAAAATAGAGTAAAGCTATATATAAATGACATCATAAATCAAATGGACCAAGTAGAAATTTACAAAACATTACTCTCAAGCACATGAGATCATGCCTTCTGTTCATTAGCTCATGGAATGTCCTACAAAAGTGACCACATATTTTGACAAAAAGAAATTCTTAACAGGTACAAGAAAATTTAAATAACACTGTATTACACCTGGCCAACATGGAATAAAGCTAGATATAAAGGAAAATAGAAAACATACAAGCTTATAGAACTGAACAACTGGCTACTGAATGAAATACAAGTCATGACAGAAATTTATATAGAAATAAAATATATTTTGGAAAATTGAACAAAAATAAGAGCACAACATATCCAAACTTATTGGACACAATGAAGGTGCTTTTATGAAGCAAGTTCATTAAAAAATTGGTGAAGTCTCATAATAGTAACTTAACAGCACACCTGAGGCTCTAGAAGAAAAATAACAAATCACACTCACAAGGAATACATGGCAAGAAATAAATTCAGGCCAGAAATAACTAAAATTAAAAGAAACAAACAAATAAAAACAATATAAGGAATCCATCAGAAATAGTTGGGTCTTTGAGATTATTGATAAAACTGACAAGCCCTTAGCCAAATTAACTAAAAGGCAGAAAGAAAATATTCAAATTAATCTTAGAGTTTATAGAGATAGCATAACAAAATATACCAAGGACATCTAGAGAATGAGAATTTTCAAAAAATTTTACAAAATTATAAAATCTAAAAGAAATGGAGAATGTTCTCAATATATCTACCAAAATTAAATCCAGATCAGATAAGCACTTTAGATACAGCTATAAGCCTTAATGAAATAAAAGCAGCAATTAAAAGTCTCTCAATTTAATAAAAAAAAAGTGCAGGGTTAGATGTTTTTAGTGCGGAATTCACCGAATTCTACCATACTTTCCAATAATAAAACACCAACATTCCTCAAATTATTTTGTAAAATAGAAGCAGAAAGATCATTACCCAATACTTTTGATGAAGCCACAATTATCCTGATACTTATACCATATAGACCCAAGGAAAAACTGAGAACTACAGTCCCATTTCCCTTATGAATATAGATGCAAATTTCTCAAAAAACTTGCAAAGAAATTATAAAAACATATAAGATTATAATTCATCCACTATGATCAAGTAGCCATCATCCAAAAGATGCATGGAGGTTTGTGGCAGGATTAAGGTGTCAGCTGATAAGGTCATAAGACACTTCCGGGACCCTGGAGGGGGTGTGGCCAACCCCATTGATAAGTGGCTGCTGGGACAGGAGGAGCTCTCTTCCTGGTTCCTGGCTGCTGGCTGCTGGACAGACAGAATTGGAATCCATCGTGCTTCCATCGTGCTTCTATTGCTCGTCCATCGCTTGGATACGCCAGTCCTTGTTCAGGTGCCACCATAAGCTGTCACTAATATTGTGAGTGTTAATTTATATTCTAATAAATATTAATTTTGGACTGGCGCCTTGAAAGTAAAACTCCATCTACAGAGGTTCAATATAGATGAATAGATAAATGCTATTCACCACAGAAATAAACTGAAAGACAAAACCCACATGATAATCTCATTAGCTAAAGAAAAGGCCTTTGAAAAAATGCAGCACCCCTTCATTATAAATGTGGGGGGAGACTAGCAATACAAAGAACATGCCTCAACAAAATAAAATCAATTTACTACAGCCAAACTAACCAAAATGGAGAGAAACTCAAAACATTTCCATTTAAATGAGGAATAATACAAGGTTGTCCACTCTTTTCATATTTATTTAATAAAGTACTTAAATCCTAGTCAGGGTAATAATGCAACTGCAAGAGATCAAGAGGATAGGAATAGGAAAGAAAAATGCCAAATTATCCTTATTTGTGGATGCTATACTTGTATAAATAAATGACCATAAATATTTCACTCAGAAATTCCTACAGATAAAAAACACTTTAGCAAAGTCGCAGTATGCACAATTAACATATAATGAGTAGCTTTCTCATATGTAAGCAAAAAGGGACTGAGAAATAAATCAGGCAAACAATAGAATCATAATAGAATCAATATTATCCTATGGTAACTCTAACCAAGCAAGAAGATGGAAAAGAACATACCATCACTCAGACAAAGTAGACAGCTACAGAATGGGAAAATACTTTTTACCAACTGCACATCTGATAGAGGGCTAATACCTAAAATATATAAAGAACTAAAAAAATGCTAGACAACCTGAAAAAATAGCAATGAAACAAAAGCTCATATTCAGTTATAAACAGAAATCTCCAAAGAGAAAACTCATATGCCTGAGAAGCACTTAAGGAAATGTTAATGTCCTTAGTCATCAGGGAATACAAATCAAAACTACTTTGAAATTTCATCTTGTTCCAATGAGATTGATCAAGAAAAATAAAACAAATGACAGCTCATACTGGCAAGGATGTGGAATATGGAGAATATTCATCTATTACTGATGGTATTACAAACTTGTACAGCCACTATGGAAGTCAGTATGGCAGGTCCTTAGGAAGCTGCTATCAGATTTCCCTCAAGATCCAATCATACCTTTCTTTTTCATATACCCACAGGACTCTACATCTAACTGTGGACACACCTGGTCAACCATATTCATTGTTATGTAGTCATAATAGCCAGAAATTAGACACTGCATAAATATCCATCAATGGATGAAAAATAAAAGGTGTTACATTTTATCTTTTTACACAATGGAATATATTCAGATGTTTATAAACTGAAATTTGTAGGAAATTAAATTAAACAAGAACAAAATATCCTAAGTATATTCACCCAGATCTCTAAACACAAATATGTGTCATATGTGAATTTTAGCTGTTTAAGTTATCAACAAGTATATAAAGCAGAGGTTAGGTACAAAGTAGGGGAACAGAGGGATGATTCTCATTAAAAAGGGGAAACAATAGTTAAGATTGGACTGGTGATGGGAGATGAAGTGACAGTATCAAACAGAGAGGGGAAGAGAAGAGTTGGATAAGAGAGAATATGAGGAGGCACAGTTAAAAGTATGAGTCATTTGAAGGGTCCTTTAGAAACTTAATTTAGTAGAATAATCATATGTAATATATATATATATATATATATATATATATAATCAAAAAATAAAGGGGAAGACAAAACTGCAACTAGACATGTCTCATCACCAAATCAAATCTCCAACAGTTCCAGAATGAATTACATCTAATTGAGTTGTTGGCCAAAGGGGATAAATGGAAACTCAAACACCATAGGCTATTGACTAGACTATTGGTCTCACTCCACAAACTTATGGTAAGGTCCTGGTATTAGAGACAACACCAGCTCATTGAAGGTGTAGAAGTTGAGTTGCTTCCTATCAGAATTCTCCCCCCCCCCTTACTAATTAGTGTTCGTGATATTGGATGCTACCTGAGGATACAAACACCAATCTAGCCACAAACATTTTGATCTACTTTGGTGACTTGCATGCAAGATATCCTGGTACAATAGTGGTACGACATTGTAGGAGTAATCAACTACTATCTGATTAGAATTAAGGTGTTTACACCATGAGATAGATATCATGTGCAATACTTTTCAGATGATCAAGAACCTGAAACTATATAGGCCATAGATCTATAGAAAAACTAAACACTACTGTTCTGCTGAAGGAACATAGTAATAAAATGACTCCTAACGGCATTCTACTACACTCAGACAAATGTCTTACTTGGCCATCTCAGGATAAGCTTCTTCCTGAAATGGATGGGAATAAATAAAGAAAACCACAGCTGACCAATATGCAGAGAGTGAGAGACCTTGAAATATTCAATACTAATTGGAATGTCCTTATTAACTTCCTCCTCTCAGGGTTCAGGGAAACGGATGGCAAAGGGAAGCAGAAAGATTTTAAGAACAAGGTGGGGAGATAGAGGACTACAATTAAACAAAGCCCTTTAAACACAGCAAGATCAATGTACAAATGAACTAACAGAGGCTGTGACAGCATATGCAAGTCTTGAACAGGTCTAAGCCAGTTGAGGTCCCAGCGTTGAGAGGGGAAGTAGACCCAAGCCCTCATGCCTGATCCATAAGATATCCCCAATTGCTCACATGGTACAATAAAATGTTTTCTCTAGTAAAGTCTAACTGGTGTTCAAAACTCTCTAAGAGCAGGCCTCAGGCCTAGCAGTAGATGGCCAACACAAAACTAACTCAATGTCTTTTTTGAAGGTTCCTTGTCGTAAAATGTTTTGTTACAGCTATAAAAAAAATTTTCAGGTTTTGTGCATAAGTATTATGGTTTCCAAGTACTGTAATTTTATGGGATGTCTCTGTGTGTCTCTGCATCCCATTCTGACTTTTTGTTTTTATTTTATGTTATTATTATTATTATATATTATATATATATAATATTATATATATTATTATATATTATTATATTATATATATTTTCTAATGAAAGAGAGAAAGAAAGGATTTATATTTGGGCAGAAGGTAAAATGGGGAGTATCTGGAAGGAATTTGGGGAGGGAAACTCATAATCAAAATATATTGCATAAAAATCAATTTTCCATTTAAATCCACTTGGCATACATTTTCAGAACCTTTTAATTTTTACACATTTCTGTTGAAAAAGATGTTATTCTAATGGATCTGCCATTATAATTTACTATACCTTTCTCTCTTATAGCTTCTGTTTATTCTGTATGTTTCTTGTTTTTACTATGTTACATTGGAAGGAAAATTTTTTCTGGTATATTTGTTTTTCTGTAAGCCTCATGTATCTGGATTGACCTCTTTTTCTCAAGGACTGGGAAATTTTCTATTATGATTTGATGAAATTTTTATATTCTTATTCTTATATGTACATAAGTTAGATATCAGGTCTTCTCTTAGTGTCCCACAGTTCTCCCATGTTCTTTTCATATGTATTTTTTTAAGTTTTTCATTGACTGACTTTCACAAAGTGCTATAACTTCTCTTATTTGTCTCTCGGCCCCGACATTCACTTTTCTATGTGATGAATTCTCTTAGTATGGCTTCTCACTGTGGTTTGTGGCTTTTCTTTGTTTCATGCTGTCTAAAAATTCATATATGTGTACTATACATTTTCCCCACTCCCTCTCCAGTACTCTGTACAATACCCAGTATCTTCCCCACTTCCTCCACTCAGGTTTTGATTATTTTGGCTTTTTTCTTCAGCAATTTTTGTTTGTTTAATTTGATTTTCATATCTTGGATTGAATTCTTTATTTTATTTATTTCCGAATTTTTATCTTTTTGACAGTTTTTTTAATTATAGTAATGATCATGCTTTTAGATTATTTTTTCTGGAATATGTTCAAAATCATTCTCATGCTTTACTATGTGGGTAGTAAGATTTTGCAGGGAAATGTCTTAGTATTTACGTTACTTTTATTTCTGAACTATGACATGTGAATCTGAAATAATGTGTCAGTTATATATTTCTTTGTTTTGGTTCAAATCAGATTTTCTCTGTCATTTTAAGTTTGTGTAATGTTCAGGACAGGTTTAAGTTGTAAGAAGGTTGGAACCATTTCTTGTTTTGTAGGACTTTTATTAAGGTTTACAGGTCTATCCCCAACATTGTGAGAATCAGCTATTGGCTGACTAAACAGACACTATCCACAAGCCAGCACATCTTTTGCTGCTCCTCTTCTCCTTGTCCTTCTTCATGGTATTATACTTCTAGTAAGCTCATGTCAGCCCAAGGTTTGGAATCTCTGGAAGCTGAGAGGCATATTGCTCTGCTGATCTCTTGGTGTTCAGGCTGGTATTTTCAGCAGGTTGGCATTTTCTTGGTAAGCTATGCTACATGTACTTGGTTCTGTATCATTCTCTGATGGTGCTATTTGAGGCTGGTATGTGTGTGTGACTATACATATACATATGGCTCCACATGGTAGGAGTAATAGCTGACAAAATTATGTACACTTGATCTGTTATGAAAGGTCAATAATGATTTAGTTTTTATGTCTGCCTTTTAGAGTTTTCCTTCACCACTATTTATGCCATCCTATCAATTGACATGCTTTGCTATCTAGGTATCTAATACTGGCCCTGGTTTTGCACAAATTGTTCAACTTACCTAAAATGTATTTGACACCACACATCTTTGTCAAGATCCTACTCTTTCACTATGAGGTGACTCAAATCCATCTGAAAAATCATTCACCGTTCTTTTATTCTGAATTACTCACTGACCTTCATATCTTGATGGGGGAGCATTTTGTAAATGTTTCTATACATGACCATCTCTTTCAGAGAATACGAGCCCCTTGCTAACATAAGCTGAATCCTAGGCATTAGTTACTGTAACCCCCATCCCATGATTGAAGGCTTAAGGTTTATGATAGAGAAAATAAATAAGACAGAAACACATAAAAACAGATGAAGAAAGAAAAAAAGAATAATAATGAAAAGCAGGGGAGGAAAGAAAGGTGATGAGACAGTGATGAAATGAAAGAAAGAGTATGATGGAGAGACATGTATTTGGATATTTTTAGAAATTAAAATACCCATTTTTGTAGCACCATATATTAACTATAGGATCTTGGCTCATTGTTTAGTTATAGGATAACTAGATTGCAGTTTTTAGATCTAATTCTTACTATGGCACATTATTTTCTCTGTGAACTTTGTCTTATTTGGTTGTGAAGGGGAAGATATATAAACAATATATGACACCATGTGTATGGGCAACTATGATTGGGCCTTGAAGTAAAAAAGCATTAAAAGAAAAGAAAAATGAAGGCCATTGGTAGCCACGGGAGACCATGGAGGAAAAAGCAAGAGCCTCTAGGTTTCTTATTTTCCCTCAGAACTTAACATTTCCTTTATTCACTGATTTCCAAGACTGTGGGGGCTGTAAGTTCTACACCATGTGAACTATTCTTTGTTTTGCTAACAGTGATAAGAGTCTTGAAAGAAGACATTAGATAAGCCAATAAATTTATTCCACATGCAAACGTATAAGGGAGGACTTGTCAACTCTTCATCTGTAGAGGAAGAGACTGCAGAGGGCAATGGCCTTACTTCTTGTTAAGAGAAAGCAAAGGAGTATCCACATCAGTAAGTTAACATGTGAGGGTTAGAGAAAGGGAGACAGAAAGGAAGAAAAGGAATTTTACTTCGAGGTATTCATCAGAGGCATTTATTTTCAAATGAGAAAATGTGATATTATTCTTTTTTTGCTGTATTGTCCAAGAGATGGTTTGTTGTCAGACTTATTGTGACTATTAAATTATTTGGAATATCTAGAGTGGGTACAAGAAAAGTCAGTACAGAGAAGTATGGACAAAAGCTTTTGTTTCATTCTGAATCACTGAATAAACTAATGCTGTAATTTTGGACACAAGAGATGGAAAAAATAAAGTATCTATAATGTTCCAGGAAACAGCTATAAAATATATATGCTACAGAGAGCTGCAATTCAGTCTTTAATTTAGAAGGAGGATGTTTGAAATCAAGCTTCTCTAGCTAGATGTAGAAAGGCAGGACTTGAAAAAAAGATTGGGTAGAGTTGTTTGAAATGAATCAGGTTAAAGATTAAATGAGCTGACTCTAGAGGTTCTGTCAAGTCCAAAGCTTTTTAAATCTTTCTTCACTTTCTCATGCATGATTTTGGTATTGGAAACTGTGCCAAGCTTCTATACCCAGCTAAAAATGAAACCACAAAATTAAAACTTACAATTTTTAAAAGAATATACCTCAATCCAGATGTTATCACAGAAACTGGAAAATGCAAATTTAGCCAAAATAGGGATCCATGGGCAAAGTATGGACTCCACAATTTCTTTTTCAGCTTCAGTATGAAAGGCTTAGAGCACTGCTGTCATGTGATTGATTTAGACTGAAAGGGAAAGAGTTGCTGGTCATTCCTCCAAGAATACCTCAGGTTAATTTAATCCCAGTAGATTGCCTTTAAATTTCTAAAGTAGGATCTTCACTAACTCAGATATTGTTACAATGTAGAATAGACAGACACAGAAATTCAGACAACACAGCCATATAATATTATTTCTTCACACCATTCTTTTATCTTGGAATCATCCAAAGCTTGAAGCAGGTAAAACCTATAAGCTTTCTTTAGAACCATCAATATAAACCTTCTATATTGAAAGTTTTAATCATATTTTCTGTACCATGGCCCAAAATCTCTGAAAGAAGAAGCAGTATGAGTGTACACATTTGGGTATATACCCAAGATTACTATAGCTAGTTCATGAGGTAGATTAATTTCCAGTTTTCTGAGAAACCACTGTACTAATTTCAAAAGTTTCTGCACAAGTTTACACTCCCACCAGCAATGGAGGAGTGTTCCCCCTATTCCATATCCCCTCCAGCATAGGCTGTCATCAGTGTTTTTGATCTTAGCCATTATGACAGATGTAAGATTGTATCTAAGAGTTGTTTTGTTTTGCATATCTCTAATGGCTAGGGATGTTGAACAATTTTTTAAGTTTCTTTGGGCCATTTGAGATTCTTCTGTTGAGAATTCTCACTTAGATCTGTACTCCATTTTTATTTGGATTATTAGGTATTTTGATGTCTTGGTTCTTTAGTTCTTTGTATATTTTAGATATCAGCCTTCTATCAGATGTATGGTTGGTTAAGATCTTTTCCCATTTTGTAGGCTGCTATTTTGTCTTATTGACAATGTTATTTGACTTACATGAGCTTCCCAGTTTCAGAAGCTCAATTTGTTAATTGCTGCTCTCACTGTCTATATTACTGGTGTTATATTTAGAAAAGGGTCTTGTATGCCAATGCAATCAAGGCTATTTCCCACTTTTTCTATCAAGTTCAATGTAACTTGATTTATATTGAGGTCTTTGATCCACTTGACTTGAGTTTTGTGTAGAGTGATAGATATGGATCTATTTGCATTCTTCAACATGTCACCATCCAGTTATTCCAACAATTACTGAATATCCTTTCTTTTCTCCATTGTATATAATTTGCTTCTTTGTCAAAAATCAGGTGATCTTAGGTATATGGATTAATGTCAGAGTCTTTAATTAAATTTCATTGATCCATGTGTCTATTTTTAGGTGAATACTAAGCAGTTTTTTTTTATAACTGTAGCTCTATAGTAGAGTTTGACATCAGGGATGGTGAAGTCTCCAGAGGTTCCTTTACTGTACAGATTATGTTGGCAATCCTGAGTTTTTGATTTTCCATATGAAGTTGAGTACTGTTCTTTTGGGGTCTTTGAAGAATTGTGTTGGGATTTTGATGAGGATTGCATTGAACCTGTAGATTGCTTGTGGTAAGATTGCCATTTTTTCTTGTTGATCCTACTTGTCCAAGAGCATGGGATATCTTTCCATTTTCTGAGATGCCCCTCAATGGAAGAATGAATAAAAATGTGATAAATTCACATAATGGAGTGTTATGCAGCAGTTAAAAATGACATCTTGAAATTTGGAGGCAAATGAATGGAACTAGAAAAAATCATCATGAGTGTGGTAGTTCAGACACAGACAGACAAAAATGGTATATGCTCACTCATAACTGGATATTAGACATAAAGTGAAGAATAACCAGTTTACAATCCTTACCTCCAAACAAGCTATGTAATAAAAAGGACTCTAAAAGAGACATCCATGGATCCCCTGGGAATGGGAAATAGATAAGCTCTCCTAAGTAATTGGGAAAATGAAGGGTAAGGAATGGTATGAAAATAATCTGAGAGAACAGGATGGTAGAAGTGGGATAGGATAAGAGAGAGTCTGAATAATGAAAGAGATATCTTGATAGCAGGAGCCATTTGAAGGTTAGGAAAAAACCCAGTCTAGGGAAACTCCCAGAAATCCACAAGGATGGCCCAGCTAAGACTCCAAGCAATAGTAGAGAGGGTGCCTGAAATGGCCTTCCCTTGTAAATCAAAGTGATGACCACCCTAACTAATATCACAGAACCTTTATTCAGCACTTGATGGAAGAAGATACAGAGACCTTCAGCTAAACACTGGGCCAAGTTCCCAGTCTAGTTGTAGTATGAGGTTTCTGTTCCATACTTTCGGGCCTAACCTCAAGGTCTAGACCCGCAGACCCGCAGACCCGCAGACCCGCAGTCCCACAGTCCCACAGAGACACACAGATGTTTTCAATAGTTTCAGGCTGATCTGCCTCAGGCCCAGGCATATAACTTGCTAACTCTTTACCCTTAAACTAACCACGGTACCTTTTCTTCGAGCAGTATAGTTGTCCTCTGCTTCTTCTGGCTTCTCTTTGGCATTCTGCTCTGTGCTTCCTGTTCTCAGAGTTTTTTTAGTCTGGCCACCCTGCCCACACTTCCTGCCTGCCTTTGACCAATCAGCACTTTTTATTAAACCAGTGGGTAGGACAATTATTTACAATGAAGCAACACAGTACCCCTATATATCCCCTTTTCTCTTTTCAAAACAAAAAGAACTCCAAATCTAATATTCTTTCCCCTCTTATCTGAAACAACTTATAAACAATACTGTAAATAAACACAAACATCCATAATCCATGTTTTGGGAATGTGGGCATCATTCTCTAGGCTAGTTCCTGATGAATGGGGGCATTGGCAATCCCATGGGAATCCAAAGAAAAATTTAGGATTATGGACAAGTCTTTAGTGGAGTAGTCTCTAAGGCTGGGTCATATCAGCCAGTCTCCTTGAAGTTGTTCTGGATACAGAGCTCGGGAAACTTCAACAGAGGTGCTCTGAAATGCTGAATCATCTGGTCCATCCATTTCCATTGGAGATTTTTTATGGAGTCTTCCTCTATCAAACTTTATGTTCTTTATCCAGGAATAAATTCACAGTTTCTCATTTTCTGTGAAAATAAAAGGAAAACCTCTTTTGCAAAGTAGCATATCTTTGCATTTCAATTTTAAAGTCAACTCATTTACAAAATATATAGGTAGAATTAATCCAATAGCATTTATAATCAACTTTTATCAGCTTTTACTACTTCATTTTTAGTCAAGAAATTTAAAGATAAGACAATAATATACAGTATCCAGACATTCTTTTTATTTTCCATCTTTACGTGGTTTATTTTTTATTTACTTATTTTACTCTATTTCTTTTTTAAGGGCTTTCTCTACCTTTTTCTTTTTTTCTCTAAGCCTATATATCTATATTTTCAACACACTATAAACCACTTAGACTTTTTTAAAAACTGTCTTTACTGTATATTTATTTTTTAACTTTTTCTGTCTCTGACCACACCCAGATTCTTCTATTTCTTTCTGTTTCTGAACATACCTTTAATCTGCCAAGGATTCTTCTATTTCTTTCAATTTCTGAACACACCTTTTATCTGCCAAGGATTCTTCTATTTCTTTCAATTTCTGAACACACCTTTAATCTGCCAAAGTTCAAGGTTGGTAGAATGGGTAGATGGCTCCACCTAGCTCCTAGTCTAATTTCATAGAATTTATCTTTTTATCCCAGGTACTCTGGGGAATTTTAGGGTCCACATAGTCCAAGTAAAGTATTGCCATCTGCTACTCATTAACTCCATTTAAGTATTAGGCAGCAGGGCCTCTTAAAAGACTCACAAATGTTTTGCCTCTAAGGCTGAATCAGGAAGGTTCTCTTCAAAAAAAAGCTAAGCCTCAGTTTGCCTCAGGCAAACAGAGCTGATCTAAGAAAACGCCCCTACTAGAAAGCCATCTTTGATTCTGTTCCCTTTTTTTCCTTATGAACAGAAATCTTAAATGCATCATTTACAACCTTTTGCTTATACTAAGGGTCCTGTGAGACTTCAGGAACAAGCCATTTTATACCTTAAGCTGCACTCCAAAAGCCCGCCATTGTAGCTCAAGCTGATAGGCCTCACCAGGACGTCTCTGTACCATGGCTCACATGAGAGACACAACTCAGAAGCTGCTTTGGTCTCTAGACCATTTTTAAGCTTTCTATGACTTTATGTGGGTATATATCATGTATGACCCACGTTGGGCTACCATTTGTAGTAGGAGGTTTCTGTCCCTGACTTTCAGGCCTAACCTCAAGGTTTAGGCCCACAGATCCACAGACGCACTCAGAAACACGCAGATGCTTTCAATAGTTTTAGGCTGATTGGCCTAAAGCCCAGGCATATCACTTGCTAGCTCTCTACCTTTCATCTAACCCATGATTGTTCCTGTTCAGCCATATGGCTCGGTACCTTTTCTTAGAGCACCATAGTTGTCCTCTGCTTCTTCTGGCTTCTCTCTTACATTCTGCTCTGTGCTTCCTGTTCTCAGAGTTTTTTGAATCTGGCTGCCCCACCCACACTTCCTGCCTGCCTTTGGTCAATCAGCGCTTTTTATTAAACCAGTGGAGGGGATAATTATTTACAATGAAACAACACAATCTCCCACATCTAGTAGAAGGAGGAGGGATTGCTCACATCTATGAGCAAAGGATTCAAGATCATGATGAGGAAATCCAGAGACAGCTGACCCAAGCTACTGGGAGCTCACTGATTCTAGACTGACAGCTGAGAAACTTTCATGGCACTGAAATAGGCTCTCTGAATGTTGATGACACTTGTATGGCTTGGGCAGTTTGTGGGACCTCTGGCAGTTAGACCAGAATTTATTCCTAGTTTATGAACTGTCCTTTTGAAGTCCATTCTCTATAGAGGGATACCTACTTTGTTCAGCCTTGATACTGGTAGGAGAGGTTTGGTCCTGTCTCAGCTTGATAGTCAAACTCTGCTTAGTCTCCATGGAAGGCCTTATGCTTTTTGAGGAATGGGGGCAAGGAAAGCTGGGAGATGAGTGTGAAGAGGGGAGGGAAGAGGAACTGTGGTTATTATTGTTTTAAAAAAAACCCTTTAAATAAAATTAAAAGAAAGAAGATGTCCACTATGTAGTTAAATATAATTGGTTTGAATCATTGCCAAAAGATATGATAGCCAACTTGCACTATCAATTTTCTACCTGGTATCATAATAAAAACTAAGCGTTAGCTTTGTTTTCTTTATTGTAAATCAATACACCAGAGTCATGCATAGTGATTGGACATAGTAAATTATTCTGTTGATGGAAAATAAAAACATCAGGTACATCTCATATATACTAAAAATGTTATATAGAATTACTAAGTCTATTTCTCTCTATATTGTCCAGCAGAGATATTCAAAGATAGCTGGATAGACCATAGTCCATAGTCACTTGACTCCACAGATGAAGTCATGTGCCTTATTGAACTACTTTTTATTATAGTAATATCATATTATTTTAAGAATTCTAGAGAGACATAAAATGGCTTGATAAACTGAAAATCTTCAACTTTCAAGACTGAAGTCTCTTACTGATTAAACTGTGTGTATTACTTACCTCTTTATTTTCTATCTCATTTTTATCTGCCTTCAAGTAAATCACAAAAATCATATTACTTTAGAAGATTGGAAAGGTATAGAGAAGAAAAAGAAAGGCTGGTAAGGAACTATACCATCAGTCTGTTGATGAATAATGAAATGAGAATTTTAAGAATATTCTTTCCCAACTTTGTCTGTAAAATGACTTCTCTGGTTTAAGACCCTTTATCTCTGACAGTTTAAGAATATGAAGTAGAGCTTAACTCAAAGGAAAGCAGTTAAATTAAGAACTTAACTTGTTGATAGTTTCATAGAGAGAAAAGTTTGGAAAATATATGAGATTCTAGAAAGTATGTGAATATATAAAGTGATCTTCTGGGTGGCAGAATAAGCAAATGTGACCATATTGTTAACATTTTTGGAGACCTTTAATTTGGTGATAGAATAGACCTGGTGAGAGAATTCAATTTTAAGGCAGGTAAAGCACCTGGGGAAACCTGGACATCTCCAGGTCTGGCCCCACATTGGGAGGAGCAGCAAGGATGAGCTAGCAGACTGTAACATGCTGTATTATCCTTCTGGGTTACTGCCTTCTGAAAGAAAACTGAATTTCAATTATTTCCGATGAATTTTTAATTTAAATTTTCAATTCTTTCCCATCTATTTGAAATTGAGCACTGTTTAGGACATTTTTCAAATATAAAAAAAAACAAGAAAATGGGATAATTTAATATATCAATTCTTCAATAGATGTTCTTCAATAGAGTAGGTAAAACATAGATACAACATATGAGTACTGAGCTTTGGGCTTTTTTACTACTTAGAAGTAAGAGTTGATTGAGAGGAGCAAAGAGGGAAATGGAAAGAGATGGATATCTCATCTCGATAGAGGAAACCTGTGTGGGGTTGGAAATAGACTGGGTGCTAGGGAAATGCCCAGGAACTCATAGGATGTCCCTGGCCAAGTCTCCAAACAATGGTAAAGGGGGTGCCTAAATGAGACTTCCCCTATAATCAAATGAGTAAACACCCAGGTGTCATCACAGAACCTATATTCAACAGGGTATGGAGGTGGGGGGTAGGGGTTTCCATGGCTGAGCAATGGGCAGAGCTCCTAGTCCAGCTGAGAGCAGGGGAGGAGAGTCTGTATGACTGACTGTATGATGGGGATAGGGATTATGAGGAAGGTTCCCATGATGATGGCTGGCTGTAGCTCTTGGGGTGCTCACTGAATCGGGAATTGCCACTGGAGATCCATTAAGTGGGGGAGTTGGGGTGTGGAGTCACAATGAGTGGGCCCACTGAGGCTGAGCCTCTTTCAATCACCATGAGTGTGTGAAGTCATGAGGAGTGGGATCAGACTGTGTTCCTGTTCATGGGCTGGCACCTTGGAGCCCATTCCCTATATAGGAACACCCAGGCCAGCATTGACTTTGGAATGAGTGAATCAGGTGTTCCTGGAGTGGATGCTCCAAGCGGGGCTGGCCCACCTTGGGACGTCTTACCCTTTGGGGGGAGGGGATAGGGGATGGGGAGGGGTGAGGCTGAGGGCTGGATGGGAAGGGTTGGGAAGGGGGAGAGGAGAGGGAGCATGGGGATACATTTATGGAGATGACTTTTCTTAATGAAAATACAATTAGAATAAAAAAGAAAACAAAGACAGAAAATGAACATTTAAAAGAACATAAGTGATTCAACCAGATGGCAACAGTAGTAGAAAATATGACTAAAGAATGTTTCCAAACTTGTGTTATATCCAATAAAGTGATAAATTTAAAATGTGGTATATTTCCATAACTAAATATTGATTGCCTACTAAGAAAAATAAATGATAAAATTAGCAGACAAATGAAATCATGGAGCTGAAAACACTCATTCTGAGTAAAGGAACCCAGACCAAAAAAGACAAATGTTATATGCTTTTTCTCATTTGTGGATATTAGTTTTGAACCTTCAGATATTTATTTTTTACTTAAAGTGATCATAATGGTTGGGGAATTAGTAAGGCACCAAAGGGAGATTCTTTCAAGGGCTATAGAATATGTTCATATAAAAAAAATTGAAATGTGAATAGTAGGAAAGGAAGGTTTAAATTCTAGTCAGGGAGCATAGGATAGAGCAGAGAAGGGAGTAAAAAAGGAGAATGTATCACTTAAGAGTTATTGCAAAAATATGGAAACCAAGTACTGTTCAAAGTTGTGTATATGTGTATGTGAACACATATAAAGAGCTAAAATACAGTTGCCATATGGCACAGCACCAACAATGATCCTACTAATACCAGAGGCTAGTGAATAGAAGGCTCAGTGCCAATAAATGGTTACTTCTTTTGTAGATCTTAGCCATTGAAAATATCTTAGATCCCAAAATGTTATGGACTATTGACATTATTGTTAGATATTCTCCAGAACTTGATTCTCCAGACTCTACTGTGGATGATAACATAACCATTGGTCATAAAGCATAAAACATCAAACTGGTACTGGCCTAAAAGTTTCATCCCTACTGACTACTTTTCCTGTGGATGATGCTATGAAAGCTACTAGTAAAAACAAAAAGTAATCATGGATCATACCAACTTATAACCTTATAATCTCTGATAATAATGTCCTCAGCAATATATGCCCCAGGATACAATAGTGGTATGAAAGAATACCATAGGAGAAAACAACTATTTTCTGTTTCAATTTATGTAATACTCCACAAGATGAAATCCATGACCTGAAACATTATTGTGCTAAGAACTTATGGCTAGACAGTTAAGTGTTAGGGTGGACATACTATTATTTTACTGCTAAATATTCAGTATTAAATTGACCCCAAACGACTAATTCCTATGCTTGTAGATTAATACATATCTCAACCCACAACTGGCTAAAGCACAAAAAATGAAAGACTTGAGACTACAGACTGCTCAAATATATATCATACCTCCACTTCCAAGGCACAGGGAATATTGTGGAAGAAGCTGTAAAGAAGGTAAGTTCCAGACATGGTTGAAGACACCAAGGAAACACTATTCTGGAAATAACAAGGAGGATACACATAACAGTTAAGACAGCATATTCAAAAGCTGATCAAGGCCGAACCAGACCAAATTTCAGCACAGAAGTGGGTGTGTATGTGTACATGACACCATACCTAACTCTGGAGCTACTGACATTTGTTAATTTATGGAAAAGGGAGAGACAGCATTCTCTAAACCTTACAAAGTTTGGCTACCAGCTTAACATGCAACCTTGGCCCTTCTAGACCACAGCTTCTGTGCAATTACCCAGAGGAAATATTTCAATATTTTCCTTCAGTGGTGCTGGTGGCTTGTTAATCACAACTTATTTTTGATCCCCAGCTAATAAGCATCAATTGTCCCAGTAAAGTTAAAGTTTAGTGGTTGTATTTCTTACTAATCAAGGCTAATTGTTTATCTGCATCTGGTTAGAAATCACAGATTCTTAATTTAAATGCATTACAAAAATAACCCTGATAGATTCTTACCTCTCAAACTTATCAGGACAAGTTGCTTTTATTTGCATCTATCTCAACATTCTTACCTTCTAAGATTCTAGTGAGCATTCCATTAAGCTTTAATCATCCAGTGAATTTTCTAGCCCAATGTTCTAAACATTTGCACATTTCTTCTGAGATTAACATGGTCAGGTTTGTGACAGCAATGCCCTACACCTGGTACCAATTTCTTAGTTTGATTTCTATTGCTGTAATAAACACTGTGGCCATAAGTAACTGGGGGGGGGCACTTATTTCATCCTTTACCTTACAGTCAATCATTTGGAAAAGTCAAGAGAGAAATTTAAGAAAGGGATTTGGAAGCAGAAACTGAAGCACAGACCATGCAGGAAAGTTGCTTCCTGCCTTGTGACTCATGGCTTATACTTGCCATGCTTTTCTATACAGGCCAAGTGTACCACCTACAGCATGTTAGACATAACCACACAATCAAATAAATGTTCCCTAGAAATTGCTGAGAGTCAAATATGTTGAAGGCATTTTCTCCATTGAGTTTACCTTTTCCCCTGATGACTCTGGTTTGTGTAAAGTTGGAGAAAAACAAACCACCATAATTTATAAAATAAAACCCAATGATTATTAATTTTATGGATCAACTTTATAAACTTTCAAAGACACATTAGACTGTGGGATAAAGCTAGAGTTGTGCTTCCTAAAAACAAACAAAACAAGCAAAAAAAAACCCCATAAAACAACAACAAAAAACCTCTCTCATCAAGCAAACAAAATTATATTATTAGCCCAAATCCAGCAGTCAAACTCTAGGAATCTGAAGGCCACACTTTCCAGGGAAGCAGGTAGTGTTACAGTGTGTACAGATCATTACCCATCCCCCCTCACCTCCAATCCCAGTCCCCCCAGGCTCATCTCCAGTTCTGCAGCAGACCAGCTATTACGGCCTCTCTTTCATTTCTGCCTGCACCTCTAGAGTATTATGCAGATCTTCTCCCCAAACTTCTCTCCTTCATCCCTTTGGCACAGACCCCAACTCCAGAAGGCATTCTCTGGGAACCCAATGGTCAAGCCTGCCAGAAAAGCAAGTAAACCAGTAAAGCAAATTGGAGAGCTTGAGACATTCATTTTCCTTCCTTTATTTCATAACCAAGCCCCCAGTCATTCCATACTCTGTAGCAGACCATTTGCTATACCCATTCCTATTTCTCACTCTATACTCATTCCCAGGATGCTAAACAGATCTGCTTTGATTCCTCCTGTGGAGTCCTTCACCAATCCCTTTCCACACCCTGCCAGTTCCTAACTTTAAGTGCCCAATACCTAGAAACAAGTTGTACCAAGACTCCCTCAGTGGCTACACCTAGCAGAATCCCAGATAATTTTCTTATCAAACAACACAAAACACTACATTCTCCTAAGAAGTAGAGAAAGCAACAGAAGTAATACCCACCCAATAAAGGCAAAACCAGATATCAGCATTATAATTTCAATTGCCTAAAACCAGATGTCAGAGTAAAAAACTCAGTCAATAGCAGTCAGGACAATATGTCTCCTCAAGAGGCCAGCAACACTAGTATAGTTGTCTCCAAGAAATGCAACATAGTTGATGCAAAACACAGAGACTTAAAATAAAGAATATAATAGAATAATAAAAATTAATGAATATAATAAAAGTCCCAAAAGATGAAATAAATAAATCCACTAAAATCCAATACGTCTATAAAAACATAAATAAACAGTAGAAGAAAATAATTGAAACACTAAAGATATGAATGTGCAAATAAAATCAATAAAGAACACAAACTCAAGGAAATAAGAAAATGAAAAATTCAGGAACTTGATCGGGAAACTCAGAGGCAAATTTATTCAAAGTAATGTAAGAGATGGAAGAAAGAATCTCATGAAGAGAAGTAAGAGGGATGGGTATCTAAATCAAAATACATATAAAATAAACTTCAGGCACAAAACATACAGGAAATTGAAATATCAACCAAATCTATGAATATCAGGAAAAGAGGAAGGAGAAAAAACCAGGGTTCAAGGTACAGGAAATATTTTCAACAAAATAATAAAAGAAAATATTCCTAATATAAAGAAATAGGCTCATTTTCAAGATACAAGTATCCAACAGAACACCGTATAGACTTAAACAGAAAATAAACTATACTGACACAAATAATCAAAAGACCCAATGTACAGAATGGCAGGGAGGGGTTGGAAGGGGGAAGGGAGATGGAGTAGGGGCATACATTGATAGAGATGACATTTTTTAATGAAAATAAAAAACAAAAAATTTCAAGGGAAAAAACCAAGTATCATACAAAGGCTGACCTATTGGAGCAAAACTTGATTTTACAATAAAGACTCTAAGAGCAAGAAAGTCCTGGAAAGAAAGGTATGTCAAATGAGCTGGAAGAATACACACCACAACAAAATAACTAAAGTCAACAATCACTTCTCATTGATAAACTCTGAAAAATCATTGACCTCAATTCCCTAACAAAAAGACAAGATTAACAGAATGGATGTGAAAACAGAATCCATTATTTGGCTGTATCCAGAAAACACACCTTAACATCAAAAATAAATATCACCACAAAGTAAAACAATGAAAAAATATATTCCAAGCAAATAAAGCAAGCTGCTATAACTATCATAATACCTGACAAAACAGACTTCAAACCAAAACAAATCCAAAGATATAAGGAAATACACTCATGCTGACCAAAGGAAAAGTAACTGACAGGATATTACAAATCTCTACATCTATGCATCAAACACAGGGGGACCCAAGTTTCTAGAGGGATTATGTTCTGTTACATTGTAAATATTTGTCCCTCTTACTGGTTTAATAAAAAGCTGATTGGCCAGAAGGCAGACTGGAAGTGTGGGCGGGGCTACCAAATTAAGAAAACTATGGGAACAGGAAGACCAAAGCAAAAATTCCAGAGAGATCTCAGTGAGATTCAGAGGAAAGAGGACAACTGAAGGTGTAAATTTTTTAAAATTATATTAATTTAACATTAATATTTAATGGAATAGAAATTAATATTTATAATATAGGTAATAGTTTGTATAGGCATTTGAGAGATTGGATTATTTATGTGATGGACAATGGATGTTGAACTAGTTTTTTTAGTAGGTGGGAATAAATGGAGCCTTTAAGATCTCAGCAACCCCTCTTGAATGGGGCTGGCCACTCCCCATTCAGGAGCCCGGGATCCTGGATAAGTGTCTTAAGACCTTATCAGCTGACACCTGAATCCCACCACATCTTTTTTTTTTTTAATTAAGAAGGTTTTAAATTAAGACTATATATAATAGGAATTATTATGAGGTAGTATTTAGAAGAGAATAAGGCATAAATTATAATTAAAATTTAATATATATAAAGTATATTATATATTTTTAGAATATTGGTAGATGGTAGGGTGTATAAATTATTTTAAAGTTGTTTATTTGAGAAAGTCAAAATTTAACATTTGAATGTTTTTTGTTAAGGGATAATAGGTAGTAATTTTAAATATTTTTTTAAATTTTTTAAGATTTGAGAAGGAAAATATATTATTCGAAACTTAGAAGTGTATGGGAGTAGTAGTTTTTAAAATTTGAGAAAGGACAGCAACATAGCTATTTGGACAATTATTTATCATTTTTGTGTTGTTGGAATATTTATTATTTTGGCTATAGGTTTATGGTATTTGACAGATTTTTTTTATAAGTAGGGTATTTTTGGAGGGACTGTTTTATTTTGTTTATGCAGGTTTTGTTAGTTTTTATTTGTTATTTTGTTTATTTAGCTTGGATATTATGTGTGTATCATTAGTAATTGAGGTAAGGGTAATTTTTTATTTAATTGGCCATTTTTTGTCAAAAGGACAAACTTTAAAGGAGTTTTTTGATGTTTAATATTATTTTGGGAAAGGAATAATGACACTAGGAGTCGTTGTGTCTTTTATGGCTGAATTTTGAATAATAAATGTTAAATGTTATATTTTTGGAGTTTATGAAATAGTTGAAGACTTTTGTTTATTTATGGTATTTTAACTTGTATTTGAGATGACTGTGACATGGTAACTTAAGTAATGTTGACTTTAGTTTTTATTATTTTAAGGATTGAAATTTATATTGTAAAATTAGGTTGTTTATAAAGGGGTGTATAAACTTTGAGCAATGATTTTTATTATGACTATTAAATATTAGTTAGAGGTATATATATTATGTAATATGGTAATAGTATTTTAGTTATGTAAATATATTATCTAAACAGAGGTATATGAAATATTTTCTGTATATGTTATAGTTAATATAGTTATATATTATTTTTAATATAGTTCAATGGAGGTAGTAACTGTATAGTGGACATGATAATAATGTGTAAATATTTTAAATAAAGGTAGAAGTGTATGTAAAATATAATAGTTATAGATTTAATTTTATATAATAGTTATAGATTTAATTTTATGTTAATTTATAAGTTGTTTAGGACATATAAAATAATTTTAGATTTAACTTTGTATTAATGTATAAATTGTCTTAATTAAATATATAAAATGGTTTTATATTTATATTTGTATTAATATATAAATATTTATGTTAGTGTAAATTGTCTTTAGTTTATTTTATATGTTAGATTTAACTTTGTATTAATGTATAAATTGTTTTAATTATGTATACAAAATGGTTTTACATTTATATTTGTATCAATATATAAATATTTATGTTAGTATAAATTGGTTTTGGCTTATTTTACATATTTGGCTAATAATTATTTATAGGTAAGTAGCTGCTCTGAGAAAAGGTACCAAGCCAAATGGCTAAACAAACTAATGAAAATAGATTGAGTTAAGATGAAAGAGCTAGATAGCAATATGTCTAAGCCATGGATTAAACAGCATGAAATTTATATAAGCCTTTGTGTGATTATTTGGGGCTATGCAGAAGCAGGGCTGAGTGTGGGTCCAAATCTCTGGGCTAGGCTGATAAATCTGGGTGAGAAACTTATTACACAGCTCATGAGTAAAGCACTGCTATAGTTTAAATCGTTACTGTACTGAGAGTATGTTACTTACATATGCTACTTTTTCTAATCTATAGGTCATCCAAACAAAAATTGACAGAGAAATCCTGGAACTAAATGATATTATACACAAAATTAGCCTAACAGATATTTATAGAACATTTGATAAAAAGCTAAAAGAATATACCTTCTTCTTAGCAGTTCATCAAACACTCTCCAATATTAGCCACATACTTGGACAAAAAGCAATTTTCAACAGATTAAAAAAAGCTGAAATAATATGCTGAATCATGTATGATTACCATGAATTAAAGCTGGATATCAATAATAAGAGAAACAATCAAAATCTTACAAACTTATGGAAACTAAAGACCTCACTTTTGATTGAAATGTGGAACACAAAAAATAATAAAAAACATTCTAGAATTGAATGAAAATGAATACACAATATACCCAAATTTATAGGATATTATAAAGGAGTTTATAAGAGAAAAGTCCATCCACTAAGTAGCTATATAGAAAAAAAGGAAGAAATCTCATACAAGGAACTAAGAAAATATCTGAAAGCTCTAGAACAAAAGGAATAATATCCAGTAGGAGTTATGGCAAGAAATAATCAAATTCAAGAATGTAATGAATAAAATAGAAACAACAACAATGAAATAGTAAAAATAAGGAAGGAAACAAAAATTGGGTTTTGAAAAAAAATCGGTAAGATTAAAAATCTCAGCCAAATTAACTAAGAGGCAAAGAGAATATCCAAATTAACAAAATTAAAGATGAAAGGGGGTCTATAATAAAAGAAACAGAAGAAATTGAGAGAATTTAAAAGACATATTTTAAACATCTGTAATTCATAAAATTAGAAAATCTAAAAGAAATGGATAATTTTTTCAATATAACAGTAAAGTTGAATCAAGGTCAAATAGGCAACTTAAACAGACCAATAATTCCTAATGAAATAGTAGAAGAAGAAATCGAAAAGTCTACAAAACAAAAAAAGAAAAAAGAAAAAATGATCCTCATATTATTCCAAAAAAATTAAACAGAAGAAGCATTGCTGAATTCATTTTATGATGAGAGGTCACAGTTACCCTGATAACCTAAACCACATAAAACCCCCCAAAAAAGAGAATTATAGACCAATTATCCTTATGAACATAGATGTAAAACTTCTCAATAACATTCTTGCTAACCAGATCCATTAACATATCACAAAGGTCATCCTTCACAGTCGAGTAGACTTTGTCCCAGAGATGCAGGAATGGTTCCACATATATAATAATATAAATGCAATCCACCATAGATACAGACTGAAATGCAAAAAAACATATGGTCATCTAATTAGATGTAGAAAAGGTCTTGACTAAATCCAACACCCCTTCATGACAAAAGGTCTGGAAAATCTAGGGATACAAGGAACATGTCTCATTATAATAAGAGCAGTTAAAAGCAAGCCCATAGTCAATGCCAACTTAAATATAAAGAAAATCAAAACAACTCCACTAAAATGAAGGATAAGAAAAGGTTGTTCACTCTATCCATACTTATTCAATATGGTACTTAAAAAGTCATAACTAGAGCAGCAAGACAATTGAAAGCATTCGAGGGTCTATAAATTAAAAGGAAAGATGCCAAAGTGTCTTTATTTGTAGATTATTTGATATTGTGTATAAATGACCCAAAAATTTGACTGAGGAATTCATAAAGCTGAAAAAAAATTTTTATCAAAGTGGCTAGATACAAAATCATCTCACAAAATCAGAAGCCTCCCTGTATTAAAATGACAAATGGACTTAGACAAAATCAGAGAAGTTACAAAATTCTTAATAATCTCAAAATATATAAAATATCTTTGGGTAAAATTAAGCAACAAAATGATAGACTTGTATGATAAAAACAGTAAGACATTGAAGAAATAAACTTTAGAAGATGTCAGAAGATGAAAAAAACTCTCCCATGTTTATGGATCATAGAATGGATATAGCAAAAATGAACTTCCTATTAAAAGCAATCTATAGATTCAATGAAATCCCCAACACCATTCCTCACAGATCTTGTAATGATAATTTTCAGCTTCATATGTGAATGCACAAAAAATACCTAAAACAATTCTGAATGATAAAATAACTTCTGGAGTTATTACTACCCTGACTTCAATTGTAATACAGAGCCATAGTAATAAAAAAGGTACCTTGATGAATGTAATTGAATTGAAGATCAATACCTACATCTATATACATAGGGACAACTGATTTTTTTATTTAAAAATACACAAAGGGAAAAAAGACAGCATTTTCAACAAATAGTGCTTGTCATACTAGATGGCTGCATACATAAGAATGAAATAGTTTCATACTCATCACCCTGGACAAAACTCAACATAAATGTATCAAAGACTCCACCATAAAACCAGATTTATGGAATCTGATAGAAAAGAAAGTGGGGAATACCCTTGAACTCATTAGTACAAGAAAATACTTTTTGAACAGCACAATCACTAAGATCAACACTAAATAAACGAGATCTAAATAAACTGAAAAATGTCTACATGGCTAAGAACATCATTCAGACAAAGTGGCAACTTGCTCAATGGAAAAATTTTTACCAGCTATACATCTGATATATGGATAATAATCATAATATATTAAGAACTAAAAAGATTGGATATTGAGAAAACAACCTAATTTTTAAAATGGTGTACGGATATAAAAACAAAAAAATTCTCAAAGAAGGAAAAAACTCCAGTGTCTGAAAAACACTTGAAATATTCAACATCATTTGTCACAAAGGAAATGAAAATTTAAAAATAACTTTGAAATTTCACCTTACATCTATCAGAATAGCTAAGATGCATAAAATAATTGACAGTTCACGCTGTCAAGGATGGGAATACAAAGAGCAATCATTCATTATTGGTATGAATGCAAATGCAAACTTGTAAGGCCACTATGTAAATCATTGTAGTAGTTCCACAAAAAACTGGATATTGATCTACCTTATTATCTATCTATACCATTCTTGAGTATATACTCAAACTATGCTTCATCTTATATCCTGTAGCCATGTACTGGAAACAACTCAAATATTCTTCAAAATATGAATAGACAAAGAAAATTCAGTGCATTTACACAGTGGAAAATAACTCACCTATTTAAAAACTGAAATTCATAGGTAAAAACGTGAAATTAGAAAAATTCATCTTGGGTGAGGTAACTGAGACCCAGAAATGCAAATATGATATATAATCATTTATATGTGGCAACTAATTGTTAAGGCAATGGTAACCAAGTTATTATCCATAGATTTAAAGAGGTTAGATATAGAGTAAGTCATTAGGGAGAATGGATAGACCATCTTGGAAAGGTAAAATATAATGAATTCATTGTATGGATGGATGTATGGATGGATGAATATATAGATGGATGCAGGTATGGGAAAAGGCAGGCTGGAATGGAAGAATCAAGTGAAAAGGCGGAAGGAATATTGGAAGAGACATAAATTTAAGGGTTGAGTGGTAGTATGGAAACCCAATACATTAGAAGCTTCCTAAAAAATATACATTAATGAAAGTGATCTAAATAAAAGTGCCAAATAATGAATAAGACAGAACCCCAACAATGACCATCAGCCACAAAATAGAGCTTCTAACATCAGGATTGGGTTACATTTATTTGAGTTGTTGGCTAAAGGGACCCCATGGAAATCCCTGAATGAGACCCAAGCTTTTGTCAAAGCTATAGGTTGCTCTCCAATAAATGATAGCAAGCCCTATTGCTGAAGACAATACCTACAAAACTCACAGAATACTGAGAAGTCAAGCAGGTACCTAGATAGAGCCTTCACTCCCATTTACTGTAGTCTTTGGTACAGGAAAGTACTCTGAATGCTAAGAAAAGAGAAACATAAACACCAGTACAGCTATAAACCCTTTGGTCTACAATGTTATTAACCCCTGCATATACGCTAGTGCAATTATAGCACAAAGATTGTGGGGGCCATCAGCCAATAGTTGATTTGATTTAAGGACCACTCTAAATGATGGAAATCATACACAATACTGTTAGATAGCCTGGGGTCCTAGAACGAAGCCAAATACTATGGTTCCATTAGAAGAATATTGCAATAAGATAATCCTTAGTAATATTCTGTTACACTCATATACATGGCCAGCCATCATCAGAGAAGCTTCATACTGCAATGGTACAAATACAAAGGCTCACAAAGAAAAAATATGCAGAGTGAGAGTCCTGGGAACACTCAGAACTAAAAAAGAAATATCTGTTACATTCCTCCTTTATGGCTCATGTAACTCTTCAGAAGGAGGATAAAAAGAGTTTTAGAGCCACCCGTGTTGGAGGGCACCAAGGAAATAGGACCTTCTAAATGTAGTGGGAATAATACAAGTGTGAACTAACAGAGACAGAGAGCAAACACAGGACCTGTACAGGCCCTGTGCCAGATGGGGTCCTCAAATTGAAAGAAGTGCACAGTTGCTTCCATCACTAACCCATAAGCTATCTCCAGTTGATAAACAGTTACAAAATAAAGTTTATTCTTCCACATAGGAATCTTACTGAGGAAATAAACGACTTTTAATGATAGGCCACATGCCCAGCAGCATATGGCTAACAGAAAATAACTCAACAGGATAATCCGTCGTTACTTTTCTCTTATTTGTCAGGTCAGGACTATTTATTTTCTTTTTCTTATCTTCTGTTGTTGGTGGTGTTTTTTACTTTATTTTTGTCTTTTTAAAGGGACTTTGTCCCTATTGATCCTTGCATATATATTAGGGCTACTTGTTTTGTGTTTTTATGGGATTGTGAGTGTGCAAAAGAGTGAATCTCTGTGTTTGTATTTATTTCTTGTGTCTTTCCTTGGGCTATTTTTCTTTTGTTTGAATACTTTGTCCTATTTTGATGTATTATTATATTCTATTTTATATTATTGGTATTGTCTTTTAGTCGCCTGTTGTTTCCTGAGGAGAGACACAAAAGCTGTGAATTTAGATTGGATGGGACATAGGGAAGAACTGCAAGTATTAGATGAAGAAGGAACTGTAATCAAGGTATATTGTATGAAAAAGAGTCTATTTTCAATAATAGAAAAAGACATGGAAATTATAACTTAAAAACAAACAACAAAAATGAAAAGAGAAACTACCTTACTGCTTAAAAATAATTTCATTTTGCAAAAGTATTGTACATCCAGATTCACTCTATATTCCAACTTAAATTTTCTTTGCATGTGCAGGGGGAGTAAACCTGCATCTATGAATGTATACATCTGAATGCATAAATGAGACAGGGCATAATGCTTGGTCTATGGAATATTGGTGGAACACAGCAGCAGAGGATTCTCTATGACAGAAGCAAAGGAAAGACATGAAAGTACCATGTTTATTGAATGAAGAAAGGATATCCAGAGTTCTACATGCATTTTTCATGCATTAACTTGATTTGAAAACTACTGAAATTAGTTTGTAAAAGTTTCAAAAACATTTCATGAATTTAACAAAAATTTCCTGGCTGAATCTATACTCTTTGGACAAACTTGTTGCTACAAGTGAATCTATTGCACAGTTTATGTAAATATGCCATAAATATTTGAGAATTAAACAATTACACTTTATGAAAAGCCTTAAAGCTCCTATTATCCTTATATAATTTTAAAAATTACAAATGGAAAAGCTTTATCAACCATAACCTACGTGTCATTAAGCAAGATAGCATACTAAAACTCTCTGAAGATAGGATAAGTAGAATGGTCTAAACTCCCTATCCCAACCATAGTATAAACTAAAACTAGCCCATTAAGACTCTTTCACCTATACATTTTACCAAGGCAACTAAGCAAAGCCAGCAAGGGGATACCTGCACAATCTAAAAAATGTGATTTGAGATCCATTCCTGTCATTTTCCTTCAAAATATAGGCCTGTCAGCCAAGGGAAACCCTTAGACATCAATAGGATCAAAAGAAGTCCATCATCACAATTTCTTGTAAAGAGTCTGAGCATTAAGCTTTCACTAAATCCATAGACAACACACCTACATGAAGATCCTAAACAAATGACCGATAGAGAAAATAAACAAATTATTTTAAGTAGTGGGTAAATTTTAGCTTAATATAAAATTCTGGGGGATAAAGAGTGCTTCACACACACAGAGACACAGACACACACACAAACCCATATGCAAACAACCCCAAAGTTGACTAAAACTTTAAGTTTTCAGAAGAAAATATGACAGAATCCAAACATAATACACCTAGTTAAATCTATGAATTAAACTTCAAATAATTTAAAAGCCAAATGGCTTGAAAGTTGTTAGAGAAAAATAAGTTACTAGAGAAATGTCTATTATAAAACATCACTTGAAAATAATGAAAGGCAGAGAAGAGTAGGATAAAGTCAACTCTAAATTTTGCTGTTGTTAAAATTGTCCTTCAGGATAATGTGTGGCATGGGACCCTACTATATATCTCAGGAAAGCAAATAAAATCCCCAGTGTCCAGACTAGATCACCAATTTTAGAGTTGTTAGTGGAGTTTCCTAGAGCCCCCAATATCACAGGCTATTGCCAATGCTTTTTATTACTCTCCATAATAATGGTATATTATTATAATTATATTGTTAATAACAATAAGACCCTATTGCTGAAGAAATCACATGCTTGACTCATAGAACGTAGTGAAAAGTAGCTGCTATTGACCCAAAAGCTTCATCATTACTAGCTAGTGGAGAATAATGATAGTCAATAATATCTACCTATAAACCCTGTAAGGTATGATAAGGATTGACCTGAAAATACACGGCCACTGGTTGAACAGTGACATGTTATGCAATAACCAATCAATTTCTGATTGTGTTTGAGGCATACTCCACAAGATGAAGCACATGCATGACAGCACTATCAGAACCAAGAATCTGTGGCTACGCTCTGGAGAAGAACATACCACTATTACTATGCCATACATAGATAGCATTAAACAGACTCACAATCACGTATTATACATGTCGATTAGTGCACTTCACACCCTTCATATAAGAAACTTCAATTTTCAGTACATAGTGATTAACATAGATCCACAATTGTCCAAGGTATAAAGAATAAGGGTCTTCAGAATTCTCTTCTGTGAAGAAAACATATATTCTTCACTTAGTCCTCTCAAGTTAAATGTGGGAGAGAAGGTGGAAATAACGTAAGAGCCAGAGATGTTGGATAATTGTGAGAAAACATCATCTTCTGGATGTATCAGGAAAGCGGCAAATATAAACTCATAGTGCTTGTAACAGAATGAACAAGCCCTGTGTAAACTCAAACCAGAAAAATATCAGCATAGGGAGTTGAGTTGGAAGTGATGCCCCACCTCTTGCTGAGCAGAAAAGGATGATCAGTATTCCTTCAGAATGTGTCCCCTTGTTAAGTTGCAGCACTCACTGGAGTGTGTTTGATATAGATAGTGACACTTCATTGGAGTCACTTTTCTCTTTCTCCGCAAAGATCGATTGCAAATAGCTTCTTGGTTGGGATAGGACTGATATATTGTGTAAAAAAATAAATAAAAATAAGAAAAACAGCAACACAAAAAGAAGGTATCCCCTGAAAAGCGGACCTTACTTCAGAAAAAGCTTTATACCCAAAAGAACTTGAGCTTATTTTGGATGCAATAAAGTTCCTTAAAAAGAGGACACAAAGCTGAGCAATCAAAGAGGTGGTAGGGGATCTAGGGAAAGAAGGAGAAGAGAGTAACTATGATAATAGTACACTACCAAATTCTTTAAAAAAAGCATGTGGGTGACAGTTGTGTAGCTTGTTCTGTTTGTGGGGTCCCTAACAGTGGATCAGGACCTGTTCCTGGTGCTTGAGCTGACTTTTGGATACCTACTCCTCATGCTGGGATGCCTCACCCAGCCTTAGTATGGGGAAGGAACTTGGTTCCGCCACAACTTGATATGTCATGCTTTTGTGGAAGGTCTGCCCCTTTCTGAATGGAGGAGTGAATGCAGGGGTAAGGCAGGAGGAAGGATAAACTGTGGTTGATATGTAAAATAAATGAAAAAAAATTAAAAAGAAAATAAAAATTTAAAGGAGGTAATAAAAATTATTAATAAAAATATTATTTTATAAAGAAACAGAAAAATATCCTTTGCTAATAGTAGTCAGATTTTAAAAAAACAAACAAGAACTGGACTATACATAAAGATTGACTGAGGAGTTTTTTGACCATGTGGAAATTATCTTTTAAAAATATTTAGAGTGTTAGGAAAGAACACTAAAACAGCAGAACTTTAGGTCACCTTCACCACAAGGATAAATAAACAATGATCCAATAATGGTTTTAACAAACCTTCTAGTACTCCACACATGACAATTAATAATAAAGTAAGTATACCTAAACAAAAGGGGTTTTACAATTGGCTTAAAAAATTAAAATAGTAATCCCAGTTAATATAAGCACACTGATAATAGTTGAAGTACAGAGAATAACAACTACAAAAATTCATACAAGTTTTCACACTGAGACCAAAAATCATCCACTATCAATATGTAATTCTAAGTGTATGCAAGTAACAGAAATAAAGAAAAACAGAAACAAATGCACAGACTTGAGATTTGGGGTGTAACTTGGTGATAGAGAATTTCCTTAACATTAATAATGTCATAAATTGAACCCCTAGCAACACAAAAGGCAGACTAATTCTGAAATACATAAAAATTATCTAAAATTTAAATTGCCTAAGTATCTTAATCAGAAAGATGAAGACTGAGAGAGTTGTGTTAAAAGCACAGATCACTTTATTTTATACAAAATACTCTTACAAAGACACACCTAAACTAGATGTGACAGAACGTGCATATATATATACATATATATATAATAGAATGCATATTAGTCATAAAAATTGAGGACTGGTAAGCATTTGACAATTTCTGTTATCATATCATATTTTTCCTGGGGAAAAGTAAGGAAACATTAGTTTACCTCAATATATTGAAAACAGAACTAAACAATGATTTCTTACAACCCTAGTCTAGTGAGACGGTGAATTTATTGGCCTTACTTGAGAAGTTCAGGTGACTCAAATAATGGCTTTATCACATAAAAGTTTCACCCCAGTGTGGATGATTACCTGATGAAAGCTACATCACAAATATCTTGTCTTCATTTAATATTCTTCTTCCTACTCCAACATCTCTAAGCTGCCTACAACTGGGAGGCAAGAAAAATTTGTGAGAATTCCACAGAATGATCTTGACCCTTCTGAATTTTCTTCTATTTAAAAATTCTAAAAGCTACATTACCATTGCCATAGATTTAGCTCCAATTCTGTTATTCTTCTGATTTTATTGCTATGACTACTGATTCAGTGTTCTACAGATGACCATAGTATTCTGGGACACATAATCATAACTATAATGTCATATTATTTCCTAGTGAATAGCCACATTTAAACAGTAATTTTTCATCCAGATAAAATAAAATTATTATAAACAAAGGATGGCATTGCATAATGATAAAAAGTGAAACTACAAATGATAGAACAGCTATAATTATAACAAATAAATACTTATCAAACAACAGACCACTAAGATAGATAAAGTAACATCCGATAGAGCAGAAAAGTGAAAAAGACAGATTCACAACTGTAATTAAATACTTCAAGCTCCCTTTCAGCAACTAATGGAAAAGTCTGACAAAAGGTAAGAGTTTTACTGATATATCGAGATCACTTTGCCCAACAATAGTAGGATGTGATTTATAAGCCATGATGAACTATTCCCTAATACACAACACATATTACTGAGCCATAAAAACTCAGTCAAGAACATATGAAATATATTCTCAAACTAGAAATAAAAGAAAGAAAACACCTAAATAATAAATATGTCAATTCTCTGAATTTATCTATAGGTTTTGCTCAATTTCTATTAAATTCTCAGAAATATTTTTCATCGAAACAATCAAACATTCTTACAATGTTGAAAGAGATAAACTCTATATAAACTTGTTTCTGGTTCCTCAGCTTGGATCTCTAGTTTGTCAATATTAACTGATTTTGGTAAAAATGCTTCAGAATCTTCTCAGCATTACTGTGCATAATTTAGAGATAGTAATAACACTTTTCTTTACAAAGGCTATTGAATGATTAACCTAGATGGTGCTCACAAAGTGTTATGGATATTATTACAGTGGGCACTGGACCACATTCTATCAAATTTAAGTGTTTACCCACACAATCACAAAACTATTCTGTATTTTTTAGCCACTCTCACAGTTAGGTGTAGTCATGTGATTAAAAACTTTGTCTAAAAATATATGGGAGAATTTACACTTCTTCAGTTTTTTAACATCTACGAACTGTTCATCCTCTATATTCCTCCATCTTAAATAAAATAGATCAAAAGTCTCAGAAAGACAAGATCTGGTACTGTAATTGCGTTGGCTATTCTATTTCATCTCCTAAGATTACACTTTTTACTGACCTATGTATTATGCCACCTTGACTTCTAAGCTCATATTTATTTAAATATTTGGCCTCTCCTGACTTACATAAACATAAGATGTTGAAGTATTTTAAAACTGTCATACTAGCTTATAGAATAATTGTTCTTATTATCCCGAGCTTATTTGGTTTATCTTGTCTTCTTTAGTACTTCAAAGTCCTTTTCTCTGATGGATCTTATCCATCTGAGAGGATGCCAGCAAATACTGCTAATCATAACTATCTGGGAAGTTCTTACAGCTCAAACCTATTATGAATTCTTTCAGTCTCTAAATATGCCTTTCTATTAGTCTCAATAAAAAGCTTGATACTTTTGAATAAGATTTGAATGAAAATTACCACACTGTATTTAGAAGCTTCACTTTCTTCAGAACCCAATCTTTCATGAATAAGCCAAAATTGTTTACTTTATTTTTCCTGTGTACTTAACCTTTTCTTAGCAAGTTCCTCCATGCATTACATACAAACACTAGCAGCAGGACAACCTCACAATCTGACCACATATGTTTAAATATCTGAAAAATACATGGTTAGGATCAAGCTGCATATATAGTAATTGTTAAGAAACAATTGTTTAGGAACCTAATCCTCATACTGGGTTGCCTTACATAGCCTTAATAAAATTGGAAGGAGCTTAGTCCTACAGCAACTTGATTTGACATTCTTTGTTGATGCCTGTGAGAGACCGGCCCATTTCTGAACAGAAATGAGGAGTGGATGGGGGGAGGTGGGGGAGGGGAGTGGCAGAGAGAAAGAAGGAGAAGCAGTGGGATGTAAAATAAATGAATAAATTTAATTAATAAAAAAAACAATTATTTTGTTGTGGGATTGTTTTCCCTGGGCACAATGTAATTATTTTCATTTTGGAAACAAAGCATCTGTGATCACCTGATAAAAACCATTCTGAGACTAGTCACTAATGTTTCCCCTCTAAAGAGAAGGAGGATATTCAGAGCCTTGACTGATATTCCAACAATATACGCCTTCTTATCCTCTTGGCTCTCAGTATTTCTGCTTTACCTGCACACAGTCTTTGTCTGTGCCAGAGTAGGAGGCAGAAGAATTGCTGGGGTGAAGGGTCTGCTAATGTAACATACCTAAATCCTATACTGTGGCAGGGCATTTTAATAGTATAGCTGACTTTGGGTTGCAGACACTTTTGTCACTTACTTGTAATCAATCCCCCCCAAACTCATTGGTTCACTAATCTAGGATTGACTGGAATTGCTATGTTAATCTGTTATCAGTGCTGGATATGACACATGACTGGACTTGTTTTTCATATAGCCCCAGGAAATGTATCACAACAGATTGGTGATCAATGTAAGATATGCCAGAATTAAAGATGAGTTAGGACAAAGTAGTGGTATGGTACTTGATGTGAGTAGTAAGGCGTGCGACTGAGGCTGATATTTCTGAGAGTGGAATAACAGTGGGTCGAGAGAGATGTTATCACTAGCTTTATCTTATAAAATGGCATGTCTTCCCAGTGAAGTGTAGTTCTATCATTTTTTTCCATTGTTGAGAAGACTTGAAATTAAGGCAGAGCTGTCTGACACAATGGCAAGTTGTGATGGAATTTTTGGCAGGCGATATGTGGCAGGGCTGTCTTTCTCTTTGTGGTACGTAGTAACAAGACTTCTTGATGAATACTCGCTTGAGTAGACCTTGAAAATGTTGGCTAGACCAAAGATTACAATGTAATCCCTGAAAGTAACACACATGGAACTGGAAGAAAACTGTGCCAACCGTTCTATAGAACATGCTACAGGTGACACATTTGAGTGATGTTGAGCTACAATTCTACAGGGAACTTCTCTGAATCTGGGCAAAACTTCAACAGGAAATACAGACACAGGAAGCATCCTTCGTATTTACCTTTTATTTGTCAGGAAAATTGAGTAATAGGGACAGACAGCTGAAAGTATTGGGTTTGTAATTTACAAATATTTTAGGTTCAGGAAAACATAAGCACCACAGAGTTCTCTTAGAGCTAATCAAAATCAAATGCTACAAGATTTGTGTTGAGCCAAAGGTCGTGGGAAAACTGTGGAAACCCCAAATTCTACATTTGTGAGTTTATAGCAGGCTTAAAACACTGAACAACATTTCACCTAGGGCAACATGGACTACAGAAATATGCAGATATCTCCCACTGTAATCCCATGTAAAAAACTTATTTTCAGCTGACTGCTCAGTTACAACCTACAAGTCTCTACTTTTTAAGGATCTTTTGTTAACAGCTGAATAGACTCTGGACTCCCAGCTGGTTTTTACTGGCACTGCCTTTCTTTTACAAATCAAAATTTCAGGTAAAGTATTGTTTCAAAGGATGTTCAAAGGGAAAAAAGAAAGATTAGGAAAGAAAAATTACTTCAAACTATGCAAAGCTGCTGAACACAAGGCACTTAGGGCCAGTGTTTGCCACTCCCCAGTTATCTTAATATTAGTGTAACATTTTGTGCCCTTTTGCTTTGTGTAATGCATGTTTGTTTTATTTTTAGTTTAAAATAATAATTACAGTGCATATTAAAAATTTTCACATTTTAGATGAAAAGGATTATAATATTTAATTAACTTTTTCAGGTCATGCAGAAAGTTTCACTTAGAGACTATAATTATTGACTCAAATTTGTGTTTTATTCTACACTTGTATACCTGGCTTCTTTATATAAAGACGTAGAAAGAATGAGGGCTTCAAAATAAATGCAAACTAGAATCAAATCATATTTTACCCATTGTCATTGAATTATGATGAAAGAATACCTTAAGGCGATGATTTATAAAGAAATTAAACTCATTTTCAAAGCTCTGGAGAAAATAATGGGAAGTTCTGAATCAAGGATTCAACATCTAGAAAAAAAAAAGACTTTTTGTGTATCATTCCACGGCAGATAGTGAAAGGACGAGGGAGGATAATAGGGCAGATGAAGGCAAAAGTGGTTGTTAGAGCAAATCTATTCTCACAATAGCAAATTCTCCTCTAATAACAATATAACTCTAACTCACCAATCATTTATGAAAGACCTAATCACCATTTAAAGATCTTAACTACCAATACTCATTTTAGGCATTAAACCTGCCACACTTGAACACTGAGAGGGTCACATTCAAACTATCATATCTACTTTCTAGCTATGGTAGGGCTTGGGAATAGCACCTCATCTTTGATTTAGTACAGGTTTTGTGCAAACAGTCCCAGATGCTTTCAATTCATACAGGGAACTTCCCTGTATTATCCAGAAAACACGGTTTCACAGGAGTCCTCTTTGCTTCTATCTCTTACAACTCTTCCCCTTTTCTACAGGGATTTTTGAGCCTTGAAAGCAGGCACTGTATTCCACTTGGAGATGAGCTTTCTATAACCTCTTATTCTATTATCATTGATCAGATGTAGTTCTCCATACTAATTACCACTGGGTGCAAGAACATTCTCTGAAGAGAGTTGAAAGATGCGTGTATCCATATGTATCATTATAAGTCTTTGCCAGTAGGTTTAATACTATATACATTTAGCAGAATAACAACAGTAGGTTCACCCTATAGGGATAATGGGACAAGGAGCATTAAGTGATAGGAGGATTGGAGTATAGATAGAGGGCAGATTATAAAAAAAGAAAAGCCCCGCTCTGTGATATCTATTTCCCAGGACCTCTCACCTCTTTGGCTCATCCTTTGAAGTCTAGGTGGAAGCAGTAATATCCATTGCTTTGCTAGTCACAATGCACAGTGCATGAATCTTGGTAAACCTATATATGGAAGGGATAGCTAAAAGCCACAGTTAGAAAATGTGAAACCAATAATGTAAGATTGAATTTGGAAGGAGTAAACATTACATCAAAATCACTTGGCACCATGCATCTCCAGGGACTGGCACTCTGGTCCTGCGATGTGACATGAAACTAGGATGATCTCCAAGTGTTTAGATCAGGCTTCCATTGTGTTTATGTAAAGGTCTTGGCTTCTGTATGGATGACTGTATAATCTTCTGACTGTCTTGATGAATAGGACCTTCCTTTTAATGACATACTTCATTCATTTTAATCTCTATTAAATATAACCATATTTTTTTATGTTTGTTCCCAAATAGACTTTCCATTTCCTTTACACTATGTTTGGATTTAGCATCCAATTTGTTTCTGTAAACCTGACAAGGAGTGGTCAGTGAAATAAGAAAAGACAATGACAGCGAAGAAATGACATACATATACACAGTAAAGTTGGAGTCAGGTGGAATGTCAGCACACTGATAGAGTGACACCAACTATCCCAGCAGTATGGTACCTCAAGATATTTATTATTTGCAGCATAGGTATGAGGTGTTAGCTAGTGTCCTTGGTAGGAGGTTTCTGTACGTGAGCAGCGCCATGCTGAATACTAGAGAAAGAAGCTTCAGCTGCTAGGTTTTGCACACACTGGAGAATTGTTTGTAATCACTGATACTTGAATAAGAGGACAATTTTTTTTTCACAGTTTTCCCTGAGCCTGACCTATGAAGGAAAGCAGGTTTGGTCAATTTTCCCTAAGTCAGAGGCCTTGACCTTTGCATGGCCAGCTATGTCAAACAATATACATTTACTCAGGACTTCACCTGCTCTTTATGCAATTCATAGGTAGGTGACAAATTTTAGAAGTTTTTAAGTTTGGCTTCACATCTCGATCAGCATTTCAATTTTTAAGTCACTTCTGTCTTCTCACATTATATTGTTAGCAATGATGAGGCATGGGCTGTTCCTTCATCCTTTTTCAATTTTTGGGAGAGATAATTTCTGTCCAAAGTCCAATTTCACTCATCATAAGTTTTGTATTTGGCAAAACACTAATATCTGATCATAATTTATGCATACTCGCCATCACTTTATAACAAGAATAGTTATTCCTTTATTGTCCAATAGAATGCTCCCATATCTGTCTGAGATCTGATCAGAGAACTAGTCATTTGTGTCCAATTGCTGCTCTTTTCACAATAGACAGGAAACAGAAACAGCCTAGATAGCCATTAGTTGATGAATGGACAATGATAACATGGTATATTAAGTGAAATATTATTTAGCTGTTGAGAAAAAAATAAAAGTATAAAATATTTCAATTTTTTAAAAAAAATCCACAGGCAAATTTTTCATGAAAATTATCAAAATATTTATAAGTAAATGTGTGGAGTTAGACCCAATAAATCTGAGTGAGGTAACTCAGATCCAGAAACACAAAGTTTGCATTTGTTTCTTATTTCTATGTATAACCATTGAATTTTTAGATATTTTGTTTGAACTGGCCATAGAGATCAGAAAATTAATAGGAGATCATAGGGAAGGAGTTAAAGTGAAGGGAATGAGAATGCAGTAACATAGAATAAAAGCCAATAATAGAACACAATGAATTAAGTAGGATAAGGATGAAATTGTAAGGCAGTAATAAAGCATCACTAGTATTAAAGTTATTTTGAAAATGTCTTATGAACTTTTCTCTGCTATGGAAGCTTCCCAAAATGTGCATACATATAAATAAAAAGAGTGTGAATAGTCACCCTATAATGAGGCACCGATTACCCTACTAAACATCACAGACAAGCACATGAAAAATCTCATTTCAGGTATGGGTGTTATCTTTTGTACTTTCTGGTCAGGGAAGTCCCACAGACCCTAAAACACTACAGGCTCTTGGCAATGTTTTTCATTACCCTATAGAACTTGATGGTGACATCCTATCACTGAAGATGTCACATATTGAGTAACAACACAGCATGAAGAAATTAAGATGATACTGACCTAGAAGCTTAAACTTTACAGGGTAGCTTTTATAGCTCTGGAAAGTTCTATGAATATTACTGGAGAGTAGAATTAATTATCAATCATGCCTATCTATAAGCCATGCAAATTACAGTAACGACTTGTCTAGCAGACATGTATTATAGAAACTTGAATTTATATGTATGCATTAGTGTATTCGGTATTCATATTTCCTTTTCTTTGGACATATAATTCAGTGTTTGTGTCACTTAATTATTGTAGAGTTCTGGTTTCACTACTTTAAGGAAAGGATATTGCTTTTGTTTGTTTTTGTTGTTATTTGAAAGAGAGTCTCTCTGTAACAGCCCTGGCTGTCCTGGAATTTGCACTGTAGACCAGGCTGGCTTAGAACTCACTGAGATCCACTTGCCCCTGGCTCCTGAGTGCTGGGATTAAAGACATGAGCCACCATGCATGGCACTATATTGTTTATAGTTACTATATTACTCAATTTTATTATTAAAAGGGCTTTACTTTCTATGTTTGGAATTTGAAATTTACTTATTGAAAATCATTTAAGCATTTACTTATGCATGGAGCATTTCTTTATTTTTCCCTTTTCCACTAATAAATATGCTTATCTTCTTCAACTCACAGGATGTTTAGATTACAGTAGTTTGGAATACATTTTGAGGATGTTAAAATATACAAATTCAATTTAAGAAGCCAATATTACTATAATACAAAAATAAAGACATTACTAGAAAAGAAATTATGTGCTAATATTCCTGATAAACTTAGGTGCAAGACTGTTTGACTTGAAAACTCAAGGGACTAGATATGGAAAGAAATGCACAGAAAAACTAGAGAATGTCACAGAAAGAAGTTCATGGCTTTAAATATACATTTTGATAACATCACTTTTTCTAATTTTTGACTTAGTGAGCCACTCCTCTGTGGAGGAATAAGATCAGAATTTTTAAAATTCCTTTATGCCCAATATCTAAGCACAGTCATAGAATAATATATCCAAAATATATACATTTATATACATACACCCATGATATTCTGTTTTTAACACTCAAAGTAACATATCTAGCCTCATCCATTCTACAATATTCTAAAACCCTACATTCACAGAACACATTCCTACACATTCATGTTTGTATTTAGTCAAAAATTCAAGCTCAGCCCATATTATATCTTTCTTTTTATGATTTATTTATTTTTTAAAAAGGTCTTTTTTTGCCATGTATCCCAATGTTCAATTACCCTTCCCTCCTACCAATCCTTCTCAGTCTGCCTTCAGCCTCTCCCCACCCCATGTCCCTATCCCCTCCCCTAAAAGGGCAAGAAGTCCTAAAGGGGGTCAGCTCAGCAAAGAGCATCCATTCCAGGAAGGACCGATTTCTTCATCCCAGTATCAAGACTGGGTTGGGCACTGCTCTTCAGAGAATAAGCTCCAAGGTGCCAACCCATGCACAGGAACACAGTCTAATCCCACCGCTCAAGGCTCCACAAAATGCCCATGCCAGTCAACAGTTGTCTACCCTTAGAGGGTTTGGCTCCTTTGCCCTATGGATCTCCAGTGGCTATTCTTGATTCAGTGAGCTCTCCAGAGCTCCAGCCACCCATTGCTGTGGGAATTTTCATCATAATCCCTATCCCCTTGCTCATACAGACTCTCCTCCCCCACTCTCAGCTGGACCAGGAACTTAGCTGAAATATTCAGCCGTGGGTCTCTACCTCCAACTCTATTAATTGTTGGATGTAGGTTCTGTGATGACACTTAGGATAGTTATTCATTTGATTACAGGGGAAGTCCTATTTAGGCACCCTCTCCACTATTGTTTGGAAACCTAGCCAGGGACATCTTGTGAGTTCTTGGAGGTTTCCCTAGCACCCAGTCTCTTCTCAACCCCACATTGACTTCTTCTATCAAGATATCCCAATAGTGGTATTGCTGAATCCTTAGGGAGATTGATTCCCAGTTTTCTGAGGAATAGCCATACTGTATTCCAGAGTGGCTGTACAAGTTTACACTCCCACCAGCAATGGAGGGGTGTTCTGCTTGCTTGGAATCCTCTCCAGCATAGGCTATTATCTGTAATTTTTATCTTAGCCATTATGACAGGTATAAGGTGGTGTCTTAAAGTTGTTTTGATTTGCATTTCTCTGAGGCTAAAGATGTTGAGCAATTTTTAAGTGCCTTTCAGCCATTTGTAGTTCTGTTGAGAATTCCCTTTTTATTTATGTAGCCATTTTTAATTGAGATATTTAAGTTTTGGGGTTCTAGTTTCTTGAGTTTTCTATATATTTTAGAGATAAGTCCTCTGTCGGTTGTAGGGGGAAGATCTTTCCAATTCTATAGGCTGCCATTTTGTCTTATGGACTCTGTCTTTTGCCTTACAGAAGCTTCTTAGTTTAAGGAGGTCCCATTTATTGATTGTTGTTCTTAGTGTCTGTACTACTGGTTCTATATTTAGGAAGTTGTCTACTATGCCAATGTTTTGTATTTCCACTTTCTTTTCTATCAAGTTCAGAGCAGCTGGGTTTATATTGAGGTCTTTGATCCATTTGGATTTGAGTTTTATGCAGGGTGATAGATATGGATCTATTTGCATTCTTCTACATACTACCATCCAGCTATGCTGACACCATTTTTTGAAAATACTTTTTGAATATATTTTGGCTGCTTTGTCAAAAATCAGGTATTCATAGGTGTGTGGGTTAAGGTCATGGTCTTTGATTCAATTCCATTGATCCACAAGTCTGTTTTTGTGCCAGTACCAGGCTGTTTTTATTATGGTAGCTCTATTGTATAGCTTGAAGTTAGGGATGGTGATGTCATCTGAAGTTCTTTTTTGAGCAGGATTGTTTTGGCAATCCTGGATTTCTTGTTATTCTATCTGAAGTTGAGTATTGTTCTATCAAGATCTGTAAAAGATTGTGTTGGGATTTTGATAGGAATTGCATCGAATCTGTAGATTGCTTTTGGTAAGATTGCCATTTTTGCTATCTTGATCTTTTCTATCCAGGAGTATGGGAGATATTTCCATTTTCTGATATCTTCTTCAATGTTTTTCTTTGGTGATTTAATGTTTATGTCAAACAGGTCTGCTACTTCTTTGGTTAGAGTTATGCCAAAATATTTAATGCTCTTTGCAGCTATTATAAAGTGTGATGTTTCCCTTATTTCTTTTTCAGCCCTATTATCCTTAGTGTATAGGAGAGCTACTGATTTTTTTTTAGTTAATCTTGTACCCTGCTACATTGATGAAAGTGTTTATCAGCTATAGGAGTTCCCTGATAGAATTTTGTTGGTCACTTATGTATACAATCATATCATCTTCAAATAGAGATAGTTTGACTTCATTTCTTCCAATATGTATCCCCTTAACCTCCTTTTGTTCTTATTGCTTTAGCTAAAACTGCAATAATTATATCAAATAGATAAGTAGAGAAAGGATAGACTTGTCTTGTTCCTGATTTTAGTGGAATTGCTTTGAGTGTTTCTCCACTTAGTTTGATGTTGGTTGTTGGCTTGCTGTAATGGCCTTTATTATATTTAGATATTTTCCCTGTATTCCTGATCTCTCCAAGACATTTAATATGAAGAAATGTTGGATTTTTTAAAAGGCTTTTTCAGCATCTAATGAGATGATTGTGTTGGGCTTTTTTTCAGATTGTTTATATAATAGATGACATTCACAGTTTTTCATATGTTGAACCATCCCTGTATCTCTGGAATGAAGCCTACTTGATCATAGTGAATGATTTTTTTTTTTGATATGTTGTTGGATTCGGTTTGCCAGAATTTTATTGAGTATTTTTGTATCTAAGTTCATGAGAGAGATTGGTCTGTAATTCTCTTTCTTTGTTGCATCTTTAAGTGGCTTGCGTATCACGGTGATTGTAGCCTCATAAAAGGGGCTCAGCAATGTTCCTTCAGTTTCTACTGCATGGAACAGTTTGAGGAGTCTTGGTATTAGGTCTTCTTTGAATGCCTGGTAGAATTCTGCACTGACACCATCTAGACATGAGTTTTTTGAACATGAGAGACTTTTAATAGCAGCTTCAATTTCCTCTGGGATTATATATCTGATATTCATTAATTTTGTTAAGTTGTACCTGTCCAGAGAGCTGTACATTTATTTTAGGTTTCCATTTTAGTGGAGTATAGATTTTAAATGTATGACCTGATAATTCTCTGGATTTCCTGGGTGTACATTGTTATGTCCCTCCATTTCATTTCTAATTTGGACATTCTCTCTCTCCAACCCCTTCTGCCTTTTGGTTAGTTTGGATGCAGGTTTATCTATCTTGCTGACTTTCTGAAAGAACCAATTCTTTAATTCATAGATTCTTTGTATTGTTTTCTTTGTTTCTATTTTATTGATTTCAGCCCTAAGTATGATTATTTCCTGCTGTCTCCTCCTTCTAGGTGAGTTTGCTTCTAATTGTTTTAAAGCTTTCGGCTGTGCTGTTAGGTCTCTTGTGTGAAATTTCTCTGTGTTTTTCATATAGGCTTCTAGTGCTGTGAGATTTCCTCTTAACACTGCTTTCATTGCGTCCCATAAATTTGGGTATGTTGTGGAATCATTTTCATTAAATTCTAGAAAGTCTTTGATTTCTTACTTAATTTCTTTGTTTGCACAGAGGTGATTTAATTGTGAGATGTTCTGTTTCCGTGAATCTGTAGACTTCCTGTGATTTTTGCTGTTGTTGAACATTAACTTTAGACCATGGTGGTTTTACATGATATAAGATGTTATTCCCATTTTTTTAATCTATTGATATTGCTTTATGATTGAGTACGTGGTCAATTTTAGAGAAAGTTCCATGGGGTTCTGAGATATATGTATATTCCTTTGTGTCTGGGTGGACGCTTCTGTATATATCTATTAAGTACATTTGGGTCATAACATCTTTTAGACTTCTTACTTTCCAATTGAGTTTCTGTCTTGTTGACCTATCCAAGGGTCAAAGTGCGATATTGAAGTCTCCTGCTATTAGTGTGTGTGGTTTGATGTGAAGTTGAAGCTTTAGTAGTGTTTCTTTTACATATGTAGGTGCCCTTGTGTTGTTGGCGTAAATATTATGGATGAAGAATTCATCTTGGTGGATTTTTCCTGAGATGAATAAGTTTGCTCTTAGTTTGAAATCTATTTTGTTAGATATTATGATGGCTACACCATTTGATTGGAAAGTCTTTTCCCAACCCTTCTTTCTGAGCCTGTGTCTGCCTTTGATGTTGAGGTGTGTTTCTTGTATGCAGCAGAAGGATGGCTTCTGTTTTTGAATTCATCATGTTAAGGTATGTCTTTTTATAGGTTTATTGAATCCAATGAAATTAAGGGATATTAATGACCAATGGTTATTTCCTGGTTTTTTTTTTGTG
Source organism: Phyllotis vaccarum (assembly GCA_033318265.1). Classification (NCBI taxonomy): domain Eukaryota; kingdom Metazoa; phylum Chordata; class Mammalia; order Rodentia; family Cricetidae; genus Phyllotis; species Phyllotis vaccarum. The sequence goes on from JARWLC010000013.1 coordinate 62,857,167, forward strand.
GTATCATTTGTGTATTTCCCTTCTTTGGGTTTTCTTCTGTGAGATTATTGGTTGCTTGTGGTTTCATTGGTATATCTGGTTTCCTTAAGTTGGATTTTTTCCCCTCTAGTGCTTTCTGTAAGGCCAGATTTGGGGGTGGATATTATTTAAGTCTGGTTTTGTTGTGAAATATCTTGTTCACTTCATCTACAGTAATTGATAGTTTTGTTGGGCATAGTAGTCTGGGTTGGAATCCATGCTCTTTTAGTGTCTGTATAACATTTTACCAAGACATTCTTGCTTTCATTGTTTCCTTTGAATAGTCTGGTGTTATTCTGATGGGTCTGCCTTTATAGGTAATTTGGTCTTTTTCCTTTGCAGCTCTTAGTACTTTGTTGTTGTTGTTCTGTATATTTTGTGCCTTTATTATTGTGTGGCAAGCAGATTTGGGGGGATCTAATCTATTTGGTGTTCTGTAAGCTTCTTGTATCTTTATAGGCATTTCTTTCTTTAGGTTGGGAAAATTTTCTTCTATGATTGTGTTGAATATTTTTTCTGTGCCTTTGAGCTAGCATTCTCTTTTTTTGTTTTCAATTATTCTCAGGTTTGGTCTTTTCATGGTGTCCCAAATTTCCTGGAAACTTTGTGTTATGACTTCTTTGGTTTTGTGTTTTCTTTGACTGATGTATCTATTTCCACTATTGAATCTTCCACTTCAGAGATTCTCTCTTCCATCTCTTGCTTTCTGTTGGTTATGCTTGTATCTGTAGTTCCGGTTCATTTCTTCAGGTTTTCTATTTCCAGCTTTGCCTTAGTCTGTGCCTTCTTAATTGCTTCAATTTCAATTTTTAATTCCTGGAATGTTTCTTTCACCTGTTAGTTTTCTTTTCTTGGTTTTCTTTATTTTCTTTCAGGGATTTATTTATCTCTTCCAATTTTTTGTTTGTATTTTCTTGTATTTCTTTAAGAGAATTTTTATATCTTCTTTTAAAGCTTCTATTATCTTCATAAAGTTGTTTTTAAGGTTGTTTTCTTCTGTTTCTTCTTCATTGCTATACTCAGGACCTGATGTTGTAGAATCACTGGCTGTTTTTGGTGGTGCCTTGTTGTTTCTATATTGTTAGAGGTATTCTTGCACTGACAGCTTCCCATTAATTCCTTGGTTCACTCTTAGTCATCTCTTAGTCAGTTGTGTGTCCAGGGGTTGTGTGTCTCCAACTGTTGCAAGAGTTGCTCTTAGTCAGCTCTTAGTTAGCTCTAGGCCAAGGGGCTATATGTCTACAGTTGTTGCAGGGGTCACCCTTAGTCAGCTCTTACTTGACTCTTAGCTGTAAACCAGGGGCTGTGGTGTCTCCAGTTGTTGGTGTGTGATAATTTAGTTTGTAGTTGGGGGCAGGGTTTGGCCTGTGGGATTATCCTCCAGCTGAGCTTCTCTAGGGATTGTGCTTGGGGAGGGGGGTCTCCCAGGTTTCTTTGGTTTATGGTAGAGCTTGGTATGAGTGTAGTGCCAGGGGCTGTGTCATGTACCCAGGCTTCTTAGATCATGGTCTCCACTTGGCCTATGGATTGGGGTTCACTTACCTCTTAGTCAGCTGTGGACCATGGGACTGTCATATTATATCTTTCTATCACTTATTCATAGATCATTTTTCCTGTGTCAGACATTGATTTATGCAATAAAAATATACCTGATACATATTTCAGTTTTTTGAGATAGTCACAGTCTAGTGAAATATAGAGAATCATGAGTAGGAAACTTTAAAATAAGTACACAATTAATTATAAAAGAAAAATATTATATATATTGTAAGAGATGTATCAACCAACTTTTCCAAGGCTCCAATAGATCAAAAACACTATTGTTGCACTACATGCTGATCAGAGACATTTCAAGTTAAAAAATATGCTGTTGCCTTTTTGTCTCTTGGTAATTCAAAATAAGTAGGCACTTCTCATATCTTCTTATTAACGCAGTCTGAAGCTAATTAAATAGAACTGCTGGCTTTGTAACAGATTGTCACTGAAACTCTTTTTAGTCTCACTTTATTTTTCAGGAAAAAAATGGAGATGGAGATGGTTACTTCTACACTTCAGAATCATTGAAGGTCTAAGTGAAAGGAAAAACTGTGAAAAGCACTCTGAACTGTCAGGCACTTATTCAAAATGGGAAATGTTTCTCTGCCTAATTTTGTTTGTAACTTGTAGCAGTGTGTTGTCTCATGGCCCCATTTACTCAGTTAAGGGACAAAAGTCCTAAGGCTTTAAGGCACTGAGCCAAAAGGGTAGAATGGATGCTTCCTGTCACCCCCTCACTCAGCTTGTAAGATTTATCATTCCTCCCATCCCCTGGGATTCATTATTGCCAATTCTTGAAGAATGTACTTGGGCCTTTGAGCTCCATAATTTCTGACTCTTGAACCAAACACGACCCCTTTGAGGTTGGAAATCCATTTACTCTTGGCAAAGTCACAACATCTTGTTTCAAAGAAAAGGGAGTAAAAAAATTTTAGCTCACAAAATCTTAGGGAGTTTTATAACCAACGCTTATAAGACATTTTTGGAGCTGAATTCACTCTTACAACAGAGCCCTTGGATGATTTAAGTGTAAATGAATCAGAAGAGTCCAGATCAGATTTCTGTTGAAATACACAAAGTTTAGAAATGGAAGGATTCGAGGCTCAGCCAAGAGCACTCTCTGTTTGGGCAAAGCCCCCAGGGTAGCTGGAATCACAGCATTTGCAGAGATTTCCCACGGAGACACTTAAATGGGTCCTAGAGAACTACACCATTAGGTGCAGTAGGCACCTTCCTCAACTCCTGGTTGATGCCCAGGCCACCCAGTGGCCATAAGAGCTCCTGGGTACAGAGTGGTTGACTTTCAGGAATGCTTCTCTAAATGAGTATTTCTAGATATAAAGGAAAGAGAGAAGTTGCAATCCCTGCTTGCAGTCCCTTAATGTAATCACAGAGACAAGGAAGATACACAGGATACTTTACTGAAAGAACCGGCTCCTGTGCCATGGAAGAGGTCCAGCACAAGCTAATAGCAGCAGCAGGGAAGAGTAAACAGCTTAGAGAAATGGTAAGAGCATTGGATAAAACCCAGGAGACTTCAAATTTAGGTTCTTAGCTTCCGTTCTTTCTCTACACATGCCAAATTCTACTTATTCCCAATTAGTCAATAATCAATCAAGCTGTGTGGATCTTAACCTTAAACATATCCCATTTTTAAAAAGTTAAAATTCACTGCCTGACGCCATCTGATATGAAGGATAATTACATCTACCTAAAATCTCTTTAATGACTTCAACATAGTCTCAATTCTGCTCTCCACTGGAAGAGAGAGAAAAGGGTGAAAACTAGTGTGGGTAGGCTACTCTTTTGCTAAGAGTCATCATGGCTTTCTATTTCCTATAAACTACAAATCTAGGTATATCTGGTAAGACTATGGTGATGAATATAATATGAAGTAGGTCCTATATTTTTATTTCATTTGTTCCCATATTTTTATCTTTATGTTTAAAAACTTTATCGAAGTTGCAGTATTTATATCTTTATATCTATCCAGCAGTCTACCATCCTAAAATACTTCTATGTCTTGTAATTACAATGCAATTATATTATTTCCCTTTCCCTTTTCTGCCTTCAAATACTCCCTATCCCGTCTTTCTTTCAAATTCATGTTCTCTTTTACTAACTATATATAATATAGATACATTATATAGAAATACATAGATATTCCCAAATACAGCCTTCTTAGTCTGTATGTTAGCTTTACATATATGTTTTCAGCATGATAAAGATTCGTTCCTATTAGACATTTGAAAGCATCACACCATCTTGTAAGCAGGTTGTAAGCAAAAGATAGAATATAGAAATGACAGGAAAAAAGCATTTGAAAGAGAAAATGGACTCTCTTCCTACATGAATACAATTACAAATATTTACGCACATTATTGCAATCATAAGAGCAGATGCTTAATGGTGAATCACAAAACACAACAGTATTTTACAGTGTCATTTGTTTTCCTCATTTTGTTGTATCATTAACTTGATTATTGATTAGACAGGCATCATTCTGTTTATCTAAATTTGATCCTTCTAGGACAGTGAAAGCAATAGCATGAGCAAAACTGCTTTAAAAATACTATCTAGCAGTATCACTGGAATTACTATATACTAAATACCATTTTAAATATACACATTAACAGGTTTACTTTACCATGAACCCTATTAGATTAGATAAATGGTTCAATTTCAATTTGGTGTAAGAGTAAACTGAAACACAATGTCATGAAGTAAATTTCATTCATAGTCATAGATAGGAACTAGAGAAGGCTGAATAAGTATGCAGCTACTCCTTAGGGATGTATTTTAGACAATTTCTCTTTTTACACAATATGTATATTTTCACATCTGTTGCTACCACTTTAATTTAATCTCTTTAACGCACTTCTTTAATTAAAAAGTCATACATTCCTCTTATAGAGGAAAGCTACATTTCAGTTGATGGTCAAGGGATTGCAATGGACTCCCCAAACAGTATACGTCATTGCTTTTTTACTTGGGTGCCTCCCACAACTAGAATGTTAAGACCCTTTTGCTGAAGACATCACATATTTTAGAATAGAACTTGAATTAATGAAGCTGGAACTGACCCGGAAACCTCTTCCTATGAAATCCTATCCTTTTAAAGATTTTTATTTTATTTCTTTGTTTAAAATACATTCTTTTCTCATATAATATATCCGGACTGTTATTTTCTCTCCCTCTACTACTCCAATTCCTCCCCACCTTTTCTCCCCTCCAAACCCACTCTTTTTCTCTCATTAGAAAAGAACAGGATTCTAAGAAATAACAACCAAATGTGACAAAATAAAATAAAATAAAATGAAGCAACAACCATTAGATCTAAGTTAGACATGACAGCCCAACAGAAGTAGAAGAGTCCCGAGGGCAGGCACAAAAGTCAGAACCACCTGTTAACACACACAGGAGTCCTATAAAAGTACTAAGCTAATAGCTATAATATATACACAGAGGATCTGGTATAGTCCCATGGAGACCCTGTGCTTGCTGTTTCAGTCTCTGTGAGTTCATATGAGCCTTGCTTACTTGATTCATAGGACCATGTTCTCCTGGAGCTCTCCACCCTTTCTTCTGGCTTTTAAAATCTTTATGCCTCATCATCTCCAGGATTCCCTGAGCTCTGATGGAAGAGATTGAATGAAAATATTTCACTTAGACTCTCTCTTCAGATAATGTCCATCTGTTTCCATATGCTGCCAAAGGAAGTCTCTTTGATGATGACTCAGTATGCTACTAATCTATAAGTATAAAAGAACATCACTAGGAGTCACTTTATTGATACCTTTTAAGATCAACAGTATTTGTTTTACCGTAGGTCTCTGGGCTATCTAGTCACTGGTTATTGGTTATGCAAGCAGTGTCCTGCATGAGTTCTCTCTCATGGAGAGGTCCTTATGTCAAATCATATATTGATTTGCTACTCACACAAGTTCTATGCCACCATTACCCTAGCATATTTTGAAGGAAGAACATACTGTTGGTTAAAGTGTTAGTGGGTGGGTTGATGTTCACTTTTCTTTTTTGGTATTCCACAGAGTAGCCTTTTGCACCAAACAGACGGAAATTTAGGGATGAAGACTATGTAGTACCAGCTTCACTTCTCTGTGTTCAATGAGTTGTGTGAGTGTTGTCCCCAGCAACTGGACACTGTGTGCTACATTCACACAACAGAGTATTACTCAACAATTTTTTAAGTGACATCATGAAATTTGAATACAAATCAATAAGACAAGAAAAAACTTATCCTGAGTGAGGTAAGCCAGAGAAATAAATATGGTATGTATTCACTTAAAAGAGGATATTAGCCATTCAGTATAAGATATCCAAGCTTCAATTGGTAGATCCACAGACATTAGGTGAAGAGAAGTAGTCTAATGGGGACACATGGGTCTCTCTGAGAGGGGGAAATAGAATAGATTTTATGAGTGGGCTGGGCACAGGTGGAGGCCAGAGTGGGGGGATCAGTTGTGGGGGGAGATGAGGTGGAGAAGAAAGAATGGGGAGAGCCAGATGTAATTGGGGGCCACTTTGGGTATGGTTTGGAAACCTAGTGCAGTGGAAATCTCCTGGAAAGTATGAAGGTAATCCTAATGAGGACTCCAAAAAATGAGGGTTACAGAGACTCAACTGGTCATCTCTAGTCTGCAGGTAAGGCTTCCAGTGGTGGGACTGGGTTGTATTAAATTGAGTTGTTGCCAAATTGGAACCTATAGAAACTTCCAAACAATCCTGCTCAGATCTTGAACTTCTATTTTTGTCTTTTGAAAACACAACTATGAAACAATGGCGTGTTTTTCAATCTTTAGTGTATTTTATGTAAATGATATCTTTAATATTAAATATAATATTTAGTTTATGCTTAACAAAGAAGTGGTGAAATCAGTGGACTGGAAAGTAAAATGTCTAGGACCTGGAAATGTTTGTTTTTAAACTTTCTCCATAGTCTTATATACTCCAGACTCTGATTATTTCTTCCAAGATTACTAAAAGAGGTGATCTGTGTCAATTCCAGAGTACCCAGAGACTAAAAAGTCTTGAATGGGATAGTTAATTCATTCATTTACTAAGTTAAAAGTTCCTTTTGTTCATTCAAAACTGTCTCAAGCTTTAGACACACAGAAATGAGAAGGACACACAATTTCTTTCAAAACAAACTTTACATTATTTCAATGGAATGAAAGAATACACACATGTGGACAGAGACTGTTAGGGGTAAGAGATAAGTTATAAAGAATGTAGTCACGAAAAACCTCAGAGATTAGGGAACATTTTAGGAAAGACCTGTTAACATCTGAAAGAAGAACATTACAACTCAAAAACGCAGAGAATGTAAATTCTATAAGACAGGAAGAACTAAGTTTAGTGAATTTGAAGAAGCAAGAATGTTAGTGTATTGTAACAAGGTGAAAGTCAGAAGCTATGATAAATAAGATCACAAGGCAGATTATTGATAAAAGTTATATGGGACTTTGGAAATCAGATGACAGGACAATTTTTGCTTCAGTCCTAAAATATGGTTTATAAAATTCATAGACTATCATATGTACCCATAGTTGATTTTATTTTTTCTTTATGTGACACTATTGATCTAATTTAGTATCACATCTTTTATAGTTTGTCGTTTCCTTAGTCATCCTTTAAGGATTAGCTTACAAAGTCAAATTTGGAAGTTTTTCTTCTGTTATTAATTTCAGTATTTCCTTTTTAAATTCTGAATGACCGCTTTGCTAAATTACAGTATTTTCTAGGTGAAATTCCATTCCTACATATCTTGTTACACATATTTTCAGACTCTGATAAAAAAAAAAAACTCATCATTCTAATAATTCTATAGTGTCAGATTCTATTTCAGTTATGACTTTCAAATATTGCCTATCACTTGTGTTTTCCAGAGTATTTAAATATTATTTTTTATTTATTCTTTGCTATTTTTACTTGTTTATACAATGTATCTTCATACTCCTGCCCTAGAATTCCCGATGGAAATTCCCAACACATCTCCTTCTTAAACTTTATGTTCTTGATGTTTAATTAGTTAGTCTACTGAGTAGTTAGTTTTGATCCACTAAATCCAATTACTCTGACACAAACACATGAGTGTGTAATAATCTACTGGGATATGGTCATTAAAATAGTGGCCATATCCCCTCAAAACTCTCCATCTCCTAGCAGATACAAATGACCTATAAGTCCTCAGATGTGGACTCTTTAGGTAAAGCCTCAGTAGTCTCACCCTTAGTAGTGTTTTTAATTTTTAACTAAATTGATCTTGTACAGGTCTAGTAAAATTAATCACTTCTGCTATGAGTTCATGTGTACAATAGTCAAATCATGTCCAGTATTTCACAGAACTTCTCCCTGTCCTCCACCTCTTACAGTATTTATACTCAAGCTTCCAAAATATTCTCTCAGCCTTGGCGTAAAGGGGTTTTATATAGATGTCATATATATGACTGAGAACTCACAGTAGCCTGCTCTCAAGGCATTGAATAATTATTAGTCAACATATTAACACACAGCAATAATAAGCTTCTCTAATGAAACACAAATCTGTGTGCATAAACATAAATATTTAGAATGTAGTTTGACAACATGATACCTTAGCAAAATAACAACAATAGGTACTCTTCTATGGTCTATGGTCCACTCTGCCATGTTTTTGACCATGGTTGCAGTAATATGAATGAATTCTTGATTTAGTTTTCTTTGCTGGTGTGACCTGACTTTTGACATGTTGCTAGTACAGTTTCTGCTTAATGTGAATGACAATCGAGTAGGCTAACTATGTTACATTTTTATATTTAAATTGGAAAGACCTTGTATCTTAGTTAGGGTTTCAATTGCTGGAAAGAAATACCATGACACAATAACGTTTATAAATGAAAACATTCAATTTTGGTGGCTTACAGTTTCAGATGTTTTATCCATCATCATTATGATGGGAAACATGGTGGCATGGAGGCAGGCATGGTGCTGGAGAAGGAGCTGAGAGTTCTATATTTTGATATGCAAGTAACAGAAAGTTAACTGTGACATAGGGTGTAGCTTGACATTAATGTTCACTCTCACAGTGACACACTTCCTCCAGAAAGGCCACACATACTCCAACAAGGACTCCCTTTGGGGGTCATTTTCCTGAGTGGTTTCCTTCTGTTGGATGAGAACTAGATTGTAATATACCCTGCCTCTGCGTTATTACTCCAGTCATAAGGTTTCTATATCTTTTGTGTTTATTTTCCATGTATCCCATTTTTCTTTTGATTATCACTTTATTTTCATCATCTCTATTTGTATGCTTAGCCAGAAAGATCATGGAAAAATAGTTCAAATCCAATTATCTTTTGGGTGTTATTTGAGTAATAAAGCCAGTAATGATCAGCTCCTAAAATATGGACATAACAATATGGCAAATATATAGGACAACTTGGAAAATAGTGGTAGCTTACATATGGTTAGTACCACTAGAAGTGGTACAAAGAGGTAACATTCTAGTAATATTTTAAAAGTAAAGCAAATAAAATAGAGTGATGTGGTGCTTATCTAGAGTTTTTATTATCGTGATAAAACAACATAATCAGAAATAACTTGTGAAAGGAAAAAAAAGTTTATTTTATCTTTTCTTTCAACCTGATAATCTATCAACAAAGGAAGTCGGGGAAGAAATTCAAAGCAAGAACGTGGAGGCACAAACTGAAGCAGAAGCTCAGGAGGAGTAAAGCTTATTGGCTTGTTTTATTGCTTGCTCACCCTGCCCTCTTCTGGTAACCAAATCCAGCTAAACTCTTCCAGTGAGCTGAGTCCTCCCACATCAATCATCAGTCAAGAAAATGTGCCATAGAGTTTCCCCCAGGCCAATTTGGTTGGGTCATTTTCTCAATTCATGTTCTCTCTTCCCATATGACTCTAGCTTGTGCCATATTGACATAAAAACAACTGATAACAGATGTTATGAACTAGATGCCTCCCCATAGGCTTTGGAATTTGAACATTTATTGAGCAGTTGTTTGTACTATCTAAGAGCTGTGGCCTTATTTTAAGGAACTATGTCACAGGAGGTAGAATATGAGAATTTAAAACCTCACACTATTTCCAGTTTCCTCTTTCTGCTTCATTCTGGTCGTTCAAGATGTGATCTTTCAGCATCTTACTCTACTTCATTGTTTGCTGTTTGCTGCCATGCTTCTCGGCCATGATAAACACTTATTCCTCTGGATTCTATACAAAAACAAATTCTTTCTCTTCTAATTTGCCTTACACATGGTACTTTTAACACAGCAACAGAAAAGGAGCAAATACACACAGATTGAAGGTAATTTGTAAAAAGAGGTAGATATTCAAGATTGCAGTCCTGAGCAGGAAGATGAATGTGCATTCCATTGAACATTGAGGCATTTGGGCATGAAAAACTGAGAGGTAGCAAATATTTTTGGTGTGGTTTTCAGGTATTGTATAAGCGATGCTTTAAAAAATAAATATTTTTAATTTTAAAATTATAATTATAGAATTTGCCCCTTAGCTTCCCTTTCTCTAAACATCCCCATATACCACCTTAGCTATATTTCAAATTCAGGGACTCATTTTATTTATTGAAGATAAATGTATTCCTAAATACTTAAACGCAAATTTCTCAGTCTTTATGTTACTTGTATGTATACGTTTTCAGGACTGACCATGTATTATTGGATAACAAATTGTCATCTTCTTCCTGGGAAATTTCTCCCACTCCCAGCTTTCCTAAGTTGCTAATACTTCTGAGTCTAGGCTTAAGGACTCCTGTGCTTTCTCTCATCCATATCAACATGTCTATCAGTGTCATCTTTGTTCAGCTCATGTTTAGACAACTATTTTTGTGAGACTTCATGAGTGTAGATTCTCTCACGTTTCTAGGAGATGCAATCTCAGAACAAATTTTATTTTCCTCTGAAAATATTTCTACTTCTTTTTATGCAATGATCCCTGAGTCTTATGTGTAGGAGTACTGATATAGACTTATCAGTTAGGACAGCGCCCCAAGGACTGCATATTTTATTGGTTGTAGGTTTTCTATAATTGTATCTCTATATTGCAAGAAGTTCCTTCTTTGAAAGACAAGAACTACAATTGTCTATATAGGGATAAATTGAAATGTAGTTAGAGATTATGCTGGGTTAGTAGCATGGTGACTGTGGGTTCTCTTCCAAGATTTATGAATTTACTAGTCCTGGGTAATTGGCTAGGTTGTTAATATTAATCATGCTTTCCCTCTTCTTCAGTAGGCTTTATGTATAGACAGCTATTGATCACCCCAACATACAAGTAGCACCAGTGCACTTTTAAAGTTGTCATGCCTTGCTGATCATCGTGGTTCATAGTTGTCATAGTCAGGTAGTATTCTAAGTTGCTATTCTTCTTTGGAAGTTTGCATAGTGCCTCTGGTACCATGAAAGCTAGTTCTCAAAGAAGAGACTTTTAGGTCCACTCTAGCTCTGATCCTCTGGTAACTGCATTCAAAGTGCATGGTGCCTTCAGCAATAGGAACTTAGTTATGCCTCTGGGATAAACAAGGACAATAGTGACAGCCTAGAATATTTTAAGAGTCACTTGAACAATTCTAACCAACAACTAGAAAGAGGTGTTCTCATGCTTGGTATCTAAGTTTAATAGTCTTTGGTTCCTGAAGAAGAATCATTTGCATAGATGGGAAATTTTCATTTAGGCTGTCTGTGTATGTATAAGTATTTTGGGTAGGTAAACTGTAACATGATTGCTTATAATTTTTTCCAGACATCCTTAGAGTTCATTTACACACCATTATTTTTATATTATCTCCTGCCATAGTTCTTAATATGAGCATTCATGATATTTCCATTTCCCCCATTCAAATCACCTGGAAACTGCTATTTCCCCTCTGTATTGTTCCTACCTAACCTACTCCACAATTATTCCTTTTATTTCTCTAGCTTCTGAAAATATTCTAGGTTATATACTCACATGTAAAGATTTAAAACTAAGAACCTCAAAAATGAGAGAATATATGGTATTTGTCTTTCTGAGTCTGGCTTACCTTACTGAATAGGACCTTTAGTAGTTTATTTATTTTATCTAGGTTCGTGATCTAAAATTTTTCTTTACAACTGATTAGCATTTAATAATGTATATGTGCCACATTTTCATTATCCATTTGTCAAATGAGAGACATTTAAGTTGTTTCTACTGCCTAGCTATGAACATGGCTGAATAATATCTGTGGAACAGGATGTTGAGCCCATTGGACATCTGCTGGGGAATGTAAGAGCTGAGTCATATGGTGAATTTATTTTTGGCAGTTTGATAATTCTCTACACTAACTTCCAGAGTGGCTGGACCACTTTAAAATCCTACCAAAATTGAATGAGGAATACTGTTTCACCCACACCTAGCATTCGCTGGTGGTTATTTTATTGATCTCTACATTTCTGGCTGGAGTAAAATGAACTCTCAAACATGTTCTGATTTGTGTCTAGTGTCTTTCCCTCTTTCTTCAGAGGCTTCAAATTTTCATTGTAAACCTCTTGGTTAATTTTATTTCTAGATTTTTTTCCTTTGAGGCTATTGGGAATGGGAGTATGTATTTGATCTCTCTTTACTTCTATGTTTGCTATTGGTGTAGGGACAAAATATTAATAAATGTTTCAGTATCAAGACACATTGTAGAATTTATCACTTCTAGAAGCTTTGGTAGAAATTTTGGAATCTCTTTTGTATCATATTATATCATTTTGGATAAGAATAATGTTTTCCTATTTGTATGCCCTAATGTCCTTGTGATATTTTTTCAGATGATGCTTCAGGTGCAATATTGAAAGGGAAAGTGGTTAAGAGAAAAATTCTATCTCATTCTTGGTTTCTTTGGAATTGTTTCTAGTTCTTCATTTATAATGATATAAGTTGTGATATATATTGTGTTAAGCTGTGTTCCTTTTAGTCCTACTCTCTCTAGGATTATTATAATAAAGATAGGTGAGATTTTTGTCAAAGGCTTTTTAAATATCTATTGCATTGACCATGTGGGGTTTTTGTCTTTAAGTCCATTTCCATTGCTTATTATGTTTTGTGGTGCTATATTCAATAAAAAATAGCCTGAAATATCATAGAGTAAACCATGAAGGTCAGTTAGACCAAGCTGAGGACAGAGAGAAGTTGGAGGATTCAGTTAGACTGGCAGTTAAAAGATTAAAAGAAAGAGGATAAAGTATTCTACCCTGATCGCTGTTCCACAGAGGAGTTGGCTGGGTGAGAAGTGCTATGGTTTATCTCTCTGATAGTTCAACCTTTCCCTAATATCTGGCACCATTTTTTAATTAATTTGTACAATATTTGGCACCCAACATGTGAGTAAATTGGGATTTTATAAAGAGTGGAGTGAGTTTAAGACAAAGATTTTTCCCACATTAAATATGGGAAACAGCATTACGATGGGAGGTATTTGGTCTCTGATAATATGCTAGAAGGTATAAAAATGCTACCATTAAAGAAGGCAATAATTCATTTAGATGTAATTAACATAACATTGATAAATATTACTTGATTGATCATTCTTGTTTTAGCCATAAAAATAATAGTTTCTAGGAGTGCCAAGTTGGCTAATATGAGTGTCAAATTGGTTGAAGTGTTTGGCAAGCTACAAGTATTGGAAAATCTTGTTAACACAAATCACAGAGATATTCAGACCCAGACAGGAACTTAAAAAAGAAACAATTTCAAGATTGCCTTATAAGTTTATAGAAAAACAGCCTAAGGCTTTCATAGAGCCAACCTTAATATATACAGTAACCTTGCAGTAATTGACAAATGATAGAAACTGTGCAGAAGCTGAATTGGACTCTGCTACCAATGATATATTTAAAGAGATTCAAGAAAGCAATAATCACTTATGGTATGCACTCACCATTTATAAAACAAATGGTAAATTCTTGGTAAACCTGTAATAAAATGATCCCTAAAGACTGTTATGATATGGTTATGGCTGTTTTGGTTACTAGGCCTCAGTTATAGTGGAAAACTTGGTGGAAAGACGAGGCTAAGACCATTAAACAATAAAATAGGGCTACAGGTATTGAAATCTTCCAAAACAAACTTCCTGGAGAAGGAGATTATGCTAATGTAGAAAGGCAATCTTTCTATGATAATAACACCCTGAATTTATGCTGAATGGCAGCCATGAATCCTTGGAATTGAATTGGAGAAATAGCATAGAAAAATGAGTCCTTTACAAAAGTGATGCAGGGGCAAAAAGGAACATTTACAGATTTCTTTTTACAAAGATTTAGTACAGCAATAAGTAGAGTAGTACCATATTCAGATGTTAGGCAAATAATAATTGTATCTCTGGCGTTGGAAAATGCTAACTCACTTGTAAAAGAATAATTAGGTCATTAAATGAAAAGTCAGCACTCTTGAGGGATTGGAGTCATGGTGCAATTAATATGGAATTTTATAGCTATGATGATAATTGAGTAGAAGAAGTTATTTACAGAAGTTTTTTTTTAGAAAAAAAAAACTAAACTATCAAATATTACAAGTGTGGAAGGCAAGGCCACATTAAAAAATACTGTAGACAACGCTTTCCAAGAAACAATGTCTTTGCTAAGAATAACTCTCCAGACAAATGTCCAACAGAATGCCACTCCCTTTTAGAGTATGCAAAAGGTATGGCAAAGGCAGGTACTAGACCAATGAGCATATGTCAATATGGGACAGACAAGGGAACTTTTTGCCTTTGGAAAATGCCTTTAGGGGGATTTTGCAGGCCCCCATAACAAATCCAGTTCAGTTTTATCCTGTCATCATGAAAGGAATCCCTTCCCAGAGCAAGTAAAAAACTTAAAGCCTATTTTTTTAAAAAAAAAAAAAGTTGTTTTGGATGATAGAAAATTTATAGAAGAAAAAATCAGAAGGAACCACAAATCAAAATTGATAAAGATTAGAAAGGGAACCTCCCCAATGTTATGGCTAGGGAAAGGTTTCACTTTTGTTTCTGCAGTTGAATAAAAGCTATGTATACTCTCAAAATTAATAAAGACTCGATTAAAACAAGAGAAAGTTCTTGATAAGGAGAAATGATGGCTCAATGTGACAATTCTTTAATTTGTAAGGAAAACTCACCAAACAAGGGCCAAGGCAGGGTTATTTTTTTTTTTCAGAAAATTAAAAATACCCATCTTCAAGAAATCAAAAACCTTGAACATCTAGATGTCTAAAGAAGAAGGGAAGGCTATCCAGAAAAAAATTACAAGCAAAGGAATATCTGACCTATTGGTATCAATATATGCCATAAGGTAAAACCTCACTGCCTAACAACTATATTTATTTATTTCTATGAAAGTTGAAGTCCCAGTTCAATTATAAATTAATGCTGGTTTTGAAGCTAGAGTGTGGCTCTCTTCTTCTCTAAAACTAAGCATGCTTGTTAAAGGAAAATTCAAAATCCCTGTATCCTATCAGAAAAGCCACCTGACACTAAACAGAAGAATAACCCAAATTAGGGACTATTCTATTACTACAATTATCATGATCTTTTGGTCTTATTTTGACTATTAAAATTTTTTCTTAATGTGTAAATTTTATATAAGATTTATAAGAATAATATATACTTTTAAACGTTTAATCGTGATATTAATGTTCATATAAAGTGCTAATTAATTCTTTAAAGGCTTTATATAGCTTCCTATACATTGTTTTGGGTCTGAGTTTTCTGCAGTGAACCATGATGATGCCAACGTGACTTTTTGAGTCTCCAAAAGAAAGATGGGGCCCCACAATGGTGATTTCACATGGACTACAGCAATGCCACTAGGCTGAGAAGAAAAACAACCAGAGATTGGATTTGAACTACAAGCAGCTCAGGACAATTTCAAGATCATTAGTTGAGATGAACAAGCCTCATAGACTACTCAAGACTTGAAGCAAGTCCTACATTTTCCCATTATGCAGATAGTAGACAACAAATGTTACAGCTACTTATTTCAGGATTTGACAATTGACAAAAAATTTCTTTTCAGGATCCTCTAAAGATGTTGTCATCCCCAGACAGCAGGAAGTAAATGTAAAAACATGTAAAAACATGCTCACATTCCCAAGAGATGGGGTGGGTGGTTTTGGGTCTTTCAATGAGTTATAGACAATTGCCACTGTTTAGGGTGATTGGTTAAAAATTGTTATTGGTTATGTTTAGAAAAAAAAACTGAACAAGGGAGGTTACACCCAGGGTTCTTGTATGAAAAATGAGGTATAGGTATGGTAGGATAAAAAAGTAGATTATTGAATCTACTCTGCTAAAAGGGAAATATGAATGTGATAGAATAAAGGGTAGATTATTGAATATACTTTAAACAATTATTAGTTTTAATAATTTATATTGTATTTTTGTATATTTTGTACAAATTGTGTATAGTGATACAAATTTGATATTAATTTTGTTACTTTACATATATTTCTATGCGTGCTCTAGGTATAGTACCTATACAGTTTATCTAACAATGTAATAATACAAATTGCTAGTCCTTGAAACTTATTATTACCAACTAACTAGGATATAAGGAAATTCAAGTTAGTAGTTAGACATCACAATAAAATTTATAGTCACATTGAATATGTTTTCAAGGTCAAACAGACATATTTAGATAGACAAGTCATCTTTAGACATTTAAGAGATCTACAGAATATGGCATATAAGATATTTTAATAACATGGGATTTTTTTATTTTTATGATAATGAGTCATGTCTGCTCCTGACATAACCAATCTACTTTGGAAAAGATGGCAGGCATCTAAGAAACTCCATATGGAGTTGACTTTCTCTGTGGCAAAAGTTAGCCACTGGGCAAGAAAGTACCCTTGCTGACAGTATGATGTCCAAAATGAACAAGCAGGACATACAAAGAAGAACTGCCAAATCTTTCCAGGACAAGGTAGGAAAGTCTTTAAGAATATCCTGCTTCACAGAGAAGCCTGTCAGATATGCTAGGTCTGAAGGCTGAAGATAGATACCCCAAGGAACCCTGAGCGACAATTCAGGGCACCTGCTGTTTTATTTTTCACATTTTTGGAAATCACTTGCTTGCATTTCCTGTTTACTTAGTTAATATCATTTCCTTCTTGGCTCTCTAAGAGAGTTGAAGATGAAGTAGCTATAGTATTCTAGTGCCAGTTTTAGAAAAGAAACACACTAAGATGTTAAAACATATAAGTTTAAGAGGTAAATTTTCAGTGAGCAATAGAAATTAGAAGGTGAATTAGGTACAATTTTTTGGACTCATCAAAATAGGATAAATAATAGAATATTTTCTTTGAATTTGTCAATTGTTCCTAGGCTGGACATTACTGATATAATTATTTCTCGTATATATTGTATATGGTTTTCCTTATATTAGTTATAACTTTATTTTTTATTTTTGATAGAAAAGGGAATATGTGGTAGTATATTCAATGAAAATAGCCTGAAATATCAAGGGGTCAACTACAGAGCCAACCCATAAATGTCAGTTAGACCAAGCTTGGAACAGAGAGACTGACTGTTAGACTGGCAATTAAACAATTAAAAGAGAGAGGCCAGAGGATTCTACCATGCTCACTGTGCCACAGAGGAGTTGGTTGGGTGAGAAGTGCTGTGGTTTATCCTCTGATATTTCAGGTTATATTAATTGACTACACTACCACAATGTGTAGTGACTAGCGACTTGTGTTTGTTGAACTATTCCTAATCTTTAGAAACAAAGCTACATTTGGTATAGTGAATAATTTTTTTATGTATGGCTGCACGTAATTTACAAGTGTCTTATTGAAATTACATTAGTTTATGCTTTTGAGGATATTAGCTATAATTTTCTTTTCTTCTCTTTTGCTTCTTCCATAGTTTTGGTATTAGAGTGATCTAGAATTCATAGAAGGACTTAGAAATTATGCTTATGTTTATTCATAGTTTGTGAATGAACTGACATAAAATTTTTCATTGGGTTATTGAGTTTTTTAATTATATCTTCATTTCAACTTGAGCTCTTTTACATGTTTCTGTCTCTGGTTAATTTCATTTTCAAACTGTCGATTATCTTCATTATTTTCACCATTCTTACATCTTTGTTTTCTTGAGTATCACCGAGGCATTTCTTCTTTTTAAGCTCATTCTTTCAGTTCATTGAACCGTTTTCTTGGTGTCTTCTTTAAACTCCCTGACTTCCTTTGTACACTTAATAATTTTTATCTGGGTCCTCACAGTTCTCTTGGGAGGACGAAGTGAGAAAATGCAGAGTCAACTACACAGATCTGGGAATCAGTTCAAAAGCAAAGGACTAATTATTTTATTCGGCAATGAGGGGAACCTTATATACTCTCCTACTGGTACCCAGGCTGTGTCCCAATTTAATGTCGTCAGGTCACCCCTCATTGGCTGGGCAACATCAGGGCCTCTGACAATGTCTGTAACTAGGCCCTCAGGAAGACTCCACTTATCAGGATTGTTGGACAACCACTGTTACTAGGCCCTCAGGAAGATTCCAAGTAGGCTCATAAGGAAGTACATTATGTGCATGCCTTGACAACTGGTTTAAGCCAATTTCCTTGACCCTATGGGCCTGTCCTACTATAATAATTGTCCTTTTAAATTCTATATCCTGCAGTTCAGCTTGATAACTCTCATTGACAAACATTTCTATTGGTCTGATGGGTTTTAGGAGTAAGACAGTGCCTTGATTTTTCACAATATATATTCTTTTCTTTTTGTGTGCTAAAATCTGGGCAACTGGGCTTCTTTTTTTTAGTTCTGTGTCTGATAAAAATGGAGCAGATTTGGAAAGAAAAGAGAACTTAAGGGCAAAGAGTTTGAATACGGGTTAGGTAAAAGTAAATCACTTGGCCACAGAGGATTAGGCTGATGTTCATGATGTGAATGATATTCCAAGACTAAAGTTTGGAGGTAGTTCTGGACTCTGTGGAGGATCCGTGCAGAGGAGGATCAGGTGGGCTCACATTGTTGTCTGAAGTTTCTGGCCTGTCTGGCCTGAGGTCCTGTAGCCACTTTATGGGGATTCAATAAAAGTGTCAGAAGTTTCGGAGATATCAGAGGGAGTCTACTCACAGTCTATGTGGGGATTTAATAAAAGCTCCAGAAGTCTCAGGGCTCTAACCACAGTCAGTGTAGGAGAATCAGATAGTGGTGATTCACACCTTTAATCCCAGCACAGGGAGTATCCTGGGAGTGGTGACCTATGCCCTTAATCCCAATTCCAGGCTCCCAAACCAGCAGTGGTGGGGCCACGCCTTAATTTACTGAAAGGGTATTTAAGAGGCAAGGATAGAAAGATGAAGAGGGGAAGCCAAGGGAAGCCAGGCTGAGGAAGCTGGAAGACAGCTGGGTAAAATCTGACTGTGGTGTTTATTCTCTCTAATATCTCTGACTTCCTCAGAGATCTATCCCTGAGTCTCATTTATTCGTGTAATACCACTTAACCTCAAATAATCATACAAAGACTTATATTAATTATAAGCTGTTAGGTTTATGGCTCAGGGACATTACTTGCTACCTCTTTCAACTTAACCCATTTTCATTAATCTGTATTGCCACATGGCTCATGGCTTACCTATATTTCTTTACAGCTTCCTTCCTGGGGAGGCAGCTAGAAGCATCCCTTTGACTCTGCCCTTCTCTCTTATCTATGTTTGGAATTCCCACCTTCCTATGAGATTCTTTGCCATAGACCAAAGCGGTTTCTTTATTATCTAATGCGAATTGACAGAGTACAGAAAGATATCCCAAATCACTTTCCCTTTTCTGTCTAATCAAAAAGGAAGGTTTCAGTTTAAAAATAGCAAAATTACATATAACACAACAGTTATCAAGCAAGAATTACAGTTACAATATTTAGTATATTTGTATTTAACAAAAATTTAAAAAAATATTTTATCAACTACCTTATACTTGTAAATCCAAAGTTTCATATCTAATTTACCTTTTATTATAACTAAGGAAAATATGACTAATCTTCAACTCTATCAAAGACTACACAAGGATATATTACCTGAGTAGACAGAACTACATTGCAAGAAACCTCCAAATTCTAGAAATGACAGAGACACCTAGCTGCCTGGACAATCACCCGAAGTTCATTTGTAATGTTGGGGCATTCATCTTCAGCCTATAGGCCTGGAGTCTCTGGCAGAATTTTTAGTGAAGCAGGAAATTTGAAGGACTGAAGACTGTTCTCCATTTTGCCAAAGTTTGTCTATTGCCTATCCCTATGTCTTACAGAATGTCTGACAGCCTCTGTGAAGCAGAGATCATCTCAGCTTGTTCTGGCAAAGTCTATAGGTCCTGCATGTCTGGTATATACAGCATGCTGTCAAGCAGTTGAGGCAAGAACAGTCTCTTGCCTAGTGGCTAACTTTTGCCATAAAGAAAGTAAATTCCATATGGACTTTCTTTGATGCCCATTATCCTCTTTAAGTATATTGGTGCTTCCAGGATCAGACATGTCCCACTGTCCAGAAAAGTCTAAGTTCTTAAAATATTGTAAATGCTATATTCTGTAGGTCTTTGTAGTATTTGAAGATTACCTATTTACTTGAAATTTATCTTTGTATATCTGAAAAAATCTTAACGTGACTATAAGTTTGATTATCATAAATGATTAACTATTAATCTGTATTTTAGTGCTACATTATCATTTTAAATCAGTTGCATAAATATAATATCTGAATCAAGATTATAAATATACATGCAGTATAGCAATATTAAACTTAAATTTGTATCAATAAACCAATATCTCTACCAATGTAAAGTATTTTGAGATTAACAGTTGTTTTCTGGATAAAAGTAGTTCAATAATTTATGGGTTTTTTTTATCATTTCTACATCATATCTCTTTTTTCCCTAGAAAGAGATTGACTGTGACCATCAACTACCTTATAATGAAAACAAACATTTATAAATATTTTGGGAATCTTGGAGTACCTTTCCATAAACTACTTCCTGTTGATTGGGTACACTGGAAATCTTAATAGGGTCCTGAGGCTGGATCATCTTATTTAACAGTCTTGAACATGATGTGGCCATCTCTTCCCTTCAGAGTTTTTTCAGGGGTGGGGTCTTCCTTGATCAAACTTTATTTTCTTTAACCACAGGTCTCATTTTCTGTAAAAAGAAAAAGAAAACCTCATCTCCAAAGTAACATATCTTTTGACTTCAAGGTATTTACAAAATACATAGGTTAGATAAATCCAGAAACATTTATAATTAAATGTCTATTAACAGTTTTTGCTCCTTCCTCAGAAGTCAAACAATTTAAAGACAACAGACAGTATCCAAATCTCTGTGTATTTTCCATCTTTACATGGCAACAGGATATATATAGAGATATCTTTATTTCTTTTTTAAGGACTTCTTTATCCTTTTTCTTTTCTCTTTTCTCTACCAAGCCTGTGTATATTTTTAAATACAATGTAAACCACTTATAATGTGTTTTAAATGTGTCTTTACTGTATAGCTCTTATCTTTTTTATATTTTGACCACACCATTAATATACTAAAATGCAACTAGGATTAAAGGCTCAGCTGTGGCAATTTAGCAGAGGTACTAGTAGGAACCACATTTACCACCCCAACTCTGGGGAATGTTAGGGTCCACACTGTCACCAAGTAAACCACTACTGCCTTCTTCTGGTAAACTTCATTTGAATGTTTGTCAGAAGGGCCTTGTAAATAAGACTTGTGCAGGTTTTTGC
The DNA here is from genome assembly GCA_033318265.1 of Phyllotis vaccarum. NCBI lineage: Eukaryota > Metazoa > Chordata > Mammalia > Rodentia > Cricetidae > Phyllotis > Phyllotis vaccarum. Next base: position 62,878,467 of record JARWLC010000013.1, read on the forward strand.
TGATATAATGCTGAGTTACAAATCCTCCCTTTAAAAAGCCATACCTCTGCTAGCCACCAACAAACAGAGCTGACCTAAGAAAAGAATGCTATTAAGAATCCATCTTGACTCTGTTTTCTTTTGGTCAATAAGAGCAGTAACATTAAATCCTCCATAAGCAGCACGTGCTTGTACTGAGGCTTCTGTGAGACTGTGGGAACACGTATTGCAGCTCTGGCTGCAGGCAGGAAATCTGCCATTTTGTAACTCAAGTTTGAATGTCACTCTGTACCATGGCCCACTTGAAAGCACAACTATAAAGCTGATTTTGGTTCTGTTTCTGTGTTCTAGAACACTTTTAAAGCTTTCTCAGGCATTATGTGGATGTATTTAGCCCATGATGGGTACCATTTGTAGCATAAAGTTTCTTGCCTATTTGGCCTGAGCTCCAGATCTACTGTCCTGTATCTGCTTACCCCAAATAATCACACAAAGGCTTATATTAATTACAGGCTGTTTGGATTATGGCTGAGGCTCATTACTTTCTGGCTCTTTCAACTTAACCCATTTCCGTTAATCTGGGTATTCCCATGTGGCTCTTGACTTACCTTGTTATTTACAGTTTATATTTCTTCTTTGGGCAGCAGCTCAAAGCATCTCTTTGACTCTGCCCTTCTACATTATCTATGCTTTGAATTCCTACCTGCCTATAAGCTGCTTCCCCATAGGCCAAAGCAGTTCATTATCCAATTGTAATTCACAGCATACAGAAAGACATACCACATCATCACTGGCAAGAATGAAGGGAAGGCTGTGCAGGGTCTCAGTAAATAGATACTTTATATATGGCAAGTGAAAGGCCTGCAGGTTTAAGATAGGGAGGGAGGATCCTGTAAGAAGCCTAGAGTTTCGTTTATAACAATGTTAGGCAGAAGCGATCAGATTCAGCTGACCTACTTAATGTGGATTCTGAGCTAGATCTGTTGTGCTAGGGAGAATGTGTCTCCAGAGGGGAGAATCATACAGGCTCACCCAGCTAGACCTTGGAAAATAATAGGCAGAATCTGGATGGGTGGAGAGATTGGATATAGCATATAGAGATTCTTATTAAACATATAAATTGAGATGTAAAATAAGTTGGCTTATATATGTCTAGATTTCTGTAACAGACTGGAATATTTAGGGACTGTTGGTATATAAGGATGTGACATACTTCAAACATGTGTTTTTCTTCTTTTCTTCTTAGTACTTTTATTAGTAATAAGGTTAATTATGACATTTAGGCAAATGTATCATCATATTTTGTTATCAAATTTTGTGTCTATCCTCATCTCTCTTATGCTACTTTTTATGTCACTTAAAGCATATAAATCATTTGGTCATTTGATGTGGGAATGCCTTTCTGTATGCTGTGAATATCAATATTTAAATAAAGGAGCTGTTTTGGGCCATGACAGGCACCATAGAAGAAGTAGGAGGAGAAATCAAAGCATAGGTAGGAGAAGCAGGGCGGAGTCAGGCAGAGCCAGCAAGCAGGCCAAGGAGCAACATGTAAAGAACACAGGTGATCCATGGGCCATGTGGCAGACTGATTAATAGAAATGGGTTGATTTAAGATGTAAGAGCTATCTAGCAATGTGCCTAAGCCATAGACCAAACAGCATAAAGTTAATATAAGCTTCTGAGTCATTTCTGGGGCCTGAGCAGCAGAGGCGGGTGCTATGGGTCTGTGGGGGCAGGTCTGTGGGTCTGGGCCTCTGGCTGCCCGGGACCAAGAAACCGCACCACTATGGTCATTAGCATTCATTTTGGTTTCAGAGAACAATTCTTTAAAGTAATTTTTTCCTATCTGTCAGTAAGTTACAACCTAAAATTTCTAACTTTTCCTGTAAAATTCATGTTACTTTAAAAAATCATGTCATAGATAGTTTAATAATTCTTTTGTTTTACAAGGATAGTAGCATACTAACCTTATTTCAAATAATAAAAAAGTGTAAGAACATATGAAGATGTAAAGAAGTATAATATCTAGTGAGTTATTCAGAATTCACAAAGACTCTGTGATATGAATGATTTCTTGTCTTGTTTTCTATGATGTCATAATTCTGTTTCTATTTCTACTAATATTGACATAATTGAGTAAATGATTTTTCATATGCCTTATATTCAGACATCCCATTAATAGGATCCCAGTGGTTTGGTAGCTAGAAGATATGGACTAAGGTGAGTTTTACTCCTATGGGGATGTATTGTTTTCTAAGAACAGCATGTGAGTAGCTGTCTTTGCTTCAAGTGTCTCAAATTCTAGACCTAATTAGCTATGGCTTTGTTGCCAAGATCTCATAGGAATATGCTTTGGTAAAGTATTTCTGGCTTCCTTTCTACTAAGGAGGCAGATGATAAGAAATCGCCATAGAAAATCTCAGCTATGAAAAAGAAATCAACACTAAAATGACATATTTATTGGAATAGACATTTAACTTATTAATCATCAGTGCCGTTATTCCAATTTCTGTACATGTGTTTCATTTATCATCTATTCCTTGACTTCACTTTTCTTTGTATTTTGCTTTAATTATATTAATATGGACTTTAAATATGGCTCAGGTGTTTTATTCTGGTTATTAAATTTTCCATTTTGAAGTTCTGTTAAGAATTTTCTCTCTCATAATGCTCCTAGTTGCTCATCATCTTTGGTTTTAAAATTAAGCAATTATACCAAGTGATACTGTCATTTACATTTTTTCTCTTAATTTGAACATTTTATCACTAAGGTAGCTTTTAAAACTTTTTGTTAACTTTTTGTTATCTGGTATTTTATTTAAGGGCATTTATTGTTCAAGACACCACTATATATTGTATATATAAATCCTAAATTATTTAATGGCTCAAACATAGTAGAGGTTACTTTACTATTGCTCAAACATGCATTATAGTTGATATACCACCCTCAAGCAATGATTTATAAACCTAATATACTTTTTGTTTAGATTTTCCAGCTTCAATTCATAGTTTCTTAATTACTGTGATAATCTCTCTCAACCCTAGATACAGTAGGAAACACTTTCATTCACACTGGTTTAGATGGAGTTCAGTCTTCTGGACACAGTTAACGAGAAATAAGGTTCAATGTGTACTTAAGGAGATAAAGGAATGAAAATTTTGGTGAACAGTTGTCTACATTGCCCCACATGCTTAATTTTCTGTTTCCAATTGGTGTTTAAAATAATTTTATAGTCTTGTGAATAATGGGGGATATTTCAGATCTCATGGATGTCTTGAACATTTATTTTGAAAATATTTGAAGTTTTTTTTTTCAAATTGCCTGGCAGCAGTTACATCAAATTACTGTTTTTGGTAATAAGGACATTAATTTGAACATATTTAAGTCAATTTGCAGTGATAAAACCCTTATTACAGTCAGTTTAATCTCAGAACATAAAGTAACCATATCATTACCCTAATATTTTGTATGTTTTATCAAATTCCCTGATTGCTTCTTAGCAAACAAAACTTTTGAAATTAAATACCTGTTAAAAGATATGAGTTGGCCTCTTGCAATTAGACCAGAGTTTATTTCTAGTGCATGAACTGACATCTCAAAGCCCATTCCCTACAGAGAAATATCTTCCTCAACCGTGATACTAGAGGAAGGGACTGGGTCTTACCTCAACTGGATATGCCAGACTGAACTGAATAGATGGGGGGATGGAGGGAGTTTGAGAGAGGGCAGGGAGGAGAAGAGAGGGGGGGAGCAGTGGAGAGTATGAGAAAAAAAATCTTTCTAAATAAAAAATTTTACAGAACAAAGAATGGTATCTGCAGAAGCATCATTTATGATATAGAAAAACTGAAAACTATACAAAAAGTAGTACATATTTAATGTTATATTGTTGCTAAAAATAAAATATACAGAAATGCTCATAAGAACAGTAGGTTACTGATTGCAAACATATTAGAGTACACTATTGAAATGGTAGTCACCCTATACAAAGGCTAAATAGTGGTTATGGTTAAAGGTAGAATTTGTAACTTTTTACTTTAGTTATATCTCTTATTTAATTGCATAAAAAACCAACCACTTGGGTGGAGGGTACTTCTACTCATTGCCCTAAATTATGTCATTAAAAAAAGTCAAGTATAATGCTATTTCTTTTAAAGTCAACTGTCTGCCAAACCATTGAATTGTTACTTAAGCTTTCTAAAGGTATGTTCTTCTATTTAGTTGAAGGTTCTTTATTGGTCCAGCTTCTATGAGTTGTCAATATGAAAGTAAAAGAGAGGACATTCAGTTGAAACAAGGAGAGTCATTTACACAGAAAACTAAACAGACAGTCTCAGAGTGACTATTGTAATTAGAGGTTGGAAGCATGGGATAAGGATTGATGGAGAGTAGACGTATCATTAAAAGCAATACAGGCTTCCCAAACTGGATCCCCTTGTAGGGGCACTTGGTCTTCATCAACTGAAGAGGAATCAGAAAATCAAAAATAATTTTGGAAATTCAGAACTGGCAGGGATGCAGAGAGGGTGATGATCTGAAGAATGAGGAGACATTTGGCACCTAGGATAAATTGAAAGCTCTACCTCTGCTTGTATCATACTTGATTATTATCAGTTTCTTCTTTATAGCATCCTTGGAGCTGTCATAAATACTTCTGCTCTTAAGGGGTTCATTCTCAGGCCCCAGAGGATGAACCTCAGGTCCTCCTTCTTGCTCCTCTTGGACTCATATGTTGTATAGTGGGGAGCATGGTGGAAGTCTTCATCTGACAACACCTTGACAAAATAGTATATGGTTGTTCAGTTTGACTCATGTTTCCTACGTGGTCTCCTTGCCATTCTTCAAGATGTTGTCCTTTATCTCCTTACTCAGGCAGAAGAGAAATACCTTCTTTGGTTTCTGTTATTGAAAACTTGCACATCTTCATCTCATTGAACAAACACTTTGGTGATAACATCAAACACAGCAATACCAGAGACCATGTTTCTAGAAACAAAAGTGAGACAGAGATAGCCATGGAAGTATTGAGCTGCTACAGCTGATGCCAGAATCTGACTCCAAAACTTGCTTTTCATTAAAAAAAAAAAATGTCATCTCCATCAATGTATCCCCCTGCTCCCCTCCCTTCCCTCCTCCCAACCCCTCCCAGTCAGCCTTCAGCCTCATCCCTCCCCACTCACCCATCCCCTCCCTCAAAAGGGCAAGAAGTCCCAAGGTGGGTCAGCTCAGCTTGGCGCATCCACTCCAGGCAAGTCTGATTCCCTCATCTCTAAGTCAAGACTGGGTTAGGTGTTCCTCTGCAGGAAATGAGCTCCAAGGTGCCAGCCCACACCCAGGAACAGAGTCTGATCTCATCCCTCGTGGCTGCCCATGCCAGTCAAAAGTTTTCTACCCTTGGAGGGCTAAGCTCCTTTTTTCCCAATGGATCTCCAGTGGCTATCCTCAATTCTGTGAGCTCCCCAGAGCTCCAGCCATCCATCACTGTGGGAATTTTCCTCATAATCCCTATCCACTTGCTCATACAGACTCTCCTCCCATGCTCTCATTTGGACTAGGAGCTCTGCCCAGTGAAAAACTTTTTTAAAAATGTGCACTAACATACTAGAAAAAGTCAAAAAATTAGTAGTGTTTGACTCTATGTGGCTCAATAATTAATAAGCTTTTCTTGATGTTTGTGTTTATGATTTTTTTATTTAAAAAGTTAAAACCTCTTAGAGATCTTTTGGGAGATCTTTACAACCTTTACAAACTTTACAACCACACACAACTAGCCTCAAATCATAGCTATACCGTAGTAAGTACTAGCATTGTGAGTTTAAATTAAAAAATTAAATCTTAGCATTCTTAACCCCCAAAAATTAAAGGACCAATGACTATTTACCTCAATATTTTATGATATTATATTAGATAATCTGTCACATTGTGATTTCATTCAATAAATTTTGTTTAAAACGTTTAGCATTCTGTACCCTATAAATTTTCTTCAATGAAAATGCATTTTTGAGTAATTACAAAAATGTCTAAATATTAAATAAATTAAAATATTCCATTATATGATAGCTCTGAGAACAGTGAACCTTGAATGATGCTGACAAATGGTTTTAAGTATTTGTGCCCAGACATTAATTACAGGTGGCTTTCAAGCTGTCCTCATCACCCAAACTGGATACAACCACAATACACATTGGCCTTCCATTCACCCCCCCCCCCAAAAAAAACTTTTAAGTGACAATTTTTTTACTTTCTCTGCAGAGAATCTAAGTTGACTGCTAGCTGCAAAATGGATAGCTCCGTGCATTCCATACTCCTGAGACCAGACCTACCACTGTGAGCTCCACCAACATCATACTTTATAAATATAGAACAGAGACCTAATGGTATATGTAATAAATACACTGAGGTCAATTGATTCTTAAAAATAGCAGGAGAAATCAGAATTGACACAATGTAAGCAGTTGTTAGAAATCAACTGTGTGCAGTTCTGATATTTTTCTAGAGTATGACCTCAATTATTGCTGGCATTGAATATTGCCCCAATCTTCCAAAAGGTCTCTAAAAGGTCTCTATATTCCATTTTCTCATGGAATAAGAATTTTTTATCTATTATCAAAAAGTAAATCAGTTTTTAGATGTACTAGAATGACTAGCTAATCGAATGTGTCAAAGACCAAATCTATTCTTTCCCCATTTTCATATATGAGACCACTGAATATCATAGAAGAATAAAGCTTTATACATAGATATTGATCAAGGCAGTTACAAATATAAAAGCAGAACCTAGGAGTCCTGGTTTCTTAGGTCATTGTCTTAATTATGTACTATTTTACTTTCTGTTTCTGGAATGGTCAGAGAAAGACATAACTAATAAAAGAAGACACCTGCCATACCCATAGTACCTAGTAACTTCTTCACCTAGTGGAAGAATTATATGTCTTCCTTCGTATTACGAGTTTTATTTGGAGAGTCTAGATTTTTCCACTCCTGTAATTTAAAAGTAGCACCTTCACCAAAGTCATAACAAGTTCTGTCTTGTTTAGTGTAATATCTGAAAAGACAAATATCTATGCTAAACCTTTACATATGATATTTAATTTAATTTTTATCGACTTTAAAATGTAAATGTCACTGCCTTTCCATTATTGAAAATGAGATAATAAACTCATAAGTGAAATGAAATAGTATAATTAACAGATTTAAAAGTCACGAAATTAGAATTTTAGCAGAGATCTCATTCCACAATGTATTATAGAATCCCCAATAGAAAACCTTTTTGTACTACCTTTATTGCCATCTCTGAGTAATTTAACTATCTTATCATGTCTTTATAAACACACACACACATACACACACACACACACACACACACACACACACACACACACACACACACACACCCGACCCTTAGAAGACAGGAAAATGGGAAATCATAACAGTATTTGCATTCACTTCTTACAAGAAAAATTTGATAGAGACAACTTTACAATTTAAAATTAAATTTTATTTTCCTATGAAACAAAGCCAACTCAAAATACACTTTTATACAGGTTACCTGCAAAGTGAAAAATTTCTAAGTATCAAACATTCTATGCTATTATGGAAATGCTATGCTATTACAGAAATCAGATGGGTAATTCTTCTGCACTCTTCTTTAATTCATTTTACTAATTGAAAGAAACATAGGTAAATGAAGGTAAAGGCTAAATGTTTTCGAATAAGTAAAGAATATGAGACATGTGTGTCCACGTAAGTGTAATGCAGGCAATGTGGTTCAGTAGTGAAGTGGAAAAATACCAAAACTTTAAAGAACTCAGTCACTGGCTTGTATCTGAATCAGAATATGCTTGATTCCACTGTCATTCTCTCTAAGGATCCTTTTATGTTCTGTCTTCTACCAAGAGTGTAGCTTCTGGAATAAGAAAATGTGTGTTGTGAGCAGGTGGGACTCTTTCTATCCCCAAGATAGGAAACCTAGATCCTAGTCTAAAGCCTCATAATCTTTATTGTATATCTATGTATTCACCTTTCCCCTGTAAGCCTTTCATCTATCCAAGTTGAACTAGATGATCTGATTTTCTAAATACTTCTGATTGCTGCCATAAAAAATCGTCAGAGATAAAGTGGCTTAAAACAAAATAAAACAAAACATGTTACTTTCCAGTTTAAAAATTATATGTGTAGCATGAATCACATTGCAATCAAATTAAGGTGTTTGGTCAAATCAATTATCTTCTGAAGATGTTAAGCGAAGATTCAGTTTGTTTACTTGTTCTGACTTTGACAAGCCATTTGTATTTAATTTTTTCTTCCATCTTCAAAGGCAGATAGTATAATGTATTTTTAATTCATATACTTTGAATTCTGGACACTTAGAATTAAAGTAATACCACTCAAGAATAAATGACCTAATTAATTATTCAAATTCTCACCCATCTCCTTTTAAATATACTTTCTTCTCTTTCCACATTACTTTCTATCTTCTTTCTATATACCTATCAAAACCAAATTGTGTTACCAATATATTCTTGGATGTGTGACTTTCCAATGAAACTTTGTCAACTTACCAGTGGCTACATTCTTTTTTATTTTTTTTTTAACATTTTACTTATTCTTTGTGTCTTTACATTGGGGAGCCCTCCAGTATCACACATCTACCCCCATTCCAAATAAAACAAAATAGAATTTAAGAGAGAAAAAGTGAAAAAAGTAAGAAGGGGGAATCTCATCATGGAAGCTGCAGTGTGACACAGAGAGTCTCACAGTAAATCTATGTTCCCAAGCATTTTTACATGCAGGAGTTCATTGCAAACAATTACTGGTCTGGTTCAAGGCAGTTGGTCTCTACTATACCATTGACACTGAGCCCTATTGAGACTCTTCCTTTGCATCCCTTGCTGTCCTGTGTTGTGGAGATCTGGAAGCCCTGGGTTCACAGGACCAATCACCAATTCCCTTCACCCATAAAAGTAAGTAAATATAAGCAAAAGAGTCCATAAAAAGACAAAACAAAAAGATATAGATGTAATAGATGTAGAGACCAACTCATTAATACACTTAGAAATTCCATAAAATCACAACATGTGAAGTAGCAATATTTGTACAAGTGTCCTTTAGGGTGAGAGATGGGGGGAGAAAAAGAGAGAGAGAATAAAAAATATTTAAAATTAAAAAGAAAAAAACATGACATGACACTCTGAGTCAAGGAAACTCCAAAGATGCCATGGAGTTCATTTTCTGTTGGCCATCTACTTACTGCTGGATATATGCCTACCCTTAAAAGTAGTTGGGTTACTCAATGAGACTACCTTGCAGAAAACTTATATTTAATTTTCAAGTGGTTATCAATTTGAGATACCTTCTGGATTAGGGATGCTGGCATGTGACCTCTTTTAGTTCTAGGACAGCCTTTGATGCAGAACAGTGCAGGTCCTTTCCATGCTGCCTCAGTCTGTACATTTATACGTGTGTTGGTCCTGTTCATTAAACGGAACTGCTTTTCTTGGTGTCCTCCATCCCCTTAGGCTTACATTCTTTCAGCCCTTTCCTACTTAGGGTTCCCTGAGGCTTGAGGTAAGGGATTTAATGGAAATGCCAATTTGGGGATATGGGTCTGAGGTCTTTCACTCTCTGTGTTATGTCTGGCTGCATCTCCATATTTGTTGCTATCTGAGGCTGGAGGAAGCTACTCTGATGATGGATGAACAAAGCACTGAACTCTGAGTACAGTAGTATATTATTGGAATTTATTTTATCATTACTATGCTTTTAGAATAGTGTTATTTGGTTTTATCCTTAGTCTCTGAACAATCTAGTCTCAGATTTTTGGTCACCCATACAATGTCAAAATGTCTGGTTGTAGTTTATATCTCCAGCTGTAGGATATTCTTTTTGTTTGCTATGAATATGTTTTGCTCTCGTTGGTTGATAAATAAATCTGTTTTGGCCAATAGTCAGGCAGAATAATGTTACAGGGTACATTCAAACAAAAGAGGAAGGTGAAGAAGGGCAGATTCGAAGCAGACACTGGGAGCTGCCCAAGAAGCAGGATGTGAGTCTTCAATCAAATCATCAAATCAGATGTTGACTGTTAACTCCTGTAAGAATTCTTTGCATTAATCAATGGGCATGGGCAGTATGTGGAGCCTCGAGGGGTGGGATCAGACTGTGTTCCTGTTTATGGGCTGGCACCTTGGAGCCCATTCCCTGCAGAGGAACACCTAACCAAGTCTTGACTTTGAGATGAAGAATTCGGACTTGCCTGGAGTGGATGTGCCATGCTGAGCCCAACCCACCTTGGGACTTCTTGCCCTTTTGGGGGAAGGGATGGGATGATGAGGAGGGAGGAGGCTGAAATCTGACTGGGAGGGATTGGGAGGAGGGAAGGGAGGGAAAGCAAGTGGATACATGGATAAAAATACATCTTTTATAAAGAAATAATAAAATGAACATTAAAAAAGAATTCTTGGCATGTAGCAGCTAAGCTGTAAATGTGCTAGTCCAGTAACCTGACATGGCACCAGCAGAACATACTGAGTATGGAGGGCACTATATTAAGTCTACCTATCTATGAACATGGGAGAACTTTCTAGCTTCTGATATCTTCTTCAATATCTTTCACCAGTGTCTTAAAATTTTTATCATACAGGCCTTTCATGTGCTTGGTTAGTGTTACCCCAAGATATTTTATATTTGGGGGGGGGGATACTATGAAAGTTTTCTTTCTCTAATTTCTTTCTTAGTCATTATTTGAATATAGGACAATTTCTGACTTTTATGAGTTAATTTTGTACCCTGTAATGTTGCTGAAAGTGTTCATCAGTTATAGGAGGTGGTTATAGGCTTTATAGGGTCATTTATGTGCACAGTCATAAAATATGCAAATACAGATACTTTGACTTTTGATTTCCTGTTTGTATTTCTTTAATCTGCTTTAGTTGTCTTATTGCTCTAGCTTTGACTTCAAAGTACTATATTGAATAGATATCGAGAGAGTGAACAGTCTTGTTTTGTACCTGATTTTAATAGAAATGGTTTGAGTTTCTCTGTAATAAAGTTGACTTTGACTGTCAGCTCGCTCTTTATTATGTTAATATACCTTTTATCCCTAGTCTCTACAGGGCTTTATCATGAAGGGTTATTACTTTTATGAAAGGCCTTTTCTTTATATAATGAGATGACCATGTGGCCTTTGTCTTGAAAGTCTCAAGTCTGTTTATATGGTGAATTACATTTTTGTTTTGTGTATATTGAACCACCTCTGCATCCCTTGGATGAATCCTACTTGATAATGGTGGATAATCTTTGTGGTGTGTTCTTGGATTTGGTTTGCAAGTGTTTTATTGAAAATTTTTATATCTATGTTATTAGGGGAAATTGGTTTGTAATTCTTATTTTATCTTTTTTGTTGGGTCTTTATGTGTATAGAGTCTATGGCATCATAAAATGAATTTGGCCGTGTCCTTTGTGTTTCTCTTTTGTGGGATACTTTGAGGAATATTGACAATAACTCTTCCTTGATATTCTGGTATAATTCTGCCCACAAACTATCTTGTCCTGGGGTTCATTTATTTGGGAGACTTTTAATGATGACTTTTATTTCACTAGGAATTATATATTTGCTTAAAATGCTTATCTGATCTTTAACTTTCATAGGTAGCATATATGGAAAAAATCATCATTTCTTTTAGATTTTCCAATTCTGATTACAGATTTTAATGTATCTCATTGAGATTCTCTGTATTTCCTCTAAGACTGTTTTACCCCTCCCATTTTCATCTCTAATTTTGTTAATTTGGATCTTCTCTCTGTGTCTTTTAGTTAATTTTGAAACAGGTTTGTCAGTCTCACTGATATTAAAATTAAACCTAACTCTTTGTTCAATTGATTCTTTGAATTTTTCCTTTGTTTCTATTTTGCTTTATCCCTGAGTTTGACTATTTCTTAATATCTATTCATTTGGAGTATAATTTCTTCTTTTTGTTCTCCAGCTGTCAGGTTTACTCTTAAGTTTCTAGTATGACTTCTCTCCACATTTTATATGTAGGCACTTTTCCTTACAAACATGCCTCCTAGAATTGCCTTCATTGTGTTCTATATGTCTCAATATGCTCTATTCTTATTTTCATTCAATTCTAAAAACTCTTTAATTTGTTTCTTTATTTTGTCTTGAGTCATTTTTTTTCATTCAGGTTTGAGCTGTTCAGTTTCCATGTGTTTATAAGCTTTCTGTTTTCTCTGTTTCATTAATATCCAGTTTTAATCTTTGGTCAGATAGGATGCAGGGAGTTACTTCAATTTTCTTTTATCTGTTGTGACTTGCTTTGTGTCTGAGCATGTGCTTTATGTTAGAGAAACTTCCATGCAGTGCTGAAAAGATGATATATTCTTTTGTGCTTGGGTGAAATGTTCTATATATATCTATTAAAGCTATTTGGCGTATGATGTCACTTAACTCCAGTATTTTTATGATTAGTGTTTGTCTGGATGACCTGTATAATGGAATGAATGAACTATATAAGTCACCTTCTGTCATTGTATAAGGGGCAGGGAAATACATGATTTTAAGCTGTAGCAGTGATTATTTTATGAACTTGGGTGCCCTTTAGTTTGGAGGCATATATGTTAAAAATTACAATGTCATCTTTGTGGTGGGATTTGTGTGTTAGCTGATAAGGTTGGGAAGAGTGTCTCTAGAGTCCTGGGAGACTGAAGGGGGTGTGGCAAGCCCTGTTCAAAAGGGGCTGCTGGGATCTTGAGCACCCCACTTTTGTTCCTGCTTTCTTGGAAATTGCATCAGCATCCATCGCCTGGATCATCCTATCGCCAAGTAATCGTCCTAAGGTTTCACTTGTAATCATGAGTGTTAAAATACCCTCCAATAAATATTAATCCTGTATTTGGTATTACAAGTGAGATTTATTGCAGTAGCTGGTATCCCTGGGTGGCCTCAAAAGGAACTTTGGGTGACTGTCAGGCAGACAGGTATCATCTCTGTCATTTCTAGATTTTGGAAGTTGCTTGCACTTCAAGTTTACTTGGGTAAATATTATATCCTTCTATGGTCTTTGATGTAATTGAAGATTAGGTAGTTATAGGTATAGTTTTTCTTAGCTATTTTAAAAGGTATACTGGATATAAAACTTTATATTCACAAGGATAAGATAGATGGTCGAGTATTTTCTTTAATTTTGCTAAATACAAATAGACTAGATATTGTAACTGTAATTCTAGCTATTTTTTATATGTAATTTTGTTATGTTAAAATTGAAACCTTCCTTTTTGATCAGACACAAATGGGGAGATGATGTGGGAATGTCTTTCTGTATGCTGTGCATACCAATCTTTAAATAAAGGACTGTTTAGGCCATGGCAGGCAGCATAAAAGAAGAAGGTGGGAAATCAGAATAGTTAGGAGAAGGAGGGCAGAGTCAGATCAGATTGAGCCAGCCACCCAAGAAGAAACATGTAAGGAACACAGGTGAGTCATAGGCCACATAGAAAGACAGATTAATGGAAATGGGCTGTGTTAAGATGAAGGAGCTAGATAGCAATGTGTTTGAGCCATAGCCAAACAGCATGAAATTAATATAAGCATCTGAGTCATTTAGGGTGGGGGCAAAGCAGCGGCAGGCAGCTAAGCGATCTGGGACTGCAGGTCTGTGGGTCTGGACCTCTGGCCACCTGGGGCCAGAAACCATATTGTAACACATCTTGGTGGATTTTTCCTTTTATGGTTATATAGTGTCCTTTCTCGTCTCTTTTTAATAGTTTTGGTTTGAAGTCTATTTTGTCTGATGTGAAAATGGCCACACAACCTTACTTCTTAGGTCAATTTACTTGGAATTTTTCCCATTCTTTTACTCTGTTTTATGCTATTCTTGATGTTAAGATGTGTTTCTTTGATAAAGCAGAAAGATGAATCCTATTTATCTCCATCCATACTGTTAGTCTGTGTCTTTTTTATTTTTCCTGATTGGGGGGGGGTGCAGGGAATTGAGACTATTGATATTGATGTTGAGAAGAGATTATCAATGAAAAAATGCTTGTTCATTCCTATTATTTTGATCTTGTAGTATGTTTGAGTGTCTGTGCGGGGGGGGGTTCTTCTCTTTATTTGCTTACCTAGGCTCATTTATTCCCTGTGTCCTCTTTGGTAGGATTAAGCTCTTCAGGTTGAAGTTTTCCTTCCAGCACCTTCTGTAGCCCTGGACTTGGAGATAGATAATGCCTAAACTTGTTTTTACCTTGGAATTTTTTCTATCTCTTGAAAGTTTTGCTGGGCATAATAGTCTATGCTTGCATATGACTGGCTTTTAGCATCTCCACTGAGAATTCAGATCTTACTTTAATATGTCTGTCTTTGTATGTTACTTGGTTTTTCTCCACTGAAGCTTTTAATATTCTTTGCTTATTCTGTACATCTAGTGTTTTAGCAACTATGTGCCAGAGGTACTTTCTTTTCTGGTACAGTCTATTTCATTTTCTGTGTGCTTCTTATACCATATTGTAAATAATTCCTTTAGGTTAGGGTTTTTTTCCTTCTAGGATTTCATTGAAAATATTTTCTGTGTCTTTTACTTGGGTTTCTTCTCCCCCTGGATCTGTTATTCTTTGATTTGATCTTTTCATGGTATCATAGGTTTCCTGGATATTTTTGATCCTGGCTACTTTTAGATTTCACATTTTCTGACAGAGGTATCTATTTCTATCATTTCTTAAATGCCTGAGAATCTTTCTTTCATCTCTTGTATTCTATTTGTGATGCTTGCTTCTGAGTTTCCCTTTAGAATTCCTAAACTATGTCCAGAATTTCTGTAAGTTTTGTTTTATTTATTTCTTCTGTTTTTAAAATTTTTATTAATTAAATTTATTCATTTATGTTACATTCTGAGCACAGGTTCCCCTTCCTCCTCTCCTCCCATTCCATTCCCTTCCTTCACTTCTCCCCCCCCCCCCCCCGCCACTCCAATCCACTACTCTTCTTTTTCAGTTCAGAAAGTGTTAGCCCTCACATGGGTATCAACAAAGCATGGTATATCAAGTTTAAGTAGGATTAAGCTCTTCCTCTAGTATTAGGACAATTCAATATGAGGAGTAAGTTTCTAAAAACCTGTTAAAGCATCAGAGACAGGCCCCACAACCACTGCTAGGGGGTCTCAAAAATAGACCAAACTATACAGCTGTCACATATGTAGGTGGCCTCTGTTAGTCCCATTCAGCTTTTATGAGTACAAGTTAGTTGTCTCTGTGGGTTCTCTTGTGATGACTTAGACTCCCCCACTTCCTCACACAAGCCTTTTTCCCTGTCTTTAATGGGATTTTCAGAGCTCAGCCTGGTGCTTAGCTGAGGATCTCTCCATCTGCTTCCATAAGTTACTGGACAAAAGTTCTCACTCTCTGATGACAAGTAGGGCAGTCACCAATCTGATTACAGAAGATGGGCGGTTCTGGATACCTATACAGTGTTACTAGGAATTTTTGCTGGGATTATCCTTGCAAGTCTTGAATAGTTTTATTCATTTTCCTCTACTGTTTGTTTTTGTTTTCACATATTTTATAAAAGGCTTTATCAACTTCTTTTTTTTAAAAAAACCTCTATCATATTTGTAAGGGCCATTTTAGGTCCTTGCCTTATGCTTCAATTATGTTTTATTCTTTAACCTGTTAGAGCTGCTGAGTTGTGGTAGAAATGTATTGTCCTGGGTATTAGGTATTTAAGGTTAGAATGATCATAATTCTAGGTACTGATATCTGATCTTATCTTTATTAGGTAGGTGATTAGTACCTTGATTTCTGTTGTCATCTGTTTCTTAGGTGGGCACGGTCAGTGTTTGATGCCTAGTAAGCAATTCTTCTAGGATCCTGCCACTGTGGGTTCTTAGTAGAATCTTTATCTAGGCAGTAGGAGCTGACACCTAGGAGTGGGGATGGACTAGATGGAGGTTTCTGGAAGAAACCTACAGGAGAGAGGGAAGCAGAGTGATTCACCACAATTTGCTTAGTCCATAAGCATGAGAGCAGATAATAGAGTCTACAACAGCTAGTATGTAACTGAGCTGGGGATGAGACTACAGGACTTGATTTGGAGAAAAAGAGGGAGATGAGACAATCTTCAGTGACCTTTCCTAATTCTCTGGTCAGTGTGTTCTATAGGCTCACAAGGAATGGCAGCAGGAGTTAGGGGTTGGTACAAAGGGATGTGTTGGGGGGAAGTAAGGTTGGAAGTTATGATCTGTGATCTACTTTAGATGAGGGCAGATTCTGCTTGCAGCCTATATATTCTTATATAGTACCGTGGGCTCCCTTATTTATTCTCAAATGATTCCCTTCTCTCATGTGGTTGCTTGTCTACATGTGGCTGACATCCATGCCAGGATAACATTAACGATATGGCTATTTTTTCCTACTTTTCTTTATTCTTCTTCTCCAGGAAACTTCAAAATTTTATGGTTTGCTTTCCATAGGATTTATTTTCTTTTATACTGTAATGTAATTGTCATTGACCTACCATCTGAATCCATCCTTCTTAAATAATTTTATTTAAAAAAAAAAACACCTAAAATCCCAAAAAGGACTCTGATTTCCCCAGTAACATGTGGATAGTCCTTGAAATTTCTCGTAACATGATTATAGCCATACAGGGATATTAAAGAAACTCTTCTGAAGACACAGCAATTACTGTACTCCTGAACATTACCTAAGATCCTCTATCTTTTGTCTTGCCTTAGGGATATAAGCTGTTTAACTGGAACTTTGCCATTATTGGGGACAGATGAAAATCTCTTCCTTTTCTTTCTCTCCAAGTTTATTATCCTGGGGTATAACAGGAAAATATGGAACTTAGGAAACTCCCATTTCTTGGATTGATTTTTCCATGACTGTGTCCAATGATCACATGATGGGCAATAAAGAATGTCACTTTTAAACCCATTTCTTTTCTTCTTGGACATAGGTTTTCCTCTTTACCATAATATCAAGGTTCCTTCAGAGATTTGAAGAAATTTTGCACCATGTTTTAGGGAAAGAAATAACAGTAGAGAGGCTCGGCATAGTTAGGCCCACAGATTCCTGACCATAATGATTGGCTTCAGCACTACCTTAGACAACATAATTGCTAGGCAGTTGCTTTTATCACTTGGCAAAATTGCTACACAAATAAGTATTCTAAGAATTTATATAAAAGAAATTCAAAAAATTGGTTTTAAAGGAATTTGAGTTCCTACCAACATAGAGTATCCAGTCTCAATACACACCGTACTTGACAAAATGACATCAATGTTGCTTTCTCCATACTGGTTTCTCTCAGTCCTCTCTGAGCCCAAATGATCCCATTTTGCCATTATTTCCACTTCTTTCATGGATCCCTTTTCCAGTGCAGGGATAGCATGTACGTAGGAGCTGAGGGAAGATCAAATGAAATCTAGGAGACTTTTCTATGAACCGAGTTACAGCTGATGATAAGGTATACAGATTCCCTTCTCTTGAGTTGACTCCATGGAATGTCTTCTATCTTGTTTCTTTCCTTAGGTATTTAGAGCCTATATCTTGCATGACAATTTCTCCTGCCAGTTTGTGCTATCACTTGTCATCTTCATGCTAACATAACCAGTGTGCTTTTCTAAAGGAAAAGGATGGCTGTGCACATTTAATCTTAGAGGTTCACAGTTAACACAGGTAATCATGTTCAGTTCAGGGATAGATTCACTTAATTATGGCGCTAAACTCATTGCAACCAGAAATTAACCATGTGGTTTTATATACATCTTAATTAACAATGTCATCAGAATGGTCGCAAGCATGTGAATTCTTCAACACCTTGTAAAGTGGCCTACTTAATAAGGTGGCAAGCATAGGCCAAAGTGGAAGCTTTATAAAACTTCCTTCCCAGTATCTCTGAGACTTCAGGTGATGACTGAAAACTTAGAAATTCTGTGCTACAAGTATCCAGTTTCATACCTCAATTACTTCCTCAAAATAATTTTTTCCCTTTTTGCTTTTCACCCTCCTGGATACCAAATGGAGTCACAGAAATGGGAGATCCAGTCAAGACTCTAGCCTCGGTTCTTCTCCTAAATGGTGAGGTCAATGCATTCCCTATGTAAGTCTAAAAGTCAAAACCAGAATTATATGGATTTTGACACATTGTTTTCCATGATTTATGTACTGGATTCTAAAAGGAGACAAAGTTTTCCTTTTTTGTTTTGTTTACTTTTTTATTTATTTTATTATTTTTATCTGTGTATTCCCTGCTCCCCCTCCTCCCAATCCCTCCCAGTCAGCCCTCAGCCTCTCCCTCCCCATCCACACATCCTCTTTCCCAAAAGAGTAAGAAGTCTCAAGGTGGGTCAGCTCAGCATGGCACATCCACTTAAAGTTTTCTAACCCATGTGCTGCAAACATTAGCCAGTTGCTAAGTGAAGCTGACACTTGGAGATGGTAAAACCTAGGAAGCTCCTTTAAAGTTATAGCAAAACAGAGCTGAGAATTGACACAGATCCCAATAAAACCCTAATTATGGACTTCCAGGCGGTAGGAAATCTGATGCGACAACCAAGGAGAGCAGAATGAGCCTACTCAGGCTCTGTAGCATCTTAATGCTTGCTGTTTCTGCTGGTTTCTACGGACTTATTTTTCTCTAGGTGAGATAAAATTTTCCCTTCCAAGACTCCTTTGTTCCATACTTGTTTTCTACTTTTGTTTATATCTCACCACACCCTGGACACTCTTGCTTTTATTTTTAGTTTCCAATAAATGTGACATAGGCTAAGGAAAAAGAACATTCTGATACAGTCTCTTTCAGAGTTCTTTTAGATATTATTGTTTTCTGTTTTCCATATTAGGTAATAAAAACTTAAATCCAAGTTACACATGGAAAATTACAAATAGGCTTACTTAATCCAGATAACCCTCCTTAAACAGAAATTTCACCCTGAGTGCTTATCAGGCTTATATCCTATCTAAATTGACAAATGTAATGTATACTGACAGATTGTAAATTTGGAAGAAAAGATCAAAATGAGCATTTAAAGAAAATATTATAATTTCCACCCGCAAGGAAGGTGTGATTCTCCCTGACTCATATAATCAAAAGAAACTGGCTGCCCTCAGTAATGCATGAATGTCACTGTTTATTCTGCATGGTTTGGGAATGTTGGGTACTCTACACGCAAGCCAAAATTAACCAAGCAGCCTGGAGAAACAAAGTCACAGGTTCTAGTCCTGTTGAGTCATAATAGTAAAGTGACTAGTCTGGTGGGCACCATTTCTTTATAGACTTTAAAGAAGGAGTACAAGATGCAATAAATATAAGTTTCTGTCGTAAGGATAAACAAACCAGTAGGCCTCTTTTCTGTATGGTGACTCATACGCAGAGAAAGAAGATTTGAAGGAAATTTTCCAGAGGATGCTTTAGTGAGGAAGACAAAAGAGATTTAGAAGACATCCCAATATGTGTTCGTTCTGCCTTACTGAGTTTAACAAGGCACACCTAGCCTGTTACTTTGATCCAGATCTTTAATAAGAAAAAAGTAAAAGTTATCCTTGACTCATTGAGATAGAACTCAGATCTCAAGGTAGCTGGGAGTTGGGTAGGGCAAGAATTTTTGGAGGAAAATTACATTAGTTCACAGAATGGTTACTTGTTCTTCCTCTTCCTTCAGCATGTGTTAATGTGAGCCTTCTTATTTAGGGTCCCACATTCCTAAGGGTTAGTCTTATCTGAGTTATTGATTTGAAAATCTAGGTCTCCACTTAGGCCAGGAATTCATTATCTTAACCAACAGAAAATAGCTGTCCCCTCACAGGCCTTAAGTTCTGCTATAACAGTTCCCTTATCGGATAGGTAATCTCAAAATCATGTAAGAAACAAATCAGGCAACAGAACCCCCTAATATTTCTGTCCTTGCTGGCTTCTAGCCAGGACAAGAGCAAGGACATTTTTCACTGTGATGAAAGATCATGCCCAAGAGGTTTAAGGCATACAGGGGAACATTTGTGGGGATATGCTCTTAGAATTAATGGTATGGATTTTAGGCACAGCATTTTGAATGTGGAAATTTTTTTAAAAAGCTTTAGGGTATTATAAATTTCAAGTATCTGATAACTCATACTACATACATTACAGGCTTTTTAACCCAATCTGAGTAGTCAAGAGTCTTTTAAAAATATTTCAGGCCATCATAGACTTAAATTCAACAAACCTCTGAAAGGAAGCCTTATCTCACATTGACTTTGATTTACTGGAAAGATGTCTTAACAGTTAATAGCACTTGCTGGTCTAACAGTGGACTCATTTTTTTATTCCCAGCACCCACATGCCGGCTCACAATCATCTTAAATAGAGTTCCAGGGGATTTGATGCTTTCTTCTGGCTTCTGTGGCCAGTTAATGCAATGGTGCACATACATACATGCAGGCAAAACATTCATACATATAAAATGAAATAAATATAAACATAGTTTTAAAGTACGAACCAATGGATTTTTAGCTTATGTCTAAATTCAAGCCCCATTACCATTTCATTATTGCCATTGTCTAAATTAATTTCACATCATTGGCCTTATATAATTTGTGCTTCTGTGACACCTTTGCAAATATGCACATTTCCATTTCATATTAGTGCAAGATTTTTTCCATTCAGTGAAGTACTCCACAGCCTGACAGGTAGACAATACTGCAGGAGAGATGGCTCAGTAAGTAGGAGCACATACTACTCTTCCAAAGGACCTTAATTCAGTTCACCATACCCATATCAAATGGCTTACAGCTGCCTGTAGCCCAAGCTTCAGGGTTATCTATCACCTTTGACCTCAGTGTGCAGTTCTATTCATTTGCAAATACCCACACATATACACATAACTTAAAAAGACCTTTAAGCATGGTGATGGAAATACATTCCTTTAATCTCAAGACTTGAGAGGCAGAGACAGGTGGATCTCTGTGAGTTCAAGGCCAGTACAATCTACAATCTGCAAGTTCCTGGACAGCCACAATTGTTACACATAGAAACCCTGTGCTGAAAAAACAAAACAGAAAAAAGGTAGACAATTACACACAAGGCTTTCTGAGTTCTAAGATAGGATATTATGTTGTCAAGTATGTCAAGATAACAAGAGCAATAAAAACTCCTTTATTGAACATGATGTGGGTTCAAAACTCAGAGGATGTCTAAATTTCACTGATTATATTCTTTGATTTTACAGTCTCCCCTAGTCACCAACAAGGTATTCAAGTCAACATTAGAAGAAAATGCCAACAGTGATATTCAAAGTTACATAAAACCTAGTTAAAGTCCACATTCAGTAGAATAAATTTAAATTCTAAGTACTCCAGCTAAATTTTCAAGATACTCATTTGAACCATTCTTGCCATTCAAATTATTCTTTTTCTCTTTAAAAAGTTTTTTCCCATATCTACTCCTACTCTAGTCCTCTTCTCCTCCCAGTCCTCCTTCAGCCTCCCCCGACCCCATCTCCCCATCCATCCCCCAAGGAGGGCAAATCCCCCTGGGAAAAAGAAATAGAGAAGATCTCCTGACTAAATTGGGATCATAAGGGGAAGCAAACAAAGGGAGGTAGGAACTAATCATGAGAGAAGGAGACAGTTGAGTGAGAGGAGCAACAGAGAGGGAGAACAAAGAAATGGATATCTTGATAGAGGGAGTTATTGTGAGGTTAGAAAGGAGCCAGCCAGGTGTACTAAGGAAACCTCCAAGAACCCACAAGACGTCCTGGTTTGAACTCCAAACAATAGTGGAGAGGGTACCTAAACAAGACTTCCCCTATAATCAAATGAATGACCACCCTAATTGTCACTATAGAACCTTCATCTAACAATGAATGGGGGAAGAAGCAGAGATCCATAGCTGAGTACCAGGTCAAGGTCCTAGTCCAGCTGAAAAAAGAAAGAGGAGAGAGTATATGAGCAAAGGGATCAGGATCATGAGGAGAAGACCCACAGAGATGGCCTGACCTGAGCTATTGGGAGCTCACTGACTCTGAAATAATCACTGGGGGACCTTCAGAGAAAGTAACTAAACTCTCCAAAGGTGGACAACAGTCAATAGGAATGGGCAGTTTGTGGAATCTCTTGCAGTAGGACCAGAGTTTATTCCTGTGCATGAACTAACATCTCAGAGCCCATTCCCTACAGAGGAACAATTAATCCAGTCTTGATATTTTAGGGAAGGACCTGAACCTAAGTCAATAGGATATATCAGACTCACCTGATAAATCCTTCTTGCTTGTACTTCTAAAGTATGAGAAAAATTTCTAAGCAGACTCATCATATCTATTTTAGACAGAAAATTAACCAACTAATAACAATTGTAGATATAAGAAACAAAAAATCATAAGAAAATAATTTTTAGACGTGTCTGGAATTTCAATAGTGATTGGCTGTGAAACAAGTATTACATCGGCAAACTTATATTCAACATTAGTAGTGTAACCATGATTGGAGTTTCTTTTCATAGAATAAAGAAAGGCAAATGAGATTATATAAAAAAAATCTATAATTTTTGGTCTACTACTGGTAAGTGCTATGAAGGAAAATTATATAAGGCATATGGATTAATTTGTACATTCTCTGAAATTAATAATTAAATGAATAATATTCACTGCAAAATCCTCACAACCAAGAATCTACAGCATATAAACTGGATAATAGAACTCAGTAAAATGACTTGATTAAGAGCACACAGATAACAATTCCTAAGATCCAAACTCAAGTTGATGGATGCTTTGATACCTAATCTTTGCTATCAACTAGATTGGATCTCAAATCAACTAAAATGTGACACACTTAGAACTACTGTGAAGACTTTCATGATCAAATTATTTAAAACATGGAGACCTACCCCTAACTGTAGCAGCACAAAGTATGTTTTAGTGACAGTCCAGAAAAGTGGGTCACAGAAGAAAAGCTTTTGCTTTTTGTCTGCTTGCCTTTACCCTTGTTGGAAAGTTCATTTATTCCTGGGGCATTCTTTAGCAAATAAGAGAATGAGTTTCTTTAAGCTTCTAATATGTATTGAATACCAGCTGCTCTTCATGAATCCTCTAAACCTTAAGTGCCAGATTATAACTGCTGAGGTATCCAGACTCATAGACTGAGGAACTACTAAACTCTCAGCCTTTCCAATGTGACACACATACTAAAGACATTTTATTTTTTTACTACATTTTATAAAATTAGGTATAAAAAGTCAGTGTTAATAGTCACCCACTATATAGGTTTTTATATTGTTCTCAATGAACCTCCATTTGTAAATTCAATATTAAAAATAATTGCTTCTCAGTTTTAAATAAACCAAAAGAATGTTCAGAACCTTGACTTTTCAGCCTCTTGTTTCCCTGAACAAAATCACCATGAATACTGTATTTACATCATTTACTCCATTTGTTCCTTCTACTCCAACAACCACAATATCCTTTCAAATTCCTGGCCTCTTGTGCTGCTGAATAGGCTTTATTAACTTGTCACAAACTAGAGTCATTTAGAAAGATGTGATCTCAACTGAGAATATGCCTGCATTAAATTGTCAAATAGGCAATTTTGAAAGGGAATTTTTTGATTAAGAGGGTCAAGCAAACAGTGTGTGGTACAACCCCCCACTACGCCAAAAGGTGGTTTGGTGTTATAAAAGAGAGCAGGATGAGCATTCCATGGAACAAGCCACTAAGTATCATTCCTCCATTGCCTCTGTTTCACTTTCTGCTCACTGCAGTAATGCTTCCCTACCTGAAGTCCTGCCTTGGCTTTCTTCAATGATGAGTAGTAATAAGGACATGTAAAGCGAATTAATCCTTTCCTCCCAGTGTTGCTTTTGACCATGGTGCTCTATCACAATAGAAAGTAAACTAATACACCTTTTCTGTAATTATTAATTGTGACATATCCACTGTGGTGTTTTGAAAGAAAATGGTCCCAAAAAGGAATGGCACTACTAGGAGGTGTGACTTCATTGGGGTAGGTGTGTTGGAGGAAGTATATTACTAAAATTGTGGGCTTTGAGGTCTCATATATGCTCAATCCATGCCCAGTAAGACAGATCACTTCCCACTGCCTTCTCATCAAGATATCAAGGTGTAGCTAACACCATGTCTTGCGCACAGTGCAATACATACTCCCAGCTCCGTGCTCCCCATCATAATGATAATGGAATAAGCATCTAAACTGTAAACCAACCCATTTAAATGTTTTCCTTTATAAGAGTTTCCATGATATCCCTTCACAGCAATAGTGTATCCCTAATTACACACACACACACACACACACACACACACACACACACACACACACTTTCTCTCTCTCACACACACAAGTTAATTTAGGGATGTTTATATGTACATATGTTTAGGGGTAATCATTTAGGATTAGGAGAGTTACCAGGGGTCTTATCCCTTAAGAAAATCAATTTTCCTTTTCTTGGCAGTCATTAATTTCTATCATCCTTCATGTGGGAGTGACGACTTGTGAAATTTTACTCATACACATTAGCATGTAAATTTGTGCCTCCATGTGAATGTCTTATTTAGGCAAGTATAGTGTTCTAATTTCATTCCTGTAGCTTTTCTGTCACATCTAGAAGACATTATGTCACAGAAGATATCCTTGTCCTCTGGTTTTTACAGTCTTTCTTCTCTTTCTTTGGCAATATTCTCTGAGCCATAGATGTGGAAATTGTGTTATGGATATAGTAGTTGGGATTGTTTAGCCCATAATTATTTATTCTCTGTTTTTTGATCAGTTGTGGATTTCTGTAATTGTTCCCATCTGCTGCAAAAATAAGTTTATTTGGTATTGAATATTAGTTACTTTTCTATGCTGTGATAAAACACCATGGCAAGGTAATTTATAGAAGAAGTATTTGTCTGGGTTTGTAGTTTCAGAGACATGAGCCCATGATGGCAAAAAGTAAGCATAATAGCTAGAGATGGAAACAAGGAGTCTACACCTTGAACTGTAAGCAGGAAGCAGAAGGAGGAAAGCCCAGTCTCAGTGTCACACTTTCAAACAGTGCCACCAACTCATAATCAATACATATAATTAGGACGGAAATCTCAAACTAATTCTTTCTACATCATGACTTCCACAGTATTGTGGCCATGATGCAAAATGGATATACTCAAGTTTCAAGACTCTCCATGTTCTTTCTCAGTCTCAGCATCAGCACTGTTAAAAGTCCAAATTCTCTTCTAACAGTCAAAAAATTCTCTTAATTGTAATCCATTATAAAATAAAAATGCAGATTACATTCTTCCAATATAAAATGGCACAGAATATACATTACCATGTATAACGGGAGAAATTGGAACATTGTGAGGAAATACTAAACCAGAGTAAGGCTAAAACCCATCAAAGCAATTACCAAATCTTCTAACTCCAGGTCCCATATCACGAGGGTTAAATGACTCCACCTTTTCAGTTTTGTTGCCTACAATATACATCCCTCTTGTGGATTGATTTCAATCTCTGTGTGCAGCTCTCCTTAGCAAATATCTCATAACTCTTGCATCTCCAATACAGCATAGGCTTTACTTTTACAGGTTCACATAATGGTTTCTCAGAGACATACACATTCAGACCCTTTATGCAATGACTTCGCTGCCATAGGTCACCTGGTAACAGGGATTACCTGAATGGAGGAAGGAATAGTCCAAGATATCTTGTCTTTATGATTCTAAAATCAGCACCATGTAGACAACGCTGCCATGTTTGACTCCAAGCCTGGGTTGGAATTTGCACCATTAGCAACAGCTTTGATTGCAGTTGTCTTCCAGAATAAGAAAATGCCTTCTTAGTTCTCTAATAAGTTGTAAAGTTAACTGGGTCTAGTCTTGACCTGGGGGCACACTTCCTTTTATCCCAGTGCAGATCTGGTCTCTTTTTAATGATACT
Source organism: Phyllotis vaccarum (assembly GCA_033318265.1). Lineage (NCBI taxonomy): Eukaryota > Metazoa > Chordata > Mammalia > Rodentia > Cricetidae > Phyllotis > Phyllotis vaccarum. Next base: position 62,904,346 of record JARWLC010000013.1, read on the forward strand.
TGCTATTAACAATTTTAACCTGCCATCCAGAGAAAATATTGGCTGTAACATTAAGAAATTTGGTGTTTTTTTCCTTAAACAAACTGTATATTTTATATTTCTCCTGCTCCACTTGCTCTTTTTCATTATAACCTTTCAAAGGAATGATTATTAGTAGCAATATGACCGAACCAATATCAGGCTCTTTTGAATTTTCCTCTTCCAAAGAAATTAATAAACTACCTTTAAATTTAGACTTAGGTTGCTAATTTTGTTCCATTTTAAAATCTTGAAAGCCGGGCTTCCATGGTCCACATAAATCTCACCAACACTATCTTCAAACTTTCTACTAGGATGGTCTATTAAGCTCCACTTACAGTGTCCAACCACTTCTAGAGTTCAAAGATTCAAAGACTTTCACATTTCTCAAAAAAGTAGCATGATCAGATCTGATACAGCAGTAGCTTAATTTCTGGTGCTAACTTGTGTATCTGTAGTAGTGGGGGCTTCTTTGGTCCCTGGCGGCCAGAGACCCAGAACCTGCCGCGTCAGACCTCTTAGCCGCCTGCTGCCCACCGCTCAGGTCCCCAGAAACGACTCAGACACTTATATTAACTTTATGCTGTTTGGTCTACGGCTCAGGCACATTACTAGCTAGCTCTTACATCTTAAATCAACCCATTTCTATTAATCTGTCTGCCACATGGCCCGTGGCTCACCTGTGTTCCTTACATGTTGCTCCTGGGGCAGCTTGTTCAGGTCTGCCTGACTCCGCCCTGCTTCTCCTACCTATGCTCTGATTTCTCCTCCTACTTCTTCCTTGGTGCCTGTCATGGGCCAAAACAGCTCCTTTATTTAAAGATTGAGATTCACAGCACACAGAAAGGCATTCCCACATCACTTCCCCCTTTCTGTTTCAATTTTAACATAGCAAAATTACATATAACAAAATAGCCATCAAGCAAGAATTATAGTTATAATATCTAGTCTATTTGTATTTAACAAAATTAAAGAAAATACTCTTATCATCTATCTTATCTTTATGAATCTAAAGTTTCATATCCAATATACCTTTTAAATGACTAAGAAAAACTATACCTATAACTAACTAATCTTCAACTACATCAAAGACCATAGAAGGATATATTTACCCAAGTAAACTGGAAGTGCAAGCAACTTCCAAAATCTAGATTTGACAGCGATGACACGTATCTGCCTGGACAGTCACCAAAAGTTCCTTTATAAAGTTGGGGCATCCATCTTCAGCCTAAAGGCCCAGAGTCTCTTTTCATCTCAATGAAGCAGAAAATCTGCTCTGCCCATTTTGGTGTAGTTCAGTCATTTCTCCTTGTGTCCTGAAGATTGAAGACTCTCTTCAAAGTTCTTTTCAACTTTCCCTTGCCTTACTTGTTGGTTATTGGTCTCGAGCCGGTATTTAGCTTTAGATGGAGTTTACCACCACTTTGGACTGCATTCCCAAGAATCTTGACTCCGGGGAGATCCAGGCCCAGTGCCAGGGGCTGCTACTGGCCTCATACCGTCCACGGGCCATCTCTGACAGTTTTCTCTGAAGGACTTGAAGGACCATTTCAGCTTGTTCTGTCAAATTTCAAAGGTCACTTTCTGAGGGAACCTGCATGTCCAGTTTAAATAGCACAGTGTCAAGCAGTCAATACAGGGACAGGTTCTTGTCCAATGACTAACCGTTGCCACAAGAAAAGTAGACTCCATATGGAGTTTCTTCAATGCCCTTTTTTCTCTTGAAGTAGATTGGGGCTGCCAGGAGCAGACCTGTCTCACTGTACAGAAAAGTCTTTAAGTTCTAAAAATATTTTAAATGTCATATTTTATGGATCTCTGAAAGTTTTGAAGAAGACCTGTTTATTGAAAATATATTTGTTTGACCTTGAAAACATATCTAATATGATTATGTCTGAATGTAATGTCTAACTACTGACTTGCATTGCTTTATATTCTAATTAATTGGAAATAAAAACTTTCATGGACTAATAATTTGGATTACAATGTTAGATAAACTGATTAAGTATACTACCTGAAACAAGCATAGAAATACTTGTACAATGACACAATTAATCTCAAAATGCACAATTTGTATACAGAAAACCAATGCAATATAAAATATTTAAAGCTAGTAAATCCTTTTAAAAAGAAGATTCCATAATCTATTCTTATATCCTACATATCTGTATCCCCTTTTTCTTTATATTTTTTAAACACAAATCTTGAATCTAATCATTCTTGTTTAACTTTTTTCTAACCATAACCATGAACAATTTTTAACCAATTAACCTAAACAATGACAATCATCCATAACCGATTGAACAACCAACACCAAGCCATCCCACCACTTGGGAACCAAAACCAACCTACCCCACCACTTGGGAACCAAAACCAATCCACCCTACCACTTGGGAGTATGGGCGCTGTGTTCTTAAGTTTACTTCCTGCTGACTGAGGGCAATGGCATCTTTTGGGGATCCTGAAAAAAAAGTTTTGTTAAATGTCAAGTCCTGAAATAAGTAGCTGTGTCATTTGTTGTCCAGTCTCTGCATAACAGGAAAGCACTCAGTGTTACAATGTGGTTTCTTTGTTTCCAAGCTGCCTGAGGCCCAGCCCCACAGACCCTGCAGCACCAGACCTCTTAGCTGCCAGCTGTTGCTCCTGCTCAGGCCCCAGAAATGACTCAGACACTTATATTAACTTCATGCTGTTTGGCCTATGGCTCAGGTACATTGCTAGCTTGCTCTTATATCTTAAATCAACCCATTTCTATTAATCTTTCTAAGTACTACAAATGGCAGCCCAACGTGGGTCATATACATGATTTATATCCACATAAAGCCATAGAAAGCTTAAAAAACAGTCTAGAGCACAGGAACTGAAGCCCAAGCAGCTTCCGAGTTGTGTCTGAAGTGGCCCGTGGTAAAGAGACTGAGTGGTATATGGGATTAAATTATAAAATGGTGTGTTTGCTATATGCAATTTAAGGTGAACAAGGCCAGTTCCTGAATCTAGATGTAAGCAAAAGGTGGATTTAAGGTTTCTATTAATAAGGACAAAAAGGGAACAGAATCAAAAATGGCTTCTTAGTGTCAATGTTTTCTTGGATCCGCTGTGTTTGCTGGAGGCAAAGTGAGGGTTGGCTTTTTAAAGAGAAGCTTCCTGATTCAGCCTTAAAGGCAAAATACTTGTGAGTCTTTTAAGAGGCTCTGCTGCCTAATACTTAAATGGAGTTAATGAGCACCAGATGGCAGTTTGACTTGGTAATTATATAGAGCCTAAAATTCCCAGAGTACCTGGGCTAAAAAGATAAATTCTATGAAATTAGACTAGGAGCTGGGTGGAGCCATCCATCCATCCTATGAACCTTGAACCTTGGCAGATTAAAGGTGTGTTCAGAAACAGAAAGAAATAGAAGAATCTGGGTAGAGTTAATCACCCTAGCCAAGCAAAGGTGTGGTCAGAGACAGTGGCAGATTAAAGGTGTGGTCAGAAACAGAAAAAAGTTAAGAAATAAATATACAGTAAAGACAGTTTTTTTTTTAAAAAAAAAAGTCTAAGTGGTTTAGAGTGTATTGAAAATATATATACATAGGCTTAGAGAAAGAAAAGAATAGTAGTGAAAGTCCTTAAAAAACAAATAGTATAAAATAAATAAATAAAAAGATAAACCACATAAAGATGGAAAATACAAAGAATGTCTGGATACTGTATATTATTGTCTTATCTTTAAGCTTCTTGATTGAAAATGACTTAGTAAAAGCTACTAAAAGACAGTTGATTATAAATGCTGTTGGTTTAATTCAACCTATATATTTTGTAATTGAGTTTACTTTAAAATTGAAACGCAAAGATACACTACTTTGGAGAAGAGGTTTTCCTTTTATTTTCACAGAAAATGAAACACTGGATTTATTCCTGGATAAAGAACATAAAGTTTGATAGAGGAAGACCCCCTGAAAAATCTCCAATGGAAATGGATGGACTAGATGATTTAGCATTTCAGAACACCTCTGCTAAAGTTTCCTGAGCTCTGTATCCAGAATAATTTCAAGGAGACTGGCTAAGATGACCCAGCCTTAGAGACTACTCCACTAAAGACTTGTGCATAATTCTAAATTTTTCTTCGGATTCCCATGGAATTGCCAACACCCCCATTCAGCAGGAAGTAGCCTAGAGAACAATGCCCACATTCCCAAAACATGGATTATGGATGTTTGTGTTTATTTACAGTGTTGTTTATAAATTATTATACATAAGGGGGGAAAGAATATTAGATTTGGAGTTATTTTTGTTTTAAAAAGAGAAAGGGGGATATATAGGGGTATTGTGTTGCTTCATTGTAAATAATTATCCCACCCACTGGTTTAATAAAAAGCACTGATTGGCCAAAGGCAGGCAGGAAGTGTGGGCGGGGCTACCAGACTAGAAAAACTCTGAGAACAGGAAGCACAGAGCAGAATGCCAGAGAGAAGCCAGAAGAAGCAGAGGACAACCATGCTGCTCTAAGAAAAGGTACCCAACCACATGGCTGAACAAGATAAGAGACATGGGCTAGATGAAAGGTAGAGAGCTAGCAAGTTATATGCCTGAGCCTTATGCTGATCAGCCTAAAACTATCATATGCATCTGTGTGTCTCAGCCAGTCTGTGGGTCTGTGGGTCTGCAGGGTCTGCGGGTCTGCGGGTCTGTTGGTCCTTGAGGTTAGGCCCAAAAGACAGGGCCAGAAACCTCCTACAACATGTATCCATTACTTTTATGTTGCTATGATAAAATATTGTGAGGAAGAAAACTTACAGAAGACAAACTTTGGCCTTATGGTAAGAGTGTGTTATCAGAATGGAAGCATGGTGGCAGGAAGTAGAAGCAAAGAGCTTACATCTTGAGCAACAGCATGAAAGAAAGAGGCAATAACTCAGAATAGCTAGAGTCTTCAAATTCTCAAAGCCTACCTTCAATGGCACCTTTCCTCTAGTGCAGTGGTTCTCAACATGTTCGTCACAACCCCTTTGGCAGTCAAATATCAGATATCCTACATAGAAGATATTTACATTCTGAGTCATAACAGTAGTAAAATATTAGTTATAAAGTGACAACGACATAGTTTTATGATGGAAGGTCACCACAACATGAGGAACTATATTAAAGCATTGCAGTATTAAGAAGATTGAAAGCCACTGCACTAATGAGACCACACCTATAAAATTGCCCAGTTTCTTGTAAAATTATACTATACTCTGCCTATGTACTCATTTGATTTGTTATATTTTGGTCATTTTTCCTGGCCTTGAAGATCTTTCGCTAGTATCTATGATCTTTAATTTTGTATTTATGAAATTACTGTTTGTGAGAATGTGTATGTCTCAGCATCTATGTGTTTATATTTTATTTTGGCTTTTTTCCAGTTTATTTTGCTATTATTATTACTAATGCTTGTTGGTACTATAATAGAGAAAAGGGGTATAGAAATTGGAAAAAGACATATCTTCATAATAAAATTTTCTGAAACATTAAAAGTAGAAATTACTTCCTGCAATTTGGTAAAAGGTATCTTTAAACAGTGATAGCTGCCATCTCAACCACCTTGGAATCAAACTCCAGACAGCAGGCCATAGCACTCTGAATCATATTCAAGTATAGTGCCAAAGAATTTTCGCTTCATGAGGCCAGATCCCACATCTTCCCGCAGTAATCTGGGAAACCTGTTTTCCTGTTAGGCCTACCTATATTACCCAAGAACCTCTTACACCAAGTAAAAAATCCCAGTATTCTTCTGATGTATTAAAAAAATAAAAGGAAAAAAGAACCTAAAAGAATAAAAAGTAAGCCTCACCAATAGGAAGAGTCATGTACAAAACAGAAAATCTTTGCTGGAAGATGAGGCAAAGGAACGGAATCACTGAGCAATATATACGGGAGCTATGGAATACCATGAAAAGACTCACCCTTCAGAATATGGATATATAGCATATAATATGGAGAAGAATATCAAAGGTGGACAGAATATTCTTAATAAAACCATAAGAGAAAGATCTCTCAATTTTAAAGATGTCTATCTAGGTAAAAGAGATTAACAGAAAATCAGACAGACAGAACTAAAAACAAACTATTAATCTTATAGTATACATAAAGCACAAATCATGGTTGCACACACAGCACTGTAATTTTATATTGGTCAAATAGTTCTGTGCATGGGCCCTTCCCTGGCATGTGGTTGCTGTACATAGTAACACTCCAATGGAGAAAATTGATTTTCCCTTTAACAGTAAGTATCAGTTGAAAACATATTCTTTGTTAAGAGTGGATTTTCTGTCCACATAAACTATTCAGTGTTGGTATTTTGTCTAGTTTAAATTTGTGCAGGTTTTGAGTGTGCTGTCACAGTCTCTGTAAGTTTATGTGTGTATCAGTCCTAAGAATCATGTAACCCCTGTGGCTCATACAGTCTTTCTGTCTCTTCTTCTGCATAGATTCCTGAGCCCTAAAGGTAGGAATCTGGCCTAGAAGGATCTTTTGAAAAACCACAGTTGTCAACCCATTTTGTAATATCCAGAAAAAAATATTGTTGTTATTGTTTTAAGACAGGGTTTCTCTGTATGGCCTGGCTGTCCTGGAATTCTTTCCGTAGAGTAGCCTGGCCTTTGGCCTTGAACTCACAGATATCTGCTTTCCTCTGCTTCCTGAGTGCTAGGATTAAAGCTGTGCATTGCTACCACTCATTGAGCATTATTTTTAAGTTAAATTATAAATAAAATCTTTCTATGAGAATATCAGATTAAAATAATTTTATGGCTACTAGCCCAGATCTTCTGAACATAATAGAAGGAATACTTAAATCTGAAAATAAGGATAAGCCCACCCAATATAACAGGACAAAGATGATTCTATCACTGTTAAGCAACAGGGGTCTAAGAAAATATCAAGAAAATGAGAGTAATAATAATACATCTTATTCAATAATAACACTCAATATTAATGGCCTCAGTTTAGCAATAAAGAGACACAAAGAAGCAGAATATATTAGAGCACAAAGTCCATCTTTCACTCCCTCAAAGAAAGTCCTCCTAACTACCAAAAATAGACACCATCTTAAGATGAAGTTAGTTCCATTTTCTTGAAATGTCTTTATCCGTCTTTACACCATAAGAACAAGTAAGCAGAGCTATTCTCTCAACCAAAAGAGACAACAAAACTAATCAGAAGAAAGTCATTCCAGATTTATTGTGCATCATTGTTTTATGCCACCTTAACTTATACTAAAGTTATTTTGGAAGAGAGAAACTCAACTGAGCAAACTCAGCAAATTGGCCTGTGGGCACACCTATGGTCAATTTTTCTTGATTGATGGCTGATATGGGAAGGCCCAGCTCTGTGGGAGATTATGTTGTTCCACTGTAAATAATTGTCCCACCCACTGGTTTAATAAAAAGCACTGATTGGCCAAAGGCAGACAGGAAGTGTGGGCAGGGCTACTAGACTAGGAGAACTCTGGGAACTGGAAGAATAGTGCAGAATGCCAGAGAGAAGCCGGAAGAAGCAGAGGACAACTATGCTGCTCTGAGAAAAGGTACTGAGCTGCATGGCTGAATAGGATAAGAGACATGGGTTAGATTAAGGGTAAAGAGTTAGCAAGCAATATGCCTGGGCCTGAGGCTGATCAGCCTAAAACTATTGTAAGCATCTGTGTGTCTCTGCGGGTCTGCAGGTCTGTGGGCCTAAACCTTGAGGTTAGGCCTGAAAGTCCGGAAAGAAAACCTCCTACTACACAGCTCACTGTGAATAGTATCCCCTTTGGGCTGATAGATCTGCAAACTATAAGAAAGTAGGCTAAGCAAGCCAAAAAGAACAAACATGTAAATAACAGTCCTCTGTAGTCTCTCAATCAGTTCTTGTCTCCAGGTCCCTGTCCCAAGTTTGTGGTCTGAATTTCCTCAATGATAAACTGTTGCCTGGGAGTATAATCTGAAATAAACCCTTTCCTTCCCAACTTGCCTCTGTTTGTGGTGTTTTAGCATGGCAATAGAAAGCTGATTTATCATTAGATAGTCACTAAAGAAACAGCCGACAAAAAGTATATTACAATTCTAATGCTATATGCACCCCCAAAAAGCTGCAACCAGTTTTATAAGATGGATATTACCAAATGTATGGCACAGATTAACATTATCAAAGGGTCAGTGAATGTCAATAGCCTACTTTCCAAAACAGGCATATTTTAGTCTTGTGAAGATTAAACAGCAACACACTACAGAACAGTTGGCTCAAGAAAGAAATTCAAATAAAATTAAAAATTCATAGATGTTAATAAGAAAGGAAAGCACAATATAACAGTACCTGCATGATGGACACAATGGAGACAGTCACAAAGTGACTACAGCAAGACAAAAACCTCGAGAGTTATAAAAACAAAAATGTAACGATGTCCCTGACGGGCTTGAAAAACAAAAGGAAGCAGTAAATCCAACTGGTAAATGAGAAGAGACGACCAAAATCAGCGTTGACATGAACACAATAGAAATTTTAAAATAAGAATGAAAATAAAATGCTCTATTTTTACAATTAGTAGCAATATTTACAAACCTTTAGGCCAAGTTAACTTTAAAAAGAGAGAAATAATCCAAATTAATAAAATCGGCTATAAAAAGGAAGACATTATAACAGACAATTGGAAAAAGCAGATCATTATAAGGACATAATGATTCATATTCTACTATCTGGGAAAATCTAAAAGAAATCACTATGCTTCTACATGAGTATGAACTACCAAAGTTACATAAATATGAAATAAATAATTTTAAAAGAATCATAACAACCAATAAAATAAAAGTACTCGTTTCAAATCTCCCCACTGAAAAAAAGCTCAGGGCCAGATGGATTCAGTTTAGAATTCTAGCAGACCCTTAAAAAATACTAACACTCTAGAATCTTTTCATAAAACAAGAGGAACTCAGCAACAAAACCTTTGACCTACTATCTATTCTGCCTATAGGATGTGCTGGGAAAATGGAGACAAAGAATCAACTAAGCAGGCCACATAGGGGCCCACAGAGACTAAAGTAGCAACCACAGAGCCTGCATGGATTTTTACTATGTCTTCTGTATACATGATGTGGTTGTTTAACTTCATTGTTTGTGGAACTGAGGATACCTCTGATGTTTCTGTCTGCTCTTGGAATCCTTTTCCTCCCATTGGGTTGTCTTGCTCACCCTTGATAAAAAGGGATTGTGCCTAGTCATATATTTTGTTATGTGCTGTAAGGCTGATATCCCTGGGAAACCTGCTCTTTTCTGGAGGGAACAGAGGAAGAAAGGATCTGAGGAGAGGAGAGGTGGGAATAGAATAAGATGAGAGGAGGGAAAGAAACTGTGGTTGGGAAGTATTATATGATAAAAGTACAATTTAAAAATAAATAAGAAAGAAAAGAAGACTTTTTAAGATGCCAATATTATCCTAAAACCACAATCAGACAAAGACACAATGAAGAAATAGAATTATAAACCAGCATATCTGGTGGACACAGACTCAAAAGTTCTCAATAAAGTACTTGTAAACCAATATCTAGTCTGCATCACGGCAAAGATTCTGGAATAGTTCAAAAAATGCAAATCAATAAATGTAATACACAACATGAGACGAGAAACCACAAAATCATCTCATTAGATGCAGAAAAGGCCTTTAACTGATTCAACATACCATTATGACAAAATTACTCTAAAACCTATAAATATAGGAGACATAGCTTAACATAATAAAAGCAATATTCAACAAGCCCACAGCCAGTATCATGCTAAGTGGAAGATAAGCTTTAAATATATCTGCTAATGACAGGAACAAGAAAAGAATTTCCACTCTCCCCAGTCTGGCTCAATATAGTATTTAATATCGCAAGTAGAACTTGTCTTATTAGACATGAAGATAAAAGAAATCAAAAAGGGAAAGGAAGAAGTCAAGGCATCTCTGTTTGCAAATGACATGTCTATAAAAGACTCTAAGGGCTCCACCAGAAAAACCCAAGCTGATAAACATATTTACCAAAGCAACAGGATACAATTTTAACAAAAAAAAATGTGTAACCTTCCTATACAAAAATGACAAACCAAATGGTGTGGGCCGTTTGTGTAGCATCTTGCAGTGGGACCAGACTTTATTCCTGGTGCATGAACTGACATCTCAGAGCACATTCCCTACAGAGGAGCACTTAACTCAGCCTTAATACTGGGATGAGGGACTCAGACTTACCGCAACTGGATATGCCAGACTGAACTGACCTACCTTGTGGTTCCTTGTCCTCCTTGGGGAATGGATGGAGGGGATGCGGTATGGGGAGGCTGAGGGAAGACTAGGAGGGAGGAAGGCAGGGGGAGCAGTGGTAGATATGGAAAAAAAACTTTTAAAATAAAAACAAAACAAACAATGACAACCGTACAGAGAAAGAAAACAGGAGAAAAGCCCATTAGCAGTAGCAGTATCTTGAAAAACATCCTGAAGTCTAACCAAGGAAGTAAAATACATGGAAAAACAAAACCTCATGACACTGGAAAAAATTAAAGATAACAGAATATAGAAAGTTTTCCCTGCTCATAAAAAAAACAATTTTGAGCAAGTGGACATATTAGAAAAAATATCTACAGATTCAATGAAATCCACATCAAAATGCCAAAGCAATGCTTCACCAAAATAAAAAAGTATGCTGAGTAGTAGTGGTACATGCCTTTAATCTCAATGCTAGGGAGGATCTCTGAGTTTGAGACCAGAGTGGTCTACACAGTAAGTTCCAGGAGAGTGAAGGCTACACAGAGAAACTGTCTTGAAAAAACAAGCAAAATAATAGAATAAGCAAAATTAAAATTTATATGGAAGCACATAATACTCAGGATATAAATGGAATTATTGCCACCCATGATTTCAAATTATACTTCAGATCTATAGCAATAAAACTGGTATGGTACTGGTACACTGATTATTGGAATATGAGTGAAGTCTTATATATAAACTCAAGTTCCCACAGCCATGTGACTTTTACAAAGGTGCATAAAAATAAATGTCTGACAAAAGAAAGTATATTCAACGAAGGTATTGATCACACTGTGTAACTACATGCAGATTTCTGAAAGTGGATAAAACCCAAGTATGAATGTTATCAAGGACCTCAAGACATGATATGATACCTTAAAACTGTTGGAAGAGAAATAGAAAATGTGCTGTAACTTATAAGCACAGAAAAATACTTTCTGAAGAGAATCTTGATGGCATGTGCCTTAATACCAGTAATTAGTACATGAAACCTTGTGAACTAAAAAATTCCTGTGCAGCAAAGAACAGCATCACTTGGGTGAAGAGGCAACTGACAGAACTGAAAAAAAAATGTCAGCTATACTTTGGGCAGAGGGTTAATGTCTATACTATTCAAAGAACACAAAGGGTAAACACTAAGAAACCAATTATCAAATTAAAATCTGAAGCATGGGCAGTTGAAATGCACTTTCATAAGCCTTTGCACCTTTCAGGATAACACAGAAAGCTATAATATTTCCACGGTTTATGTTTGTTATCTCTTCCAAGAGCATGCTTTGTCTGGTACTTTAGGCTTCCCTAATCTTTCTCTAAATCTCCCTTCCCTGCCATGTGGCTGTCTGCCACCATGTGGCTGACCTCCATGTGGGATTGACTCAAACAGCACGGCTTTCCCTCCACTCTTCTCCATTATTTTCCTCTGGCCAGCTGCTGAGATTTACAGCTTGTCTGCCCTGGTGTGTTTCTCTCTTAAACTCTCATAAAATTGTTCTCAAAATTCTTTTTTAAAGGAGGAAGAGCATGCAACTAATCAGAGAATTCTCAAAAGGAGAAATACAGATAGCTGAGAAATTATTTTTAATTTTCAACATCTATAGCCATCAAAGAAATGCAAATTAATACTTTGAGATTTAATCCCCCCACACACATTAGAATGGCTAAGATAAAAATGATAGTAAATGCTTGTGTGAATTTTGAGAAAAAGTAATCTTTACTCAATACTGATGAGAGTAAAAATGCTGAAGTCACTATAGAACCTTGTATGGAGGAACACGAAATGCTTGAAGAAGGTATTATAAATGAATCAACTATTCTGCTCCAGACAATATGTCTTTTTATAGTGATACTTTCTCATTGATGTTTATTTGTGTTTTATTCAGAGTATCAAAGAATTAGCAAAGAGCCTGGATGTTCGTCAACTGATAAATAATGAAAATATGGTACATAAGCTGTAAAGAAAAAGTGAATGTGGGAAAAATATAGAAAAAAGGTGGAATTAGAAGCAATAATTCTAAGTGAGAACTCCCAGACCCAAGGAGACAAATACTACATGTTTTCTCCCATGTATTAATACTAGGTAGCTTTGAATATTCAGATATGTATACTTAAATGGAAGTACCCATAAAATTATTTAAAAAAAAGTAGTAAAGAGTCATTCATAAGTAGAATTCAGGAGTTATGAAGGGGGAAAAGGGAATAACGGAACTGAAGGGTTAAGTAGGATGGAGGATGGAAGGGTGGAGTTGAGAAGGGAGTACACACAAGGTCAACCATCTTTGGACCTTTGAAAAGGCCATAGAAAAGTATATTACTTTAAATACTTTCTAAAGACAAACATATACAAAAAATAAAAGGATTTTAAAAGGAATTAGTCCAAAATGCAGAGACAAAGACTCTCATATCCACTTTAAGATATCAAATTAAAATCCATGTATCAAGTATGGGTTATTTATTCAAGTTCTTTATCAGTGGTGTTCTATAGAGGCCTGCAAACATTAAAAGCTATTTCCACTGATCTTGGTTATCCTAAAAAAATAGTTGATAGTGAGATACCATTACTAAAAACACTACACAGTTGATTCATAGAAATGGAGAATCAAATTGGTATTGGCCTGGAAGTTACTGCTGGTTAGCTAGCTTTCATGGTTCTAGAAGGTTCAATGCATTCAATGTGGGAACAAAACAATCATGCATCTTACCTACCTGTGAACCCTGTGATCTATAATAATCTCAAATCTGTGGGAGATTACGTTGTTTCATTCTAAATACTTGTCCCACCCACTGGCTTAATAAAAAGGGCTGATTGGCCAAAGACAGACAGGAAGTGTAGGCAGGGCTACCAGACTAGGAAAACTTTGGGAACTGGAAGAACAGAGCAGAATGCCAGAGAGAAGCCAGAAGAAGTAGAGGACAACTATGCCACTCTGAGAAAAGGTACCCAGCCACATGACTGAACAAGATAAGAGACATGGGTTAGTTTAAGGGCAAAGAGTTAGCAAGTGATATGCCTGGGCCTGAGGCCAATCAGCCTAAAACTTTTTTAAGTGTCTGTCTGTGTGTTTCTTCGGGTCTGTGGGTCTGCAGGCCTAAGCCTTGAGGCTAGGCCCAAAGTCCAGGACAGAAACATCTTACTACACAAATTTGACAAGATATTTCCAATATAGCAATCATAGCTTAGATTTTCTGGAAATAAACAAGTACTTTTTGATTGGATGTAAATCCTACTCCATAGTTGCTTGATACTGGCCTATGAGCCCATAGCTGGTTGTATCATAGGCTCTAGGGGAAAACTCATCACCCTTCTAGATGAACATATTACTAAACTGCCCTCTATGTTTTTACCCTTATACCCATATGTTAGTCCATCATTTAACCTTGTAAGAAAAGTTTCTTTTTGTTGGTCTATGTAAAGGAAATAAGAGACTGTGGCATGCATAGGTGTAAATGGAAACACACACACACACACGTGTATACACACACACAATATATATATATATATGTGTGTGTGTGTGTGTGTGTGTGTGTGTGTGTGTGTGTGTGTGTCCTCACTACAAAGCTCAGAGATCATCATCATTGGAGGAATAAAAGATTGTTAAGACTCCAAGAGCCAGAAGAACTGGTGAATGTCTACAGTGAAACAGCATTTGCTTGGTGTGACAGTGGCATTGTGTGTGTGGACTGACAGGCTATGACTATGTATATAAGAACCGAATAAGATTAAGCAATCTGAAATCTCAGTAAGGATGAGGGGTAAAGGAAGCTCAGTAAGTCACACTCCCATGTACATAAAAGTAGAACAAAGTAAAGCTGTGGAAGTAAAATGAACAGCACATGAATTTGGAAGAAAAAATGGTGGGGGATTATATGAAAGGAATTAGAAGAGAAAGAATCTGGATGGATAAAACACATTTTAGGCACATATGAAATTCTCGATTGAATTACAAATTTGGGAATTATGAAAAAATTCAAAAGAACTGTTTCTAAAAGTACATGTAATAAAAACTAAGTTGGTTAATACTTAATGAACTGAAGAAGGTACCTAAACTGGCCTTCCGGTGTAATCAGATTGGTGACAACCTTAACTGTTATCATAGAGCCTTCATCCAGTGACTGATGGAAGCAGATGCAGAGATCCATAGCTAGGCACTGGGCCAAGCACCTGAAATATGGTAAAAATAAAGGAAAAGGCATTGTATGAGTGGATGAGGGGAAATCAGGATTGTGATGGGTAAACTCACAGAGACAGAGAGATCTGACCTAGTGGGAGCTCACAGAATCTAGACTAACAACTGAGGAAGCTGCAAAGGACCAAACTAGGCCCTCCCAATATAAGATACAGTTGTGGGCTATTTGTGAAGCCACTAGCATTGGGCCCAGGATTTATCCCTCGTTTGTTAACTGGCTTTTTGGAGCCCATACCCAATGTTGGGAAACCTTGCTCATCCTTGATGCAGGGGGGAGAATCTTGGTCTTGCCTCAACTTGATATTGACACTCCATGGAAGCTTGACCCTCTCTGAGGAGCAGATGGGGGTAGGGTGGAGGGATGTGAGAGAAAGTGGAAGGAGGAGAGAAAAAGGAAACTGTGCTTAGTTTTTAAAATAAAAAAAATTACATAAAAATTTAAAATTAAAAAAGACAAAAAGAGGAGATTCCTGATAATAATCTATAGTTTTGAAGACTAAATTATTAGCAGGTGTAGATATAGGAGTACTTTCTTATTCCCTAAAATACTCATATACCCAGTAAGTATCTATCTGAATGAATTGAAAAAGGATTTTTTTCTTACAAGTATTTGCTTAAATATTTCCTTATTCTACAAGTTAGCTATGTATGGCTTTAAAGAGCCACCATTGTTCAAATCATTAATCTTTTTACTTCTTTTTTCTGTAAACATCACTATCATGTCTCTCTACATACTATGATTCATACTACATATAGTACTCAGGAGTGGAAGTTCAGAACTGATTAAACATAATCACTTTGAGAACATTATACTTTATAATTGAAATACTAGAATACAATACAGAAAGATGCATCATCTCAAAGGAATTAAATCCACAAATTTTCAGCACAAACCCAAACATCTTGTTAAAACATTCACTGGCATATTACATTTTTCTTACTACTTTTGGATATATGTATAAAGAAATGTATATATGTACACATATATATGCGTTTTAAGTATGTATTATAATATAAATAAGTATTATACAATATTCATATATACACATACTGCATTGCAGTTTTTCTAATGTTATAAGTAGGACATAATGGATCTTCATACTAAGAGCTTAGAAGTCAGTAGTGTTAAGAACCATGTGGACTGTGGAGACCCAGATCCAGATGTTCAGAGAGAACTATTAGCAACTGAGTTAGAGACTATTATGTGATACTTTGGCAAAGAAATGTAGGTGCTTTCTGTCCATATACTAAAAACTTTCCTGGGGATAAATTTATAAGTAATGGATTAACTTATTGGTTGAGAAGACTTAAAAGCAGTCTAATATTGACTCTTCCTTGTGCATATTAGTAATCATGCTATACTAATCTACAATGAAGCAGAGCAAATTAGGCAGAGTAAATAAAATGTATACAGTTTGAACAGAAAAAGGACATAAACAAGCTTGATGTTACAGAGAACGTTTGTCCTAGAAGAGAGGCTGCAATTGTTAAGGAGAGTTAGCACCCTTAAGGAGAGTCTAGTTCTGCACTGGAATAAATGGAAGCGTGCCTTCAAGGCCAGATCTCACCCAACTACACTTCCAAATTATGAAAGGAAAAGGTCTAAGGACTTCCTGCCCCTAAATGGAAGCAACAGGCAAAGGATGTTCCTTATTGAAAAATCTATATTTAAGCAAATACTTGTAATAAAATTAAAAAAAATCAGTTATCAATTCATTCAGGGAAATGACAAGATAGATACTTACCAGGTATATGAGTATTTTAAGAAATAAGAAAGTTCTCATATATCTACACCTGCTGCGAATTTAGTCTTTAAACTGCAGATAATGTTCCAGGGAACAACATTCATCCAAAGCTGCATCCAAACTTGACACTGTCATCCATGTGGGATTTTAGAGTCATCAAATATGTGACAGTAAAGGTGCCTTGAAATCTTCCTCTATGATTTCAGTTGCTATTTCATGTTCAGTTTCATGTCGATGTTGTTGAGAACAGGTCATGTGTGGCAGGGGAGTTCCTGCATAAAGATCCTGAGAGAGCAAGAGGCTCTGAGAAAAAATTATGTAAAGCTGTGAAAGTGAATCCTGTACTGCATTAGAGACCTTATGATGTTGACAATGCAAGGGATATGGGATATCTGTCATGCTAAGCAGAATACAGGGAGTGAAGGTATGTTGTAGGAAGCAAAGATGGGGATATGCAGCCATCCTTTAAGCCTTCTGTTATTAAACAAAGAGCTAGAGAATCTGGCGTTTGCCCTTCTGTGTTGCAGTCTTGTGTTGACTCAGTATTTCCTCATTATACTCCAATTCTTCCATTTTGGAATGGTAATGCCATTATATGTTGGAAGTATGCAAGGTGCTTTCATTTTACAGGAAATTACAGTTAGGGATTGCCTTGAATCTTTGGACTTTCAAAAAGGGTTGAGATGATAAAAAAAAAAAAAAAAAAAAAAAAAAAAAAAAAAAAAAAAAAAAAAAAAAAAAAACTAGGCCACTATACTTTATGATGTATCTTCCCATGAGTCCATGGAGATCAGGGAGTGAAAAGTGATGATTTGATGAAAATGACATTTAATAGTCCCAAATATTTAAATACTTGGTCCTCAATTGCTAACACTATTTGGGAGTATTACAAGGTGTGTCCTCCTTAGAGGAAGTAGATCACTGGAGGCTGACTTTGAGAGTTAAAACGTACACATTATTTTGAGTTTGCTCTGCTTCCTACTTACAATTCAAGATGTGCTTCTCTAATATGATGTCTGTTTCTTTTCCACCATGATGGACTCTTATCCCTCTGGAACAATAAACCCAAATAAACCCTTCCACTCACCAGTTGCCTTGGTCTTGGTGTTTTATCTGAGCAATAGATAAAAGCTAATGAAGATGTTTCAAAACTTTGAATGTCAACATTTATAACATTTATAATGAAAGTTCCACTTAGAATTTCCTTAGTCATATACCAAGAGTTCTGAATGTCCTGGTAAATTTTGTTTGCATTTTCATTTAATTATAAAACTATTTTTGTTCAATTGGCTTTTCCAACAAATCAATGAACACTAAGTATATATTTTTCAGTCTCAGTGTATTTTGTGGTTTCTAGAGCTTATTATTTCTTTCTAGTTTTATTGTATGTTTATCTGACAAGACACGCAAAGAGTTATTCATTTATTTTGTATTTGTTTAAGACTTGATTAGTGACAGAGGATGCTTTCTACTTTAGAAAATGTATTATGAGATTTTATGACAAACGTTTACTTCACATCTGTTAACCAGATACGCCACTTGTTTTACTTATGAGATAGATTAATTTTAGAGTATATTTTTAGGTTGGATAATGTATCTGAGCAGTAGATTATTGCACTGAAGTCACACTTTTTTGTACAAAGATATTTTTGACCTAGCATATACAATGGTGTTCATTTTATATGCTACAATGTTTTGTATATCTATGTGTGATTGTTATACATTCTCAATTTTCACCAGTATGAATATGTAGTTATGCTTTTAATCCTTTCTGACTTTTTAATTCTTAGTTCAATCATAGTTTTATTCTTTCTGGAAGGGCTACACAATCATCACCAAGAAGACCAGATTCAGTAAAATGTCCAGTCATTCTTTGAGTTTCTTGGGAGCTGAAATCTAGATACTACAGGTCATTCCAAATTTTACGAACTGGCTAAGTGCTATAGGCAGATCCTTTGTCATACCATGACCTTTGGGACTCCAGGGTTCAAAACCTCAATCCCAATGATTTTTTTAATCGCTAGAGTTAAAGTCTCAGATTCCCAGGGAATAATGAGACTACTGGAATATAAAGTCACATCCTTCAATGAACCCCAAGGACCTCAGCAGTCAGAACCTAAAGCCTACACTCACTTTTGAGATGACTGGAGCATAACACATAGTATAACATTGAATTCTGGGTCAATATAGTCAAGGTCACTGTTCACCTCTGTTGAGGAACTCTTAGATATCTGGAGGCAAAATCCTGGTCTCCATGAACTATGGCACCACTGAGACTGAAAGTATCATCCTGTGACAAACTCTGAGACATCTGGATTTGAACCTTCAGTCTCAAATTGAAATCTAGGTCCTCTGGAGCAAAAGCTTTGGTCCTTGGTAAGCACAGGAACATCTGGAGTTGGAGGCCATATTTTTGTCAAGCTTTGGGGCATGCTGTCTTTCTTAAATATCATTTTTATAGAGGATCACTTTTGATATAAACAGGGCTAGGTGTTGTAGCTCAGGATGTCCTCAAACTCACTGTGTCACCAAAGATTACCCTAAATTTCAGAGCTTTCTACCTCCCCAGTGCTGGGGTTAAATACATACACCACTATTCCGTGGTTTTTGCAGTGCTGCGAATTGAATCCAAGGCTTTCTACATGTTAGACACTGATTCTACCAACGTAATGAGTTATTATTTCTCTGGGTTTGCACATTCATTTCCATGATTTCCCCCTTTGTCCTTTTCATTTTTTTCTTTTGTTTTAGGATTTCTACTAAATAATAACCTTCCTAGAAAACAACTGAACAAAGAATGAGAAGCTCTGTTCACTATGGTTAGAGTCTTAGAAAAATCTAACAATAAGGATAATTCATCATCACGATAACAGTCAAAATAAAAGTAAAGCACCATATTATAGCATAGAGGAAGACAATCTGAAAACATTAAGGTTATTATAAAGGGGTATACTCTGAGCCACAAAATAGAAACATACAAGAGTAGATTAGAACAATAAAACTTTTCAAAATACTCAGTTCTGTCACTTACTTTCTGCGTGTCCTTGGATATCATTAATTTCTTCCCTTTGAGTTCTTTATGATTTCAGTAATTCTTGGAAGTCATTCTTATAGATGGAAGCATTGTAGTTCATAAAATCAATATCACTACCACTTATTAATCATTTAACCATGTGTGAGACATAACCTGCAATTGATAGTGATTTCATTACCTACAGACCACAGAAGAGGGCAGTATAGCATGGTAAATCAATGTGAGTTGTTTCAGGCTTCGGCATAAAAAGAGAATTGCAAGGTATTTAAAGGGGCTATTTTGAGAGATAACGGTAATCAAGATGCATCAGACAGCAATCATAAGGTACAATTGAAAACTACAATGGACTGCTTTTAAGTATCAGTTTTGTTTGTTTTATCTAAGAAAGCAGATCGATTTCCTATGAACTTTGTCAAGAAAGCTGTGCAGAGTTGGTATTATTTAGAAATTAGTAGTAATAAGTACCATTTACATGCTATTTGTCATCAAATTTTAATTATGTGATTGAAATTATCTCATTTACTCTTCATATTGACTACAGTGTGATTTTCTAGTTTTACAAGTGAGAAAATTGAGGTTCAGAAAGGTGAAGTTACTTGTCCAAAGTCACACTGACTGAAAGTTTTAAGTTGGGGATTGATATTTAATCACAAACTAAAACAGTAAAAAATGAACTAGAGCTTTGTTGTCTCTGGCTGAGATTTCTTTAGTACTAACTCAACCATTCTCACTTGCCAACTGTGGGAAGCTAGTAAAGTCATATGAACTTATGCTCTCTTGTTTTTCTCATCTGTGAAATAGATATAATCAGACATACAGCAGATGAATACTGGAAGAAGGCAATAAAATAGATTTTGTAAGTGTGCAAATGGTTGTTTCTAACATACACTTTGCTCAATAAACGTTATCTAACAGAGCTGATTGCAAAGAACAAAGTAAAGAACCTTGTTCAACGTGGGGATGATGACACATACTTATAATACCAGAGATACAGGCTGGGGATCAGGAGATAAGAGCCAACATTGGCTGCATATTGAGTCTGAGAGCCTAGACTACATAATAACTTGTCTCGCAAACACTAAAACTCTAAAAGGAAAAACAAAACCGAAGTGTGGTACTTGAGACCGCCAACGAACTGGTTCAAAAAAGGAGAATATAATGCTGCAAAAAAAGACTAGAGAAACCCAACTAGTATTATGGTAATGAAAAGAAAACTCCAGTCAGTTTACCAGCACTTAGTCCTAAGCCTGATATTTTAACTAGTTACTAAGCAAGTTGCTTTAATGAGGGATTTATCTGAGTGTCTTTTAATGTAATGGGAAGACTTACCTAAAGAGTACTGTGAAGAGTAAATGCGTCAGTACACAGAAAACACCTAGAATAAAAGCATCTATCACCCAAGTTGCACCCAACTGTTTCTGGTTAGTAGTATGAGTTCCAGAAGCAGGAGTACACTTTTTTAAAACGAGTTTGGCAAGCAAGATCCCAGGACTTGGGAAGTGGAAGCAGGGAGATCATGAGTTTATATAGTTACACAGTTTGTCTTTAAAGAAGAAAGGGAGGGCGAATTAAGAGAAATACAACACTTCTTTTCTAAGTTGAATTTTTAAAATGCATCCTCATTACTCTAGGTTTATTTCTGATTCTTAGTATCTCTCACATGACTGCTTTTGCACGCAGAATGGAACAAAGGCAGAGGAACAGAAAGTAATCATGTGTGCCTGGAACATTATGCAAACTAAGATACACTAGAAGAAAGTTCTTGACTGTCCTATACACTCTCCCACAAATAAAAAAAAAAAATCAAAAAACCCCAAAACCAAATCTGGGCCGGGTGGTAGATTAACACAATCCCAGTTTTATGGAGTTTGTAGGAAAACAATAATGAATTCAAGGCCTCCTTAGGCTACATAGAAAATTCGACATCAGCCCATGAAACTTAGAATTTCTCAAAGGAAATATTTTTAATTGGTGAAGGGAGTCCAGTGGAAGAGCATTTGCTTAGCATGTGAGAGGCAGTAGGTTCAATCTCCACCATCATGAAGAATAAAAAATACAACTGCCGTTTGCATACAAAGTGGCATGGACCACTGCACAAGCTGGGTATTCAAAAGTGGTTCCTTCTCTCCAAGTTTGTAGGCGTACTGGGGAAAAGACAGCCAATACATAATCAATGGCAAATGCTGGCAACGTTGTGAATGTTTAAATGAACAACCATTGTAGAGGAGAGCCATGCTACTTGGGTTGTGTGCTGCTTGGAAGTACGAGTGCATGGATAGTGATTATACAAGGAAGAGAACAACATACTATGAAGGTGTTTAGTGGGAGACAGAGGGTCTGAGTGGTTTCACACGGACAAGGGGGGATTTAAGGCTGTCAGAGGACAACTAAAACCGAGTCAGTGCTGCAAATCTGACAAACGCCTGATCAGATTCAGGTCAGGTTTTTTGATAACTACTTCTGGGTTTTAAACTGGAAAGTCAGCAAAGGTGGGGGGGGGGGCTACAGAGAACAGCAGGTCACCTTAGAGTTGGAAAAGCTGGACGACAAGAATCTCTGAGGCTTTTCCCCCCTCTGTTTTTCAATTTTGAACTACGCAACTTTGTAAACCTCATTTTTAAAAAAAGCAAAAGAACAACAGAAAGTCAAAAAATAAATAGTAAACTAAAATAACTGGGGGGTCATGCTACAGAAAAGTATGCTGTTTATGAAGGAAACATGAGGTCCAATACTCATGTATAAAAAGTACACCAGGAAGTTGACATTTCTAAAGTTTGGGAATCACAGAGATTCTAGAGAAATACATACTCTAGCGCCCCCTGCTGAATCCTCATGTCTATTTTCGTAAAATGTAGTGACGCAGTTTCGGATTTAAACCTAAAATGTCAAGAACCTTGCACCACAGGCATCACAAGGTCGCTTGCCTCAGCATAAGTGAGGAGCTCGGCTAGGACCTTGATGTTTGATTTAGGGTTGCTGTCCGCGAGGCAATAAGTTTATGTTTGGGGAAAATAAGATGTACCTACGCAAGCATTAGAAATGAAGCTGTTGTTACAGAGCATGTCCAGCAGGTGGAGGTAGAAGGCAACAAGAGGGTTTCAGCTACTCTGAAAGTTCTAGAACTGAGCTGCGGTATTAGAGATTAATAAGGCTGTGTCCCAGTTTAGAAATGATTGAATTAATCTTTGGAGCTAGCTTTTTGTTATTTTCATAGGTGTTCCCAAGAGTGACCTAGACTGCAGGGTTTTAGGCAGTGGTGTAGTGGATAGTATACAAACACACACACACACACACACACACACACACACACACACACACACACACACACACACACAATTTCTGCACTTTGTGGGGTGTCTTTACCTATCATTAGATTTTCAGAAAAGATTTGCGGAGTGCTTGCCTTAGAGGAAAGAAACCTGGGTCACAGATAGCATGCCATAATGACTGTGCAGAATTTTACAGCCAAACTCTGTTTCTAGTAGTTACTCAGCTTCTTCCTTCTTCTTGGTGATTCCAGGCAAGGCTAATGTGTGCTTGGGTGTGACAAAGTTGCCTCATCTCTGAAATGGTGTTAATAGCTGTGCTGATGAAATAGCTGGTGATGTGATAAGCAGTTTAGGCTTCTCTGATAATTACATAACTCTTGGCAGCATTATAACACCTCATGCTGATACAAAGACTCTCAATTCATTGTCTTCTTTGCTCTTAAATACAATTGTCTGAAATGTGTTGGAACAGAAAGAAATTTGAGGTAGACAGTCTTAAAAAAACTTATACAAAATCATGCAATCAAGTCAATAACTAAGTGGGATTCTCGGAAAAAAATAAAGATTAAGAGCTCTATCAGATTTTAAGCCTAGTTCTGTTTTTATTTGATCATGATGGGCTGCTCTAAAAACTTCCTTTGATGAAATTAACCCTAGATTCTGACTCTGAATTTCATTCTACAATTG
This sequence comes from Phyllotis vaccarum, assembly GCA_033318265.1. NCBI lineage: Eukaryota > Metazoa > Chordata > Mammalia > Rodentia > Cricetidae > Phyllotis > Phyllotis vaccarum. The sequence goes on from JARWLC010000013.1 coordinate 62,927,559, forward strand.
ATAAAAGATATCCTCATATGGTTGTCTATTCTGTCAGCTTAAACAAGCGTTACAAGAAGTAAAATATATCTTAGAAAAATTCAGTATATCTTCACAGCAATGTGTGTTGTAAACATTGAGAATTCTCAGAGGATTCACGTTTCTGAAAGCATTTCTTATATCCATAACTATATATGGTATGTATATGCAATGGCATGTTTTTAGCTGTGAAGGAAAATGAAGTTATGTGGTTTGCAGGAAGATGGCTGCAATTAGAGGTAATTAAGTAAATCAAGCAGTGTCAAACATATTGTAAGTTTTGATTGTGGTTCCTGAATTTTACATAAATGCAAAAAAAATCATGTATGTATATATGGTATGAACATAGAAATACAGCTAATACAACTATCTCGGGGACATTAAGGACGAACAGGAGGGTGAAGGAAGGAGGGGGTGAGGAAGTATACGAGTAATAAACTCAATGTCCTAATAAGTACTTACTTGTACGGAAATGTCCTTTTGCAACACAGTGCCATACACCATAAATCCACACAATGATTTTTTTTGAGACAGTATGTCACTCTGTCTGACTGTCCCTGGAAGTCACTCTGCAGACCAGGCTGGCCTCAGAGATCTGCCTGCCTCTGCCTCCTAAAGGCTGTGATTAAAGGTGTACCTGGCCAACAAAATGATTTTTAGATAAAGCTGTCCTTGGTATTGATCTCCTGGAAGTTGTCCTCCTCAATTTCTTATCTTCATCTCCTTTTCTCGATAGCAAACTTTAAGAAAAATTGCTCAGCCAGAATTTCAAAGCCTTAAGCTCCGATTCACCTATTAGGTTTTTGTGCACATGTCTTAGCAGTATTGTTCTCATTAGTGAGACCCGCAGGGTACAGCTTGAAACTTCTCTATCCTGACCCTTGAACTAGTTTTCACCCTGTTGGCTCTTGAACTCTAAATATCATACTGATTTTATTTTTCCTTAACATCCCTGACCTTTTCCTCTCCCTAATTTCAGATTATTCCATCTAACTGTCTGCCATACATCTCACAAGCACCTCTACTTTCTCCTAAATCTGAAGGTACCAGTTCCCTCCTAAACATATCATTTCCCCTTTGTTTCAAATCTAAAACTTTACTATTGAGTTAACTTACCAAAGAAAAAAACTGACTATAAATCTTAAGTGATGTTGAATGTGGAGATATGTTTCAAATTTAATGAAAACCAGTCTCAGATGTCAGAGAGATCTACCTACAGTCAGTCTAGGAAGACCAGACAGTGGTAACTCACACATGTCACTTATACCCTGATGCTTTCCTCTCTAGTGTCCCCACATTAGGTTCTTTTTATTTTCCCTTTTTTAAAAAAAATTACTCAAGGTAATATACTCATAACTGAAGATTTGAAACTGGGAACCATGGGTAATAAACAACATGTAGTGCTTGTCATTTTGTGTCCTGGTTAATTTACTCAATGTAACATTTTGACTTCCATCAATTTACCTGCAAATTTTTACAGCTTTCTTTTTCTGTGTTCCATAGTGTAAATGAACCCCATTTTCATTATTCATTCATCAGTTGAAGGACATTTAGGTTTTCCCATTTTCTAACTGTTGTGAATAAAGTAGCAACAAACGTGGCTGAGCAAGCTTAATATATTGTTTTAGCAGAAGTTCATAGTAGATAAAATAGGACATAGGGAGTTTCTAAAAATGAAAAATAGGAGATGGTAAGGAAGAAAAAAGAGATGTGCTTTGTTTTTGATTACTATATTGAACTAGAAACTAAACAGTGGTGATGTTTTGAGTTGTGAACAATATGAGGAATATATTTGACATTCAGTATGATAATCCAATTTATGGTGATACAATTATATAAAAATAAGTTTAGATTTCTTAAAGCACAATAAAATAATGGTACTTGTTGAAATAGATAGCATATTTAAGTCAGGTTTTGTTGTTGAAACCTAGAATATGGGTGAAATCACACAAATGAATTCAGAAAATAAAGGAGACAAAGCATGAATCTCAAAGATGATTAACATTCAAATACTTGATGGAGGATTAGGAACTGACAATGAAGACTGAGATACAGTGTGTAGAGACATTAAAGGAAATCTAGTAGCACCTGATGCCTCAGAACTCAAAATAAGAGTACATTCCTTTAAAAACAAAAACAGGTTAAATAAGATGAAGACCAACAAATATGTCCATTGGATTTATTGCATAAAATATACTGATAATTTGCAGTAATTATAGTTGAATTATTGATGTTTTGGAATAAGAAACTAAATTTAAAAATATGTCACAGAATGATAGGACTCCACTCATTTGTGTATTCATTCATGATTCTGAGCACCTACTATGTTCCATGAAACATAGTAAAAATAAGCAATATTTAGGACAGGCAAGTAATTCCTTCCTCCCAGGGAGCATGATAATGTATTTTTTACTTCAGATTAGAAAGAGTCAATATATTTATCAAATGAAGCTTTTCACAAAAAATATACGACTCTATATCATGAACTTGTCCTCATGATGTCAAACACCTTGAAATTTTTCAGTTCTCTTAACTATGTAATTTTCAATCTTACAAAATAACTATGCTGGCTAATTTTATGTCAACTTGACACAGCTAGAGTTATCGAAATGAAAGAATCTCATTTGAGAAAATGCATCTATAAGATCTAACTGTAGGCTTTTTTTTAAAATTAGTAATTGATTTGGGAGGGTCCAACCCATTGTGGGTGATGTCATCATTGGGCTGTTCATCCTAAATTGTATAAGAAATCAGGCTGAGCAAGATATGTCAAGCAAATAAATAAGTATCACCCATCTACATCATCTCCTGTCTCCAGGTTTCTTCCCTGCTTAGGTTTATGTCTTGACTTCTTTCAGTGATGGACTGTGGGGATATAATAAAACATTCTGTGATATCAGAGGGATCTACCCAGAGTCAGTCTAGGAGGATCAGAGAGTGGTGATTCACACCTTTAATCCCAGCACAGGGAGTATCCCTGGAGTGGTGACCTACGCCCTTAATCCAAACTGAGTTTCAGGTCATCTTAATTTACAGAAGGAGTTCCAGGCTCCCAGGCAGGCAGTGGTGGTGCCATACCTTAACTGAGCAAAGAAAGTATTTAAGGCAGGCTAGAAAGACAGAAAGGCAGAAGAAGCCATAGCTCACATTGTTAGTCCCAGCACTTGGGAAGCAGAGGCAGGAGGATCTCTGTAAGTTCAAGGCCAGCCTGGTCTTCAAAGCAAGTTCCAGAACAGGGAGGACTGTTGCACAGAAAACTCTGTCTGGAAAAAAACAAATAAACAAAGACTGGAAGAGGTGGATCTGTCCTCTGATATCTCCAAATGTTTTATTATATCCCCACAATGGACTATATGGAAGCATAAGTCAAATAAACCCTTTACTACCTAACTTGATTTTGAGTATGATGTTTCATCATAGCAATAGCAACTCTAACTGCGATAATAAGGTATCCTTGGCAGTATCTGGAAATAAGGATTCCACCAACCCAAAATCCTAACTGTAGTGGGATATGTACCTTGCCAATCATAATTATTTGTCAAATAATGTCTAACGCTGAATCTTCTGACTCACCTTCTGCTCTTTTGTGCATTTTTCAAAGTATAAAATAACATCTGTATCTAGGAAAGTTGAGTATTTTACTTAATCACTAAATTTTTCTTAATGATCTTAAAATATTGTAGCCTTTGTTTTATTTTATGTTTGGAACAGTAAATGCATTCCATGTAACAGTAAACTTTGAAAGCTGAGTTTATTATAATTATAAAGAAAATTACACAATAGAGCATTACTCAGTTATTTAAAAAATGAAATTTTCAAGCAAAAGGGTAGAACTAGAAAGAAAAAATCCAATCCTTAGTGAGGTAAGCTAGACCCAGAAAGACAAACATGGTATGTACTCATTTATAAATGGATTTTAGCTATTAGTTAAAAATAATCATGCTACAAATTCACAGACTCGGAGAGGCTAAGTAACAAAGAAGGTTTAAGGGGAAACACATGGATCTCCTTTCAGAAGGGAAAATAGAATAGATTTTGCAGATGGGCTGGGGGGAAAGTAGGGGATGGGATCAGAAGGGATCAAGCAGGTGGTGGGAGGGACAGAGAGAAAGAATAGTGAGGAAGAGGACTGGGATATGGAGGGCTATTTCAGGGGTGCTGTAGAAACATAGTGAAATGAAAACTTCCTGGAATCTATGAGAGTGACCCTACCAAATATTCCTAGTGACGGAGGCTACAGAACCTGCACTGGTCATCTTTTGTAATTAGACAAGACTTCCAATGGTGGGACTGGGACATTAACCCAGCCACAAAACATTTGACCTACAATTTGCCCTGCCTGCAGGATGTGCTACAGTAAAGGTAGTGGGAGTAGCCAATCAACAGTTGGTCCAACATGAGGCCCACTCCATAAGAGGAACCCTATGCCTGACACTGCCTAGATGGCCAAGAACCAGAGGCTGGATTGCCGAGAGACTTAGAATAGAGCCAAACACAAATGGCCAAAAATTGCCAATGAAATGATTCCTAATGATATTCTGATATAGTCATAGACCTAGACGTAGCATAATTGTCATCAGAGATGCCTCATCTGGCGATCAATAGGAACAAAGAGACCCTTAGCCAAACATTAGTCAGAGTTTAAGGAACCCAGACTAGATGGGGAGGGAGGGTTGGAGGAGCCATAAGAGTCAAGGACACCACAAGAACATAGTTCACAGAAACAACCAACTTGGGTTCATAGGGGCTCCCCAAGACTAAAATGACAATCATGGAACCTGTATGGCTCCAAGCTAGGTCCTCTGCATATATGTTATAGTTGTATAACTTGGTGTTTTTGTTGAACTCCTAACAGTAGGAGAGGGAGTAGACTCTGACTCTTTGGCCTGCTTTTGGGACCCTTTTTCTTCTAGTGAGTTCCCAGACCTGTTGTTGAAATGAGGGTTTGTGTCTAGTCTTACTGTAACTTGTTATGCCATGTTTGGTTGATATCCCTGCGAAGCCTGCTCTTTCTCAAGGCAAATGGAGGAGGAATGGATCTGGTGAGGAGAGGAGAGAGGGCATGAGGAGGAGTAGAGGGAAGGGAAAGTGGTCAGCTCCTAATATACGAGAGAAAAATAAAAAAAAATAGAGCAAACACAATAGCCATACTATTGATCAGTAAGAGTAAATGTTATTGCTATGACTTGAATATGTGTCACCTTCCAAGCTCATTTTGAAAAATAATTGGTGTTTCAACAGTCTTAAAATGTTTAAATGTTTAAGAATTTTCCAGTTCATTAGGGTTCTACTCTCACAAATAGATTAACACTATTATCACAAGAGTGAATTTTATACAAAAACAAAAAATCTATGTTTGAATGCTTATTGCTGCTCCATACCCAATAGTTTCATTCTTTCTTGAACCTCATCTTTTGACTATGTCAGTCAGGAGCAAAGGCTCCCAACAGATGCTTGTGACTTGATTACTAACTTTAATTAATAAATTTATGTTCAGTGAATTTTACCAAATTTATAATATTCTATAGTAGCACCATCAAATGGATAAAGGGTGCTGTTTTTTAACAGACCAAGAAAATAGACAAGAATTTTAATGTATTTTCAGGAAGTAAAAATAAAAGACACAGATAAACAGCATTAGGATACCAGGGAGTTTAGAATAAGCTGGCAGGCAGTTAAAATCAATGAAAGGAAGTATAGCCATTTAAAAGGTAGTTTTGAGATAATTGTCTAAGCTATAATAGAGGGGTAGTTAAAAACAAATTATGTATGCAATAGGTAACACTCAGTTTGTGAAAACACTGAAAATATAATGGTGGATTTTTAATTTTTGAATAATGAAGATTTTGGTAAGGTACAAACAGGAAAAAAATCACATTTCCTACTTTCATTTCCTGTTGTTGTAAAATGTTCCAACAAAAGCAACTTCAACAAAGAAAGTGCTTGCTTTTTTATTTTTGTTTATAATCTATCACTGAGTGCAAGTCAAGACAAAAATTTGAAGCAGCTAGTGACATTACCAGTCAGAATGGAGAGAAAAATGCATGAATGAATGCTTATTAGTGCAGATTTGTTTCATGTTTATGTGGTTCAGAGCCAAACCGAAGAAATGATGTTGTCCACAATAAGCAGGCCTTCCTGTTTCAATTAATGTAATCAAGACAATTCTCCAGAGATATGCTCACAGGCTAACCTAATCTGGAAAATTATTTATTTAGACTTTCTTCCCAGGTAATTCTATATTGTGTTAGACAATTTAAACCAAACACCACAATTTCATCCCTTGCTAAGGTCACAGACACATCACTTTAAGCTATACCTTGAGCCCAAAGTCTCATTGTTTTTCCTATAAAATACAATCCAATTTCCATAGCTCCTAATGTCTTTAAAAATTCCAGTTCTTTAAAGGTCCAAAAATCTCTGAACTGTGAGCACTATAAAATCAAAAGCTAATCATATACGTGTAGAATTAGGATTATTGGTTATTCTTATTCTCAGGGGAAGAATCATGATATGGTATCACAGGCAACAACCACACCAAAAAAAAAAAAGTCCAGCAGGGAAACACCAAACTGTACCTTGATGTCCATACTGTGAACCTTGTCACATAATCCTCTGTGTTCCAAAGGGTTTGGCTAGCCCTACCCTCCAGCTCTGCTATCTGAAGTCCACACAGCTTCTCTCACACTTAGGCCAGCTCCACTCCACAGTTAAAAATGTCCATATCAGGAGCCCCACAACAGAGGTCATTATTGCAATGTAAGCTTCACCTTCAAAGCTTAATATGGTAGTCTCTCAAGGACTCTCTGCAAGGACAATGATCATGCCACATGACACCTGGTCTATTTCCATCTATGAGCCTCTCCAATTTGCACTTTTACCTTCATAACAACTACTATTTGAATGGCATTGCTAAGTGCTGCTGTCAGCTCAGGATGCAGCCTAGTTCCCCTTTACTACAACCTTGTAAGATTTTTCAGTTGTAGACCAGATCTCTGAGTTCCAGGCCATCCTGGTCTACAGAGCTAGTTCCAGGATGGGCATGGCTATAAAAGAAACCCTGTCTTGAAAAACAAAACAAAAGATAAACAGATAAAAAAATTGAATTGTCTAGTTCATCCTCATGTGTAGAGGCTAAGAAAAAACAAAAGCCAAAGTATATTTGTTACTCCATTGCTACATTTTACATTTTAATTAGACATTTTTTATTTTAAAATGTTTTCTTCATATGTACCACTGCTCCCCCTCCCTTCCTTCCTTACAGTCCTTCCCAGTCCTCCCTCAGCCTCCCCACACCCATCCCCCCATCCATTCCCCAAGTAGGAAAAGGAGTCCCAAGGTGGGTCAGTTCATCCTGGCATATCCAGTTGAGGTAGGTCAAAGTCCCTCCCTCCAGTTAAGGCTGGGTTAGGTGTTCCTCTGTAGGAAATGGGCTCAGAGATGTCAATTCATGCACCAGGAACATAGTCTGGTCCTACTGCAAGAGGCTCCACTAAACTGTCATCCAGATTCAGTAACACTCAGGTACCCCATCTGTTAGTTCAGAGTCAGTGAGTTTCTAATAGTCAGCTGTCTCTGTGAGTTTCTTCATCATGATCTTGGCCCTTTTGCTCATATAATCTCTCCTTCCTCTCTTCCAATGGACTAGAAGCCTGACCCAGTGCTTAGCTGTGGATCTCTGCATCTTCTTCCAATAGTTGCTGAATAAAGGTTTTATAATGACAACTAGAGTGGTAATGAATTTGATTATAGAGGATTATAGAGGATGATTTCTTGGAAAACTGGGAATCAATGTATCTAATGATCCAGTAATATCACTCTTGGGTATATACCCAAATGATGCATATTCTTACCACAGGACATTTGCTCAACTATGCTCATTGCAGCATTATTTGTAATAGCCAGAACCTAGAAACAACCTAGATGCACCCAACTGAAAAATAATTTTTTAAAATGTGGTACATTTAGACAATAGAGTACTACTCAGGAGTTTAAAAAATGGCATCCTGAAATTTGCATACAAATGAATGGAACTAGGAAAAAAAATCACCTTGACTGAGTTAACAGTGCTCACTCATGTGTGGATTTTAGATGTAAAGCAAAGGATAACCAAGCTACAAGCCACAACTCCAGAGCAGGCAGGTAACAGAGAGGGACCTTAGAGAGACATCCATGGACCCTCATCCTGGGAAAGGGAAATTTATAAGATCTCCTGAGTAAATTGGGACCATAGTGGGGAATGGGAAGGGGAGGTAGGATGAGAATATGAGAGAATTAGATGGTTGAGTTAGAGGAGGGACAGAGAGGGAAGAACAATGAAATGGGTGATAAAAAGGAACCATTGTGGGGTTACAGAGAAACCTGATCCCAGGAAAAGACCCAAGAACCTACAAAGATGACCCCAGCTAAAACTCAAAGCAATAGTGGAGAGGGTGCCATTTTTTTTAAGCTTTTTTATTTTTTATATTTTACAAATGTTTGCGATGCATCTTGGTCACATATATTCCAAAATCCCTCTCTCCAGCTTCCACTACTTAACTACTTAACGTATATCACGCATCTCCCTCCCAATTTCATGTCTTTTTCAAACCCATTAAGTATGTGTGTGGGGGGGGCGGAGAAGAGTAAGTCCTCCACTGGTTACAGGAAGCCTACCAAGGACCACACACCTCAAATGAAAAGGAACTTTATTCTCTCAGTAGCCACCAACTGAAGACCTGGGTATAAGCTCATGCTCCTACAGACAAATGATTTTTAAGAAAGACACCAAAAAATACACAATGAAGTAAGAACTTCATCTTCAACAAATGTAACTATAAAAAGTAGGCCTACTATATAACAAAGGATAACTGTCAGTTAACTAAAGAAGCAGCCTATATTCTTGGAAAATATTTATCAAGTATACATAAATCTTAGAGTGATTAGTATCTTTAATACACAAAGAACTAAAAACTACAAATAAACATTGATAAAAATAAAGAATCCAATTCAAATTGACAATATAACTAAGCAAAAAGCTTTCAAAAGAAGAAACCCAATGGCCGAGAAAATATTTTTAAATGTTCAACATCTCAGACATCATAAAAATACAAATTAAAACTACATTGATATTTCATCTTACTCCAGTCTGAATAGCTAAAATAATAATAATAATAATAATAATAATAATAATAATAATAATAATGATAATGATAATAATAATAATAATAAATGGCAGAAAATGCTTGTATGGCTGAAGAAAGTTAGTGATAACACAAACTTGGTGGAGTCCATATGAAAATCACTACCGAGGTTCCTTAAAAAGCTGGGACTAGATTTATCTTATGACTCACCTATCACATTCTTTGGCCATATACCTAAAGAATTGTACCATATATCAGATATTTGCTCATCTATGTTCATAGATGCTCTCTATTCACAGTATCCAAGATATGAAAGCAGCCTAGATGTCCATCAAATGATGAATAGATAATGAAAATGGAATTTTATTAAACTGTGAAAAAAATTAAATTAGGAGTACTGAAGACAAATAGAGCTAAAAATAATTATTCGGAGTGAGGCTATACAAACTCCACAGGATCTTTTTTATATGCATATAAGAGCCTTGAAACCTTAGATATGTGTTAATTTTATTACTCATAAAAGTCAGGAAACTAGCAAGGCACTATGGGAGATTATAAGAAAAGAAGGGGATAGATTAATACAGAGACCTACAACTGGTCAACATGCATAGGGTAAGAAAATATAGAATTCTCAATGTGAAACAAGACATCTATATTACTCCCATTTTTCAGGGTTCAGTGATAGCCATGAGATAGGTGGAAGAAAGATTTTAAGAGAAAGTGGTAGTAGGGATTATTGCAGAAAACAATGTTTTCTGGACATGAAAAAGAACTGTTACACATACAAAATTACAGATCTTCACATATAAACTCTCAGCCTGAGTAGAAAAGAGGAGTCACAGCTGAGGATCTATTGACAAGAGATGCACCCTGGAAGAGGACAAGAAAGTTTTCTTCTGGGATATGGCTACCACATGGCTGTAGAAGATGATATCACATACTGGCATCCCTAAGAGGACTTAGTTTAACTTAGAGAAGTAAACAAAAAGAACACATAAAATTAAAATGAAAAGGGATGGAGAGCATAAGTTAGTAATTGGAGATGTGGGAATCTGAGATGGATTTGATCAAAACATTATATTTTCATAAAATTCTCAAACAACAAAAAATAAAATTTCACATATGTATGTAATGTGTCTTAGTCATATCCATTATGCTTTCCCTCCCTTCAGCTTATTTTACAATATTTCACATCTCTCTCTAAATTTTCTTTTTAAAAATAGATCCACTAAAGCATGTGTAATCTACAAATTTATGCCCCTATAAGAAAAGTAGCTCTCAATTCCTTAGCAGCTGTAAATTGACATTAACTCCTCAATTATAGGTGGGACATCAACCACCACCCTGTCTTCCATGTTTGAGTCTTTAGTTATCTTGGTCATGAGGTCTTGTGTGAGGAAATACAGCCTCTGTGAATTCACATGTTTCACATCCATGTCTTGTCTAGAAGCTATCATTTCACAGAATTACTCCCCACTCTCTCTGGCTCTTATGGTCTTTTTGCTCCCACTTCTGTGATGTTCTCTGAGCCTTAGGGTTGATATAAATTTTTATATGTGATGTTCTCTAAAAGAACGATTCACCCTCACTAATTCTCAGAGTTTTAAACAGTTATGAGCTATCCGTTAAGCATTATTCTCTGCAATACAGTAATTCCTTCACCAACATTTGTACAACATAAATTTATGGCTATGAACACACATATTTAAAAGGGTGTTTGACAACATTACAGTTTAGCAACAAAACATCAATAGGTTCTCACATGGAACCTATGGCTTTCACAACCCTGGAATTTTGACCATGTCCAAATTATCAGACATAACTTCCTTCATATGCATCAGGCCTCAAATCCAAAAGAGAACTAAGTTACCTCCATAAATTAATATGTCACCATTGTACCAGTGGGCTCATCTTTACTCACAGGTCATTATTGTGCCATGCAGGATCTAGTGCTCAGTAAGACAACTAGTCTCTTTTCACTCCTAGTAATTTCTAGTACTATAAAGGCAGTAGGGAGAGGCTTTCCTTGTCAATTTGAGATTTTTCTTGTTTCCTGCTGCCAAATTTAGTGGTATCTTCAGGAACAGAATCTTACTATCTAGTTGTGATACCAGCAACTCATAGAAGGTTAACGTGTGCCAGGAACAGGGATTTTTATTTATTTTATGTCAGAGACATGAAAGGTAACCCATGACTTCTAGAGGCATCCATGTGGGATAACGCTCTTAAAGCTACTTTTTAATTGTGCTTTAGTTAGCTTAATTGATGGGTTAATTAAAACTAAGGATATATGAGGAAATCTTATTAAACTCCACCAGTACATAAGCAAATTTATTTTTTAGGGACCAGTGCTGAATGTTGAACCAAGATCCTCATAAATAAGCCTCATGAACAAGAGGCAAGTGCTCTATGACTGAGCCAGAGTTTTGAATTTCTTAGATTAATGAAGTTTCTTGCCTACTAATTCTATAGGATAGGATGAACTCCTTTTTTCCTGATATTCTAGCCTGGTAACATGACTACAGGCAAATATGTCAAAGATTAAATTTTTCAGTAATATTCCTTCACCTCAGTTTGCCTTGGCTACATTTTTCTATGATAATTTTAACTTCCTCGTCCTGGAGTAGAATATGTCTGTGCGGAAATGTCGCTGAACTATAAAGCCAGCAGTGTTATTAGTTCTAGTTCTTATAAGATGGTTGAACAAATCAGGAACTAGGATGCTTAAAACTTGACTATTTAGTGTATACCATGAGTACTGGTTGAGAGACAGACATAGGATGAAGCGATCCAGTAGAACTTAAGTTTTTTTTTCTTTGAACAATCAAGAAATATACTTCCTATTTATGGAGCAGAACCTGTGTAGATATAAAACTTTTGTGGGTAGGCATGCCCCTTGAAAGAAGCCTAAGAGAAAATTTTAGAAAGAGAGAAAATGAAGTGGAAAATACTGAGTCCTGACGATACAGCTTGAATTCTTAGATACAGTCATGCATAAAACTATATTTCCTGGATTACTTCTGCTACACTTTCAGCAAGTATTTTCTAAATTTTTGTTTTTAAATTTTTATCAATGTTTAATTTAATTTTATTTATGTGTTTTATTTTAAAATTTTACTTACTGAGTGTGTATGTGCATGAGTATGTGTGAGTGCATGTGTGTGTGAGTGTGTGTTTGCGTGTGTATATGTGTGTGCATGTGTGTGCATGTGTGATGTGTGTATGTGTGTGTGCATGCATATGTGTGTGAATTTGTGTGAGTGTGTGTGTATTTGTGTTTATGTGTATGTATGTGAATGTGTGTACATGAGTAAGTGTGCATTGTGTGTATGTGTATGTGAGTGAATGTGTGTGTATGTATGTGTGTATGTGTGTATGTGCATGTATGTGTGTGTTATGTGTGTGTATGTGTGTGTTTGTATGTGTGTGTGATGTGTGTGTATGTGTGTATTTATGTGTGTGTATGTGTGCATGCGTGTGTGCACTTTTCTACCTCTCCATGGATTGACTCTATGAATCAAACTTAGTTTATCAGCCTTTGTATAAAATATCTTTCTTGGCTGAGCTATCTATCTCCATGTCTTATATGCCTGTTTTGTTACAGATATATATGTCTTGGGAAGAGAAATATGCTTTAAAAAAATGTGCCTAGTAGCAGAAGGTTTGTATATATACTTGCTCTATAAGAAGCATTATTTTGCACATAGCAATACCCCAGTAAACAAGAGAGATATGGCTCTTTCACTTCATTACCAAGATTAATAGATTCCTTTCTTAAAACCTCTAAGAGTTTCTTTTTTTAGTCTTGACCAGCACAAGGAGTATGAGGAAGTTTTAAGTTTTGAAATGACACGATATTTGTTTACTACGTTTTCAGCACAATGAATAGCATGTGGTAACTGCTAGTGAATGACTTTATGGATCTGTATCTATGCCACTTCTAATATATTCAAGTGATTGTTATACATATTATTCTATTTCTTATGAATACAATTTCTATGCATTTCACCACACCCACACTCCCTAATAAGTGATCTTTAATATGTCATTTCAGAATATCTACAGAGGTGGTGCCAAGGACAAAGAACTGATGAATGAATACTTGTATTCTAGAAAGTTCTGTTACAAACATACCTCATGCTGGATATATAATTACTGGGATATCCAGTTGTAGCATTCTTGTGATAAGCATTGACTCATACTCACACTCATTGATCACACAATTTGGATTTGAAGACTGTCACTTTGTTTACTAGCATTGCAGTAAACCTCTAAATTTCACATCCTTGGCATATAAAATGAGAATGAAAATTATCTGAAGCTCTAGAATTGTTGCAAATACTAAATGAGTGAACATATTTAAACTTTGTAATAGTGTGTTTGTGCTATGGCTATGATGTGTTTAGAAGTTATTATTTTCATGTCATCTTTCAAGAACCTTGGAATAGAAAGTTTGAAAATGCTTTTGCTGTTCTGTGCTCTCTCAGAATACAGCTGTTAACTAAAGACGTAACTACTGTGCAGCAAGATACACCAAAGCATCTCCCAATCTATGTACTGCACTTTCATCTGAGCTGTAGTGTGACCTGTATTTTTAGTCTTTTTGATATATCCCTGCTCTGACCTCACATCTCATGTTACATACTCTCACACACTCTTTGAACATCTGTCTCTCTATACTCCACTACATCTTTCCAGTTGGAAAAATATGTTGTGACCTTATATATCCTTCTCAGATTTCAAGTGTGTATCTTGGTTTCCCTTAATTACCTCAACAATCTCCCATGAGGCTCTACTTCTTCATAGTAAAAGTCACTGAAATCCAGGGTACACTCTCACTACTCCTCTGAGAGAAATTTGGTAGACATCGGCGACTACCTTTTTATTGTTAGATCTGAGAGTCTCTACAGAAAAATTGCTTATTTGGCCCTTGTTCCACAAAATTTTTCCACAGCTCTCTTGGCTTTTGGGCAAAAATATCTTAAGCACTTCCTCTCATATCATTTCTTCTATATGTTTTATGTTGGTTATCTTCTCTTAATGTACCCAAAAGATTATTATGTGTATAGGTTTTACTTCTTTTTCCACTTCTAAGTCTACACATAGACGCTGCACATTTCCATCTTTTGTCAACAATTTGTTTACACCAGTGATTAAGTATTCAGGTCCTAAATCAAAGCTACTGAGTTTTGCTTGTTTCTCTGTCTCTTGTGGTTAATCTCCTCTAATCTTTAGTTTCCACATTAGAAAACAGAATACCAATATGCTAACTAATAATAAGAACTTTGTGAAAATTAAATGGGAAGATATTTTGAAGTACTAATCATGTAATAATTATGAGTCTAATACTATGTCCACTTAGCAGAACAATATTAGTAGGTTCTCTAAGGCCTATGACCTACCTAGACATAGGTTCTTGACACTAATATCTATGCTAGATACACATTTCATCCTGTGGGCAAGGCCATGAGTCCAATTGAATCATCCATGTATGTATTTCACCAGTGTGCATTTCTTCTTTTTAAAAATTGTATTTTGTTATTTCTGTATGTGTTTTCCAGTATGCATGTTTGTGCAACCTGTGCATGACTGGACCAAAACAAAACCAAAAAAGGGCATCTCTTGGAACTGAAGTTACAGATGATTGTGAGCTGTTGTGTGTGAGTTGGGAATCAAAACCATGTCCTCCAGAAGACCAGCACAGTTCTTAACTGCTTAACCATCTCTCAGTATTCATAGCTGGGTAATATCAGGACTAATCTCCTACTCTGGTACTGTTCATAGCTTCTTCCATTATAATGAAAACTAGGTAGTAAGAATAAACCTTCCATCAGAATGCACTGATTTCCTCATATTCTATTACCTAAGTATAATGTACCAATCAAGTTCTGTAGGGTAAACAACAGCATTGGCAATAGCCTGAATCCAAGATCAGTATCAGAGAGCAGATACTTAACAACATCATCAGTGAAAATGTCTCTAAACTAAAAAGAATATAACCATAGAGATACAAAAAGGGTACAGAACACCAAATAAATGGACAAAACAAGGAAATAAAAATTCTTACAGCATGTCATAGTTAAAATGTTAAATATACAGGAAAAAATACCAAAAGCAGCAAGAGAGAAACGTCTAATACACAAAAAACCCTATCAGAATAACAGCTGATTTCTCAATGAAAATTTTGAAAGGCAGAAGAACACAGAGAAATGCATTTCAAAATGTAAAACACCATGATTGCTACCCTAGACTACTGTATCTGACAAAACTATTTTCCATAGTTAAAAAAAGGAAGAAAAAATTTACATGAGACAAATAGAGCAAAAGAGTTCATGTTTAGAACATGAGAGTTACAAAGAATAGAGGAAGTAATACTTCAGACTAAAGAGAAGAATGAGAATAACCAAGAGACTGTAGAAAGAAAACAAATCAAATTATAATACTGAAAAACAAACTACATGTAAGAAGAGGAAAAGGTGCATAAAAAATGAAGAGACACAAATGACTGCAATTGACACACACCTTTCAATAATAAAATTAAGTATCAATGACTCCAAGTCTCCAATCAAAATATACAGGCTATATGAATTAAGAAATGTAATCCAACTTTGTTATTGATAAGTACCACCTTAAAAGGAAAGTATATATAAAGTTATTCAAAATAAATATAACTAAGAAGGAATCAGGTTATGCTTTTATCTTAGTATGGGATAAAACTAAAATCAATGCACAAGTGATAAAGAATGGAACTTTAATTTAATTAAGAAACAATTAGTGAAGAAGACATTACAATTTTAAAGTGATATGTACATCTATGATAAATTTTCCCTGGGAGGATACAACACACACACAGATACATCTACTCAAGTTAGATAGGAAACTCAGGATAGATCAGATTACAGATATCATCAAAGTCCAATTTTGTGAACCAATTAATTTTATAGAAGTTACTTGCAGTAATATGAATGAGGGGCTATTTACAGAAGTAGGAATGACTCAAAGACAGAATCAGTGAGTCTCATGTGTCACAGCTAAGTTCACAAAAACTGGAAACCTGGAGCACAATGCACACTCTATAGGCAGCTCAACAGATTGGACAGTGTCATTCCCAGGTGGCCCAGATGGTCTGACCCTCTTCAGACAGCTTAGCTGATCTTTGTTTCTTCTAGACATTCCAGCAGTCCTTCATTCTTTCAGCCTGCTTGGCTAGTCTTTACTTCTTCCTCTACTATTTATGTCCTTTTGGGAAGGGAGGAGCCTATTGAAGCTGGTCAATTTTAGGAACTTATCAGAGCTGTTTTTGATTTGTCTACCTCCTATCTTGATAGAGGTTACTTATTTACTTTACTTCAGTGTTTCACTTCCCTAGAAATAGCTTGTCCTAAATATACTGTTATGTCACTATCCCTTTATATCCCATATCTTAAGATGTTTCTCTTCAAATAATAGTTTAAACACAGTAAACTGCTATGCAACAGCACCAAATTCAGAAACATTCAGTATCTGGAAAGCATATCACAACTAATAATTTTGGAAGATACATTTTTAGGATTTTGAGAATTCTCCACAGTTATTTCTTGAGTAGCTAAAGCACTTTTCAATTCCATCAAAGATAAATGAGGGTTAAATTTCCAGCATATGTTGCTTGCTGTTTTGGTGATAATTCTCACTAAGGTAAAATAAAATATCCTGTTGTTTTATTTTATTATGTTTAAATTTCCCTAATTGGTAGATACAATAAACATTTTTTAGTTATTTCTTAGCCATTATTTGTTTTTGAGAATGCTCTGTTTAGATACCAGGGTCGTTTAAAAATATTTTTTATTATTTTTATACAATACATATTGTTTATATTTTTCCTTCCTTCAACTCCTCCAAGATCCTACTATAACTGTTATAACTCTGTAGAGAATGGATCCTCCAATTTAAGTGTCTAAGATATGAAGAGAAAGGTACCCTGGCAGACAGAAGCCAAGGAGTACCACAAAGTCTCACTGCACAACAAACCACACAAGAGGTTTACTGGGAAACACATGAGAAAGTGGCTGTCTCTGCTATAGAGAGAATCAGCAGAGAACTATGGTTTATTTGGAGGCACAATGTTTCAGGATGGAGATTTCCAGGGTTGTGGACTGGTGGAATTTCAAGTCCTGAGCATGGGAGAGCTCAAGGATTAGTGGGTTTATGAGCTCAGGTATTGGTGGTTTATCAAAACTGGGAATTGAGCTCAGACTTTTTAACTACACCTCCCATCTTCCTACCCACCCAAATTCATTATTTTTTTCCTTCTAATGCCCTCATCATACACATTCTCCCTCTTCCTCCCTCCCTCATCCATTTATCCCCCATCCATCCTACTCTTTCTCCCTGTCTAAACCAAAATCAAAACAAAAAATCTAATAAGATAAAACACACCTAAATAAAACAAAATTAAACAAATGTCTAACAAATAAACAACAAACATGAAGTCAGTTTTGTGTTAGCCAACTACTTCTGGACTCTGGAATACAGATGAGAGAAAAATTAGTTTTCATTTCCTAGCAGGTCCCAATTGTAAATAAGTTCATAGTTAGGAGTAGAACACTGTGATCTCTTTTCCTTCTCAGTGCCTGAATTTTGTCTGCTTTGAAATTGTGCAGGCATTGTGTACTGTATCACAGTTTCTGTGAATTCATATGTGTATCAATTCTGCTGTGTTTGAAAGACAATGCTTCCTTGGAGGCACTCACTACCTCTGGTTCTCCCACCAACAAACCATTTGATCTACAACACTGATTTTCTTGCAAGATATACTAGTGCAAAAATAACACAAATATTATAGGAATAACAAAGCACTATTTTTTAAAATATTTGAGGTCCTCTTGATGAAAAGTTGTGGGGATCTAATAAAAGCTCCAAAAGTTTTGGAGATATAAGAGAGAATTTACCCACAGTCTGTCTAAGAGGATCAGAGAGTGGTGATTCACACCTTTAATCCCAGCACAGGGAGTATCCTGGGAATGGTGACCTATGCCCTTAATCCAAACTGAGTTTGAGGTCATCTTAGTTTACAAAAGGAGTTTCAGGCTCCCAGGCAGGCAGTGGTGGGACCACACCCTAACTTGCCAAGAGAGTATTTAAGGCAGGGATAGAAAGACAAGTTAGAGAGGCCAAGAGAAGCCAGGCTGAGGAAGCTGGAAGATAGCTGGGTAAGATCTGACTGTGGCGTTTACTTTCTCTAATATCTCCAACTTTCTCAGAGATCTATCTCTGAGTTTCATTTATTTGTGCAACAAGAAGTAACACATATTTATCTAAGTTGGTCTATTTACCAATAAAAACTCAGGAGTCAGATATTAGGGTGAAAAACCTACTAGATCAGAAAAGCCAAGAAGAAAAAATCTGATCTTCCTTTTTGGCCAGATTTTTATCAGTTAATCTCTTAGTCTTTCCATTTTCCTACCTTCTCTGTACTTTCTATTACTAATTCTTGTCAATTAGTTGCTGGCTTCACCCCCCTGTTCCAAGATTAATTTTATTGACATAGTCTCAGAGTTTCATAGTGCAATCAAAGACCCCACAACAGTTAACCCTGCTAAAGTTGCCAAGAACTTGAGACTAACAGATCATGTGATGAAGGAAAAATCTACTGATATTATTCTCCTAAAGTAATATGCCAGGCCCATGACTTGAATGCACCTTTTACTGGTCATCTGTTGGCCTGAATACTTGGACAAATGGAATCCTATTCATAAATTCCATTTCTGCACTTATATGATATAAAATAGTGTGCCAAAGCTTTTGTCTAGAAGTTTTAATGTCTTATCTTTAATATTTTTGACCCACATGGAGTTAGTTTTTATGCAAATAGAAATAGAAAAAATATATATGATTTCATTCTTCTGCATGTGGACATCAGTTTTCACAGCACCATTTTTGGAAGATACTTTTCTTCAGCTTAAATTTTCAGCATTGCTATCAAATATTAAAATGCTGAAATTACATGTATTCATTTTTTAACTATTTTGCTCTATTGGTCCAAATGAGTTGTTTTGTGCCAATACTATATTGTTTTTATTATAGTGTTTGTGTGATATATCTTGAGATGTGTAATAGTAATCTCTCCAATACTGTTATTTTGCTCTGGAATGTTTTGACTATTCAGAGACTTTTGTGATTCCATATAAATTATAGGACAATTTTTCTATTTCTGTGGAGAATGATATGGATATTTTGACTAAGATTGGATTGAATTCATAAATAAATTTTGGTAAAATGGTCATTTAAAAAAATTCATTCTACCAATACATGGACATGAGGGGTCTTTTCATTTTCCAGCATCTTCCTCTACCTCTTTATTTGGGGGCTTAAAATTTTCATTGTAAAGGTTCTTCACCTTCTTAGTTAGATTTGTTCCTATATATTTTATTTTCTTTGAGGCATTGTGAATGGGAATGTGCCTATAACCTCTTTCTATGTATATTTGTTAGTGGTGTATAGAAAAGCTATTGATTTGTGCAAGTTTATTCTGTATCTTGCCACACTGACGAGTTAGTTTGTCATTTTCTTAAGTTTTCTGATAAAAGTTTTAGGATCTCTTGGATATAAAATCATGTCATCTGTAAATAGGAATAATTTGGTGTCTTTTCCTATTTTTATTCTTATATTTCTCCTCTTGCCTTATTGTTATAGCTGTGCTTTGCATAGGAACAAAAGATAGCCCTGTCTATTGATTGTATATATAGAAATATCAGAATTTATACTCCTAAAGTCTCATCAACATATCTGTTTAAACACATCCTGAAAAATGATGACAGCAATAGATCTGCTAATATTGACAGAAGAAATCTCTTGAAGCTTTAGTGCTACAAAAAGAACTATAGGCAACTAAGAAACCCTAAATCATCTTCTCCTGAGGAAAGCACATCAGTCAGTTATCCAGTATTGAAGCACATACGTACAACTGACATACACACTGAGGAGTTTTAATTCATGTATTTAAATGTATATACACATATGCATATATAAAATAACAATGAAAAACATAGCATGAACAAGGGAAGGTATGTGAATATCTTTAGAAAATGGAAAGTGAAGAAATTATGTAATTCAATTATAATTATCTAAAATAATGTAACTAAGAAAAGCATATTACTAGAATTAAAGACATAAATGTATATCAACCAATTAATAAGTGATTTCATATAGTAATTTCTATGAGAAATTGGGCATCTAGACAAAATATAAGCAAGCAAATCAAATTTAATTGACATCTTAGATAAAAGGCACATAACACATATCTACAGAACATTCCATATAAATTCCAAAGGATAAACATGCTATTCACCAGTCCATGGACGTTTTTCTAAAATATACCACATCCTGGAACACACACACACACACACACACACACACACACACACACACACACACACACACACACCTTAGCCACTTTAAAAACATTTTTAAGACTCCATGTATGCTACCTGAATATATTGCCATAAAACATCAAATCAAAGGCAATCATACCTCCGATAAGTACACAAACTCATAAAGGTTGTGTGATTCATTAGTGAATGATAGGTGAGCCATACACACAATTGAGAAAAAATTTCTGGAAGTGCTAAAACTAACAGCATAATATAACAAAACCTATAGGACAAATTCAAAGTAGTTCTGCGAAGGAAACTAATTAAAGACCCAGACATAAGTATGTTGCAATAAGGTTTCTCATCCCGGGCAGCCAGAGGTCCACACCCATAGGTCCACACCCATAGACCTGCAGCCCCAGGCCCTTTAGCCGCTCGCAGCTGCTCAGGCCCCCAGAAATGACTCAGACACTTATATTAACTTCATGCTGTTTGGCCTATGGCTCAGGCACATTGCTAGCTAGTTCTCTCATCTTAACTCAACCCATTCTCATTAATCTGTCTGCCACATGGCCCGTGGCTTATTTGTGTTCCTTACATGTTGCTCCTTTGGGCTTCTGGCTCAGTCTGTCTGACTCTGCCCTGCTTCTCCTACCTATGTTCTGATTTCTCCTCCTACTTTTTCTATGGTGTCTGTCATGGGCCAAAACAGCTCCTTTATTTAAAGATTGAGATTCACAGCATACAGAAAGGCATTCCCACATCATAAGTATATTTAATTTTAGTTTTTAAATATTTGAAACATAAGCTGAAAAACATACCTAGGAAACAAGAAAGTATCTTCAATAAATGGTACTCAGGAAACTGAATTTCCACACGGAGAAGACATATCTATCATCTACAAAATCTAACTCTATGTGGAGCAAAGACCTAAAAATGAAACATAAAACAATGAAACAGCTACATGAAAACATTGGCAGTAGCCTACATGATATAGGTGTAAGAAAGAAATTTCTGAATAAGATTTGATTTGCCCAATAGTTCAGATCAACAATTGACAACTGGGCCTTAATAAAACTAAAAAGCTTAGCACAGCTAAAGAAACAATCATTGAGTGAAGAGGAAGCCCACAGAATAGGAGAAACTCTTTGCCAGCTATCTATCTGACAAAAGATTAATTATCCAGATTGTATAAATCACAAAACAAAGTCTAAAACCAAAATCAAACGACCTTTGCAAAATACTTTTGTACCTAAAGAGAGAGTTGTCAAAAGAAAAATAATAGTAAAGAAATATCTCAAAAAATTTCATCTTCTCTAGCAATTAGGAAAATGCAAATAAAATCAACTATGTAGTTTCATGTTAACACAGAAACAAATACACAAAAACTGGCATGAAATGCTGAAGGGGATGTGGGAATATAACGAACTCTCATTTACTGTGGGTAGGACTGAAAACTGGTCTTGCCATTCTGAAAATCAGTGTGATGAATTCTTTAAAAGCTAAAATGTATCCTACCATATGACCCTATACTACTCCTTGGCACATGTCCAAAGGACCTGTTCCATAGATATGCACAGTTATGTTCATTGCTACTCTATTCATAACATATAGGAAATGAAAGCAATCTAAATGTCCTTTAATTGATGAATGGATAGTGGGCATGTTGTATATATCCACTACCGAATAATATTCAGGTGTAAAGAAAAATGAAATTTTGAATTTTGCGGGTAAATGGATAGAATTCAAAAAAGATCACATTAAGTGGAATAACTTAGAACCAGAAAACAAACATATTATGGTCTTCCTCGTATAAGAGTCCTAGCTCTGAATCATCAGATTTGTAGTGTGATATACATTTTCTAGAATAACTGTAAAAATCAAGAATGTAAAAAGGAACTGTTACTGGAACAGGTATGGATGTAGTGGAGATCAATAAAGAGATGAATAGCCGGAATCAGTGATTCTGATCAAAGAAATGGGAAAACAGGGGGGCTCTAATTAGGGAGGGGAAGGAGATGAATACAGAAGGAGGGAGGAAAGAGGGTAAAAGTACAGTAAGGACTTCTGAGAAGGTAATAAAAAAGTCACATTATTAATATTAATTATCTACCTAAAATACATATTGCACATGTAAATTGGTATGTGTGTGTATTTAAAACTTTTCATATATATTAGTTTAAATATAGTTTAAAAAAAAATTCTCATCTTGGCTCACAATGGTGCCTCCAAGAGCCAAAGACCACCTAAGAAAAACTCCAACAGAAAGCATAAGAAACCCTCTTTTAAGTTGTAGGACAGAGTTGTCCAAGAGACTCTGAAATCTTTATAAGCTATTTCTATTGTACATGATTGAAAGGCAGGTCACTATTTTTGAAGACACCATTCACTTAAGACATAGGCTCAGAGGTCCCTGAGCTGGAACTGATCAGAAATCCTTCTCCTTGGTTCGGAAAGGTGTCATACAAACTTCCAAAGAGAAGCAACCAACAGTCCCTCCCAGTTTTGACACCTATGAACCACAACAAACTGCAGCCTGGCACTATAAACCAGCATAACTTTGGGGTACCCAACCATTCCCTAAATGGATATAAGACTATAACACAAATTCTGGTTGTTATTAAATGAAAACCCAAAGCCAGATATTGGGGGAAAGCTGGAATATCATAGAGAGAAAAAAGACCACAGTCAAATCCCACCGATCCAACTTCTCAAGGTAAAAGCTATCTTCTAGCTTCCCCAGCTTCACTCCTCATGGCTTCTACAGAATAAATCTCTTCTTCCTATGCCTGCCTTAAGTACCTTTTTTGCCCAGTTGTTTCACTTCCAGGTTCAACTCTGAAACATATTCTAGGGTTGGGATTAAAGGTGTGAGCTACTACTATTTGATAGTTAGGCCTTGATCTCACAGAAAGATCTCTGTCTCTGGAGTTGTGGGGTTAAAGAGGGAGGTCACCACTCCCAGGCTTTCCCCCTGCTGGGAATAAAGATGAGAGTTACCACTCTCTAACCCTCCTGGCTTGACTGTGCGTGGATCTGGTCTCTGATATTCCAGGCTGATTTTATTAAATATATAATATATCATCACATAAGACCTTCTCAATAGATGGAAAACCGTGCCTAGTATTGGAAACCTAGTCAACTTCCCAGGATTAGTGATGCCATGGATCTTAAAGGAGAACCTAAAATCTCCCCCGTTACCAAACCAGCAATATCTCTAACCACATTCTAAATATTTGTCTTTATTCTCACAGATAAGTGTAGTCTTTAACTCTCATCAAGGAAACACTTTTTTTTTAAGTAGACAGATGATTACAGTTGAATAGTATTCCATGGTGTGTGTGTGTGTGTGTGTGTGTGTGTGTGTGTGTGTGTGTGTTTATCATATTTTCACTATCCATTCATCACATGAAGGACATTTAGGTTGTTCTCATTTCCTAGATATTATGATTAGAACAGCAGTGAACATGACAAAGCAAATATCTGCGGAGTAAGATATCCAGTCTTTTGGACATACTCCAAGGAGTGGTTCCACCACTCAAAATGTAGTGCTGTGGAGCCCAGTCCCAATGGATACATTTACAAAACTTAGCTTCTAACTCTGCAGATTCTTGATCAACTATGCATGTGGCTCCTCTATTCTCAATAACTAAGAGATGGAAACTACTTAAATGTAGTTTAGTGTATGAATAGATAATGAAAATATGGCAATATATACAAGGGGATATTATTCAGCTTTAATGAATAATGAAATCATAAAATTTTCATGGATGGAACTAGAAAATATTATATTGAGTGAGATAAATACTGCATATTCTCCTTCACTTTGCCTCCTAGGTATAAATCTTCAGAAATGAACATATAACCCGGAATAGCTGCAGAAATGGGGATATGACAAAGGAACCTCGATGGGGTACTCTAGAGATGGTAATATCAGGATCAAAGTAATATTAAGATGGAAATGGAACAAAAATAGGAGAGAAGTTTAAACTGAGTAGGATTGAGCAAAGAAAATACAGAAAGAATGGAAGGAAAGCTGGATATGTAACATCAATGATCTCTTTCAAAGACGTGGCAAATCAATCACATTATTTTATATTTGCCTATAGCTACATGCATGTGCACACACACAGAAATATATACACATACATATATACATGTACACATTCAATCAAATTAATTTATGTCACTTGAGGAAATGTTTTCTCCAAGTGTGATATCTAACAAATCCCTAGTACCAAGCAGGGAAAACTTCCTTTCAAATTATTAGATTTAAGAGTACATGATAGTCCTAAATCAATATAAGCTATGACCTTTGTCATTGGTTACCTCCTAGAAGTCGGGAGTGAGTCCCTATTGCTGAAGACACTATACACATTTGCCACAGGATTTAGAGAATTTGAGGTGGCTCTGACCCAAAAGACTTCTTCATGAAAACTACCTTTCACAATATCAGAAATTCCTATGTCATTTGTCAAGGAAGGAAAGCAATAAATCCTCCTACCCAGATATGGCACCTATGAATCAGAACATCATCAGCACTACAAAATATTCCATAACAGCACAATAATGGATCTTGTATCTTAGCAATAACCCCAGCTTTCTACATGGGTATTAGGCCTGCTTAACAGGAGATAAATTGTGTCTGATACTCTAAACCATAAAATATGGTTAGTAAATCATGAATCTTAGAGGAGAATTTACTACTACTTTTCTAAACCAGTATAATTTCTAACTTCTTTCTACCCTTATAACAACAGATAGGTATAGCTGTTACCCATCATTTAAAAAAAATCCTCTTTTTGTAAAAGTTGGAGACTTACAGAAGCCATACTTAGTTAAAACACAGAGAACAACAGACCACGGTATGCCCAGTCTCAGCTGATACATCTACCATACAACCTCTACACCGATGGCTCAAGAAACATTGCAGAAGAGAGGCTGGGCAGACTATCAGAACCAGAGGACCAGGAAATCTAACATGACATTGAGTCTTCTAGATATCATCATCAAATTTCAACACTATGGCTGCCTAAACAATAAATACATTGATAAATCCCAATACCAGCTGTCATTCCAAGTGGATGTAGAAAATCTAACATGGTCCTAGGCAATTAATGACTGCTAACAGAAGGGGAATTAATTTTCCCCAGAGATTAGCCCCCAGATTGCTTATTGAATATCAAATGACCAGCCCTAAAAATATATGCATACAAGTAACACTGTATAGATCCAGCAGGTTTTATTTATATATTTATTTGTGTGTGTGTGTGTGTGTGTGTGTGTGTGTGTGTGTGTGTGTGTGTGTGTGTGCACGATGATAATAATTGAAGAAAAAGAATCATGCGATTGAGAGGGAGTAGGTTGAGGAACATGGGGGTTGGAGAGGAGAAGAGTAAATAATACAATATTTTAATCAAAAGTAGAATTTTTTTTTAAAAAAAAACCCTATTTCATGGTAAGCACATAATAAAAGAGTTAATAAATTTCACTTTCTATTTTGTCTTGAAAATATTAAGTACGTGAATCTTATAACATATTTTGCCTCTATTCTCAGTATCTCTACAAGATCAAGCAAGATTTTCATGTTCCTATGTGATGGATAGGAAAACTGGGGCCCGGAGAACTCAATTAAAGGTCATGGAAAATTTAAACCTTTCTTTTGCCACTGGTTTGCACCTTCGGTTTTAGCAGTTTTATTCCTGCATGTGACACAGAATGAGGTGGGATAGACAATAAAAGAAGGAAAATATTGAGAAGCAGCCAGACTTGCCTGTAAGGTCTAATTATTGAATGTGGACCACCTAGTTTCTTGAAAGGTTATGCCCTGACAGCTATGACACAAAGGAGGCACAACAGGGAAAAGCATAAAAACAGGATAAAAATCAGTCAGGAGAGATGACATCAAAACAGCCCATGCTTCACCCTCCTTATCAGTCATCAAGAAAATGCTGAAAGAGTTGAATCAACTTCCTGAGGAGAAACAGGGAGCTTTTGCACAATTATTAAGAACATCTGGCAAAAGTCTTTCTGATTGGCCAGAATAGGCTCTTAGGGTAACTCTTTGAGTTCAATGTTTTGTAGTTAATTTTTGGTTGTCACAGTGAAATAAACACAGCAATAACCACTTTTTCCTTCCTCAGATCACTCATTGTGATCCCAGCTCCAGGAAAAAATTACATTTCACATTAGCTTTTTTTATATTTCTTTTCACTTTTTCCTGGTTTTGTTTTGTTTTTAGGATGCTACAAAGTGCCTCACCATTTCTTTCTGAATCATTTTTCTGCTTAACTCTCCAAACACTACTCTCCCAGCTCCCTTCACATATACAACACATACACACAAACACAAAGTCCCAGTGCTTTCTTTCTAGATAGGCTGGGTTGCTATAATCCTACTTCACCAGATGTATAGTTCATTCATAAATATTATGATGTTTATGGTAGCTTAAAAATAAGATAAATAGCAGGAAGCAGTACTACCTACCACATGCCATGGAATGTACATTTTAAATAGTACTTCTTATAACAAATGCTGCTTAACAGATTTTATTAATCTTCACCGTATGAATCAGCCAACTGAGGCTTGAAAACAGCAAGATAAATAAACTAGAAACCAATGACAAATATATCTGGCTTCAAAGCCATGTCTTTATGCATTGTATCCTCTTATTGTGAAAGAAAAAATATGTCAACAGGACAGGATGAATGCTAAACCAATATCTGTCTTATTCACTGCTCACAATGCACGTGCCCACTAATTGATAACTTACTTCTATAGACAGAAAAAACAATGCTAATTTCATAGTGTATAAACTAAATTTGTACCAATAGATTATTTAGTAATTAAGGCAACATTATGTAAAAACCCCTAGTACCACATTTTGTGCAAACAGGAAACTGTAATATTAGTTCACTCCCTCACTTTAGTGAAATAATTTAGTTGCAAGCTTAAACAATTCTCAGTGTGTATTTAACTGGTTCTTAAGATGCTTAGTATCTTGCTCAGTTTCAAAATGAGCAAAGCCTGGATCCCTATTTAGAAAACTATATTCAGAAGTAGTGAATCCAGCTTGAGGCATGTATTCCTGTGGCTCATAATCTAAAAATGGTGTGAAGATATTTAATAGGTTGTAGGAAGAAAAAGAAGGCATGAACAAAATAAATAAATAAATAAATAAAGCAACAGTATGTGGCCCACAGGCCTACAATTCTCCCTGATCCTTCAAAATTGTTGCCAAATTCTGCACTATTATTGTGGTAAAATCACAATGGTAATTGGGCTGTGATGGTTGTTTCTTTTTCAGCTGTATGTTTCCTAGTCCTTTTTCTCTATTGGTAGGTTCTCTTCAAACTGGATGAATGTATAATCCCACTCTGGATAAGCATAATATGGCGTCTTTTGTCTAACAGTGGTGATCGCTTTAGCTCATGCAAAAAGCCTATCTGAGTCTTTGTCTGATATAAGTAAATTTTAGGGAGAAAGTTACTTTTCACAGAAGTTACTAAACCAAGGTTTTGTGGCAGCTGTATTCTCTGATGTGGACAAATACTGTCTGAAATAAGATGACGGGAGAAATTTGAACTCAGAAATGAAGGTGAGAGGGAAAACAAAAACAGAACTATGGCATTTTGTAGTTGTTTGTTTTGATATTGAAGTGTTTATTCTTGTGGTTTTTACTTCAGTCTCATGACTCACCTCAAGGTCTCTTCTAAAGATGTCTCAGTACTTATTTCTTAAAGGAAGCTAGTTAATATTCTTGTTTATTTCATTTTCCCCAGTCTAGACTGTTGGTTTTTTATGTCACAACAAACAAAACAACAACAAAATCCTGCTCCAATAATATTGCACACACTAGAAATGTGTTATAACCAGTATCACACTAACATCTCACTTCCTAACCTTATGAACATTAGCAATGTACAGTATGCTATTAATGTCTGTTTCAGAATCTTAAAATTAAGACAGTAATAGCTATATAATGAAGTTTTATGAAAATCAGGCAGGTAAGCTAAATGTATAAAATAATGACAATAAAGTGACAATTTGTGCTCCCAAATATGTGAGTTCTTTTCTTTAATGGCAAGGTCTAACAAACCAGCTGATTTCCAGACAAGGAAAATGTCCATGACTCATAGCTCCCCAGCTGTTTCTTGGTGACTTTTGACTGTAATAAACCTGTCAGATCTCTACTCTATAAATCAAATCTTGAACTCAGCAGCTAGTATGACAGGTGTAGTTTAGTAGCGTAGGCTGGAGAAATCACTGAAACTTCTGATACTTCTTGAGTCACGACAATTTCCTCTTGCCATACTTTATCTAGCTTCGTGAACTGTATACTTTGTAACCATCGAGATTTTCAGTCATCAAAATAAACTTGTTCATTTTAAAGCAAGTAACGTAATTGTGATAATAATGTATTCTGGCCTCTCTGCGTGGCTAAATAAGCAAAAATTCAAGCATCCTTTTAGGAAGAGTACTTTTACTAATTTTAAGAGATAGATTCAGGATTGGGCATATTGCTCAGCTGGAGACGTTCTTGCCATGCAATTATGGAGACCTGGGTTAGGATCCTCAGATCTCATTTAAAAAGTTGGGCATAGTGATGCATGTTTGTAATCAAAACACTGTAGAGATGAATATAGGAGGATTTCTGGGAATTGCTGGTCAGCTTGCCTTTCAGAATCAGTGAACTCCAAGTTCAGTGGGAGAAACTATCTCAAATAATCACAGGATAGGATACCTCACTTTGATTTATGGTCTACACACACACACACACACACACACACACACACACACACAGAGAGAGAGAGAGAGAGAGAGAGAGAGAGAGAGAGAGAGAGAGAGAGAGCTTCCTTAGTTTTAAGAGGAAATTGCTTCAGACAAGGTAAGATGTGAGACTTAGATTTCATACTTGAACCAAGATAGGTCACACACATTAGAAAAGAACAAAACATTCCAATTGTACACATCAGAAAAGAACTGTTGGTGGGGTACAGCATTGTGGGCTCATCTTCTGATCACACTTGATTAAAATGGAGCCTTGTTTAGAGCAGCAAATGCTGGCAAGCAGCTTTAGGGAACATAGCTAGAAGTGGCAGCTTAATTGGGAAGATGATCTAAGTAGTCTTACCAGTAGAGAAGCCCCAGATAACTCATGGATAATCCTTTCGAACTCAAACAGTACCAGTATTCACCCTCTATTATTCTGAGAAAGTCAGACCAAAAAAAAAAAAAGTATAAGTAAGTATGGTTTTGTCCTCATTGTCCATTCTCTTCTCCTAAGACTAAAGTACTTAAGTTGGGGAAAGCATATACCTCTATAATTTTATACCTTCAAATCCACAAACATGAATATGTGAAGGCAAATCTAAAGTTCCAGAAAAGAAGGCTGAAAGGAATATTTTATGCAGTTTTACAATTCTGGCTCCTCAAACTAAAAACCATGACTGTCAAACAAACAAGTAAGTTTTGAAACTGAC
The DNA here is from genome assembly GCA_033318265.1 of Phyllotis vaccarum. Lineage (NCBI taxonomy): Eukaryota > Metazoa > Chordata > Mammalia > Rodentia > Cricetidae > Phyllotis > Phyllotis vaccarum. Next base: position 62,957,529 of record JARWLC010000013.1, read on the forward strand.
ATGGTATTAACATTTTAGAATGGGGAAATCAATACAATCTGGCATATCAAATTGAGGCAGGAACAAGCCCCTCCCCCATATCAAGGCTGAGCAAAGTACCCTTTTATAGGAAATGGGCTCAAACAAGCCTGTTCATGCATCAGGAATAAGTTCTGGTTCCACTGCCAGAGGCCCCACGGTCTTTATCCTCTCTGAGAAGTAGATAAGGGCATGGGGTGGGGGTAAGCTTGCAGGTGACTGGGAAGAGAGGAGGGAGGGGAAACAGTGGTTGGCATGTAAAAATAAACTTTTAAATAAAAAAAATAAAACTGTTAGAAAATAGAAAACAAAACACAACAAGAAAATATTTTAGAATGGATCAACTTTTAATAAATAGCTATGGAATCTCATTAAAAAAATGTTTGTATATTCCATAACTCAGCAAGAAGAAAAAAAGAAGAAGAAAGAAAGAAAATTACCATAGCACAAAAAGCTATCAACGGAATTAAAATCTTTCATACTGGGTTACACTGTTCAGAAAATCTGTTGCATAGGAATCATATTATGTCCAGTTTCTTTAAATTCTCTAAGTGATTTCTATCTTATCTCAATATAAATTAAAACTTAACTAGGGAAAGAAAATCACGCTGACTTTTCTTGGCTCACTGAATTCACCTGAATTATTCCCATGTTTGTGAATGTATTTATCTATAGCTTAATCTCCTAGATCTCATAGAACCAGCTTGTTACAGTTAAAATCCCACCTGTGCAGTGGTTTGAATCAAAATGGTCCAAGAAGGCTCCCATCTTTGAATACATAGGGCATGGAATTAGGAGGTGTGGCCTTGTTGGTATAGGCATGGCCTAGTTGAAGGAAGTCTGCCACTGGGTTTAGGCTTTGGGGTTTCAATTGCTCAAGGAAGGTCCAATGTTATTCTTCTCTTCCTGCTGCCTGATGAGCCAGTTGTAGAACTGTCAGCTAACTCTCCAGTACCATGTCTGCTTGTATGCCACCATGTCCCACAATGATGAGAATGGACTAACCCTCTGAATTGAACCAGGCCTCAGTTAAGGCCTTCTTTTATAAGAGCTCTAGGGTTGATGATCTCTCTTCACATCAATAGAACATTGACTAAAACAACCTGGGATCCATATTTTCTATTTGAAATTACCCACTCAATACTAGGGTTGTCATCCATTAGCACAGTATTTGTCTACAGGAATTAGAGAATTTAAAGAAAGTAAATAGTTTTTTCTAACATGGATTGGCTCTCTCTTTCCACTGCTATACAGAATTATCATTATAATTTTTATTTGCTTACCATTTTTTCTTCACCAACACATTAGTGGTATAAGAATAAGTATCTTGGATTTCTCTTTTAAAACAATAAAATATATCCATTGTGTAAGATGACTGATTGCATAACTAAATGTTGATGCAAGTATATTATTTAGCTTATCTACATCTACTTCCCACCACCCTCTTCTCTTCACTCTCTTCTCTTGTACACTAATTATCATTCTCTCGTTAAATATTTTGCCTACTTTCATCACACACACACAGAGAAAGAGAGAGAGAGAAAACATAACGAACAAATAAAAAAACACCTATAGACTTCCACTGTGAAGGAAAAAAATCTGTAAAATATGAGAGTATGCTCATTTTGTCAATTGTACATAAAAACACTGATTGGCCAAAAGCAGGCAGAAAGTGTGGGCAGGGCTCCCAGACTAAGAAAACTCAGGGAACAGGAAGAACAAGATGCCACAGAGATGCCAGAGAAGCCAGCAGATGCAGAGGACATCTATGCTGCTGAGAAAAGGTACTGAACCACATGGCTGAACAGGATAAGAATCCTGGGTTAGTTTTAGAGTAAGAATTATATGCCAGAGTCATAGGCTGATCAGCATAAAATTAATACAAAACTTTGTGTTATTATTTGGAACTGCTGGTCCGGGATCTTGGTGCAAGTCTTAGGCCAGAAACATAATACAACAAATGGCAAATATAAGCACTGCAGCAATGTACCTGTCTTTACATAAATTTCAAAGGATACCTTTGTGAGCCATTAGTCCCATGGAGGGAGATCCACTAGTAGTGTAATCATTAACGGAGTTAAAGAAGCAGAATATGCAGATACTCCCAAACCATAGCCTGAAATGTCATTGTTTAAATGTTTCAGGAAAAATAGTACAACCAGTGAAATCTATACCATGTGATGCTCTAGAAAACAAAATGATTACTTCCAGGAGTCTCAGAGCCCAGTCTATACCAAAAGGCAGAAAACATAAAGGTTATTCTCATTTCTCAAGGTTTAATGCTGGTTTTTTCTGCTATATTTTGCTAATCATTATTCCTTTTTTTGTGTTCCCAAGGTAATATTGTTCAGACTTGAAGGTGTGTGATTTGAGTGTCGCCTGTGCTTCCATGCAAATCAATGCCTTTTTAAATAAGAGGGACCCTAATGATTTCAGAAAATAACTCTTAGAACTGATAAACACTTTCAGCAGAGTATCAAATTGCAAAATTCATACCCATAAATAAGAAGCCTTGCTCTACATTAGTAGCAAACACAATGAAAAACATATTAAAAATCCCATTTCCCCAAAACCACAAAAATAAATATTTAAAAAGACATCTAACTGCTCTAACATCTTAGCCCCAGGGCACAACCTCTGACCTCACACTCCTACGCATTGGTGCCCAGCTGCATTTTTATGGGCAAAACTCCCCACCAATACCCCCTATTAGACCTTATAATGTACAAGTCCCACTCCATCCTGCAAACCCAACCATCCTCCTAAGACCTCAGAAGCTCCTTGAGACACAGACTCTGCCAGCTTAAACCGAACCCAAAGCAGCCCTCTGATACAAAGATACCCCTTGCACCAATTGGAGGAAGAGATGGGTAGATTCCAGTGTAAGAATACATTAAACAACACAAAGAACAATGTGGCACCACCAGAACATAATGATTCAACAGCGGCAAGGCATTAACATCCCAATGTAACAGAAGCAGAAGAAAATGACCTTAGAAAAACTTTATAAGGATGACAGAGGCCTTTAAAGAGGAAATAAAAATTCCCTTAAAGAAAAAGACGAAAAGACAATCAAAAAACGGAAGAGATCAATAAATCCTTTAAAGAAAACAACAAAAACAAAACAAAACAAAACAAAACAAAAAAGAGAGAGAGAACAGAACCTCAAGATCCCAACAACCTTTATGAATGGGGTTGGCCACTCCCCCTTCAGGAGCCCGGGACCCCGGATAAGCATCTTCAGGCCTTATCAGCTGACACCTGAATCTCACCACAACCAATCAAAAAGGTGAAGGAAGCAGTTCAAGACTTGAAAATTGAAATAGAAGCAATAAAGAAGACACAAACTGAGTGAATGCTGGTAATAGAAAATCTAAGTAAATGAACAGGAACTACAGATGCAAGTATAACCAACATAATATAAGAGATGGAAGAGAGATTTTCTGGCATGGAAGATAGAGGAAATAGATTCATCAGTCAAAGAAAACATTAATGCCAAGAATGTCATAACACAGAATGTTCAGGAAAGCTGGAACACCATGAAAAGACCAAACCTAAAAATAATAGGGATTTTTAAAAAAACAAAGAATATCAGCTCAAAGGAACAGAAAATATATTCAGCAAAATTATTGAATAAAGCTTTCCCAACCTAAAGAAGGAAATACTTGTGAAGAAAAAGAAGCTTATAAAACACCAAATAGACAGACCACACCCCCCAAAATCCCCTCACCACATAATAATGGAACCAGTAAACATACAGAATAAATAAAGAATATTAATAGCTGCAAAATAAAAAGACCAAGTAACTTGTAAAGGTAGACCCATCAGAATAACACTTCTCAATGAAGACTGTCAAAGCCAGAAGGTGGTTTTATACAGACACTAAAAGATCACTGATGCCAGCCCAGACTACTATACACAGCAAAACTCCCAATCACCATAGATAAACTAAAGAAGATACTCTATGAGAAAAAAATTAAAAAGACAATTTAAACTATCTTTATACACAAATCCAACCTTACAGAAAGCACAAGAATAAAAAATACAATTTAAGGAAGTTAGATGCACCCACAAAAACACATGCAATAGATAATCCCACACCAGCAAATCTCAAATAAAAGAAGCACACCACACACACACACACACACACACACACACACACACACACACACAGCCACCAAAAAATAACAAAAATTAACAATTACTGGTTATTGATATTTCTTACTATCAATGGACTCAATTCCTCTATTTAAAACAAAACATGCTAACACAATAGATACAAAAAAAAAAACAATCTAAACTTTGACTTCATGCAAGAAACACACATCAGCCTCAAAGACAGATACTACCTCAGAGTTGGGAAAAGATTTTGCAACCAAATAGACGTAAAAAGCAAGCTGATGTAGCTGTCTTCATATCCAACAAAATGCACCTCAAACTAAAATTAATCCAAAGAGATCGAGAAGAACATTATGTATTCAACACAGAAAAAATCCACCAAGATAAAGTCTTCGATTTTGAACATTTATGCCCCAAACACAAAGGCATCCACATATGTAAATAAACATTATTACAGGTTAAATTGCCCATCAAACCCTACACACTAATAGTGGGAGACTTCAACACCTCACTCTCACCAATGAACATGTCTGCCAGACAGAAACTTAACAGAGAAATTAGGTATCAGCTATTGTGACTGAACTGGACTTAAAAGATATATATACAGAACATTCTGAAAAAGCAAAAAGAGTATGCCTTCTTCTCAACACCCTATGGAACCTTTTCTAAAATTGATCACATACTCAATCACAAAGCAAATTTTAACAGATACAAAAAATTAGATCAACTCCTGTATTTTATCAGATCACCATGGCTTAGAGTTAGAATTCAACAACAACACAAATTACAGAAAGGCAACAATCTCATGGAAACTGAATGATGCTCAACTGAATTACCACTGGGTAAAGGAAAAAATAAAGAAAGAAATTAAATACTTCCTAGAATTCAATGAAAATGAATGTACAAAATACCCAAACTTACGGGACACAATGAAAACATTGATAAAAGGAACAATCATAGCACTCAATGCATGCATGAAGAAGTTGGTAAAATCTCACATAAGTGATTTAACAGCACATATGAAAGCCCTAGAGCAAAATGAAACAAACACACTGAGGAGGAATAGACACCAGGGAAAAATGAAATTGAGAGCTAAAATCAATAAAATAGAAACAAAGAGAACAACACAAATAATCAATAAAATAAAACATTGGCTCTTTCAGAAAATCAAAAATATAGAAAACCCATCATTCACTGTAACCAAAAGGTAGAAAAAGACTTCCAAATTAACAATATCAGAAATGAAAAGAAAGACCTAACAACATACAATGAAGAAATCTAGAGAACCATCAGGTTATACTCCAAAAATCTGGACTCCACAAAAGTGGAAAACCTAAAAGAAATGGATAATTTTCTGGATAGGTACCACATACCAAAATTAAATCAAGACCAGATAAACAATTTAAGCAGGTATATAATCACTAAGGAAATAGAAGCAGTCATTAAAAGTTTCCCAAGCAACAAAACCCAGGGGCAGATTGCTGCAGCAGAAAAATTCTACCAGAATTTCAAGGAAGAGCTAATACCAATATTCCTCAAGTTTTTCCACACAATAGAAACAAAAGGAATGTTGTCAAACTCCCTTTATGAGGTTACAGTCACCCTGATACCCAAACCACACAAAGATTTAACAAAGAAAGAGAATTACAGACCAATCTTCCTCATGAATATATTAATGCAAAAATGCTCAATAAAATACTGGCAACACTAAATCCAAGAACACATAAAAAAATTATCCACCATGATCAATTAAGCTTCACCCCAGAAATGCAGGGATGGTTCAATGTCATCCACCATATAAACAAACTGAAAGAAAAAACACATAATCATCTCATTAGACACGGAGAAAGCCTTTGACAACATCCAACATTCCTTTATGATAAGGTTTTGAGGACATCAGGAATACATGGGTGTACCGAAACATAATAAAGTCAATTTACAGCAAGTGGACAGACGACATCAAACTAAATATACAGAAACTCTAACTGATTCCACTAAAATCAAGAATGACACAAGGCTGTTCACTCTCCCCATACCTATTCAATGTAGTACTCAAAGTTCTAGCTAAACCCATAAGACAACAAACGGAGATCAAGGGGATACAAATTGGAAAGCAAGAAATCAAACTTTTGCTATTTGCACATGATATGACAGTATATATAAGTGTTCCCAAAAATTCTACCAGGGAATTACAGCTGATAAACACCTTCAATGATATGGCAGGATAGAAGAATTGCTCAAAAGAATCAGTAGCCCTCCTATATAGCAATGATAAATAGGCTGAGAAAGAAATCAGAGTTCCATCACCCTTTATAATAGCTACAAATAATATATTTTGGGGTAACTCTAACCAAGCAAGTGAAATACTTGTATGACAAAAAGTTTAAATCTTTGCAGAAATAAAGAAAATAACAGTGTAGCCAGATGTTTCTGGCATGTTTGGCCCAAGGTACAGACCTGCAGTCTCATGGCTGCTTATAAAATAATTTCTCAGAGACTTATACTAATTATAAATTGTTCAGCCTATGGTTCAAATTTATTACTTGTTATCTCTTTCAACTTAAACTAACCCATCATTATTATCTTGTTTAGCCACGTGACTAGTTACCATTTCTCAGAGCACCATTCTAATCTTCTTTCCTCTGTGTCTCTCTGGCATCTATTCCTCTGCTTTTCCACTTTCCGCATATCAGAAAATAAAAAGATCTTCAATGCTCATGAATAGGAAGGACCTGTTAGCAGCTTTTCTTTACAGGTACCCCATAACTCTGGCATTTCCAATATCTTGAAGCCTCCAAGGCAATCCAAACTTCACACTCACACATAATGGCCTCTCTAGAACCCTGTTCAAGGACACAGGTCTGGTCTCAGCAACTTTTCTTTGTCATGGAAGCTCACTGCAGAAGCTTCTTTTGCAGCAGATAAAGACAAGAACAGAAAATTACAACTGCTCAAAATTGGCAGAACATCTATGTAGGGAGATTATGTTGTCCCATTGTAAATAATTGTCCCCGCCTATGAGTTTAATAAAATGAGCTGATTGACCAAAGGCAGACAGGAAGTGTGGGTGGGGCTACCAGAAGAAGAATACTCTAGGAACAGGAAGAACAGAGCAGAATGCCAGAGAGAAGCCAGAAGAAGCAGAGGACAACTATGCTGCTCTGAGACAAGGTACCAAGCCACATGCTGAACAGGATAAGATTCATGGGTTAGATAGTTAGCAAGTGATATGCCTGGGCCTTAGGCCGATCAGCCTAAAACTATTGTAAGCATCTGTATGTCTCTGCGGGTCTGTGGGTCTGTGGGTCTAAACCTTGAGGTTAGGTCCGAAAGTCTGGACCAGAAACCTCTTACTACACATCTAACCATAGGGTTCTCAGCCCTGGTTGATGCATATATAATACAACCTTTACATGTATATACCAGGGAACATTTCAGAATAGAGGGTGGACACACTATAAGAGCCAGAGTACCAGGAAACCTAATGTAAGACAATTTGTTATAATATGACAAGGAAGCACCACCCACAGAATCTCAACAGGAAGATCACGTAAAGACCCAAACAATAACAATATCAGTTAACATAACAATGAGAATGGGAAAAATTTCATGGGGCCCCATTCCTAGATGAAGACCTATAGTCGATTAATGACTATCAAGAGGGGACATTTAGCTTTCCTGAGGGATGAACTGCTTAAATGATTATCCAATATCAAGTAGTCAGGTCTAAAAACTTACATACAAGCAATATTAAACAAACTCAGCAGGGTATATTTATATATGTGTAATAGTGATTTGAAAAAAAAAAGAGGCCATGGATTTGAAAGGGAGTGGCTGTGATGTGGGAATGCCTTTCTGTATGCTGTGAATATCAACCTTTAAATAAAGGAGTTGTTTTGGCCCTGACAGGCACTGTAGAAAAAGTAGGCGAAGGAATCAGAATAGGTAGGAAAGGAAGGGTGGAGTCAGAGGCAGACCAAACTGAAGCCCAAAAGAGCAACATGTAAGGAACACAGGTGAGCCACGGGCCACGCGGCAGACAGATTAATAGAAATGGGTTGATTTAAGATGTAAGAGCTAGCTAGCAATGTGCCTGAGCCATAGGCCAAACAGCATAAAGTTAATATAAGCGTCTGAGTCATTTCTGGGGGCCTGAGCAGCAGCAGCAGGTGGCTGGTGTGCGGGTCTGTGGGTCTGGGCCTCTGGCCACCCAAGACCAAGAAACCCCATTGCAGCATGGGTGGGGGCATGGTAAATGTAGAAGGAAAATGAAGAGGGAAATGATGTATGGAAATGTATTTTAATTAAATAAAAGTCCTTGGTGTTGTTTGTTGTGAGGGAAACAGACTAATACTACTTCATTAATTCATTTACCACAGCCAGAATGGCCAAGATCAGGAGTCCAAAGGCCAATAAAGTCTTGTATGGGTGTAGGGAAAGGGAAACTGTAATATACTATTGAAGAAAATAGAAAGCAGGCTGAATATATCCCAAAAGTAGATGTAGAAATACCCTACAACCAAGCTATATTATTCTTGGGTTTGTAAAGTCCCCAAAGACTTTATGTCCTATTATAGAGAAACTTGGACATTCATCTTAATTGAGGCTCAATTCAGAATATTGAGGAAATACAAGGAACCAAAGTCCCTGCCAATTGATAAATGGATGAGAAAAATGTGATACATATACCACACTACTGTACAGAGAAGGTGAAATTATAGAAATCTCAGGTTAGTGAATGAAATTGGTTTTAAACAAAATTATATGGAGTGAAGTCTCCCAAACCCAGAAAGACAAATGCTTTATGTTCTATCTCACATTTGCATTCTATCTTCAAATCATTGTTTTGTATGTTTAACCTAGAATATATGTATAAGTCAGAATATTAGAAACAAGTTATTGGGTGATGAATACTGTAAAAGAATTGATATACAAAAAAAAGGAAAAATGAAAGCAGAGAAGGAGCTTACTAAAGCCAGAAAATTTTAAGTATGGAGAGTTCAGAAAATGGGAAATGAGGTATTGAACAGAGGCTTAATTTTTTTTTAAGGTATGTTGGAATCTGTAATCTCCCAACCACAGGAAAATAGTTCAATTAGTGAGGGTATTGGAACAGAGGTGAGATGAAAAAAGAGAGGAAATGCTACAAGTTAAAGATTAAAGTGGGTACAGAATTGCAGAAAAGAAAAGATAAAGGAAGAGTGTGGTGGTTTGGAAGAAAATGCCCCTCCATAGGGAGTGGCACTATTGCAAGGTGAGACATTGTTAGAGTAGGGGTGGTCTTTTTGGAGAAAGTGTGTCATTGTGATGACAGGCTTTGAGGTCTCATATACGCTGTATCCTTTCCTAGTAAGACAGATCACTTTCCATTGCCTGCAAGTCAAGATATAAGAAGTCTCAGAAACTTCTCGAGCACCATGTCTGCCTGCAGGCCACCATACCCACAGCTGCCATGCTTCCCTTTTTGGAAATAATGGACTGAACCTTTGAAACTATAAGCCACCACCTCAATTAAATGTTTTTCTTATAAAAGTTGTTATGTGTAATAGGCGGGCACCCCTAGAGCACCCCAAGACACCCCAAGACCACGGCTAATGACCACTATTAACTTTAAAGAAAAACAGAGTTTAATGAATATGAATGCCGGTACACACATATGTGTGGGCTCCAGGCACTGTAGAAAAGCCTAGATCCCCGAATACTTTCGGGGTAGAATTCTTATACAGCACTCTGGGTAGGGGAGGGGGTATGGCTCGGTGCAATAACAGGGCGGGGCCTAAGGTCAGTTTAGGATGAGTTTAGGAATGCAGGCAGGCAGACAGACAGGCAAGCATATTTCCTGTGAAACAATAGGACCACCTGAAGACATTAATTTCCTGGAGCAATGGTCATGATGGGCACATTGTGCAAGCTTCAGAAAGTTCTTGCCTGCTTCTGTTAACAGTTCTCATGTAGGGCTTTCCTGGGTAGCCCCACCCAGGTTGCTACATCAGGAACGTGGAATGGGGTCCCAGCCAAGTAATGGAGGAAGTACATCCTGTGAACAAAGCTTTTCTGAGAAACAACCATCTAATTTAGTGATACAATAAACCTGAAACTGTCAACCTTGGCTAGTTTCAGGGACCTCAGGAAGGGGTCGAGGGGGAGAGAGTTACAGGATTTTTCTATTTTCACAATGGTCATTGTATCTCTTCACAGCACTAGAAACCCTAACTAAGACAGAAGTTGGTACCAGTTGCTGCTACAGACCTGACCATACTTTTGTTTAAAGGATTATTGGCCTTGGAATTGTGAATTAGAAAAGCAATTGTATGCTTTAAGTTTTGCTTAAGGGGTCATCCTAATAGAAATATGAAAGCCAGTGATGCTGAATGTGAATTGAACTGGGGGGGGGGGGCTGGTTCAAGAGGTTTCAAAGGAGAAAAATTTTAGTACATTGCCTAGAGATTGTTTTTTCGATATTTTGGTGAAGAATATAACTGCCTTTTGTCTTGTCCAAAGGTTTTGCCTGAGGCTAAAGTAAAGAGTTTTAGATTAATTCCTTTGGTAGAGGACATCTCAGAACAGCCTAGATATGTGGTTACTAGCAATTCTAATAAAGATTTATAATGAAAAGAAGCTGAATGGAGGAAGCTAAATGGGGAATTTACAAAATGTAAACTTTGAGAAGGAGATCCAGGAAGTAGAATGGAGCTAAACCCTGTGTTCAAGGAGATAAACAGATTAAGAAATAGAATAAAAGGGATGGATGGTGACCTCAGTGCAAGATCCCACCCAACTACATTTCCAACTGAGAAAAGCAATTAAAGAAAAGTTTAGAGCTCACTGTGGTGGTAGATGCCTTTAATCTCAGTGTTGGGAAGGCAGAGACTAGTGGATCTCTGGGTCTGAGGCTAGCCTGATCTAGATACAAAGCCAATTCCAGAACAATCTACCTTAGGGGCATTGAGGAAATCACTGAAAACAGAAAGCTATTGAAGGTGTAATTGAACAAGTGGCTGCAGTAAGCAGTAGAACTTGGCAGTTTCAATCACAAGGTTCTAGAGTTAGGAATACAAGAAAGGGGTTATGAAATCTCCCTCCATGACAAGGGAAAGCTGCTGAGACCAGACCTGTACCCCTGAATAGAGATGTAGAGAGGCCATTGTCTAAAATTGTGAGGGTGAAGTTTGGATTGCCTTGGAGGTCTCAAGATGTTGGAAGTGCCAGAGTTAGAGAGAGAGAGAGAGAGAGAGAGAGAGAGAGAGAGAGAGAGAGAGAGAGAGAGAGAGAGAAGAGAGAGAGAGAGAGAGAGAGAGAGAGAGAAGTGTTTACAGTCAACAAAGCTGAAAGGAGTTGGAAATCTGAAGAACACTTGACATCAGACATGGAGATGCAGTGTTTAGAGTTTGTCCAGCTGGTTTTCTATCTTAATTTGGATCAATATTTTCTTTCTATGCTCCCTTCCCTGCATTTTAGGACAGTAATGCATATCCTGTAATATTATATCTTGGAAGTATGTGATCTGCTTTTTTATTTTGATTTTATAAGAATTTCCAGTTAAGCGATTGCATGAATCTCAGAAGAGATTTTGAACTTTAGACTTTTAAATAAGTTTGAGACTGGTAAAGACTATGAAGATTTTTGAAGTTGGAATTAATGCTTTTTGCATTGGGATATGATGTGGGAATGCCTTTCTGTATGGTGTGAATATCAATCTTTAAATAAAGAAGCTGTTTTGGGCCATGACAGGCACCATAGAAGAAGTAGGAGGAGAAATCAGAGCATAGGTAGGAGAAGAAGGGCGGAGTCACAGGCAGACCAAGCTGAAGCCCAAAGGAACAACATGTAAGGAGCACAGGTGAGCCACGGGCTATGTGGCAGACAGGTTAATAGAAATGGGTTGATTTAAGATATAAGAGCAAGCTAGCAATGTGCCTGAGCAATAGACCAAACAGCATGAAGTTAATATAAGCGTCTGAGTCATTTCTGGGGGCCTGAGCAGCGGTGGCAGGCTACTAAGTGGTCTCGGGTAGCAGGTCTGTGAGTCTCCGACCTCTGGCCACCAGGGACCAGGAAACCGCACTACTACAGATGGCATCCAATGTGGGGCGAATATCCACTTAATGCCTGAGAAAGTTTAAGAAGGGTTTTAGCAGAAACTGAGCAAAGGCAGCTTCCAAACTGTGTATACGAAGCGGGTCATTGTACAAAGAAAGCATGGCGTCCGGGTCACATTCAAAATGGCGCCAGCGGACTGGCAGCAGAGAGTGTAAACTACAATCAGGCAGGTTCCTGAAATTTCACATAAGACTCAGTAGCATGTGATTGATTTTAGATTTCTGTTTATTTTGAACAAAAAGGAAACAAAGACGTTTCTTAGTAGCAGCATTTGCTTGGGTCTGCTCTGTTTGCTGGCCACGAACAGGGACATGGTTCCTTTAAGAGAAGTTACTGATTCAGCTTCCTTGGCAAAAACTATGCAGCTCTTTAAGAGAGTGTATTTTTAAAGCTCTATGGTTAGAAGATGATTAAGGATTCACAATAAAACAGATTCAGATGAAAAGAAAAACCTGTAAACGGGTTACAATGTGTGTGTAAAAGGTACATAGTCTTCAGAGAGAAAAGAGAGAAGGTATATAGTCTTTAGAGAGAAAAGAGAGGAGATGAAGTCTTTAAAAAGAGAAATAGAGTAATAAAAATATGATAAGCCATGTAAAGATGGAAAATAGACACAAAATCTGGATTTTGGTTGTTATTGTGTTTTCTTTTAATTTTTTAACTGTTAATGAGCTAACTGCAGAAAGACAATGGACTACAAATGCATAGGCTACTAAGTTAAACAAGAATACATATTTTAAAGGTATTTTGATTTTGAAATTTGTGTCTAAGGATTTATTGCTTTGGAAGTGTTCTGCTTTTGTCTCCACAGAAGATGAGAACCTGTGGATTGCTTCCAGGCAAATATGGTTTCATCAACCAAAACCCCCTGAAAAAATCTCTGTTGGGAAGAGATGGCGGTATCAGCTTCAAGACTACAGATTATGATCCAGTCTCAACAATCCATGAGATTTTCAATGCCCCTTAATCAGCAGGAAGTAGTAATAGAAAACTACGCCCAAATTCCCCAAATATTGTTTCTAGATGTTTGTTTTCATTATAAATGATTTATGGTCTAAGAAGAAAAAGGGGATATGGTATATGAATGGTTTTTTTTAATTAGATTATTGAATTTACTTAGATCAGGAAATCAGCTGTTAATCTCAAAATGTTTTACATTGGTATAGATTTTGGTTTATTGATACAAATTTAAGGTCAATTCTCTTATGCTGTATGTATTTTTCTACTCTTGTTTAAGATAGGATGTTTATGTAACTGATTTAAAGTTGTAATGTATAGTTAAGAAATGCATGTTAGTTAGATTTTTAGATATACAAAGATATCTTTCAATTAGGTAGGTAATCTTCAACTACTTCTAAGACCTACAGAATATGGCATTTAAAATATTTTAAGAACTTAGACTTTCCTGGACAGTGAGACAGATTTGTTCCTGGCAGCACCAATCTTCTTCAAGAGAAAAATGGGCATCGAAGAAACTCCATATGGAGTCTACTCTATTTGTGGCAATGGTTAGCCACTAGACATGAACCTATTCTTATATTGACTGCTTGACAGTATCCTGTTTAAAGTGGACATGCAGGTTCTATAGGAAGATGACCTCTGAACTTTGGCAGAACAAGCCTAGATGGTCACTCAGGTTCCTGCTTTGCAGAGAAAACTGTCAGACATTCTTCAGGACTCGAGAAGCAACTGATGAACTGTGCCAAAATGGGCAGAGCATATTTCCTGCTTCACTAAAATGAAAAGAGACTCTGGGCCTGTAGGCTGAAGATGGATGCCCCAACTTTATAAAGGAACTTTGGGTGACTGTCCAGGTGGATAGGTGTCATCTCTGTCCTTTCTAGATTTTAGAAGTTGCTTGCACTCCTGGTTTACTTGGGTAAATATATCCTTCTGTAGTCTTTGATATAGTTGAAGATTAGATAGTTATAGGTACAGTTTTTCTTAGTCATTTGAAAGGTATATTAGATATGAAACTTTAGATTCATAAAGATAAGGGAGATGATAAGAGTATTTTCTTTAATTTTGCTAAATACAAATAGACTAGATATTATATTTGTAATTCTTGCTTGATGGCTATTTTGTTATATGTAATTTTGCTATGTTAAAATTGAAACCTTCCTTTTTGATTAGACAGAAAGGGGGAAGTGATGTGGGAATGCCTTTCTATATGCTGTGAATCTCAATCTTTAAATAAAGAAGCTGTTTTGGGCCATCACAGGCACCATAGAAGAAGTAGGAGAAATCAGAGCATAGGTAGGAGAAGAAGGGCAGAGTCACAGGCAGACCAAGCTGAAGCCCAAAGGAGCAACATGTAAGGAGCACAGGTGAACCACGGGCCATGTGGCAGACAGATTAATAGAAATGGGTTGATTTAAGATGTAAGAGCAAGCTAGCAATGTGCCTGAGCCATAGACCAAACAGCATGAAGTACTACAGGGATACAGCTACAAGCCTTTGGGGTCCAGGGACGTAAAGGTGGTAGTTTGAATAAAAATGGTCCTGAAAGGCAATAGCACTATTAGAAGATGTGACATTGTTGGGCTATGTGTGGTCTTATTGGAGAAAGTCTGTCACTATGGAGGTGGGCTTTGAGGTCTCATACATGCCATGCTCAAGCCATACCCAGTGCAAGAGAACACCTGTTGCTTAGAAGTTAAGACATAAGTCAGCACCTTCTCTAGCAACATGTCTGCCTGCATTCCACCACACTCCAAACTTCCCTGTTCCCAGCATGATGATAATGTACTGAACCTCTGAAACTGTAATCTGTCATCTTAATTAAATGTTTTCCTTATAAAAGATGGCATGGTGTTTTTCCACAGAAATAGAAACCCTAGTTAAGACAGTAGGTCACCCAAAGCTATTGGTACATGAAGAGATATTAAGTAAATCTACAAGTTTATATTCCAATTAAACGTGTGTGTGTTGTGTGTGTGTGTGTGTGTGTGTGTGTGTGTGTGTGTGTGTGTGTGTGTGTGTGTGTGTGTGTGTTATTGGTTTGAGTCATAAACTTCCTAGTATCCTCATATATTTGAGTATTTGTTGTCTATTTGGTGGAAGTGTTTGGGAAGGATTCTTAGGTATGGCTTTGCTGAAAGATGTTTATTATGTGGGCAAGTTTTGAGGCTTCAAAGCTCAAGACATTCAGAGTTAACTTTCTTTCTGCCCCTTGGTTATGTCTCAAGATATAAGTTCTCAGTTACTGCTCCAAATTTATGCCTGCCTGCTTCCTACCATACTCACCACCTTGATGGTCATGTGCTTTAACCTTCTGAACCTATCTAAGTCACCTTGGTCATGGTGTCTTTTTACAGCAATAGAAAGCAACTAAGCCATATGTATCTAAGAAGGGAGTGTGGACAGAATTACTCTTTGAGAGTAGACAATGCTGTCCCTAAAATATATTGATTAGTTAGTGAAAATCTCAGTGCCAGCCATGGGCTATCTCCCTGTCAGTTATTGTTCAAGGAAACCCTAAAGGCAAGCAAAACAACACAGGTTATTGCCAATGTTCTTAGTTTCCTATCATCATCAGATAGTGAGACTATTTGTGAAGATACTACTTATTTTCCATGCAGGGTTTAAAGAATTAAACCTCCAACTGACTAGGAAACTTCCTACTGGTTACCTTACATAAAGTCACAAGGTGTTATCTATACTTCTGGGGAAAATGCCCTGGGTTCTCCATGCTACAACAGTGACTTGTTGGCAAGATGGGCCCATTGCTATAATAATGGTATGGTGACTGTGATGGTAACTGGTTGTGTATTGAGCCTGATTCAAGTAAAAAAAAAATATGCCCGATACTGTAAATATGGTCAAGACTCCATAATTGGAAAGACTCCATAATTAGCCCTAGAGGGAAGCATATATACTATTGCTTTATCAAATTATTTTTGTCAAATTGCATTTTAAACACTTAGGTTTGCACAATAGATCTGTGCTGCCCTCAACTGCAAGAAAACAGACTTCTTTGTCGGGTAAGTAAATGTAAAAACACCAAATATAAATAATTGAGTATTCTGCTTACAACCATCTAAGGCTCAGGGAACTTTTCAGAAAAGAGAGTAGAAAAATTTGGAGGAGGGTTTTGAAGTGCTTAAGTCTGAACACGACATATCTGTATGAAATGTCAACTCATAGAGTCTCTGGTTAGTTGCATAAAATCAAGCCACTGAAAATCTCATGGATGAGTAATGCCTAGTAATGCAGTCCTATTAAAAGTACTGTAAGTAGTTGGTGACTACCGAGGGAGGAAGTTCCACTCTCATTTGTGGATGTGTCACCCTAGCCGATGGCTCATGTGTCATTTCATGTAGGTGTATAATTATCTTCTCCAACTTAAAGATAAAACCTTCAACAGCCGTTTATTCCCAGCGTTTTGACCAGTTATAATGCTCCCCATTAACCATTGCTCAGTAAATAAAGGCGTTCATGAGATTGAAACTTGACAGAAGCAATAATACATGGATGTAAATCTAAATATTAAGAAGGCTTTTGAAAGTTACACCATGCTTATCAACAAAACAATAGCAGTTGTTTCCCCAGTAAGGCTTATGACCATTTCAGCCAAAAAATATTCTTATCTCCACTTAAAATTTTAGACACATATCTCTTCATGTTATGGGCCTTTACATAACCTGATGCTCATTTCAATCTCCTTCCTCCACATATATATTCAGGGTATCATTTCCCGCAACATATTGATTGTCTTCACTTGGGATAAATGTAATGTGAATAATGTAAATCTTCCTTTTCTACCATTTCCAATGAGTTTTACTTTTGTGGTATTCCATAATCCCTCACATTGACATCTTATTTTTGTGAAGGTATTTTTTATGTTTGGATAATTCATAAAACTGACATTTCTACAAGGGGACAAGTACTGAAATATTCCATCCCACTATGTTGCTGATGTTGGTCCCAATTAATATTTTACTTATTCATTCTTCAAGTTTTATACCTTTTACAATATTTACTTTTGTTTTAAATTTATGTATTAGTACATGTATGTATATGCACCATTTCCATGTATAGTACCAGAGGAGACCAGAAGAGAACGTGAGATGCCCTGGAACTAGAGTTACATGTGGTTGGTTGTGAGATGCCAGTGTAGGTAATGGGAACCAAACAGCGTCTTGTGCAAGATGTCAAAGCACTCTAAACCACTGTGCAACCTACGTAGTCCCCCTTTTTTTTTTTATTTTCTTAAAGGGAACCAATATTTGAAGTGCTGTAAAAGACCTCATCTGGTTTTTTGTTTGTTTGTTTGTTTGTTTTGTTTTGTTTTTTGTTTCAGCAATAAAACATTTTGACCAAAAGCAACTTAAGGAGAAAAAGTTATTTGACTTAGGGTTCCCATGGGTTAGTGTTGTCTTCTTTTAAAACTGTGGCTGACTTTTTAGTCAAACTGTACTAATCAGCAACTGCAACTCTGCTGCTATCAACAGTGCTTTGGCTTCAAGGGCCATAGCTGGAAAGAATTCTGTTCCCTCAGGCACTGACTCTTTCAAAGCTGTGAAGGAAACTTTTCTAAATTTCTGTCCCTCGAAAGAATTCAAGACTCAAAGGTTGAGGTGAAAATATGACCCTCCGAGAGGCTGAATAGCAAGTCACTTACCTCCTTTCCTTACTTGAGTCTCCCTGGGGAGGGAAAAAAAAAAAAAAAAAACATGCTTCCCCTAGTTCTCTTAAAACCCTTCTCCACCTGGCTCCTCCCTACCACTTTCTCTCAGGTGTGCTGACTCAGCCTCCTGACCATAGGCAGGTGAATTTTATTTAATCAAAGATAACACATCTTTGTATCAGTAAACAAAAGTAACACACCTCAAAATAATATTTTACAACAGGTAAGCATTCATAATAATAGGGAAGACATGGTGTCAACAGCATACAAGAAGCAAACAGCTAACAAGAATTTAGTTGAGTCTACAAAGCTTCAAAGCCTCTCTGAAGCACTTATTTCCTCTAGCAAAAGGGTTTTATAATCTTACAAACAGCACCACTGAGAACCAAGTATTTAAATATGTGCCTAATTGGAGGTGACATTATTCTTGTAAACCACAGCAAAGAGTTGGTGAGATAACTTTTATAAAATTCCTAGAACTGGTGTCTATATATAGCAAAAAGTTTCATGGATATCAATTTTACCCTTTAAAGTTATTAAATTAGCATAATTATAATAAGACATCTTTCCCGTGATTTTAAAGCTGAATAATAGAGAAGGGCTATTTACCTCTATGTTACTTTAAAGTAAAATTATTAATAAGAAATATGCAGCAATATGATCTGGGGCTTAGGTGTACTAGTATAGTATGTAGAAAAATGTGGGTTTGGCTACTTGCCTCAGTTAAAATTGTATTTCAGTCTGTGTTTGAGTATTGAAAGACCAAAGAAAACCAGGAAGTATTGACAAGGAAGTAGATTAATAAGTGAAGTTTTTAGCAAGCTTATGAAAAGCATGACTAGAGGACTATGAGGAACTTGGCAGTTAGGATGTCCACACAAGATTTATCCTTTAGATATGCTTGGTTTATTCACACCAACATTCCGTACAATACCAAGCTATAATACAGGCTATGATAATCTTATGCAAACATATCTCACTAAGCAGGGAGCAGATGGTCAGGTAGAAAACTGCTACAGGGTTCTACTGAGGAATCTTTCCCTATTAGAATACTTCTCCTAGGCCTGACTCACTTTGCTGTGAAGCCCTTCACCTATAGTGAAGTCCAGAGAATGGCACTGTTGAAAGTCCCAAAAAGTCCTCAAGAGCTTAGGGCCCTGCTAGCACTGACAGGTAGGCATTTATGTACTCAGTAACAGTGCCAGAAACCAAACAGTGACCAAAGACAACCTGACAGAGGCCATTCTCACTGTCTTCTTATAGGCAAATATTAATGCAGTGGCTTGTCATGCTGGCTCCGGACAGTGTGATACTAGAATTGCCTCCAAATTTTCAAATCTTTGTATTATTCCAATGGTACTAGTTTTATACTATGGGACTTTCACACTTTAGGGCTCTTTTATTATTATATTGATACACCTTGGAGTTGTTTAACATACTAAAGCCTGTGCTGGGCTTGGCTCATATGGAAATACCTTGTGGTTGGCTCCTGTCTTGCAAGCACTACAGTATTCCATGTCATACAACATAGATTCTAAGTTATACAAATTGTTTCATATACATTCCTAATAAAGGATCAAAAATTAGTTGGTAAAATGTGCTTTAGTCCATTCTGGGTGGTAAAACAAAAATCTCTTAACCTCTGTAGGTTATAAGCAACATACATTTCTCAAAGGTTTCTCAAAAGTACAAGATTAAGATGTTGGTGGATTCACCATTTGTTCCACATCTACTTTCTCTTTTGCTGACCTCCTGTGATTTTATATGATGGGAAAAAAAGGAATATCTATGATCTATATAATTTTTCATGAGAATACAAACCATTTCATTGAAGTCTGCCATTATTACCAAGGACCATCTACAATGAACTAGTGTTGGAGTTTAGGTTTTGACATATGAGTTTTGGGAAGGTACATATATTTAAACCATATCAAGAGAAAAATTTTTAGTCACTATAATCACCATTATCAATGGGGTCTAATGGTGATAAATTTAAGTTACTGAGTTCCTGTGTTTAGAACTCAGATAAGAAGTCTTTATAATGCTTCTCTTTAATCTTCCTAAAAATCCTTGTTTTGTTCCCTTTTTTTATGTATACGGACATTGAGGTTCAAAAAGGTTTAAGTTGCTTTTTCAAAATCACACAACATATAAGCCAGTGAGTGATGAAGACCTCAATTTCAGATCCAAACTCAGTGTATTGCTGAGTTATACTCTTGCTTGTTTAAGAAGAACTTGTTTAGGATCATAGTGTGGCTTTCCTTCTTGAATGAGTTTATACTACTTTATGTTGGGCATTTCAGTCTTTTTCTCTGATTTTGAGTTTCATACTTTATAAAATAAGGAGAATACATACTTCAAAGGGCTGCCCGTGATGCAGATGAAGTCATGTGTATAAAAGAAGACTCACTTTAACAAAAATAGAGACAAAACAAAAGAACTCTCTGTGACATTATCTGAGAGGGAATAGTTTGAGAAATAGAAGGAAACCAGGAGAAGGAAGTTTTATTCCTAAAGAAGAATGTTTCCAAAAGAAAGGTGACCAAGACTGGAAAAAGCTGTGAATAAAGAAGAAAATGAGCAAAAATATTTCCTAATGTTGTCCCTTGTGATGCAAAGAACACCATATGAGGTAAGGAGCCTGATCACAGCATAGAAGGGAACCAGTAAGTATGGAGGACTGTAATCAGATCTTTAAAAAATTACTTTATTAATATATTTTAATTATATGTAGTGATAAGTTTTATTGTTACATTTTCAAAAATGTATTCAATATAGTTTGATTATACATCCATTTCTAATTGCTATTCCCTCTCTCACTAATCCTCTTTGTTCCCAATTAGGTCTTAGGTCTCCTCTGTTTACATGGTTTGTGTGTGTGTGTGTGTGTGTGTGTGTGTGTGTGTGTGTGTGTGTGTGTGTGTGTGTGTGTGATAAAACAAGTTTCATTGAGATTGTTTATTTACAAGAGCATAGGTGAGTGGTCATTGACAGGACTGTGGACACCTCATCAATGGATACACTACTAAGGAAAATGTCTATCTCCCTAATCTACTATTTACACTATATAAATCTCAGGCAAAGTGCAGGGCAGAATTCTTTCTGTACTTCATGATAAAGTGTGGCCGGATTCATTCTTGTGCAGATTTCATGGGAATATCCATGGCTCTTGTGAGTCCAAGAGTGCAGTAGCTATGTTATGCTTGGAAAACTGATCCACATACCCCTACTCTTGCTTCTTTTTTACTCATTCTATAATATTTACTGAGTCTTAGAGGGAGTAATTTAGACATTGCATTCATGGCTGAACATGCAACAGTCACTTATTTGCTAGATTTCAACTAGTTTAGTCCCTTTAGTTTCATTTTACACTGCCAAATAAAGCTTCTTTGATGAACAATAGAACTGATCTATAAGCCTAAATATAGTTATTTAGAAGTGATTTGATTAGTACATTATGCCTATTTATAAAAAAAATGCAGTATCTTAACCACTAAGGCCTATGACATTTCCAGACATAGGCTGTTGTCTGGATTTATAGTATCTGACCCAGTATCTGCTCAGAACCTTAACTAGGAAAGGAGAACAGATTAAGTTGCTCATAAAAGAGGAGGTACTCTAGGTATATATAGGTTCAAGTTCATTTACAATGGGAGAGGGACTCAAATGTGTTTGTGGGTAGGGGTGTAGGCACAACAGAAAAGACAAATAATTCTAATACCAATGAAGATGTAGTTGATGAAGCATGTCCACAAGGGACAGGAAAAAAAAGGCTCATTTCATTTCTCCTCTTCTCCTTTCAGAAGGAAGGTCAGGACAGGTAAAGAAAGCATGACTGTTCTGGATTAAAATGGAGGAGGCAGGGGTATTAAATACCTGAAAGCCTTGGGTGTTCATGACAAACAAACAAACAAAAGCCAAAGTCCATTTTGTAGACTGAAAATTCAGTACCAAGTAGGAAATTTAGGGAAATATTTAAAGTGTAGAGTAGTTCACCAGATAGGATAGGTTGATCTATTTGGGGAAGGAAAAAATAGGTTGTTTTTAATGTGGCAGAGAATAATTCAGGGATCACATACTTTTGAGAGTTCTGTGTTACTTGACACTTTGTGGCACTATGAAAAATACCTATCATTTCTGTGACTCAATTTTCTCAATTATAAAATAGATAGAACATTAAAATAGGACCTGGCCATACAAAGTTAATGAAGTGACAATAAAATTATAGCTGTCACTGCTCTTATTATTTATTTCCAATGTTTGATTTTGTTTAGTTTAAGAAATCTTATGTGGTGGTCACCTTGAGGCCTGGAAATCTCAAGGATAAATTTAAACATGATTTGATTTTTTTACCCTTTAGCCCTTTCTCCCAGAAATATGCTAATTAATCTATTAAAGAATTCCACTAATAGAATTCAAATTGTTAAAATATATGCTCTGGATTCTCTTTAGCACCTGGAAATTAGTGAAATGACATAGTAGGTTCTTGATAAACAGGTTCACACCCCACTAAGACAAGTTAGAGTCAGGTAAGAAGGTTTATTGAGGAAACACTAGGATATAACAACATCTGAGCAGTAAGTAGAAAAGAAAAATCCATGGAAAAGTATAGAGGAATGAAATGAAAGCCATAATTTCTATGAAAGTCAAGGCAAGAGTCAGGAAAGAAGGAACTCAAAGATTCTGCTTGTTCTAAAGAACTCCATTAAGTAGAAAGAGTCTCCAGGTTTGACAGCAGGTAATCAATGAGTGGTTGTAAGGAAAGCAGAACATAGTGAATTCATAAATAAAAGATAGAGTCAGATAAAGTGGCTTATATCTTTACAGCCTGCTTTAGAGATGCTATGATTAGAGGGTCATACATTCCTTTTCTGTTCAGGCTATATAACATGACACTGTCTCAAAAAACAAAACTACAAACATAAAGAAATGAAAAAGTAAAAAGGATCAAATAAAAAGGATCATTTACCATTAGTGATAAATTCCTTGCAGAATTGGCCTAAACTAGAAAGACCAAAGGCAGCAGAAGCATCTGAAGGGAAATGACTACAAAGAACCATAAAAAGAAATAAGCAGCAGACAAGAAGAATGAATGCTGAGCACAGTGATGAAGGAGATTAATAGGAGATAAGATCAACCATGTATGCCAGGTTGGTGGCCATCAGATGGAGCAGAGGAGATGGTAGACTATTTAAAACCACTATTAATAATACATTTGGGTTTTACTATGAATAAGACAACCCATAAAATAATTTGAAAATATTTGGATTTATTAATATATTCAATTGTCACTCTAGTTGCTAAGCTGAGAATTGACTAGAGTGGGAAGAATTACAACAGCAAGGAAAATATATGGGTACCAGAGAAGTTGAAGTAATGGTTCTGAGTTATGAAATTTAGAATATATTTTAGAGACAGAAAGTGCTAGTGAATTATATATGACATTTTTAAAAAGTAGAGGCAGGGATTACTCCATCATTTCTGCTCTCATAGGTTGTTTTTAGGATACATATATTAATCTAATCAATTAAAATGTGTGAAGGAATTCCTGTAAAGTTCTCAGATCAACTATTATTCTTTCAGTAGACAATTTATGGGAAGAGGCAGAGTTGCTTAGAGACATTTTCCAAATAATACAATAACTTACGCACTCTCAAGGTTTTCTCCAACTTTTCTCTCAGGTTTCTTCCAGATATGATCCTGGAGTACTAAGATTCACTTCAGCGGTAGAGGAAGCCAATGTGGGCTTGGAAAGAGACAGGCTGCTAGAGAAACCTCTAAAAAATGTGAATAGCAAATCCTACTTCAAAGGACAGTTATTATTGACAAGAAAATGAAACTTAACATGGTTACAGATCACCTTCGTTTAAATCTGAAATGTCTTGCAAGGGTCTATTTGTCCATAATTCTCCCCGCCTATGAGTTTAATAAAAAGCGCTGATTGTCCAAAGGCAGACAGGAAGTGTGGGTGGGGCTACCAGACTAGGAAAACTCTAGGAACAGGAAGAACAGAGCAGAATACTAGAGAGAAGCCAGAAGAAGCAGAGGACAACTATGCTGAACAGGATAAGAGTCATGGGTTAGATTAAGGGTTAGCAAATTATATGCCTGGGCCTTAGGCCGATCAGCCTAAAACTATTGTAAGCGTCTGTGTGTCCCTGTGTCTCTGTGTCCCTGTGTCCCTGTGGGTCTGTGGTTCTGTGGGTCTAAACCTTGAGGCTAGGCCGGAAAGTCCAGGCCAGAAACCTCATACTACAGGTAAGTAGAGCTATGTCTTTGAAGGAGATAGTGAGACCCAAATCATTTGATAAGTCTCTCTTTTGGATTCTAGCCATCATGTAAACAAATGGCTTTATGCCAAGGAGATAAGCTAAATTTCCACAGACCACAAAAACAACAGGGGCAACCAATCATGGAACTAAACCTCCAAAACTGTGAGCCCAAACAAGCCTGTCTCCTTCAAAAGCAGATTGCTATTGTTATGGAATGCTGGATAATGCAAAGATGAACAGCTAAAGCTGCTTTATGCCACTGTCTATTAACTGTATTTTCCGTGACTCAGAGGCACCTGAATCAAATGGAAATGCTGTTAGAAAGTCAGTCTCACCCTCACCCCAAAGTGATACTAACTTAGAATCTGTGCTATCAGAAACCCTAAGTAATCACTCCTGTACAACAAGCATGTGAGAAGAACCAGTTTATAATTTCAAGGTCATCAAGGCTAGGAACTTGTTCAAGTTTCAGATGCTGAAAGCAAGACTGGGAAAGATTGTATGTTTAAGGATTCACAATGAAACAGGTTCAGATGGAAAAAGAAACCTGTAAACAGGTTACAATGTGTGTAAAATATTCTTTTTACTACAATGGGTTCTCAAACCTCAGATAGCTCAGATACTATCCTTTGAAGAAGATGGAGAAAACCAGAGAGTCCTTTTTTATTATTTTTTATTTTTACTTTAGAAAAATAGTTGCTCTCATGAAAAGGCAGATTATTCCTCTATTGATACTGTCTCTTTACTCGGGAAAAAATTAGCTATGTAATGTAATAATTTTTATTTTAATTTCAGAGATGATGTCAGATGGCCCCAAAGTGAATTTATTTATATATATCCAATATACACTTGTATGCAACTAAATTCTAGTCATTATTCTAATCCTGTTCTGCTTTTTCCTTCAAGCTATTTTTCAGCCTCTGAGACTTGATTCCAAATTCCTATTGTTTATGGACTGTATGAGGTGTCTCAATTTGGTCAAGGCACATTCACATTCATTCCCTCCTCTGTACCTTGCTTAGGCTTCCATTTCTTCCTATTTATAATGCATTCCTGGACATCCCCTACAGTGGCCCATGAAATCACAAGACTCACAAAGTATTATTTTCGGAAGAGCCTTTAGAGACAGTATGTATATGATGTGTGTGTGTGTGTGAGAGAGAGAGATTATGTTGTTACATTGTAAATAATGGTCCCACCCACTGGTTTAATAAAAAGCACTGGCCAAAGGCAGGCAGGAAGTGTGGGTGGGGCTACCAGACTAAGAAAACTCTGAGAACAAGAAGCACAGAGCAGAATGCCAGAGAGAAGCCAGAAAAAGCAGAGGACAACTATTCTGCTCTAAGAAAAGGTACTGAGCTGCATGGCTGAACGAGAGTTATGGGTTAGATTAAAGGAAAAGAGTTAGCAAGTGATATGCTTGAGCCTTATGCCAATCAGCTTCAAATTCATGAAAGTATCTGTGTATCTCTGCAGGTCTGTGGGTCTGTGGGCCTAAACCTTGAGGTTAGGCCAGAAAGTCTGGGCCAGAAACCTCATACTACATGTGTGTGTGACTGTGTGCCTGTGTGTGTGTGTACACCATATATGTGTGTGTGTGTGTGTGTGTGTGTGTGTGTGTGTGTGTGTGTGTGTGTGTATGCAGTGAGAGACCCAAAGACCCAGCAAAGGTAACATATGGCTTAAAGTCAGAGTGAAGTATAGAATTCAGTTTTCTTCATTTTCAGTGCTTTTTTCCCAGCTTCATGTTTCCTGCTAAAAATGTTAATCTTCTGATGGCAGTAATATAAAACTGAGAAAGCAGGACTGGGAAGCGACTTTTCCTTGTGTCTGAGAATCCTAACTGTCCCAACATTTGGTTTTCTCTGGATCTCCAAGCCTGTTAAGTCATGCACACAACTTTGAAAAACTGAGCTGTGTTTAGCTGTCTCCTCCCTTCCTCTCCACAGATTCAGCTAGATCCAACTCTAGGCCCTTCCCCCACTTTCCCCAGCTTCAGTTCCTGGAGCTTTAATAACTCTTGCCATTCTTGTGGCTTGGCCATTGTTTACCCGCCAGACTCACAGAGTCTTCTCAGGGGCGGGGTTTATTTGCATAACCACTCCCAGACATATCAAATAGTCCAATGGATGTCCCGCACGCCTCACAGAGGGGAGGGGGAGAGGCAAAACTTGAAAGAAATAGAGGGTGGATTTGATCTGTTGCTACACGTGAAAGTGAAATGAGTTCAGCAGAACACTGGTTGCAGCGGATTTCGTCTATTGGGAGAGCGGTATGCTGGCTGGGGGCTGAGGGGCGGCTCCTGGGCAGGGTGTCTGTTCTTTGCTAATGTGTTTGTTCAGGGAGTCTTGCGGGTGATCCATCCATTGATCTTTACAGGGTAAGTGTGCGAACACCCCATGTGGTAAAAGGGTTGAAACCTGTGTCACCTAGGGATGAAAATAGAGGACCATATCAGATGTCTCTGTAAGGTTGCTACAAAGTCAGCATGATTTGGGGGAAGGTATTTTGTGACTATCAGTCATTTCATCATTTGTGCCCTGACAGCTCTCTCTGAGATGTCTTAGGTTGTTATCCCAGCAGCCTTGACTAGTTCGTTCCTACCTGTGCAGGTTCGAACTGGAGCCAGATGGCCGCTGGGGATATGCCCGGACTTGTCCAACAACCTAGTGCATCTGGGATCCAGAGATAAGGAAGAGAGAGGAGGAGGGAATGGATTGGACATTCAGAGCATCCTGCAGAAAGCTGAACTACTAGCCCACCCACGTGGTGCTAGGGCAAGTCCGGGCCTGTGTAAAGAGCAATTTGGCACTGTGTATGGGGGCTTTCAATCCAGCCTTGTCACCAGTGACTGAGTTTCATTTGATCACTTGCTGCTGGAAGCCGAGCCCAGGACAGTGATATTTTGATCCGGCCTCACCCCAAACACTGGCCAAGGCCCAGACAGCTGCAAGAACTGGCGGGGTGCAGGGAGGAGAATAACCGTGCCAGAGACTAGGCTGGGAAAACAGGCTGTAGGATCTCATTTTGACAGGTTTTGGCAGCACTGACCAATGTCATGTAGGGCAACGGGAGGTAATGAATGTGGAACTCTCTGTCTAGGGAACTCTCCTGTCCCCTGAATCCTACCTTAATTTCTTTTTTTGAACTTAGCATGTCATTTTCTTTCCTTTTTTCTTCATTTTATTGTTTTTTAATACAAAATTGTCTTTTTTATCCATGTATCCCCTTGTTCCCCCTCCCCTCCCAATCCCTCCCAGCCAGCCCTCAGCCTCCCCCTCCCCATCCCCTTCCCCCAAGAGGGCAAGAAGCCCCATGGTGGGTCAGCCTCAGCAGGGCACATCCACTCCAGGCCAGTCCAGTTTCCTCATCCCAAAGTCAATGCTGGGTTAGTTGTTCCTCTGCAGGGAATGGGCTCCAAGGTGCCAGCCCATGCACAGGAACACATTTTAGCATAATTTAATCCAATGTAAGATGCATACTGAATATCCTGCCACCAAGTTTGAAGTACTAAGCTGTCTATGATATAGAGGTATTATATTCCCTGGGGCTTGATGGACAAATCCTGAGTGTAAAAACACCAATAATACTGCACAAATTGAACTTTAAAGTTGTTAAAATGCTCTGAAATTGTCAAGTAAGGGCCATATCTAGTAGATCCAGAGAAAACCAAAAGTTGTGGCTTTCCTTCCTTCTTTCTCCCTCCCTCTTTCCTTCCTTCCCTCCCTCCCTCCTTCCTTTCCTTCCCTCCCTCCTTCCTTCCTTCCCTCCCTCCCTCCCTTTCTTCCTTCCTTTGTTCCCTTCTTTCTCCCCCCACCCCTTTATAGCTTTTGAGTGTTTTGAGTGAAACTTGTCCCAGGTATCTTTAGAACCTGATAGGGTTCGGGGTAGGTAAGGATGGGCTGAATGAAACTCCCTATATAGCAGAGGAGGAGACTCTTTAGTTCATGAGCATCCTGCTTCCGACTCCTGAATGCTGTAAGTACGGGTATGTATTCATTGTGCCCAGCTGACTATTTTTCAATCCTAACACCTTTGGGTGCTAGAGAGCAAAATTATTTGTACTCAGACCTCAGTCTCACCAAATAACAAATTGATCAAAGTGAATATTTCTTCCTCTCTGAGTTTCAATTTTTTTTACAGGTAAAAGTTGAGATTACAGTACCAACATCATCGAGCTATTTGGGGAATGAATTGAGTTAATCCATGTAAAATACTTTTACATGCTTAGCACAGTTCAAAATAAGCACTCAATAAATGTTAACTATTATTATTTAAGATAGATTATGTAGCATAGATAGGATTTCAACAGGTGGAAAAAGGAGAGAAGGCATTTTAAGTAGAGAAAACATGAACAACTGCTTGATGGCAAAGAACTCAGAACATGTGAAAGGAAGAATACTTGAATTGGAATTTGAAAAGGGAAGGATGGAGCTTATGTTTTAGGGATAGCCCATATGCTGAAAAAGTGCACATTTTCATCTTCCCTCTCTAGATAGTGCAATATACAATCTGTTGTTTGGAATCCCTAAGCACACTGTATGCTCACTATTTCCATTATGCATCAGTATCAACTGGTTTTGTACAACAAAAAGATGTTTCTTCTATCCACCTATAGAATCATGACTAAGGCCAGTGAGAAAATTAAAACTTGCCTAAGTTTCTGTTTTTCTGGAAAATAGGAAATTGTTCCCACTTGTTGAGAGGATTAAAAGTGATAATCATGTAAAGGGTCTGGCCCAATGCTTGACGAATAGTTGGCTTTTATGAGTCATATGTTTCTTTTTTTTACTTAACTTCACCTTTAAACATCCGTCTCATCTCCAACAACACTTATAGAGGGAAAGTATTCATTGTTCTCTGCAAGAACCCATTATCTGTCTGTGGGAAAATCTTTGGTTGTTGAAAGTTTTTCCTTTTGTTCAGCTGCATTTCTTTTGCGTCTGACTTGTATTCAGATGTTCTAGTGGTGCTCTTTGGGACTACTCACTACAACCTCTCTCTTTTCTGAAAGGTCAGAGATCTGAAGATCTGAAGCCAAATTTCCCTCCATCTTCCGTTCCCTGGCAATTCAGCTGGGTTTCTTCCATTTCTTATGTGGCATGGTATTAAGTAAAATATGAGTCTGAGATTTTGAATTATAAAAAAATAGTGGTAACACCTTCAGAAAGATGGTAGTAACTGCGAAAGAAACATGATGGAAGAATGTGACAAATTTTGTTATAATGTATTATTCCTTCCAATTCTTTAATTGCATCATTTCTTCACTAGAGAATGCTCAGAGAAAATGAAACCTGCTGTGGATCATTTGGTCTATGTGTGTTAGGGCCATAACTGCAAGCCACAGTGATTTTTTTTTTTCTATTTCACTTTTCCTTCATTTTCTATAGTTGCTTGTAGTGGCTATATAAGTTAATTCTTGAAATAGAAAGGAAGATTGTAACAGTTACTTTGTCTTTGAAATTTTTCAGTAAGAGAAACCTTGGAAGAAAAAGTCCTTAGATTCAAAAGAAAAGCAAATGATACTCGGCCTATAAACCTGAGGCAGGCCACATAGCCTTTCTTTAAGCCAGATACCTTCTTGATCTGTTCTACATGAATGCTTTCTGTACAGAGTAAGGCTTAAGTTATTATTCAGAGCTGAAGTTTTTGAAGTAGATTTTTTTTCTCTGCTTCCTTTAGAAGACTGGCCCCACCCATATATTCTCCCATCAGATGTTTAATGGGAAGATTACAGGCAAGTTTTACCATCACTCTATATACTAAAAGGACCATTATTATTGGTTACCTATGAGGGGTGTGAGGGTGGCTCTAGTCTTAGATTAGCATTGACTATATATATTT
The DNA here is from genome assembly GCA_033318265.1 of Phyllotis vaccarum. Lineage (NCBI taxonomy): Eukaryota > Metazoa > Chordata > Mammalia > Rodentia > Cricetidae > Phyllotis > Phyllotis vaccarum. Next base: position 62,987,511 of record JARWLC010000013.1, read on the forward strand.
TTAGTGTTTCTCTTTCAGGTAATTAGCCTTCTTTATTCTGGTTTGGTTTTCTCTTTTGTGAGTAACAGAATGCCTAGTGTTGAACAGTTATCAACTGTGTTTTTAGTGACTATTTGTCCATTCTGGAGGATTTACAGTTACTCAAATGCATCCCTAAGGAAAAGCAACCTATTCTGAAATGTATACTTCGTTTCCATGTAACATATGATAGAATCAAACAGTAAGATGTCATTTTTTCCAGAAGGTTGTTAGTCACTATCATGAATAAGCCAAATAATGTGGGCAGTACTATTTCCCTTCCATGAGCCTCTTTTCCCTGACCCAGCTGACCCTTTAGAGTTTTTCCTTTTGAGAAATTACAGAGCCAATATTATGTTGTGAAGGAAAGAGAAGCTGGATCCTTGGTAACACAGTCAGTTAGTCAGTTGGCAGTAAGTCCTGAAGGTGGCCTGCCTCTTTGTGTATGGGAAATAGATAAGATATTGAGCCCTAAGTAGTGACTAGATTATAGTCTTTTTATAATCAACTTTTTAATTTATTTATTAATAAAATTCCTTTTACATACCTTTCACTATTCTCTTGCCCTCCCCTTCTCCCACTGCCCTCACTCCAGCCCCCATCCACCCCTCAAAGGCCTCCCTTGAGTAGTCAACACATAGTCTTAACAAAACATGTACATTTGAGAAACATTGTATTTTTTTTCTACCTTCAGTTTTCCTACTTGAGTATAAGGGTTGAGGCTATTTTGATATACCTTTGTGGAATTTCATGCCTATATAGTCCTGATTACTTTTATCTTGTTTTAACCAGTTGTCAAAATGAGAAAAAATAAATATACCATAACAAAAACATATTGTCTTATGAGTACTCTTGCCTATTATTAAAGGTGTTCAAACAAGGATGGATGGTATTTTCCTACAACCAATGAGTGTATGATTTTCAGAATCTGAAATTATTTTTGAAAATTACTTCACAAAAGCAAAATTATATATGAGGTAATAGGTTTATTTTTACTAGATACTTTTTATAATAGTAATCCTTTCCCCTTTCAAGTGCTACACTATTTTCCTTTTCTTGAGCATTTTTTCACATAAATTTCTTTAAAAAGTTTTAGTTAGCATGCAATACATTGAGTTTCATTGTGACATTTTTATAAGTATACTTCAACTTTTCTTATTTATGGTCATTGTCAGTTACTCCTCCCATTTCACGGGCATGGCTTTTAAAGGGGTGCTAAAACAGCTTTGGCAACAGCATCTCATTCTCTAGGAATATGCCTCAATGTCTAGGCTGATTTTCCAAGTCTTATTGTATGGTTTTGCCTTGGGTCGCGTTACATGTGCCTACTGGTTTCCACCACTGTTTCTGTGGGATACTTCATTCTATGGCCTTCTGAGGAAGAAATGTCATATTTAGTTGGGTAAAAGGACTGATGGATTGAGGGTGGTACAGCTGTTCTGGATTGCTTGGTAATCTGAAAAAAGTAGAAACAATATAATGCAAGACCAAAAAGTAGTAAGGGAAATCAGAATTTAGAACACATTTTCTGAGTCATACTGGTTTCAGCCAAACACATAAAGAAATCGTATCATGATTCTGATTTCTTTCTGTGGTAGTCTGCCAAACTTCCGTGGGAAGCTAATGAACTTTAAGCACTCTACTGGTATCTACTATTATTGCTTATAGCAGAATTTCATGCTGGCTTATGGTGGTCAATACACAAATCAGTGACTCACTTAGACTTGAGTGACAGTAGAGCAACATTGATGTGTCTTGGGGCTTGTCTCTAATGTCCTTTGCTCCTCTACTGTGGGTGGGATAGTAACAATAGTCCTACTAACTCTTCACATATGAAGCACAATCTGGAGTTTCTGGGCACATTCACGTAAATTGTCTCATTCTTTCCCTTGAACATATCCCAAAGTAGTTTTAGTGCCTTTGCTTCTACTTGTAATTACGGTCTCAGCAGAAATCAAAAGGGTATATTCTTCTTAGAGTCAGCCTACAATTGATTCGCCTTCATTTCATTAATTCTTTTATTAATCATCTTAGTTATTTTCTCTCTGTATTTATATAATATATATGCATACACACACATATATATATAATTTTGTGAGTTTGAGGGCTTTTCTTCTGCTGAATCTATAGTCTTCTAAGTCGTATCTGTCTTCAGAGAAGTTTGTGTCTTTTTGTGTAGTAGCTATATGTGCAGACACACATTCTGAAATTTAAATCACATGATTACTGTTTAAATTGACCCAGTTTACTGACTACTACTTCTACCTCTACAGTGACAACTGCCTTGAAAAAGAACTATATACGTCTGCCTACCTCAGATGGAATATAACCTCTTGCTTTGCTCACTGGAATAAAAGACAAAGTAAACAGGTGAGTTAGTCTTAATTGTGTACAGCTTTTTATTTTCCTGAAATTGTTATCATAAATAGATGAAATTCTTAAACCACTAGGAAAAAAGAAAAAAGTCAATTAAAAACTATAATAAACACCTATATCCTCTTAATTATTTTTATCCAGGCATACATTTGATCAAATTCAAGCATAAAAGGGCAATTTACTTTTTAAATATGGTTTCTAAGACTCAAATACAGTTCATCAGGCTTTTATAACAAGCATATTTACCTACCCACTGAGATATTTTGCTGGCTGCCAATTTACTTTTACACAAGTAAAAATCAAAATAATACATCTGAACCCTTTTGTCTATCTCTGTACCCAAATCTGGCACTAATGCTCAACATTTTATCATGTATTACTGTTGCTAGAGTCTAGGTTTCTGCTGGGTTCCCTTTCTGTGTTGGTGGCTGTTCTTCCCTTTCTAACTTTAATTTGTGTGCCACTTAACATTTTGTTCATGGCATCCTTCTTTATCTAAGTCTACTCTACCGTTTACTTATTATAATTATTGTTAGCCATCAGATATTTTGATTGAGTTAGTCTGGTGTGTAGAAATTTCTCAAAACTCAAATAACCCATTTAAAATGATTATTTAAAAAATCAAGCTAATGTTCGGGAAAAGTCATTCTGTTCACTGAAATTATCACAAAAAGAAAAAAAAATATCAGTAAAGGTTGTACACTCACTATTTTAGTAAAACACTGCCTTGGAAATCATGATGCACTCGTGTACTCAAAGTTACCTTTAAGTCTTGGCTTTGTTTCTTTTTTCAATAAAAAAAAATTAAAGTAAATTTATTTATTTATTTCTCTTATATCCAAACCTCAGCCTCCCTCACATCCTCCCATCCCAGCCCCTCCTCCATTTCTCCCGTAGTACTCCCCACTCTCCTCCTTCTCCATCTTGGTCCAAGAAGGACAGGTCTCCCGTGAGTATCAACAAGCATGGCATATCAAGTTGCAGTAAGACTAAGCACCTCCCCATGTATTAAGACTGGGTAAGGTGATCCAGTGTGAGGAGTAAGCTCCCCAAAACTAGAAAAAGAGTCTGACACAGGGAGCTGGAAAGATGGCTCAGCAGTTAAGGGCGCTGACTGCTCTTCTAAAGGGTTCAATTCCCAGCACCCACATGGCAGCTCACAATTATCTAATTCCAGGTCCAGGAGACATGACACCCTCAACAAACATGCAGACAAAATACCGGTGTACATAAAATAAAAATGAATAAATTATTTAAAAAACAAAACGTCTGACACAGCCCTGTTCCCACTATTAGGAGTTCCAGAAGAAGACCAAGCTACACAGCTGTAACATATATGTAGAGTTTGGTTTTCTGTCCTATGAAGTAAATGAATTTAAGGTAATTTTCTCTCTGAGACTCATTTATTTTGTTTTTATAACATCTGCCTTAGCTTCCTCCTAAGGTTATTGTGAAGGTCGATAGAATTAATTGATATTACAAACTATAAGGTTGTTACTATTATTTTGAAGAATCTTTTTAACATTTGCTCAAATAATAAATACTTAGTGCCTACTGTGTGGCAGGCACTGCTTTAAGTATTTTAGATGGGGTAGTAAATAGAATAGGTACAATGATATCATAGTTATTCCTCTTTAATTAGAGGAAAAATAGGATATATATTATTAGGAAAACTGTCCTATATAAGAAGGTCATAGGTAGTATGGAGAATAATGAAACAAGAGGGCAATAGGGGATTAGGCCAATTCCAATTTTAATACAGTGGCCACAGGAGTCCTCTTAAGAGGATGACACAATAGTAAAGAGCTGAAGAAGTTGAGAAAACTAGTCAAATGGGTATATTCAAGTGATGGTTCCTGGCTTGAGAGGATATAAAGGCCTTCCACTAAAAATCCTTGCTTTATTTGACTTATAGAAATGAAAGCACCATGGCTGCAGTGAATACAGTATAGGGAAGAATAGTAGAGCCTCTGGCTAGAGATGGGAAAGGACGTTTAGGTAGGCAGATTATGTAAGGTATCACACTGGCCATTAAAAGAACTTCAGATTTCTTGTGAGTAAAAGGAAAAGCCATTGAAAGAGCTGAAAATAGTGTAATCTAGTATGTTTTAAAGGATCCGTTCTCCTACATTCTGCTTCTTTATCTCTCATTCTTCTACAAAAAAGAAAAAAAAAGAAAATATGAGTGGATTGCCTCTGGCTGTGGAAGGGCAGGAATTCTCTTTTACTGATCATACTTTATATTCAAGCAATACAGAAAGTCAAATCTAAAGGAACCCTTACACTCATACTGTTTATTTAGAATAGCTATGCTTGAGTATCAATGGGTAAATTGTTTAAGTTCCAGAAACTCAGTCTATACTTTGACTAAATTAAAGAAACTTGGAAGTGGTACTCAGGTTATCAATATTTTCTGGACCCTCCAAAATATACCTAAGAGTGAGGACCACTGGTATAAAGTATTTGACCTAATCAATTTTCTTATGGTGACTATGTAGCTTGACTAAGTACTGAGTATCATTATGTTACTTTTGGCAGAGCTGTACATGGACCATTTACCATAAGTAAAATAAGAAATACAAATTCACAAATAGTGAGGTAGGAAGAAAAGAAGATGCTTGATAATGTAGAAATAGGAAACTGACAAGAGAAAACTGAGCTAGAAATGAATCTGGAGCAGACCAGAAAATAGAAAAGTGAGAGGCAGTGTCCAATCATTTACAACATCTGAACTGCAGGCCAAACATCTGGAATTGATGAGGGCACTATCCAGATTAGAAGTTTGATTTTCAAGAAAAGAATTATTCTCAAGGCCAAGCTGAGCAACTGCTTTGATTTTTGACAGCCCTGTGCCACATGGGTGGTGACTGGGCTTGCATGAGAGGAATGGGCAGGGAATGGGCCAGCTGCTATCTTCATCACCCTTTTTAAATCTCAGGACTTCTGTACTGCCCAGGCAAAGCGAATAGCCTAAAGTCCTGAGTTCTTAATTTAGACTCGTCATCCTCCAAGTTTTACCCATCCTAGATAGAGACCATGCTTCATGCCACAGGCATTTCTGCAAGTTGAGAAGAGCAACAGCCACAAATGGTGGTCAGAGGCAGCTGCACACCCAGCAGTGTGAGTGAATACTTTACACCCAACAGAAACTTAGCCAACATCATTTATTCAGGACACAGTGAGCTAATGTTAGATTATTATTAATGCCAACCTCTTTGCTTTTCTTTTTCCTGTCTGTCTGCATCAACCTTCCTAGGTTATTTTCTGAGGAATCAGGACAATGGGAGCAGGCTCACAGGTTATGCAGATGACAGAGACAGGGCAAGTAAAGAAACACTAGTCACTTTTTTAGTCACTCCACTCCTTTGGATAAATATATGTATTACATATATTTAATGAAATATTACTATAATAATATAATATCAAGTACATATATGTGCACATACACATCATTTATTAAATTTGGGTGAAAAGTTGATTGAAATAAATCATTTACACCAAAAGAATATTTCAAGTATTTAATTAAAAAATAAAGGTCATCTGTCTTCAAAAAACCGAAGCAAAATTCATATAACATAAAATTGACCATTTTCAATATACAACTTTCTGTTTTTTAATGTATTAAAAGGTTCTACAGTGTAATTCCTGGTCATTTTCATTACTTATTCATAGTCACTTTCTTCTCTCAGCACATAGCAAATACTTAACCTACTTTTCTCTTTGTATATTGTCTATTTTCTACAAGTAAATGAAGTAACATTATTGCCCTTTCAATATCTAGCCACTTTGCTTAAGCATAATATTTTAAAGACTGATTACACATTATAGCATACATTATATGTTTTATTCCTTTTTCTAGATGAATAATGTTTTGTTGTACAGACATAAATTCTGTTTATTAACTTTGTTCTAAGTGGATGAAGATTAGGAATATGCTGCTAGGAATATTTATGTACTAGGTTATGAGTGAATGTGTATTTTCATCTCTTGGCATATACACTAATGAATCTGCTTTTAGGAATAATTGCTATATTATATGATAACTATATGTTTCATATTTTTGAAGAACTGATAAATCATTTTATATAAATGTTGCATTATTTTGGACTCTCAACAATAGTGTATGAAATCCTAGGTGTTTACATTTTCCAAGACAGTTATTTATCTATATTTATATATAGCCAACCTACTGGGTATAATAAGATATTTAATTATGATTTTCATTTGCATTCCTACTGAGAACGTACTAGTGTGCTTATTGGTGACTTGAATGTCTTCTTTCAGAAGTGCCTGTTAAAGTCTGAGCTTATTTTATTTTGTGATTTTTAATTTTTGAGTTATAAGAATTCTAATTATATTCTATTAGTTATATGGTCTGCAAATTTCAGTTTGTTGTTGGTGGTACATGTCTTTAATCCTAGCATTTGGGAATCAAGACAGGCAGATCTCTGTGAGTTTGAGGCCAGCCTAATCTACAGAGTGAGGTCCAGGACAGCCATGCTTTTACACTGAGAAACCCTGTCTCAAAAAAAATGTGAGCATATTTTTTTATTATATTAAACATTTTTATTTGTTCTTCATATCTTTCAAATCATGCATCTTGGTTCCATTCATGCCCTGCCCCTTTGTATCTACCCTCTGCCCTTGCAACCTCCCCTACCCCGCAATAAAATCTAAAAGAAAAAAGAAAAAAATCTCATTATGGAAGCTGTAGTGTGACACAGTAAATCATTCAGTAAACCTTTTATCCATATACCTTTACCTGCAAGTGTTCATTGTAGAGAGTCATTGGTCTGAATCAAGGCCTCTGTTTTCTGCTACACTATATTGATCCTGACCCCTCACTGAGACTTCTCTTGTATATCCTATTGTAGCCCTGTGTCATGGACATTGTTCAGCTTTGGGTCTCTGGACTGGCCCCTTCTTGTGCTCCAGCAGATCATAAGTGGGGTGAATGTTGGGTTGGGTCCTGGTTTGGGGCCTGGGTAATTGCAGAGTTGTTCAGCCCTCCAGCTCTCCTCTGTCTTAACCATTCAGTGAGTTCTTGAGCATTTCCCTGGCTAGTTCACTCCTTGCAATGATGAACAAGGAGCAGGGCCAGTTCTCCTATTATCAGGCCCTCACAATTGGCTCTCCCACACCTACTCTTTCAGGGTCAACTCTTCTGCATTGCCCAGATGAGTTGTAGCGGCCACTCTCATGAGTGCTCCAGCTGGTAAGGGGCAGGGACATCTCTCCTATTCTTATGACCCTCTTTCCTGAGTGCTTTAACCGGTGAAGGGCAGGACCATTCTCCCTAGGGTTGCAGTCATCAAGGGGCTAGAACATTTCTGTACAGCCCTGTATTCTCTGCCTTCAGTAGTATTAGGAGCCTCTGACATCAACACAGACTGTCATTGCATCAGAGCTATGAAATCCCTATAATCTGAGTTTTTAAGTGGTGCTTTTTAAATTTTTGAGTTATAAGAATTCTAACTATATTATAGGTACAACTATTTTATTATATAATTTGACATTTTTGTCTCTTGTGAGTCATCTTCCATCTTTATTTTAAAAAATACTTTAACCTTGATTAACATGCATTAATTATTACATACTGATATCTTTCATAGTGTTATTTTAATACATTCTTTCAATAAAAATCAATCACCATCAAACCTTGATTTGTTTTCCCTCCTCTTGCAGATCTTTCATTTAAAGTTAAACTTAAAAAATAATAAAAATCAACTAATGGTTTATTGAGCATATTGAAAACCAATATATGGAATGAAAACATGCAAATGGGGAAGGGAGAAATGAACTAGTGCCAGGCGATACATTTCCATGCTGGTTACCGCTGTATGACCAACCTGGAAGAGGCAGGTGTTCTCACTGGCTGCTTTTTGATGTGGAGAAGAAATAATGCTACCCAACAATTTATGGGAGACAAAAAAGGTAGAATTTCTCTTCTTGATTCTCTCCTATCTCCCTTTAACCATTAGTCAAATTTTACCCATGAGTATTACCTATCTCACATGTCTGGGATTCTATGGATATATGGAATTTCAGATCCTATTTCCTATGGCAAGGAATTCCATTCAAGTCTATTGGGAAGGGACAGAATCTCTGGATATGTAGATAACCATGCCCCGCCCCAAGAGAATTGATGCTGTATTCATTGTAGCTTAATATTGTATTAATAAGTTTCTGACCTGTCCCTGTATTAATAAGTTTCTGACCTGTCCAGCCATGATCCAAACCTGCAGACCCACAGTCCCATAGAAAACATACAGATGCTTATATTAATTACATTCTGCTTGGCCTATGGCTCTGACATATCACTAGCTAGCTCTTTCATCTTAACTCAATCTATTTCCATTAATCTGTTTAGCCATGTGCCTTGGTACCTTTCCTCAGAACAGCATGGTTGTCTTCTTTCCTCTGGGTCTGCTGGTGTCTCTACTTGCATCTTATCTGGCATCTCTCTGGCTTCTCTGCCCTGCTCTTCTTGTTCCCTGAGTTTTCTTAGTCTGGTAGTCCTGCCCACAACTCCTGTCTGCTTTGTAGCCAATCAGCTTTTTATTAAACCAGTGGGAGGGACAAATATTAACAAAATACCAGAACATATACCCAGAACATAATACTCCAATTGTTATTTTCCAGAAGATGATGAAATAAAACATGGTGCTCAAAGACCTTTTTCAAGGTCATTTCTCTGTAAGTAATAGTTTTATTATTTGAACATAAACCTGGTACTGAAGAATGTGGAAGATCCAGGTAGAGATCCTGGACTGAATGTAGAAGGGCAAACAAGAGTCATTAAAGAGTTTTGAGGTAAAGAGTGGCAGAAAAATTTTAAAGTCCTTTATTTTTTTTTTCTCATCTGACTAAAGGGTAGACTAGGTGACTCTGAGAGGCAAGAATATCTTCCAAGGTTATTGTTGGAAGTTTTGAGGTATCGCTGATAAGGTCAACAGTTTCACTTAGGCTTTAATACCACAGCCTAATACTTATTCTTTCATTTAAACATTTACATATCAAAAATATGAGCTAGTAGGGGCAGTGAGGTTAGGACTTAGAGAGCCAAAGGAAGAAGAAAAATACTTAAAGCTCCTGGCTAGAAATAAGAAGACCATTGGCCTTTCTATATTTTGCCTGAGGCTCTAGACAAACTAAAAGCCACTGATGAGTCCTTTGATGCTACCTAGATTGTTGGATCTCATGAACTGTCAGCTACAGTCATCATATCCTTAAAATCAGTATCTATCGGATAGTCATATTATAACATGCAAGAACACTAGGGCATGTGCACTGTTTTATATTTGTAGGGCTACTGACCTTTGTCTTTATTCCATGACTGATAAGGTGAGAACATTTGGTATATATATTCCCACAGTTGTAGTATAAGGTTTCTGGCCTGGACTTTCAGGCCTAGCCTCAAGGTTTAGGCCCACAGACCCACAGACCTGCAGAGACACACAGATGCTTACAGTAGTTTTAGGCTGATTGGCCTAAGGCCCAGGCATATAACTTGCTAACTTTTTACCCTTAATCTAACCCATGACGCTTATCCTGTTCAGCCATGGGACTCGGTACCTTTTCTCAGAGCAGCATAGTTGTCCTCTGCTTCTTCTGGCTTCTCTCTGGAATTCAGCTCTGTAATTCCTGTTCTCTGAGTTTTCTTAGTCTGGTAGCCCCACCCACACTTCCTGTCTGCCTTTGGCCAATCAGCTCTTTTTATTAAACCAGTGGGTGGGACAATTATTTATCATGAGACAACACAATACCCCTACATATCCCCTTTTCTCTTTAAAACAAAAGGAACTCCAATTATAAAATTCTTTTCCCCCCTTATCTATAACAGCTTATAAACAACACTGTAAATAAACACAAACACCCATAATCCATGTTGTGGGAATGTGGGCATCATTCTCTAGGCTACTTCCTCCTGAATGGGGGCACTGGCAATCTCATGAGAATCCAAAGAAAAATGTAGGATTATGCACAAATCTTCAGTGGAGTAGTCTGTAAGACTGGGTCATCTCAGCCAGTCTCCTTGAAATTGTTCTGGATACAGAGACCTGGAAACTTCAACAAAGGTGCTCTGAAATGCTGAATCGTCTGATCCATCCATTTCCATTGGAGATTCTTCAGGGGGTCTTCTTCTATCAAACTTTATGCTCTTTATCCAGAAATAAATCCACAGCTTCTCATTTTCTGTGAAAATAAAAAGAAAACCTCTTCTTCAAAGTAGCATATCTTTGCATTTCAATTTTAATGTAAACTCATTTACAAAATATATAGGTTGAATTAATCCAACAGCATTTATAATCAACTGTCTTTTAGCAGTTTTTATTAAGTCATTTTCAGTCAAGAAGCTTAAAGATAAGACAATAATATACAGTATCCAGACATTCTTTGTATTTTCCATCTTTATATGGCTTATTTTTTTATTTATTTAATTATTTATTTTATTCTATTTCTTTTTTAAGGGCATTCTTTACCTTTTATTTTCTTTCTCTAAGTCTATGTATATATATTTTCAACATACTCTAAACCACTTAGACTTTTTAAAAAAATTATCTTTACTGTATATTTATTTCTTAACTTTTTCTGTCTCTGACCACACCTTTGTGTGGCTAGGGTGATTGACTCCACCCAGATTCTTCTATTTCTTTCTGTTTCTGAACACATCTTTAATCTGCCAAGGTTCAAGGTTGGTAGGATGGGTGGATGGCTCCACCCAGCTCCTAGTCTAATTTCATAGAATTTATCTTTTCAACCCAGGTACTCTGGGAATTTTAGGGTCCATATAATCACCAAGTAAAGCTTTGCCATCTGCTGCTCATTAACTCTATTTAAGTATTTGGCAGCAAAGCCTCTTAAAAAACTCACAAGTGTTTTGCCTCTAAGGCTAAATCAGGAAGTTTCTCTTCAAAAAGCCAAGCCTCAGTTTTCCTCAGGCAAACAGAGCTGATCCAAAAAAAAAAAAAAAAAAAAAAAAAAACACTGCCACTAGAAAGCCATTTTTGATTCTATTCCTTTTTTGTCCTTATGAACAGAAACCTTAAATACGTCATTTATAACTTTTTGCTTACATTGAGGGTCCTGTGAGACTTTAGGAATAAGCCATTGGAGTACCTTAAGCTGTACTCCAAAAGTCCACCATTTTGTAGCCCAAGCCCACACGCCTCACCAGGACACAACTCAGAGACTGCTTTGGGCTCTAGACCATTTTTAAACTTCCTATGGCTTTATGTGGGTATATATTATGTATATGCCCCACGTTGGGCTGCCATTTGTAGTATAAGGTTTCTGGCCCGGACTTTCAGGCCTAACCTCAAGGTTTAGGCCCACAGACCCACAGACCCTCAGAGACACACAGATGCTTACAGTAGTTTTAGGCTGATAGGCCTAAGGCCCAGGCATATCACTTACTGACTCTTTTACCTTAATTTAACCCATGACTCTTATCCTGTTCAGCCATGGGGCTCGGTACCTTTTCTTAGAGCAGCATCGGTACCTTTTCTTAGGCTTCTCTCTGGCATTCTGCTATGTGCTTCCTGTTCTCAGAGTTTGTTCTTGGTCTGGTAGTCCTGCCCATACTTCCTGTCTGCCTTTGGCAAATCAGCGCTTTTTATTAAACCAGTGGGTAGGATAATTATTTACAATGAAACAACATGATCTCCCACACACAGTTGTCATAAAGGCTTAAAAATGAAAATTCCCTCTTGGGTGCCTTTTGGTGTTCTCTGTGCTTAGTGACATATTGGACTATGATTCTTCTTTACTCATATTTTGTCTGGGTGACTCAGCAGACCAAGACAAACAAACAAAAAATAATAAAAGGCCTTCAATTTCTTCAGACTCTGAAAGCAATGATGAATGCTTCATGGCCCCTGGTGTAAGAGATGTGCATTTTTCCCACCGAGAAAACAAACATGTCCAGAACTGACAGCAACTTCTCATTCTTTAGAGGTGTTTGGTGGACAGAGCACCAGAATCTCAGTTAGTGAGCTTCCTGTTCAAAATGTCCAGAGTCCAGCTTCACTTTTGGACTCCAGTGGTTCAGACTCATTTCAGAATAGATAGGAGGCTCTTTCCAGGTCTCTTGATCATGTCTTGACACACAAAAAAGCTTTGAATTTTAACTACTAAATTTAAGTGTAAAACTTGTCTTCCCATATTGCCCTTTGGTTGCTTATGGTGTTTTGCTATAGCTTAAAAACATAATCTATGGTCACAAAAATTTATATGCATATTGTTTGATCAAAACATTTTAATTATACACTTTAATGTTTCTTATAAGAAAGCTCACATAAAAAAGAAACAAAGGCAATGTTCTAAATTTGAATTTATATGACATTAAATGACAGAAACTAGAATGGCAATTACCTCTAGGACATGGTCATATTTACTAGACAAGGGTACCCGAGGTGGCAATGTGAAGGTTATATAACTTTACCTGGATAGTTTTTTCTGTCACAAACCACAGAATTTGTTCACTGAATCTGTGTTTTGCTCAATGTTCATCTATTTTCTTTGTCTATATTTTCCCCTTTGTTGTTGGGCAAGGTGGAGGCAGAATATTTGAGTGTGGCCTGTACCAGTACAGGTGAGTGGATTATGAACTTTGGCAGAAGCAGAAGGAACATTATCCTGCATATGTCATGCTCCAGAACAGGAGACAAGAGATGTCTGACACTTCCTTTTATCTCCATTCTTTCCTCTAATGTAATGATACACAAAGAACATAGTTCCAAGTCAGAAATAAGCCACAGCACTAGGATGTGACTATGAGAGTGACTATTCTGTGGAAATAATCTGCTACACAATAAAGTCCTTAGTATTTTCCCCAGTTAATTTCTATAATTTTTCTTTGGGTTTCCATTTCAGTAGTAATTATCTAAAAGATATTTCTGAGCCCGATCCACTGAGTTCTTCTGATACAGGAATATCCTGATGAAAAATACTCAACAAACTAATACAATTTTCAATTTAGACAAGGTGACTTAGATAACTACACACATTGAAGTAAACTTATTCTTAAGCCTCACATTATTGTTGGGAACAGTTTTTGAGGGGAGATGTGTTCTGGTGACACCTGCTTCGTTAGCATGACTTCCATGCTCTTGATGAAGTGTGCTTTACCCTTTACTTTTCTACAAATATCTGGGGTGCAAATTCAAATTGCCCTGAATTCTCCACATGTCTAAAGAGTCTCTGGTACAGTAGAAGTAGATGAGAAGAGAGCCTACTAATTAGCACAAAGCACTTTAACACATGCAAGAGTATCTATTTGTTTATAAATTACTGTGGAAAGTTTGTATTATCAAAATACAAAAATTAAGGGTGAAATGAGTCATGCTGTGAAAAGGAAAACCATCTTCAGGACTAATAAATGGCAGAGTTGTGAATCATATCCAGGTCTCCTTGACATGGGTTTGCAATGCATTGTTTGGAAAGGCACTGCTGGAGAGAGAAACGATCTAAGTTTCCTAGACACATACATAATTAATCATAGGCCAGGAAAGGGTGTTCACAAAAGAACAAACAGCAAGCATTTCTGTACCAACTTGTTGGGCATTAAGAGTTCTTTACTAGAAAATTTATAGGTCTGACTGTGCATTGCTGAATTATTCAAAGCTCCATCTTCTGTAACACTTTGTAGGAGAACAGGATCAGTGATTGGATATTTAAGAATTGTTGTATTCACAATGCCTAATTATTCTTTCTTATGTTTACCATAAATTAACATGTGCTGTAGGACATTGCTATTCACAGTAAATAGCTTCATATAAAGCTTTACATTACTAATGTTTGATGACATTTATTACTTATTAGGTGATTTTATCTACATAACCAGAATTCTTCAGAACAGCCTAGCATACACATTTTTCTCAATAAAAACAGTTTTTAAACTCCAATTAAAAAGCCATTTAATTTACGCTTTGGGTAACTTTTGATTTTTAAAAAGAGGGACAAAGAAACTGGACTTATTTACTATGTCCTGTTATACATATTTGGCAAGAAGTCTGGTAGACAGCAATCTTAAACCAGGGCTAAAGGCAGGTATTAAGCTTCAAGCAATTTAATGTATATTGGGTGGTTTGGACTTTGGAAACCAAACTGAAAATAGGGTCTCCCAAATGCTCCAAGGTCAACAGCTTCTATGACAATTTCAGGTGCTTATGTTAAGAATTATCTTCAAAAGTGGTTTGTTTTTTAGACCCTTTTAAAGTTTTATCTGTTTTGTTTTGAAAAGAAAAGTATACAGAAGAAATTTTCTTCAGATAATGTATGTTGGGTTTGCTACCATAGTACTTATAGTACTTAATTCTCTTGTCATTGAGGGCTGTGAGACAACTGTTTCTTTTTCTAATGGGAAGTATAGAGAATGATGAAGGAAAACTTATCTTCTGAGGCTGACAATTTAAACAAGAGAGTATGTACTCATTTTATGTCAAAAATGGACTTCATAGGGCATCTCCCATTGAATGAAGAAATGGGAAAGAAGAGTTATGAGAAAAGTTATATTCAATAAAAATGCCAGCCAGGACATCTATTTCTATTGGTGACATTTGTGGAGATGATTGGTGGTCACACTGTCCTCTCTTATATTTAGAAGTATATATTAAGGTCTATCAGTACGTTGAAAACCCACCTGAAATACAATCCTATATGAGATTGGAATGAGTTTTATTTTAGAGGCAGGCACCATGTCTATATTCTGATCCATTGTTATAAAAAAAATTGTGTTTGTGTGAGGCTACCTTTCCCTGTACTTACACTGTTTTACTTGTATAGTTCTTCAAAGACTTCATGATGACTTGAAGTAACTTAACACTGTCAATCATCTCAAAAGCTGTCTGGTGTAGAAGCGAAGCATGATGTTCATTTTCTTCAGATTAAGTAACTGAGGCCATTAGTACTTCTCCCAAAACTACAAGTTGAAATGGAATGAGCCAGTGTAATCAGACATATTGGCAAAGAAGAATTATGTTTTCATTCACAAATAAAGATAATTTCCACATTCCTTAAGTCAGAAAAAATATTGAAAGTATTTTCCAATAAAATATAGTGTGAAAGTGATTTTTAAATGTTTAAGAGCTTTTCACACATTCAGTTGTGACCACTAGAAAGAATCCTTTTCATGTATTTATCTATTTATTTATCTATCTATCTATCTATCTATCTATCTATCTATCTATCTATCTATTTATTGGCAGTACGCTTCTGCTATAGCCACTGGCTGAAAATTTGGTTGTTCTTATACTTTTGTTTTCTTACTTCTTAAATGGAATTAATAATTTGCTTCATTATTTTTGGAGAATTGAATGTATTGTCACATAGGAAGCATTTAGAAGAGTTCTGGGCATATTATCATTGCTCTAAACATTTTAGCTACTTTAGATTGTCTTCCTAAGCCTTTCTCACTAGAAGCCGCAGTTAAGAAGACACAGAAGCCAGGTATTTGGAAAGCTACTACTTTAAAATCTTTCATTATCTCTGTAGTAATTGTTTTATGTACCCACAGTTTCATCATCATGGATTGTCAAGAAAATGAGTATCGGGACCAATGGGGGCATTGTGTCACCTGCCAACAGTGTGGCCCTGGACAGGAGCTCTCTAAGGTAAACCCATCTGATCAGTGCTTTATACTTTTTTTTTCCTCAGGAACCTGGGAGGGGGGAGGGAGAGGGAGAAGGAGAGAGAGAGTCATGAAAAGAATACAGAAAAATGTTTAAAGAAAAATTCTAAGAAAAACCAGTAATAGCAGTAGAGTCAATTTCAGCCCTTACTAGTTCAGCAGAAACAAAGAAATACAAATAGTATATAATAATAGTAACAACAGCCACTGTCCAATCAAGAAGTGAGTCTAGAAGACTCAGAGGCAAAGGAGTGTTTAATGATATACTTCGGTACCTCATGAAGAGATATATAAATATAAAAGGCCAGACTCTTTGCACTAGAGAAATCCGTTACACAAAGCAGCGTATGTTTGATTAGGTTTAGAAACAAAATATAAGCTTTTGGGAATGTGGAAGAAGAAGGAAAAAAGCCGAAGTGGATCTGTTCTGAAGGATCTGGTTTACTGAGAAAGCTGTTTAAGAAAGGATTTCAGGATAGGAAACCAGTAGGATTCTAGAACCACCCAATTAAAGGTAAAAGTCTGAATAATAAGAAGAAAAGCAAAGAAAACTGAGAGCAAGGCAGATAGACCTTAATTTTCACTTACTTCAGTTACTTGTTGCTCCTTCAACTAGAGATTATATTAAATTGTGCTACAAAGACAGAAGATAACCACCAAATACCACAGTGAAACAAATTAAACACACACACACACACACACACATACACACACACACACACACACACACACACACACCACTGAGGGTCCAATGTGCTACTTCAGTGTAGGGAGTTGTGCTTCCTAAGTGGCAGCTTTCTGGGAATGATGCATTGCTAATGTAGTCCCAAACTGATACATTAGCATAGTTTCATGGATAAGAAGATTAACACAACTGGTTCATAAACAAAGAGAGTGATATACAATGAGTGGAATATAAAGTATAGGTGAGACAATTTGGGGATTTGAAGTCTTTGCTGAGAAATATTTATATTTTTTCTAAGGGCACTGAGACTCTTCACTGAAGGGAGTTAAATAAGAAGCACATTCTATTGGCTGAAAGAAATGAAGAAAATACTTATCCTAATTCCTTCCTCCATTTATAAGTTAAAAAAGCAGTAAAGAGACAAAAGCCCAGGGCGATCAAAGGATAGTGTTAGCTCTAGTTTTAACGTGCATCCTGGAGTGCAATACCCACATGACCGAGTGGGAGTTCCCAGGCCAAGGCAAGGGTACAGGACGGTAGGTTGTTTTAGGTATTAGAATGAATCTAATGCAACAAATTTCTTGTCTTGACAGAAATATCTCTTTTAAATATCACACTAGTTTTCATGATAAATGGTTTACAAATGTTGCTATCATGAACTGGTTATTACCTTTAAAACCATCTGTATTTGCAAAGCTGCATTTCTATAAATGAAAAAAAAAAAGAGGTCTGTTAGTTTGTCAAGCTGTTGTCAGGAAACTCATAAAAGGAAAACCATGATGAAAGGTCCATTTGACTCAGTGCCTCCCTGACTGCTATTTACTTCCACACCACTTCAAAGTTCAGAAAACGTCACATATATGATAATACTGTTTCTGAAAAGCTTTAAATATGAAGATAGCTCATACCTTTAATCCCATCACTCAGGAGACAGATCTTTCTGTATTTCTGTGAGTTCAAGGCCTAACCACCAAACAGTAGTAAGCTCACACCTTTAATTCTAACTCTAGGATTATGATGCAGAGTTGAACCCAGAAGTGAAACAACTGGGCAGGGAAGATATTTAAGGCAGAAGGAGACAGACAGACATTGAGGCATTCTCTAGAAGCGATGAGCCAGGCTGAGGACTCTTGAAGATAGCGTTTACCCTGAGGAGTTGGCTGAGTGATAATAGACTGTGGTCTGTTTCCTCTCTTTGATATTCCAGTCTGATTTTTATTAAATATAAACTATTTTACCACACTTGATAACCACAGCTCAAAGAATATGTGCAACTTGTTCTACCATGAGCTTACAGTGACAATGCTTACCTGAGAAATACATTTAGAGTCAGATACAACTGGGACCCATCTTTCTTTCAAATTAAGTAGGATGCACTAATTTGAAAGTAACATTTCCCAAAAGGTGGCATACAAATACCCTTCAGGTACATGAAACCATGTTCAACATCATTAATGAGGGAAAGGCCAGTCAAAGCCACAAGGTACACCAATTCTAACAAGATTTTGTTTTTAATGCTGGTAACGATGTAGAAAAAAGAACTCTGTTCCACATTATGGCAAAAAAAAAAAGAAATCATTTAGTAAAATAACTTGGAAGTTCCTCAAAAAAAAAAAAAAAGAATAGGCAGTTTTAGGGAAGTTGGCAGATTGGAGATCTCATGATGCAACTCACTGGAAGAAAACAGGAGAGAGTACAGGATAATTTTTATTCTTGCAAGAGACAGTAGCTCTAAATGGACTTATTAGGCCAAGTGAGATCTCTGTGGGGAAGCAGACAAGAATGGCTGTGAACTGGTGCCTAGCTGCACAAATTGGCTCTGGTGAGGTAATTGGAAACCACAGGGAAGCACTTTGCAGTACACACACTCAGCAGAGCTGCAGTAACAGTTAGCTGATAACCAAGGACTGGATTTGCAACTGGAGATGAGGCCTTGGAACTAAAGCTTTAGTTCCCACAGCAGGGTTCCAGTTGAGGTTAAATGGGAATTGCCGGACCAAAGCTTATATCTCCGTTCCCTTGTTCCTTTCCCCAATCCCTAATGTGGTGACACAGTCTGAAGAAAGACCTTCGGCCAAACTGAGAGCTGTGTGGGTCCAGGGCCTGAAATGTGATAGTGCAATTGACACACTCTGGACATCAAGTCTGTAGCTATAGTTTATGGGAACCCCCAGCAAGAGAGATAGCAAGCTGTCTTCTCCAGAACAATGTTGCCAAACCACACAGAGTACCAAGGAGGGACCTGAGAAGTGCACTGCTCATCTTAGTGCAGCTGTTCCAAATATTCAATCCACAGTGTCATTAGCTAACCTCCGTGGGGCCATATATACACAGAATCAGGATTTACAACTTTCTGCTGGATTAACAAACACATTGCTTCTCGCCCATTAGTGCAATTTGCCACATGAAACTTTTGAAGGCAAGAAAAATTCAAAACTCATTCCCAGATTAAAAATATATATATATTGATTGATATGAGTTTTAAATCCAAAGTGCTTTTACTACACTTTTTTGCTACTGTTAAATGTTTTGTTAATTTTCATTTTTTTCTTTTTATTTTAACTTTTGAATAAGGGCTTTGTGATGGTTTTGCTTTGGATCATACATTGCTCAGTTTGTGTGATTGTTCTGTATGTCTTTGAACGCAATGTACTATTATGCGCTCCATGATATTCTTCTTACATACAACCCATGCATTTTCTCACTTATTCCCTCTTCTTACATTTTTCCCTGTCTCCACTTCCTTTTCTTATTAACTCCAGCTCTCCAAAACTTTAAAAATGTTTTAACTAGACAAATTAACAATATCCTAATGCTCTGCTCCCAGATGTTTTTCCTCATTTTATTTTTCTTCCAGTTGATCTATCACTATTTCCTGTCCTTGGCCAGACCACATCCCTCCTCCTTGTAATTTGGTAAAACTCTACTGTATAGCATACTACCCATGTGTACTAGTACTAGGATAGTGATTGGAGTTAAAAAGAATCATTGTTGTTATTTGGCTAGAAGGACACTTTCCTAAGAATTTTGTCTAGTAGTGTGTTTGATTCTACAGATAATAGTCAAATATTTGGTTGTATCAGGAACCCTGAGTATAAGACTTGGAGTATAAATTCTAAACCATGCATATAAATTCTATCAACTGAATACTGAAAATCTTTGTCTGCAGGAGAACAATGGATAAACCCAATCAATAAAAAACCCAGATACATAGATTTCAATGAAATAGAACAAGAAATATGACAAGTCAAGGAAATATGACCTCTTACCATGGGCAATATCATAGTATTGGTCTATAGTGAGAGTGAATTAAATAAAATTCCAGAAAAAATGTATAAAATTCACTAGGATTTTTAATAAAAGAGAAGAGAAATAAAATCCTGAAAGAACTCAAGAAAAGTAAAAATAAAGATTTGAATATGTAAGTCAACTGGAATTTAATGAAGAAACATAAACACAGAAAAAATAAATTTGAAATTTTAGTAATATGAAACTCAGCGAGTAAAATAAACTCAATCGATAATCTCAATATATAATATAATGTATTGTATGGCAGAAAAAATACCAGAGATAGATGAAACACTAAAGACATCAACAAAGATAAAGCAATTACAAAATATAACTAAAACATTCCATTTCTATGGGACACTATTGAAAGACCAAATGTGTCTATAGCACAACTCCTGTACCTAAAACTCGGGGAACATCATATAAGGGGGAAGAGAAAATTTTTAAGAGCCAGAAGACCAGGAAGTCTGCTGTGAAAGATTGTCTATGTTAGAAATGAAAGAAAAGCTACAGCCAGGATACCTCGATATGTATGGCTGCCTACACAAGACTTGAATGATGGTAACACAAATAACAGGCTAATGTAGAAAAGAGGTAACTCATATACAGTCCACTGTTGTGGCCAGAGTCCAGACTCCCAAAAAGACCACCAAGAGACCACCAGGTCAGATGCAACAGCAAAGAATCTCTTGATTGATAAGCTGGCTGAGGTCACTCTGCCTGATGCAGTGGTGGAGTAGGAGGGATCCTGAGCTGCATGAGGCAAGGATTTTTATTGGGGGGGGGGCGGTGTCTAGGGGATTCAGAGTTGCAGAGTTACAGTCCTGGGATTGGTCCAAACTCTGGCTAGGGGTACCTGTTATGAATTCATTGGCTGCTTTGAATCCCAGGGATATTTTAACATTTAGTAGTGGTCTTTAGGGTTTACCTGTACCTGGAGACTATGTTCTACTGTTAATGTCCCTTTCCCAGGAAGGGAATGTTTGGAATGTCAGGTATTTCCCTTTAGGTGCTGGCTCTTCTCTGGGTGGTGTCAACTCTCCTGGAACCACCAGGTGCCAGCAAGGGCCTGCTGTTTATCTGGCTTTCATTAAGCCTGTCATGGCAGTTGTGTGGTCAAGCTACTCTGGGCTCCACTCCCACCCTAAGACTAAGAACTACAGGCAATTAAGGCTTTCTAAGAGAAGGAGAATTAGATGTACTGAAAGATGAGTTCCTTAATTGGTTATCCAATACAAAGTGGGTGAGTGGTCAATCCTAAAATTATAAATAACAGCAACACCAAATGGACCCTGGATGCTGTCTTTATTTCTGAAATTATAGGTACATTTGAAATTAGCAAACTTTTTGAGAGGATGCAAAATAGGGATATGGAAGTTGCTAAAGGGAGGAAATGATGCAATTGTGCTTTAACTTTATTAAAGATAAGAAATTCTAAAATTCATAAACAGTATATTCAATAAAACCATAGAAAAAAGTTTTTTAAATCTAGACTAAGAGGATGGGTATCCAGGCTCAGGAGCCATAGCAATCACAAATTGGGGAGGAAATGAAACGATTTTTCCTAAATCAAATAGTTAAAACATCAAGCACACAAAACCATGTAGATGATAGATAGATAGTTGAGAGAGAGTGCTAAAAGAAAGAAACAAAAACATCAAGTTGTATTGAGTAAGTCTATCAGAATTATTAAAAAAAATTGGAAGAGAAAGCTTAAAAGCCTGGAGAGCATGTAATGATGTGTTCCCAGGAATGAAAGACAATAATGGGCAACTCAGAGTACTATTGTATAAATTGATGACATGACCTTTCCAAGGTATGGCTAAACAAAATGTTTATTGTAGACTTGTGAGGGAGAGTAACCAGAATCACCTGGAAGAGTCCAGAGGAAGGAGAGAAAGTAGTAGATTGAACATGGCCAGTAAAAATCAAAAATCTCAGGATTATAATGAGGAATGAGTAGCTGGAGAGAAGGAAGACCATGAACTATAGAGGGGAATCAGCTTCACAAGTTTCTGAGGAACTCTGGCTTTTCTCTAACCATAAGAATTTTTGTCTTACAGCTCTATATGGAAAAGTTAAAGTGATGAAATGGCTCAATTAGTAAAGTATGTGATTCACACATATAAGGACCAGAGTTTAGATGTCCCAGGTGCAAGAAAGGATCCTTGCAGTTTGGTTGCCAGCTATTCTGGCTGAATTTGTGATTTCCAGACTCACTGAGAGACATTGTCTAAAGAAATTAGTTGAAGAAGCCATTGTGAAAGATACCTGATTTGGATACCTGATTTGCATGTGCTCCTGCATGCATGTGCACTCACACAATCAGAAAGTACAAATTTACTTTATTGATATACCTTATAGATTTGGAAGAACAAGAAAATGCCAAACTCCTAATTAATAGATAAAAAGAAATGCCAATTTTCAGATAAGAAATTAAGAAAACTGAAGCAATAGAAATACTTAAAAAGCAGATAATTAATGAAAAGATAAAATAAAATAAACCCCTAACAAAACTAGTCAAGAGAAAAAGGAGGGAAACCCACGTAATCAAAATTACAAGTGAAATGGCAGATTTTACAAACATAACCAATGACGTTCTGAGAAGAATCTTTAAAAACATTTTACAAAAATGTCTTCCACCATATAAAAGAAATAAACCACGGGACACATGACATGCCATAAGCAAACTAACATGAGGCAGACTACCTAAACAAATATAAACTGAATAATATGACCGGAAATTTAATAATAATAACAATCGCACAACTAAACAGTATAATGATGAAGATTCACTGCTCAATTCTAACAATCTTTCAAAGAATAAACAATTCAAGTATTTCTCAAATTATTTCATAAAAGTAGGCAAAATAAACCTCACTAAAAGGTAATTATAATTTAGTTGCTGGGTGAGCATAGGAGCAGTATTTTTCAATAGCATACCTGTCTTACTTTTCTATTGCTTTGACAAAATACTCCAACCAATGATACTTTTTAATTAGGCTTACTGTTTCAGAGATCTAGAGACTGTGATGGCAAAGGAAAGGCATGTTACCAGGGACAGCTAAAAGCTCACGTCTCAAAATTCTGAGTGGGAAGAGGACACAGCACTGGGGATAGTATAAGGAATGGTTTTAAAGTCTCCAAGCTCACCCCAGTAACATAGCTCCTATAACAAAACCATACCTGTTAAACCTTCCAAAATAGCTCTACCAACTGGGGACCAAATATTCAAACATTTCAGCTTATGGGAGCCATGTTTATTTAAATTATTATACTATGCAAACAGAACTTGTAAACCTAATCAAGCACACCAAAAAGAACACTCTAGACCAAGTTGTTTTTATTCCAGAGAAGGGAAAATGGTCCATCATATTTAAATCAATAAACATAATTTAAGTAATAAATAGACTGATATAAATAACATACTTTTCAATTGATTTATAGATGCTTTTGACAACACTAACATCCCTTCATGATAAAAGTAATAGGGAGGTTAGGGTTTGAAAGACAATACCACTCTGTATTAAAGGTAATATACAACAAACCTGCAAACAACATCAAACAAAATGAAAGAAATTCCAGGCATTTCCACTAAGATGAGGAACAGGATAAGAATTCACTGTCTCTTCATTCATACTTAATGCTTTTTAAATCTCTGTGCCATTCTTCACAGAAACAGAAAAAATAAATAAAGGCCCTAGACAATACCATCAATTCTGGGGAGCGGGGAACACAATGAAAGGCATATATCTACACATTATTTAAGTTGTACTCCAGAACCGTAGTAATGAGAGCAGCACTGGACTAGCAATAAAAAGGTCACATGAATGAATCAGTAGAACAGAATATAGGACCAGATATAAGCCCACAGTGCTACAACCATATGATTTTTTCACAATCATGCTTTAGAAATCATGCTTGAAGAAAAGATAATCTCATCAGCAAATGTTGCTAGCCAAGTCCTTTGTAGAAAAATGAAACCAAATATCTAGCTCTGATCCTGCATCAAAATCAACTTGAAATGCATCTAAGACCTTAATATAAGAACTAAAACCCTAAAACTGTGAGTAAAACTTCAAGATATAAATAATATCAAGCACTTTCTGAATAGGAATACAATTACAGTAATTGGTAAATGAAATTAAAATGTTTCAAAACTGCAAAGGAAACAATTGAGCAAAGAGACAACTTAGAGAGTGATAGAAAATATTTGCTAGTTATTCATGTGACAGAAAGTGGTATGTAGTGTATAAATGTACTTAACAAACTAAACACCATGAAAACAAAGCACACAATCAACAGGCTAATGCAATAAGTATAAAATTCTCAGAAGAGATGAATGGCAAACATCTCAAAATGGATGCTTAGAGGTTAGATCAATTGATATAGTACCATGTTTATGTTTTGTGTACCAATTTAAAACAACTTTTATTAGAATGATTGCTTTAAAGCTTCAAGGAGTTGTCTATATTTAGAATAAAAAGCAATCAGTAATTAAAATTTAAGAGTGGTTTAATGTATAAGTACATGTATGGACAACTTGCAGTCTGGTTGCAGACAACCTTATGGTTTGTCTTGCTTGTGTTACTAAGGACACAGTCTGTTTTCAGATATTTTGAATACTTTGCTATTCTGTCCACATGCTCATGGCTCCATAGTTGTTCAAACCCAAAACATTGTATCTTGACACCACAAAAGTCATAAAGCCAAGACAAGGCCAAAAGAACTTCTGGTTTATTAGGGAATAACTATTTCCCCAAGTTTCTATGTGGACTTTTCTTTATATATTATGTTACATAACTGGGTAATTCATATTTATATACCAGGTAGGGTGACTTGGAAATGTGTATTTGGCAAACAAGAATGTTGTTGTCATTACTGACTAAAGAAATTAAGAAACTATTTTTTAACCTGCTTATCACACTACCTAGAAAGAAATCAACTATTGATTATTAAAGAAATCCCGTAGTTTTTGGATAAGTGGCTAATGACATCTAAGATTTCTGTTCATTTATCTTTATTTAATTTTATATTTCACTCATGAATTCTAAATATTGTAAACAAATTATTGCAGAAAATTAAGAGCATGTCCTCAGGATATTTTTCTAGAAGTATAATTTGTAAACTAAATACAATTTTAATATTCTTGAAATATATAAACAGATACCACTTTGGACATTTTTTACTAATTTCCATTACAATTGCATCTATTTTCATTAATGCATTAAACTCCCTTGTCCCAGAAGTCAAACCCAAAAATGAATAATAATATTTCCATCATCTGTTAATTTTATGCTTTCTTCTATAATATTAAATTACTTCTTTATAAAACTTTTTGAGAATGTTGCTTACTTTTAAAATATTTGTTAGTGAAATATACTTACTTATGAATTATTTCTTAGTACAATGTTAGTACTATTCATGGAAAGTACTTGAGTAGACAGAGATTGCCAAATAAGTATTTTTAATCCTTTATAGAATAAACACTTGTATTGAAATCAGAAATGTTTCAAATTTTCTTGTATTTCATTATCTTATATGAATTTTTATACATTGTATTTATCATGATAATTTGTTAATATAGTAATAAATACTTAAAATATTGTATATTGACAGGACAAAGCATTCTTGATTATGATTGTTAGCTAAATTTTCTTTATGATATACAAACAACTTTTAAAAGAAAATAACTATACCTACTCCATGATGAGCATCAAAATTTTGTGTCGGTATCATGAAAAGCATGATGAAATTAAGATAAATGTTTCTTGGTTATAAAACTGATTAGCAGCAAAAGCACTTGGGAACCTGAATCATTTACAAAACAAAACTCTCTTTGCCTCCTAACTATGCAAGATGATTCTCAACAAGAGTTTTAAATGATAATTTGCATCTTTTTAATTCTTAGGAAATGATTCATTCATCAGTGAAAGAAATGGCTACTGGGGGCAATTTGATAGTATCTAGTTTTATCTGCAGTGGTTATTTCTGCCTTTTAATTGCTTTGCTTAGATGATTTAAATTTAAGATGTTTATTGATTGGCGTTTTAGGGCTTAAGGCTACCATTTTATTGTTGTTTCTCATTCTTATTCCTTTCTTTATCCTTTGTTGCCTTCCTCCTGATTATACAAAGGTTTCTTTTAGGACACCATTGTGACTTATTTGTGGCATTTTTATTCA
Source organism: Phyllotis vaccarum (assembly GCA_033318265.1). NCBI lineage: Eukaryota > Metazoa > Chordata > Mammalia > Rodentia > Cricetidae > Phyllotis > Phyllotis vaccarum. The sequence goes on from JARWLC010000013.1 coordinate 63,013,692, forward strand.
ATTCTTTGTGTTATTTACTTAGCTGTTCTAAATACTAAAATATACACACGGGGATTTTTTTTTTAGGGTCTACTGGTTTCAACTTTTTCCAATTCAGAATATGGAAACATCACTTCCCTTTAAGTGTATTTACTCTTCTTTCCCAATGTTTTAGCTACTGTTCCATTGTTGTGATAAGACACACCAGGACTACAGAAAGTTTTATAAAAGAAAGCATTTATTGGAGGCTTGCTTATAGTCTCAGAAATTTAGTTCATTATTAACATGGCAGGAAGCACAGCAAGATGCAGGCTGATAATGGTGCTGGAGGAGTTTAGAGTTCTACATCTAGACCTGTAGGCAGCAGAGGGGAGAGAGAGAGACACTGAGATTGGCTTATAGTTTTGAAACTTCAAAGGCCACTTCCTCAGTGACACTTCCTTCAACAAGGTCACATCTTCTACAGCAAGACCTCCTACTCTTTTTCAAATAGACCACTCCCTGATGACTAAACATTCAAATATGAGTCTATGGGGCCACTCTTATTCATACCACCATAGCCAACTTATAAAAATAATTGTTATTTAATCGGACATGATATTTTGGTGTAATCATTAAGCAGGATTTATAAAAGTCATGAAAAGAAACTTTATTTTTACAAGATTTTTTTTTTTTTTTTTAGTTTTTCAAATTAAAATAGGATTACATCATTTTCTTCCTTCTTTTTCCTCCCTTTATGTCCTTCCTTGGTAATGGTGTGCTATCCTCTGGAGAAAATTATTTCTCCAGAAACTCAGAAAAGGGCTTCCTATGGCTGGTGTTGGCTGTTGTTGTTGTTAAGTTGTCCTTGGCTCTTGGAGGGAACATTGTCACCTGAGAGCATATGCCAGCTTATTCTTATGTCAAATGAAAAGAAAATCTCAGCTAACATATATGGATATTTTATACATAGAGTTATGGAAAATAGGGTTTTTACATAAGTAATTAATAGCATGATTCCTTATGACTTTTTAGATGTGTTTACTGTTATTTTATCGTACTCCCCATTTCTTCTGTATCTATGTACCTCTCCCTTCCATAATTACAGCCTTTCTTTCCCATTTTTTCTGATAAGATCGTTTACACCTTGATGTTCCCCTCTGTTCATATCTCAAGACTATTTTTTGAATGGGTTATTTGGAAGCTGCTTTTTGTCTGTTTATTTTCTGAGTTCTTTACATATTTTGAATGTTAATCTTCTGTCAAATATATAGCTGGCAAAGACTCTCATTCTTTGGAAATACTATTCATTTCATTAGCTGTATAGAAGCTTTTTAGTTTTATGACGTTCCACTTCCTAATTCTATGAGGTCAGTTGTTGACCTCACTTTATAATTCTATGAGGTCAGTTGTTGACCTCAATTTCAGGGCAAATGGAATCTTATTTAGAAAGTTCATTCCTACACTTATTATTTCATGCAGAATAATACTTCATATATTTTCCTCTAAACATTTGAAATTTCACATTTCCAAGTCTTTGTTTCACTTGCAGTTACATTTTGTGAAAGGTGATAGATACCATTCTGATATCTTTTTTCTATATGCGGACATCATGTTTTCCAGGCACCATTGGTTGAAAGTGCTGTCTTTTCTCAAGTATATATTTTTGACAACTTTGTATAATAGTAGATAGATGTGGTTATGCATACTTGTGTTTGGAACTTCAGGGACGTTTTCCCCCATTAGACAGTATTTCTGTTTTTGTGCCATTACCACATTGTCTTCACCACTTGACTCACTAATGGATGTGTGTTTATTTGAACTTACTCTTTGTTAATTGGCCATCATATTTGGTGCTTCTTTTTCTAAAATTGTGAAATTTTCAGCCTTTGTTTGAGTATGTTTTGATAAAAATTATTTTGATTTTTCTTTCATGTGACTTTAAGAGTTTTATTGCTTAATTTTAGTCCCCAATTTCCCTAGCCATTGTCTTATTTTTGTCTACTTTAGTCTAATTTTCCTGCTGTTTGAGCTGCATTCATTCTATTGTTTTATCGTCAGGTTCAGTGATTTTCCTAATTTTCAAGTAATCAACGTACCTAGTGAATTTTCTTCATTTATTTAGTTATTTTTATAACTTCCATTTGGCTCCTAAAAAATAATTTCTTTGAGCTGAATATGGTTACTTCTAGCTTTAATTCCAGCATTCAGAATGCAGGAGCAAAATGACTTCAAGCTTGAAGCCAGCTTCAGCACTGTGTAAAAAACCAAACTTGCCAATAAAAAAGTCACTTATGTGCTGTGCTGTTTTAATTTTCTCTCATATTTGAATGTAATTTGTAATTGCTTGTCAAAATAGATTTTATAGGCATTTTAAAATCCTTGTTGATTCCAATAATTGATTCATCTAACTGGTAGTGTTTGTTTATTATCTTTTTTTCTATTAATCTGATTTTCCTGATTCTTGTAATCATGGGTGTTTATGGTGTCTGATATATGTATGTATGTATATATATATATTTTAGGAGACGCAGAGTCCCACTAAATGTTCCATTTTTTTTCAGACACTGAGTTATCTGTGTTAACATACAGATTCTGGCCTTTGTAGTGTCAGTGTAATAGACTAATTTTCTATATCCTTTTGCATTATTTAGTCTATATTTTGTGTTTTTGGAACTGTTGGATCTTGCCTTCCTGTGCTAGACTACCTGATAATTAGAAAGATGTTTCCTGAGCATTTTCTCTATTTATCTTATTTAGAAGAAAGAAGTCTCTGAATTTTTAGATAAAAGGTATTTCTAAGGCTGTAGTGTTTATAAGATACTGCCTTCTAGTATGTACTCAGCCATCTAGCCTTACGTAGTATTCTACATATATATGTAGTATTCTACGTATATATCTACATAAAGGAGCTACTTGGAATAGGTACTTGTGTAACTATCCCTGTTGATCATGTTCACTAAAACACAGTATCTCTATTTGTGCATGGAGAAATATCACGGGCTAGCCAACTGTTTTGGCACAAAAACATTTTAATTTTGAAATAGGGATGGCAATGCGATCTTAAAAGTTTATATGGAGAATAAAATGCATAAAAATCACACAAGGCAATTTTCATATGATATTTTCCTCATTTAGTCATGATACTAATGGCAATTTCATAATACATAATAGTTGCTTAATAAGTATTACTGAATTAATCAGTAAAATCAAGGAAAATGCTAAACAATATGTCTACTTATGATTTGATTATCAGAGAATGTCAGCTAGCTGTCTTCATTGTCTTTTCTAGTAAGTTATAGGGATTCACATCCTGTTCTTCTGATATCAGTGCCCTACTTTTTTCAGAATGCATAAAAAATGCCTAATGTTACTTGATCATTGAGAGCTTACTGTGCATTGGGCATGATGATAACAACACATGCACAGCTGAGTTATGGAATAGTATCCTAAATTCATATGTAATTTTGACTCAGTATTGACAATTTCTCCTCATAGAAGCTATGTATGATGCTTTTGTCTTACCAGAAGAACATGGTTTTCATGCCTGTTTTCCTGTAGCTTTCTTAACACAGGATATTGTCAACCTTTCACAATTGGTTTACTCTAGTAAGTGAAAAAATCATGTGAGGATAGTTTTGTACTTAATTCACCTGGTTATGAGTAAAGTTGAACATCTTTCATCTGAACCATTCAGGTTTATTTTTATATATTTAGTGTCTAATAAGTTGTTTCAGTTCTTTATATTAGGGTTATAAAGATTTAGCCAGCTATACACGATTATATACTTTTTCTGTTTATTTTACACTTTTGCTAAGAAATTGTTGTGCCCAAACTTTCTTTTAATTGTTACATAAATGCATTTTTACTTATTTCTCGACTTTGAACTTTTGAGTTACAATTAAGAAAGGCTTTTTCCAATTCCCAGTCTGAAGAGAAAAGTTAGCTGACCCCACCCCAATAAGTATTTCTTCACTTTTAATTATTAAATATCCGACCATTTTGGATTTATTTTTGTTGATATTATTAGCACAAAATTATATTTTACTATTTTTCCACATAGTTGTCCAAGTAGTCAATAAAAATAATCTCAAAATTGTTCAAGTATTCAATAAAAATTATCTCAGAATTTCCCCAAAAGAATAAGCAAGAACAAAAAAGAATAAACAAAGTTGGGTTATTTGATATTTTTAATTGTGATATTTAAGTTGTTTTATTCAATAATTTTAATTATAGAATTAAGTACTATTAATTGCATGTGAAATTTTGTATATATCTATTTCTTAGACATTTTCATTCCCCAAACAGAAATGCTACATCATTATACATTAACTTGAGAAAGATCTATGACTAGTATCAGGTAGGAATTTGTAGCTATTTAACCTATAAGAACTAGAATACTTTTTAAAGCATTGTGTACAAATGTTTCTTCTTTTATTAAAAATGGATTTTTTTCTCACATAATAAATCCTCATTATGTTTTCCCCATCCTCTACTACTCCTTGTTGCTCCCCACTTGTCAACCCATCCAGATACACCCCCATGTATCTCTTAGTAGAAAGGAAATGGAAACGTGCTTCTAAGGAATAATTATAAAACATAATAAAATAAGATAAAACAAAAACTCACGGTCAGAATAGGGCATACAAACAGAAGGAAAAGAGCCCAACAGAAGGTATAAGAGACAGATAGAAAATAGAATCAATCATTCTTATATTTAGGCGTTCCATAAAAACACTCAACTGGAAGCCATATGTTCAAGAACAGCATTAAGTTTCTTTTTTTGTTGGCCATCTACTGCTGGGTATGCAGCCTACCCTTAAGCATTGTTTGTTTCTCCAGTGACATTCCTGGAAGAAAACTAAATTTTCATTTGTAAGTAGCTATTAAATGAAGACAGTTTCTGAGTTAGGGATGGGGAAGTGTGTCCCCTTCTCTTTTCAACTCTAGCACAACATCTGGGGCAGACTTGTGTAGGCCCTGTGCGTACTACCTATCTCCATTGAGTTCATATGTCCTTTGATGATATTAATCTAGAGGTCCTTGTTTTCTTGGTGTTCTTTATCCCCTCTGACTCTGACACTCTTTCCACCTCCTCTTCTGCAGGGTTCCCTGATCCCTGAGGGGTGGGATTTGATAGAGACATTACATTTAAGGATGAGAATTCCAAAGTCTCTCACACTCTGAATAATGTCTGGCTTTAGACTTCTGTATTTGTTCCAATCTGCTGAAGCT